>OX438957.1:13095837-16093337 GCA_949316185.1 Pyrausta nigrata | reverse complement strand
GCTCTTAAAAAATCCAAAAAGTGGGTTTTTTCGTGATTTTCATATAGTGCGATACATCAAAAAACGCGCGCTTACGAGACGGACCCAAAAGTGGAAAAATTTTTAGAAAAAAAGTGAAAAGTGACACAATTATAGTGAAAAAACTGAATTTTCAGTTTTAAAAGTGAAACGCTGCTCGATCTAGAGCGGCGACCTATACTTTTTGGAGTACAGCTGGGAGCGCCTAGATGCGCTTCAGAAGGTGACACCGTTTCCGGATTTTTCCGGACACTGGGGTGGCCGTGAAGTAAGAAAAAACACTTTTCGTCGAGCCGCCAAATCGAGAACTGGAGGAGTGCGGCCAATTTTGAAAACAGAATTCGACGCAACTACAGACGTGGAGCCGGGTGTTGAAAACCGGATTAAAATCGGACCAAGTTAAGTGCTAATTTTAGAACTTTAAAAATTCGCATTTTTTGGACAACCCTAGCCAGGAAACCAGCGCGGCAACACTAGTATTTAATTAGCTTATAAAATAGTTTAGCTTATGGCCTACATTATATAAAAATTTTACGGTAGATTTAATTAAGAAAATTAATTGATATTTAACTTTTAATTTTTTAAAAAACCGGGGGTTGAAAAGTGGCAACCCTAGAAACTTCCAAAAATATTTTTTATGTGTAATTAAATAGGGTCTAATAGTATAATTTTAAAGTATAATTTTAAGACGTGTGGTTAAATAGATATTAGCTTTTTTCTGTTGCGAAACAATTAATTAAGAGTTTTAATAAGTAATTCCACCCCCTAGGGGTTGAGATAAAATTCACTTTGACACACCACTAAATAGGTCTCTTTACACCCTATCTAGTGGTGTTATCAAAACCCACGCGTCACTAATAGTTTAGTTTTTATTAGGGCCCAAATTATCACCAACAAATACCAAAACGGCAAAGTTAGCTTGTAATCAACCATCGAAAAATTTTTCTAAGTCGATGAACCATAAAGTTAGAAATTTTTTATAAAATCTGTAAATAGATAACCAGAGGTCCATTTTCGGCGGGGTTTTCAGCATAGGGTCCAGGGTAACCGGGAGTAATTAAAGAAAAAAATTTTTTCAAAATTCAAGGGGTTGAAAATTTTCAAAAAATTTTTAGGGGTGAAAACCACCCCCGAGAAATTCAAATTTTTTCTAGGGAATAGATCTTTGTTAGCTTATTCTTATTTTATTGTAAAAAACCTTATTTTCTGAAAATTTCCAATTATTTAGGGTGTTAGTGTGTATGTAAATTTACTAGTAATCGACCAAGGAAAATATTCTAAGTCTATGAAATATAAATTTAAGAAAATTTGCTAAAATAAATAACTCTGGAACCCGTGTTCCGATTCCGACGGGGTTTTCAACTAAGGACCTAGGATACCCAGGGCTACCTAGCGCCGTAGAGTCGGAAGCTCTACATAGAGTTTTAGAAAAATCGACTTTTTTATAATATTTTTTAACCACACAGGGCACTGAAATACATTGTAAAAGGGCTTAAAAATACGTGTTAATAAATAAAATAATATAATTTTAATTTTAAGTATTTAATTTAGGTGCTTTTTGTGTGCGAAAATCTAAAATTTTGAATTTGTACACACCCTGTATTAAAGCGGTAGCTTACGCGAGGGGGGCTACTTATGCACTAAATAGCCCATTTATCTGAGTTTATTCTCCAAAAAATTCGAGTGTCCTAAGTGTTATAGGGGCAGAACTAACTAATTATTTGTGTAAGCAGGCAAAAACTACCCCTATCTTGTTTTGTCTTTTTCTTTTTTAATTATACCTTTTTCAAAAAGTTTTTTATGTAGATACATGTGTATTAATTGTACGAAAAATAATACGGTTTTTTTTATCATTTTTATTAGTAATTCTTAAATATTTTTCAAAAAAATCTAAAATATTACAATAATTTCCACCCTTAAGTTTAAAAAACGTTTTAAAGTAGTAAATATAATCTTTACCTACATTTTAAAGTATCAAAAGTTAGTTCGGTAAATAGGTCATTAGTGTATACAATCTTTAGAATTTTAAATTAAATAATTAGTATAAATATAGTAATTACAAGACAGGGGTTTTTTGCAAGGCTTAAAATTAGGAAGGGGTGTAAAAAATTTAGGGGTACTGATATCCAAATTCTAGCGACGTGACGGACGTTTTTTCATCAAAACCAACGAATCGGTGAAAAAATTTTGGAGAAAAACTCAAAATTTGGGGGGGTCATTTTGAGTTTGAAATTACGTAAATCGGAAATTGGGGCAAAATTTGTTTTGGCAATAACTCCGTTGTTTGTTCGCCGATTCGGGAAAACGGCACGTCGATAGACAGGTCTCGTCAAAGCGCACTTTCGCTCGGTAGAGCTTGAGACTCTACATAGAGCCCCTTCAAAATTATAAAGCAAGGTGTATTTTAATAGTTCTAAATTTTTTATTATTAGAACCAAGGTGATACAATAGTGTGCACTTAGGATATCATTGACAATAACGGACTCTACGTAGAGGTATTTTTAAAGTTTAAATTTGAGCTCTACAATTTTGAACGGGACCCAGATCCGGATACGTGCCGCGGAGACGATTCCAGCAACACCAGGGACGACTCTCTGGGACCAGTGGTTGCGGAGATACAGGGCTTTAAAGTTCCGTCGGCCATCTTGGTCCGCCATTTTGGTTTTGCAGTTGGACCCATAACTCCGCTCTCGCTGGGCCTAGGGCGACGCGGCTTGGACTGTAACTCCTGGAATAGGCTTCCGCAGAGACCTACTTGGGTAGAGTTCTAGTTTAGTAGAGTCGCTTTTTGACAAAAATTGTGTAGAGTCGCTCCGGCCAAATAGTAGGGACACGAAAACAACTCAGGTAACTTTTTTCCCTGAGTCTATACGACCATTGGAACCGGAGATATCGGCTTTTGAAAAATTGGCGGCCATCTTGTCCGCCATTTTGAAAATAATAGAACTTGCATAACTCTGCAACCAGAAGTCCCAGAAGGCCGGGATTTTTTCTGGGGACTTTGACTTAGGAAGTACCACCAGGACAACTCACTACTGAGAGCATAGCTCTACGTAGAGCCCTTAGAGATAGAAAACTTTTTAAATTTTTTGAACTTTTTAAAAATAAATTTGTTAGGTTAGGTTTTCGCGAGGTAAACAAATAGTCATAGAGACTAACACTCTACACAGAGTAGTTAACAGGGACGGGAAACTAAGAAAAACCCTGAAAAATAGCACAAAACGACTTACCTGCATTGCAACTGCAAATTGAGGTACTCTGCTGGCTGTAGAGTCGCGCGTTGCACCTGAAACAGGAAAAAATTATTAAAAATCTTCATTTCGTTTTATTCATTTTACTTTATTTTTCTTTCCCAGTGTTCCCTTGCTTTATTTTGCTTTTACTGTGTTATTGTTTTCTTTTGCATTGACTACTGTGTCTATTGACCAGTACTCTTAGGATAGTAGACTTTACAAGATTCTTTTGAATCTAGACTTTACCTCTGACATAGCTCTGTCCAACATGATTTGCGCGCGCACCCCCGCCAAAAAGACTGCGACGGAAAAAACCCCCCCAAGAAGTTCGGACAAAGAGGAGGCAGGACCTCCACGGATTTCTCCGACGCAGACCTCCAAAGTAAGGCGCAGCATAGGAGAGTGGGAGAGTGCGAGTTTGGAACCGAGGCCTTGCACCTCCATGGCGCATCCCCACTCACCGAAGAAGACAGCCCCTGTCTCAGGAGCACCGCAGAGGACGAGACCAAAGGCGGCACTTTTGGTAGAGTCGAAGACGGCACGTAGAACTTCGGTAGAAACAGCAGCAGTGTCGCCAGGATCGCAACCGGAGACAGCTAAGACCAGTGACAGGGTGACCCAGGCCAGGAACTGGCTGCAAAGGGCGAAGACGCATATTAATGCTTCTCGCAATTTGCGGGCAGATCTGAAGGACGGGATCACCCTGGCAGTGGAAAAGTTGTACCAGCTGGTGAAGGAGGCCACACTGGAGACCGCAGCACCTGCAAAAGAAATAGAAATTAATAAAATAATAGAGAAGAGGGAAGAAAAGGGGAGACAAAGGAGCGACCAGGATATCTTAGGGATTGAAGGAAAGGAACTGGTTAATTTGGTAAAAGAACAGAGCAAGAAGATAGACCAAACAAACGAGGAATTAAACAAGTTGAGGGACTCTATCACGTCGTACCAGGAGACCGCACAGAGGCAGATCACCTACGCCTCCGTGCTAACAACCTCCCCCCGAAAACCAGCGGTGGAGAGAAAGAGTGCACTCCACTCGATAGTTATAGAGGCAAAGGACGAGACTGTGACCGGAGACGAAGTCATGCAACAAGTAAGAGAGGCTGTGAACGCCAAAGATGGATGGGTCACGGTAGAAAGAGTGAGAAAGGTGAAGGACCGGAAAGTAATACTCGGATGTAGGACCACTGAAGAACGGGAGCGAGTAAAGGAGCGACTCCAAAATGCAGCGAGTCGACTTAAGTTCGAGGACATGAAAAACCAGGACCCAATGGTGATCCTCCGCGATGTCATATCCAACCACACAGATCAGGACATCACTACGGCATTAAGGAACCAGAATGGGATGGTTTTTCATGGCCTCGAAAATAAGGACGACCGCATGGAAGTTAAGTTCCGACGCAAGGCACGGAACTCACTGATGTGCCATGTAGTTCTTCGCGTATCTCCGCAGATCTACAACCGCATGCTGGAGAGGGGCACAGTACACGTGGACATGCAAAGGGTTAAGGTCGCTGACCAGTCCCCGCTGGTGCAATGTTCCGTGTGCTTAGCCTACGGTCATGGCAGAAGATTCTGCAAAGAATCAACACCTAAGTGCACGCACTGCGGAGGTCCACATACGAGGAAGGAGTGCGCAGATTGGCTGGCAGCTGAGCCACCAAAATGCTGCAATTACGCAGCCGGGAAGCTGGACAACATCGAGCACAACGCGTACAGCCTGGAGTGTCCGGTGCGACGCAGATGGGAGGCACTAGCCAGAGCAAAAGTGCAGTACTGCTAAGGTGGTTCCGGAGAATACTGGGGCGAGAAACCCCACCAGATACTATGCAGTAGCTCAGACGAACCTGCAGCGCAAGGAGCTCGCAACGACCGAACTTATGGTGGAGGCCAGCAGACGCAAATTAGCGTTTGCGCTGGTCCAGGAGCCCTATGTGGGAGGCAGAAGGAGAATGAAGGACTACCGAGGAGCGAAAGTCTACCAGAACGCTGCAGTAGGAGATGGGACTGTAAAAGCGGCGATAGTCGTCTTTGACGGTGAACTCGACGTTATACAGTGCCCGAAACTCACCAACGACAATATAGTCGTGGTGAGGATCCGAACCAGCGCCTGGGAAATCGCGGCGGTGTCCTTCTAGTTCGAGCCGGATCAACCCATAGGGATATACCTGGACCGGCTAAGGGAGGTCGTAGAGGAGTTGGGCCCTAGATCACTGCTCATAGGAGGTGACAGCAACGCCAAGAGCACCTGGTGGGGCAGCACAATTGAGGACCACAGGGGGGCTGATATGTCCGGAACCCTGGAAGAGTCCGGCCTGCAAGTGCTGAACAGAGGCCATATACCCACCTTTGACACAGTGAGAGGCAACAGAATCTATACAAGCCACGTCGACGTAACCGCATGCTCTGAGGATATGCTGGAGCTCATCGATAGCTGGAAGGTGGATCAAGGCATGATCAGCTCAGACCACAATGCCATCACCTTTAATGTAAACCTTCGCAGTGGGAAGGGATTGAAGGTGATGAGAACCACCCGACAGTATAATACGAAGAAGGCAGACTGGGGTCTCTTCAACACTACTTTGGCTGAAGCGAAGGCATTGAGGGATGTAAGTACTGAAGGCATCAACCGCATCGAGGACGAACATCAACTAGAGGAGACGGTAGTAAAGTACACCGAGGCCATAACCGATGCGTGTAAGGCGAGCATGCCAATAAAAAAGAGTACGGAGATCCTTAAAATCCCTTGGTGGAGCGAAGAACTCACCAAACTGAAGAAGACTATGGTCACATACCGGCGAAAGATCCGAAACGCGGCATTACATCACAGAGACACAGCAGTTGCCGAGTACCTGAAGAAAAAGGAGGAGTATAAACATCAAGCCAAGCTAGCCCAGGTATCCAGTTGGAAAGATTTTTGTACTAAGCAGGATCGTGAGGGCCTCTGGGAGGGTATCTACAGGGTGATCAAAAGGACCGCCAATAGAGAAGAGGACTTAACCCTGACTAAAGATGGAGAGTCATTGAACCCCGCTGAATCAGCCAACCTACTTGCGGAGACTTTCTTCCCATGGGACCAGGAAGAAGCGGAGAACGAGTACCATCGCCACATTAGAGCAGAAGCGGAGAGAGTGAACGAGCAAAAACATGCTGAAGAACATGACCCGCCGTTCACACAGACCGACCGCGATGGGGAGCTTCAACCCGAAGAAAGCCCCTGGGGCGGATGGCTTCACGGCTGATATATGCTCCAAGGCTATACTCCAGGATCTGGACGCCTTCCTTGCCCTTCTCAACAAGTGTCTCCTCATTGGATACTTCCCTGCCATCTGGAAGCGAGCCACAGTCGTGGTACTGAGGAAACCGGGCAAGGAAGACTACACGAACCCCAAGGCTTAATACCGAGGTTTAGTACTCGCCAGTACGGATTCATGCCCCAGAAAAGCACCGAGGACGCCCTCTATACACTAGTGCACCGCATCAAGGGTAAGATGGAGCTGAAGAAGCTGGTAACCCTAGTGTCACTGGATATAGAGGGGGCCTTCGATAGCGCTTGGTGGCCAGCCATCAGAGTCCGTCTGGCTGAGGAAAAGTGCCCGGTAAATCTCAGGAGGCTGCTAGACAGCTATTTGGAGCACAGAAGCGTAAAAGTCAGGTACGCCGGAGAGGAAGTCGCACGGAATACCAACAAGGGATGCGTACAGGGGTCTATTGGTGGTCCCATCCTGTGGAATTTGCTTCTGGATCCTTTACTGCAGGAACTAGAGAGGAGGGGACACTACGTCCAGGCATTTGCTGACGACGTGGTCATGCTTTTCGACGGGGACACAGCATTGGAAATTGAGAGAGAGGCAAACGCTGCCCTTTCATACGTTCGGGAGTGGGGTATTAGGAATAAGTTGCGTTTTGCGCCACATAAAACTTGCGCAATGATCTTAACACGTAAGATCAAACACGATACGCCACGACTTGCGATGGGAGGTGTGGATATTGCTATGTCGGAGGAAGTAAAGATTTTAGGATTATTGATAGATCATAAACTTACTTTTAACCGGCATATAGCCACCCAATGTAGGAAAGCCCTAGACATTTATAAGCAGGTAGCCAGAGCTGCAAAAATTAATTGGGGTTTACACGCCGAAATAGTTAGACTCATTTACGTCGCAACAATTGAGCCCATTATAATGTATGCGGCTTCAGCGTGGGCGCCCGCGGCAACTAAAATAGGGGTGCAGAAAGTACTGAACTCAGTGCAGAGAGGTTTCGCCCAGAAGCTTTGCAAATCATACCGTACAGTCTCTCTACACTCGGCGTTGACTCTGGCGGGGATACTACCTCTCGACCTCAGAATACAGGAGGCAGCCGCCCTGTACGAGACGAAGAGAGGGTCGCCCCTTCCAGAGTTGGGAGACAGAGAGACCGAGAGTAGGGTAGGATTTGCAGAAACTCCTCATCCAGCTACGCATATGGACATACGATTCGAACGCCTGGAGGACCAAAGTCTAGTCGATAGACACAACGTGCAGGAGGTGCGAATTTTCACCGACGGCAGCAAAATTGAGGGGAAGGTCGGAGCCGCTCTTTCTGTATGGAAGGGTGAAACCGAAATCCGGAACCAAAAGTTTTGTCTGTCCGCGTACTGCACCGTCTATCAGGCGGAATTGTTGGCCATATGCAAGGCAACGGGCGGAGTCCTTAAGGGGAGGGAGAGAAGTTACGGTCTGTACAGCGATACGATGGCCGCTCTGGAAACGATTGCCAACCATAGCTCTCTTCACCCCCTTGCAGTTGAGTCGAGGGAGAACCTGCGGAAGGCTTTTATCCAGGGCAAAGATGTCTCTTTGTTCTGGATAAAGGCACATGCAGGGCTCCAGGGAAACGAACGCGCCGACGATCTGGCCAAGGAAGCTGCACTGGCCTCAAAAAGAAAGCCCGACTATGATCGATGCCCAACATCTTTCGCGAAGAAAACCATACGCAACCGTTCCATTGTTAAATGGAACGATCGTTATAGGATAGGCGAAACCGCGTCGATAACAAAGCTTTTCTTTCCAAATGCCGGAGATGCGTACCGCTTGGTACGTAAGATCAAGCCAGCAGGGTTACTCACGCAGGTCTTCACGGGGCATGGTGGATTCTCCCAGTACTTGCATCGTTTCAAGTGCGCGGAGAGTCCATCATGCGACTGTGATCCCGTTAGGGAGCAGACGGTGCCTCACCTTCTCTCGGAATGCCCAGCCCACGATAGAGTCCGTTATGACTTTGAACAAAGAACTGGGGAAAAAGTTATTACGACCAAGTTTCACGAGCTTATAGGCAGTAAGGCGACTCGCGAAGCTTTCATTGTCTATTGTGAAAAAATCTGTGAAATAACGATAAATAAGAATAAAACATAGAATAAGTAAATTAGCTATAAGAATTATTTTGTAAAATAATGCACCTGTAGCTAAATAGTAAGTAGATAAATAAGATGTATTAGGAATAGATGTGTGTAACTTGGACAATTAATTAGACTGTTTAAATGTAATTGATATATAATAAAAATGTGTGTTAGTAATAAGATAGAATAAGAACACTGTAATAAAAACAAGAACAGTACTAAATATTTCCCTATGTTAGTAATAAGATAAAATAAGAACTTTGTAATATAATAAGAAAAGAACAAACATCTGTAAAACAATAAAAAATGTAATAGAAATAAAATTTAAGATAAATATTAAAATGTTTAAGAAAAAGTCGTCTTCTTGCAAACTGTTTAATAAAAATAAAATGTAATAGAATAAGTATAAAAAATAAAAATAGAATAGAATAAGCAAATGTATATGTAAACAATAATAAAAAAGGCTGTTGGCAACTAATTTAAATAAAGATAACCCTAAAAGAAAAAAGATAAAAAAGAGCCCTTAGAAGTTCGCAATCCTGAACACATATTCGGGGGACAGAGCCGAAAAAAAAAAAAAAAAAAAAACCTAACCTAACCTAACCTAACCTTTTTTTTTTTTTTTTTTTTTTTTTTTGTCGCAGGAAAACCCGTTTAAGAGCCATAACCGGAGTCGGGGGACCCCGGCCGTGTGTGGGACTCCCAGCGTCCTGAAAAGGACGCGGCTCCGCCCTCAGAAGGGCGGGGACTACCCACCAAAAACCTGCGGCTTCCCTTCCCTGCCTTAGGGGTGACATGGGGGTCCAGCAGTAGCCTTAACATCCATGACCACCCCCGGCAGCATGCCCTTAAATGGTGGGCCCAATTCTCCCCCCTTGCGGGGGGACGGAGGAAATAGCCGAGGAAGCGGCACTATTCCCTCCCGACGGCGGTGGCCTGTGCAATGCAGGCAGGAGCACCCCCGTGCCTCCAGCCTGCGGGCCACCTTGAGGAGCGTGAGAACGATGTCTCCTGCCCCTCATCCTCCGTCGCCGGAGCGGGTCCTCAGCAGCCTCTCTATCCCGCTCCGCAGCCTCCTTCTGCGACATTACATCTTCGCAAAAGGAGGCCGCCGCCTTCCAGGCCCTTTCACTATCTAGCATGGCGTTCATCAAACTAGACAGTGAAAGATCCTGGCCGACCACCCCAACCAGGACACGGCGCTGCCCCCCCCAGCCTGGACACACCGCCAGGGTATGCTGCGCCGTGTCCTCCGCTGCACCGCAATGGTGGCACAGCGGAAGTTCCTCTCTTCCGATCTTATGCAGGTACTTACCAAAGCATCCATGCCCGGTAAGCACCTGCGTAAGACGTTAAGTGAGAAACCCGTGGGGCCTCTGCATCCACCGGTCCATTAATGGACCGATCGCATCCAGGGTACGGCGTCCAAAGCACGCACGAGACAAGTCCTCTTGCCATCGGCAGACCATGACCTCGTGCGCCTCCCGCCGCACCGCGCCGCGCTCCTCCGGAGCCGGCCGAACATCCAGGGCCCTCTGACCCGCCACCCAGTGGTACACGGCGGCAAGGACCCGGGCGTCAAGCTCCCATGGCGGGGTTGCCGCCAGGGCACATGCCGCAGCGCCACCCACTGTGCGATAGGCCCTCGCAATCCGCTGTGCAATGGCCCTTTGGGGCCTGCGGAGGAGAGCCACGTTTTGCCCCTTGTTGAGGGAGTCCACCCAGATGGGGGAGCCATAGAGGGCCATGCTGCGCAATACACCGGCGTAAAGTCGCCGGCATGACGCTCTTGGCCCACCCAAATTCGGGAGGAGCCTACTGAAGGCATTGGCGGCCTTTAAGAGGCGCGCCGAAAGAATTTCGAAATGCGGGCCAAAATACCATCTAGAGTCGAGAATAAGACCCAAATATTTCATTTGGGTCTTAACCTCGACTCTAACATCACCCAAAACGATGTGGGCGTTAGGAGGAGGGCGCTGGCGAGGACCCGGAAAGAAGAGAGCCTCAGTCTTCTCCAGCGCCACCCTGAGCCCCAGCCGCCGGATCCTCTCCGCGACGAGGGATCCGCCGGCCGAGGCCAAACGCGCGGCTGCCCCGTAGGTGCGCCCCCGAGTTATGACAAGAGTGTCATCCGCGTAACAGATGACACTCATGCCATGCAGGAGCACACCCCGGAGCAGCCAATTATAACCGAGGTTCCACAGCAAGGGTCCGAGAACCGACCCCTGTGGAACCCCAGTTTCCACCCCCCGCCGCTGAAGGCGGCCGTCCCTGTTGACGAAGAGTACCTCTCTGTTAGAGAGGTAGTCTGTCAACAGGGCTTGCAGATATGTCGGCACCCCGTGGTAGCGGAGTGCCTCTAGAATCGTGGAGTGAGGGATGGAGTTGAAGGCATTGGCTATATCAAATGATATAGCCAAAACCCCCTCCCCCTTCTCCGAAGCTTCCACCGTGAGAGCTTTTAGCCTCTGTAGGGCATCAATCGTTGACCGGCCCGTCCTAAACCCAAACTGGGCGTCCGATAGATTTGGGCCGGTCTCTGCCAAGTGCACGTTGAGGCGGGCAGCTATCAGTTTCTCAAATAACTTGCCCACCTCATCCAAAAGGACTATAGGGCGGTAACCAGACGGGGAATCCACCGGCCGCCCCTCCTTCCTAAGGAGAACCAGAAGGCCCTCCTTCCACGCTTTCGGGAACCTCCCCACCTCAAAGCATCGGTTGAAGAGGTCCCGAAAGCGACCAGCCATCTCGGTCACGGCAATGGCCACGACCCTGGCCGGGACCCCGTCCGGGCCCGGCGCCGTCTTCTTGCTGCGGAGGTATTCTGACGCTGTGTCGAACTCCTCCGCAGTGATGCGGTCAAAACCCACGGCCGGGGGGCCGCTTCCAAAGGGAGGATCCATCCGTGGAGGGGTGAACGAAGTATTGTCCGGGAACAGAACCCGGACGACCTCCTCCAAAAGATCCGGCTGGAGAGACTCAGTCAGTGGAGGACCTATGGGGCGCAACTTATTGCGCACCATCTTGTACGGTCTCCCCCACGGGTCGTTGTTGAGACCCTCCAACATTTCCTCCATGGCCAGATCTTTTGCAGCCGCGATTGCCGCCTTGAGGACACGCTTCGCCTCTCGATAAGTGGCGTATAAGCGGCCCTCGTTTGCCTCGTCTCGGTTGCGACGGCGACGGCTTCTCGTATATGCCCTTCGGGCTGTGACGCAAACAGCCCGAAGGTCAGCAATTTCCACCGACCACCAATAGACCGCGCGTCTGGGTGGAGATCGGCGAGACCGAGGCATGCAAGTGTTGCACACCTCGGTCAAAGTGATTCGTAGACGCTCGGCGGCTACATCCACGTCAGGACTGGGTGGTGGCCCAAACCAGTCCTGAACGAAAGCCGCCTCTTTCGCCATCTCCCGGTCGAGGCGAGTGAGAGCCCACCGGGGAAATGGCGATTGTCCACGACTGGGTCCATCTTGGGGGCGTTGGGTTGAAAACTCTATCCGTATGTGACGATGATCGGACAGAGTCTCTCCCAAGCCAACCTCCCATTTCTGGACCCGTGTAGCCAAAGCAGGCGTGGCGAACGACAGGTCAACCACAGACCCACCCTGTTGTCGCACACAAGTGTGAGTTGTCCCTCTATTTAAGAGGGACAGACCAACCGTTGCCGCCCACAGCTCCAGGGTTTGACCCCGCGCATCGCTCGCTGGGTTGCCCCAAGTCCTCTTCAGGACTTCCTCCATTATGCCGCGCACGCTGGCCGCACGACTTTTCAGGGCCTTCTGTAAAGTGCCCTTCAGGTTAGAGGACTTTGCAGCGATTTCAGTTATCTCCGCGACGTCCTCCAATATCAGCTTTTCTAGCTCGGGTAACGTTTTGCCCTCATAGTCAAAGAGGGCAGAGCCGTACCCGAACTTCGCCCGGGCAGTGCGGGTTTGCCGCTCCTTGGCGGCCACCCTTTCTTCGAGCTCCGACTGGAGCTCTTCCCTTCTAAGGGCGTGGAGCTGACGCTGAGCCTCTGCCAGACCGGCATAGTGGCAAGTTGATGTATTGCGTCCGCCCTTACCTGACGTCCCCTTCTTTAATTGCTTAACAGACGGGGTGTCAGAGCTCGACTCCCCGTCTGCTTTGTTGGCCGACTTACGCAGCCGTTTGCGATCCCGCGTGATTTGTACGGGACGGTCCACCGACATGACAGAAGCGTCTGTCAAGGTAGACTCGTCCTCAGACCCGGACAAGTCGCCGGGCCTAAAGAAAAGGCTCCCCGACCGACCGGACGCTGGCGTGTCACACCGTTCCAAAATTATAACGGGCGTCTTAAAAGCCTCGCAGCTCTGTGAGGAGCACTGCGAGCCACTCGCCTCTTTCACTTCGCCCTTTTCGGGCTCTAACAGACCTCTCGAGGTCTCCAGACCAGTCCGGACCCTCCCAGATCCAGACCCGATCAGCGCTCCAGCGCCATCCAAAATCTCCTCGCGCGACGGCTCTCGTTCGTCGCGGCGCGCACCACTCTTCACGTCTTCCCCATCTTCGACAGATTTGTTTTTTATATTAATGCAACTCATAATAGTTCCCACGAGTATGGGGGAAATAAAGGTCCACCCGGGCAGTGCCCCCTGTACCCGGGTAAGCGTACATACTCTAGGGAGTCCGCCGGTTCCCTAGAGGTGTGTCGTTCGCGACTGACCACCCGTCAGCCACGCATCCCCTCGCCACGGCACCAAGCTTGGGATTGGGGTAACTTTTTATAAAGGTTTCCTCCCTCTCGGCCCGGCCAATTAAGGCAGGACCGGCCTAGCAGCGAGCCGCGAGACGTGATCCACGACACTCGCCGCCAGGTCTTTCCACCCTGGCGCCAGTTTCCCAGCGCCACTCGCTCCTTGCGGAGCAACAACGTCGCCCTTTTTTTTTTTTTTTTGCGTCAGGAAAATGCGGTGCATACCCCCCCTGCCAGCAGGGATGGTGGAGGGGGTTATGTGGGGCTCCAACCCACTAAAAACCTGACGGTGTCCTCCGGTGCTGTTGTCGGTGCGAGTGCATGGGTTTCAGCCAACGCTATGCCACCACGCACTCGCTCCCAGCTGCGGCCCACGAAGTTGACAGGGCCCCGCCCGGCTTCGAGGAGGGAAGAGCAGCCCCCTCCTCGGTACAAGCAACGACGCGCGGGAACACACACGCGCCGCTGCGACCCCGTGTGGGCGTATCGGTACCCCGCACCGAGTACACCCGGGGTCCTTCAGGGAGGCGGCAGGAGGAGAGCAAAGCGTCCCCTCCAGCGGCCTGTGCGTCGGCGGCGCATCATCGGGGCGTCAGCCGAAGCCTCTCGCACCCTCTCCGCCTCCTCCTTCTGCAGGAGCACGCACTCCTCTCGGGGTGACGCACATCACCTCGCGATCGCTCAGGTAATCGGCGATCACTGCTTGCAGGTAGGCGGGCACCCCGTGATACTCGAGGGCCCGCCTGATGCTCGCCCACGGCAGGGTGTTGAACGCGTTGGCAATGTCGAGGGACACCGCCAACAGCACCTCGCCGCGGGACACCGCACTCTCCGCAAGCTCACGCAACCTGAGCAACGCGTCGATGGTCGAGCGACCGGCACGGAAGCCGAACTGGAACTCACTCAACCCAGGTCCCGTCCCCTCGAGATGCCGGACGAGACGCACAGAAATTATGCGCTCGAAGAGCTTCCCGATCTCGTCCAGCAGGACGATGGGTCGATAGGCCGAGGGTGAGTCCGCCGGACGGCCTTCCTTCAGAAGAAGGACCAATCTGCCTTGTTTCCACAGCGGAGGGAAACGTCCCTGGGCAAGGCATGCCGTGTATAGCCGCCGAAGTCGGATGTCCAGACATCCAGCGGCAACCACCAGAGCCTTGCCGGGGATGCCGTCTGGTCCCGGGGCCTTGTTCTTGGCGCGCAGCCTAAGAAGCGCGCCGCCAAGTTCACCCTCCGAGACGGGCTCCGGGTCCGCTGTGGAAGCAGGCGGGTGGGGTCGCATGGCCGGTGGCACGTGTTCCCCCCTAGAGGGGAACAGGCCGGACACGACTGCGTCCAGGAGAGCCGGCTCCAAGGTCTCCGTGACCGGGGCTGCCCATGGCCGGAGTTTCCCCCGAACCGTGAGATACGGGCGCCCCCACGGATCCCTGGAAAGGTCGGCCAGCATCTCCTTTCTCGCCTGCGCCTTGGCCTGCGCTATGGCGACCCTCAGGTCCTTCTTGGCCGTCCGATAGGCCTCGTGGAGCGGAGCGTCGAGATCCGGATCTCGACGTCGCCGACGCAAATGGCGGGAGGATGCGCGGCGCGCTGCGATACACGCACGGCGCAATTCAGCGATCCTCTCCGACCACCAATAGACGTGACGTCGGGGTGGCAGGGGCCCGGACCGAGGCATAGACGCATCGCATACGTGCGTCAGCGCCTCCCGGAACCACTCTGCCTCCTCGTCCACCTCGACCTCTCCGCTCGAGACAGGGAGCCACGCTTTGACAAGGGCTGCCTCCTTGAGCATGTCCCTGTCCAAGGCCTTCAGCCTCCACCTCGGGAATGGGGAAGTTGCTGTCCTCACAGAGGAACGGGGTGATGGCGAACCGGAAGCGGAGATGTCAAACTAGATGTACCGGTGATCGGACAATGACTCCGCCTCCACCAACACCTCCCAGCCACTAGTTCTGGCGGCAACCGCGGGATGGGCGAACGTAATGTCCACCCTTGAACTTCCCTGCGGTCGCACGCATGTGGGGGTCGTCCCTCTGTTGAGGATTGTGAGCCCATGTGAAGTGGCCCACTCCAGCAACTTCTCGCCGCGCCTGTCGGTCAGCCTGGCCCCCCAGGCGGTCGACTTGGCATTGAAGTCGCCTGCTACGAGCGCGGGCAGTGAGGACCGCTGCAGATCGGCACTCAGCCTGTTAAGGCCGGCCTCGAATGCAGCGAATCCATCGTTGGGGGGGCAATATACCCCGGCCAACAACATCTGCCCGTGCTTGACGACCACATAGCCATCGCCTTGGGCGTGAAGAGTGAACAGCAGGCCGCCAGCGAACTTAATCGCCACAAGGCCCGCCGAATCAACTGCCCAATCCGAACGCCCCGGGGGGACGTAGTACGGCTCCGACAGGATTGCCACATCGGCGGCCCATTCCGCAAGATGCTGCAGCAGGAGGTCCTGGGAGGCGGCGGAGTGCCCGACGTTCGCCTGGACGACTTTTAAGGCCATCCTAGGCGCCCGTCACTTCCATGTCCTCCCCGGACCCCCTGCCTTGGGGTGGAGGCACTGCGGCCGGAGTTCCGGCGGCCGCAGGTTTGCGTTTATTCTTTTTGGGTGGGCAGCAGTTCTTGCTCCCCACCTTATGGCCGGCTGGCTTGCCCGCATCTGCGCAGATGGGGCAATGCGGGGCGGCGCTGCAGTCTCTGGCAAGGTGACCCGGCTTACCGCAGCGATGGCAATGGTCGCTGCGGTCAACGCCGGACTTGCACTGAGCCCTGCAGTGACCGGGTTCGAGACACCGGTAGCACCGCAGGGCTCTCCTCTCCAGCAGATCTACTCGTGCGGAGACCCACCCCACCCTGTTCACAGAGTCGTCCAGCCCAGACAGCCGGACGTCTACCATGACCATAGGTCCGGGTCACCTTGACCTGGCCTTCCGGGAGGACCTCTCGGAGCCTGACCGCCAGTGCATCCGCTCTCGCGTTATTCGCCGAGCCGGGGATCTCTAAGAGTCCTCAAAGTCTGAAAGTGGTCGGTTTGGGGAGAAATAGACCCCGACAAAGGCTATGTCTCCCCACGCGGCGGCCACGTATCCCGGTCCCCTCTCTAAGAGCGAGAGGGGAGGGGAGTCCACGGAAGACCGCGCCACAAGCGCCACCGAGCCGTCCCTATCCCCTAGCCAGCGGCCAGGGACAGAGTACGGCTCGGCGACAACCGCAACATCCACCAACCACTCAGCCATGGCCTGCACTAGCAGGTCCTGGGCCGCTCTGCAGTGGTTGGTGTTTGCCTGTAAGATGCGATGAACCACTCTCATTATTGGTCCATCGCATTGCCCTCTTCGGCCTGTTGAGAAGCATCGACAGCTTCAACAGTGGCGGTGGCAGCAGCAGGACGGATTGACGCCTGCGCTTGTCCCTTCTTTGGAGGAGGATTGCATTGCCTCCCCCCCATGATGTGGCCGGCTGGACGACCACTGGCAGTGCACACCGCGCAGCGCGGCGTGGCGACACCGCACTCTGACGCCTTGTGCCCCATTTCCCCGCAGCGATAGTAGAGCTCCGACCTGTCCACTCGGGATGGACACAGAGCTCTGGTGTGTCCTACTCCGAAGCACCTGAAACAGCGGAAAGGCTTGTCCTCAAGTGCCCGGATCACGGCCACACAAAACCCTACGGGGGGGGAGCCGCTTCTTGGCCAGTACGGCCTTTGCCGCTACGACTGGGCACTCCAGGCGAATAGCACCCAGACCACCGCGACCAGGCCTGATTGCCCCGCCCCGTATTGCTGCCGCGTCGCAGCCTCCTATAGCGGCAACTGCCGCCACCACCTCCTCTTTTGTGACCGAGTCGTCGAGATCGGTCACTTCCAAAGTCGCGGTCTTTGTTGGCCTGGCAACTTTGGCCGCGTCCGCTATGACCTCTTGCAACTTACTTGCGAAGAGGTCCGCATTGGCGCCGCCCTGGGCCCCCGGAAACTCGAAGAGTCGAGCTCCAGTTTGGGTCTGGCGGCACGTCACCAGGCCAATACCCAATGACCCCCGGCCCACCTCCGTTGGGGGGTTACGGGTTGCCCGACAGGCCTGCCGAGTTGACAAAACCTGCCGCACTCTGGTTTGGCTCGCGCCAATCCCCTATCCACCACCCGGGGGACGCGCCCGATATGGGTCCAGAACCCCACACGGGAACCTAACCTTTTTTTTTTTTTTGTCGCAGGAAAACCCGTTTAAGAGCCATAATCGGAGTCGGGGGACCCCGGCCGTGTGTGGGACTCCCAGCGTCATGAAAAGGACGCGGCTCCGCCCTCAGAAGGGCGGGGACTACCCACCAAAAACCTGCGGCTTCCCTTCCCTGCCTTAGGGGTGACATGGGGGTCCAGCAGTAGCCTTAACATCCATGACCACGGGAACCTTTTTTTTTTTTTTTTTTTTTTTTGGCGTGGTGGAAACGCATTTACGCGCGATACCCCCCCCTGGGGAAGGGAAGGGCCTGTGTGGGACTCCCGCCCTCAAAAGGGCGTCCTACCCACTAAAACCACCACGGTGTTCCCTCAGCTCGCCTCTGTGCCAGGGCCACGGGATCGCTCCGCGCATTCACTACGCGACCCTGGCGGCGATGGCTCCTTGTCGAGCCCCTCCTCGCTCTTTGTGAGTAGTGTGCAGGAACACTTACACACTACTCAGGCCACTAAGTGGCGGATGGCGGACCCCCTAAGTCCGCCATCCGCAGGCCTCATGGTGGACGTCTAGCGCCTGGATCGGCCCTCGGCCGGCGTCTCACCCGTCTGCGGCGGATCGGGTTGGAGGTGGAAATCTCCCGTTCTCGCTCCGCCGCCTCCTTCTGCAGCATGACCTCTTGGCAGAAGTCCTGCACAGCGTTCCACGACCTGTCGCTCTCGACCATAGCTCGCACCACGGTCGGGAGCGAGAGGTCGCCACCTATAACGCCCGTTAAGGCCGCACGCTGAGATTCCTAGGCAGGGCACTCCACCAGCGTGTGGTCCGCCGTATCCTCGGGGCAGCCCGAGCAGTGGTGGCATACGGCAGTCGGCTCCCTCCCCGCGACTCGGTGCAGATACCTCCCGAAACAGCCATGTCCCGAGAGAACCTGCACCAGGCGGAATGTTAGGGAGCCGTGACGCCTGTCCAGCCATCCCTCCTGACCACGGGAACCTAACCTAACCTAACCTTTTGTTTTTTTTTTATCGCTGGAAAATGCGTTCCGCATACCTACCACTATCGGGGGGAGCGATAGGTTATGTGGGACTCTCCCCGATTGGGGCCTACCCACTAAAAACCAGCGGCGTTCTCGGGAGCCATATAGTTCGGGACCACGGGTCAGTGACATCAGCACACTACCGCAGTCCCTCACTGACCAGACCGACACACGGTCTCACCCGTTCTGGAGAGGGCATTATACCCCTGCCTCCAGCGCCGGAGGAGGATATCCTCCGGCTTGTTGTCCCGATGATGCGTGGAATGCAAGACACACCATCGCGCCTCCTAGTGGGAAGCGGACGCCCCCGCGTCCGCCGCCCGAGGCACAGGGAGGGGCATGTGCAGGAGGTGGCGGTTCCTCCTGCGCCCAGTGCGCCTACGGCGCATGAGGAGTGCGTCAGCCTCAGCCTCTCGCTCTCGCTCCGCGCTCTCCTTTTGGGCAAGCACATGCTCGCAAAATGCGGCCATGGCTCGCCACGCCTCCCTGTCGTCGACCATACGCCGGACTATGGAGCCCAGCCTTAGGTCGTCCCCTACGTGTGCTCGAAGGGCACGGCGGTCAGCGACCCACGCCTCAAGGGTGTGCTGTGCCGTGTCCTCCGGAGAATCGCAGTGCCAGCATCGGGTGGAGGGTTCCCTGCCAATGCGGCAGAGGTATGACCCAAAGCACCCGTGACCCGTAAACACCTGAGACATCCGGTATGTCACTTGGCCGTGTGGCCGCTTAACCCATTCTGTGAGAACGGGGAGCACGGCTTCAGTGACCCGGACGCCCAAGTGGCTACTGGCCAATCTACGGCGCCACTGCTCGTGGGCTAGCACTAAGAGCTGTCTCCTTTCAGCTTCCACCTCCGTCGGTGCAGGCCTATTACCCTGTGATCTTTGGTCTCCCCGCCACTGGAACAACGCGGCGAGGACCAGGGAGTCGAGATCCCAGGAAAGGCTGCTGGCCAAAACCAGCGCAGCATCGGTGGAGGTGGTGCGGTAGGCTCGCGCTATTCGCAAGGCTAAGCCCTTTGAGCTCTCCGCAAAACAGCCACGTTCTTGGACGAGAGGGCGTCATGCCAGACCGGGGCACCATAAAGTGCCATTGAGCGGACCACCCCTAGGTACAGTCGTCGAGGAGCCGTCGACGGTTTTTGCCGGTTACTGCCAAGCCACCCAGGTTTGGCAGTAACCGGCTCAAAGCACCCGCGGCGGCGTTGAGCTTGGAAGCGAGCTGACGGAAATGGGCCTGGAAGCACCACCTTCCGTCAAGCACAAGCCCAAGGTACCGGATGGTAGGCGAAACGGGGATCTGAACCCCACCCACCATCAACCCAGCGCCCGCAGGCGGCGCTCGTCGAGGCCCGTGAAAACACAGGGCCTCAGACTTCTCGAGCGCATCCCGTAGCCCCAAACGGCCGATTCGGTGTACAATCATGGCGACCCCAGCAGTCGCACGACGTGCAGCCTCGGCAAAAGAGTCCCCGTGAGCTGTCAGCAGGGTATCGTCAGCGTAAAAAGTTACGCCAACCCCCGCGACGAACTGGCCACGGAGGGCCCAGTCAAACCCGACATTCCACAGGAGCGGTCCTAGGACAGACCCCTGTGGAACGCCGCATCCGGCCGAATGCCGCAAACGACCGTCCACCGAATCACACGCAACCTCTCGTCCCTCCAGATACGATGCGATGGTGTCCTGCAGGTAAACAGGTACCCCGTGGAAACGGAGCGCCTGCTTGATCGTGGTCCACGGCAGTGTGTTGAACGCGTTGGCAATGTCAATAGACACGGCCAACAGCACACCGCCGCTCTCCACCGCGTCTCTGGCGAGCGATTTTACCCGCAGGATAGCATCGATCGTAGAGCGCTCTCTCCTGAAGCCATACTGTACATCCGACAGATTCGGCCCATCCGTATCCAGGTGCCGGACAAGGCGGTTTGCAAGAACTCTTTCAAAGAGCTTGCCCACCTCGTCCAGCAGCACGATCGGACGGTATGCCGAAGGGGAGTCGGTCGGACGTCCGTCTTTCTTCAGAAGCACAAGCCTCCCTTCCTTCCATAGCGCCGGGAAGCGCCCCTGCTGCAGGCAAGCGGTTAGGAGCCTGCGAAGGCGGTCACCCAGTATATCCGATACGAGGACCCAGATTTTACCTGGGATCCCGTCAGGACCCGGGGCCACGTTCTTGGCCTTCAACCGCTGTATTGCCGCGCCGAACTCGCCCTCAGACACGGGCTCAGGGGGCTCTCTGGAGGCCACGGGGTGTGGCAACATCAAAGGCGGGGTGTGCTCCACCTGGGCTGGGAACAAGGTGGACACAACACTTTGGGGGAACCCGGGCTCGAGCCTTTCCATGATCGGGGATGCCCATGGGCGGAGTTTCCCCCGCACCGTGCGGTACGGGCGTCCCCACGGATCGGTATCGAGCGAAGACAGGAGTTCCTCCCTCGCCTTGATTTTAGCCTCCAGGATGGCGATCTTGAGTGCCTGTTTGGCTTCTCTGTAGGCCTGGTAAAGCGGCTCGTCCAGCGCCGGATCGCGGCGTCTGCGTCTACGATGTCTGGCGGAGGCGCGACGCGCCGTGATACACGCACGGCGCAACTCCGCAACCTCCTCCGTCCACCAATAGACGTTCCGCCGGGGATGGGAAGGTCCGGACCGAGGCATGGACGCGTCACACACGTCCGTGACGGCCTCCCGAAACCATTCCGCCTTCGCATCCACTTGGACGGGCTCAGGACCTACAGGCAGCCAAGCCTTCACGATCGCAGCTTCCCGCGCTGTCTCTCTGTCCAGGCAATTTAGCCTCCATCGGGGGTATGTCTGGTGGGGTGTGCCGATTGGAGGGATCACGGATCCGGAGACGGAGATGTCATACCGGATGTACCGGTGGTCCGACAAACTCTCCGCCTCTGTGACCACTCTCCAGCCACTGATCCGAGCTGCAACTGCGGGGGTCGCGAACGTAATGTCCACGACGGACTCCCCCTGCGGTCGCACGCATGTGGCTTCGGTCCCCACGTTGACAACTACGAGTCCGTTGGACACCGCCCAGTCCAACAGACTTTCCCCTCGGGGGTCAGTAAAACGCGACCCCCAGGCTATATTTTTGGCGTTAAAGTCGCCGCCAACGATCACCGGCAGGGTGGACAGACGGAGAACCGACCCAAGGTGGTCTAGATCGGCCTCGAACTCGCTTCTGGTTCTACTGGGAGGGCAATAGACCCCCACCAGCAGAAACTCCCTGCACTTGACGGCAACAACTCCGCTCTGCCTGGCTACGACGTCGATAGGGTGCGCCCCCGACACCATGATGGCCGACAGGCCGCTCACGTCTCCGACCCAGTTTTCCTGGTCGACCGGTATGAAATAGGGTTCGGAGACGAGGACCGCGTCTATGGACCACTCCGCCGCATGCTGCAAGAGGATATCTTGCGCAGCAGCACAGTGGTTCACGTTCGCCTGTAGCAGCTTGAAGGCCATCCTACGCCGTGAGAGACTCTGCCTCCATGTTGGTGGGCCCATCGGGCCTGGACGGTGCAGCCGGAGTCCTGGCCACTGTCCTTCCCGCTCGATTGCCACGCTTGGGCGGTTTGCAGCTCTTGCTGCCCACCCTGTGACTCGCTGGCAATCCTGCGTCAGCGCACAGAGGACAGTTATTCTAGAAATGGACCTACCTCTATATTACATTGCAGATTACTCCAATTTATTGACGGCTGACTTTCCAACATGGGTCCCGACTGCTACAATTTTTAATATGGGTACCGATTTTACCCGGGTATGACCTCTTTCTTGTTTTAGGGTTTTTTAATTTCCAATTACACAGACACGCAGTCGGGTTTTTTAGTTTTTTAAATTACCGTTTTTCAATTTATTATTTTTAGTTTTATTATTCTAAACAAAACACCAGACTGCAAAAATTATTATATTTTTAAAACGGTCTCTTTACTAGCTTTCATTTGATACCTATATTGCTATGCTAAGGAAAAATCAATCTCCCTTTATTTCCATTTGCGGGCGCCATTTTTAAAATTTATATAGCCTATGTCATTTTTACAATTTCTACAAATTCAACGACACCTCATATGTCAAAAACTGTCCAGCCGTTAGGGCTGTAGGGCGTGCCAAACAATTATACATACATACATACTTACATACATATATACTCTCGAAAAACATAACCCTCCTTCCGCAGTCGGGTAAAAAGAAAACTCACTAGCGCCACTTTTTTTTTACATGTAACCTACCTAACATAATTATTACAATAAAATTAAATACTATAATATTTGATTAATAGTTAAAAACAATCAAATCAACCGTTTCACAAAACTGTTCTGTTTTAAGGTCTGATGATGAAGCCGGAAGATAGGCACTGGTATTCCATGATAAATATGAACTTTAACTTCATGATGGATGGAACAGCGTATCATAGCTGTGTTTGAACTTGTTAGAAAAGTATTGTAATGAACTCTGACCACTATTAGATTTTTAAGGGCTGATGATGAAGCCGGAAGATAGGCACTGGTATTCCATGATGGAATATCGTATCATAGCCGTATTTGGGCTTGTTAGAAAGGTCTTGAAATAAACAATTAATTTTTATTATTCATATTTCTACTAGCTGACCTGGCGAACGTTGTTTTGCCTTTTTTTTGCAGTGGATACTGATCACTTGAGCGCTTTCACATTTAGACGACTTTAGCAGCCCGTCTGACGCGCTGCTGATAATTTCATACTATAAACATCATGCGCAACATTCGCATGCGCTCTCTGCATTCAATCAAGGCGCTGAGCTAGTGTTGTTTTATTATAGGACAATAACAACATTAGATTATAGGACAAGATAGGATAGGACAAGATTATAGGACAATAATAACCATTTTGGAGGCATTTTAAAAAAGCTTCGACAGCGCGACTGTATAAGCCATAGTCGCGCTGCTTAAGTCGCCTAAATGTGAAAGCGTTTTAAGTGATAAGGGTGTAGCCACCCTACGGAATACGAAACCCTTCGTGCGCGAGTCCGACTCGCACTTGGCCGGTTTTGTTTGCTTGATTTTAATAATGGCAACAGGGCGCTTGAAATGTAAAAACGTTAAGATGTATACGTTTTTACTTCAAAAATAAATAATTAAATAATAAAAAAGAAAGAAAATACAGAAAGAAAATACATTTAATAATGAATAGTCGTGTTTTTTTAATAATATAATAATAGTGTTTGATGTTGAATAGATAATTGTACGGAACCCTTCGAGCGCCAGTCCGACTCGCACTTGGCCGGTTTTTCCCTCTTAACGTTACTCGTGTTCACCCCCTTACGAGTTGAATTTCGAAAAATTACGAGAATTTAAGACTATTTAAAAATAAAAGAATTTGTAATAAAAGAATTTAATTACAAAAATCAATAAAAGTTTGTAACAAATCACTTAGCCTATATTAGTAAAAAAAATAACTAAAATTAAATTTAATAGCATAGGATCCAAAAGTCATGGCCCAGAGACATGAACTCGGATCCATTGCTTTAAAATAGGACAATCCACTCTGCTAGACATAATTTTTAGAATGCTGTTGGCACTACCTCGCACGCGACGGAGCAGGGAAGCCACTCTGTTCCTGATGATGGCGGAGAATCCGTACTGATGTACGAGCCTCCGCGAACATACCTACACCACCTCGGC
Source organism: Pyrausta nigrata (assembly GCA_949316185.1). NCBI lineage: Eukaryota > Metazoa > Arthropoda > Insecta > Lepidoptera > Crambidae > Pyrausta > Pyrausta nigrata. The sequence goes on along the minus strand of OX438957.1, from coordinate 16,069,130 downwards.
AGCCCCAAAAACATTCTAAAACCATTGTTGTACTGTATACGAAGGGCGTTGTATGCTTTCTGCGTATAATCGACCCATAGGCTGCAGGTATAAAAGCTCTGGCAGTAGGTCTTAAAAATTATTTGTTAACAGACCAGAAGACTCATTTTATCTCATTGTCGGTTTTAGGTACTGGCAACTATAATAAGTGTTATAAACTGTAGTGCTATAACTTAACTAATAATGTATCAATGTTATCAAAGTTTGAAATAAATAAATAATTGTTTTTATCTATCTAAGCGAGGTTAGATATTTAAGTGAAGTAAGCAGGGAAATGTTTGAATCAGCTAGTTATCTCAAACGATTGCCTTACTTCCTACCAATACACACTAAACTAAACAAATTCCAACACAACATAACGTATTCCTAAGATTGGAAGATGTACGGCGAATATTGACGGTAACAATTTTTAACAACAATAGTTAGAAATAAGGATAAATTACAACTTACGAATGCGAGCACGAACTATGGAAAGAAATCAAGAAAACGATATTGATTGAGGGAGTGCAGCTGTACAATAAATTACCAAATGATATCAAAAAATGTGAAAGTTTGACTACGTACAAGGCTAAATTAAGAGAATTTGTAAGCACACTGTGATTTTGTATTACCACTACCGCATTAGAGGCAATTATTGTTAAAATATTATATTTATAAACGTATCTCATTTTAAGTGAACTGTAATAGTTTTTATGAGAATAAAGTCTTTAAACCTTAGTTTAGTAACTGGTCAAATCTGAGGGCCTAAACTTAAGACGAAAGAATAGCACCATTTCTCCATACAAACGTAGTCCCCTGTTTCCTCCCTGGATATAGACTAAGGTTGAAATTTTTTTTGCTATGATATCTGCATTTACTACGGCTATGCTCCTATGTTTCGTTTTTTTCCGATATTCGAATTAACACAGGAAATATGGGCCTTCAAACACTAAGAAAATTGCCAAATATCAACCTCAAACTTTAGACGCTCGCTAAATAAAATCTACACAATTTAAGACAAAAACTAAAACATAGGAGCATAGTCCCATCCTTTGTTTAATTATTTTTGGAAACAATATTATCATTGGTAAAGTTTTCGTCGAGAAAATAGGGGACTACGAAATGCAGTTTTGGTCAATTTTTTGAAGCGAATTTTGGTCTGAGCTGCATTTGTCCCTTTCTTGCTTGCTGTCATAACAAATACGTATACGTACAGTGATGCTTTATAGTCGATAATTATATCGATATGCCATTGTTGGCCTAATCGACATTGTTTGAGAGTTTAGGCAGTGGATTACACGTGGAGGGCGACAATGATAGGTGGAAAATTCGTCATGTCTTAGCTAGGTACTTGCCACATCAGGGGTTCACTTCACACACTTCACAGGCCACAATCACTCGAAATGTCTGTAAGGAGCTTCACAGGATACACACGCGGCGAAAGCACTCTGGTCAGTACATGTGTCATAGGTAACGTCTCGGTGTCGACTAGGGGCTCCGGGGTTCTCACGGTACGTTTTAAACAAATAAAAACTAGGCAGGGACGCGTGCGAGTGCGCGCGGCGCAGTATCAATAGGGCACACAAACAAATCAAAATATTGTAGTAAACAGACATCGATGCATTAGGTTATTATATTGTCTTGATAATTTGTATTAATATTTTTTATCATTAGCTTTCATAACTTTGGCTTTTAAAGGTCAACTACTCCTACTCCTCAGTGTCTCTAGACCCAGCAGTTTGGGCTGTGGGTTGATATGTCAGTCAGTCATTAAGTCAGTTTTCATTTTTATATACATATTTAGAAGATAAGGTGAAGGCTTGTTGGAATATCCACCAAGACGTCTAATAAATTACAATATCTATTGTATGGTTTATAAGCACACTGTCGACAATCTGCAGATGCAGATCACTAAATCTTATAAGAAAAAATACCTATTTTTACTTTCTACAGAGGGACACCCTTATGCCAGCTTCGAACCAATTAAACAAATTGTTTCATAATATAGTTTTTATTGCGCCAATTGCGAACCACTTGTTAGTAGATATTTACAATCATCTTTAAAACTAAGGTAAGTAACAAAGAAAGAAAAACCATTTTATTATTACAACTATGAATGTCGTTACACGAACACATTAAGACTGTAACAACAACATTCTGGTCAGACTGAGCCCGTCTTCTTGCGAATGATTGAGTAAAGATCATCAGTTCTAATTTTCGCAAACATCGCAGATGCGCTACAGTAACGAAAAAGTCCAAGCAGAGCCCTGAATCCGTTGTTATAGTACTTCACACGCAGCATAACCCTGCACCTGATATGAAATTGTTCGAGGGTATTGTATCCACTTTTGTCGGTTCTCTTCGCTCAAGATCCATCTCCGACCACTGTTATTGAAGAAATTCGGTCGTTTTCCGTCCACGCCAATATTTAGAATATTATTAGCCTCTTCTCTTGTTGCGATCGCTTCGTGTGAACTGAACTTATTTGTGTCGGGCATATGAAACATTTCATGAAGTATTCATGAATCCTGCATTTTATACGAAAATGATGTTCTTCCGTTTAGCTGTCATAAATAAACGACATTACTTCATTTTCTTTAAAATATAGTGGATTTCAACTTGTTATTTTTGCACAATTAGATAATGTCTTGTTGAAAGGTGTTGTCATTGTTGTCAATCAATCTCCATAAGTAAAAAGTTCCGTTCCACGTATAAACAAAATTAAAAAAAAATGACTGTAATTTCATAAATATTAAGCTTTTGCAAAATCATTCTTGTTGTTAAAGTGGATTGTGTAAAGATATAAAAATTTTATGTAAATTATTATTTTTGTAAAATATTACTTTAGTTACCTACTCGTAGTATGAGTGAACCGGAAAATGACATCTGTCACCTCTCCTTCGTGTTCCTAGGTATATCTTTGATAAACTATATAAAAGGATATAATCATGATACACAGCCACGGCACTTATTAACATTTTTTTTTCTTTTAATTTAATGATGTATCATGTTCAAGCTCCTATATAAATAGCAACGTATCTACATCTTGCATAATGCCCTGTTATATAGATATAATAACGTAAATATTAGAATCAAAACACGAATTTTATTCAATATTGACTCTACAATAACCTGAATTTGAATAACTTTTTCTTCTTTGTTTTTATAGTTTTAAGAAACTTTTCACCAAAAAGAATTGTGTATACATAGGCTTTATTTTGTATTGCGTACTGTATCTTTGGTTATAGTTTATCAAAGAGTACATCATGTTTCTTCAAAATATTTTATTTGAACGAGTTTTGCGCGAGGTCCAGTGCGCACACACACTAACTTACGCTACTCACACATGGATAAAGCAGTACGGGGTGCGGGGACGGCCGCCAGAGCATGCATCGAGACAGCAACATTATATTCAAAAACCCATTTTTCAAATGTCACTTAGACCGCGTTTCCTCTTAATAGAGATTACTGAACAGAGCAGAGGCCATGAACGCTAAACGGGGGGTGCAGAGCGAGCTGACCGATAAACTCTATCGATAGCGTATCTGTCTGTTGTAAATGTCGTAATATGCAATCTATCGGTGGCATTGGCGTTGTCGCACCATGTAGGTACATCGTAAAAGAAAACCTTTGTTTGTACGAAACCCTTTTCACACAAACTTTCATTTACTTTTTTTAACCCTAAGAATTATCTTAGGGTAGTTTTTGAAAAATTCGTTCTTAGCTGACACTTTACATATTTATAGATCAAATATTTTTCGACACTTCATTATTATAATGAAATAAATATCCTCGCCTTATTTTCCTCTAACATGCGTTAGTCGAAAATTAGGTAGTAATTTAATAAATATATTATTGCACTTGAAAAAATGACCACCAGAGGCGGTATTTTTTTCAAGTGCAATAATATATTTAAATTGCAAAGTGAATGCTTATCTCCTAAAAATAATAATTTATAGTAATAAAATAGTTTTTTAGGGTTCCGTACCCGAAGGGTAAAAACGGGACCCTATTCTATTACTAAGCCTCCGCTGTCTGTCTGTCTGTCACCAGGCTGTATCTCATGCACCGTAATAGCTAGACAGTTAAATTTTTTACAGATGATGTAGTTCTGTTGCCGCTATAACTAAAAATACTAAAAAAGAATAAAATAAATATTTAAAGGCGGCTCCCATACAACAAACGTGATTTTTTAAACGTTTTTTGTTCGCTATAAATGATGGCAACAGGTAGACGCTGAAAATATTACAAACAATATTAAGTTGTATATGCAGTATTAATATACTATAATATTAATAAAACGTGAGTCTATACATACTTATACCTATCTTTAACCAAGTATTCTGGAGCAGTAGCGGCAGCGGCGACGGCATCACTTCGGTTGTTGTGGGTTGGTGGTGTGGTGTTTCATATGCGGTTGTCGCCGCTGAGTAAGTGTGTGTGTGTCACGAAGTTGCCTCGGTTCGGGGCGCGGGCGGCGGGGGCCGGCCATGCCGCGCGCGCTTCACACCGGTCGGATCAGTTTCGTCGGGCCGGCTGCGCCTGCGCGCATGTCATGCCTCCCTCCGCCGCGCGCTCTACAAATCGAATCCTTTTTTCTGACAGCATCTTATAAGAACATACTTTTACCGTGTTTTCAATCGGACAAAAGTGGCTCCATTGTGATTCGAGCAGCGTTTGTGTGATGATCGCGTAGCAAAGCGCTCTGCCGCGATCTGTATGTTTTTTTTGCATTGCAACTTTTGCATCCGAGTCCTGTAGCGGCCGGGCGCGGGCCTGGCGCGGCCTCCGATCGGTTCGGCGACTCGAGTTCATTGTCGAGTTATCTTGATCCGAGAAACTGGTAAGTGGACCCACGAGGAACACTTTCTGTATTGTTGTTGATGCCCGAAGTAGATCGGCCGCACGTCGCGCTGTATGTGTAGGCTGCGCGTGCGCATGCGGTCCGCGGGGAACTTATCGGAGAGAGCTGCAACAGTTGAAGTATAAAGTCACGTTCTTGTTAACTGTAGACGAGGAAACATGCGCCTCTTATTTATTTACTTTGATGTTATTTATTATCTCTGAATGATTGGCTAAGTAAATCGTTGGAACCTTGGGTGGTTAGGTACGTTTCTTTATCTCACTACAAAGCGACTAGAATCTGAAATGGAATACAAATAAATTATAATCCATTGACCGATAACAAAGACGAATGATTGATCGATTGTGATACTGATTGGAGTTCTCATGGTGGTGAATGTCTCAAAATTTTGTGCTCGGAGATCAGTCACAGATTATGAGCTATGACCGATCCTCTTCACTATCTTCTAGTAGGTACAAAATATCGAAATACTTTACCTACCTAATTTGATTTTAGTGCAAAATCCCGAATTAGTAGTAGTTATAATTTTTCTAAATTCAGATTAATCCGAGTACTCATAAAAGCAAATAAAACTGTATGAGCAAAATTTTGTTAAATCTAATAAGATACCTATTAGTATATTAACCAACTCATCAGACTTCACATCTGTCATTTTTTCAAGTGCAATAATATATTTAGATTGCAAAGTGAATGCTTATCACTTAAAAACAATATTTTAGACACATCTGTATTGCTAAATCGCCTCTATTCCAAGTGCTTACAGACAGTTTCCTTTAGCATAGCTTGATGTAGTGTAGTTCATAACAACAAAACACTGAAGAATTCTGTACGAGTAAATATTTATTGACACTTACAGACAGATATTACTACTCCTGCTGGATTCGATAACTAACAATGTTTATAAGTACGATTCAGATGACGTGGCGAGGAACAATGTTTATAGATGCCTATAACCTTTTTTAAGAAAACAAGACGTTGCAGCGACAGAAAATTATAGAGAACCTCATATGTAGGTATCAATCAATAATACAAGCTACAATATTATACGGAAATTCCAGTCAGCATGGCCCCAAAATGTTGCACATCTGACAAAAAGAACGTCCAAAACTTCAGAATGTTCTTAGAATATTTAAGCCGGGGTAAATAAAAATAAAAATATAATAACTGAATAATCACGTCATGTAACACGACCAAAACACACAGTCAGCGAGCAAGCCGGTTCGAGGCCAGTGGGCTTATTCACGTAACTAAAACACAGTCATGTTGCAGTATCAAATCTTCTCAATCAAATCTCGTCAATAAAGTATTGTCCTCTCATTCCCTCGTTGGAAAAAATAGAAACAAAACTTCAGCAATGATATCGAGAGTTGCCTGAAGCAGTTATTACACTATCCTGTTTGTGGCATCCTAATAGGGATCCCAGCTGGGAGATTAGGAAACAATAGGATCCTAAGTAGGCTGCAATACGAGATCTGATTGTTTCCTACCTTCCTAGTTCCTTCCTAGTTAGGATCCTAAGTAAGTTCCTAGTTATGATGCTACAAATAGGATGGTGTAATAAGAAACAAAACAATAGTCCCCCAGATTGCTGCGCTGCGCTTGGGTTGCAGCCTCAGCGCAACCCGTCACTTCGGATGACGATATAAGTATTTTCTAGTCTAGCTAGCCATCTCGCTTGTTCACTTTGTCATGAGGGCACGAGCGACAGGGACAGCCACAGTCGAAAATACGAACATCGTCAACCGGAGTGTCCTCTGAACCAGCCAACAATCAAACCGATTACTTGATCTATTTACGAACTTCATTATAACGTGGAAACGCCATTAATCACTGCGAGACAGAAAAACGGGCCTCCTGATTGGGACGTTAATAAATTACAGTGACAAAGTTCGAAAACGAATGTTCCTGTAACTGGCAAAAAAGTGATTTATGCGGTGGGCACGCACCTGCCGTGTAATTATTTGCTCGAGTTTGAGGAAAAGGAGTCGCTAAATTCGGGAAGTTATTCCTTATAAAGAAGACATACATGTGTTGTTTCTCCCGTGAGCAGAAGTGGTTTTCTTATGTGGCTTATTGTCCTTTACATGACCAAATAGTATAGAGCCCCTTTATCTAAAATAATAATACACAAACGGACGTGGCTAGCAGATCTTTAAACACTCCAGACTTCAAACATTCTATCGGCCGATAGTTTGATTCGTATCGGTTCCTTAATCAGTCTGCAAGTGCAAACGTTACAATCCGCCGACTATAAGTTTCTTCAAAATGATATAACTATCAGGACAGAATAAAGAATAGTACAAGTAATAGAAAATCTAGTCTCTGGGGTGTCAAATTTGATCATAAATGAATGTTTTACTTTCCACACGTCGTTGCTGTAAGGAGTTGTCAGAGAGGGAAGGGAGTGCCACGGCAGGGAGCGGTCGAGCCTGTCAAAATAATTACCACAAATAATCGTATATTGACAGCAGCTCTGAATAAACACATGCAAGTGAGCTGGGCCGCAGACACATGACTCCAATAGAGCTGGCCATCCTCGCTAAAAAGTAGAATAATTTGTAATACTATTGTACAATTGAATTATAGTAAATATCGCTGCACACAGTACTAGCGTTCTTTGTATTTCAGTTGGGAGGGCAATAGCCTGGATAGAGAGCGATCGTGGCTTCGATTCCTGCCAAATTTGCAAAGAGAAATTACTTTATAAAAATTAATCATTACAAAAGCAATAGGTAACTCAAATGCACTTCAAATTTAGAATACTTACTTTAATTTTTGTAAGCGAAATTCAATTTGATTACTTACCTCAGCCTTTGCTGATTTTTATATTAATTATTATTTGCTGATATTTGCTGATTTTTATATTATTAAATAGAAGACAGCTATCATAACACATTAAATGACTTTACCTTGTAAAGAAGTTTTTTCTTAGGTTAGGGGTAGATTTGTCCATAAAATAACGACGTCGTAATTTTGCGATGTCTGTTTATTTGTGTACAGCAGTAAGTTATAGCAGAGTCGATTACAGGTGTGGATCATTACAGAATTAAGATAAGATACGGATGGTAAGATTAGATACCCGAAACCTAGGGTCGAGTTTTGTGAGTGTTTATCTGGAGCGCGAGACGATTGGATTATTTGCAAACTGCTGGTGATTGTGCGATCTTAAATAAGTGGGAAAAAATTACTGGTGTTATTATAAAAGAGTGTTTGTGTTAAACGCGTTTGTTGTTTCCAAGTGGCACCTAAATGTGAGTTCATTTGTAAATGTTCAATGCCATTCTTGGCATTGTTATGTCTACGCGTTAGAATATCAATTATGTAGATGAGTGTAAAGTTTACGCGTCAAACAAGTACGCGTGTAAAAACTCTCATTAGTTGCGAGTCTCCCTTGCCTCCCCCCCTTGCCCCGCACCCGTCTCGCGAAACAAGACCACTTTTTTGCTGACCGTATACAGAATAAATTATAACCTATTACAAGTATTTAAGATAACGATCTTGCATATTGATAGAGACGTAAAAAATACCAAATCTTGTCGTTCACTTGTTTGTCTTTGTATCCTGTAACAAAACAAACTTGTTCTTTGATTAATTAAAAAAAAATGAATGCTTCTGTGTTACTGATCGGAAACTTTGTTAAACCAGTGGAGAGCTGCTTTTGTATGATGTATTTTCAGCAAATAAACGATTGATTTGTTTGACTCAAATATGATATTGCTTCCATGAAGTCAAGATCATCAAAAAGAGGATGCCAAAGAGTATGGATCAAATAATGAAATCGAGATCAATAAATATAAAAACCTTTAACCTATTGCAAACTAGACAAAGGTATCAAAGACTTGTCATATTTATTTAGAAATATATTTGAAACGCAATACTAACTATATTACTATCTGCTTGTTCCTGTTTTCTGAGGTTGCTTATAGGAGGTAACCCACCCTAATATTTCTAATCTTATACTCGTAGTAGTAATACAACGCTTGAATATATTTACATATATATATAACAAGTATACTCGTACTAAAGGCGTAGTAATAGTATTTATTCTGTGCTATATGCTTGCGAGACGCGACGCGCGCCCACGTCCAGTTAAACACACAAAAATAATCGTTTCGCAGTCTATCAACATTCAACATTTGCTTTGGATCGTCTGAAAAGTATTCGCAGAATTTCGCACGTCCATAACCGGCGCGAGCGCAGCGCTTTGCCGTAGCCCAGAGATTCCCAAACTTATTTCGCCTAACGCCCACTTTGAAAATTAGTTATTTAGTAGCCATTTCAAAAACATATCAGGGCCCGTAGCCAAGTGGCAATTTATTCTCAAGCTAAGTTCGATATCGCTAACAAAATGTATGAAACTGACATAAGCCATCGAAACATCATGTGACTTTTGCATACATATTTTAACATTTCGTTGGCGATAGCGAAGTTCGCTCCAGAAAGATTGCCATTTGGCTACGGGCCCAGTCTCATCTTGGAGTTTAATTAAACCTATATTCTGAACGAGACTTTTCTAACGAGAGAGAGCAGTAATAATGCAACTTTACAATATTAAATCACATCAGCACCCTTATAAGAACACATTAAAACGGGGAATAACGCGACGGATAGTAGGTAAAACATTATTTACCTTTAATTAGTGAAGCTATTGAAATTAAAAAACATGTTAATTTCAATAGGGAAGAGGGTTACAAACTATCTGCGACATGGAATCCAGTGATTAGCATTACACATCCTCGTTTTGGGTCGCTGTCGAGTAACCACCGGAATACGGACACGGCGGCCGGCTTACAGAATAGGGACACGGTTAGCGTAGTGTGCAGCGGCGGTTCGAATTTTGTTCATAATGTGAGGGTAAAAGATCTACGCCACATACGGAGTGAAGACATCGCAGTTCTGCAGCCAGTCTGCCTGTGACCACGATCGGTGCAACCCGGTCGAAACGTCAGGCAAAATTAAAGGTAAATAATGTTTTACCTACTATCCGTCGCGTTAATCCCCTTTTAAATGTGTTCTTACTCGTATAATGAAACGCGAAAGTTTAAGAGTGATTATCAGCACCCTTATTTTTTCTGAGCCTCTTATCTACCCTCTAGGCCTCCAGCGACCCAGCGGGGGCGTTATCGCCCACTTTGGGAAAGACTGCCGTAGCCGCTTTCCTTTACAGACCGTGTGAGAACTATCATGAATATTAATAGCAGATATTATGTCAATAAGTGTCAAATATGTTTATGTTGAAGATGTTTTTGGAGCTTGCGGCAAAAATACGAGCTTTTGTAAAAAGCCGACTATCACCTAACAGTTTTTTGAGTCATACATTTATATGACCTTTTGTTTAAATATATTTTATGATTATAAAATTGGGCGTGGAAAATATCAGGGACTCTAGACTATATAATTGATTAAATAATTATTCTATATATAATTATCTTTGAGATAAGTGTTTTACTAGGCAGATATTATGTCAACCCTCTCGCCAAACAGGTGTAATTAGTTTGTATGATTTACGGTCAAATAACTGTTTAAAAAGATTAAAAAAACAAGTGCTAGTCCCGCACTAAGAAGTGCCATGCTAGTTCCGTACAAAGAAAGTTTTTTTTTGCAGTAGATACTAAGAATAAACTCAAAATAAAATTTAGAGAGGCACGTCAAAAGCGAGTCCGATGTTCCGAACGAAGTACTGGCAGCCTGGCAGCATGACCCCCAGGTGGTATATTGAGGAATGCGGGCGCGTGAGCTCACTGCGCAACCATCCTGCGCCCGCGCTGTTTGCTCCACGATAACACAAAACAATGACATTGCGCGCTAATCAGATAACTCACCGCTGAAGATTCGCGCTTTGTTTTTTGAAGGATTTGTCGTAAACAAGGACGGTGTTGAAGTCAACATGAACGGAATGTGTTTACAAGCAATGGCGGAGTTGTTTGTGGACTGCACATAATCAACCCCAAATTGAATGCATTGCCACAAATTCATCGTTACTGTAGGTATACCTATGTAATACTGAAGTACTACTCTCTAAAACTAAAGTTGCTAACAAAAAGTCCTATTAGTTCAGTCTCCCTTTTGAATCCATAATTGACTTTTGACTTTGACTTTTGAACAAGGACTCAATATTGACAAACTTTGTTTAACTGCTTTGCAAGAAAAATAAATAATAAGAAGCGTAGAATCGAATAGGTCCCGCCGTTTCAAAATTCTTGGAGTGTCTAAGTACAATCGGTATTTTGATTTTTTTCATTAATAGACAGACATTGGACTGCAATATCACCTAATGGAAAGCGACGATGCGGCCATGGACGGGACGTATCTGAATAGTTTTTTGATACGTCTGTAAACCTATTTAGAGTGTGAAGGTTACGACGATATAAGAGTCCTTTGTGTAGTAGTGTAGCATATGGTTCAGTTGATCGAGTGCCGCGCGCATCTGATACGCGTGTGATCTGAAACGCGTGTGCATGTGCCATGTCATAACAACAAGTAGACGATGTATGCGCAGTATTTAAAGTTACGCCAACCAATGTTATTAACGCAAAATCTGTAATATCAATATCGGAGCAATTATTCACAAACACTCAGAAAGTTTCCGTTTTCGAATGTCAAATCGCATCGGATCCTATCGACAGCGTTTGAGAATAGGGTTCTCGAATCCGTTTGGAAAGAAGGTTTTAACATTCGTATACCGGACGATCCGATACGGAAACTTTCCGAGTGGTTGTGAATAAGGGGGCTGGAGAGGCGTGGTGACCTGAATCACAAGTATAAAAAGATCTGACGAAAGTGGTAACACTGGACTAAGTTGACATGTGAAAATTGCTCCAAAGGGGTTATTTCAAATAGACATAAAATAATTTCTCATCAGTATTTGGGAAGTGTTACCAGAATTTCATTTCGTTCAATTGGCAAAAAAGTATATACATATTATTATTTTATTAGTATATATATATATATTATCTATTATTTGGAGAATATTTGTGCTAGAGTTTAGACGCATATTTAAAAAACTGTATCGTTTTCATTAACGAGCCTATAGATGCTTCTGTCGAACTTTTCTGTTGTTAATATCGCAATCATGAAGGTTTCTCTATTAGATAATGTCATGAATGTGTAATTCGTTTCTTATGTTTTTTGTATAAGGTGCCGTAAAATTGTAATCAGTACTACCTTAGTATAAGAAGTCTTGTTGAGCCTATCTTTTACCATTTAGAATAAATCTACTGCATTTACTTGTATTATATGCCCGTGTTGTTGACACACGATAAGTGCACGCGTGCAACACAGACAATTGCCGAAGTCAGCAGAATGCAAACATTGGAGACAAACTAAAGTAAATGATAGGAATTGTTCTGAATTACTATTATTGTGTAAAATGGTAACAAGGAAATCGGTTTGCGAAACAGTCCACCAATCAAACTCGCAAGCCCTTTCTACATTATTCGCAATACGATTTTGCGGAATTGTGCACACTGATTTTGTAGATTAGCGTATTATATAAACTTGTTACCATTTGTGTCCCTGGTATAAAATATAACGAAATAAAATAAATGAAATATGTAAGAAGTATTAGGAGTTCGAATGTACGATCATTTCAAAACTAACAATCCGTCTTGAAGTATGATTGAATATTATGAAATGGAAGCAATCGAATTGACAATACAGTGTACCTCATACACCGGTCATAGGTCACAATATTACTTAAGAAAGATCTGGAGTATAGGACTGGAATACATGACATTTAAATTTGTTTAATGACTGACTGAGATGCCAATGTCTCCTAAACACAAAAAAATGTTTTGTATTGGAATAAATGAATTGAATTGTCTAGGAACAGCATTGAAATTTTTTTTTTAAAGTAAGTAATAACAATAATTTTAAGTTATATGTTACTAACAACTATCTATAGCTATGGATCTTTGATTTGGTCTGAAATAAACATTTTATTATTATAATATTATAGAGTTTAAAACCTAAATCTTTTACACTTTAACTTTTTGTTACAAATTCTAATCTAGCTATCCTATTCTTTGTAACAGGTTGGAAATAATATATCTATGACAGAACAGACGATGAGTTGTTCGCACGTACATTACGAGTACAATGATGGTTGCGTCGGCGCTGACATGGCAAGAGCAAATGTTCACTAGCGTTGCCGCTTGATAGTTGGCTATCAATATTCTATCGATAATTGAGGCAAAAGCATTAGTATCGATAGTCAGTATAATATTTAGGGTGTCCCGTTTATGAAGAATAATCCTTTAGGTATGGATTAGTTACATCATGCTCTCTATATGCCAAACTTTTTGTAGGTAAAAGTGTTGCCATTTTTGAGATTTTGGTTTTGAGTTCTTATTATTTTTGGGACCCTTAGTAACATTTTTAGTAAAAAGTCAATATTGACTTTGGTGTTTGGAATATTCACGAGCATTAACATAGAAACAGACTTAAAAAGTCATTAAAGTAAAAAAAAAGTTATGCAAAAATATTAAGGGAGGGCGGGCGGTGTATTCTGCATTTTTCTGAACCAATATTTAACGCGGTACGGTTGGTGTGGTTTTGGTGCCTGCTTTAGTGTCCCTTAGCGGAAAGTTAAAGCAAAATAATTCTAGACGATAATTGTAAAGGCCTATCGATATTGTAGACGATATTCAAATATCGATAGATTTTTTGTCGATAGTGCGGCAACACTAAATGTTCACAATAGCTTGACAGAGTGCAGCACCTTTGTGTGACTTGCCATAAACCTCACTAATACATGCTTAATTACATTAGAACAATGCCTCCCTTGACCGTTCCGTTATAATGTTAAACCGACACATAAGCTAGTCGCTAATATAATCACAATGTTATTGATAACAAATGAAATAAGCACGAGCATTTGTACGTCAGTCGTTGATAATTTGATAAAAAGTATAGAAGTATGTATTTCCTTTATCCTTGTCACTATAGCACGAGCTAACGCTTAATTTGGAAAAGGTAAATAAAAAATATTTTTTTTATGCAATGTCCCCAATCAAAAGAAGAATTGGCAAACGCAGCAAAGCCAGTGGACATGGAGCTCTATTTTTGAATCATTCGTTTGACAATTTCTTGGCGGATGCGACATAAATTTTACTCAATACATTCATTTTAGCGTTTATTCTATCGTTAGCCTTCCGTGACGAGTGGGTAGAGGCACTCGTTGCGGTTTCGAGCGGTCGAGTGCAGTTGATTGAGTGTTTTAAATATGCGGAGTTTTAGACGATCCAAAATCAATAGAAATCTGCACGCGAGTGATTCAAAAATAGAGCTCATATTTGAGTCGTGATCGGAGCAATTCGAAGAATGCGTTGTGCGTCTGTGACACGCGACTCTTCGACAGACTGACATGCTGCTGGCTCTCGCCACAGCCGCATTCTATTAACACCAGATGTAAGAATGTCTCTACTAATATTCTAAACTAATCCAAAAGTTCTGTATTTATGGCTGATGCTTTACCCAGCAAAAGCGACAAAAGGTAACGATTATGAATATGTCTATTGCTCCAAAGAAATGATAGATTAAGATAGCTTCTTCCAAAGTGTCAAAATCTATAATTTCTATAAAGCAATGGACAATACAAGCACATGACAACTTTTTGTCACTATGCAAGAACTTTAACTTGTTTTTTCGTGTATGATAATGTATTTTAGCAACATTGAATTTGATTTTGAAAGGAGTCAAAGAATGAATGGGAAATCAGATATTTGCGAGGACGAAAGCATGTAGCGGGAGCTGCTTGCACCTAATGTTTAAATTAAGCAATTTTGGTAGCAGGATCTTTAGCACATCCAAAAGTTGGAACTGTGTTAAAAATCTTCCTGATACAAGAATATTGGTATAATATATTAGTAAATTGCCTTTTATCCAATTATTAATTCATAAAAGTTTAATTCGAACCCGCATTACGCTTCCTATATTTAAATTGTCTTTATGAATTACTATTGAACTACTATTAAGGTGTGAGTAACATAAATTTGCCACTTATACTGACACTTATTAAATATAAGGAAAAAGGTTTAAGCCTCAAAACACAACAAAAGAAACATTTAGTGTGATGATAATAAAAATGAAAATTAAATAAAGGCCATATTCAAACACTTCCTTTGTCGTAAGAAATAAAGCCCTATCGAACAAAACACTGGCAATATCAAAATTGAGTTCAATTTTGTTGTAAGTTAAATGTAAGTGAATGATGCTGGAATCGATTATTGTTGTAAGGTAAACTTAACATTTTTGATAAAATAATCTCAATATTGACCGACTGATGAGACTCAATAATGGACTGCAAGGATTCACAAAAACACTTACCGTTGAATTTTATTGTCTTCGACCGCTAAATTCGTGTTTATTGCTCCTAAAATGCTTAACGTTTCGGTTAACCGACTATTGGTTTTTTATTCGGAACTCATGAACTCTCCTCGTAAAAACACTTTTTGTAATGCGCCAGTCATTTACCAGGTATCGTATTGTGTTACGATTTGTTAATACAACCTTTCACACTTATTGCAAACGTTAGCTGTTGACTATTAACACAGTTTAGTTTAGCTATTGATACTAAAATATGGCAATTGCGCCACAATATCTAAGTGTGACTTTGCCTCTCGCCGTTGTGGAGTACCGTACGATTCTTACGGACTTTAATCCTTTGCTATGTTTCACTTATACTTTCTCACAATCACTCGGGTAGGTACATTGGGCGTCGGATCAGCATCCTGTTTCACTGTGGCTCTAACGAACACTATATCGTTTATTGTGGCGCGATCGCTCGCCATAATGAGTTCATTAATCGCGTCTCCGCTCGGGTTAATAACATTTTTCATGCGAAATCAGCTGATTAGTAAGTAATTTATGGTAGGTACCACACGTCACCGTTACTCGAGTGCGAACTTTTGCTCATAAAAATGTTAGCATAGCGAAAGCACCATTAATAAATATGTCCTAATAGGAGATTAGGCGCGTCAAAGCGGAGCCTCGACAGTTAAAGTTGGCCCACGCAAATGTATCACACTGGAAACCGAAAAGGTGATTTATTGCAAATATTTTGTCTGCTCCGCAAACGGAATCGTATCGGTCGGTTTTATTTACAGTATTTTGCTGTGTCGCGACCGTCGCGTCGCGTCTATCAAAACATCCCGGATGCTAGGTGCTGCTAACCTGTCGACAAGATTTTTTGTTTGGTTAAATATGCCGAGTAAAAATGCCAACCGCTGTGAGCCACCCAGTGGTCTTTATGTATTAGCCGAACATTTGTTTGGACTTAAAAAAGTTGCGGAATTGCTTTTATTCACAGTATTTTGCCGTGTCGCGATATTGGCGTCTATCAAAACTTCCCGGATACTAGAAGTTGATAACCTGTCGACAGATTTTTTGTTCGGTTAAATATGTCGAATAAAAATGCCTGATCTCTCTACGGTCATGTCGGACTGACGTCTCACCGAATTATGAGAGTGAAGGAACAGAAAGTGCACCTAATGTATGGAGCAAACACTTGTGCACTATAATACCTCCCGCGCAGTCGGCTAATCTCTGTTCAGATTGGCCACTGTAGTCGAAATTCGGCTAAGAGGACATTACTAAAAATGCCAATTGCTGTGAGCCACACAGAGTATATGTGTGTATTAGCGCAATTATTTGCTTAAAAAGTTTGCGGATTTGCTTTGGGAGATACGTGATAGATAGTTTTGGTAAAGTATCTTATACCTTTAAACGAGCAATATATTTGTGATATCGGAAACGGCTTTAACGATTTCGCTGAAATTTTGTATGTGGGAGTAATCGAGGGTGAAAAATCGATCTAGATTAGTCTTAGTTTGAAAAAGTCTTATGTTTTCAAGTTTCATGTTTTTCTTTCGCAATTTTGACGACTATCAAAATCGACAAAATTTGACGACGACGGACTACAAAACCAGCGGTTGCGGGTTCGAGTTCCGTAAGGGGCAAATTATTGTGTGATGAGCACGAGCATTTGTACCTAAGTCATGGATGTTTATAAACGTATTATAAGTATGTCTATCCGTTATCCTAGTCACCATAGCACAAGCTCGCGCTTAGTTTGGGGCTAGGTGGTAATTGGTGTGATTGTTGGAACAATAAAAAAAAAATTGTTCGATGCAGATTAAGATCGCTAATTTCGTAACGTCGTAAACATCAGCGTCGTGGCGCAGTGCTTAAGACGTAGGACTGACGACATGTAAAAGACGTGAGTTCGAATCTCGCTCAGTGACGAAAAATATTTTTACTTTTGTTTTTTTTTTGTATTTATTTAAGTTTATAGACTTTTTATTTTTTTTAATAAGATTTTTTATATGAAATAGAAGTGATGCCCAGGTAATCGATTATAATGAACGGCACGGCGAACCTCGTCATCGCGTCGGATGGCGCATTAATCAAGCGCCACATGTTTTACATAAAAGGTTAATGGGAATCCATTACATGAAATATTGCTATTTGACGGTAGCCGCTATTCGGCGTTAATTTACTTTGCAAAAAATGTTTATGTGTCATAATAACAGCAGGGTTCTTTTCTGTATAATAAGCGGAAGTACGTTTGATTGAATATGTGTAAATTAAGGTTGAGTTGAGTTGAGGCACTGAGCCCGCGTGGTGGAGTATGGCTCGTACCTCCTCATAGTTGAGGTGAGGAGGCCTTTTCCCAGCAGTGGGATCTAATAGGCTGACTTTACAAGGTTGAGTTTAACATAAAAGTTACCTTTTTACCCGACTGCGGAAGGAGGGTTATGTTTTTCGAGAGTATGTATGTATGTAAGTATGTATGTATGTATGTATAATTGTTTGGCACGCCCTACAGCCCAAACGGCTAGACAGTTTTTGACATATGAGGTGTCGTTGAATTTGTCAAAATTGTGAAAATGACATAGGCTATATAAATTTTGCAAATGGCGACCGCAAATGGAAATAAAGGGGGGAGGGGGGATTTATTTTTTCCTTAGCATAGCAATATAGGTATCAAATGAAAGCTAGTAGAGAGACCATTTTAAAAATATAAAAATTTTTGCAGTCTGGTGTTTTGTTTTAAACAATAAAACTAAAAATAATAAAATAAAAAACGGTAATTTAAAAAACTAAAAAACCCGACTGCGTTTCTGTGTAATTGGAAATTAAAAAATCCTAAAACAAGAAAGAGGTCATATCCAGGTTAAATTGGTACCCATATTAAAAATTGTAGCAGTCGGGACCCATGTTAGAAAGACGGCCGTCTCGTCAGTAGATTGGAGTAATCTGCAATGTAGTATAGAGGTAGGTATGTGCTCTAAATTCACTAAGCCTCCATTTCTAGAATGGGTCCCGACTGCTTCAAATTTTAATATGGGTACCAATTTAACCCGGGTATGACCTCTTTCTTGTTTTAGGATTTTTTAATTTCCAATTACACAGAAACGCAGTCGGGTTTTTTAGTTTTTTAAATTACCGTTTTTTATTTTTATAACTTAAGCAATTTATTTTTGCAAGGTTTTACGAAATAAAATTAAATTTCGCTCATAAAGCTTTGCCGACTGTGTCATCCGGTGTAACTAACTAGCTCAGTTGGTAGGAGCATTCGCCCAGATAGTAAAGGGATGTGAATTCGAGTCCCACCGGATGACACAGTCGACAAATTTTTGTGAGCGAAATTTAATTTCATAAAATTTACCTACTTTTATAAATATGGATATTCACCCTTGCTCCCACATAATCAAATCAAGAATTTAGAGTAAGATTCATAAAAAATGAATCAAGACCATTAGTTTGTTGTAATATGTGAAAACCGAAAAAAAAACACAATAAAAAAACAAATGAGAAGCGCTCCCAATTTATTCTATTTCTACATAGTCATAATAGTGCAGGTTGAATTTTTTAATCACCGCCCGTCTCTTACAAAAAATGCATTGAAGCCCGCGGCTCGGCCGATCACAGGACTAAGTTTTTTGTCAAACGAAATATTGTTTTATTATTCCATTAGTGGTTTCTAATAATGCCATTAGCATTTGTAGCGGCCTATTAGCATACGTTTACACGCTCTATGCTGATAGATTCGCGTTCATATATTAAACTCGACTAATGACAATGTGTCAGTAAGAGACACGAGTTTAGTTATCGATCAATAAATATATGATTTATCGCCTCTTTGCCGGATTGGCCGCTTTGTTCCCTGCCTCATCGTCGTACAGATCGATACTTGACCTACAGGATTAAGCTTTTCTAGATTTGAACTGGATGGCTTAACTTCTTATCCGGATGGTGTATGCCGTTAACTTTATACTGTAATAAATTATCGAATTACATCAATTTTATGGCTTCATATCGATTTCTAAGTAGATTAGAAAGGTTGGTTATCAGAAGACTATGTAGTGAACAGGACCAACAAGTAACGGGAACGATGGTAGAGTTTTTCACAAGCACCTACATGGACATGAAATAATAATTAATTGTTACAACGACCACACCAGTTCTTAGCTCCAAATTAAACGTGAGCTTGTGCTACGAAGTAGGATAACGGATATATATACTTCTTCTTCTTATCGTGTTGATGTTAAAGCGACTTAAATTTGTTGTGCCCAGTAATTGGCGACGTGGATTTTTTGACGCAAAGGTCTTCTAAAAAGCAGGAATCAGAGCACGCAGGACAAGACAAGAGATGGGACATGTGTCATGCAGGTGTCATCTGTAAGATGACACCAGCGGCAAACATTTGCCCCTTATTTTATTAAACCCGCAACCGCTGGTTCTGTAGTCGGGAGAGCGAACTACTACACCAAGAGGTCAACTATTTTGTCAATTATATAGATGTATATTCCGTTGTTGTTTCTTTTATGATGTGCAATAAAGAGTTATCTGTCTATCTCAGTCGCAATTAAATAAATAAGTGACTATAATATCTAATAAAATGTCGGGGTAGCCTATAATTAAGGCAACACCGTGAAATGTATATTTTAATTTTGTGTACCATTAATGTATGGTGTAGGTTTTATTGGTTGTTCTCAATAAAAAAAAACTCCATTAGAATTATACACGTGGAGAAGGATCCGACCGTTTTTTGTGAGCAAATACAATCATCAGTCACCATAATACCACGCAAATAAATACTACTCGTAAAAAAAACAGCACGCATAGACCTTTCATAATATTAGTGAAATACCAGTAGGTAAGGCTTCACATGATGTTTTTATTTCTCATGAAATGAAAATTAGCAGTGAAGCCATAGATTTCCTTTAAATGATGAACGTGTTCGAAAAAACAAGTTAAAATGATGAATAACGAAAGTTCGTGGGAGTTTAACTTAAAATGGTCCAGCAAGATTGATTATATTTTTGTTTATGAGTCACGAAATAAAATGAAAGAAGATTGGCTTAAATCGACCCAATAAATAGAGACACTTAGTAAAGTGAGACACATGAAATATAAATATCACTTTATTAGCGGGCCTTTGTATGATTTTATAGTAATTTAAAAAGCAGGGAGTTTAATTTAAAATATTTTCAGAATGTACAAATTATTAACAACTAAACGTCTTCAAGGATGCAAAAACGAAACGAACGACGTGAATTTTGACGTGTCAGTCGAACGTAAAGTACATGTTTTATATCAAACTTCAATGTTGACCGGATCATACATTGTTTAAATGTCAGTCCGAAATAATGCATCAAATAAAATGTCGTTTATGTCAGTTAAAATGTTTTTTCCTCTATACACTTTTAGGCTTTTCACCAAAGACTAAAACATGCCAGCATTTGGGGCTGAGCATCAAAGAACTTTGCCGTTCTTCTTTGTTTGACACGAATGGTAACAATGATCGTAGAGTAGGTATAGAGTAGGCCTATCGCAGCTTTCGTTGTGAATACGCTATAGGTGTACCATTGACCGCTATCAATTACGGTTTATCTCGAATCAACTCAATACTTTGGTGCTCTATCAATGTGTCATACATTAAAATATTCCATCGAGTGCGGAGTACGGGCGTGTACGCGAGGGAGGCGAGTACTTCATTCGGCTTCAACAATGAATCGAAAGGTCAAGCCGCGAGTTCGTTAACTCGAGCCTGCGCGCGCGCCGCTCTGGACCTCCATAGCTCGTGTTTGTTACCTTCAAATCAAACCTATCGGTGATAAATATACTTAGACTCTCACTTAGACTTAAAGATATGGATAGATTTGGCAGTTACTGTTACTTACATGTAATGTAATAATGTCCTCCTAGCCGATTTCGACCACGGCGGCCTATCTCAACAGAGATTAGCAAACTGCGCAGGACATATTTTAGTGCACAAGTGTGTGCGCAATACACAGGTGCACTCTCTGTTCCTTCACTCTCATAATTCGGTGAGACGGCAGTCCAACATGACCGTAGAGAGATCGGGCGCAAGACCAACGCTTAACGTGCTTTCCGAGGCACGGCGGGGGTGTTAACACCACCAACTTCCTGACTCCGGAGCTGTGTCTGAGTAATTTCAAGACAGAAAAACCCAAACACTCTCGGCCCGACCCGGGATTCGAACCCAGGACCTCGTGGATAGTACCCAGCGTGCTGACCACTAGACCAACGAGGCAGTCACACAACACAAGTATTAAAGCAGACCGTAAAAAATTGCTACTAACAAAATGTGAAAATCTGAACATTTTTGGTGACTCGTTGCATTGTGTCAGGGGGATGATAGAGAGGAGGGGTTTATTTGTGCTAATCTTAGTTAATCATATTTAGAACCTATTGTGACACTTCATTTTTACTGCTTTATTTTTATGGCTAGTGCAATGTATATCTATAATAAGCGAATGTACAAGAAAAAACAATGTCTTTAATTAAGTAAAAACTGTGTACATAGTGCTGTTGATGTACTTAAATAAATATAATAAATAAAGGGAAAAATCCTCACACTTAGTCTAAATTAAGAACCATCGATCAAAGGCGTCCGTTTATATTGATAGTTTTACCTACGCATGCTACGTACCTATGCTTGTAGATTTTATAAGGTTCGATATTACTATTTATTATGTATAGGCTAATAACTAGAAAGTTCATACAAGAATACTCTGTGTGTGTAAAATTCTTACCTATACTTGCTTTTAGTGTTGAAGAAGTCACAAAAAGAAAAACTTGTTATTTACGCTACTATTGCGTGTGTGTGAAATCGGACGGTTTTGGTTGCATCACTTAAAATACTTGTGTCTCTAGAGACAAACTCGATACCTCATTAAATTTTGAAACTGAACCACAAAAGAGAATAGTTATTCGCGTAACTGTAAAGGGGCAGGGTGCCATAAATTAGCGCGGCTTGTTAGCGGCGCCCGCGCAGCTACCGGCAAAATTCGCCCCAAAGTGATTTACGAGCGATTTTTGACAGATTTGATCTGGCCGAGATAAGACGTGATAGAAATATTTATGTCATATTTAGTGTAAATTAATTAAATATTCATTAGGTAAATTAAACATTTTCTTAATTACTTGTGATATCTATAATGTTTATACGTGTTTGATAATCTTTATCGGTTAATTATATTGAATTTATAAATTTATTTATTCGTTTTATTTTATGTTTTAGCAAAATATTCTATGTAAAATAATAATAATAATAAATTGTTTCAACAAACACACAAACAGCCCCAAACTAAGCGTAAGCTTGTGCTATGGTGACTAGGATAAAATGATTGGCTATTTGAAAGATTCAAATGAGGTTTATCTATTTTTGTAAGTCATTTATTATTTATTAGTGTAGTGAAGTACGCAAATAAAGCTATTGGACAGAGTCCTCAAAAACGTAAACAAGATATTTTATAATTGATCTCAAGTTGGATCTTAAACTTCGCTCGATCTTACTCTCGGTCACGGTTTCAAACTTGTATTTGATATAGTTTACAAACTCTGAACTCGTTCTGGACTCCGAACTCACAATCCAAATCAAAATAATGATTCGATAATTTAAGATGTGTGACCAGTACGCGTTGCAATACGCTAATTTAAGTCGGTTAATTTTGTAAATTCTGAAACAGTTATTAAAACACCGTTACTAACACCAATAATATTACTGAACTAGCAATAAATCAAAATTTGCAGCTAGAAACGGCACCGGAAAGAGAGACAATGTAGGATATTTAAATCAATATTAGACCTCCCAATGGTATCATTTGCATTAATAATTAAGATGTTGTGCCACATAATGACAACATTCGCATGATAAATCGATGAGGACCGCCCGATTTGAATAATACTGTCGATCGAATTTGTAGAGAATATCGATTTCTTAAGAATGATCTATGGGAGACGTAATAGAACGGTGTAGGGAACCGGTTGCGCGCGCGCATTTCGCTGAGTTATGGAATCTGAGTGGCGTCTACGTAATTATTATGTACCGTCGTTAATATCAATATTCATAGTATTGTCTACCTAATGTTTGTCTAATTCGATTATAAATCTTTGGAAAGCGTAGGTTGGGAGAAACTGTAAATGGAACAACAGCTTTTAAGAGTTCGTTTTTTGTCCAGAGAAAATAAGACGGTGTTATAACTTTTTATGTCGGTCTTCATGCAAATAAATTAAATTACGATATGCGTCATTAATTAGAAACACTGACTTTCCCACAAAATCTTAAAAGCACTGAACCAGTATGTTGACATTTTTATAGCTTAACCATTAATTGATAAGTTACGCTTGTAAACTAAAAGCATTCAGTTTTGTTTTAAATGTAACATTAATCAAAACTCGCGATGGTATGCGAAATATAAGCAAATCAAATTTCGCGCTATAAATCAACGTGATTCCACTTCACCGATAAATCCCCGGCACTTACAGACGGGGTCAAAGACAGGTATTGAGAATTTGAGAGTCAATTGTGTAGTGACGACATTTGAATTTTATGACAAGGCATTGAAAAAAAAAATACTTGGTGAAAATAACGTACCAAATGTGAGATTTACGACGAAACTGGCATGAATATAACATTGGATTTAAATGGCTTCTTTGGCTACTAATGTGTCAGTAGTCTTTGAAAACTGTCTAATTAATGACACATTAATAGCTAATAGAGGCAAAAACCTAATTTCTGTTCCTGCACCTGGGCATTAGGCATAGGTAAAAGGTAAAATTTATATTGATATTTATTACTGTTTAAAAGTAAATGCTAACTTACAACAACAATAATAACACCAATTAATGATAGAGATAGACAAAGGAGACGCTTAATTCATTTACGTTGTGTCACATGATTATCGCTTCACGAAACGTCGTAATTTTTATTTATTTTCTAGGTCATTCATGGCTGGTTTACCTACAGGAAAAGGATTTCGTTGTTCCAAGAAAGCTATATGCGTCTGGCGTCTAGCAACATATCTTCAAAGCTTGAAAATAACTTTTGCAAAGTACAGTCTTTTCCTTAAATTATAACAAATCTAAAAGTGAGTAATGGAGCTCCGAGACGATCAATGGCGATAATCAATATTTATGGACCAAATGATGGTTCTGAATTGACGGTGCGAATGACGGACCTTCAATCGACTCGTCAATTGCCATTTTGCTTTCTGTCGACCAATGATGGTGTCGAATTTTGAACGAGCAATTTTCAATTGCACAGCGAGACGGTCAATGTCTGCGTCATTCGCAACTGTAGATGGGCTTCAATCAAAATTTACATCATTTGCCGTCAATCCTGAAGTTGCGAATGACAATTGCTTAAATGTCTCGGTAGAAGATCATTCTGCCCATCAATAACGACAATATTGCAATCGCAATTGATCGTCTCGGGGCCACTTTAGATCAGACAAATGTCAACAGTTTCGGTAGTATCCAGTCCCGTAAATAGAGCAAGGTGGGTGAACGGCCCGCGGTCCCGAGTCTGGGTGTCAATCATCATTTGTCCCCACCTGGCCCGCGGCCAACGTGTCACCAGGTTATATCAATCGCTGCTCTTTATTGAACACATCTGTATTCATAAAACACTAAATAGTTTTATTTTGATCGTTGACTTTGTGACGATTATATTGCAAACATGAGTCGTCGAATGTGTAAACATCTGCATTGCCCTTTTACAATTTATTGCTGTCCTCTATCCAAAGCTTGTCTGGAAGAATATTTTTTAGCAATAAGACCGTCTGTGTACGAATCTCTAAGAAAATGTCTACTTTGTGTGATGGCTAATAAAGAGTATCTTGTATTTCTACCCGACGGCGGAAGGAGGGTTATGTCTTTCGAGAGTATGTTTGTATGTTAATTGCTTGGCTAGGGCGTGCCAAGCCCAAACGGCTAGACAGTTTTTGACATATGAGGTGTCATTGAATTTGTGAAAAATTGTGGTAGTGACATAGGCTACTTATATACATTTTAAAAATGGTGCCCAAAAATGGAAACAAAGTCGATTCAGGGCTGATTGATTTTTCCTTACCATAGCAATATGGGTGTCAAATGAAAGCCATTTAAAAGACCATTTCAAAAATATAATAAGTTTTGCAGTCGGGTGTTTTGTTATTTTAATAATTATATTTACTTTTTTGTGAATATGATTAGTGAATCTCATTAATAAAGATTTAATCTCTTACGAAATAGATATCTTCTTGAATGTAAATTGATCTGCCAGAGGCATAGTGTTCAACCTTTGATAAATAAGATTGAAAATTAAAGGGAAGTAGATTTAAAAGGTAAGAAAGTACGGAATTTGTCTGTATCTTTCTGTAGATCCGTTAGATCGGCCGAAGGAAGTCAGCTGCGGGTGATTAAAATCTCGCACATCAAAAGTGCAAATTACGAAATGATTTTATTACGGATACACAGAATGTGGGTTACAAAAATATAGGTGTTTGTTTATACACGGGCAGCGGACATTTACTCTATTAATAGTGCACAGTGGACACTGGTCGGCGCAGCACTATATTGAGTGTATTGGCGCGTGAAACGTTAAATGCCTCATTGAGACGTTCACAACTAAACTGGAACATACCGGACTGTTTAAAACGATACATTATTATTTCGCATCTATAAATAAATCATGGTTTATAAACTGTTACGATACAGGTGAAAATAACACGTGATAATTGAAACAATCAATAAATTTTCATGCTAATGTATTAATCTCCGAAGACTTTAAATGACGCATTTTTGTAGTAGCCAATGGCGACTTTTAATCTTATTCTCTGACAGACTAATATCTTTATGAGATCACCTACCCATGGGTTATCTTTCTTTTGTATTCGTTCATCGAACTTGGCATCAGATTGACATAGCTCAATGGGACTTCCCCCCTTTATCTTTATCTTCAATTGTGAAAAAGAAATTTGAATAGACAAGAGATAAAATAGTTGCATTACGATTTTCAAGAGAGTGTAACAAACGTGTTACGTTGATGAATAAGTTCGTTAACCACATCAAAAAATACAAAAGCTAATAAAACCCGCCACCTGTGACCCCGTTAGTAGCCTACAGCTCAGCCCTAACTATGCGAATATGTAGAATAAGCAGTCCCCGACCACACAGCGGCAGGATACCAGAATGTAGTGGGGAGTTCAGTAGGATGAACTTCTCTACAAAAAGCTACAATATTCATTGACGATCCTGTGCCATGGCGAGTCAACGCCGCCATCAAATAAGCGTTCCCCTGGTGTTGTGCAGCAACAATATCAGTACTGGCAAAAGGCCGAAGATATAGTATCAAGAAGGGCTTTTGACTGGATATTGAGATGCGGGATAAACCGGTTCTTAAACTGCGGTGTGGAAGGCAAGAGGGAAACCACCACACTATCTTTCCTAATTTGGAGTTTTATGAAAAAAAACTCCACCGACAAGAGCCTAGCTCTTAAATTTGATGATGATGAATAAAACCCTAGAGAGCTGGCCGTGCGCCACAGTGATAGAGACTCGCTAAATAACCCTCTTTCTGAAGCAGTCGAGTCACCCAGCAAATCAAACAGCGAGTTGACGAATTACTCAGATTTAGGAAAATCAATTATTATATAAATATAGTGCGTGATATATAAAGAAGTTCTAATATTAGAAATGTATTTAAAACCGAATTTACAATATTTTTTATTATTACGAAGATAATCCTAAAAAATCTAACATAAATAGGTGGTTTTACTAATTTTGTGATTTAATTTATTCGTATAAAAACGCGAATTTTTAAGGATTTAGAAGCTTGCTGAAAAAAAAAATCGCTTTTAAATATTATGTTCCTAGAATATTATTATAACTTTGTACATTGCATTAGTATATTTGAATAAGTTTTCTGAAAGTAATTGTTTAATGGTGTTGTTCCATCTTTTCAAGACAATGCCATTTTTTTTTCATTTCTAAATGCTTTCCTCAACTACGTTGTTTATTCAAGTCTTCAGGGTAAATAAATAAGGAGCGAACGGACTCTTAACAAGATTATAAAAATCTGTTAGTCCACAAACAAAATTAAACATCTGTTAGTATCTACAAACAAGATTTAACATCTGTTAGTATCCACAAGCAAATCCAGGGCAAGAAAGGTTGGATTATCGAGTCTTTTTTGAGCGCGATGAATGTACTCAGCTATTTTTGTTCAAAACTACTTTCAGTAGATAAAATTGAAGAGCGTTGATTTATTTTTATACGTAACGCCTTGTAAACTAGTTTATCAGGTGTATTGTTTCTTTTGGATGGTTGTTGTAATTGTAATAACGAGTCACAGGCCAATTCACATTTACCACAAATATATCACTTATTATGATAGCACATAGGTATTCTTTATTTTTTGAAGAGTTTTGGCACTTGAAATTACTGTGCTTATAGCTAGCGGTTGCATTTTGATATATTACTGAGTAAATAATTTTTAAAAAACTGTTTTCACGCTTCGGTTTTAAATTCCTAGAATAATACAATTTCATCATTTTACGTCACAATCATCCGTGATTTTGTGTCTTCGTACCAGTGGGCGGCTAGGCGGGGCTGCGATGCAACGCGTCTTTTTCTGAACATCACAGCCGTCTCAGTCCTTGCTTGCCAAAAACATGCCCTATCTTAACCCTTTAGAGTAGATCATCGAACGGTAGCATATAGCTTACTCTCACTCCAGTAATTATAAACCAAAATAAACCAAAAATGTACGTAAATCTAATGGAAACCAGCAGGTTCTTAGTTTGATGTAGCGTGTGTTGATTGTTGCTTCCTATTATCTGTTGTTTGCAGTTTCTTTAAGCGTGACGATCTAAACATATCTTGATGTGTCACGTTTCAAAATATTATTGCAATGTGAGTCTGTTATAGAAGTAGAAACCCACAATGTATAATTTTAGAGCTCGGGTCAATATAGAAATTCATATGGTGATGTGATACCACCGTGATTTCCATAACCAAGTGCGTAAGCTACTCACTTTGGGATCTGAGCAATGTATGTGATGTTTTCCAATATATTGTCCAATATTTATTTGAGCTGTTGCTATGCCACCGTTGTGCTACCGCCCACTTAAAGTTTTACTGACAAAAAAGAATTTATTGCGCGAGTATTTTTGTGTGTGTTGATCTAGGTCATGGCATATCCGTATTTATTTTCGCTAAATGCGCACAGCTATAATTGTGTGGTCAAAAACGTAAAGTGTACCAACAGGCTGGCAGTTTTTGTCGAGAATATGCGTAGCTTTTTTTGTCATCATCATTATCAACAGGACGTCCACTGCTGAACATAGGCCTCGCCCATAGATTTCCAAAGTGATCTGTTACAAGCGACCTGCATCCAGTGCGTTCCTGCGACCTTTATTAGGTCGACTGTCCATCTTGCCGGTGGTCGCTCTACGCTACGCTTTTGATCAAATGGTCTCCAATCAAGAACCTTTCTGCCCCAACGGCCAACAGTTCTTCGCCCAATGTTCTACCTGTTCTGCCCTCTGCCACTTAAGCATGCTGATCCGCAGGGCTTTGTTCAGTTTTTGTAAGCGCACAAAAATTCGAACATTGAAAGTTGGATGCTATGGTACCTATTAATGATAATGGTCTAGTGTTTTCAGACAAAACAAAGTCTTTGAATATACAGTTTAAATGTATGATTAACAATGGATATCGGTAATCCTCGGCATCAAGCAAGCAGTGTATCAAATGACAGTGCGGTGTGGTTGGTCGCTGCACCGCAAGGCCGTGGGTTAGCAAGTACCTGTCATTTATTACAATTCTGAGTGTTAGATTGTGATGAAATGGGATAGGTAGTATCAAAATATTAATTCTCGTATTAAATCGAATCCAAGAATGATATAAAATAAAAATAGATCACAATTTTATACAACATATTAGTTGAAGCTTAAATAAAAATAAACAAAAACTAAGTAAGTATGTACAGTTACACCTAACCACCGATATTATAAAACCTAAACTGAAAAATCTACTTTAAAAAATCAAACCTTTAAAACATGGCAACATGTGGCAAAAAATAGTTTTCAATTCGAAAATATGCGAAAAACTTTTAGCACTTAGTCCACAACCTTTTGGACATTTTTTTGTGCAATAAAAATTAAAAATAAATTCATCTTTTAAATAAATAGGTGCGAAGATATGAACGTCTGTACATCAAATCTGATGAAAATTCAATATTGAGGGAAAGTGGTAGCCTCATATTAATTGGTTCAAACTAAATTGTCTCGAACGTCACGTTTTGCTGGATCAGCAGGAAATCAAACGCTTCACTGAGGTCGTTGTGACTGCCAAGAAGGCGAGCACATTATTTTACAGTGGCCACGTATAATTGTGTTTCGCCAATAACTGTATGTATAATTGATATCCGCCCAAAACGTGGCGCACAAATTAATATGACACAGGACGGTATATTTTACGAGGACGTAATTTATATGTGCGAGTATCGTCGTTTGTTACGATCATACTTACTGTATTTTCCACATATCGCATCGTTATAGCAAACAATCAAATATTATTCAAGTATTTATATCTTAAATATAATCAAATATTATTTCTAATTTAAACTTATATAAATAAAAAAGAACACTGTGAGTGTAAAAAAATTTTAAAACTATTATTCAAGTAGATAAAATTTAATTATAGCTAGATTTCATTGTCAATTAAATAACTGCCTAAGTATCCTTGCAGTGTCTTATTTTGGTATATGGCATACATATTTTAATTCTATCATACTATTAATAATAATAATATCCTCCTAGCCGATTTCGACTACGGCGGCCTATCTCAATAGAGATAAGCCAACTACGCAGGACATATTATAGTGCACAAGTGTGTGCGCAGTA
The DNA here is from genome assembly GCA_949316185.1 of Pyrausta nigrata. NCBI lineage: Eukaryota > Metazoa > Arthropoda > Insecta > Lepidoptera > Crambidae > Pyrausta > Pyrausta nigrata. The sequence goes on along the minus strand of OX438957.1, from coordinate 16,039,049 downwards.
CAAGGTGCACTCTCTGTTCGTTCATTCTCATAATTCGGTGAGACGGCAGTCCGACATGACCGTAGAGAGATCAGGCGTAGGACCAACGGCTGAACGTGCTTTCCGAGGCACGGGGGTGTTAACACCACCAACTTCCTGACTCCGGAGCTGTGTCTGAGTAATTTCAAGACAGAAAAACCCAAACACTCTCGGGCCGACCCGGGATTCGAACCCGGGACCTCGTGGGTAGTACCCAGCGTGCTGACCACTAGACCAACAAGGCAGTCAGAGCATATATATATATATATATATATCATACTATTACAGATAAATTGTTCCAACTACGAGTATCACACCAATTACATAGCCCAAAGTGATTTAATTTTCCTTCTAATTGTAAACCCACTTTCTATTGTAAACTATGTACATAATTTTGGTTTTAGCACGACTGATAATATTATTTTATGTCTGATCACGTACAACCTGATACAAAATGATTTTAAAATGTGGACATGAATTTTTGTGGAGTATATTTAAAATATTTAATAGAACTACGGTTTCTAGGAAAAATAATTAATTTTACTAATGCATTACGAGTATAGGTCACCCTTAGAGTAGGATTGTGATTCAGCATTTACTACCCCAAACAATAAACTTTCGGGTAAAACGCGACAAATCAACGACACGACAAAACGAAAATAGATTACGCGCATTCGTAATAGGCCATAATTCAAAAGATAAATGTGCCAAGAACAGGACATCCTCATTAATTTGGCTACTAGCACGATCACGACATCTGTATGGCTTCAGTTCAAACATTAGCTTTCCGCCCGCCCAGGGATTTTCTCCGCCCTAACGTCCGGTACGTTCTAGAAGTACTATCAGTGCGAAGCGGGCGGTAGTACGGGAAATCTACGATAGATGGCGGTATGCGCACCAATTATGCTTTTCAGCAAGGTGTTCTGAGTTTATAGTTTGTTAATTTTCTGGTTACCACAACCAAAATTTAATAATTTTGGTTGATAATAATAATTTATACTTACTTTATTTGGTTAACAAGGAATAGTGCTGAAATCTATCTTATATTTTTATATATATTGCCTTATATTTTAACTCTGGGGTCAGCAGTATCTTAGGATAAGAAAAGGTAGCAGGGTCGTATGAAGAATATGTAGGTTTAGGCTGCTATTCATTATTATTATCTGTTAGACATTATATTATTATAACGATGTACAGTTGACTTCAATTTTTGCTTTGAGTTCACATTTTTTTAGTATTCTTGATGTAATAAAACGGTTTCTGTATGTTGTCGACAGGTGGCGCCGCCGCAGCATGCGCGGCGTGACGTGAGCCATGGCGTCCGACGCGCGCTCGCGCAGTCCGCCGCCCGCACGCCTGCGCCGTGACAACAACAGGTACAAATCTATGCGGTTATTAAAAAATGACTTTTCTCTTAAAATTTAACTTAAGGGTAGACGTAGAACGTAACAGTTGCCCCTGAAATATATTTCTGTTCGATCTAGCATAATAAGAAAATAAGACGGGACGCATCGTTGGCGACAAAGTAACTGTGAAACCGTAAACATCTCTAGTATTCTACGAGGTCGCGTCGCTAGCTCGCTCGCGCGTGCATCTATTTATACAGGCGCGTCTTCCGTCTATCTGTCTGCCACCTGCCGTCCTTGCGAGCGCGCGCGCACGCGAACACTCGCTCGCGGGGAGTCCTCCCTCGCCAGCGGGGGGACTCGCGCTAAATCGGGCGCACTCGCCGCCTCGGTGGACGCTCGCTCACCCGCCTCTCGCCGCAGGTCGCCGTACGTGACGCTGGGCGCAGTGCGCTACGCCGTGCGCCGCGCGCCGCCGCCGCGCGCCTGCCCCTGCCGCTGCTGCTCCGAGGAGGCGGTCGCGGCGTGCCTCGGCCGCGCCAAGCCCGACCGCCGCACGCTGGAGCGCATCCAGCGCCGCCTGGGCCGCGCCCGCGACGAGCGGCCCTCGCGCCACCAGCGGCTACAGGCCCTCACCGAGCGCCTGCTGCCGCGCGCGCAACCACCGCCACCACCGCCACCCCCGCCGCCGCACTCCGCGCCCGTACTACCGCCCGTGCCGCCACCCCGCTCGCGACACCGCCACAGCCCGCCGCGCGGCTTATCCGTCGACCGCTGCGACGACTTCGACGCCGACAACATCACGCTCGTCCGCGTCGAACCCCGCTCCATCGTCGGCTCGTACGCGCAGAAGACGATACCGTACCGGAGCGCTTCCTTCTCGCAGGGCGACTTCGCGTCGGATAAGTACTATCGTGTGCGGCAGCCGTCCGTGTTTGACTTCGGGCGACGGACGCCGCGGGCAGCCGACTCGGCAAGCCTCGAAACCGCGACCGAGGGCGGGTCGGTCGCGTCGGTCGACTCCGCGGTCGGGTCAGACGAGGGTTTGTTGGCGCACGCGTCACCGGCGCCGCGCTCGCCGCCTCCCGATGGGTCTCACAAGGTGCTGGGAGCTCGCTCGCTGACGCACCCGCTTCCGAGGCGCTCGCCGGGCCCGCGCGGGGGTGCGGGGGCCGAGGCGGGCGGTAGCCTGCCGGTGTTGATGGCGCCGCGCGTTCTGCACGAGCTGCGCGAGGAGAGCGACGGTTCCCAAGCTGACAGCGCGCAGCCGCACAGTGAAGGTGCGTCGCCGCTCGAGCCCGCGCGCCCGTTCGCGTTCCCGCCGCTCCCGGAGCCGCCCGCCGCGTGTGCCAATCCTGATTGTGACTGTGCCGACTTTTCCGCGACGCGAGATGATGACGCGAGTGTGTTAGAGAGTTCTATTCCTGTGCCGGTTTACGAGTGTATAGTGAAAGAGTGGACGAAAGAGACGCCGCAGGAGGAGCCGACTCGGTCGGACGCCGCGTCCGACGGATCCCTCGACAAAGATAAGGAAGACGAAACGATTACGAGTGAGCAGGTTGCGCACTTGCTCGCCGCAGTGCAGAATCCGCGAACGCCGGCGCCTATAGGGGCTAGAGAGAGGCGTAGACCCTTCGATAAGACGAAAAGAAGAAAGGGTATTTACATCACCACAGCTAGCGACGACGGGGGCGAGGAAGAGTCTCCGCCTACTGTGAACGGCAAACGCGAGAGTGGTGAAGCCTCGCCACGAGAGACGAGGCTATCGGACGAAGTCCGCACGTCGTCGCTCCTCGGTGATAAGTCTGACGACTCTTGCACGAACGGCCCGCCGAGCCCGTCCGAGATGCCGACTCTGATGTGGCCACGATCCGAGGAACTACGAACGAGACGAGCGAGGTTTTCGCACCAAAGCTCTGATGAGCGAGACGACGACTCGTACAGAACGCGAAGAAAATACGGGGTCGCATCTCGAGGAGACTCTCCTTCAGAGGCGGAGAGCGATTCTTACTCGAGGGATCGGACGGCGTCGCCATCGCCTTTCAGTCCGTCGGATACGTCAGACGTGGAGGCAAAACGGCAGCAGTTCTCGCAGAAGCCTTTTGGGAGGAATTTACAGGCTCCCGCGAACCGTAGTGTTGAGGGTGGGAGGCGAAGTTTTTCGGACGCTACGGTGCCGTGTCGAAAGTCGAGCGCGGGGACCATAGGGCCTGGTGCTGCGGGGGCGGGGGGTGCCAGGGCAAGAGGGGCCACCCACGTTCGCGCAACGTCGTCACCATCGAAGCTGGCGGGCGTGCGCCCCGGAGCTGACCTGCTGGCTGAGCTGCTGCGAGGCAGCTCCGAAGCTCTATCGAACTCCGCTGCCTTCGATAACGTCGTGCTTACGCTGCATCAACACAATGTAAGTACACTTCTTTATTTCTTACTGCTTCTATTTGTTGAGGATGTATTTCCGTTCTGTATGAACCTGAGGTGTCATTCAAGAATGCGATGAAAAGTATTGTTCGCAATTTCGTCAGTGCTTCTGTTAATCTGCGATCGTATTCAGGGTCAGTTTTGTTTTTAAATACATCACTCACTCGCGGGAACGCATCTCCGGGGCCAATGTCGGCTGACTCACCGCAGCTGTTTGAGTAACATTAAAAATTTAAAGGCATTCGAAGTTATTTAAAACTTGGAATTTAAAGGTTTATGATAATCTGGCATGTAAATGCTTACTGATCCTTATAAGAGATGATTTAATGATATTGTTTGACAGTAAATACTCTTTGCGAGGTTATATTTTTTAAGAAATGCAAACATTTAGTCTTGGAATACGACTCGTTGAATGCACTGAGCCCAATGCATTGTAGGTAAACAAACTGCGCTATTGCGCGCTGAGCTGATGCGCTCAAAACTTTGTAACAATATTAGCAACAAACATAATTAATTCGTTGCATTTGTTGCTGTGCAGCAATGAACATGCAACTTTACTGCCATCAACTTCTGTAGCAATTCGTACGTAACTGTCCATAATGTTCTTGACGTTATGGCTTTATTTGCTCGCTCGATATTGCGGGCCTTACATGTTAAATCACTTGGTGGTCTTTACAAATTGACGTTCTAGTATTTAACTAAACTATTCAAAAACAGATTTACGATCGCAACTTTAGCTACATTTACGGTATGCTAGAACAAGCAAAAAAATGATCCTGGTGTAGTTAATTAGGTACAACCGATTCACACAATACTTAAAAGCAGTCAATCGTTATAATTTATATTCATAAAGGATATTATTTAAAAAAACTGCTAAGGCGTCTCTTTAGTAAACCTATACGTTTAAGCGTGTGACGTGTTGAACATTTCAGTTCCAGTATGACTTTAAATAATTCAGAGATGAAAACAAGCGATTGCGTAAGAATATACTTATCATATTCTTACGCAATTAAAAGAAGTATTCTAACTCAATCATCGAATACAACTGACTTACTCCGAAAAACAAATCCATGTACGAATCGCATCGATGAATCATTAGGTCAAGAAACTATGTAGTGCTTCTTTATATAGCGCAAGCTCTCGCCGTAACGAGAAATTTTGCGAACGGACTCACTTGGTATCGTTCGATGCAATAATATTATTACCCGACTGCGGGAGGAGGGTTATGTTTTTTGAGAGTATGTATGTATGTATGTTTGGCACACCCTACGGCCCAAAGGGCTGGACCATTTTTAACATATGAGGTGTCGTTGAATTCTTCAAAATTGTGGTAGTGACAAAGGCTATATGCAGGAAAGGGGGGATTGATTTTTGTCTTGCCATAGCAATATGGGTATCAAATGAAAGCCAATAAAAAGACAATTTCATAAGTATAATATTTTTTGCAGTCAGCAGCTTGTTTTTTTCAATCATTATATTTGTTTTCAATCCTGCGATAGTTCCGACAAGTGCAATTCGAAGAACGCAATGTTTGACGCAAGTTGTAAATCTCCATAGACAGTTCAAGCCGTTTCCCCAACATTTGTTGTGATTTGTGTGCAATACAAACAAAGTTCTTTGTTTCTAATAATAATGCTGCGTAATTTTAATATAATACGTAGATGTGTAGAGTTTATTACGATTCTCTAATATAAGCTCGCTAAAATTTTTAAGAAAGTAGCCTTTTATTCAAATAATATAAGCCCATTCAAAACATAAATGTGAATGAATGCCAAGTACTTAACTGTTTCGCTGATAAAAGAAGTGAGATCTATCACGAAAGCAAAATTTTACAAAGCCCTTTATACCATAGCTCTTGTATTTGCTACTTAATAATGCGGTGGGCAAGCCTTTACCCGCCAACATTATTTTTAAGTTTGATTACGTTACTTCTTTAAGTTAATAAGTATTTGAATAAGTGTCGAAGTTAAGGAAGTGATTAATTTAGTTTAAGTCAATCAAACGAAATTGTGACAAACTGGCAGGATTTAGTAGTAAAATGATAGTCTTAAAAGACTCGCGAAATTGCAAATATGTAGGTTTAATAGATTTTAAGTTATAGGGGTGTCGAAAGTGGCTGGAAATGGTTCGTGTAAATAACACACGGCCGGTGTCTTCCCCTTTGTTGCTCCACTGCCGTGTGTCTAGAACCCCTTAGCATTAGTATCAATAGGTTATATCATTCATTTGTTTTGCCCTTTTCTTTGTTTGGTGTCTAATCCAAAACTGTCGCTCTCTATTTTATCTCTAGCGTAGGTGTAGTTAAGTATTCACCAGACATTAGTCATCGTCGTAAGCTTTTCACTTGCCACGACGTCATTATCTTCAGCTTAATTAGTTCGTGCTCTGGGGCTAATTAATGTTTTCTCTACTTATGTCTTCGCTGTTCATTATTTTATTATTTCAGCGATTTCTTATGCAATTTTTAGTAGAGTAAATATTGTTCTAAAAAATTCATTGATAGTCTTCAGGTAGGAATTGAATACATATTTTTTTTCTTCGGATTAAAGCTTTACTATCTTGTGGATTATTTTCTTTGTTGTGGATTAAGAATGTATATAAAGGCGACGGCGAATTCATAAGAAGGCTTGAAGAATAATCTAATCAAAGGAAAGTATTAGGTGAACTCATCATCTTCTTAGCGTTATCCCGGTTGTGCACTCGCACGCGAGGGCCCAGGGTCCACTGACCATGATCCAGGATGTGGCAGATCAGGTAATTACAGTGGAGTGACTGCCGTCTGACCCCCGTGACTCTGTTACCAGAGGAACTTGACCAGTTTTAGATCATGGTTACACATGCAGTCGCCTGAATGTGTAGGTTTCCACACGATGTTTTCCCTCACCGTAAGAGCATCGGTTAGTGAAACAAATAATGTACATAACTCAGAAAAAGTCATTGGTACATGGCAGCATGTGCGGTCGGACCGTTGCCCCCGCATGAAAATATTATATTATATTTTCCCATTTAAATTCAAAGTACTCAAAATATTGTCATGATTTTAAACCTGATTGTATTTTTTTGTTATACTGGCTAATTTTCTTATTAGACTTGATAAGTTTTAAAGCAGTATGTAATTCAGGTAAAAAAAGTATTACCAAATAAACATCCGTGATAATCGCGTCTCTATTTAAATTTTCCATCTATTATTAGCGAATTGGTATATAAACGCGACCGCAGTTTCCGCTAGATGTCGCCGCCGCGGCGTCTTCGCGGGCGCAATAAACCGCGATATAAAGCAAAGCTGCACTGTAGGACGATGTATATTGTCGACTGTAGCCGTCCCTGTCGCTTGTACCAGCAAGAAAGAGCAAGCAAGCAAGACAGATACAGCCACAGCAGTCCTTCTTAGTAGGATCTAGGCATAGCACCAACAGACAAAATGAATAAAAAATTCGCGTAATATTGTACCCGGCTGAACGCTCTGATTATGATAAATAAAGAATTTGAAGGATTAAAATCTGTTAGTTTACATATGTCGTAGGATTATTTGAGAAACCGAATTATCGCGAATATTCTAGGGATTTTTCGAAAACACGGATAATTAGACAATGGTGATTATATACTTTTCCATCTTTAGTGGCCTTAGTAACATTAAACATTCTTAACGCTGATTGGCTTGATTTTTGATTGCTGGCCAACTCTTATTCTGGTTGGTTCCTATTTTTTCCCATGTAGTTTTGATGTATTATCATAGCAATCGGTTTCTGATTCTATTAAACTTCCAGTACTAATTTCACTTGTATTTGTCGTTTTGGACTTACAAGCACACTCTTCCATAACTTTTTGCACTATTTTTGAAGTCCAAACACAACCTCAAACACATTAAATGCGACAGTGAATTGACATTTAAAACGTCAAGTAACCTAGTCAACCAATCAGAATAGATGTTTATGTGGGGCGCTCAAACCGGCCAATCAGTGATCTTTTTTCATAATAACCAACGATTCTTATCGCAATCTTACTAAGGCAACTCGAATTTCTGCACTACCTTTTTCAGTAAGGTTGTAAAATGTAATCACCATTGTCTAATTATCCGTGTTTTCGCAATATATCAAGAAATTTTGCGATAATTTGAATTATTAAATCATCCTACGACACATATAAATATTGTGTGACCCCACGAACGTTGAGTGTTTTTCCAACAAAAATCTCCCGATAGTAACCCAATAGCGGCGTGCCACCTGAACTAATTACCGGAGGACGCCGACAAATTGCCGCATAAATCGCGACGACGCGCGAAAATTAACGCGAGGATTTTTCCGAAGCGGAAAGTCGAGAATATCAGGTAAATATTTGCTGATAATGGAACGGACATAGCCCTGCGCATCAGTAAGCACAAGTGGCAGTGGGTAAGGTACATAACGCGAAGACCTGATAGCCGTTGGGGCAAAAAAGATTTAGGGAGATTCTTTATCAAAAGCTTAGCGTAGGGCGTCCACCTAAGGCGCGATAGCCGAGAGGAGAAAACGTCACTTCACATCCGTGAGGCCGTGTATTCGGTCGCCGCCTTTACCACTGTATTTGTATAAAAACTTAAGTACAGTCTTTTTTAAAAATATCGCTGCCTAACTATGAAGGAAAACATCGTCAGGAAACCTGCACATTAGTTGGCTAGTGTGTGAAATGGAGAAGGCAATGGCAAACCACTCCATTAAAATTTGCCAAGAAAGTCGTTGCGTGTGTTTCATTCCACATAATGATCACGACCTTCAGTCATGAGGTATACGACTATACTTAAATGAAGGGCGTCACCAGCAAGATAAATAGACGACTTATAAAGGTTGTAGAATCACCAAGTGTTCCCTAAACACTACGATTTGGATTCCTTTAAGAAAAGAGTGAATAGGCTGCTTCTACACAGACATGTCCCATCATCAGCCGCATCGTCGCTTACCATCAGGTGAGATGGCGATCAAATGTCTGCCTATTAAGTTTAAAAAAAATGCACTATGCAGTACGCTTGCAACCGGGTAATTTTAAAATCTATGGGGAGAGTTCGAACAGTTGACGTCTTGCGGTGTGCCTGAATATAATGATTTGCTGTTCAACAGGATTCTCTCCCTCAAAGAAAATATTGTTAAAATATGGTCAGACATTCATATTAATTGACGACAAAAGTTATATGGCTTCTTTCATCTGGTTACTTTGTAAATCAACAGTAAAGTCAAGCCTATGTTCAGCAGACGTGCTGCGATTTATGATGATGATAACTAAAAAGGTCCTTATTATATACGTGATACGGGAGTACAGTTATTATACGTGTAAGTTATAATTTACTCAATTATAAGTGGCCCAATGCAGATACTCAAAATAATTTCACCTTTCACAAAATATTTTTAAAGCATTATACCTACCTACCTTGGTAAGTATATGATTTTCTGACAACCCTGCGATCCTGAGCCACCGTTGTATAATTGATTGTTTAATTTACAGTAAATAAAGCTTCACTCCTCTTCACTCTATAATAAAGTGGCCCAGTGGGGTACATGATGATAAAAATGGCAGTAAATTTTTCAGAACAATTGCACAAAGGGAACGAAATGTCGTGAGATGGACCGCGCGTTAGATCTTTATTATTATAACACTGGAATATTAATACCGTGGAGGCCTCGACTCTCGTGACTAATGTCACCGTTTTGAAGTCGCCACGCGGAAGAATAAAAAGTCATCCACAATTAAACTACCATTTTATAAAAACAGACGCTGGATGCCCGCTATAACTTCCCATAATACGGATAATTTTTCCGATGTTATTTCGGCTCCGATGACATGCCTAATTATTTTAATGGCGCCTACACTGAAAATAAATATGGCGGCGCCAGCGATCTGCCGGCGAGAGGCTAGGCGGTGTGGCCACTCGAATGCAAAAATAAACAATCCTTTGCAATATTTACGTTTGTTGCGTCGAGTGCTGCCGACTGCACTGACCTGACCTACATACACCCATTGACAACACTGTTGAGTTAACGATCGAAGCACAATTTTACTAGCAAATAAATAAGTTAAGTGTGCTTACTCCTGTAAAAGGTGCTTCGGGAAACATTACGCGGGCATTATAACGAGATATGGAACGTTAAATGGATGTAGCTATCGTAACAGGAGCTACTACGGGTAACTGGCTAATAAAGCTGATTAATTGATGTAATTTGTATTTACCAGTGTATCTTGTATTACATTGCCTTTTTTAGGGTTCCGTAGTCAACAAAGTCTTTCCGTCTGTCTGTCCGGGGCTTAGCCACAGAATGTGTGTATGAAACTTCGTCAGCTTTTAAGCTAAATCGATAAAAAATGGTATTTAGCTATTTGGTAAATGCAAGATGCAAGGGTACCATGTTCAGGTGAGGATTCTCCGATGGAACCGATATGTCCTGAGTCTGCGGGTTTACTCCACAAGACATGTCCCATCTCTTTTCTTGTCCTGCGTGCCCTGATTCCTGCTCTCTAGAAGACCTTATGTGTGCAAACGACAATGCAATCTGCGTCGCCAATTACTGGGCACAACAAATTTAAGACGCTTTACCATCGACACGATAAGAAGAAGAAGCTATTTGGTAAGAAAGTAAGAAGATTGTTGTTTTTTATTCAACGTCCATAGGCGTAAAAAAGGGATAAGAAGTTTGAATGTGGGATTCGAAATTTGCGCGAACTAAGTCACGAGGATCGGCTAGACTGAAAGATATTTTTGACCAATCTAAACAGTGGATGGTTTATTTATCAAATTCCCAAAAGCCATCGGGATTCGTTCGATTTAGAGTAAGTACTCACTTCGAACGAGGCAATAGTTAGTGACCTAAATCTTATGCTCTACTCTGCATAAAGTAGTATTTTCTGCTCTGAGCCCTTCGACAAGATGCAATATTTCTGCAGCGAAGTTCGCTATCGCCAACGAAATGTATGCAAAAGTCACGTGATGTTTCGATGGCCTATGTCAGTTGCATAAATTTTGTTAGCGTAAAAGAACTTCGCTTTAGAATACATCCTGGTCAATATAATATACGCTGGTCATCGCACTCGCTTACACTATTTTATTAGCATGAGTGATAGAGACGGCTGCAGTCGATATTGCTAAACACAGTAGGACCCCTCTTCTGGTGTGATTCATGCGCAGGAGTTGGTGTGATCCAAGATGCGATGCTGTGGAACTTTACCGAATGATCCGATTGATGTTTGGAACCGCGATATTTCGCAATGTATCTTGCCGAATTCTATTTACATAGAGGAAAATGCTTGTAAGAATTGCTACAGAATTATTCGCCAGTACATTTTCGTAATTTACGTCTTCTTCGCTTTTTTATTAATGCTTGGGACAGAAGCAATATAATATTTTGTTATACCAATCTTAGTAAGCGACTGTTGGTAATTTAATCGTTTCGTTTAAAACAGTTTTTATGATTATGTTCTTACATAATTATTTTTTTTTCTTTAGTTCGGCGTTCGAAATATAATACTCTATGTTATTTTATTCTCATGTACGTATTGTATTAAGTCTGTAAGACAAGCCACTTAGGGATTGTCTTTTTTGAGAATAAACTCTTTAAACCTAAGCCTAATTTGGTTAGAAATGTTCGTCTACGGAACGTATGAACAATGAAGACAAGAACCGACGTTAGGAAAAGAAGTTCGTAATGAAAATAGCAAACACATGCTGCAACTGCAGTTTGTTTGAGCATGTAGGTAGGTATATTATAATCACCTTCGCTGATTTTAAAGAATATTTTTTGGACAAACAAAGATATACGAATGGCGGACTTAATGCCTTAAGGCATTATCTACCAGTCAGTTTAGGCGAGGCAGAAATATCATGTGTCCAAACACAATAGGCAATCAATTGTTATCGGGATTATGAGACTCTGGGCGTTAAATAATCAATTTAACAGTATGTATTCTTGACATTGTTTGTTCCATAATAAAAAGTAAAAAAACTAAAATCCAACTACGACAAAAAACGACGCTGAAAAAGTATAAAACAAGATTTTCAGAATTTTCATGTTTGGAAAGGCGTAGTCACACGTTACATATAATTACCTACCGTAGCACTTAGACAACGTGTGACTACGGCCTTTCCAAACATGAAAATTCTGAAAATCTTGTTTTATACTTTTTCAGCGTCGTTTTTTGTCGTAGTTGGGTTTTAGTTTTTTTTACTTTTTATTATATGTACTATTTTAGTGTTAAAGTGTATTTGTGGCACATAATATTAACAAAAGTTAAATTGATGAACTAAGTATTCTGATAAGTAGTAAAGAAGCTATGAACGAAAAGATGTGAATTATATGCAATCAGCCCATGAATACAGGTAAAGTCACAAGCAAATGCTAGTAATATATATATATTCAAAATGTACAAGTAAAAGCGCTTTCAAATGATACCAAATACGGCATATTTATCTTAACTTTATTTTTTTCCTCTGTATGTTTTGTCCGCTAGAGTGCGCCACATTAGATTTTGTGAAACTCCATATAGCCTATAACCAGCGGACAGTTAAGACGCTTCTAATGATATGTCATTTGTCGAATTCTGATAAGTAGTTTAGAAGATACGAGGGAACAGATGAACATACATACATACATACATACATAGCCTGTCAAAATCATAACCCTCCTTTTGCTTTGCCGTAGTCGGGTAAAAAGCAACAAAAGTTCCTAAATAAATACCATAAGGTGCAGTTATTTAAGGCGAAAGACTCCAAAGATTTAACAATCCCAGGTCTTATTTTTAATTTTCGTTTTAAACACAAAACTCAAGATTTCTTAATGAGATTCTTCGGTGATAAATATCTGAATGTAATAATAATTTAGTTTCTAACTATTTATAGAGATATAACTAAAACTTCATAAAGGCCTATTCTATGTGAAGATAAGGAAACAGGCAATAGAAAGGTGCATAAATCAAGTGAGGAAGATCCTATAAACATTTTAGTTAATTTATACGCGCCATCAGGATGTGTTGAGTACGCAAATGTATGAGAAGTGCTGATATTGCGAAACTTTGTAAGTGTTTCTAGGAAGGCACCGAGCGTTCTCAATAACAAACATATTATATGCCTACCGATTCTTAAAACGCTGCAATGCTATGTAAAGTACTACATTTACTTTTAAATAATAATTTGGGCTAACCAATCAATAAGAGGGAAATAACGTTAGAATTGTAAAAAAACCGGCTAAGTGCAAGTGAAACTTGTGTACCATTTATGTTTGAAAACGGCAAAAAACACGTTTGTTGTATGGGACTCTTAATTATTTTTATTTTATTTTAATACATTTTTTTTTAAAAGTGAAATACAACATAATATTCTGTAATAATTTTAAGCGTATTATCTGTCTGTAGCGATTATAAATATCGAGCAAAAAATGGGTCCTTTTTAGGGTTCCGTAGTCCTGATTAGGAACCGTTATAGTTTCCTCATGTTTGTCTGTATGTCTGTCTGTCCGAGGTTTTGCTACGAGACCGTAAGTGCTGTAATTTTGTAGTGTAGGTATGTATACCAATTACGCCGACAAATTGGTAGAATAAAATTTTGCAAATTTTTGTTTTAGGATAGTTCCCTATGTATGAAGTGGGAATGTTTTTTTTCGTCATCTGCCGCATCGTATCGAGTATCGTTAAATAGATCTTTTAAAATGACTTAGGGATTTCTACAACAATTTTTCGATTTATTGCTCCATTTACAAAATATTAAACTTAAAAGTACAATTTTTGGTTCAGTAGAATATTCCTAGTTTTGATCAAGTTCATTGCACATAGAAGCTTCTCCCGCGCGTAACTCGTAGATATCAAACATTGGCACCAAGTGAATAGTGCTTGTACACACGATCGCACGTCGGCCTACCCCACTTTGACTTTAGGATCGCCTATATTCCCTACGTAATAAAAGCTTTTTTCGTAGTTCACATGGGTAGCTCGATATGCTGTCGACTGTACTAAGTCCCTGCTATCGGCCTCACTCGCATCTCGTGGAGTTGGCGCGTGTCCAGAGCTCGTCTGTTCTCCTTGCTATTCGGAATTTTCTTCCGACCGCAGTTCTTGAGAACCGCTTTCTTTTATTGTTGTTGGGACGATACCGACTGGTTGGAGATTTGTTTTGTTTAAATTGTTTAGGTAGGTATTTCTTTAATAGAATTGAGAGAAACGTACGTCGTATATACGACTAGTGATAGAGTGAAGTAGATAAGTACTAAATCATTTGAATTCCTTAAAACAAACAAAAGAAATTTATGAATAATCTAAAATCGCTAATATCAAATAACTATATACATTCGCAACCTGTATTCTTGTTTATAAAATTATAACAAATTCTATACAAACAAATATACACTCATAAATTAAGAAATTATCATAAACTTATTCTAAATAAGGCTCGAACTAGCTACGGGAAAACGACTTTATTGTTTGAAGGTGTTCATATGTATAGCAAATTACCCAACAAAGTAAAAGAATCCAATAACTTATTAAGAAAAAAATAAAAAATATGTACACACATTATTATAAACTTTTCCACTCTCAAGGTAGATTGCGAACTTTTATCATAATTATCGTATAAATTATAATAATCACTACTCTTACAAAGCCAATTGCTCAGCTCCAGGGGTATTTATTTACTAAGTTTAATTTTAAGTAATTCTCATTGTAATAATAAATAATAAATAAATCCTTATTGAGCCATATTACAATCAGGTCAGCTTAGACTAATGTAGTTATTAGTAAAAAAGCACAGCGCGGGTTCAGCAGCTGAAAGTGATCCCCCCTCGAACTAGATGTGAGTCTGTATCTCGAGGGATAGAAGCAGATCCAGATGAGAACCGTAACTTCGCGTATTAGTTACATAAACAAATGTTTTTTCAAAAATAATTATGGCTAATTTATGATATTTTGATTATAATACGCTCATTTGCAAGAAGGATGTCACAACTCAAAAACCGGTGATTTTTAGTTACATATACATACAGAATGAGAAAATTTTACTTTATTTTCTGACAGAACGACACAACTCGATGCCGTTAAATGAGCGAACGAGACAAGCTGTGTCACTATGTGTCTGTCTCACTCGAGCGCGTACGTTTTTTCGACACCGTCACATTTTAGTTGTCACGAGATCGTTGAAGTGACTGCACTTGCTAGTTTTTGTCGAAGGCGACACAATTCGTTTTATAACATTATTCTTACGAGGTAAGTACCCGACCAATTTTCCGATTTTGGTGCAAAAACGACTCATCATCATTTGTGTCGTTGTTTAACTTGAGGTTTTTATTTCGATAGTAGTCACATTTTGTTTTGTATCGTTATTAATAATTAAACGTATCCGCTTTGAATGAATCATTTTGACTTACTACGTTATTGATAATAAGTTATTACTACTATTGATGCTAGACGCCGCTCATGGTATATTTGAAATAGTTTGAATATTTTTTGGTATTACGTTTTAAACAATTATTTTTTTGTTTTTAGATGATTAAGTATTTGTATTATTTACTTTGTCTTCCAATAGAGGAAGAAATATATTAGTTTTAATAACAGCTAATAATACTGTTATGCCAAATATTGATGCAAATCGGAAAATGTAAGTAGTATTATATTGATTTACCATGTTTAACTGTACTTTTACTCCGTTACAAACCTTCGTACTATTTTGTCTTTTATAGTGAATGAAAAGGCCTGCAAAACAAATTTAACAGATACCAACATAGGTAAATGTTGATGATCAACGCAAAGTCAACAAACTACGTTCACGGTCAAACAGCAGCTCCTCATCTTCTACCACAACTACAAGAAGTAATTCTAAGAACAGCGTATCATTTATTTCATTTATCATTTATATTCATTGTCATTTACAGAAGGTTTGTCGCACTATTATTCTTTTATCTCGCTGTTAAAAATTACAACTGTTATACGTTTAATATTTATTTCATTTTTGATTTGCAGATAGCGTTGACTCTGCCAAAGATCCGCTTTACCAACCAGATGACCTTGTTTAGTCAGTTTAAATATTAAAATAATATTTCTCATATTTCATTTTATATCCTTAAAATACAAACTATTAATTATCTACAATGACACAAGAAAGAATAGTCACAAATTAAAAAATAAAGTTTTTTTTACTAGAACGACACAACTTATACCTTTTCACACTTAAACACAAATAATAAAAAACTGTCTGCATTTCTATTCACAAGCTAAACTTTTTTTGGCAGCTGAAATCATGGGGAACAAAATAACACTTATAATATATTCTTACATGGAACAGTTTTTTTTTTAAATTTAATTTCCAAACTTTTAAACCTTGTTTCCCAACAATTGCTAATTATGAATTGTGACGTCCTTCTTGCGAATGAGCGAATATATGATATTTTATTGTTAACAACGATGACCTAGTCTAGTATACATATACCCGAATTGTAAAGGTACTAAGTCATAAGTTCAACTTAGCATTAGACCTGCTGAATTTTTTCTTGTTACTTAGTTAGCAAATAGTTTATAAGCGTAGGAACACTGAATGGACTTTTTTATAAAGATAATAATGTCCTCCTAGCCGAATTTCGACTACGGCGGCCTATCTCAACAGAGGTTAGCCAACTGCGCGGGACATATTATAGTGCACAAGTGTGTGCGCAATACACAGATGCACTCTTATTCCTTCACTCTCATTTTTCGGTAAGACGGCAGTCCGACATGACCGCAGAGAGATCAGGCGCAGGACCAACGGTTTAACGTGCTTTCCGAGGGATGGGGGTGTTAACACCACCAACTTCCTGACTCCGGAGCTGTGTCTAAGTTATTTCAAGACAGGAAAACCCATCACTCTCGGCCCGACCCGGGATTCGAACCCAGGACCTCGTGGATAGTACCCTGCGTGCTGACCCCTAGACCAACGAGGCAGTCGATATTGCTCAATTATAAAGATACCTACTACATAAAAACGCAGATTCGCCGATATTGCTCAAATTGTAAACTAGGTCTATTCGTCATCGATTATTTCCCATCGCTTCCTAATGAATCGTCTATTTCGTTGGATCAGATAAAATGGCCGCTAATTATTTCCACAATAGCCTCCGCGGGACCGCGGCGTGATTGCTTTTGTAATCAATATGTATTTGGTTGCGAGCGGGCCAAGTTCTTGTGGTGTGAAGTTATAGCACAATAGACAGATGTTATAATATTACTTACTAATAACATTTAATTAAATTTGCTGTCGTATATTATCGATCTATTCATGTTTAGTCACAATATACTTAATGTTTATTAGGACGTTCTGTAAAATCTTACCTTAACAAACACATTATTTGATTGATTGATTGTTATATAGAAGTAAATTTATTAATTATTATAAATTATTTACTAACATAAAAAATTGCAAAGAAATCGCTTAAATTGTAATAATAAATTATGATTATTACAAAAATCTTAAGAAACATTACATATCATTTTTTACTATAGAATAGTTTTAAAATTATACTAATTACAAAGGGTAGGAGGCCTCTAACACAGAATTTCCAGAATATGATTAGGGTGACAACAAACCGTAACATGTTTATTAAATAATTAATTAATAATAATAATTACTGTCGCTTACAAATTCTCAGGTACTTACCTAATTATTTATTTAGTTGAAACTGTAATTTCTAACTGATACTTATCGCCAGGAAAAGTTGAGCTATGTACTGGTCATTTACAGAAAAATATGTATTAAATAGTTTCACCAAAAAGAAACTGTTCGTATTGTATAGAGAAACGTGTTTTTTTGTTAAAGGAAGAGTCTTAGCTAATTTTTACTGTACCCGTGATGTAGAGTTCGCGGGTCATGGCGTTAATGCGATTAGTTAAGCGGTCCCGTTGCCATTGTCTGTGGCCTGTGCGCCCGCGCAGGAGGCCTACTCCGGATAACAAATCCGTATTTTCGACTGTAGCCGTCCTTGTCACTCATGCCAGCATGACAGCGCGTACGAGCGTGATAGCTAACTTGAAATTACGTACAACGTCAATTGGAGTAAGCCACCAGCGCACAGGCCGACACACGCTGCGTTTAGCGAGTTTCTAATCAAAACATTTTACTTGCGCAAAGAGAGTAACAATTGAGGTACGTAGCAACAAACAAAGATTACGATCGTGTATATCATTTTGTTATGCCTCTTTTGTTATTAGTTTTTGGAGCAAAATAGAACTCGGGAATAAGACAACCTTTAAGATCGGTTATTAAATAAAATAAGGGAAGCCATTTTTCCTTGATCAGAGTAAACAAAGGATAGGTATTTAATTTTTTTTAGAGTTTTGTGCGTGTATCAACAGGTACACATAAAACACACAGTAAGCTGACCGATGATTAGAAAATGAACAGGATGATGAAAAGAAATTAATTCAATATTAAAAATCTCATTAAAACACAATTTTACGGATTACTTCGCGATTTATTTACATTTTATTTAAAACCTGACGTTTCGAACACTTTACAGCGTTCGTGGTCACAGGGAGACTAAGGTACTATTTGTCAATTACAAAGTTTTGAAAAATTAAACTACCGTCGCTCATTAATATTAATTAACGTCCCTATTTACGCAGAAAGAGCTAACCGTGTCTTGAGATCTTGCACTGCGAGGTGTTGTTTTAGTTTTTTGGTTTATTAAAAATCTGTTCAATTTCGGTGTCACCTAAGTTTGGCGATTAGGTAGTTAGGTAACTTAGGTATACTATTTTCTTATAAAGTGATGCGCCTACTATTGCAATCGTTTGATCCGTAAGAGAGTGATTTATGTATGTATTGGTATTACTTACCTAGTACTTAACATTATTGTGTAAACAATCATGAAAAATTAAAATAATATCTAAATCCGTTATCTACTTACTTATTAGGTAAAGTTGTGTTAGTTTCATTGTTATTACGACGTTAGTTTTATTGTACTTTCGAGCAATCTCAGTCATTTCACCACTAAGTGGTTACATTGCGTTTTTATTATCCCAACAAAGGTCGGCTGTTTAATGTTTTACCGTCGATGTGGGTCATGGATCCGTCTGGCGCGAGCCGTGTACACAATATTGTCGAAAAGACTTAAAAATTGTATCTTAAAAGGTTATGCAGTGATCGCGTAATGTTCAACTTTGGAGGTCAAATTCCAAAATAAAATTCGTTCCCTGCGATAAAAATCTGTCAAGTGCAGGTTGGACTCGTGGACCCACGGTTCTTTATAGTCTGACTAGCAGTTCCCCGCGACTTCGCGCGCGCCAAAAGTTAGATTTTCCCATTCATGCGACAAAAAGTAGCCTATGTCCTTCCCAGGGTCTCAAACTGTCGTTTTACCACATTTTAATTTGTATCAGTCCAGTAGTTTCGGTGCCTATTCAATACAAACAATCAAATCTTTCCTCTTTATATAATACTAGCTGTTGTCCGCGACTTCGCCCGCGTAAACTACTATTTCTGTATCCTACAGGAACTGTGTTTTTTTTTCGGGATAAAAAGTAGCCTATATGTTATTCCAGAATATAATCTATCTCTGTGCCAAATTTCATCCATATCCGTTCAGTAGTTTTTGCGTGAAGAAGTAACAAACATACACACTCACACACTCACAAACTTTCGCATTTATAGTATTAGTGGGATTATAATATAGTGTAAACTAGTTCGTGTGCGACCTTCCTGCGGTCACCAGAGGTGCGGGGGACGTAGTATGCTAGATGTCAGCGGGGACATGTGGTGTTGTGAGGAAGGGGACTACTAAGGACAGTCGTCTGCGTTTTTTTTTAAACACACCAATTTCCCAGCCCCAAACTAAACGTGAACGTGTGCTATGGTGACTAAGATAACGGATAGACATACTTATATACATGTATAAACATCCATGACTTATGTACAAATGCTCATGGTCATCACACAAACACTTGCCCCTTGCGGGATTCGAACCCGCAACCACCTGGTTAAGGAGTCCGGTGCGCGAACCATTAGACCAACACAGTCGACGACTGGCGCTGCCTCAACTCTGTGTTGCAGGGTCGTGTATGTCTTTTTATAATTCTAACTCAGCACTTTCTTTCACTACTTCATGTTAGTCACTTCAATGAATTTATTCGAAGAATTTCTTATCTGATACAAAATTATCCAACGTTGAACTTGGTCACCGAGCATCAAAAATACAAGTGAATCGTAAAAAGAAATAAACATCGTAAAAACAAGTGATTTTCACTTGTATGATTTTATGATTTTCACTTGTTTTTCCGATAGTTATTTCTTTTTACGATATTTTTAAGGGCCCTTTACCACTACGGTACCACAGCCACATCTCCAGGCTACGTATCTAAACAATTCAAATGATAATGTAAGTTAGTCAACTTACTTGGCGACGGTTAGGCTACGTTTCCAATGAATTGGATACATACCTGGCGACGTAGCCGTGGCGTCCAAGTGAGACGGGGTCCTTAGATCGGCAGGTCTACCGCATAACACGATTTCCCCCTTAAATTGAAACAGTTATAACTTTGTGGAAAGTAATGATAGCTTTGAAACTAACGGCTGGGAAGCTTCAATCATGGGTCTAAGTAGACTAGAGGTCTAATGGAATAGGCTTGCTCAGCCATAGGGTCTGGTATTGCATTAGCAATATGATGTTTAAAAAGTTCATACTACGGGTTCTAATTTTTTATCGTTGAATTTCACTAGTTTTCAAAGTACGAATGGGCTCGCACACGAAGAGCTTCGTACCATTATTTATTATATAACACAAAATTCATTAGACACTACATTATATATATTTTTAGTTTTAATAACGGCAAAAATCACGCTTGTTTTATGGCAGCCCTACTCAAATATTTATTTGACACTGTTTAAGTACCTATTTGTTATAGAGGCAACCGAAATTATATGTCTAGATGCTTATTCAAGTGCACCAAAGAAAAACTACGATTGGCGGACTTAATGCATTAAGGCATTCTCTGCCAGTCTACCAGATATCACGGTTCAAAGATACAGCTTGGTGACAGATAGGAGACTGACGCTCGAGTCTTAGTAACAGGGTCTTCTTACCCGTTGGGTACGGAACCCTAATTATACACAAAGCAATACAGTAGGTACATACTTTAGCAGAATAAAAAACCGCTTTACCATTTTGAAACGGAACCCTAGTGGGTTAGTCGTGATTTATCAGAGATACAGCGAAGTTTATCCGACCCAATTCACTGTTATTGCTTTGCAAAGATATTCATAATAAAACTCGACACTACATCATCTTCGTATGTATCGTACCCGGGAGGAGGAAGTTTCACTTTAGGAGATACGGTCTTGATATTAAGGAAATTATGTTTATAGATATCTACAACATGCACTAACTTATTTAGAGCAATCAGCTGGCCTATGGCCTTACTTAAAAGCCAATTATTAGATGTAGATGTAAATTATTTATTTTTCTTTATCTTACTTAATTAATACTTACTACTAAATGTACGTGGAACGATGTAATTAATATAAATATATACTAATTGTAGCTTCGAATGTAAATGCCAATTCAAACCTAATTAGGTTTCATGGTATTTTTGAAACTGTAATGTGTTTATATTGTAATTGTCATATTGTCATTTAATAAATAATAAAATAATTGCAATTCTATCTGTAATCTTAATCTGTAATACGTACCATTTCAGAGGGACTGGTGCAGAATTGGCCGCTTCAACTATTTATTTCATATTTATTTAATTTGCTGTGTTTTTAAGTAATTTAATGTATGTATTTTATTGACTTGAACTAACATAGTTTATAAGTTCTACTAACAACGATGAGTCATTGTTACTTGCAAACAAAACTTCATTCATTCATTCAATATTTATGAATGGTTACTTATATTTAGAGAAAAACCTGTCTTAGATTTAGTCTGATTGAAATTTTGTGTCAATTCGCTGAAATACGACAGATATACAATATAAAGGACAACACAAGAAAGACATATAGTAAAAAATACGAAATCATGGCAAATTACTTACATCTGAAAAACTTCTTCCCTGAAATAAATCTTTTAGCTTCGCCATAGTCCGGTAAAAAAGGAGGCCTATGATCTGTAACCCACGCGAATCCAGGGCTGTTTGCTAGTTATGAGGAAGCTCAATGTATTCATTCATTCCGGAAGGCCACATCTGGCCTGGCATGCTCCACAGCATCACAATAATGCATTATGTATATCGGCTCCCGTTAAGACTGTGATTTGCTTGTTATTACTCGCCTGATCGCCGCAACGTGATGTGGAAATATGGTTCAACAATATCATGTAAAAGGGATATGGAGTTACTCTTATTTGAGGCATGTGGGAAACTTACTTAACATTTGAATATTCACAGGACTTTTCCCACTTGACTCTTCCACTGTTTAGCCTGGATTTACATGGATTTTACAAATGACAAATAGTCAAGGCTAAAGAAGTAGAAACTAAACTAAAATCTCCAAATAATATCTATCTATAGTATTTTCAATTTAACGAAGACAATTATCTATAGTATTTTGACAATTTAACGAAGATATAATGGTTTTTATAATTTAAGCGATTTCTTTGCAAGTTTTTACGAAATAAATTAAAATGTTGATGAAATCAAATGGCCGTAAGCACTTAGAAAAATTGACAAGTGACTGACGTCCTCTATAGCTCGGTTGGAAGAGGAATTGCCTAGATAGCGGCTGAAAGATTCTAACAGTGGCAAAGGCTCCGAAAGGTGCAGCCTGGTAGCTCCCACCCTCCCACCGGAGCCAGGCGCCAAGCAGCTTGCTGTGTTCCGTCGGTGAGTCGGAGTGCGTGCTAAAACCTTCTGATGGCTTATTCTAGAGTCAAGAGCAACCATTTCAAATAAAAAAATAGCGAGTGTTAGAGTTCCACCAGAAGATGATCGCTAATTTTAATAGATTTAATTTGGAACACCAACAGTTTACCAAAAAACATTGACCGGAACACTAACGAAGTTGCATCTGGTATGCAACCCAATTATAGGTGAACACGATATTGCTAAATAGGTATATGCCTATTCAGTTAACAATATAGGTACAATTACAAAAATGGTGTATGTTAGTGAGGAATACTGTTCTAAAATTTAAATCAAAAACAAAACACTTTAATGCTACCGTTGATAAAATGACTGGATTTGCTTTTGACTTTAGATTCGGAGTCATGGCAAATATCGAGGTTACATTCGTCGTTTACTCTATTGTAAGATGATAACATTCTCGGTAAGGGCGTATGTCTACCAAGGTTGTAACTTTTATGTTTTTTTATGGCAGCTAGTGGTGCACTAGCTTCCATAAAAATTTGCTTCTTAGCACTTGCCTGATGGTCTGTTTCTTCTCTCGAAGCACTAGTAAGGCCCAAAAGATAAAGAGACATGTTCGGGTAAGTAAGTGACATTTTCTGTCCTAAATTGAATAAATTATTTTTGACTTTGACTTTGGTTAGTTTTCACTTGAGGCACAACAAAGGTAATTTTGGTTAACTAAGATAATTCAAAGTAGGTAATCAAGAGCGCGCGTCACTCGCACTCCGAACCAAGTAGCGATGGCTGACGCTGCACAATCTATTTTAGCGCGAATGCCATTGCCAAGGAATCCGCCGTAATTACGCAACTATACACACCTACTACTTATGAATGAGATACACCCGTCTATTCTTAGCCCCAACATTATCGTGAGTCATTTGTTTTGTCGTTCGACTCTCACAAGTTCACGGAATCGGTTCAACTAAAAGTTCTCGGAAAATATCGGAGCTTGCATTCGGAATCTTGAACAGCTGAGGGCGTTTTAGATGTTAAATAGAATCAATGACAAAATTAGACCGTGATACAATCACAGAATCAGTGAGTTGGCTCTGGCTTGCTCGAGGTTGACAAACTGGCGTAAAAAAGATTATGTATAAACTATTTATTTGTATTAACACGCACTAGCATTGATGCTACTTTTACAAAATGATAAAGTAACAAATTTGAATAAAACGGTCGACAAAAAGAGGCCGTATATCTCATACAATGAACAAAAGATTTTACATAAACAATCATAACAGGCAACCCTATATGTGACCCTGTTGTGTGCCCCTATTAAAATATAAAAAGAATGAACCGCAAAATTAAAATAATTTACATGTCGTAAGTCAATTTACGTTATTATTAATTACAACAAAGCTGAGATAACGTACGTAAGTATTAATTATGTAATGTCTAATTTCATTAAATAAATTCCTATTATTCAGGAGGTAATTCGACTGCTCTAATTTAGGAACCTTTAGTATGGAACCGACATCTTAGTCTAAAAAAAATATTTGTCGATTTTTACATAATAATAATGTCCTCCTAGCCGAATTTTGACTACGGCGGCCTATCTCAACAGAAATTAGCCAACTGCGTGGGACATATTATAGTACACAAGTGTGTGCACAATACACAGGTGCACTCTCTGTTCCTTCACTCTCATAATTCGGTGAGACGGCAGTCCGACATGACCGTAGAGAGATCAGGCGCAGGACCAACGTCCCAACGTGCTTTCCGAGCCACGGGGGTGTAGACACCACTAACTTCCTGACTCCGGATCTGTGTCTGAGTAAATTCAAGGCATAAAAACCCAAACACTCTCGGCCCGACCCAGAATTCGAACCAAATTATTACATAAAGACGGTAACAGCTAATCAGTATAAAAAGGTGTATTTCTCACTGATTTTGTGTTTGGGGGTGCCTGTTCAACAAATGCAATACGTTCAACACCGAAATACGGATAATATTACAAAACCCCCTGATAAGTGATCAGCTGATCAATACTTTTTTTGAGATTTATATATCGGTTCCGTAGTAAAAGTTGTTTTATTAGACCAGCAGAATCTCTCAAAGGAATATAGTTAATAAAGTTATACCTGTATACAATACTTAAAGTAATGTTAGTACCTTATTGTAAAAGGAAACGCGCTATTTATAGTACCTGGGCGGGAAGTCCGTACGGTAACCTATAGAGGTATCAAACTATTAGTTTGGAATATTGCATCAACAATAACTGTCGTTAACTTTGTACTGAGTAGTGCACGAACAACCTGACAGCTAATTCGATAGCTCGATAGACAAAGTGAACGATGAATTCGATGTAGACCTGCCGACGGGGCGATCGTTAAAACTAGTTCGAGAGTGCAAGGGCCATATCCACTGACCTATAGAATACAAGTACGCTGGACTAAACATTCTCTAAGAAATGACAGATAATTTTTGTGCCGAATCAAAGCGCCCTCACTAACTTACGCCCCGTAACTTGCATGTTTATGTCAACTCTCATTAATTCCGTGGACGGTCACCACACGCTCACTACAGCCGTCAGCGCCAAAATTGCGATAATCAAATGGCTTGACAGTATGCAGTCCAGCGTACTGGTATTACAGAGGTCAGTGGCTATAACAGACTAGTGTTCAAACAATATGTTCACGCAGACGTTTATTAGTAGGTGGGCAGTTGAAATACGGCCATGTACCGTGTGGGTTGTGGGTTCATGCCGTGTCGCTAATTTGTCAGTTCCCACTGATGGGCTGTGATTTGTGAGGTTTCGCTGATGCGCCCACAGATTGAGAGCACGCGCTGGGATGAAACTGCACACGAACATTGGCGATAATTTAGAACTTCAGTTCAGTTTATTTGCCAAAATACAGTTAAGAAAGACAACAAAATATAAGTACATGTGTTCAGTCTGCTCGCAGACACTAACATCAAAGGAAGACTTTCCTTTTTGTCAGGATTGTAGGTCAATATTGAGAGTAGAAGATTTTGATGTCGTGTTATTTTATTATTTAGGCAATATCCTTCCATGTTTTTACGATAGGTAAATATTATGCTCCAAAATTCATCAAGGTTAGTATTCGCACCTAAGGACCTTTGCTAGCCGATAGAGTATACTGTCCCAACTTGTTACCGATGACGTTATTCCCCTAACGGATTTTTGTAAGATCTTAGTGCGCTAGTCAGCCGGCGCTTGATGTGATCAATACTTTGAAAAATTTACCTTCAAGTAAGCGTTCGATTTCTGCTTATAACGTTGTCCTTTACGATAGGCATTTGATCAAATTACCATATTTTCAATACGGTGTCTTCAATAAAAAGGGGAGAGCACGACCCCCGACAGCAAGAGGACGGACGACACTGTAAAAGTCACAGGATTGCGCTGGATGCTAGCACACAGCTTCGCAGCAGCAGTCACTTTGGAAATCAACTAGGAAAAGATGGCCATGTTGACAACAATGAAGATGATTATGATGCCATGTGTCAATAGAATTAGAGTCAAACGAAAATAGATTTTCTTTTGTTTGATCATCCAATTTCATTTAATTTCAAACCCCAATGGAAGATCATAAAAATATAATTTTCAGCTAAAATTTCTCCCAGCAAATCGTGCGTCGAATATAATTTTCGGGTTAATAAGCTCGTTCATCTAACGAGATACGTCGATGATGTCACAGGCAGTCGTTGCGGCGTGACGGGCGCTACAAGCCGCCCTAAACTGTTTATCGAGCCAATAATAGCTATCACCGCCCGCCCGTGGTCCCACACTCATCATCATAACTGCCGGCTACGGCCTGGGCGCTATTGCGATTACGTTCGGTCGAATGTGGACTTTGGAACGGATAAAAGGTTGCCTGGAAGAGATCGCTTCAAGCGATTTTTCTGTGTATTTTATATTATTTGTATTACAAAATCCACAGCTCTTAATATGAAAACATAAAATACAGACATGTAAGACTTACAGCCAATGACGGATTTACATTTTATTTACTAAATTTTAAGTAACGGTCATCAGATAACATGACGTGTATTAATGTCTCTCACTGTGTGTGTGTGTGTGTATGTATGTGTGTGTGTGTGTGTGTGTGTGTGTGTGTGTGTACGCGTGTGTGTGTAAATCGTTAAATCGTTGTACTTACTGTGTTTTTCTGTTACGGTGTGCAATAAAGAGTTATCTATGTATCTAAATCCGGACAAGTGCGAGCGGCACTCAATACTGAAGATTCAGTACAAACTTGTGTAAATATTTATTAGTGACTATTAGTTCCCCGCGTCTTCGCCCGCGCCAAAAGTCGGCTTTTTCATACGAACTTTTATCACCTATTTCACACCTCCCTGATGATCTTAAATCGCGACAAAAAGTAGCCCAATGACATGGGCCCAGGGTCTCAAACTATCTCTGTACTAAATTTCATTTAAATCAGTCCAGTAGACGTAGTAACTATTATATAATCTGTGCCAATAGTTTCAGAGTCTATTTGATTGTTTGTATTAGTCTAATACAAACAATCAAATCTTTTCTCTTTATAATATTAGTGTAGATACTTGTATAACAACAAATAAGATTGTTTTTTGTGTTAAATTCAGATTCATTTATTTGCTTGAATTACGGTACATAATGATGGTACACACAAACTTTTGACTGCCTCGTTGGTCTAGTGGTCAGCCCGCTGGGTACTATCCACGAGGTCCCGGGTTCAAACCAAGGGTCGGGCCGAGAGTGTTTGGGTTTTTCTGTCTTGAAATTACTCAGACACAGCTCTGGAGTCAGGAAGTTGGTGGTGTTAACACCCCCGTGCCTCGGAAAACACGTTAAGCCGTTGGTCCTGCGCCTGATCTCTCTAAGGTCATGTCGGACTGCCGTCTCACCGAATTATGAGAGTGAAGGAACAGAGAGTGCACGTGTGTATTGCGCACACACTTGTGCACTATAATATGTCCCGCGCAGTTGGCTAATCTCTGTTGAGATAGGCCGCCGTGGTCGAAATTCGGCTAGGAGGACATTATTATTATTACATACAAACAAAGTCAAAGTTAGCACAATTTACCAGAAGCTGGCATGCAAATGTTTCATAACACATTTCAATAATGTTGAAATTTAAGCATTATACCTATAATTAATCAAAACATCAAAAATATATAAAAATAATAAGAAAAATGTCAAGACAAACACGAGATACACATAAGTTTGGTGATGCATATACATGTGGGAGATACACATACATGTGGTGTAAGGTGCTTTTCATAATACCAAACTTTATGATTCGACGTATATAAAGTACCCTAGTAATTTTTGATTTCCCTGTGAAATGTTAGAAAATTAGGCTCAAATGACCGTATCCTTTTTAAAAGCTTGAATTAGGAGTTTGATTATAAGGTTGTTTATTAGTATTTTAAACTCGATACCGCCACGCTTTCTAAAAAAATAATCTTGACAGACAGACAACAAAGTGACACTATAAGGATTCCGTTTATTTTCTATTGACTTAGGAAACCTTCATCATGTCATCATATCAGCCTATTGCAGTCCACTGCTGGACATAGGCCTCTCGAAGACGGCGCCAACTTTCACGGTGCTCCGCTTCTCGCATCCAGCCTTAAACAACTTAAATTGTCTAAGTAGATAACCCTTTAAAACGATAACAGTACAAGATACAATTCTTAAGTCACTAAGGCCCACTTGTGCACGTCCGGATTAGCTATTCCGGACTTTTTTGAAGGCCTATTATCTGTGTTGTTGCACTGGCACAAGTCTGAATTAGCTCATTCGTAAGGTCCACTAAAGCCACTTCAGGGTAACTAATCCGGACGCGCAAGTGGGCTTTCAACTCAGATAATAGGCCTTGAACAAATCCAGATTACCCAATCCGGACATGCGCAAGTGGGCCTAAGGCAGTAATTAGACTACACGATATTCAGACAGGCTTACTGAGACTCAGCGTAGTGTAATAAGAGTTAGCCAGTAAGTCTATCCGCCCTATCTCGCTCTTTCATTTTGTGAAAGAGCAAGATGGGGCATAGACTGTCTATTTAAACTTGTACCACAGAATACTAGTACTTCGTACAGAAGTATGACTTAGCAATTGTATTCAAAGAAATGTCTACTCAATGTCGTCAACAATATGGCGTAATTTAGTTCGCCTCAGAGTCAAGCACATTTTCGTGTAGACACCTACAAAAATCCATTGCAAGATAATTTCATACTTATTGCTCTGGAATATGATTCATAATACACTAAACCTATTCAGTGACGTAATATCACGCGACGCGATAGGGTTGACTGCTACGAGAAGCTTTTAACGCCATCTAGCGCCTCTTTCTAGTACTTTATTCATTCTTGTCCAGCCAGCAACGTAACCGCGCGGCCGCCGGTGAATAAAAAGCACGAGCGTGGCTCTGGCCGGTAGCGACACACAACTTGTTTTAGCACCTACGTAGGTGCGCGGCGCGTGGGTACGTTTTTGCTACCTCCGCGGGGAGACACACAGGCCTGCTTGTACGCTCAAATTGACAAATAATATACGATTCTACTTTAGTCATGGCGGTACAAGTAAATGGCGCGAACAGAAAATACTTTTCAGCAGCCGCAGCAATTAATGATTAACTGCCGCACTCAGAGATGCCAATTAAATTAAATCTATAGTTAGGTCTCGTTCTGCCACTTTCTTTGTCAATGAAATAGAAAAGGACGGAATGAGACTTAATGAAGGATTAACTTTAATTGACATCTCTAAGTACGGCAGTTAGGCACTTGAACTTATTTATTCTGTGCTTGAACTAATGATGAAATTACTTTTTATATTGCATGTTATACTTATGAGGATACAGTCTTATTTACTTTAAAATTAGTTTGCAATTAAATGCTTTTATTATTTTTGATACTCACTTAATTTTTTTTACATAAATTACTACACGACTACATACTGATAAAAACATCGAGGACCAATTATTCTAGTTGCGATCATGAATTGATTATAGAACGTATTATTGATCACAGAACGCACGAAAATAATTTTGAATACTGGGACTTATTTGTGAAAAATAATATTGGCGCCCAACGTGGGACACGACACGCAACGGTTAAAAAAATGTAACATCTAGGTTTATAATAAACGAGATATTCAAATATTTTTGTTTAAGTGCCTTTTTTACCTAACTTAACTTCTAATCCATACTAATTATTCTCCAAAACAAAGCCAGGACCCAAAGGTAACGCCTGTGTAGGGTCGCGGTTTATTAGTCAAAAAGTCAATCAATTTAGGACAGAATATGCCACTTATGAACGTCAAAAAAATTAAAAATCAGTAATAATAGGTCCTTAGGTTTTATGATAAAGCGATTATGTGGGTTTATAGCTGCGGCGTTTTACACCACTCACCCTAATCACTCGCCTCGATTGCGGTAACCTTCGTTAGATCATCGCTCAAAATTTAAAAATAATAATTGTCTAGCCAGCCAGTCAGTCATTCAGCACGCCAAAAAAGTCAATAACAATGAGTTTCATGTTAGAATATTTAGTTTTTTGTTCATGGCTGACTCATACAGGGTGTCAATGTTAATTTAAAACTATTTGTTTCTATTGAATCAATATCGTTTCAAAAATAGGAATTCATTTTTACTTGGACTCAGTTAAAACGATTCTTATGCGCTACTTTTGTCGCGATGAGTTTTAAAAAAATTATAAAAGAATTAACTGTATTATGGTTTTGACATGCAGATCCACAGGTAAGTATAATTTTACGGAAGTAGTAAAGTAATATTTGGTGTATAGGAAACCATCCAACTTATTAAATCAATCATCACTTTATAAATATACAAAATGAGATAGAAATACCGAAGAAACTATTTAAATGATTTATAGGATGATATTTTTACACTGTGACGCATGAGATAACCTAAAATTAGTTGGAAACTTTATAAATATCCATCTTGATTGACTGCTCTTATTATTGAAGACGTATTTAAGTAAACATGATTTTGTTTAAATCAAATACGGTTTCCAAATTTGTTTTGTTTTGATTACGGAAGGCTGTTCAGACAAAATTTGATAACAAAATGACAAATCATCCTCACGTTATATTTTAGCGACGTATTTTGAGTTGGGGTATAGCCACGTTTTTTTAGTGTATGCATCATCGACTTGAAAAAATATGGACTCCGTACCGCGATACTAAAGAGTGAAGCAGGGTTCAAGCCTGTGTGTGAATGATCATAGGGTTACAATGGCGGCCGATCTGCTTACTTTGGTGTGAGTGTTTGCGTGAGAAGATCGTGTATTTACGATGATGACTGGCTTACTTTGGTTTTTCAGTTTTAATGTATGCGGCAGGGAGTCCATATTTTTTCACGTCGATGGTAGTCATATTAAATATTTGTTATTAAAATTTAGAATTCCACCTATTTACTATTTTTTAAAGTGTACTATCTTTTAAATATTACCATTGTTTGCATTGGCTTAAAAGTTTTCTTATAATGACTTTTTCTTCTATTTTTTTTTGTTTTTCTGTCAGTATCTTTGTTTTTTTGCCGTGAAGAATAAATACATTATATAAACTGATCAATTTTATTGCGAGACCCACGAAAAATTTATCAATTGAGTTTAGCATTTTTCTTTAAGTATTTGCCAAATGGGCTGATCATTAAGGCCAGGATGTAGGTCCTGGTTAACAGAAGATGTAGTACTGGAAGAGTGTACAAGAGAGTATTGTAATAACTGTGATGACTTCAAAAATCTAACAACAAAGAACAATGTTTAAAAAACAAAGGGTTAATCAAATAGCATTAAACAATTGAACATTTCAGCACCTCTACTCAGATAATAGCTAAATATTTTTTCTCTCAAAACAATTCAATTACTCATTTCGCGATTTATGCAAGCCCACGCGTCGGGTAAGAGTTTAAAAATAGTGCGTTCAAAAACGGGAGTTATGACGCGCGCGTGACGTCACGGCTTGACGTGATGTGTAGCGGAAAAGAGACGGCTATAGCAAAGGAAAAACGTCGACAAATCGGTTAAATTGATTCAGCATGCTATATTTATAACTTTAACTGCCTAATTACGAACAATAATGTCAGATTTAGCCTACAAAACAAAATGATATGACAAAATGGAAAATATGAAGGATTCACATCAACTATGAGGTACAAGCCATACTCCACTACACGGGCACAGTGCGGATTGGTGGAGGAGTGTATGTAAGGCAAGTGACAAACCTTAGCCGCCCTATTAACGCCTAATATCAAATAAACACCTATTAGCCGGAACCAACTGCTTAACGTGCTTTCCGAAGCACGGAGATGCTTGTCATGGACGTCAGTTAAATGGTTGGAATGGTCACCCATCCAATCACGACCGCGCCGTGGGTTGCTTAACTTTGGTATTACTACCAAAGCGCTATCGCCACTGCGCCACAAGCACCTCCTGTATTTATTAAAGATTTATTAAATAAACAAAGATCTGCAACGATGTTCTACTTTAAAACAATTTATATTCCCTCTCTAATCTCCTTACAAAGCGCAAGCCTTATAATCTTCTCGTCTATACAGACTGCGCCCCGCCCACGGAGGTTGCGTTTCTCAGCCACCCTGAATAGAGAATTAATCTGTCGATGCAAATTGTGCAGTGTGATGCTCCGATTGCATTCATCATGAAATCAATACTCAGCACAAGTATTATTAAAACCCTGGAAAGTTTTGCGTCAGGGTTGGAAAACTACTGGTATTGAATTTGAAACGAGAACGTAGAACTCGATTTTAACCTGTTTTGCAAAAGCGTGTAGGTTTTTTTCAAATGAGAAAGAATAGAAAAAAATCAAATCAAAATCAAAAAACGTTAAGTTTTTGGAAACATGTTATGCTTGTATATTGCATATTTATTGAATGTATAGCTATGTTGCCAGTAAATGCTTTGATATTAATCATAATAATATTTATTTGTAAAGTGTGTATTTTTGTAAAAACTTATGGAAAGGGCTACACACTTGTTCCTACTGCCAAGGTAATTCGTTTAATTTGAATGGTGGAAGGAAAGAATCAACAAATAGTTTATCTGCGCTGTGCACTTTTTGCCTTGAGATTATTTTCATTTTTCTTAATAAGCGACACCTCATTTTATTGAAAAAACTTCTAAATAATTCTAAATTCATTTTTTATCGTTTATTCATTTGCATTTCAATTCTTGAATAATAAACGCCTAAAACTTGGTCTTTTAAATAAAGGTTCTTTATGTTCACGGCATGAAAAATTTGTAGCTGCATTGGAAAATCGTTCTGTAGATATTTTAGCAATAAATGAGACGTGGCTTAAAGAGGGCGAGGAGAAGCGTGCGCACGCTCCTTTTGGCTACAGGCTCCGTCATGTTGCGCGACCGCGGTGGAGGTGTGGGCTTTTACTTAAGGGATGGTATTAGTGCCCGCCAAGTAAAAACTCCACACACCGATACGGTTGATCAATTGTGGTTGAGCATTACTCTGAACGAAATAAAGCTTGTCATTGGAACGGCATATCGTCCGCAATGGGTGAGTGAGGACACTTTTATTGATGCTCTCACTGAATCAGTCGCTAGTCTCTCCATGTTTGATCATATTGTTCTAGTAGGTGATTTTAATATTAACTTACTCGATATAGACGATCCCAACACAAATAAGTTAACATCATTTTTCCAATATTATAGTCTTGAACAATATGATACTGTGCCGACTCATTTTACAGATCATTCCGAAACTTTGATAGATGTTGTTTGCAGTACCACTAATATATCCAATGTCATTATTGACTACATTCCTGACTTAAGCCACCATGCCTTTATTACATTTAATTTACGTTTAAACAAGCCCAAACCACCTTCGAAATGGATTTGTTATAGACCACTTAAGGATATTGATTTTGAGGAATTTAACACTCTTGTAAATAATACCTAATGGGAAAAGTTAACTAGTGGTGATGTAAATGCAGCTGTTTTGTCCTTTAATTCTTATATATTGCACATCTTTGATATTTACGCTCCTGTTAGGAATTGCTTCATAAAAACTGTAAGATATCCCTGGATCACTTCTAATATTAGGTATATGGTCAGGTTAAGAGATGAAGCCTGATGAAGATGAAGATACTGATATTGAGTATTATAAAGAATTGAAATATTTTGTTAATAAGGCTATGCGCACCGAAAAGGCAGCATATTTTCGCCAAAATGTGTATCAACACTTTAAGAACTCTAGATTGTTGTGGAAAAGTATTAAGAGGAATGTAGTAGACTTTAAAAATAAAGATAATACCACCTCATATTGGTGATCCTGACACAATCAATAGACATTTTCTCGATGTCCCTGGTGATGATAATGTCACAATCTCAAATCTTACTTATTTTGAACATAATCGGTTTAATGCTTCTTCCTTTGGTCTCCAAACTGTTGATGAATCGTACCTTCTTAAAATAATAAATAATATAAAAAGTAACGCTATTGGTGCAGATGGCATTTCGCGAGATATGATTATTTTGACATTTCCACGGACTCTTAAAGCTATTACTGCCATGATAAATATGTCTATTCAATCTGGGATCTTTCCAGACGCCTGGAAAGAAGCTCTTGTTAAACCATTGCCAAAAAAATCAAACCCTAACGAATTAAAAGATCTCAGACCTATAAGTATTCTCCCTTTTTTGTCTAAAATTATAGAAAAAGTTGTATGTCAACAATTGGTCGAGTATTTGAATTCAAATCATATTTTACCGGACAAGCAGTCTGGTTTTCGGGCTGGCCGTAGCACAGCCACTGCATTGATGGATGTTGTTGATGACATTTTGTCGGGACAGGATGTAGGTAACGGTTCCATCTTGACTCTTCTTGACTTCTCAAGGGCCTTTGATGCCATAAACCATAATCTTTTGCTGTCCAAATTATCATATTATGGCTTTGATCATGGAACTTTAAAGTGGTTCTACAATCACCTCAGTGGTCGTTCGCAGCGAGTGGAGGTTGTTGGTGATAACGGTTCTAAACGTATTTCAGAGTCATTACCCTTGAACCAGGGTGTTCCTCAAGGTTCCATACTTGGTCCAATTCTATTTATATTGTATAGTGCCGATGTGACTACTTCAATTAAACACTGTAACTATCATATGTATGCGGATGACCTTCAAATCTATTTACATGTAAAACCTGATGAAACCTTAACTGCTGTTAGTAAAATTAATCAAGATTTAAAAGCTATTGAGGAATGGACCAACGTGAATTGTCTGCTCTTAAACCCACTTAAATCAAAATGTATGATTCTTGGATCTGAGGGTCAGATAAAGAAAATAAAGAATTTCTCTCCATTTATTAAACTAGGCAATACAGTAATAATATTGAACAAGTCACTGTTGCTCGTAACCTTGGAGTTCTTATGGATAACCGGCTTCGTTTTCATAACCATGTTCTTGAGATTGTAAAGAATTGCTTCTACAGGCTGAAAGTTTTGTATCAGGTTCGAAACTTCTTAGATGTAGACTTAAGAGTTAAACTTTGTGAAACTCTTATACTATCCAAACTAAATTACGCAAATACGGTTATCGGCGATTGCCTCTTTGGTTATACTAAAAAGATAATTCAACGTGTTCAAAATGCCTGTGCTCGTTTTTGCTTTACTATCCCCCGCAGGGCTCATGTTACTCCGTTTCTTAACCAGTCTAATCTTATCAACATGCAATCACGACGCTCACTTCATTATGCTTGTCTTCTTTTTGGTATAATTCGGACTAAGGCACCTCCATATTTGCATAACAAGTTAATATTCTTAAATAGCAGGCTTCACGCATCTCGTCTCAGTTGTCCGAGTCACAGCACTGCAGCGTTTCGTGGTAGTTTCCGGTACGCTGCCACGAAATGCTGGAATAACATTCCCCCACCATTCAAAAAGCTTACAGCGTTGCGTACTTTTAAGTGTAACTATAAACAGTATCTTCTAGATTTACAAAAGGAAAATCCGCTGTTTGTGACATGTTAATTGCTGTGCTCATATGTTATGCATACGTTTGCAATTACTTATGTTTTATTTTGCTTTCATTCATTTCTTGATTGGTTTCATTCATTAGCGGCATACGCTGAGTAGATTTGCCTTTTCATTCATGTATCTGGCATTTGATATCTCCAAGCATAGTGTTGGTAGTTAAAAATAGATTCAAAAATTTGAAAAATGTTTCCCTATCTTAAACTGTTGTTTTAATATTTTAAAATGTTTCAAAAAATTGTTTATCTTTATTTCAAAATGTTTATTGTGAGTAGCAGTGCTCTCTTTTTCTTTTTCTGGCGTCTACGGAAGACCAGCGCCTCAGAATATTTGATTCTGCGGCATACGCTGAGTAGATTTGCCTTTTCATTCATGTACCACCTAACCTACCTACGCGTCAATTTTATAAACTGTTGTTTTATTTTTTGTAAGTGTACATGACTTGAATAAAGAGTTTCTATTCTATTCTATATGATGACCTCTCTTATAGTGCATTTCTGATTCAATTATTTACTATTTAATGACGAGCGACCCGCCCCGGATTCGGCAGAAGTTAGAATTTGTAAAGTAAGCTTGCAACCCTGATATATTAACCCAGGGCGGAAATAGGTGTAGAATAATATACATTAAATAATTGATAGAATAAGGCGTTACTTTGCAGAAATCCAATATGAAATGGAAAAATAAAATTATTTTGCTTTAAATTTCCGCTAAGAGACGCTAGCGCAGTCACCAAAAGCTGCGTTGCTAAAAAAACAGCTTGCTACGGAAGATCTTACTCGTGGCTGTTGGAAGTTACTGGCTCTGAAAGACTTCTTTTAAATGTGGACAAACAATACATTTATACAATACATATATACATATATTCACATGTACACACATATTACACGGAGTGTACTGGCTTCTCGCGCTTTTTCATTTTTCGTTTTATGAAAACCCTTGCATCACTTATTTACCTAATGTTGTAACCTTGATAGTGAGGAACCAAGGCAAGTTTAGTATATATTTTTGTTTTTAAATATGTAGCCTTTAACTATTACTATCGTGTACAATTAGCTCTTGAAAGTTACTAAGCCCCCATTACTGATCTTCTCGTTTACCACCTGGAGAGAAATGGGAGTGACTGAAAATCAGCGCTGGCTAGGCCGGTAGGGCCTACCCAGCATACGCTGAGTCACTTCCATTTGCCTCATACTAGCTATAATTAAGTATGTATATGTACCTCTCATTGTAAAGGCAATAAAGAAATTTCAAATTTCAAATTTCAAAATTACACTGACCGTAACCGCATTGAATATTAGTTTAAGAAAATGCAGAATGTACCGCCCGCCCTTCTTCAATACGCATGCACTACAGCTAATGTAGTTGTTAGTAACCAACACTAACGTGCAAAAAACCTCGACGCGTTTCGCCACTCCACGCGGCATTCTCAGGAGACGTTGCTTCTCAACAACATTTGTTTTATTTTTCCCATTTAATATAGGTAATGCGAGTTTATCAAATCAGAGACCTTACTCCGGTTGGCGATGTATTTTCGAGTGTAGCCGTCCCTGTCACTCACGCCAGAATGACAACGCAAACGAGCGAGGTGGCTAGACAATACGGATATTGTCAACCAGAGTAGGGCCTCAGCTATGAAAGCAAGACCCCGCTTAGATACAGCTAGGTGATAGACATACAGACAGACGGACAGTGGAGGCTAAGTAATAGGGTCCCGTTTTACCCTTTGGATATAAGTCAGCCTATTAGATCCCACTGCTGGGAAAAGGCCTCACCTCAACTATGAGGAGGAACGAGCCACACTACACCACGCGGGCTCAGTGCGGATTGGTGGAGGGGTGTATGTAAGGCAAGTGACAAACCTTACTGTCGGAAGTTATCAAGCCGCCCTAGGGCCTCTGACTAGGCTTAACGACTAATACCACAGATATTAGCCGGGACCAACTGCTTAACGTGCCTTCCGAAGCACGGAGATGCTTGTCATGGACGTCACTTAAATGGTCGGAATGGTCACCCATCCAATCACGACCGCGCCGTGGGTTGCTTAACTTTTGGTATCACTACCAAAGCGCTGCCGCCACTGCGCCACAAGCACCCTTTGGATATGAATCCCTAAAAACAAAGTCGGGTTTGTTACACCATTTGTAAGTAACTCAAGAGCAGCTGAACCGATTTTCATTGTATTTAATTTGATTGATTTGTCTCTTAGTCCTACTCGAATAGCAGAATAAGTTTAAAAAAACTTAAAATCTAATATTGACTTCATAATAACCATATCTATAAAGCTAATGCTATTTTTCATTTAATTAAACCAAATTGTTCATCATCTCTGGTTTTACTTTTAGTAGGAGTACCAGGTAACTCGGAACGATTACATCGATTGTGGAGTAGTAATAATTTATGGCAACTATACTTAGTTCCTCGTAGCTACAATATTCAATGATAGTCTATAGGTTAGTAGGTCAATCGAAAATAAAGGCTTTTACGTAGGAAATATTAATTCATTCACCAACATACCTACAGAAAATTTGTAATTTGTGTACATTGAACGCGCATTTACCTTTAAAAGATGGTATAGGTAATTTGTCGGTAAGTTTATTTTGGTATCAATTGTAGCAGAAATGAGTTCTTCTTTATTTAATAGTAGAATTATAGTAAAAGGTAGTGAAACACATAATACAACGATTAAGAGAAAATAAAAAAAGAAACCTAAGCAGGAACAAGCAAACATAATTATTGAAAAAAACAATACACCCGACTACAAAAATAATTATATTTTTAAATGATCTTTTCATTGATCATTGATATTTTTTCACTGGCTTTCATTTGATACCCATATTGCTATGGTAAGGAAAAAAACGATTTCATATTTAAAATGTATACAGCCCATGTCACTACCGCAATTCTTATAAATTAACCGATACCTCATATTATGTCAAAAACTGTCCAGCCGTTTAGGCTACAAGGCGTACCAAACAATTATACATACATATTCTCGAAAAATATTCTCGAAAAACATAACCTACCTTCCGCAGTTGGGAAAAAATAAATTACACTCATTGGAAAACATTTTACAATTACATTAAATAAGTGCTTGCAATTAAACAATTGAATAAATTCGTATACCTACACAGAAATATTTTTTTTACTAAGCCTAAGATCTCTCATCTCGAGCGCCACAACAACTCACGCAAATTATTCTTAGTTTTCAATTTCTTGACTTTCCACACTATTAATAGGGAATTGTTGTTTAGGGTGTTTAGTGGAGCGCAAGTGACGGGATCGATCCGTTGATCATAATCAGGTGAAAATGGGTCGGCTATTTTGGGCATTCTACTCCGCTCGTACACGAAAAATGGGCAGTTGACGGAACGCATGCCTTTTGTATGCAACTTTTTGTTTGAGAATGCCGATGATAGATTTGGTAACAGAAGCTAGTCTGCGTCCACTTTTAGCGGATTTAAAACTATACGTTCAAGTTTTGTTGAAGCGTCGACAGCACGTCAGACGATACCTTTACATAGCCGACATTTCATTAACCTTTTAGTAGCCGCGTAGTCTCCAAGCTAGTTTGTTTTCATCGTAATATTTTGGTGAATTTGCACGCACGTGACTTTTTATTTTATATGCCGGCTTTACGTGCCGGCTTTACTCGAGCCGAACGGTATCGCGCGTGATGATGGCAAGAGACCAGACGGGATGTCACTTGTTCCTTGGCGGATGGGTCGGGCTCTTGTGTGGGACGCTACCTGTGTCGACACACTTGCAGCCTCTCATCTGCCCGGGACAAGCCGTGATGCTGGTTTGGCTGCGAGAGGTGCCGAAAACTTTAAAAAGAACAAGTACAGGCAGATCGACTCCCGGTACCACTTTGTACCGCTTGGAGTCGAAACACTGGGTTCGTGGGGTCCCAACGCTATCTCTTTTTTCAAAGAGATTTCCAAGAGGCTAGTTGACATCAGTGGTGACCTAAGAGCTGGCAGCTACCTTGCTCAGCGTATAAGCATCGCTATCCAGCGCGGTAATGCTGCCAGCATCCTAGGAACCTTACCACAAGGACCCTTTTTATAATTTTTGTTTTTGTGTTGTATTAAGTAATTTATCTTAATTTTTATTAATAAGTTGTATATATAGTTAATCATATTATTTTATATTAATAAGGAAATCAAAAATCTAAGAAAACTTTGTCTATTTTAACTTTACTTTCTTTTTCTTTGTTGGCCATGGTGTCTATATAGGTATTTAATTGTACAGCCATATCTAGTCACTGTTTTATATTGCATTGTCTTTATTAGTTAATTATTAAGTTAACAAACTCAAGGCGTGTTTTATTTATTTTACCTTATTTTAAAAATATCTTTAATAAAATATTGTCTTAAGCAATATTCGTTAGGTCCAATACAATGGATGTATGCTCTGTTCTGGTCAACAAACACAATCCCACGAGACATACAGGTACAAATAAAATCACGAATAGCTGCAATCAAGTAGGGTTGCCAAAAATATTTAGGTAAACTTGAATATAGCAAGCGTTTATGTTAATTTGTTCAAATAGTGAATTTCAAGTCACGAAATACCTTTAAATTTTGCGTTTAAATGCCGATGTACAGGCAAAAGTACGTATTTGACACAAACGTTTATTATTACATTACATACATACAAACTTTGCGAGACAAATAAATGACATAAATAATTGTCTATATGTTAGTTGGGTCAAATCTTAATGCAACTGTATTTTAGACCAGTTATCATCACCGGTTTAAACTATGGCATAGTGGCAGTCAAATAATAGTATGTGCCATCAAGCTGTGTGCTAACGAAACGACGTATTCCCGTCAACTTTGGGTTCTTTGGATTTGTTTTAACTGGCAGTCGTGGCACTTTGGTGCAAGGTGCTAAACAGGGTCCTCATTATGGAGCCAAAGGTGGTTGAAGAAATTTGGCTAGATTTACCAACTGATTTAATGACTGACTGATATATTAACGCACAGCCCAAACTTATAATATTAGAGATAGAAACTTCAACTTTTGCACCATGCTTTCTTTTATAGTGTAAATCGCCCCTGGGGTAAAGTACCCTTAATGGGGTAAGTTTGTATGAAACTCCGTCAGTTTCAAAGCGAAATCGATAAAGAATGGTATTTAGTTATTTGGTAAAAATTAAATATATAAATTATAGGATTTTTTAAAAATCAACGCCTATGGGAATGAAAGTTGATTAAATACATATGGAAAATTCGACATTAGTGCGAACAAAGTGGGAATCGGCTGACACGTTTACATTTCCGATTAATATGACTATATTCACGTGACATTACATCGAGAACATTCGGATTTGCTACAGCGTATTAATTGTTGCTCTAATTAAGTTATTGTTAAGTTAACTCCGACAAGGGTTGTTAAGCATCGCAAGTAATGAGCGAAGGTTCTAGTGTGTGGTTATAATTAATTGTAGTTAATCAAACGATTTGTCGAACCTTCGAGAGGGTTCGGTATTGTTGCTAGAAGAAGGCATCGATGGTAGAAGCTCATGATTACTTATTCAAATGTGTGTGTATTCTCTTACCAGCCAATTAACCAGGTTTATGTTAGATAGATTATAGTGCACAAGTTTGTGCGCAATACACAGGTGTACTCTCTGTTCCTGCACTCTCATAGTTCAGTGACATGGCAGTCCGACATGACCGGAGAGAGATCATGCGCAGGACCAACGGCTTAGCGTGTTTCCGAGGTATGGGGTGTAGTACCACCAACGTTTTGCCTATATATGGAGCTGTTTCCTAGTTATTTTAAAACAAAAACCTCAGAAATAAAATCCGACCCGGGATTCAAACCCGACGTGGATGGATAGAGACCAGAGTGTCAATCTATTAGACTAACGAAGCCTTAAATGAATTAAATGAATGTTTTGCTAAATAGATTAAGATGGTTTTTGTTCACTAACTAATGGTAATTTTAAGTCTACCTAATAACAAATTACCAATATGA
The DNA here is from genome assembly GCA_949316185.1 of Pyrausta nigrata. Taxonomy (NCBI): domain Eukaryota; kingdom Metazoa; phylum Arthropoda; class Insecta; order Lepidoptera; family Crambidae; genus Pyrausta; species Pyrausta nigrata. Next base: position 15,997,503 of record OX438957.1, on the reverse strand, counting down.
GCACTTTGGAGTATTCTGTAAGCTCACTTGCAACTTTAAATACATATGGATTCGACTAAAACCGATGCAGTCAAACTATAAACTACATAAACCTTAAACCTATCATGGTTAGCACCAATTCCTTAACAATAAGGTATAGTTCAGAATTTTTTTTATGTTTAGGAACTCAATTTTTTGTATTGATACCTTTTTTACAGTTTTTGATACAACTTAAAACAAATACCATCGGTGGTTTAATGGATGTTATAAAAGATAAGACTGCTTCCTTGGTCACTATCCAAATGATCATAGGTTCGAATACCGGGTAGGGCTGACATTTTTTCTGGGTATTCCTGTCTTAAAATGACGATGCACATGTATGTACGCAATAGATAGGGTATTGCGTACATACTTGTGCACTATAATATCTCCCGCCCAGTTGGCTAATCTCGGTTTATATTGACCACTGTGGGCGAAATCCACGATGCAGGATAATATCATTATTAAAAGATAAATCATGTATGTAAGTACTGTTACAATAATGGCAGCAATTTAATAATGATAACCTAGTTACGCGATACGTCGCGAAATTTAACATACGAAACGGACTCAACGGGGCCAAGATGACTTCTGCCGGAAAACTAAGCGTGAAAAACCAAGCAAATTGAGTGACACTGAAGGAATACTCAAACTATGGGCATAGTAATTAATGTAACCATTACACGCCCCTAATGAAACGGCATCCACTCGGAGCGGAACAGGAGCTCTATTTTTGAATCACTCGCGTGACATTCTTATGGCGAATGCGACTTATTTTTCATTTAATACAGTCATTTTAGCGTTTATTCTATCGTTTGCCTTCTGTGACAAGTGGGTAGAGGCGCTCTTTGCGGTTTCGAGCGATCGAGTGCAGTCGATCGAGTGTTTTAAAGATGCGGAGTTTTAGATGACGAACGAAAATCAGTGGACATCTGCACGCGAGTGATTCGAAAATAGAGCTCCCGAGCGCGGAACAAAGGGACACCCCGGTACCTATCTATACCTTTCCTCGCTCCACATACCAGTCGTAGTGGAAAACGCACCTTACAACAATGGAACAAGGTCGTGTCTAGCCGTGGCGAAGTGAACCCGAGCCCATATGGAACGCTCCTGTATCCAAAGCCAGAGTTTGAGTCAGTGCCGCGCGCGGCGCCACTGTTGACGGTGGTCGTCGCGACGCTCGGGCTAATACTCGCGATTTTTCGCCGTCAAAAATAAAAAATATACATTAAGCGTACCACCTAAATCACAATAAACCAGGATTGTTATCCCGTGAGTGATGTGACTCGGTAATCTTCAGTCTAATTATCACACGAACTTGTGATCGACGTTCGGCAATGGTTTACAAATAACGATACAAAAATAGTGTTTTATATGTGTTTTACGGTGTAGTACGGCGGGCGATAGCGCTGGATTTCGCATAGATCTTAAATTTTGCGTAGTCGAGTGTCGAAAGGGTGACCCAACCATGGTTTCGGGGTCAAACGTGGAAAACATCCGTAATTGGATATAGGGGAAAAACAAACTCACTTTGGCTTCTGTTTTGTTGTGTGTTGACGTAAAAATCCATGGTCTCCGTAGGTACCATGAAAATCGTGACATGGCATTGTTTGTATTTACACAAAACCATACATACCTAGTACCATAAACTATATGTCTGAGTAATGTGCTTTTACCGACCATAGCTAGCTGTCAGAATCATTGAATGATTGATCAACAACTGATCAATTTGTTAAATAATAAGGCAATTGTTTGCGTTGAAATAAGCTTCGTATCGATATCACAAAGGACGATAAACCTCTTCAGCTTAATGATTCACTAAGAAATCATGATAAAGGAAATGTATACACTCAATTTTACTACCTTGCTGAAAACTTGGTTAATTTGATGAACTGTAAACGCAAAATAATACACACACACAATCATTGATAATAATTATGATCCCACAGGTACTAATAGAAATAAGTAACTAAAAAAAACGTTAAAATCGAATTTTCATTCTTTATTTTAGTACATGACTGGCACCCTAATAACGGTCGTGGACTAAAACGTCATTATCTTTGATAACGAAGTAACTTCTCATGTTGAATATAGAGATTTGGCTTTGATAAAGTAAAGAAATTATAATTAGCTATACTATTATATAATATTGTTATACAATTTAAAAAAAACATTATCAAGTAAAATTATCTACTACTCATATTTACCTCCATTAGCGATCAAGAAGCAACTTCGCTTCATCCACAAAGTCAAAGCGAAAGTTTCATAATTAAAACTTGTCGGCGTCTGCGGAAAGCGTTGCCCTTCAGGACTCCATTAGCATAATTTATTGAAACCCACCAAGTCGCTTCAGTCATCATCGCGTTTTCTGTTTTGTGCCACAAAAAGACAAAGCTACTCTTTTTATAAGCCTGGCCACTAATATTGCCGACACGTATAACTAATGCACGAATGACGACCGTTTTGGTTGCGGGTTCGAATCCCGCAAGGGGCAAATGTTTCTGTGATGAGCATGAGCAATTTGTACCTAAGTCATGGATGTTTATAAATGTATATAAGTATGTCTATCCGTTATCCTAGTCACCATAGCACAAGCTCACGCTTAGTTTGGGGCTAGGTAATTGGTGTGTTTGTTTCAACAATTCTAATTCTTCTTTTTCGGAGTCTTTAATTTATTATCTTTAACGCACATAAATCATGACTGGGCCAATAGCTTTCATTATAAGTCCAGTTTGTTTGATTGTCATTTGTGGGCGAAATTATTTTATCAACAAGTCCCGGACTCCTGGGGTTTTTGGAATGAGCAATGTTGAGAGATATCAGATTGTACGTGGGCTGCTCTTTTGGCTGCAAATGTCAGAGGTTACGAGCCCCAGGGGCTTCTTGCAGCCCACACAGGGATGGTCTACTTTGGTAACAATATATGGACCTCGGAATTGTCTGTGAAATTCAGTTCGTATTGCGGATCGATGACAATGACAATGCGATTGGTTACGCAGTACGCTACGTACGTTTAGTATTCTAACTGTATCGTACTCGATGGTAATTGGTCGACGCGAGCGTACATTGCACACTTAAATAACAAACTGGAATACCCTTCGATTGTTTTTACTGTGCACAAAACTTAATTACCTACAGTTTTTTCGATGTCGCTGCCAAATAATGAAAGAAAACATTGCGAGCAAACTTGTGTCCTGCACACGTCTTCTGGATTTACCCAAGGTGTTGGCTACTGAGTTATAATATGGGGAAAAAATCTGGGAACTATTGGATTAAAATCTTGAAACAATGTCGAGGTATACGACAGCAAAAAAATATTATCTACTTTAGTTGATAGATTACTTCCAGTACATAATCGATGTCGGTCTTCATGAAGTTCAAATGTTAAACATCATGTAGATTTTTAATCTATAACATATTAATATCGAATCGGAACGCTTAATGTCGACTATCAGGAGATATAAATAGATAGTGGAGATAGTAATTACATCCGCGCAAACAAAACTAGCGCTTCGAGTGGCGCATGCGCATCTCCGATTCAAGTTTATGATTTGATTTATATTTAGTGTGTCCTTGTGAAAGCTTTAATGCTTACACAATGTTGCGTGTTTTACAGTCTCAATTACACACATTTTATTGTTAACGTCATCGTATCGTTAGCTTAGGTTCTAACATTCACAAAACTGAATTATTAACAGAAGCTTTGTAATTAAATTTCCAAATAAATACAAAATTTGCATTTATCTTATCTCATTTTATTATTCCTAAAGGAAACACTTAACGTCATATCGTCAATATTAGTTCGACAGCTTCTTAACATGCCATTTTTTTCAATAAATTTGGAGCAGGTGGACGTCTTCAGAACCACTCAACATATTGAATTGAATGAAATGTTATTAATATATTAGAGTATACAGTTCAAAGAGACGTAGACAGGCTCGCGCCATACATTAAGATTCGCCTAGCGACGACGATAGAGAGCATTATTCCGCGCCCGATATCTAGTTTACATTTCAATTTCATTGAAGTGTGTTCCCAGCGTCTAATTGGTACTGGCGTCTCGAGTAACGAGATTCGACCTGCCCATGTTTACGCAAATATACTACAGCATGTTATTATTTTTAACGGACAGCCTCGCGTGCAATATTAAGATAATAATATCTTTAAAGGTGCAATAAATCTCCGATCGATCTCGATACTCGAACAAGCTGTCGCAACGCAGCCACTGGAAGCCTTGTATCATGAGTGCAACCAATAAATCTTATCTCGAATGCATTTTGATTTTTGGGCTTTTGGCTCACTGATGTTATCTTATCAGATTTTTAATCATTGATCGTGTCGTTTTGCGATCCGATATGGAAAGTAACATCATAACTAATGTTCGCATGACATTTCTCAATATCTTTAAAAAAGCGAACGGAAAAAATATCAGATATACAATATTTTACAACACCATCATTGGATATCTTCAGTTAAGCTATTAAAAAGGGATGTGTCATCATAAACTATCTTAAAAGAGTATTTTGCTTTGGTGAATTCAAGAATTTGGATATTGGCCTGGGTTATAGGTATTGTAAAAAGATCATATTCCAAAAGAGTGGCTTTTTGACGAAAATGCAAAAAAAAACATGAAATCCTTCTTCTGAATTGAACAAGGATATCAACGTAGAAGGATCGTATCCATTTCACAAACTAAATACACACAATGACATTCACATGCTTTGGCCCAGGCATCCACCTTCATTTCCACACTAGCGAACAAACAACAGAACACTTTTTTTGTTATTTGTCAATATTCATGACAATACAGAATAATAAAAGATCACAGAATACGCGAAGTATGTATCGTTCGTTTGTATGTTAAAGATTTTATTGATAGCAATCAGCTACTACTTAATAGGTGAGATAAATCTGAAAACATGAAACCAGGGCACGAAACGGACGCAAGTAGGCGTTACAAGCAGCAATTATGTGGTCGCGACGCAATAAAGCCGGTTACAAGAGTGACAATGGGACGGGAGCCGGTCCGCTTGTGTAACCCACCCTTACGTCTCGGGTTACGATTGTGAAGCGCCCGCTTTGATCTAAAATGCGTTATGTAAACCACTCCCTTCACTCTCTTACGGAATTTGTGAAATATAACAAAAGTTAACAAAACAGCGGTTAAATTCGCCAGGCATATACGGCTTCGCGGTAGAATTGTGTGTTTTTGCAGCAATTGGATTATGATACTCGAGTTCCTAATTTGGTTTAGCTCTAATTTTGTCCTCATTAATTCCAATTTGCTTTGGATTAATGAGATCCGGAAAATCCGGCAGCATAATATTGTATTACACAATTTCGTAAACCATCGCTGATCGTTCAAGCACAAATAAAATAGAACCAAACAACTTTGAACTAGACTTTGTTGGTGCAACCAATTTAACGACCAAAGATAACAACAGTGATCCAGTAGTAAGATAAAAATAAAACACTGATAGAAAACACTAAACATTCCCAAAGTTAAAACCAAAGAGCTAAAAACAAATGACAATCTCTAAAGAACCAAAGATTCAAGTCGTACTGTTAGCATGTGACTTCTAGTCAACGACTAGGGAAATTAAATTCTTCAAAAAAATAATTGACATTCGCAAAAAGATAACTAGCTTCCAAAGTCAACGACATCTGCAGCTGGAGCCTTCGAAAAACAATTGACGGTCGCAAGCATGTCACAAAGATAGGCGTATGCTGGTAACCCGGGAGGGGCAAGTCGCGAGATGCGTCGGGACGGTCTGAAGCTGCGGCTGTCGGACCCGACCGCAGGGGCAAGCGCGTCGTTCCACACGTCCGACTCTGATGACGAAAGCTCGGAGCGAGGGTCGAGGAGTTCAAGGAGCACCGACGATGCTGCGCTGCCGCCGGCGATATCTTCTGTGCAGGTGAATTTTATTGCAAAATCTCAATTACTACAACTATCTTGGTGTTGCAATTCGCGCTCCTGACTACACCATTGCAGGTTCAAATCCCGAAAGGCGCCAATATTTGTGTGAGGAGCTTGAGCGTTTGAACCTAAGTCATGGCTGTTTATAAACGTATTGTTTTATTTCCTGGTTGAAACTATTTTATTATTATCATTTACTATACGAGTACAATTTTACTTGTGTTTTACATTTTTGCATAAACCACTTTACTACTTGTATGTTATTTATATGGTTAAAGAGTTATATATTTATTTTATGAGCAGTGACTGTTGTTTTTGCATACAGTTATACAAATTCAAGTATTTTTATTGACCATAAAGTTCACAACATTTCCAATAACTTAGTTACATTATAAAGGCTAAATACTATTGAGTTCCAGAGGCTCTCAAATTAGGCTGTGCCTGTATCATAAGAGACCAGATTCAGTTATGCAAAAGACTTAGTGCAATGTATACTTGAAACTAGATTGTGTGTTTTTGCTCATCCTGGCATATTTTGTAATTTTTGCTGTCATTTCAATGCATTTTTTGTAACTGTAGTTAAATTCAAAGTAATTGTTATCAATGTTTGCGCTACCAAGTCTGTTTCTGTTTTTTTTTAAATTAAATCTTAACTTGTGAACAATACCTGAATTGAGTTCAAAAAATTCAAATTAAGCACCTGTTATATGCGTATTTTTCCGTCTTAAAGATTAATACCATAGCGGCAATTTTCACAAAATTTCGCCGGCCGGTTTATATTCCATCCATCATTCTTCAGCTGATAATTCGTTTTGAGCGGATAAGTGATTGGAAAAACCCGAGAAATTGGGGCGCGGTAGGTAAATATATTTCAGGGAAACGTTGCGGGCAAATAGCATAATATATTGTTATATCACTTGGAGTTTTGAGTGATCTTGGACTTATTTATTCTTAGTACTCGTAACAACTTCACCTCTGACGCCTGATCAAAGGTCAAAACTTTTTCCAAATATTTTTTGTCAAGTGCAGTTCTTAAGTCAATTTTTCGTGGCGTAAATATTATCTTTTCAATTCCTTTAAGTTATCCAATGAAAAACCTTTCAAAGCTATGTATCTTTTGTCCAAACTGCGAATCGAGTTCGTATCATGTAGAACTGCGCATTTCACGAAATTGTTTTTTAAAGTTACTTTAATATAAACGCGTACTTGACGATACTTTAAAAAAAGTACCTGGGCAACCAAGCTTTGCTCGGTTACTACTATTAAATAAAAAAAGCTTTAAAATTTGTAAATCTTGTTTAAAAAAAAAGGTATAATAAATTGAATAAATTTGAATAAATAAAACAAACAAATATAAAACAAAAAAAAAACAAAAGGAATATTTATTTTTGTCACCGTGCAAGATTCGAACCCACGTCTTCTACGATTCTTCAGTCCGACGTCTTACGCATTACACCACGCACCCATGGTCACTGAGACGAAATTAGTGATCTAAATCTGCGTCAAACAATCACGAAAGAAAAACGTATGAAAACTTACAAACACGCGTTTTCCCAAACAAAAGACTAATCTAGATTGTTTTTTCAACCCCGTTAACCACATACCAGTTTTTATTGAGATCTTTAGAGCTGTTTCCGAGATCACAAATATATAAATAAATAAATATACAAGAATTGCTTGCTTGAAGGTATAAGATATCAAGTCATTAGTTCTCTGTACATTTGCAAATTAATCTTTTCTAAAGCAGAGGATTATCGGCGAAAACTCAAACACTAATTATCATGATCATCAAAATTGACGGAAAATTACGATTTGAATTAATCACAGACGTGCGGCGGTGCGTTAAGTGGGTGGGATACCAAGCTCTTAACATCCCTAATTTCATGCTATTTAAGGTTCAAAATGTGACCCTTATGTTCAACTGTGAGCGAGTTTTCCACATTAAATATGGATGGATGATTTCGTCTACAATATGTATGAAGGAAGCGTAAATATCAGCGGCCGCGTAACATTTTTGGTTTTTTAAAAGCCAGTGGAAAAATTACACATCTGATTTGAACTTCTGTGTCTATTCTTCATCAGTTGAGTATTTTTGTACTAATTTGCAAGTAAACTGTAAAGTAGAATTTTGGAAAAAACTACAGAACGGATATAGATGAAATTTGGCACAGAGATAGATTATAGTCTGGAATAACATTGGGCTACTTTTTATCCCGAAAAAAAACACGGTTTCTGTAGGATACAGAAATATTGGTTTACGCGGGCGAAGTCGGGGGCAACAGCTAGTTCGTTATAAAGAGGGCTGAGAGTTGTGGCGAAAATTTATATGGAGTTTGGTCAGCGCCCCTAGCGACTCGTTAGCAAAACCTGTTTTTTCTATAGAAATTTCCGTCACTCTGGTTCACTCTCTGTTCACTAACTCTCATAATCCGCAAAGACGCAAATCCGACATGAACAGGGAGGGATTAATAAGACCAATGTCACATTGTCGTATTCTGTCTAAAATTACACAGTCTTGTCTTTCAGAAGTTAGAAATACTCATATTTCCATTTCAGCAGGTTCAAGGTAAGCAAGGTAAGGCTGCCTTATCTAATGGGACAAGTAGAATTACGTGTTTTGTCGTGTCGGTGAACCAACGGGAGTGACTACTAAGCTATTGATCCCCGTGGGCGGGTGCAAGAGTATAATCCGTGAATTTGTTCTGAACACAAATCAGCTTCATCGCTCTTTATCTAGCTTGAGCTTTTAAAATTGCTCATCATCATTCGCTTGCTCTGTTCTGTTCCCATAACAGTTGGGGTCAGTGCATTTTGTTTTTCTTTATCATACAATCATATCACTCGTCATTGAATCATCCACTCCTTTCACAATATTGTTACCAAGAAAATTATTTTGAAAGTCATCAATATTAGATGTCTTTGTGCGCGGATAGTGCAAACAAATAATTTTACTAATAATTAATGGAGATACACTTCATAAAAAATGTTTATACGAGGGTCAAACTGAAAGTTCTTAGAACTGGCCACTTATAAACAATATAATAAAAAAAATATTCTAAAATTTGAAAATAGAACTCTTTGCCAATATTACTGAGTATATATTTCATTCATTTGTCATTTGTTTTACGACTTGGCGGCAAATTGAAAATTGTCTGTGTCACGTCAAAATGAATTTAACACGAGAAAATTTTCGTGCAATGATTTTTTATGACTTTCGATGTCATTTAAGTCAACAAGAAAGTTATGATAGACTACGATTGGCCTTTCACGATGAAGCCCCATCTCGTGCGACTGTTTACAACTGGTTTAATGAGTTTAAACGTGGTCGCACTAATCTCACTGATGATGTACGTGAGGGACGGCCTTCTACGGCGACGACTGAAAATAACATCTGTGTTGTGCGGCGTATGATAGAGACTGACAAAAGAGTGACCTATCAGCAGATTCGGACAAGCTTAGGCATCGGTATGAGTCAAGTGCACAAAATCCTCCACGAACATTTAGCGGTCAGGAAGCTTTGCGCCCGGTGGATACCTCATAATTTGACTAAGGCTCAAAAACTCCATCGTGTGGATTGGTGCCGTAAAATGATTGAAAGATTTAACGGAGGTGACTCAAATGCTGTGTTCGACATACTAACAGGTGACGAAAGCTGGATTTACTGTTATGATCCTGAAACCAAAAGACAATCTGCTCAGTGGGTGTTTCCTTTCGAGGAGTTGCCAACTAAAGTGAAGAGAGATCGAAGTGCGGGAAAAAAAATGGTGGCCTCGTTCTTTGGAAGGATAGGTCATTTCGCAACAATTGTGTTAGAGGATCAAAAAACAGTTTCTGCAGAATGGTACACTACCAATTGTTTGCCACTTGTCTTGGAAAAAGTTCGAGAGAAACGACCTCGCAGTAGGATCCTCCTTCACCACGACAACGCCTCGTCGCACACCGCCAAGCGAACGATCGACTATTTGGCGACATCAAACGTTGAATTACTGGGTCACCCGCCGTATAGCCCCGACCTCACGCCTTGTGATTTTTATTTATTTCCAAAAATTAAAGAAAAACTTAAAGGAAAGCGGTTTATGAATGCTGAAGAAGCGGTGGCTGCGTATCGCGATGCCATTGAAGAGACCCCTAAGGACGAGTGGGCAAAGTGCTTTTCCCAGTGGTTCCATCGCATGCAGCGGTGTATTGACGTCAATGGACAATATTTTGAAAAGATATAATAAAACTAATAACTGGCTAATGTAATCAGTTTTTGATTTTCTAAGAACTTTCAGTTTGACCCTCGTAAATACTTCAGAAAACAAAATGCTTGTTCCATTTTGGTATCAGGCCCGGATCAGTGTTATTTGTTTTATTAGAAGTACAAGTTGTTTTCTTTAATTTATTTCGATTCTTCCTCGTTTCTTCTAAAAATGTTTTATCAAATTTCCCTTAATACATAGAAGAACGTAATATAATCATCGTTTTACTTAATTTCAGTTCATCTGTTTCATTTTTGTTTTTTGTTTCGTATAACATTTGTTTCATTATAACAATAGTTAAGCTAATAATTGGCAAAATGTTTGTTTCCCCAAATAGTCATTTAACATATCACATGTTTGATCACATGTTTGATCGAATCTTGTTTATTATAACAACGATTGTACTAATTTATTTGAGCTAATAGTTATTATTAGATATTTTTAATCACTGAGCATGCATTTTGTTTCCACGTCTCAGACGCGGATGCCATTGGAAGTGCAGCTTCTCCTTCTTTACCTGACAAGCCTTAAGCACTCTATTGACAATCAAATTGTTTGTACTTTTTTTGTGTTTGTTCAATTTGATAGTGTGCAGCTTCAAACAATATACGTGTTTGAAGCGTTTGAAGAAAATCAATATTTTAAAATCAATCAAGATTGATGACGTTTTTGACAAGCAAATTTGAACGTAAACGGCGATGTTTGTCAAACAAGTCTCAGTTTTTGTATAGGCAAAATGGCGGAATCTACAGGCAAGCAGTCAAAATTATTTGATGTTTACTTTGATCATTTTAAGCTATGTTTGATAAAAAGGTAAAGTGTGACAAACAAATTTGTCAAGCAAATTTGGTTGTTAGGTACCCAAGTTCGCTGCCGCTGCTTCGGCTTGCTGGCCGCCTTGGGCAACTAGCCTTAGCCGCTCCAGCTCTCACGGGTACCCTGAGCTTTATTACAGCCTCCGCCGGCAATGACTGCTCGCCCTCCGCGCCTTTGGCTTTAAAATTGCACTAAGAGGGTTTAATGCGAGTTTTCGTTTGAAAGCTACACGCGCTCACGATCGACTCGGTGACGGAAATTTCTATAAAAAAAACAGGTTTCGCTAACGTGCCACTAGAGGCGCTGACTAAATTCCGTAAAGTTTTCGTCACACAGACAAAGGTAAACCTTTAGAAATCATGACTATTGACTCCTATAGTCCAAGTTTCAAGCCATAGTTATGATTTCTTAAGATTTGTCTGCTAAGCGACTTACTACTAAAGAAATCTGAAGGACTACCTTTTAGCTAGGACTGATTTATGGGAGACTTGCCTACCTACATTATTTCCGGAACCTTTTATAAAGAGATTATCAATATCCGTATATCTCGATATACGATTGATAATCTCTTTATAACAATGATATCCCGAGCTATAGGTTTACGTCAATGAAACTAATTTTGCGAAAAGCTTTTAAGCATACTGAGAAAAAAGAGGTTATAATCTTCGGGTATGGTTTTCTTACTCACGACGTATCTATCTACATACATCAACATCATCATCACCCTAGCGTTATCCCGGTTTGTGTACTCGTACTCAAGGGCCCAGGTTCCGCTTTAAACCATGATACAGGATGTGGCAGATCAGATAATTACAGTGGAGCGACTGTCATCTGACCTCTATGACCCTGTTAACATGGGGAGTGGACCAGTTTGGATCATGGTTACACATTCAGTTGCCTGAATACCTATAGCTGTAACAAATCTTAACTTTATTCAGTAAAAGAAAATAAACACAAATACATGCATGAATTAAAAATAAATAAACTTAAAACCTACTTAATCAAAAATAAATAAACTTAAAACCTACTTAATCAAAAATAAACCCGTGTCCTTGAGGCAAGGAGGTGAGGATGCTGGCTGCGTTACCGCGTTGGATAGCTATACTTATCCTTTGAGCGAGGAACGAGCCAGCTTTACTATTTGCTAAAACAGAATTTAATTTAGGTGCAATTTTTCCAAAAAGTAATTTAGCGGATGGTCCCCACGGTCCAAAAGTTTCAACGCCAAACGGCGCAAACACATAATCACTTGACAGTGAAGCATACTTGCATCGTTTGGCGTTTTCAGCTAACTCCGCCGCCGCTCCAGCTTTAAGCGCTGACTCCTTGAGATGAGATGGGGCCAAAGTATCGACGCAAGTTGCGTCACACACTAAGGCCCGACCCCGCTCCCAGGGAATGAGCGTGAGGCCATCGGGTCTCTTGCCATCATCACGGACCAAACCACGTGGTTCCAACGTGGAAGGAACATTGTTGCTGGCAAGTGCTCTCCTAATGGCGTCATTAAGAGTAGCGTGACGGGCGAGACGCCCAGCACTTTGCTGGCAACAAAGACAGTGGAGACCATATTTGTCGACCTCCTTGCCACAGGGACACGTAAAAACTTCACAAATAGGAGTACCAAGGCGCAGACCCACACACACCCGGAATGACTCACTATCAAAAAGGGTGCCCAGATTTTTTGATGGTAAAGCATGAAGCCAGTGGCCTGAACCTTTGCAGGAAACTGCCAAGAGCCTTGCACGATTACAATCACTGACAGAATTTTGAAGTAAAGAATTGAAGGTCTCTCTCGCAAGAGGGACATCCTAAATACATACAAATACCTATATACATACAAAAATATTTTTTAACAAAACCATTGGTGTGCGAATCAGACTAGCAAATGAATGATTTTCTATCTCAATATTACACGAAATTTTCTACACGATATTTGTTCAAAAAACTATTTTCGTCGAAACGAGAACGCAGTAAATATTCTATTGATGTTCATTTTAAAACTTTTTGCTCAAATCCTTTTCACGACACGAAATTGTACAATGTGCTTTGTTAAAAGCCTGAAAATTCCCTCAAATTGACGCAAAGCTGTAATGTACGCCTTGTTGGCTTGCCTTTGTAAAAATTTTAAACGGATGAACTTGGAGTTATGAAAAAAGAAAGCACACGAAAATGTTGTGGAATGAATTTAGTTATTCGTAATGCTTTTTAGTTTGACGCTAGTTTGTTGAAGTAAATTGTTTTTTAGGGTTCCGTAACTCAAAAGAAAAAACGGAACCCTTATAGTATCACTTTGCTGTCTGTCCGTCTGTCTGTCAAGAACCTTTTTCTCAGGAACGCGTGGAGGTATAAAGTTAAAATTAACATCAAATACTTATGTCTATGGTCCCTTGAAGCTGTACAAAAATCAAGCTTAAGTCAACGCAATCACACGATACGGCCATTTTTGTCCTATTTTCTATCATTTTTTAGGGGAATCCAAACCTATGGGGTACTTTCCATGGACCTCGAACCATATAATTTGGCAAAAAGGAAGGTCTGACAGTACAAGTAAAAGAAAAAGTCCGAAAACTCCGAATCTGTGATTAAATCGTACAAAAAATCCTTTGTTTGTATGAAACCCTCAGTGCGCGAGTCCGACCCGAATTTGCCCGGTTTTTTTAGGGTTCCGTAGTCCGACAAGAACCCTTATAAGATCGTTCAGTCCGTCCGTCCTAGTCTGTCACAGCAGAATATCTTTTACGTTTATGGACTGATTTGCATGTAACTTGGTTCGAGGATACTTCACATATAAATCTCATTTTTTAAAATACAAATATAAAACTACTTCTTTTTAAGGGTACCTCCCCATACATGTAAAGGGGGGGGGGGGGGGGATGAATAATTTTTTTGAGTGCACCCTCTTGTGTCGGGTAACGTTGAAAAGGACTATAAAAATACGGTAGGGTTTCCATACAACACTTTTTTATCAACTTTACCATTTGCGAGATATATCCCGCCAAAGTCGTTTACACGGTGTCCCCCCCTGTAATTTCTAAAGTCTTGGACCTATAAACTTCAAATCACTCACGTAAAGAAACAGGCGCGGAAACTCTTATTTAAAATTGTTTCGGGTATTCTGTGATGAATACTTTTGAAATTATAAATTAAATAAAAATATTGCCTATACTGTCTAATGTTGTAAGTTAATGGTACGGAACCCTTAGCGCGCGAGTCCGACTCGCACTTGGCCGGTTTTTTTGTTTTACGAGTACCTACATAATGTTTGAAAATCAATGTACTGATTAAACTTTTATTTATTCTGTATTAATAAGTAATAATATTCTCCAAAAGCTACATTAAACCATTGAAGATGAAACCATTTTACTGAAATTGAACTTCGAGACACGAGTGCATTGTTTAATGCAAACAAACATTTTGACAGTCGCGATTAAACCCAAAACAATATTATAAATTGCAGCTAAATATTTATTAGCAGATATTACATCCGAATAATATTATCAACGGCCACAAACAGCTTCTAAAGAACTTCGCCATTTTATGGTTATTGACTTTGATACTTCAGTCATTCAAACCGACATCGCCCAATACAACATAATCTCAATTTTTAGTACAAACACAATCATGGAAAGGGTCTTGTTTAAATGGTCAGGATTAGCTATCGTCTACTGTAACTACGCACTAACGTAATCTGTACTTATTGAGGAATTGGAGGTCTATCTTAATTGGTCAAATGGTTTCATTTGTCTGTTTTACTTTGACCGTTGTTTTCATCAGTTCAACGTCTGGTTAAGTGTCTTTATTTTTTGGTAGATGATTCAGTGCCATCTTATCTATCTTGGCCTTAGTTGAAGCAACTTAGGGTTTACCGAGAGGTCTTTTTCAACTGGTGGAGTTAGGATTGACCAAAAGCAAGACGCAGGTCCCTGAGGGGCCCTTATTCGGTAGCGCTGATTGACGCCGTACTTCTGTGGGTTCCGTGTGATGTTATGAGTAGGCCCGGGTTTATGGCCTGAAAATGTTTTCTTGGTTTTCTTTTGTTAAGGTTTTCTTAGTTAATCTTAAAGGAGATTGTACGAAATCACGTACGAAGTAGGTAATGGTAAAACTAGTATTGTGTTTGCACATTTAGGTACGTCTAAATTTTATGTCCTACAATAGAGTTACAAGATTTTTTCAGTTTTAGAATACTTTATCTACAGTTGACATTTCCGTTATCCATGGGTAAAGGGTTTGAATCCCGGGTCGGGCTAAAAGTTACTGGGCTTTCGAGTCAGGAAGTTGGTAGTGGTAACCCCCCCGTACTTCGGAAAGCACGTAAAGCCGTTGGTCCAGCGCCTGATCGTTCTCAGGTCATGTCCGACTGCGTCGCCGAACTATGAGAGTGAAGGAACAAAGATTGCACTTGTGTATAGGCACACACTTGTGCAATATTATTATCTTCCGAGCAGTTTGCTGATGTCTGTTGAAATTGACCGCTGTAGGAGGACTTCGGCTTAGAAGATATTTTTATTATAACAGTTTTAAATGGATATTTTAAACCAATAATCATACTTCTTGGAAAATACTAATATTTGCTGATGTTTCCGGAAATATTTGCAGAAAGCTAAGTAAAAACCTTAAGCAGGCTGTTTTTACAAGAACGTACAAACGAAAATTAATAACAGAGAATATTATTAAAAAATCTAGAAGATTCAGCGGCGCACAACCTTTTAAAGTAGGTACAGTTATATAATGTTCTTGAAAATAATATTTCAACTATTTTTATTAAACCATCTTAACCCCTTGAGGATCATAAGACTTCTGGCGTTCGGATAACAATTGATTATCTATAGTGGAAACATGATACCTGATTGAAGATAACTAATACCTAAATGTTTTTTAAGTAATTTCCAAAATGTGTATCCTATATTATTATTGATACAGTTTCTTTGTAAGCTTTATAAAGTTTCTAAAGAAAACCGAATTCGCTCATTTAAAGTTGCTATTTCCAGTCGTGTGCACCTGAAACATTGGCGCTTCTACTGATTAGTATTCCGATAGAACTCGAGGCTCAAGTTAACATTCAAAGCAGAACTTTTAAGCCCCGACCGAAATTCTTAGGAAGGGCAATTATAACGAGCTTACCTAACTTGCAGCGTAAGACGGTTAGCGATCGATCCCCCTTAAGTAGGACTTTGTATTTTCGTCGTTTTGCTTTCCTTTTTTCGGGAGCAAAATAAAAAGAAAGTGAGTCAAGGCGACGATGGCTCGTCGATGCCGGCCTTAAGATCTTGAGATGGAAACTCGAGTGCGGCTGACTCGCGAATTTCTAAAGCGATATTATTAACGCTGTTTTCACCATTAGGTACACTGGTTATTAAAGTTTAATTCGTTTATTAAAGTTTATTATACAGAGCCAAGCTAGGCAACCTTGGGTGCCCAGCAAATAATGTCATCTTATCTGAATTCGACTGCGGCGGTCAATCTAAACAGATATTAGTCAACTGCGCAGAATATAAAGTGTATAAGTTTGAACATAATGCAGAAGTGCAATTTCTGTTTTTACACTCTCATAGTTTGGTAAGACGAAGATCCCGCATGACCACAGAGACAACAGGCGCAGGACCAATGGCTTAATGTGTTCTTTGAGACACGGGCGTATTATCACCATCAACTTCCTGACTCCGGTGTGCCCTACAGATTTGTCACATCCCAACTACGTTTTTAGGGTTCCGTAGATAAAAAGCAAAAAACGGAACCCTTATAGTTTCGTCAAGTCTGTCTGTCTGTCCGACCGTCCGTATGTCACAGCCCCTTTATTCTGAAACTATTACTCGTAGCATTACACAGTTGAAACTTGGTAGTATGTATCGTGTTAACCGCTTTACGGTTTGATACAAAAAAAAAACATATTTAAGGGGGGGCTCCCATACATGAAACTAAAACAAAAAAAAAGTTTAGTCAACCCTATGCGTGTTGAGTGTCTATGAATAGGTCTTTTAAAATGACATCGAGCTTTCTAAAACTATTTACTCTAAAAGTCAAACGTTTGAGAGATAGACGCTTCCAAAGTGGTAAAATGGACGTCCCCATCCCCCCATCTAACTTTTGAACTAAGCAAGTGTAAATTTTGAAAAAAAATACATGATTTAGATCGTAACAAATTCTTTCAACGAATATTGGTTTGAACGAGACCGAACTAGTAGTTTTTGAGATATAACACATTTTCAACAACCGCAAACATAACTTTGTTCTTCATACAAACACTATAAAAACAAAGTTATATTTGTTGTCAACAAAATATTGTTGTATTTTGGCTAAGTGAAAGTAAGTGGATCCTAATTCAGTTAAAGTTGGCACGGAACCCTTAGTGCGCGAGTCCGCCTTGCATTTGGCCGGATTTTTCCTTTCAGTCCAGAATGTCAAATTCCCAAAATGTCGAGCGGTTTCAAAATGTCAAGTTCCCGGGAAGTCAAGTTCCCAGGAGGTCAAGTTCTCGAAAAGTCAAGTTCTCGAAAAGTCAAGTTCCCAAAATGTCAAGTTCTCCGAAAGTCAAGTTTTCAGATAGTCTATGAAGATAAAAAAGTTCTCGTTTGATAGTAAAAAAATCCATAAATCATATTTTTTTTTAATTATATGTAATCTAGCAATCAACACATTTAAACTTACTATGCAAAAAAAATATTTCAACATTTCAACTTTATATGAGAAACATATTTTTAATCTAACAATCAACACATTTAAACTTACTTTGCAAAAAAAATCATATTTCGAAATTTATAAAACTAAAAAAAAAAAATTAAAAAAATTTAAAACCCTCCGACACAATAAATTAACTCTAAAAAGGATGGAATAATATTTTAAACCTATTAAAATTTTTATCGTCACATATATTTATGTCAGTTCAAATATTTTTATTTTCCAACCGTAGTCGCGTGGTGGGACCTGTTTTTGATTGCACTACTACTACGCTTAATTTTTCGTGTCGGGGAGTTTTTGAAAAAAAAATCTGTGACTTAGATTATTCAAATAATAGCTTCATTAAAAAAATATGTTTTTTTTTGCCTAGTAAGTTTAAATGTGTTGATTGTTAGATTACATATAATTAAAAAAATATATGATTTATGGATTTTTTTATTATTAAACGAGAACTTTCTTATCTTCATAGACTATCTGAAAACTTGACATTTTGGGAACTTGACTTTCGGGGAACTTAACATTTTGGGAACTTGACTTTTCGAGAACTTGACTTTTCAGGAACTTGACTTTCTGGGAACTTGGCTTTCCGGGAACTTGACATTTTGAAACCACTTGACATTTTGGGAATTTGACATTCTGGACTGAAAGGGGATTTTTGTTTCATGACGAAGTTCTACAATTTTGAGCTTATATTTTCATTTAGATTTTCTTGTTGCATCTTGTCTAGAGATGCCCTGAACGTGACATCTTCAGGATTTTGCTCTCAAAGTGTAAAGCACCTCAAAGCTTGTAGCTTATTCTCCCTTTTGTCAGCATAACGCTTGTCTGCCGTATCTGCTGCCTGAAGCAATATTCGACTAATGGAACGAATACCCGAGTGGTCTAGCGCTAGCCATTGTATTCCTTTGCCAGTGGAAAGCTCGTGGTGTAATGTTGGTACTGAGGGTTTTTGATATCGAAAGCAGGACTGTCGGTTGACTGTTGCAAATTCTATACGTACTATTTACTTGCTTATAAAAAAAAACAATGTTTCAATAGCAACTTTGGTAGTAGCTAAAATAGAATATACTTTTCCTAGGTACTTGCTATCTCACGACTAATTGGTCTGTTAATGTAGATTCATACCTATACGACTATGCAACGCAAAGTAAATAAAACGAAAACCATAATCATAGAAGTTCTGTTCATCTGTATCCTCAGAATTTTAAAGTCACGAATATTTATTAGGCGAACCAGCAGTTCCCTGCGACTTCGCCCGCGACAAAATTCGGATTTTCCAAACAAATTTATATCCCTCGTTTTACTCCCCTGATGATTTTATACATAAAACGAGTAGCCTATGTCCTTCCCAGGGTCGTAAAATATTTTTGTACCAAATTTCATTTGAATAGGTCCCGCAGTTTAGGAGCATATTCAATACAAACAAATAGTCAAATAATTCCTCTTTGTTATATTATTGGTATAAGAATAGATGTGTTTACAAAATTGACAAGAGTGAAAAGATGATTTTTGTAGCCAGCCGTTTTACAGTCTGAAAATATAGTCTGCTTATTGTCTGACATCTTCGAACTCCGAAATCGATAATGCGAATTTGCGACCGTCTAACCACACTATGCCAATGTGCACAGAAGTGTTCTGAAGTGGGCAGAAGCGTCGCGAAGCATGGACGCCTGCGGCCGCGCTCGCTCATCTTTTGTTGAGCGCTGCTCACGCATTCCGTTTCATGGAGTATGTTACTTTGTTTAGGTCTGAAAAGATTAGGTTGTTTTAATTAAAATTTTAAAGAAAACATTCATCTCTGAAAGTAAGAAAGAAGCATTTGGGACATCAGAAAGTTTGTTTTTTATTATCTTGATGTTGAAAGATGTAGATAGATCAACAATATAGACACATCAACACTGTCCAGGGATATACAAAATATAGTATTATTATATCCAAAATATCGATATATATAAGTGTTGATTAGTATATTTCAAAGGAATTTTAAATGTTATTATCAACTACTAAGAATTCGCGTCACGACGCGTAGTTTTGACAACTTTTATTTTGGCTACATCTAATTCAAAAATCTTTACCTAAACACTGATATGGGTAGATACAGGTAGATACACGTTGTCGCCATTTATTAAATTGCGTCATCAACATTAAACAGCGGTCAGCTGATCGCGCGTTATCGCCGCTCGCGTTTCGATCAATGCATTAATTAATTACGATGAATTTACAACATCTACATATAAATATAAATCGAAATACTTTAAAACACTGACATCATTATTCATCGGCCAAAAAAATCTACTATACTTCACTGTCCTTAAAAGCGTATAACAGCTAAAAAGGTAGCGCTGTATATGAGAGACTATTTTGACAATTCGTTCCTTTTACAACGACTCAATTAAAACTACAAAAGGTAGGCATGATCTGCAAGTTTACCGCCTAACGATGTTTCAGATTCCAATAGTTTTAGCTTTCAGAAAAGCAATAATATCTTTCAAAATTACGTCTATGAAACTCTCATACTCATAGTGAGAAATTGTCATTAGAGTGGCATTTTGTATCCTAAATTGAATAAAATATTTTTAAATTTATTATGTCATTTCATTGGGATTAAATTTGTTATCGTGATAGCTTTCAAAGTCCCTACTTTACTTTGGGGTCTGCTGGGCAGCGTAGAACATCATTGTGAAGATCCTTAAGGGGGCATAATGTTTATTAGTAGAGATGTTGCGGCTGAAACGAATGAAGATAAAAATCGTGCGGTGTGAATCCCGCGTTGTCATCAAATTAGTGACATCCAACGGCAACTGCTAATTAGGTCATTGAAGCTGTCATGCGAACATCGGATCTAATTATTGGGACCGGCAATCGATGGAAACAGTCGATGCTGTTGTTTGTATTTTAATAATAAAAGTGAATGTTTGTATTATAAAACAGTAAATATCTATTGATTTTAATACAAAATATGCCTTAAAAACAATGAGCTGAAAGCAATAAATTTCTAAAAAAATATAATCTCGTAAACGAGATTTTCGTATTGCGAAAGCGATAATACTACTAAATATTTTACTAGATTAACTCAATTATAGTATTTCAATTTCTTATTACTACTTACCTAATTTAATCAATAATTTGCTGATTTTATCCATACTTGACCTACATACGAAGCTTCATATGTGTATTGAGATTATTTTACAATATAAGTAAAGGCCTATGTTCAACACGTTGATCAGTGATGATTTTAAGATAAACCATTCGCAAATAATAGCAGACACAAATAGAATTTAATTAATAATGAACTAATAAACAACTTTGATACAAATAGATTAAAAATCTTGATAAAGAAGAAATAATTATTTTCGTTCCAAAGATTACCTCTTAACCTCTTGACACCTTTACTCGGGCAGACATTTTGTACCCGCGCCTGTTATTTTTACCCCTTCCCAGAAAGAAGTGATTGAGGTTTTCACATAGTTATACGATCACTTTCGTTACCCAAGTTTTACACTTGTGTACTCGTATTGTGCACGGAACAAGAAAAGGTTACGTTTTTTTAATGTATGTAAGTATGTATGTATAATTGTTTGGCACGCCCTACAGCCCAAACGGCTCGACAGTTTTTGACATATGAGGTGTCGTTGAATTAGTCAAAATTGTATGAGTGACATAGGCTATATAAATTTTAAAAATGGCGCCCACAAATGGAAATAAAGGGGGGAGGGGGGGATTGATTTTTTCCTAACATACCTTACATAGCAATATGGGTATCAAATGAAAGCCAGTAAAGATACCATTTTAAAAATATAATAAGTTTTGCAGTCTGGTGTTTTGCTTTGAACAATAAAACTAAAAATAATAAAATAAAAACAATAATTTATAAAACTAAAAAACGCGACTGCGTTTCTGTGTAATTAAAAATTAAAAACCCTAAAACAAGAAAGTGGTCATACCCGGGTTAAATTGGTACCCATATTAAAAATTGTAGCAGTTGGGACCCATGTTAGAAAGTCAGCCGTCTCGTCAGTAGATTGGAGTAATCTGCAATGTAATATAGAGGTATAGAGGTATACATTCACTAAGCCTCCATTTCTAGAATGGGTCCCTATTGCTACAATTTTTAATATGGGTACCAATTTAACCCGGGTATGACAACTTTCTTGTTTAAAGCATATTGCCAGAGGATTTACACGGAAGGCCTCATAATCAAATTTAAGAGCTATGCTCTTGGCGGTAGAGTCTTTTCCATTCTGCTGTTCTCTTTGAGATGCCACTAATTATTAGTTTTTTGTTTTTTCAATTAGACTTATTATAAAGTTTTTTTATTAAATAGTAATAACCGAGCAAAGCTTGGTTGCCCAGAAACTAAATTAAGAATGACTTATTTCAGAATTTTGATAATTCAACCTCTAAGAAAGGGGTGGGGGGGAATCGTGGGTATGGTAAATTCGATATTTGCGTGGCTGAAGCCGCTGGAATCGGCTAGTCTTAGAAGTATTTTTTTATGTTATTAACTCAAATATGGACTATTATCCGAAATAAAAAAAAACATAACTATTGTTATGTGCAATAAAGAGTTCTATTTGTGTGCGCGTTTCATGTGCTTATGTAGTCTACAGATCCTCAAAATCTGATCGTGCTGATGCATTAATTGAAGATAAAGTTTTAATACCGCGTAATCTTATAATGTTAGCACTCCATTGACGCTTAGCATTGTTTATTGATAATACCAGCAGCTTAAGATCTTTTAAGCCATCTTAAATAATTTCTATAGGGTTTATGAAGAGACAGATCAGCTACACAAGTAGTATAGGAGTATAGGATCCTTATTGTTGGTTTATTATTTGCCAATGTTTTCGATTTTTTTTGAGTTATGAACATAGTTGTTTCACTAACCGATGCTCTTACGGTGAGCGAAAACATCGTGAGGAAACCTGCACATTCAGTCGACTGCATGTGTAACCATGATCCAAACTGGTCCGGTTCCCCTGTTAACAGGGTCACGGAGGTCAGATGGCAGTCGTTTTACTGTATTTACCCGATCTTCCACATCCTGGATCATGGTCAGAGGACCCTGGGCCCTCGCGTGCGAGTGCACAACCGGGATAACACTAGGAGGATGATGTTCTCGATGACCAAACATTTGAACCAACGTTTGTATTGTTTCAGGACACAAGAACACACGTGGTCGTCGAGTTGTATGAGACGGAGAAATCTTACGTGGATGCCCTCGACATACTTGTTAAGGTAATCATTTAAAGTTTTTTATTTTATTTAGACTGAGCTATGCGAATGTGCGAAAGTTTTTTATCTAACTATAACATAGTAGGAAACATTTTTGTCAGTGCATGCGTGCGACGAGGTATAGGTACGTACGGGCGCGCTCACATACCTGCAAACCGTGTTTCGGTGTATATGTACAAAGATATTATCCTACTTTTTGGTTTCTTATATACTATAACTCTGGAAGCATCTTAACACGGGTAAGTAAGACATAAATATTGCACTTGATAATGACCGCCTGAGTTGGAATCGAATCTGCGTTCGTCGAGATCGCGATAGCGATTGCCTAGGTCACTTAGCCACCCAGAAGTTGGCAAAGCTTGGTTTTCTGACGTATATTTAAAGAACAAGAAAACTTCACCAATGAGTACTTATACATATGTTTGTTATTCTAAGTTTTTTTTAAACAAATATGTAATCTTTTTAAAACTTGACTTTTGATAACAAAATCTTGTGTTTATCATAGACTTATATGTATTTTGGTGTTTATGAATGGGAAACGTTGAATTAATTGCTTTTAAAATTATTTTTGTTAGGTTTAATCGAAATTTCACAAGTCCAAACATATTATAATATGAGCCAAGTTATTTGACAACATGTACCAGTAGCCACTAATTAGAATTTCTGAATGCATCCCCAAGATTCTTGCAATATCCCGGTGCATCGTGTCTTGACACACTTCTTGGTAGACGTGCAATTTGCGGGGATTATTATATTATTATTATGTGGGACGCCCCGTGTCGTGGCCCGCCAAGCGGCGAGTGACAAATTATTTCAGCAAGTTTGCTGGCGCGGTGGCACTGGGCGAGTTTTTGTTCATCGTATAGGGCTGTATACTTGTATCGGTTCAAATAATAAAGTAGGAATTAGCGCGCTTTTATTCGACGTATAGGAATGTCTACATGTGTCGATTTCAATAAATAAATTATAGTAGGAATTTGGAATATACTTACTTCAGAACCAGCAGAGGCAGGAAATCAAATAAGAATGACTGAATTCAATTAAATAAAAATTTAGTTCTACCAAACAAGAGGCATTCTTAGATAATTTAAGCATTCCTTTAAATGTCAACACATTTTGGCGATATTTTTGATGTGGTATTTTATATGCCCAGTTACCGTTATTTCAAAAAAAAAACTACCTACAGCTCTATACTACAAAACTTACAGCTTATAAAAATAAGGTGATAAATAATATATGCAATGTCTAATAAAGCAGTCAAAAAAAGGGATGACGATTAATGACATATTGCCAAAAAATATATTAATATCGTTAGCCGAGTCCGCCCTAATTAGCAAGTTGTCAGCACTTTGTTTCTCGCCAGTTACCACTAAATAACACGTTTATGATTTATCTGTTTCGTTACATTTGCTTTGATTTACGAGTATGTGGTTAGTGAATTAACATATTTGTTATTCAACATAATTTGGAGAATAATTCGCAGATAAATATCAACTTTACAACGCATGACATTGATTTATTTTTAATGAACAAAACACAATCATTCGGATTTGATTGTGTTTTGTTTTGGCTTTATTAGAAAACAGTTTTTTGAAGAAAACTCAAACGCAACTAGGTACAGCGTTGCAGAAAAACAACACAAGTATGAAACCAGTCATTACGCGTCAAAATAGGAATAACCCATTGGGTTATAGGTCTACCTTTTTTGGTCAATGTAACATGTTAAATCAATTAAACAATTGTTTTTTGTTAAAACTGCAGATAACAAAACAAATGCGTCTTTACGATTGTGTATATTATGATGTCCACTTAAGTTATTTTTTTGTCTACAAATAAAAACAATTTTGTTATTTTATGAGGCATTATTGAATATAAAATATATCGAGTCATTATTTCTGTCTTGATAAATATATGAAAATTCATATATCTGACTTATCTCTAAAATCTGACGGTGACGGTCAAAATCGAAAAGCATGCTTATATATTTTATAAATATGTAATAATTAGTAATGACTCACCACTTGGTTATGGATCCTCATCTCCTCAGTGATCTGAAAAACAATTGAGTAGGTATTTAAGGTCGTCGTACCTATTTATTATTAATTGACATCAACTAGTAGACATTTTGAAACTACTTTTTTTCATCCGTCAAAGTTTTTAAAACTAAGATAGTGTATGTAACTGATGAAATATAAGCATTAAATTAATATAAGTAAGCATTTCTGGGGTTAACTGTCACCAGAAAAAATACGAAGTTATAACTGAACCACGACACGCCACCCCTCGAAATATGTACATAATTAACAAATGTTAAATGAGGCATTTACTTTATCAAGGCTTGTGCCTAGCTTATTATGATGCTTACTCTATTTTCTGCGGCCTCGCCCCCCCCCCCCCCCCCTCCCCCTATTTGCAAGGACTCCCACAAGGATCTTTGAAGGCGGAAATATTCAAGGAAGGGCATACATTTTCCGCTTGCATAAACAAACGCCAATAGCAGAGAAGGTTCCCAGGTAGCAAAGAAAATAGTTTAATATTATGCGACTTGACCTGGTTTAAGGTGGCGATATTTAATTTGTAAGAGCAGCACATTAAGGTTGACACTTTATCAATTTCTGCGTTTGTAGTTAAGGGTGATTTTGCAACAAAATGTAAGTATAGTCTGCTGTGTTGACCACTGTACACACGGCCCCACATCAACCTATCCTGACCAGTCAAATTTAAACCATATTTCAACCTTATGTTATAATTATAATAATAATAATGTCCTCCTAGCCGAATTTCGACTACGGCGGCCTATCTCAATAGAGATTAGCCAATTACGCAGGACATATTATAGTGCACAAGTGTGTGCGCAATACACAGGTACACTCTCTGTTCCTTTACTCTCATAATTCGGTGAGACGACAGTCCGACATGACCGTAGAGAGATCAGGCGCAGGACCAACGGCTTAACGTGCTTTCCGAGGCACGGGGGTGTTAACACCACCAACTTCCTGACTCCGGAGCTGTGTCTGAGTAATTTCAAGACAGAAAAATCCAAACACTCTCGGCCCGACCCGGGATTTGAACCCGGGACCTCGTAGATAGTATCCAGCTACCCAGATAACCCAGATTAGTCTTTATGTTATCATATAGAGTACCATAGCATTTGAGATATTATGTATACAGATTTGGGTTTGTAATGCGGGGCCCACTGTACCTGGAGACCACTATCTATATTTTCAGGCCGTAATTATGTGGTAGATGACACATAAAAAGTAACGTTTTTATTTGGTCAGATACAGGATAAATACAAAGCGGTATGAAAAAATCTTTTCAAATCCAAAATCAGTTTTTTATAGAGTCAATGTTATTTTACTTTACAGTAGGATCATAAAAAAACATTTTGATTCATTCATATCCGATTTCCATTAACGTACTGATTACTGATTTATAATTAATCCATGAAAAAGCTTACAACGAAATTGCTTATATCATGGATTATTTTAATAATTTAAGCAATTTCATTACAAGCTTTTACTTGAATTACTCAAGTACACTTAAAAATTCATTGACCGTTTTCGAAATCATGAATTATTTAAAATTCTGGGATGGGCTAGTAAGATTCCGCTTACTGAGGAGTTTTTGTCTGAAAAATGCATATGTCCCTTTTTGTTTGGCGATTTTCCGGTGCTTCCATTGTGCATTATCAACTTGCATGTGTATCTATTCAGTTCGTCATGGACGTTCTAGTTCGTTTAGCTCTATCTCCTATTCGCTGAATGAAGTAATTTCCGTCACAAAGCGAGCAATCGACTGACGAGATGAGGAGTCTGATAATCGAACATTCGAGCACGTTTACATGAAGAGGGTTCCTGGCTGTCATAGTTTCGAATAGCGAATGATGCTTAGGTTTACATACTATAGGTACTTACTTTCGTAATGTTCTGTCGAAGTTAATTAAAAATTGCAAAGTGGCGGCAGCGCTTTGATAGTGATATCAAAGTTAAGCAACCCACGGCGCGGTCGTGATTGTATGGGTGAAGGGTCCATGACAAGCATCTCTATGCTTCGGAAGGCACGTTAAGCAGAGTTCCGGCTAATTTCTGTGATATTAGTCGTTAAGCCTATGTTTGAGAGTCTAGGCAGCGGACCACACGTGGAGGGCGACAATGATAGGTGAAAAATCAGTCAGGTCTGAGCACCTATAGCTAGGTACTTGCCACATCAGCTTTCAGGGCTCAGGCATCACTTCACAGGCCACAACCACTCGAAATGTCTGTAAGGAGCTTCACAATATACACAAGCGGCGAAAGCACTCTGGTCAGTCCAGTACATGTATCATAGGGAACGTCCCGATGTCGACTCGATCTTCGGGGCTCTCACGGTACGTTCCAAACAAATAAAAATAAGGCAGGTATGCGTGTGAGTGTGCGCGGCGTAGTATCAATAGGGTACACACAAATCAAAATATTGTGTGTACCCTATTGATAATACAGCGTAAACACGTCAAGTGTTTACGAGAAGGTTAGGAAGCCAAGGGAAAGGAAGTTCACTGGACAGGAAGACGAACCAATTTCGTCAAAGATCTCTTTAGGCTACCGGTAGGAGTTTTAACATCTACCACACGGACAACCGGCCAAGACCGGCCAGGGTACAAATTAACAATGCGTCCACGACGCCACTGCAAAGGGGGAAGGTTGTCATCTTTTATGAGTACCAGCTCACTCACTTTAGGAGGATCACATTGCTTGTCATGGACGTCACCATTTAAGTGACGTCCATGACAAGCATCTCCGTGCTTCGGAAGGCACGTTAAGCTGTTGGTCCCGGCTAATATCTGTGGTATTAGTCGTTAAGCCTAGTCAGAGGCCCTAGGGCGGCTTGATAACTTCTGACAGTAAGGTTTGTCACTTGCCTTACATACACCCCTCCACCAATCCGCACTGAGCACGCGTGGTGAAGTATGGCTCGTTCCTCCTCATAGTTGAGGTGAGGCCTTTTCCCAGCAGTGGGATCTAATAGGCTGACTTATAAGGTATGCTAAATGCCAGCGAGACCAAAAGTGCTGGGTAATTTGTTGGATTAGCTGAAACCGTGTAAGGCGATGCAACTCTACGTCTTTATAAGGGTACTCCGGAAGTGCAGTTAAGGGTTGTCCAACCAAGAAATGGCCGGGAGTCAACACCTCGACATCATCAGGGTCCGGAGAAAGTGGGCACAATGGGCGTGAATTTAAAACTGCTTCAATTTTAGCAAAAACAGTGGTCAGCTCTTCAAACGCAAGGGGGGCATCGCCCACTACTCGTTCCAGGTGTGATTTCGCCGACTTCACCGCAGCCTCAAAAAGACCTCCCCAATGCGGGCAAACAGGAGGATCGAAAACCCAGGATATGTTCCGCCTTGAAAGCTCAGAACCGATAGCCGCCCGGTTTTGAGACAGGAAACACTCTAACTCCTTCAGGTAATTGTTAGCACCGATGCAATTTCGACCGCAATCGGATCGGACTAGGCGAGGTACACCAGGCCGCAATAAAGGCTTCAGTAGTCAGGTCCGACACAACCTCAAGGTGAACGGCTTTAGCAGAAAGGCAGACAAATACACACAGGTAACCCTTCACTAACCCTTTGCTCCCACAGGCCTGGACTTTGGCAAAAAAGGGTCCTGCAAAATCGGTACCCACACCGCCAAACTGTCCAGTAGCCGTGACGCGGTCTCTAGGCAGGTTACCCATGAAGGGCTGAGATACAGCCGCCTTGAGACGATAACAGGGAAGGCATTCAAAAATCACATGCTGAAGAGCTCTGCGTGCCGTCAAGATCCAAAACTCTCTATTTAACATGACAAGAATCGCATTAACACCTGCGTGAGCACTCCCGCGATGGTAATGTGAAACAAGGACGTTCACGAAACCACCATTCCTAGGCAGAAGAAGGGGATGGCGCGCATCAAAGGATAGATCGGAGTTTCGCAATCGGCCTCCAAATCGATCTAGGTCTCCGTCATCCAGAAATAAAATTATTTTTCTCAGGGAATTAGTGATAGGATCGCCACACCGCAAGCGATCAAGTTCATCAGAAAAGGAGGTAAATTGAAAAATTTTCACTAAAAACAAAAGGGAATCTCTCCGTTCCTCAGGGCTCAGGTAGGACAAGTAAGATTTAGGAAATAAAAACCGCCTTAGGTAACAAGTCACGTTCATTAGCCTGTTGAAACAACTATACCGCTCTAATAAGAATGAGGGATCCGGGGTAGGAACATGGGCAGAGACCACTAAACAACGCAGTCCAGGGAGATCACCACTTGGGTTAGGCTCCGAAACACCGGGCCAGCTGTCAGGAGACCGCGTCAACCACAAAAGCGAAAACCAAAGGGAGCGGTCGATCAGTCGGGTGACCGACATACCTCCCGATGCACAGTCACCAGGGCTCATGCAGCCTGGGACGCGCCTCCATTCACCAGATGTAGGACTATTACTAATCTGGGAGACACGATTAGCCTCAAAAGTCTGAAGAACGTAAGGAGTGGTTTTTAACCAACACAACACGATTTTACCATCCGTCCAACTATGGATTGAAGTCAACACAGACGACCTTTCAGGGACACTTTAGAGGACGCAGGACTACTACCATCGAACACAACACGTATTCCGTCACTAACAGACTTAAAAATTCCATGATGAGGGATAAAATAATGTTCCCGGGCCGAGTCATATGAAGAAAGGGCCATATGGTTTAGGTCAAGGTACTCAACGCATAAAGGAAATATATTTCTCTCGAAAATTAGGATTGGCTTGCAAACGCTTCTCAAGATTATGGAATCGCCGCAAAGCATTGGTTTTAGAATCACCGAGAGGTGGACGATCATGAAGAAAAGGGAGTCTAACCATAAATCGACCATCGCTTTCACGAGTGGTAGTTGCTTTAAAAAAGGTTTCACACTCTATATCCAAGGGGCTCGCAACTGGAGATTGGGGTGCCTCTTCGATCCTCCAGAATTCTTCAACTATTTGGGACAGCGAGACCCCAGTCATGGGGGGTTCCAAATCAGTAAATCCCCCATAAACAGGACCACACAGGACATAACCAAATATCGTCGAGATAGCAGTAAGGCCATCAGGGGACACAAACAACTCGGACCTTAAAAGGCGACCAATGACGTCAGCTCCAAGAAGTACACTTATAGTACCAGGTTTGCAAAACAAAGGGTCAGCAAGAGGGAGTTGCTCAGTACAGGTAATTACACTTTTAGGCAAGTCTACCTCTGGGAGGGCACCAGCAATCACATCAACAACCATTGCACTGGTGGAGATTTCTGAAAAGATAGAATTAACTGGCCCAAACGAAAAGGACAATGCCCGGGGAATTAATTGCTTGAACATTACCTATTCCACGAACAGGAACTGGAGAAGGAATGATAGGTAAGTTCATGTGGTCAACAACAAGCTCAGTAGCAAGAAGGCAGCCCTGAGCACCAGTGTCACATAAGGCACGCGCTTCCACATAATATCCAGACGAGGCTCCAACACGAATCAAGGCCGTAGGCAAAAGAACGAGAGAATTTCGAGGCAAAGATGCAAAAGCGGGCACGGAAGGGGGGCTATCTAGTCAGAATTGTGGGGCCTCATTGTACTTATGATGAAATGCACGTTCAGCCTGGGTTTTTTGACCTAGAGGGGCAATATAAGTACGGTTACCGCTGGGTGCAGGTGGGGATCGCCCGCCCGAACGGGGAGGTGATGCTCTACGGGAATCACGAGGGGGCGGGGTACGAACACGGTGCCATTCAGTACGTGGGGGTGACACACGGTCTGTTAAGTGACTTTGTGGAGATTGCCGCGGTTGGTTAGAAGCTAAGGCCGCGACGTCTCGGTATGAGCGCTCGCGATCGTTATTCACAGGAGAGGAGTCATTATAACACAGTAACGTGTGATGACTGGAACGACGGCACGTGTGACAGCGATAATCTCGCGTGCATTGGGATATGGAGCGTTCATCCAGGCATCGATAGCACAGTCGGGCTTCTTTTACAAAAGTAACACGTTGACGTGTAGGAAGGCGAACAAAATCGGGACACTCGCGTAAGTAATGCGAAGTACTATTACAAAGGTGACATTTAGATGTCGTCGCAAAGGTAACAAAGGCTCTCGCAGGAGGTGGGGAACGCGCGTTAGGTTTAGGCAAACGAGGGGAGCTCACAGTAGGGGGGGTAGTAGTGTCAACGACAGAAGCACTACCTACATTGTCGTGGTGCCTACATTCATCCTCAAGAAAGGTAATAAGATGATCAAAAGGAGGGAAGTGATTAGGATTATCGCCATAACGACGTTCAAATCACGATTTTAACTCTGAAGGCAGTTTAGCAAGGCATAAGTGAACTAATAGGTTAAGACCAATGTTTAACAGGAAGTTCCGATCTCTCTAAGCATCGATAAGTCGAAAGCAGGGAGTTTAGGAACGACACACGTAACCCGGAAAGTTTAGGCGTTATAATAGGGAGCATCATTATTTGAGCTATGTGGGTATCCGCTAAAACACGAAGGTTATGGTACCTACGTTTTAGGAAGTCACGGGCCACGGTGTAATTGCCCGCCTCAATCTTGAGGTGTTGTATCAATCGACGAGGTTCATCCGATAAGGCTCCTACTAAATAGTGTAGCTTCAATGTCGGGGTAAGGCTAGGCTGGTTGTCCACCACGCTATCAAACTGGTCTATAAAACTGATCCAACTATCGGGACGGCCATCAAACTTAGGTATAGGTAGGTCAGGCAATTTACTAGCCGGGTTATCAATAACCAGGGATTTATTCTCCTTGAAGGGGGTGCTAGTACGGGAAGTCTCAAATTAGTGAGGTCGTATTTCGTCTAACTTAATTTTTAAGTCGTCTACTTTGTCCCTTACTACGCGCATCTCGTTCTTAACTTGCACATATTCTTGTTCATAAATCGCAGGATCAAGATTACCTAACAGCTTCGAACAAGCGGCAGAAAACTTATCGCACATAAGTGGCAGGTCGGAAAGACGCGCTCGCATACGATTGGAGGAAAAGGTCTCAAGAACTCGGTGGGAATCATCAACCCAGTCACTGATATAACGGAGTTCACCTATAGCTTCACGGTATTCAGTTGTATCCGTGTAAAGTACGGCCCTTACGGTCTCGTTGCCGGTTTCGGTATTCGAGGTAGGTAAATTAAACTCACAAAAGATTCCAATAGGATGCGTAAAGGAACAAATAGTAAGGGACGGCGCAGATGCACCGGGTATGGCAAACGTAACTCGTAAACAACTCGCACGCGGTCACGCGGTAATGGCGTGATCAACAGGGAAACAAAGAGCTCGCGCACCTCACTTGCACTCAAAGGGTAGGTAATTAACGCGCTCATCGATTTAATCGACACTTATGTAAAAGGGGTTGTACTCAAATGTTATTAAGGAATTTACTGTAAATAGGTTAGGTATTTAAAAAACTACGCTCTGCTACCAGAATGTTTGAGAGTCTAGGCAGCGGACCACACGTGGAGGGCGACAATGATAGGTGGAAAATCAGTCAGGTCTGAGCACCTATAGCTAGGTACTTGCCACATCAGCTTTCAGGGCTCAGGCATCACTTCACAGGCCACAACCACTCGAAATGTCTGTAAGGAGCTTCACAGGATACACACGCGGCGAAAGCACTCAGTACGTGGGGGTGACACACGGTCTGTTAAGTGACTTTGTGGAGATTGCCGCGGTTGGTTAGAAGCTAAGGCCGCGACGTCTCGGTATGAGCGCTCGCGATCGTTATTCACAGGAGAGGAGTCATTATAACACAGTAACGTGTGATGACTGGAACGACGGCACGTGTGACAGCGATAATCTCGCGTGCATTGGGATATGGAGCGTTCATCCAGGCATCGATAGCACAGTCGGGCTTCTTTTACAAAAGTAACACGTTGACGTGTAGGAAGGCGAACAAAATCGGGACACTCGCGTAAGTAATGCGAAGTACTATTACAAAGGTGACATTTAGATGTCGTCGCAAAGGTAACAAAGGCTCTCGCAGGAGGTGGGGAACGCGCGTTAGGTTTAGGCAAACGAGGGGAGCTCACAGTAGGGGGGGTAGTAGTGTCAACGACAGAAGCACTACCTACATTGTCGTGGTGCCTACATTCATCCTCAAGAAAGGTAATAAGATGATCAAAAGGAGGGAAGTGATTAGGATTATCGCCATAACGACGTTCAAATCACGATTTTAACTCTGAAGGCAGTTTAGCAAGGCATAAGTGAACTAATAGGTTAAGACCAATGTTTAACAGGAAGTTCCGATCTCTCTAAGCATCGATAAGTCGAAAGCAGGGAGTTTAGGAACGACACACGTAACCCGGAAAGTTTAGGCGTTATAATAGGGAGCATCATTATTTGAGCTATGTGGGTATCCGCTAAAACACGAAGGTTATGGTACCTACGTTTTAGGAAGTCACGGGCCACGGTGTAATTGCCCGCCTCAATCTTGAGGTGTTGTATCAATCGACGAGGTTCATCCGATAAGGCTCCTACTAAATAGTGTAGCTTCAATGTCGGGGTAAGGCTAGGCTGGTTGTCCACCACGCTATCAAACTGGTCTATAAAACTGATCCAACTATCGGGACGGCCATCAAACTTAGGTATAGGTAGGTCAGGCAATTTACTAGCCGGGTTATCAATAACCAGGGATTTATTCTCCTTGAAGGGGGTGCTAGTACGGGAAGTCTCAAATTAGTGAGGTCGTATTTCGTCTAACTTAATTTTTAAGTCGTCTACTTTGTCCCTTACTACGCGCATCTCGTTCTTAACTTGCACATATTCTTGTTCATAAATCGCAGGATCAAGATTACCTAACAGCTTCGAACAAGCGGCAGAAAACTTATCGCACATAAGTGGCAGGTCGGAAAGACGCGCTCGCATACGATTGGAGGAAAAGGTCTCAAGAACTCGGTGGGAATCATCAACCCAGTCACTGATATAACGGAGTTCACCTATAGCTTCACGGTATTCAGTTGTATCCGTGTAAAGTACGGCCCTTACGGTCTCGTTGCCGGTTTCGGTATTCGAGGTAGGTAAATTAAACTCACAAAAGATTCCAATAGGATGCGTAAAGGAACAAATAGTAAGGGACGGCGCAGATGCACCGGGTATGGCAAACGTAACTCGTAAACAACTCGCACGCGGTCACGCGGTAATGGCGTGATCAACAGGGAAACAAAGAGCTCGCGCACCTCACTTGCACTCAAAGGGTAGGTAATTAACGCGCTCATCGATTTAATCGACACTTATGTAAAAGGGGTTGTACTCAAATGTTATTAAGGAATTTACTGTAAATAGGTTAGGTATTTAAAAAACTACGCTCTGCTACCAGAATGTTTGAGAGTCTAGGCAGCGGACCACACGTGGAGGGCGACAATGATAGGTGGAAAATCAGTCAGGTCTGAGCACCTATAGCTAGGTACTTGCCACATCAGCTTTCAGGGCTCAGGCATCACTTCACAGGCCACAACCACTCGAAATGTCTGTAAGGAGCTTCACAGGATACACACGCGGCGAAAGCACTCTGGTCAGTCCAGTACATGTATCATAGGGAACGTCCCGATGTCGACTCGATCTTCGGGGCTCTCACGGTACGTTCCAAACAAATAAAAATAAGGCAGGTATGCGTGTGAGTGTGCGCGGCGTAGTATCAATAGGGTACACAGAAATCAAAATATTGTAGTAAACAGCATAGTCAGCGGCCCTAGGGCGGCTTGATAACCTCTGACAGTTAGGTTTGTTACTTGCCTTACAGACACCCCTCCACCAATTCGCACTGAGCCCGCGCGGTGGATTATGGCTCGTATCTCCTCATAGTTGAGGTGAGGCCTTTGCCTTTTAGTGACATAATTCAAGACATTATTTCACCAACGTTCTGTCTCTTTCAACTGTCATACATGGCCACCCTATCAGGAAGCATCCTTCGCTCCAAACTTGCGGGCAGACACTCGCAACTTGAAGTTATGAGGTACTTCCAAGTTTCAACTCCGCATCGGCATAACGTCCATCACTCACAAAAGATTACAGTCGCTAAATAATGGAAGTTAATCAAGCATTCCGTCTCGGAGATCTGTTTTAATCTGGATTTAAAAACCTTGGCCGGCCTTAATGCCTTTTACGAAATTATTAAAGTTTTGTTCGAATGTTTAATTCCCATCCGTTTAAATTAAACATTAAATCTATTATAATATGGCTTAAAAATAATAATTTGACTATAAATATCAACAAAACTTGCTTTATTAACTTTAATAACACGATTTCTCAGACATTAAATATAAATTACCAAGGACAATTACTTAAAAATGCAAATACAACTAAATTTCTCGGTGTGGAAATTGACCACAAACTAAATTGGAAAAAACAAGTCGAAATTTTTTGTAATAAAATTAGCCGATTTACGTTTGCTCTATATAAATTGACTAGGATAGCCTCAAGGAGTACTGCCCTTACAGCCTACTTTGCATATGTTGAGTCAGTTTTAAGGTACGGACTAATCATATGGCGTAATAGCACTGACGTTAACAAGGCTTTTATTGCACAAAAGAAATGTGTTAAAGCAATATGTGGTACTGCTCCTGAAGAACCGTGCAAACCACTTTTCAAACGTTAAAAAATTTTGCCACTACCGTGTCTATACGATATTCATCCAAGTAGAGGCATTAGCCTCTACAATAACATTAGTCATTTCGAAGTTTTTGTAGTATCTTTGTCATGTAAATTCCCTCTGATTAAAAATTAAAAAAAAAACAGATTACTAATATCCTCAGTGATCATTACCTGTCAAACCCCATAAGACCCGCGGGCGGGCTGATAATTCTATAAAACGTGATGGTTTAAATAGGGCTTCTAAGATAAATATAAAATTTTACCTAATAATTTAAAAACACTGAAATGAAGCAACTTTACCTTTAAATTAATATATCTAGCAAACTTGTTACTGGTAGCAAAGTAATCGGTAATAGAATTAACGTAATAAAAGCAGATTTCAATTCGGAACGAAAACAAAAAGGTTCGTTGAAGGGCATTCATTCTTTGTGTTACCAAAATCTCCGTCGTCGTCTTAAAGTCTGATACATAAGTATAATATAATTCAAATCCGGCGATAAGAGGATATTTCGGTGTACGCAGCAATTTGTCTAAGCAGAATCATGTAGGGTTTGACAACTTGCCAGAGATAATCCTTTTGGGCAAAAATGCCACTAAAATGATTATCTTGAAACCGATAATCTGAAATCAGCATAAAAGTAATGTAATCCAGACCACAGAATAAATAATAGTACCCAGACTCGGTTTTCCCAGTCTCTTCCTTTCAGGAATAAATATTTTGCATTTCGGCATTTCATTTCCTACGTCAACTATTGCGCAATTTTTCTATGTAATTTGTTAAAAATAAATTAAGGATACCAAGTCCTGTTTTTTTCTGTAAATAGGTATGTAGTCTGCTGTTAGTCATTGACTAACGATGCTCTATCAAATTGGAGCTAGAAAATAACCACAATATGATTTCTTCAATTAAATAATTTTCAAACTTTTGTTCTTATCAGATAGAATAGTCTTTTTGGACACACGAAGAGAGTTTTAACGCCACCAAGATCAAATATTTAAGTCGAACTTGGTTGCTTGCGTATCCACTGAATAAGGGATTGCTTTGAATTTTAGATTCACGGTCAAGCAGTCCACAAGTTGACGGCAACCACCAACGTTCCGACGCCTCGTCGACTAGTCACCGCCTCTTGTCGTCAGTAGCAGTTACGACGTGTAGCAGCTCTAACAATCTACTACCTATCCAATTTCAGAAGTACCTCCAGCCCCTCAAGAGTCCGGAAAATGCCGGACTCATCGACTCGTTCGTGGTGGACGAGATCTTCAACCAGATCCCAGCCATCCTAAACGTGCACCAAGTATTCTTGGAGCAACTGCGCAGGCGCCTTGAGCAGTGGGACCTGCAGCAGAAGGTCGGGGACGTCTTCCTGGATGTGGTAAGTAGATACAACTTTTTTGCCGGCTGAATTATTGCCTAAACACTATGATCTGGGTTCCTTTAAGAAAAGAGTAATAGGTTGTGAAATGTTACTTGTAAGACATGCCCCATCTTCGGCCGCATCCTCGCTTACCTTCAGGTGAAATAGCGGTCAAATATCAGCCTATCAATAAAAAAAAACTATCTCACATTACTAGTCTACTTGAATCTTTCTAACATTGATTTTAAGGTTCTTATGACATTCTTTTCATTCATTTTTTTGCGAAGATGACTTTGTGGCAATGCGATGCTTATCATTATATCTACTTAAAATATTTATTTCATCATCTTCCAGTTAATAGTAAAGCAATTGTGATTAGATGGGTGACCATTTCGACTATAATGTCAAACCATTCCTGTGATTATGTGTTTCCTATTATACTCAAAGGTTGTTTGGAAGGGATCGCTTTTAGCGATAAGGCCGTCTAATTTGTACGTCATTGTATACATTGCATTATTGTTTCTTTTATGGTGTACAATAAAGAGTTATCTATCGCTTTATGACGTGCGTCTTTCAGACGCAGCTTAGTGCTTTAGAAGGTACGTAAGCAGTTCGTCCCAGCTAACGTTCAGCACATTTAGAGGCCCTGGGGCGGCTTGATAACATCTGACAGTAAGGTTGATCACTTGCCTAACAGACACCTTTCCACCAATCTGCAATAATCCCGCGTGGTGAAGTAATGGCTCTAACCCCCTTAGTTGAAGTAAGGTTTTTTCTTCCTTAGGTCTTTGTCCAGCAGTCGGATGATAGGCTAACTTCACTTTTTTTACTTACAGTTTACAAAACCCACCGTGATGGACACGTATATGTCGTTCATCAACAACCAGCGGCGGGCGAGGGAGACCATCAAGGCGGCTGCGGCGTCCAGGCCGGCATTTGCTAGGTTCCTGGACGCAATGGCCAGGGACCACAAGGGCAAGCTGTCTTTGGACAACCTGCTTATTAAGCCAGTGCAGAAGTTCCCAAGCTATAAGCTGCTGATACAGAGGCTAATCAAGCATACAGGTAAGATAATAATCGAAGCAATAATATAAGTAACTCAAAACCCTTGCCTCTTTAAATGGTCGATCGCATAAATCTACCTAAGAAGTCTCCAAACTCTAAGTCATATAGCACACGGGTCACGATGGCAAAGCTCTTACTAGGTGCCGGGATCAAAGACTTGCATAGTATTAAGACAAGCCTTTTTATATTCAACTTCGCGTGCAATGTTACAAATTCATGAGCCTTACAAGCGTACAGATAATAAACTTTTTCTATTTTTTCCGTGTCAACTCTGGCATATTCTCGGCGTCTTCTAGGTTCTGGGTTTTCAACTTCCGTTGCCCTTCTTATTAAAAAAAATATTATTCTTTGTTCTAAAATAGACAAGTAAATTATTTATTGTTTAAACGTAATGTTTTCAGACCAAACACACCCAGACCACAAACTACTATTAGAAGCACAAAAAGAGATCCACGAGCTGTTAGAACTAATAAACTGCACCGAACGCGAGAGTCTTGAGCTAGAACAGCAGCAGCAGACGTTGAGGGATCTGGAACAGATGATCGAGGGTCTCTCGAACCTGGCGACAGCCGAGAGGATGTTTCTACGACATGTGACAGTGTCTATGCCGTCAGCGCAAGGGACCATTAAAGATAGAGCCCTGTTCCTCTTCAACGATACTCTATTGATAACGAGTGTCAAAAGAAGGACCGGTACGATTAAGAAACCCATTCCGTAAGTGTGACCATGGATATGTAAAAGCCTAATCCTCAGTTTGTTGTTCCGTGATAAGTGATCGCTTAATTAAATGTCAAAATAGCTGTTGAGATTAGTTCAGCGTCAGCTCAGAGGTCTTAATCAGGTTAATGATGTCCGAATTTTACTGAAGCCGTCCTGATCACTCATGCCACCATGATAGCGCAAACAAGGATGATAGTTGGAGTAGAAAATACGAACAACTTTATCCAAAGTAAGGCTTCAGTTCCAATCAACTGGTATCAGCTCCAGATGTAACATGCAACAACCAAGTACACACGGCCGCAAGTCAGACTACTTCACTTTGACTTTAAGACCGCTTCTATTTCCTAGGGTAGGTCTCTATTTTATACCTAGGTAACCTGACGTTCTGCCGACTGTACATAACGTAACTAAGACAACAAAGTTAAACAGCAACGCAAATACAGCTTTTTTTAATTTGTGATAATGGCAAAACAAAACTTTTTTCTCATCAAGGGTACATTCTATTTCAGAACATACCAAAGTAATATAGCGAGTCAGATGGAAGGCAACAAGTACAAACTTTTAATGAGGATATCGCTGGCCGATCTCGAAATAGTTAAAGGTAAGTTCAGCTGTTTCTTTGTCATTCTGCCAAATCAATGTGGTGGAAACGACCTTAAAGTAATCCCTTTAGTTATAACTTGGGAGGAAAGTTAGTTTTTAGGCTTTCTCGGATAGTTTCAAGTTTCAAAACTTTGCTTGAATAGCTTTGAGTAATGCGAAAGTAGAGATATCTTTTGTTTGTAGGAAACTATGCAATTTAGGCCTATACTGGATACGTCAAAAGGTCACGGGTTCGAATTCTAGGTCAAGCGGTAATTTGTTTCTGGGTTTTGCTGTCTTCAAATAACTCTGAACAGCTCAGAATTAAGTTGGGTGTGTTCTGCGCCTGCTCTCTTTCTGGTCATGTTTAAACTGTTATCTCACCGAATTTTAAGAGCGAAGGGCAGAGAGTGCACCTATGTATTGCGTACTCACGTCTTGTGCAATGTACTATCACCTGCGTTGATCTCTGTTGGGATTTGGGTTACATCCTCTGCCCACACCAACCACTGATAGTTTCCAAAAACGTAAAAGATATTATTACTTGTATATTCGATTTAACCTTTCCAGCTAAGGATGAAAACCTCAGGCGCATAATCCACGAAGTGGAAACCCTAACATCGGACGTGAACACACTAACGCAGATCTCAGAGCACGTGGCAGCACTCCATACTCCTCACTCGCAACTGGAGGAGCTCGTGAGGGATATGTTGCTGAATGTTAATCGGCAGCTGTCAGAGAGACAGAGTAGCGACACTCAGCTCTGCTATATGGAGATCAGCGTCAATACTTCGTAAGTTGGGTTCATTGTGGCTTACAATTTAAGACATCAAAAAATGTCAGTAAGAAGATCAAGTGTGGGGCAGTGCCCACCTCTCGTTATAACCAAGAGTATAATTGTAAAGAAATTAAAGCAGTTGTTTTTTTATGTAGCTATTATATTTCTCCTTCGATTGTTTTTTTTTTGTGTGATTGATAAACATACTTATAACAAATTATAGCTTTCTTGTATTGGAGGTCTCTGGATTAGGCCATAAACAGACAGACAGACGGACATGGCGAATGACTATAAGAAGCGTGTGATGTAGTTTTGTAGAAAAAGCACACACTATTTGCTACTAATACTCATAGTTTTATTGCACTAGTAATTAATAAGTTTATTCACCGTGTCGAAAATTCGCAACATCATTAGTAAAAATGCGAGAAATATTTGTGCAAGATTGAATAAAGATAAATCAATGATCTGTATTTCATAATAAATAAAAACTGAGGACGACAAGTAAGTTATTAACGACGTAGGTGGTAATTAAAGTAATTAGTTATTATAACGTTTCAGAAATGGACCAGAAAACTTAACCATAATATTCCCAAAAACAGACAAGAGAAGCAGCTGGGAGGAGCTAATAAACGAAACCAAACAGAAGCTATGTAAGTATCCAAACTAAAATTACAGTAGCACTTCTTAAATGTTGGAGATACATTTTGGAGAACGGAGTAAGATTTTAGCGCAACATACTCGTTCTAGTCATTACGTACAATAGCAAGATGGAACTATTTCTGCTTCACCCACTAGTTGACTGGTAGAGAATGCCTTAAGGCATTCAGTCCGCCATTTGTACTACTCTGTTTGTGCAAATAAATAAATAAATAGAAGAACGACATTGTAAATGTCGCAAGCTCACTGGATGCATGCAGACTGGTCACAATCAGTCACGTATTGGAAATGTAAGACATAAGCCATTGTTCAGTAGTGGACGTCCTGCAACTGATAACTGATAATTTCCAGACAAGTTTAAAGTCATGCGCTGTGAGAAAAGCTGAGTCACTTTCCTTGCTTCTGTAGCTAATTATATTTCCACTGTTTCCAGCAATGTACGGCCCGGAACGTACTGCGCCGGAGTTCCTCTCACCGGTTCCGATCCGGAAGACGCGAGCTGGTCTGCAGTTCACATGCGCCGCGCCCACCATCCCGCCTAAGGGGCAACCACCTGATGTTTGGGTAAGAAGAATTTGAAAAACTTTCTTTTTGTCGCCAAAGCCCCAAGTTAGAATCCAATTTTGGACTACGAAATTGGTTTCTGGGCTCTTCTGTTTGAAAATTACTCACAAACTGCTGAGAATAAGGAAGTTGACAGTGTCATAAACTTGTGGCTCAGGGCATACGAATTGTTAGTTAGATGATAGCACATTAAACAAAATACAGCGGCATCTCATGCAGTTCTGATAGGGGCGATTAAGCAACAAAAATGGCTACATACTAAATCTTCTGTGGTGGTCTCCACCCGGTCATGTTGGGTTGCCATCTCATCACACTATGAGGGTAATAGTGTACATACTTTGGCAATGTACAGTCTATTCTTAATAACTTTACATGTTTCGTTGCATACTTGGTTTTCTTCTGTTACGGTATCCAAAATCCGATAGGATATTGTTCACCATTGCTTTATTCAAACTGATCCCAACTTACTTCGGTGACTCAGCGACTCAAAGTGTGACATGACCCCGATGTGAGACGTCACCTTTTTTCCCGTTCTTGTGCAGTTTCAAGCTGGTGAAGATTCGCATCCACTACATCTACCCGCCGATACTGGGAAAGACTAACTGGCTATCGACCAAGATGTTCTTGGCGCTACGATCTGAAGCCATCCTCTCGATATGACCATCCATCCACCTATCCACCCATCCGAGCCATCTGATATCCAAACTCATCATGTGTCTATGTATTTTCAGGTGTGCAACAGCGACGGGTACGTGGGTCAGGTGTGTGTGCTGACGCTGTCGCCCAAGCCGCAGGTGACGTCGTGCAACGGCGTGTGCAACGCGCGCATCCTCTGCGTGGCCTGCGTGCCGCCCGCACCCGCCCTGGCGAGGCAACACACGCTCGATATACCGTGAGTATCGATAATCGTACCGCATCGATTGTGTCATTATGCAATCGCGTAAGAAACGCACGCTATGCATAACCTACGCTGGTCTTAGCGAGACAACACAAGCTTAATATACTATAAGTATCTTTTTATTTATTTATTTTAGGAAAACCAGGGTTTTCATATGATTGATAATAATACAATTAAAAAAATTAATCGATTACTATATCGATTACAAAGATCATAACGATAGATCGATACTGTCGATCAGCCAGCAAGTATGTTCAGTCTAGCAAT
Source organism: Pyrausta nigrata (assembly GCA_949316185.1). Taxonomy (NCBI): domain Eukaryota; kingdom Metazoa; phylum Arthropoda; class Insecta; order Lepidoptera; family Crambidae; genus Pyrausta; species Pyrausta nigrata. The sequence goes on along the minus strand of OX438957.1, from coordinate 15,955,078 downwards.
ATACTATCTTAAAGCGAAGTTCGCTATCGCTAACAAAATGTTTGAAAGCCCGAAACATTACGAGACTATTACATACACATTTTGGCATTTCGTTGGCGGTAGCAAAGTTCGCTGAAGAAAAATTGCATCTTGTCTTAGAGCCCAGGTATTCGTCAGCTCGCCGAGGTTGTCAAAACCACTTACGTACATATGTCCCAATTTATGAGCTCTTAAGCTTCACGATGTTGAATTCAAATGTATTTTCCGGTGGTTCCTGATCCCAAAGAACTCTATATTTGCGGACTTCTAAACCAGGCGGTTGCGGGTTCGAATCACGCAAGGGCAAATATTTGTGTGATGAGCACGAGCATTTGTACCTAAGTCATGGATGTTTTTAAATGTATATAAGTATGTCTATCCGTTATCCTAGTCACCATAGCACAAGCTTACACTTAATTTGGGGCTAGGTAATTGGTGTGTTTACGTTAGTGCATTGATGTTGCTATTATCCACGACGCAGTTATATGAGACGATGTTAAAGTATTAAATGTAATCGTTTCAGAAGCACGACGAGCACACTAAACAGCACAGGTTCCGTGAAGCCCGGGATCAGTATATCAGATCCAGATGACAGCTGTAAAAACATACGACTCGATAGGTAAGAATGGTCACGATCCTCATCATCATCTAATTTAAGAGCTTAGCTCTTGTAGGTGGAGTTTACCATCCTTCTCTACTTTTCGCCCTTTCTTTACTTCCTCACGAACCGGGTGTTTTGGCCTGGGCCACAGAATAAGTACTAGTACTCCGTACAGAAGTATGACTTTGCAATTAAATTCAAAGAAATAACTTCTCAATGTTGTCAACGATATGGTGTAATTCAGTTCGCCTCAGACTCAAGCACATTTTCGTGTAGACACCTACAGAAATACATTGCAAGATAATTTCATTCTTATAACTCTGGAATATGATTAATTATAGTCTAAACCTATTCAGTGACGTACTATCACGCAACGCAATAGGGTTGACTGCCACGAAGCTACTAACGCCATCTAGCGCATCTTTCTAGGACTTTATTCACGCTCGTCCAACCAGCAACCTAGTGTCGCGCACCGCGGGTGAATAAAACGCGGGAGCGTGTCGCTGCCGGCTAGCGACACCCAACTTGTTTAGCCCCTTACCAAGGGGTCGCCGCGCGTAGGTACGTTTTTGCTACCTACGCGGGAAAATACACAGGTCACCTTCTAGGTATTTATCCATATCTAGTTAAGCTCGTGCTAAGGCTAAAGCCTCATATTTTACGCTATGCGCGGCGTCCGACGTCATCGTCAACGTTGCGATCGTCGTCTAAACGCAGCGCAGCGCCCGAAGACAGTGTGTAAAAGACCACAACAGCACATTGTGACGTATCTTACGATGTGAAGCTGTCAATGGCGTACGGCGTTTCTAAGAGACCATACCCTATACTCTACGTACCGCGGTTCACGTTATATGGAGTGAAGCGGCTAACAGCGCTATCTAGCCAGCCAATGTCTACCAAAAGAGGTGTTGAAGTTGATATTGAAGACGACATTGATAAGATGTCGACATTGACAATCGTAATTGTTATGCTAACTGTAAAACTTCTAAAACGATCATATAAAACTCACAATAGTGACAACAGCAAAACAGTGTTGAATAAGGAGAGTTTGTTTATTGAGACAATTATGATCTTGAGTTACTCAATTCCTTTGTCTATCTACAGCTCATCATCAAGCGACGACGACGATGACGGATCGTCCACCAGCGAAAACCAAGACGCCCTCTCCGAGAGAAGTCAGGAGTCCTGCGGGCCCCGCGCCCCCAGCGCCCCCGCTGCCACCGCCGGGGCGCCCGGGGTGCCCGGGGCCCTCGCCCCTTCACACGCCAAGAGCTTGAGCACCCCCCACACGGCCCACGTGCCACCGCACCCTGTGATAAAGTCGAACTCCAACCCAGCGGTGGACAAGCAAGCCATGGGCATCACAACTGGTGCGTGTCAGAGTAGGTCACATTTGAAGTATTTAAGCTCGTTTATTTACTTTAAGTATTGTTGAAGTTGCGTAGAAAAGTCTGGTCTAATTTTGTTCCCAACCTCTCACTGTTTTTTATACGATTTGTATATTTATCTTTCTGTCTCCAAGGCTCAACCTTTATTTCCAATATTAGATTTATCTCTTTGTCAACGACTGAATTCTTTTTTCACAATCTCCTATTCTAAACTGAGTAGGTATGGTATATTTTCCGATCTTTTTACAAAGTATTTAGAACACAACCTTCTTTAAAATGATTCCTAATTTTAAATTACCTATTCCTATGCAACTAGTACACGGACGCAGTATGCTTGGTAAAACATCTTGATCTATTATCTACATATTTCTTGAACAACCTACGTATTTCGTAAAGCTTCAGCTTTCTAATACAAACTTTTGCATGACAAGAACTTTGCATGCTTTCAATAATTTCGCACCATTTTGTTAAAAAGGGCTATCACATATTTTTGTCATATCCAAGTGATTTTATGAAAAATACTATTTATTTGGTCAATGAATAAAAATTGCAGGTGTCTATGTATGTATGTGTCTATGAAATTATTAATTCCAATTTAAGAAATAAAATACTAAGTTCAGTTATAATTCCAATTTAAGTGAATACCTACGACACAGCAGTAGCATCAGAGTTTCGATTTATCATTTTATAAAGAGTAATTCCCAAAATTCAGTCTAAATTTTTTGATAGCCTTATGGCAGTAAAAGTACTAGAGTTTAAGCTGCTTTTCTTAAAATGATCAACGTTAAAATGTTTAAAAAACAAGTTGATGCATTTAGATGTAGGTACATTAACACACATATTTTACCAAAACTAAAACTAAATAACAAGTGATTTGATAGTAAGATCAACAACAACATTGTTCAACTAGCATTAGACAAAAAAATAATTCTTTTGGTGAAGCAATAGACTTAGCACTCAAACATGCTTACACACGCTTTGATTGCACCTTTTTTTAACTATCGCTAACTCAGACCTTGAATCCAGGCACCCTATCCTCGCCTGCCAGTCGTCAGTCATCCGAAGACAGCAGTAGCAGTGCTAACCAGCCTACCATGTGGCTGGGCACTGAAGATGGATGCATCCATGTCTACAACTGCCTGGATAATATACGCATTAAGAAGAATAAGGTCAAGATGCAACACAACTCCGGTGTCCATTCTATTGTGTAAGTGATTTTGGGACAGCGTTTGATGAAGATTATATCCATTGTTTGAAAACTGTGTACGTTATTAATTTTTGAATGTGCCTCGCAAAATCTATCATCTCTCTCTCTCCTTAGTCGCACTCTCATGTCATAAGACCGTGATCAGCTTTAAGGTTGCATCTCGTGCAAATTATCTATTTGCCTCCACCGGTTTCAGTCCAGGGGCCCAATTCTCACGCCTTCGATATTATGTCACATACGATATTTATCGAAAAAATATGGCGGATATCACAAAATTTTGATGTTTCTTATTCTCGAAGTATGAAAATGTCGGATATTTATCACATTTTGTGATATCCGCCATGTTTTTTCGATAAATATCGTATGTGATATAATATCGAAGGTAGGATTGGGAAGAAGTTTCCTTAACTTAATCGGTTTATCTTGTCGGTGACCGACTGCGTGATTTTTTGCCTATTGTCTTTCCAACGACAATTAGTTTCAATTTAGTGTAAGCGAAGGCCCCATCATAGGTCATTTTTTTGAAAAAGATATCCTATATCTAATACAAAGGTCCATTACCAATGGAGATACTAAATCAAAATTTGCTCCGCATTAAAAGTCAACCTGTATTTATTACGTAACTATCTTAGATGAATTATAAATGAATAAATTGATCCTACAACTTATACGGCTGCAACCATGACATTGAGTGTTTACCGAGTTACAGACTAAATTGTACGGTTTCAGATACGTCGAAGGAAAAGTATTCGTCGCCCTCGGCAATGGAGATCTCGTGGTTTATTGCAGAGATATAGGTGAGCTTTTGCTATAACAATTTCCCATGTCACTTGTCCAAGATGCACTATGCGTGGCCTAGAATGACGTTTGTTCTTTTTGTTTTATTTTAAAAGAATAAGTTCATGACATTACAAGTGTTGAAGGTTTCGTGAGTTTCTAAATTCGGTGCCCGGAATCTAAAAACATCTGATTCATGAACGCACACCGCAACCGCCACAATCTTATAACCATCAGCGCCATCTCCCGGTATTTAACCCCTCACTTCTCATTTTCCCGATGGTTCATGGCCAAAAAAATGTCAAAAGACCTGCGTTTAGTGCCTGGACATAAGTCAAGCCAGTCACTGGGCTTCCGACACACCGGGAAGATCGTTTTCTACCAGCAGCGCCATCTAAGGCGCTTTTTTAAGACTGGGCTCCCTTTTTATGGGTAGCTCTAAAGAAGTGTACTGAACTTAGCACATGGTCTACCTAGACATTCCAATTTTATGTGTCTTTAAACCGTGTTGCTGCAGCAGTAGACTAATAAATAAATGAGTGGTCAAGCCGCGCGCGGGGGTAGATATCAAAATTATTTATTGTGAGCCGGCTCTTAAGGAATAATTACACAATCCTTTTTGTAGCATCCTAACTAGAATCCTACTTTAGATCCTAGGAAGCAATTTTCCTAGTCGTATTTAACTAGGAAGGTACTACGCGCTCACTCGACTTCAGGTTGGCCGTCGTCGACCGTTACAAAATGAATTTAGAAAGTGTATAGTATAAACATGAAATTGAGTTGTGTTCTATGGAACTTTGGCCATCTCTTGTACATTACACCAGAAAATAGAAAAAAGGCCATGAAACCCCATTCTCACACTTATTTTCACAACTTCTTCATTGTTTTCGTGCACAAATATGTTTTTTTTTTACATTTTGCGGCAATACTATCTCATAATGACAGAACAGCGGAAGCGACTGTCACAAATGACAGGTGACACGCTTGGAACCAAATGTTTTAGCCGCTATTCGTTCAGAAATTTTATTTGGGTTTGCATGTGAATTCAGATAAAATAGCAGTTACATCATTCAAGTTGTCTTTCTGTCTTAGTGAAATGAATATTGATAACATAGTTTTCTAATGGTTAAAGTAAAAGTGTAAAACTACGTTGATTTTTGAATCATTGTTAGAATATACCTCATTTTGATTTCAGAACGTTCTAAAATATAGCGATAGAAATTGCCATTATTTTTGAATGTGTAACTATGAAAAATATTTTTTTGCATCAGAAAACGGCAAAATATATATTTTCTTATATTTTTAGGGAGTTAAAACGATTTTTCGTAGTTTTTTGGTGAACTGTACAAGAGATGGCCGAAATTGGAACATCGTCTTTGGCACAATCTGCACAACACAGCAGATATAAATCTGCTGCCCTACTGACCGTTGACTTTGCTAACCCTACTGGCGGGGCACGGTATGGGGAAGCGGGAAAGGAGATAGCGGCCAACTTGAAGTGAACGCGTAGTAACTTCCTACTTAGGTTCCTAACTAGGAAGCATCAGGGCCCTATTTTACCAAAAATTGTCAAGCGACAATTCTGAAGTTATTTTCTATAGAAATTGTAAACATTCCTAGCATTTATGTGAAAAATGTTAGTATCATAATATTATTGACAATTGTGTTGTGAAACAGGAATATTTTTTAACAACTTGAAATATTTGTAGAATTGTCAGGAATTCTTGACATGGGGTCGGAGCTTTGTCTGTTTTGCGTGACAATTGTAGTGTTTTGCCGTGGAAACAGAAGGTACGGCTGTGATAGCGATTTAGTCGGGTTTTTATACAGAAGAAATAACAGAGAATGGATAAATATTTTTATTTAAAGGAAAATATAGAATAGGTAAAACCATTGTAAAATATTTAATAAATGAAATGAATAAAAAAATGTTTGGAAACTTTTGTGACAACTGTCGCGCCTGTCACGTTTGGTGTAATAAGTGCTTTAACCGCCCACTCGTTCCGCAGACGGGTCGTGGGCGGAGAAGTCGTGCATCGCGGTGGGCGGCGGCGGCGCGGTGAGCAGCATGCTGCTGTGGGGCGCGCGCCTGTGGTGCGCCACGCACGCCTGCATCAAGATCATCAATCCGCACACGCTGCAGGTACTGGTTTTATTAAAGACATTTTGAGTCGATCGCGACATATGAAAGAGTGATCGAATCACGGATGTCCTAAAGATTCGATCATTTTTGACAGTTACTGTAACTCATGAGTGATACAAACCAAATTTAATTTATCTTATTATATCACTGTACAAAGTTCTACAATACATTACCTACCGATAATAACCCAATGATGTTCTATCACACTTTCGTATTTCATCGACCCGATCAAACAGGTTGTTCGATCAAACGTATCATTAAGACGGCAATAGGATAAAATCAATAATCGCTTGTATCTCAAAATATTGACAATGACAAAAAAATGTTTTTTTTTTCATACTGAAGTGTTTTTTTTTTTAAATTAAATTGCCACCAGTAATTTTCGCACCCCCTTGGCGACACTAACCTTAGGGACTTAATAGTCCTAAACCTAATGGTTTTTGAGCAGTATAATTAATCGACACCGGAATGGTCAAAATGATCGAATCATTATAACCCGATCAACACACGAATGGGTCATGATCGACCCAAGTCACGAAAAATTACGAACAGTTGTTGAAATTAGGGGCCTAACAGACGTTACCTTGGTCAGAACCTTGGTTTCCTTCTGTACATTGTGTTTCGGCTACATATGGATCTCATCCACATACTACCCGACCGAGCCAACTAGACAAATGTCAAACTATTTTCGATGACGAATACAACGAAAATACCGATGGAAATTAAAAAGCCATGGTGTTAAAATAAACTAAGGCACTTCATCTAAATTGTAACAATATTGCTTTTTAATTGCCTTCGGTAATTTCGTTGTATTCGTCGTCGTAAGTCGTTTGACATTTGTCCAGTTAGCTAGATCGAGTAGTACTTATAGATGGATAGCAACTAGTAAGGCCAGCTCTCTGTTGGGAGTGTTAACTTGGGACGCTTGATTAAATCCGTCTGGGACGTGATATAGGTCATCGTGCCTGATTCAAATCAAGCTCAGGGTTCCTCGTAAACCCCCTGATACCCAATTAAGCCTAGTTTACGCCAAAAAGGCGAACAGTGTACGCCAGGTATTCTCCTTGATAGTGTATTAGTCGTTTATACAACGGTATGTAATTTCGCCTAACGACTTAAAAAACATGGAGTAGCAGCGAATTGTTCTCTGTTCACAGATAGAAGAAACATTCCAAATAAGTTCAGAGTCGAAGCCGATCAGCCACATGGCGGTGAGCGGTGGCGCCATCTGGCTGTCGCTCCACAACGCGGCGCAACTGCGCTGCTACCGTGCGGCCAGTAGGGAGCAGCTTGCTGAGATCAATATTACGCCGCAAGTCACGAAGATGTTGCATGGTGAGTAATAACACGGTACTGGGTATTCTTGGGGTGAGTCATTCTTTCATGGGAAAATGTGTAAATTACTTTAACAAATTACCGACAAATATTGTAGAATTACCAATTAACAAATTCAAATCATTTATTAAGGATACCCTAATGACAAAAGGTTATTATAAAGTAGACGATTATTTGAATGATGTAAACGTGTGGACCAGCTCGCACTAGTACAATTTCTGTATTTAAACATTATTTTTAAAAGAGGCTTTGACAATAGTGACTGAGTTTCTTGCGCTGCTTCTTCTCAGCACTAGCCCACTTTTTGTCCCGAAGCAGTGGTAGGGATTAAAAAATAATATGTTGGGACGTGTATAAGTGCCCCCTGTGGGCCTACATACATAAATAAATGACTTTTATGACTTTAGCTAGTGGGTATATTGGGGTAACCAGAAAGATTAAGAGTTCACAACGCGTTCCAAATTCACTGCTATACTAAGGCGAAGCTGGCTGAGAAAAATATTGCGCTACTAGCTAAGAAAATGCTGCTAGATGTAAAGTCACAACTGCATGATAGTTACATGCCGGGAAGTTCAATGAACGGATAGTAAAGGGCGCAAAATGTCCCATCATCGGCCGCATCGTCGCTTACCATCAGGTGAGATTGCGGCCAAATGTCTGCCTATTAAATTTAAAAAAAAAGTGTTTTTTTTATTCTAAATTACAAAAAAAAAACATGACAGTTTTACACACACTTTTTTTGTAAAAAAACATGTCACGTTTAGTCTTGGCCCACCAAAACTTATTTTATGAAGTAAAATTCTGTTGAAATATGTAGTTTGGTTGGAAGTTCAGTAAAACTGATTAACGAAATAGAGCAGATAACTACACACAGAAGAAATAACAAAGTAAAGATGTATAATGTAGGCAGCCGTATCGCCTATCGCTAAGAGACATCGCTTCTACGAGTAGACCACCTTTTGATACAGGAAATTTTAATGCACAGGAATAAAGTATGTTTATATAAATCATAATTGAAAGCATTGGATTTATCAATAACTACCTTCAGGTGAGTCTCCAACCCCTTCGCTATCTGGGCGAATGCTCTCAACTGAACTTGCAAACACATTGCTATTATTATAAAATACAGTAATTAAACACTCTTATTTTCCAGGCTGCGACGACATCATCCGCCAGCACAAAGCCGCCTGCCTGCGAGTGACAGCCCTGGCTGCACATAGGGACACGCTGTGGGTGGGCACGAGCGCCGGCGTGCTGCTCACAGCGCCACTTCAACACTCGCCCGACCCGAGGACCGGCGCGTTCACTGTACCTCATCTTACAGGTCGATAACATGATCATTTACCCTATCTAAAGAGACGAAAGCTGAACGCATGTGCCATTCAAATCGTAGGGGCATGATTTCGCGGCAGTCTGTTGTGCTAAAATCATCAATTTTACAACTGCATAAGATGACACAGTGTTTACCTTGACGTGTTGTTATGATTAATTGTGTCTCTTAACAGTTATGTACATCATGACTGAGGGTCGTAATCATTTTGTCCATTTTACACACTAACCAACTAGTGTGTAGGTTTCCTCACGATGATTCTTTCACCGTTAAGCAGCAATATCTTTTGAAAAAAGCTGTATTTACTCGTAAGTTTTTATGCAAACTTAGCGGTACAGGCGGGGATCAAACTCACGATCTCGGATGAGAAGTGAAGTTTTCTCCCCTCGGTTATCGCGCTTTCACGATTAATTGTATGCTTTTTCAAAATTATATTATGGTTTGGTGGCGTCTACTTATTTTTAGGACTTTGAAAGGCATCCTAAGCAGTTGGTCCCGGCTTATAATAATACCGCACTGAACCTGCCTATAGTGGAGTATGGCTCAATCCTCTTTCACCTACACCAACAGTGGGATGTATGTGTATTATTATTTAGGTTATAATTTACTTCTCTTTATAAATTACTCGGAGGACTAGAATAATAACAGCTATTTTTCTCGTCCCCCAGGTATTCCTTACGGACACACCGGTCACGTGAGGTTCTTGACAATAGTGGAGAACCCAGCGCCTCACCGGCAGCCGGCCAAAACGACTCAGACCTCGCTTAAGACGAAAGCGCTCAGCCGACGCTCCGCCAACGCAGAGAAACTGCAGAAGCAACACGACACCACGCAGAGCAACAAGGAGACTCTGATCATCTCAGGAGGAGACGGCTACGAGGATTTTAGAAGCTCCACCATGACCGAAGATGCGGGGCGAGAGGATTCGACCAACCACCTGCTTCTCTGGCGCGTCTGAAACGAAGACGAGGCCGTCAGGATTCAAATGCGTCCGAGGTCTTCTAAGAGGAAGATTTTCTGGAGATTCACATAAATGGATTGGCGTTACGTGTTTGTGACTTAAATGTGTGCAGCGCGACAAACGACAGCCTAAAGATTTATTTTGAAACGTTGAATTTATTATCGTGGGACATGAATGTTAGTATTATTCCAGCTTTCATTTATAGTTAAACGTTGATGTATGCTATATATGCTAATATAAAAAGAAATATAATAAACCTTTAAAAAATATTTACGCTTGTGAGCGTGATTGAAATGTAATATTTTGAGATTATTAATTGTTAGCTAGGACATGAAATGTCGATATCATCCTAATGCCATAAAATAAATTGTATCAAAATTTTTGAGATTTATTTATAAAAAGTCACACAGTATTAATAAATTAAAAATAAATGCAGATTTTGACGATCGTGTTTACGGCCTGTTGTACCATATACATGTTTTATAGTATTGTGAGGTGTTTTCGAATCATTTACCGTATTTGTATCCATATCACTACAAGATATTCTGATATTGCTGTTTGAGTAGATGTGATAATATAGTATATTTCAGGGCTGAAAATTCTCATTGATAGCTAAATTAAATTATATTTTACGACTGTAAAACTCTTTCAAAATATTGAAATTACCAAAATATTGGTGTGTTGTAGCTTGATAAATTTTAGATTCAGAAAATATTTTTCCAAGATTTAAAGATTATTTTTATTTGCTGTATATTTAAAGTTAAACTGTTGAATAGACTGTAATAATTTCGATCAAATCAAGAGATTTATACCTAACTGTTTAGAATAAACTTGGTCAGTTAATGAATCAGTGTACTTGTTTTAGCATCGAAAAAATTTCGTTCCCTGGTGGAATCAAAGCTGTTAGAACAAAATTTGTGATTGCTCAAAATAATTCATCGTTACCTGCCCGTCATTGTAAGAGCAAAGAAATTATGTAACGTGTTTGGACGAATGTATCCTATTTATAACCGCAGAGTAATAAAAAGAGGTCGCACTAATTTAACTTTTTGTTTTATTTCTTCTACTAATCAATTGGTTAACATTACAAACATCAATCGAAAGTTTCTTGTCATTTCAAATAATCACATCACAATTACTTGAGCGTTAAAATCTAATTGATTTACTAGGGAAATGAAATTCTGACATGTCTTTCCTTAGCTTGCCAATGGATTTATTTTAGTTAAATAACAAATCTCTTAACTCTAGTAAATACATTAATTACATAGATCTTTTTCAGTTAGATCATTAATTGGTTACGTTTTTGTTACATTAGTTACATTTCCTAGCCACTTCGCTGATAAAATTTAATAAGTTATCTTTATTATTGGAAAAATCGTCGCTTTTCTTGCCCCTGCTAACGAAGTACGGGTCCATTTGCAGTTGTGCCGCCAGTTTCTTCAGAATCGTCCGCCTATCTCTCTCGCTATCGGTAATGTCCCTTTTCGTTTTATTATTTTCGTTTTTAATCATAATTAACTCGACCATCGCACAGATCAGTTCCTTCGCTTTGGCGAACTCATCGCGTAGCATCGTCGTGTTCCCAATTTTGATTGTGTCATCTTTTTTACCCCTAGCGATGTAGTACGGATCATTTCTCACCGATTTAACAATATCTTCGATCGCTCCGCGTCGGTCCCTAGCGGCTTTCGCCAAGTCGACAAAATATTTTTTCCCTCGCGAAATATAGAATGGATCATCTTCAGCCGATGAGCGACTATTTCTTTCGACGATTATGTAGTGCGGTTCTTCAGCGTAAATTCTGTTATCGTGGACCGTACCCGGCTCAGACGTTACACCGTAAAGACTAGGTTTACGTAAATTTGACGTGTGAGGTCTAGTTCTAGCGCCGTCAAACAAGTGCTTCAATTTACTTTCCCTTGATCGATTAGCCCAAAACGAGTTCTGACTGCCATCACTTCTTCTTAGCCTTGAAAGATTCTCTATATCGCTTTTTACAGCATTAATTACATGTAGAATTGAGTCTTTAAGGTCTTCTTTGCGTCTGCCCCTGCTACTCCAAAAAGGCTCCGATTCTTTCCTGCGACCTCGATTTCCCCAAAAAGGCTCAAAGTCGTCTCTTCTTCCGCGATTTCCCCAAAACGGTTCACTATCCTCCCTACGTCCACGGTTACCCCAAAAAGGTTCGTCTACATCATCGCGTCTACCCCGATGACCCCAGAATGGAGTTTCTTCCCGTCTTCCTCTGTTTCCCCAAAACGGTTCATCGTCCCGTCTTCCTCTATGCCCCCAAAACGGATTATCTTCTTCCCTTCTGCCTCTATTACCCCAAAACGGTTCATTTTCCTGCCTCGTGCCTCTGTTTCCCCAAAAAAGACTATCGGGTAAGAAGTTATCGGCTACCTCCTCAGAACTCCGTCGACCGCGATTTCCCCAGAACGGCGATACTAAATCATCTCTCGTGTGCTTAATATTTCCGTATATTTCATCCGAACTACTGTAAGGGTTACAGTTCTCACAAGACCTGTCAGTTTTGGATACATAAGATTGAGCAGCTTTTTGAACATCTACGAAGTTTTCGGTAGACGCGCTATCTCTTCTTCCACGGTTCGCCCAAAATGGGGGTTCTTTGTCTAAATCGGTGTATCCGTTTAGTTCCTTTTTACCCCTATTGGGCCAGAAGGGGTTTTCGTCTTCGTCGTCGTCTAAAGATCTTTTGGCGCGATCGCTGTGAGCTTTTAAATTTGGTTTGGCCGGGTTGTGTTTGTATAGTGATTTACTTCCTTTCGTTTTGTTTAGGCTGCCAAGAGCAATATCCGTTGATAAAAGTAATAGCAGTAAGAGGAATATGTACATTCTCATGTGCATTTTGTTCATATCTGAAAATAAAATAAAAACATTTACAAAGGTCTTGAAGAAGTAAAAAATGTTGACTGATATTGTGTATGCTGTAAAGGTTTTACTTAAAAAAATATACGATAATATTTTTTAATATAACAGATTATTTCGAAAAATATTCTTCAAAATTATTTTTAAATTTTTTACATTCTTTACAACACATTTTGAAGAAAAACCTAGCTCGCCAATTAGAAATTGTACGCACAAGCCTTGATTTGGTATTAATATTATAATTAAAGATGAGATTTTTACCACTCACAGTGTTATTTTTATAAGTTTAAACAAAAAACTAAAAATACTTCAAAAACTTTGCTTGCTCACGGGCAGGATTTGAACCCACGACCTCTGGCTCGTGAAACAGTTTTTTCAAGTTTTTGGTTAACCCTTAGTTTACTGCAAATGCAAAATTATCCCATGATAAATTAAAACTTCAATTTCGACATCCCTAACTGTTCACCTCCCAAAACCAAATATATGAAAAAAAAATGTTTTTAAAACTTACCTTAAACTACAATCAGGATACCATGACTTCTTGGTGGCTAGCTCAGATGTGAGGGGCGTGTGTCCCTCCTTGCTCTTATAAAGCCGGGGCCCGACCTAGGGCTGTCAAGGCGGCGCCGGGGGACCGCGAGACCGTTATTAAATTAAAACAATACGATTGCTTTGGACTCTAATATGGGAAACCAAAGGGCAATGCGTTAAGATGAAGTCGTTTTCTGTGTATTTTTTTGTGGACTGAAACTTACGAACTGCAAAAACAGTCAGCATATAAAAAATCTAAATCAGCTGTTTATGTGATTCTTTTTAAAGCTTCGGAATGGCGACCAAATAAAATTCAAATGCATTTATTTATTTAAAACTTATTACACCAAAAAGGATATACGATTGGCGGACTTAATGCCTCAAAGCATTCTGTACCAGTCAACCGCGTAGGAACGCAGAAAGTTAGATCAATGCCGGGACATTTATTCAAACTAGGGCTTAAAATATCACTTGAAAATGTCAAAATATGTTTAAGGTGCCAAGAGGGAGTTGCTAAAAGTCATCGTTTCTGCGATTGCAATTCCAAAGATATTACCTATGAATCGAAGGTTTTTTATTCTTTTTTCTCTTCGTGTCGTTTGGCGTTATAAGAGTATTTTTGAGGAACATAGCTTTCCGGACGTAAGTATCACAGCTTTCATTGTTTTCCTAAAAGCTACAACTTTTGCAATGTGAAGGCAATTGAGCTGGGTAGTAGGCCTGCAAAACATGAAATTAAAAAGTGTCGGCTTGAATGTGTAAATCATTCCATCAAATCATCTTCCATCTACAAGCACACCGTCTCTCATTACTAACGTAAGTGTACTAAATTACGTAAATTTATAGAATTACGTAAATAACGTTTATTTTAAATGGGTTTGCTCGTGACTCTAGACTAAGCCAGACGTGTGGTGTAGACAGCGTCAACGGTAGAGAGAGCTGACCCAAAAGGTTCTGGCACTCCCACTCACCGATGGAACACAGCAAGCTGCTTGGCTTCGGTTAAGAAGTTATGGTACTTAGAATTGATCACCCAAACTCTTGCCATGCATCCGTCATTACCAGGACCAAGACCGCAACTACGGAATTGATAGTAGCTGGGTAAGATGGCTAAAAAAATCACACAAAGAGAGACTATATGTTACACTGAACATCATGAAGGTATAAACTCATAAAGAGTTGAAAAGTTCGATACCGTTTCATCAAAAAATATTTATTAATTCATTTAGCTTACTTACAGTCAACTTACACAACAAAGTTTATTACATTTTCAATTCTTAAGCAAGTGTAGTGACTACTAACAAGTAAACACAGCATGCAATATAATATTATTCTAAAAGAAGAAACAGAGGAGTAGGTACAAATAAGATAATACAATAATAATATAGCTCATGGAACGGTGAGGTGATTGCATTATTGGTAAGTACATATTCGATTTTTAGAGAAATTCATTTGCTTAAAAATAACACCATCTTTGATTGGCGATTAATACAATCGTTTCTACTCCGAGGAGGAAGTTGGTGGTACTTACAGAAAGCACACGTTTGGTCCATTGCCAAGAGAACAGTCTCGCTCCAGTTATGCTGGATTGCCTTCATAAAAGCCATTTGCTTACGCATGTAGACCCACTGGGGGCACTTATACGTGCACCAAGATAGACGTCAAGACCAAAACCTTATGGTTGAGCTCACTCCACTCTGTCTACGCTACGGCTGGCTTAGTCTACCTCTGTAGTAAAGAGCAAATCCATTTCAAATATTTAAAAAAAACGTCAAGATGATAGTACCAAGTACCAAAGATACCGCAAACTGTAGAATTCAGCATAAATTGAAGTTAAAAATAAACGGTTCGTAGAACGCCGGTAATAGATGTGCTACGGCGTAGTCAACACTATTATTCTGCTACGAGACTCGTAGCGTTACTCATACTACGAACAATGAACTCCGTAGACAAAGGAAAAATAGCGTTTGGTGAATTCGTGTGAAACTATTTAGTTTTTAATTATTGGTCACGTAATTTTCGAAGCAAGATTTTGTAAGGATTAGTGTCATTTGATGGCAGTGTTTATAAACATATTTTAAATAAGTCAGTAAAGCATACTCTTCAAATTAATGATGAATGTTGGTAACTCCTCAGAATTTCAAAGTGCCTACATTCACCCTGCAATTGAGCTAGCTGCTGATGAAAAACTATCTGCTTTGGTTCATTGAAAAGAAACCGAAAGTATTTTTTAATTTACTTAGGTTTAGAAATCGATGATGTAGCCGAATCGTAATAACCTAAGCTAAGTGAGCCTTTTAATGTGGATATCACATGCGCACTATTGCACAGCTTGGCTGGTTTACCTTATTTGTAGTTTTATGTTTTTATTTTGTGTCTTTTATGTATTATTTATTTTCGTGTGTTACATAATGTCTGTTTATGCCTACTGCCTCGTTGGTCTAGTAGTCAGCGCGCTGGGTACTTCATAAGGTCCCGGATTCCAATCCCGGAATGGGCCGAATGTGTCGGATTCTTCTGTCTTGAAATAACTCAGACACAGCTCCAGAGTCAGGAAGTTGGTAGTGTTAACAACCCCGTGCCTCGGAAAGCACGTTAAACCGTTGATCCTGCGCCTGATTGAACGGAGAGTGCACCTGTGTATTGCGCACGTACTTGTGCACTATAATCTCTGTTGAGGTAGTCCGCTGTAGTCGAAATACGGCTAGGAGTATATTATTATGAATAAGTGTATTTTCTTCCTTTCTTGCATAAAAAAATATAAAATAATAAATAAAATAAATTATTTCAACAAACACACCTAGCCCCAAAATAAGCTTGAAAGCTTGTGCTATGGTGACTAGAATAACGGATAGACATAGTTATATACTCGTACATTTATCATCCATGACTTAGGTACAAATGCTCGTGCTCATCACACAAACATTTGCCCCTTGCGGGATTCGATCCCGCAACCGCCTGGTTTAGAAGTCCGGGGCGCGAACCACTACACCAAGACGAACGTGTCTATATATATATATATATATATGACTAGCTATGAACGGCTAGATAATCCGACAGTAGTTTATTAACTGGTAAAGAATAAAAGTTGCGTTTTACTGCGTTTTTGTACGTGTGTGGCCTATGAGTTAAAAAAATCGAAATACTTGACAGCCCTTCACATTGTGGAGTAGCTGTAGCGTAGACAATATATTGTATGAATATGAAATTATTGTAATTTTTCTATTTCATCCAATATTTCCTGTGCTGTGACCTCGGCAGACCCTGACCGTAACCCAGACCTTTGGTCAAGTCTATTTACATTTTTATCTATTTGTGTGTTTGATGCCAATTTGAATGCAAACCAAATGCTATTTGTTAGTCTTTTAAATAAATGTTACTGCTATCCCAACGACGAAAGTCTTCAATCAATGTGTGTTTCCAGTGATGACATACGGATCCGAAACATGCTCTCTATCTAACTATGGGTCATAAAAAAGCTTAAAGTCACGTAACGAGCCATGGAGAAGGCTACGCTTGGTGTTTCTCTAAGAAATCGAATAAGAAATAAGGAGTTACGTAGAAGAACTTAGGTGACGGACATAGCCCTGCGAATCAATAAGCTCAAGTGGCAATGTGCAGGGCACATAGCGCGAAGAACTAATGGACGTTGGGGGAGAAAAGTTCTAGATTGGATACCCTTTGATCAGAGGCGCAGTGTAGGACATCCACCGGCAAGATGGACAGACGAGCTTGTAAACATGCAAAATAACACTGGATGCAGACCGCTTGCAACCGGTCGTTGTGTAAAACCGTGAGAGGCGTAGGGCGTCCACTGCTCAACATAGGCAGGAGGCCACCACTGCTAAACATAGGCCTCCCGCCTATGTTGAGCAGTGGACGCCCTACGGCTGATAATGATGATGATGATAGTTATAAAAAAGACGCACAAGAAGCTAATAAATTTGTAAACTCTATTTTATCATGTGTAATTATGTGAATGTAGCAATATTTCCATTGGACTTTTCCTATAGTGTGCAAAAATTGTTGTTTTCAACACAACAATCAACACTCACATAGTTTTTTTTTATTGGACGATAATTATGACGCGTTATTGAAGTAGGCCAGTATTTTTACCTGACGGCGGAAGGAGGTTATGTTTTTCGAGAGTATGTATGTATAATTGTTTGTCACGCGCTACAGCCCAAACAGCTGGACAGGTAATTGTGAGAGTGACATAGACTGTATATACATTTAAAAAATAGCGCCTGCAAATGGAAATATAGGGGGAATGGGGAATTGATTTTTTCCTTGCCATAGCAATATGGGTATCAAATGAAAGCCAGTAAAAATAACATTTCAAAAATATAGTATTTTTTGCAGTCGGGTGTTTTGTATTTACAATAATTGTGTTTGCTTGTTTCTAAAATGATGCCAGTTTTGTCAATAACTATTTTAACAGTTACAATACGAAAATATTATTTAAAATAATAAATTCTTAAAAGAACTCTCCCTTAAGCTGTCAGTCAGTCGTGGTCAGCCGGGGCTGCGCGTGTAGCCGTGATTACACTGTGCGTAGGGAGGTTGGGCTACGCTGAACCATGTACCCACCCACGTGTTTGTTTTATAACTGTATTTATTAATTTAATATGATTTTGCGCAAGTTAAAATATATTACAAAAGATGGATATAATTACAAAGCATTCGCTTTCAGAAATTATTTTGGAAAAAATATTCAAGAAACTTGTACCAGGCGACTCAGAAAGTATTGCAAAAAAAAGTTTTTATATATGGGTTAGAATATTTTTCGAAAATATGATTTATTAGAACGTTTAAGCGACGCTCTCGAGGCAATATCCGTTTGAGGTGATGCCAATCTAGTGACGTTTAATGCTACCAAAACGCAGGCATGTTTTGTTCTCCACAAAACGGTGCCATTTTGATCTGGCTCCGACTTTCCGGGTGTGCCTGTCTCCGTCACCGATAACTTACAGCTCCTAGGTATCCAGTTGTCATCCAATTTGAATTTCAGCCAGTACATCGAGTCCATAGCCCAAACTGCAGCTAGAAAGCTTGGAGTTCTCTCTAAGGTCAGGCGGTATTTTACATCGAAGCAGCTTCTACAACTATACCAAGCTCAAGTTAGATCTTGTATGGAGTACTGCTGCCACCTTTGGGATGGATCTGCCAAATACCAACTGGCTGCATTAGACTCAATGGAAAAAAGAGCAATACGAATTATTGAAGGCACTGAACTTTGTGAAACTAAGCTGCAAAGCCTCGAACATAGGCGTAAGGTGGCGTGCCTTTCAGTGTTCTACAGGCTACATTTCGGCGAGTGTGCGAAGGAATTGCACGAATTGATTCCACCGGCCCCTTTCTACTATCGGGACATAAGACGCAGGCGGGCGGTCGTTGACATACCACGTTGACGTTCCTCTTGCATACGGCTAGAGAGTGGAATTCGTTGCCAGCTGAAGTGTTCCCTAAACACTACGATTTGGATTCCATTAATTTCTGCCTGTTAAATAAAAAAAAAGTTGAAGTTACCTCCAAAAACAAAATCTTTTAAGTACTTAGTCTGTTCTTTAGTTTGCCTTGATTTATGTGGTTGCACATAACTGTACATATTCCAAGACTAAAAGATATAACAAAAACGGATGCTGGAAAGTTCTTACTCAAAACTTACATTTAAAAAGTTTTTATTTTAGTTCGTTATTGATTTAGTAAGCGTATCCACTGCCTGATACAAAAAAGTAAAAGCTAAACGAAAAATGCAGGTATCTAAGAGTTGTTGAATCTTTAGTCCATCTGTCCCCAGTCTCCTTTGCAGTATTCGTGTGTGCAGAGCATGTAACGAGATTGTCCCGGTATAAAAGAGGCTGATTTTGTTAAACACGTCATTATAGGACCGCCGCCGGGCAAACGTGTTGTATGAAGGTGAATAAAGAATATAGCCCTCCTTTTGGTATAAATAGTATATTAATATGTTCTAACATTTATTTTTTACTAGTGGTTTCCTCTCGACTTAGCCCACAAGAGTTGGATTTTTCATATAAACTTTCATCCCCATTTCACCCCCTTGATGTTTTTATATCGCAACAAAATGTAGTCTATGTCCTTTCCAGGGTTTCGAACTGTCTCCATACCAAATTTCATCTCAATCGGTTTAGTGGTTTAAGCGTCAAGAGGTAACAGACAGACACACTTTCGCATTTATAATATTAGTATGGATTAGAAGTTTTGATTTTACGACATCAGCGGAGTTAGTGAAAATATAAAGACATATCTGAGTGCCTAGTTGGTCTAGTGGTCAGCACGCTGTGCGTGGTGGCATAGCGTTGGCTGAAACCCATGCACTCGCACCGACAACAGCACCGGAGGACACCGTCAGGTTTTTAGTGGGTTGGAGCCCCACATAACCCCCTCCACCATCCCCGCTGGCGGGAGGGTATGCACCGCATTTTCCTGACGCAAAAAAAAAAAAAGTGGTCAGCACGCTGGGTACTATACACGAGTTCCCGGGTTGGAATCCTGGGTCGGGCCCGAAGTTTTTGGGTTTTTCTGTCTTGAAATAACTCAAACACAGCTCCGGAGTCAGGAAATAGGTGGTGTTTAACACCCCCGTGCCTCGGAAAGCACATTAAGTCGTTGGTCCTGAGCCTGATCTCTCTACGGTCATGTCGGGCGGGAGAGTGACAGAGAGTGCACCTATGTATTGCGCTCGCATTTGTGCAATATAATATCTCCTGCGTAGTTGGCTAATCTCTGTTGAGATTAGGCTGTAGACGAAATTCGGCTAGGATGACATTAGTATGACACATTTACTATCTTCTAAATTAAAAAGAGATAGGTTTTAAACAATTTTTAACACTTAGAGTATTCTTTCTTATTTATATAAGTTCAAACCAAACTATAGGCGGGCTACCCAAAGGTCGTAAGTTCAAATCCTACCCGTGTGCGAATGTTTGGTTTCTTATTTAAACTAGTTTAAAAAGGAAAACTGACTTAATGACTGAGTGACATATTAACGCACAGCCTAAACTGCTAGGATAAAATTTTGACATTTTGCACCATGCTTCATTTTATAATAAAAACTTGCATTTATTTACAAAGAAAAGTGATACGCATAATTTTAACACTAGAAATAAAAATAAACTTGCTATTCCACAATTCAGACTTCAAAAAGTTGGTCATTTTTGCATGGGAAAATGTGTCAATTTCTTTAACAAATTACCGAAAAATATTGTAGAATTACCAATTAACAAATTTAAATCATTTATTAAGGATACCCTAAAAACAAAAAGTTATTATAAAGTGGCCGATTATTTGAATGATGTATACGTGTGGACCAGCTCGCACTAGTACAATTTCTGTATTTAAACATTATTTTTAAAAGAGGCTTTGACAATAGTGACTGATTTTCTTGCGCTGCTTATCTCAGCACTAGCCCACGAAGCAGTGGTAGGGCTTAAAAAATATATGTTGGGACGTGTATAAGTGCCCCCTGTGGGCCTACATACATAAATAAATGACATTTTGTGTAGGTGAGCACTATGAAAGGACAAACAACCCATAGCTGTCTATTTCCAGTACTTTTTAATAATTTCAAAAATAAAGTATTTAGAAACTAAAAGTGTCCATCATCTCCATATCTCATGATAAACATAAACGAAAAGCGAATCGCTATTTTTATAGAATCTTCGAGCAATTTCAAGAGTCTGTTTACGATATTAACGACGTGTTAGAATTATTGTAAATCAAAGAGATTCGCTCGTCTCTGATCTATTTAGTTAGCGATGAGTTATAAGGAAACATAAATAATGTATGTTCAAAGCGTCTGTGTATTATTTCTGGGTTATATTTTGTACGTTGGTACTTTAATTTACTTTTCACGTAGTAAGATACGAGTACTAATCTAAATATTCTCTATATAGCCAAAATAAATCATCACATCAGCCTATTGCAGTCCACTGCTGGATATAGGCCTCTCCAAGACGGCGCCAACTTTCACGGTCCTCCGCTTTTCGCATCCAGCCACCACCGGCCACCTTCCTCAGCTCATCGGTCCACCTAGCAGGGCGGCGTCCAACACTATGTTTCCCGAGACGTGGTCTCCATTCGAGAACCTTCCTACTCCAACGCCCGTCGGTTCTGCGACAGACATGACCAGCCCACTACCACTGCTTACTGCACCTCTGAACGATAACCAAAATTAATACCAGTGTGAATATCTTTCCCGAGCATTGATAGCCATGTCCGTATGTCGGTCTGTATGTTCGCCGCCTAGCGCGGAGAACCTTTACTAGGAAGATGTAGAGGATAATATACCTACCCTCTCACGCCTAAAAAAACGAAGTATAAGTAAGTTGTTATTACACCTTTCTATTTGTGTGGCATCCTACTTGAAGATGTAATCGCAGTTCACTCCTTAGGTTCCTACCTTCCTAGTAAGGAAGGTCGCGTCCTAACTAGGAAGAGGTCTGGGGCCCCACTCTGTAAGACAATATCCGTAGTTTAGGTTGTAGCCGTCCCTGACACTAATGCCAGCATGTCAGCGCGAGCGAGCGCTACAATGAGTTACCAAAGTAGAGCACCTGCCTATCCATCCTTACTTCCTTGTTAGGATCCTAAGTAGGATGCAACCTACCTAGTTAGGAACCTAAGTAGGAAACTTCAAATAGAATTGTGTAATAAGTGCTTTAATCTTTAAAAAAAATGGGGATGAAAATATTTTTTGTCTACCTCTTCGGGTGGGTCATCGTTAAATAGGTCTTTTACATTGTAGGCTAAAGAACACTATAATAGCTCCTGGTAGTCGGGCAACGCCATCACAAACTCCAGTTTGTAATGGCGGCTGAACGATCCTATCAGCGGCTTATGTACCGCCGGGTAGCTACCACCCTCCAACTGAAGCCCGGCGCTAAGCAGCTTGCTGTGTTCCGTCGGTAATTGGGAGTGCCAGAACCTTCTGGGTGAGCTCGCTCCATTTTAGACTTTGGCTTAGTCTAGAGTCATAAGCAAACCCATTTAAAAAAGTCAAGTACCCAATTCACAGCGGCAGAAGATTCAACAACCAACCAATCGCATTCGATTGGTTACTTATTCTGACATTTCAAAATAAGTAAAATACAATATTTAAGTTATATTAGTAGTACCTTTCGTCCTATTTTTCATCGATATTCTGAATAAAACCAATACTTGAAGCTTGGAAATAACCAACAGAACAATATTTTTGTTAATTAAATCAATCGACTGCCTTTTGAAGGGTTAAAATAAAAATATGTGTTTTATGCTTCGACATTTGGAGGGAATGATCGGTTACATGCCGACCTCTGAATAATGTAGATTACACTCGACATTCGAATCATCCGAGCGTGGGAAAACAAAAGAAAATATGCCATTTTTCTTGCAACACAAATAAATATTGCCTATTGTATGTGTTCTCTTTGTGTCATGACTCAGGGGTCCTACTGTGTGAGACGCGATCTTAGGCTCTTGCCATCACACTCACTCGCAGTGTCCTCTTGGGCATTATTAATTCCATCTGGTCTGCCTTCTTAAATTTTTTTTTTTTCACTTTGACAGAGACTTTGCAGAGGCACATCGGATTGCACTTCGGATTTAGCCTATAGTCTTACAGTAGGGCCCCTGATCCGATATGATTGCGATTCAGACGAAAATAAACGCGATCTTGCGTTACTCACACGGCACTCGAAGCACAGATACTCATCTTTTAACTGATTAATCAATGGTATTTCCTCTATGAAACGATTTTGGGCTATAAATATTTATGATTTATAGGCTATTTTGACGGAGCCAATTAACAACGTAAGTTGGCTTAAGATCAAGTGCAATATCTAATTTTTAGATTGCAAAGTAAATACTTATCACTTAAAAACAATAATAGTATTTTTTATCTATGTTTGTGTTAGAATGAATGAATGAATGCATTTATTTGCTTAAAACACGGTACAGTACGATAAAAACAAATTATATGGGTTCAGCGTGTTTTACCGATGTATCGGCAGGCAAATATTTGACGTCGTCGTCTAAAATTAACAATTTTATTTTAAATGTCAAAGAGAAAAATACAATAAAATAATTAATTATAACTAATACATGAATAATTGGATTTCAGATTACAATTTTAGAGTGCATTATACAAAAACAATTCTCATAGATAATACCTAAATCTAAACAATACATGTCAGTCCATCTAATATGTATATAAAAAATAAATAAAAAATAAACGCAGTGGTCTACCTTGGAATTAGGCGTTTCATGTGTCCATCAGAACAAAATTTTGAAACTTTTTGATCCATGTAAGGCTTGTCTGTGATATGTTTACAATGAACTACATACTTTCAAGACAGGGTCGTGAGCTATGTATTATTGTATAACTATTTACAACCTACCTACATGTATGGGTTCTTGTCGCCCATACACTTTCTTGACGGTAGTGAAAGCAGAAAAACACTTCTTGATTCTTGATTATTTATTCGTGCTAATGATGATATAGTATAGTTTCTATCGTTATTACGTTATACTTAAAAGAGTGCGTTATTTCATTACCAAAAACCGGACGCTCTTTCTAGTTACAAGAAATGAAAGTGGAACCAGAAATACATAAACTAATAGATTCAATTTTTTACCCGATCGATATTGGCAGATACGTGATTAATAAATCAATTGTTTCTTTATAAACAAACACACCCAAACTAAGCGTGAGCTTATACTATGGCAACAAGGATAACGGATAGACACTTATATACGATTCATCCGTCTTATTTATACATCCATGACTTAGGTAAAGATTCGTTTTTTTAGGGTTCCGTAGTCCGACAAGGAACCCTTATAAGATCGTTCAGTCCGTCCGTCCTAGTCTGTTACAGCAGAATATCTTCTACGTTTATGGACTGATTTGCATGTAACTTGGTTCGAGGATATTTCACATATAGACCCGCCAAAGTCGTTTACACGGTGTCCCTCCCCCTGTAATTTCTAAAGTCTTAGACCTATAAACTTCAAATCACTCACGTAAAAAAACAGGCGCGGAAACTCTTATTTAAAATTGTTTCTGGTATCCTGTGATGAATACTTTTGAAATTATAAATAAAATAAAAATATAAACTTTTTTTGCCTATACTGTCTAATGTTGTAAGCTAATGGTACGGAACCCTTTGCGCGCGAGTCCGACTCGCACTTGGCCGGTTTTGTAAATTGGGTCAAAACACATTTACTGCACAAAGCATACATTTTTATTGATAAAAAGCCGGCCCAAAATACTCTCCTCCTGAAGGGTTACAGCCTTGGCCCAATTGCTAATATACGAGGGGATTCAGCTAACCAGTGGGACAACTTTGAGCGGAAAATTAAACGAAAATAAATCTCTTTAAGTCTACTTACTTCCCTCCGACGCGCTTTTGTTTCTATTTCAGGGAACCCAGTGAACAGGACACCTCTCTGCAACAAGTAGATGTAACTCTTAATAAATAGGGAAGGAGTTAGAATTTTAAAATCGTATTGAGGCGATTTTTAAAAAGTCAGAACTGCAAGAAATTACAAAGAAAAAAACCGGCCAAGTGCGAGTCGGACTCGCGCGCGAAGGGTTCCGTACCGTTAACTTAAAACATGAGACAGTATAGGCAAAAAAAGTATATATTATTATTTTATTTATAATTTCAAAAGTATTTATCACAGGATACCCGAAACAATTTTAAATAAGAGTTTCCGCGGCTGTGTCTTTACGAGAGTGATTTGAAGTTTATAGGTCCAAGACTTTAGAAATTACAGGGGAGGGGGACACCGTGTTAACGACTTTCGCGGGCTATAACTCGCAAATGGTAAAGCTGATAAAAAAGTGTTGTACGAAAACCCTACCTTATTTTTATAGTCCTTTTCAATGATATCCCACACAAGGGGGTGCAAAAATAATTCACCCTCTCCCCCCTTTACATATATGGGGAGGTACCCTTAAAAAGGGGTAATTTTAATTATTTTTATTTTTAAAAATGAGATATGTGAAGTATCCTCGAACCAAGTTACATGCAAATTAGTCCGTAAACGTAGAAGATATTCTGCTGTGACAGACTAGGACGGACGAACTGAACGATCTTTTAAGGGTTCCTTGTCGGACTACGGAACCCTAAAAACAGAAAGGTTTTTCTAGATGGTCTTATCGCTAACAGCATTAGCTAAAAGCGATTTCTTTCAAAAAAACTTCGGGTAGAAATAAAACAATTTATCAATATTTGCAGGCTATCTTCATATGGATGAAAAACCTGACTTAATATGTAATAATTCCATCTAAACTGTATCCTTTTTCATGGGAAATTAAACATTTCATTTCATTGGATTCATTTATTTTCTCTTAAAACATAGATAAAAATGGCTGCTAGGTAAGCATATTAGTATGTACTGAGTTACATTAAACAATCATTTAGGTATGTTAAAGGGACGCTCATATTTTGGACACCCGCAAATCCTTAGTTAGATTAATTTCAAGACAGAAAAACCCAAACACTCTCCCGACCCGGGATTCGAAACCGGGACCTCGTGGATACTACCCAGCGTGCTGACCACTAGACCAACCAATACACAGCTCCGGAGTCAGGAAAGTTGGTGGTGTTAACACCCCCGTGCATCGAAAAGCACGTTAAGCCGTTGGTCCTGCGCCTGATCTCTCTAAAGGTCATGTCGGACTGCCGTCTCACCTAATTATGTGAGTGAAGGAAAAGAGAGTGCACCTGTATTGCGCACACACTCGTGCACTATAATATGTCCCGCGCAGTTGGCTAAGCTCTGTTGAGCTAGGCCGCCGTAGTCGAAATTCGGTTAGGAGGACATTATAATCCTTAATGATTTTTGTTTTCACTTTCTCTGTTTGTGGATCAGAAAAACACATTTTGACTCTGTTTTCAAATGCAGGTGGCTGTTTTTTGTTGTACCCGCTATATATAACTGCCCTCTTCGACTAATATTAGATATAGCATTTAGGAATTATAACATCTAATTAGGAATTATAGTACTTTAATAAGGTGATCTAACTTACTAACCTACAGTTTTAAAGTACTTGCACCCTTCATAATGAATTGAGTGCGTCAGATCTCCACAAAGTTGTGCTTAAAGCTGTTTTTCACTGAGCACAAAGTTTGCAGTTGCGGTCATTATGCCAAAGTTTGTTAGGACCATTATTACAGTGTAGGGTGACCATGATAAAGAAGGACCATAATGAACTTGATACTAAACTCGATTCGGGATGCTGGACCTGAACTCTTGCGCGACCTTCCTGCAGTCCTCAGAAGAGGTGCGGGGGCGAGACACGTTAGACGCCAGCGGGTGACGGGTGATGTTGCGGGGAAGAGGATTTCCTTTGACAATCGCGTGTGATTGGCTCTTTCTCGTCCCCCCGTCTTGCGGTCATGCACGATCTTGTCAGACTATACAGTTTGTCCGGGTTTTGACTGGCGATAATTTAAGTGCATTTTATTTACCTATCAAAGTTTAGGGAGATAATCGTAATGAAAGAAATTTTTTGCAAAAAAAAATGAAAAACAATACATTTTTGGATTTAGTTTTGTCATCATCGTCAAATTTAAGAGCTAGGCTCTTGTCGGTGTAGTTTTTTCTATTCCTCTCTGCTTTTCGCCCTTCTCTTAACCTCCTGATACGACCCGACATTTAACTTTTCTTTTATTTGCTGCATGTAGCTTATTCTTGGTCTTCTTCGCTTCCTTTTTCCTTCTATTCTTCCTTCTGTTATCGTTTTAATAAAATTGTCGTGTCGAATCAGGTGGCCTAACATTCGTCCCCTCCTACACTCTATTGTTTCCATCAATCTCCTTTTTTCCCTAACCATAGACAAAACTTCTTCATTTGTTTTCTTCTCCGTCCAACTTATACGCTCCATTCTCCTCCAGCACCACATCTCGAAGGCTTCCAGTCTCTCTCTGTCCCTCTTTGTCAATGTCCACGCTTCACATCCATAGAGTGCTATACTTCAAATGTACACTTTAACAAGTTTTTTGCGATCTTTGCTTGATATTCTGGCCTTGAGCACGTGCTTTTTTGCATTATAAGCTTGTTTCGCCATCGCTATCCTTGCTTTTATATCCTGTGTACATCTGGAGTCACTAGTTATCAAGCTACCTAGATATTTGAAGGTTTTAACCTGTTCTATTTTTGTGTTATTTATTGAGATACGGCTATATTTTTCCTTTTTAGAAGCAATTAGTGTTTTTGTTTAATTTATGTTAATTTTGAGACCAAATTCTTTAAAAATAGTGTCCATTTCTGTAACCAGTTCTTCCAACTCCAATCTGTTTTCTGCAATGGCTGCAATATCGTCGGCAAAATGAATGAATTTAAATACGTCCCCATTAATTTTGACGCCCCCCTTTTTTGATTCCGTTATTCTGCGTATCGCACATTCTATGAATAAATTAAAAATTAGCGGTGAAAGTGGACATCCCTGCCTAACTCCCTGTCTTATTTTTGCCTTTCCGTTTTCCTCTCCTACTTTTATTACCGTTTCTTGGTTTTTATATAATTCATAAATAATCCTTCTGTCTCTATAATCCAATCCAGCTTCTTTGAGTACTTCCATCATTATTTTCCAATTGACCTTATCGAACGCCTTTTCTAAGTCGATAAAAGCTGTATGTGTATCCATGTCAAAATCCAGTCTCCTGTCTATTACCAATCTCAAAGCTAGTATCGCTTCTCTGGTTCCCTTCTTTTGCCGAAACCCATATTGATCCGGTCCCAAAAAACACTCTGTTAACGGTCTTATTCTGTTAGTTTTGTAATAGGTTTAAAAAACTATTCAACTGTTTTTCAGTTTTTTTTCTCTAAGGCAATTAATAATTTTGAAATGGCCTTTATTTCACTTGCTAGTCGATAGCGTTACCTTTCAAATGAATTATTTTCATAACTATTAGGACCTTCGATCCATAGGTATAGTATTTTTTTTAAATAACTAAAATGGCTGCCATTTCAAGAGGGGGGAGAGTTAAGCACAACATGGGGATTTTCCGTCGATAACATTTGATGAATTAATATCCCATATATTATCGCTCGTCCAAACCCGGACTCACTGTATAAAAAAATCCTGCAACATCACAAAAACCTGGAAGTCCTACTGTTAACCCACCGCGTACCTCCGGGACGAGATGGCTCTCTCAATCACATTACCGCGGTGAGCGGCCGTCACTAATCAACTCATTATAACAACCCAACTACTCTGTTAAGCTCAGTGGGACAAAGCTTTATAAATGTGCAAAAGCTTGTAGGTGGCAATGGTAAATGGAAAAGCTTTTAGAGTGTAAACTGTAATGTAAGTTACCTTAGCTGCTGACTCGGTAAACTTCGTAGGTACTGCCTTGTAGATTTTTATGACTTCCTCGCAATTTTATGTTTTTTTTCTGCTTACAATTTTTATCGGACTTCAACAAATATTTGAAAAAGATAGCCTACTCGGTTTAGTCGTTCTTGAGCGTTTTTATATATTTCGTCATCAAGTGAGATTTGAGCCCCAGACCCCATGCGGCCACGACGCTCATGCTTACCGGTGCAAAATTGGCGACCATATTCTGCGTCGAACACTACCCACCTCCCGGGACATCGTTCCTTTTTGTTTTGTTTTCAAACTAGTGGTTGCCCGCAATTTCGTTTGCGTGGACTCAATGGTACAAATAATTGACTCATACTTCCATCACCGCACAGAATCGTGACCTCTCATTTATATGTACTATGTCGTATGGTGAACCCTGCATCTCCAAATGTACTGTTTATATCGAGATAAAACACACCCTTGGCTAAATATATCTTCGAAGTACACTTACGAAAATCATCAAATCTTCTGGTAGGACTCCAACCCACGACCTCTTGCTATCCGGGCGATTGCTCTTCCTGCCAATGAGCTACAGAGGACGTTACTCACTCAAAATTTACACAATTTTACGGATTACTTCGCGATTTATTATATTTTATTTAAAACCTGATGTTCCAGCGTTCGTGGTCACAGGTAGACTAAGTAATTATTAGTCATTACATCGTTTTGAAAAATTAAACTACCGTCACTAATGAATATTAATTTACGTTCCTGTTTACGCAGAAAGAGCTAACCGCGCCTTGAATATTGCAGTGCGAGTTGTTGCTTGGGTTTTTGCTAGGATCCCATGCCGGTGGAACTTTTTTTCACTTGAAATTATTTTATTTGTTAAAACTTGCAATGAAATTGTCATAATTAAAAAAAACATTTCAGCTCTGATAAAATTCGGCTAGAAGAACATAATTATTATGTTAATGAGGCTATTACTATATATTTTACACCTGAATGTTGCATGCCGCCGACAGGCTTTGTCACCCCATATCAACCATAAACAATAGAGCAAATACAAATATGTATGACAGCCTATTATCATCAGTCACGTATTCACAGTCAGTCACACATACTAGTTATAGGGACGAGTCAGCCGTATCACGAGTGATACGGCTGCTGAATTAATACAATTATATTATTATTTTGAGTTAAAGTCTCTTGCCATGTCTATCTGAATTTATGAATTTTTGCGATGATATTTTAAGCTAATGAACTGATTCTTCGAATCTGTTTATACGTGGTAATTTGCCCGGTTAAAACTTTTTACCTAATATAGAATAACCGTGTAGTTACTTATGAAACAAATCAAAAGAGTTTAGCCTTTTTAATTGATTAATAGTTGAGACATGTATTTAGAGTAAGCACACAAGCATTCATATCCAATATGCACTTAACCAATGACTGCTCATCTCCTTTAAATATGAAAACTGACTGAATGACTGACATATCAACGCACAGCCCAGACTACTAAGTTAAACACTTGAAATTTTGCACCATGATTCCTTTTGCGATCATTAAGAAAGTATTTTTGGAAATCCACCCCTGTAAAAAAAGGGGGTAAAAAAAGAGGGGGAGGGGGTAAGTTTTTATAAAAGTTCGTCAGAATTTTAAAGCTAAATCAATAAAAAAATATGTTTTGCTTAGAAATTTAAAATGGTCTATTTTAGGATTTTTAAAAATTATCTGGGGTAAAAAGCCGGGTGGAAGTTTGTATAGGAAATTCGGAATTGCAAAGACGAAGTCGCGGGCAACCGCTAGTTTCAACATAAACCAATACTAACGTTTAAAGATAGTGCTTTTACCTTACAGTAGTAGAGAAATTGTCTAAATTTCATTGTTGCAGACTCACAAAATACCCTTCCCTGCCCGAGTCCTCACAAAATTCACAAATATTACCTACATGTAGCCCGGGTGGCTTTAAAACGTAACACTTACAAGACGCGAGGCGATAAATGAGATTGCCTGGGAAATATATTTCATAAAAAATAAGTAACAACTCATGTGAGATCTAAATGGAAGATGAAATAAAATTATATCGTCGACAAAAGAATTTGGTGGAAGGATGTTATTGATCATACCAGAATATTTTTTTGCTAAGCGTTTCAATATGTGCAGATTCTTAAAATAATTGGAAGGTGGGTTTGGTATTTTTAAGTTAGTGAACTACCGAAAATAGCCTAAGAAAATAAACTTGATATGTATAAGGACTAGGTTAGGCAATCACCTGGTATGCGAGGAACGTGGGTTCGATTCCCGCTTCTAGTGGTTTTTTCAAGTGCAATAATATAGGTATTTAAATTGCAAAGTGAACGCTTATCACTAAAAAAACAATAATTTATCGTATTTGCAAGCTTCATCTTTCGATTGTTAAATACTTGCAAAAGCATTTCTTTCGAGTGTTTAGGGTGGAATCCCAATAACATTGTTGAAAGCAACGCGGCATTACAGCGTTAAGAAGCACTTCAAAATTTCGACAGGCTCTGCAAACTCCAGGGTGGCCGAGAGTTAATCGCCCGGTATTCGAGGAACGCGGGTTCGATTCCTCTGGTGGTCATTTTTTCAGGTGCAATAATATATGTAAGTAAATATCTAATTTCGTATAATTACAATATAAGATCATCATTCAGATATGGTTCATCTTTCCTCGGTTGGCACGTTTCGCTTTACCTAGGTAGCCTCTAAATTATGCGATTTACACTAACACTCCCCATTGATGCGATTGTATTGAAATGCCGCATTCAATATCCTACCAGGGCCGTACTCAGAATCTTCTTGTATACTAAAAAATCTTTTTGTATACTGGATTTACCAGCATAAAAAAATGCTTAACATAGTAGCTACTATTACTTTCCTACATTTAAAATATTTTTTTTATTGTTATACAAGTAAAAGTTTTATTTGTTAGTAGTGTAAGTCTACCATAAACAAAACTGTTTCGCACTTGTTATTCTTACTGGCAACATTATTTCTTATTTAATACGCGAATGTTTTTTTTTAATTGTAGCGTCTTGGAGTGAAGACCACGAAAAGGCAAACGTAGCGTGGGTCGCCCAGTGGCTCGTTGGACGGAGGACCAGGGCTCTATTTCACCAAACCGACATTTGTCAGTGACATATGTCTGATAAAAATTGTCAAGTGACATATGTCAAGCGACAAGTCTGAAAATATTTTGAACATTCCTTATTCCTAGCATTAATGTGACAATTGTCAGTATCATAATACTAATAACAATTGTCTTGTGAAACAGTAGTATTTTTTACAACTCGACATATTTGTAGAATTGTCGAGAATTCTTGACATGAGGTCGGAGCTGTGTCTGTTTTGTGTGACAATTGTAGTGTTTTCCCCGTGCAAACAAAAGGTACGGCTGTAATAGCAATTTAGACAAGTTCTCATTCTGAAGAAATAATAGAGAATGAATAAATATTTTAATAGAAATCAGTAACTTTATATTTAAAGAAAAATATAGAATAAGTAAAACCATTGTGACACTTGTCGCACCTGTCACATTTGGTAAAATAGGACCCTGGTGAGGGTTACTGGCAATACCTGGATAAGAAGGGCTACTGATCGGGATGAGTAGCGTAGATTGGGAGAGGGCTACGTCTAAAAGTGGGCGCTGGAGGCTGATGTGATGAGTTTTATTTAACTCGACTGGTAACACCGTCCAATCGGTAAATTGGAGCGGGGCATTCAAGTTCGAAAAGCGGAGCTGGATTTTTATAATGATTGTAAGAGCTATCATGGTACAGTCACAAGCAATGAAATGTATACAAATTAGTTTTTATGCCATTTCAACAAGGTCTGAAATCGAATGCAGATGTATAAATATTGATGCTCGTGACTGTACAATACAGCCTGGTGACAGCCAGTGGAGTATTAGTAGTAGGGATTTTACCCTGTGGGTATACCCTAAAAAGGAAAACTGACATATCAATGCACTGAACTAACTGCTAGGATTGGAAACTTGAAATTTTGCACCATTCTACATTTTAAGTGCGATGAGAACTAAGCAAGAATTTTTGGAAAATCACTCCGTAATGGGGCAAAAAGGAGGGGGGAGTGGAGCATAAGTTTGCATAAAACTCCGTGTGTGTTTAAGGTAAATCGATAAAAATTGGGATTCAGCTATGTATTTAATAAGAAATTATATCTAATTAACAAAAATTGTTTGGTAAAAGGAGACCCCAATTAACTTTGTAATTTAATCAGTTTGTTAATATAAATAAGATATTTTATTTTTGAAGAATAACGTATTTCATTATATTTTAAAATTGAGCCGGGTTGAAAGTGGATGGAAGTTTAATTGGTGAATCCGATATTTTCGAGGACAAAGTCGTGAACAACGTCTTATAATTTAGAAATGTGCTGATGCAATTTGTCACGCATTTTTAGAAGGTTTTGTCTTGTTTTCGTCTAATTCTAGCCGTCATAGTTTAACATCCCTACTAAATCGAATGTATTCTGTAATTTCCTTGGGGACTAGCAGCTGCTTAGTTGACGTTTCTAAATTCTTATAGTGTGCCTCTTTTCGTTTCTCCATCAGCGAAAGAGTAATTTATTCTGTAAATGAAACAGAAACTCGTAATTAGCAACCATCCAACGTTTTTCATTAACCCGACTCAATATTTTCAGTTCTATCAACCCTTAGTACGTGCCTGCGCCACGCCGCGCCCACCAACACATTGCTGTTTCAGGACTTTCCCGACCGCATCGCGAAACCTGCCCTCTCTCTCGCACTTCGCGGAAAAGTCTATTTGTGTCCTTCTCTAGAGTTGAGGCGGGAAACTGTGTAGCATTGCGGAGTTGCGGACAGACCTGTAGATTCAATCGTGTCGTGTAGACGCTTTTAGTTCGCACGTAGCGCTCGTAGATAAAGTTTTGTGTTGGTGTTGTGAAGTGGAGTGTAGTGTTAGTGTTGTAAAAAAATGCATTGGAAGACGTATTAGTGAGGTAAATTGTTAAGATGGTGCAAATAAGTCGATTTGTCGGCTGGTTTCGGTGTAAGTGGGCTGGTTTCGTGGCTTTTCAGTTGAGATTTTGACATTAGATTAAAAGAATTTGTTTTAATAATCAATGTATGTAAACATCAGTTTTTACTTTAGCTTTAGTGAGCTTAACATAAGCTAAAGGACAATACATAAGATAGGGACAACATAAACCTGAGATTGGTTTCAATAGGGTTATTTAATTTGGTCAGGAATGCGATATTTTTATACAATTAATAAAAAACCGGGAAAGAGCAAACCAAATTGGATTGATAGATAGATACTCTTTATTGTCACCTGAAAACAATTTACAAACATATACTCGTAATAAAAGACAAACCATGTTGTTAGGTACAATGTAGATTGATATAATATTGACGTTTAAAAGTAGCATTTTGTGTCTTAATTTGAATAAATGATTTTTGAATTTTGAGGGTTCCGGACAATCAAAAGATTTTTTATATGACATAAATTCATGTATGCATGAATATGTATGATTTATATGTAGGTATATTAACTTATTTTTATGTATTTTGTTAATTATTATTTATTTGTTCATTACACCTATTCAATGATTTTGCACCAAACTCCCCCTTCCTGTGAATGAGTATGTTCCTTTACCTAAAATGTACATTGTACATTTTTCCGTGTAAATCTCTGTACTTACTGTTTTTTCTGTTATGGTGTGCAATAAAAAATCTATCTATCTACCTAAAACATTTTGATTACCTGCAAAATGTTAGAAAAGGTTCATTTGGCCACACTTATCTTTGGATTGTGTTAATTCAGCAGCTTCGTTTTTGTTAAAGCTTCAAGGGGCAGTAGATATAAAGTATAAGATGTGAATTTCAATTTAATAACTCTTCGCGTTTTTGAGAAAAAGGATATTGATAGATAGACGGACAAGAAAGTGACCCTTAATGGGTTCCATTTTTCCTATTAAGGTACGGAACCTTTAGTATTGGAGACGACTATCTCATTTGAATTTACTAATTAATTAGTCATTATTGCAAAAACATAGCCAATTAATAGAAAAGTACACCAAACTCTAATTAATTATTATTATAAACTTGATTAGCACTTTGGTGCATTTTTATAGAAAACGACGATATTATAGTTATGACTATGACTAATTTTATAACTAATTTTATGGCAATATTTATGACTAATTTTATACTAACTTACAATACATCGATTTTTCATGGTTGCATTTTTTAACTGGATAATTTTGCATTGAGCTTTGAGCAACGCAAGCTAGCTTTTTAATAACTAATTACAATATGTTCTTTATTTGTAACAAAATTAATTCAATCAAATTTTCATAAGGTCCTATTAGATTTGGTTTCGTATTCGTCGGTCAATATATTAATTAGGATTGGATAAACAAAAGATAATAATTAGGGCGAGTTATTCCCAAAAGTCAAAATTACCTTTGCCCTGAGAAGTTAACCTTAACTGTCTTTTGTCTTATCTCTATATTCGATTCAAGACCTGTCTATTCTATTTCTATTGTACTGTTATTCTAATATGTATTCGCTTAGCATTAAATTAAATAATGAATCATCACATTCACCAAAAGTTTATACCAATAACTTAAATAATCATTTATCTATGGTTTCATGACTATGATTTAGAATATATTACCAAATGAAACTTGTGAAATACAAAAACAAGTCACCACACTTATATGTATTTTAAAGAGGGAGAAAAAAAAATCCTGGAACTACTGAACTGATTTTGAAAATGTTTTCCTCATTAAACACTCTATCGAAAGGTGAAAACGTCCTGAAGATCCATTTAATTAAACATAAATTAAGTTTGCGTTTTGTACCTACTTACCTACACACAGACAAACGCGGCGGGGGACTTCAATAAAATAAAATACTAACGAACCACCCGGGCGCGCCCTGTCTTCTTACGGGTGTAATATGCATGAACTAAACATCTACTTTATAATTTTTTACCTCATAAATGAGGGTCGTGATAATTATTTGATACTAGTGGTTCCCCGCGACTTCGCCGCAAGAGTTGGATTTTCCATATAAACTTTCATCCCCCATTTCACCCTCTTAATGTTTTTATATCGCGACAAAATGTAGCCTATATCCTTTCCAGGGTCTCGAACTGTCTCTATACCAAATTTCATCTCAATCGGTTTAGTGGTTTAAGCGTCAAGAGGTAACAGACAGACAGACACACTTTCGCATTTATAATATTAGTACGGATGTAAGGCTGGCTCGTTGGTCTAGTGGTCAGCACGCTGGGTACTATCCACGAGGTCCCAGGTTCGAATCCCGGGTCGGGCCGAGAGTGTTTGGATTTTTCTGTCTTGAAATTACTCAGACACAGCTCCGGAGTCAGGAAGTTATTGGTGTTAACACCCCCGTGCCTCGGAAAGCACGTTAAGCCGTTGGTTCTGCGCCTGATCTCTCTACGGTCATGTCGGACAGCCGTCTCACCGAATTATGAGAGTGAAGGAACAGAGAGTGCATCTGTGTATTGCGCAATCACTTGTGCACTATAATATGTCCTGCGCAGTTGGCTAATCTCTGTTGAGATAGGCCGCCGTGGTCGAAATCGGCTAGGAAGACATTATGAATGTAAGATTGATAAATTCACATACAACGACATTCCTGGCAATTTTAATGGAGTGTTTTGCCATTGCCTTCTCCATTTCACACACTAGCTAACTAGTCTGCCGGTTTCCTCACTGTGTTTTTCTTCACCGTTAGGCAGCGATATTTTTGAAATGATCCCTAAGTTTGTATCCCAAGTCAGTGGTACAGGCGGGATTCGATCTCTACACACGACCGATGAGAAGTGTTACTACTATAATAATGATGATGATGTCCTCCACGACGTGACCGTCGACGGCGACACCTTGTCAGTTTCTGGCATGACCTCGGAGGTGACTTGCAAACCCGAACTTGGTCCTGAACGTGCGACTGCATAAGCTGCACTGCAGCTGTCCACTTGTGTTGTAGGTGTAGTTATAGGAGACCTTGGGGCGTGACTTTCGAGCATGGCATTTGGCTTCGAGTTCATTGAGACGGGCTGCTTCAAACTTCTCAATTCCATTTTTGACTGCATAACGCCACTCTGGCCTCATCAATGCGTCTTTCTCCCACGTATTATGCGACATGCCACAGGACATTAGATCGTTTCAGGACGTCCTTGTATCGAAGATATTGCCCTCCAAACTTCCGTTTACCGCTGAAAAGTTCCGCATAGAAAAGCCGCTGGAAGAGGTACGAAAGTTCCGGTACCTCGGAACGCTAATACGCGACGAAAACCGCCTTGAGTCCGAGATAGCTGCCAGGATCGCTAGCGCTGCCGCGGCCTTTGGTGGACTCAACCAGAGGGTGTGGAAATCCCACGACCTCCATCTACTAAAATAATAATGTCCTCCTAGCCGAATTTCGACTACGGCGGCCTATCTCAACAGAGATTAGCCAACTGCGCGGGACATATTATAGTGCACAAGTGTGTGCGCAATACACAGGTGCACTCTCTGTTCCTTCACTCTCATAATTTGGTGAGACGGCAGTCCGACATGACCGTAAAGAGATCAGACGCAGGACCAACGGCTGAAACTACTATACCTGTACATTATAACCTGCATCAAGATCCTTTACTTAAAAGATTCCAGCTCTAAAATAAGATTATCGTGATACTTAGGAATTTAAAAATGTATGTATTTGAAATATTATAATTAAGCATACAGACAGCAGGAGCGACTGTGTTTTATACTATGTAAAGATGTAGCGATGAACAATAAAAGAATGTAAGTAACAACAAAACCTTTTTTGCATCGACGGTTATAAATAGAGATTTTAATATCTCAAATCTTCATTTTCATAAACGTTTCTCCGAGGTTTCTCTATTGAAAAGCGAACTTCAATACTTACGGTGCTATTTTCAGCGAGGAATAAAATCCAGCCCTATTCAGCTAGGTTCATACTTGACGAGAACACTATGAAAACATGGTTTCAATTAGTCGAGGTTTAATATTTATATGGCTAGGGCAGATTGAGCCGCTGTGATTTGCTTTGCAAATTACTTTGATTGGAAATGAACGTAAGCGGATCGATTACGTAATTTTCAAAGTGTGGTTGGTGGCTTGATGTCTATTTATTGACGACCTCCGTGGTCGAGTGGTGTACACACCGGTTTTCATGGTGTCGCCAGCTCTGAGGTCCCGGGTTCGATTCCCGGTCAGGTCAATGTAGAAAAATATTTTTCTATATTGTCTTGGATCTGGGTGTTTGTGGTACCTTCGTTGTTTCTGATTCCCATAACACAAGTGCTTTAGCTACTTACTTTAGGATCAGAACAATGAATGTGATGTTGCCCACATATATATATATATATATATATATATATATATATATATATATGTGGGCAACATCACATTCATTGTTGACATCACATTCATGATATTTGTCCACATATATATATATATATATATATATCTATCATATATGATTTAAGTACTAGCTAGAATTCGCATACAAACTGTTATCCCGCATTACCATCAATGTGAAATTAATCGGTGTTTTTATTGTCATTTTGCTATTCTAGAATGAATCCAAAAAATTACAGATCATCAAAACTGATTTAGCCGTTCTAGAGGTATAAAGTGTTCGAATAAACTCGACTTTGTTTTATATATTTAAGAGAAGATAAGAGAAATGTTTGGAAAATAATATTATCAAGTAAGTACCAATCACAAAACCTTAGGTTTTGACGGTTTGATGACGAATAAAATCAATAGATTTTCAAACCAAATGATTTGTCGCAGACTAATACGTATAAATTGTAAGGCTGGGATTAGTAAATGGGATAAAATATTTGAATTTAGCGACTAAGGACAATGCCGGCATCTAAACTGCAACAACCAGTCCAGTAACCACAAATACCTACGAAAAATATTTGCCAGTTTATATTTTGCACATTTTAAACTGCTGTGAAAGTACCCCACCCTACCCTGACATTACCCTTTCTAACTTTTTGAAGTCCACAGCGGTGTATGTCCCTAAATTATAATGTTATATGTTATTCTATCAGTTGAAATAACACTATTAATAAGTATAATGACGACCACTTTGATGCAGTGATGCGCGCTTTGGACTACGGCACTAGCGATTCCGGGTTCGAATCCCGCAAAGGGTATAGGGAATGCACGAGCATTTTTACCTAAGGATGGATGTTTAGTAAACCTATTTAAAAGTAGATACAAAAACTTACGCTTAGTTTAGGGCTAGGCAATTGGTCTGATTGTTAAAAAATATTATTTTACAATATTATATAATTCATTTATTTATTGAATACAATATTTTATTTACTACACAAAAGATTATTTATTTATTTTTCGGGTTCCGTACCCGAAGGGTAAAAACGGGACCCTATTACTAAGCCTCCGCTGTCTGTCTGTCTGTCATCAAGCTGTATTTCATAAACCGTGATAGCTAGACAGTTTTTTTTCATAGATTATGTATTTCTGTTGCCGCTATAACAACAAATACTAAAAACAGAATAAAAATTTTATTTAAGGGGGGCTTCCATACAACAAACGTGTTTTTTTACCGTTTTTTGCTCGCTATTAATAACGGCAACAGATAGACGCTTGAAATATTTACAGAATATTAAGTTGTATATACACTTTACAAATAAATAGGTAAAATAAAATATTAAGGGAGCCTCCCATACAAGTACAAAAAACGTGAATTTTTTGCTTGATATTTATAATGACAACAGGCGGACGCTTAAAATATTCACATAAATTATGACGTATTGCACTTTGACGGCCGTCTTGGTGTAGTGGTTTGCGCCCCGGACTTCTAAACCAGGCGGTTGCGGGTTCGAAGCCCGCAAGGGGCAAATGTTTTTGTGATGAGCACGAGCATTTGTACCTAAGTCATGGATGTTTATAAATGTATATAAGTATGTCTATCCGTTATCTAGTCACCATAGCACAAGCTCACGTTTATAGTTTGGGGCTAGGTAATTGGTGTGTTTGTTGAAACAATTTATTTATTATTTACTAAAAAAAATATTATTAATATTATATAAAAATAAATAATTAAATTAAAAAAATAATGTTTAGGGGGGCTCCTATACAAACGTGTTTTTTGCCTATACTGTCTAATGTTGTAAGTTTAAGGTACGAAACCTTTCGTGCACGAGTCCGACTCGCACTTGGCCGGTTTTTTTTAACAAACGCTGACTTGGCCGGATAGAAGTCATTATTTTACTGTAAGCAATTCTCAAGGGTAGCAATAAATAAACCCTTGTTATTCCTATGTGGTTAAGTAACTAAGTTATGTTCAATTCTGAAGCACACACAAAGGTGCAGTTCGCTAGCTGTGTCAGCAACTAAGCCAGACTAAGAACAAGTCCAGACTGAGACGAAACTTGGCGCTAATTCCCCGTGCTACTTTATTGTCTGCAAAATTGCGTAAATCAAATATTGTAGCTTTGCAATACATTGCCGTCCATAGAACAAACATAGGCATATTACACTAGTGGTTCCCCGCGACTTCGCCCGCAAGAGATGGATTTTCCATATAAACTTTCATCCCCCATTTCACCCTCTTAATGTTTTTATATCGCGACAAAATGTAGCCTATATCCTTTCCAGGGTCTCGAACTGTCTCGATACCAAATTTCATCTCAATCGGTTCAGTGGTTTAAGCGTCAAGAGGTAACAGACAGGCACACTTTCGCATTTATTATATTAGTACCTATGGATTAATATAGGGTGTTATTGTGAACAGTCTTATCCTTTATGAGGGTGAATATGGCCATCAATACCTACAACTTTTACTATGAAATCAACAGTGAAATCGTAAAAAAATAGCTCTCCATACATTGTCACCGAGGTAGCGGAATTATTTGTATGGAGCATCAGTTTTTTTTTTAAGATTTCGGCCATGGTCCTATAGTAAAAGTTGTAGGTATTGATGGTCATATTCAGCCCCTTAAATGATAATACTGCTTACACTAACACCCAGGAGGTGCTTGTGGCGCAGTGGCGGCAGCGCTTCGGTAGTGATACCAAAATTTAAGCAACACACGGCGCGGTCGTGATTGGATGGGTGACCATTCCGACCATTAAAGTGACGACCATGACAAGCATCTCCATGCTTTGGAAGGCACGTTAAGCAGTTGGTCCCGGCTAATATCTGTTGGTATTAGTCGTTAAGCCTAGACAGAGTCCCTAGGGCGGCTTGATAACATCTGACAGTAAGGTTTGTCACTTGCCTTACAGACACCCCTCCACCAATCCGCACTGAGCCCGCGTGGTGAAGTATGGCTCGTTCCTCCTCATAGTTGAGGTGAGGCCTTTTCCCAGCAGTGGGATCTAATAGGCTGACTTTACACTAACAATAAAAACATAAAATATCCTATACGAGTATACCTTACGTTTGTTGCTCTATGACATCTTCTGAAAAGAAAAATAATCAATGTTTAAAAGACAAGAAATCTAATTAGGTAAATATTGTTAAATTAACAATACATTTTCAGCCAACGATCAAAAGAAATATACCAAAGATAAGTTGGAGACTAGAAGCCCAATTTGGGGATAAAAAGAAGTTTTTTTTAAAAATTAAGAACGATTTGATTGTATAAACTTGTGGAATATTTTAATTTATGCTACTACGGTATCGAAAAAGAAAAATGTGAGGAATTTTTTTGCGAGTAAGTATGAGTAATCCATACTAATATTATAAATGCGAAAGTGTGTCTGTCTGTAAGCCCTTGACGCTTAAACACCTGCACCAATTGAGATGAAATTTGGTATGGTACAGTTCAAGACTCTGGAAAGGACAAAGGCTACATTTTGTCGCGATATAAAAAAAATAAGAGGTGATACGGGGGATGAAAGTTTATATGGAAAATAAAACTCTTGCGGGCGAAGTCGCGGGGAACCACTAGTAATAAATAATAATGTCCTCCTAGCCGAATTTCGACTACGGCGGCCTATCTCAACAGAGATCAGCCAACTGCGCGGGACATATTATAGTGCACAAGTGTGTGCGCAATACACAGGTGCACTCTCTGTTCCTTCACTCCCATGATTCGGATCCGGAGTCAGGAAGTTGGTGGTGTTAACACCCCCGTGCCTCGAAAAGCACGTTAAGCCGTTGGTCCTGCGCCTGATCTCTCTACGGTCATGTCGGACTGCCGTCTCACCGAATCATAGGTATGAGTACAGCAGGTACAACACATTACTCATGACTAGCAATGAAAAGTCTACGAAATTAAACTTACTTACCTAGTCATAATTCATTGTAATAAATCCACAAATCGAACATCTGTATATAAATATTAGCTCTTGCTTGTACGTAATAAAATGCAAATAATATTTTTACATAAGGACCATTTAGATTTCCACTTACATGTATCTGCTGCTCCTAAATCGGCTTTTTAGTCATAAAGAGGTTACTCCATCGCACTGTAAATAAATAATTACATAAATAAATTGTTTCAACAAACACACTAATTACCTAGCCCCAAACCCATGCCCAAACTAAGCGTGAGCTTGTGCTATGGTGACTAGGATAACGGATAGAAATACTTAAATACATATAAACATCCATGACTGAGGTACAAATGCTCGTGCTCGTCACACAAACATTTGCCCCTTGCGGGATTCGAACCCGCAACCGCCTGGTCCGGTGCGCGAACGACTACACCAAGACGGTCGCCAAATATAAAATGTCTGTTAAATATGACAATGAAGACAGGTCAATGATGATGATGACTTTTATGCAAACAGGAATAAATAGGTACAGTGGGCCTCACATCAACCTACCTTGATCTGTCAAATTTCTTCCACCATATTATAAATGATATAAAATATTTTAATCTTATGTTGATCGCATAGAGTTAATTTAGGTTTTACAGATTTAGGAAGGTTGATGCGAGGCCCACTGTATATAATATTCGCAATGTGAAGTGATGTTCAGTTTTTTTTATGTCCACGATGTTATATTTTTGTGATATTATTTTTCTCAAATAAATATTATTCATATTAACTAATTGAATCAACCACATTTTTTAAGCATTTCCCAAGTTCATTAATACATTTATGTAATTACTTTAAGATATCCTACCTAATTACTTTGGAACTTCAACATCCTTAAAGGTTACACAGTAAAAGTTTAGTGCCTATCTAAAAACCACTCACCTTTTATGAGAAAAGCCACGAAAACAGCTTTCTAATCCACTTAACTGCACCACCATTTGCACTCAAGTAATTAACTAAATCGAATATGCAATTCACAAAACAAACACAAACTTTTTTTGTTTCAGGTTAATTAGAAAACTCAGAGTTTCCCGCTCGGTTCGTGTATAAATAGTTTTTAAAGTGGGAGTATTATTGTATAGAACGTTCTAAACACACATTCATATTTCATCATAGAACAATATTTTCGATAAAACTGTTTCGGTATTTACTCAGATCTAAATATTTTATCGCGATGTGTTCAGAACTGCAAAACATACCGCTATTGAAATGGAAATTCAAATAAAGGAACGCGGGACCACGGTGTTCGAAATCCGAATTTAGTACACGGCCTTGGTAAATAAAAATTAGAATTTTGAATTTGGAATCGCTTTTGAGTTCCGAAATTGCCAGATCTGGCGGTATGGCTATGTACCATTGCCTGGTAAATAAATAACACTACTAGGTACTAAGTTCCGAATAGTGTTTTTGTTTTTAAATTGCGATTTGAAATTCGAACGCAATGGCGTCTCCTTCGAATACGCCAAAAGCGCCGTCGCCGCCGCCAGGCCACACTCCCAGCAAGATGGAGCGAAGGATGTCACACTTCAAGGAGTATAAGTTCTTCAGATCATTCAGCGCAAAGGTTGAGAACTGGCCTATGCGGAAAGCGGAGCAGCTGTGGAGGAAGATGCGCGAGCGAAAAATTGCAGGTTAGTTGTAGTTTTTATGGCTATTTGACACCACCAATCGGTTGTCCAGTTGACGTACTTTTATTAAACTGTCTTTTATTAAGAGTCAAAACGCTCTTCTTCCTTAGATTTTGTATGGGAATAGAAAACTATGACGTCATATTATTTCACTATACTCAACGAACGTACTTTTTATCGAGTTTAGCAAAAATTATATATCAAATACTGCAGATAGTTAAAAATATCAATGAACGTGTGTTTATAAAATAATCTGTTATTTTTAAGAAATAGGGTTTTAAATAAGTAAATTCTATTTGTGAATAGTGTATTACCCAAATATTAGTGTCAATGTAGTGTAAGGTTTAAAGCAATAAGTGAAATGGAAGAAATTAGGTATTAGTAAGATTTTTCGATAAATAGTTTTTTTGTTGCAACCATTTTGTAAATTACGTTAATTATTGGTATATTAGGTACTGCTGTCCTATACTTTTGTATATTAGGTACTTGTGTACTCATGTTTTATACCGATTTCAACAAATACAAAAGGGAGGGTAATGATTTTATGCGAATATCGTTGTTTTTTAAGTATTTTAGAAAATAAAAAAGACAAAATGATGTCGCCCAACGTGGGGCTCGAACCCACGACCCTGAGATTAAGAGTCTCATGCTCTACCGACTGAGCTAGCCGGGCAGATGTTACACCAGTTGAAATTATCGTTTAGTTACGGTAAGCTTTGACGTGGCAGCTTCGATGTTTACATAACTATTGACGCTTTTTTTTACCAAACAAACAGAGAATTGCAATCCTTGGCAGATATCTAAATATCTATAGAAACCAACGTATCTTCTATCGTTCTAAGATGCGCGATTTTATTTTCAGCAAAGTATTTTTGTTTCGCTTTATGCGTTCTCTTTGATATCGAAATGAGGTCAAGATCGTACTAATCTCAAAGTTGTCAATGGATTTCTGTTATTATTACAGCGCTTATTTATCGCTTCGTGTTTTTAACTTTAAAAGCATTGGATATGTTAAAATGTTAATGTAATTTAAATGCAGTATTGTTTGATCGGCTATTACTTAACTAAGCTAATATGACATTCACAAATATAATCGTCATATTAGTACCTACATTTTATAAAAAAGTAAACTTCACATCTGGACGTACTTACCTTTACTTATTTTACAAGCTGCCAAATAAATTCATAGTTGAAAATTGTTC
Source organism: Pyrausta nigrata (assembly GCA_949316185.1). Lineage (NCBI taxonomy): Eukaryota > Metazoa > Arthropoda > Insecta > Lepidoptera > Crambidae > Pyrausta > Pyrausta nigrata. The sequence goes on along the minus strand of OX438957.1, from coordinate 15,910,405 downwards.
TTTTTCCTCAATTTCAGCAGAAAATAAATCAAATAAGTTTTTATTAGTCGAATAAACGACAAAAAACGGACGGCCGTCATTATACAAAAACGCTGTGATTTTTAATTTAAAAGTCGCGTTCACCCGATTTTATTAGCTTTAGGGTTCCGTACCCGTAGAATGTCAACGGGATCCTATTACTGAGCTGTCACTGTCTGGTTTTTGTCAGCGAACTGCACCTGGTAGTAACTATTATATTTTAATTGAATGAAATGTCATGAACTGTTACAGCTAATGTTGATAACAGAGAGTCTTAGATTAAATAAAAACCGGCCAAGTGCGAGTCGGACTCGCACGCGAAGGGTTCCGTATCATTAACTTAAAACATTAGACAGTAAAGGCAAAAAAGTATATATTTTTATTTTATTTATAATATCAAAAGTATTCATCACAGGATACCTGACATAATTTTAAGTACGAGTTTCCGCGCCTGTTTCTTTACGTGTGTGATTTGAAGTTTATAGGTCCAAGACTTTAGAAATTACAGGGGGGGACACCGTGTAAACGACTATGGCCGGCTATATCTCGCAAAAATAATAATTCACCCCCCCTTTAAAAGTATGGGGAGGTACCCTTAAAAGGGGTACTTTTAATTTTTTTTATTTTTAAAAATGAGATCTATGTGTAAAGTATCTTCAAACCAAGTTACATGCAAATCAGTCCATAAACGTAGAAGATATTCTGCTGTGACAGACTAGGACTGAACGATCTTATAAGGGTTCCTTGTCGGACTACGGAACCCTAAAAATGGGGCAAGTGCGAGTCGGGCTGACGCACTGAGGATTCCGTTCAAATTAGTATAATCGCCCATTGTAAGCAACCCTTATAAGGTCAATTTGTTGTCCTTTTTTTCGGAAATGCGTAGAAATTAAAACTGAAATTAACATCAAATAATTATGTTCGCAGTTCCGTGATGTCGTAAAAAGATTAGGCTTTTAAGTAAACGCAATCCAAAGATATTATTTTTCTTTTTTTATACCCTTATTTTCAAATGTTTCGCAGGGTAACAGATAGACAGACAGACAGCGGAGGCTTAGTAATAGAATCCCGTTTTTACCCTTTGGGAACGGAACCCTAAAAATCGTCATCAAAGTAAGGCCTCTTGTAGCTAAGGAACCCTGCGTGTGCCGGTCCCACTCGCCCTTGACCGATTTTTTTGTTAATCTGGTCAAGCTTAAAAGCCTCGAGTCCTTGCTTTTAATTAAAACGGAAAATTTTAATAAGTATTTTATTACAACAGATTCATGAGACTGAAAATAATTTGTCAAAAGAAAATGTTAATTTGACCTAATTTGAAAATAATAATTGAAAACTTTTAAATTAATATCTGCTGTGATCGTAGCTACGGATTAAAAAAAAATTCTTCGTTCGATTTTTAATAAAAGGTATATTATCACCCTCGATTGAAATCTGTAAGTTAGTTTAACTGTCTGTCTTTATAATGTGTAAAAATCCAGTCCGATCTGAAAGACTGATTGATTTGCTGTTAATGATTTCTAACAGCATCAGAACAATTTATTCATAATCATAATCATTTATTTGCCTTTGAATATGGTAATAATGTATAATGAATAATGACAATAATATTTACTAATTTACATTATTATTTCTACGGATTTTTAACCGACTTCAAAAAAGGAGGAGGTTATCAATTCGACTGTATGTTTTTTTTTGTGGCTATGTTGCCGCATATCTCAGTCAGTTTTGGATCGGAACTGTATAGGATGCTAACAAAACAGTCAAAGGCGCAGCTCCCTCCTCTGACCCCCCCCCCCCCCAACCCCTCCCCCCGCCCCCAACAATAAAAATATATAACTACTTCAAGAAACAATTACTGCAGGAAATCAATTAACTCTTACCTCTGAAACGATGAATTTTATAGTTTGAGTACCGAGTAAGGACATAGAACAGTTTTTATCCCCAAAATCATTTGTATAGGGAATCCGATGATACGATATACAACAAACTACATATAAAATGCTATTGGCAAATCTTTCCCTGTTCTTCTTTAAACTGTCTTCCTTCTCGTTATTTTTTGGAGTCGGTGCCAGAAATTCTAATTCTAATGTTTTTTTGCAAGTAAGGACAGGATTCAAAACCATCTCTTGGCTGCTTGGCTCTAAGCTTCGCTGGCACCGACTCCAAAAAATAAGAGATAATAAATTGGAAATAGGTTTCTTGTATAATTTCGTAGAACAGTTAGGTAAGTTCAAGGTTTATAAAATTGTTAGTTTTAAAAAGCACTGTAGGCAGTTTTAAAGTCGTTTTTTTTTAAAGACATTTTTAAATGAAAAATCCTGGAGCTTATGTGTGACCTACGACACTCAAACTCCGGCTAAATCTACCTCAACCAAGGGACTTTGATCTCAAGCGCAACACTCTTGGAGCATAAACAGTAGAAGTTACGACAGGAATAACAAACATCTTGGCAATAACAGTAACACATCTGCGGTCATGTAATGCTGATATTATCATAATAATATTGGTTTGCTTGCTATAAGTTGCGATCGACAGCTGTGAGAAAAGAAACCCTACCGTCTTTATTGGTACATCTAATATTGCAAAATGTCCTGAGTGAGTCCCTAATGTTTAAAGAAATTGAAATCTTTAAATACAGGCAATAAACAAAGTTTTAAAAAACACATTCGATGTAGTAAGCTTTCGATATAATAACAATTCGATGTTTTGAATGTTCGATCATTTGTTAATTCGATATTTTGAACGTTCGAGGTTTTGATTTTTCGATGAATAGTGTTCGATCAATTGGCATAGGTAACCCATTTAAAATAGGTTAGTAATTCCTATTGCATCTGATTTCAAAGCTTCACCAAACCTACCAAACCAAATGTTGATGTGATGTATGCATAATTTTACTTATTTTTATATATTTTTTACAAAATAAATTTCGCTTTCAAAAATTCATTGATCGGTGGATATTCTGGTCCGTGAATCGATGACAATCGATGTATTTTTGTAAGCGATTTCGTAACTTGCAAATAAAATGTTTAAATTACAAAACAAAAAAAATATTGATAAGCAGTAGTAGTAGTAGCAATATAATATGCCTACTACTAGATCTTCTATCTCACACTATGTGTTGGTTGCCGTGCTTACGGGTTACCTTTTAGAAGTAATTCTGGCTCCTCTCCAAATCCGATGCGATCGCACTAAAGTGTTTTTTTTACTTCAATTTATAGTCCAGCCTGTTTAATGCCGCCATACGAAAAAAAATATATCTTTGCAAAGTTAAAATAAAATCATGGATACTTACATGATAGGATAAGTAATACAATTGAATATTGGCGAAGTCGTTGCTGTTGGCAATCATCTCAACATTTGTTGGTTTACTTTATTAAAACGAATACCGTTACCATTTTTTTTGTAAATATCTGACCTAGTAGGTATCTCTGTTTGTGCTTTGTATTATATTCAATTAGTTACGTTAGCTAAATACTTACTTAGTCGTACCTAGAAGTTCATTTGAAATCAATATACCTATATACAGATCTATAAAAATTCCAATGCGAAATGCCGCTATTGATAGATTACATAAAAAGTTCGTTCATATAATTCCTAAATACGCCTCTTGCGAAGCCGTTGAATATGTAATATCGTTGCGTATATTCTTAAACATTGATTTACCACATTTGTGTTCAAAAAACGTTTTTACAAAATTATGTATTATCGGCGTCAACTGCGACTTACCACTTTGCAGAGATTCGCTTAACAGGCCTCAAATAATTTCAAAATTCGATTCACCGTTCAGCATACTTAAAAAAAATTGATGTCAGTGTAACTGCGAGCAAGTTTGAATATTATTGTTAAATACATTTTCTTCTAGAAAAGCTATTTGGTTTTATTCGTCCTAAGAAAACTACGATTTGCTAATGAATTTGTCCCTAACTGCCGCACTCAGACTCGGCAATTGAAATTAATATTTAATTAGGTCTCCATTTGTTACTCTCTTCGACAATTAAACAGAAAAGGACTAAGTCCCATGCTTAATGAAGGATTAACTTAAATTTACATCTCTGAGTACGGCAGTAAGACTGTTAAGGGGCAATCGTCCTGTTGAGTTAAATCTATGTCCGCATGTATGGTCTATTTGTGATGACCTATAAGTGGTTTTTTCATTGCTACTGTTTGTTGTTAATTTTAGATCAGAAACCTTGGCTTTTCTAATATACATTTTTTTAAAAACTTTCTTAATTCAAATCCTCTTCAGACTAGACTATAGCCTACGTCTGCACAAGGCCGTCATAAACTGCAATTGGTAGGAATAAGTGTTTTTTTTTTCATTGCTACTGTTAGTTACTTTTGATTTGCTACTGTTAGTTGTTTTATACTAGTAACCTTGGTCTCCCTAATATAAATAAATAAATATAATAAAAACTTTCTTTAAAAATTCAAATGCTCTCTAGACTGGACTATAACCCACGTCTCCACAAGGCCGTCATAAATTGCAATTAGTAGTTAATAAGTGTTGTTTCATTGCTACTGTTAGTTGCTTTAGATTAGAAACCTTGGTCTCTTCCTAATATAAATAAATAAATAAAATAAAACACTTTCATAATTCTCCTCAGACTGGACTATAGTAACCCACGTTTCCACAAGGCCGTCATAAACTGCAATTGGTCGGAACCGTAATGGCGAAAACGACCCCATTAAAAGTGAAAACGAACGCTTTATACTTTCCTCTGGCTGAGAGCTCTCCGCACATCACACATCTTCCGTTAAACGGGTAAATATAGGCTTTAGGAATAATTCGGCGATGTAGTAAGCCAAAAACTGGCCAAGTGCGATTCGGACTTGCGCACGAAGAGTTCCGTACCGTTAATTTACAACATTAGACAATATAAGCAGAAGAAAAAACACGTTTGTACAGGAGTCTCCTTATTTTATTATTATTAAGTTAATATGAAACTTAATGTTCTGTGAATAGTTCAAGCGTTTACCTGTTGCGAAAAAACGTTTATAAATCACGTTTGTTGTATGGGAGCCTTTAAATATATATTTTATTCTGTTTCTAGTGTTTGTTATTATAGCCGCAACAGAAATACATTATCTGTGAAAATTTCAACTGTCTAACTATTACGGTGAATGAAATACAGCCAGGTGACAGACAGACAGACAAACATCGGAGGCTTACTAATAGCGTCCCGTTTTTACCCTTCGCGTACGGAACCCTAAAAACTGACCTACCTACCTACCAAGGTTTAAAACGTGGAAAGTTATGTCTTATAAAGATACATAGATAGCACTTTATTGCACACCATAATTTAATAACAAAGCAATTTACACACAGAGATGCTCAATGTGGTCTTATCGCCAATAGCTGTCTCTTCCAGACAACTTTTTGGGCTAAACTTTTACCTACATGACCCCTTTATCGACATGGCAAAACTGTGTTTCGTCATTTTAAAATATTTTTTATTGTTTATAACTAGAGAAAACAAAAATAAATACAAAGTCATAAAAAAACGTTAGTTCGATCTAATACAAATTATTATAAAAAGTAAAAGATTTGATTGTTTGTATTGAATAGCCTCTTAAACTACTGGACCGATTAAAATGAAATAAAATGATAATAATAATGACATGATATAATGATATTAAATCATCAGGGGGTGAAATGGGGATGACAATTTGTATGGAAAATCCGACTTTTGGCGTGGGTGAAGTCGCGGAGAACTGCTAGTCATTATAAAATTAAAACCTTGTGAACTGAGATTTTGTCAAAGATTTTGATTTGTGAATAATATGCTACGGACGACTAAATGCTTTTTAATTAGGATTTTGTTATTGAAATGAAGCTTTGATGAGTCAATTTACATCATTCTCAATATTGATATTCGATCATTCAAAAATTTATTGTGTTCCCTTGGTCCGTCTCTAGCAATAATTGCATAGTCGAGTACATTAAGAGCATTTCCAAAGCTTCAAATATAATAATTGTGGAACATGGAAGAGTACGTGGTACTGGTAACTACTTATATAAGTTGTTTTCATTAAACACACAAATTACCTAGCCCTAAACTATGTGTAAGCTTGTGCCGCGTGGCGACTAGGAGCGTTATTCCCGGTTGTGCACGCGAGGGCCCAGAGTCCACTTTGGACCATGATCCAGGATATAGCAGATTAGACCTCCGTGACCCTGTTAACATGGGAACCTGACCAGTTTGGATCGTGGTTACACATTCAGTCGCCCGAATGCCGAACGCCCCGCACATGGCGGTACGTGGGATCGAACCGATACCTCCCGCATGAGCGGCAACCCGCTAGCCCCTACGCCACCGAGGCCTTTTGACTAGGAACTGTGTAACATATAAAAATACTTATATACGTTTATAAACATCCATGACTTGTAGAAATGCTCGTGGTCATCATTTAAACTTTTGCCCCTTTAGGAATTTGAATCCGCAACCTTGGGTTTGGTAGTCCGGAGCGTGAAACACTACACTAAGACGGTCGTCAATATACACCTAATATCTGAGCAGATTGATAGATCTATCAAACTCAGATACGTAGGTAAATACCCATCCATGTAGAGTGGGCCCAGTGGGGCCAATGGGCATCAACTTACCCAAATCGATGGAACCCTATCTAATCAACATAATGTTAAATTATGAATGCAGAATTTTGACTGATCAGGGTATGTGGATGTGGGGCCGTGTGTTCCTTTATATTTGAAGCCTTTGAAAGGCTGATAATTATAGGACCATGCCAATACCTGTACCATATTGTGTCATAAGTACAAGAAATGCCAAAAATAATGTTCTATTTTTGTAAATCATTTGCTAAAATTAACGTTGTCCTTGTATGAACTAAACTGACCCGGTTTTTTATCGATGTAAGATGTGTATATTAATACTTGTGACTGTACTTACTTAGCTATCGTCTAAAGTCCCTATTCACCGCAAAGCAAACAATCCGGGAATCGTGAACAATAGCTAGAAATTCAATTTAAAATCTAGATCTATCGCGCCTGCGGATATAAGTTTTCAATGCTCCTTGTAGTACTCGTACTATGTAAATTGATTCAACAAAGTTTTCTTAGAGGTTCAATTTCTATTAAAGTTTGAAAAGGAAAGGAGTTAGAATCAGGAAAGCTTGTTTTGTAGGATGAGAAATTTAATCAAAGTTTTGGTTAGCATTGGCTGTTATCTATGTCTTCAGAAATCGTTTTTAACTTCTCATCATGTTTGTAAATAATTTATGAAGTCACAACGCCTGTGGAACTTTCAACTTTTACAGAACTCTGATTGGTGAAATTGCTGGTAATATTTTTGAAGGCGTTTAGAGTTTGCATACAAACTTTCAGTCCTTGATCAAATCAAACTTTTCATCTATGTAGGTACATTCATTTTCATTTTTGTAAGTAATTGTTTGTTTTAACTAAATACTGAAAATTGTTTGTTATTATTACAACAAAGATAGGTTAAATCTTTTATAATAAATTTGACATTAAGTCCGTCTTTTTTGTACAAAAAATTTTAATGGTGCAATTAAGCCTAAATTTAATAAATAAATAAAAATTAAAATAATTCAGATTCACTGGAAGAAAATTTTCAGGGCAATAATATTAATATTACTGACCCTTCTTTCTACTGCTTGTCAAACACCGTCCAATGGCTTCCGTCGCTGACGTCACGCATCGAAGGGAATTGCGCGTGAGTCACGCGGTTTGTTTACATGCGCGCACGCATCTGGCGAGGGGTCAATGGCCTTAACGATTGCGGCTATAGGATAAGGGTTCCGATTACCATTACGTGTTAATAACACGTTAGCTGAAATGATGATAGGAATGAGAGATAGAAAACAATATCACGATTGAAGCCAGGTGTGGCGTGGATTGCACATGGTGTAGGTACCTTATCAAACAACCAACCCTCTGGCAGGCTTGCCGCCCAGCGAAAAGCGTTGAATGCGATGACAAATTGCAATTCCAAAATTATGTAACACAATTTTAGAATGGAATTTTTTAAAAAATGGCAAATGGACTGTCATTTTGATAGTTAAATCATTGATGTTAGTTTAAGAGTTTTAATTAGCTATAACTATTGCAATTTGAGTCGAGATAAGCAGTATGCTGGTTTGACAAATTGGTCTGGAAGTTTTTGATAAGCTTACGAAGATAGAACGATTAAAAGCATATGCAACTACCAATAACGGTAAAAATTCTATGAATTGTTGTTAAAGTATAAAATATTTTCTATTAATTTATATCTCATATTATCTTTTTGAACATTTGCTAGCTTCTTGACGATATCAGACATTATGAATAACAAATTTTAGTTATCATAAAACAACGCTGAAGGTGCGAGCAAATAAAACCTCCAACAATCATAAAAAACTAACTGATGTTGATAAAACTAATTCGCAGGTATTAACGAAAAATATTTTAATTTTTTATAAACCGCTTTGTTTGAACAAAAAATATTTTAGGACGAATGAATAAATCAAAAGAGCATAGAGAACTTTTTTTGAGTACGTAACAAAAAGATAAAAACATTGTTTGCCGAGTATTTTTATCATTATTTGAACAGTAGATAAACATTTTTAAGTGTAAGATTCTAAAAAAGCTTATGGGATTGTAACACTAGCTTTTATTGTTTGTTTAGGTTTCATCTAGAAACTTTGAAAGGGTAGGTACGAAATTAATGAATATTATTATTTTTTGTTTAGATATATTTTGTTTTCATTCAATTACAAAATACCAGCAAGCATTTCGATAAGTATTCCGGTTTGCTACGAGCTTTTTTATTGTCAATCCTTAAAAACAAACAAACAAATCTGACCCTACTTTTGAACCTGGTCTGAAATACAATTATGAGATTAAACGAACTTACCTGTAAGTGAAGTTCAATCATAATTATACGAAGTTCCTTTTACGAAACGGTTTAACGTTGTATAACGGGTACTCTTGTGCTCCATTGCCGTCACAGTTTTAAAGATACCTAAAAAAAAGAAACTTTCGCTCGTTTCCGGGCGCACCTGTCAACGTCATTAAGTTTACAGCACAATCATGAACAACCCATAAAATTCAATTATAATTGGGTGGGTTTTAGGGTGGGAGTACCGTTTCGTAAAAGGAACTTCGTATAATTATGATTGAACTTCACTTACAGGTAAGTTCGTTTAATTTCATAATTATACTTATTCCTTTTACGAAACGGTTTAACGTTGTAGATGTTTAAAGACAGGGTTGTGAATGAATGAATAAAAGGTTTTTTTTTGTGAAAAAATCAACTTTATTTATTATCTTAGGCTATTTAGGCAATTCAATCTTATATACTAGGTCCTATTTCTAATTAAGTTACACACCGTATTGCTAAACTCTAGGGGATCATCTAATACAGGTATATTGTAAAACCTGGCAAAGGTAGCCGAATTATTTGACCACCCAGCCGTCTTTCTAATAAGGTCAATACTTATACCCGCCCTATTTAGCGGCAGATGTTGATGCGTGTCTAGTGCTGTGGGCAGTAAATACTGAAGTATCTATACCCGCCTCACCCAAAGTCGCTTTTATTCACCTGCTTATGGACTGACACGAGGCATTGCGATAAGGTTTTTTAAATGTCAGAATTAAGTTGTTTATGTCTTTCCTAATATCTTTAGTAACATTTAAATATGATTTAATTGTTTGTACAGGACATATCTCTATTCTGTTAGTGTATGATTTTAAATGTAACATAGGGATAGGGAATTAAATTTTGAAGTTTTTATCATATCCGTTATTTTTATTTGTACCCCATCTGGAGTAAACAATATATTCTTTATTTTTATTAAGGATAGTGTTTGAACTCTATGACCCGATGTTAAGGCTAAAATGGTGACTAATTTTTTAGTTATCATATCTAAGGTTAAATTTTCATTAGGATATTTTTCACCTAAATAATCTAATACTATTGCTGGGTTCCAAGTAAAGTTATATTTTGGAGTAGGTGGCTTGAGTATACTCCCTTAAAAAATCGTTTTATTCTGTCATCTACTGTAATCCGTGGGCCCATTATAAATGCTAGGGCTGACCTAGTTGTGCTCAGTGACCCATAAGAAGCCCCTCTTTCTAAAGAAATTGTTAAAAAAATATTATGTATGGTATTGATCCCTGAAAGGGATCGATATTCTGTCTGTTACAAAATTCCTACCATGACTTTAATGCACTATTGTATTGCTTGACTGTATTGTTTGACAAAGAGTTTAACATGATATGAAGGGATGCAGATGGGATGCCACGTTTTAGAAATGCCTCGCTGATAACCGTCCTGCAGCCAGGGTAAGTTGTTGATGAAGTGGGTGCGATACTCTGTAAGGAGATGTTAGTAAAAACTCATTAGGTTCAAAAATTATAAGATCACCAACTAATATAGGTTCAATAAGAGGGAACCATGGTTGTGATGGCCAGTAAGGGAATATCAAAATGCCCTCTGCCTTATCAGTTTGGATCTTTTGTATACATTTGAGGATAAGTGAAAACGGTGGAAAAGCATAAAAGAAAAATTCACCCCAGTTTAGTGTGAATGCATTTACTGCAAAGGCTTCAGGGTCTCTTTTCCATGATACAATTTTTTTACATTTGTTATTTATTCTAGACGCAAAAAGATCTATTTCTGGTTTACCAAAAACGCCTGCAATCTTTTTGAATGCTGTTTGAGATAGTTCCCACTCAATATTAACTTTTCGGGACTCTGCGTCTGCTTCAAAATTGTCTTTAGTATTGATGTATGAAGCAAAGATCCATATAGATAATATATGTTTCTTTGTTCACACCACTGCCAGATTTTTCTTGCTATATCATTTAGATGTTCAAATTGGATTCCCCCCATTTTATTGATATAAGCAACCGCAGTTGCTTTGTCGACTCTCAAGAGTATTTCACAATTACTAGAATCTTGCAAAACATTGAAGTCCGATAAACGCTGCTTTAAGCTCTAAGTAATTTATATGATAATTTGGTTCAGTGGAAGACCATGACCCTGAAGCCCTTTGAAATCCACAAACTGCCCCCCATCCTGTTCCTGATGCATCTGTATGAATTTCTAATTCAAAGTTATATTGTTTAATTGAATTTCTTTTTTCTATGTTTTTCACGCACGATTGTAATTCCTGATAAATGTCATCTTTGCTTCAAAATTTTCATTAGAATATAGTAACGCTAAGAATTTTTCTCTCTCAAGCAATTTTGTATAAGCCCATCCATAGGGAATGGCTGGACAAACTGACGTAAGTAATCCTAATAGTTGTGAAAACTCTCTAATTGTGCATTTCCTTTATAATTTAAAATTTTCTAATTTATTTGATATGTAGACTTGTTTTTCAATGGGAACTGACAAACAAAGATCTTTAGAGTCAAGCATGAAACCTAGGTAAACACAGGTCTGGCTAGGGGATAAGATACTTTTATCAAAGTTTATTGTAAATCCTAAGTCCTGAAAAAGTTTACATGCCAGCATCACATTATCTCTGCATTTCATCTTTGAATGATTAAAATATAAACTGTCATCTAAATAATATGTCATAATTATGTTTTGGTTCCTAAGGTGTGTTACAACTGGTTTCATAATTTTTGCAAATACAAAAGGTGCCGTACATAACCCAAATGGTAGGCAATTAAATTCATACAGTTTTTCTTTGAATTTAAACCTAAGATATCTTTTACAACAATCTGATATAGGTATAGAAAAGTAAGCATCTTTTAAATCAATTTTTGACATGTAACAATCTTTATATAACAGTTTACGAGCTGTTTTTGCATCCTCTAATTTAAAGTGCTGCGTATCTACATATTTGTTCAATTCTTTGAGATTTAGTAAAAATCTGTATCTTCCATCTGGTTTTGGAATTACAAAGATGGGAGATACATATTGACCTTCTATGGGGGTACATTCTGATACAGCACCAAGACTTATCAATTTGTCAATTTCTGTTTGAATGATACATTTTTCCTGCTTTGACCATTTTTGTGCAGGAAGTTTATTAGACAATGGCATGGATAAAAATTGAATTTTATAGCCTTATATCCATTGTAAAATGATGGGATCATTAGTTATTTTTGCCCAATTAGAGTAACACAATATAGTGTTTCCGGCTTGACATACCTCTAATTGCGGTAGCGGGTTTTCCTCGGTGGAGATTGTCGTTTCTGGTGTGTTCTCCTTAGAGTTGTCCGGTTCTGTTGTTGTCTCTGTTGAGGTCGTTGCTGCTGAGGGTAGCTGCGAGCTTGAACATTGTGCCCGCTGCGAGGTTTCTGCTGGTTTGGCAGCGGGCTTTTGAAGTTTTTCTTCTTGTCTCGTATCTGAGCTCCTGTTCTTTGAATAGACTGTGCAGACTTAATTTTTTCTGTGCAGTTTTGTCCAAAAAGCATTGTGTCCGGCTTCTCATTTCTTATAGCTTCTTTCACTACTGCACTCGTTCCCGATAAGGCAAAATATTTTCTTGACATTGTATTTTCATGGAATAATTCTGCTCCTATTTAGCCGCATTACTCAAATGTTCTACAATGTCATTTGAGTTAATCTGCCCTTTCATCACATTAGTAAGAACCTTACCAATTGTTGTTAGCATTTTACCAGTCAGGTTTTGCCTCCAAATAAATCAGTTGTCTCTTTTGATAGCCAGTTCAGACATTACCGCCTTTATCTCAGGGTTCAGAACTAGGGCCGTTGCTGGAAAATTTGCTGGGGTAGGGTATTTTTTAAGGATTTCTATCCTTGTTTCTTTTTTCAGGCCATCCTTCATTATATTAGTCCACCTTGTAACTAGATGCTGATGTTTTGGATCTCCAGTGTCTATAGAGTCCGCACCTTCGGGTCCTAGTGCCTGCAGAATCTCTTCTGGGACCTCGTCCTCATCATCATCTGAAAGATCATTATCTCATGTTATTTATGTGCAATTGGCTTGCTCTGGCCACACAGGTAGCTGGTGGTGGTAGCTTAAGAGGTTAAGTGTATACTAACACTGTACACTAATGTCCATCCTCTAAGTGATGGCTCTAAGATTGTAAACAAAGATAATTTAGCTGTCTATCCTCTCTGTAATAGCTCTAAGATAATAAAAAATTACAATATAAGTAAATTGTCTATCCTCTAGTGTGATAGCTCTTTACTGAGTATCGACAATGTCTACCCTCTGGAGTGGTAGCTCTTATTGTCAAATTGAGGAGTCATTGCAGGCAATTTTTTTCACAGACTAATGTATGGAACCCTGCTAATAAATCGACAATGTCTACCCTCTTGTGTGGTAGCTCTATTGTCAAAAATTAAGGAATCATTGAAGGCAAATTTTATATCACGCACCTGAATGTATAGTTTTGCTTGGATTTTTTCCTTAACACTGTACTTACGATATTAACTAATAACAGTTATTTCCTTTGACAAATTTCGATAGATAATATCTCCAAAATATGTTTCTTTCACTATTTCACGCACATTTTTCTGAAACACAAACTATTTAGACCTAAAATAATTTTATTTACGAAGGACGCTGTGACAGCGCCGGTGCACAAAAACCGTAATGACGTTGACAGGTGCGCCCGGAAACGAGCGAAAGTTTCTTTTTTTTAGGTATCTTTAAAACTGTGACGGCAATGGAGCACAAGAGTACCCGTTATACAACGTTAAACCGTTTCGTAAAAGGAATAAGTATAATTTTGAAAAAAATCCGTCATGCCACGCCCTTTTCTCATTTTGCACAAAAAACACAGATTGATCAAAGTTGGCCACATTGATACTATTCGATTTAGATTGAAAATTTCTAGGTACTTAGTTACTTCCTTTATTTACTTTCATTATTTATTATTCTAACAAAGTCGAAAATAACTAATTTTGGAAAACCTTTCCTGGTTGGTTGTAATAACGCTTCGCAGTACGTCCACGGTGTAAGGGTGATACGCGGACATGTCGAACAAATCCGCTCGCTTGACACAGTACAAGTTTAAAATCGGGTAAGTCAAAAATAGCCTACGGTATTAATTTTTTTGCAAAACTAGGGGTTTCTGCGACTTCGCCCGTAAAATATGTTGGATTTCACATTCAAACGCATGTTCACCCCTTAGAGGTTTATCCTAATTAAGTCTTCCCTAATAATCTTAACCAAATAGCATACTACTATTTTTCATGGCATTAGCTTTAGAACTGACGGAGTATCTAACATACAAAGAATATAGTAATTTTCATAATATATCTTTAGAATTGCAATCAATAACTATACAAGGAAGGCGGTAGACCTGTCGAACTCGGCTTTTCATTATTATTTTTAACATCACCACCTAGACTTCTACATGATATTTACTACAAAATTCATATTAAGTATTTAGGCTCATCGCATAACAAAAGTCGTAATATCGTAATATCTCTGTATTTTGTTATTTTACGATAAGTACCTATCACAACGTCAGTGATTTCAAACTTTAACAGTAACTCATCCACTTCCTTAGCATCAGACAATCGTCCTGCACACGCGCACATTATCATACAATGCGTGCGCTACCAATGTGCTCCACGCTTTATGTCTACGGAGGATCTTCCATTGTTCGATTTTCAAAACGTTTTCGTTTTTTACGGTTCCGTACCCAAAGGGTAAAAACGGGACTTTATTACTTACTACTCTAAGACTTCGCTGTCTGTCTGTCTGTCTGTCACCAGGCCGTATCTCATGATCTGTGATAGCTAGACAGTTGAAAAATTCACAGATGATGTATTTCTGTTGCCGCTATAACAACAAATACTAAAACCGAAATAAAATTAATATGGGGCTCCCATACAACAAACGTGATTTTTTTGCTGGATATTAATAATGGCAACAGGTAGACGCTAAATACTTAATTAAAATAGAAATAAAATAAGGAGGGCTCCCATACAAAATAGTTTTTTCTTCGTTTTTAAAACTAAATAAAGGTCATAAGTCTGCTGTTGTATTATAGATAATGGTACGGAACCCTTTGTGCGCGAGTCCGACTTGCACTTGGCTGGTTTTTCAAGTTTTCGAAATATATTTTCTCCAAAGATAAAAGTAATTGTCCAAAGATAAGTTTGTGAAGCAGCTGATTCGCGATAACGATTGAAAGCGCTGACTTTTGTCGTTTGTGTTTTCATTGTTGAACAATGGCTTGTTCAGTTTACCCTCAAAGAATCAAAATGGATTTATTTTGTTTATTAAAGGAATTCAGATTTGATTTACTTACTATGTCATTTTATCACGTTTTTCTATGTTAATTAAGTTATTTTTTGCACATTTGGATCATTTACATCTAAAGTTTGATAAACTTTGGGGCTGAATTTGATGAAATTTTTCAAAACTGCACTCTATATTGTATTCTAGTTTCAATCTAGAGCAAATTTACTTGCCTCCTATTTCCAATTTATGTAATCTGTAAATGATTGAACAAGTTTTCAGTAGGTACCAAGTTATTTAATTAGGGCTTAGAAGTTGACGATCGTCTTGGTGTAGTGGTTCGCGCTCTGGACTAAAAAACCAGAGGTTGCGGGTTTGAATCCCACAAGAGGCAAATGTTTGTGTGATGAGCACGAGCATTTTGAATCTAAGCCATGAGTGTATATAATCTTATATTAGTATGTCTATCCGTTATCTAAGTTGCCATAGCACAAGGTTACGCTAAGTTTGGGCTTGTGGTGTACCTAAATTGGTGTGTTTGTTGAAACAATTTATTTATTTATTAAGTAGTGAAGCTATTTAGATAAAATTGTATTGATTTAAAGCTAAAATTGGATCAAGTTATACTAAGTAAGTAATATATTGGATAAGATTTATCCCGGTCGTTCCTAAATCGTGGTTGACATGCGGTCACTGAACTCTAGTTTGTTCCTGTACTGCGTTGTTCCCGACCAAACTCACATTATAAGCATATTCAAATGACACCTTTTAAGCGTCACCGTGGAATAATTAGTTGCGTAAGGTCAAGACTGCGAAGTAAATAGATTTAGGAGTTTGAAAGGATTGCCTTCTCACTTCTCAGCGTGCGTATGTTTCAAAACCTCAAAATCAGTGTCAGATGGAAAGAAGAGATGTTAATAAACCGGTAATCGTAACCTAAAAGAAGGCGCGATAACCGAGCGGAAAATATTTTACTTCTCACCCGAGATCGTAAGTTCCTCGATCCCCGCCTGTACCACTGAGTTTGTATAAAAAACGTAAGTTCAGTCTTTTTCAAAGATATCGATAGATAAACCTACACACTAGTTGGCTAATGTGTGAAATAGAAGAAGATGGCAATGTCAAACCACTCCAACAAATTGCCAAGAAAGTCGTTGTGTGTTTCATTCCACATAATGATCACGATTCTCAGTCATTGTACTCGTATTGTATTGTACCTATATCAGTATACGACTTTGAAGAAGAAGAATCCTAACCTAACCTCTTAACTTTTATTATTTTATTATGAAAAGCATAAAGTGGTTCACAAAATACATCTACTTACCCTTAAAAATAAAGAGGCTGTAACATCTAGACGGATAGACAGACAGCTATAACGAATCTGCTAGATGAACCCTAAAAAGCATTCATACAGTCGAATATAGAACCTCCTCTTTTAAAAAAAATATAAATTAAAATTCATGTATTTCAGGTTACAAGACCCATAATGTAGTGTCCACTCATGTAAAATCGTAATAATAAAAATATAAAAAATAAAATAAAAATATTACATAAATAAATACATTGCAAACAGAAACATAACATTATAAAACTCAAATTAAAATTAAATTAAATTAAAATTGAATTAATACAATAATTTAAAGTAATTTTAAAATAAAAATTTAATATTAAATCAGAACACAACACAAAACACATAAATTTTTAGGTCAGTTATAAAGTACCTGATTTATCTGAAAGTTTTTACTTACTTGCTTTTCGTTACTGACTTTTCATTTGTTGAACTTAAAAAACTACAAGAACTTGGCATCTAACTGCTGAACCTTTTAAATCCCGCGTTCACGCATCAATGCCCGACTGTCGTGTGCGACGTGCGTTTGCGCATCAGTAAAGCAAATATCGATTTTTGTTTGCCCCTTCGATTCCTGTTCTGGACAAGTGTTGAGGAAATGAGTCATTCAAGTTCAATGTGTTTTAAAGTACGGTGTTGTAGTTGAAAAAAGTTCTATTTAGACCCGAGTTCACCCATTTTTAAACAGCCGGTACCTTGACATAGACCCCTTTATTCCAAAAACTTAGTACCGGGTTTAAGCCAGGGCTAAGCTATTATCTAGCCGATTAGAAAAGCGTTTCTCTATAAGGTTATGTCACGAATGTGTCATTCATTCCTCTGTTGACGACTAATATTTAGACCTAATTTAAATCTAGTCTAATTTTTTTGTAATAACACCGAGATTTTCGGTTTATTTGTCACAATAATTGTCATACAAACATGTCAAATAATATTAAAACTGACGTTTAAAAATTTAACATGCGTTAATGAACTCGATCCTAAATACCTACCTAAAAAGACATTGGTTGAACTCCAAAGGACTTGAATTAACTGTTAAAGGCGAAATTTTGACTAATTAGGGTCCACATGCACATGTCCGGATTAGCTATTCCGGACTTTTTAAGGCTTTTTATCGGAGTTGAAAGCCCACTTGCACAAGTCTGGATTAGCTAATCCGAGAAGTCTATTCGCGGCTGCCCGAATTAGCTAATTCGGACGTGCGCAAGTGGGCCTAACTAATTATGTTACTTCGATATAATTGAAAAATACTGCATATTAGTATTTGTTTTATTTTCTTTGAATGATAACATAGAACGAAACTAATTTAAAGGTACCCAGCCAATAATAGATTTTTAGCATAGATGGATTTTGATAAAATTACCAGGAAATCGTTTCGCCAAAAACCTACTATGTAAATTAAGGCAATTATATCGTTACAGTCAATAAATTTCTCCAAAAACGTAGATCTACACATAGTTACATCTTAATTACTCAATAGTCAAAAACGTATTATAAAAGCAAACTATTCAGCAAGCTTATTCGTAACTTCGGTTTTAAACAAAAGCTTAAATCATTATTTTACTAAAATTGAGGAGGGGGTTGCAAAAAGTCCAGAAAGTTCTGCAATTATCAAATAAATTTTATTATTATTCTTAAAGTTAAAGTAGGTTCCTTACATGAAGTTGGAATTTGCTTCAAGACTGTTCCACCGGTCCCATTTTGACGCAAGCGTTGTTTCCACCCTTACAGCCTTTAACATACCACTAGTACGCACCAAACGTTTTAAATCTACGTTCCTCTTGCGTACGGCTGGAGAGTGGAATTCATTGCCAGCTGAAGTGTTTCCTAAACACTGTCATCTGAATCCCTTTAAGAAAAGAGTTAATGACTAGAAACAAAAAAATTGATACTGTGTGTGGTGTGCAATAAAGAGTATCTATCTATCTATCTAAACAGAAATAGGCTGTTACTAGTCAGACATGACCCATCCTTGGCTGCATCAACGCTTGCCATCAGGTGATATTGCGGTCAAATGTCGACCTTTTAATAAAAAACCGACGAAGTGCGAGTCGGACTTGCGCACGAAAGGTTCCGTACCATTGACTTACAACATTAAACAGTATAGGCAAAAAAACACGTTTGTATGGGAGCCTTCCTTATTTTTTTTTATTTCCATTTAATTATTTATTTTCTTGCCCTCCTTAAATAGCAACTTCATTCTGTTTTTAGTACTTGTTGTTATAGCGGCAACAGAAATACATCATTTGTGGAAAATGCAACTGTCTGTCTATCCATCACGGTTCATGAGATACAGTCTGGTGACAGACAGACACACAGCGGAGGCTTAGTAACAGGGTCCCGTTTTTACCTTTCGGGTACGGATCCCAAAAAAGGTAACGCCACTGCATTTACTTCTTTTGTGTCTATTAAGCAAGTCAAATTGTCACTACGCAGTCAATAACTTTAGATCAACTTTCTACAGTTGATTAGCGGCGTAATAATTAGGTTTGAGGCGCGGATCAAAACTCAATTTGTTAATTACACGCCCAATTAATCGTTACCTAACGTTTCCGTCTAGACTCGACACGCGGTAAATGTTATGGAGTGATAACTGTGAAAGCTTTCTGTCATTGAGAAGTACAACTTACGTAGCGAATTTACTCTGTGGTAGCGCACTTATAAGTAAAAGGGCACAGGATAAATCCCAAAGTAAGTATGAAAACGTGAATAAAAGAAGGCTGGCATAAAAAGACTAAAAAAACGCGTTTTTATACTAAATGTTTACCTTGTATTTTAGTCATCATCATCATTATCAGCCGCAGGACGTCTATTGCCGAACTTAGGCCTCGCCCATAGATTTCCAAAGTGATCTGTTCCAAGCGCCTGCATCCAGTGCGTTCCTGCCTGCGACCTTCACTGAAAAAAAGGATCAACCAAACTAGTTTTGTTAGTTAAAGGTTTCGTTGAAGGGGAAATTAGTTTTGTTAAATATAAACAATCTTCTGGTTCAGAAGTTCGCAAGTCACTAGATTACGGCCTACTAGTAGCCAAATTTGGGTTTCTGTTAACCAATCAATTTTTCAGTGTTTATTAGGACGTCTATCCATTTTGCCAGTACCATTTATTTCAGTTTAAACACGCATTTTTTAGGAATTTAAAGTTCTGAATGTCTTTTAATAAAATTTGTTGTAGATTTGCTATTAAATACGTTTCTAAAATATTAGAAGTTCACAACATATCACATTGTACTCGTATATAGTGCAAAGTTAGAAATTCCCGTCGAATAACAATCAATTTTAGAAAACACATTTTACCGGACATAGTTAAAAATAACGCCGCAATATTAAACCGAATCTAAGCGTTTCGTGACTTAGACGTTAGTTTCGTTCGGTGTTATCGGCAAGACAAATAGTCGCAACGACACACATCGGTGCAAGACGATAGCGAAATTAATACGCAATACGTTTTTATTAGCAAAAGGAATGGAAAGTGAAAATACAACTGGTTAGACATCCTTTCGGTTAGTATTAGGGTAGTCGCAGACGAGAACTAAGTTCTACTTACTAATGAAGATAAGTTGGCATTAAAACTTATATTTATGAGTACATACTGTCTTGGATGGCTCAGCGACCAATAGTGGATCTTGATCTCCGACACCAGAAGACGCCACTAATTTTGGTCCTATGCAATCTCTTGCTAATCGGCTATTAGGAGTTCACGCAGTTTTTTTTATTTTCTTTTCATTAATATCTAGGAAATTAAATTAAAACATTTTCTAAATATTTAATTCTCGTTTCGAAAAAACAACAACCTAATGAAATACCGTCAATATATAATATATAAGTCAGCCTATTAGATCCCACTGCTGGGAAAAGGCCTCACCTCAACTATGAGGAGGAACGAGCCATACTTCACCACGCGGGCTCAGTGCGGATTGGTGGAGGGGTGTATGTAAGGCAAGTGACAAACCTTACTGTCAGAAGTTATGAAGCCGCCCTAGGGCCTCTGACTAGGCTTAACGACTAATACCACAGATATTAGCCGGGACCAACTGCTTAACGTGCCTTCCGAAGCACGGAGATGCTTGTCATGGACGTCACTTAAATGGTCGGAATGGTCACCCATCCAATCACGACCGCGCCGTGGGTTGCTTAACTTTTGGTATCACTACCAAAGCGCTGCCGCCACTGCGCCTGCACTGCACTGCGAAATACCGTCAATGGCGTTGCCAAAAAAAAAAAACAAATATGGAATACTTACAGGTTAAGGGTGTAAGTCTATTCTTATCTCAACTGCCTCGTTGGTCTAGTGGTCAGCACGCTGGGTAATATCCACGAGGTCCCGGGTTCGAATCCTGGGTCGAGCCGACAGTGTTGGGTTTTCCTGTCTTGAAATAACTCAGACACAGATTCGGAGTCAGAAAGTTGGTGGTGTTAACACCCCAGAGTGTATTACGCATACACTTGTGCTCTATAATATTTCCCGCGCAGTTGGCTAATCTCTGTTGAGATAGACCGCTGTAAGTAGTCGAAATTCGGCTAGGAGGATATTATTAGTTAACGAATCATGGGATATTCTGGAAGTTCTTTTTATTATTTAAAAAAACTATTGTGGATACAAAACAGGTACAGTCGAGTTCATTTATAAGCATCTGATTCCATAGTCATCCGGAGTAGCTTCTGGCCCGTTAGCATTCAGCCTTAGCCACCAACAAATGTACCCGTCGACTGGTACATTGTATATATTTTATTTTATCTAATGTCAATTCATTTTAATTAATTAGACGATTGATTGGGCCATACGTTCGGACGCTTATATAAACTGGTACGTTGTCTATATAATTTATTGGCAAATTTATTTGAATCGGAAAGATATATTAGTCGAATTCGCTAATATAATTATAATGAAAGTGTGCGGGTGTTTGTTATTTATGTTTTGTGAAAAGAGCCAATCGTTTTATTGCGGATTGATTCATTGGATGTTACCATTTATTTGAATGTTGGTATTGTCAAGGAAATCTCTTCACTTTTACATGTAACTTTATCACGTTTGCAGCTGTGCAATTCTAATGCATAATGGAAATAGTTAATAGGATAGTTGCAATCTGAAATGAGAATATCATTTCCAGAGTGAACCTCAGTAAAACCTATTACCACAAACTATAATATTTATAATGCTAAAATCGTTTTTTCTTTCTTCTGTACTTGACACAGGCGCCATACTTTTACGCAATATTGAGTTTTAGTATATTCAACCTTGTTACCACCGTCTTCTTTATTATTTTTACTGAGTTTTTGTACCATATCTCAAATGTATTTTCCAAAAAATATATGAAAATACTTACTAATATTGGAGCTTATCCCATTTTTTGTATGTATCCCTATCCTATCCCAATTTGCTATGTACCAAAGATGAGATGAGAAAACTCCAGGTGAAACGAGTGTCGTAAAGTTTTACGACTTGATGTGTTAGTTATCCTAATAGTGATTCAGTAAAATGTACACTTACTTATCTATCTAGCTATTATTAGGTACCTAACTTGCTTTTGCCCGCGACTTCATCTTTGCAGACTGGATGATAGAAAAAATACTCATACACCCATCGGTGTCCAATAATGTCATCATCATCATCATCATTATATAGGCCTCCTATTTTATTTTATTTATTTATTATTATTATTCCTCCACAACGGTTTTCCACAGCGACCGGTTGCAAGCGGTCTGCATCCAGTGCGATCCTGCGATATTTACAAGGTCGTCTGTCCATCTTGCCGGTGGACGGTCGCACGCTTCGCCTCTGATCAAAGGGTCTCCACTCTAGAACCTTTCTGCCCCAACCGCCATCAGTTCTTTGCGCTATGTGCCCTATCCATCCATTGCCACTTGAGCTTACTGATTTGCAGGGCTATGTTATGAATCCAATAATGTCAGTATTTCTTTAATGAAGAGATGTCACTTGTACCTCCGGATTTTTATCTCTATTAAGATGAATCGTAACCTATGTAATGCATTGAGCTGGGCTGTAAATACATTTTCAAATTGTTATTTGTACATACGATTATCAAAATTAATTCTGCAGACTTTGATCTCTTGAGGACCACATATACAAAAACTACTTTTTTGATACTCTACTCGTGAAACCTTATGTTTTTTTAAAATCAATGTACGGTATTCAAGTTTCTACACTTTATAAGAAATAAACGCTCACTTTTGATCGACCCTCTTCTAGTGCAATTTTGCAGTTTCAATTGAAAAGATAAATTGGAAAAAAAAAATCTTACTCCGACCTTTTTGATCAAACAAAATAATATCGGATTTCCTCCCAGACCCAATTTCACAAACGGGCGCGCACCTCTCTGATTCTTATAATTACGATTTATTGTACCATAAAATAAATACACCTGTGAAGTTTCTCGCGAAAATACCATGAGCCCATTAAAATGCCAATTATATCCGCCAGAGGACGCCCACAGAGATCCTCTAACGGTATCGGATAAACCGACAAAGCGTACGATGTTCTTGCCATTACTTTTACGTATTAAAATGAAGCTAGCGTATTCGTCCCCGTTTTTTAATTCTATATAGTATAACCTATAATTACAATCAAGCGGTAGTTAGCCAATTGTGGAAAGTCCAATATCCATTACTATTACTTACCCTTCGAATACAAGTAATTTGGTACTAACCCTAAATATCAACGTGGTGTGAAAGATATTATTTAATTTAATTTTTATTTAAATTGACTGCTAGATTTCTTATTTGTTTTACGCCCTGGAATAATGCATACAATTTTAACAAGTATTTGTAATATTTGAATTTGAGTATAATGACAATGTTAATGTTGGTATTTGCAAAGGTGTTGCACGCATTCTGACTGGCAATATTTCCAAATAGTTTTTATTTAAGTTTTACAGCTAACACTAATATTTTGTAGTATATTATGCACGGCCGCTTGTCAGTCTACCCCACTTTGACCGCCTCTATTCCCAACGATGATGATGGATTATGTATGTATCCAATAAAGATGGATTTGTAACCTGGCGTGCTGCCGACTGTAAAATGACATTTAGTACAAAATCCATTTATCTTTGCCACTGAGATTTGTTAAGACTGTAGAAATTTCTGTTTAATAATGTATTACAGCGGAATTTTATAGGGTGGTTCCTTATTACCGATGACCATAATTACAATTTCTCGAAATATTTCCATGGCGATTGACCTCCTAAAGCAAATAAGTAGGTACTGGAGCGAAACCTACCGTGTCGAATGAAACGACTTAATGGCCGTTTGTGTTTACAATTTATGGAGTCGTATACAGTAGGCTTACTCTTCACCATAATACGAGTAGGATCCAGCTCACCCATCCAAAAAAATACATATCTATGTAGAGTTATAAAGCAGGTAATGTGAGAGCACTGTGTCATTAAATGCAAATCAAATTCAAATTCAATCATTTATTTGGCACGCAAATAAAAATTAATAAAAAAAATAAACTTATTAAAGACCAATTATGTGCCAAAAAGATCCCTGCTCAGCATTAATAGTGACAGCGCGAGGCATGTCACAATACTGATTTTCAGCAGGGACCTGTTGGGGCACTGTGTACACACATACAAGGTAAAAATTAAATTTCCGCTAAGAGACGCTAGCGCAGACACCAAAACCGTACCAACCGCAACCGCGTTGAGTCTAATACTCAACGCGGTTGCAGTTGCGTTCAGGCAAATGCAGAATGCACCGCCCGCCCTTTCTTAAAACGCATGCACTACAGCTAATGCAGTTTTTAGTAACCAGGACATTTGGTGTTGGTTTTCCGCAAAGTTACGCCTAATTCCATCAGTTACACTATCTATGTTATTCTTTAAAACTCTAGATTTACTACCATTGAGCAGAAGCAAGTTGGTTTTTAATACTTGATAGTAGATATGTGTTCATTTTAACATTATGCAGTTATTCCTTTCATCAGTACTCTCTTTCTTACCTGCTTTTAATATCGTGAGACCTTTAAGACTTCCGCAGTCACAAATTTCTGAAAGAGGTTTTCCCGCTTATAACAAGTAGGTATCGCAAAACAAAGTAAAAGTGTCTTACAATTACTTAGTTTTGAGCTTGTAATAGCGAATGGCCTTAAACTATCATCCTACTTTTTTATATGTAAGGTATGTGCCTAGCTACAGTTGTTAGACTTACAATTTCTTCTTAGCGTGTTGGTTAACAACAATGATGTTAGACTGTAGAAACCTTCAAGGCTTCGATTTTTCTGACATCTGACGGCTTAGCGTGACTTCCGAAACACAAACCTTCCAGTCAGTTACTGGTGATCTCTCTGGATTCTCTTCCATTATGTGTATTCGCACGACGTACGTTGGTTACGTCACGTTGCCGTAGGTCATCGCACCGAAGAGGTGGTGTGATCTGATTCTCTGCTTTTGGGACCGGCCATAATGGCAATTTGTAACTCTGCTCATGTATGAAAGTGCATGTAATAAACAAAACCTTGCACATTGATATTAAATAAAATATATTTTTATGTTCTTAAATAATAATTGGGTAAGTTTTTCGAGAAACTTAAGGTTCGCTATATGACATACGACATGAATAATCTAGAGACGGTTATAAGAGCCGATGGCAGGTACCCGTGACGACTAACAATAGTTGATCTCGACAACCAACTTTATCGATAGGCCTATCAATAGTATCGATAGCTCCGTTAGTATAAATAATATCTACACATAGCAATATCAATTGTATTAAAGCTCAATATCGAAATTCCTATCGATAGTATCGATGTTCTAGATAGTATTGGTTCTGACTATTCTATAACTATTGACAGTCTACCGATAGTCTGTCGATAGTCTATCAAAAGCTTCGTTAGTTTGAATACTATCGACATACGAGTATATCAATATTAATAATAAGTATTGCAGTTCAATATCGAAATCCCTATCGATATTATGAATAGTATTGGTTCTGAATATTCAATAACTATCGATAGTCTACCGATAGTCTATCGATAGTTCCGTTAGTAAAAATATGATCGACACATAGCAATATCGATAAAATCGCAGTTCAAAATCGAAATCCCTAACGATAGTATCGATACTATCGGTAGTATTGGTTATGTCTATTGCTTCAACTATCGATACTATTACTTTTGTCTTAAATATCGGTAGACTATCAAAATATCGACTATCGAGTGGTAACGCTAGCGATTACTCTCGAGAAAAAACCATCTCCATAGCAGCGAGGTGAGTCGATCCGCTTATGTCCTCAGGATAATATTGGGACTACTCCTTACCCTTCAGGGAGTTCGTTTTTTACGACACATTAAAGTAATGTTCGTTTTAAGGATCCCTGAAAGAGCTTGCCTCTTTCCATTAATGATTTACTGTCAACTCATAAAATAAACATCCTATTGAATCTTTAATCAATGTTAATTGATCATGTTCTTTTACTGCCTTAGGAATTATAAAGTATCATCAATGAATATGGAAATATTTATATCAATCAACAAAAAATCCTGATTGATATAAATACATTCATTATACATTAATATATTTACAACCTCACATAAACGTCAATTAACACCGGTTTAGAAACTTAATCCCGACCGTAATAATATGATTGAAAATTAAACATACGTAGACGAAGCTTTGAAATTGCTAATTCGGAATGATACATTGAAAGAACATTAAACTCATTAAAAAGTTATAAATCTGCTGTCTAATAAGACTATTTAAATTTTCAATAACCTAATCTCTTCTTATAGGATAAATTAAAACTAAGCTTTCCCAAAGACTTCGTGTCTTCGTTTGATGGAGTGTTAATCACCATGAGTTTCATGTAAAAAATGAAAAGTTCGCTAATTTGTGTCGCTTTTTTTGCTGTTTTATCCATTTAAAAAAATTACCTTACTGTGTTTGTGCGGTATGCTCGAATGCCAAGGTCATAGAATAAGTACCCAAGGTTTCCGCTGCTGCAAATAATGTATCGTGTTGGTCTTGAAAGGACTTTGTTAGCCTTCGTTTTTTTTTCATCTTAATTTAATATTTGTGCCAATAAAGAAGCCTCGGCAAAATAATTATTTAGTTATAATAAAACATGATGAAACTTAAAAAACTTTCCAATGTCTACGAAAGTTACGCAAATCATCTTTTTTTTTTAAACTTGTAAAATACTTTATTGTCGAGTTGCTCAACCTCTGCAGAGTGCGTAATCGCATACCTATAATGTACAGTGGCAAAACATAAGACTATAGTTACAATTTTAAAACCAAATCACCCCTATTACAACTGCATTAGATTACCTTGACGTGCTGTCAATGTAGTGTCTATACACACGGCCGCACGTCAAACTCACTTGGACCTTGAGGCGGCCTTCTATTTCCTACTTAATAAAAGCTGTTTCTGTAGTTTACATGGATAACCTGACGTGCTGCCGACTGTATATAGGTAATATATTTGCGCGGGCGCGGTACGCGGTTGAGACGATTACCGCGGTACTTCCAACGGGATCGTCTTTGTTTTGCGGACCGTCAGAAAAATAGGTGCTTGGATTTTTTTATACATTTATTCTTAATTAAAATGTTACATTAAGTATCAGAATTCCTTACTCTAAAAGTATGTATTTTTTTACTGCATGATCTGTTAAGGAAGAGAAGTGTTTTCTAACAAGAGCACACTCTATGCTTAAAAGGAAGCGCCCAACCCTAACATGTAATACTTACCTACTACGTTACGCAATGAAGATTTTGTACTATTTAGTACCTTAAGACATTGTCTACCAGTCAACTATTGGGCAAGACAGAAATAATAGTTTTATAAAGCAGAGGTCCGAGGGTTAGTTTTGAATTGAGAGTTTCAAGGAATGACATAGATTCCTGTTTCCCCCGTAGTAGGTAGTAGTTCTAAAACTGAAACTTTCCATTTTAGAAGGATAACGTGCTTTCTTTTATTATGTATTATTTTATCAAGGTTTTTTGAAACCTTGATGAAATAATACATACCATTATGTACTTATGTTTAGTATGGTCATACCTCATCATTGTTGAGGTGAAGCCTTTGCCCAGCAGTGGGTTCTATAGAGGCTAACTTTTTTTTACTATTTATTGAAACATCATTGTTTAGGCTCTTGGTTAAAATGAGTAAGTATTAAGACTCTAGCCAGTTATTTCTACTTGTTAAACAATATGGAATTGACTCCCGGTATCACTTTATACCATTTAGAGTCGTTTAAACGCTATCACTTTTTTCAAAGAGATTTCCAAGAGGCTGGTTGACGTCAGTGGTGACCTAAGAGCTAGCAGCTACCTTTCTTAGCGAATAAGCATCGCTATCCAGCGCGGTAATGCTGCCAGCATCCTGGGAACCTTACCACAAGGACCCCTTTTTTTTTTTTTGTTGTTTTATTGTATTAAATAATAAATAAAATAAAACAAAAAATAATATTTATTTTATAAATTAATCTACTTCTCTGCCGACCATACATGTTGGTCGATAGTTTTTACAAGAGGTGGGTAACCCCAAGTTGGATGAATGGCGGGGCAATGGAGCTCACCAAATTAGAAGTCTGCTCTCAAGAGATTAGAACCTTCGGTTTAAGTACATCTTGGATATGCAAACTCAAACAACGCGAGCTCTTTGTTGAAACAAATGTTAGCATTCCGGGGCAGAAACAATAATAATAGGAAAAAATTGCCAAATACCGTAATCTATTAATAGAAATAAAATCACAATGGAAGGTTACAACTATAAAAGTTGTACATATTATGGTATCCACAACCGGAGTCATACCCAGAGATTTACATAAAAGCCTTCTCACACTCAACATTCATCCAGCAACATACTCGTACATCCTTCTACAGAAATCGACAATTTTAAACACTTGTCGTATAGTTAGGAAGTTTGTTAAGCTTATTTTAAAGCACCCTGGAGCTCGCTTGGATAAGGCCCGCGAGTTTCAGCTATTTACCTCTCAGGAGAGAGAACTTTTTAGTTGAACATAATAATAATTATTATTATTTATTTCAGGCTACAGACTACAAAGAAGTACAGAAATATATTAATTTGAAATTTGAAATTTTTTTATTGCCTTTACAATGAGAGGTACATATACATACTTAATTAACCTTTATTAAGTTCTCAGCTGAGCGTAAGATACAAAGATAATTATTTATTGCACAAGAAAAATAGAAGATGCAAATAAAATGTAACAGAAAGAATGAATACGAATACAATTTATGAAATTGACATTTTGATATTGATAAAATGGTATTTCCTTCCCATTTTCCTAACCTTGACAACGAGGCAGAAACGGTTCGCAATGACATCGACAGTTGAATTAAATAAAGTATTTTTTATTCGAACTTTCTATTACTTACATGATGTTCTGAATCTATGAAGCAAGAATCTTGACACGTATTATCGAAAATTGATTTTAAAAATATTCAATTTATAGAATAGAATAGTATTTATTTGTGTTAAACATAGTAAATATCGATTATTCCGAACCTGACCCGAAATCCTGACCCGGTCGTGGGTTAGGTTAGGAATTTGAAAAAATAATTAGTTTTTATTCCGAATGTAACCCTAGTCCTAACCTGACCCGACGTGTCGTTCCTATCATAACCCGAATTGCGAAGTAGGTAGGTTTCCCTGTTCCCTTTCTAATAAAAAAAACATATATTAATCAAAACAATAATACCGAACTGGGAACCTCTCAATTTTATTATTATTGTTCATTTTAGTCATGAGAACATATACTAATGGTATAATACGTGTGTGCTCCATGTCACTGTTGTCATCTCCGTGTATGGTGTAAATTTGTTTACCTAACCTAACCTAACCTAACCTAACCCACGACCGGGTCAGGATTTCGGGTCAAGTTTGGAATAATCGGTAAATATGGGTTACAAAATTTCATGTTTGAACTTATGTTTTGCCACAGGCTGCATGCAAACTTGAATTATAAATTTTTGCAAACAAATATTTTACATCATAGCATATTTAAGGTATACTCTCTCAATAATCACTTTTTATAACATGGTGCAATTATTCGCTCCCATCGATTCATTACTCGATATATCGCGAGTGCCGAGACGTCTGGGTGAGTCACGGTCGCTCAAGGCCGGGGTTCGATTCTCTTTGCACTATTTGTCGGTGTCGGTAATTAGATACAAAGAACCCTTGTTGCAATACGAGCGATAGACTAAGGGATGCGTGGAGATGTTTGTTTAAATATTAAGTAGGCATACATTTGACCGCAATCTCATCTGATAGTAAGCGACGATGAGAACCAGAATGGGTCATCATGTCCGACTAGTAACATTCTATTCACACTTTTCTTAACGGAATCCAGATCCAAAGACGTATTTCCTACACTTCAGCCGGCTACAAAGTCCACTCTTTAGTCATACGCAAGAGGATCGTAGATTTAAAACGTTTGGTGCGTTAACGAAATATGGATGGATACCCCGCTTGCGTCTTATGTTATATTAGTTTTATTTAGAGTTGGTAATGATGGTCACACTGATGATGATATCAAGACGATAAGGGGGTCATTTACAATGGAACTAGCTAATCCAAAAATGGAGATTTTTTATATAAATAATTGCTATTAAATAGATGTTATTGGTGTATAATAAATAATGATGGCATCTGAGCATCACAAAAAGTGTTATTGGTCATCCACACTTATCCATTCCAGCCTTTCCTCGGATAGCCTGACCAGGAATATATGGGACCTGAATTAAGGGCGCTACGAATCCTCTTTATATGGAAAAACTTGATATAATCATACCAGTGTAGAGTGGCAGCTGAACATAAAAAAGTATATATTATAAATGTTTGCATTTAATGTTGTTTGTATTTTTTTTTGGAATTTCTACAAACTATTTCAGTAAAATATCTAAGCAGGGTTGAAATAATGAAAATAAAACTCTCAAAACAAGTTTCAATAATTGTCACTTTTCAAAATCTTTATTAAAATATTCTCCGTTGCTATCAGTAGGCAATTCTTACTGTTCGCACTATATGACGTACCAAAATTTGTGATATGACTCAGTAAATAACATTCACAAATTATGGTAATTACATAGACTTTCCTGTCGAAAATTACTACAACACATGTTAAACCATTTTTCTTCTACGACAGCGAATCGTTTCCGGTGTTTTTAACACATAAAAATATCACATACTCGAAAATTAGATTACGCTTTCTCTTTGACACCAATCATTATGACAATCAATGACATGACACAGACGATTTGTGGTTTCTGTTGCCAGTAAAAGAAATTAGTTCCAGTTGTTTTCCGCAACATGGCGAGGTCCCATATATTTTTGGTCAGGCTATAAATAAGTTTTTTGTTAAATTATAAAACTTTACTTGGATCTTGTCTTACTTGAGGTTAAGAAGATAGAGTTCATTGTAAAGTTTTTTTTTTATATGCGCTAATAATACTACTCCATTTCTTTTTTAGTTTCCCGCCCCATCGCCTATCGGATATCTGCACATGGCGATTGTTTGAAAATACCACTCGTGCGGTCTTATTCTACACCATCCGGTTTCGTCATGTCTCCTTCCTTTTACTTACCCTTCAAGATGAAGCAGGACGGATGGTCAGGCGGTAATTTTGAATAGGGGTCATTCGGAAGCTCGTTTTTTGCTCGTAAACAGTAACACTAGCTCCTGTGTTGCACGACTTTAACAACATTCAGTAGGTTCATTCACAAGGCTTAGTAAGGTTTTCCGTCAGAACCATCTGTCATATCAGAACAATTTTGAGTAGCTCTTATGTCCTTTTAGCTAATTATTTAATTTTAAACTCTTATTAAAATAGCCAATATGCAGTTTTTTTCTTCTATCAGTTTTCAAAATAAAAAGGTGGCCTTCTAGGTTGACATTAGAAAAGAAGAATGTAGCCTTGAAGTAAGTACAGTATCGAGTTTGAATACGTTATCAAGTCTTTTAGATGATTTAAGAATAACTTGCCGCTCGGGCACCACCTGCACGCCGTTCAAGTCCAGCTTTGCGATCGTCGCCATCAGGTCCTGCACCGACTCCGCGCACACTTTGTCTAGGGGACTCAAACTATTTACTATCAACTCTATTTATCCTTAGTACACGAACGAAAACTATAAGAATACATATTTTGCGTCATTGTTTCTTCAACAAAAGGCATAAATAAACATATTATTCCAGCACTGTCAAAATACATCACACCAATCTACATAAGTACTCCGGTCCTACTCCGGTCTCTGATTATAAAACAATTTCACATAATTAACGTAAAACAAGGAGAAACAAAGGGAAAAGGGTAACACCAAAAAATATTGTCCTGTGCGAATATTTATAGCATAAATGCTTTTCCGAAACGACTACAATTTCGGCTGAAAAATATTAAATTCTGAAATTTGTTTTGAGCCAAGCCGGTCTGGGTCTTCAGCAAGGTTTCAAAAAGCCGGTTGCTCTTGGCAGAGCAGTCGTGGTCACGGTGGTTGTAGTAGTGTGCGTGGCTCGGCGCACAGTCTTTCGCCATCTCTCTCTCACTGAGGAGTGCCTCAGTACGCACTCATTCTACTAAGCCTTCTAATTATACCTATATTGTGGCAACCAACGCCTCCCCATGTGCTTCTCTACTGTAATGTGAGGCCATTATGACGAATTGCTGGCAGGAGCAGCATGCATAAAAAGCGATGTCCTGTGAAATGGCTAACGATGGGTTTGATGGCTACCGATCGACGTGCTGCTGTGGTAATCTAATTCAGGGTAATGTGCAAAAGGCACTTAAAGCTACCTCAAGCCATTAAATGATTTCTTGGAGCCGTAAAGGGTTTATCTTTAAAAACACTTAGATAGTTGTTATTATACGGATTGTTTTAAGTGTATTTGAAGCTTCGTTAAAAGTGCATCTAATCAAACCAAATTACAGAAGATAAAATAATTAAAAAACAAATAAGAAATTAAAAAAAGATCTGCAGTTACTAGACTTTACGTTAAAATAAGAAATAAATTTAGAGCTAGAGGGCAAATAAATAAAATTAAAGTCTGAAATCATTTATTCAATTTAGCATAAAAATTGCTACGGATGAACGTCAATAATATTAATTATTATAGGCCCATAATATGAAGTTAAAGCATGTATTGTTTCTTTATTTTTTAAATAACTAACTGCCGAAACAAAGGTAAGGTAAAACTATCTTACCCACCTAGGTATATACATAATATCCAGAAACATACGGATAAAATTTTATGAGGGATTCGCAACAACTATACTTTTTTAAGATCTACCATTAGTACCTTAGCAGTATTCCACGACCAAAACCACAAATCCACGAATGAAAGGGCCACTGTGGCCCTTTTGTTACCAACTG
The DNA here is from genome assembly GCA_949316185.1 of Pyrausta nigrata. Lineage (NCBI taxonomy): Eukaryota > Metazoa > Arthropoda > Insecta > Lepidoptera > Crambidae > Pyrausta > Pyrausta nigrata. The sequence continues at coordinate 15,877,553 of OX438957.1, read as the reverse complement.
TACTACGTCACTGCGCACGCGCCGCTTCCTGCCGAAATTTGAGCTGGTTTTGGCGCCGGTCGTGTTATAATCGATCGATTGTGAGCTCGGGTTACGATAATAATAAAGAATCGAAAGAAAGCTGTGATGTCAGTGGCAAAAAACTGTTATAAAACATCCTATTTAAGTCATAATATCCATCCATTTGCTAAACGATAAGTTTTTCTAGATACAGATGTTGCGGTAAATCTGATTAATTGAAAATTATTAATATTTTTACAAAATTATTAATGATAACCACATGTTTTGGTAAATTTGAATAAACGATCGAAATTCATTACTTTTAGTAGTAATTATTAATAATTCACGACACATATTGGTAAAAGTTATAAAATAAATAAAAACCCAATGTTTTTTGACCAGCAGGTATTTATTTATAATATTAAACACAGTCTTACAATTATATTAATTAGAGATCACACAACAAGGTTACTTGTACTTGCTTTAAAACGAAAGGACAACAAATTCACATATTCTGAACTAGAATATTAAATAAATCAAACAATTTATCACAAAATTAACAAAAAAAATCTTATAAAAATCAAATCCACCATCAAACTTATGCAAGAAAGTCTTTCGTGGTTACATAAAATTGTACTCATCGACTATATGCCTCGCATGTCTCGAAGCCTCCTCCCGGTGCGACTGACCCACGCTGACACGCCACTACACTGAAGACCTCCTAAATGTGAATGAAGACGAAGTTGCAGGGGCTCTCAAACAGCTTAGCAATGGGAAGGCTCCCGGTGAAGATGGCATTACATCCGAGCTCCTGAAGGCAGGAGGACCTCCAGTCATCGAGGAGCTCGTGAGGATATTTAATGCCGTCATTGCAAATGGGACTACCCCGGAGGCGTGGAGTGGAAGCGTTGTAGCGCTGTTTTTCAAAAAAGGCGACAAGTCGCTCTTGAAAAACTAAGGCCCATCGCGCTCCTGAGCCACGTCTACAAGCTGTTCTCGAGAGTCCTCGCAAATCGCCTCGCCGCAAGATTGGACGCCTTCCAGCCACCGGAACAGTCCGGGTTTCGTAAAGGGTACAGTACCGTAGACCACATCCACACAGTTAGGCAGGATATACAGAAGTCCGAAGAGTATAACCAGCCATTGTGTCTAGCTTTTGTGGACTACGAAAAAACCTACGACTCCGTCGAAACCTGGGCGGTTTTGGAATACTTGCAGCGATGCCAAGTCGACTGGCGGTATGTGGAGGTGCTGAGAGGCCTGTATGATATGGCAACGATGTCCGTTCAAGTTCAAGGTCACAAGACAAGACCCATCCAGCTGTTCAGAGGTGTGAGACAGGGTTATTTCCTCGAAACTGTTCTCAAGTGCACTGGAGGATGTCTTCAAGATTCTTAACTGGGAGGGATTGGGCATCAATGTCAACGGCGAATATCTCACGCACCTCCGCTTTGCCGACCACATAGTTCTAATGGCAGAATCGCCGCATGATCTGCAAAAATGCTGCACAGCCTAGACTTCGCCTCGCGATGCGTTGGTCTCCGGATGAACTTAGACAAGACTAAGGTCATGTTCAACGAACATATTGTCCCGGAACAGATAGCAGTCAGCGGCGAGATGCTCGAAGTTGTCCAGGAATACGTTTACCTCGGGCAAGTGTTGCAACTGGGTAAAGACAACTTCGACCGCGAAATCGCCAGAAGGGTGCAACTAGTTTGGGCAGCATTTGGGAAGTTGTGTCACATCTTCTCGTCGCCTCTACCGCAATGCCTGAAAAGCAGGGTATATAACCAGTGCGTCCTACCTGTCATGACCTACGGGGCCGAGATGTGGAACTTTACAATCAAGCTGGCCCACCGACTGCATGTCGCTCAGCGAGCTATGGAACGGTCTATGCTGAGGGTTCTCACTAAGGGATAAAATTCGGAACGAGATCATCCACCAAAAGACGAAAGTCATAGATATCGTTCAGAGGTGCAGTAAGCTAAAGTGGCAGTGGGCTGGTCATGTCTATCACAGAACCGACGGGCGTTGGAGTAGGAAGGTTCTCGAATGGAGACCACGTCTCGGGAAACGTAGTGTTGGACGTCCCCCTGCTAGGTGGACCAACGACCTGAGGAAGGTGGCCGGTGGTGGCTGGATGCGAGAAGCGGAGGACCGTGAAAGTGGGCGCCGTCTTGGAAAGGCCTATGTCCAGCAGTGGACTACAATAGGCTGATATGATATGATGATAAAATTGTAACAAAATAACTTATTACATTTATCACTACTAGGGTTAAATTATTAATAAAAACCGACAAATGTGATTAATTTATCACTTTAACCTCGACTTTCGGTAATTATCAATAATAATAGATAATTATTAATAATCTTCAATTATTCACTCTTACCGTAACACAGATACAAATAATAAATAATGTCCTCCAAGCCGATTTCGACTACGGCGGCCTATCTCAACAGAGATTAGCCAACTGCGCAGGACATATTATACGCAGTACACAGGCGCACTCTCTGTTCCTTCACTCTCATAATTCGGTGGGACGGCAGTCCGACATGACCGTAGAGAGATCAGGCGCAGGACCAACGGCTTAACGTGCTTTCCGAGGCACGGGGGTATTAACACCACCATTCTAATCTTGATGTCACAGATACAAATACAAAGTGGAATATCCTACTTTGTATATTAAATTTCAAGAATCTTATACTCGTAATTTTCAAGGAGCAGTGATACTTTTGACGATGTAAATAATACATTACCCAAGTGTTACATAGGTTCACAGATGACAACTTTTTACACAATGGGAGTAAAACTAAATCGGTGTTATTACAAAATAATAGATCAGGTTTAAAATAGGTCTAAATATAAGCCGACAACAAAGGAATGAATGACACATTCGTGACATAATCTATTTATTTATTTATTTATTTATTTTAGGAAAACCAGGGTTTACAAATGGATGATAAAAGTACAGTCTAAAAACAATTAAACCACTTATAGGTCTTCACCAATAACAGTTGTTTAAGATAAAGAAAAGACTATGTATCGAGCACAAACTGAGCACTAAAAAGCAAGTAGCAACAGGTATACATAGGCAATTGATTTAAATATTAAATACTACCCAAAAAGAGAAAATATAAATAGTATTACTATTGATATGCCTTATTGAATCCAATGATTATGGCTTGTTAAAAAATTGTTCACTTAACAGCCGCCTCGCCGCTGCTACATTTGTGTAAAATATATCAATGCCTGTGTCTGCGACAATTCTGTTGAGCTCACTACAAGCGCGCCAAAGGTAACTGTTTTGTCTGTAGTTTGTATTGTGACGCAGCACCCTTCTCGGGGCATGGAAATTTATTTTTGAGAGGAGTTCTGGACAGTCTGTTTCTGCTCTGATAATTTTAAGCAGATAGGTAGCATCGGCAATTTGACGTCTGGTGGTGAGGGGGAGAATGTGGTGTTTTCTACAAAGTTCTACGTATATGTCGGAGCTATAGTTGACTCTGGTGCGGTAACAAATATACCTAATAAACTTCCTCTGTATACTTTCTAGACGATCGATATAAGTCTGGTATCGCGGACTCCAGATCTGTGATGCGTACTCAAGGTGGCTACGGACAAAAGTACAGTACAATAATTTGATTGTTTTAATTTTCGAGCCTTCGACGCCTTGACGCAGATGCTGTCAATGTGATCATTAAACAATAGCTTGGTGTCATGAATTACCCCTAAATCGCGGATAGATGTTTTACGAAGCAAAGTCTGGTTTTTCAATGCGTAGGAGTGCAGGATAGTGGTTCGCTTGCGGCTAAATGTGACAACAAAGCATTTGGATGGGTTCAGGTCTAATTTGTTCAAGTGACAGTAATCACATAGTCGTGACAAGTCAGCCTGAAGAGCATCGACATCGTCTGGTGTATTAATTGTGGCATAGATTTTCATGTCGTTTGCGAAACAGAGAAGGTGGGAGGATTGAAAGCATGAGGTAATGTCTTTAATAAAGATGACGAACAGCAAGGGACCGAGCAAAGATCCTTGCGGTACACCACTAGGGATAGGAACCCAGCTCGAGATATAGTTATTTATTACCACAGCTTGGGAGCGGTTCATTATGTACGACGAGAACCAGCGCAGAAGGTCACCTCTTATTCCAATACAGTGAAGCTTATGTATGAGAAGACTGTGGTCAATCCGATCAAACGCCTTGCTGTAATCGGTGTAGATGACGTCGACCTGTTTGTGGTTGTCCATATTGTGGGTTATATAGTCATTAAGCAAGACAAGATTGGACGTCGTTGACCTCCCTCTCAAAAACCCGTGCTGACATTGATTAAAAGAGTTCCTAATTGAATTGTATAGTTGGTTGTAAATAACCTTTTCAAAGATTTTTGATATAATACATAATTTGGAAATAGGTCTATAGTTCTTAACGTCGGTTTTAGAGCCACTTTTATGAACAGGAGTAATGAAAGCAGACTTCCAAAGCTTAGGAACGGTACACTCCTGGAGAGATCTTTTGTCATGTGATGTGTCATTCTTCCTTACATGAATCTTCCCGTACTTCACCCATATGTATCGGTAATCTTTAGTTTTTAAGGTCGACTTTGTTTTAGACAACAGCTTCTTATATTCTGGAGTCAGATGATCGTTCACAAATATGCACTGAGGGTTTCCACTAAATCCGATATCAGAGGCAGTCAGGATTTTAAATGCTCTCGCAGCTGCTACAAAATCTTCCTTTACGTATCTATTGATGAAGCATAGGATTATGGATTTATCCTTAGAGCTATGCAGGGGTATTCTTGATACATAATTTATGTGCGATTTTGGGGAAAGTGTACTTAATTTTCTTACTGATAGCCTCGATGATTGTGAAAAGGTTCTCGTCCTTCTTAATTGGCACACCTTTAATTTCTACGTTGTTGAGACGTGCCCATTGCTCTTTGGAAGAAAACTCTCTCTTCATTTGCAATAGGGCATTTTCAGTGGTAGCAGCGGAATCTTGGATTTTCTCAACTGTTGGCAACTTAGACTCAACGACATTAAGTCGTGCGTCGAAATCGTCCAGCTTGGAGCTATTGAACTCACAGGACGCCTGCAGAAGGGAGATATCATTTTTGATAGATTTTACTTCCGCTATGAGCTGTGGTAGAGATGATAGTTGACTTTTTAGGTCACGGATCTCATTCAAGACCATCTCAAGTGACACCGGTTCGGGTGCAGGGTTAGATTTAGACCCATGTGGCGACGACAATTTACAGGAGGGGCATCTCCATAGTGCTCTTCTGTCTGGGCCCAACTTCCTATAGCCTGCCTCACTGATGTTGGCACACGCGAAATCCAGGTGTTGAGAGCAGGATCGACATTGCACTCCATCGTTAAAATTGGAACCGCACATTGCACACTTCATTTTAGATGTAGGGAGGATGTTCCGAGAGATGAGGGAAAAAAATGTATTATGAAAATATTACGACTCAAAAGGTTGACAATATCTGAGATGGTTAAAGACGGCCGTAAGCGTGTTGCTTTGGTGCGCGCTCGATACTGACTGTTGATATACGCTGACTGTTGATATAATAGAGAAACGCTTTTCTACTTGGCTAGCTAATAGCTTAGTCCTGGTTTAAGCCCGGTACTAAGTTTTTGGTACATCGGGGAATGTGTTTTTACAATTCTCAATGTCCAACAGGCCACGACAGATATTATGATTAATGACAAGCTGCTAAATAATATTGATTTAACAACATTCCTATTCTTAGTCACCTTAGATTCCAAACTACCCCTGCGGTCCTCATATCGAGGCCTTGTCAGAGATACTTAGTTCAGCTGCTTTTGCTGTAAGGTAAGACGCTTGGTTGAAATTGATACGGCCAGACTAGTCTATTACAGTTAAGTTCACTGCTTGATGTCATACGGTATTTTACAAGATAAACTCGTATTCCTAGACTGTACTTCAAGACTGTACTATACTTACTTCAAGACTGTATATCTTTAAACTGCCTTGTTTGTCAGCACGCTGGATACTACTTTCCACGAGGTCCTGGGTTCGAATCCCGTGTCGGGCCGAAAGTGTTGAGTTTTTCTGTCTTGAAATAGCTCAGACACGACCCCGGAATCGAGAAGAAGTGGTGTTAACGCCCCCGTGCCTCGGAAAGTACGTTAAGCCGGTGGTCCTGCGCCTAATCTTTCTACGGTCATGTCGGACTGCCGTCTCACCGAATTATGAGAGTGAAAGAACAGAGAGTTCACCTGTGTATTCTAGAACTTCCTCTGGATGCGAAGTCTTCTTTAAATATCCTATGAAAATATCTATTTACTTGTGGAATTGTGTTTATTATAAAATAAGAAGAATACTCATCTTTAAACTCTTGGTGTTTTATTTTCTCATTTCACTTTTATAAATGTATTTTCATGTAATTATCAACGTATCACTTTTTCAATATCGTAAACTGCTTGACATAAGTTATTCTCTTTTCTAACTCTCTAAAATCCCTGACGTTACTTCAAAATTGACTTAAAGAAATGTTCGCTTTATTTAAACATCGAAAAGTCGAACGAGTGTAGTGTGAGCGTCACTTACATACTATTAAACACTCACACTTGCTTCCTCCCATAGTATAGTAAGTGTATTGTATTCCCTAATAAAGGCTCTTAACCGCAGTCAGTCTTATTACTTACATCGCCCTAACGCCCAACAGTGCATGGCGACCCTGCCAGTGCTGCCTGTTGGCAGCGCTGAGCAGATGGTTAGGCGTTAAAATAATTAAAAAATATATATATCGTAAATAAGATCGTGTTCGGCTTGAATCGAAAATGAAAAAAATGGACTAAATAAAGTTTCAGACTGAATATCTTTAATAAAAATATTCGAATTAAATTTAAATCGGACAAAATAAAGTTTAAAGCTAAAGTGCTAAAATTCAAAAGTGAACACAAGTTCGAGTAAATACAATTATGGCGGATCGAGCTGTGACAAAAGATTGAAAAAGCTGGGAGCCGGGCGATATGATGGAGTCAGATGTGGTAACAACAGTGAGCTGGGCGCCGGGTGATCATGGTGTCAGATGTGGTTAACAGCAGTGAGCAGGGTTCACTGGTTTCATCCGTTTTTTATTTTTTCATCCGTTTTTGTTTCTTTGTTTTCAACAATTACACATGTAGATACCTTTTCAATAGATTCATCTAATTTTTGATATTCCTGTAGAACTTTCTCATTAGTGAGCTCCTCTTCTTGTAAAGCCAAACTATCAATACTCTCATCTTTGTATTGTTTTTCATTTACTTTTACACAGCATGACACAATTCTTCATTCCTAGTGAATCCACAAAAATAAATGTAATTTTGTTTGGATAACTGGTCTGATCCTCCTTGTTGATCCTCCTGTTCATCAAAAAATTGCGAAGAGTTTGATGCTACCTGAGAACTTTCTTCCAATAATGTGGCTTGGTTCATCGTTGATTCATTATATTGTCTTTCTTCATATCTTCGGCTGCTTCTTAAATTATATCTTATATTACTGTAATTATATTTTGTTCGATAATTATTCTGGTTGAATGAATATCTATGTGTTGGTTGAATTCTTGTAATGGGAGGGTCAGAGGGTGGTTGTCCTCTCGTAGTGGGAGGGACGGAGTACGGTTGTCCTCTCGTAGTGTGAGGGACGGAGTGCGGTTGTCCTCTCGCAGTGGGAAGAACGGAGTATGGGTGTCCTCTCATAGTGGGAGGGACGGAGGGCTGCTGACCTCTCGTAGTGGGAGAGTAGTAGGGTGATCTCCACTCTTGTTGAGGTGCTCTGAACGTAGCATCACCAAATGGCGATCTTGTAGGTTGATAATATGGCGATGCACAAGGTGTCTGAAGTGATTCGCAAGGCACAGGGTAATCCTCAGCCGATTGTGTATTATAAAACGAACCATTTAACTTAATAGGCAAATTGAATATGAAATCATGATTATTATTAAATAAGTGCTCTGACTGTACAAGAGCTTTTTTCAATTCTTTTAGGGACATAAAAGTGTGTAAGCTAAGTTTATTCTTATAGAAATTTGATAGGTAAGAATTGATTAATAATGGTTCTATCTTCCATTATTTCAGCTTTTGAGGCTAACTCTTCGAGTCTATAGAGGTAATCTAATACATGCTCATTAATATTTTGTCTCGCATTGTAAAAATTTGCGATGTAATCTTCTTCATCAGAGAATTCGGACACAAATTTAGCTTTGATTTCCGTAAAACTTAATGAAGATTTATTAATTATTTTCTAAATAGGCTCTCAATACACGGGTTTTGGTCTCGTCTGACCAACCATTAAAAGACGCTATGGTTTCAAACTGTTCTAAAAATTCATGTACATGGCCTGTATGACCATCAAAAATAAATGCCATGTTGGCTGTTATATATCTAGTACTTAGCTTTATAATCCTGGAGATAGCGTAGTGAAAACCAACCTCCGTCAGCTTAGCGCCGCGCACACTGGCCGGCGAGAGAAAAAAAGAGGAAGAAATGCGACCGGCGCGCGGCGATTGCTTTAGACACACATCATCTTGGCAATTCACGTAGGCCGTGCCTAGCTTTTATCTGACACAAAAATTCGTATATTATTTTGTTAATATTTGGTTTCAATAATTAACTTCAATTCACTATCCTAGTTTTATTTTGAACAACCAGTGACCTATTATATTTAATTTACGATTACGACGAATATCACGAAGAATCCATAACATCTTTTATCTGGCCACATCGTTCCGGATCGCCGATACCAGATCTACCGCCGCCGGCCAAAGCTGCCGCGGCTACCACCAGGTCACAAGAATCTATAACCGGGACTGCTTCGTAAGACGCATTTACCTTTTGCTACGCTCCGGGAGACTAGGGGGTTCAAGTGTGCTGAGGTGGACTTACCGGTCAGGTTTTCTTATCTTTATTTACCAAAATTTCTTTGTAAATTCACGTAAATTTATCGCTTACCTGTTAGTAAACCATTTCGTTATTCCAGCTTCACGTAGTTCCGTATTGTTTAAGCAGTTTTTACGATGGCAAATGCAGCCGATGCCAATCCTAAACCTGAAATAATTCAATATAACAGAAAGAAAGGGTCTGTCAAAGCACGACTAACTAAGTTTAAAACATACCATGCATCATTAGAACAACCATTAAATGAAATAGATCAACACCAACTTAAATACCGCATTGACAAAATTACCTCGTTACAGAATGAATTTCATGAGCTCATCGAGCTTGAATGCGCGGAGGCCGATGACAAATTGGTACAAAACCTTTATGAGGAGCGCGACGATTTTGAGGACAGCTTCTTCGAGGCAATTGGGTTCGCCAACCAACTGATGTCCTCGAGGCAACCGCGATCCCGAGCTCCGAGCGACTGCGACGACGATCAGGCGTCATACTGCATCACTCCGCCGGACAGAATCAGGTTGGCTCCACCCGTGACTTTTCTTGTATCAAGTTGCCGACAATATCTTTGCCGAGATTTGATGGAACTTACGAAAATTGGCTTAAATTTCGAGATACGTTTGCGTCATTAATTCATGAAAATCAAGCAATAGATAAAATAAGTAAGTTTCATTATTTACGGTCGAGCCTCGAAGGCAACGCTGCCAATGTCATTCAATCCATCACTTTATCTACAGCTAACTACGACATTGCTTGGCACTTTGGCAGCTGTTGCTTGAGCGGTTTAATAATTCGCAAGCTCTTATACAGAACCATTTCAATCTCTTTTTAATTTATCGCCTATGTGTAACGAAACGTCTACAGAAATTCGCACAATTATTGATAAATGTAATACTAATTTGCGTGCCTTGTCCTCATTGGGAGAGAATACTACGCAATGGGATACATTGCTAGTTTATTTAATTAGTTCGAAGCTCGATTCTTTTACATCGAAAGAGTGGGAGCAGTCTAAAATGACATTAACAAAGCCTTCATATGACGATATGATGAATTTCCTTAAAAGTCGAGCGATTTTACTGGAAACCTTAGAGTCCACACAAAACCGGGACACTAAACCTGTACATAGTAATAAGAATTCTGTAAATAAAACGAGTTCGAATAAAAGTACCAATTCTAATCAGTATCGCACTGAAAATAAACGACATCAAACTTTTGCTTTGAAAAGTAATCCAACTCAGCAGGTTACATTTATTCCGCCCTCTTGTCCTCTTTGTAATAAAGGGCATAGGCTATACTTTTATAATGCGTTTCGAGATTTGTCCTAATACTATGCGAACTAATAAAGCGAAAGAGTTAAATGTATGCCTGAATTGTTTAAGGCCCAACCACACCGCGACAGAGTGCAGGCGCAGTCACTGTCAAAAATGTACATTAAAACATAATACTTTGTTACATATTGACAGTGATTCCCAAGCTTCAGCCCCGCCTGACAATGTAGCACTTTCGATTTCGACACAACACACATGTAAACGTGTTCTGTTGTCAACCGCACTTGTCACTGTGTACGATGTTGATGGCCATCCTTATTCAGTTCGTGCCCTCCTAGACAGCGGTAGTACCTCCAGTTTCATCACAGAATAGCTAGCCAAAATCTTAAAGCTACCGGTGTGTAAAGCTGATGTAATTGTATCTGGAATCGGTAAGTCGTCTACTGCGATAACGGGTAAATCTAATCTCGTTATTCATTCTAGAACAAGTTCATTTAAAATGCCGATCTGTTGCCTAGCAATCCCTAGTATTTTAGAGTCGCCGCCGTCTCATCAATACATAAATACGGCTAGTATAAATATTCCTAGTTCGATAGAACTGGCTGACCCTGATTATTTGAAACAAAGCAACATTGATATACTCATAGGCGGTGAAATGTTTTGGGACTTACTTGGTTCGAAACACCTCTCCTTAGGTCGGAACCAATTAACTCTGAGAGAAACCAAGTGAGGTTGGATAGTTTCAGTGTTTCATCAAGTACTATGAATAATGAACGGGAAGTTGGCTTGACAGCTACTATACACATACAAAAACAGCTTGCAAGTTTTTGGGAACTCGAAAATGTACCGGAAGCTTCTTCGTTGTCTTTTGAAGAGCAAAGATGCGAAGAAATCTTTGTTGACTCGACTAAGCGACTGCCCGATGGTAGATTCGAGGTTTCGATTCCACTGAAAGAGTCACCTTTAAAATTAGGCGACTCTTTTACACTAGCACATAAATGCCTCAAATCACTCGAAAAACGCCTAACTCATGACGAATTACTCGATCAACGCTATAGGGAGTTTCTCGATGAATATCGCGAACTACAACACATGACGGAAGTGTTACCTACAAACATAGCATCTACTTCATACTATCTACCTCATCACGGAGTATTGAGGGAAAGTAGTGCTACTACCAAACTTCGAGTTGTTTTTAACGCATCAGCGCCAACAACATCTCTTAATGATTTGCAGCTGGTCGGACCAGTAGTCCAAGATCCGATAATATCAATATTGTTACGTTTCCGAGAACATAACGTAGTAATTTGTGGTGACATCGAAAAGATGTATAGACAAATCTTAGTTCGGTCTGAAGATAGAGTATTACAACGTATTTTATGGCGTGATTCTCCAGAGTTACCACTTAAAGTCTTTGAATTAAACACCGTAACTTACGGTACTGCTCCTCAGCTCAGCTCCTTATCTGCCTACCAGATGCCTAAAGCAAGTTGCATTAGAATGTAAAGACAAAATCATTGCTAATGTAATTAAACACGATTTTTATGTCGATGATTTTTTGTCTGGATCTTTTTCAGCTCAGAAAAGTATTGATCTCGCGAAACGTGTTTCTCAGGAACTCCAATCAGCAGGTTTTCCCCTTCATAAATGGCGATCAAATGATCCAAACGTCCTTAAAGAACTTGTCGATGTATTTTATTTATTTATTTAAACTTTTTGCACACAGTTTATTGTACAAATGGCGGACTTAATGCTAAAAGCATTCTCAACCAGTCAACCATAGGCCCAAACAGAGAAAATACAGGCGGTGCAAGATAGCATATTAGAAATATAAAAGGGAACAAAATAATAGATATACCTACACACTACATACATAAATAATAGTATAGATAAAATACATATTGATACATAAACATACACATTATACACATATGTAATAATATTACACAGAACATATCATTCAGACAGAACAGAGAGTTCTTCCTTGTACATAGTTCTCAAAGCCTTCTTGAAGCAAAATTTTGATGTGGATTCTTGGATTTTTTTTGGCAGTCCGTTCCAGAGACGAGTAGCTGTAAGGGTGGAGGAGTTGCACATAAAACCAGAAGTGTGATGCGGGGTTAAAAGTCGGAGGGAGTTATTAGAACGTAGATTTCGATCATGAGAAGTATGGATATAAGAAAACTTATCTTTAAGGTACGAAGGAGAGTTGGGATTTAAAAGAATAGAGTGTAACATACATAGTGTCCGAATGTTCCTACGTTGCCGGATTGGGAGCCAGCCGAGCTGGGAGCGAAATTGGGAGATGTGGTCATATTTGCGAAGACCGAAAATAAATCGGATACCATTATTAAGAAGCCGGTCAATCTTATTAAGGAGATCTTGAGAGATATTTGAGCAACAAATATCGCCATAGTCAATAATTGGTAAAACCAGAGACTGCACAAGTAAAGCTTTCGTGCTGGAGGGTAAGAAGTGCTTAAAGCGATAGAGAGCGCGTAAGGTACCGGTTGCCCTTCTGCTAATCTCTTTGACATGCTGGCCCCAGCTCAACGTGCTATCTATGTATAGACCCAGGTTTTTAACGTAAGGCGAATACTTCACAATCTCACCATCAAAGACAATGGGAGGTAAAACATTCGTGTCAAGCTTGCTTAGTAGCCTTGGGCTGCCAATGATAATAGCCTGGCATTTGCTGGGGTTTACTTTGACACCGAATTTACTAGACCAGCTACTGATACACCTTAGATCGTCTCATTGAGCCGATAAATAGCGCTATTAATTGTAGAAGGTTCCGCTTGAGTGTAGAGTTGCAGATCATCAGCGTAAAAATGAAAGGAAGAAGTGAGAAGGGAAGTCAGGATGTTGATGAAAACAGAAAATAGGATAGGAGAGAGTATGCCACCTTGCGGAACACCAACTGTCAAATCGCTCCAATCCGAGAGGGACTGACCGAGGCGAACAGCTTGCTGGCGACCACGAAGGTAGGAAGAGAACCATTCCAGGGCAGGTGATGAGACTCTCAGATGGGAAAAGATGGCAAGGAGAATGTCATGATCAACAGTATTAAAGGCATTAGAGAAGTCGATCAAGACTAGAACGCTCCATGCCCGCTCTCATATCATCAACTATTTTTAGGAGTGCAGTCGTCGTGCTGTGCCCAGGACGAAAACCGGATTGGTAGTTACTTAACAAAGCGTTGTCAGTAATAAATTTGGAAAACTGTTTGTGGGCTGCGGCTTCAAGAATTTTGGATAAGAAAGGTAATATCGAAATAGGGCGAAATTGATTGAGAGCATTAGGATTAGATACTTAAGGTAAGGGAATGATATGGGCACGACGCCAGATGGAGGGAAAGGAGCCGCTGTCCAAAGAGAAGTTAATAATATGCGTGATGCTAGGAAGAATGTCGTCTAAGATGAGTAAAATCATAGTTCTGCTGACGTCGTCACATCCGACAGCCTTGGATTTAATAGATAGACAGATTTTGCGAGTCTCATCAACACTTACCGGAGAGAATGAGAAGGTGTTAGCTGAAGGGCAGGGAAGAGAATAAATTAAGGAAACAGTAGATTTTTTCACAGTCTCATCGAGTAGTGAAGCAGTAGAAAAATGGGAGTTAAGTTCGTTAGAGGAGAAACTGGAAGTTACAGGGTTAGAAGGTGTTTTACCAAGGCCGAGAGTCTTCAAAAATTTCCATACCTTGGGACCTGACGCATCTGATATATTCTGGTGGATGTAGCGGCGTTTGGCGGCTCTCACTATGTTATTGCACCGGTTTCTAGCCTGTTTAAATGCGTCCCATTTGTCAATGCAGCGATTTTTCTTAAAGCTACGGAATGCATTGTCCCGCCTAGCCATTGCCTCACGAACCTGGCTGGTCATCCAAGAGGCAGGAGGTCGCTTAACTCGGATGGTACGTATAGGTGCAAGCTTATCAAAGAGACGCAGAACGGCAGTATTAAGCTCGTCTTCTTTCCTATCAACGGTGTCCGCGTGTGATACCAAAGCCCAGTCAAGCGCCGATGATTCCAGTTTGAGCAGATCTTGGTCAAGTCTGGAAAAACTCCGTAGTCGCACAGTCTCTGGTCTACGCTTAGGTGGTCGGATATTGTAACATAGAAAAATCAAATCATGACGAGAAAAACCGGGGGCGAGCAACTGGCCATGTTTGGCACAGAGATTAGGGCAAGATATTATGATGTGATCAATTAAGGTATCAGCTGTATGGGTGTTGTGATGAGTAGGTTGCAACGATAGAATAGAGAGTTTTACAGACTCTACGATGGAAAGAAGTTGTGAAGAGCGGTAATCATGCTTTAAGAGATCAGTATTAAAATCTCCCAAGATCATGACATGGGTGTATTCAGAGCAAAACGTCTCGAGAACGGGCTCAAGTTTAGAAAAGTAATTGACGGCAGGCGGGGCATAGACGACTTACAAAACAGCTTTAGTTCCTTTCACAGAGATTTCAAGAAAAATACACTCAAATGTGTGAGAGTATTCGCCAGGAGTGGAGTAAATAACTTTGTAAGGAATGTCACTGCGCAGGTATATCGCCACTTCCCCACCTCCCTTTTCGGTACGATCATTGCGAATCAAAATGAAGCCAGGAAGTGAATATGAAGTAGAATGGAGATTAGGCTTTAAGAAACTTTCAGAGACCAGAATAGCATGCACAATATCAGAAGTGAAGGTGTTGAGTAGTTCAGAATAGTGTGAAGGGATGCTTTGTGCATTGATGTGACAGACTTTTAAAAATTCCTCGTAGTTTTTAAATTCGGAGCGGATACAGTTATGAAGGGAAGCGGAAGTTCTTCTTCCTTTCATTTGCGTTGAGCAAATGAAAGGAAGAAGACAAGTCACAAGCAGAGTGAAATGACTCATCACTAGACATGACAGTGTGTGTACGTATATATAAAATACCTATAAAGTTTGTTTAATAAATTGAATTTTAATGCGATACCTGCCAGTTGACTGTTTACAGTAACATGATAGATAGGTTACCCACAAATGCAAACAAAAGTAAGATTGTCTTCAAAATAAATAACAATAACCAATATCGGTATGTATACCGTTATCAACATTTGAAAAGAAAACATTGCAAAGGCTGTATATGAACTGAGGTCTTTGCCTACAAAAACATTACACATACTTCTGTCACTGTCAAAAAAAAGTCACTCAATGCGTCAACAACACAGTACAGTTTTACAATGGTTTTACACAATTTCAAGAGGGTTATCACAAGAAAAAGTTTACACAGATACCTCAAGGCCTTACGAATAAATTAGACAAAGTGTGGGTGGAGCAAGAAAACGAGAGAACAAAATGGTTTCCCTACATCGACTAGAACTTGAGGTGGCCAGCTACGTTCTGCATGAGCGTTTTGCTTTTCTAGGCCCGGGCTTGGTGTTAGAGGAGCCGGTCTTGGGATTGAGAGTCTCCGTAGCTCTTGCTTGAGGCTTAGGGGCCGAATCCTTTGTGACCGCGACGCCCGCCGTCACTGCAGTATAGGCCCCCATGAGTCTATCGAGCTGCTCCCCGTTACTGATTCGCTCGCGGTCTCCGCTAGGCAGCTTGACATAAATATTTCCATCAAGAGTCCACACCCGTTTCATACCAAAGTGCTTACGAGCACTCAGAAACATAGACTGGCGTGTCCTGGTCAGGAACTCGGACATAACCCAATTGGTGCCCTTTAATAAGGTTTTGTTGCTCCAAACAAGTGCCCGTGTCTCGAAGCTCACAAACCTGACGATGATAGGCCGACTGCGGCCTTCTCTGATACCACCAAGTCGGTGGCAAACAGCAATGGAAGCCTTATCGATGCTGGGGAGACCAAGGCTTTGTTGGAATATACACAGAACAGCTGACAAGAGATCATCTTTCTCAGCCTCTGGTATGCCAGCTAAAAGAACATACTTGCGTCTGTGTCTGGTCTCGATGACATCAACTGCTTTGCTCAACTCAATTATTTGCTTCCTTAGGATAGACACTACTCCAAGGGTGTGTTCACGAAAGGTGTAGAATTCACGAGAGAGGCTCTGCAGGCTGTCAGGCTGGACTGGAGAAGAAGACTTTGCAGCGTTGAGGTGCGCCTCAAATTCAGACATCCTCTGCATAAGAGATTTCTCCAGGGCTTGCTGCGACTCCACAATACTGCTGAGGTTATCCATTATGTGAGGTGCTAGTGTTGTGAAGTGAAGTGTGAGTAATAGCCACCGGCAGGTATTTGCACTTATCTTCTCAAATAGTCATTGGATGATGTGCACTACACTTGATGTGATACTTGGGTTAGTAACACTTGAGGTTTAATAAAAATTTTGAAAAAAAAATTGAGAAATACTATTTTTCAACGATTTTAAAATAGGAGCTGATGTTGTCGCGTTTGCAAACTACCGCTGAAAAAAAGTATCAGCATCCAATGAGCACAAATTGAGTGAGACTCCCATCTCCAAATCACTAGGTTTGCTGTGGGATGATTCTAAAGATGTGTTAAAATTTGTGATCAACATAGATCTACCTGGAAAACAAACTAAACGAGTAATTCTTTCAATTATATCTCAAGTGTTTGACCCGTTAGGACTCATTAGTCCATGTCTTATCGAAGCTAAACAGCTTATGCAGTCTTTGTGACTTCATAAACTTTCTTGGGATAATCATATTCCTCCTGAAATAGCCGAACGTTGGTTAGAACTAGTTAATTCGTTAAAAGAAATTAACGACTTTAATATTCCTCGTCAGGCTGTCCATGGCCGTAACACAGAAGTGCATATATTCGCGGACGCCTCAGAGCGCGCTTACGGTGCTTGTGCTTATTCTCTTACAAACGAACACGATACAGTCCTAACCGATCTCCTATGTGCCAAGGCCAGAGTAGCACCCCTTAAGCCAGTGACTATCCCGGAGCTTGAGTTGTGCGGCGCTTTGATGGCAGCACGTCTCGGTGAATTCATTCGAAAAACACTTCGAGTCCATATCAACAAAGTAGTATTTTGGACCGATTCAACCGTTGTTTTGTGTTGGTTAAAAATGTATCCTTACCGTTTAAAACCTTTTGTCAGAAACCTTGTTTCTGAAATACAAAATCACACTGCAGAAGATAAATGGCGTCATGTACCCACTGACTGTAACCCAGCAGACTTGGTTTCTCGCGGAGTCAAACCAAACATTCTAATTAACTTATTTTGGCATTGGATTTATTTGGATTTGTAGTGGCATGGCCCTGAGTTTTTATCTCACAGTCAAAATTCCTGGCCTGCCAACATAGCTAAAAAACAATCTAACGATATACCTGAAACTATACAAAACCACACAGTGGCGACATATAACGTTACTACAAATTCTTCTGATTTTGATACTGTTTTTGAACGTGTGTCCTGTTTAAAGAAAATACGTCATATTTGGGCATACGTACTGAGATTTATTTACAACGTTCGTAACAAAGACAAAAACTCGGTTCTCTTACTTGTCACGAAATATCAAACGCTAACACAATTATTATGAGACACGTTCAAAAAAGTGATTTTAGTGCCGAAATAGACTTGCTCAAACAAGGTAAACCAATTCCAAAAAGCAGCAAACTTACAAGACTCTGTCCATTTTTAGATCATGACGGCGTGCTTAAAGTTTACGGCCGACTTGAACATTCAAATCTCTCATATGAATCCAAGCACCCTGCTATTATACACGGTCATAATTATCTTTGCTAGAAGATTATTCGAACTCGAACACAAAAATTCGTTACACGCAGGTCCTCAGCTTTTATTAAACACAACTCAGCAAAGATATTGGACAATCGGCGGTCGAAACTTAGCAAAGAAGGTTGTACATCAGTGTGTCCAATGTTTTCAATTAACTGCACGAATTAAAATGCCGTTGATGGGACAGTTACCACACGAACGAGATACACCATCACAGCCTTTCACAGACACTGGTGTTGATTACGCTGGCCCCATATACATTAGTAATAAAAAGGGACGTAGAGCCAAGCTAATTAAATCTTACATTTGTATATTTGTATGTTTTGCAACAAAAGCAGTGCACCTAGAGTTAGTCGGTTATCAGTCGTCGGAGTCGTTCCTGCTTGCTTTAAAACGATTTATAGGTCGTCGTGGAAAGCCTTCACGCATTCGCTGCGACAATGGGACAAATTTTGTTGGGGCTTGGAACGATCTTAAGCAAGATCTATCTCATTATGGTAGTGACGAAGGAATTCAGTTCTTGTTTTTTCCCGTAAACGCTGCTCACTTCGGCGGGCTCTGGGAAGCTGGAGTTAAGTCCGTAAAATACCATTTGAGGCGCGTAGTAGGGTTAGCTCATCTTACATTCGAAGAAATCACAACCACACTAGTACAAATTGAAGCCGTGTTAAATTCTAGACCGTTAGTTCCCTTATCAGATTCACCCGATGATTTAGAAGCTTTAACTCCCGGTCACTTCCTTATCGGTAAGCCATTAAACGCACTGCCTACCCCCGAAATTCCGGAGCACACTAGCATCGAGCGTCTTCCCCGGTATAGCCGCATTGAAAAGGCACGAGGTGAATTTTGGCGCCACTGGAGTATGAACTATCTTAGAGAACTACAACAACGCGTGAAATGGCAGAATAGTTCACCTCCTCTTCAATTAAACCAAATGGTCGTCATCAAAGAAGATAATATACCACCACTTCGATGGCGTCTAGGACGCATCCAACATCTTTACTTCGGTGCAGACAACATAGCCCGTGTAGCTGCAATAAGAACATCTGCGGGAGTTATCAAAAGGCCATTGTCCAAGATTGCCCCATTACCAATTGATAAAGATTGAAGTCGTTCGACTGTCAAGGCGGGCGGTATGTTATGAAAACCAACCTCCGTAAGCTTAGCGCCGCGCACACTGGCCGGCGATAGAAAAAAAGAGGAAGAAATGCGACCGGCGCGCGGCGATTGCTTTAGACACACATCATCTTGGCAATTCACGTAGGCCGTGCCTAGCTTTTATCTGACACAAAAATTCGTATATTATTTTGTAAATATTTGGTTTCAATAATTAACTTCGATTCACTATCCTAGTTTTAATTTGAACAACCAGTGACCTATGAATTTACGATTACGACGAATATCACGAAGAATCCATAACACAATTCCTCTCGCTCTTGTATCCGGTTATGGCTTTTTCTTTAGTTCATTCATCTGAAATGAGATAAAATTGTATAGTTGTCCCTTTTTTTGTTATGTACTTATACCACTCTGGTTTCTTGATTGGGGTGCGGAATCGGGAAAACGCCTTCACTCTAGAATTTACCTCTGGATGCGAAGTCTTCTTTATCCTATGAAAATACCTATTTACTTGTGAAATTGTGTTTATTATAAAATTAGAATAATACTCATCTTTAAACTCTTGGTGTTTTATTTTCTCATTTCACTTTTATAAATGTATTTTCATGTATTTATCAACGTATCACTTTTTCAATATCGTAAACTGCTTGACATAAGTTATTCTCTTTTCTAACTCTATAAAATCCCTGACGTTACTTCAAAATTGACTTAAAGAAATGTTCGCTTTATTTAAACATCGAAAAGTCAAACGAGCGAGACTTTTACGCGTAGCTCCAAACTTGTGCACTAATATCCCGCGCAGTCGGCTAATCTCTGTTGAGATTGGTCACTGTAGTCGAAATTCGGCTAGGAGGACATCTTCAAAAACACAATTCTTTAGTGTAATATAAAACCGATTTCATACTGCTTGTAATTGACTGATAACTACAATTATGTTTATATCTTTAATGGTGTGACGCAACTCGAAAGTAAATCAGCCGTGTGTTCATTTTGCCAAAAAAACTTTTTGATTTTGATATTTGGGTAATGGAACCGGCATGAAATTAATAATAATGATTACTTAAGCATGTTTTAAGTTTTTTATTAAGAGTTAATTACTTGTTTAAGTACGTGAAGTGTCAACACTGACAAAGATACTTTGTAGGCGTGTAAGTGTACCTTTATTGTTTAAAATATTTTTAGTAATATTTTATTGAAATTTAAGTGTGTAAGTAAATTATAGCCCATATAGATCCCACTGCTGGGCAAAGGCCTCACCTCAACTATGAGGTAGTACAAGTCATACTCCACCACGCGGGCTAGTGCGGATTGGTGAAGGGGTGGGTGTCTGTAAGGCAAGTGACCAACCTTGGAGTCAGATGTGATCATGCCGCCCTACAGCATCTGACTGGCTTAACGACTAACATCAACAGATATTTCCCCGACCAACTGCTTTACGTGCCTTCTAAAGCACGGAGATGCTTGTCATGGACGTCACATAATTGGTCAGAATGGTCACCCATCCAATCACGACCGCGCCGTGAGTTGCTTAACTTTGGTATCACCACCAAAGCGCTGCCACTACTGCGCCACAAGCACCTCAATTTCGAAATAAAGTAACAACTATCTTTACAAGTGATATTTTTTTTACTTCTTTAATGGAATTTTTTTCCACCCCCTCTTTATGCAGGAGCATGTCCTCACGTAAGTACCTAATTTTTGGGGATCC
Organism: Pyrausta nigrata; assembly: GCA_949316185.1. NCBI lineage: Eukaryota > Metazoa > Arthropoda > Insecta > Lepidoptera > Crambidae > Pyrausta > Pyrausta nigrata. The sequence goes on along the minus strand of OX438957.1, from coordinate 15,856,844 downwards.
GTATCCAAAGGATAAAAAAGGGATCCTATTACTAAGACTTCGCTGTCTATCTGTCTGTCACTAGTCTGTATCTCATGAACCGTAATAGCTAGAATTTTGACATTTTCACTGATGATGTATTTCTGTTGCCGCTGTAACAACAAATACTAAAAACAGAATAAAAACAATTTTTAAGGGAGGCATTCATACGACAAACGTAATTTTTGGCGGTTTTAGCTCTATATTAAATAAGGGCACACGGCAGACGCTTGAAATATTCACAGAATATTAATTTGTATATAAACTTTAAGAATAAATTTTAAAATTAAAATATTTAAAATACCCTTAATGTGGTCTCCCATACAACAGACGTGATTTTTCGGTGTTTTTTTGCTTGATATTAATAACGGCAACAGGCAGATGCTTAAAATATTTACAGAATTTTAAGATGTATATTTAACTTAAAAATAAATAACTAAATTATGATAAAATAAAAATTGAGAGGGGCTCCGTGTATACATATGTGTTTTTTAAACTCATTACATTATAGTGTCTGTTGTAAATGGTACGGAACCATTAATGCGCGAGTGAGACTCGCACTTGATCGGTTTTTTTTTCATTAGTAGTCGTTGGCTTGACGTTTATATCCATCATCCATCATAGATCGCACCTGCGATCTCGAGTGAGATTGCAATCAAGATCCAGCTATAAAAAAGCCAATCATGTTTCTTATACACTTTTACGTGACGAGAAAGTATGACGGAATATAGCGGCTAACATCTTTTACGAGCATGTAACCCTAAAAAGTACATAACCTAATGAAAGTACATACCTATCCATTTAAAGGGAGAGTTCAGAAAATAATTATTTGTCGTTACGCACCTCAGCCACCAGCTTGCCTAGACCCCCGGTTTCCCTTCAATGTGTTGGTTATGTACTGGAGAATAATGACTTGAATGATACTGAGGGTTCCTGTGATGCTGGTCGTGTGCCAGTTCACGCACACTGCGTCTCATAATTGACCAAGTCTTAGTAGAACAGTCGTCTCATTTGTTACTATATTACGAAATATTTATTTAAATTTAGTAATGAACAATATTGTGTGATATACATTTAAAAATCCCGTGCCATAACTTTAATAATTATGTACTAGTGGTTCCCCAAGACTGCGCCCGCAATAGTTGGATTTTCCATATAAATTTTCATCCCCCATTTTACCCCCTTTATGTTTTTATATCCCGACAAAACATAGTCTATGTTCTTTTCAGGGTCTTGAACTGTCTCCAAACCAAATTTCATCTCAATCGGTTCCGTGGTTTAAGCGTCAAGAGGTAACAGACAGACAGACACACTTTCGCATTTATAATATTAGTATGAATAAAGTATTTATATCACATAATCTCTTTTAAAACAGACAGTTTAGCGATAATGGGAATATTTTCGTGCCCTTTTAACTAAGTTAAGCAAAATGCTTTTATATTTAGATCATGTTAGAAGTTTTTAACGATATTAATGAATGAGCCTGGAGTTCACCAACACAACACACCACACCAGTTGATGAGTTTAATCAGCCGGCTTAGCATTATTATGTCATATTTTTATATGGCAAATCTGTCAAATTAAGCGTCAATCGAGGTTTAACAGCTGTTTAAAAATTGGTGAACTCCGATCTGAGTTTCTCATTATACGGCAAGATATTTGTGTATGTATTACCAAGTATTTTACATCAAGTTAAATATAATCATTTTCGGGTAATTTCAGTCTGTATTTTGTGGTTTTACAGTGTCTATTAATCGCTGGTTTAAATGCTGTGTCATCAGGGTTATTTATTTATTTTTAAATGTACACAGCAAACTATATTATAATTAATAACGTAGTCTTATAAAAAACTAAGCGCTATAAACTTTTTTCTTTAATAATGGATAGCCAATAATGATAGTTCGCGTTCCAAATGTTCCGGCTGTTCTCAATCGGCTGTGTAATTGCTTATTGCGTTTCGGTACGCACTCGAAATAATGTTTGAATTTGAAACGGTATTTTCTTTCAATCGCGGGAGCGCGAACCATCAAAACAATCGCTGTTTTGTTGTTGCTGGAGGTAGGGGCTTAGAGATTTTACTCTTTTTACCCGACTGCGGAAGGAGGGTTATGTTTTTCGAGAGTATTTATGTATAATTGTTTGGCACGCCCAAACGGCTAGACAGTTTTTGACATATGAGGTATCGTTGAATTTTTCAAGATTGTTATAGTGACATAATGTATTTACTTAGGCTATTGAATTTTTCCTTACTATAGCAATATGGGTATCAAACGAAAGCCAATAAAAAAAGACTGTTACGAAAAATCTCGTCACCTCTTGTACTATATATTAACTTCTATAATTTTTATTCTACATACCTACTCAACATACGTAATACATAGGTAGGTAGTATCAGATTTCAGCGTATGTAACACACTTTTTTTATAGCAAATCGCCTAATCCGGTGCTATGATTAACTAAAAGATTTTTTAGTACTAAAATTTGTTTTGCAAAATAATTATTCCATTGATTTTCATATAAATACTTATTTGCCTATAACGTGTAACTAAGATACACACCCTCGCGTAACACGATTTGTATGGAAAATAAAATAAGATGGAATTTTAAATTGCTGCTAACAATTATCTAATTAAGATATTGTAAAATAGTGTAACAAAAACCGGCCAAGTGCGAGTCGGACTCGAGCACGAAGGGTTCCGTACCATTAACTTACAACATTAGACAGTATAGGCAAAAAAAAAGTTCTCTTCTTTTGGAAAAAAGTATATATTTTTATTTTATTTATAATTTCAAAAGCATTCATCACAGGATACCCGAAACCATTTTAAATAAGAGTTTCTGCGTCTGTTTCTTTACGTGAGTGATTTTAAGTTTATAGGTCCAAGACTTTAGAAATTACAGGGGGGGGGGACACCATGTAAACGGGCGGGCTATATCTCGCAAATGGTAAAGCTGATAAAAAGATTTGTATGGAAACCCTACTTTATTTTCATAGTCCTTTTCAACGATACCCCATACAAGGGGGTGCACTCAAAATAATAATTCACCCCCCCCCTTTACATGTATGGGGAGGTACCCCTAAAAAGGGGTTATTTTAGTTTTTTGTATTTTTAAAAATGAGATCTATATGTGAAGTATCCTCGAACCAAGTTACATGCAAATCAGTCCATAAACGCAGAAGATTTTCTGCTGTGACAGACTAGGACGGACGGACTGAACGATCTTATAAGGGTTCCTTGTCGGACTACAGAACCCTAAAAGTACCCAGGGGCTTGTTTAAGATTGTATGCATTATTTGTGGTTATTATTAATTTTAAAAGTTTTGGTTTTCTAAAGCACAAGAACGTAAAAACGATTTTTACGAGTGTTTTAACTTCCGTTACTATGGCAACGCAAGGAGTGGTATAAAAACTGGTCAAGTGCGATTCAGACTCGCGCACGAAGGATTACGTACCATTATCCATACAATATTAAACACAAAATTATGACTTAAAACAAAACACGTTTGTATGGGAGGCCTCTTAAATATTTCTAATTTAAATGTAATTATTTGATTTTGATGTGAATATACATCTTATTATTCTGTGAATATTTCGAGCGTCTGCCTTTTGCCATTATTAGTATCAAGTTAAAAACAGCAAAAATATCAGGTCTGTTTTATGGGGACCCTCCTTAAATATTTTTAATTGTATGATTTATTTTAAAAGTTTATATATAACTTAATATTCTGTAAATTTTCAAGCATCTACCTGTTGCCGTTATTAATATAGGGCAAGAAATGCCAAAAACACGTTTGTTGTATGTAAGCCCCCCTTAAATAAAATTTTTATTCTATTTTTAGTTGTATTTGCTGTCGTAGCGGCAACAGTTTTAACTGTCTAGTTATTACATTTCATGAGATACAGCCTGGTGACAGACAGACAGAGCGGAGTCATAATAATAGGGTCCAGTTTTTTATCCTTTGGGTACGGAACGCTAAAAAAGTATAAATGAGCTTACAGATAACGTTCTATGTGAACGCGCGCTTACAAATGACTCGGTCTCGAATTACGGCGTGAAGTACGTAATTCCAAGGGCTTGTTGTTTTTGTAAACAGCGCTGTCACAGCTTGTTGGCGACGGAATTTAATTCGTGAACGCAATACTTTAAAGATTAATGGACAATGGGGAAGAATTTGCAAATTAATTTCCTGTTGTTTTTTTTTCTCTCTCAAAAAAGGCTGATTTCTCCACGCTTTATTATTTTTGTCTTATACTCTATCCTCGATGTTTCTTGTGGAAACTCCACTCTTCTTCTTGTTCTTCAGCAATACTCTTACAATCTTACACTTCGCATTGTTATTCATTTATGTACGAAATGAAATGAATTATTGTTACTTTTTATAGGTTTTAACTAGCTCTTGTCTGCAATTTCACACTTGTGTTCAGATTTCCAGAAACTTCAGGAAATTCTATTTTAAAAGCTTTCCTAAGCAAGAGCTCAGGAAAGCTTTTAAAATAGAATTTCCTAACTAAGAAGTTAGAATCTGCTGAAGTTTCGGGACATCTGAACGGAAGTGTTCGGACCTAGCATGTAGGTCTTAACTTAGGTGCTAATTTCCTCAGATCATTCACTTTCGGCTGTGCATTCTCTGTCAGTCACCCAATGAGTAACGGAAACGTTTGTATACATCTAAATTGATGAATCAGTTTGTCCTTATTCGAAAAATGTTTAATTTTAAGTTGTATCTCATGTAATAAAATATAATTTGTTTCTAATGTTTTGAAGTGTCCCTATTAGAAGTATCTAAGTATACTTTGCTTCAATCAGATCTTCATACAGTTTAGATTAAGGAGTTTTTGATTTTCAAATCAGCAACAGGAGAGATTTATATACCTCTAAATTGATGATTATGTTCGTCCTTATTTAAAAAATGTTTAATTTTAAGTTGTATCTCATGTTTTGAGGTCTCCCTTGTAAAAGTATATAAGTATACTTTGCTTCAATCAGATCTTCATACAGTTCAGATTAAGGAGTTGTTGATTTTCGAGCGCTGGGCTAAAGCAGCGGACGTGCGCCCACGCTCAGCACAAAACGCTTCGTTACGCTCGCTTCGCAATCAACGTGAACTTACTACACGAGCTACTTGAAGACAGTAGGTGATGTAAGCCATGGGCGAGATGCGAATTTTATATGGGCCATATACTATACAATTAAAGAAGTAAAGAAACGAAAACTAAATATAAAAAAAATGATATCAAAAATGATTAAAATACCTTACGCTAAACAGCCGTCAGTCTAAACATATTCTTAGGGCACTAACAAGGTACTACTCAAACTTACACAAGTTATATGGAAATTAACATCTACTCCTTGAAAAATACTCCGGGAAAACTTTGTTTACGTTTTACCAACTTACTCGAGGAATAAAACAATCTCTGTATTATTAAGAGTAAGTGGATGAACAAATGTATAAATCAAAAAAATTCAAAATTAGGTAAAGAGTGCTCCGAAGAAGTTAAAGTAGTTAAAAAAAACTCGTAGTTTCAGCTGGAGTAAACAGTTACTCTAGCTTGGTCGAATCTGCCTTTAAAAACATAGTAGACATTCAGAATGTCTTCATAAACCACTAAAGAGTAAACCCTGTTCCTCATAACAAATTACAGGATTTGATCATCATCATCTCGTTATCTGTACCACTCGTTATGTCAACTGCAAAAGGGCGTAAATGGGTTTAGCGAGACGTCAACGCGACAACAGCTCAACTCAGTCGAGAGGGCCACTCTCGCCTGCAAATATAGCGGGAGGTAGATAAAGTGCTGTTATGGACTTATACGAAGGACTTTTCATAATTTTTGCAGTTATTTTAAGCATTTTAAGCAAATAGCAGTTATTTTAGGCATAATTTTAAGCCACTTCTAACGGGAAGCCCTTGAAAATATGCAACCAAAGTGGTTGTAACAACTTGCAACTGCTTACTGAATGTTTTGTTTTTTGTTATATAGTTTATTTATTTATTTATGCTACTGTATAGTAGTTCTGTAATGTTATTCCTCAAATATATAAGAAGGTATGGTAAAATGTTACAACTTTTCGAATTTATTGATGTTGTCAATCTTTAGAACCGAACTGAATTGATCTACCAAGGGATTTAATTTACCTATTTACTTGTAAGAAGGCAATAGAAATAGAACTCAATAAAATGCAAATGTCCGTTTGTCTAATCTATTTTATTATTCGACTCCGTTATTCGGTTCGCTTCAACAAATTAACGTTCTTTGTTTTATTGTTACACGTTTTCTAAGCAAACATTTAAATTGTGTTACCTAACATGAGAGATTTGGTGAAATAACGTTGCTGTAACGAATTCATGAATCCCACAGATGTAATGAACATTTCAATAGTAACGGCTACTATCTCCAAATAATTGTGTATAAGTCTATAGCAATATATGATTAGGAAAAGAGGAATGATTCAATGACGATTGATAGGTTTACATGGTAAAGAATAACGTTGAGCCCAAATGTAATAGGTACAAGCAAATAATGACTTAGGTAGTATTTGTCAGTAAAACTGAGTTAAGTAAACTATTTCTAATAATGCAACAGTACTCGATGAAGATTTAATAAATATCTAGATTTTATTATAGGTTTTTTAGGAACCCAGCTAATTTCAGATGCTTATGACGGCCATAGTTTTTGTAACAATAAATATTATTCGTACCTAGTAGTAGTTCGTTATTATTATTATTACGAGCCTGTTGTGTCCCACTGCAGGGCAAAGGCCTCCCTACTCTTTCTCCACTCTCCACGATTTTGGGCTATTGCCTCCCAGTCTTCTCGAAAGTAGTAGTTCGTAGTTTTTTTAATTTAAATTATATTTTAAGAACTCAGAAATGCATAATACTTTATATTTAAATAGGTGAAACATATTTATATATTTATATCGTCCTAATGCAAAACTGAATCGCGCAAAAATCTAAAGTAAGATCCCTTCTCCCTGAATCCATTTTCCTATTCCCTTGGGGATTTCTAAAATATTTACAACGTAACTTCACGTCGAGACCAGAATCCATTTTAAATGAATATAAGGGAAAATACTTTTAAGCTATTTTCGCAAAATGTGTTATCCATGAACCATTGTAACCCTTTAGGAATTAGGAAACTAACAAATGCAATAGTTATAATAAACAGTCACAACTCCGTTCTTCAAATCAATCAATACGCTGAGATAGGCAATGTTATAATTATTTTACCCAGAAAAAATCTTTGGTCTGCCCCGGGATCGAACCCGGGACCTCAAGATAGTACTCAGCGCGCTGACCTCCAGACTAACGGACAGTCGGTAAACTTTTATAAAGTCTAGGTCATGAAATCAAGAAAACAAATAGTAATGTTGAGAAAGTTGCATTATTGTGCCTTGTTTTTATGACGTGGAATAGTTTAAAACATTTAGTATTTGTCCACATAAAATGCAAGATTGAAGAAAATTTTACATATATTGCTTTCTCTCGGATGCGCCTTCGTGCGACGATGCGCAAGCGCACCTGATGTACAGTCGACCGTTAAAATATTTGCACAATTTTAGAAACGGTTGCACAAAGATATAGTTATTATGTGCATTTAGGTTTTATTCGTTCGTTCTTTGGTCAATTCTGTAAAAATATCCTCATTTGTAGGTATGTATAGAAATACGTATTTTGTACAATATTTCATAATTATTGGTATTTGTGGAATGTAATGGAATTTACAAATACTTCTTGTTACTGTTTGCTGTTGTAAATTATGTGCAAGTTAATGTGTACTTGTTGGAATCCAATTAGAAAAATGCATTCTGTAAATACTAACATTTATTTTGACTGCAAACTGTAGTTACCCATTCATTACCTTTCGTAAACATTATCATAATGATGTGCGTAGAGATTCGTTTAGTGTTACACACAGATATTTGCGCTCTTAGCTGTTTTCCCTGTGTTTTCACAATAGCTTTTTGCTCCTACTAAGGTATTTTACCTGATGAGCTGTATGTAGGTGGTAGGTACACAAACGTTTTGTCGAGTTCGCCATAACTATAGAGTTATACTGCTATATAAGTATAGTAAGAATTCGTCCTACAAACTTGACGTGAGATATATTCATGGACTAAGGTTCATTGATACAAAAACTAGTGTAATATCTAACTATCTTATAATTTATACATCGATCTTCTAACTTTTCATAAATAGTTTCGTCGATAACCAATAACTATAGACTTTTAAACTTGTACTATAATTTATTCTGTGTAATTTAGTAAAGTAAGTAGTTGCTATTTCTGACTGACGCTTTAGTGATTCGCAAACAAATCGAACATGAACAGGAATGGTGTTTCTTAAGAATTCCATAGCAGTTGAGAACAGGAAATTTTATTAAATTATTCTTCATACTAGTTTTTTATGCAGCATTAGTCATACCTAATCATAGGCACTTGTTAGTACAATAAGTGCAACATTAATAAAGACTTGTTGGGTAAAAAGGTTAAAATTAAGATTTTTATTTCAATAAACAATGTTTCCCTTTTTTTATTTTTTCTACAAATATATAGATGGTAGTATATTATAATCGTCATAACTTCATATGATATTCACCAGTTCCAGTTGTCCCTATGAATGGGCTGGGAAGAAATAAAAATCGGTAAAATCAGTATGTCTAAAGCTCTACGAATAAATAGTTTTCTGTCGTCTACAAAATTTTTATTTTTTTATTCCTTACAACTTTATTCAATAAAAGAAAATAAACACAAAGACATGCATGAAATAAAAATAAATTAACTTAAAACCTACTTAATCAAAAATAAACCCGTGTCCTTGAGGCAAGGAGGCGAGGATGCTGGCTGCGTTACCGCGTTGGATAGCAATACTTATCCTTTGAGCGAGGAACGAGCCAGCTTTACTATTTGCTAAAACAGAATTTAATTTAGGTGCTGACTCCCTGAGATGAGATGGGGCCAAAGTATCGACGCAAGTTGCGTTCCACACTAAGGCCCGACCCCGCTCCCAGGGAATGAGCGTGAGGCCATCGAGTCTCTTGCCATCATCACGGACCAAACCACGTGGTTCGAACGTAGAAGGAACATTGATGCTGGCAAGAGCTCTCCTGATGGCGTCATTAAGAGTAGCGTGACGCGCTAGACGCCCAGCACTTTGCTGGCAACAAAGACAGTGGAGACCATATTTATCGACCTTGCCACAGGGACACGTAAAAACTTCACAAATAGGGGTACCAAGGCGCAGACCTACACACACCCGGAATGACTCACTATCAAAAAGGGTGCCCAGATTTTTTGATGGTAAAGCATGAAGCCAGTGGCCTGAATCTTTGCAGGAAACTGCCAAGAGCCTTGCACGATAACAATCACTGACAGAATTTTGAAGTAAAGAATTGAAGGTCTCTCTCGCAAGAGGGACATCCCAGAGTTTTTGTTGATGACGTTCCTTTAGGATGTCTACACTAGGACAGAGACCTTGCCAAAACTCCTCCGCCTCTCTTACCTCAGAGAGCTGGCGAGAATGTTTAAAGATTTTTCTTGCTAAAACGGAAGTGCAATGGAGAGAGGAGAGAAAAGCGGGAAGAGCAACACTAGAAATTTGGCGAATTCCGACACCACCGAATCGAATAGGAAGCGAAGCCTGAACCCAAGAATTATTGTCAAAATGCAAATTTAGATTTTTTTCCAAACAATTTCTAAGGGTGGTATCAAAAAGTTTGAAATAATCCGTTTTTTTCTAGATTGGACAAGCACGAAGGTAATAAGTAAATTTAGGCACAAAAAGACAAGATTTCAGGATTGTATAAGCAATGTGAGAATTCAGACGTTCCAGTTTGGGGGCTAAAAGGGTGAAATTATTCATTTTTTTGTCAAGAAAAGGTTCGATGCCAATATCCAAAAGAGGGGCCTAGAAGGCAAAGCGACTCAGAATTTTGAATTTTGATGTTTGGAGCAAGGGAGTTAAATTTATCAATGGTATCCTTACGGGAACCAGAGGGAACATGGTCGTTAATAAATAGTTCACATTTCGAAAGGTTGAGTTCAAGGCCTATTTTCTTGAAGCTCTCTATAATCCGAACGAGGTCCTGAAAAACAGTATCTGCTTTGCCACCGAGTGAGCCATCATCGAGATACCAGGCATTAAATTTAGAATTTAAGGATGAAATGACAGGGTGGATGCCTAAACTAAAAAGGGCTGGACCTAAAGGATCACCTTGCTGAACGCCGACTGCAGATATAATAGAATGTTCATTGTAAAATAAATTAGATGGCCTATTGTAACATTGAAATACAAAAGGATATATCTGAGACGTATGAGCTTGAACTTCATTCAGCATGGCAATCCTATCGAGGGAGTTAAAAGCATTCTTCACGTCAACTTTTAAAAAAACGTCAGATTCGTCATCACAGGCGAGAAAATTTCGAGCGGAATGAACCACAGCTTCGCAACCTCCTCTACTGCCAAAACCAAGTTGAACGGGTTGAAAAATTTCCTTCAAGGGTGAAAATAGTTCCCGACAGGCTAATTTGGCTGCAAGACGCCGAAAGGTGGATCCGATAGCAATCGGACGAATGCCACCATCTTTCTTTCGAAAGGCACAAAGTCTTGCGCCAAATAAATACGGGAGGAAACTTTCAACAACTTTGCCGGATAAGAGGAGGTTACAAAGCTTAGTAATATTTGAAAGTACAGTTCTACCGGCGTCAGCAGCGGAAGCACTAACCAAATCCTCAAGGTGTTGGGGAGTGATGCCGTCGATGCCGCCGGCAGAACCAGCCGGAAATGACATAATGGCAGCAAACGTGTCGCTGTCATCAAGAATCTGAAAGGAATTAAAATTTGGAGGAGGAGGAACAGGGGCAGAAGGAGAATCTGGACGTGAGGGATGCTTACAACGAAGGCTCTCAAGAGTTTCCTGATTAGGGGGAGCGAGCGTGTCGTCGGAGAACAAAATACGGGCTGCGTTCTTCAGGTCGCCTTCCATTACTTTATTTTCAACTGAACGAAAAATATTTGATTTAGAAGAAACCAGAAAAGATGAACGGGATGAAAGGGATAGATTGCGTGGTATTGAGGCATTATCTATGAGTGCACGGGTTAAAGATTTAGACGGTGAGTTTACATGCAGAAATGAGTAAGAAAATGTGAAAAGGATTTGCCAGGCAGTTTTGGTGTTAAGGAGACAATTTTGGATGCATGAAGAGAGGCATTTAGCGATGGCTATTCTCGCTCCCCTAGGAATTCTCTTGACCACTGGAGTAGATTGGTGAAGGTGTGTGATAACAGATTCAAAAGATGGAGTAGGAGCTACTGAAGGATTCGAAAGAGAAGGAAGAGGGAGAGATGAGGGTAAATTTGAACTATTATGACATCGGGAAATATGAATTTTAAGGCCCCTCTTTCGTTTAAAAAGCCTATTAGAATTACAAATATGACAGTGAAGAAACTGCGGCTGTGAGTGGGTACCTGGTGATGCCGACAATGTACTCATAAAAACTATAAACAAGTTACTCAGAACACAAATAAATTTAGAAAAAAGCCTGCCAAATTAATACTTACAAGAATAAAATAAACATACAAAAACAAAAATAATAATAACTATGACGTTGATAGACGGATGCCTGACAGTAGTTCGCGCACACTGGCGCACACCTTCAGACTAGAACTTGACACAGTGGGTGCGCACGCAGGTCTGGCGGTCTGGTTGCCTGGCAACTGAAGCAAATCCTTGCAAGATGACAACTTCAAAGGGGATGCGTAAGTGGTTGCCTAGACAACTGCAGCGAGTCTCGTCAACTGAGTTGTCAAAAAATATTGCCCATTTTTAGATGCGCAGCGAAGCAATAAAAAGAATCCTGAAGGTCTGTCCACAATCTTACGTCTTCCCAACGCCAAAATAAATGTTTCAAATGCCTTGGCGAACGAAAAAAGGCATTAAAACTATTAATTACAAATAAATCTCAATGCCGAGAACTTTGGCATGTGACATTTTTTTTTATTCCAATACATTTTGTTTTCTAGTTGCACAAACAATAATAAAATTGTAACATTAGTAGTAGTTGAAGTTTGCTAGAAATTGGGACAATCATCTACTTGCTAATTCGAGTCAAGATTCAAGACGACGACATGTAATCTAGGTATACGTATGTTGTTTAGTTTCTAATGAAGTTGCAAAACAGATGTTAGCACTAATTAAACTAATTAACACTGCTAATGGGAAACCTCGAGTTAATTTTAGAACATCCAATTATTACGTATTCAGCGTTTGTCATCAGCAAGTGTTATCTGTTTGATTTGTGACTACAGCTCTCTCGCGGTGAGAACCTTATTTTGATTATACGTACACATGTGTGTGTGCATAAAGTTGTCTCCGCTACCTCGACTGCGGTATCAGCGCTTACTCAACCGATAACGCTCTCAGAACATTCGTCCTATTATTGAAATAATGCACATGTTAAACGAGAGCTCATTTGGAGCTTGAAAACCCGCACGACAACTACACAAAAAGCCGAGACAAGTTTTAAAGCCTACTTGAAGTCATAACACTCTCATTAAAGAAAGTCATAACGCCGAATGCAGCGGAAAGCATATAATTACACCAACAGAACAACCATAAATACACCATTAAGCACCTTACCGAATATTACAATTTTAATTAACACTTACGCGAATTCGAAAGTCGTAACGCGCGGCCTTGGCGTCGGTGCCGAGTAGCGATTTAGTGCTGTCCAATTTGTCGATTTCCACAAAGTTATCGATAACGTGTGGTTTTTAGGACGTGTCACAGGGCGACCCCCCGCGGCCGGCGCACTCGCGCGCGCTCAGTCAGAGGCTGGCGAGTGCGCGCACAGCACGCGACGCGTGCGTCGTTCGTTCACCCCGAGTCCGAGTTCACGATCGACCGTCAACTGTCAAATTCTGACGTTTCGTAACAATCCGCCGACGATTACCGCCGCACGGAGTCACGCCCCCGGTTCGCCGAATCGGGCGCATCTACCCGCGGTTTCTGTGATGTTATGGCGCGAGAATTTTTCGTATGAATGATCCGACTCGCATAAATGTTTTGACGTTCCGCGTCGGTTGTGCTAGTGATGTGATGTTCTGTGTTGTGTGTAACGCAATCTGTTAGTGTTGTTATGCTGTTATCATGCCGCATTGATGTCTTTTGACGCTGATATGTCTATAATTAGCGAGCTGAGATGGCTGCAAGACGACGAATTGTTCGCTCTTTCGTTGCAAAACGGTAAGTGTGACGTGTGGTTTCTTATTGTTTCCGTCGAAGTAGGTGTGAGACATTATTCAGTGCTCGTCTGACTCGTTTTCTTCAGTAACCCTATTGTTCTAGTTAAAATGTGTGGCCGCGTCCTAATTACAAATTCCACCAACAACAAAAGTGCCTACTACGTAATAACAACTAGTATACCTACAGCAAGTGCTTGTAAATTGTTTCGATCCACTTAAAGTTCAATACACTCTGATTAAATTAACATTACCACTCTTCATATTATTTTAAATGGTCATATATTAATTAATAAATCCAATACCTGAGTAGCAGCTGAAATTTTAATTTGTAAAGTCGAAAACGATACCGATTTTAAATTCCAAATAAGCAATAAACCCAAAAAGAAAGCATTATCGAATGTTGTGATCTCGCTGGAGCATTTGACACTGTGCGAATTGCCGCGTGACACAGAGGCTGCGCCCGCGCCGGTAGGTGAGTAGGAAATAGCGCCCAAGGTGAGCTAGATTCCACCCGCCTGTTTACACAGCTCGAAGACTTCATTACTGCACTTCGGGTTCTCACTTAAGGTTCCCAACTTCAATAAAACACCGACTCTTCAGCTTATTTCATAGTTTTCAGTCTCACAAGTTATATTTTCCCTAAGCTAAGATTTGATAGTTACAGGTTTAAATAATAAAAAAAGTTTATAAATAGTTTTTCGCTATGACTCATATAAAGTCTTGGGATATCCGATCAGAGATATGATCACAATTGCTTATAGCAACAAGCCGAGAGATATCATCATCGTTGCAAGAAAGTAATTTAAATTGCTGTACGACGACCTTGCAACCATTTACAACTTTGTAAGTAACATGAATTAATATAGAAAATGTGGTTCAGATGTCACGTCAAAATACCGCATTGAAAATGGTAGGTATTTGTCAATAAAAACGTTGAGTTTGCTAAGCTGTACAAAACAAACTTATCCAAAGGATATCATTTACCAGCACTGTAGGAGTTAAGTTAATTTAAAGTCCTTTATCGTTACGAAAGAAAAATTTTGAGTCAAATGTCTTGATTATGCAAATCTAAAAATCTATCGTGTTTTTACCCGACTGCGGAAAGAGGGTTATGTTTTTCGAGAGTATGTATGTATGTATGTAAGTATGTATGTATGTATGTATAATTGTTTGGCACGCCCTACAGCCCAAACGGCTGGACAGTTTTTGACATATGAGGTGTCGTTGAATTTGTTAAAATTGTGGGAATGACATAGGCTGTATACATTTTTTTTAAATAGCGCCCTAACTGACGAACTAAAAATAATAAAATAAAAAAGGGTAATTTAAAAAACTAAAAAACCCGACTGCGTTTCTTGTAATTGGAAATTAAAAAACCCCGAAACAAGAAAGAGGTTATACCCGGGTTAAATTGGTACCCATATTAAAAATTGTAGCAGTCGGGACTCATATTAGAAAGTCAGTCATCTTGTCAGTAGATTAGAGTAATCTGCAATCTAATATAGCGGTAGGTCCATTTCTAGAATGGGTCCCGACTGCTACAATTTTTAATATGGGTACCAATTTAACCCGGGTATAACCTCTTTCTTGTTTCGGGGTTTTTTAGTTTCCAATTACACAGAAACGCAGTCGGGTTTTTTAGTTTTTTAAATTACCCTTTTTTATTTAATATCGTCTACCAAGTCGGCGATTTTGGCTGTTTTTAAAAGGTTTTGTGTTTTGGTTGATATTATTATCTTTTAAAGTCAATTAAAATAACGAACATAACATAATAAGAGATATATTACACACACAATTAGAATTAAACTATATTTGTAACATATATACAACTTAACAATCAAAATTATGATAAATTATTTAATACAATAGAAAAACAAAAATTAAAAAAGTGTCCATGTGGTAAGGTTTCCAGGATGCTGACAGTATTACCGCGCTGGATAGCGATGCTAATACGCTGAGCAAGGTAGCTGACAGCTCACGAGCTGGTGACCACTGATGTCAACGAGCCTTTTGGAAATTTCTTTAAAAAAAGAGAGCGTTGGGACCCTACGAACCCAGTGTTTAATATACAATTATTATAAGTCCATAGATTTTATTTTAATTTTGGTAACACAAGTTAGATACACGTCTCAGTAAAGAGCGATCTCATTGTATAAACAATTTGTAAAAATCCTTTGTTCAAATCTATTGACCCGATTCCTTCAGTTTCTAAATCACACAAACCTCCGAATAAGACAAACAAAAAGTTTAAAGCGTCATAAAAACTAGCAACGTTTACGTCAGCCGATGAAGAAACGCCACTTTGTTCGGTTATTGAGTTGTTAGCGGCATCTGTTCGGCTATTTATGTAATCGGCCGTTAACTAAATCGCAGTTACTCCTCCGTAAGATTCTGAAATAGTTTTTTTGCTAATAAATATATGCTTATTGATAACAATTGTCTATTTTAATTTTGAACCTATAACACTTACCTAATTTAAATGAAATCAGATAAGGAAGAGTGAGATACTCAGTAAAACATTTTCAATATAACTGATTTTTATAAATAATTAATCAATTATATTCAACGACTTTAACCTGAAATTTAATATTCTGCAGATCAATACAGTCACAAGTAAACAGGTCTTCCCTGCTATCTTCAAAGTTCAATTACTAGTAAATTTGAATAACAGGCAGTTGTTCCAAACGTAATATTGTATTGTGATTCCACTCTGCGGGACCCTAACAATACCAAAGGCACGCAAATAGGAATTAAATTAATATTCTCTCTCAATTTGTAAACTTGCTCGAAGGTCGATTTAATTTGAACCATTGGTAGTTCACTTATAATTTAACGTTTAAGTCAATTAGCTACTGACCCTCCGCCATTTGCGGAAATTCTAAGAAAATTTCGCGGGATTGGCAATCACAATTCTAATAATGAGTTTGAGGAATTTTTAATCAGATAGCGGCTGTGGTTAACGTTCCTTATTATGACATTCTAACTGTACTTTTGATTGCAGTAATATATGACGCTAATTTGTTTTATTGCGTTGACTTAAACGCATTACACTTCGTGTTGTCGAAGACTCGTTTTGGCGTGAAATCTATCGCCTCAACGCTATTGTTGCGTGTTCGCTAGAATTCCATTGACGAGCCTAACAGTAATATTGCGCCACGTAACTCGAAGCCAGTGAGCGCATTTGTGTTTACTGTTAAAAAAAAAACAACAGCAAAAAGAAGATTAACATTAACAGAAGATGTATGTATGATTAACATTAAGTAATGTTACTGACTGCTTTGAACCACATGTCTCAGCCGTATGTTGTTTGAAATTGAATGGAACAATTATCCGAAGACCGGATGTAACACTTGAGATAAACACAACTCGGAGCGAATTCCCATCTAATGGTAATGATGACTCGACTACTGATTTAAGTTAGGTTTCTTAAGACAGAGATGTAAGTGTGGTTTTTGAAGCGTGAAGTGTTGGGCCGCTGGAGAAGGATGTTGTTAAAAGCAACAGTATTACAGGTCTGCAGGCATGCAGTCTGGCCTAGACCACACCGGTGTGAGGATTATCTTAACTAGTGATGGGCCAGTTACGATCTTCAATAGATTGATTTTCACACATTGGTTCAGTATATCCGATTCAGATTATTTTTATATCAGAATATTGTTTCAAGAATACAGTTTTTCTGTTCATAGGAATTTGTGATTGATTTCTTCAACCTGTGGCTAGTAAACCGTGATATCAATTAGATGTGTAAATGATTTGATATAAAGTTCGCGTTATCCTGTTTACGAGGTTTATATACTTGTTTTAACCTACCATTGAAAATATCCTTATTCAATCCTATGCAATGATTATTAATATATTGATTGTGTTAGTTGTTATATCATACTTAAAAACAGAACGTTTTTCTTTACATGGTACCTCTATCAATCAATGTTAAATCATCTTTTCTTCTACTTTAACTTGATCCTAATATTATTGTGCTAAGCTAAGATGTTAACTCACTACCCGCGTCAGTGTGAACAAGCTTCTTCTGGGTGAGCTCGCTCCATCGACTCTGTTAACGCCACGTCTGTCTAGCTTAGTCTAGAGTCAAGAGCAAACCTATTTTGAATAAAAAGAAATGTGTTACCTTCTCTATATCCCTTAATTACAATAGTCACCTTAGCGCATCACTAATCGTTGCACTTAAGTATGCAACTCGTATCGGGAAGTGAGCACCACTTATCGTTAATAACGCTTTTGAACAATGAGATAGCTTTCATATCGTCGGCATTAAAAGGACCCTTGGCGGTTTCGCAAGATTTTGATTATCCAAGCTTTACTAAACTGTTCAAATAAACTACAGCCTCATTGTCGTTGATTTATTTAAACTTTATTGCACTAAAATAGAAAGTACAACTGGCGGACTTGACGCTATAAGGCATTCTCTACCAGTCAGCTGTATGGAGATGCAGATTTGTTTAGATTTTAATCAAAATGGTGTCTAAATCACTATTACTTTTGTTTTTCTTTATATATCACAGAGCTACTTAAATCCTTTTTATGAAGCCACAATCAATATCTCATGCTTCAGAAAACACCTCGTATTCAGAAACATTTGTGTATCAAGACTTGGGAGCAAATTTTGAAGTCATTGGCAATCTTCAAAATGAACTTATATCTAACAACAATTATTATAAGAGATTCCGTTACCAACGTAATAACATTGTACTTTTAAGCACACAGAAAGCCTACTACCTCGTAAGAATTTGTGGCCGCTAAGTATCTTTTCTCTTTCAACGATCGCTAATTTGTTACCCGAGCGTTGACCTTCGGCAAGTCACGTGATCGCCTATTTATCCCATACTTTTTTGGCTTCTATGATGTAAGAACTAGTATACTTTTATCTCATTCATTGTGAAGTATAATTGAAGATAGGGTCAGATCGGAAATGTTAAGCCTTTGACTGCCACGAAACTAGACACAATAGAAAAATACTGTTTGGGGGTCACTGGTTACCACCATGGCGCTCAATGTGTTAAGGAACAAACTGAAATCTTCTGATCGTGAAACTTCGTTTTTATATTCAATTTTGTCAAATATCTCTGTACTGATTTCTCTAAGATTGCTGTTTGTAAGATCTTAGATGAATCGAATTTGATAGTCAAAATTATTAGTTTGAATACTTTTGCTGCTGTCGTCTTTAGATTATTTTCAATTAGTTTGTTTTAAAAGTCAACAGGGAAATAATAGATTTTTTCCTGATGTGTTTCTTATGAAGAGAAGCATTAGTCACCATTTCTAGCTTGGTATTCATCACCAGAGTTAAAGCAAAGGATTACCCGTACATAGGATTGGTCTAGCTAGCATGTGTTTGTTTGTGTGTGATGTCATGCGGGCTCAAGTCGCTCTTTGAATAGTAAACAATTTGACAGCATGTCGCGTCACTCTCATCTACACTAGGCTGTTTGTCTTTAGTTTTTAATTTAGTAGCTTTCCTAAATTTCTGCCAAGTTACTCTAACTAGTCCTAGTTACCTATGTCTGCTTTTGGATTTATTGATCACTGGTTATATGTTTTTTATCTATTTGTGACTCCGAATAACTTGTATCTTGAGATTTTGGATATATTTATTATATCGTGCATAATGGTTTTGTATTATCTAATCTTGGCTAAACTAATGATTATTTTTAAGAACGAAGCCAGAAGAAAACTGGTTTGGAAACTTGACTTTATATTGGAAACGTGTTTATTTATAAAGATAACCAGTAACCTCCTACAACTTTATTCCAGTGACTATATTTTTTTATAATCAGCCCAAATGTGAAATCAGCTGTGCCATAACTGTTTTCAGTGATATTTTGTACGTGGTTCCCAAACAATTTAGCCAGAGGGGGTTAATATTTGGTCACAATATCCCTGTATATGTCTCAAAGCGCCAGTGACATGTAAAAAGGAAATACGCGACCGCCTCCAGGCTAATCGGTAGGAATGTGTCGCGAGGCGGATCCAAAGGGACGATGCGATGACATGCTAACAACAGTCATGCATATAGAAACAATGCCGATCGACGATTGTTAAGATTGTCACAGCTTTTTCTTAAATCTAGAAACAAAGTTAGACTAGAACTAGACTAAATAAAATTGTCATTTTTCAATAAATTGTTGATTTTAGACAATAATAAATAGGTTTAGTATTTGCATGCTATTGACAATGGCTGGATAGGCGTTCATTCACTACACTGGCATCTTCTGTACACCCTATACAAACGCAAATAAACAATATTTCATTTCATTTCATTTCATTTCTAGACCTAAATCATCATCAATATGAAAGTTTTTGTAATCCACCAATATAATCGGACTCGTATAAAGTGACAATTATTTCAATTTGGTCGGCAGTTGTTTTGTTATAAGGTATTAGTGGTGTAGTTCTATTTATTAAGTCATGGTAAATGTATCTATTAGTTGCTTATCACGTATTTATCTTCAAAACATCGCACCAAAGATAGATGACCCGTGGTATGACTTTACATTATACTTTATTTATTTTGTAATCACTAAATGCTAATTGTAAGTTTAGGTTATCTTAACTAATGTTAATAGTCCAACAACTCGGATATCCTTGAGTAATTTATTAGTGGACATGACAGTATAGTTTTATTATGTAGTACATACACATTATAGGTGCTTATGTATGAATATACGTTCGTATAATTTACACTATCTACACTAATATTATAAACAGAAAAGATTTGATTGTTTGTATTGAATAGGCTCCGAAACTACTGGACCGGTTCAAATGAAATTTGACAATAAGAGCGTTCTTGAGACTTGGGCAGACCCCACCATCAGATCCCATCTGATAATGCCCAGGAGAGAGAGAGAGAGAGAGAGTTTTTTAAAATGAATTTAACGCATCCTGGTCCCATTAGTCTTACGAGTCCAAACTCGGCATGCCATCTGATTAATTTTTGCTAGGCGCCCGCGCATCCCACAGTCATCAGTCGCGTACGCAACTGCGTCCATCGATTAATATTGCGAACCATAATCTACAGATGAAGGCTAGGTAATTAAGGATAGCTCAGGGCAGAGACTCGAGGTAGTAGAGATGGAACGGCCAGCTGAACTTGGGGCACCAAAAATGATAAAACTAATTTATTTATTGTATGCAGACCTTATAAAGGGGAAATTATACGTCCAAACAAAGACCCTACTCTGTTTCTGGACTTTATGAGCTAGTTTTATTCATATTACGTTTTATGTGCTTTCCCAAGGAAGTACTTATTGGAGTAGTAAGCAAATAATAATTCCGTATATTGTTTTAAAATGTATGAATTTTCGTTTAGTCCTCATATTCGCTGTGTCAGCGGTTTTGTTCTTATTTGGCATCCAGAGCATAAAACTATCTAATTATAGAAACACAAAACATTACATTTCCTCCCTCTTATCTATAATCTATTTTTTTTTCTTCGATTCTTTTTAAATTCATTCTATAACAATGTTATAGTTAAAATTATCAAGCAACTACATATTTGTTTTTTTTTACCCAGTTTGTTTACATAAGTTTAAATAAGAAACGAAAAATTCACACACAGGTAGGATTTGAATCCACGTCCTTTGGCTAACCGGGCCAGTTTGTTTACATTACCTTGTACCTATTTGATAGACTTAAAATAGAATTAAATAAATAAGATCTATAAATGAATTCGCTTTACAAGTTGAACGTTTTAAAGTATCTGCATTTGTCGGGCTACATATCTGGACAGAGTAATGGGCGCAAATTGTTATAAATACGCGTTAACTCGCGGCGTTAATGCGCTCTTACGTTCTGCGCCAAGTTCAACTCCAAATGGGTTTTTGAGTACAAATATGAAGCATTAATAGCTTAACTGCACCACCTAACTGATCCCAACTTGGTTGGAAACAAACTTGCATTACTGAGTTTTTTGTGAGGTTCTAGTAAAAGTATTTACCAGGATGTCACCAGAGTCGAGTTTCTTCAACAAGTTACGATATCGATACTATTGGCAGCACTGTAGATAGTTCAGATCTTTTAACTACGTTAGTACTATTGATGTAAACCTATCGATATTAGGCTATTGAATAGCAACACTGACCAACGAGCTGCGAGTATGTTGTAATTCTGATTACCGAGAAATGATAATATCTTGCATTGTTTTTGTCCATTCGTTTTATCAAAAATATTAAATCTTGGTAGTGATATCACTTTGATAACCCAATCAATCAATTTTTATTACATATAATAATGTAATTGTTACATACATAATATATGGAATTAGTTACCATAATTATAGCGTCCAGATTTCAGTTTTAACAGTATCTATCGTAAGCAGCCTAAATTATTATCAATATTTAAAAAGGCTTACCTGTATCAAACAGAACCAGATTCGTGAAAAAAATATAAATCATCTTACAAGATTTCGCCGCATCAGAATCTTTTCTCGGTGTTTTCGCTTCATCGAGTGCCGGTCTGCCGAAGCCTATTTTATCACCTCTTCACATGAGAATCACTTTCTTATTTGCAAGGGCTTACAATTTTGACGAATGATCGGCGAAATATACCTAGTAAGCTTTTTCGGCAGTGGTTAAAACATTTTATGCAAAGTCGTCTTCGTTTGAATATTCTTCTTCAAAATCGGCTTGAACAATTTTATTAGCTACCAACGATTCTTCGCTATATCGATTAAAGTAGTCTATGTTCTTTCCAGAGTCTTACTAAGTTTAAGTGCAAAAAGGTCACAGACAGTCACAATCGCATGTATAATATTAGTATGGAGTTTATCTAGCTATCTCATTTGAGTGTTGGCGTATCGTTAATATTATTGGTAATCTGCTAAAATTATAGTATTTTACTATTAAACCATTGAAGTATCAATATTTATGGTCCGATTGTGAGCCCAATGTTAACGCCTCGCAGTCGAATATAAATGGTAATAGGCATCAATCGAGCATGATCAATTGATACAAAGGAATTCAAACTTGTGCATTGGGCTGATTCATAGCAAAATAGGTTAACAGTATTGTATTCAAATGATAACAAGAATTTGCAAGCTGAAGACAGCTTGTCAGCTTGTTAATAATTTGTTTTGGTTTTCTGACACTAAGTTATTTTGTCGCTGTAAAACATGAATAGTTCCCATCATTGACATACTCTCGGAAAACATATCCCTCCTTCCGCAGTCGGGTAAAAATGGCATATGAATTCAGGAATAGATGACAGTGAACATTATCATTAGAATCTTACTTCACGTGTTTGATGGAGAGATAGTCTTAACGATTGAAGTCATCAATATTGTTATTAAGTAGTAAATACAAACCTTCAACACTATGGTTACTGTTCTATTTAAAAGTGTCCATTTTATTGCAATATTATCTGGTCATTGACTCATTTTATATTAAATAATACTTTGTCCGCTTCTGTGGTTTTCAATTTTAAGATTTCAGTTAATCTCATGCATGGGTAATATATTAAAATACCTATTTGAATTTAAACAGTTTTTTATTTGTAATTTTACTGTCCTATCTAGGCTTATATTACCTATGGCGTTTGATTAGATAAATAGTATTTTAAAATAAAACAATAAATTGTTTCGACACAAACACACCAATACTTAGCCCCAAACTAAGCGTGAGCTTGTGCTATGGCGACTAGGATAACGGATATACATTTTTTTATACATCCATGACTTAGGTACAAATTCTCGTGTTCATCACACAAACATTTGCTCCTTGCGGAATTCAAGCCCGCAACCTCTGGTTTTGTTTTGTCTGTTTTGGTTGTCCGGAGCGCGAACCACTACACTAAGACGGTCGTCAATAAAACATTCTCGAGTATTAGCTAAATTGCTAATAAGTAATAATTGTCGCACTTAGCGTGCGGAGCCACGGGAGTCAACTATAATTAAACCGAGATAAGAAACTAGCCCGTATCATTTGCGAGACACCGTCATCAAATTTAATTGACGAGGTTTTTGGTCAGCGCTTCTCAAATTATGATTCGTTTTAGATAGATACGTTATTTTGTCCTAAAGTGCCTTTTACATTTTTATTTGAGGTATCTTTTTAGCTTTATCATTGCCATATAAAGCTTGATAAACTCTTAGTGTTAGTAACACTACTATTTATAATATGGTTATCCATGGAAGAACATTTTATTTTTTTCGCTTTTATCAATATCATTAAAGCATTTTTATTTGAACTAGCAAATTACTTAAGTTAGTCGACAAAGAAAAGATTTTAATTTGTTTTTTTTTTAAATAAAAAGTCTACATTCGTTAGATAAAAATTAAAAAATATAATGATTGGGAAGCTCACACGCACGATATCATTGACTCGACAGTCGGTCTGCATTACGTCTGTATACATCATATTACTTGATACGTCTAACATTACATACACGCGTTACTTCATACAGCTATCGAACACGCATTCCTTTCCAATGAGGAAACCATAGGTATTGTGATGAGGAAATTTATTACAAGCTATTTTGTTTCAAGTTATTCGTGCTATAAATAAATTAATAGGCAATAATAAAAAAAACGCAACAATGGAGAGAATTTATATTAAACAAAAGAGGGCCTTAGTAGATGCCCTTAGGCAGTCCTATCGTTATTTGCTCGTTTTACGCACAAATCAAACGCTACATTAAAACTAGTTATAAAACTAGGCGTGTTGATTGCAAAGGACAACATTAAAAGGGTCGTTAATTATATTTTCTGCTTAATAAGCTACGCCGTTCGCAGTTTTAACCACTCAAATAGGATACAGCAGTAAAGTCACGATTTAATTATCGATTAAGATTTTAATTACTTAATAACGGACTCACTTGACTTGGTTTAAGGACACTTAAACGGCAAAGGTCAACAAAACAAGCGAGATTCAGTACATCTTAAAGTAAGGCACAATTGAATATTCATTCTACTGTTTATTGAAGAACGTAATCCGCTTACGGTTGCCGAAACGCTTTTAAAAGATCCTCTGGTTTATTGACTTCGCCAATGAAATTGACTCTTATCCTTTTTGGAAAGGATATATTTCCAGCTTATATTGTTTCGTTATTCAGATAATCATATTTGTGAACGGTAACGTTGGCATGTAACCCAATATCCTCTCATAAAGCTATATGATAGGTACACGTGTAGTCTAGGTACTGGTAGGTTTGGTAATTAAAATCTTATTTTATATTGCGTACATACACCACATATATATTAAATTGAATAGGTACTTAAATAAACGTATGTATAATTTAAAAATATTATCTTCAAGCCATATACCAATAATTTTTATAAATACAAAAAATATATTTTATTAAAAAAAATATGATATGTTTTGTTATATGTGGAACATTAAACTGTCTATTATGTCCCCCATCAAGATTTAACGATACTCGAATATTCCATTTCTGATTTAAAAAATAAAATATATTGGGAAGGTCAGTTAATATGAAGGATTTTTTATTATGATTTAAGTACATACGTTATGCCGATAAACAACATAATTTTGTCACGGCAAATGCCAAGGTTTAATTTTAAGTGTATGTATTTTACGCAATACTTACCTTAAACGGAGCAGAATATCGTAATAGGTTCCGAGTACAGTGACACGTGTTACATAAGAGTTATCAATCAAGTGACGGAATGTTGTGATAACGGTCGCATCTGCTCCGCTCACTTGTTGTGCGTCGAATATCGGTCACGGAGATAAATGTGGTATTAAACGAGACGTCAACGTAAATTGTGCATTAATGAATGGAATGTGTCAATTGCTCAGCGATACAAAAGTGACTGACAACGCAATAAGAATTAGCCAATCAATTATAGAAACAAATAAAATGACGAACATTTGATCGAAGGTCAAGTAGATAAAAAGGATATAAAAGACAGTAAAGAACGTTTCATTCAGTTCCATAAAATCATTATCTTAACAGGGGCCTGTTTTGATAAAGACATGCCTTGTAAAGTCTTACAAAGTATCACAAATAAAGATAACACGGTATCAGTTGTGTTTAAAAGTTGCAAAGGATCTCACTTAAGATATCTCCAGGGTTCAACGGGGACTATTAACGACTTAAGCTTTCACGGTGTTGTTCATCGCTTAACTAATGTTCGACGGAGTTCATTCGAGCACTTCTAAGCTCGATCTATCATTCCTGATGGACGTTTGCCAAAAGGCAAAGGTGAAATTTGAGTGACTCATCATAGGCAGAATATTCCGTCCAAGTCCACTAATACATTACCAAAGCGCGAATAGCTTAACGCATTTGCATGTTCATAACCCTTATTTGGATTGGAAGTAATTCTGTAAGGAACTCGTAGTTTAAGTGTGCCATTAATTTTGTATGTAAACCAAATGGAGGTTCCCGTGAAAGAAGCCGACTTACTTATGGAGGTGCTTGCAAAATGTATTGCGGACTTTTAACATCGAATCCATCACCCTTATACGTCTTCATTATATTGTTGTCCCGAGTTATGGATGTAGCGATTCGTTAAATATTGATATGAGTTCTTGAAGATATCCAAACTGGTTCTTCACACTATTTCTCAGTATGTTAGCTCTAACATTTGTTATTTTCACATTTGGTTCAAGCCTCATTGTTTGATTTCAAAACATGGTGTTGGCACACACTGTTTGTACCAGAAGCAAGTCTTATCAGCCGCAACAGTGTTTTGAGCGGCTCCAAGTTCAGTGACCGCATTTTTTAATTAGGCAAGCGATGTTCAAAATGAAACGGAGCCGCGTGTTTTATTTAGTGTTAATGGGAATCATAATGCAGGCGACACAGCGGATGTTGAAATGGAACAGATGACGGCATGGTCGGCTTTAGCTCGGAAAATTAACACTGAAAATAAAAGTGTCCTTGCAGCCGAGTAATAGGCAGATGGTGTCAACGAGATATCGGCGATTTTTTGTGAAAATGTTTTGTGTTAGGAAATGAGTTTTTGAGGAGGAAAAAATATACAGCTAGCAAGAAAAACGCCAAAACTTTTGATGGTATCTGGTGAAGATTTTAGTTACTGAATTAATAGATGACCTTCATCACCATCATCCTAGCGCTATCCCGGTTGTGCACTTGCACCCTGAGGGCCCTGGGTCCGCTGACCATGATCCAGGCTAGGGCAGATCGGGTAATGACCTTGAATACCAAAAACTTTATCTTATATTCAAACCTTAGTAAAACTATTTTATTGCCTCCAAAATATGCAATATTTCCAGTATTATTAATTTTTCGTTCATACTCGTTACTAAAATCACATCTATTGCTTCGGGTGGCCATTGTTGATGAAATAATACTACGAAACCGGCAGTGCCATCCCGCTTGTACGAGTATATACCAAGCAACCCTTACAAAAGTTTATTTAGTCAGGTCTGTTACAGCTGTAGGTAATTACGACTAATGCTGAGTCGGATGCCTTTTCGGCAGATCACATTTTTATAATTTGTAAATTGTTTCTTGTTCACCGATCTCCGAATAAATGCTTTTTCTTTCTTTCTTTCTAATTATTACCGCATATTATTATAATTTTTAACCTTTGTACATCCGACGTCTGCAAGCGATTTTAAAGTTTTCTTATTGGTACCTACGATCTCTGGCAAAGTCAACACAAGTCGATCGAGTCTGTACGAAGTCTAGGCCTATATAAACATTTCTGATGGAAGTTGAGACAGGCAATTTAGGATTACTGTTTACATTCCATGCCTAGAGATTGAAACACTTAGTACTCTAGTCACAGATTTTTTTCACAGTTTGAATAGGCGTTTGAAAGTAAATTTTGATAGAAATGGTGACTCTGAAGATTATATAACAAAAAAATTTGGCCGTGCATTAAATATACAAATATAACCACAATATATTAAGTAAAAAAACCGGCCAAGTGCGAGTCGGACTGTCGCGCGCGAAGGGTTCCGTACCATTAACTTAAAACATTAGACAGTATAGGCAAAAAAAAGTATATATTTTTATTTTATTTATAATTTCAATAGTATTCATCACAGGATACCCGAAACAATTTACAGGGGGGGACACCGGGTAATCGACTTTGGCGGGCTATATCTCGCAAATGGTAAAACTGATAAAAAAGTGTTGTATGGAAACCCTACCTTATTTTCATAGTCCTTTTCAACGATACCCCACACAAGGGGGTACACTCAAAAAAATAATTCACCCCCCTTTACATGTATGGGGAGGCACCCTTGAAAAGGGGTAATTTTAATTTTTTGTATTTTTAAAAATGAGATCTATATGTAAAGTATCCCCGAACCAAGTTACATGCAAATCAGTCCATAAACGTAGAAGATATTCTGCTGTGACAGACTAGGACTGAACGATCTTATAAGGGTTCCTTGTCGGACTGCGGAACCCTAAAAACAATGAAGGACCAAGGGTCGACCCTTGTGGAAACCCTCAATTTTAAACGTTTTGCTTTGTTCTTTTATTGCATAAGTTATACTGAGGAATGTCTTTCAAATCTTGCAAACCTCTGCGGCTATGTCTAATGTAATGTCTGAATGCATGAAACTTTGTATGGGTGACGTAATCAACAGAGCCATAGCAGCTTGACATTGGGTTGAAAATATGCTAATTGGCGATACTTGAACGCAGTCGGTTCCAGTATGGTAATGACAAGTAATATCGCTCAGATAACGTGTCGCTTGTTTGTTAGACTTTGAAGCAATCGGAGGTTTTATTTGCACATTGAGAGCGAGTTTTTGTGTTTTTATATCTATGAAAATAGTGTATGATAATATCAAACTTTTAACCCGAACTCGATTAAAAATATTTTTGTAATAAAAAGGATCGATGCCTAGTGGATTGTTATATTGTTGCACTTGAAAAAATGACCACCCGAGGCGGGAATCGAACCCGCGTTCCTCGCATACCGGGCGATTGCCTAACCTCTCGGCCATCCTGGCGTTGGCTGAGCCTGTCGAAATTTTAAAGTGCTTCTTAACGCTGTAATGCCGCGTTGCTTTCATCAAAGTTATTACCCTGGGATTACTCCCTCAACTCTGCTCTGCCAACGCCAGGATGGCTGAGAGGTTAGGTAATCTCCCGGTATTCGCGGAACGCGGGTTCGATTCCCGCCTCTGGTGGTCAATTTTTCAAGTGCAATAATATATTCAGATTGCAAAGTGAATACTTATCATTTCAAAACGATAATTTATAGTGGATTGTTACTTAGGTAACTTGTAAACGAGGTCCTAATGCTACCTCCAATAAACCATTATGAGTACTTATTTAGGTTTATAATCCGGCCACGACCTGCAATACAGAAAACCCCAGATTCTAGTTTCATTACCACACTAATGACAACTTTTATTGCCTCCATTTATTATTGCTACTGCAAATCAGATCAGGGCACTGATTCTTGTAGTTAACCTTAAGACCAGGGATCACCAATTTTTAGTCAGCCAGTAAACGTATATTGACTGTTTATTTGACACAATTCCCATACATATTAATTATTTTTAACTAAATTAATTTATGATTAACCATTATTTTAGAGGAGGCCTATGCCATGAGGCACACTGAACTAAGAGATATATTATAAAACGAATTAAAATTGTAACAGGCAAATTTCAGGATAAATGGCTATTGATTGATTGAACCATTATTGGTGAACACGACACTAAAACACAGTCAAATAACGTCAGTGAGAACTAAATCTCGAAGATGACAAAATAACTTTAATTTGACAAAGGCTTCCCGTCAACGGACGGTAATGATATAGAAAATCGAGTGAAAAAATAAGAAAATAGAGCTCCAGTTAAACATAATGGTATCTTCCATCTAAATCTTACAGCTCCTTATAATTGCGCGTTCCTATTACAGGATGTCCAAATAGAAACTTGCCTGTTTATAAATTAAACACAGTTCGCGCACAAATCATTCGTAACCTTATAACTTCATGGCCTTATTCAGACCGGTCGTTATGCCTTTAAGAGGTCCACTCGGGTTTCCTCGGGAAAAGAAAGTAACTGACATATCTGCTTGTTTGAGCTGTTTACGGAAAAAATCGTTAATTGTTGAGACTTTGATAAGATAGAAAGACAGAGTAACGGGTTGTGTTAGATTGATAGGCTTTTTTTTTGCACAACACACACACATTTCTTTTCGATTTTATCCAAATTAAAAATGTCACAGGCACAACTCACTGAATCGGTCAATAAACCGATTTTGTCAGAGAAAATCAGCCAAAGTTATTCCATCCACAATCGTTTCACAAAAAGCTGTTTTGATAGCAATATCAAACTAATAGTAATTTTTAAAGGTGTAGTTACTTTGGTTTTCGTGACACCGACCGGTAGCCGGAACTACTTATGGCGCTAGTGAGTCCGCGCACGCGCACAAACAGATTCACGACTTCAATGTGCCGGCGCATTTGGTGTTTGACCTCGGGCTGGTAGCTTATTAGATTTGTTTATATTTTAGTTCTTTTTTTTTATAAATGTGATTATTTTGGTCCGAAGATTTGTTACTGGATTGTAAAATGTATTCTATTTCCACAATCACAATTCTACTAATCTTTATTTTATCAAGTCTATGTTTACTCCAAAGTTGTGATAATCTTATTGTGAACTTAATAATTTGTTGTGTCTGTAAAACTAAATAAGGATGCCGCGATGTTCATGAATATTTATAACTATTTTAAAAGACGTCAAAATGATATGTATAATGGAGATTATTATAGTGATTACGAGATATTTATTTACATAATACCAAATATCATCCAAATTGAATTTGGATTTATATTTTCCAAGTTCACTGCTTTTACTTCATCATCATCATTTGCTTGCCCTGCACCCAGTTTATCTGGTATCGCAGTATGTTTTTCTCTTTCATACAATCCTATGACTCGTCACTGAATCATCCACCCTTTCACAATCATATTGTCTTGTTTTATACAGTTAAAAAGTTTAAAAGGGCACGAAATTTGTTAAACTTTCACGCTAATGCAAGTAGGTTAGTTGACGATCAACAAGTCAACAGGGAGTTAATTTATTAAACAAAATATTTTGGGACAGACTTATGAATATTTAAATACATCATAATTTAGAGGTACTAAATCAATTTAATATGCATGATGACGACAAATATTCCAAGAGAAATATGGAAAACTATTGATTTTGAAGAGTCATTAGAGATTGAAACTAATAAATGAACTTATTACCTACTTTATAATCAAAAAGTAATAATGTCACAAATTTTTCTACGTCAATCGAGATAGTAAATTAACTAGGTACGTAAGTAAAGTCTTGTTTATCGTAATACTCCTACGGATAGAAAGATGTTTAGTTCTCCAATTTTTGAAATGTTCAATGACCTTATACAATAACAAGTGATGGACAAAACCTGTATTTGTGTTTATATCAAATACCAAATAAGCTTACGTCATTCCACATGTGTTTTTTGACCATCACAAGTCATGATATCATCTGCTAATAGCGAACTCTGTCATGATTGCTTTATTATTGCTATTTGATTTCTATTTGTAAATCATGATTTGAATTTCGTTTTTTTCTTAAATTTTGTGTTCTTTTGTGTTTGCGACAAACCTTATTTAAAATTTTTGTAAATACATACTTCCTTTTTCATATTCCTTTTTCGATACTTTTTTGCTTTGTTTTTGTTGACTTTTAGACGTTTGTAATTTTTATTAGTCAGTGTGCTGTTATAAGTCAGAGTGTAGTATGTACAAATAAAGTTTTATTGTTTAAAAGTGTTCCTCTTTCTGGCCCTAGCCCTGCTCCTAGTTTTCCCTCGCGTATATTTTGTTTCACTTTGTGTGTAAGATGTATTATTGTTAGCCATTAAATGTGGGATTTTCGGACAGCTCAAAATTTCAGTTTTATTTTATGTTGACAGATGGCGCTATTCATCTAAGATAAATATTGCGTTGAAATCATTGAGCATAAAAAAAAGTTAAGTCAGCTTATATATGTATATCCCACTGCTGGGAAAAGGCCTCACTTCAACTATGAGGAGGAATCCTCAACTATTGAGCATTAATCGAACACAAATTGTTGTGATATGAGCTGTACCAGACATGTAGTGGATGTACTTACGTTAAAAATTAGCGAGATTCAAAATGCAGTTAAACATAAAAATTTATGGAAAAAAACGTCTTGATGATATTATATATAAAAAAAATCCCTGTTAGTACGCGTGAATCAAAATGTGCTTAACTAGCTAGGTTGTTTAGCGCCATCTAGCAAATTTTTAAGTACTGATTTTTGAGACTAGGAAAATCCCTCATTCTAAAGTAAAAATGTTAATAGTCTCATTTCAATTTCACTTTATCTTCACTCTGATTACTTGATCAAACAGTCAGGTAAATACGTTGTAAAAATGTGATTTCCTCTAAATTACGCGATCTCTCCCCATGTTTGTAAATGTTCTCGGAAGATCAAATAATTAATTCACTATATTTGAGATTTGCGTCGCGTTTTTGCTAAATGGAAGAAGATTGACGACGCTGATGAGACTTTTGTGAAGGTACGCTTTTTGAAGAGGGATTTGTTTAATCAATGTAATTTAATGTTGATTTCACCTGATTTGTCTGATAGGATAATAAAAGCCGGCTACATGCGAGTTGGACTCGCGCACGAAGGGTCCCGTACCATCACATGGGGAGCTACCTTAAAAGATATATTTTCCAAAATGTTATTCTATGACTTTGTCGACGGAATTAGTATAAACACACCCACAAAATTTAATTTTACTCGTATTAACAGTATCTTAGCAAAACCTCGGACAGATAGACAGACAGACGTACATGACGAAACTATAAGGGTTCCTTCTCAGGACTACGGAACCATAAAAGAGTCATAATACCTACCGAAGACAATAAAAAAAGTTTTCTCCAAAGGCCACGATCGTTAATCAAAGTGGGAATTTTTCCGCCGCTTACAAGTAAAGGGCCCGGGTTCGCAGAACAAACAGCAAATCTCGGCACAGGACGAATAGAACAGGCTAGCTTCTCTCTAAGTCGACATTCGTGGTCGAGTGGCTTGCACACTAGTCCCGAGTTCGATCCTGGTCGGTGTAATATTTATAGTTTCTCGGGTAATCATTATGATTTCTCTGGTCTGGATTTTGTAGTGATACCGTTGTTTTTAATTTTTATAACATAAGTGCTTTACTTTGGGATCAGATCAATGTAGTACCTATATGATGTTGTCCAGTATTTATACTTTGTTTAGGTAGCTAAGTTATTTTATATTTTATTTTTATAATAATAATAACAACTGCGCGGGATATGTTATAGTGCACAAGTGTCTTCGCAAACACAGGTGCATGCAATGCCACTTTTGTTTAATTCTTTCTTTCTTGTATTATGATTTAAAAAAGTGGCATTATCTCGCAAACTATGACACTTTTACTGGAATCATGTTATTTTTATTTAAAACGTCTATATGGCTAAGCTATCTCTCTCTAGTGTCAGTTTGACAGGAAATTTCCGGACAAAAAGTGAAATTATTTCCAATACCAAAAGACTCTTTAGAGTCCATGGCATGGCTAAGCTATCTCCAGTGTCAGTGTGGCACGCTTATTTTAGGACAGCCTGTATATACGTTGTGGCGTTAACGAGAACTGTATTAGCTATTTTATACGCCCTGTGTGCAGTTTCGTACGCAAGCAAATTCATTATTTAGCAGGGTTTGTCAAAGGTCGCCGCATTCTCAACCGGATCGTTGTTTCTTTATGAATCTGCTAAAAAAACATTTTTTGGATTGTTAAAGCCGTCCCTTGTTATAGTTAGCACAATTTCTGTGTCCGCGCTTACTTTTCTCAAGATATTTTATGAAAAAAATCTTTAAAGAATTTCCAAAAATTCTTAAAATCCTGATATTTCAGAATCCGGTCAATACCAGAGTTATTTTGTTACAAATTAGGTACATTTACTATAACTTCTTTAAAGAAAAAAGGTATTTTCAGTCACCTTGTACAAGAGGTATAGCAATCGCTGATTATGAGATGTTTTTAAAACGAAGCCGAATATAATCTTTCTTTTAAAATAGCTCATCATTCGACATTCTTCAAACTGCCGTTATTTCAATAGTTACATAAAACACTGAAAAAAAATTAACTTAACAGATAATTATTTTTATAACTGAAGCAAAGCCCAAAAGATGTTCTGCCCCATATGGGCCATAATTGATTGATATTTTGACGTTCATAAGTGGCATTTTTGTCCTAAATTGAATAAAGAATTTTTGACTTTGACTTTGACTTTGAATTATTTTGCAAGTTTTTACGAAATTAAATCAAATTTCGCTTACAAAAATTAATAGACTGTGTCATCCGGTGGGACTCGATTCCACGTCCCTCCGCTATCCGGGAGAAGTTGGTAAGAGCATTCGCACAAGCGAAATTTGATTTAATAACTTAACACATATTTAATTCGCAATACAAATAAAACCGACTAATGCATTAGTAAATTCTAGCGCCTTATATTATTATTTATCGACAGATTTGTTCCTAATAAAGCCAATATTATTTATTTCCTATACACCGCGAGTCTGTTCCCGAGTCCCCGACCCTCGCGCGCTTTTATAAAAGTCTTACTTCGTAAAACTTATTTATTCTGTGGTAAGACGATGACTCCATCCGTCTCATTCACTCAAGCCCGTATTCCGACGGGAGCGGAAGAGACAGCCATAGCGGCTTAACTGCGGACTTTTTGTGGTAGGCCCTGAGATAATAGTCGAGGTTGCAGATAGCTCGGTCTAATGATTTATTGCGAAGACCGGCTTCACGCTTTTAAAGACTTGCTTGGTTTATTACTAATCGGGTTAATAATATTTCGTGAATGAAAAGTAAGATAGAATATACAATGTGTTTGGGAACGGACCCGACAAACTTTAAGAGCTTTTTCATCAGTGAATTTTAATAATAAAATGTCCTATATAAGTGGGGTGAAAACTCAACCCTTTCGGAATGGCGGCATTTTAATTATTCGGTCATCGTGTAGGAAAAATCTTGTCGGATTTCTCAAAATGAGTTGCAATCTATTAAATATCACTAAAATAACGAAAACAATATCGTAGACTGTTGAAAAATATTTTTATCAAAAAAATACAGACAAAATTAAAGTTGATTTTTCACCCCACATGTATGGGACATTTTATGATTAAAATTTTATGTAGAAGAAGCCCTTAAAGTTTGTCGGGTCGGTTATATAACACATTGTGTATGGTGGAAAAATATATATCCGCCTTGGTGGGGCCTAAGTCTATGAATGCAGTTTTGTTTCTTTTAAAATAATTATTAAAAAAACAAAACAGCCGACTGCAAAATTTTTATATTTTTGAAATGGTATTTTCACTGGCTTTCATTTGATACCCATATTGCTATGGTAAGGAAAAAATCCATCACCCCCTCCCCCCTTTATTTCCATTTGCGGGCGCCATTTGTTAAATGTACTAAGCCTATGTCACTCATAATTATGACAAATTCAACGACACCTCATAATTATGTCAAAATGTCCAGCCGTTTGGGCTGTAGGCCGTGCTAAACAATTATACATACTCTTGAAAAACATAACCCTCCTTCCGCAGTCGAGTAAAAATTAAGCAATGTTTCCTTTCAGTGAAATGAGCCAACCTAAAAATGTTGTGAGGTAAGTTAGTTTCCCCTCCAGAGCCCATAGATTTTTTCCACACTGTATAAAGTTAATAGGTACCAACACAAAAAGCAAACTAAAAAGTAGTTAACATACAGTCAACAATAGTATGAAATTATATATGTCGGGGCAGGCGTCAGGATTTGGGCTCGAGCCTTCCAACATCGTGTGGGTAGACATAGGGAACGTGCAATGAGAACGATAAATTTCACTTGAACAGAGTTTATTTGGATTACTAGGCAAACTGAATTGAAACTTAGTACTTTAGGAAAATCTAGGCACTTTACGAAACGTTCCGTGCGATGTCTTCTCTCCTCGGCGGCTCGATCGAAAGTGAGTCCAGTCGGGTCCGCCGGTATCGCCACGGCTCTGTCGAAGCGCGCCAAACCGTAGTTGCGCGGCCTACGCCGCTAGGGGGCGCGCTTACGTTCCGTTTAGCATTCGTTTTCATGACCGGTTACGACATATACTAAAATTATAGACTTATAAGATTGTTTTGAATGCACGTTTTAAATGCAAATAACTCTTAGGCTTCCAGTATATTTTTCATTATTTTTCTATATGTATGCAAAATACACGTAGAAAAATATACGAACGCGCATTTTACTTTAAAAAAAGAGTGAACTCTTTCTCGAGTCGTATTCGGCCTACATAATTTGTTCTACTTGTATCCTGAAGAGCTCACAACATCAGAATCAAGGACAATTCTATTTTCGAACCATCCTGGGTGGTATTCTGAGAGGCATTCATTTCGCAATAATAGTATCGATAATGCTTTGACATGTCTCGCTCATAAACGCTTTATATTCCCTATCTGATTCGATGAGACATTTAGGCGCTTTATACACTGCGACTTGTTGTAGCTATCCAAGCTAGCAATGGGCGATTGTTCGAAAAAAAGTGATCGAATGAATCGACAATCGACCATTCGAACTATCGAATGTCGATTTAGTAATTTGAAAAAATAAATAATCGAATAATAATCGACAATCGAATTATAATCTATACTCGGCTCTTCGATTTATTCGATCGAATTGCCACGATTGCCGCACATGACAGGCAGCGAACGGATTATTAATCGACGCGACGAATGACGATTCATGCGTTAGTAGTACGGCCTGTGCACCGCGCGCTCCGGTATTGCTCGCCGCATAATGGAAGGACAATCGAATGACTGCGGTTGCTTATCGAAAACATTCAATTACAGAGAACATTCAAATAATTCGATGAATTTAGTAATAATCGCCCATCGCTAATTCAAGCACGATTCAGTAGCGATATTTAACAGTAGCGGGCCGTAAATCTGTGATATAGAAGCGATACAAACTCTATTTATTGTCAATGCAAACGCAATACTTAAGGGATTGATGGTTAGTTAACGAAGCACGTTCATAATAAATATTAGAATGCATCCTGCTACTCACGCATGAAAAAAGAATAATAAAAATGTTAAAAAATATTTTTCTAGAATATATAAATGTTTGGCTTGATAAAAAAAAAACATTATACATAGTAACTTATTCTAGAGCAGGGATGCACAGACCGCGGCCCGCGGGCCGCTTGCGGCCCGCCGGTCGAATACTGGTGGCCCGCCGACAGCAAAAATAATACTCTCGTACATTCGAAAAATATTGAATTCTATTCCAGAATAAAACCAAAAAAAATATGTTCGAAAAGTAATTTGAATCTCGCGCGCGCGCTCTTAAGTGCGCTTAAGAGCGAGATAGCAATAGTCACGAATTCCCGATTGCTCGCGTAGGTAGATACACGAAGCTTCCAGAGTCGGTTTCGAGATTTCTCCAGACAGTTTTCGACTCTATACGCGCGGTATAAAAGCCACGCTTACCGCAGCGACCGACAGTTCGGTTTTAATTTGAGTGAAGTGTCAATAGTTCTAGTGTAGATTTTAACTCGACTAGCCGGTGTCATATATTTTGATCCACATTCAACGTAGATTTCCCGTCAAGTGCCGTGTATAATTGTGTTGTGAAATCGTAAGTAAAACTCTGTTATTAATAAGTGTTTCCCTACCTATTTAAATCAATTATTTTTGCTAATTTAAAAAAGGATGGGTAATTTAAGTAGGTACTGTAATTGTTTTTAGGTGCTGTGTTAATCCTAGCCAGGATTAGAACGCAACATGGACAAGCCAGGACCTAGTAAAAAACGTAAGGTTAAAGATGAAAATCGGCAGTTTCAAGAAATTTGGACTGAGAAATACTTTTTTGTATGGTCGCATAATAAAGTCGTTTGTTTAATTTGCAAGAATTCTGTTGCGATTGCTAAGGAATATAATGTAAAAAGGCACTATGAAACGCAGCATCCTACTTTTACCAAGTTTACAGGCGAATTAAGAAAGCAAAAAATGTTGTCTTTAAAACGGGAGCTTATTGGTCAGCAAGCTATGTTTACAAAACCCATCCAAGATTCAGAAACAGCTACAGAAGTTAGTTATGAAATTTCTCGAATGATAGCAAAGCGCAGTCGCCCCTTCAATGATGGGGATTTTGTAAAAGAATGCATAGAAATTGCCGCTAAGAAAATGTGTCCAGAAGCAGCAAAAAAGTTTGAGAAAATTCAACTGAATCGTATGACTATCCAAAGACGTATTATGTCTTTGTCAGGTAATATTGCGGAACAATTAAATGAAAAAACTAAGATCATTGAATTTTTTTCATTAGCACTCGACGAATCCACTGATATTACTTCCACAGCTCAACTTCTCATATTCATACGAGGTGTTACTCAAGATTTTGAAGTCTTAGAAGAGTTGTTAGGAATGTGTTCATTGAAAGGTCAAACCAGAGGAGTTGATATACTCAATGTACTTTTGGATGAGTGTTCAAAAACTGATTTGGACTTATCAAAATTATCGGGAGTTGCCACTGACGGTGCTCCTTCGATGATTGGTGTCAATTCTGGGCTAGTTACTTTGCTGAAAAAGCATCTGCAAGAAAAAAACATAAACGCTGAAGATCTCATGCAGTTTCACTGCATTATACACCAAGAAGCCCTCTGTTCTAAAAAAAATGAATTTCAAAATGTCATGAAAGTGGTAGTTTCGACTGTAAATTTCATAAAATCACGAGGACTCAATCACAGGCAATTCAAACAATTCCTTGATGACATCGAAAGCGAATATGGAGATTTACTGTATTATACAGAAGTAAGGTGGCTAAGTCGTGGATTGACCCTGGAACGATTTCTAAATTTAATAGAAGAAATTGGAATATTTCTGGCGGAAAAGCAAAAGGATGTCCCGGAACTTAAAAATCCTGATTGGTTGTGTGATTTGGCTTTTTTAGTTGACATTACAAATCATTTGAATGTCTTGAACACACGGCTTCAAGGCAAAAATCAACTGATATCCCAGCTCTACGCTCACGTATCATCCTTTCAATGCAAGCTGACACTTTTCAGATCGCAATTGAATTCTGGAAATTACAATCATTTTCCGAATTATAAGAAAATGGCTGAAAAATTCAACAAAACTGCGATTAATTTCAGTTATGTAGAAAAGCTAGATATTTTGATTCAATCTTTTCAAGAAAGATTTTCGGAGTTTAAAAAAGTGAAACCTCTGTTGGACATATTCAGCAATCCTTTCACGATTTCAGTTGAAAATGCGCCAGAGTCAATGCAGTTAGAAATTATCGACATTCAAAACGACCAAGATTTACGCAACAAATTCAACGAAGGAGACTTGCTGAACTTTTACCGCTGCATTGATAAAAATACGTACAAAGAGTTGCGCATAAACGCTCTGAAATGTGCCAGCTTATTTGGTTCTACCTATATATGTGAACAAACCTTTTCAATACTAAATAATAATAAAACAAAAAATCGAAACCGCCTTGCAAATGAAAGTTTGGAAGCAGTTTTACGTGTTGCTACAAGTAAATTTGAGACAAATATAAAAAAGATTGTAAGCACTATGCAGTGCCACGATTCAAATTAATAAATTCTTTTTCAATTTTAATACATAATTATCAATTCTTTATTGTCTTTAATTACCTATACTTCTGGCGGCCCGCCATCAGTTCATAATTTGCCCGAGTGGCCCCTAGTCTTAATAAGTCTGTGCATCCCTGTTCTAGAGCAAAGCAAGTGCCTATTTTTTTGGCATTTACATTTTTTAATTCAATAAGGCAAGAGGGTATAGATAGAATGTAGAAAAAAACAAGTGACTAATTGAAGTTGTTTCTAACAATGAATGAGCTTCGTTGTGTGCGATTCCTTTTTAACCGACTTAAAAAAAGGAGGAGGTTCTATGTTGGGTCAATTTTCAAAATTATTTTTTATATCTAGAAAGTTTGCCTCAAACCGGGATAAAGTGTGAAAAAGCTGGAAAATCCAGCCAAGTCCAGCTCGTTTGTAACCGACATCGTGACTGTGTCGCTGCAAAAGTCGCAGTGTGTAAGAGCCTTAACTACTTATTCGCAGTGTGTAAGAGCCTTAACTACTTATTCGATAAAAACTATCGATGTTATCGGCAAGTTTTTCGCACTTGGGTGGTCTCGTGATCCGATAAACCGATTTACAGCATGTGCAACATCGTTTGTGCCTGATTTATGTTTTTATGGGCGGTTAACGGGTTAATTACGTAATTTACTAAATGACCGATAACAGTTAAGGTGAACCTGTTCACGCAATCAGTTATTTATACTCGGATTCAATTATTGTGTTGGGTTGTATTGTTTTTCTTTGTGTTGGGATATTTTTATTACAATATCCTTTGTGCTATTTTATTGATAACACAATATATATCGTTAATATTTTAAATACTAGCATTATTTGTATTTTTTAAAGAGCTTTGTTATTTAATGCATTAGTTTGAGATGTTGCGGTAAAATAAACTAAATAAAATGCAAAAATAAACGTTATTTTTAAAATGGTATTTTATTTATTTTATCTTAAGGAATGCTCAAGCTTATGCTGTTTTGATATATTATTATTTAAGATTTAATTAATCCATACTTAAAACTGACTAAAATGTGCTTAAAATATCTCCCAATGGTACCCACTAAAGTCAGTCGAGTCATATTTAGTCATAGCTGTCAGAAAGCTAGCTGCTTGTCAAGTACTAAAATATTAACTGCGACAAAATGTCGCCGTGTGTAAATTTAAGATCTGAATGTAGTAAAAGCAACTCTCAGGTGAACAAGAATTTGTTTCCATTATTCAATACGGGGTCTGATGAAAATCGTACTTGTTAGATTTTTAGTTTTCGGCGAGGTTCTTGGACAGCCCTCCAACATTACTTTATCCATATTTATATAACAAAAATAAATAAATAAATTGTTTTAACAAACACACCAATTAACTAGCCTCTAACGAAGCGTGAGCTTGTGCTATGGTGACTAGGATAACGGATAGACATACTTATAGACATTTATAAACATCCATGACTTAGGTACAAATGCTCGTGCTCATCACACAAACATTTGTTCCTTGCGAACTCGAACGGCGGTCGAACCCGCAACCGCTGGTTTTTATAGTCCAGAGCACGTACCACTACACCAAGGCGGTCGTGATTTCGATTGTTTTGAGACTTTTTACCGATTCATGTTAACACAAGATTGACTTCAAATTATGGCTTTTCTTTTTTTTATTATCAACTTTGAATCGATCAATGCTTAGACAAGACAAAAAAGACCTAAGTTTGCAATTCAACAATTGTTTTTTATTTATTTTCGGCAATGTGTTTGCAAGTTTTACGAAATAAATTTCGCACATAAAAATTCATCGACCGTCTTAACTGGCGGTGTGTGAAATTCATTTTGCAATTGTTAAATACCTACCTGTGTCCATTTAGCGAACAAGCAAATTTTCACATTGCAATAAAATCCATCATCAAGCCATCATCAGGAACAGAGTGGCTTCACTGCTCCATCGCGTGCGAGGTAGTGCCAACAGCATTCTAAAAATTATGTCTAGCAGAGTGGATTGTCCCATTTTAAAGCACTGGATCCGACTTCATGTCTCTGGGGCATGATTTTTGGGATCCTGTGCTATTTAATTACAGTTTAGTTATTATTTATTTACTAATATAGACTAAGTGACTACTAACTTTTATGGATCTTTGTAATCTGAGTTAAAATAAATAATAATAATAAAATTGGTCGAATTCAAATAGGATAGTAAGCCCCGATTTTAAATTGAACTAAATGTTACAGTGGAAACGATCTTCAAGTGTGTAATAATGTGCGTTGTTCGTCGAATTCCGAAATTCTCACTTTCTAATGTCAGCACATAAACATGATCAAATTATGCACGGGGCGAGACTTTGGCCCCAACTCAGTAATCGCTCGAAGTGTTTAGCTGATCTCACGTATTTTTGGGAGCTTGGAGTACTAAAGTCCTACTAGAATTTCGACAACGCCGGCCGATCTTAACAGAGATACGAGAAAGTCAACTGTGCGGGAGATATAGTGCACAATAAACAAGGACACTCTCTGTTGCTTCACTCGCATAATTTGATGAGGCGGCATTCGACATGACCGGAGCGAGATCAGGTGTAGGACCAACGGTTTAACGTGCTTTCAGAGGCACGGGGATGTTAACACCACCAACTACTACCTACCAACCATTACTATTGGAAGTACCTATTACTGTGCCAATAATATGGCAAGCTAGTCACGGTGACTAAAATAAGGTTGCTTATAACTGGTAACTTTGTAAATCGATGGAAGAGGCATAGGCCTCAATGATGGGACTATTGGACCGTTGACTGCCTTGTTGGTCTAGTGGTCAGCACGCTTTGTACTATCCACGAGGTCCCGGGTTAGACTCCTGGGACGGGCCGAAAGTGTTGAGTTTTTCTGTCTTGAAATAACTCATACACCCCCCTAACACCCCCGTGCCTCGGAAATCACGTTAAGCCGTAGGTCCTGCGCCCCTCACTACGGTCATGTCGGACTACCGTCTCACCGAATTATGAGAGTGAAGGAACAAAGAGTGCACCTGTGTAATGCACATACTTGTGCACTATAATATCACATGCGTAGTTGGCTAAATCTTGGTTGAGATTGGCCGCTGTAGTCGAAGTTTGGCTAGCAGGACATTAATGATGTGACCATTGATCAGCAATGGATATTGCGTATAATTATAATCATGATAATGATAATTCAACAACATTAGTGTCACAAGAATATAGTTGCTTAAGTTTGGGTCATACATCACGTATTTCCTCAAAGTAACAAATGTTAAATTGAGACTATAAATTCTTGTCTATAGTAATATTACCCATTTTTAACAAGATTTATAATTATAATATACTAATAGTATTCTCTTTTATTTTCAGGTAAGATTTGAGTGACTAGAACTTCTCTTCTGCTTTTTGGCATTAAGTAAGATTTCAGAGTTAGATCTATAATTAACTATGTTAATACTTATTTAACAGACATTAGTCACCTCTTGTTCTACTACATAAACGCATATTCTTCTAATGAAACGTCGTAAAGTTTTCTAACAGTTTAATTTTAATATTCTATTGATATTAGGAGCTTTAATTATTATTTTAAGTAAAAAGAGAACTTTCTACCGAACTCGCACAGGCCAGATGCGAACTTTGGCGCAAAAAAGCCTCTCTGGCTACTCTTTTTGTCCCGCTTGCCGAAAATCTCCCTCCTGGACATAATTTACCATGGCCGATCTGGAAGTCCTTAAACAGGCTTCGGACTCAGGTTGGCCGAAGTAAGGACAACATGGTCAGGTGGGGGTTTCCGGTAAGCTCCGATGTGGACTGTGTTTGTGGTGCAGTACAAACTATGGCACACTTAACATCGTGCCCGGCGTGCCCCAA
The DNA here is from genome assembly GCA_949316185.1 of Pyrausta nigrata. Lineage (NCBI taxonomy): Eukaryota > Metazoa > Arthropoda > Insecta > Lepidoptera > Crambidae > Pyrausta > Pyrausta nigrata. Next base: position 15,814,154 of record OX438957.1, on the reverse strand, counting down.
CACCTGTACGCTAGTGGATTTAATGGACGGCAGTCGATCCGCAATAAAAGTGGCTGAATTCTGGGCTGCTACGATGTAATTTTCTCGTGTTCCATTGACTCGCTAAGATGAAGAAGTAAAAAGAGAGTATGTGCTAAAAAATTACACCAAAATTAGTAGTAATTTTGGTGTAATTTTTTAGCACTTGTGTTTTGTGCAGACACTTGTGCACTATAATATCTTCCGCGCAGTTGGCTGATCACTGTTGAGTTTGGCCGCTGTTTAAACTCGTCTAGGAGGACATTATTAAATTATATTTCATACCTTTTTACTTGATTTCGTCGCTGTCTTTAAACACTTGTAGATCAAACACTCAATGTCTGCCTACCGAACCTTAAACACCGCTTAGGGCGACACTTTCATCAAACAGTGCTTACCATTTCACGAAGTGGTGAAACTTTACTTGTACGTGTGAATTCTTTCTGTTTGTCATCACTTAGGGCCGCATGATTAGCTAAGAGTTTGGTAAAGCACACTTTTGATTTCGGTTCACCCACGCTAGTTTTTTTGCTCTTCCAAAAATCATCATAAATGCGAAAGTTTTTCTCTGTCTGTACTCTCAAAACGACTTCAGACTTTAGCGAAACAATTAAGATGGAACTTGATATAGAAGGGATATCTATTTATTTATAGAGAGATAGAAATAGTAAAGAGAGAACTTGAAAAGAACTTAGGCTACTTTTTGTCATGATGTAAAATCTTTAAGAGGGTGCAATAGGGGGAGACAGTACCTATATAAGGAAAACCGACATTTTTACCGATAAATTCGTGGGGTACCGCTATCATTTTACAAACTTAATCAATTTTTTCTCAAGTTTTTTATTTCAAGACATCATTTTTTTTACAACGCGGATTTAACTACATACCTAATAAGTCAACTCAACATCCGCTTATATGGTTGTATAAATACCTATAACTAGCTAACATGAATATAACATTCATAAACATAAAAGTTGTGTTTAAAAATAAACTGTTACCTATACTAGCAAACTAGGATTAAACTCAAGTGTTTGACCTAGGCCAATTGAAGATTGAGATCAAGTCAAGATTGATTTCCTACTTGTTTCTATTAGAAACTTATTTATAGGTGCCGATAATGATAATCCCCAAATACTCAGTAGCATTGTCTTATAATCCCCACATATTAGGCACAGATCAACCCACAAATGAAAGCTAAACCAAGAAAATCGTGACGATACTCATATGCGAATTAGTGTCATTCTAAGTCAACAACAAAAAATAATAAGAAAGATTATGTAAATTACAAGCGACTAGCTAGAGTTACTGTCAATCGGGATGTTATTAGGCATTCACTATTCCAATGACAAGATTTGATACACACACGGTTTAACACCCAAAAATATATTATCGTCTTTGTCACTAACAAAATAAGGTTCAATTAAAGATTATTTGAGTGCAAAGAAATTCTGTCGTGACTTATTATAAAGTTAATCATGATACAGTCAATTGTTAGATATCTATCACTAATTCAATCAAGACTGAATTGTTTTTTACATTAAGGTTCATATTTCGATGTTATCTCTGTTATTGTAAAGGTACTAGTTAGGGCGGGCGATTTTATGTTTCAAATCATACAAAATAAGATTAAGCGTATGTTTGTTAAAGTTATAAGCAGCATATATTGTTTTTGAATAAAAATTCAATTTTATGAAAAAGTCATTATTTATATCAAACATAATACGTAAGTTGGCTTTCCAAATTATGATTATAGCATTTATTTAAATAATGTTGAATTAAATCTTTCATATTTGATTATGCACGTCCTCGTTATTTGTTCATGAATAAACTGCATTTATAAACTGAATACATTAGAAAACTACTAGTCGTTGGTCTAGTGGTCAACACGCTGGGTACTATCCACGAGGTCCCGAGTTCGACAGTGTTTGGGTTTTACTGTCTTGAAATAACTCAGACACAGCTTCGGAGTCAGGGAGTTGGTGGTGTTAACACCCCCGTGCCTCGGAAAGCACGTTAAGCCGTTGGTCCTGCGCTTAATCTCTCTACGGTCATGTCGGTCTGCCGTCTCACCGAATAATGAGAGCGAAAGAACAGAGAGTGCACCTGTGTATTGCGCACACACTGGTGCACTATAATATCTCCTGCGCAGTTGGCTAATCTCTGTTGAGACAGGCCGCTGTAGCCGAAATTCGGCTAGGAGGACATTACATTAGAAAAAATAATAGAAAAGTTTGTAAACGCTAGCGCTATCATTTGGTTTTGACCGACGTGTGGATTTTCCATACAAACTTTTAGTTTTAGTTTTTTGACTTCAAGATTCTTTCGGATAAAATAAAGTAGCTCATCTCTCTTTTAAAGGTTGTACCATTATACTTTATACCTATCTATAATTTATTAAAATCGTATACGCAGTTTGGACACGACATGGGACAGACAATCAAAGTCACAGGTATTTTCAGATTCATAATAATATTGGTAGGGACTGTTAACTTTTTAGAGATCCAAGCACAAAAAACCTTTGATTCCAAAGATAATATTATTTAATTTGTAAGTGATTTATGTCCATCACTGGATCCGTTTATGCAAACGAACTAGCAGCTTGTTTTGACATGACAGCTTTATATTGCAAATCCTTTTATTAGCCTAACAAAAAGTCGTTGTCTTTTTTCTACCCTCCTCATGAATGAGAGATAATGGAACGGAGCTAAAAGGTTTCTTAATTTAAGACTGTAAAACACAGACGTGATCTCGGTCACGAGTTGAGGTTTTTTACCCGACTGCGGAAGAAGGGTTCGAGAGTATGTATGTATAATTTTTTATCTTGCCCTACAGCCCAAACGGCTCCACAGTTTTTGACATAAATGAGGTGTCGTTAAATTTGTCAAAATTGTGAGAGTGATAGGCTTTATAAATTTTAACAATGGCGCCCATAAATTGAAATAAAGGGGGAGGGGGGATTGATTTTTTCCTTAGCATAGCAATATGGGTATCAAATGAAAGCTAGTACGTGTGGATTTTCCATACAAACTTTTAGTTTTAGTTTTTTGACTTCAAGATTCTTTCGGATAAAATAAAGTAGCTCATCTCTCTTTTAAAGGTTGTACCATTATACTTTATACCTATCTATAATTTATTAAAATCGTATACGCAGTTTGGACACGACATGGGACAGACAATCAAAGTCACAGGTATTTTCAGATTCATAATAATATTGGTAGGGACTGTTAACTTTTTAGAGATCCAAGCACAAAAAACCTTTGATTCCAAATATAATATTATTTAATTTGTAAGTGATTTATGTCCATCACTGGATCCGTTTATGCAAACGAACTAGCAGCTTGTTTTGACATGACAGCTTTATATTGCAAATCCTTTTATTAGCCTAACAAAAAGTCGTTGTCTTTTTTCTACCCTCCTCATGAATGAGAGATAATGGAACGGAGCTAAAAGGTTTCTTAATTTAAGACTGTAAAACACAGACGTGATCTCGGTCACGAGTTGAGGTTTTTTACCCGACTGCGGAAGAAGGGTTCGAGAGTATGTATGTATAATTTTTTATCTTGCCCTACAGCCCAAACGGCTCCACAGTTTTTGACATAAATGAGGTGTCGTTAAATTTGTCAAAATTGTGAGAGTGATAGGCTTTATAAATTTTAACAATGGCGCCCATAAATTGAAATAAAGGGGGAGGGGGGATTGATTTTTTCCTTAGCATAGCAATATGGGTATCAAATGAAAGCTAGTACAGAGACCATTTCGAAAATATAATACTTTTTGCAGTCTGGTGTTTTGTTTTGAATAATAAAACTAAAAATAATAATATGAAAAACGGTAATTTAAAAAACTAAAAAACCCGACTGCGTTTCTGTGTAATTGGAAATTTAAAAACCCTTAAACAATAAAGAGGTCACACCCGGGTTAAATTGGTACCCATATTAAAAATTTTAGCATTCGGGACCCATGTTAGAAAGTTAGCCGTCTCGTCAGTAGATTGGACTTAAAGTAATCTGCAATGTACCTAATATAGAGGCAGGTATATGCTCTAAATTCACTAAGCCTCCATTTTTAGAATGGGTCCCGACTGCTATACAATTTTTAATATGGGTACCAATTTATGAATGAGAGATAATGGAACGGAGCTCAATAGTTTATTAATTTAAGACTGTAAAAAACAGACGTGATCTCGGTCAGGAGCTGTTGTGAGGTCATATTTTATTTGAACTCCTGGGGGCAGATTTGTTTTAAGAAAAAATAGTACTTACGAGCTTTTGCATTTCAAATCTTTCTTAGATAACGGATGGGTACATTCGTTCACATACAGAAAAGGATTCTTGCAATGGGAGTAAGCTTTATTTTTTACAGGAAATCAAACTTGACGTGTAGGTATTGATTTTAAAAATCATTGTTTTTGGGTTTAAAATGAAGAACGACTTATTTAAAAGTTATCTATGATTGAGATTCCACCGTATGTTGTCCTAGTCATCATAGCACAAGCTTAGTTTGGGGCTAGGTAGGTAATTGGTGTGTTTGTTGAAACAATTTATTATTATAATTTGAATCGTAATCTTCTCATGACATATTTGAAACTATTATAGTTTTCCAGTGATCAGTTTGAAGTCTCATATTGCCCTCCTAAAAGCCATAACCATTGCAATTTAAAAGCAATCGAGAACACAAAAAAGCAACAAATAATAACCAAAGGCAATATGTTGTATCTTACGAACGACGCTACTGACCCATTTAAATGCCTTTGAAACTTATTCGTTTATTTATTGAAAGCTTAAAATCGTAACAATATCGTTACTACTACTTCCAAACAATAAACCAAAGTATTTGCGGCATTTAAATAATCCACAAAACGCTCTCGTATTGGTATGCTAATGTTTGGTTTGATCAGATCACCCCTTTCACTGTGATTGACAGACAAACAGACAAGACGGAGGAAATACAATAAAACAGATTTACATACAGTTGGGCATGAATCGATTTGAAGCCGTTCGGGTTGGTCTGTGTGCGCAGGGGGTAGAGAAGAGGTAGCGAGATTAAATTTAAAATTAATAGAAATTCATTAATGGAGTATTAAAACTTTTTAAATAGTAGCTTAATAGCGATATAATATTATTTGAGATAGTTGTGTGAAAAAAAAAAGAAATTACTTATTACCTTTTCACGTAACTATCTCCATTAAACCATAAATTAAAATTAGATTTCATTAAAACACAATTTTATGTATTACTTCGCAATTTATTTACATTTTATTTAAAACCTGACGTTTCGAACATTTTAACTGCGTTCGTAGTCACAGGGAGTACCAATAAAATATAAAGATCTGTGAATTAATTATATGTATATATAAATAGAGCAACGTCTTTGCAAGTTTTTTTAAATAACTTTGGAAAAGCAATCGCTCGGATAGTAAGGGGTCGTGGCGGGTTCGAGTCCTACCGGATGACGGTCGATGAATTTTTGTAAACGAATCTGTAAAAAGGCAACCGTTACTGACTGATCTATCAACGCACAGCTTAAGTCACTAACGAATTGCGCTGAAATTTGGCACACATAGAGCTATTATGATGTAGGCGTACGCTAGTAGTATTTTCTAAAACTCACCCCTTAAAGGGGTAAAACGGGGGTTCAAATTTTTTAAGAAGCTGCGGTAGTTTTAAAGCTAAATCAATAAAAAATATTGTATCTATTTGGTAAGAAGTTAAGAATGACGTATTTTAGAATAATCAGAAATTCAACCTCTAAGGGAGAGTAAAGAATTATGAAAGTTGGTATGGGATATTTGACATTTCCTAGTTTATTTAATAAAAATCTGTTCAATATCTTTCCGCTCACAGTGAGGCCACAACCAGTAGTCCGAAGAGAGCGGGTTTACCCTGACCACTTCGCAGAAGTAAACGCGCGGTTTTGCCTCGCTGACTAACCAATTGATAGTCCTTTAGTAAAATAGTTTCAACGGCCGCAAACATTCTATAGTAAACGCTATGATAAAACAGTGGAAATAAATATTCCGGTTTTTTTAATGTCTGATCTTCGTTGCCTGTGGAATATATATTGTGTGTTTTATCCAGGGGGATATTCTTTAAATTAGATGCGTCTATTGTATTTTAAAAACATACTGTAAGTTACGAGTAAAGATATGAGATCTAGTTTAATTTGAGTCATTTCAAATAAATAAAATTAAAAAAAATCGGAATCCAGCCCAATTGGAGAATCCGCTTTCACCGTACCTTTGAAAGAAATTGATTTGAGCAATAAGACTGCTAAAATTAGATGACTTTTTTTGTAATTGTCTGTTATGTGTGGTGAGCAATAAATATAAATCATTTCCTTACTATTTCAAAATAGCCCATGCAGTTTCGTACACTTATGCAACAACGCAGTCAAAGTCAATAAGTCAAAAGGACTTGTCCTCTTTTTGTATGGAGGCTGGTTTTTTATTCTAAGATATCACCAACCACTAATAAACCTATATGTATCTTTAAGCTACAACAATATGAAACACGTAACCATAGAAATCAGAATCTTAAACGCCTCCATTTTTGAGAAAAAATATGTTTTGTAACAGGCATCATCCATTGATCACTTACTTGTATTTCCTGGCTGTATGGCTATGTACCATTGCCTTTCCACTGGTGGATAAATGGATAAATACTACTAGGTACTACCACAGATTATATAATAGGTACTACTGTCAACGGAATGTCAATTTGGCTGTCAATTTTTTTTTCATGCGTTTCTTGATATAGGCGAAGGTGCGGTTTCTGTACAGACAAAGAGAAAAATTAATTTCAATTTTTCTCTAAATCGGAGGCCTTAAAAATATATTAATTATGCAGAAAGGCTAGTTTTTGTGAACTCTTTAATATAATATTTAATTTATTCTGGTTAGAAATATTGACGAATAAAAAACCATTAATGGACAAGTCCTTTATCACAAAAGCCACCACAAAACACGTTGCACAAATCTTGCAACGTACGCAATATGTGTAAGACGAGTATCTGAAACTAACAAAATACACCATAAATCTACTGCAACTTCTGTGCGGAACAACTCCTCTCAAAGAACAATTTTGCAACGGACAGACAGATAAATAGCAACGAAAGACGCCAGCTGAAAACTAGGAGCTGGACAAACAAGCAATGGCTGTAAACATTGGAAATATTGCTTGTACAGTTACTAGGGATACTAGTAATAGGGTTGACCCGTACTACAATGAAACAAAAGTTTCTACGTTAATTTCCAGTTCACTGAAAAAAGGATCAACCAAACTAGTTTTGTTAGTTGAAGTTTTCGTTGTAGGGAAGTCAATTTTTGTTATATATATTAACATATATATAACAAAAATTTACTTTTTCGGTTACAGTCGCGGGGGACCGCTAGTCTCAAAATAAAACCAAAATCCTTAACTGAACTGAAAACCTTGTTCTAGCCGATAATAAATAGGATACACCTAAGTTTAACCACCAGTGTGCTGTACCTAGTTCTAGCCGCTATAATGAAGGCTAAACCTAGTTGTAACCGAAGATAAGTAGGATACACCTAAGTTTAACCGCATGTGGCGGGCTGCACCTAGTTGTAGCCGGCTAAAACTAGGTGTAGCCGCACTTCGGCTATTAGCCGTAACATATAAACAATCTTCTGGTTATCAGTAACAACTAGTTTATTACTGATAACCAGAAGTTCGCAAGCCACTAGATTGCGGGCTATTAGTAGCCAAATCTTAGTTACCGTTAACGAATCATTGTTTTCAGTGTTCAAAGATTCGGAAAATGGATAATTTGCTTACGGATTGTCAAAAATCATTTAACTTCCTACTCTACTGCCTGAATACGAATTTGCTAAGTCACAGAAATCTTATTTAGTTGCCAGTATTTCATTTCAAAATCCTACGGCTTAAAGTGTTTTTCGAGGCATGGGAAAACGCTCAAAAGTATGTCTGGTAGAGAATTCTACTTGGCAATAAATCCGCGTTTTGTACAGTGTTTTAGTCGTGCAATAAAGCTTGAATCTACACTAATATTATAAAGAGGAAAGATTTGATTGCTTGTTTGTTTGTTGAATAGGCTCCGAAACCACTGGACCGATTCAAATGAAATTTGGTACAGAGATAATTTGAGACCCTGGGAAGGAGTCAGTCAAAACACTAGTAGATTTTGAAATAGTAGGAATAATAAAAATAATACCTTGTAAAAATATTGTACCAGGAAGTATCATTTGTGCCTTAGCATTAAATATAACGCCCTTAAATAGCGTGTAAGAGCTCATTTTAATTAACCTATTTTAAGTAATTACTTAATTAACGTGAGGTATAAATAATAATCATAAATTGAATACAATTAACTGCTTAGAAAAAAATGTGTATTCATGTTTTTAGGTTAGTTTCTTTTCCCAAAGCACCCAGTTACTAGCCCTGCGTTTAGCGTGATCCTGCAACCTTAGCATGGTCTCCCTTCCACATTTTTCTTTACCGAATGCATTGTTTTTTTTTGCTTTGTACCCTGCCCCATGCCACTTGAGACTAAGCTACATGGCCTCAATACCTCTAGAACTTACACATCCACAAGGTTTTATCCGTTACGTTAGTATTTTTAAGCATCTCAATATTCTTTAATCTAATCTTACTTTCCTTTCTCAACGTGCGCCACCCTATCGCAATCTTCGGCTACGCGTATCCAGTTGCTGACAATCGCTTTGCGAAGCATTTTAGACTGTGGAACTGTTTTTTACGTATGATCTGTATCAACCTTGGTTGGTCACCTGCCTTACTGACACCTCTCCACCAATCCGCCCGCGAGCCCGCGCGGTGTTGTATAGCTCATACCTTATCATAGTTGAGGTAGGGCTTTTGCTCTGCAGTGGGATGTATAAGCTTACTTTACTCTTACTTACTTTAAGATCTTTTTTTAGGGTTCCGTACCCAAAGGGTAAAAACGGGACCCTATTACTAAGCCTCCGCTTTCTGTCTGTCTGTCTGTCACCAGGCTGTATCTCGTAAACCGTAGTAGCTAGACAGTTGAAATTTTCACAGATGATGTATTTCTGTTGCTGCTATAACAACAAATACTAAAACCAGAATAAAAGTAATATTTGTGAGTGGCTCCCATACAACAAACGTAATTTTTTTGCCGTTTTTGCTTGATATTAATAATGGCAACAGGTATAAGTATAAACTGTATCAACCTTGGTTGCTCACTTGCCTTACAGACACCCCTCCACCAATCCGCCCGCTAAGCCCGCGCGGTGTTATATGGCTCACGTTTTATGATTGTTGAGGTAGGGATTTTGCTCTGCAGTGGGATGAATAAGCTTACTTAACTTATACTTACTTTAAAACCCTTAACACACTGCGACTTTTATCATCGATACGCGCGTAAACGCGTTTTCGAACAGACAATGACAGCGACAACAGCAAGTCACTAGATTATGGCCTACTTGTAGCCAAATTTTGGTTACTGTTAATCAATCATTTGTTCAGTATAAAGTTGAACCATTTGTGACTATGTTTGCATCGCGTCTAAAAGTCGCGTATCATTATTATTTTGCCGTTCGTTCGTATTAATTTTGATCTGAATTTGGTTTTTACAATGTAAGAACCCTACCATATCTGTCGGCGCTCGCTGCTCGCTAGCCTCCGGGAATGCAATCGAAACAACAAACACGACAGTTTCGCAGCAACGCAGCAACGCAGCACCCTCATGAATTACCCGATTCATAACAATAAATACGGGACAAAATTGAATTGTTTGTAGTAAGCCCTCTCTGTTAACATTATGAGATAAAAGCTATGTTACATTTCATATAGGTACCTTGACGACCGTCTTGGTGTAGTGGTTCGCACCCCGGACTTCTAAACCAAGCGGTGGCGGATTCGAATCCCGCAAAGGGGCAAATGTTTGTGTGATGTGCACGAGCATTTGTACCTAAGTCATGGATGTTTATAAGTGTATGTAAGTATGTGTATCCGTTATCCTAGTCACCATAGCACAAGCTTACGCTTAGTTTGGGGCTAGGTAATTGGTGTGTTTGTTGAAACAATTTATATTTCTTTATTTATATTTATTTGTAATATCGCAAGTCTTCAAGTCTGGTTGTAGTTACAGATGTTAACACGTGAGTAAAGTTGGTCATCTTGTATGAAAGACAACCCTCCATCATCAATAGGCAATTGGCTCGCTTGATGGCTGAAACCACTTCCTAATTGAGGTAAAGACTGCCTTACAGAAGCACTTCTAGTACCTGCGGATCCATGAATTGCGGAGACAGTGGTCTTTTTAGGGTTCCGTACCCAAAGGGTAAGAACGGGGCCCTATTACTATGGCTTCGCTGTCTGTCTGACAGCTAGATAGTTGAAATTTTCACAGATGATGTATTTCTGTTGCCACTATAACAACAGATACTACAAACCAAATATAACAAATATTTCGGGGGGATTCCATACAACAGACGTATTTTTTTGCTATATTTAATAACGACAACAGGTAGACGCTTAAAATGTTCGCACAATATTAAGGTGTATGTAAACTTTAAAAAAAAAAAGTGTTTTTTCATGTACATGGACATTTCACGTACTTTTTCGAAAGCCCTTAACGAATACTATGTAGAAGTAAGCCAACTGAAATCTGCTTTATATGTATCATTCCTCTCAGAAACCTGGGGATAAATCACACGACTTCTCAAATTAAAAATGAAATATTAAACCCACGGGTCACGGCTTATGGCACGTGAAGGTCGCAAAAAGGCTTATTAATTGAATCTTGGAGCCAGGTAAAGGACTGGAGACTAAAATAAAACATTCATATTTTGTCTGCCAGGAATAAATTAACAGGATAACGTTGAGGGGTTTTGACCGCAGATGAAAATAAACTATTTTGTGTTAAACGTTTTTGGAACTGCAAAAACAAAACAAGCTAAAATCGTTTTTTTGTTTTCAAACAGTTCACTGAAGCCATATCTGAAACTATGCTCCTCATTTTGTTTTACAATTCCTCGGCTCAGATTTTAGTAGTTTTTTTTAAGTTATCTTCAAACCGCTGACTGAAGCTCTATGCGAAACTAGATGCTCCTCAATTTTTTTTTACAATTTCTCGGCAAAGATTTTGGTAGCTTTTTGAGTTATCTCCAGTTTGAGATAGCTTATATCGTATGTACAGCAGCAGCAGGTCACCAATTCGACCCACGAAAACAGCTTTTATTACGTAGGGAATAGAGGCAATCTTAAGGTAAAAATAGGGTAGTCTGACGTGCAGCCGTTTGTACAAACTAAAGAAATTCTAACTACAATCTTCTTCAGCACCAATATTACTTTGTCATTTAAAATCCAGCTAAGCAGTGGACCTACAATGAACCAATTACTATTAGCTATTCCTACAGCAAACACTCGTTCATATTTCCACAGAAATATGGCATTAGAATGTGCAATGCCTTGAATAACCTTTAGACACTATGGATGACTAACATCTCAGATTAATTCATAACTCGTAGGCGCTAGATGAAATACAAAAGGCGATTTGTGAAACAACTGAACTAAATAGAAACTTCTAAAATAAACCCTCTGTCTAAGGTAATAGGGTTGTTAAAACAGCTGCGGTTGGGTGAACATTGTAATTACAACTCCCCCACATAGATGCGATCTCCTATTTGCATGCGGAATGCAATTTTAAGAGGTGTAGTACAGATTATGTAGAAGCCTCACTTTCACAGATAATACTAAGTTATAGATATGAATGAGATTTTAATACAATAAGTAATTTCCGTGTTGCGCTCACAGGAAATTGCTTTCATGAAGAGATGCGTTATAAAATTGCACTCCAGACGACAAAATATTAGATTAATATTATAAAATAATAAAAATTTTCCTCACGACTTCATATGAATGGATGAATTAAATTCACATACTTATAAGCTATCTAACAATAACAACATGTAATTCTGTTAAATACTTCGGTAAGTACTTAAAGGTGTTTATATTAAATAATAGTGGTACCTCGCGACTTCGCCCGCAAGAGTTGGATTTTCCATATAAACTTTCATACCCTATTTCACCCCCTTAATGTTTTTATATCGCGATAAAAGGTAGCCTATGTCCTTTTCAGGGGCTCGAACTGTCTCCATACCAAATTTCATCTCAATCGGTTCAGTGGTTTAAACGTCAAGAGGTAACAGACAGACAGACAGACACACTTTCGCATTTATAATATTAATATGGATTACCAACTACTAAAATATGGTACACTTAATATTCAACTAAACGTAGGGTAGAGACTTTATTTGATTTCCAATAACGTATACAACTAATTTTACTATACTTTTAAAGTGTGCCTACCGAATATGTAGTCCTCTATTGTGTTCTGCTTCAAGTGTGGAGGATGCAATCTTTTTAGGTTATTACGACATTTTAGGTCATTAGAAGCACTAAAATTGAAGCTTACTCACAGCGTGGCAGATAATTAAGCTTCGGTGCGCCATGTATAGTTCTGTGCAAGGTAAGCAATATCTTAAAATGACACAGGCTAGACTAGACGCTAGCAGATATTTGTTTTCTTATTAAATGAAGCAAGCGAGTTCATATTAAGTACTTAACTCCAGCATACCTATCCGTAGATAGGTAGTCACTAGACATGGGTAGTTCCTGAATGAATGATACAATTGAACTACTTCACCTATCTAGTTCATATGTATCATTCACTCACTATAGTCCAAAGTAGTTCATTTAGTTCAGTAACTCAGTGATATGAGAGTAAAACGTACGGATATATTTGTTAATACTGCAAGAGCGAGATTGCACTATTCTGCTACTGCAGTGCAGTTTTCTATGTAAAATTTTCGGTATTAATTAATACGTTTTTAACACGTAACGTACGTACATTACGTACATAAATAACACTTTACATCCTTTGTTAATAAGTCTAACAATATCTTCGTATATTTATAAATAATATTATAAATGTTATTTTTTAGTCATTAGAATTCTCTGTAGTACACAATACATTTAACTGAATGAATAAAGTAGTGGGTGAGTGAGATTTTTATAGTAGATCTATTGAACTAAATGAACTAGATGAGTGATACATATCTTTAGCTCCCACTGAACTATATCACTCATTTCACTTCAGTGAACGATTTTGCGCAAGTCTAGTAGTTACACACTTGATAAGATTTAAGATACAGAGACTTGATGCGCTCTTTTAATAAGTGAATAGAAGTGAATGAAACCTTTTAATACCCGAACCGTAGCTTAAAAACCAAAATAAAAAACCTTATTCAAATCGCGCATCAAGCCACTGTATCTTAAATCTGATCAAGTATGTCACGTGTGACTATATTACCAGTCATAGACTAGACTAAAGTACAGTTAAACTAGGGATTTTGAAAACGCAACGCAAATGTTTATTTTAGTCGCACATAGCTTTTGTCGCAAGTGTGTGGCGGCCGAAGCCTATGCGCGCGCGCTGACTCACAGATCCTGCGTTTAGTGTGCGGTGATAATGCCCCGTGTTCCGGGTTCGGTTCCTGTTAATGTATTTATGTGTGGCTACTGGAGTGGAAAGTTTGATTGATGTAGAATTTTAGATTTATAATGAGAACTTTAATTTCCTACGTCACTTAAAAGATTATTATTATTGGGGTAGCCTTTAATTTTTAAGTTTATTTAGATTTGCTGTTGAAGTGGTCATAGACATGTACAATCAGTGAATATTTCAACTTCCGTCTCAATTCCTGTTCGGGAGAAAACTATTTATTCTCGTAAAAGCAGAGCCCTGAAAACTGTTTTATTTTCATACCATACAGACAACGGGTATTAAGTACATGTGCCTACTTAGTTCGGTACTTTATAGAGTACCTTTATTTTATGGTCGTCGACTACCTATTTTATAGTCAATTTTTCATAAGAATTCCTAAGAGAAAACACTTGACACAAATCTGAAAGGATATTTGTTGTGTTTAAATTCTTTATAAGTGCACAACTAGAGATATCCACTTACATTGCCCACGCGTTGCGTGCTGTGCGCGTACGCATCGGCCTCATCTGTCAATCAAATATCAACTCTACAATTCTAAAAATAGAGTTCATCGCAATAAACTAATGTGAGTAGACCGTGAGAATCGGACTGACACTATTTATTATACTGCAAATTGTAGTTGACAGAGAAATACTTTGATAAACCATTGATTAGATATTTCATGAAATTGCAGCTACTACGGCACATTTGCAGGACCATCTTACACGCGATTGGTGGGTTGTAAATCCAAGTATACGAAATTATAGTTGCTAAAACTTCAACTTTAAAAAGTATGATCGTGCTGATCAGTAAAACGGTTAACTGTCAGTTGAAATGTAAAAATGTGTCATGTTTAGGTTTTGTTTTAGGTGTAGTAAATTCTAATGTTAATCTATGCACGTTAAACCGTTGGCCTTGGACCAAAATAGATAGATGTGGTTTAGAACCCAAATCTATCTATTGTAGGTACCTGTACCTACCCTGAGCCCGTAGGCAAAATACAATCTATTCTAAAGCGAAGTTCGCTATCGTTATTATTTTTTTATTTTTTTTACTATAGTTAATTAGTTAGCTAAATGTATGAAACTGACATAAGCCATCGAAATATCACTTGAATTTGCATACACTTTTGACATTTCGTTGACGATAGCAAAGTTCGCTGTAGAATAGATTCCACTCTGTCTTAGGGCCCTGATCTGTCTCTGGTCGGTTTGTTGGATTGAAGTCTAACCGAACTACGAAAGAAGAAACAAAGAGTTCATCTATGTATTGCGCATACACTTGTGCCATTCCGGATTAAATTATCGGACTAGGGCAAGTGGATTTTTGGGGTTAGTTAATCCAGACTTGTGCAATTGGGCTTTTAACTCAGATAATAGGCCTTGAATAAGTCCAGATTAGCTAATCCAAACACGCGCAATTGGGCCTAAGGTCTTATTCACACAGGATCCGTCATTGAAGATTCGTTAAAATACACGATACGTCATGACGGATGGACGTTCACATTGCATACGGAATCGTGTTTGTTTACGATTCGTCAAAATATCCGAATTGGTGGTATCAGCGGATTCGTCAAAATAAATTCATGTTTCGTGTATTTTGACGATTCGTGATTTTTAAAAACTTTATACTAGATTTAAGACGAATCATCAATCAAAAAGCATTGCCGCCGTCAAAAAAAAGAACGAATCGTGAAAAAAGACAAATCGTCATAAATCACGAATCGTCCTCGTGTGAACGAGCTCAAACGTTTGATATTTGTTTCTTACGTTTACGCGAATTGTTGAACTCATTAAAACACAATTTTACGGATTACTTCGCGATTTATTTACATTTTATTTTAAACCTGACGTTTCGAACACTTTACAGCGATCGTGCGAGTCTCCCTGTGACCATGATCGCTGTAAAGTGTTCGAAACGTCAGGTTTCAAATAAAATGTAAATAAATCGCGAAGTAATCCGTAAAATTGTGTTTTAATGAGTCAAACGTTTGAGTTTAAGTTTGAGTTTAAGTATATCATTTCCTATGTAGTGACTGATCTCCGAAATCCGGAAATTAAGAGGTCACTGTTATATCTCAGTGTATGATTTATCAAAGGAAAAATAAATAAAGTTGCAATGATGTTGACGGCTACGCAATAGTGATTGGTTTTGAGGTCGCCTTACGATGATTGTAATTTGAATATGGTAATTATTGATAGATTTAAGACTACTTAGTGCTTCGAGTATCCTTAAAATATATGTAGTAGTCAGTTGGTATGACCATTCGCCCGGATAGCGAAGGGACGTGGGTTCGAGTCCCACCGGATGACACAGTCGATAAATTTTTGTAAGCAAAATTTATTTGAATTTTATTTATTACTAGTGGTTCCCCGCGACTTCGCCCGCATAAGTTGGATTTTCCATATAAACTTTCATCCCCCATTTTACCCCCTTAATGTTTTAATATCGCGACAAAATGTAGCCTATGTCCTTTCCAGGGTCTCGAACTGTCTCCATACCAAATTTCATTTCAATCGGTTCAGTGATTTATGCGTCAAGAGGTAACAGACAGACAGACAGACAGACACACTTTCGCATTTATAATATTAGCATGGATACGTGCACATGCAAAAGTAATAGTTTTTTGATACAGTGGGTGAATCATCTCAATATCATAGCGGACGAAGTGTCTAAAAATAAATAACTTGAGTCTAACAAACTTTACAAATGTATGTTTGGCTTCTGTGTATTTTATTAATCAGATAGGTATTCACTGTTCAGACAGGTATTCACCATAGTTTGGGTTAATTTACAAGGCGTATTATACATTTTGTACCTACTTTATCATTCATTTGAGAATACCTAAATCCCAAACAGAATTAAAGGAAAACTTTATTACCATCAATTATAGTTTTAATGTTTCGTGGAAGTCTGTATTTTTGTCAGAAGGTAAAACATTATTGCACCATTTTAAATAGTTATGCCACAATAACACGTATTCGCATTAAACTGTGAGATGATGTTGGCTATTATCTATTTTATTAGAACAAAAGTTGAACGGCAAGCTGTCATAATCCTTAGAAATATGCCGATTATTCCAATAAATATCATCTTGTTTGTCCAGTTTCAAATCGATGATGTGGGTATTTGCAAAACTTCCGAATAAAAACTAGTCTTGCCACATTCCTGCTCGGTGGGCACTTGGCAGCCTTGGGCACTTTAAGTTTGATGCAAGTTATTTGCACTTTATCGGACTTTTCGAAATGTGACGAATTTGGTTTGTATTTGAGCTTTTTGCCACAACTTGCAATGCAAACTTCTTCATTAATACCAGACTTAAACCATTTAACTCACAAATAATAGAAATGACACATCAGTGACATGGCCTTAAAAAGAAATGCTTTTCTAATTTGACAACTAATATTTAGTGCATTTACCAACGTAGGAATACTTGCTTAGCTTTAGCCAAAACGTATAAACTGCTTCACCGTCTGTTCCGAATGACTTAAGTACAAATGACGGTACATCTAATCTTCATATCTTAATACAGGTAAATTAGGAGCGATATTGCAACGAAAATGAGTAGTCAGATGTTCTTGCTACTGTACACATATTGAAAAAAAAAGGTTAAGTAAATTAGGTACTAAATGGTCGGTTATGTTTTCCAACGACTTATTGAATATGCTTATTATGCATTTTATCTTTGCCTTGCGACTGCATAATTTCAGTAATAATGAAGGTATTGCAAAAACAAAAATATGGTCTGGTCGAAAATTCTAAGTTTTTAACCCCGTTCCTTAAAAAGTTATTTATAATTACGTAATTGTGTTAACCGATGTTAGGCAGTCGTCCCATCGATGATGCGAAAACGACTTACTAGCGGCGATTTTCTCGCTCAAAAAACATACAATAGATATACATTCCGTGTTAATAAGAGATGCATATATTAATAGTTGATCGCTGACTGTTTATTACACTGATGGCGCGGCCGGCGAGAATTCGCTGATAGTTTTTCGCTGAGCGACAAGAAATTTACAAGATAATAAACGATGCTCGCTTGGTGGTCAGGAGCTCTATATTATCTGAATCACTCATATCTGCATATCTGCTAACGAATGCGACAAAATTTTCACTCAAACATTAATTTTAGCGTTTTTCTATAGCTCGCCTGATGTGACGAGTGGTTAGAGGCACTCATTGCGGCTTTGAGCGGTCGAGTGCTATCGATCGAGTGTTTCAAAGACGCAGAGTGTTAGATCACAAACGAAAATCTGTAGAAATCTGCCTGCGTGATTCAAAAACAGAACCCCAGAATCAGTAATTTCTCTACAGTCGAGTAATCGCTTGCCCTCGCACACTCGTTTACAGCTCAGGGACACTAGAAAAATTTGAATAAGAAACATTTATTTGACACAAAATATAAGACAGAAAAAACTACAATCAAAGAACAAATAATAAAAAAGCAAAACACATCTAACATAAAATTTGATAAGTAACAATGTCGTGACATCATGACACTGATATTCTGCGAGAACTTCCGGGCACAGTGTAAATACTACTTACAACTTTCGGATGTACAGTGTACACACTTATTTCCTGCAGCTTGCCTTGTTTCAAGATTTTAGCTCTACGCGCTTTTCACTCATCGTTGCTGGTAGGACAACTGCCTTAGGCAAAATTTTGTAGGAAAAACAATTGTTGTTGGATAATTTTAGCGGCACGTTTTGCTAACACAAAATTACTAAGCAGATGTAAGGTAAGTTATAAAATGACATCACTTCAACACATGTTTTAACAATGTTGCTTGTTGAGCAATCGAACAATATTTAAAGAGGTTTTATTGCCGCGTTTTTACGACACAAATTATTTATTTAGACCTCATAAATCTTTGCTAAGGCTTTATTGCCATTAATGCTTGAGGAAAAACTTTATTGCTTTATTTTAATTGTTAAAAGAAAATTTTAATACCAACCGATATTATGAAGACATTAATAACATACAATGTTTTTAATAATTTGAAGTATTTTTCCTCAGTGTGTTCAAATATAGGTCCTAAAAAGACGTAAGACGTGTGACGTACCAAACATATGGACAACAAGATATATTAAAGTTACTTGTGGTTCCCCGCGACTTTGCCCGCAAAAGTTGGATTTTCCATATAAACTTTCATCCCCCATTTCACCCCCTTAATGTTTTTATATCACGACAAAATATACCCAATGTCCTTTCCAGGGTCTCGAACTGTCTACATACAAAATTTCATCTCAATTGGTTCAGTGGTTTAAGCGTCAAGAGCTAACAGACAGACAGACAGACACACTTTCGCATTTATAATATTAATATGGATAAGTTCGTAGCGACGTGACACTACTAGAAAAATAGGTACCGACCACAGAACAGAAAAAACGAGGTACCGACAATACTCTCAGTACTTTAGTTTCTATATATTTTGTGCAAGCTTCGTGTCGCTAGCTGCGAATGGTATTTCATAGAAACACATAGAAACCAGTAGTGTCGCATCGACATGTCGTCTGCTGCTGCCGCGTGTGGTCGGCTACGAACTTGTACTACTTATTCTGTGCCCAGTGGATGACAAAAAATGCTTTGGTAAAAATATCACCATTTCGCAGTTTATGATCTTGAGTTTGACATGATCTTACGCTTTCAATAATGAAATGATGTCCTCCTAATCAATTTCGACTACGGCGGCCTATCTTAACAGAGATTATTCAACTGCGCAGGACATATTATAGTGCACAAGTGTGTGCGCAATACACAAGTGCACTCTCTGTTCCTTAACTCTCATAATTCGGTGAGACGGCAGTCCGACATGACCGGAGAGAGATCAGGCGTAGGACCAACGGCTTAACGTGCTTTCTGAGGCAAGGGGGTGTTAACACCACCAACTTCCTGACTCCGGAGCTGTGTCTGAGTAATTTCAAGACAGAAAAACCCAAACACTCTCGGCCCGACCCGGGATTCGAACCCGGGACCTCGTGGATAGTACCCAGCGTGCTGACCACTTGACCAACGAGGCAGTCAATGAAATAAGTCCCAAGCGAAAGGCATTTTAGTGTTTTATTTTCAATTAGAACTAAGAAGAACTAGCTCTTAAATAGCTATGACTCAGACCACCAAGAATAATCTGATCTATTAGAGAAACTAAGCCTGGAGTTCACCAACACATATTTAATATTTAATCAGCCAGTGTACAACTATTTGACATATTTTGTATGGAAATTCTGTCAAATTAACCGTAAATTGATGTTAACAGTTTGTTTCAACTTCGTGAACTCGGGTCTTAGTTTGTAACTTTCAAAAACACTGAATGCGGTCGTTAGCATAAACCGATCATCCGCTAATTTTGCGATTTTATCAGCAATTCTCGTTTATTTGTTGGTTTTAAGAGAATTCTGCGAGGCGGATCATTTGCATCGCGGTTTCAAAAAGGGTTTTATTTAATGACTACTTAGATCGCAAAAGTGTAATTAATCAAATTGTATGCGTCGTAAAGGATAAGCAAAAATACATTTTGAATACCCTCAATTTAAGTGCAAAATATGCAAGATCTTATCTAATCACATGCAAGTAGAAAGTTTTCTGGTCATTATTTATAAATTGCAGCAATAAAACTTCACAAATCATTTTTTCAGTCTCCGTAAACATAACACATTTAAGTTCTTTGTAAAGGTAAACAAACTAAAATGCGTCAAACATTTCGAAGAAAGAACAGACGTATCGTTCCTTACACTTTATTCAATACACGGCACCCTTCAAGCGTCAGAGTGCCTCCTGGCATTTGCAAGTAAAATTCTGTTTTTACTACGAACTTACGGGACAACACATCAAAAATAAATCTTAATCCTTTGACAATAGAAGCCATGTTTAAATCATGTAGGGAATATTTAAACTAGTTGAGTTTAAGGATCGTTTCCAGCCAATCACAAAACGTATTATCCCTGGATTCTAAATTTTAAATTACTAACAAGTAGAGTTGGCTTCTCACGTCATAAAAATGGTGTAAAACTAGACCCGTAAAATGTTATTTTAACTTTTGCATTTTATAATGGTTCTTGTAAAGCTGGTAAGTATTTTTATTGAGCATGATTACCGTATTTCATTTAATGACACTTTAGTCCGCAGATTCTTCTCTTTATAGTGTAAATCATCACGCCTTCGAGAATTTTAAGCAAAGATGTACACATATTCAGCGATTTCATTATCTGATGATACTGATAAATAAATACAAGAAGTAAAACTTACATATAACAGTAATACATTGTTACAACAATCACCCAATTACCGTACCCGAACCGATTTAGCGACAACACCAATATTTCGCGGCAAAAGCAGCACAATGCAATCAATAACATATAATGCAAGAAAATAACCAATTTTATGTGTAATTTGTTTGCAGTATACCACAGTTATTATCCCTTAAGTGTGATGTATGATGTTTTATTAAGATCACAGTCATTCACAGTCTAGGATTGAAGTCGGTGACCGACATTGACACATCTACAGTACAGCAGTCAATTGCAGAAATTTGGGTTGGGTCATTCTTGCGCCCGCGCGCCTATTTGCTGCAATTGTATGGCATTATTTTTGCCTGATTAGGGATTTTTATTGTAAAAGGTATGTGCCTTTCATTAAGGCCTCATTATTTTTTAAATCTTTGATTTACTTCAGCTTTTTCATTTCTAGCACAGCGCCATAAATGAAGCGGTGCAAAAATTTAAGGTATTTTCTGATCAAAAAGTGGGACATTCAAGATGACCAGAAGGTCTACCGCCTAACTCAATAAGTTTCAATTGGCTTTAGAACTGATGACGTCAGTAAAGTAATAAGACATCAGTTTGTTAGCCATTTTGGAAGTCTGAGAACTAAGCGGTGGGAGGCCTGTAGTACTCCAGCGTCAACCAAATCTTGAATAAGAAGAACTCAATGTACCTACCCAACATAAAATAATCAGAAAAATTTAATTTTGTCATCCCAAATATTTTTTCTTTTGCCAATTCTGTCTAAAATGTCATAATAATCCACTTAGAAGCAACATTCAATTTTACTCAACCAATCGCACAATTATTTCTCAGCCTTAGGTATTTTATTTTTTAATATACATACTCTTTGCTTACATAGTTTTTAAGTACCTACCTACTATTAACAACATTGAGTCATTGTTACTCGATTAATAAATAAATTCAATTCAGTTCAAAATTCACTGAACGACATTGAAAGCATGCGCACTCCGAGCACATAAAGTATAGAGACGAAATGTCATTTCTTTTGTTTCAGAAAAATTCTGTCAAAATCCTTTGGCACAGTACCTCCGTTTTTTCTTCAACAGATTTTATATTATATTTTAAAATAAAGGTTAAAATATTGTTATTTACAATCGGAACAGAAATATCTCATTTTTCATAATAATAATATCGATTTTAAAATACACGCTTAATATGACACCGGAGAAAAATCGCGCTAACTTCGCCTCCATACCTAGGTTACGTCGATGCGTGCGCAGGAGTCGATTGCAGAATTTGGGTTAGTTCGATATGCCGCCATTTTTATTGGCGTTTTACAGCCGCTAGTTTTACTACAAGTGCGTCTGGTTACGGCAACGCATCGTAAATATTGCGTAACTTACATTTGGATAACATCTGCTGCATTGCAGATTGGTTTTTTACGTAACACTTTTTGCTCTAATCTACTGACTTTAACACCAAAATTGACTCTATGTAGAATGCTTTCATTGTTGCGTACAGTTTAAAAATTTGAAGTGGCTGCGTCCCTAGTCAGAAAATTGGCGGTGTTAAGACCACCGTGCCTCGCAAAACACTTTAAGCCATTGGTCTTGAGCCTGATCATGTTGGACTGCCGACTCACCAAACTATGAGAGTAAAGGAACAGTGCACCTGTCTCTTGCACACATACTTGTGCAGTATACTATTTCCCGCATACTTGGTTGATCTCTGAGTTGAGTTGAGGTAGAATAATGATTTGAAGTAAGAAAGAAAGAAATAATGTTCATCAATAATCAAAATCAACCCGTGCATAATATAAAACACACAAGTATTTTTTAAAACATTAAAAAAGCAGTCAAATTTCAACAGAAATAAATCTATTTGTGTTTAATCCAGTTTAAGTCAAATTCGTCCAGAATGTCCAAATAAGTAGATCTATAGAAATGGGCCCTATTGGCACGAGGGAAGAAGCAAAAAATGCAAACGACTACCTTAGAAATAATACCATATCAGTGCCGTAAAACAACACGCTATAAAATTGATGAGCGAGCTTTAAGTAATCAATAGAGATGTGCCGGATTGTCAAAAATGTATATCCGCGGATAAAGATATGAATACGGATAATGTGTGCCAAGATCCGCGGATACGGATCTTAACTTTTTATTCGATCGGTGTCGGTGCGCACGACCTTGAAATGATAGTTTACGCTACTATACGCTTTGTGTGAGCGTGACAATGTTTCGACATGCATTTCGCCGGTCTTTCTTTTGTTTTGTTAATGAAAAATAATCTGATTGGAATTTAATGTTTTTGATTGCTACTTTATGACTTATATTTATAATTTCATTAAAACTTATAAGGTAAAGGATTTAAGATTCGCCAAAAAAGTAACGGATACGGCTCTTTTTTTTCCTTGGAAATTTTCGGATACGGATACGGATACAGATATCCGGAACATCACTAGTAATCATCACAAAATATAACCTATAAATCAATTTTATCGGGCCTACGCGATTAAACACTTAGATTTACAAATACCCACCAGCTGACCCGCGGGCATTAATCTAGGAGATTAAGTTTCGGTTTTCACCGATAATTGTATCGTTATTTTATCTGGTATCGGTATTATCGATATTGGTAATAGAGCTTAGTCAATCACTGCGCCACACACGATGATAATTTAATATTGACTGAATGTCATACTTTTTTAGGGTTCCGTACCTAAAAGGTTAAAAGGGGACCCTATTACTAAGGCTCCAATGTCCGTCCGTCTGTCTGTTTGTCAGTCACCAGCCTGTATCTCATGAACCGTGATAGCTAAACAGTTAAAATTTTTATAGATGAATATATTATTGAACTTGAAAAAAAAAACGACCACCAGAGGCGGGAATCGAACCCGCGTTCCTCGCATACCGGGCGATTGCCTAACCTCTCGGCCACCCTGGCGTTGGCAGAGCCTGTCGAAATTTTCAAGTGCTTCTTAACGCTGTAATGCCGCGTTGCTTTCATCAATGTTATTGGGATTATACCCTCAACACTCGAAAGAAATACTATTACAAGTATTTAACAAAAGAAAGATGAAGCTTGCAAATAAGATAATTATTGTTTTTTTTTAAGTGATAAGCATTTACTAATATATTTTATTCAAGTTCAATAATATATTTAGATTGCATAGTGAATGCTTATCACTTAAAAAAAAAACAATAATTATTTTTTATAGATGATTTATTTCTGTTTCAGCTATAACAACAAAAATTGTTGTTAGAATTTAATACTAAAAACAATTAAATCAATAGTTTACGTGATTTCTTTTCCAGTTTTAAAAAGGTTATAATATAGTGTCTAATGTTGTATAGATAATGATACGGAACCCTTCGTGCGCGATTCCGACTCGCACTTGACTGGTTACTTATCTAAAGCGGAATGATAGCATGATGTAACTTATCTTTACTTTAAGGATCGACTTTATTGTACTTCAAATGTTCCGTATACCTATATTTCTTCGTTTTACATAACGAAGACCAAAACGCATACATATTTTTTTGTTCGGATCGTTTTGTTTGTATTACTTATCCCAATCGACATTCAAACAAAACGATAATTTACACACATCTCAACCCAAAACAAAGTCACCCAAAACAAAAACAAATAGACATAAAAACATGCAAATGAAACTCAATATCTACAGTTTTGTTTTGGCTGGTTTTGCGCGTTGACGTTTTGTGCATTTCGAATATATGCGGGTGTTGATAAGATAGGAGTTTGGGTGATGATGTTACAAAAAAACAGCCAAGTGCGAGTCGGACTCGCGCACAAAGGATTTCGTACCTTTATCTGTACAACATTAGACACTATATTATAAGCTTTTTTAGTTTTAAAATCGGCACAAAATCACGTTTGTTGTATGAGATGGAGATATTTAATTATGTATTTTTTAAGTCAATATACAACTAAGATTCTGTGAATATTTCAAGCTTTTACCTGTAGCCGTTATTAGTTTTGAGAATAAAACGGCAAATAAAACACGTTTGTTGTGTTTACTTAGTAATATTTTTTTTATTTGATGTTGTAGCAGCAAGAAAAGTACATTATTTGAGAAAATTATTATAACTGACTAGCTATGGCGGTTCATGAGATACTGCCAGCCCAGTTTTAACCCTGTGGGTACGGAACCCTAAAAAGTCAATCACGATATTTTTTCACGCGATTAGCCAAATTCATTTAAACACAATTTTAAGGATTAATAAAATGTAAATGAATCAGGCAAATTAATCAGTAAAATTGTGTTATACGAGTACTCGTATATATGAGACAGGTACGATGTTACGAGTATAATTTTTAGATCGAAGTCATGAATAAAGGAATGATATTTAAACAGGGACAGAACTTAAGACCATCATAATCATCATTACCAGCCGCAGGATGTCCACTGCTGAACATAGGTCTCACCCATAGATTTCCTAAGTGACCTCTTTTAAGAATTCAAGTATGATTAAAAATATTTACTTGAAATTATATATTAGCTATGAAATTAAAACAGAACGTTTAAAATCATTTACCTTAATTTGAATTTGTAGTAAGTAAATATACAAATAAATTGTTTCATCTATCACACCAACCACCTAGTCCCAATTTAAGCGGTAAGAATAGCATGTGCTTTGTTGACTAGGATAATTGGTGTGATTGTTGAAATTATCATTAACCTGTGTCAACTGTTTATTGTATATTATGACTGATAGAATCAATAATAGTTTTCTATATCTCATTTACATAAAAATAATCAACTTACTAAAAATGTACACTTAACAAAACTTAAAAATCTACTTATTAAAAAATGTTGTGCTGGGTTTCCGCGTTGGATTGCCATACTTAGCCTCTGAGCGAAAAACGAGCCAGCTTTTTTGTTTTCCAGAATTGTATTTAATTTAGGGGCTATTTTTCTGAAAAGTAATTTGGCGTTAGGTCCCATGGTCCAAAAGTTTCAACGCCAAACGGTGAAAACACATAATCACCTGCAAGAAACTCGTATTTGCGCCGCTTGGCGTTTTCTGCCGACTCAGCGGCAGACCCAGCTTTAAAAGCTGATTCGCTGAGATGAGAAGGGGCTAAAGTATCAACACAAGTTGCGTCCCATACCAAGGCTCGTCCCCGCTCCCAGGAAATGAGCGTGAGGCCATCAGGTCTCTTGCCATCATCACGGACCAACCTACGAGGTTCTAATGTAGAAGGAACGTTAATGCTGGCAAGAGCTCTTCTGATGGCGTCATTAAGTGCTGCATGACAGGCGTGGCGCCCCGCACTTTGCTGGCAAAAAAGACTATGAAGACCTAATTTATCGACCTCCTTGCCACAGGGACACGTAAATGGTTCACAAACCGGGGCCCCGATTCGCAAACCCAC
Organism: Pyrausta nigrata; assembly: GCA_949316185.1. Classification (NCBI taxonomy): domain Eukaryota; kingdom Metazoa; phylum Arthropoda; class Insecta; order Lepidoptera; family Crambidae; genus Pyrausta; species Pyrausta nigrata. The sequence continues at coordinate 15,788,004 of OX438957.1, read as the reverse complement.
ACACACCCGGAATGTTTCGTTGTCAAAAAGTGTACCTATATTTTTGGATGGGAGGGCGTGAAGCCAGTGACCTGATTCCTTACAGGAAACTGCCAAGAGCCTTGCACGATGACAATCACTGACTGAATTTTGAAGCAGGGTATTGAAAGTCTCTCTTGCTAGAGGGACATCCCAGAGTTTTTGGTTGTGTGTTTCCTTTGAAATAATTTATCCTTTGAAATATTTTTTTTTTTATTTTTTTTTTTGTTGAAATAATTTATCAATATTAATTAACAATCAAAAGATTTCAAATCACAATTCGAACAATACAGTTTGATTTGTTTATAAAACCAAGATGAAAATTAAAATTAATATAAGCACAAAATTTTGATTTCGTAGCTTAATTTGATTCTGTATTTCCTTTGATCACTCGTTTGCTTTCGCTCTATGCTTGCCCAAAATATTAATTTCAATTTATATCTGTGTTTATTTTATCAATGCTCTCTTATGCATCTCAAATCCTTCTCAATTTATGTTTTTGTACGACTGCGGAACAAAATCGGGATCTACATACCACGTATTTTAAAAGCCATCGCGAGTACGATGGCAATCTGAAAGCAATGACCTATATTACATGTTTTTTATTGTTTTGAAGCTATTATTTATTTACTGAAAGCTATAACTATAGCAATTTGAAGTTGAAGTTACTTAAAAGTAAAATTAGCCTATATATGTAGATCCCACTGCTGGGCAAAGGTTGCTTGTTCACTTCAACTCATACGTGGAGTATGGCACGCGGGCTCATTGCGGATTGGTGAAGGGGTATCTGTAATTCAAGTGACCACCTTACCACAGATTATTTTATAGTTATGACTATACTCTCAGATATTGTCAAGCCTCCCTAGGGCTTCAGACTAGGCATAACGACTAATATTAACACATATTAGCCGGATTAGATTATGAAACTAACTTAAATGTTTTCAAAAATATTTTTATAAGGTTATATAAATTATACTGAATGCCAGTGACATTATCGAAAAAAATGATACAATGTCACTAACACAATTCAATTGTAAATAGTGGCGTCAAACATATTATTTGTTCAGTTGTGACTTCAAAAGAGGCTTGAAGGTCTTCTGCAAACTAGTGGTTAAGTTGTTAAGAGTCGCATTGAAGAGTTATTCAATTGTTAAAGTTTAATTTAGGCACAGTCTTTATGTAAGTACTTGATAATTTCGGCAAAGACAGTTAAAAATTACCATTACTAAAATTACATACAGTTATTAGAGATCCTTGCTGTTGTGTTAAAAATAAAAAAGAACCTGAAGTTTTAATATCTGACCTTATTAGCAAATAGCAAAATATATAAATGTTAAGCCTCTTTTTTATTTTTCTGTAAACTGACGTCTTCAAAATCTAATAATTACTATTATTTATAATATTAATTAAGAGCGCCGTTGGCAAAGTGGCTAGCGGGTTGCCTTTCATGCGGGAGGAGCCGGAATCGATCCCACGTGGTGCCAATGTACCAATGACTTTTTCTGAGTTATGTACATTAGTTATTTTACTAACCGCTGCTCTTTCGGTGAGCAAAAATATCGTAAAGAAACCTGCACATTCAGGCAAGTGAATGTGTAACCATGATCCAAAACTGGTCAGGTTCCCCTGTTAACAGGGTCACGGAGGTCAGATGGCAGTCGCTCCACTGTTATTACCTGGATAACGCTAGGATTATCCTAGCGTTATCCAGGATGACTAATTAAATAGATATTTTATGGATGATGACTTAAATAGATATTTTATGGAGCAAAGCTTGCGTGTTTGTAAGAATTTATCTTTTATTATTATCTATTATAATAAATAGTGACAAAATACAAATGTCCAGCTACTTTTGAAGCTAATCACTAGTGTAGTACCTACAAAGCAAACGTCTAATGCATTTATCATGTTACCTACTGTCACTCGGTGCGTTACGTCACATCGCTTCGACATCTACAACCGCCTTGACCTCCATCCATTCAGCTGCGATGCCGTCATTTTGACACTATCATACCTTGTAATAGAGGAGTCTATATCACTTAATAATGGCGGCTATTTGACCGGGACCTTCGTAATAGCAACTGTTTAAATATATGTGTTTTTTTAAATATATATGTGTTCTTGTGTATTTGATACCACGTCTTTGTTTTTAGGGTTCCGTACCCAAAGGGTAAAAACCGGACTTATTGCTTTAACTATTATTATTTAGGGCAACACGCTTGAAATGATAAAAAAAATACGAAATCCATCGTGTGCGAGTCCGACTCGAACTTAGCCAGTTCTGTGATGTCGTTACTTAATACTTCAGTATTTACATAAAATTAGGTTCATTCCCATTCATTTTTTTCTTCCTCGTGGTCAAAAAGTTAGACTAAGATTTTTTTTCACTTTTCTGAAAGGTACACAACAGTGCATCGAGTTGAACTCTATGAAATCTTATTCAGTTATAATAAGAGAAGGGACAAGGGCATGTCCTAAATAGTCCCTAAAAGCTGTATTCTAAAAGATTTTTACTCAATGGATAACTTTCTAGTTTCGACTTTGAGTTAAATAAAACAGTTATAAAATAGTTTTTGCATACAAGTTCTACTCGTAAAAAGCACTCATAAAACAGCAAGCGTATTTTCCAAGTCTTTTGAAACCGTCTAATAAATATTCAAAAGTTCCAGAAATGGGAAGTTCATATTGCGATGTATTCATTTTGTTTATACACAAAAAGCTTGTAAAACAAAACAGCAGAGTTACAATTCAATTTGTACTTTAATATAACAAACAAAACAATAGAATAACGATATTTCCATCACACATCAAAAGTAACTGACGCATAGCCTAACCGAAACACGCTAAAACGGCGTACAAAACAAAGAAATAAAGCCCGTATTCCACCAAAGTATAGCAGAGAGATGTGCTGTTGCGATATTTTCTTTCATACATTCGACGCACATTATTGAGGCCCTACAGCTGTTTCGCACTACGTCCGATCCGAATCCTTCTTAATTTGACTTTATACAGATAACCGGCAGTGAACAACGGACGCAGACGTAGTTAACTGTCGTTCTTAGTAAGAGGGCTGGATTAAAAATATACGCACAGCTTGGCACTTTTCTTATCAATGCCTATCCCTGATAAGAATCAGAGAAAATCGCTCTTACTTCGCTTCTATCCCCTTTATTACAAACATTTTGTAACCAGGTGTAAACCAGAACTAAGAATTACCTGGCCAAATAAATAAACGTTGCTCTATTGGGTTTTATTGTCATGAATGTGTGTGCTGATTTGTCGGCTAATATGTTGACGTTTAGGCGAATAACACACTGCCCCGCACTACGCAGCGTGGTGCTTGAATGTGTGTTCTTACGTTGTAAGTTTTTACGATTGTATAGAAAACAGGCACAGTACAACACACTGATAACGCGTCCACGCGCGACAGCGCGCTAGAGAATACAAAAAAAATTGTAGTGGTGCGGGCCAGTATGTTAATCGCCTAAATCCTAGTCTAACTTTTGTTGCAATAGAAATTAAGGTTACGTGCTCGATGGGCCTCTGCTACGTTTGACATATCGAGTGTCAAATTTATGTAAACACCGGACATTTCGTCTCGTTTCGCTTTAGTGGACAACGGCCTTAAACGAGTTAATGGAAAGCGTATGTCAATCCCGTATTCCCGTCATAACCGGATACATTGAGTCGGGACGGCCGTCCGGGTCCGTATCCTGAATTAGAATTTAGAATAACGCTTGAAACAAATGGTTAAGTGAGGAAGTGGATGGGTTCCGCATTTTTTTCTTAGAATTCTATTTGAGCTAATGGTTTATGTATCGTTGATCCTCAATACTAATACAGAAATGATCTGATGTTTTACGCGGTCAAATTAATATTGTGACACTATAACGTGTCACAATATTAATTTTAAGTGGAAACTAAAATCAAGAAAAAAAGTGCAACATTATATTTTTACAATATCACGGTATAGAAACTGTACAAAAATTGCAGACAAAATCAAGTAAACTATTATAATGACTTTTTTTGCGTTTTTTATTTCACGAAACGAATTTAATCAAAATCAGTCATTTTAAATCGAATTACATAGAAACATATAATTTGCTAATAATTTGTTTGTAAACTAAAGCCTACAAATCTATACATATAATAAAACTGTAAAACTAATGCGTCTGTACATTGAGTATTTTTACCAAAAACTAATTGAGGGTGATGTTAAAATAGTAACAGAATAGGAATCTTCAACATTTTTTTTTTGTATGTTTGTCTGTTTTTCCGTTTGTCTGTTTGTACACGCTAATCTCTGGGACTACTGAACGGATTTAAATGAAACTTTTTTTATTGTGTAGCTGTTGAGTCTGGAAAAATACTAGGCTATATCTTATTTTGAAGATCGGAGTACCTGACGTGGAACCTTAGCAGTACATTTAAACTAAGAGAGATATGAATAGAGCGCCTTAAGGAACATTGTTCAGAGTGATAAGCATTTTCTATTGACGTACACAAATTGAAGGTCTGGAGCAACTGATATGGAACCCTAGCAGCTCACCTTAACTATAAGAGATATGAATAGAGCGCCTTAAGGAACATTGTTCAGAGTGATGAGCATTTTCTATTGACGTACACAAATTGAAGGTCTGGAGCAACTGATATAGAACCCTATCAACTCGGCTCAACTATAAGAGATATAAATAGAGCGCCTTAAGGAACATTGTTCAGCGTGATGAGCATTTTCTATTGACGTACACAAATTGAAGGTCTGGAGCAACTGATATGGAACCCTAACAGCTCAGCTTAACTATAAGAGATGAATAGAGCGCCTTAAGGAACATTGTTCAGCGTGATGAGCACTTTCTCTTGACGTACACAAATTGAAGGTCTGAAACAACTAATATAGAACCCTAGCAGCTCGGTTCAATTATAAGAGATATAAATAGAGCGCTTTAGGGAACATTGTTCAGCGTGATGAGCATTTTCTATTGACGTACACAAATTGAAGGTCTGGAGCAACTGATATAGAACCCAAGTAGCTCAGCTCAACTATAAGAGATATGAATAGATCGCCGTAGGGAACATTATTCAGCGTGATGAGCATTTTCTATTGACTTACACAAATTGAAGGTCTGGAGCAATTGATATGTTAAATTACTTTAGACTGATTTTCAAAGTCCCAAGGTAATCCTAATGTCTCCAAGTTACGATCTGGTGACGGAAACCTGGAGGAATCGTCAGTGTTTATAGGCATGTATACCATATATGCTACAGCATTAATTTAGGTATTTAAGCGTTTACATTCAGGAGTCATAACTTCATGGTGCTGACCTTACTAGTCAGACGGCCAGACTAGTCTATTTTAGTTATTTTCACAGCTTGATGTCGTACGGTATTTTACTATGGGGCTCAGCTGCTGATATAGAATAAATTTTTGTACTACAAAAAAGGGCAGTACGTGCTATTTATAACCTCAAACCTCAAGATTCATTGAAAGAAGTTTTTAAAGAAATAAGGATATTAACAGTAGCCTCTCAATATATTTATGAAAATATTATGTATGTGCGTAAAAACTTGCATTTATTTATTTGACGACCGTCTTGGTGTAGTGGTTCGCTCCACGGACTTCTAAACCAGGCGGTTGCGGGCTCGAATCCCGCAAGGGGCAAATGTTTGTGTGATGAGCACGAGCATTTGCACCTAAGTCATGGATGTTTATAAAAGTATTTAAGTATGTCTATCCGTTATCCTAGTCACCATAGCACAAGCTCACGCTTAGTATGAGGCTAGGTAATTGGTGTGTTTGTTGGAACAATTTATTTATTTATTTTATTTAAAGAAAAGTGATACACATAATTTTAACACTAGAAATAAAAATAAACTTGCTATTCCACAATTCAGGCTTCAAAAGGTTGGTCATTCTTTCATGGGAAAATGTGTCAATTACTTTAACAAATTACCGAAAAATATTGTAGAATTACCAATTAACAAATTCAAATCATTTATTAAGGATACCTTAATGACAAAAGGTTATTATGAAGTAGACGATTATTTGAATGATGTAAACGTGTGGACCAGCTCGCACTAGTACAATTTCTGTATTTAAACATTATTTTTAAAAGAGGCTTTGACAATAGTGACTGAGTTTCTTGCGCTGCTTCTTCTCAGCACTAGCCCACAATTTGTCCCAAAGCAGTGGTAGGGCTTAAAAATAATATGTTGGAACGTGTATAAGTGCCCCCTGTACCTACATACATAAATAAATGACTTTTATGACTTTTTTGACATAACGCTAAGTAGTTTGTGGATACTTTCACCGCAGACAGTTTGTCAAAATTTATTGAATTACTGTAATATTAATGAAACATCAAAGTCAATTGGCACTATTTTTTATAGGTACTACTTATCACTATGGAAAGGGTAGGGAGGCCTTTGTCCTGCAGTGGGACACGACAGACAATAACAATAATAACTTTACGAGAGTAGTTATTTACAAAACGACCTTTGATTAGGCTATGGACACAATAAATAAATGCTAAACCGCATTAATTTATTGCGGTAGGGAGGTTTGAGTCTGACTTAATAATAATTATGAGCTCTTTTCGATTAATTTTTCTGCACTGATCTAAACAATAAGAAGCTTAAGCAACATATAAAAATCGATAGAACGAGCCAAGTTAATCACATAGTCAAGTGATGCAAGCTAGTGATGTCACTCTTTACACTACCGATATGATTAATGATCTTCGCGATGAATGGCATTGTGCTCATGTCTTCCAAAGTTTCATAAGTGTTGAAAAAGATAAAGAAATCAATAATTCGAATGTCACAAATGATACAAGATGCATTATGAAGCAATTTCGTTAACGGTTACAAAATTGAGTGGCTTTGTCATGATTGGTTAAGTGAGTGATTGAAAAGGTGAATCGATCAATACTTAGCAGGTTAATTTATTTTACAATAAAGTAGTTGACATTTTAGTTTTTTTAAAGAATTTAGCTATGTCACAAATACATTTTGACCACTTTCTTGTTACAGGTAAGCTTCAATAAATTTTACAAGGACGTAACTGGCGTAATTACGTAAGTAGAGTAGTTTGATATGACTTAATATCTATAGGTTCTCTCAATTTATCTAAAATGATTTAGTTTGCAAGTAATATAACCCCGTCAGATACCCACAGAAAATGTAAATTTTAATTTTGTATTGTATATTTTATTTGCTTCTAAATCCCCGTGGTTCTTATCGCGCAAATGTCTGTCTGTTCGCGCTCCGGACTGCTAAACTGTTTGTGTAATGAGCACGAGTATTTTTACCTCAGTCATGAATGTATACATATACACGTGTATAAGTATGACTATCCATTATCCTAGTCACCATAGCTCGCGCTTAGTTTGGGGCTAGGTAATTGGTGTGTTTGTCGAAAAATCTCTTTATTTATTTACTTATACTATTCAAATCTCTTATCCTTGAAAGTAACCTTAAAAAAGTGTTATATTTACCTTCTTAAATTGTCTGAATAACTATAAAAATAGACAGTTAAGTTAAATGGATATCGATAACCCAAAGTGCACAGCCCATCACTATCGATCAGCTGACCCATATGTCTAAAAAGCTTCCTCATCACAGCAGTTGCGGTATGTGGGTCGGTCAGTTGCACGAGAGCTACTTACTCTAAACAATCAGAATAGTACCTACCGATTATAGCAATGTTTCGATGGTAATGTGATACTAGTAGTTGTAATGTAATGGTTTTAGGTGAAACTATTTTGTCTACGATTTGTTTACGCTAATATTGTACTATAAACTGCTTGCTGCTTTTTAGTAGTACTAATCGAGTACGTTTAAGTACTAATATTAATAAATGTTTATTTGCCAAACAGTTACATTAGTTTAGTATACGCCCCGGCCCCCACACTAGGATTCCTTGTGTTGTGGATTCCATTCAGTCCTTTTCGTCTCTAGAGTAAATTTTAATAATATAAATGAGTATGATACTAAAATTTTAAAATTAAAGTTAAATTTTTAGCTTTGTGTGTGTGTGTGTGTGTGTGTGTGTGTGTGTGTGTGTGTGTGTATGTGTATGTGTACTAGGTAGTCTTGTTTATAATAGTCAGGCAGTCAGGGTATGTCCACCCTTAGAACCATCTTGCATCACAAAGTAAGTTTAAATCTACAGAAAATAAATCGAAAAGTAAAAACAAATAATTTTATTGTGGTTCTTGTCAACGTCACTTATTTTACAAAGCGCTTACTTCATTCAGAAAAGAATTAAGACCCTCAACAAATAATCCGCTTGTTTGTCTGTCAAGTACATTCTTTTTACATCACTGGAATTGACTCAAAAATAAGTATATTCTTTTGAAAGACTGTCTGTAAGACGGGTGGCATAATAGGGTCACGTTTTAAAACACTTTAATTAACAAGCTAATTTGGTCTCAATGTAAAGTACCCTTAAAGATGCCACTTATTATCATAATTAAGTATTAGTTTAAATAACTACCCCTACAATATTTAGGGCAATCTTTTGACGCGTAACTTGGTTTGAACTAATTTATTATACGGTAAATGGTAATGACTAATAGTACCCTTTATTAATTTATAAATCATTAGACACTCTCAAGAGATTATTGGGGAGAATCGACCATTTTTAGAACCCCTAAACCTATTTTGCGAATTTATTTTTTTGAGAGTGACATAGGCTAAGATTTATTTATTTATTCCAGAGTTGGGTCGTCTAAGAGTCTCTACTTAGAAATAATAAGTTTTTCATTTTTTTTTCTAACCATCTCTGACAAGCAAAACAAAAAAACAAAGCCTCTGCGCTACCAACTCTACAAAGATCTACTCAGGTGGTAGCACTGGGTCTACAGATTACCTGTCACTTACCTACTGGACGGTCTCATTCCCTGTCAGCTCAGCTCCATTTAGCTGGGCTCAGCATTCATCGTTCGTCTTTTGTTTATTTTGAGGTTATTAATTGACTGTCATCTTTGTATTGTTAATTTTATTTAACAGATTGTAGAAGGCTTTGTATTTAGATAGGTACTTATTTTAAAATATTGCTAGAGTGCCGGCGACATTTCGGTAATGAGGTTAAAATTCATTTAAGACCTTTAGATATTCTGAAATATTCCTAGAAAATTCACAAAAGATGATAAGCTTTTAATTACGTAAAAGTTATGGACTATGTTTCTAGTAATTTATACTTTTCATAACTCTTGATTCAATTTAATCTAGAAACAGAATCGTGAAAAGCCATTCAAATTGTGGTTAGCATGTAAACGCTACAACTTTAGGAATTTAAATGTATTAGAACTATAAAGTAAGATTCAAGAAACGAATATAAGTACATTACAGTGTAAAATGGTAAAAGTGTTTTGCAGTGCTAAAAGAGCTTTATAACTTTACACACGCCAACAACATAAAAAACCGGCCAAGTGCGTTCCGTACCATTATTTATACAATATAAGACACAATATTACGACTTTAAAAAATCATGATTGTTGTATGGGAGCCCCCCTTACTTATTTATTTTATTCTGTGTTCAGTATTTTTTGTTAAAGGAGCATCAGAAATACATCATCTGTGAAAATGTTAACTACCTAGCTTTCTTGGTTCATGAGATACAGCCTAGTGAGAGACAGACAGATAGACAGACAGACAGACCGCGGAGGCAAAGTAATAGGGCCCTGTTTTTACCCTTTGGATACGGAACTCTAAAAAGAAAAATTGACTCAGAGAAACACAGAATTTGTATGTTATTAAAAGTGTTTTTAAAACTTTACGGTACGAGTATGATTGTAAAAGAAGTCATTGATTTATTAAATGCTATTTATTCTGTCCTTTTATTAACAGCATAGCAAAACCTCCTTGACTGCCTCGTTGGTCTAGTGGTCAGCACGCTGGGTACTATCCACGAGGTCCCTGGTTCGAATCCCGGGTCGGCCGATAGTGTTTGGGTTTTTCTGTCTTGTAATTACCCAGACATAGTTCCGGAGTCAGGAAGTTGGTGGTGTTAACATCCCCGTGCCTCGGAAAGCACGTTAAGCCGTTGGTCCTGCGCCTGATTTATCTACGGTCATGACGGACTGCCGTCTCACCGAATTATGAGAGTGAAGGAACAGAGAGTGCACCTGTGCACTATAATATGTCCTGCGCAGTTGGCTAATCTCTGTTGAGATAGGCCGCCGTAGTCGAAATCAGCTAGGAGCAAAACCCTAATTGGTAACGTATAAAGGCAACCTATGCACAAAACTTCAACTGCATTCAATGTTTGTATCAAAGCTTCGTCAGAGACAAGATGTTGATTGAAAATTCCCCAACCTAAAGTTGAGACTCCCGTATCTCACATTTTATGCTCCTGGGACATAGCGTAGCACGTGCTCGTTAGCACATTAACACTAATAGAGCAGCCAATGCTGATAATTAATACATGGATGCTGCATAACGTGGCCTTCGGTGCTTTGCAGCCAAAAGTAGCGTTAAATCCGACAACTGCTTATTAATGACGGTGACAACTTTTTACCCGACTGCGGAAGGAGGCTTATGTTTTTCGAGAGTATATTTGTATGTAATTGTTTGGCACGCCCTGCAGCCCAAACGGCTGAACAGTTTTTGACATATGAGGTATCGTTGAATGCATCAAAATTTAATATGGGTATCAAATGAAAGCCAGTAAAAAGACCATTTAAAAAAAAATGTTTTTTCAGTCACGTGTTTTTTTTTCGGGTGTTGATGCGTTTGTGAGTGATTTCGATGTTGTCGATAAACGGGATTATGGATGTCGTTATGGACACTAACTTCCTAGAATAATGTTTACCGGCCTGTTCTGATATTTGGATTTATGTGACTATCAATCAACGTGTGTGTCTCCAGTTTCCTCATACTGAAGTTAAGGTAATGGGTGAAATCAATTGCGTATCATAGCTCAAAATTCCCAGCCGAATTCAGTACTAAGCTCCAAAGGACTTGTCCTCTTTTTATATGGAGGCTGGTTTTTTATTCCAAGATATCACCAACCACCAATAACCTATATTTATCTTCAAGCTACAAAAATATGAAACACGTAACCATACAAATCAGAATTTTAAACGCCTCCATTTTTGAGAAAAAATATGTTTTGTAACTTACTTGTATTTCCTGGCTATATGGCTATGTACCATTGCCTTTCCACTGGTGGATAAATCCTACTAGGTACTACCACAGATTATATAACAGGTACTACTGTCAATGGAATGTCAATTTTGCTGACACTTTTTTTTCATGCGTTAATTGATATAGGCGAAGGTGCGGTTTATGTGCGACAAAGACAAAAATTCATTTAAATTTTTCTCTGAATCGGAGGCCTTAAAAATATATTAATTATGCAGAAAGGCTAGTTTTTGTGAACTCTTTCATATAATATTTAGTTTATTCTGGTTAGAAATATCGACGAATAAAAAACCATTAATGGACAAGTCCTTTACCAAAACTTTATCTCGCTATTGCTATTCAAAATATGACATGTTTCCCCACTGTCTAAAAGAAAGCTGGACTATCAAGCTATAGGTCTATTGGATTTTAAAATCATAGGTGAACTTGAATACTTTTTTTCACTTGGGATTTGTATTGACTCAACTGACCAAGAAGAAAATTAATGTTGGTTGGTTCGTAATATCTAACCTAATTGTCAATAAGCAAATGCACAAACAAAAAAATATTTATGAAATACCTATACTCAAAATCGAGAACGTGGATCATAAATTAAATCAAACGGAAATCGATGACTCTTATGATCCGAAATCAAAGGAAATATACACATCGCCTAAAATATCGCCAGTACTTCTCCACTGCTGCCGTTAGAACGAACACTTGCATTATAAATATTTATTTGGTGAATTAATAAATACTGCGTATCTGGCACCGATCTTGCTGCGTAATAATTTGAAACGGGCATTTTTTTTTTAATTATCCTTATTAATATGTAAGTGTTACTGCAGTTAAGAGGGATTTTCTTTATTACGACAGTATTTTCAGTTAAAGGTTCCGTAGGTTCAACTCACCTACCATAAAAATAAAAAGTTTATAAGATTACTTCGTTGTATTTTTGATGAGCCCAGTCCTGATGTCTAGTCACCTTAGTTATCTTTCATAAGTTAGAGCAGAACTTACACTGAACTAAATATCAGCAGCAATAAATTGGAAATGAATGTACTCAGCTCATACTTAAACCTGGTATAAAAATTGAGTAATCAGTGGGTCTATCCTGAATGCCGATTTAGGTATCTCAGGAATACTTTGATACTTTGAAATACATCAAAATACAGAAACAGACAGATTTGCAACTCGGAAGCTGTAAAAAAATCTGTCTACTCATCAAAGAGCCAAGCCCAAAGCACAGAATAAGTACTAGTACTCCGTACAGAAGTACGGAGTTGCAATGAAATTCTAAGAAATATCTACTCAATGTTGTCAATAATAGATATGGTGTAATTCAGTTCGCCTCAGACTCAAGCACATTTTCGTGTGGACACCTACAGAAATACATTGCAAGATAATTTCATTCTTATAACTGTGGAATATGATTCATAATACACTAAACCTATTCAGTGACGTACTATCACGCAACGCAATAGGGTTGACTGCCTCAAGAAGCTACTTACGCCTTTCTAGGACTTTATTCATGGTCGTGCAACCAGCAACCTAGTGTCGCGCACCGCCGGTAAATAAAACGCGCGAGCGTGTCGCTGCCGGCTAGCGACACCCAACTTGTTTAGTCCCTTACCAAGAGGTCGCCGCGCGTTGTTACGTTTTTGCTACCTACGCGGGAAGATACACAGGCCTGCCCAAAGTAACCCTATCCAAACAGCATTCGTCTCAAGCTCGATAGGCATTTATAAGAGCATTCTTCAACTGAACAACTCTAAACTTCAGCCGTCAAAACAATACAAATCAAGTACAAATGGTCTCAAACTCATAAATCAGTGTGACACAGCCCAATCATAACCAACATGATAAAAGCGCATTACGACTAGTAAGCCAAAAATACCACCAGGCCTTTCTTAGCGTATGACCCACACCACAATAAAAGGGTCTGCAAACGAAGCGATAAATCTCGTCGCAATTCAGTGTTGCCAGCAGTAAAACGTAATTGAATAAGCCTGTGTTGCCATAAAAATTTAAAAAAGTTATGGTTATGCGAAAAGAGGTTTGCGGTCGATTACATGCCACTGTTAAAGTTCCACACATACAAATTGTATTGTGTTTAACTATAGGCTAGCCATTGACCTTGTATGGAGTACAATTATGAAATACGTCAGTCAGGAAATTATTTATTGAGGAATATTTAATACGAGTTCTTTTGTTTATTTTTTGTAGCACTTTACAAAATTAGAAATCATGGTCGAGAAGGAAGTAGGTAAGTAAGTCTATAGTATTTGTTACCAATTGAAACAAAATCTTGATAGTAGATGTGCCTATAATTGTATTTTTTTATTTATGCAATTTTTTGCAAGTATTAACGTAGCTTAATTAGGAGAGCAATCGTTTAGATAGAAAAGAGTCGTGGGTCTGAGTCCTAACAAAAGACGCTTGATGAATTTTTGTGTACGGAAACAGTACTACATGTTCTGTACCTGCTACTACACCTATATACCTGCTTATAAAAGACAATAGAAATCAAGGACCTTAAAAACATACGATCTTTCAACAGAAATAGAAAAGAAAAGAGAAACTAGTGCTCTTGATTTCGCTTCTAAGTATAAACCTAGAGTGGAAGATTGTGTTACCGTGTTGGTCACACAATCTTCCACTCTAGGTGAAGATCAGGGCGCTTAGACAAAATTCAATTTATTCTACAACTATACTCGATATCGCTAACAAAATGTATGGAACTGACATAAGCCATCGAAAGACCACGTGACTATAGCACACATATTTAATTACTCCGATCCGATGGCTTAGCGACCCAAAGTGTGTTTTGGCCTCCGATGAGACGTCGACATTTTTCTCGGTCATATGCATTTTCATGCCAGTCGCCGACTTCAAGCTCGCGAAGATCCGCGTCGACTACATCTTCCCACCGATACCGGAGACGACCAACCGATCAGTGAGAGATTAGAAGAGATATGCCTTCTTGGCGCTACAATTAGCAGCCATCCTCTCGACCTGACCAAGCCACTGGAGCCAATGCGCTTTGGTCTCTCTAATTTTATTTTTTGCCCATTTCGCTGGGGATAGCGTAGGTCGTTGTCGAAAGATTGCATCTTGTAGGGGCCCAATAACATCTGGTATCGGCAGGTAACTGTACAAGCGGCCATCTGCGCGCGGCATTTCATACGCAGCTGCGAGTGGCGCGTGCGCAACGAGACGTGCCTTTTGTCGGCGGTCATCTAGAAAGGCCGGGTTAGTTTGATCTCACTCTGCACTCTCTGACAATAGTGGTCTACAAAATCCTAGTTTATGGGGTTCAAGAATTGGAAACGATACGATAGAGGGTTTATTGAAAACTAAAGTAGCTGCGTTGTAACTTCAAGTAGGTTTTCTATCATTGAGGACCATAAAGTTGACAATGTTGCAGTTAACTTAAATAAAACAGTAGTGGATAAATCAGAAGATTATTACAAAATGATGATAATGAATAGACGTTGCAATGAGTTGTGAGGATGATTATCGTTGTAAGTATTGAATGAGTAATATGATTATGGTCGTGATGAGTTTAATAATCCGCAGTAAAATACAAAAAGTTTTTAGTACTCGGTCATCGTTACGTCAGATCTCCAATGTTTTGATACCTCTATTGTAAAATCACAAAAATATTGTTTTAACTGACTAACTAGCAATAGAAGTCAACATTCCAACATCAAGTTGTCAAATTATTTTATCATCTAATCTTATCGTGTGGAATTTCATACCTTGCGACGGTCGCGTGCGCATAGTGACCAGTTTCATAAGCGGTGACATTTGCGTTTTGGTTACTTGATAAGATGGCTAGGTTTAATTGCAAATTGTGTACTTACTTAATACATAATAACATAACTAAACCTAACGACGATTAAAACTACTCTTGAATCGATTTTTGTATAAGTGAATAAAAAAGCAATGAAACAATGACTGCAAACGTTTTAATAAAGGACAAGTTATTTTCACTTAAGATGCACCAAGTTTATATGCCTCAGGGCATCTCTTGTTCTCGTATAAAAATGACAGATGCGGCTTTTTACTTTAAATTCAACTTAAATAATTTAATTTATTACCAAACAGCTGACCCATCAGCATCTCAGCTCTTACTCTAAAAGAAGTTCGTATTTTTAACCATAGGCGTCTTTCTCGCTCACGCTGACATGAGGTCTTGCTTGAGTGAGAGGGATACAAGAGTCGAAAGTAAATACAATGGGCTCAATTCTAATGCGCCTTGTCTAAGATCAAATTTAGGTTCAGTCCCTCTCCTTCTCTGTCAAACATATACTACAATCATTTAGAAACGTTAAATTAAATGATGCGATTTCTTACGTATTGTTACAAGTTTTTGCGTATTTTCGTCTAACTTTAGTGGTCATCGAATGACATCCCTAATAAATTGTCTATGGGTTGGGTAGAGGGCGCATTGTGTACATAGTAGATATCCCCTGATGTCGCAAGCAGCAGAGTCGGGTGTCAAGTCCCGAGACGTGTCAGTAATTTGTTTACTTTTCCGAGTCTGTAATTTTCGCGGCATCACTCCTCGCAAGTATCAATTACCTTTTGAAAAAGTGAGGAATAATTGTACGGTTCACGTTTCAAGAACATCTCTCAGAATAGATGACATCTTGCTCGGAGAAATCGGCGAGGGAATTTTTAAGTGGACTAACAATACGATGGGAGCGAGCTGTAATTATAATACGAGTACTTAACATAAAAACCTTTCAATTATAGTAACCAATATTTTCGTTAGATTTTATAGATACATATACCTTCTAGTAGTACTTTCCTACAGTAGCCAGCTCAAACTAAAGTAAGTCAGCAAGTAAGCAAAGTAAACCTGCTAAATTTTAATTGTAAAACTAGAAAATATATAAGACATGCTTCTCATTCACTAAACATACACATTTCTCCACTACAACATGATGAGCTCGATAACTATCGATCGTCAATATCCATTCTAAAACTACGATGACTTCAAACGGGCCTTTGATACCATAAATGTGATTCAAATTTATCGCCAGCTGACATTAATGGCGTACCCCAAGGTCCACTTTTACTCTCCGATCTAAAACAATCGTAGCCAGCGACATCTGGTGTGCATGCGCCTACGCAGATTATGTGACGCGACTGGAACATAGTTGCTATTGCACTGTACTTTTTTGGTATAACCTTATTTAGAATTTATGTGTAGTAAAGAACAATGTTGCTTTTGCTGTATTTTCAGATGAACATTTGTTTTCTTTAAGAGGGTTAGGGGATTTGATAGCAAAATAAATTAATTTATGCACCTAGGTTCTGGTAATAGGGATCACTTTTTTAATTAATAGGCAGACATTTGACCACAATCTCACCTGATGGTAATCGACCAACGCCGCGGATAGGTTATGTCTGACAGTAATAGTCTATACACTCTTTTCTTAAAGAAATCTAGACAATATTTAGGAAACACTTCAGCCGCTAAGGAATTCCACTCTCAAGCCGTACGCAAGAAGAACGTAGATTTGAAACGTTTATTGACATGGACATTGATATTTGATCAGAGGATGCAGACTGTTGTTACGGCAGTTGGTTTTTTAATACATATATAAATAAAACTTTTCAAAAAATATGTTGAATAATAGACAACTCCAATTATATAATACTGAAACGGAATTGTTAATAGCTGAGATAAGTATTGCACTTAAAAATCATTGAAGCTATCAAATCTTTGAAATTTTTCAGCGCGCTGGTGAAACAGAAGGATTCTTATCTTATACCTTAATATTGTGTGTACGACAATCAGCTTCAGCACCTATTCAAATTGATTTTTCCTCCGTGTAATCTCCATGTGCCTACGCAGTGACGTAACCAGTGCATGCCTCTACTCCATAAGTTGTTTAGCAATCGGCCAGAATTTATGAGTCCACCGCTGCCATAGGCTTAATTAGAT
Organism: Pyrausta nigrata; assembly: GCA_949316185.1. Taxonomy (NCBI): domain Eukaryota; kingdom Metazoa; phylum Arthropoda; class Insecta; order Lepidoptera; family Crambidae; genus Pyrausta; species Pyrausta nigrata. Next base: position 15,770,903 of record OX438957.1, on the reverse strand, counting down.
TGGACTGGTAGGTCAAAGGTGATCTAGGTGGAGCTTGTTACTGAATAGGGACTTGACCATATAAACTTATCCCAATAATGACTGGTTCAACTGTTCCGTGCTGTAATAATAACTCGCATTTCTGTCTCTTGCTTAATAACAAGCTAGTAATCATTGATACGTACTTGTTTACCTGTATAAGTAATTGTTTAATTTACTTAACGTTATTTTTGAAGGAAAGACTTAATCTTTTAGGCATCGCGTTTTCAGACTACCATTGTTATCGGAACGCCAGCGGTCTTGTGATCCTCGGCGTTAAAGCTACACAACTAATTTAAAACGTTGATGAAACAACACCCTTGGTGTTTTTTACTGCTTTTGTAATTATATTCAATAGCCATACCATTAATGTCAAACGGCTCAAACTCAAACGGCTTTGATTGGCCAATCGCCGAATGTAATGGCGGTCATATCATTAACGTTTCAAATGTAATTTGACATTACCATTGTCGTGACTTGAAAAAAATCACGTGTGACGTGACCGTGGGACAAAGCGGAATGAATTTACATAAACATACCAACTTCTTTTATAACCAATAAATTCTGACTGTGTTACTAATGAAATAAAGTCGATGTTCCTTTGTCTCAAAGTTGGACACAGCTGACCACAAGCACAAAATAAAGCGACCTTCAACTTCAATTGAAAGTATACTTTATGTGGTTTTTAATAAGGTGAGAAATAGCTTTGTTGAGTCGCTTACGCATGTCAAAAACATCGGAATGTCAACGCGGGTGGCGATTGACGAGTGACCTTAAGGCGAAGCTTAAAAATCTAAACAAATATTATGCTTCTTAAAATGTGCACTTGATATCATTAAATTGATGTTTGAGTGTTAATCTAATCAAATCAGCTATTTGGATAGATACCTGGTTTAAAACTATTGGTTTAAATATTTAAAAAAAACCGGCCGAGTCCAAATTGGACTCGCGCACGAAGGGTTCCGTACCATTATCTATACTTAAAACATTCATTAGACACTATATGTATTATATTAACTTTTTTAAGGTTTTAAAAACGGCAAAAAAATACGTTTATTGTATGGGAGCCCCACTTAAATAATAATTTTATTCTGTTATTAGTATTTGTTGTTAAAGCGTCATAAAAAATACATTAACAGTGAAAATTTCAACTGTAGAGCAATCGTGGTTCATGAGAAAGAGCCTGGTGACAGACTGACAGACACATAGACCGTAAAGTCTTGTTACTCGTAACAGGGTTTCATGTTTACCCTTTGAGTAGGAAACCATAAAAATTATACTATCAAGTACGAGTACATTTATAAATTTCTAAATTTACCTCTATTCGTCTTGTTTAAACTTATTCACTTACTTTTTTTCTAATCACCATTTTATCAGCTTCACTCTTTAGGTCTGACAATCAGGTCTTGGTTTCTCTATTCAATATTTTAAGTACACATTCATTATAATAACCGATACCAGAGTCACATCATACACCATTGGAAGTAAAACTCCCCATCGTTACATTAATGTACACATTAAAAATCGCCTCAGAGGCAAATAAATGCATTATCAATTTTTTGATACCCGTGTTACTCTGCCCTTAAGAGATCGTATGACAATACGCAGTCGTTTGTATTCGGCGCGCGCGCATCTTTGTCGGGCGACGCGATGCGCAGGAGTCGCTAGATAACTCCCGGCGGCGATCTCAGACATGACTTCAATAGGCGCCTTTACCTACTGTGGCGAGGGTATTTTCAGAAATCGATCTTCGACTTCGTCAAAATTCAAGATTATTCTTGTCTGCTTGACTGCTCGACTTTAAATAATTGTAAAAGTACTAATAGTAAAATCTCAATCCTTTTATTGGCTGTTAGTATTATTATGTGTGTGGCGCGATAGCTGAGTGAAAAAAACTTCACTTTTCATCCGTGAGGTCGTGAGTTCGATCCCCGCATGTACCACTGAGTTTGTATACAAACAATCTTAAGTACAGTCTTTTTTAAATATATCGCTGCCTAACGATAAAGGAAAACATCGTGAGGAAACCTGCACGCTAGTTGCCTAGTGTGTAAAATGGAGAAGGCAATGGCAAACCACTTCACTAAAAATTGCAAAGAAAGTTGTTGCGTGTGTTTCATTCTACATAATGATCACGACCCTCAGTCATGAGGTATACGGCTATGAAGAAGAAGAAGTAGGTAAATATTATGTATATTTCAATGTATTTTTAAATTTAGGAGCTGTGTGTTTGTGAAAATAAATAAATAATAATAAAATACATTTAAACCTTTTTGTCACTAATAATTCGTATTGAAATCAATAACGCGATTAATGAGAAAGTTTTAAAATTGAAAGACATAGTCTGGAGTAGTTTGCAACACCAAAATAAAACTTTTTAAAATATGCTTTACTAACATAAACTATGCCATGTGAATCAGGCTAAAAACAACAAACTGAATAGCTGAAATACTCCGCATAAGGCTGTCCATTCTCTATGCGCTTGAGTTTGTTATGAGACCTCGTGTCACAAAAGTGTAGCTGGCCTAAATTGTTAACTGTTACTGTTTTGGTCACCCTAACATACATATTTGTACTTGACCTTTAGTGCAGAGTAGTTAAAATAATAAGAGAGATTTGGATACATAGAAATGTAACGAAAGAATTGTTTACGAGGCAAATTAAAACCAAAAAACTAGCTTTACCTAGAAAATTTGTTTGATTTTCTACCACAATACATTAAAGCCAACAAGTAAGTTGAAGTACTACTTTATAGGTGCCACCAAAAGACGGTTTATGAATTTTTGACCTTTCGTAAAATCTTGCAACGAAATTGTATAATCAGCCAGCGTTTCCATTGCTGTTCCCAAACATAGCGCCAAGATTTTTCACATTATCACCCTACATCAGGTTCACTGCTTTATTCCCGATAGCCGTCTTGTGAGTATATTCATTCCGAATTTGGGGGTGCCTAATATGATCTCGACTAGATTACAACGATGGGACATTATATTATCTGCGTATAGACTTTACGATATTAAAAAAGCAATCATAAATAGGTAAAAGCGAAATCTCGGAAAATCTTCCGTGAAAGTTTTTGCAGAAAATTCAATTCAAATTCCAAACCCATTTAGTATGTGAACTGAACTCAAAAGCTAAAGTCCATTAAAGGGCAAAATTGTTATTTTAAACGTGTTACGGAAATCCGAATACACAGTGGCAATTAGAAAATCACAACTCCACTAATGGATAATGTGTGTACGCCGAAGTACATATTAGGGACATGGACCATAACAAAGAAATTACTACGTTACTACGAACGTACGACATTTCCGTTTCCCTTCTCTGCGTGTTCTAAAAATGGAAGACATTAAACGTTTACAACATAACGTCACGCAATGTAAGTAGTTCACTTAGGGACTGCTTAAATTATGTATTTTAATGAGCTTTTTTTGTTTCATTCAATTTAACATAAATGCCATGGCATTTTCCTGTTAAAATATTTATTCAAATTCATGCTAACAGAATTTTTTCTTGTAATTTGTAAATTACTTATTTCTAATTGTAAATTCTCCAGCGGTCCAGCAGTTAAACTATGAACTTGTTGATACAGAAACAGTTAAAAAAAAATAGTTTCCGAAGTACGCTTTAATAATGCTATCCAGGAATCAAAAAGGGTAGTGAAAAGGACAAAACAAAATACCACCAACCCAAGATCTTACTCTTACATTGTACTACTCTACGCATTTTGCTGTCATACAATAAGCCGATCGCAGCGACATCTATTTTTCCATATAACTGTTCGCGTCACGCATTGTCGCGTGAACTGGCTGACACCGCTGCACTCTATGTACTGTTAGTCTCCGATGCCCGGCCTTTTATGGTCACCGTATTACAAATGAGAATGACCCATTTGGCATAGCTAAGGCGATCTGACTCCTATTCTTAATATTTTTGTATATCGCTGTGAATTTCATAAACACAAAGAGTGACTGTCAGTTTGGAAAATATTTTGTATTTTGACTAATTTGCCCTTTTGTTTGATGATGATTAAACCTGGATTAAGGGCGATATCTCTAAAATTCAGCAAAATAAATATTTTAATTTATTACACGTCCCAGTATTGATCCTACCACTGCTTCGGGACAATTTTAGCTAGTGCTTCGGGACTATACTGGGCTAGTAACTATAAAAGATTCTAGTTTACGTAGTCTAGAAAGCAAAACATCATTGTCAGTTACACAAATTATGAGAGTATAATTATGTTGTTGCCAACTAAACAGACGCAACTATAAATTCTTGGTGTTTTTTATCAGTCTATAATTATTATTTTGACTCTTTCGCACATATTGTCACCACCAAGTCTCAACAAACATTAGTTTCGAAGTGTAGCATACGAGATCAGTTATCTATAGCAATGTGATGAAACGATACAATCACTAATCGCATCCACACAGCGTGCTCCAGCGCATAACGGTACGCTGCGCACGAGTTGCGTAAGAATGATTTTGCTACGTTCAAGGCCTTCTTTGTACGAGCGATGAACCAACAGAACAATTGGGTTTTGTGTAGAACATTAGGGGTATTGTCAAAATGCTCCACTTAAAGTGGTTAAAATATAAAAATGGGTCGTTACTTAGAACGAATATTAGTTCCATTTGAGAATGTTAGTAAAATACGGGTTGATATAATTGAGACAAATATTTGAAATGTCCAAATTACGAAATTAATCAACACAAATCACCCGTTGCGCAGATCAACATTACCAGACATAATTAGTGTGTTAAAATTAGTGTTGGAATACTAAACACAACACATACTAATAAAAATATTAAGAGACTATTAACGAGGAGTAGACTAAACAATTGAATTGCAAGTCCTAAAAAACTAGACATTTAGCTTCTATATAACTTCTGCAGATAAAAATGGTTTAGCACTGACAAAAATAGCCTAAAGCAAGCACCGCAAAACCTTATTCACCATCTAATAAACAATCGCAATCGAACATCACACATGGTTTAATTGCGTTTCTCATTTCCTACCCGCAGCGAAATTCAGCTAGCTACAGCAATTGCGTTCCCACAAATAGGCTTAGTGGCCCTTAGACCCCTAATTACTCTTTATAAGGCTGGAGCCTCATTCGGTCGGCGTGGGCGAGTGTAATACGAGCCTAAAGGTCAGGTAGCCATGTCGAGGTAATATAGAACTGCTTGTTTTCGGAGCGCAGTCATTTGTTTCTCGTGTAGATGACAGTGTCATGTGAGTGAGCTAATTTAAAGAGCGTGAGAGTTTTGGAAAAAGTAAATTAGCGTGTAATTGTTTTTGTTATCATTATTACAGTGGTATTTTTTATTGGACAATATCACATTCATTGCTCCACATCCCAAAGTAAGTAACTTAAGCAGTTGTGTTATGGACATCTAAGACAGGGGTCGCGTGATTACACCCAGACCCAGACCGAAAATTGAACCTAGGACCTCAGAGATGGTGACTCTATGAAAACCGGTGTGCAAGCCACTTCGCGTTTTTTCATGTTAATGATGCTTTTATATAATTATTGTAAATAAATAATTCCATCATTAGGTATGTTAGGCATTATTAAACTATTTTACCTAAAAGTCTTACTTCTAATCATCCTTTTAATAATGATAACAAAATAGAATTGCGCATAATACTTCATACTCTAGAAAAATCTAAGAAATATTTTACCAGAACGAAGTACAATTTGCAATTTCGCCAGTCTTAGCGGTAAAAGTGACTACGTATTGGGTTGATAAACCATACTGGAAATAGATAGTTAAAAATAAGAAAACAAACAAATTTATGTATTAAATAATTAACTACTAACTAACTACTTACTAAACTAACTACTTCAGTATATTTTATAATCTTGTCCCATAGAGTCCCGTTGATTCGGGTACAGCTTTTAAAAAGGCACCCAAAGAGAGTTAATGGGAAATATTTGTTTAACGTATTTACGGTTAGACGATGGTCCTAACTGCTATCCAATTAATAAAAGGAATTCAATGATGAAATTACGTGACGCAGGGTCATGTCACATCATCATCTTTTAATTTGTAAATAAATGTGTAATAAATAATTATTTTTTACTGTTCGTAACTTAGTCAAGTACTTGTACAAGTAGTAACAATATCCATCAAGTATAAAACAAAATGATCATATTCATTACAATGCCATTATAGCAACAAGTACTTACCAAAATGCATTTAATTAAAAGAAAACTGCAGATATTATATTACATGACATTAATACAACACAGCAAAGCAGCAAAGCTAAGTTAGATAAACGTGCGTTGTCCGCTGGACGTATAATAATCGTCTATGCACAAATGGGGACGGTAAAAAATCGTGCTGGCTCGGACGAACAAGCGGTGTACAATGTCGCTAGACTTTTGAGATATTACAGATGCTGTAATGAAAGTCCGCATTTGGGCGAGATAGTCGAAATGTAATTTTTCATTTGTACTCTTGCTCACTGTAAACTTTTCTAGATTTTTAATTTTAGTTAGTCGCTTCTGCAGTTATTACACCTGACTTTAGTCTAACTTTAGTTTTTTAAACCAAATAAATAAGTGATTTTATCCGGACGCACATCGGAATCACTGTTATTATCAACAAATTTCACCCCTCTAAAATAATAATTTAACAACAAAATGTGGCCCTTGCCTCCAATCGTTCACCGTACATTTTCAGAAATCTAAATTTAGTTGATAGACAATAATCTCTTTGTTTTTTTTTATAGATTCATGGTAGGTTTCATCACATTTTCAGCTAGCGTGATTCTGACAGCTTATATCCGTAAGATGTAAGAAAAATCATTTTTGTATCAAACTGAACAGGATGTGCGGTATTTCGATAAAGGATAAATAAACTAAAACCATGGGCTAATGGATACGTCATAATGGTTAAAGTGACATATTTTTTATACAAGTCAGTTTGGATCTTTGTAGCTAAGTACGTAGATTGTTGTCAAAGTTGCTTAAATATATTTTATGTATGGATCTATGTAATGTGAAATAAATAATTTGAATTTGAATTGAATTAAATTACAATCCTTATGTACGAGTAGGGGGAGTTAATTAGATGGGAGAGTTGACCCATTAAAACTCAAACAATTTAAATTGTACATATTTACTTTATTTTAGGCGTGTTTAAATAATATGTTAAACAAAATATTGTGGTAATCTTAAGTCAACATTAATCATCATAGAAAAGGCAATTTACAAATACGCAATCAATATGTGTATTGACATTATAATTACCACAAAATGTGAAATGATTTTAGAAGGACCAATCAAGTCTTGAGTCTCCCAGACACCCTCTTGAATAGAAAATATTTTATAATTTTGCCTCTATCGAACTCCTGTAAAAGTTAAACGCAACTAAACGTAAAATAAATATTTTATTTTATTTTATTTATTAAGAAAGATCACCAACCAGGTTACATTAAAACATACAATGAACACTAACGATGCAGTTACATAATTAAAGCAAACTTAATTATAGGTGACAACGACATGCAATCATTACTCCCATTACCTACTACTTGATCTTAAAAATAAAATCAGCCCTGGCCAACCCCTGTGAGTTGACCCAGGCAAGTGGATCTGAATTTAGATAGCGTGTCAGAGCATATATCAACACTATTGATGGAGGACTTAGGCAGTGAATTGTATTGCATAAACATTATATTCAATGGAGAGTATAATAGACCTAAGTTTGATTTGAAGTTTCTGGTTGGTTACAAACAAATTGATACGTTTTTTGAGCATGACAAAGACTTACTCACACAACTTTAGCCATTCCAAAAATTCCATCTCCCTTAACCCTTAATCATTTTAATAAAAACAAAAGCCATCTTAAGTAAGCACTTACCACCAACTGAGTTACGCCATCAGCTGTATACGTAAGGGCGCCCAAACTAACAGTCATTAGCTTTGTTTATTTGATTATAGAAACAAGCCAATACATCCACTAGTACTAAAACAACATCTAATTTTATCTGAGTGCGTGTCGTTGAGCGCAGCGGGTAAGAGTTTATTTATTGAGGACAACCAAAAAGGCATATCCACACATTAATGGCACACATAATTTTAAGATCCATTTCACGGCATTGCTTAGTTATAAGTTACTGTGGGTTAAATATTTTTATTTATTTTATTAGCTGAGCTGTCTTAATTCTGGATAACGGCTGGATCGTTTCCATTTGTCTGTAGTTAGTTAGGGATTGCCAATCTTTCTAAAAAATTCCAAGGTTGTTTCTGCATCGCGCTTATCCGTAGGGAACCATACATTAAGTAGATGGTTAGAGTAATGTAATGTAGTGTAACTGCGCTGGTTTCGACACGTAGCAAGAAGACCTCCTGATTACGTGGAAAATGTGAGGGCCAATCTAAACATTCCACGGCCCAAACCCAGAGGGCGACGAAAACAAGATGAGCAGATGTGGTCAAAAAAGACCTGAGACTCTGCAATGTCTCTGTAGACGATGCGTCCGATAGGGCAAAGTGGAAAAGGAAAATTGAGAAGGCAAACCCCACCATCCGATGGGATTGATAATGCCCAGGAGAGAGAGAGTTTGTAACTGAGCCAAAAAACACTGAATAACAAGAGTTGATTGTGTCTCTATAAGGCCTACAAATATCCCTTCGCCCGCTGTCAAAGAGGACCCACACGTCTCCCTACGTGTGGTTGATGTAGGTATTCGGAATATTTCGGTTCGTCAACCAAAATAAATAGCAGCCGCTCATGGGATTATTTCGGATGGCAATACGAAGCCTTTCCTTAGCACGTGCGTCTGGCATAGACCACTTATGTTGATAGACCTTGTAATACCTAATTATATAAGTCAATAGTTGATCCAGTTTAGGATAAAACACACATTCATGAACATAAAAAAAATCTGAATGTCATAAATCGAAGTAAACAATTTGGTGATTAGTAGGCTGAGTGATCAAGTAAAAGTGAAATATAATGTGATCACTTTTCACAAAGATATGACGCTACCTACTACTCTCATGAGTCGTGAAATGAATTTAATAATATAATTAAGTCTCGTTTTGTTACTTTCTTTGTCAATGAAATAGAAAAAGACCGCATGATTTAATGAAAAATAAACATTAATTGACGTCTCTGAGGGCGGAAGTAAATTCGTTTTCAAAGTTCGTACATAAAACACACCCAAAATAAAACATAAAAAGCATTTCGCTTTGGCTATCCTTTTGGCAATATTTAAAACATATTATTGATGACTACCAAAAGCTTGTTTTTATAATATTTCACCAAACCCTTTCTCTTATTTCTGGCAAACCCTGTTCTCTCTAAAAATGAGGTTGTTCTGTGATTTAAAGGGTTTAATCTGGTTATGTCAAGTGTTGAAATGCGTGTTATGGTTGGCTGCAAAAGGAATGTTCATGGAGTGGAGACGAGGGTTTTGTTTAAAATCGAATTAAGAAGTATTAATAGACTCAAGCCCTCTTAATATATAAATTTTACATTGGACCTTTGCTAAGTGGATTGGGGGACCATAATTTCGAAAGCTATACCTACATGAGAACTTGAGCGTTCTTAAAACGATAAATACTAAGCTATTTAGAGTCTGACTACCTAAATTAATAAGGCCCACTCGCGCAAGTCGAGATTAGCTAAACCGGACTTGTTCAGGGCCTATTATCCGAACTAAAAGCCGACTTGCGCAAGCTTGGATTAGCTAATCTGGAAGGTCCACTTGCGCCAGTCCGGCTTAGCTCATCCAGACTAGCGTAAGATTGGCATTGCGCAAATGGGCTTTTGACTCAGATCATACATCAAAAAATGACCCTACTCACTAACATAAAAATAATCTAAAAACTGACTCTCATTCACTGCTGCCAAAACGTGGGCAATTCCCCACGCAAACAAGACTTTTAGTTTTTTTTTATTTAGTGGGTAAAATGGGCGGGAAGGTCTCAGAACCGGTAAAATATGGGCAATTGTGGAAAAAATTATAACGTTAAGTTATTTTTTTAGTACTTATGCCTATAGCCTAGATTTTAATTACCGATATTGAAAACGACAAATTTTGGTCGTACCTCAGACCGACTAATTAGTTTACCTGGCCGTGCAACAAAACTTTGATTGAAGTAATTTCATTCAAAGTTACATAATCCGCTACCAGATAACTATACCGGAATTGCCCAATATATTAATTTTTTGTGATTAGCAATCGAAATATTAGATACTAGCAGTTCCCCGCGACTTCGCCCGCGCCAAAAGTCGGATTTTCCATCCAAATTTTCATCCTCCATTTCACCCCCCTGATGATTTTATATCGCGACAAAAAGTAGCCTATGTCCTTCCCAGTGTCTTAAACTATCTCTGTGCCAAATTTCATTTGATTCGGTCCAGTAGTTTCAGAGCCTATTCGATGCAAATAAACAAACAAACAAATCTTTCCTCTTTATAATATTAGTATAGAACAGCACTTCAAAAAATTCGACAGGCTTTGACAACGTCTAGGTGACCCGTATTACTCGGATATCCGAGTAATACGGGTTCGATTCACGCCTCAGGCTGTATTTTTTTAAGTGCAATATATAACATCTGTTGTTCTATTGTCAGCTCTTGCCCATGTTTATTATTTAAGTAGGTAATAATACGAGAACCACGGTAAAAAATGAAACCAGTAACAAAAAGCCTAAGACTTAATACCAACCTTTATCACAAGTAATTTTCAAAGTAGAGGAAGATGGGTATAGTTGTGATAAATTATCCAATAGATATGACAAACTGATTTCTCAATAATCATTAAATCACAGCAAGTATTTTATCTCCAGCTATTACTTATCAATACAAACATAGAGTAACAAACTAACTTTCGCTTAGTTAATGAATAAACTCATCCACGAACTTCGTATTTAACCATACATGGCTTATTGATAAACGACTGCACTTAGTATTATGAATTATGCGTTCTCTACCGAATTAATTATTCTACCAATAGGCTTGATTCGCAACAGTCTATATGACTTTTAAGTTCAGTGTCTCCTTTTTTTCTAGACAAACAGAAAGAAAGAAACAATACCGTCCGTTGGTAACAAAATTATAAATCCATTTTAAAATGAGAACCAACAATGACCAAAACTAGACAAAAACACTTGTAAACAAAACTTGTAAACATGACAAATCACATCCCTTATCTCACGTTTCTAAATTATTGTAGTCTATCTCTTTTTGATTCTTCAGTAGATATAGCGATAATAAACATTAGACAGTGCATTTAACCTGCAGTTCACCAGCACATGTTTAATTTTTAATCAGTTAGAATCCGACCCTGTGAAGTATTATAATTTGTTCGATACAAAATAATTTGGTATGATTAATTAAATTTATTAATTAAGTTTTATAAACACGTTAGTGACGATTACATATAGTTGATGTATTATTAAAACACGCAACTTCTATTACGTGTTTGATGGCAGAGTGTTTATTGAATACGGTTTATTTATTACGAATAATATTTAATACAAATAACATGAGATTTAATTAATTTTGACTAATAATTTCATCAATGACGATTTGAATGTGTGTTTTATGATTCTTAAATAGCTGTAATAAATCCGTATAGGTATTATTAAAATGGCGTACATTTTCATTTGATGTAATTAATTTCACCAAGCTGTGTACAGCCGCCTACGATGTAAAGTAAAGTTGTAACCTTACTTAACACCATACTGTAATCATAACTATAGGAGTAGGTTTTGAAGACCGTCTGTGTGTAGTGGTTCGTGCTTCCGACTACTAAACCAGCGGTTGCGAGTTCGAATCCCGCAAAGAGCACATGTTTGTGTGATGAGCACGAGCATTTGTATCTAAGTCTGGATGTTTATATACGTATATAAGTATGGCTATCCGTTATCCTAGTCGCCATAGCACAAGCTCGCGCTTAGTTCGGGGCTGGTAATTGGTGTGTTTGTTGAAACAATTTATTTATTAAAATATTAGGTATAGGTGGTTAAAATTTATTATGAACGTAATATGGTGCAACCCAGCTTTATGCACAGTTCTGGTGTTGTGATTTTAGTTTTTTTTGTGTTTTTTGACTATTTGAATCTGCATGTTTTTATCAAATGTACTGTTTATGTTACGAGTGTTTTATGTTTTTGTAATTTATTTCTTTAGCTCCAATCTCCGATATTTAAAACACATTTATCAAACTCATCGACATAATCCCTGAAAATATTACCCATACAAGGCACCTGGATTCGCAAATCGTTACGCAACAATTTAATATTCACTTTCTCATAATATATGTTCATTTTTATGGTGTTCACGACCATGACCAACTGTGACAGACTGACACCTTAACCCTTATTTACTTAGCAATAAGGTTAAAAATTAAGCAGCATTTTTATAATGATTAGTAGTCATCAATCACCCTTACGACCATAATCAGAATAGCTTATTTAGTTATTTATAAATTAAATCGCATTGGACAAGCGAGCAATTCGTATTAATGTGGTCTAACCCGCCATATTTCTTTGTCGGCTTAAAATATTAGCCATCGGGTTAGGTAAGGGAAAAACATAGAAGTAGCGACCGCAAAACAACTTCATTCAATACGATCACCTACTACAATTTAGGCTCGATAGTATAAAATTGTATTTATAAACTAACTTAGTCACTCAACTTTTAATAGGTTTTAATATTTTTTAACACTCACTGTTTGCTTTCTTATTTATATGAGTTTAAATAAGAAACCAAAAATTCGCACACAGGCAGGATTTGAACCTACGACCTTTGGTCTAGTTAGCTAAAGGTCGTAGGTACAAATCCTGCCTGTGTGCGAATTTTCGGTTTCTTCTTTACACTCAACTTTTGCGTTGCATGATTAACACTCAATAAATTGGGAATCACCCGATTGAAATATTAGGCAAATTAAAGGTAAATAATGTTTTACCTACAATCGTTTAGAATTAGCGTTTAAGAGTAATCTAGGACATCATTGCTATGATATCGAATCACTTGACAATTTGTTACATGATTCAAGATTGTAGGCCACAGTCTTTATACCTACGGCAATATAGGGATATTATTGGTATCGTCATAATAGTCTAATTAGTCATGACCCCTTCTATTGCATACCTATCATTATGAAAACGTTTTTGTTATTTTTTATTCTTTCAGGTCGTCTTTCACGACTAAATAGTCATTGTTTAAACAAAATAAAAAATATATTGTAAGAATTTGTTTGCGTATAATTAAGCTCACTCTTGTGACTGCTTCTTTACTTTTTCCGTTTGCTAGTTTCGGAAAAATTATTTAAATAATTAGAGAAAGCTTCCATCGTAACAAAATAAGGAAGTTAGATTGTCACGAGGGCGTCGTTTGACGTCTCCATAATTTTGAACGTCGGCTCCACCCGTACAAAGAATCGATCGTTCTACGCTTTTAACATTATTAAATGACAAATTTAATAGGTCTTACTAATTGGCAAAATTGCATGCAAATACAGTGTTATATTATAGAACTGATTTGCTAAATATATTATTGCACTTGAAAAAACGACCACCAGAGGCGGGAATCGAACCCGCGTTCCTCGCATACCGGGCGGTTGCCTAACCTCTCGGCCACCCTGGCGTTGGCAGAGCCTGTCGAAATTTTCAAGTGCTTCTTAACGCTGTAATGCCGCGTTCCTTTCGTCAATGTTATTGGGATTAACACCCTCAACACTCGAAAGAAATACTATTGCTAAAGAAAAAAAAATGATGGCGCCTGATTATGATGATGAAGACTCAGGGCATCTAGACAGGATGCAATCTACTTTACAGCAAACTTCGCTATTGTCATCATTATGTCAAAATATTTATGCAAAAGTCACATGATGTTTTGATGGCTTGTTGTGCCTGTTTCATACGTTTTATTAACGCTATAAAACTTCACTGTGAGTAATATATTGCATCTTGTCTAAGGACCTGGTACGAAATTGCAACAACCAAAAATTTTGTATAAGTCGTTCTCAAAGTACCTAATAATTTAATTAAAAATTTGGCACCTCATAATATTTCTTAGAGAATTTAATCTAAATTGGTTAAAAGGCTGCAATAAATCAACAAAAACAAATAATCTCCCGTTACAAGACAAGATAGATCGCGTAACCCGAAGCCGGTCATAACTCAGAGCAACAGGTCGCTATCTCTTTCTACCCCAATTATCAAGTTACTCTCTCGTTTTCTTCCATTACTCGTCGTCTTTAGTTTCTGTAAATAGATAGGGTTGTAACTAAAATATGATTGGAAGAAAATTGATGATAGTGCAACGCTTGTCTTAATTTCTTAGTATCATTAATACTGACAACTTACTGTAACTCAAGGCACTGTTACCAGAAAGCTCGCTCTGGTCTGGTCTCTTTTGAATACGTATTTGAAAGAGCCTAGGAATTTCGCACAAGTGGATGGACTGCATGGTAGCTCATTTGGTAAGAGCGTTGGCCCGGTTATACAAAGAACGTGGGTTCAAATCCTACCCGTATGTGAATTTTTGGTTTCTTATTTATATAATTATATAAATAAGAAAGAACACTGAGTGTTAAAAAATATAAAAAACTATTACCAGAAATCTTTTGGCATTCTAAAACAAACGCAGTTTGATTGACACTTCGTTGTTACAAATTACAAACAATTCGCCCGTCCCGAAAAATGGTTGATGCATTTTTGTGACAAAATTTTTTTTCGTAAAAAACCTGCGAAGAAATTAATTCAATTATTAAAACAAATATAGATAGATAGATAGATACTCTTTATTGCACACCACACACAGTACAATTTACATAAATGTTCATAGAGAATGGTACAATTTAGGCGGTCTTATATATATGTTACATATTTTAATGTCTTACTATACTTAAAGTAACACCTCTTCAAACAAAGATGGCAACTATTTTGTTACCACAGGTACTTAAAAACGTGAAATACATTAGTGGGTAAAATATTTTTTCGAATTGCCCCTTCATAAAAAAAATAAGAGTCAAAGGTAAAGCTCTAAATCTATTTATATTTATGAGCTTCGGTTCTGCCTATGAAGCTTATCCTATTCAAAGCTTTCCTTTTTATGTTGGATATAATTTAATTTTTATTTACTATCAGCTTATACTCCTATGTGTCTTAAGCTTATATAAACAGGGATATAATAAGGTATGGAAACACTTTTAAAAGGGCATGACAAGCTTTTTAACTACCTTATTATCTACGACTGTTCCTACCATCATCTAAGTATAATAGTATTAGAACGAAAACTTTAAATGAAATCAAGCGTTTTCTATGTCAACCCCATAATACAAAGTTATTGATTATTATTATTATTTTTTAATTTATTTAGGAATAGCAAACGACTACACAGTATCATTTTATGTTAACGTGTGTAAACTAAAATATGAAATTATGCAGCCCACGGCGCTATTCTCATATTACTAAAGAAAAAAAAACAATAAAAGTCGCTAGCTGCCGACTAACGCTTAAAACCACAAAAACAAGAAAATTAAAAAGATACACAGTTACATTTACAAAGAGAACAAATCAATAGGAAAAAATAAAGTTTTATGGTGTCAAAGGCGTTCAAAAATAAAATAAATGAAGTGAAACGATCTTACAGTGACAGCTTTTTCATTACAGATGTGACTATCAACAGCTAGCATGCAAACACTGTTTTTAAAATTCATTCAAACATGACTTATGCCTCGGTCGCAACGTCAATTACCAGCAAGTAAGATTTTGGTCAAATGTTAAAAACTTAGAAGCTTTTCCTATAGAAATAGTGATTACACGTATACCCACTCTAAAATTTAACCCTGTACTATATTTTCATCCTTAGTAGCAAATATTTAGATAGGACTCGGTAAGTAGATCCTCATTTCTAGTGCCAATATAATGTCATAAACAAAGTTTCATTGATGTACAGTGGACCACACATCAACCTACCCTGATGTCGAAATCCCGCATCCATATTTCAACCTTATGTTGATCACATAGAGTTCCATATGAGAGATATATCACATGCGATATTTGGACAGATTTAAGAAGGTTGATGCTGGGCCCTCTGTACATATTGCGCATATATTTAATTTTTATTTTTTATTTATTCGAGTCAACTAATGGACCAATTACAATTCACAGAATTACATGAAGAATAGATGAAATACAATAATAATTATATTATAAAATATTGTAGGTACTTATTATTTTATGCTATTTTTCCTGTATTACTAGCAAGTTTACATGTACTTTCGCTTCAGCGCTACCAACGCCTAATAAAATGCAACTCCAATTTCCTGCCACCCTAATTAGGGCATGGTCAGGGAAAAGCGGTAGAGTGGCAACCCTAACGAGACTTCCTCGTTCGCTGGAAAAGTGTGGACATGTCCGACACGCTTCCATCAGTATGGCCGCTAATTTGCCAGAGGAATGCCATTCAATGGTAATAAACATCAGTACAGTCTAGTGGACGAGTTAGTAAAATATATGGGCTCCTAGACAATATTATTTTTATTTTTTATTCAAAATGGGTTTGCTCCTGACTCTAGTAAAACTAAGCCACACGTGGTGCTGAGACGACACGGTGGAGCGAGTTCACCCAGAAGAAGCCTGTGCACTCTGAGTTTAAAGGTCTTTGGGTTGTAATCCGTTGGTTTTATAGAGAAAAGCTTTGCTATCGCCAACAAAATGTCGAAATTAACAAGGCATCCGGGTTTTGACCGGCGATTATTTATATATATATATATATATATATATATTTTTCTTATGACAGTTAATAACTTTGAATTGATTTTTTTTTCAGTTGATAGGCGATATCGTATTTGGAAGGTCCAAATGAATCCTTTTTTATATTTTTTAGGACCTCCGGATCTAAAGAAAAAGTATTTTATTATATAATTAAAATGCCATTTCAAGGGGTCAAGAAGGGGTCGAGAGGGGCGGATAAGAATTAGCTTAAGGACTAACTAAGGGATCCAAATCATAGTGTTTAGAAAACACTTTAGTCGGCAACGAATTCCACTCTCTGCAACTCATCTTCATGTTAAGTGACATTCAAATTGAAAGTATTCAATTCACTGATCTCGTTTCCGATTAAAAATCAAACGTTTTGTCAGATTCTGTGTTACGCCTAGTTTATTACTCCTACAATTAACATTCAACGGGCTTGTGGTGCAGTGGCGGCAGCGCTTTGGTAGTGATACCAAAAGTTAAGAAACCAACGGCGTGGTCGTGATTGGATGGGTGACCATTCCGACCATAAGTGACGTCCATGACAAGCACCTCCGTGCTTCGGAAGGCACGTTAAGCAGTTGGTCCCGGCTAATATCCGTTGGTATTAGTCGTTAAGCCTAGTCAGAGGCCCTAGGGCGGCTTGATTACATCTGACAGTAAGGTTTGTCACTTGCCTTACAGACACCCCTCCACCAATCCGCACTGAGCCCGTGTGGTGGAGTATGGCTCGTAACTTCTTATAGTTGAGGTGAGGCCTTTTCCCAGCGGTGGGATCTATGTAGGCTGACTTTACTACAATCAACGTTCGACTGTACCAAGTCAAATACCAGTTGGAAAGCCATTTCCGTGATGGCCATGTGTTTGGTTCAACTATACCTTCGCTAATTAAACATATGGACGTAGAAATAATTCAAACGTCAACACTTTCGGGCTTGATTAATTGCGCCGAAATAAATACTGTTAAGATGGCCGATAAACTGACGATAAATGATTAGTTGGTTTCACAGCAGTTGGGGACAGCAACTGGTTTTAGTAAAGCTATAGCACAGGAAGTAATACTTTGCAATGGTATTCAAAGACATGTCTACTCAATGTCGTAAAACAAGTACAGTCGGCAGCACGCCAAGTTACCCATTTGAAATAAGAAAACAGCTTTTTTACGTCAAAGTAGAGTAATACTAGTCTATCGATACTATTGCTTTTGCCTCAACTGTCAATAGTCTATCGATACTATCGATATTTTATCGATACTATTGCTTTTGCCTCAACTATCGATAGTCCTTCAATAGAGAATCACTGTAGAAACTATATATTATATTGCTATCTCGCGGCGACTCAATAAAGGGCAATTCAGAGCGCTAATCTAGGATTTGAGACCTACAATGGCACAAGAAAAAGAAAAGAAGAAAAAGAAGGCTAACCCCATCACCATGTGGGATATATAGCCAGGAAAAGAGAGATTATAATGGCACAAAAACTTGTGTGTATTGACATTGCTTGTGGCTGAGACTGTACTTGTGGTTTCATACCTAAACTGCGGAGTGACCCAGGCCTGTTAATAACATTAAAATATTACACAAAAAAGAAATTGACAACCAAATATGCCACCATGAGTCTGCAGTTTTTGTTTTCCTTAAAAATTCGCAACGGTAACCCAAAAGAAATGAAATATACAGGATTAAAAACACGAGCCAATTTAAGAGAGTGGTTGCGAAGCCTCTTAAGAATACAAGAAAAATATGAGACGCTGTGTATATACGCTTTAAGGTTGCAATCTAGTTCTAAGTGTTAAAGCCTGTACTGTATCTAATTTTTAATGTTACCAGTTGTGTATGCCAATAATATCTAAATAAATAAACCTAAAATTTTTTGAAAAACATTTTACCTAAATTGAAAATAATTTACAATATACGCGATATAATTCTTAAAATTGAGTTTTTTTATTTATTTATTTAATAGGCAGACATTTGGCCGCAATCTCACCTGATGGTAAGCGACGATGCGGCCGATGATGGGACATGTCTGTCTAGAAGCAGCCTATTTACTCTTTTCTTAAAGGAATCCAAATCGTAGTGTTTAGGGAACACTTCAGCTGGCAACGAATGAAATTAGTCACTATTCGCTTAAACGTAAGAAACAAAAATCATTTACAATTAAAAACTTGTGTAAGTAGTTTCAAATTCGATCAACTAGTGTGTCCCGTCACCGATGTCGGAGCCTTCAAGAGGTCATATATGAGTTCCTCTGCAACCTTTTCTCTATTACCTCGAAAATAGACCAAAAAATATCACCTTTCCATACAAATGTACCTAGCCGATTTACTAAATAGAATGGGGAAGTGAAAAAATCTTTTGGGATTTCAAAGTTGATCCTATTAAAAAAGTGGTAGCAATTTTGCTTCTTAGTCACCACATGAAGGCTCCGACACTGGTGCCGGGACACATAGTATAGTGATAGAGTTCCTAGTTTGTTTAAAAAGAAAATGTTTGTTAATTGGCTGAGTTTAGTTAACATTCAACTATAGATCCTAACCATATCCTAGCCCCACTAATTTTGTGCGAACCAAGCCTTCTGGCTATAGCAACCAGTGGAAAGCTTACCATTACTTCTACGATCATTAACCAGTACTTTAATTTAACATCAATTTAAAAACATATTTAACATTAAGCGGCTAATAACTGGAATCTTTTGAGCGCAAGGTTGGTCGTTACTTTTAAATTAGTTTTGAATATTTAAATAATTTATTAACTTATTTCTCGAGTTTTAACTTCTGACCTTTATTATAACTACTAAAGTATACATAAAATTATTAAAAAAAGGATTTAGTAATAAATGCAAATGAATACGCTAAATAACATATAAACAATAAAATAACAAGGATGGAAAACTTTAAATACTACGAGTATAATGACATTAAAGGTACCAATAAAAAATAACCATGGCCAACCTTAGGCATCTTCATTCTCGAACCCTTACGTGATTTATTTAAACTTTTAATAGCAGGTAAAGCTAAAGAAGTTGCTGCTTTCACAGTGCTTTTACAATCAAGTTCGAATAGGTTCGGTCGTGTTCGCTAACATAAATGTTTTTATATTCTGTAATGATATTACTTGACATATTTTGTATCGGAAATATCTTAAATCAACTGACGATTTAGGTTAACCGGCTGTTTAAAAATTTATGAACACGGATCTTCGGCCTTTAAGGTTCAAATATTATATATTCGAATAAAAGCTTATTCTGCAATAGGCGCTCAATCTTCAATACTTCGGCCCTTCTTTGACCTTCTTTTGTTTTTTTACTCGACTGCGGAAGGAGGGTTATTTTAACTTTTGGTACAGGCTTATTACATTTATAATGTCATCAAACTTATTAAAATCGAATCTTTTTTGTTCCAGGTAAGCTTCTTTTGAAAAATCTACAGCTGATCAATGGTGAGCTCGTGCTTTGAATTGCAGCTTCCTAGTTCAATGCAAAAATTACAATAGTGTGTTACAAATATGAAAGGAATTTAGACTTTATTGCCTGAATTCCAGGGTAGCATTTAGTTTGGTAAAGTGATCGATCCTACATTGAGTGTGTAGGATCAAAGATATAGGCACGTGGCTAAAATGGGATTTACACGAGACGATTAAGAAAAATCAATATTTTTTTTTACTGTTTCTTGGTGTGACAGATACACATAAATGTACGAAATTATAGCTTTCTAGTCTTTAAGATCTAAACGCTAGGCTGCAGACAGACAAACAGACGGGCATGGCGAAACTATAAGAGTCACTTGTTGCTACGGAACCCTAAAAAGTAGATATATTGATCACCAAACAATCACTTTCTGATTTTAATAAATTTTTTTATAAAAGTAATGAAGCTGATAGCGTTTTTCTACACTAATATTTTAAAAGGAAAGATTTGATTGTTTGTTGGTATTGAATAGGCTCCGAAACTACTGTACCGATTCAAATGAAATTTAGTAAAGAGATAGTTTAAGACCCTGGGAAGGACATAGGACACTTCTTGTCATGATATAATTAATGGAGGGGGGTGAAATGAGGGATGAAAGTTTGTATGAAAAATCCGACTTTTGGGGCGGGCGAAGTTACGGAGAACTGCTAGTGTTTCTCATTTGTACCATTTATTGAAATCCTTAAGTACGGAATGTACCACTAAAGTCCACGTCTAACTTATATTTCTTAGACTCATAATCGTGACATGTAAACAGCACGTGTCTCTGCCCCAATTAGGGCACCTTTGTGACGGAGCCCGAGGTTTGTACTCACATGAATAGGATTTTTGTGGAGGAATGTTCATTCTGTGGTTCATTCAGACGAGGATATCTTGTTTGTGTAGGTGTGGCGATGTAAAGCGACCTCTTAGGGGTGAAAACGACGCGGCTCATAAAAGGATGTGAGTTCGATACCCGGCTTATGTCTGTCAAAATGTATTTCGTTTGTAGAGAATTTGAAAAAAAAGTAATCTCAAAATGTAGGGAATTTGTATACAAATTCCCTACATTTTGAGATTTCTTTTTATAAAAAGCAGTCTACAAATGTAGGAAATTTGAATTGTTTCTTAACCTGAGATTTAAATCGTCTGTTCCTAACAAATTGGTTCGGGGTTAACGTAGATTCATAATCGATCATTAAATAAAGAGAAAATGAAAAAAAAGGGTTGTGTTGTTAGTTGTATAAAAGAAGAAGAAGTATTTAACTAAAGTGTTACTTAGTAAATGTTGCAAATTAATTATTAAGTAACTAGCAGTTCCCCGCGACTTCGCCCGCGCCAAAAGTCGGATTTTCCATACAAATTTTCATCCCTCATTTCACCCCCCTGATGGTTTTATATCGCGACAAAAAGTAGCCTATGTCCTTCCCAGTGTCTCAAACTATCTCTGTCCCAAATTTCATTTGATTCGGTCTAGTAGTTTTGGAGCCTATTCGATGCAAATAAACAAACAAACAAACAAATCTTTCCTCTTTATAATATTAGTATAGAATCATTTGCAACATTTACTTACTTTAAAATTAAAAAAAAAATCCTTTACAGGAGTAACGCAGTTCAAAGCTCACTCTTCTATAAGGGCTCTTAATATTTATAACTCAAAGACTGGAATCAAATAAATAACATTCAGGCAAAAGCAAAACTGGAACACCTTGTGAGCACCGGGCTCAAGCAGATGTTTGCGATCTGAGATAAAATAAAATGTTGCAAACTTTTTGCCCGCCTACAAAATAATTAAGTTACCTAGCCCCTATGACTGACCAGCTGCTTGGTAATAATTTATCACCTCATCACGGGTATAAGATAAGATGCGAATCGAATATTATATTTGGCTAGTTTTCAGCTGCTTGGCACAAATTTAACCTCATCACAGGTATAAGATAAGATACGAAACTACTATTATTTCGTATGTTATCAAATTGAATTTCGCTCACAAAAATTAATCGACTGTGTCTATCCGGTGGGTCACAGTCGATTAATTTTTGTGAAATTCAATTTGATTTCGTAAAAACTTGCAAAATAATTACATAAGGTACACAAATAATTATACTATTATGTTGGCTAACTTTAAAAATGTATATGTAGGTAGTAGCCAGACTTATTGCTGTTTGACTTTCTGAATACAATAATTCCTTACTGTAGAATAGAAAAAAAAAACAAAGAGGAGCCACGGGCCTCCGTGGCCGTGTCCAAATGACGCGGTCAAATATATTTCTAAGTTTGCATACCTATAATAACCTGTTGCTTTTCTAGGAACTATTGAGTGACTAAAATCAACTTAAGTAATAATACCGAAAAAAATAAAAATACTAAATATTGCACTCAAAAAATCATCAGTCGTCTTTAAATGGGACTCGAACCCACGACGCTTCGCTATCAGGGTGAATGCTTTTCCAACTGAGCTACAGAGAACGTTAGTCGTTCGATGACAAAAGACAGTCGACAAATTTTTATGTTCAGTATTTTCTCTCGCAAAATACTTGCAGAAAAATTGCTTACATTATTACATGATTAACAAACAATTTCTTGAATGAATTATCAAGTGCTGAAACTGTCCTTGTATGCACTGTGTCAAGATATTTCATTGACATCTTCTAAGATATCCTTCAAAGAAACTGTAACTATTTGGTTGCTTACTAAAGTCCTTTCTAGTTAGAAACTATTCCCCTACTTGATCTAATACACATAGTTTGGGAAGTGTCAAAGCTAACTTAAGGGAAGGTCGGAAGTATGCTTGGAGTTACTTAAGTTGTTTTTTGCAAAAAAGTATTAATAACTTCTTCTTCAAAAAAAGTATTAATAACATAGAATAAAAACCTTTACGTCAGCTGATATTGACCGTCTTGGTGTAGAGGCTCGTGCTCCGGACTACAAAACTAGAGTTGACCGTCTTGGTGTAGAGGCTCGTGCTCCGGACTACAAAACTAGAGTTGACCGTCTTGGTGTAGAGGCTCGTGCTCCGGACTACAAAACTAGAGTTGACCGTCTTGGTGTAGAGGCTCGTGCTCCGGACTACAAAACTAGAGTTGACCGTCTTGGTGTAGAGGCTCGTGCTCCGGACTACAAAACTAGAGCTGACCATCTTGGTGTAGAGGCTCGTGCTCCGGACTACAAAACTAGAGTTGACCGTCTTGGTGTAGAGGCTCGTGCTCCGGACTACAAAACTAGAGTTGACCGTCTTGGTGTAGAGGCTCGTGCTCCGGACTACAAAACTAGAGTTGACCGTCTTGGTGTAGAGGCTCGTGCTCCGGACTACAAAACTAGAGTTGACCGTCTTGGTGTAGAGGCTCGTGCTCCGGACTACAAAACTAGAGCTGACCATCTTGGTGTAGAGGCTCGTGCTCCGGACTACAAAACTAGAGTTGACCGTCTTGGTGTAGAGGCTCGTGCTCCGGACTACAAAACTAGAGTTGACCGTCTTGGTGTAGAGGCTCGTGCTCCGGACTACAAAACTAGAGTTGCGGATTAAAATCCCGCAAGGAGCAAATTTTTGTGCGACGAGCACGAGCATTTGTAACTGAGTCATGGATGTTTATAAACGTATATAAGTATGTTTATCCGGTATCGCCAAGTACAAGCTCACGCTTAGTTTGGTGATTAGTGTGTTAATCGAAAAAAAATATTATAATTATTTATCATTAATGTCGAAGTTGATATATAAGATAAGGAGGCCAGGGTAAACTTATCAATAATTCCTTATCACAATCCTGTGATGAAGATCATGTTAAATACGTTTAACAAAAAAGATGAGTGAGTGAAACGACTATGCACAAATTCTGCTCATGCGGACCGCTTATATGCAAAAAAAGTATCCATTTAGGGTAGCATATAATGCACCCGGAAGAGATGATGCACCCAGAACTCACCCCCGAAAAATCTGGCGACGATTCCTGGATGCTACAGGCATAAGTAGTGAAGTGAGCTATAATCAAAGGGGCTGCCACAATACGAGTAGACCAATCACTAGTCAATCAATCATCCTTGTTTGCCCAAATTTTCAGTAATAAATAATTAGAAAAAAGATTTAAAACTGGCTGCAAAAGCATAAGAAAATGTTTCAATTTGTTGTCAATATGCTGACTCTGTAAAAAACTCTTTGTCTTTTATATTATATTTTTCTAAGGTCATAAACTAGTACATTATTATTAGTTTTCCAATATTGGCAGGTAGTTACTTTGTAGCATCTCATAACTAACGGCTTGTTACTGGAAATATTTCACTGTTGTGGCGAGTTAACAATTAAACGGGTTCGTTATAAGTTAACTATTGTCTCTGGCCAGTTCAGTTAACGAATCTCTGGCTGAGGTGCGTAGGGCTGGCTGGAAAGTGTTGAAATAATTATTTAAAATAATATTTCCCGAATCCCATCATCATATAATCACCATTTGTAGAAGTGATCATTTCATTAAAAGGGTATAGGGCGTCTACGGCGCAAAGAGCTGATGGCCGAAAGGGCAAAAAGGTTCTTGGAGACCATTTGATCAAAAGTATAACTATGGGGGGTGCAACAAGATGATCTAGATTATTATCGTCATCTGTCCTGTCTATCTTAGTTGTTCCGTTCTGTGTTTATTTAAGCTTAAGTATAAAAATAAAAATTATACTGCGAGTTTAAAAAGAAATATTAAAGCTGTTGATAACGTAAAATTTTAAATAGGGTACCGACACAACAAAATTTGCGACAACCCTAACAGTACTCGCTCTAACAATTACAGTAATAATAGGATTGGAAACTAACTCGCCAACTAAAATCATTCGACGCAAAACTACAGAAAACAAGAACTTAGAAGATTACGAAGAAATTTCTTTGCAGACATTTGTCTTCATTTTTCTTTTCTTTTTTCTTTGAACTCCGTGTAACTTTATCGCCTATTAAAAGATACGGCTCTGATTTCTTAGCCTGAGGGGATTGGGAGAAGTATTAATTGGTATATTGTCAACTTCTGATTGAAAATACAACTTTGTTTTTTTTTAAATTTATTAAATCATGTCATCTTACGTTGGAAACACAATCATTTATCATTTAAACAGTTTCTTTGCAAGTTACGAAACTAATTTCACTTTGACGACCGCCTTCGTGTAGTGGTTCGCGGTCCGGTATACAAATCCAGCGGTTGCGGGGTCGAATCCCGCAAGGGGCGACCATTTGTACCTAAGTCATAGATGTTTATAAAAGTATTTATAATGTCAATCCATTATTCTAGTCACAATAGCACAAGCTCACGCTTAGGTTGGGGCTAGTTAATAGATGTGTTTGTTGAAACAATTTATTTATTTATTTACTTACATGAAATTTACTTTGATGAAATTTTGTGAGCGAAATTTGTTTAGATAAGTTTAATTTGTTAATCTATCTCGGCAATATTTGACTATGCAAAAACAGAACCTAAAAATACAGAAACACCTCAAAAAGTCAGTAATAAGGTCATTATTACGGTATCAACTCACTTGTTTCTGTACCTTTTGATAGTTCGAACGTGTCAATCGAACCCGTTCATCCTCTAGTTTAGAATGAACGTATTTTAAAAGAGGAAATGGTGTGATTCAAATGACATAAATGTAGTGGAATTTTTATGGAAATTAGGCGCGTTGTGTGACTCAGACGGTGTCACATAATAATGTTTTAAAACACAATAGTGTAGTAGCCGTACGTTATTCACCGTTTAATAATTATTATTCGACACGTGTTATGTCTTTTGAAGCAAACGGATTTCTTTCAAGCTTGCAAGACACAGAATAATCCAAATCATAGCAACTATTTAGAGTATATTTTTGATAAAAGCTAACGCAAATGCTAGTTTTATGGTGATTGCTCTGCATAAAAAACTAATAAAACGCTCAATTTCAGTATTATTACTAACGTAGCTTATATAAAATTGTAAATGATTGTGCATATGCCATTATGAATTTTAAATTCGCACATCATTTTAAATAAAATTGCCTACACCGCCGTCCCAAATTAGTTTTTAGTCTGTACTTTATGCTAAGGTGATCTTATTTTAGCAATAAGACTACTTGCTTACAATTTGTGACTCTATGAGAATCTCTCAAGAATTTTATTTTACAATTGTTTATTTAACTGGCCTCTAATTTGAGTTAATTGGCAAAAAATAACTGAACTTCAATTCAACTCAACCCTAAAATAAACTCGCTTTTATTGCGCCTTCTCGCTTCAGTAATCAAAGGAGCTCTAGGTGCTATTCTATCAGACTTTATCAGTAGTATTTATTCTATCCGTCTTTCTCATCCACTGTGGATTGCTGGCATGAGCGAGCGGGACAGAAATACGGACATCGACGTATATAGTAAGCCTTTTGGGTTGCTGATTTTCACATTTCAAAGCCGCTAGCCTATCGAGATTGAATTAGCGAGGCCGGTCTATGATCACAAGGTTACCGGCAAATACTTAAGGGTCGTGTCGTCACATGAAAGGTTAATAAAAGATAGGCCACCGTCTGAAGTGAATATTATATCGTAAGGGCTCTTCCCTTAGATAAATTAATGCATAGGGTTCACTACGGAAACAAAGCCGTAACATGGCACAACGATATAGGATATGTAGTACACCAAATATTGTCAAAGCCCAAAGATATGAGCGGTAGAGAATTCCACTAGGCCGCCTTTTGTACAAAGTTTTAGTTGTGCAATAAAGCTTAATTAAATTAATAAAAATGTCCTGCGACTATAAGTTTCTTACACATAAGTATTTGGTTCATTTAAGGAAGAGCCTGTCTTAATACTTTTACCACAGCTTTTTCTGTAAGTATTGTTGCGATATTGTCTTAGGAAGTACAGGCAATTCGACTGCCTCGTTGATCTAGTGGTCAGCACGCCGGGTACTATCCACGAGGTCCCGGGTTCAAATCCCGGGTCGGGCCGGGAGTGTTTGGATTTTTCTGTCTTGAAATTACTCAGACACAGCTCCGGCGTCAGGAAGTTGGTGGTGTTCACACCCCCGTGCCTCGGAAAGCACGTTAAGCGTTGGCCCTGCGCCTGATCTCTCTACGGTCATGTCGGACTACCGTCTCACCGAATTATGAGAGTGAAAGAACAGAGAGTGCACATGTGTAAAGCGCACACACTTGTGCACTGTAATATGTCCCGCGCAGTTGGCTAATCTCTGTTGAGATAGACCGCCGTAGTCGAAATTCGGATAGAAGGACATCATTACAGGCAGTTAATGTACCTATAACTGAAAATTTCAAAAGACGGTAATAACTTTTTTATCGCCAAGTAAAAGAAACGAAGAAGAAAGTTGTTTTTGTAGCTAGGAAGACAGGCTAAAATATACTTTTACCCCGTTATTACAAAAAATTTGGTACCAGATTTAAGCCAGGACTAAGCTATTAGCTAACCAATTAGGAAAGCGTTTCTCTATTAGGTTATGTCACGAATGTGTCATTCATTCCTCTGTTGTCGGCTAATATTTAGACCTATTTTAAACCTGGTCAATTTTTTTTGTAATAACACCGTTAAGGTCTACAGCGGTAAAACTTAATTAAAGTTATATTATAATTATTTTTATTAAATTACATTTCGCTCAATTAAATTTCCCACCGGATGACTAGGTCGAGCAATTTTTGCAAGCGAAATTTAATTTATTAACGAGAAAATAAAATTGCATCAGAACTAAATATTTTAAGCTTGGGGTTAAATTTTTCAAAACTGACACATCTTAATTTTTTAACAGCTGGTTTAGCATTATTTAACATATTTTGTATCGGAATTCTTTTAAATTAACCGTAAATGAGGTTAACCGGCTGTTTAAATCGGCTGTGAACACGGGTCTAATGTAACTTTTGGTAAATTGACTTTTAATTCTGATCCAAGTAACTATTAGAACAACATTTTTTCCCTTTAAGGTTTTCTTTATATTTTAACCACCCTGTTTAGGTTAGGATCATGTTAGTTATGAAGAAAGATATGATGATGATGCACCATGGCTAGCTTACCATAGTTTATAATGTTCCGATATCCGCCTTATCGTGGTATCTGTTAGTTACTGAATATTGCCCTCTGAAGTTGATAACCCATGATT
The DNA here is from genome assembly GCA_949316185.1 of Pyrausta nigrata. Lineage (NCBI taxonomy): Eukaryota > Metazoa > Arthropoda > Insecta > Lepidoptera > Crambidae > Pyrausta > Pyrausta nigrata. Next base: position 15,742,611 of record OX438957.1, on the reverse strand, counting down.
TGTGGTGTATATGCTTAGTTATGACCAGAACTTGTCAGGCAAAAAACATGTAAAATGAATACTGCATTAAATTAAACCAGAATATGCGGTAAATGAAAACACTCTAAAGAAGTGCAACTATGCCAAGTTTCAAACTCATACTCGTAGTAGGTAGAATGATCCAAGAACGCACTTAGTTCTTATTACTGGATAAATGACTGGATCAATTTGGTCACTTTTTATTTGGAATACTTATTCTTTAAAATCTGAGTAAGGTTTTAATAATAATAATAATAATAAATGTTTATTTCGGACAACGTGATCCATATTTGTTAGTAACAGAGTAACTTAAGGCTAGTGCTAGTACATACTCATTAATGGAGAGAAAAAAATAATCATTTGGTTACCTACACTTGTGGCGTTTGTCATACTATTATCAGGTCGAAACTATCATTGCCCTGCCTCTTCACCGAAATTGTTAACATCACCACGTTTTCAATCCCTACTGCAAAAGAGCGTCTATATGTCTGTCACGACGCTTAAGCTGTTGGTACTCTGTCTCTGTTAAACCGAGTTAGATGAAATTTGATAAAAAGACAGTACCCTGAAAAGGACATTGGCAACTTTTGGTCGCGATATAAAAACATTAAGGGAGTAAAATGGAGGGCGGAAGAAACATATTATGCAAGGATAAAGTCACGGGGAACCGCTTTTCTATTTAAGCAAGTTTAGAAGCCAGATAACTAACTACAGATTTTTCTAAATACCCCCCGCATTGCAGATTTTCTGCTTAGCGAGAGTCTAGCCAGGTCACTGCATACAGGGCGGTCGGACGTTTCCCATCAACGTTGCTGCAAAAATACCGAGCTGAATACCTCCGGAAACATTTGAAATGCCGGCCACAGTCGCTTTGTTTTGCTTGATGCTTTTTGGGTCAAGCATTTTTCGGATTCTGCGGTAAAAAGTTCTGGATTTATCGTATGCTTTTTAAAATTTTGCACTAGTTCTTCACGTATTATGTTTCTAGACACAATTAAAAATCAATTGTTATCGGCCCGCCTGCATGCGATCCGATGCGTTAATGTGTCAGCACTACAGAAAAAATGTCTTTGTTGCGTCTATCATTATAGAAGATAATATATCGGTAAAGCAATGTAGACATTTTGCCGGTAAAGGCAAAGAAGGTTGGTTTTTGTGTCCTTCAAATGAAGCCTTTTTATCGAATGATAGGTAAATTGATCTTGAATCGGAGCAGTGTGTTGTTCACTTTCATACAATTTGCTTTTCTCTTCAGCTTGAAAATTTGTTAAGTATTTATGTACTGTTATACCTAGGCTATGTACAGGCATGTGCTAAATAAGTAATTAATATGATGACACTGTAATTTTGAGTAGACATCGGCCATCTCTGTGCATCGCTCGGGGAGTCTGTCGCAAGCCGCTACACGGAACGGCCGCTCCCGGGTCCCGTCATTTTCTGTATTTTCCCGCGTTTAGAATAAAGTCCTTTTTTTAAAAAGGTGTTTCTTTGGGACCCGATAACATTGGTGGCAGCGGTGGGATCCGGAAAGATTCCTGTGCCGCGCCCGTCACGTTACTCTTGTGCTGTGTTCACGTGAAAAAGTGAAAGTTAAAGTGAAAGTTAAGGTATCGGAAGATATCAGTCATCTGTACGGCAGGAAAAGCCTGGCCGTACCCAAATCAGTGAACCCTGAGTGTGCGACTCCGTGGCCTTCAACCCGACCGGTTGGAAGGGCCATCATTCCCGCCACCATCTCGCTACCATCTCGCTACTACACCGCTACCAGTTCCAGTCCAGTTCCTGTTGGGTTATCCAAGGAGAAACCCAAATCATCAAGTCAAGACCAGAAAAATCGTGTTGTGCAACCTGTGGATCACCGTGTCGTCATCGCGCCGGTATGCAGCCGCTGCTCGCGCTGTCCTTTATCGCCGCCGCCTACGCGTTACAGTGAGTCCTTGGTCATTGTTTTAGTTATTTTAGCGATCCGCAGTCGTAATTTTAAAACCCTAAGTGAATTTTATATTTTTGTGTTATTTTATTGTATTCACGATAGTACTATCGTGGTGGTTTTATAAAGTTCTATTATGAGCAAGGTGGAAGAACCCATCTGTGTCGACATTCCGTCATTTGACCAAATTCCCAGTTCTCCTGCTCATTCTCCACGTATTACCCGATCTAAAGATAAAGCGCCCGCCATAATGTCGGAAATAGATTTGAATATTCTGCTTAAGTTCGTAAAACCGTACAACGGTAATAGAGAGACACTAAACTCTTTTATAGTCAATTGCAACAATGCTTTTGAAATGGCCTCTGAGGTACAGGCCCCCATATTATTTAAATATATTTTAAGTCAATTAGAGGGCAAGGCTGAGGTCGCCTGCTCTATTAAAGAATTTTCAAGCTGGGAACAGCTTAAAGAGTTCCTGAAAACGCAATTCAGTGAACGTAAGCATTATGCCCATTTATTGATGGACCTACAAGAGAGCAAGCAGGGTCCTAACGAAAATGTAAGCCAATATTCCCTGCGGGTGGAAACCTGCCTCTCTCAACTCCTGACGGAGGTGTCGCTGTCAACCACAAAGAAAAGTGAAATATGCGGCAGGACCGCCGCCATGAACGATCTCGCGATGCATCATTTCGTCATGGGTTTACATCCCCGTATTTCTAATATAGTAAGGTGCAGAGCACCTAGAAACCTAAATGAGGCTTTGAACCTGGCCGTCTCAGAAGAGAGGATTCAGCAAAGCCTATATAAAAAAACATCAACTGTTAACGAACAGAAAACCCAAAATCGTTTCAAACCGAAACCAAATTCAAGCTCTCCAACGGCCAATGTACAAGGGCCGTCCACTTCCTCAGGCGTCGTATGCCATTATTGTAAGTTGCCCGGGCATACTATTAAAGACTGCAAAAAGAGGGAGTTTAACAACAATCGGCCGAGAGAATCAAAAGCGCCGTTTACCCCTTTTAAAAGAGTAAATCATGTGGAAGGCATTCCCGATGAAGAAATCGAATATGACAACGAAGAAGACGAGGAAGAAGATTATGAAGAAGTTGAAGTCGAGCAAAAAAACGAGTAAACGTCTCGTCAAAGCATCGCGCGGGACGGAGTTCAAAAGTCGATGCTATTCCAGAACGAAAGGCTATACGACAGGGTAGCCAGCCCCAAAAAGGAAGCCCTCGTGTTCAAATCCGAGAGACTACACAACAGGGTAGCCAGCCCCAAAATGGAAGTCCTCGAACTATCACCCACGACACTATACAACAGGGTAACCAGCCCCAAAATGGAAGTGCTCGTCATAAGGGTCCTAAATATTCCAAATCTCCTACCCACGACACTATACAACAGGGTAACCAGCCCCAAAATGGAAGTGCTCGTCATAAGGGTCCTAAATATTCCAAATCTCCTACCCGCGACACTATACAACAGGATAACCAGCCCCAAAACGGAAGTGCTCGTCCTAAGGGTCTTGAATCTTCGAAGTCTCTCATTTACGAGATAAATATTGATACATCCAAACGGATGCTACCTCACGTCGTGGTCGATACTCAAGTTTCATACTTGCCACTTACATTACTTGTGGACTCTGGATCCGCAGTAAGCCTATTAAAACAAACTTCGATTACAAAGAACCCTATCATAAAGAAGGAGTTCGTAAACCTCAAAGGAATTGATCCAGGAGAAGAAACGACTCGCACTCTTGGCCATTTCGACTTAAAATTTAAACCAGGAAAAGGTAAGCAGGTCTCACATAAATTCCATGTTGTCAAAGATATTCACTTACCTTATGATGGCATTATCGGTTCGGACTTTCTAGCTGCATTTAACTGTAATATTGATTATACAACAGACACTATCAAAATCTTCGAAGAGAAAATAAAACTCCATTTTTGCGAACCCTTCTATATCATTCCCCCTCGTACTGAAACAGTAATTGAATGTACAGTACAGAATCCCGAGTTAGGAGAAGGCGTAATTATTGATCAGCATTTATCCGAGTCTTTGTTAATTGCCAATTGTCTAACAAAAGTTAAAGAAAATAATCGCGTAACTTTGACCATTGCTAATATTTCAGAAAAACCAGCAAATGTGAGTACCAACCTTAAACTTAATCTTGAACCAATACATCGCTGTGCTTTTCAGAGCTCTTCCAATAATTCAATAACTGTTTCTGATCGAACTCGTGAAGTCCTTAGCCTCTTGCGAACCGCTCACCTAAATAAAGAAGAATCCGAGGCACTTACAGACCTCTGCTCCAAGTACTCCGATATTTTCCACTTACCCGATGATCAACTATCCTTCACAAATGCGCTACACCACGAAATTAAAACCAACACTGAAGTCCCCATTCACACAAAATCGTATCGTTTCCCTGAGTGCCATAAAAAGGAAGTTTCGACTCAAATCAAGAACATGCTTGACCAAAACATAATAGAACCCTCTTCATCCCCCTGGAGTTCACCCATATGGGTTGTACCTAAAAAACTTGATTCTCAAGGGCAACGGAAATGGCGAATCGTAATAGATTATAGAAAACTGAACGACGTGACAATCGGCGAAACTTATCCGATTCCCCAAATTTCTGAAATTCTCGACCAATTGGGTAATAGCAAATATTTTTCAACCCTTGATTTAATATCAGGGTTTCACCAAATATTAATAAAACCTGAAGACGCGCCGAAAACCGCCTTTTCCGTACCTCAAGGACATTACCAATTCAATAGAATGCCGTTTGGTCTCAAAAATGCGCCATCAACCTTTCAGAAATTAATGAACACCTGCCTATCAGGGCTTCAGGGCTCGCGATGTTTTGTATACCTAGATGATATAGTGATTTACTCATTTGATCTGTTTTCATACATTGAAAACCTCAGAACCGTGTTTGATCGACTCCGCGACTTCAATCTCAAACTGCAACCTGAAAAGTGTGAGTTTCTTCGTAAGGAGGTAACCTACTTAGGCCATATAATTGGGAAAGAAGGTGTCAAACCTAATCCCGAGAAGGTCAGAGCTGTCACTGACTTCCCAACACCCAAATCTCCAAAAGACATAAAGTCTTTCCTGGGACTAGTGTCCTATTACAGACGCTTTATACCTGATTTTTCAAAACATGCAAAATCCCTCACATCTCTTTTAAAAAAGGATGTCGCGTTCAGCTGGAAAAACGAACAACAATTGTCATTTGAAACATTAAAAAATAAACTCATCACAGCCCCAGTTCTAGCATACCCAGATTTCACGAAACCATTCCTTTTAACATGTGACGCATCGAGTTATGCTATATCAGCTATCCTGTCTCAGGGACCAGTTGGACAAGATCGCCCTATAGCGTTTGCCTCTCGGACCTTGAACAAAGCCGAGAACAACTACAGCGTTACCGAAAAAGAATGTCTTGCAATCGTTTTCGGTACAAAAACCTTTCGGCCGTATTTGTACGGCAACCGTTTCAAAATTATAACAGATCACAAACCCCTCCAGTGGCTTTTCAACTGTAAAGATCCTGGCTCACGCCTCGTGAGATGGCGTCTCAAATTAGAAGAATTCGAATATGACATCGAATATAAGAAAGGGAAAATAAATTCAAACGCAGATGCCCTGTCACGCTTCCCAGTAAATCCCATTCAAGAAGATACTAATCAATCACGTGTAGCTGAACAAGACGCTACGATTCCCGCAATAGATGAAAATGCTGAAAACAGCCAAGACTCACCTCCATTCAGTCCTTTAACATTGGGAGACCTTCAAATACCATCCAGCGTAGGAACTAACAGCAACGATTTGCCTTCAATTGGCCTCTTAGATAATGACGATTCGATACCAAATCCATACAGCCCCCAGCAAGACCCACTAGGACCCAATTCACCCAGTGAAAACCACGCAGGATCTCCCCAATCTTCGACATCACACCAAGTACCGGTTGATCCGGCAGGGCTACCAGATCCACTAAGCTCCGGTATCCTGAACGAAAACCAATCTGTATCCCCGCAACCTTCAACATCTCACCAAACATTTGGTGACACTTCACAGCCACGAGACTCTTCGGATCCAAACTTCTTCTATGGAAATGATTCGGGATCCCCACAACCCTCGACAACAAGAGAAACTCCTATTGATCCATTACAATCACAAGACTCATCGGAGCCTGATCTCTCAAATGAAAATTATTCAAGGTTCCTACAGATAATGTCATCCAAAGGCTTCGTCTCAAATGTTGCTATTCAAGAACACAATCTTGATATATCCAAAGCAGCCAGTAGAATCGTTATAATCCCTGCAGCTATCGATCTCGACGAGTCAGAACATCACGTCCACGACATCTTGTCTAAAATGCCGGATTCCAGCGAAACACTTGCTCAGCTCAGAACCCTACACTCTTTTATTACAGTTGAAGACAATAATAAAAAGTATTTTATTATTTTCACGAAGGTGCATCATTTTGATAATCAAACTTATGAAGACATTTACAAGACATTACAGAATCTGCGAAATGAGCTCGTTAGTAACCCGCCAATCCCTGAGTTCTCAGACATTGCTATTACAGATTTTAAAAATCCTTTCGATAAACTTCAATACATGAAAATCTACAGTATACTATTATTTTTATTTAATAACACTGGCATTAAAATAAACATCTACAAGAATACAATAATTTATCCTACATTATCAGAAATACCTAGGATTCTGAAGGAGAACCATGACATTCCAATAGCCGGTCACCTAGGATCTGACCGGATGCTTAAACGCGTTCGGGAAACATACTTCTGGAAAAACATGCGCTCAGATATAGAAGATTACGTCAGGTCTTGTGCTCAGTGCCAGACCAACAAAGCCCTCAGAAGATGCAATCGGGCACCGATGCAAATTACCACTACTTCTACCAGCCCGTTCCAAAGGGTAGCCCTGGACATAGTAGGCCCCTTACCCGAATCAGGCCCAGGCAAACTAAAATATATTCTGACCTTGCAAGATGACCTCACAAAGTTTTCAGTAGCTTACCCTATACGTACCGTATCCGCTGAGGAATCCACCGAATGCCTCGTGCATTTCATATCTCTGTTTGGAATACCTAAAACAATACTAACCGACCAGGGTACCAACTTCACTGCAGATCTTTTTAAACAGACTTGCTCCTTCTTGAAAATTAAACAACTTTGGTCTTCTCCCTATCATCCCCAAACACAAGGAGCACTTGAGAGAAGCCACTCCACGTTAAAAGAATATCTCAAGTCATATGTTAATGAAAATCAAGATAATTGGCCCCGGTATGTGTACACAGCTATGCTGACATACAATACAGCCGTACATTGCACGACAAATTACACACCCTACGAATTGTTATTCGGACATAAACCATACATACCTAATTCCATTTTTGACGCCCCTGAAGACGTTACTTACCCTGAATATGTCCGCATCCTGCAACAAAGATTAAATTATTCACGCGAAAAGGCTATTGAAAACATACTTAAATCTAAAGGTATATCTAAAACTTATTATGATAGGAGAAGTGCACCTAAAGTGTATAAAGTCGGCGAATATGTTTATGTAAAGAACCATTTGCGACTTCGTAAAGCGCTATCCCCAGTGTGGAAAGGCCCTTACAAAATAGTTAAGATACATGGACACAATACGCTGTCAGTCCTTATCAACAGACGACATGTACGTCATCACTATGATGAAGTGAAACACGCAGAGGTTCCAAACCCTGAAACATAAAAAACATTAATTAGTAATTAGTACTATAGGAATAGTTAAGATTAATTAGGATACATACATATATACGTATACCAATCAATACGTAAAATATAGATAAGCATGTTAGATACATACACTAAATAAATAAAATATACTTACTTTAGAATAACTTACATTGTATTTATGGCAGGTTGGCGGCAACCGAAGTCGATGAGAAATTTGTTCACCCGATCACGTCCGGTTCTGGTGTCTATCTCGACTACCTAGGGAACCTTAGAATCAAGAACAGCCATCTTAACGTTATTTTGCCCATAGATGTCGCCCACATTTCACCTCATCTTGAGAACATTAACGCAGCATTAGGAACTATAAGATACTTGTGTCAACAATCAGAAGCTTTTAAGGCGACAGAATGCCATAATATTCTGGGACCGTTAACAACCCAATATTATGATGTTCAAAAACAATTTGAATCTATTTCTCACTTGGTTGACAACCGATCAAGGCGTGGAGCATGGATAGGCGGACTGGGAACTGTCGTCAAAACCATTTTTGGAAACCTAGATGAAAATGATGGCATTAAATTTGATGAAGCCATATCGTCGATTCGACATAACGAAAACAAATTAGTTTCATACATGAAAGAAAATATTTTGATAACGAAATCAGTAATAAATAATTATAACAAAACCCTACATAAAATCCAAATGAATGAAGCTACTTTAACAGAGGCTATCGACAAGCTTACAGTCAATTTTAGAAACTTAACTGTAATTAATAATGAGTTACATTTACAATCGGAATTTAATTTTGTATTTAACAGTCTAGAAACTTCCATACTTACTTTGTCCTTTCAATTGGAAGACATTATCAGCGCCATTACGCTCTGTAGTCAAAACATCCTGCATCCCGCCGTGATAGCGCCCATACAGCTGCACCGCGAGCTTGCCGATAACTATAGGCACCTGCCCAGTAACTTAGAGATACCTGTAAGTCTAGATTTAAGCAATGTACACGTAATTTTAAGGTTGTCTAAAACAATATGCTACTACTCAAGTAACAAAATAGTGTTTGTGTTACGCATACCCCTTGTATCTATCGAGAACTATATTTTATACCATAGCATTGGTCTGCCCATACCCTATAATGTAAGTAGACCCAGTAGTTTCAGTATTATTGTACCCAGTACAAAATACATAGCAATGACCAAGGACAAATCCCAGTATTGCAACCTGGACGATTTAGGTGCGTGTGATCTAGTGCCCCCTTCTAATTATATTTGCGACGTCTCAAGTGTGTTTAACTCCGAAGTGAAACCAAGTTGCGAAAGCGAATTATTAACAAAAGTGATTAGTGGAATTCCGGAACAATGCGAAACAAAATTCATCTCTGGCCATCTAGACATATGGAATTACCTGTCAAACAACAAATGGATTTTTGTACAAACCGAACCTACTAAATTGTCTATTGATTGTATGAACAGAAACTTAGTCGAAGTAAATTTATTCGGAGTAGGTATAGTAACAATACCTAAATATTGTAAAGGTTACAGTAAAACGACGACACTTATACCAAAATTCCGTGACGAATTTAATATTACGTCACCATTATCAATGTTTAGATTTAATTTAATTAATGACACCTGTTGTAATATAAATAAATTCAAAAATGTTGTTAGTGATGTGTCTCCTACTCGGCTACTAAACATAGATTTAGATAATATGAATTCGGAAAGCAATCGGCTTTCTAAAATCCTTATCAATGTAGATAAATTATCAGAAGAACCGCATATTATAAGGTATGGGACACATTATTCTATTCTAATTATATGTGTTATTATTATTATAGTAGTTTACTTTATGTATAAACTTTATTGCCACGTTATTTTATGTAAACTTGGGAGTCGCCCGCGTAAATATTGTATTTCTAAACCAAAATCTGACGAACTCGAAGTTCCAAGGTCACAACCAGAACCTGAACTTGAAGTCATTGGCAACGAAGCGATACCTCTCCCCTCCATAAGAATCATTAAATAGGATATTAAATGTTAGTATTAAACTTTGGATTTTCCCCCAAAGTTTATCCTAAAGGGGGAGGTGTTATACCTAGGCTATGTACAGGCATGTGCTAAATAAGTAATTAATATGATGACACTGTAATTTTGAGTAGACATCGGCCATCTCTGTGCATCGCTCGGGGAGTCTGTCGCAAGCCGCTACACGGAACGGCCGCTCCCGGGTCCCGTCATTTTCTGTATTTTCCCGCGTTTAGAATAAAGTCCTTTTTTTAAAAAGGTGTTTCTTTGGGACCCGATAACAGTACCTTTACGGTTTTGAGATACAATACTACTTACAATATTATCACTCGGCAGTGCATCATCCACTCCTTACACCCACCTAGAAGCTAAAACTATAATTAATTATCAACGACAATATATAATTATTGGTTATCCTAAATTTAGTTAACGTCAGCAGTGTCACTAGGAAGTAATCACAGCTGTCCATTATTAAGTTGTGGCCGCATTTGTGGTTAGGACTAGACAGCACAAGTGACAGGCGATTGCGACTGCCACATTATAATAGTTGTCAATCTCTTTCTCCTTGGTGATCTGACGTTTGGGTCTGCCTTCTTAATTTACGTTTGCAATTTGCCCTATCGGACGTATCGTCTACGGAGGCATTGCTGAAGGACAAGTCTTTTTTGACCATATCTGCCCTTGCATCTTGTTTTGGACGCCCCGTAGGTGGGCCCTAGATAGGTTATAATGATTGAATAATAAGACCGAAACTCTTACCTTTTACCTCAAGGAACTATTAGTTCCTCAGTAGATAGAAAATTTTAAAACGGACCTAAAGGTTTGTGTTTAATTCCCAGATAGAACACAAAAAGGGTTGAAATGCCATTTAGTACTGTGGTTCCTAACTTGGTTATTACTCCCCTTTTTTGCGTGAAGAACATTATTCTTGCCCCGCTAGGGGGGCATAGAACGAATTACACCATGATATTCCTTTGCACCAAGTATACTGACTAAAACCTCCGCAAGTTCTCTTAAACCGCTTGTGGCGAAGTTACAGAGGTTCGCTCAACGCGGAGAGCATGCGTTAAAGAGAGTCAAATAGTCGTTGCAACTACGTCTTTAAAACTAAAGATTTATACCATGTCGTTCATGCACTGTACTTTTAAGCATGTAAGCTGTAAGTTCATACCTTTCACCACACTCTCAGAAGCCAAGCCCCATTGTTCACCGATTGATATGCCCGCTCAGTGGGTTGTCGTGGACACATTGATGCGGTTACTCACTTAACTACTTATCTAATATAGTTCTGCTATGGATTTTGACGGACATGTTGTAGACAAATACCTAATCGTTTAAAACACTGTCAGTTGTCAGTAACGATAAATTTGACATTTAGGATAATGTCAGTTTTGTCTTTTGGAACTGAATTTACTGGGTTTACTAATTGTTAGGATTGGTAGGTTCGAAATTAATAGGTTGTTTTGTGATGGTGTAAGTTTTATGCCTTTATGCGTTTGTGTTATGATATTTTGTAAAAAAATAAATCTAATTTCTCTTACAAAAATTAATCGACTGTGTCATCCGGTGGGACACGAACCCACGTCCCTTCGCTATCCGGGCGAGTGCTCTTACCAATTAAGCTACGAATTTTTGCAAGTGCTTGCTACGCCAGTGAGCCGGCGTTCGATTTCATCAATACTTGGGAAATGTACCCGCATGTATCCAATGGTGGAAATATTTTTACAAATATTTAACCATCAGTTAAGATGAAATCAGCTTAGCTTATTATTTTTTTATAACTTAAGCAATTATTTTGCAAGTTTTTCGAAATTAAATCAAATTTCACTAACAAAAATTAATCGGGATGACACAGTCGATTAATTTTTGTAAATTAAATTTGATTTAATTTCATAAAAACTTGCTAAATAAATAATACATGTGGGTACATTCCCCAAATATTGATGAAATCGAACGCCGGCTCACTGGCGTAACAAGCACTTGCAAAAATTCGTCGACTGACTAACGTCCTCCGTAGCTTAGTTGGTAAGAGCACTCGCCCGGATAGCGAAGGGACGTGGGTTCGAGTTCCACCGGATGACACAGTCGATTAATATTTGTAAGTGAAATTTGATTTAATTTCGGAGGGGCTTGCAAAGTAGTTGCTTAAGTTATAAAAATATAAAAAAAATGCAAAATAATTGCTTAAGTTATAAAAATAGAGTAAGATATTTCGCAACTTATTGTTTTTAATTTAGTATTGAAACCTAAGCCTTGTTATTACAAAAACTTAGTACCGAGTTTAAGCCAGGACTAAGCTATTAGCTAGCCAATTAGAAAAGCGTTTCTCTATAAGGTTATGTCACGAATGTGTCATTCATTCCTCTGTTGTCAGCTAATATATAGACCTATTTTAAACTTGTCTATTTTTTTTGTAATAACACCGAAGAAGTTCATCGATTTATACCACTTACATGTTATGGTAAACTCTTCTTTTATTTAGGTTGGATGTAAAATTTTAGATAGGTATTTCTTATTTGATCATATTATGTACCCACATTATACCGTTCCACATTACCCGTTCCTCAAATTGGTAAAACCTTTTTAAAATGAGCTTTATTTATAATATTTCAATCATTTAAACTGTTGATCTTAATATCCATAAAGTTTAATGCAACTCAAGTGTTGCTACAACGTTCCATAACTAAGCTTCATCATATCAGCCTATTGCAGTCCACTGCTGGACATAGGCCTCTCCAAGACGGCGCCAACTTTCACGGTCCTCCGCTTCTCGCATCCAGCCACCACCGGCCACCTTCCTCAGGTCATCGGTCCACCTAGCAGGGGGGCGTCCAACACTACGTTTCCCGAGACGTGGTCTCCATTCGAGAACCTTCCTACTCCAACGCCCGTCGGTTCTGCGACAGACATGACCAGCCCACTGCCACTTCAGCTTACTGCACCTCTGAACGATATCTATGACTTTCGTCTTTTGGCGGATGATCTCGTTCCGGATTCTATCCCTTAGCGAGATCCCCAGCATAGACCGTTCCATAGCTCGCTGAGCTAACTAAGCTTGCAGGACCTTAAAGCGCCGCATGTCCTAAAAACCTATTTACTTAGCTATCATAAAGACATTTCGTCAGAATACAAACATCGAAAACTAACAACTAAGTGCCAATCCGATATAATCTCAATGTCACAGACAATGTCGCGATCTTGTTGTTCAAGGTTCCATTGACATTTGCCGGTGATAGATGGCGCTGTATCGACACAAGTCATTAGTCCATACGCGCTGATTGATGGAGAGTTCGATCATTGGTGATAGGTCTGTATAAATGATTTATAAATGAGGTTAGATGTTGTAAAGAGTTAGTTGTTTCGAAGTTCATAATCAGAACTGATTTGTTGGATTGACAAGTTGGTTTAGTTTTAGTAAAAGCCTATTAAGTTGTTTGGTAATAGCAATTTATTATATTTTTATAACTTAAGCAATTATTTTGCAAGTTTTACGAAATTAAGTCAAATTTCACTTACAAAAATTAATCAACTGTGTCATCCGGTGGGACTCGAACCCACGTCCCTTCGCTATCCGGGCGAGTGCTCTTAACAACTAAGCTACGGAGGACGTTAGTCAGTCGACGAATTTTTGCAAGTGCTTGCTACGCCAGTGAGCCGGCGTTCGATTTCATCAATACTTGGGGAATGTACCCGCATGTATCCAATAAAAATATTTTTACAAATATTTAACCATCAGTTAAGATGAAATCAGCTTAACTTATTATATTTTTATAACTTAAGCAATTATTTTGCAAGTTTTACGAAATTAAATCAAATTTCACTTACAAAAATTAATCAACTGTGTCATCCGGTGGGACTCGAACCCACGTCCCTTCGCTATCCGGGCGAGTGCTCTTACCAACTGAGCTACGGAGGACGTTAGTCAGTCGACGAATTTTTGCAAGTGCTTGCTACGCCAGTGAGCCAGCGTTAATAGCAATTTGATATGAACATCATTAACAAGTTAATGTCAAAGTTATCGAGAACTTAATAGGTAAATCTTAACAACTCGAGCACACACTTATTAACAATGAAAAGATAAATTGATTGGAACAAAAATATATCTTAGTAATAAACCTTGTAAAAATTGGAATGCAAAGATGTGAACCTATCACTAAACATTTCGATTTCAGGTTGAGATCCAATACAAAATGTACATTCTCATTAGTTGGCCAAATCCTTGGCGAGACCGTTGCGACAGAACCCATACAAGCCATACATGATAATGGCTATTCAATAGTCATACAATTCACATTCGACTGCCGATACTCAGAGGCCCTACTATGAATGACGACGCGATGTCAGTATTTTTTTTGTCCCACTCGCTCGCACTATCATGCTGGCATAAGTGATAGGGACCGCTATATATAGAAAGATAGACGATGCAGATAACATCTATATTTATCTTTTATTGCAACAAGAAAACATATTTATTTACTTTTTTAATTGCTGTAACAATCAAGCAACCGAGTACAATTTAAAGTGACATTCTTATAAAATACAGTTGCGGTATTTGCAGTAATTCTTATAAACTACAATCATTAATGACACATATATTTTTTATATATTAAAACAATGGAGGCGGTATTGATGCTGCGAGCGATCTTTTCCAAACAACCCATGTTTAAGGGAGAACACTGGTTATGAGAAAAAAAGGTGTCGGTGCAAAATTATAAAATATTTTTTTATAAAATCAGTTGCTGGTTTAAAAATAACTACAAATCACAAAAATACTCACGTTCAAAAAACATAATATTGTTCAATAAAAATTGATACATGCAAATCTAATTAATTTCAACTCTATCTACTTCTGACTTACAAGATAGGTCCTCAAGTTTCATGGGGAGAATTCTGATTCGTGTCGAAACTAGAAGGAACTTGTATTAATATGTTTACATCGTAGGCACTTAAATAAATGTTGCTGTGAACATTTCAATAATGGGTTTTGTAATGTGATGCGTTGGTTATTAGCATATTGTAAAAAAAAGAATCGAATTTTATTTGAATATTTACACGGATTTCGTATGAAGAAATAATAAAAAAAACCCATAGTTCTCAAAAGTAATGAATCAAACGGTAATTTTATTGCTGTACTGTGTTTAATGTTAAAAGGTTACGTTAAACTTAAAATGTAACATTACTTAAACAAATCTAAAAAATAGGAAACCAAATATGTGTTTCGTGTATAGAATTTTACAGGAATATATTCTGTCGAGGTGCTTGTGGCGCAGTGGCGGCAGCGCTTTGGTAGTGATACCAAAAGTTAAGCAACCACGGCGCGGTCGTGATTGGATGGGTGACCATTCCGACCATTAAAGTGACGACCATGACAAACATCTCCGTGCTTCGGAAGGCACGTTAAGCAGTTGGTCCCGGCTAATATCTCTTGGTATTAGTCGTTAAACCTAGTCAGAGGCCCTAGGGCGGCTTGATAACATCTGACAGTAAGGTTTGTCACTTGCCTTACAGACACCCCTCCACCAATCCGCACTTAGCCCGCGTGGTAGAGTATGGCTCGTTCCTCCTCATAGTTGAGGTGAGGCCTTTTCCCAGCAGTGGGATCTAATAGGCTAACTTAACTTTTATATTCTGTCGTTTGTTTAAGTACAGAGTGATAGTGCAACGAAGTCTAAATCATATTTGTTTATAGTACGTGCCAGATAAACGTGCATAAAAGGTCATTCACCTTGACAGCTAAAACCTTGTGACACGTATAATTTGTCTTTCTAAGTAGCGATTATTACGACTTTTTGGGTTCAAGTTCGACCCGTACCGAGGTTCATTTGTTAGACAAATTCGTATCGCTACGGCTTATAGTTAGTGTCGCCGCGCTTCACATAATAGCGTGAAGTGGTACACGGGTGACGGTCTGCAGGGGTGACGGGTCAATGACTTTTTATGCACCGTTAAATGGCACCGACTATAACTCTTGTCATTTGTCAAAATATTTCCGAAACAACATTGACTTAAAATGGAATGAAAGTTTTGCCTTTGCAAAGGCACTGGAACTGTTGCAGACAGGTTCGATGGAGCTTTTTTGAGGCATTGGATAACTATCCACGTGAGACCAACAAACCTGGATGCAAAATAATTAATTTAATTTTGGGTTGTTAATATAATTTAATTGATGTATTTTAATTGATTTAATTTGATTTGAATTTAATTATAATGTAAAATATCATTTTTGTATAACTAACATAGCTGTAAGTTCTTAATGTTACTAACAATTTATATGGATGATATATAATATCCGAAATAAATGATTTATTATAAAGGAGTACATTTGAGTAGGTACGTACTAACATTCCCTGATTCGCTCAACCCTATTTGTTATGAGTGCAGTAAAACATTTTGAACAGTCAAAGGAGCTACGTTTATTGTCTTCAACTTGCTAATTTATTTTATCTTCTTAGAAAGGCGTTTTCTCCGGGTTATCTCCTGTATGCATATGCGAAGCTGAGTCAGTCTTGCGCAAGAGTAGCGATTGGTTTTCTACCTTGCTTGCGTATTCCGTGCTGTGCGTATGAGTCACAGAGTTCATCAATTAACACTAGGTTTCGTTTGGTTATTCACAGATTCGTAGTAATCTGATGAAGCCACGGATTATCTACTTTAAGGGAAAGCGCAGATTGTTCCTTCATATCGTAGGCCGATTGTATTTTTATTTATATGGAATAATTTTTATAACGTGCCTAACTGGTTACTTGATCATATTGATATAAGTAAATAAATAAATTGTTTCAACAAACACACCATATCTAGCCCCAAACAAGTGAGCTCGTGGCGACTAAGATACCGGAAAGACATACCTATATTATATACTTGACTTAGGTGTGTTCATGACACAAACATTTGCTCAATGCGGGATGCGAACCCGCAACCGCTGGTTTTGTAGTCCAAAGCGCAAACCACTACATGAAAAGGTAGTCAATATAATATTATCATGGGCAAGACGCTTCTACCAAAATTCTAATTTAATATGACGATATCACATATCATGTCATGGCGAAACAATTATTTCTTCTTTTCAGGTATGATGATACTTACTTTTGCATCCACTTGCATATCATCAGTAGGTACTTTGCTTATATTCTATTCTAATGATGAAACAAAGTTTGTGCCCTTTTAGAGTCTATATACAAAACTCAAAGACGCCAAAAGTGGCTCGACCAAATATCTAAATGCACTCGACCGCTCCCCGACAAATTGGCTTCTTTCAATTTGCGTAACATCCATTCCATTTGCTATTCACAGTATTGGTTTGGGATTGAATAAATAAATGGCCAACTCTGTCGCGACAATTTAAACGTTTGTATCGTAAATATAGGGTGTCTGAAATAGATGTGATGACCCACGACTACTAATCTTGTATCCTAAAAGTTTTTTTCTTACTTTTATAGGAACTCTGTTTTCTGTTAAGAATAAAAAAA
The DNA here is from genome assembly GCA_949316185.1 of Pyrausta nigrata. NCBI lineage: Eukaryota > Metazoa > Arthropoda > Insecta > Lepidoptera > Crambidae > Pyrausta > Pyrausta nigrata. The sequence goes on along the minus strand of OX438957.1, from coordinate 15,725,411 downwards.
GGCTTGATAACTAGTTTTGGTGGTTGATTGAAAGCTAGTAGGTACTTATTCTGTTATTAAAAAAATAACTAATAACAAGAAAAGTTTTATAAAAATGTATGAATGAGATATGGGATTAGGTGTTAAAGTGCAAACTTATTTGATTCCTTAATAATATGTTTCTAACAAAAGCAGCAAGTACAGTGGTCATCTTTTCAGCATCAATAAAAAAAAGATCCAACATGATTTTATTAAGTTCAAGTCGAGCAATAAGTATTATTTTAAAAGTATCGTATAATGATATACTTTCTTGGCAATCCTGTATAGCTTCGGGCTATAACTTAAGCGTTATTTACATAGTCGCCTGCATTGACACTAAAAACTTAATTACATTATTTGTAGGAAAACATAGAGTTAGCGCAAACTTGTTTTAATCAAGTGATAAGTACCTATTTACCTAATACATACGAGTATAATAGTACGTAGCAATCACCTTATTAGTGATTTAATCACAAATGTTGAGAAATTCTAATATATTACATTTTTTTATAAAATGTTTGAGATTTAAATTAAAAAAATAATCTTCAAGTACCTATCTTCATACAATCTGGTTTTTAGAATGACTCAACCGTGAAACGTTGTGTTTATTACTAACACTTCATAGTAATTGAATAGATAGTACCTTATTACTTACCATTAACATTTTTCTTAGTTGATGCTTATTAGATAAGTGTCAAAATGTACTTACACCCACATTATCAAATGGGTGTGAATACCAAAGACAGCGATTGGTAAAATTAACATAATAATAATTAGTTTGTTGTTATTAATAGACAGACATTTGTCCGCAATCTCACCTGATGGTAGGCGACGATGCGGCCGAGGATGTGTCATGTCTCACTGTAACAGAAGTAAGTAGTGAAGAAATTTAGTAAAGATAAAATCTAAACATACCATTACAGACTTACAAATGCTTACTTGTAAATGTTAGTTACTACTACCGGTAGTCAAAGAAAAAATAACGATAGCTAGATATTACATCACAGCTGACCATCCTAAAACTACTCCTGACCTCCAACTCGGATTCAGATGAGGTGTGAAGATATTTTAGTCATAACTACGACTAGATATTCATTTAATAGGTACACCTCAAGGATATTTAATCACTTCAAACTTAAGCTGTGCTTAAAGACGGCACTCGTATCAATGGTTTTTAGTGGCATTTAATATAAATTACTACGCAAAAACAATTTCAGTGTTATTACAAAAAAAATAGACCAGGATATAAGCCGACAACAGAGGAATGGATGACACATTCGTGACATGACCTAATAACCCTATTAACGCTTTTCTAATTGGCTAGCTAATAGCTTAGTCCTGTCTGAAACCCGGTATTAAGTTTTTGGGATAACGGGGTTAAAGTTTTAGCGGTGATTAAGCAGCAGATCGGATCATATCAGACAAATTAAGCAATTTGCAAAATGTGTGTTTTGTGGTTTCATAATATACCCTATGTTTTATAAAAGATTACACTAATAAAGACTTTGTTTAAATGTCAGTCCAGTCGTGATATCTTGTTGATCTCTTGAATAGAGAATTTGACGTGTGTTACAAACATGACCCTTGTTAAACTCATATCACAATTAATGCTATTGAGTAATGTGGCAAGTGACATTAGTTGATTAGATTTATTTGATAATAATTTAGCAGAACAATTGAAGAAATATTGGACGTCAGTCAAATAATAAAAAATAATAATAAATGAATGGTTTACAATCTTACTGACTTCGCTGGTGACCCAAAGTGGTGTTGTAACGGTAGGCTCCGTTAAGTGGCACCTGGTAGCTACCACCCTCCCACCGGAGCCCGGCGCCAAGCAGCTTGCTGTGTTCCGTCGGTGAGTGGGAGTGCCAGAACCTTCTGGGTGAGTTCGCTCCACGTTAGCGTCAAGAGCAAACCCATTTCAAATTATAATTAATAGAATCAGGCGTTACTTTGCGGAAATCCATTATCAGATGGGAAAAATAAAATACAATTATTTTGCTTTAAATTTCCGCTAAGAGACGCTAGCGCAGGCAACAAAACCACACCAACCGCAACCGCTTTGAGTACCAGTTCAGGCAAATGCAGAATGCACCCTCCCTCAATACGCATGCACTACAGCTAATGCAGTTGTTAGTTACCAACACCAACGTGCAAAAAACCTCGACGCGTTTCGCCACTCCACGCGGCATCCTCAGGAGATGTTGTCGCCTCGGCTGAGCACGGACGACCGTCGTCCGTGCTCAGCCCGCATGCTGTAGTGCATGCGTATTGAGGGAGGGAGGGCGGTGCATTCTGCATTTGCCTGAACTGGTACTCAAAGCGGTTGCGGTTGGTGTGGTTTTGTTGCCTGCGCTAGCGCCTCTTAGCGGAAATTTAAAGCAAAATAATTGTATTTTATTTTTCCCACCATTTCAAATTTAAAAAAGTGGATCTTTTTGCTAGGGTTCAGCAAGCGTGGCAGGGGCTTATTTTAAACGCTCCAGATAAAATACTTTTGGCGATGTTTTCATTGCGTTTTCTTGTGGTTTCAATGTAGTGATCACTATAGTCTTTTTCTGAGTTAAGTGAGAGTGGTTTTACTGAAATCGCATTTTCTGCTTAAGATAATTTAGTACCAAAAAGTTTCGCATCAGCAATTTCAAACATTCGAAACAAAAATTCACTTCTGGATATGGAATGACCTTAGTTTACACTTTTAATGTGCTTAGCAAAAATAGACTTCGTTGTATTTTTGTGTGCTTATGACTATGAAAAGGACTAGTAAAGTCTAAAACAGTATTCTTATTTATGAGTTTTCTATGTCTAAAATAATTCAATTGTTCTGACTTGAAGGTACTTTGATGTAGGTAAGTCTAGCTGACGCATCGTTATTTTCGGTCGTAACTTTATCGCGTGAACTTTTAAGGCAGTAAATTAACACAAAATAAAGGGATGAGCTTGGTTTAGGCAAAGGTCAGCACTCGACCTTTCGCTACTGTTGCTGGCATGCGATCTGTATCTCTGACAGGCTCAGAATTGCTATTTTTGTAGCAGATAAAAGTTGACCGAAAAGTTGATTGTGATCATTTTTCAAACACTGCACATGATTCAAGTTTATTTTAAGCTACTGCCTTTAAGATACAGCTGTTGCCTGCTACTTTGCGTAGAATTGATAATCCATACTTAATATTATAAATGCGAAAGTGTGTCTGTCAGTCTGTTACCTACCTCTTAATGCGTAAACCACTGAACCGATTAAGATTAAATTTGGTATGGAGACAGTTCGAGACCCTGGAAAAGACATAGGCTACATTTTGTCGCGATATAAAAATATTAAGGGTGTGAAATGGGGAATGAAAGTTTATATGAAAAATCCAACACTTGCGGGCGAAGTCGCTGGGAACCACTGGTACAAAATAAAGTGAATTCGAAGTTCACGCGGACAAAGTTGCCAGTCAAGAATAAAGTTCTTAAACCAACAATGTCTGCTGTTGCTTATTCTTAACTTCCTTGAAAACACTTATCCGCGTGTGCCACTTGGCACCAGAGGCATAATTTCGTACCACTTTCTTCCTCAAAATTATTATTATTAGCGTTATTACTAAAATTGCTTTATTCGATTTTTTTTTGTGTTTCATTGTTGGTTTAAAAATACCACCATTACTGGTCGTTATTTGTCCAACGTTGCCTTTTGCGGAGATGAAAACCTTTTACAATTTACCCAAATAACTTTACCCAAAACAAGAGGATAACAATTTATTTGCACATACAAAGACATGTTCCTGAAGAAAACTTTAATCGGCCTTAAATCAGTTGCTTGAGCGGATGAAAGTCAGGCTCAGTTTACACAATAAAAAAAAAATGGTATTTTAGCTTACAATCTCTTACAATCTCATGAGTTGTTGCGACATATTATTATTACTTATATTACCAAGAACTTGTTTCCGTTTTTGAAACCTAATGCTATCTTCAAAATCACTCATTATCAAATTTAAGAGCTAGGCTCTTGTCGGTGGAGTTTTTTTCCATTCCTCTCTGCTTTCCGCCCTTCTCTTAACCTCCTGATACGACCCGACATTTATCTTTTCTTTTATTTTCTGCATGTAGCTTATTCTTGGTCTTCCTCGCTTCCTTTTTCCTTCTATTCTTCCTTCTATTATCGTTTTAATAAAATTGTCGTGTCGAATCAGGTGGCCTAACATTCGTTCCCTCCTACACTCTATTGTTTCCATCAATCTCCTTTTTTCCCTAACCATAGACAAAACTTCTTCATTTGTTTTCTTCTCCGTCCAACTTATACGCTCCATTCTCCTCCAGCACCTCCTTCAAAATCACTAGTTAACTTTAATTTTCACATAAAACTCAAGTTGTTAGCAGCGCCGTAGCCGTACATCGGCTTAGGGGACATTTTATTACTGATTTCAGTAATTTTTATTATGATTTCATTGTCTGTACAACACCTAACCACATTGCCAATTCTGCAACCCCGGAGGCACAACGCAGCTTATAATTATTGTAACATACACTCTCATTACCGGGATCGCTCGAAGGCACCGCGTATCGATATTCGGCCACTGAAGCATCGATACTACTAAATCGATAATCGGTGATATAATTTACCGTTCACATAATCTGGATGTAGTGAAACTTAGAGAAAGCAAAGATGCAACGCCCTTTAATTGGTTTGATTGAATAAGAAAATGTTTAATCGTTTTATTTATGGTCGACTATCGACTATATTCGGTCCAAATGGGAATTGCGTGTTAGCAAACAACACGTTATGTGTTTTATAACAATAATACGGCTATAAAATTGTAGTTTTATTATAAAAAGAGATACGAATGTTTGAAAATCTAACTTTCATTTGGCGTCCAAGAAATCTATGTAATTTACAAAAACAACATTGAACGAAAGCTGTATTAACTGCTTATCAAAAAGAAAAATATTTCAACTTTACAACAATGAATTTTAACAAATAAATTTTAAGACTAATTAAATAAACGAAATTAAAATAAATAGCATTTTAAAAAATAATGCACTAAAGTATATTCAATTTTTGTAGTAAGGTAACTTAACCTACCTGAGTAATATTTATACGTATATAATAGTGATATTTACACACGGCATGCACTATAGTCTGATCGCTTATCTGTGACGTCGCCTGGGGTACAGGGGTGGTGCAGGGGTAGACGAGAACGGGGGTCCTGCGGACCGGGCGGCAGTCACTTGTGGATTGATTTGAAATTTGAATTTTGAAATTCGGAATTCGCATTCTTTTCAAAATTCCCTGTTTCACTCAATCAAATCCCTGTTTTTAGGGTTCCGTAGTCCGACAAGGAACCCTTACAAGATCGTTCAGTCCGTCCGTCCTAGTTTGTCACAGCAGAATTTCTTTTACGTTTATGGACTGATTTGCATGTAACTTGGTTCGGGGATACTTCATAATAGATCTCATTTTTAAAAATACGAAAAATAAAATTACCCCTTTTAAGTTTACCTCTCCATACATGTAAAGGGGGGGTGAATTATTTTTTTGAGTGCACCCCCTTGTGTGGGGTATCGTCTAAAAGGACTATGAAAATAAGGTAGGGTTTCCATACAACACTTTTTTATCAGCTTTACCATTTGCGAGATATAGCCCGCCGCTCGTTTACACGGTGTCCCACCCCCCCCCCCCCCCCTGTAATTTCTAAAGTCTTGGTCCTATAAACCTATAAATTTCAAATCACTCACGTAAAGAAACAGGCGCGGAACTCTAATTTAAAATTGTTTCGGGTATCCTGTGATGAATACTTTTGAAATAATAAATAATTTTTTTTTTTTTGTCTATACTGTCTAATGTTTTAAGTTAATGGTACGGAACCCTTCGCGCATGAGTCCGACTCGCATTTAGCCGGTTTTTGTATACTCCTGCACCTCTGTACCCTCCGCAGGCGAGGTCACAGATAAGCGGTCAGACTTTACATCAACCTACTCTGATCTGTCTCCGCAACCATATTTCAACCTTATGTTGATCAGAGTTCCATGTCATTGGAGATATTTTGACAAATTTGGGAAGGTTGATGAGTTACCTTATGTTTTTCTGACTTCTCTACGTAAAACACAAAACATGTAAGTACCTGATTCTCTGGCCCAAGTAGAGGCCAGCCCTTGTATCTTGAGTAAGAATCAGTATGGCCATCCAGAGAGGTAATGTGGCCAGCCTTTTGGGCATTTTCCCACAGGGCAATATTCTTGAAGGGATGATTTAAGCTGTCACCAATTTAAGTCGTTTTCTGTTTCCTTAATAATAGAGTTTGCCCCCAAAATAATAGATTTGCCACCAAAATCTAGTCACCAAACAAAATTAAATCAGTTTCACAAAAAATCAACTTAAATCATAGAGATATAGGGTCTGGTATCAAATTAATATTTTTGAATGTATTTTAATAGGTTTGTCCTAATAAGTATTGAAGCAAATTAATTTAAAGTCACCAATAAATCATATTTTTGTCGCTAGAAAATTTCAAAAAGTTTAAAAAAAATTTGGAGTTATCATCATCACCGTTTCAACAAAAACAGTCTACCTACTACTTTACTGGACATATGCCTCCCCCAAGGATCTTAATTCTCACAGGTAAAAGTAGTATTTAGATTAAATTTCTAGTAGAATAATAAATAAAACACATAGATTACCTACGTGAAATAATCAACATTTATTATTTAATAAAATAAGTATTACTGAATAACTAGGGCTGGTTTGGACTTTGCAGGGCGCCCCTTTTTCTTTAGCACATTTTTGGCTTATAGTGGGGGGTTAGCCAGCTTCAAGCGTATTGCTAATCCGACAATATGTTTGCGCCAATTTGGCGCCGCCTATTTGAATATTTTTTTCATTCAAATTGACAATTTTTGTATTAAATAGGTAACGAACAAAACTATTTTGACAACTCAATGAAATAAACTGTTACCACTATATTGGTGACAGAATAACAAATTAAAGGGAATCGCAGTCTGGGATCAAAAATCGATTTTTTTGGTGACGGATCTACTATTTTGAGGACAAACCTATTATTTAAGTAACAAAACTTTATTATGAGAACGAAGTTTATATTCAATCAATGCACTACAATTTCTTTGGTGATCCATCTTTTATTGTAAACGTATATTTACATTAATTTGGTGATTCATACCTGGGAACACATTTGTTTATCTGAGAACGAAAATATTTCGTGGCGATAGATCTAATTATTTAGGGATACAACTTGATGACAAATATAAATTTTGGTGACAGAAAATATAGTTCCCGTTCTTAAAGCCGATGTATAATATATAAGTAAGTAGATTCGTTTTTTTGTACTAATATTCATTTTTGTGTTTTATAGTGTAAGTCTTTATTCTTGTATATATTTAAGCTTTAAAAATATTTTTGTGGTGAGATAAATAAAGTACCTGTAAGTACCTTATAATTATAATAAAAAGCCGATGGATGTGCAAGTTTTTTTTTTGATAACTCGGTGCTTTTTAAGTTTAATTTCGGCTTTTACCTTTTTTTTCCAATAATAAGCTTAATTCATCATCATTCGACCCAATTAATTGCAATCGATTAATCGAGTATCGGCTGAGTCCGAATGATAAGCTTGAACGCGGAGCATCGAATCATATTAATGAGTCGACAATTTGTAAATGTAAGTCCTGGAACCCTACTATGTATAAAAACGATGACCTTTTTTTTCACTCTATCCGTTCTTGTCTTTCATGCAATAACATTATATTTGAGGGTGACAGCTTGTGTTAAAGTGACACAGAAAATGTAAATATCGTGTTCACCCGAAGAGTTTTTAAAATTGGAGTATTCTGATGTCGAGTAAATTATTGTACTTTTTTACCTTTCGAAGATCGGAAGACCGCCAGAGGTCTGATAACAATTGATTTTCTATTGTGTCTGGAAACATGAATTAATTTAAAAATAAAAACAACTTTTTTAATTCAGCGACAGTTTCATAAACAAGTAATCACAATATAAGTTGACAGCATGTATCACATTTTAATTACTGGCCGTCAAAATTAGCTTATTTTCAGTCAAATGATCTTAGTACCTCTAGTTTGTCTTAGGACCCAAGAAAATGGAGATTAGATTTCTATCAGTAATTTAAACAGAATGCTGACCATCACGCAACAGTCCAAGAAAGTGTATACAGGGTGTCCGGGTTTCAACTAGCGACAATTTAAGGGCCTTTATTTATCCAATTTTAGAGACATAATCCTAAGACAACTTTTTTTAGAAATTTACATTTTTGGGTTAAGTTTCGTAATAGGTTTAAAAACTATTTAACTGTTTTAGATTTGTAGCAAGATTTCTTAAAAAATATATTTCCTTAATGACGGTTTACGGTTGACGGTTAAACTTTACCAAACTCTAAAAAACCAACCAATCCTAACAGCATGATCTAACAAACTCTGTATGAAAGCATGTTTACTCGGAACAGAAGCAACTCGACATCGTCTCTGCCAACTAAGCTTAATTACTATAATTACAAACAACAAAACAAGGAGAAAGACAATCTGGATTCACAGACCGATACTCTGCCGATTGCCAGTGACGACATAATATCAGACCATGAAGAATGGCAAAGGGATGAAATTCCCACTAGAAGAAAGAAAAGGAAAGAAACAAGTCCAATTCACAATGACGGGAATAAAAAACAATTCCCCAGACTTTGTGATTCCTAAACGCAATAGTTTTGAACTACTCGATACGGAGCCTACGAATAAAACCAACAATACAGATAAAGTATATGTACCAAAACCAGAACCCATCTTTGTTACGGGCGTAATTAATGTAAATTCTCTTAAAGATGTACTAAACAAATTTGTAAAAAGCGATCTTTACCTCATGACCACACTAAGATCTGGGCACGTCATAAAAATTATACCTAAAGACATCCAGACATACAAAACGATTCGAGAGAATTTCATTGCCGATAATATCTCACACTATACTTACTAGCTTAAAAGCGAGCGAGCGTACAGAGTAGTATTACGCGGACTCCATGCTTCAGAAAATACCACAGAAATTTCAAAAGAATTGTATGAAATTGGACATGAAGTGAGACAAATAGTCAATATCAGACATCGAGCCACAAAGGAACCGTTGCCTGTTTTTTATGTCGACTTAGAACCAAAACCAAACAACAAAGCCATTTTCGATGTAAAATACTTGAATAACATAAAGATTACTTTTGAAGCCCCATATAAGAAAAAGGAAATTATTCAATGCAAGAGGTGTCAGAGGTTTGGGCATTCCAAGAACCAATGTTTCAGGCCCTATCGCTGTGTTAAATGCGGTAGCGCTCACCCTACAACAACATGTACCAAAAAACCAGACACTGAGGCTACTTGTGCGAACTGTGACGAAAAACACCCCGCTAGTTACAAAGGATGCAAAGTGTACAAACAGTATAGAGAAAGAATTCTTAAATTAGACCCTAAGACAAAAGAAACACCAATGCCTAGCAATATAGAGATGAAAAACCCGGGTCCCCACCCGAGTTCAAAGCCTAACTGCACAGATAATCAAAACCTAATTAAAACCTATTCAGAAGCAACGAAAACCAAAAAACAATATACTCAAAAAGACATAAAGAACGACTTGGCCGACCTTACTGACTTAATGGACATAATGTTCGAAAAACTACAACATTCGATGTTGACAATGATGGAAAATATCATGGACAAAATGATGGACCGTATGGTCCAGCTAGTCAGCAGCCTGGTTAAAAAATGACCCGAAACCTCCAAGTAGTCACTTGGAACGCCAACGGCTTGACGGAACGACGTCAAGAACTAGAAACTTTCCTCAGAACAGAAATGATTGATATTGCACTAATCTCTGAAACATGATTCACACCGAAGACACACATAAACTTTAATAACTATACAGTGTATACAACTAATCACCCAACTGGGAATAGCCATGGAGGAACAGCAGTGATTATTAAAAGCAACATTAAACACTACCCTATTGAGAAATACCGAACAGAAAAAATACAAGCAACATCTATTAAACTTGTAGACAGCAAACTAGAAACAGTATTCTCTGCTGTATACTGTCCTCCAAAACATACTATAACTGCCAGCGACTTCGCAAATTATTTTTCTACATTGGGTAACAGATTTATATGTGCTGGCGACTGGAATTCAAAACATTTAAATTGGGGATCTAGGCTGACTAACACTAGAGGAAGACAACTTTGTAAAGCCACAGAAGAGATGAAGTTAGAATGTCATTCCGGCAGAGAACCTACCTATTGGCCTACCGACAGACTAAGAATCCCAGACTTATTAGACTTTTTTATTGTTAAAAACATAGATAGTAACTACTTAAACATAGAACCACGTAAAGATCTCACATCTGACCACACACCAGTTATACTGAATGTTGCTACAACAGTTAATCTGGTAGAATCCCCCCTTAGAATATACAACTTGAACACTACAGACTGGACAATCTATAAAAATATCATCACGACAGAGACAGAACTAAAGACCAAGATTAATACAATAGAAGAACTCGAAAGACAACTGGAACAACTTAATATGACTATTCACATTGCTGCCAATTCTGCAACTCCAAAAAAGACAGGTAAAGGAAAACCTATGAAACAAAACTCATATCCAAAGGATATTAAAGAGATAATACAAGAGCGCCGTCGTTTGAGAAAAACCTGGCATACTATATCCCAGTGATAGGACTGCATTCAATAGTTTCTCAAACGAACTCAAAGGCCTTATCAGCACCCTAGAAAATGACAATATTCAACACTATCTTTCGAACCTAGATCCAACGAGAGACACAAACTACTCGCTGTGGAAGGCTACCAAGAATCTAAAGCGCCCGAAAATCCACATATCTCCTATAAATGATGGAAAAGGAGGATGGGCAAGATCAAATAAAATAAAGGCAACAATCTTTGCAGAACATTTGAAAACAGTTTTCCAACCATTCCCTGAAAACAATCCCGAACAAACTATGAAAATCAAGAAATACATTGAATCTGCGCACCAAATGTGTCTTCCACTAAAAAGTACCAGCCCAAAAGAAATCATGAAAGAAATAAGAAACCTTAAGGAAGGTAAAGCACCCGGCTATGACCTCATCGATGCCACATTACTTAAAAACCTGCCTCATAAAGGTGTAATGAAATTAGTTAACATCTTTAATGCCAGCTTAAGTCTAGAACATTTCCCTGGGCAATGGAAAATTGCACATGTAGTCATGGTACCGAAACCCGGTAAACCCCCACACGAAGCTACTTCATATAGACCTATCAGCCTGCTACCATTTATTGGCAAACTGTTTGAAAGGATATTGCTTAACAGGATGAAAGAACATCTAAGTGCAGTATTACTGAACCATCAATTTGGATTTCAGGAAAAACACGGGACAATTGAACAGGTACACCGTATAATTGACACCATTAGCAGATGCCTTGAAAATAAATTATATTGCTCGGCAGTCTTTTTGGATATCAGCCAAGCGTTTGATAAGGTATGGCATGACGGCCTCCTGTTCAAGATAAAAAAGCATCTCCCGCATTGTCTATTTCGAATACTTAAATCTTACTTAGATAAAAGATGCTACCAAGTGAAGTACAGCGATGATCTCTCAGAAGTACACGAAATAAAATCAGGTGTCCCTCAAGGCAGTATCTTGGGCCCTGTACTATACCTAATTTTTACAGCAGATATCCCAACAACTGACTACACCACGACTGCAACTTACGCTGACGATACGGCATTACTGTCGGCTCATAGCAACCCAGAAACGGCTTCATCACAGTTGCAAAACCACCTAACAGAAGTTGAGACGTGACTGAAGCGTTGGAGAATAAAAGCCAATGAGAGCAAATCGGTACATGTAACATTTACACTTAGGCGAGAAACATGTCCACCAGTAACGCTAAACTGCAAAGTTATCCCTCAAGATAATAACGCAAAATACTTGGGCATGCACTTAGACAGAAAACTTACATGGCAAAAACATATTTGGACAAAGCGGAAACAACTAGATGGAAAACTGCGGTCACTGAACTGGTTATTGGGACGCCAATCACAACTAAATCCCAACAGCAAGATGCTAGTGTATAAAACTACCATAAAACCAATCTGGACTTACGGAATACAGTTGTGGGGAACTGCCAGCAATAGCAATATAGATATCCTGGAAAGATTCCAGACCAAAGCTCTGAGAACAATGTTTGGCATCCCTCATTGTATAAGTAATAGATACTTCGATAGATACTTCGACTTCGGCCTAAAAACAGTTCGGCAGGAAATAGCTCAACACAGCCTGAAGTATCAGAAGAAGCTGACCGTCCATGTAAACAAACTGGCACACGCTCTAAGTGGAGAAGATGCTCTTCAGTATACCCGGCTAAAAAGAAGTGACATACCGAGCCTACATAAAAGATTTACCACTTGACAACAAGAGAGTCGTGTGAAAAGAATTTTCACACAAGTGTGGCTCTTGAGGAAAACATAAACTGAGAAATCAAACAAAGAAGTGGCTTATTGTTGGGAAACAGATTGCCATGAAGCAGAAATCATCAAAAAAAAAAAATGACGGTTTACATTTCAAATGAATCATTTTCGTAACCTGTAGGACCTTCAGATCCATAGAAAAAGTTTTTTTTATAATTGAAATGGCTGCCATTTCAAGATAGGGGGAAGTTAGAACCCAACATAAGGGTTTTTTGTCGATAACATTTGATGAACTAATAGCCTATAAATTTATCGCTCGTCCAAACCCGGACACACTGTATAATAGACGTTATGTCGCCGAGAAAGTTCCCGACACCCACAACCGAAGGCCAAGTTATGATTATTGGCGATAATAACTTGATTGTCGATGGCTGCCTAAATTGTGGCTAAAATGCAAATGATTGCATTGCTAAGTATAGCCTCCCCCTATTTATTTCGCTGGCTTGTTTGGCAACGTTACTGTTATTGGGTTTTGATAAATTTTGTGGGATATTAGCTTTCGTCCGCGCAGTCCTATTGTTTTTTTCATTTCTATTGTAGTGTCTGGGAATAACCCTTCTTCTTCTCAGTTTAAGTGATTGTGGTACAGGTAATACGTAAAAAAGTAGTAAATAAAATTGAGTTTTTAGTGTTTGTTATTTTTTTTTCACGCGTTAGTATCTTAATTAATTTAGATTTTTTGGTGCAGACTGTAAAACGACGTGAATTTAGAAAAAAAAGAAAAGTCCTTAATTTTTGCTCTAGAATTAGGATTCAATTACTTTGTAGAACAATTATTTAAAATATTAGGCTCAATCTTAGAGTAAGTGCCAATTTTTCCACTGTTATTATAAATTAAGGGCTGATGAAGTAAATATACATACAGTGACTGTTTTTGAATGTCGTTCAATATGATTGTCCACAGATGATGTGATGTTATTTTAATCAGTCGTGTTGTGTTTTATTTAAGGTAATTTTTTATCTGACCACTGAAAAATCACCCTGAAACTAGAAGGGATAATTATAATAGCATCGATCCAAAAATAGTTCGACTCAACAACTCCGCTTTGCTACCCAAACAACCGAATAGATAGTGGCGAAATACTTCCAAACAGTGATAGACAGAAATTATTGAAGCATCCAACTTTATCGGACTATTCATGAGGCTACTGGCGTATCTTCCTCTTTTGTTTCAATCTAAGGCTTCAATAAATATTTAACGTTATCGCGAATAAATTCTTTCTTGCTTACAAATGGTTCGGAATAAGATTCTGGTTGAGTTATTGCGTCGATATTTCGGGTGTCAACACTAATGCGTATTTGGACATCATCAGACCATTTCTTTTTTTTGTTTGCTTAATTAGTTTTGACTTTGCCGTTTCATTGCCTCGAGCTCGTATTGATTTATCTTTTGGATAAGAAATATAAATTGCATCTGAAAGTCTTGAAAACAGTTGATTTGATGTAAACAAGTCTGTACTACTTTTAATAGACTAATAATAAAATATGTATGTACACACGACTGCACGTCAGACTACCCCACTTTTACCTAGAGATTGCCTCTATTTCCTACGTAATAAAGGCTGTTTCCGTAGTTCAAATAAGTAACCTGACGTGCTGCCAACTGTACCAAAAACAAAATAATTGCGGCCTTAATATTAATTTCAATAAAAGTACGATCGATAGTGTTATAATAACTTTTTATTGCACGCCATAAAAAAAAAAAACATAACAAAGTATTTTACACACAAAGATGTACAAAAAATGCGGAAAATCTTATCCAGATTACCTTTGGATATTATTGAGATATTTTTTTCCATTACGTAATTCTGAACGAGATATATTAAAAATTAAAATCTTGGATAACCAGAATATTCTTGTACCTTATTAAGAGTCCATGTTCCATAGCACCACAGAGCATCATAACTCTGCCACGACGCCGAGTACCATACAATTAGAGCGAAACATTTCCTTATCACTACGAGGCCATGTCTCCTTACTTAACCGATAATCAAGGAGAAATAATTTCTAATCAAAATCCTCACAACACTTCCTAGGGATAAATCTTTAGCTCAAACATGGGATCTAACCGCACCGAGCCTTATGCAAACAATTTTGGATCTTAGTCTTTAGAAATATGGTTTACATTTGAGGGTGGATCGAGAGAATTGATAGTTAACGCGCTGATTGCGCAATAGATCGATGCATATGTAAATATGCTCATGATACTGTTCGTCGTCTATGAATATTCACACACCGCCCCAAATACTTAAAAACATGCCTTATCAATAAACGCGTTAATGCTTATGCGCAGACGGATGGCACTTAAGGTATTTGCTGTGGTCATTTAATTGTCCTATACGATTTCATTATCTTTTCCTTCAGGATTTTTGCTAATTGTAGGAGTTTTGCTAATAGCTTCTAGTCATTTAGTTGATAGGTAACCAAATTTTCATGGAGTTGTCTAGTGGGGACAATACTTAACAAGGAGTTTTTTGTTCAAATCAAATCAAATCAAATCAAATAATTTATTTGCATTACATGTGTGTAAGTAAAGCTGGTACAAAATTAAATATGTATTGCGCATCACTTGCACCCTGCAAGGGCATAGCAAATTATTATACAAGTATTCTTTAGTAACTATTCCTTAAAACTTATTTTAAAATATAGGTTCAAGCCTTTGTACCAATTTAAAACTAAATACTTATAAATTTATGTGTCAACATTTGAAAATAAATATATATATATTGATAAGTAGGTATCTATTCCAAAACATATATTCGCTATTTATTGCATAATGGTATAATATTCATTTACGTTATAGTAACACTCTTTACATAAGTATTCATATAAAGACGTTAAAAATTTTTCATATTCATTATTTACTCTTATATATTTAGGTAGAGCGTTATATAGCCTTACTGCCATAGAAAAGGGTCCTGAGGCATGTAACACCAATTTACTAGTAGGCAATACAAGTTTGTTTCTTGTTCTTAAAACCATAGTTGTTGTACAATTTTCATTTGAATCTACGAACATTTCTATATTTTGCCTAACTATTTTACAAATTTCAAATATATATAAAGACGGAACTGTTAATATTTCATATTGTTTGAAATATGGTTTGCAGCTGTCCATAGGGTCTATGTTGACGAGTATTCTAATGAATTTCTTTTGCAGAGTTAATAATTTTGGCGCGTCGCTGCTGTTTCCCCATAGCGCGATGCCGTAGCGCAGCCATGAGTGCGCATACGCATGATACGCAGTTTTAGCGGTGTTTGTATCTGTGGACCTTTTTAGTTCATTAAGTGCATAGGTAAATCGCGATAATTTGCCTGCTATGTATTCTATATGGGCTTTCCAGTTTAAGTGGCTGTCAATTTTTATCCTAATAGTGAAAATGTATCGTCACATTCCAGCTCTACATTATTTAATGAGAAATGTATATTTAGTGGTAGTTTTTGATGAGGTCTGAAGACCATTAACTTTGTCTTTTTCAAGTTTATTGTGAGGTTGTGGTCACGTAGCCAAGATTCTAGTTTATTGAAAATTTGTAATAGTTTTCCATTTAGTTCTGAATCATCAGGGGTAGATAATATTATGGACATATCATCGGCAAATAGGATACTGGGTTCTTTTATGATTTTAGGTAAATCATTTATGTAAATTAGGATTTTTTTTTGTTTGCCATAAATAAAAAAAAACAATAAATATAATATACAAAAAAAGCTTAAACTAAAACTAAACGTTATATTAGTATTTACAATTATATTATATGACGCATTATTATTTTATACGTATTAAATACAATTAAATTGAATTTCGTAAAAACTTGCAAAATAATTGCTTAAGTTGTAAAATAATTATAAAATACAATTATTAAACGCTACAAAAAATACAAAAAGAATTTAAAAATATGTAAAGAATCAACACCATGTCGAGCCTGGGGCCCAATTCTGACGCCTTCGATATTATGTCACATCCGACAATTAATTTTCGGAAAAACATGGCGGATATCAGAAAATCTAGACGTTACATATTCTTGTATTTTATGTAAGGCAGCTAGGGGCGAGACATCACTGAACGAAAACGCAACGAGAGGAGATGTATCATTCATTTATCCATCAATAGGATTTAACTGGTCATGTCTGTATCAGAACCGACGGGCGTTAGAGTAGTAAGGTTCTCGAATGGAGACCACGTCTCAGGAAACGTAGTGTTGGACGCCCCCCTGCTTGGTGGACCGATGACCTGAGGAAGGTGGCCGGTGGTGGCTGGATGCGAGAAGCGGACGACCATGAAAGTTGGCGCAGGCCTATGTCCAGCAGTGGACTGCAATAGGCTGATATGATGAGGATTTAACTATTGATACAGCTTTCATAAATAATGAAATTCTGTTGTTGGTACAGTCAGCATGTCAGGTCATCATGTGAATTGAACTACGTAAACAGCTTTTATTACGTAGGGAATAGAGGTGGTCTCAAGGTCAAAGTGGAGTAGTCTGACGTGCAGCCGTTTGCACTCATTTTGTGCCTCGTCGCGACTTTAGTGGACTGGCTTTAAGATTCGGACATGCGTGCTGAGCAAAGTGCACAGATAAAATCATCATACTTCTAGCGTTATCCCAGTTGTGCTCTCGCACGCGAGGGCCCAGGGTCCGCTGACCAAGATCCAGGTTGTGGCAGATCAGGATATTACATTAGAGCGACTGCCATCTGACCTCCGTGACCCTGTTACCATGGGAACCTGGCCAGTTTGGATCATGGTTACACATGCAGTCGCCTTCGAATGTGCAGGTTTCCTCACGATGTTTTCCCTCACCGTTAGAGCATCGGTTAGTGAAACAACTAATGTACATAACTCAGAAAAAGTAATTGGTACATGGTGGCACGTGGGATCGAACCGGCACCTCCCGCATGAGAGGCAACCTGCTAGCCACTGCGCCACCGACGCTCCAAAGTGCGTAGATAAAATACTAACAAAAAAATTCTTGAACAGCAAACAACGTAATGAAGCTTAAGATTTTTCATTTAAAACAGGAAGTCGACGATTCGAATAGAGAACAGTACAGCAATTACTCCATAGGTAAGTATGATAAGTGTTCAATGCGAAGTAAGGGAATTATTTAGATACTAGCGACAGGCCCCGGATCCGCATGGTTAAAGTTAAAATTGTTATAAGCTATCCTCAAATTAAGATAGTCATGTATCTTCATCACATACTTTTTTGTAATCTCGCTATTTTGTTTAAATGAGCTTGTTATTGACTCTTACTAGACTATACTACACTCTATGTATATAGGGTCTAACGAAATTAGTTATCAACCGGCAAAGGGGGATATCTATACATCACACTGATCAAGCTCACCAAATTTGGGCTAAAAATTCAGGCTAGTTATCGAGATATTCAACAAAACATTCGCATTTCTCAGTTGTTAAAAAACACACCATTTACAGCTGTTTAACTACTACACTGGCAAGTGCGTACGCCCACAACCATAGCCGACTGACAAGGGTGCACACCAACAAAAATAGCCGCCAGCGCAAACCTAAAGTAAGCCCTAACTTAATGGTATACAGTTGTAAATTACTTGTCAAAGCAGCATAATGGCGGCTTGATTAAACACTCTTAAAACGTTTGGTTTGGCATTCAATTTCCCAACCGTATTTCATTGACTTAAGGTTCACATTGTCTCTCGTCTCGGTTCTTTTTCTTCACCTAAAGACAGCTCTAAAACTTCAAAGA
The DNA here is from genome assembly GCA_949316185.1 of Pyrausta nigrata. Lineage (NCBI taxonomy): Eukaryota > Metazoa > Arthropoda > Insecta > Lepidoptera > Crambidae > Pyrausta > Pyrausta nigrata. Next base: position 15,707,162 of record OX438957.1, on the reverse strand, counting down.
ATCCGCTAATAATTCCGCTTCCGTTTGTCGGTATCACTGGATAGGGTGACAACGATTTCATGAAGCTTCTTATCTTTAATTTTTATTCCAGGGTCTTCCAATTTTCCTTCCTTATCTTAATTGAATATTCGTTAATGTTTTGGTTTGAGACCCAAAAAGCTATGTAAGTATTTAATTTTCTGTAGTTTTGAAAACGAATTGTCGTAAGTCGTTTCATTACTCGACCTCATTTAGGTATTAAGAGACAAGCACAAACAACAAAATCATTCGATCGTAGCTTAAAAAATCGTTATCGAACGTGTATTAACCGAATAATTCTTAAGTATTAAATTCCATGAGATGACAGAATTGCATGGATTTAACTGAAATCTACTTTTGCGGTAGGCTTTATAATTAATTATCCTCAGAAAACTTCATATTGGGTAATAAAATTACAACAAAAGTATTTATCGGCGTGGACACCCTGCACTACCACTGCCTACACACACACAGTACGCAACTAAACAAGGCACGTGCGGTAGTCGTACTTACGGCCGCGCGCGCCGAAAGGCGAGCAGCTAGCGAGGCGGTCTTCTGTGTCGCCTATTAGCGCAAGCGTTTAGTGATGTGCGCGGATACGACCTGTGATACGACAGCTGAGAGGAATTTTAATCTACTCAAATATCAGATCAAAGCGATGAATTTTATAATCTTAAAACATTCATTGTTCAGTTACGGACGGATATTTTTGTAACATAATAATGCACTTAATTTGTCTTTATTTTGACACTATCAGAATGTCTACTAATAAATAAGAAAAATGCCACATGTAGATACTAAGGACGAACAGTATCTTTTAGTCCTTGGAAGCATTAAGTAGTGTTATTATTATTATCTGAAACAAAGAAATTGGTTAAGTTTTGATAAATTTAAAAGATAAGGTATGTACCTAAACGTTGTGTTTTTTTATTTTGGGTCTAAGCCACTTTGATAGAAATAATATGGAATGGAGTGGCGTTAAGATCAATTTCTTACAATTCGTTATTCAATATCCCGATTCGATATCGCGAGCGCGACCCGAACATAAGCACATCCCTCGCAGCCGGCGCAGCGGCTCTTTCTCGACTTTCGGCAAAGCGCCCGCGCGTGTACCTATTTATTGCACACAATTTGCTTTTTTGCCTCAGTCTCAGTCTTGTACTTGCTTTCAAATGGTGAGGACGTTTAGTTACATAACGCGATGCCATTTTATTACCACAATGCAATGGTGTGAACCCACGGACAATTTTAGCAGCAGAACAGCGGTTCCGCGACGGGCAGATTATGCCTGTAGACACTAAGTGGCCACGGCTGCCTGTGACAGTGAAAGCGGCTGTCCTGGAGTTTTTTGACCGCCACCCGACGGCTAGCTCAGCTGATGCAGCTGCCACCTTCAACTGATGAACTGCCACCCTCGACTGGATCTGCTTGCGGACGTCCCTCTTCATCTCCGTCGGGGAATGTTCTTTCAGCAAAATGAGCGCCTGCCCACTTTGATCGCGATTTACCTACGTGCCTACTACCTACTGCCTACCTAACGGGCGGGTACGGGCGTCGCTGGATCGGTCGCAGTTAGCGATGGGCAAGGGAAAGAAAAAAATGGGATGGAAAAGAAAAATACGGGAAAGTATGGGAAAAAACGGAAAGATTCGGAAATATTCCAATTCGGCGGGAAAATACTCAAAAGTGGACTTAAATTAATAAAATGCGAGAATTTAGCTACTGTAACAATGGTTTTATGCCTGTAGCACACCCTTACATAAAACCATAACAGCGGGACCACGCTAGTTTTGCCTGTTTGTCAGTTTTATTACACCAAACGTAAACTGCATGTTGTAATGCTTAGATTTATCTGAGTCTTTTTTTCTTTGAGATTCGACGATCCTGTAGTATAATTCCTATTACTGTGCCCACGATGTCGATGATGTTGTGCCCAACAATCAACGCTACTAAAGTAAAAGCAGAAGTTCGGGCCGCCTCTGGGCTTGAAGTTAGCACTTAGAACATTCTGAGTTGCTTGCACCAGGCTAGATTACGAGCACAGAGGTCTTGGCGAGCGCCTCTCAACGTCAACGACAGAGATTGGAGTAGGCTAGGCTTCGGCAGAATGAAGAAGATGAAGAAGAAAACATTTAGCAAAACTGTCTTTTCGTTGACGAATCGCGAATCAGTAGTCATCCAGATAACCGACGTGTCCATATCTCGAGAAGACCAGGAGACTGTGAAAGGCAAAGAACTACCACAGGAACAGTTCAGCAAGGCGGGAAATCGGTGTCCTTTTGAGGGTGGTATTATGATTGGAGCTGGAACACCTTTGATCCCGTATCGAGGCTTCATGACAGCAGGCATGTATAAAGCAGTTGCTATTGATGGAATTGTCAGACCATTCCGAGTTAACCATGGGCACCAATTTGTACTGGTCGATGATAATCCAGATCCAGCTTTATTAGGGCTCTATGTATACCTTTGCTGACGACACGTCGTTGTTGTTCTTTGGGGACTCCTGAGACGTAGCTTTGACCAACGCTCAGGAGGGCTTCAATAGGGTTGCTAATTGGTTAAGGCATAATGTATACGTTGCTAAGACGAAATATGTTCCATTTGCCATGAGGTCAAATTATCTAACATCCTCGACTTATGGTGTTATAGCCCATAATTGTGGTCAATCCCTTCCAGACGAGTGTCTTTGCCCAGAGTTGCAACGGTCTGAATGCATTAAATACCTGGGAGTGTTAATAAATAACACACTTAGCTTTAAACCCCACATTGAGTTACTTGCAGTCAGAATGCGCAAACTCATCTTTGTGTTTAAATCCCTTAAGAATGTCGCTAATCGTAGGGTAATTAAGACGGTTTATTTCGCTCTGAGTCACTCTCTACTAGAATATTGTATTTCTATTTGGGGTGGTGCAGATAAGACGCACCTCTTAACTGTGGAAAGGGCGCAACGAGCTCTACTCAAGGTCGCAGCTGGGCTTCCCTTTCTTTACCCCACTGTGGAACCTGCACAAGGACTGGGATGTGCTTACTGCAAGGCAAACTTTCTTCCTCAGGGCTGTCTTGAAAAAGCACTCAATTAAAATATCACCCTGAGCTGATGAGAGGCAAAAAGCGAACTGGCTCAGTTTGCCCAAAAATCACTCTGCGAACTTCTTTCTCGCACAATTTTTTCTGTTTCCTAGGTCCTTACCTTTATAATAAATTAAACGAACATTTTGCTATGTACCCTCTAAATGTAAGAAAGTTGTCACCAACTACCTGAAGTCTTTGAACTATGACGAAACCGAACAGATTTTATGCCCCTTGGAATGATGTTGTAAGTCAGTTCCAATTTGCTGTCGATACTTGTGAAGTTAAAATTTTTAACCTAACATCACATCACTATTTTCTGGCTTCGTTCTCATACACACGGCTCTCCCGGCAGAACATGCACTCTCTCTCTCACACACACACACAAACACACACTCACACACACTATACTCAAACAACACGTAATGATACATTTCACCTTAACTTCATTTTACTTCACTCTACAAAGTTACTCGTTTTGTAACTCGTAGTTTTTAATTTAGCACTAGTATAATGTTTTACTTTAGTCTCTGCCTTCACTTGTCCTATATATTCATTGGTCATTACATAAGAAATTGAATTGTAAAGAACTGCGAGGGTGGCCTGGTTGACCTGTAGAACAGGTACTATTCCGTTGATAGCTCACTTATCACACTCGGGACTTTAAAAGTATGTTCACCTAGACACCTCGAAGAAAACAAACCTACACGTTTTATTTTCTGAATTTCTTGTTTTTAATAACGAAGATTTAACTTTATTATCACTTGCCTCAAATATTCAAACTTAACAGAAGCCAAACTGCCGTTTCTAATGTAGAGATTTTACTATGACCCGGTTTGTTTATGTCGAGATTTCTCCAATCCTTATCAAACGTCTACATTTCTGCACCAATTCGCGACATCGTTGACACAGTAGTGGGAAGTATACTACAGGATCGTCGAATCTCATAGAAAAAAAGATTCAGATAAATCTAAGCATCAGAACATGCAGTTTACGTTTGGTGTAATAAAACTGACAAACAGGCAAAACTATCGTGTTCCCGCTGTTATGGTTTTATGTAAGGGTGCGCTACAGGCGTAAAACCATTGTTTCAGTAGCTAAATTCTCGTATTTTATTCATTTTAGTCCACTTTTGAGTATTTTCCCTATTTTCCCGCCGAATTGGAAATATTCCGCATACTTTCCCCGAATTTGGGAATAAACCCAACAGTTGGAAATATTCCGGGGAGTAAACCCAACGCTAGTCGCAGTGGGTCGGTTCCCCGGTCAACGCGTTCCCCGACCCCTGACTCAATTAAGCCAGCGAATCCTGAACGCATTTAATGTGGTGAAAAGTGACAGTGACACATAGGTCGTCTTGTGTGTAAAGTTAAACTTTTAATGCCCAAGAAAATAAATAAGTGTTAGTAAATTCTGTTATCAGGTACTTTTTAATGAACTGACTTTGACACATTAAGTAAGTGTAAATTTTGGTTTTAGAGTCCTTGTGCTGCTAAAATGTGATGGAAAGTAATAATAAATTATTGTAAAATGGCATTTTCATTTTATTCTTAACCACTTTACATCTTATTCTGTTAGTAGCAAAATTCAGATTAAACTTTATTACACTTCGGTAGACTTAGATTTAGTTAGATTTTGCAATCTAAGTTTATTTTCATTGATTTGACTAGAATGATTGTTTGTTTTTATTACTTTGCTAACCATACCAGATTTATCACACCAACTTAAAACAAAAGCTTGGTAAAATGTAACATGAAATCATTATCATTAGGTAGGTAGGATCATTTCATTACACTTTTAATTTACACATTCGACGGGCAATAAGAAGGAGATGATTACAGCTTCGAAAGAAAGTAAAAGTAAGTAAATCTATCACCCTCTTAAGTAAAAAATGCGGTTATTCATTTAACTTGCACAGCTAAGTAGTTATCATTTTCACCTAGACGAATACCAGCCAGCTAGGTTTGTCATCTCATCCAAATTGTAGTAGCCTGGGGTCTTACTCTGTAAGATTTCCAACTCTAGCTCTCACTGTCACTTTCTCGCACTATCATGATGACAGAGACGGCTAGAGTAAAAAAAGTAGGCACTTCCAGCCTTTTCGTCTCGACCATCTAACACCTGTGTGTGTGTGAATGCGCTTTGAATGGTGTTCGTGTAACTACACTATCTGTGAATCGACGCATGTGTGTGCGTAAAGATACAGCGTGTTTAATCATTTGCAGTATTTTAATCGAATTATTTTGTTAGAAAACACAACTTTGAAAAATGACTATAAAACTATTGTTCATTTTTTACCATCGTATTCAGTATGATGTATAGATACCCCCCTTTGTCGGTTGATAACTAATTTCGTTAGACCCTGTATATGACTGCCTCGTTGGTCTAGTGGTCAGCACGCTGGGTACTATCCACGAGGTCCCGGGTTCGAATCCCGGGTCGGGCCGAGAGTGTTTGGTTTTTTTTGTCTTGAAACTACTCAGACACAAATCCGGAGTCAGGAAGTTGGTGGTGTAAACACCCCCGTGCCTCAGAAAGCACGTTAAGCCGTTGGTCCTGCCCCTGATCTCTCTAAGGTCATGTCGGTCTGCCGTCTTACCGAATTATGAGAGTGAAGGAACAGAGAGTGCACCTGTGTATTCCGCACACACTTGTGTTGAGATAGGCCGCCGTAGTCGAAATCGGCTAGGAGGACATCATCATCATACTACGCTACGTGGCGTGGACAGAGTCCACTGTGAAGCGAGCTTACCCAGAAGGTTCTGGCACTCCTACGCACCAACAGAATACAGCAAGCTGCTTGGCGCCGGGCTCTGGTGGGAGGGTGGTAGCTACCAGGCGGCACCTATAAAAGATACTTATCCCATGTCTAAGATATTCTTGAGCGGATTAGTCAGCGTTTTCGTTGAAAGTACCAGATGACTTGATTTTCTGCCATCTATGTATGTAACAACAAGCTATAAATGAGAACCTTCCTAAAATCTGCTTACTTTTTTATCATCACGAAATTTCATACAGACAGACAGATACGGCGAAGTACTTTATTTTAAAATGAGTTCTGAAGTGCGAGATTGGCGAAATATTTTAATCGATTTCGCACAGGGATCGCATGGTAATTGTTCGAATTATCGAGACGCGGATTCCATGTCGATCGATAATTTGTGGCAATTACTCCATGGCTTTCATGTAACCGACTGGAGAAATGGGAAAACATTTTTTCCATTTCTCAGTCAGTCAACGCTTCATGCGATGATTAAACTATTTTTGTGAAAAGATCAAGGCATGATTTTAATTCCAGAGCAGTAAATCAAAATCATTTCATAACAGCAAAAAGTAGAAATAAGTCTTATAATGACTTATTTCTACTTTTTGCTGTTGATGAATCTAGATAATGAATCGTCAATTCGTCATTGCTCCGATCACGATTAAAAATTAACTAACTAAATTTCAGATAGGTAATTATTTAACTGGTAAAACGATATTTACGGATTTTATCCGATATATGGTTAAAAATAATAACCTTAACCTTGCTATTTACTTTGAATGAACATGTAACTGGTCGTTTTTTTTGCCATAGAAGATTTTGCTTCAAGTTTAATGGAAACAGCATAAATGGGCTCAAGAAAATTGTCCCGATTTAATATATTTGTATGTTGTCAACTATTGCAGAGGTTCACATTATTCAATGTTATTCAAGAACCAGTCATTTGACGTTAAATTGCATTGCGGAGCTTTTAGTTCAGAATCACATTCTTGACCATAAAAGATACCATAAAGACATGTACGACTTTGACAGATTATCTGAAGAAACTTTGTATATCGGTTGAATTAAACTGAATTTACATATTACCGTTACAATGCACCTTTGGAATAGGCACACATACCCTTTAATACTCCACGCAACAATACGCTCTAGACATATAAAAATAAAGGGGCTATTGGCGTGTGCGAGCGTGTGACTTGTGCGCAGACGCACGCGCAGTTGTTCAAGTACTTTCATTACCATATCGGCTTCATTTGCATTGGTTAATAACTTAATTCTGCTTGTTTTGCGATGCTAAGGCAGACCACACACGCGGTGTCTTTATAAGGCCGTCATTACATATTTTTCGGTCGTATGTCTTTTGTTCTGCGAATTTGGGGGTCTCGATGATGCAGTTTTTATTGAAGATAATTATAATAATTATTTAAGTGCGATGCGGTAATAACATTGATTATCCGAGGACATTACATTGATTGCAGCACACGGGTGGCAACTTGCTTAATAAATCTAGGTGTCGCAGACATTGTAGCTAGGTGTAGTTCATACCCAGATTCCCCTACTGTTTCTTATTAAGCGTCTAGGGGTTCCAGAGTTCCAGACAGACAGACACGCTCTGGCATTTGATTAGTAATGTATTACTGTAGTACTGTATTGTTTTGTATTACTAACATTATTTGGGCAGGTATTCTTCAATCACCAGCATCACTCCTGGAAGTGGAACCTAGGAAAGTTTTGCTTTGCTTTTTGGGAGAGCCTAGGTTGGTTGGAGTAGAAGGATACACAAATAATACGCACAATGGTCTAATCTAACTAAACTAACTAACTACTTTCATTATTTTTTGCTTTCAAATGACCAGGAAATAGCTCTACCCCGAGCACCCTTTGCACTCGAAGCGATATACCGCACCACTGGGCAATCGCAAATCAAAAATTACCAGTGCATCAATTGTTTTTATATAAGATTATCACGTTTTGTGAACGTTTGGTTGCATTATAACATCATGTCATTATTAATTAACGTATCGCGATCTTGAACTTGGCCCAAAAGTTACATCATACATTGTTGGTATAGTTACCAGTACGTCGTACCGATCATTTCAATATCGCGCATGTTAAAATACATATAATAAGATATCGTGTTGCTCAACTTGGCGTGTTTGAAAGAATATTAATCTGAAAAAAACATAACAGCAGGCAGATGCACAAGCTTTCGCATTTAAAATATTTGTATCGCCATACTTTTCTTTTCTGGAAATAACTCTGGAATGAATCCAGAGTCAAGAAGTTGGCTGTGTTAGCACCCGCATGCTACGGAATACACGTTAGTCCTGCGCGTTTATCGCCTCTTTACGTAGAGTATACAGATTCTTTGACAGATGTTTGTCATAATGGGTACCTAACTGTCACTAGAATCACTTGAAGTGTCAGTCGAAAACTGCTGTGTTTCGAGTGTTTTTTTTTTCTCATGTTGTATTGTATTTTATCCTAGTGTAATTTATCTAAGCATAGTACTATGCATACGTTTGTAGGTATAAATATTGTGTCATTTGTCTATTTTTGTTTGTATCTCGTCAACATTATGAATAAACTAATTGTAAAAACTTGTTAAGCTTCAGCACTAAACAGTATCTGTAAACTAGATGTAAGAATAACAGCTGTTTGTTTCCCTAATAAAGATAAATAGATAAATGAATAAATAAAGGCAAGTGGCCGCCACTGGTGGCGTGTTGCGAACACTGAGTCGCGGAGTGGACGCTTCACGTATGCCACACTGCTGGCTTTGCGCTTTGGTCGGTGGGCCATCTGCGCGGAGCCTGTAAAACCGCCCGTGCCCAATATTTTAGGCTTCGATTGCCTTAAGGTGTTAACAGTATTTACACCCATTATTTAAGAGTTTTATTTTTTAATTGCACGTCCGTATCTGGTTCATGAACCGCGTGACCATGAAAGTCGAGATCGTGAATATCGATCAATGCTCGAGTGTCAAAATAATCGCTAAAAGCATCTTGTGAACTTGACCCATTGCAACACCTCTAAGGCTCTTCTCTGAAAGATAATATCTGTAGCTTCGACTCGTGCTTTCCTTGTCACTCATGCTAGCATGACAGTGTGAGAGAATGCAATGACCAGAGTGGGAGATACAGACGTCGTAAAGAGTAGGGTCTCCGTATCAGTCGATCAGATTTGTTCGCATCACGATGTTTGAATAAATATGATAGTAGATATTATTACATAATGTTACAAGGCTTTTGTTGTACTGAGAACTGTGTGTACAGGTCGCCAGCACATCGAACTGTTGATAGGCAATAGTTTTTGTTTGTGTTGCAAAGTGGCTCCTCTATTTTTTTTGTTCTTTTGACCTACACGATTCTATTTAACAAAGCCGCCCAATGATTTTATCTTCAATAACTAACAGAAATGATGCAAACTGAGTTAAACCCTTTTTTGTTTTTATAATTAAAACTGTTATCCGCTTACAGCTGTCGTTTTATCAGTAACATGATCGTTAATAATACATTTTTACCACAACAATTTTTATGTGTTTATTTACACACTCCATTGATGTACTCAATACTATTTTGATGGTGGCATCAGTAGCATGCATTGCGTAACGTCGTCGTTGCATTTGATAGCACAATGGAGTTACAAGTCGAAAAATAACCTCAAATGCTGAATAGATAGCCTCTTTGTGGCGATCTGGCGGGCCGTAAATAAACTGTATTGCCGCTTATACGTGGGGTCCATGTCACGGGCGGGTGTAACAGAGTTTTAATTCAATTTGTATTAATTACAGTTTTAAGTTAAGGGTACCCTGTTTAATTCTCCCTGGAGCTGAGAGTCTTAAGTGTAAACTATTTAGGTTGCTTAATATGCCTCTCTCTCTCCTAGTCATTATTAATCCCATCTGTTAGTGGGGTCTGCCTTCTCAATTTTTCTTTCCCACTTTGCCCCATCGGACGCATCGTCTACGGAGACATTGCAGAGGCACAGGTCTTTCTTGACCACATTAACACACATCACATCACACATTAACACACATCTGCCCATCTTGTTTTTGATCGCCCTCTGGGTCTGGGCCCTGGGATGTTCAGATTGCATCCGTCACATTACCCACGTATTACGTAAGATACTTAGCTGGGTATAATACCCAGCTAAGAAAGCGCTGTGGTTGATGTATTTTTTCACTTATTTCTCTCATCACTCACGCCACACTCGTATGGACTCACTCACGAGTATTGATTCCGTTTCTAGTGTTACCCTCAGCACTTCCTATTTTGCAAGCCCTCTCGCCAAACGCTGCGTTCGCGCAGTGGCACTAGGTACTTGTTTACTGAATAATGCAAATCTGCTAATATCAGATGAGCATTAACTTATTTATACAGCCTGTAATGACGAAAGATCAGAGTAGGTAGATTATTTCATGTCAATGACCGCAAACATTGATAATAATATAGACATGCCTCCGGTATTCCGCAATCTCAAAAGTATTAGGACTTAAATTGTATTATAGTCGTGTTTTTTTTTTTTTAATTTAATAGGCAGACATTTGGCCGCAATCTCACCTGATGGTAAGCGACGATGCGGCCGACGATGGGACATGTCTGTCTAGAAGCAGCCTATTCACTCTTTTCTTAAAGGAATCCAAATCGTAGTGTTTAGGGAACACTTCAGCTGGCAACGAATTCCACTCTCTAGCCGTACGCAAGAGGAACGACGAAAATAAAAAGAACAAAGCCCCAAATCAAGTAATTTCAGGTGGCATTATATGAGTAAGATATTAAGATAATTTTGCGTAATTGATTCGTCAAAAAAGGCATATCCATATTACTCCAACACTGTCAAAGTACATCAAATCAATTTACCTACTCCGATCTCTGGTAATGACCCTCTTTACCCCCTTTAGTAAGTAATGTACTAGCTGACTCGGCAAAATTCGTACCGCCTTGGGACAAATTTTGACTTGGGAATCGATAACTATTCTCTTAGCATTTTTTTTGCTGTCTATAAAAACCTTCATCGGGCATCAACAAATAAGTCAGCCTATTAGATCCCTTTGCTGGGAAAAGGCCTCACCTCAACTATGAGGAGGAACGAGCCATACTTCACCACGCGGGCTCAGTGCGGATTGGTGGAGGGGTGTATGTAAGGCAAGTGACAAACCTTACTGTCAGAAGTTATCAGATATTAGCCGGGACCAACTGCTTAACGTGCCTTCCGAAGCACGGAGATGCTTGTCATGGACGTCACTTAAATGGTCGGAATGGTCACCCATCCAATCACGACCGCGCCGTGGGTTGCTTAACTTTTGGTATCACTACCAAAGCGCTGCCGCCACTGCGCCACAAGCACCTTATTCGTGATACTAATTAATATTTTTTATATTGTTACAGGTAAATATTTTTGACTTTGATTTATCTCTAATTTATGAAGATAAACGAGTCGTGACTAATAGGTAAGTTTTTAAACGAGTAATGTTTTTCGCTTTTCCGCAGTCGAGTATACTTAATGGGACGAACTAATAAACTAACCCATGTTCCTGCATATACAGGGTCTAACGAAATTAGTTATCAACCGACAAAGGGGGGTATCTATACATCATACTGAATACGATGGCAAAAAATGAACCATAGTTTTATAGTCATTTTTCAAAGTTATGTTTTCTAACAAAATAATTCAATTAAAATACTGTAAATGATTAAGCACGCTGTATCTTTACTTTACGCACACAATTGCATCAATTTACAGATACTGTAGTTACACGAACACAATTCAAAACGCATTGTACGAAAATCACACACACACAGCTGTAAATAGTGTGTTTTTTCACAACTGAGAAATGCGAATATCTCGGTAACTAGTCTGAATTTTTGGCCCTAATTTGGTGAGCTTGATCAGTGTGATGTATAGATATCCCCCTTTGTCGGTTGATAGCTAATTTCGTTAGACCCTATATATAGCTGTTTAATTTTGGTACCTACCTAATTTTGCCATTTTACCAGCTGTGCTTTTACTTAATAATATTAATTAACAAAAAATAATTCCCTGTTGAAAGTAAAATTTTTATTTTTTTGTAACTTCCTCGTAAAAGCTTTTGAGCAAAAAAGTTTCTCCCCAAGTACTTTTATTAAAGTACTTTTTTCTACAAGACCTAAGAAGTAGTTATAACATTTTAACTGTCCAGGAAAACGTAAAAAGAGGTTTATTGTACAAATAGCTGCAAAGTCTCGTTAGTCGAAAGTTTTAGAAGTTAATTGCGGCTTGTTGAATTTCACACAACTTAAATAAAATGCAGTAAGTTCACTTGTCTACATAGTAGTTATGTAGGTACTAATACATATTTTGGACACACGGCTGTGGCTGATCTTGAGACCGAATCTATTTCATATGTAATAAAAGCTGTTTTCAAAGTTCAAGCAAAACCAAATCCCCTAAAAGTATTCGTCGCACGGACGGAGGTGATCGTGTGAAGCTCGCACTAAGTTTTAGTTTTAATTTTATCCCGTAGGTGTTCACACAATGCCCGAAGGTTCAAATAGTACAATTTGCCTTTCCTTACCTAATCAATGTCCGTCATAACAGTAATCGGTGGTCTTGATACCTTAAAAAGTGGTTTTTCTTTTTCTTATTTCACTATATTTTTACGTAGGCAGATATAGCTTTTTGTTATGATGCTAAGTAGATAAGTTGTTTCATTCAGAAAGTTGCAAGTTTCCTACACCATATTTATTGAAGTATAAGTGAACAAAAAATGACACGAACTTATGAAATTTTATTTTCGTTTATTGTTGCTTAAACGATATAGTTTCGACTGCCTCGTTGGTCTAGTGGGCAGCACGCTGGGTACTATCCACGAGGTCCCGGGTTCGAATCCCGGTTCGGGCCGAGAGTGTTTGGGTTTTTCTGTCTTGAAATTACTCAGACACAGCTCCGGAGTCAGGAAGTTGGTGGTGTTAACACCCTGTGCCTCGGAAAGCACGTTAAGCCGTTGGTCCTGCGCCTGATCTCTCTACGGTCATGTCGGACTGCCGTCTCACCGAATTATGAGAGTGAAGGAACAGGGAGTGCACCTGTGTATCGCGCACACACTTGTGCACTATAATATGTCCTGCGCAGTTGGCTAATCTCTGTTGAGATAGGCCGCCATAGTCGAGTTGTAGAATTACTGCATATTCTAGGGTCTTTGTTTTAAAGTCTTTATTTTGTTATGACTCTTTCAGAGGAAAGTAAGTAATAATATAACGCACTGACGATTTTTTTGAATAGGGTTGCTCTTGACTCTAGAGTAAACCAGACGTGGCGTAGACAGAGTCGACGGTAGAGCGAGCTCGCCTAGAAGGTTCTGGCACTCCCACTCAACGACGGAACACAGCGAGCTGCTTGGCGCCGGGCTCCGGTGGGAGGGTAGCGATTAGGAAATCGCGACAAGTGCGACATTGGGTGTGTGTCATACAATAAGCAATAACATAGAAATCAGAATAAAAAATAAATAAATTATTATAATAAGAGATAAATGTCATAAAATACCAAAACACCTTGGTAATTTCACATTTAAGCGGACATCAAAGATAGTTTTCGCAAAGATAAAAACTAAATGGCTGTAAACATGTTTGATAAAACCAAACTATAAAATAAACATTAACGCAGAATAGAAACTGCTAATTTTATTGCCTTTAAAAATGTCTCTTACTTTATAACTGATTTCACTTTCGAAATTATTATGTTTATTGCAATGATTCTAGATAAAAGGTTATCAGGACACATTATTACCGGTAATTAAAAAATACTAACACAAATATTTTGCCAGTTCGTGTCGTATTTAGCATTGCAAATGCTGTCGAAATTGAAAAGTGACGGTATACGGATTGTACCCTAATTGCCACAAGGTGAATAAAAAAAAATGGGCAACATCACATACATTGTTCAGATCCCAAAGTAAGTAGCTTAGGGTCCCGCCTGCAACAATTTTTAATATGGGTACTAATGTAACCCGGGTATGATCTCTTTCTTGTTTTAGGGTTTTTTAATGTCTAATTACACAAAAACGCAGTCGGGTTTTTTTTTAGTTTCTTAAATTACCGTTTTTTATTTTATTATTTTTAGTTTTATTATTAGACTGCAAAAATATTATATTTTTAAAATGGTCTCTTTACTGGCTTTCATTTGATACCCATATTGCTATGCTAAAGAAAAAATCAATCCCCCCTCCCCTTTGTTTCCATTTGCGGGCGCCATTTTTGAAATTTATATAGCCTATGTCACTCTCACAATTTTTATAAATTTAACGACACATCATATGTCAAAAACTGTCTAGTCGTTTCGGCTGTAGGGCGTGCCAAACAATTATACATACATACTTACACACATAAATATATCATGCATACTCTCGAAAACCATAACCCTCCTTCCGCAGTCGGATAAAAATGAAAAACGAGTTGTCGAACTCGATGCTTAGATGGGTACGCCGCGTTGCATGAACTCCCGTATTATTATCACGTCGTCGATAAATAGAAACATTTGAACTGGGCCGCATTATTCGCACCTGACAGTAGGAAGGTACCTCGTTTTATCAGCTCCAAACATCTCAACACTCGCTTCCGCCAGTTCTCACTTCGTTTTTTATACGACGATAAATATCCGAGGAAAGATACTGCCGGTCTATAAATCTTATCTCAATCACACCTTTGAGAATGAGAATTTGAAATGAAATTAAGTCTCTAACTCTTTAGGGATCCGTAGGTAAGCGACAACGGTGAACACAAACTTGAAAACAATATAATAATAATAATGTCCCCCTAGCCGAATTTCGACTACGGCGGCCTATCTCAACAGAGATAAGCCAACTGCGCGGGACATATTTTAGTGCACAGGTGTGTGCGCAATACACAGGTGCACTCTCTGTTCCTTCACTCTCATAATACGGTGAGAGGCTTAACGTGCTTTCCGAGGCACGGGGGTGTTAACAATATAAACATATTGTTTATTGGTTGGTAGTGTTTGGTAGCTTACCTAAATAATATTCTTAAGATGCTTAGTACACATTTGATCATCAAATGTTAAGAGTAAGAATATTTTGACATGAAAAAACAATAATTTTATTTCGTAGGTACCTAAATAGTATTTCCGTAAATATTCTTGGAAAAATTCTAGGAAACAGCACAACCTGACAGAAAATATCTCAAATCTTATTTAAAGACTAGCAGTTCCCCGCGACTTCGCCCGCGCCAAAAGTCGGATTTTCCATACAAATTTTCATCCTCCATTTCACCCCCCTAATGATTTTATGCGATATAAATAATACGACAAAAAGTAACCTATGTCCTTTCCAGTGTCTCAAACTATCTCTGCGCCAAATTTCATTTGATTCGGTCCAGTAGTTTCGCGGCCTATTCGATGCAAATAAACAAACAAACAAATCTTTCCTCTTTATAATATTATTATAAGTATAGACTAGAAACATTTCCAAAAAGTAATCATCTTAAGTTAGGTTCGTTCAAATCAGTGTAGGTACAGTCAAGTGCAATGAACATTAATTGTGATATTATGTCATTGATTGATATAATAAAATCTCGAATCGAATGCGGTTGTCATAAATCGCAAGCAAAGCGCATACAAAATTGTTTTAAATTATTTAAATACAGAACCCTTTAAAAAAATAACAGCACATTCTCACACATTGTACCGGTTCCAAAATACTACTAAACAGTGTAATAAAATCACAAAATAGTGGTATTCAGAAGATTTGCATTTATACGTCTTTTTGTACAACTTTGACGTGATATATGGTTTCTCTATACTATTTTGTGTTTACGATCAAATTAAATTATAGTTAAATTGCTTTGAGATTTAAATATTTTTTATATCTTAGGTCAATGTTAAAATGGGCTCTCAACTCAGATCATAGGCCTTGCGCCGGTCCGGATTAGCCAATCTGAAGCAAGTGGGCTATTAACTCAGATCCTTGAATAAGTACAGATGACCTGATACGGACTTAGCAAGTGTGGCTTACACTATTAGTTATGATAAATTATTGTTTTTAAAAGTGATAAGCATTCACTTTGCAATCTAAATTATATTATTGCACTTGAATCTAAATTGTATCGTTGAGGGTGTTATCCCAATAACATTAAGGAAAGAAACGCGGCATTACAGCGTTAAGAAGCACTTGAAAATTTCGACAGGCTCTGCCAACGCCAGGGTGGCCGAGAGGTTGGGCAATCGCCCGGTATGCGAGGAACGCAGGTTCGATTCCCGCCTCTGGTGGTCATTTTTTCAAGTGTAATAATACAATTAGTTACGTACGTACCCTGCACCCAAATAGTAACATGTACTTTTAAGGGTACTTTCAAAATTTTTTTGCGTCAGTTTCTCGCAGCAAATAAGTACTAAGTCTTTGTAAAACGATTCAATGGCCGATCAATCTTGGGTTGACGTTAACGACCTTGTGAGTAAATACTTAATGCCCCTGTATAGAATGAATCATGGTGTTATTAAAATATTTTACGCTGTACAAATCGTTGTTGCTTCCAATGGAAGTTTGCAAGTAAATGTTCTTTTATACTCACAATTTTCTTTATCCTTCTTACGTATTAAAACGTCGAGGGATAAGTGATGTCCAGTAAATGAAGTTAATCTTTCAGTTTTAGATTCGTGTTCATCACATTATTCCCTCCGTAACCTTGTTAAGAGGGAAACCTGACCAGTTTGATTCCACAACACTCCAGGGGCTCAAACACCGCGAGCTATTCGGGGGCTTCCCCCAAATATAATTGATTTAACTAAATGTCTGCTCTTGCAACTAGGACTTTTTCTTCTGTGCTATGAATAGAAGAACCACTATAAAATCACTATTGGTTACTTGGTGTGGTTGGCTAGTTCTTCATTTCAGTAATACATAAATAATAATAATAATGTCCTCCTAGCCGAATTTCGACTACGGCGGCCTATCTCTACAGAGTAAGCCAACTGCGCGGGACATATTATAGTGCACAAGTGTGTGCGCAATACACAGGTGCAATCTCTGTTCCTTCATTCTCATAATTCGGTGAGACGGCATTCCGACATGACCGTAGAGAGATCAAGCGCAGGACCAACGGCTTGACGTGCTTTCCGAGGCACGGGGGTGTGAACACCACCAACTTCCTGACTCCGGAGCTGTGTCTGAGTGATTTCAAGACAGAAAAACCTAAACACTCTTGGCCCGACCCGGGATTCGAATCCGGCACCTCGTGGAGAGTACCCAGCGTGCTGACCACTAGACCAACGAGGCAGGCAGATTAGAGCAAACAGCTTTACCAAACTTAAACACAAAACTTTGAAAATAAGCTTCCCTAAACACCATAACGATCCAATTTATCGATTTACATGCTCTATCGATCCGATCAAAGGATCGAGATGTATACTTGCTATTATTAGATCAAACGAACCTATAGTGTGTTGGTTTCTAATTTTACATTTTCGAGTGCGGAACTGAATAGCTTTCGAATAGAACCGTGCTGTCTTGTGAGTTGATATGAGTACATCATTTTATTCAAGGGGAGGGCTGCTAGCAGATGAAGGAATTGTAATTAATATCGTACAGACGACACCTAGTCAGACGAAATATTACGTCATCTTACGGTATTTACACAAATAGGTACGATTTTTTCAAGTTCTTATCGTAATATACTGTTAAACGAATTACGACGGCCCATCTTAACAGGAATTAGCCAACTAGAGATAGTCATTGAAGCGTTCAAATGTGAACGCTGGTGAACGCAATACAAACAAACTACTTGCAGGTATTTGATTTCTTTCAAATTACTTGAGTAAGCGTTCAGGAAAGCAATCATAACTTTCAAACTTGAGAGCAATGATAATCTGCAATGCAGTCATGTCATGTCATTATTTCCAATGGTAATTTCAATATTAATCACAATGTATCGCGATAGCTTTCATATTCGGCTGAACCTATGTCTGGAGGATTCAAAAAAATCTCTCTCTTTGTGGCTATATGCCCCACATGGTGATGGGGTCAGCCTTCTTTTTTTTTCTCCTCCACTTCGCTCTGTCCTCGGCATCTTCAGTGGAAACTCCGCACTCCCACGTATCGTTTAGCACTGCATCTCTGTATCTTTTTATAGATCTGCCTCTGGATCTTCGACCGGTAACGCAGAGGCGCGCCGTAATCCCGATGTATACTTATACGACGTAGTTGTTGTGCCATAGATTCGAAAATATCAGAACTATATTTCACTTTTTTTTTCAACCTATCTAATCTTACATCAACAAATATGTGTGAAAGTGACACCAAAGGTCACGTTACTAATCGTCTCAAGAACACAGCACGACGCAAGTATCTAGAACTGATTGACATGCAATATTGGCCATTGTGCTAACTGGACTGGCGATGTCGATGTCAGAACAATATGCACGCAGTGACTAGACGAAAGTCATTGATTAATTGTCGAGTGAAATAAATAGGCGGCAGATGTGAAAAGAATTACTAAACAAATACGAGTATGTCTGATTTCTTACGTTTGTGAAGTACTACTTGACTAAGCCAATTCAACGACAAATGTCAAACGACTTACGACGAAGAATACAACGAAATTACCGTAAGCAATTAAAAACCGGCCAAGTGCGAGTCGGACTCGCGTGCGAAGGGTTCCGTACCATTAACTTAAAACATTAGACAGTATAGGCAAAAAAAAGTATATATTTTTATTTTATTTATATTTCAAAAGTATTCATCACAGTATACCCGAAATAATTTTAAAAAAGAGGTTTCGCGCCTGTTTCTTTACGTGAGTGATTTGAAGTTTATAGGTCCAAGACTTTAGAAATTACAGGGGGGGGGGGGCGTGTATACGACTTTAAAACGGGCTATATCTCGAATTATCAGTACCCTTAAAAAGGGGTAATTTTAATTTTTCGTATTTTAAAAATCAGTCCATAAAAGTAGAAGATATTCTGCTGTGACAGACTAGGACGGACGGAACTGACGGACTGAACGATCTTATTAGGGTTCCTTGTCGGACTACGGAACTCTAAAAAAGCAATATTGTCACAATTTAGATGAATTGCCTGATTTTTTTTAACACCATTGCTTTTTGGTTGTATTCGTCAAAAGTAATTCGACATCTGTCTAGTTAGCTAATACGGGTAGTACTTACTTTAACAGGGGTTTAAGGGAAGGTAGGGAACAGCTTTCCCTTAACTTTCCTTTAACCCCATACTCCACCACGCGGGCTCAGTGCGGATTGGTGGAGGGGTGTCTGTAACGCAAGTGACCAACCTTACTGTCAGATGCCTAAGGCGGCTTGATAACATCTGATTGGCTTAACGACCAATATCTATCTCTGACTGGCTTAACG
Organism: Pyrausta nigrata; assembly: GCA_949316185.1. Classification (NCBI taxonomy): domain Eukaryota; kingdom Metazoa; phylum Arthropoda; class Insecta; order Lepidoptera; family Crambidae; genus Pyrausta; species Pyrausta nigrata. The sequence goes on along the minus strand of OX438957.1, from coordinate 15,687,959 downwards.
ACTGATATCAACCGATGCACGGAGATGCACTACAATAATAAATGTCACTAATAAATTATTATCACTATGCCTTTCGTTATGTCACCATTCCATTATGAAACAGCTCGCTCATAAACCTTGTAATATAGGTACTTGTATAAAAAAAAACACCATTATAACCTAACTTGCAGTTTCCCGTGACTTTGCCTGCGCCAAAAGTCTGATTTGCCATACAAATTTTCATACCCTGTTCCACCTTTCTATTGAATTTATATCGCGACAAAAGGTAGCATATGTCCTTCCAAGGGTCTCAAACTATCTCTGTACCAACACTTGAATCCGTCTTATAGTTTCAGAGCCTATTCAATTCAAACAAACAATCATATAATATTAGTGTAGACAGACAAAATAATAGTAGATAACTTGGTTGTTTGTTATTAAATATGACTGCTTGGGTCTGATGGGAAATAAATAAGCTTTAATATTATTATAACTTAAATGAATTGAGAACCTCTTTATTTTTTGAAGTCGGTTAAAAATATTTCCATCTCTTCCCTGCCGTACTTGGACAGGCATTTGTGTCAATCCATGGAAAGTGTTGTATTGATGATATATTATTGGCGGTTAATGAGAAATTCGGAAAGGCATGTAATTTTGAGGGCTATAATTCGCCAATAAGTAGGCAATTTAATATCAAATCACATATTTATTGGCAGAGAAGCAGGTCGTGTGGTGATTAAGCCATTTTACTGTCTTATATTACCTGAATGTAATAGGGAGTGAATTACATGATAAACGTTTTCTTCACCCGACAGCGTCAGAAGGAAGGTAATGTTTTTCGAGGTTATGTATTTATTTGTAACTGGGCGACCGAGCTTTGCTTGGTTACTACTATCCATGCTACAATTTAATAAAAAGTCTTTATAAATCGTAAGTCTTAAAATTAACACATTGTTTTGAGATTTTTATGTTGGGCTGATAGACATTTGGGATTCACCAAAACATGTTAAATTTTTAATCAGCCGGTTTTTTTTAAGGATCTCCGCCAAAGGTTGACTGAGTCAACTGGTGACCAAAGGGCTGGCAGCTACCTCGGACAGCGGATTAGTCTAGCTATCCAGAGGGGCAACACTGCCAGCATATTGGGTACCATCCCATATGGCAGTGCTGGGGGTGATGTATTTTTTGTTTTATAAATTTATCTTGTTCTTTTTTTTGTTATTGTGTATAGAATTTATTTAGTTAGTTGTTAGTTTTTATATTATGTAGATATTATTATTTAATAGAGTTAAAGATACAATAAAATATCAGCCGGTTTTCACATTATTTGTATGAAAATTCTGTCAAATTAACCGTAAACCTCAAGTAATTGTTGTATTTGAGCACCAGAACCGGTCGGTAAGATGTTATCAATATTTTTCAAATAACCTTGTTTAATCTCTTAACCCAAAAATAGCACCTGATAATAACATTAAATCTTTAACCACAATTAATTCTGGAAAACAAAAAAGCTGGCTCGTTTCTCGCTCAGAGGCTAAGTATGGCTATCCAACGCGGAAACGCAGCTAGCATTCTCGCTTCCTTGCTTCATGGACACGGTAAAATTTTTGAATAAGTAGATTTTTAAGTTTTGTTAAGTGTACATATTTAGTTAATTGATTATTTTTATGAGATATAGAAAACTATTATTGATTCTATCAATTATAATATCCTAACCACAATCAAATCTTCAATAAAATATCTCTCCACACTCCAACAACCACTACCGGCTTGTGGGAAGTGCTCAACTTCCCACAAGCCAGGAGTGGTTGTTGCCCAACACTGGGCATGGTTAATTCATTAGGCAGTTAATGATCTGGCCGCTGTCATTAAATCATTAGCGAATGGCGGCCGGCCGCGCAAGACGAGTTAGGGCCGATTCACACAAAACACAATATTTTGGCTATTTTCGCGTTGGACAGTAACATTTAAAAGTAAAAGAAACGTATGTGTGAATTAATGGTTTCTTATTTAAATTTATAAAAATCAGAGATAATTAAAATCGGTCCAGCCGTTCTCAAGTAATAAGTGTTGTAACAAACCCGGCTTGCTTTTTTAATAAATATAGATTGTGCTTTAAAATATTCTGTTGATAATGAATTTCCAATATAGTAATTTGTGTCGGTATTCCTGGTTGCCGGAACTTGACATTACTCTCCATACCTCTGCACACGGCATTCAGCATGCTCTGCGCGTCAACTTGTGTGAATTTTACCTAACGACCACATGCGTTATTAAGCTTGGTAACCCACTTCTAGAGGTAGATTGAAATGTTACGGCTCAAGTTAACTCAGTGATTTATGAACCTGTTTCTGTACTTTTTTGTTCTCGGACTTCAATCAAACCGATATATCGCTTGGCGAAGATTTAAAGGTGACTTGCTTGGTGCTTGTCTGATGTAAATTAGTTCTTGTTTTAATTGATAAACATTCAATGCAATCCAAAGATTAAATTGCAATTTAAAATATGACTATCTGAGGCATCTATTTTTGCAATTCAAATTCGGGTTTGAATCCCGCAAGGGACAAATGTTTGTGTGATGAACACGAGCATTTGTACCTAAGTCATGGATATTTATATGTATTAAAGTATTTCTATTCGTTATCCTAATTACCATAGCACAAACTCACGCTTAGTTTGGGGCTAGGTAATTGGTGTGTTTGTTGAAACAATTTATTATTATTATTATTAAATTCATTTATTTCATAAACTTAGTCTAATTACTTATTTAGTGGTAAGAACTCCTTTTAGGCATAACACAGCCTGTGTAAGGGAGGACTACTCCTCAATACAAATAGCACAATAATAATTTATAGATCAAGTGCAATACTTAATGTACGAGCTAGCATAGCACTGTGCACCGACGGCACGCATCTTTATACGTTTATATGTTTAGCAATGACTTTATTATAAATACATGTGCAGAACTATCAATAAATAAATCAGATATCAACCGTCCGTGTTGGTTCTCATTTCCCTCCGCTGCGGCCAAGACACCCTTAGCCGTCACTATGATCAGTCTGGTGAGTCTGCCAGACTGGCAGCGGGTCCACGCCACCTACCTACCGTCCTAACGCTGCTACCCTGGGCGACCTGGGTGCAGCTATCATACCACAACATACTTATTATATCTAAGTATCTATTGTTAGGCAGGGCTAGGGACTTAGTGTCTTGGGGTAAAGGGACTCTACGCTCACTAGGGAGTTAGTTTCCTTCCTGTCCTTATAGACTGACAGACGGGACTTCTTCCCGGCCTGTTCATAAATGAAATACTAAACGTTGACGTAAATTAAATACTAAAGTATTTTTTGTGTAAAATGATGTGCTGTCTGTAGCTACATTTGAATGACATATTCGGAATAAAATTCAAATTCAATCATTTATTTGCACGCAAATAAAAATGAATAGATGTACAGTATATTTTATCAAAGACCAAGTGTGTGCCAAAAAGGTCCCTGCTCAGCATTAATTAGGTTTTTATAATTGAATAAGCCAAATTCATTTCTTGAAGTCTCTGTTCATAGAATACGAGTACATCAAACTCAGAGTAAACAGGCTTCCTGGGTGAGCTCGCTACATCATCGACTCTGTCTGCGCCACGTCTGGCTTAGTCTAGAGTCGAGAGCAAAGCACGATTAAAAACAAAATACATCTTAGAGTGGGGTTCACGAGCACATGATTATTACAGTCGTTTTAATATATGTAATCCCACTAATATTATAAATGCGAAAGTTTGTGAGTGTGTGAGTGTGTATGTTTGTTACTTCTTCACGCAAAAACTACTGGACGGATATGGATGAAATTTGGCACAGAAATAGATTATAGTCTGGAATAACATATAGGCTACATTTTATCCGAAAAAAAAACACATTTCCTGTAGGATACAGAAATAGTAGTTTACGCGGGCAAAGTCGCGGGCAACAGCTAGTTTAACATATTTTGTATTAAATAAACCGTAAAACTATGTTTTCCGACTGTTTGAAAATTAATGAACTTAGTCAATTTTCATACTTGTGGCACTAAAGCTCCAAACAAACTATGTGAGAAACGCTATGCTTAATCAAATACGTGTGGTCACACCAATAAGTCAGTGAACCTTAAACAATTCATAACTTCGATCAGATAACTTTAACCAATCGATTAACAATGTGAGTGAAAAGTGGCACTCGGCACATAGACTCGACTGAATGAATGACCTCCAAAGATGGGAGATCCGTATCTCACTTTTGTTTCACAATGATAACTGCACTAAATTACTGTTTGGGCAAGTTAGTTATCTGAAACAAGACATTGGGCTCGATTCCAATGTGTCGTGTCTAAGAGTAAATTTCAGTAAAGTCTCTCTCTTTCTCTGCCAAATAAACGAAAAGAGACGAGACTATATTAATTTAGAAACTTCTGATTAAACAGCTGTCAGTTGCTAAGGAAATTAGAGAATCAGATAGAAGAGAGAATAGGGATGTCATTCGATGACGCTAGAGTTAGACGAAAACACGCAAAAACTTATACAAATACGTTAGCTATAGTCTGTCCCTTTTCGTTTGTTTAGCAGCGAACGAGAGAGACTGAACTTAATTTTAATCTTAGACAGGGCACATTGGAATCGATTCCATTGTCTGCCTCGTTGGTCTGGTAGTCAGCATGCTGGCTTTTGTTGCAAATTAAATAAAAATACTTATTATTTCATGTGTGATTTATTATTTTAACAATATTATTAAATACTCAACAATATATCTACAAGTAGCTAAATATATTTCTTTATATACTTTTTCTTAATAGTAAATACGTCATGTGCCTTATAATTATACAAATTATGTCATCTACACCTAAATCAAAGTACTTTTTCTCTCTTTAAATATCAAAGGCAATTTACCGCCCTTGGGGCTTTGTACGATATCAAAAACTGGGTCAGCATCAGGAAACCTGACGCTCTCTGGTGCTGGCTCCACCGAGAACCGGGAGAGGATCGCAGCCAACCCTGCCATGGACTGCATGAGGCCGAGACGAGCTCCTGCAAATAAAATAATATTAATAAATATTAGGGTAAGGTTGGTCACTTGCCTTACAGATACCCCTCTATCAATACTCCACTAACCATCCGCACTGAGCCTGCGTAGTGGATTATTGCTCGTACCTCCTCATAGTTGAGATAAGGCCCTTGCCCAGCAGTTGGATTTATATAGGCTAACTTAACTTTTTAGTTTTAAATACATATTAACCTGTCAAACCCCATAAGACCCGTGGCCGGCCCAATAACAATTAATTTTCTATTGTGTTTGGAATCATGATACGTGAAGCAGCAGTGTAAATATTGTACACTGCTGTCAAACCGAATAACAATGAGTATTATTGTATTTTATTCTGACATTTTGAATACCTAAATGAAAAAAATGTATGCATAACTTCTCATAGTTCTGTTTTAGATAAATAAAGCTATACATACCAATGCAATTTCGTGGTCCATCTCCAAACGGGAAGAAGACTGACTTCTGCTCAGCAGTAAACACATCTGGATAAAATCTTTCTGGCCGAAATTCTTTCGGATCATCCCAATATTTTGGATCATTGTGCAGAGCCCTTAGAGGTATTATTATCTTTACCCCGGGATCTATGGTCAAGTTTATGTCCTTAAAAGTATATTTATTTGTACATCTTCGCATCAAATGCCCAAGAGGAGGGAATACCCGCATCCCTTCTTTGAATGCGCACTCAAGATACACCATCTCTTTAACAGCATCGTAGCTCAATTTGTTGTTATGTCTAGATAAAACTAAATCAATTTCTTGGTGAACTTTTTTTTGTTTTTCCGGATTAAATGCTAAATGGTGTAAAGTGGTACTTGTCGTGGAAGATGATGTCTCGAAACCAGCTCCGAAAAACACAAAAACTTGTGCCACCAATAAGTCATCATCGAGTTCCATTAAGACTTTTTCAGGAGTACCATCAGGCAGAAATTTTTCTAATGACTCTATTTCTACGGGCCCCTTTCGCTGATATTCCATAAGCAGATCTAGAAAATCACCGCGAGCCAATTGTTTACTTGCTTTTTCTTTTTTGATCTGGCCAATGATTTTGAACACTCTATCCTTAACTCTTCCAAAGAATTCCACATCTTTTGTTACTCTAGGAAACATTTCTTTCAAAGCAAAAGCGATAAAGTCTTTCAATGTAAAGTTGAAAATATCGTAACCTAGTCTTCGGAATTCAGAATCCTCTTCGTTCAAACTGTCTGCATCGAGACCGAAACCACAGCACCCTATAAAGTCAATCGTGTATCGGGCCATAAGGTCCCTTGCGTCAATGGGCGTACCTGCTTTAGCAGCATTTAACGTTCTTGCTTGCAATTTTTCTGCTCTGTCAGTGATCAAAGGAAACATAAGTTTTAGTTTGCCACTGGTGAACGCCGGCGTCATTCTTTGCCTCAAAAACTTCCAAATATCGCCTTCTACTATGAATAAATTCTTTATTACTGGTTCGATGTTTTTCGGATTCGGGTGAAAGCCACGTGCATAGAAGTTCATGTGATCAGATATTAACACCTGTTTTATATGATAAGGGTCTTTCAAAATTAGCTCGGGGGTAGATGATCTATAAAATCCGACCACTTTTTCGTCCGGATACTTCCAGTACATTTCTTCTGCAGCTTCGGCCCTGCTTTGTTGCATGAGAAAGTTTTTGGCACTATTGCCGAAAAATATCACAGGTTTGTCATGTTTCACTCCTTTCTTAGCCCAGTAGCCGAATGTCCTTGTATTGTAGTAGTAAATAAGTATAGTTACTACACCAAGTATTATAAATACAATCATTTTTACAACACAAAACCACAAAATAGTTTGAGTTTCGCAGCCTGGTCTTAACTGATAAGCGTTTCGTAGATTCAATTCTTTTTATACTGTTGAGAGAATCGCACAATCATTACTGCTTTGCTGATTTGCATTTTAGGGTTCCCTTGTAATTTCATGTTTTATTGGTCACTTCGTGTTTTTTCATCTCAAATACCGCGGGCTCAATTTCATCAGGATTATGTTAAAATATCAATTTCTATAATCTACTGAACTTAAAAAGACATAACAGGTACCGACGGGGCTGTGTGATGTTTCCCGAAGAGTCTTGTAATTTATACAAGCATTATTTCATGTTCGTCCTGTCAAAAAGTCGAAGTCAAAAAGTTTCAAATAGTGCCCAAAAATATTTGTAACAAACCACATAAGGACTAAGTAAATCAATCAATATTTAGGTAGGTAGCCATTAAGTTGTTTTCTTCATTTAAGATTGGGAACCCAATTCGCGATGTTTATTCTGTCATTCTCTCATGGCAGTCGTGACTAGACTACTCAAATTGTTTGGTATTTAAATATAAACTCAAAAACATACCTCCAAGTAGGTATATTCATTAGTAGGTAACTCATAATTTTGCCAATGCTTCCGTGTTTTGATTTGATATAGACTTGAAATACCAGTCTTGCGAGAATAAATCATTTATGAATAGGTTTCATAGGATTCTTTTTTATGACTAAATCATACTCTTGGTTAATTATTACGACTTTATATTGTGATTGATTTTATGATTGAGTGACTTGAAAAGCTGGTTTTCATGATGTCGCCATAATCACTGTATGTTTGTATTGTAATGTTATTAAATATTGAATGCTATGCATATTCGATTAGTTACTGGTCCTCATATAATTATTACAAATGTTTAAAAGTTTTCTATTTCAATAAAAATAATCAATTAATTAAATATGTACACTTAACAAAACTTAAAAATCTACTTATTTGAAAAAGTAACCGTGTCCATGAGGCAAGGAAGCGAGAATGCTAGCTGCGTTTCCGCGTTGGATAGCCAAACTTAGCCTCTGAGCGAGAAATGAGCCAGCTTTTTTGTTTTCCAGAATTGTATTTAATTTAGGGGCTATTTTTCTAAAAAGTAATTTATTCGATTAGTAATTTTATTCATATACATATTTTTTTGTAAATAACCTTATTTTTACTACGTATTTTAGTTTAAAACTTCATTTTATTGTATCAAGCTTTTTTATGTACCTATATCATTTGATTTACTGTTTTTAAGGTTAAGTATGCTTGTTATTACTATTATTTTTTATTACCAATAGGCATTAGTTGAAAATCAGTGTCGTGATATGGCTGCCATGTCTAATGCTGATGCCTTTTCGGTGGATCGCTCATTGAATGTAATGTTTTGCCACTATACTGAAGTAACCGAATATATTTTTTTCCTTTCTTTTTCTTTCATCACTGAAGTCCTAACGGGTCAATATAGAAAACCATATTTTCTATAATGTTATTGTATCAGGTCTGGCATTAGCTATTTACTTTGAGATCGTAGCAAGCAATGTATGTAATGATTTCTAGTATTTATTTATCTTGTACATTTGAACGAGCAATTCTTATATTCTCAGACACAGCTCAGGAGTCTTCCTGACTCCGGGCCGAAATCGTTGGGTTTTCTGTCTTGAAATAACTCTACTCTCTCTCTACTCTAACTGACTAACAGTTTTGGAGTCAGAAAGTTGGTGGTGTTAACACCCCCGGTGTACCTCGGAAAGCACGTAATATTTTTTTAATTGTTTTCGCTACCTTTATTTTACCATTCGAACTTGCGATGAATAGCTGGTGTCCAAAAGTTTAAATAAAAAACCAAAAATTCGCACACGTGTAGAATTTGAACCCACGATCTTTGGCTAACCAGGCCAACGCTCTTAGTGAGCTACCGTGCAGTTCGTCTATCAAATTATTTACTTTTTGGTCACATATTGTAATGAAGGCAATAAAAAATATTCTATTCTATTCTATATTATTATGCTCAAAACTTTGTTTTTTTCTTTCTTCTTGCTATCGGTTTTTCTAAAGTGAGACCTTAAAGTGGATTTATTGTTTTCTATTCTGTATTGTTAAATCCATATTGTAATTTATGTATTTTCGTAAGTAAATAAATAAAAGTTTTCGTGATAAAAATTGTACTAATATAATAATAATAATAATATGTGTAGACTCTTAACTGAGAAGATCAACTGTGATTAAATGTTTTTTTTTTTGGGTTCCGTACCTCAAAAGGAAAAAGGAACTTTTAATGGATCTCTTTGTTGTCCGTCTGTCCGTCTGTCTGTCAAGACCCTTTTTCTCAGGAACGCGTGGAGGTAAAAGGTTGAAATTAATATCAAATACTGATGTCTATGGTCCCTTAAATTGTAAAATAATCAAGCTTTTAAGTTACGGCAAACAAAAGATAAGTCCTGCCAATTAAGTCCTATTTTCTATCATTTTTCTCCATTTCTCAGAGGAATCCAAACCTATAGAGTACTTCTCATAGACCTAAAACCATGACATTTGGCAAGAAGGAAGGTCTTACAACATTTGTTAAGGAAAAAGTCCGAAAATCCTTAATTTGTCGTTGAATCAAATACAAGAACTTTTTGCGAAGTTATCGCAAAGAACAAATAATTCTGGTTCAAAAAAATCTCAATAGATGGCGTTTTTGGGTTTTAACTCGCGATAAGATGCGATATTTCTGAAATAGGTACGTCAAGCAGCAAGTTACACACAATTTTTGGCGGCATTAAGTACGACTGGTATATTAAGTATTCGTTTTTTTGATGTTTTCGAGATTACTCGTATATTTCTTTACTAACACGCTTTTATTACCCGACTGCGGAAGGAGGGTTATGTTTTTCGAGAGTATGTATATATAATTGTTCGGCACGCCCTACAGCCCAAACGGCTCGACAGTTTTTGACATATGATGTGTTGTTGAATTTGACAAAATTGTGAGAGTGACAAAGGTTATATAAATTTTAAAAATGGCGCCCGCAAATGGAAATAAAGGGGGGAGGGGGGATTGATTTTTTCTTTAGCATAGCAATATGGGTATCAAATAAAAGCCAGTAAAGAGACCATTTCAAAAATATAATATTTTTGCAGTCCGGTATTTTGTTTTATATAATAAAATTAAAAAAAATGGTAATTTAAAAAACCAAAAAAGAACCGTTTCTGTGTAGGAAATAGGAATTAAAAACCCTAAACCAAGAAAGAGGTCATACTCGGGTTAAATTGGTACCCATATTTGAAATTGTAGCAGTCGGGATCCATGTAGTTCTGATGACAATACAATAATATGGTACTGTCGAACTGATCTGATGATGGAGCCGGAAGATATGAACTAAAACTTCATGAAGGAACATCGTATCATAGCTGTGTTTAAACTTGTTAGAAAGGTCTTGTGATGCACTTTGACCACGATCAAGGTTCAACGGATGATGATGAAGTATTCCATGATGGAATATCGTATCATTACCGTATTTAGGCTTGTTAGAAAGGTCTTGAAATGAACTTATAATTTTTATTCATACTTCTACTAGCTGACCTGGCGAACGTTTTTTGCAGTGAATACTTATCACTTGAGCGCTTTCACATTTAGACGACTTTAATTACTAATAAGTAATTTCATACTATAAACAGAGCGCAACAGCCGCGCTGTATAGGTGCGCGACATTCGCATGCGCTCACTGCATTCAATCGAGGCGCTGAGCTAGTGTTATTTTAATATAAGACAATAACAACATTGGATTATAGTACAAGATAGGATAGGACAAGATTACTCGTATAGGATAATAATAACCATTTTGGAGGCACTTTTAAAAAGCTTCCACAGCGCGACTGTATACGCCATAGTCGCGCTGCTAAAGTCGCCTAAATGTGAAAGCGTTTTGTGATAAGGGTGTAGCCAGCCAACGGAATACGGAACCCTTCGTGCACGAGTCTGACTCGCACGTGGCTGGTTTTTTTATCACCAAGACTGTGCGCGTTATCTTTAGCAGTCCAAAAGTCAAGATAATTACGTACCTAATCCTATTAATGCTTTTCACTGTTACACAGTGGTTTTTATTTTTATATTATTATCTTCCCAGCTACAAGTCAAATTAAAATTGTATCATAACAAAACATTTTTAAATTACTTGAAATTTTTACATAGTTTGAATTAAATTAACAAGAACTATTAAAAAATGAAAAATTATTATGGAATATATTATTGCACTTGAAAAAATGACCGCCAGGGGCGGGAATCGAACCCGCGTTCCTCGCATGCCGGGCGATTGCCTAACCTCTCGGCCACCCTGGCGTTGGCAGAGCCTGTCGAAATTTTCAAGTACTTCTTAACGCTGTAATGCCGCGTTGCTTTCATCAATGTTATTGGGATTACACCCTCGAAACTCGAAAGAAATACTATTGCAAGTATTTAACAATCGAAAGATGAAGCTTGCAAATACGATAAATTATTTGTTTTTAAGTGATAAGCATTCACTTTGCAATCTAAATATATTATTGCACTTGAAAAAATGACCGCCAGAGGCGGGAATCGAACCCGCGTTCCTCGCATGCCGGGCGATTGCCTAACCTCTCGGTCATTTTTTCAAGTGCAATAATATATTTAGATTGCAAAGTGAATGCTTATCACTTAAAAACAAATAATTTGTCGTATTTGCAAGCTTCATCTTTCGATTGTTAAATACTTGCAATAGTATTTCTTTCGAGTGTTGAGGGTGTAATCCCAATAACATTGATGAAAGCAACGGGGCATTAGAGCGTTAAGAAGCACTTGAAAATTTCGACAGGCTCTGCCAACGCCAGGGTGGCCGAGAGGTTAGGCAATCGCCCGGCATGCGAGGAACGCGGGTTCGAGTCCCGCCTCTGGCGGTCATTTTTTTAAGTGCAATAATATATTTAGATTGCAAAGTGAATGCTTATCACTTAAAAACAAATAATTTATTATAATGGAATACTTCACTTAGTGAAATTAGTTAAAACGGGCCTACAAAACCCGACTACTGCAAAATCACGCTCTAAAAAGTATGAAACAAGAATGGGGGATGTTCGAAGGATAGCCCTGGTCATATGCCACTTTTCCCAAGAATGTGTTGTTTTGTTAGAGTAAGTTGCATACGACCACCGGCTGTTTAAAAATATGTGAACTCGGGTCTTAAACAAAATTATGTCAAATTATTATGTTTAATTTCTAAACAGCCGTTATTATATCTACTCAAAACAAAATAAGGGCCACGAGGTATTTTGTCTGTACCATTAAAATAATAATACCAATATATATTTTTTTGTCTCCATAACGAAAACGAATGTTGTTTTTAACGTGTAGACCAATATAAATTATTCCAATAATAATGATTAAAAAGTTTATTTGCTTTTAAAAGAAAAAACTCATTTAAGGTTAAAAATAAAAAGAATGTAGTTACTGAAAACAAAAGAAAATACTCCATGCTCATCTTTTAGTAACGGGTATGCCCCCCTCGTTTCGCTACGCACTCCTGAAGCCTGGAGTGCATGCTCTCAATCAAATGCCTGACATTTTCCATTGGAATCTCTTCCCAGGCCCTTTTAACAGCGTTGATGAGATGCTGTTGGTTGTGGATTTCCTGATCACCGTTTCTAACTCTTCGTTTCAACTGATCCCACATGTGCTCTATTGGATTTAAGTCCGGGCTGTTCGCCGGCCACGGCAAGACTTGAATTTGAGAGGCTTCCAGTACAAACCGAGTCGCTTAAGCCGTGTGTGCACGAGCATTGTCGTGCATCAAGATGAATCCAGGACCCGCTCGCTGGGCAAATAGGATCACATGTGGTCTGACAACTTCCTCAATATACCGCTAAGCAGTAACAGTACCCTCCATTAAAATAGTGAGCTCAGTTTTGCCGTGTAAGCTTATCCCGCCCCAAATCATTACATTTGGACCACCAAAACGATCGACTTCATGGATGCAGGCTTCTGAAAATCTCTCGCCGCGTCTTCTCCATACTCTAATACGCCGATCATCGTTAAAAATTTAACTTTGCATTCGTCTGTGAAGAGCACCATGCCCCACTGGTTTATGTCCCAGTCCAAATGTTGACGGGAAAATCTTAAACGATTTGCACGATGATTTCTGGTTAATGGAACACGGACAACTCGCCTTCTTGATACCTGCTGGGCTTCATGCAATGGATTACGAATAGTTTGGTCACTGACACGAGTACCCGTTGTGAGCCGTAAACGATTTTGCAGCTTGCGGGCCGTCGTTGTGCGATCTCGGCGCGCACTTGAATCGAATATAACGATCCTCTTGAGCTGTTGTAATGCGAACTCTGCCCGAACCAGGTCTTTTTCTAACACTGCCGGTCTCTTGGAAACGATTTCATAGATTTTGAATAGCTCTTCGAGAAAATCCCAATTGCAAACCAACAGATCGCTGCGAATGACCTTCTTCAATCATTGTAACGGCTCTGGTTGCTGTCAGGGAGTCCATATGACGCCTCCGTGCTTGTGGCATATTGCAAAAGATGTTTCTGACTCGAGCCATCAATGAACTCTGATAATTTCTAATAAACCAAGAAGCTAAGGAAAGCAAAACGTCAAAGAAAATGGAAACAAAATTTTCAAACGGAATTTTAAATCAAATTTTATTTAAAATTGTTGCCAGCATTAGATGAATACTACAATATTAAAAAGATTAGGTATCAAAGAGTTTGTATACTCAATATTTTACTACTTTTAATATGAAAATGTTTAATAATTTACACCAAAATGAAAAAATACCTCGTGGCCCTTATTTTGTTTTGACAAGTATAAAATATATGTAAATTGCGAGCTCCGCTACATATATATTATATATATTCTTTTTTGGTTAAATATCCTACATCAATTTGTAAGGATCCTTCAATATTAAACTCGTCATATATTTTCCAACCGAATTAAATTTTGAGCCTTAATTAATCGGAATTAGGTTTAAATTAATAGAATTAATTAATTGTTATTTTTTATTTTTTTTGACGCCATTTAACAACACAAATCAGTTGGATCCTGCCTAGTATAAATTAAAAGATCGTTTTTTTGTAAACGCTCAATCACGGCACGATGAATGAGCACGATTTCCATTAAGGCAACACTGAATTAATTTCTCTCTTTTGTTTCAGGTAACACAATGTTTAATTCATGAACTCCTATGCACGGCGAACGCCACACGAAATGAACGTAATGTAACTGTGAAATTATTACATAGAATATACAACTTATGTAATAGTCAAGCATATCAATAGCATGCAACTTATGTGATACCAAAAACTAGGGCCGTACGTAGGTAATCATGATGGGAGGATATACATTTATATTACACAGTAATTTTATTGATTTATCCACCTGTTGTTATTCCCATGCATTTCAGCGTTGTTGTAGCTTTTTCGTAGAATAGTTACTTGTTTTACCCAATGATCGGTAGCGGTATCCCGGTTGTGCTGACCATGATCGAGGATGTGGCAGATCAGGTTTACAGTGAAGCGACTGCCATCTGACCTCCGTGATCCTGTTAACAGGAGAACCTGACCAATTTGGACCATGGTTACACATGCAATCGCCTAAATGTGCAGGTTTCCTCACGATGTTTTCCCTTACCGTAAGAACATCGTTTATTGAAACAACTAATGTAATTGTTTTACCAAATAACAAAATAAAAAATTTATAAGCCAGCCTATTAGATCCCACTGCTGGGAAAAGGCCTCACCTCAACTATGAGGAGGAACGAGCCATACTTCACCACGCGGGCTCAGTGCGGATTGGTGGAGGGGTGTATGTAAGGCAAGTGACAAACCTTACTGTCAGAAGTTATCAAGCCGCCCTAGGGCCTCTGACTAGGCTTAACGGCTAATACCACAGATATTAGCACAGATATTATAAAAAAATTATATTACCCTAATCAAGCATACAAATTCTACGTTATATTGAAATTAAATAAAAAAACAGTTTAGTACACTCTTGTCCCTAAATTATTGCGATCATTTTCACGTTTACCTAAAATATGCATCAACTATGAACTATAAATAATTTGCATCAGTCAAGATAACTAACATCAATTCAGATATAACAAAATCTCCGTCTTCAGCGAATCTTAAAAGCGACCGGTATAGAACAAAAAAAAACATATAAGCTAATTAAAAAACACTATTTTCAATCATCATCTCAGCAATCACCTTACATGAGCATGTTCTCAACTCTATTTAAAGATACCACAGTAAAAAAGCTTTATGAATAAAAAAGCTTATGGCGGAGTCTCTAAAACTTGCTTATGCGATTCCAAATACATATTTTTTAATTCAAAGATCTTGTTTGCAAGTTGAACTACTTCTGTTAAATTGCTGGCCTTAGCGGCATACTAATGCTTGCATTCTATCATTAAACGATGCATTAAGCGTTGTTTTTGCTATTTCTTCTACACATTTCGTTTTTTCGTTCGCGTCTTTGGTTGTATCTAGGCCTTAACCGTCAATGTAAAGCTAAGTCTCAGATAGATCCTCAAGTTGGCTATCGTCGTTGCCCGTATATTCTGCGCACGAGTGAATGGTTATAGCTTCCTTTCTCGGAGCATTATCATCACGGATTTACACTGAATTATTTCAAGGGTTTAATGTATTCTGCAGGAGGCCTGGAGCCTTTTTTGTTTTGCCGGCGCTTGCTAGTCACGTAATCTTTAATGTCTGTTTTTAATATTTAGAGCATTTCACATGATCTGAACAAAACTTATTGCTTGATAAGTTAGGTTATAATAAGTCAGCCTATTAGATCCCACTGCTGGGAAAAGGCCTCACCTCAACTATGAGGAGGAACGAGCCATACTTCACCACGCGGGCTCAGTGCGGATTGGTGGAGGGGTGTATGTAAGGCAAGTGACAAACCTTACTGTCAGAAGTTATCAAGCCGCCCTAGGGCCTCTGACTAGGCTTAACGACTAATATAACAGATATTAGCCGGGACCAACTGCTTAACGTGCCTTCCGAAGCACGGAGATGCTTGTCATGGACGTCACTTAAATGGTCGGTATGGTCACCCATCCAATCACGACCGCGCCGTGGGTTGCTTAACTTTTGGTATCACTACCAAAGCGCTGCCGCCACTGCGCCACAATCACCTCCTAAGTTAGGTTAGGTTAAGAAAAAAAAACGCAATCCTGTAGTCTGTTTTAATGTAGAGAGTCCTCTCCTTCACTCTTGTAAATTTTATAGTGCCAATACAATAATTAACGTTTTATTTTAACGTTTCGTTGTTGTCATATGTCGTAACAATTTAGCGAAAACTGCACGTTTTGCAAGTAAATCAGGGTCGTTTAACATCGCAAAAGCGCAGCCATTAGTTCGCGATGAAAGCTGTAGGCGTTTTATTAATATATATTCCCTACGGGCCCCACTTAAATATCACTTACTTCTGTCATCGGTAATGCTAAGTGCCCATATTTTAGTATTCCGTACCTAAATGGTAAAACGGTACTTACTTTAACAGTTATTTAATATAGTGATTCTTGGTCGTGTACGTTATTATCAGGATCGAAATTGGCACCGTCTTTTTCATGGTTTTGTGATACAGAAGAGACAAGATCTCTTTGATGCCAAAATTGTTTTAAAAAGCTTCTTAATGGCACAATAAAGGTTAAGTATAAACTAGTATGAAA
Source organism: Pyrausta nigrata (assembly GCA_949316185.1). NCBI lineage: Eukaryota > Metazoa > Arthropoda > Insecta > Lepidoptera > Crambidae > Pyrausta > Pyrausta nigrata. Next base: position 15,671,442 of record OX438957.1, on the reverse strand, counting down.
TGTGCTTTATGATTGTGAATTATAGAGTAATAAGAAGTTTCCTTGTTCAAAATTGTCCAATAAAGAACATTCTTGATAAAGTATTATAGTTTCTTTACCAATTTATTTGGTAATGACTTGCGGTGTGGTCGTGATTTCGGAAGCCATCCAGGAGTTTTATCGACACTCAAACATGGACATAATCGTATGTTAATGAAAGGACTTGTCCTCTTTTTGTATGGACACTGGTTTTTTATTCCAAGATATCACCAACCACCAATAACCTATATTTATCCTTAAGCTACAAAAATATGAAACACGTAACCATAGAAATTAGAATTTTAAACGCCTCCATTTTTGAGAAAAAATATTTTTTGTAATCATCCATTGATCACTTACTTGTATTTCCTGGCTGTATGGCTATGAACCATTGCCTTTCTACTGGTGGATAAATACTACTAGGTACTACCACAGATTATATAATAGGTACTACTGTCAATGGAATGACAATTTTGCTGTCAATTTTTTTTCATGCGTTAATTGATATAGGCGAAGGTGCGGTTTATGTACAGACAAAGAGAAAAAATAATTTCAATTTTTCTCTAAATCGGAGGTCTTAAAAAATGTATTAATTATGCAGAAGGGCTAGTTTTTGTGAACTCTTTCATATAATATTTAGTTTATTCTGGTTATAAATATTGACGAATAAAAAACCATTAATGGACAAGTCCTTTGAGTCTTACAAAAATTCGCTCTTATGTAATTATTAATGAGCAATAATTCGAAATGAATGTTTCTTTTTCAATTAACATTTCATACTATCAGTAGGCGCCTCTGATTTTTTTAGATGGGAAATGTCAAAACATATCACATTTCATACCAACCATAGTTCCAATATTTTAGTTTGATTTTTTTTTTTATCATGATTTAGATATTTGGTCACGAAAATCAAAACTTTGTGACCAGACCTGAAAATGACCTTTCCGACCGACCAGTGACCAAGTTGTTTTTTGTCTGATAAACTAGGCGTATTCCTAAACCAACACTGCGAGTTCTGGGCGTATTTATAATAAAACCTAAGTAAACGGCAACTTTACCTCATTACGAAACCCACCATAACCAGCTCTTTACCTACTTCACACATGCGACAGGTACTTGATTTTCCTTTTGATTAATTTCACCTAGAAACGGCATTCCTTTGCGTAAATCCGTGATATGTCCAGTTAAATAATGGTCGGCTTGTATGGCATTTTTACTCAGCTGCTACCAATTTATCTGAACCATTTTGATGTTCTTATTCTCTACAAAACAGGGTTCATTTTATCTTACACAAAACGCTGCATAAAATACGATGGCTACGGTGGCCAACAAATGATACATTTTGCGAATGTCGACTCTAATGAAACGATTTTATGGTTGATTTTAGAAGTAATATCGAGGAAATGTTGCGGCTATTTTTTGTTAAGCACAGCAAGGTTTGCAGACTGCATGACGCGTCAATCTTGTGTTTTTGCAACCGTTCTCAAATATGCTAGTGATGTGACTTATCTTTATGTATTCATATCGATACAGATTCGATAAAAACAAAAAATAAATCTGCAACAACACTTGCGCATTGATTGTATTGCAGTACGCAAGCGAATTGTAATAACCTCGTTTATTTGCGACTCCGTATGACTGCCATGCCATATAGTTTTAAACTTAACCACCTTTTATAGGAAAGTGCTTTTAAGCTTAATACATAATAAATATGCCATTTATTAACCTTGTTAAATAAAATATAGTTAGTCAAATACAAAACAATATTTTGTGGCAGTATATCACACATTTTGCAAGTAGTCTTGGCATGAATAGCAGGCATTTTAAACACTAGCTATTACGTGTCAAAAAATAAGTAAACGAATTTAAGTACTAGACTACTTTGTTATTTTTAGGTTCATAAACAAGTACATGCTTGTAATCAAGTTATCTGGCTGTCAAATATGATAGCTTCTTAGTTATAAGGGTAACCAATAACTCTTAATAACTTAAGAGCTGACTGTGATTTGGTTACACTTCATCTTATATTTATTGTCAAAGCATCACTCTATTAGAACATTAATTGTTGAATACCATGATGCCATGTGAATTTAGTGCCAAAACTATTTTAAAAGGTCTAAAAATGCCGCTCTGATATTCATGGCAGTACACTTTTAAGTTTTTTTTTTAAGTGAGAGGCTTACACAATGCTTAGGCTTTTTGAAGAAGTAATATTTATTTAAATATAAATATATAAAGTCTATATATTAGCAAAATAAATTATATCGATATAGATATTTCGGGCACTCGCATTACAACCCTACGAATACCCAAGAGCCGAGGTCGCACGCAGCAAACAAAAGTGTTTGATCTAGGTTTTAGACTTTTTCTAGACTCACTGGTTTGTTTGAACTCACTGGCTTTTGCACTGGTTGACAGAACCTGTAAAGCCTAGTTTGGACTATTATACACATTTAAGTTATGACTACATGTCATCAAAAATAAATAATTTGTTCAAATAGTTATAATAATTACCTAGCCCTATCAAAGCCTGTGCTATAGGAATAATAATAAAGGAATAATAAATTGTTTCACCAAACACACCAATTACCTAGCCCCAAACTAAGCGTGAGCTTGTGCTATGGTAACTAGGATAACGAATAGAGATACTTATATAAATGTATAAACGTCCATGACTTAGGTACAAATGCTCGTGCTCATTACATAAACATTTGCCCCTTGCGAGATTCGAACCCGCAACCGCCTGGTTCAGAAGTCCGGAGCTCGAACCACTACACCAAGACGGTCGTCGAGACTAGGATAACGGATAGACATACTTATATAAACATCCATGGCTTACAAATGCTTATAAGTGCTCTCACTCTACATACAGATATCGTGTTTTAATCCAGAAATTATGCTTTCAGGGAGTAAAAACATAATTTTTTAAAATACAAAATACCCGATTGCCAAAAATTTTATATTTTTGAAATGGTCTTTTACTGGCTTTCATTTGATACCCATATCGCTATGGTAGGGAAAAATCAATCTCCTTTCCCCTTTATATCCATTTGCGAACGATTTTTTTTAAATGTATATAGTCTATGTCACTCTCACAATTTTGACAAATTTAACGACACCTCATATGTCAAAAACTGTCCAGCCGTTTGGGCTTTAGAGCGTGCCAAACAATTATACTTACTTACTCTTGAAAAACATAACCCTCCTTCCGCAGTCGGGTTGAAAGAAAGAGTGGAGATTTCATATTTGCGTGGGTGAAATCGCGGGAAATCGCTAGTATGTTTCCGACTGTCCATTCCCAAATGATTTCCGAAACAGAGCTCGCAAATAACGAAAATAAATAGACACTGTACCAGTAAAATATTATGTAGTTACCTTTTTGATGTTATTTTTATTACTTTTGACTTTCAAATTCAAACTGAAACTTTTGGTTCTCTGTTGTTAACTCGGATCAGATGAAATTGAGTCACGTGCCATATTGGTTTCGAAGTTCCAAATCACGTTGGGACTTACAAAGCTTCCTTCATTTTTATGGTAATATTAAAAAATGCTATCATTGTAAACGTTGTAAAACACGTTTTTTATTATACTATTCTGTTTAGAAAAAACAGACAGACCTCATTTTTGTATTAATATTGTTAACTACCGGTTAAAACAATTTTAAGATTAGATGTCGAGTTCACCAACACATGTTTTAATTTTCAAGCAGCCATTTTACTTCTATTTGAATAAATACTTAAGGAAAGTCTGTCAAATAAACCGCCATTTGATGTTAACTGGCTGTTTTGAAATTGGTTTACTCGGCTCTAAGAGACATGAGACGGCTACAATAAAATTCCGAGGTGGCACATTGAAGGAAAATAAACGCGTTTGTGAATACGCGTATTAACGGGGCTGAAAACAAAATATTGAAAATAAAAACTTATCCATCAGAAGCCACTCTATAATAGCACAACTGGAACCTAAGAGTTTCGTTAGATGAAGGTTTCGTTGTAGGGAAGTCAATTTTTGTTAAATATAAACAATCTTCTGGTTATCAGTGTTTACTACAATATTTTGATTTGTTTGTGTACCCTGTTGATACTGCGCCGCGCACACTCACACGCATACCTACCTGCCTTATTTTTATTTGTTTAAAACGTACCGTGGGAGCCCCGAAGATCGAGTCGACATCGAGACGTTCCCTATGACACATGTACTAGACAGACCAGAGTGCTTCGCCGCGTGTGTATCCTGTGAAGCTCCTTACAGACATTTCTAGTGATTGTGGCCTGTGAAGTGATACCTGAACCCTGAAAGCTGATGTGGCAAGTACCTAGCTATAAGTGCTCAGACCTGCCTAATTTTCCACCTATCATTGCCGCCCTCCACGTGTAATCCACTGCCAAACTCTCAAACAATCAGTAATAAAACCAGTTTGTTACTGATAACCAGAAGTTCGCAAGTCACTAGATTACGGCCTGCTAGTAGCCAAATTTTGGTAACTGTTAACCAATCATATTTTTCAGTGTATTCTATTGTAAATAATTAATGTCATTATACCTAAATGGATTGAGAGTTTAATTCTTTGACTGTACAAAAATCATAATCACTGTATAGCTCATTAAATAATGAAATACAAACTTTCTTTGACCATACTTTAGACCATGAGGCTGTTTCGTGATGCTTCATGTTTCAAAACAAACTACAAATACTGAACTAAAATTATACCTTAAAAACCATCTTAAGGGCTTATTCCCACGGGATCCGTCATTGACAATTCGTCAAAATACAGGATACGTCATGACGGATAGACGTTCGTACTGCATACGTAATCGTGTTATTTTACGATTTGGGATGTTTTCACGATTTGTGGTCCGTGTGAACATGGGAATTCAAAAAGCATTGCCACCGTCAAAAAAGAACGAATCGTTGAAAATCACGAATCGTCCTCGTGCGAACGGGCTCTATCTCGGTCACCATTTATATTATGTGCATGACAAGGAAAATTACATTTTATTTACTTACTTATCAAATCTTTAATCAAAGTGATGTTATCACATTGAGCACTAGATGTACTTTGGTTGAGTATTGTAATAGTATCTATTAATATCGATAGAAAACAACTTAATTGACACTTAAAATGCAAAACGCATATCGTGTTTATAATGACCATTACGTAAATTAATTATTATGTACATGGTGTTTATATATGTATTATCATAATTTATTGCGAGCTACATTATGCATGTACACAAAGTGACAGCAGTAACATGATAATGTAAAAATCTATTTAGCGCCCCTAAATGTCATAGCAATTGCAGACATCATGCAGCAAAATTATTGATGTGTTTATAAATTGATATAAAATTAGTAGTTCATGTGCCATGAAACCTTTTATAATTTCACACAATAATACTAAAAGATTTTTTTTACATGCACAATCATTTATTTTTAATTCATTATCTTTTTTGCCAGTAAAATTGTTTAAAAAGTTGAAATCTTCTGAGGATTTGGTACCCACAAAATTTTTCAACATGTTTTCTTTCCGACAAATTGTAACACCCGAGTTCCCGAATTTGACAGAATTCTCATACAAAATAAGTAAAATGATGCTAAATCAGCTGATTAAAAATTAAACAGTAATTTCATTTCAAATACGGGAAACCGGACAGTCAAAACGGTCATAGTGCGTAAACTGTCACACAATTTCTTCTACGACTACGCCGGCCCCTTTTTTTACGAATTAGGATCGGACGTACTGCAAAATCCAGTGCTGTTTACTGAACAACATCCTCAAAAAATCGACAAGAAGGTATAGTACACGTACTCTGCGGAGCACCCTATATTTTAAAATACATAAATCAGCATGGAAGATTATTTGCACGGACAATGTTATTAGTTTAACGAACTATGAACTAGTAGCTAACGAGTTGTGCATAAATGCGCAAGTGCTTATGCGCACTATTTGTGATATCATCATAACAGTGTTACCAAAAATGATATTTCTAATAATATTCACGGCAGTGCTTGTTGCTTTATACGAGGACATTTAACTACTGGGCAAAGAAAGGAGTGAAACACGACAAACCAGTGCTTTTCTTCGGTAACAATACCAAAAACTTTCTCATGAGGCAAAGCCGGAGCCAAGCTATGGAAGAAATGTATTGGAAGTACCCTAACGAGAAAATCGTTGGATTTTACAGATCAACCACTCCAGAGCTTGTGCTAAGAGATCCAGATATTATTAAGCAAGTATTAATATCCGAGTTTCCTCACTTCTACGCTCGTGGTTTTCATCCGTATCCAAAAGTCATAGAGCCAATAATGCGTACCTTATTCGTCGTCGAAGGAGATCTCTGGAAGATGTTGAGGCAAAGATTGACTCCGGCCTTTACAAGTGGAAAATTAAAAGCCATGTTTCCTCTCATAGTAGAGACAGCTGAGAAGCTGCAAACCAGGACTTTAAATGCAGCTAAGAGCGGTACTCCCATTGACGCAAGAGATCTCATGGCTCGTTACACGACCGACTTCATTGGATCCTGCGGTCTCGGGCTTGATGTGGATGCACTAAACGAGGAGGATTCTGAATTCCGCAGACTGGGTCACGATATTTTCAACATGGGGCTTAAAGATTTTGTTATCGGTGTACTTAAAGAAGTGTTCCCTGTGCTTGCTCAAAACTTAAAGCTCTTTGGTAGGGTGGAAGACAGGATCAACAGTCTTTTAAAACAGATCCAAGAGAGTAAGGGCTACAAGCCGACAGGCAGGGGTGACTTTGTAGACTTGCTTTTAGAATACAAACAAAAGGGATTACTTGAAATAGAATCGCTTGAAAAATTTCTACCAGATGGTACACCTGAGAAGGTTAGCTTTGAGTTTGATGACATCTTGCTAGTAGCGCAAGCATTTATGTTTTTCGCCGCTGGATTTGAGACGTCATCATCTACATCAAGCTATGCTCTTCACCAGCTAGCTTTTAATCCCGAAATACAAAATAAAGTCCAGAAAGAAATCGATGGAGTTCTGGGTAAATATAACAACACACTTTGCTACGATGCCATCAAGGAAATGACATACCTTGAATGTGTGTTTAGAGAAGGGATGCGGTTATTCCCTGCTTTAGGGCATCTGTTGCGGGTTTGTACTCGTCAATATACATTTAAGGAGATTGGCTTGACCATAGACCCTGGCGTAAAAACCACAGTGCCCGTAAAAGCGTTACACATGGACCCTAAGTATTGGGATAGACCAGAAGTATTCCGACCGGAGAGATTCCACCCAGATGAATTTACAGCAAGACAAAAAGCTGTATACTTTCCCTTTGGAGAAGGTCCTCGCAATTGCATTGGTAAGATAACGTTAATATAATTCATGTCTGTCGCAGAACCGACGGGCATTGGAGTAGGAAGGTTCTCGAATGGGGACCACGTCTCGGGGAACGTAGTGTTGGACACCCCCTGCTAGGTGCACTGATGACCTGAGGAAGGTGGCCGCTGGTGGCTGGATGCGAGAAGCGAAGGACCGTGAAAGTTGGCACCGTCTTGGAGAGGCCTATGTCATGCAGTGGACTGCAGTAGGCTAATATGATGATAAATTTAATAATTAACTTCGTGATAACAAAAATATAGGTATTTCTACTGCCTCGTTGGTCAGCGGGAGGGATTCTGTTTGAGAGGTACCCTGTTCGAGTCTTGGGTCTGCTGGAATTTGATTCTGGTCTTTTGTCTACAAATAACTCAGAAATAGCTCGAAGCCAAGAAGTTGACGGTGTGTGGTCTTCATCACTTATTTGTTATCATGATGTCCTTTCTTTAAGAAAATGTGTGTTACTTTTTTATCCTTAAACATATTTTATGGTTGTTCTCGAATAGTAATATGTACGTTTTTTCCACAGCTTCACGTTTGGGTCTCATGCAGTCCATGGCTGGTCTGGTGGCAGTTCTGTCCCGCTTCACAGTGGAACCAGCTCCTGATAGCGTCAGGTTTCCTGACGTCAGCCCTACTTCTGATATAGTACAGTGTCCAAAAGGGGGCAAATTGCCCCTGATATTTAAGGAAAGAAATAATGTTATGGCTTGAGGATGTCTGATATTTCAGTTTGAATTTTTAAGTTTTTTTGGATATTTTTCATTTATCAATACAAATAATATTTTTTTTCATTTATTAATAGTACTTAATGAATAAAAAATATTTTAAACTACGGTTAGGTTGGTGTCCTGTGGTCCCAAACTATGTGGCTCCCTTGAACGCTGCTGGTTTTTAGTGGGTAGGCCCCAATCGGGGAGGGTCCCACATAACCTATCGCTCCCCCCCGAGAGCGTTAGGTATGCGTAACGCATTTTCTAGCGATAAAAAGGTACCTAGGATAAAAATCTTTATTAATAAAGATTATTTTCATTTCAATATTTTAACTTTTTGTTCTTTTTTTTTAGGGACTTTCTTATATAAAACATAAACTTAAAATATATTTTTACTTAATTATTCGGAGGGCAACATTTCACTTTGTATGTAGAAATAGGACTTCGGTTTTGGCGGGAAACTGAAAGCGCACTTTTTCAAAACCTATTTTAATAATTGTTATTATTTGTTGTTCTTCAGTAGTTTTTCTGCATTAAATCGACGTTGTGGCGTCGGAGAGTGACGGCGATGATACAGGAGGTGGAGGGAAAGGAGCCTCTGAGGCAAAAAAACGCAAGCATGATAAAACGGTCTCGGCACAAGAAGGCAACTAACACTTTTTTGTGAAACTCGGGTATAAACGCACCTATCCTGATAACCTAATTTGTTGCGAATATCCTGTATACGCGGAGAGCCAGAGTAAAGAAGAAAAGTTAGGAAATCGAAACCCACTGCAAGTTCCGAAAATCTTCAAAAATGTCAAAGGAATCCATGAAAGACGCAGGGTCAACTCATCTAAAATAATCCTTGTCTTCAAACAGGCTGCTTTTGCGAATGACTTTCTAAGCCACATATGTCTGACAGAAAATAATTTACGGGCATATATTCCTGCTGCTTCTGTAGCTTGGGGTAGTCCGCTATGTACCCAAAGAAACTTCTAATCAGGAACTTTATGCTAAGTTCACAGCTGAGCAGGAAATTATCGCTGTAAGACGTTTTATGAAAATAGAGGGAGACACTTTATTGCCTCTGACCACAGTGTCTGTAACTTTTGTGGGTACAAACTTGCCACAATTTATATACCTGGATAACTGGAGATACAAGATTAATGAATATATTCCTCCAGTTATGCAGTGTTATAAATGTTTAAAATTCAACCATTCAGCGAAAGTATGCAGAAATGATCAAGTATGTTCAAAATGCTCAGAGGCTCACAGCTTTCGGGACTGTGAATCTGAAGTACTGAAGTGTATAAATTGTGGTGGTGACCATCTTGCAATATCTAAAACATGCCCAGTTAAATTGGCAAAAATGGAAAACAACAAAAAAAGCTTTGCGAATGTTGTAAAGAATGTGTCTACAAATAAATATAATTTTCCACCTTTGCCAAACCCCAATACCAAACATAGGAACACAAAACAATTTAAAATGGATGAGATTGTAAATAATGACAAATTTATTGATAGTATAATTAGGACATTAGTTTCACTGGGTAATTCCAATTCAACAAAAACAACAAGTCACATAAGAGTAATTTTATTTAAAAATTTGTGTGGTTTGTATGGGAAGTAAGCTTAAAATAGTACAGTTTAAAATTCAGAGTATTTACAACAAGAAACCCCTTTTATTATCATTTTTAAGAGACAATCATATAGACATATGTCTACTAAATGAAACTTGGATAAAAGATTCTCGGCCAACAATTTATTTTCCAGGGTACCAATTCATTTACAAGAATGCAGCAAACGAACACGGCGGAGTAGGTATCTTAATTAGGGACACTTTGAAATGTACTGCACTGTCAATTCCCTTTTATGAGAATGTTCAATGTATAGCAATCTCACTTCATACTGTTAATGGTCCCATTTCCGTTTTATGTACATATTGTCCACCTGGAATGGAAAAAAGATTTCATGTAAATAGATTAAAAATAATTATTAATAGCATTTCTAAACCATGTATAATTTCCGGTGACTTCAATGCACACCATATTGCTTTTGGGTGCTATACAACTAAGGCTAGGGGACGAGATATTTACAATTTGTTTGATGAATCAGATTTATGCATACTAAATACAGGACAACATACAACCATACAGGGCCCTAATAGGAATACCTCTGCTATAGATGTTAGCTGCGCCAGCCCTATTTTAGCTCCTTTGTGCGAGTGGAGTGTAGGAGACGACCCTTTAGGCAGTACACACTATCCTACATTTATCGAGGTTCAGGTAACACCCTCAGTATACCAAGTTGATAATATTACAGAAGGATATTTATTTCATAAAGCTGATTGGTCAAAATATTTGTCAATGTCTGATGAATACTTTAAAAAATTTGTAATTGAGGAACAAGATCCAATAACTTCATATAATTAATTCTGTAATATTATCGAAAAACTCAAAAGTGAGTGTATACCTGTTTATAAAAACACAGGTAGTCAGTCCAGGCATGCTCCTGCTCCATGGTGGAATAGTAGGTGCGCAGAGGCAGTCCAGAGATCCAAGGATGCTCTAAAACAGTATACAAACAACATGACTTTAGAAAATTATGTTCAATATAAAAAAATAGATGCTGAAAAGAAACTTATCATAAAGGAAGAGAAGTGTAATAGTTGGGAAAAATTCTGTTCTTCATTTAATAGGTATACTCCCATAACTCATATCTGGAACTCAATTCGTCGATTCAAAGGTATCAAATCCAAAGGTTTAAATAAAAATGATGAATGGATACCAAATTTTTTAGATAAATTCTTTCAGAATGAGGAAGGTGGTACAGATGTAATAAATGATATCTTTAAAACAAACAATAATAATGATGAAACAAGATTTTTGTTAAAACCTTTTGTTTGGGACGAATTCTTGTTAGCATTAGCTTCAAGATGTGATTCTACACCTGGGTTAGATAATATCCCATACATTATGATTAAAAAACTGCACAAAACAGCAAAATTAACTCTTTTAGATATTTTTAATTCTCTTTGGTGCAAACAGATAGTTCCAGAATCTTGGAAAACCCAATGTATTATACCTATTCTAAAACCAGATAAGGCCAATGATGATCATAATTCCTATAGACCCATTTCCTTAGCCTCTTGTGTAGCTAAAGTTTTTGAGCAAATGATAAAACTTAGATTAGACTACTTTATAGAATCACATAAGGTCTTACCTGAAACTCAATTTGGTTTTCGTGAGGGCAGAAGTGCTGCAGGAAGTTTTGTATCATATTTGGCAGATATGAGAAATACTTTGTTATCTCATGCTAATTCCATATGTGTATTTTTAGATGTCCAAGGTGCCTATGATAATGTTGACTTACATTGCCTCTGTCATGTCTTACATGAGATTGGTATTCCTGGAAAATTAATAAATTTGGATTTATGAATTCTCAAACAATCGCACAGTTTATGTTAAATTTAACGACATATTACATGGACCCCGAAAGTTACATAAAGGCTTGATGCAAGGGGGGTACTTGTCATCAACTTTGTACAGCTTATATGTCTCTCAAATAATGAACCATATACCAAATGATGTTAAACTGTTACAGTTTGCAGATGATATTTTAATTTATAGTAGTCATAAAAATAGTACTATAGCACAAAATATGATAAACAATGCTTTAAATTAGTTATATGAATATTATGAGAAAAAACTGAAGCTTGACATCAACACCACTAAAAGTGTTGTCATGGTTGTTGGCCCTGACAATGATATTAATGTGAAATATAATAATTTAGAAATACCTATTAAAAACAAACACAAATTTCTTGGTGTGGTGGTTGATGATAAACTTAAGTTAGATGATCATATAACATATATTTCTAAAAATGCTCATAAAGCTGTTAATGTATTAAGATGTTTATCTGGAGTTTTCTGGGGTGCAGACCCAAAAATTTTGTCATTATTGTATAAAAGCTTAGTCAGAAGTCACTTTGACTATACTATAGTTGTTTGGCTTATTTTAATGCAAATCAAACTCAGCTAAGGAAATTAGATGTCATTCAAAATATTGGTTTACGTATTATCTCAGGTGCCATGAAATCCACTCCAATAAATGCATTGGAAGCAGAAACATGCATTCCACCTCTATCATTAAGACGTCTACAATTAGCACATAACTTTTGTACAAAAGAACTTTCAGCTAATAAGAAGATTGTTACTGGTAAGTTAATACTTCCCGCTCAGCTATCCCAAAGTTTAGATGATTCAATTGTTACTGTGAATAATGTTTTAAATGGTCAACTCCCAGAACTTTGCACTTTAATGTCTTATATTCAGAAAACCTCTTTAAATATGTATATATGTGTAGATAATTTGTGGCCTATGTACAAATGTAAATATGAGGCTCTAATCAACTCAAATTACAAAGTCAATGTTCCAAATATAAAAGACCAATTGGAATATTCTCAATATATGGAAGGTAAGAATCATTATTATAAAATATTTACAGATGGTTCAAAGACAACTGACTTTGTAAGATGTGGGTGGTATGATCCTCAATTAAAGATAAAAGAGGTTCTAAACATTGATCCATATGCTAGTATCTTTACAGCTGAAGCTTACGCCATATTACAGGCATTATTGCATATTAAAACTGTAAATAATGTAAATTTCATACTAATTTCAGATTCTAAAAGTGTATTATTAACACTAGAAGGATGTAGAATAGACTTTAGATTAAACTTTGTATTTTTTTTGATTAAGGACATTTTACTTGACTTGCACATAAGTAATAAGATTATGGAGTTTCTTTGGGTACCCTCTCATAGTGACATAGTGGGTAATGAAATAATTGACAGAGCCCTTGCATGTGGATATGACAAAGATCACCACAATACCTTGAAGATCCCATTTACTGATATGTACACTGTGGCGAAGGAAAAGATGAAAGTCATATGGAGCGAATACTGGACGTCAGTAAATCAGACTAAAGGGAAATGGTACGCCGATATACAAAAAACATTGCCGACTAGACCGTGGTACAGTCGTATTGCATGTGAGTCAAGGAAATTTATAAGTATAATAAATCGACTGCGTTTTGGACATTGCTTAGTCCCAACTCACCTACTTCGACTGAAGATAGTAAACAATGATAGCTGTGCGCATTGTGGGTCTCCAAAGGCAGACCTACATCACATAGTTTTTGTCTGCAACAAGTTTGGCATTCAGAGGCTTGCGTTGGTGTGCGCAATCCAGCAAATCGCAGAAGATGAAAAACTTAGTGTTCCCCGCCGCCTTCAAGATCTGCTAGCTTTTTCTATCTGTTATATGAATTTATAACATCAACAGTAGAGAAGATTTAGCAAATACAAACACTTGCTTGAAGTGTTGACAGATCAGTTAACTGACTTTGTGAGTGAGTGAGTAACTAAGTGTGTGTCAAAAATGTGATCTTCCTTCAGTGAATGAACTTGTGCATAAAATACAAAGACTGCGGCCAATGGACTCCAGGCCAAGAATTTTCAACAAAAAAAAAATGTAGAAATACACAGTAAATTCTACAATGAGCTGCTGCTTAGTTATAATAAGTTTTACACGTGGACGAAAAAAGTGATTAATCATAAATTTTGACAAATAAAAACTAAATATAAAAAATATACTTCCTGACCCCAGATAAACTGGGAAAAGGGCTAACTAATGATGATTATGAAGTAAATATTTGAAGATGTTGGCACTCCAAAGTACAAACTCAGTACAGAGCCATATCGCTTAAGCCTTGATCTTAACATTGAACTCTGATAACGATTTAATTATGATTAAAAGATTGTTTTAATTTACATAATATTAATGTGATACACTGGTATTGAAAAAGTGTAAAATCATAATTACTAGCATAGTCTTATTTAAATCGTTGTGTTTGCATCGTAACATACCTAGTCTACTAGTAGTTACTACTTTTGATTAATCCGAAATTTTATAATGACTTTTATAGTTTTTATAAGTTAAATGTCATTTTTATATTATTAATGAAATTCGAAAAATTTAATAGCCTTCTCTGGTAGACATCATTTTTAAGTTTTATTTTATTTACAGCAGAATTTCATATCTAGAAAATGTTGTTTTTCATAAAATAAATAAATAAATAGTTTAACATATTTCTGATATAATCACTAAACATTATATTAATACGGAAATGTATGCAACGTACCTTTCAAGTATTTTGCTTTTACTTCCGACGTTTCAGCCCGGGCAGACTGCTAGTATCCATACTAATATTATAAGTGCGAAAGTGTGTCTGTCTGTCTGTTACCTCTTGACGCTTAAACCACTGAACCGATTGAAATGAAATTTGGTATGGAGACAGTTCGAGATCCTAGAAAGGACATAGGCTACATTTTGTCGCGATATAAAAACATTAAGGGGGTGAAATGGGGGATGAAAGTTTATATGGAAAATCTATCTTATACGGAAATTATTCGTATACTTGGCAGAAACAGATTTTCTGACACCTATACTCAATAAAAGTATGATTATTTTTATAACTTAAGCAATTATTTTACAAGTTTTTACGAAATCAAATTGAATTTTTCTTACAAAAATTAATCGACTGTGTCATCGGGTGGGACTCGAACCCACGTCCCTTCGCTATTCGGGCGAATGCTCTTATCAATTTGATTTCAATAAAAGTATTTGTGGAAAGCCTGTAGATTGCTACCAGTCGTTAGGTAACTAAAGCGGTGTTTGCTTTAAGCGCACAATTCGCGTGATAAATACACTTAATCGTACGCAACCATCAAAATGAAGGGTTGTCAAAACTACTCGACTCCTTGTTTCTGGGAGTAGTTTTGAATGTTACATTTGATAAATCACGCCTAAGTTAACGACTTAAATTTTTACCTAAATGTAAGTTGGTACAAAATTTTCGAAATCAAGTTGAACTGTGCTCAGAAAATGTGTCATTGTACAAATATTTTCCCACATTTTAAAAATCATAACTTAAAAAAAAAGGAAAACGCTTACATGTTACATGAACATTCCCATATTGTTATGATACTTTTAAAATCAGTCTACACTTCTACATTAAAATATGTGCAAAATCTCTTTCAGCTCAGTTGGTAAGAGCATTTGCCCGCATAGCGAAGAGTCGTGGGTTTGAGTTCCACCGTATGACACAGTCGATCTAATATTGACAATTTAATTGCGTAAAAA
Organism: Pyrausta nigrata; assembly: GCA_949316185.1. Classification (NCBI taxonomy): domain Eukaryota; kingdom Metazoa; phylum Arthropoda; class Insecta; order Lepidoptera; family Crambidae; genus Pyrausta; species Pyrausta nigrata. The sequence goes on along the minus strand of OX438957.1, from coordinate 15,656,177 downwards.
CTTGCTTAATTTAAAAAAATATATACTTAATTATAAAGCTATTTCCTTTAAAATTATTTTTAGTGGCAGCCCTACAAGTACCGAGCTTATTTACATGGATCAAAGCTTGCTAATGTTACGTAACATTTTAATTTTAACATTAAAGCAGTAAAGGTACTTAAATCTTTATACGGAATCTAATTTCCGTCTTGAGTGACTTACGATGCCATAAATAAATAGCGCTTTTGATGTAAAGGGTCATCTTTTAATTAAAATATAGGGACCTATTCTATATTTAACTCCTAGCACAAAATTTCGAAGTTTTAATCAGTTAATGAAATTTATATTTTGATATGAGTTTTAGAGTTTCATTGGGTGTTTAGTAAGATAGAAAAAATATATTAAAATGCATTAATTGGATTAAATAATATATTTACATACATAAGAAAATAAATAGAAGCAAGAAAGAAATAAAGAAAAAGCATTTATTCGGTGATCGGTGAACAATGGAACAGTTTACAAAATATTATGAAATGATCTACCGAAAAGGCATCCGACTCAGCATTAGTCGTGTTAGCCGAGGGCAAACCACAACACTAATTTTCAGCGGATGCCTGGGGTAAATTCTTATGTACATTACACAAAAAATACAAGTTAAAACTATATTTTTTTTTACAAAAATAAAAATAAATATACAATGTGTCCTGGCACCGGTGTCTGAGCCTTCATGTGGTGACTAAGAAGCAAAATTGCTACCATTTAATAGGATCAACTTTGAAATCCCAAATTATTTTTTCACTTCCCCATACTATTTTGTAAATTTGTATGGAACGGTGATATTTTTTGGTCCGTTTTCGAGGTTCTTGTAATAGAGAAAAATGTTGAGGGGAACTCCTCTTGAAGGCTCTGACATCGGTGACGGGACACATTGTATAAGTATGATAAAGTTCTAATGATGGCAGCTGCTGGGTTATGTCGGTGAGTGGGAGGGCCAGTACCTTCTGGGTGAGCTCGCTCCACCGTCGACTCTGTCTACGCCACATCTGGCGTTGTCTAGATTCAGAAGCAAACCTTTTTAAATAAGAAAATAGCTGACAGCGTTACCCGGCTTGATAGCGATTCATAAAGGTTGGTAAAATTACATATAAAATTTTGTTGACCTTATTCTCTTATAAAAATTACCTAAAAGAAAAAGTGCTGGTTTTCAACTTTTTTAATTATTTATTATTATGTAGTGTTGGCACCATTGTCCGCGGACCTCACTCAGTAGGGGCCGCTGAAAACCAGCGCCAGGGCCTTCTGAGGGCCTGGGTTATGCTGAGTGAGGTCCACTTGATTTGGACATCGCAGACACACAAGGGCACTTTCTGGCTAGCGTTTACAGTTACTGTTTTGTTAGTGTTGTTATATTTTCCTTGCTGTCTTTGTAATTATGTATCTTTTGTTATTTTATACTGTAGTTGTTTATGATGTCCCAAATTAATAAATGCTTCTTTTTTGTTTATATTCTTTTTCAAATATACTACTTGATAGTTTTTGCGAAATTGTTCCTAACTATTCCTGCAGCTTTTCCCACGCTAAAATTATTACTGCGGCGCGAAATGTTGCGCCGGCGCACAGAATGTACACGGATCACTTTCGAGGCGTCTCGCTCGAATGGTATACACTCCACTCCATTTTCACCGCAAACATTTTGACGAGATTCCGTCATGATTGGTCACGCAGGTAAGTTGTGATTGATATTGTCGCTCTTAGTACCACTTTCAAAGATTCTGCACCTTTTTGTTACTTACCTGTTTATGTATTTCGTAACAGAAGCAACTATTGATAAATTGAAGTCTCTTAGCTAAAATCCTACTTGTCTAATATTAACTTTAAAGAATGTTGAATTCTGTATATTAGAGCCGAAGCGTAGAATACATGGTTTGAAACTAAGTTGACAGCCTCGTTGGATACAGCTCCGGATAACTCAGATACAGCTCCGGAGTCAAGAAGTTGATGGTGTTAACATCTCCGTACCTCGGAAAGCACGTTAAGCCGTTGGTCCTGCGCCTGATCTCTCTACGGTCATGTCAGACTGCCGTCTCACCGAATTATGAGAGTGAAGGAACAGAGAGTGCACCTGTGTATTGCGCACACACTTGTGTACTATAATATATTCCGCGCAGTCGGATAATCTCTGTTGAGATTGGCCACTGTAGTCGAAATTCGGCTAGGAGGGCATAAATCATAATACCACAAGTAGATATAGGTAGTATCTCTTGCATCTAATTGGATAATTCTTTGTCGAGATTGGCCGCCGTAGGTGAAATTGGGATTGCTATGCCATTTATATTACTTGTTAGTAGTTTTGTTTACAACTCCTTAGGTCAAGGTAGTGACGCCTTCGTCACTAAGTCAATAGGGAAAAATAATTTTAAAAAAACTAGTGTCTAGAAACCAAATATTTTTTAGAATAAAGGATTTTTTTTAAATTATAAATTAGCCCTTTAGTCTATTGATCCCGCCTACTTAATTGTACTAACTGAAACACTCATACTAATTGTAAAGAGTTTGTAACGGAAGCGCGCGCGCATAGGAACTCGTATGTGGGTCTCCATTAATTTTGATTGGTGTTTATGGTAGAGTTAATTGTAGATACGCCCTCTATTGTTAGTTTGCGTAAATGGGAAGCGAAACGCTAATTGAGAGAGCAGACGGACTGAATAAGCTGATGTTGATGGGTTTGATAAGTAAAGTAGCTCTGTGCGCTTCCTACTCTCTATCACAGTTAAAGCGGTACCGCAGTACTTCCCATCCGAATCCGTCAAAATATGACATTATTTTTTTATTTTTTTTTATTTTACACTTTGTACCGTTTGGAGTCGAAACACTGGGTCCGTGGTGTCCCAACGCTATCATTTTTTTCAAAGAGATTTCCAAGAGGCTGGTTGACATCAAGAGTGACCCAAGCGCTGGCAGCTACTTTGCTCAGCGTATAAGCATCGCTATCCAGCGTGGTAATGCTGCCAGCATCCTGGGAACCTTACCACAAGGACCCTTTTTATAATTTTTGTTTTTTCTTTTGTTTTAAATAATTTTTATTAATAACTAAAAAAAAGTCTCTTAAAATTTATTTTGACATTTAGGCCTCGCGCAGATAGCCCACTGACCACCGCCACTGGTGGCTGTCGTGCACCACGCCCTTTGGCCCCGCACAGACCGCTACAATTGACACTCACCTACTAAATCCTTTAACAGATGTGTTGTCAAAATAGCGAGTGGCATATCCCTAACACTGAGACGCGAGTGGACGCCACTCGTTTTACGTGTGCGGCGACGATTTGTATGAACAAATCCACCGGTAGATGTGGTCATTCTGTGCCTGTGGCCAATCTGCACGGAGCATCCTCATTTATTTACACTTTTCTACTAATCAACCATAATAGGTCAAAAACACAAAAAAGATATTTATTGGTGCGGTCTATTACAGCAGCAACACGGTTCCATAGTGCTTAACCTGCTTGAAGTCAGTCTGGCTTAGAATGTAATGGCGTAGCTTATGACACAAAAGTGATTTTCTAGAACAATGTGGAAAATATACACTGTAATAAAATCTCCTATATATATTTACTAATTAAGTATATGGTCATTCTGATACTTCTATCATTAGGTAGGTATTTTTGGACAAAAGCTAGTTAGTTAATAATTATTTTTAATCTGATCGTTTTTTTAACGGGTACGTGATTTTTAATTTAAACTTGCACACACGGACTTGCACGGACTTAATGCTAAAAACATTCTCTACCAAACAGAGAAACACAGGCGGTGCAAGATAGCATATTAAATGTGATTAGCTTGGATGGAATTGTAAGATAGAGATAGCTCTCAAGTAAAGGCTCACAGGCAAGCCTTCGAGCGTTAATTTGAAAGCCTTTTTATAAAGCTATCCTGAAACTGATTGCTGAGAGAATAGACTCTCCCTTTTTGCGGCGTGCTGCTAAAATAAATTGTTCTGGAAGCACAGCACACAGTAATTATTTATCAAGCGACCTCTAAGGTCGCTTAATAGTAAATAATTACTTTGTGGCCACTCTCAAGAGATTACTAACATAGTTTATAAGAAAAATTGACAGTAACGAATTTGGATCACTTAAGTCTGAATTAAGAAATATTTATTTATTTTACAAACACAAGCTAAATGTGGCGATTTGTGTGAATTATTACTGTCATTGTGTTGCATTATTGCTGCTCTGTGTAAAATATGTTAAGAGTGTAGCAACTTTAGTAAGCTTAGTTCGTCCGCGGGAGGGCGATATAAATAGATATCATGCGATACACGCTACTATAACTAGTGATGTGTGTTCGAAAAGCATTAGGAATTCGATAATATAAATGTTGTCAAAACCAAAAACCCTAGACTGTGATAAAAGCCATTTTTCTTCTATACATTCGTAAACCTTATGACTGAGGTCCGCGATCATTATGTGGAATGAAACACCCACAACGACTTTCTTTGCAAATTAATGGAGTGGTTCGCCATTGCCTTCTCCATTTTACAGACTAGCCAACTAGTGTGCAGGGTTCATCACGATGTTTTCCTTCACCAGGCAACAATATCTTTGAAAAAGACTGGTTATTACAAACTCAGTGGCACAGGTGGGGATCTAACGCAGCAGCAGTAGCAACTTTGCTTGACTATCGCGCCATAAAAACCATGCCCCTAGAAAAGTTAGCCGAAAAGTTACTTTAATTATTATTTTTTTTACGAAGGCTACATTAGTCTGTTTACCATAATTTTTAAGTGAACGTATTTTTATAAACACTAATAGCCGCCGCAGTTGTGTAGTTAGGTCTAATCCATATTATCTTACTTATTTTTTTTTAAACGTTTTTAATAAAAGTTTTTTTTTATCATATAACAAATTATGTACTCACAAGTAGAATATGTACAGCAAAAATTAATTAAAGTTGGGCCTGCTTGTTCGTTATTCCCAAAAAAAAATATTTGAATACGTAAAAACTCTATACAAAAACACAACTTTTATCGATACCGCCTCCTCACTATGAGCACAGTGGGAACTTCTGGCAGTGAACTATAAATAAAACAATCGACACAGATAGAATTGAAAATAATTATGGCAAGCCGGGAGGCATTGAATGAAATATTTGTGGCGAAACTACTACACAACTAAGCTTAAACAGGTGCATACATGTAAAATTATCTATGACGTATTGCGTTGTTATTATGTTATGAAAGTATCTATTAAATAACTAAAAATAATTATAATATTTGGTATGATTTAATAATGCAATTAGGTTTTATTTTGCAAATGAACATGTTGTAAACAATTTATTTATTTCATTACGTTGTTATCATTATGTGTCCGGTCCGGTATGTGCGGTCCTGCACGAAATTGAGAAAATTAACGTATTTCTAAATCACTTGTACGATGAGCTGAATTAGTTAAATACATTAAAACAACTTATTTACGTTAGCCTAATCATTGCACAAGGTCCTGGTCTTGTTGCAATTTGAAACAAATTCTTTATGATTTAATAAACATGACTTGTACAAGTAGCTAATGATATTTAAGAGCATTTTTTTCGAAAACTTGGTGATTTTTACGCATGGAACAATAATTTGTACATGACAGTACAAAGTACAAAAATAATTGTATTGATATTCCGCAGGTCATCATTTTAATATACACGAATAAAATATAAATAAGAAAATATGAAAACTTTTCAGTTTTTAACACAAATGTCTGATGGTTTTGCGCATTGCGCAGAATAAAACTATTGTTCTAGTTAAATCCTTAAGACTAAAACTTTAAAGCAAATGGATCTAATTACTAATATTAATAAGTTCGATTCTGTTTGAAGATTGTTTAGACTTACTCGACTTGCTTCGCGCTGCACCCCCTTAATGAATCAGCAAATAATTATCACAGTAAATTATTAGTAAGATTCACTAGTGTAATATCAGCTTTATTAAATAGATGCTGTCTCATAGAAACAGATGTTTGGTCGTTTATTAGTAACTTGAAACAATGAACATGAATGGCTCACACCGTACAAGATTGAACTTCAATAGATCAAGATAGCGAAGATCGATACATGCTAGCTAGTTGAATCAAATCGAGATAATTATCAGGAAACACATATTCGTCTTGAAGCGAAAGTGATACATAAAAATAATTTAGTACGGGCTTTGAACCCGTTTAATGAATTGATGATTTGACATTTCATCTTCAGGATAAAGGGTTTAAATTCGTTTTATGACTTAAATCGATTTCCGCTGGGATTCCAGTAGTTCCTGAGATAAGTGCATTCAACCAACCAAACAAACATATTCTTTAGCTTTTTTATATTACTTCTTGCAGTACCATGGTCGTCGTGGTGTAATGTGTAAGACGTAGGACTGAAGAATCGTAGAAGACGTGGGTTCGCATCTCGCTCGGTGACGAAAAATTTTTTCCTTTTGTTTTGTATTTTTGTGTATTTATTCAAGTTTACAGTTTTTCTTTGTATTTAAACAATTAACCGGTCGCCTGGGTACTTAAGAGTAAAAGACAGATATGACCCATCCGTGACCGCGTCGGCGTCGTCACTTAACATCAGATGAACGGTCAAAAATCTGCCGATCAAAATTTTTTTCAAGTTATTTGATGTTTCCGTCATCACCTTTGTTGCTTTGCTACTATACGGATCGGATCCGGAACACCATAATCCAATCCGAAACTGGTATAGCCGATGTAGGTGTGAAGACCGCTAGGCTTAAATGGGACTGGGCAGGCCACGTGAACAGAATGTGCCCTAAAAAACGGACTAAGATCGTCACCCACTGGCTGCCTACTGATGGACGTCGTCCGAAAGGCAGGCCCAGAAAACGATGGCGAGATGATCTAGACCACTTCTGCAAAGACTGGTTAGCCCAGACCGGTAACCGTGACTACTGGAGAAGTTTGGGGGAGGCCTTTGCCCAACAGTGGGACAATAACGGCTTAGTAAAAAAATAATAATAATGTTTCATCTAAGAAACTGCTCTCTGTACAAGCGTTTTCGTGAAAGATTTTAACCGAAAACATTTCAATTGAAGTGAAACAACCGAAGGCAGCTCACTCGTGCGCCGCACGTACTGAGCCGTGTGCGCTCGGCCTGTTGCCTTTCTGCGATTTGCGATTATAATTTGGCTCTATTCAGTTTTAACCGAGCGAAGAGATTATTCGGCTAGAAGGTTTAAGCTTTGTTTTGCAGTCATAAGTAAGTAGTATTTTGGTGCTGTGGGCAGGCAGTTTTTCGAACGGTGTCCATTAATTAAATTCGTAAAAACTTGCAAAATAATTGCGTAAGTTATAAAAATAATTATGGTGTCCATTCAATTGTGTTTTTTTTAACGATAAAGTAGTGCTCTTTGCATACCCACAGCATGTTTGCAACGGATATTAAGGGACTCCCTTAACACCATGTTTTTTTCCACACATCCGCGGAATTCCTTTGCTCTGACAGCAATAGCTGGTCGACATAGTTATTCGTTCAAAACGTGCTCTCCCTAGTGATTCTTTCTGCATTACCACGCATACGTTTGAATAACAGGAAAAGAAAGAAAATGTTCTACATTAGTTTAAAAAATGAGTGTTATAATGAAAATGGTATTAAATTATTATTTTATTTGTTTCAGGTAATTTTTATTTTCACGGAAAACCTTTCTTCACAAGTTTCACATAACAAGTACGTGACGTACGTGACTGACCTCGTTGGTCTTGTGGTCAGCACGCTGGGTACTATCCACGAGGTCCCGGGTTCGAATCCCGGGTCGGGCCGAGAGTGTTTAGGTGTTTCTGTCTTGAAATTACTCAGACACAGCTCCGGTGTCAGGAAGTTGGTGATGTTAATACCCCCGTACCTCGGAAAGCACGTTAAGCCGTTGGTCCTGCACCTTATCTCTCTACGGTCATGTCGGACTGCCGTCTCACCGAATAATGAGAGTGAATGAACTGAGAGGAGAGTGCACCTGTGTATTGCGCACACACTTGTGCACTATAATATGTCCCGCGCAGTTGGCTAATCTCTGTTGAGATAGGCCGCCGTAGTCGAATTCGGTAAGGAGGACATTATTTTTTTTTTAAATGAATGCGAATTTTGAATTTCGAAATTCAAATCAATCAATCAAAACATAAGCGCCCGCCGCCCACACCGCTCAGGACCCCCGTTTTCTTCTACCCCCGCAACCTTGGATCCCGCAGGCGAGGTCTCAGACAAACGGTTGGACTTAGTCGTCAATGTTAGTAACTTAACGAGTAGTTATGACATACGAGTACAATCGGCAGCGCGTCAGCGTACCCATTTAAACTGCGAAAACAGGTTTTATTACGTAGAAAAAAGGTACTGTCTCAAGGTCGCAGTGGGTAGTGTACGTTTGGCCATGGTACATAGTAGTAATAACGAATCGAAAGCGTAATACCCCGTGTACTTATGGCAATTTGTCACTCACCGCGAGAACGGTAGTAAGTGCCACTTACCGTCAATTTGACGGACGTCAAATTAGATACTTAAGTTCTGCCTATGTTTTTCGAGCATTCATGTTGTGTGCGGGAAAGCGCGGTTGTCGGGAATTAAAATGTTTTATAATGTTATTATGATTTAATATAAATAAGCCATCGGTGTCCAATTTAGGCATTAGATCTACCTGCACAAAAAATAATCCTTAAATGTGCTTTATTTTTTTATTAAGTTGCAACTTGCAACGTAAATATTTTCCTTTTACTCCCAAAATTGTATGGACCAGTTGGTCAAATACTTACTTATTTATTTGTTGTTAGCAATTAAAATAAAATAAAATAAAAATTTAATAAAATTCATTTATTTCTGCATATAGACCTAACTACCACCACTGCTTCGGGACAATTGTGGGCTAGTGCTGAGAAGAAGCAGCAAGAAACTCAGTCACTATTGTCATAGCCTCTTTTTGAAGTTTTACAATTGTTTCGTACATACAAGTCATTCCATACAGTTTTTCTTTTATATAGTCATCTATTTTATAATAACCTTTCGACATTAAAGTATTCTTAACAACCGATTTAAATTTATTTATAGGTAATTCAACAATCTTTTCAGGAAATTTATTTAAAAAATGTGATACATCTTACTATAAATGAATGACCAATCTTTTGAAGCCTAAAGTTTGGCACGGCAAGACATTAAGTCTTGTATTAAAAATTATGTAACTCACCTTTTTTGGAGAACGAGTGCAAATTTCTTCGAACATACATCAGATTTTAATAAATAAATTGTGAATATACTGTAGTAGTAAGTATTTTTACTTCTTTAAACACTTGTTTTAGTGACTCGTGAGATTTAAGATTTTAAATAGACCGCACGGCTTGCTTTTGCAGTACAAATATTTTTTAATTCCCCGCGACTTCGCCCGCGCCTTAAGTCGGATTTGCCATGCAAACTTTCATCCCCCATTTCACCCCCTGATGATTTTATATCGCGATAAAAAGTAGCCCATGTCCTTCCTAGGGTCTTAAACTATCCCTGTACCTTTGATTTGAATCGGTCTTGTAGTTTTGGAGCCTATTCAATACAAACAATCGTGGTCTGATCAAGCCATGACAGGTGCCGTCTCTTAAGCCTAATACAAGGAATGTTATCAGAACTAGCAAGCTAAGAAGAAGGGAAAAAAGTTTAGGTTATTATTAGATATTCTCTACCCAATAAGTCAAAAACAGTAAGAGTTTTTGTGTGTCAGTTATAAAAGGCTGAACATTATTCAAATGCAATCAAGTGCTAATAAATGACTAACGTGTGAAATAGATAAAATGTGAAAGCCGGTACAACATCCAACATAACTTCCTAAAAACTCAAATTCTTATCGGCAGTAGTAGGATCTTATCTCTAACTGATATCTTAGTAGCGGCTGACGAATTATTATGATCAAAAGCATTATAAGCGGACGGGTATAAAATTCCTTAAATTGTTTGCTTGCCACAGAATGAATACCTTAGGCTTTTGACACACCACAGAGCTAGTTTGGGTAATCAGCCCCAAAAAATATATATATTTTTTATAAATTAAGCAATTTGTTTGAAAGTTTTTTCGCTCATAACAATTCTGTCATCCGTTGGGACACAGTCGATTAATTTTTGTGAGCGAAATTTAATTTAATTTTACAAAAATAAGCTAATATTTTTAATAACTTAAAATGACTCCAATTATTTAAGCCACCCTACGAAACCGTTGAATTCTGCCCTACATCATTGGAAAGTAAAATCGAATTCACAAAATGGTTTCTCGACGGAAACAAGGCATCCGATATGCAACTATTGCCATTATTCGCAAGGACTTCCTTGCGAATAGTGCACTTGCATCCGGAAATGTCGCATGTGTGATTCGATACACGATGTGCTTAAACCGGAAGCGGAAGGATGGGATTTTGTAAGGATTCAGCACCTGTGCATTAAGTCGAAAACTGTTGACTTGACTTTTTTTATTAATAAGTACAAGTCAAGTTAACAGCTTTTAACTATTCTGGGCCCGTAGCCAAGTGGCTATTTATTGTCAATCGAAGTTCGTTATCGCCAACCAAATGCATGAAACTGACATAAGCCATCGAAACATCACGTGACTTTTGCATACTTTTGACATTTCATTTGCGATAGCGAAGTTCGCTCCAAAACGATTGACATTTGGCTACGGGCCCTGTTATCGAAACTAGAACCTATCGTCGATGGCTCTTTTCCAAACTCTCATCAAATCATACGACACATTTTAGGTAAAAACCAGTCAAGTGTGTTTTGCAAATAAAGGAAACCTTTTTATACTGGTTGTATAAGTTAATATGTTTCTGTACATAATATTACATGAGATACTGCAGCCTGCTGCCTATCAAACAAACGGACTGGATAGACAGTATTTTTTAAGTATCTGCGGAACACAAAAAAGTATGTATTATTAAATCTCATACATAATAATTTCATTTATCAAAATTTTTAAAGATGGCTGTCAATAGTTTCTTGACAACTTCTATACCAGAGTTCCTTGGGCTAAAAAAAATCGAACATGAAACTAAAAAGAAAATACTACCAACCTGCTTCGCAAACAATAAAATGTATCTCATTTTAATTCCTTATTTATTCTATAGTCAGAGCAGGTCACAACGAGATCGTGACCCCGCGCCCACGGCTCTTGTCCGTCTGACAGACAGACGAAAGGATTATTGTTACATTGCATCTCAATATTCACAGCCCGAGCACCAACGTGAACTAATGGTTATGTCGAAGCGATAAAGTGTCGAAAACAACAAACAGTGCAAAGTCACTTGGATAAACTGATTCCCTATGAATGTTTATAAATGTAAATAAGTATCCGTTATTCTAGTCACCATAGCACAAGCTCTCGCGTAGTTTGGGGCTATTATATATGCATTAGTTATCTGTCAATTGAATTTTTGTAATCAATCAATAGTTAATAAAAATAGGAAATGCAGCTACCTTGCACAGCGTATAAGCATCGCTATCCAGCGGGGTAATGCTACCATCATCCTGGGAACCTTACCACAAGGACCCTTTTTATAATTTTTAATTTTAATTTTATACATAATCTTGTTCTATAATATCTGTAAGTTGCCTGTTAAGTTGTCTAAGGTTGCTTTAAAATATTATATTAAAAGTTGTTACGTCGACGAAATCAAAACTTTCGTAATATTCTTATGTATATTAAGATCGTCAAATATTTATAGTTGTTGGAAATAAATATTTTCAGTTCAAATTGATTATTTGTAAATAAGTACTATTTTAACATTTGAATTGTCAGCCATTGTAAAAGAAAAGCTTTTGAAATTAAAAGCAAAGATTTATGAGCATAGATAGACGTAATAGATCAACTCAAGCGAGGTGGCATCAAACAAACGAAACCCAATCTCGGACAATAAACAACTTGAAAATACCGTTCTCCCTTCGACGGGTACTAAAGAATATTTATGCGCCGTCCAAAAAGCGTAATATGTAAAACATTTTATGGCAACAAACAAACAAAACGAGTAGCGTTCGCATCGCACGACTAGTTGCGCAAGCGCATCTAGCGTTCGATAATTGAATCGCTCGCTCGCGATTGGTTTAGTTTGAAAGCGAGAGAAAATTTCATGACGAGAGTCACTTCTTTCTTCGATCAAACTTTATCTCAACAATTTTAGTAAGTTTGCTTGTAAGATGCTGCTAGTTCTCTAGACTCTAAAATAAAGATTTTGAATAGTATTTATTTGACAGGTAACAAAAATCATTTTAAGTTCAACTATATTGTAAACAAGGAATGTTTTTAAAAATTTCATTGATGTGGTCTTGTTTTTAATCAACATAATATACGACGACTACAAAGAAATTGCCCAAAATATAAAAATTATTAAAACAATGAAGCGTTGTAATTTTAATGCATAACTTTAATTATTGCCTTTTCTTGACAGTTCTTTAGTTCACGGTTTTCACTCATTGTGTGCCCAAGAAGTGTTTCTGCTTGCAAGTGATGTTCTTTCTGAAAAAAATCACATTGGTTACAACGTCGAAACCTCTCTACCTAATTTGATTCGTGATCTTTCGTGAGATCGCTTTTAGCGATAAGACCGATTTATTGTTATGTACATCTTTCTGTGTTGTTACTTTTATAGTGTGCAATGAAGAGTTATCTATCTATCTTATTAACCTCCGACGCAAATAGAGAAGTGCTATAAGTTTAACGGGTCTGTCTGTGTATCTGTCTATGGTATCGTAGCTCCCAAACGGATGAACCGTATATCGATTCGTTTTTTTTTATGTTTTTAAAATATCGAGCGAAATGTCTATCTAGTAAATATCGAGTGACACCATTATCGCGCCCTTCGCGCTTGACGGGCGGTATCGCGCCATCTGATGCGCGGGAGCAACCGTTACCGCGCAGCCTACAGACGATGCGGTTACGTCAGGTTCTGTAGAATAGACTACTCTATATTATAATAGAACTATCTAAATAGTTCTATTGTATCTAAATACAATAGTATCTAAATACATACGAGTAATTCAAGGTAATCTGTTTAAACAGTTTCCATATCAAAGTGTAATCAATGCCGAAACTTTGACGACGAAGTCATCAATGAAATTGTGAAAAAACCGGCCAAGTGCGAGGCGGACTCGCCCACGTAGGGTTCCCTTAAAGTTTATGAAATGCACTATCATCAAGATTTTTTTTTCAGATTTTTCCAAAACTTACCTACGTGTTTTAGAGAGGGGTGGACAAAAAGTCATTCTCACTTCACCATGTAGGAGCTACCCTAAAAAAAATTGGTACTCCTTAAATATAAACACACCAACAATTACACCTTTCTAGTAAAACCTCGGACAGACAGACATACGGACATGATGAAACTAAGGGTTCCTTATCAGGACTAGGAAACCCCAAAAAAAGTTGGCCCTCTATTCCGTTCTCATGGAGGTAGCAGAATTATTTGTATGAACCATCAGATTTTATTTTTAAGATTTCGAACCATGACAGACCTGAATAGTAGTAGTAACACATGTATTGATGGCCATATCCACTTCATGAAAAACAAATAAAAAATATTTATTGCCTTTAACAAATAGTACATGACATGAATAGTGATCAGTGTCTCCTTTTAAGCTAAAATGAAGCCTGTGCCAGGAGACACTGCTCTTCCTTAAATAGATAGTAGGTAGCATGTTCTTCATAACTTAAAGACAGTATTTAAACTAACATCATGTATAGTTCTTTATTTGTAAAGAAAACAATAATACAATTTCAACAGTTTTTTGAGAACTAGCAGTTCCCCGCGACTTCGTCCGCGCCAATGGTCAGATTTTCCATACAAATTTTCATCCCCCGTTTCACCCCCCTGATAATTTTATATTGCGACAAAAAGTAGCCTATGTCCTTCCCAGGGTCTCAAACTACCAAAGATTTAAATATACAATCAAACAAATAATACAATCTTTTCTCTTTATAATATTAGTGTAGATGGATGATAAATGAGATACCTACAGCCCGTTGGCAGACATTCAGACAGACAGTTATTATTTTATAACTACGGAACCCAAAAATTATCTATGAACTAAGGACTCATTTGTTAATAATTTCATTTACCATGTCAAAATTACGAAGAAGTAAGGTAGCAACCCCTAATTCCGGCCGTCAGCCAATTGTGAAGAGGAAGCGTTGTCTATGATTAATGAAGACCAAGCTATACTCACCGCCGGATATTACCTCTACACCATTAGCATATCACAAGCATCATTTACATCCAATAGATTTGCTGCGTCAGCCTCGACTGCTGTGTCATTGACGGTGTATTTTTATATTTAAAAAAAAATGCCCTTTTGACAAGGTGAGGGTTTGGCAAATTGTTTTGAATTATGCATGCAAGAAAATTAAGATTGATGATGTACATGATGGATGGATTGCAAATACACACACCAGATATCAAGCTGAAGTCAAAAATTTTGTGTAAAATAAGCTAGCAGTGATGTAGCTGCAATTATAGTTACAAGTTTCAGTTCTAATCATAAATGTTTTTATAAGTTAATCAATTTGTTTACATGTTTTACGAAAGTTAATTTTATTTGCACACTACGGTATAAACATTTACCATTATGGTCAAAAAATATCTTTACTACATATTTTACATTGAAAAATAGGCCTATAATATTTTAAATGTACATAGTCATAATAACCCTAGAATAGTTCTTTACGGGATTGCTGCCTGTACCTGTTTTGAGTTTCTAATATTTCTGCACTATTGCAAGCGCAATGATCACGGAAAAATAAAAATAAATGTACATGGTTTTAATAAAATTAATGTTTAATAATTTTATAACATGAGACAACAATACCGGTTCAGGAATTAGACTTACAACTGGACGGCCTTTTATCTTTTTATTTGTGAGTTTCGGATATTTCGACACTCTTTCAAGTGCCATTATCACAAAATAAATCTACCTACGGGAAATCGTATGCTACGATAAGGGCGCATAGGAAGCACTCTGCCCACCATTGTCGGCCACTTCAAAGGGTCAAAGGGTGTCCAATTAAGTGATATAGCTGAACTGTGTCAACTATCTTCATAGTTCACCTAGTAGTTCGTTAAACAAATTTACTAGACTAGCCGTTGACAGTTTCTTATAAAAATGTACCACAAAATTTGTGTGAACATAAAATGAACGTAATTTGAAACGTAAGAATATTTTTACATCACTTTTTACCTATAAGAAAACTTGACTGTTATCACCAAATTATGTATTTTTGGGACTAATCATTTAATAAAGTAAAACCTCTACTTATTTTGAACATCACAGAAAGCTCAAAAAGTTAAGCTCAAAACCTTTTTTAGACGAAATCAAATTTTGTTTTATTTACTTCCAAACTAATCAAGAGGATAATTTTCAAACTTGCACCGTAACGAATACTTAATGCCGAAACTAAGTATATTTATGTAGAGGGTAATACCGTCCTCTGCATGAGGCTTATAAGGCCCGTCTCAGGCTGAATTAAGAGCATTTGCATGTTAAATGGAAATTAATCGTGTTTGGGCTTTGTTGTTGTCTAGTTATAAAGTGAAAATAATAATTTTGTATCAGTACCGAACGAAAATAGGTTGTATGTGTACACACAACCAATAATGACGTGTGGACCAGCTCGCACTAGTACAATTTCTGTATTTAAACATTATTTTTAAAAGAGGCTTTGACAATAGTGACTGAGTTTCTTGCGCTGCTTCTTCTCAGCACTAGCCCACAATTTGTCCCGAAGCAGTGGTAGGGCTTAAAAAATAATATGTTGGGACGTGTATAAGTGCCCCCTGTGGGCCTACATACATAAATAAATGACTTTTATGACTTTTAAGAGTATTTGACCTACTTATGAACTTACTAGTCTTATTAAAAACCCCGTGAGAACCGTTACAGGACAGAATGCACTTGAAATAATTAAATAATTGTTAATCAAAAGTACGTATCGTGGGAAAGGGACCACGAATCGCCACTGCCGATACTTGATACACTCACCCGACAATAATTATTGAGCTTTGGAGTTAAGTTATAATTGACACCTTCCGGCTTGGTCTCTGTAATGAGAAATAGCGTTAGTTAACAATTTTATTTCATTTCCGTGCGTTAGTTTTAAACAAATGCGAATTTTGTTTTATTTACATTGCTTTTATGCAGGGGCTAAAAATAGTGTTCAAAAGTTGGTGATGTAGAAACGACTAAAAAATGCAAAAAAAATAAAAAAATCTTATTCCTGGCTAAGGCCTGAAAATGATGTTAACTATAAGTCTTTTCTAACATCATGTTGTATTGTTTTCAGTTATAATTTTTATTATTTTTGTCTTGTGAAGTGTTTCAACTTGGGCCACAGCCGTGTGAATCAGAGTGGACACACCCGAGCGCTTTTTATCTCGCTTAGGATATGTCACGCAAGTGCTGACAGCTCGAATCTCGGGCGGTACTCTGAAAAGCGTCATCCACTTTTTTTACTTTCAACGACGACTTTTGCACTAGCGATGGGCAATTGTTCGAAAAAAAATAATCGAATGAATCGACAATCGACCATTCGAACTATCGAATGTCGATTTAGTAATTCGGAAAAAAAAATCGAATAATAATCGACAATCGAATGATAATCTTTACTCGGTCCTTCGATGCATTCGATTGAATTGCTGCGATTGTGCGCACAGCGAACGAATGATTAATCGACGCGACTAATGACGATTTATTCGTTAGTAGTTCTGCGCACCGCACGCTCCGGTATTGCTCGCCGAATAATCGAAGGATAATCAAATGACTATCGAATATTAATGCTTATCGAATACATTTAACAGAGACCATTAGAATAATTCGATTAATTTAGTAATAATCGCCCATCACTATTTTGCACCCATCTTTATCAATCGGGCCTGTATGAACATATAATTAACCTAGACTTTTAGAAAACATGCAATCTATTCTACAGCGAATATCGCTATCGCAAACGAAATGTAAAATCATGTATGTAAAAGTCACGTGACAATAAACAGCATTACTATCGACACTATCAATAGTATCGAAGTTTAATATCCAATGCACTATCGATATTGTCGATAGTATTGATAGTACTGCAATAGTCAGAGTCGTTACTATCGATAGTGATTTCAATATTGAGATGCAAATTATCAATAGTATTGCTATGTGTCGATAGCATTTGTAATAACGGAGGTATCGATAATAGTAATTACCCTAATGGGTATACATAGTATCGTTACTATCGATCTATAGGTATATCAACATTGTAGATGATTTTGGAGGTCAACTATCTTTTCGTGAAAATAGAAGAAAGTATCGATAGTACGCTAGACATGACCCATCCTCGACCGTACTGTTGGCATCAGGTGCGTTTGCTTTCAAACGGTACACTGACATATTGATTGTTTAAAAAAAAACATGCGCGATGGCTAAGAGCCAAAAATACGAACGTAGCGTGGTAGGACAGGATAGGACCCTAAGAATTGACCTCGTGGTCGACGAAGCTTATATTTATTCATTTAATGCACGTAGTTGTAAATAGGAGCAGGTGAGTAATAGCTAATTAATTTCTCACGTCTTGTGAGAAATACATTTGACATATTTGAAAATTATTAACGTTTTATTTGTTATTAGCTAAGAATATTTAACAATATACGCAGGTCTACTCTATGCCAAGTTCACTTAGAAATTTGTAGTTAAAATTAGTTAAAACTTACTAATATGACTGTAACCGAGCTAAAAAGGTACTAAAAATTCAACGATAAAATTATAATTAATCTTATAACATACATTTACCTAACGGCATAAATTGTTCACACTTCACATTTAGATAAGCATCATAAATTGTTTACCGACGAAAGATTATAGATAACTTACTCAATTCCTCCAATTCAAAGCGGTTTGTTTGCGATGCCGGATCAAGATTAACTTCGAGATATATTACCGAAATAAAAGCTATCACAGAGACTAAATTAACAAGTTTAGATAAAGCTAGTTATTGAAATGTTTGAGAAAATATCGTGGATACGATAACAATACAGATTGTATCACGAATGTAGCGGCAATCTTTGACACTCTGAAAATTATACAGATTACCTGTACGTACTTGTAAGTTCTATGTACCTAGTTTTAAAACTTAACGTTGAACAATAAAACATAGTTCATTTTATGTGTCCCAGCACACTACTAACTTCTTTTTTCATTTAATAAAAAGTGTTAACATTTAATAAAAATAATTAAAACGCAGCTGTTCATTCGTATAAGAAATGCACGTGCTCGTAGTACGTGTATTTTTTTAATAAATAGGCTTTATTGCATGTCAAACACTTGACATATTTTTATTTTTCTAAAGAAAGTGGAACAATTAAGGCGGTCTTATTGAAAGAAACTATTTCTTGATAAGTATAGGATAGAAGACAGTCTAAAAATTAAAGTTGTGACCGCGGTGAAAACGGGGTAAGGATTTCAATACAGTTTAATATAAAGACAATTTTCATGTAAAATTCATATTAATCCATACTAATATTATAAATGCGAAAGTGTGTCTGTCTGTCTGTTACCTCTTGACGCTTAAACCACTGAACCGATTGAGATGTAATTTGGTATGGAGACAGTTCGAGAACCTGGAAAGGACAAAGGCTACATTTCGTCGCGGTATAAAAACATAAAGGGGGGTGAAATGGGGGATGAAAGTTTATATGGAAAATCCAACTCTTGCGGGCGAAGTCGCGGGGGACCACTAGTAGAATATAAATCTGTAACAAACTGTATGACCCAGACTGTTAATTTGTACAAATGAATCTTTAACTTTCCAACTGTAATAACCCCATAGCGATGTACTCTTACAATATTAATTGAGATTAACACTAAGAAAAAATACTCAGGTCACGGCGCGGACATAAATTAGTTGAATTACCTCATGGGATCTTAATGAGATCTTAAACATAGGCGGATAAGAACAGACAACTCATATTTTAATTGTGATCTTATCCAATTTACCGATATGAATGATGAACATAAGCCTCTAAAGATCTCCAAAGTGACCTGCTACAAGCGGCCTGCATTCTGCGCAATCCTGAAAAATGTACAGATTTAGATACGTTACTCTATTAATCGTTCATATCAGCCTACTGCTGGACATAGGCATCTCCAAGACTGCGCCACCTTTCACGGTCCTTCGCTTCTCGCATCCAGCCACCACCGGCCACCTTCCTCCAAGGCCGGCTTTCCGGCCAAGGTCATCGGTCCACCTTGCAAGGGGGCGTCAAACACTACGTTTCCCGAGACATGGTCTCCATTCGAGAACCTTCCTACTCCAACGCCCGTCGGTTCTGCGACAGACATGACCAGCCCACTGCCACTTCAGCTTACTGCACCTATGAACGATATCTATGACTTTCGTCTTTTGACGGATGATCTCGTTCCGGATTCTATCCCTTAGCGATCCTTCCTTTTAATCATTAATGGTTTCCAATTAAAGGACCTTCCTCTCCCATCAGGTATTATTTTAAATCTTACTTAATATTGTATTGGAGGTTTTTTAAAACATGTGCTTTTTAGCTGAGAAACGTACTTTGGTTTTATTGAATCTGTGCAATAAAGCCCCTTACCGTTCATGGTAAATGTACATTTAAGTTTACAGCTGCTTATCAGTCGTATCGTATAATTTAAGTAAGTAAAATAAAAAAAACACTTTTTGTTTGTGAGTTAGCTGTACTAAAATTTATATCATAAGTAAGCCCTTCTTTTCCTGTAACACTTACTGTTTAAAAGGAATTCCAAATTGTGTAGTGTTACTAATTTTGGCTGTGACATGGTTTCTCGAACCGAATCGTCGTGAGGAACAATTATCGCCTCTAATGGTCCGTTTTGTAACTAAATCATCCGAATTGATTATTTGTAGCACTTTTAATTCTTGACGTATTTAAACCGCTTTCCTTTATTTATTTCGATAACAAGTGTGGATTTATACGTTTTAGTGTCCACTTCGCTTGGCTTAGTTTTGTTTTAAGACTTTTTAGATATGTTAATGCGTTAGAGTGAATGCAGTATAAAGTAGTAGCAAAGTTTACTTCTTTCATAAAAAGAACTTCCATAGTTGCTTACTTTGTAAAAATTGAATTATTGTCAGTCACGTAATAATTCAGACTGTTATCTCATAACATAAACTTAAAAAAACAGCTCAATCATAAAGAAACTTTTGGCATTATTAATGATTTAATTGACCGAAAGAACTAATCACAATTTCTTAAAATAATTTATCATATCAGTTCGTTATCAGATGAATGTGTTATTGCACTTGAAAAAATTACCGCTAGATTATTACATTATTAGAATGGCATTACAGCGTTAAGAAGCACTTGAAATTTTCGACAGGCTCTGCCAACGCCAGGGTGGCCGAGAGGTTAGGCAATCGCTCGGCATGCGAGGAACGCGGGTTCGATTCCCGCCTCTGGCGGTCATTTTTTCAAGTGCAATAATATATGTAGATTGCAAAGTGATTGCTTATCACTTAAAAACAATAATTTATCGTTATCAGATGATTTATTAAATTTATCATGGATTTAAGATATTATAATATTATATCACGTTTAGTTACTGGTAAATGTTGACTTATTATTATGCATTTTTCCATAGTCAATATATCCCTATTTTTAAGTTTTGACATAAAGTTGGCCAGAAACTAAAAAAATATGACCAAATAGAGGATTTCTACAATATTCAGAACTAAAGAGCATCAATTTCAAGCTCAATGTTGCGTACCTTATATTACGAAAGTTTCACTTTAAATATGTTTATATTTTTACTCTCCTTGAATATTTGATAAAAACTGAAAACTTTTGCAATTTTCAAAAACGAATTCTTCAGTTCATGGAACATTTCCTCAATTGATCAATCGTGTTCTCTCTTTGAAGATCAATGGCAGCTTTCCCCCTTTTGGGCTCTGTACGATGTCAGAGACAGGGTCTGCTTCAGGGAACCTCACGCTTTCAGGAGCTGGCTCCACTGTGAAGCGAGACAGGACCGCTGCTATTCCAGCCAGTGACTGCATGATTCCTAGACGAGCACCTGAAATATACATTATATCAATTATTAGAACAATAACTTCATGGCCTTATTTAAATTTTAGTGGGTTTGCTCCTGACACTACGACTAAGCCAGACGAGGCGTAGACAGAGTCGACAATGGAACGAGTTCACCCAGAAGGTTCTGGTACTCTCACTCACCGACTGAACATAGCTCCGGTGGGAAGGTGGTAGCTACCAGGCGAAAATTAACGGAGCCTACTGTGCCATCACAAACTGAAGTTTGTGAAGTCGTTGCCCGGGGTTGACCATTACGAGGTAGACCCTTCACCACCCCAGATAATATTATATATTATAGTGAAAAGAACTAGCTGTTGAAAAGGAACTATTAGATCTCAATAATACAGATACATCAGGCTAGTCCTTACTAGCCTGATGTATCTGTATTATACTACAGCTACTTTTAGCTTAGATACAATATACGTACCAATACAATTACGTGGTCCGTCGCCGAAGGGGAAGTAGACGGCTTTTTGTTTAGCAGTAAATTCTTCTGGACTGAATCTCTCAGGTCGGAATTCTTTCGGATTGTCCCAGTATTGTGGGTCGTTATGCAGTGCTCTTAATGGTATCATTATCTTTACCCCAGAGTCAATAGTCAAATTGATATCCTCGAAAGTATATGTATTAGTACACCTTCTCATTAGATGTCCTAGAGCAGGGAAAATGCGCAAACCCTCTTTGAACGCCCACTCAAGATACGTCATCTCTTTGACAGCATCGTAAGTCAACTTGTTGTTATGCCTGGCCAAAACTTCATCAATTTCTTTGTGAACCTTCTTCTGTATGTCTGGATTAAAAGCCAAGTGGTGGAGAGTGGTGCTAGTCGTGGAAGAAGATGTCTCGAAACCAGCGCCGAAGAACAAAAATGTTTGTGCTACTACCAAATCGCTCGTTAGTTCCATTGTTACCTTTTCGGGAGTCCCATCAGGCAAAAAATTTTCAAGTGATTCTATTTCAATAGGTCCTTTCTGCTTGTATTCTAACATCAGGTCCAGGAAATCACCTCTAGGCGATGGTTTATAACCTTTATCTTTTTGAAGTTGATTTATAATACCGAATACTCTATCCTCAATTTTTCCGAAGAATTTCCAGTTTTTGGTAAGTGAAGGGTACATTTCCTTTAAATTATATACGAGGAAATCTTTGAATGTCATGTTGAATGTGTCGTAAGCTAGCCTACGGAATTCTGAGTCCTCCTCATTTAGAGTATCTGCGTCGAGACCGAAGCCACAGCATCCGATGAAATCAATTGTGTATCGCGCCATGAGATCTCTTGCATCAATCGGCTTACCCTTCTTGGCGGCCGCCAAGGTCCTCGATTGTAGCTTTTCTGCTCTTTCAGTGATCAAAGGGAACATGTGTCTCAGCTTACCACTTGTAAAAGCCGGTGTCATCTTTTGCCTCAACATCTTCCAAATATCTCCTTCCACCATGAATAAATTATTAATCGATGGCTCAATATTTTTAGGATACGGATGAAATCCGCGCGCGTAAAAGTTTATATAATCCGTAATCAGCACTTTTTTTATGAGTTCTGGATCTCGTAGAATCAGCTCCGGGGTGGATGCTCTATAATACCCGACGACCTTCTCATTTGGATACTTGAAGTACATCTCTTCTGCTGCTTCACTTCTGCTTTGCTGCATAAGGTAGTTTCTGGCACTGTTTCCAAAAACTATCACCGGTTTATCATGTTTTATACCTCTTTTGGCCCAGTAGTTGAAATTTCTAGCATGGTACAAGTAAAATACTAAAACCGCAAGTGCGGCTATTATTAAGGTAATCATTTTTGGAACACCAGTTACGCGATTATGTATCGCGAACGTAGCCCGGGCAAAACTCATAAAGCATTTATCGGTGGGTCTTATTTATATACTATCCTGTTATCTCAATTTTGACGACACAAGTTTCAGTGTCAAGGTTGTCTAGTAAAACATTTACAGACAACGAACAAAATTTTTACAAGATACTACAATAACTAACGTATTACCAAAATTCCAAAATCATCATTGTTTCCAAATTCAGTTGCGTCCGACTTAGGAAAGATAGGATTTTTTTTTATATTTTTAAAGTGACGAAAAATTCGTGGGGTTTTATGATTGTCACCACATTATGAAGTGGTAAGCATTATTTTAAACCTTTATCTTAGGCCAGTTCCAAGTCTATTGTAATTATTAACTGTAACCCATTGTCCTCGTTATGTCTAACACTTTATAAGAGCTCATTGACAATAGAGTTTGATTTTTCGTTTTGTTTGTTGACGTACGAGTACTTTTTTTAAAAAAGAAGAGGTTCTTAATTCAGCTGCATTTTGTTTTTGTATATTCCGCAATAATTCCGCCAATTGTGGACCAATTTTCATAATTCTATTTATTATGTGGGTATACTCCCAACGTGAGCCCACTGTCACCAAGTCAGTATCTGATGACCTGATATTGAAGAAATCAAGAGATCTCGAAAAGCATCATGTGAAAACTATTAAAATGATTTTAATTGTAAAAATACATCGTTGTACTAACCATTGCAAAATGTCGCTAATAAACAAGATCCATTATGTTTACAATAGTGTGATAAAAGTATTTTGAAGGCCACTGATTCTGATAAAAGAATGAAATAATAATTTGAGATACAGTTTGTTTATAAACAATAACGTTATTGTTGCATTTTACGAGTATAGGGAATTTCATGTTCAATATCCCATTTATAATTGATCCACTACACAAGGGATCCGATGGGAATAAAAATTAATATAAAATAAAACGAATCTATCTGGGTATTGATTCTGGGGGATCGTATGAGAATAACTCAAATTCCTATTAAAAATGCAAAAATGTATTTGTTGATTTAAAAAAAAAGTTGATTACTTTTATCGTTGTAACGATTAAGATAATGCGTATCATAATAGATTACTTTTTATTCAATAAGGTACGTAGGTTTTACTGGATGGGAACGTACATAATAAAGTAGGTAAAAGTAATACCTTCTACAGATTTCGGTTATGGCGGCCAGTCTCACAGAGATTAGGTAAGTAATATAATTATATATTATTTATTTATTTTCGCTACACAAGTTAGTTAGTACATTTGATGAACTTAAAAGTACTTATACCTAATTTAGTGAGAGAAGTAAATCATTATTATGCACTCAAAATGTATAGCGCGGAAGCACCTACCACTTCAACGCTTTCCATATTGAATAAGATAGGCTGATGTGTGGGAGAGTCTGTTTTTGATGAATCGTGAGTTGGGAAAAGCTTGGCGTCCAAGTCTTGGAGTTGGACGACGTCGTGGAGCCTACAGAGGTATAGTGCACAAGTGTGTGGTTGCAGTTTAACTTTTAACTATAGGAAAGCGGCAGGACGGTGGCTTCAAGCCGCCATGCTCCGAAGGCACTTTTTCAGGGACGAGTCCCAAAGCTGTTGATAGTTTCCTAAATTATTTAAGCGGTAAAATAAATGAATTACCTGGTTCAATGTCTTTCGGGAAAAAGTTCTTGAAACTTCTCAATGTTTTTCATTTTGCTTTTCCCTCAATCAACCAAGTTTTTGTCTATCATTGTTTTATCTATTAGTAATTATCATTATTAGTCATTATCCCTTGCCTAG
This sequence comes from Pyrausta nigrata, assembly GCA_949316185.1. Taxonomy (NCBI): domain Eukaryota; kingdom Metazoa; phylum Arthropoda; class Insecta; order Lepidoptera; family Crambidae; genus Pyrausta; species Pyrausta nigrata. The sequence continues at coordinate 15,631,482 of OX438957.1, read as the reverse complement.
TTATTTAAGCTCTTCCTAGACCAATTTCTTCCACGGTTGCCAATCTCTACCGAGATAAGCCAACAACGCTTGATATATATATTTTATACTAGTCTTGGATTAATCAAATAAGATAATAGTGCACAAAGGGCGAAATAAGAGTAGTACGTTATGTATGAGATATGAGTTTAAATAAAAGCAACCCATTAATATAAGCTATCGTTTTATTATAACTCATCAAAAATAATAATAAAGCTAAGTCAATTACTCGTACATATTGTGCGAACCCAGAACGCCGGACCACCTCTCACTCAATTCATTATTGGGCACAACTTGGATGTCTTTTTTTACTCCACAGGAAATTAAATAAGGGTTGCTATCAAACGTAGCAAACTCAATATGCCCAAACAATGGTTGTGTTGTACAACAATACGCTATTACGACCTCGAGGTCGAATGCCGTCGGTTTTGGGACAGAGCCAATATCTTAAACCTTTTAATGAGCAATTCTTTTATATTTATTCATTTATATATTATAATATATTTGACTGCCTCGTTGGTCTAGTGGTCAGCACGCTGGGTTCTATCCACGAGGTCCCGGGTTCGAATCCCGGGTCGTACCTATGTGGAAAACGTGTGTTTTCAAGCATTTTTATTTCGTATCATTCGACGCAGAATATGGTAAGTATTTTCGCACCGGTAAGCATGAGCGTCCTGGCCGAGTGCATTAGACATAGGACTAAGTGTTCTATATGGCTTATGTTCAAATATCGCTCGATCACGTAAAATTTTTATACTTTTATTTTTTTATTTTATTTATTCAAGTGTTTTTTTTTTTGTTTTTAACTTAATACTTAATCAAATAGTATTCGTCCAGGTACTGTCTTTTTAAGTTATGTGTTTCCGACCCCGACCCAGTTACTCATACCTACAACGAGACAAAAAAAAAGGGCTTCAATAAATTTGACGTTTGTAGTGTGCAAGGCTTTGAATGCAACCTCCCACCCTTCTCATACGAATTGTTGACTCATCATTTAAATACCCTTGACTATAGATCCATCTGTTAGTGGTATGAAAATACCAACATTGAGCAAAAAAGCGGCAAATGCCAGTCGTTATCGCCGAATAAAGGGTTCCGTACCATTGTATAAGTTTACCTTTTTGTACAAAGACCCTTATTTTTATTTTATAGCTTCTAGAAAGCCCAACCTGTTAAAATTTAAATTGTCTAGCTATTAGAGTTATAAGATACAGTCTAGCCCGCTGTCAGACCTCAGATTACAGAATGATGACGTATGAAATAGGGGCGTGACCACTCGACCGCGACCTGGTAGTGGATTGTGAACTTTGAATGAAATTATTACAATCAAAGTTTTGTTGCTATAGTTGGCCATGCACGGCCAATTAAACTTATTAATCGGTCTGAGGTACGACCAAATTTGTCGTTTTCAATATCGATAATTAAAATCTAGGCATAAGTACAAAAAAAGTAACTTAACGTTATAATTTTTTCCCACAATTGCCCATATTTTACCGGTTCTTAGACCTTCCCGCCCATTTAACCACTAAATTAAAAAAACTAAAAGTCCCCTTTGCGTGGAGAATGGCCCACCTCCTGGCAGCAGTGAATGAAAGTCAGTTTTTAGATTATTTTTATGTTAGTGAGCGGAGTCATTTTTTGAACTGACCGTACATGGCCAGCTTAACACAGGAACTGAAGTTGTCAAATGTGACATTTTCAAGCGATTTCAATCCTGAATTGTTAGCAACAGAGTTACGTAATTAGCTCCATGGTCAGAATGAACTATTGATCTCGACGGCGGATTGGTTATATTACACAGTCATTTGTGTGCATGCACTGCGCGCGTTGTGAATTGAATTACCGTGTTCATTATGCTTACAAGAGTGTTCTAGTAGTTGTAATGCACACATTAATAAATTTTGCGACAAATTCGCAAAGGATACCGCGTTATTATAACATAATATATTTTCTTTCTTTGTTATTGATGTTCATAAGTGGCTTTTTCTCCTTTGCTTTGACTTTTGACTTGGACTCTGAGATCTCATTGTCAGACAGACGTACAGCGCAAGATTAGCAACATTGTAATTTTACTGTTTTTTGTATTGTAACCGTGCCTTTACGTTGTTTATTTTCGCGTGTTGCATGTCCATTTATTAATCAATGTATTTTTTTATCTTTCTTACAAAAGGGTCCTATTAGTCCTCTGGGAACGGAACCCTAAAACCGTTCTATTATGTGTTTAATGATATTATCACCGTAATTGGATAGGGCCGTAATTGTAAAGAAGGGTGACCCTTTGTTGGGGACTCACGTAAAAAGGATCTGTAGGGATGGAAAGTTATCTGGATATATCGATAGTTTTGTATTCATCGATTTACAGTACCGATGTTTGTGCTTTTATGTGGCAAAATGAGGTCTCAGTTAAAGAACAGTTGTATTCTTTTGTCAAACTAAGTCTATGGCTCTAAAAATGTTTATTACTAAAAAATAAAGATTTCTAATGAGATTTTATTACTCGCATGTAGGTAGGTATTCATAATTTTAAAGAAGTAAGTAGTCTTACAATAATTATGGCTAGACTGAAAAGAATTTTACAGTCTGTTGTATAAAGCTGATTGGTGTGTAGTTTACTAAAGTACGAGTACAGTCGGCAACACGTCAGGGTAAACACTTCTACTATGAAAACAGATTTTATTTCGTAAGGAATAGAGGCGGTCTTAAATTAAAAATATTAGATAGTTGATACTCTGTATTGCACACCACACACAGTATAAATTAATATAAATGCTCATAGAGAATGGTACAATTTAGGCGGTCTTATAGCTAAATGCAATTTCTTCCAGACAACCTTCGGGTAGAGGACAGTCTAAAATTAAATTGGGTCGCAAATTGTAAAAAATATAAAAGTGCCTAATCAATTTTGTATGGTAACAGATCTATTCTACCGAGTATCGATACCTTTTCCACTCCTTCCCTATTGTTTGGTCTTTGGTGGTTTACGGGATGATTCACAATTTTCGTTACGGGAATTAAAGGGTCTAAGCGTGTATTAAAATTAAAGAATGAAGATATTGTTATGCTGAGTTAAGTTAACAATAGTTTTAATTCTCTCTAAAATAAGTTTGTACAAAAATATTTAAATAAAAAACACAAAAATGGATACCGACACATCCATTGTCAATTTGACGACTGCCTTGATGTAGTGGTTGGGGCGAGCATTCCGGACTACAAAACCAGCGTTGCGAGTTCGAATCCCGCAAAGGGCAAATGTTTCTGTGATAAACATTGTACCTAAGCCATGGATGTTAATACAGTATTTAAGTTGTTAATCGGATAATATAGTCTCATTAAAGCACAAGTTCACATTTATAGTCCGACAAAGTCACGCGCGACCCTCCAAGACGTGCAGAAGACAAAAAAGTGCCTGATCTTCCGTAAATCACCCGTCACCTGACGTCTATTGTGCCTCGCCCCCCGCACCTCTGGGGACCGCAGGAAGGTCGCGCAAGTACTAGGCAGATTATAGTTTGCGGCTAGACTAGTGGATTTAGGGCTAGGTAATTGAAGTAATTGTTGGAAAAAAAAATTAATAATGGTATGTTCATACCATAACAAGCAAACATAATTATTGAAAAAAAACACCCAACTGCAAAAAATATATTTTTGAAATGGTCTTTTTACGGGCTTTCATTTGATACCCACATTGCTATGGTAAGGAAAAAATCAATCCCTCTCCCCCCTTTATTCATTTGCGGGCGCCATTTTTTAAATGTATAATATAGTCTATGTCACTCTCACAATTGTAACAAATTCAACGACACCTCATATGTCAAAAACTGTCCAGCCGTTTGGGCTGTAGGGCGTGCCAAACAATTATACACACATACTTTCGAAAACCATAACCCTCCTTCCGCAGTCAGGTAAAAATTGTCTGTATGCCAATTTTTACTGTTGCTTTGGTTTTTGCTAGAATAGGATCCCATGCCGGTGGAACTTTCCAACCATCTTCTCCATTGAAATTTTCACCGGCATGGGATCCTATTCTAGCAAAAACCAAAGCAACACCTAGCACTGCAAGATCTCAAGACACGGTTAGCTCTTTCTGCGTAAATAGGAACGTAAATTAATATTATTGAGTGATAGTAGTTAAAATTTTTCAAAACTTTGTAATGACAAATAATACCTTAGTCTCCCTGTGACCACGATCGCTGTAAAGTGTTCGAAACGTCAGGTTTAAAATAAAATTAAATAAATCGCGAAGTAATCCGTAAAATTGTGTTTTAATGAGTTCAACAATTCGCGTAAACGTAAGAAACAAATAAGTATTTTTATTTTGTAATACTAGTAAAATTCAATTTCTTTGAAGATTCCGAGGACTTTTCTTCCTTATCTGTTGCAATAGGTATACTTCGGCACCTATTAGGAACTTCTTGCTTTGTCTTTTTTTTTCCAACTAAAGAAAACAAAAAAAGTGAAATTATAAGTAATAACTTCTCACTTAGATACCTAGCGTTTTTCTGAAAAGTATATTATTGAGTTTATTTACATCTACAAATTAATATCAAGACTATTGCCATCACATATTATATCACATAAATGACATCAAAGCGTCTGATCGTAATCCGGGTATCGAACATCGTTGAAATATTATGATACTATAGGTACACTTAGGTGGTAAATACTTATTCAATAGAAACGACAATTTAATTAGGGTCGACACTACTTCTATGCAATCATGCTATTTTTTTACAATTTGTTTTATACACGCTGTTACTTTGCATCCTTGCCATATTTAGATAGATAGATAGATAGATAACTCTTTATTGCACACCATAACAGAAAATACAATAAGTACAGCGATTTACACAGAAAAATGTACAATGTAGGCGGTCTTATCGCTATAAGCGATCTCTTCCAGACAACCTTTAGGTAAAGGAACATATTTAATCTTGATTATTTAATTTTATCGACATATTGTTACGCACACCAATAACATTCGTAGCACATACACATCACAGTTGGCTGTTCATCGGCACAAAAGAGCCGCGGCGATTGCGCTCTCTTTCTAACATCATAAACGCCGCCACTTCTTCTTCTTCTTTTTTTTCCCTTCTTTTATATCTGTGAATATGGCAAGGATGCAAAGTAACACCGTATAAACCTGTTCGATTCAAATGCTGGTGCTAAATATGTATATACAAGATCTTCGTTTGTATTAGACTAACATCATGATGCACTACCTAAATGACCGGTCTGCTGTTACCGTTTGTATTAGAGACGGGATTTCTTTTTAATTTGGAATTTTATTGTAGGGTGGGACTAGAAGACGATGAAGGTTGTTGTATTTGAGCACCAAAACCAACCCTTTTGCATCGAACAGAGTTTATAGGTACCAAGCTTCGTTTTGTACTCTTTTCAAGTTTTCTTCCACAATAATATTCAAATATTGCCTTATCAACTACCACGTGTTAAAATGGAACTAATTGTTTACTAGATAGAGTATATTATTTCTAAAGTTAAAATTAGAATGATGATTCAGACAGAACGCTAAATATAGGTAGGTATTAAAATAAATCGACATTATGTTTACCGGTTGTTTTAATTTCGGTTCGGTTTTATTTTTAGGTTATTTTCAGGCATAACCTTAGTTAATTAAACAAAGCACATTTCAGTGATTTCCGATACTATATCAACTATATACCTATAAGTGTGGTTATGTCTTATAGTTGAACATAAAACGATAACAATTGTCTTATAAATTCATTTAAGCTGTTGTTGCTGACTGTACTATACAGAACAAGTCCAACAAAGTGAAGTCTGCCGACAAATAGCTTTTATAAACTAGCTACTAACTTTTTGATACTCTCCATAGAAGGTTATAGGTACGTGACACAGTGGAAGAATTGCAACTTAAAGCGATTTTTAAAAGAAGACAGTTCTTTGTTTTTTAAGTGATAGATGTTACCGACTTCTAATATTCTTAGAACATATTTAAAAGCGAATTTTCAACAACTTTTATTCTTTTTTAATCTTGGTAATTTTAAAAAGTTTCTAGACTAGACAAACCTGACATAAGCTTCAAAACACGAATAACCAAAATTATGCCTTTGAATTTGTGTAACTAATAAATAAATAAATGATAGATCTACTTCGAAAACCTAGCCTATAAATGTTCCTATAGAACTTCGTAATATCACAATGTAGTTAATCGACAAAGATTCTTTGAATCATGATGAGTAGGTATTTTTTTTATCAACAGCAAATGTCCGATAGTAACAACGTAATTTTGGTGGCAGATAACGTTCTTACCTACCATGTATCAAATCTGACTACCAAGGATTTTTTGAAGTACACACGACCGCAAGATAATTCTATCCACTTTGACCTTGACACCGCCTCTATTCCCTACATAATAAAAGCTGTTTTTGTAGTTCAGCTGGTAACCTAACGTGCTGCCGACTGGTCATTTCAGCTTTAAACTAAGAATATTTATCAAATTTTCAGTAGCTTTCTGTACACTTGCACTGGATACTAACCTTATTCCCCATAGAAATATTACATCATTAAATAAAAGCATTCGAACCGAGCTTTATAATACAGGGTGTAAAATTTTAAAGCTCTTTCAAAACAAACAGCGATTACTTAATAAATAACTTTTTTGTTAGCCGACACCCCTAGGGAGCGTAATGCCACATATTAATTTGTTCCATTTATTAAACAGCGTCGGAAAAATGCTTGGATTTTTTGAAGCCAATATTTACAAAAACGTGAACCAAATTAAAATGTAGTTTGATTAGTTAAAACTTAAGCTAGCTTAGTATTAAAGTAAGTTAGTTAAAACTTTACCTAGTTTAGCGTTTTTGTATTATTATTTTTTTGGTTTTGTGAATTTGATATTACACTTCCACAGATTTGGTAGTATTTATGTTATTCTTTAAAAAATTAATTCAAGAGCCTTTCCCCACACCTTAAAGACGGTAGACATATACCCAGTACCTACGGGAAGAAAAATGCGCTTAATAAAAAAATAGTAAATTTATTGGCATCCTTGTAACATTGGCATTTTGACAGGGGTATGATAAGAATGACAGGCACGGTTCCCGTTTTTTGTGTTATTATGTCAATTGTTGTCTCTGGATGTGGCAATAATATTACAAAACAAAAGGTGTATGGCATTATGTCTGTCACTGTCAGCAAAGGTAAAATAAAGGTTTTCTTTATTACCAAATAAGAAGTTATAATTTTAGCAATGTTCTTAGAGCCAATTTTACGAGTGAATGATGGGTTTCTACTTTATTTTAAAATACTAGCCCGGCTTTGCAATGATGCAATTTAAATAAAAAAACTAGAGCCTTTACAAGTTTGTATTTCTACTTCTAACGTAGGGTAAAGTTAGAGAGTATGTCTATACACTCTAACTTTACCCTTTTTATAATAACCACAATATAATAATTACACAGCATTTCCAATAAAAATTCTCAGACGCTTGTTTTTTCTGATATTCATTCAACAGTTTTCGCTATTTTTCAACAAATGTACAAAATACCAACACCAATTTTATCTAAAACTTTCCTCAAAAAAGGTCTGTTGTTAAATGAAAAGTGCATGAGAATCCGTTTAGTTGTTTTTGAGATTATCCAGGACATAATCGCATACAGACAGCAGGTATCTTCTTTATTTTTACACTAGCGAATTCGCCCGCGCCAAGAGTCGGATTTTCCATGCTAACTTTTATCCCCCATTTCACCTCGCTGATGATTTTATATCGCGACAAAAGTAGCATTTGTCCCTCTCAGGGTCTCAAACTATCTCTGTACTAAATTTCATTTGAATCGGTCTAGTAGTTTCGGAGCCTATTCCATACAAACAAACAATCAAATTTTTCCTCTTTATAATATTAGTGTAGATATAATAAATATAAATTGTTTCAACAAACACACCAATTACCTAGCCTCAAACTAAGCGTGAGCTTGTGCTATGGTGACTAGGATAACGGATAGACATACTTATATACGTTTATATACACCCATGACTTAGGTACAGATGCTCGTGCTCATCACGCAAACATTTGCCCCTTGCGGGATTCGAACCAGCAACCTCTGGTTTTGTAGTTTGGAGCACGAACCACTACACCAAGAGGTCGTCGAATAACGACGACGATATAGATTACTCGTACGTCACTAAGACGTTAAACGAAATCTATCTCACCCTGTATTTATATACTGCACCGATAAAGCACAGTGTGGAACTCTGGCTTATCCTTTTATATATGAAGGGCACCTTAATCCTTGGGAATGCTCGCATTCGACTGTAGACGAATTTAATCGGGTATTACATGATTTAATGTCCACCCAGCATCTCTAGTAGTGCTGTTAATGGGTTAAGAAACTATCGAAAACGTTATTATCTTTTAAAATTTTCTTATTGCATTTTTTATGTGTCGTTTTTAATTGTAACGTCTTTGACGATTTTTTGTAAGGACTTGCTTTGCCCAGTGAGCTGGCGTTGAAGTGAGTTTGGAGAACATTCACCAGAATACCAAAGCGTCGTGGGTTCGAGTCCCATCAAAAAAACAGTCGAAATATTTTTTTAACTTTAGTACAAACTTGCAAACAATTTGCTCATAATCATAAAAACAAAGTTTAATCTCTATCCAGGAAATTAGCCGTAAAACTGTCGAACAAAATACATCACTAGTATCCAGGTGCGGACTCTAAATCATGCTTAGTGGCAATTGGTCACACGCCACTACTTTGGAAATAGTTCAACTGTTCGGCAGCAGACAGTAAGCTTGTTTATGTGAGAAACTTCAAATTCTAACCTTAATTTATAATCTTGAGATTATTATTAATATGAAGATTATGATATTTTCATTAAGTTTACCTCGTCTTCATCGTTGGTAAGTACAATGTATGATAAATGCTCCTTCAGTCTCTTGAATAGTTCAATTTTACTTTTTATTTCTGAGGTTGTGAGTAAGATCCCCCCCACCTATACCACTATATCACTGCCTAACAGTGAAGAAAAACATTGTGAGGAAACCTTTACACTAGTTGGCTAGTGTGTGAAATAATAAATAAATAAATATAAATAAATTGTTCCAACAAACACACCAATTACCTAGCCCCAAACTAAGCGTAAGCTTATGCTATGGTGACTAGGATAACGGATAGACATACTTATATATATTTATAAACATCAACCACAGGCCAATAAGCCTTCATTCTGGCATGGCCAAACTCTTTGAGAGTGTGATTTATGACCACTTCTATAGTCATGTTAGACCTCTTCTTTCACAGGACAAGCATGGCTTCATGAGACATAGGTCCACTGCCGCTAACCTACTGGAATTCAAAAACTATCTCTGTATGGCATTTGCTACAGGTGGTCAAGTGGATTCTATTTACACCGACTTTACAAAAGCATTTGACAAGGTTAATCACTCATTGCTTTGTCAGAAACTCCAATCGTGGTACGGTTTTCATGGTAGCTTGTTGAGATGGGTTTGCTCTTACTTGAGTATGCGGAGTCAGCTTATTACACTGAAAGGATTTACGTCAGCACCTGTCAGTATTACATCAGGAGTGCCACAGGGCTCGCACTTGGGACCTTTGCTGTTCTTGATATTCATCAAAGATCTGGCTAATCATTTGAATTCCCCATGTCTTCTTTACGCTTATGATTTAAAAGTTTTTTCCACTATTAGGAACATAAATGATTGTTACAATCTTCAGCGCGATCTCAACAGCATAATATCATTATGGTGTCAGCAAAATATGATGTATGAGTGTCAGTAAATGCCATATTATCTCGTTTACAAAAAAAACAAAACACAAAATAATCTATGACTATCAGCTGGCTGGCCATTCACTGCAGCGATCTTCCGTTGTACGGAATTTGGGCGTTTTGTTTGATGAACAATTAACTTTTAGAGAACACTACGAACACATCATATCCAAAAGTCTTAAGACACTTGGATTCGTTGCCAGGACAACTAAACATTTCGGTGACCCTCAGAGCCTTCTTTTCATATACTATAGCCTCGTTCGAAATTGCTTGGAGTATTGTTCTGTTGTATGGTCTCCTTGCTATGCTATACACTCTAAGAGGATTGAAAGTGTCCAAAATAAGTGTCTCAAGATATTGTCTTTCAGATCCGGACTTGGTCGCAAGCTTGCAATATATTCTGATATGCTTCTTCATTTTAAGCTTACTTCCTTAGATACAAGGCGAAAACAGCAAGATCTTCTTCATCTCCATAAAATTGTACACTCAACATTTGACTCTCCAAAGTTACTTTCTATGCTGAACTTCGACGCTAGAATACATTCCCGCAACCGCAAAAGGGCTTTTGTTCTGGACGTCTTCAAAAATAACACATCTTTTTATAACCCTGTTGTACGCATGTGTAGATTATATAATGAGCTGCTACAAAGTAATGATCTTGATATTTTTGAACCTAAGCATGTCACATTTCGGCATAACGTCAGACGTATCCTCCACTGAGCCTTCCTGGCTGGTACAAATATTGTTATTGTGTCTGGATAGCTTAAGCTTTATATTTTGTAAGTAAGTTTACGTATTGTTGGTATCGCTGTGTATACACGCTTTAGGGTTCCAATCTAGTTCTAAGTGTTAAAGCCTGTACTGTACCTACAATTTTTTTTATTGTCACCTGTTGTGTATGCCAATAAAAAATAAAAAAATAAATAAATCCATGACTTAGGTACAAATGCTCATGCTCATCACACTAACATTTGCCCCATGCAGGATTTAAACCCGCAACCGCCTGGTTCAGAAGTCCGGGGCACGAACCACTACACCAAGGCGGTCGTCAATGTGTCAAAATGTAGAGGACAATGTCAAAACACTGCATTAAAAATGCCATGAAAGTCGTTGTGTGTGTTTCATTCCATATAATTATTAAAATGATTTCACCCCTTAATCATAAGACGACAATGAAGAAGAACTAACTTTAGACAATGAAGCAAGCCAGCATCAAGTCAGAAAATACCACTGCTGAACCTTAATTGTAAAGAAGTGTACGACGGCAGATAACGCATCAAAACTACTTCTGTGGAATCTTATGCGCTTTGTGATTTATTATACTATTTTGCACAAAAATTGGCCTCTGTACTTATTCTTGGTTTAATCGCTAAATTCTATGTAAAAACAAGTTCTTTGATTTAATATTGCCGTTTAATTCCCGAAGCAGTAAGAGCCGTGCTATGAATAATGCATTGGACCAACCTCGACTGCTGACAATGAGACGAGACGTCACCCATTGAAGCGCGGCTGTCAAGTATATCTGCCGGCCAATTAAAAAGAAAGGCAGTTCTGTTAAAAAGCTATGAATGAAAGAAAGAAAAGCATTGATTTTATGGTGGTATCGAGGTTAATTAATATAATTGATGGAATCAGTTGTTACTTGGCGGAAATCCATTATTCATTAGATTAATTAAATTGAACCATTTAAAATTAGCGGAAATTTAGAGCAAAGTAATTTTTATTTATCTATTTGTATTACGTTATTTGGTTGTTAAAAAAATATAATTTTATCAATTATCATCACACATTTTAATTATCAACGTAGGAGTAGCTCATTCTTGTTTACTAGGGACCCCGAAATAAAGTTTTTAAATTTACTGTAACAAGATTTTGCATAAAAATTAATTTAAAAACAAAAATTTATTTACTATAAGTGTTTTGAAATACGATAATTCAATGTTAGATATGTATTTGTATTCAATTGATTGCCTCTATTGTTTTCAAATTCGATATTTAATTCGATACGTCGATAATTTACAAATAATTATTCGTTTTATCAAAAGACAGCTTAACAATACAGTTAAGTATTGTCGTCCTGCACCTGCAGATGCTTATCACCAATGTTAATAAGTTGACATTCCGATGTAAATGTTGTTAATAAATACTTAAACACCATTCATCCAAAAATGGCAGTCGAAAAGCGTCCAGCAGTCCAAATCGCTACAAAAACGTCCATTGAAAGAATCGAGTGATGGTTATGTATGAAAGCCATTGAAGTACGCGGCGCGGGCTCAGTACGTATTCGCATAATCAACTTATAGTTTTCCTGTCTCATCAAATATTTATTGCTTAACAAGAACGTGTTTAAAGATCTTTAAGCCTCTTAAACTGGTATTTCAATCGTTCAACATTTCTTCTCAGTCTAAAACAATTTGATGTTCTTTAAATTCTGTGAATGGTATTGTTAGTTCATCTCTGGATCATACTAGTATAGATCATCAAAGGAGATGTGACATTCACGGTGTTATTTTCATCGCCAGTAAAAACTATATCACCTTTAGCATTGTATGCATTAGCTATAAATGGTTCGATGGCGAATTTTTCAAGATGCTTCCAGGGCATTTCGAGGTGGTCAAATATTTCAATTTTATTTGCTTCTTGGCTTGGAATTACTCTAAAAGTAGCGAATAGAAACCGTTGGATAAATAAAACTAGTAGACCTAACAGTAAACTTCCATCATTTATTCTTATTGCCTTGCAATTATCATTAAGAATAAAAATTCACGTTAATTGCATTTTTTATTTTTATTTTAAAATGGGTATGTTTTTTTAATTAATAAATAAAGATATATTGGACAACATCACATACATTGCCCATATCTCAAAGTAAGTAGAAAGCACTTGTGTTATGGAAAGGTGTAGAGTGGACACTAGACAAACACGACGGTGGATCGAGTTCCCCAGAAGGTTCTGGCACTCCCACTCACCGACGGAGCACAGCAAGCTGCTTGGCGTAAGGCTCCGTTGGGAGGGAAGCTACCAGGCGGCACCTAACGGAGTCTACCACCGCTAATAGGATCTTTCAGCCGCCATCATAAGCTGCGGTTTGTGATAGCGTTGCTTGAGGTGGACCACTAGGAAGTAGATCCACCACCACAAATAATTCAAAAGACGAGTCGAAGTCATCGACGTGAAAAAAAAATAAGGACTCCGTGTCGCCTACATCAAAACTGACGCACCAAAGTAAGCCAGTCATCGTCGCAAATACACGATCTTTTCACGCACACACTTACACCAAAGTAAACCAATCGGCCGCCATTGTAACCATTTGATCTCACACACACAGGCTTGAACCCTGCTTCACTCTCTAGTATCGCGGTACGGAGTCCATATTTTTTGCAAGTCGATGGTCCAAATCATCTCATTACAAACAACATCTGATGCTTTAATAAAATCTGTAATGAATTTTAAAAATTCCAATTTACCAGTCGATCGACAAAAGAAAAGTACTAAATGCATCCCCATTCAGGCACTTGAAATGCACTTAAATTTTAACAAGGGGCAACGGGAAACGGCCACTGTTTTTTGGCCCCATTCATCCGTTCGACGATTCTGGCGTTCCGCCTTCGGGTCCCGTTCTCGAGAAATCACGATACTTTTATGGGTTTCGGAAAAGAAATTGTCGTGCGTTGACTTTAAAAGTTGGTTTTTATCAGATTTCATAAACTACACACAATTATTTGCGCTGAATGAAATCGGACGACGAATTTAAACGGGCCGCGTGATGTATAAAGCATGACTGGTTTCGAATGAAGTAAATTTTAATCTCCTTTGTGAAGAGGAAGTTTTTGTCGACGGTTCATTTAATGTGAATTCAATGGCAATAATTTATCAATCAATAGGTTTCTCATTAATCAACAAATTGTAAATAAATATTGACATTCGTAATGCTAATTAAAAAATTATCATATAAGTAGGTTGGTAGATAAGAACTAGAATACATATGTCTAATGGGTAAAAAACTTTATTTTATATGAAATATAATACATTAAAAATACATCGCAAGTGTTTTGTCCTTAAAATCCTACAATAGTATAAATTAATATGCGTTATCATTGCAATTGTTAAAACATTTAATCAAAGTTGCTTTTATCGACCCGACGTCAGTCAATGTATTGGTCAAGTGAATTAATAAATGTTAAGTGATCTCGGTGGGTGGACATGGTCAGAAAGGTTGTCCGATTACAAACCTGAACTAGGGAATCCACAGCAGGTCTTGTGATATTGTGTTTATGTTCGAATATTTTTTCTGAAACAGTTTTAAAAAAAAATCAAATCTTTGTTTTATAAAAACCTTAAATTAAATTGTTGTTTTTTTATTTTTTACAATACATTAGAGATTCACATTCACGCCTTCAAAAAGAAGGCATATATCCGTTTCTCATCCAAGTTCACTCGATAAATGACTCAATTTGTCTTTCTTGTTTAGACAATTGTTCTTATATACAATGGTGTATTATACATAGTAAGCAATGGCTTCATATGAAAAATATCCATGTTGTCCTATTTTAAAACATATTTTTCTTATTCTAAGTATAAATAAGTATAATAATAGGTAGAAGAAAACCTAACTACTCCTTCGCAAAGTAAGTTATGTGTCTGAACATAACTTCGGTACAGTTTTCTTCGAAAATATCGCCACCTAACGGTGTAGGAAACCTGCGCACTGTTTGTGAAATGCAGAAAGCAATGGTAAACCACTCAATAACAAAAAACGCCAAGAAAGTCGTTGTATATGTTTATGTGGCCATAAGACAACTGACGACCGTTTTGGTGTAGTGGTTCGCGCACCGGACTTCTGAACCAGGCGGTTGCGGGTTCAATCCCGCAAGGGGCAAATGTTTGTGTGATGAGCGCGAGCATTTGTACCTAAGTCATGGATGTTTATAAATGTATTTAAGTATGTCTATCCGTTATCCTAGTCACCATAGCGCAAGCTAACGCTTAGTCTGGGGCTGGGTAATTGGTGTGCTTGTTGAAACAATTAAAAAGAAAACTATGAAGGAGAAGAATTATTTACTTTTATCCATTCCGTCACCGCTTGCTATCATCATTGGTATCTCACAATGAATAAGTACTAGTACTCCGTACAGAAGTATGACTTTGCAATTAAATTCAAAGAAATATCTACTCAATGTTGTTAACGATATGGTGTAATTCAGTTCGCCTCTGACTCAAGAACATTTTCGTGTAGACACCTACAGAAATACATTGCAAGATAATTTCATTCTTATAACTCTGGAATATGATTCATAATACACTAAACCTATTCAGTGACGTACTATCACGTAACGCGATAGGGTTGACTGCCACAAGAAGCTACTTACGCCATCTAGCGCATCTTTCTAGGACTTTATTCACGCTCGTCCAACCAGCAACCTAGTGTCGCGCACCGCCGGTGATAGTAAAAATAAAACGCGGGAGCGTGTCGCTGCCGGCTAGCGACACCCAACTTGTTTAGTCCCTTACGTAGGGGTCGCCGCGCGTAGGTACATTTTTGCTACCTACGCGGGAAGATACACAGGCCTGACCATAGCAATATCTCGATATTTTTCGTAGCAACAAAAAGCCTGCATCTACCATACAAGACTGCATACTTTATGCGCAAGTATTCAGACCGATTCGATTGTGAGAAAATGTTTAAATGTAATTATGTTTTTTGTTTCAGGTAACTATTTTTTGAGTTGGAATTGCCGTAATGATGATTAATTGGTCAGCGATGAAGCAGTAAGTCCTTAAGAGTTTGTGAATGTCTACAGCCGAACTTGATAAGCAGGTCACGTCTGTAAAAAGTTTCTTATTTATTTTTGTTTTAGAGTTAGCGTCTTTTGAAGGTTGTTGTTACTCTTTGTACCAACAATGTACTTGTATGTACCTATTTAGATTGTGGAGAGAAAAATAAAGGTATTTTATTATTATTATTTGTCCGTTTGTCTATCTGCCTGTCTAAACGCAACTATCACAGGGTATATTATTGAAAACTCTAATTGAGCAAAACATTTTATATTAATCGCATTAAGAAAGCATATAAGAAAGCACCCAATACAATATTTTATCCTAAATCTTGTATAATATTTTTTTGGGTACAGGTAAGGATAATATAATTGCACTTGAAAAAAACGACCACCAGAGGCGGGATCGTGGTCGTTTTTTTCAAGTGCAATAATATATTTAGATTGCATAGTGAATGCTTATCACTTAAAAACAATAGGTAAAGATAATATTTTTATGTCTTTCGCATCGTATAGCTTTCATAGTAAATATATGTTTTTATATGTTGAGGTTGTTAAGACAACTTCACGATTTATAAATACGTTTGCGAAATATAAAGATTTAAAGTCAAAAAATTTCTCAGAGTTAAGTTTTCTTCCCCCCCTACTTACTACCTACCAGAGAAAGGACTATTTTTGGGTGCATAGAAAAATGAATTAAAAAAAAAAAAAACACCCGACTGCAAAAAATATTATATTTTTGAAATGATCTTTTTACTGGCTTTCATTTGATACTTATATTGCTATGATAACGAGAAAATAATTCCCCTTTTATTTCCATTTGCGGGCTCAATTTTTTAATGTATATAGCGTATGTCACTCTCACAATTTTGACAAATTCAACGACACCTCATATATCAAAAACTGTCCAGCCGTTTGGGCTGTAGGGCGTGCCAAACAATTATACATACATACTCTCGAAAAACATAACCCTCCTTCCGCAGTCGGGTAAATGAAAACTATCACGGCAGTGCGGCTAAGCAGTGTTTTCTGTAATAACACCAGTGTTAATTAAGAGGTGCTTGGGCATAAGAATGTAACGAAGGTAATGGGCTAATTTATATATATAAAGACTAGCAAAATAATTCAACTTGGATTGGCTTTATTATTGAAATCTTTTATGATTTAAACACGAGACATCTATAATAATGATTTTACAGATTAAAAATAATATCTCATAGTTAAAACAAGTTTTTTGAGTAAATGATGATTTTTTTCGTCAAAATAATCATTAATCATCATGTATGCCCTTTCCTTATTATACCTATTGATTGTTTTTATTATACGACCTTTGTTGGAAATAAACAAGATGTGCAGTATGAAAGATAATCTTTTAACAACAGATCATTTGTTAAAAGATCATTTCAAGTTTGACATTTATTATGTAACCTATGTTATCTCATCTCATGTAAAATATAATTATTTTTTTTAAGTCTAGAATAAGTATGAGTGGATATCAAAATTAAAACTGATTCGAACAACTGATGAAGCAACATTATTATTCTGTTTATTTGTTAAACAACATGTCCACTTTTTCTGTCCAAAATTGCCAATGAGAGGAAAATGTCTACGTAAACGACCTACATGTCTGCTTCATGTTCCAAGATATAGACCGACATTGGCTGAAAAAAATGCATTTGTTATGGCGGTGAAGGTATTACGCCGTACCAGAGGAAATAAGGGGAATTACGGGGTCCTTATTTAAAATAAAATTACACTTGTGGTTGATAGATAGTATTTTTTATAATCTTAATGAATATTTTACTCGCTAATATAATAATACTCTAATTTATCCATCAGCGATTATTTCCTTTGTTCTTGACCTGATCATATATGTAGTTGTGTTTGTTATCTCATACTTACCTGTTGTACCATTTTTAAGCAATTTAATATTTGCACGCTAATTACATATAAGCAAATTTTGGTGAACTCAAATCATGTAACACAATTTAAGACCTTTAATGTATACCCAAAATTACGCAAATAAATGCATTTTTATTTGTATAACATATTTGTGGAAATGACAATTCAAAAATTTTAATATTTGCATCTCGAAAGTGTTTTTTGAATAAAAAATAATGCTTATTACTAGGGCATGATGTGACAAATAACAATGTATAATAAATATTTTTACCGGACATCTTATATTTTACCGGCGTAATATTTTGTTGGCGCTTCATAAAATACATCGCGTCGTGTCCTAAGTATTTCGTGTCAGTGACTTTATATTGAAAGAGCAGAGGTGAATTATTATTTTTAGCTTCGGTGAATCTTAGAAGAAAATCTTTTTCAGCAAGCTTTATTTTTATCCGATTTTATCCCCACACGAGGAGGTATTAGTAAGTAGCCGTTAGCACAGAATACTAGTACTTTGTACAGAAGTATGACTTAGCAATTGTATTCAAAGAAATGTCTACTCAATGTCGTCAACAATATGGCGTAATTTAGTTCGCCTCAGAGTCAAGCACATTTTCGTGTAGACACCTACAAAAATCCATTGCAAGATAATTTCATACTTATTGCTCTGGAATATGATTCATAATACACTAAACCTATTCAGTGACGTAATATCACGCGACGCGATAGGGTTGACTGCTACGAGAAGCTTCTAACGCCATCTAGCGCCTCTTTCTAGTACTTTATTCATTCTCGTCCAGCCAGCAACGTAGCCGCGCGGCCGCCGGTGAATAAAACGCGCGAGCGTGGCTCTGGCCGGTAGCGACACGCAACTTGTTTTAGCACCTACGTAGGTGCGCCGCGCGTAGGTACGTTTTTGCTACCTCCGCGGGGAGATACACAGGCCTGCCGTTAGATGTTTTGTTGCGATATTTAATGATTCAAAATTGTTCTTTTAGTTAAGTATTAGTTTTTATTTCAAAACATTTCCCTCGGCAGAAAATACCAGTCATGAAAAATGAAAGCATTTTGAGAGCAAGTCCAAATAAATGTATTATGTTTATACAAATAAATATCTTTTTCTTTATCTTTAAAATTTCATCTTCCATTTCAATTCCAAAATGTAAGTTAGAAATTCACATTTTTAAAATTGTCTCGGGTCTGGGTGTTGTGATACCACCGTTTTTTCAGATTTCCACAAGAACTTATTTATTTATTTAAACTTTATTGCACCACAAAAGAAAGTACAATTGGCGGACTTAATGCCTTAAGGCATTCTCTACCAGTCAACCGCGTGGAAATGCAGAAAGATAATAAGTGGCGGGACATTTAGTATTGATTCACTTTTAAGGAAAAAGTGCTTAAGCTACTTATTTTGGGTTCAAGCAAAGTATGTGATTTCGTCCAGTATTTATTTTAATTGACGTAAAACATTAAATTCAGACAGTCTACACAATAAAAATGACGACATTTTGTGGTTTAAAGTTACATGAATATTTAGGCGGTGTTATCGCTAAAAGCGATTTCAAGACAACCTCCTATCTTCGAAGGTATGTACATCCAGAAGACTGCTTTCTACCAGCTCCTGATCACGTCACCAGCGTAAAATTTCGAAAGCTCCAGCCAGCTCACTGCATCATTGTGATTGGCGAAAGCAGTCGCATTTGAATACAATGAAACAACGCATATTTATTTGCCATGAATAAAACATAGTTCTGAATGCGTTTTTATGCAATAGTAATGATACATTTCGCGACGTGTAGGCGGGGTGATGTTAGATTCGCGTGTTGAAACGGCCTTATGAATTTCAACCGGTTCTCCCAATATTGTTATGATCGTTTAGTATGAATTTCTACAATCATATCTTTTTATCTATTATTATTTTTATAACAAGTCAATTTATTTTATTTTACGATACTATTTATTAAGGTACCTCTTCAGAGTAAGAAAACTTTTACGAACTTTATATTATTGCACCACTTAAAACAAACTTAAAGATTACTAGTTGTTCCCCGCGGCTTCGCCCGCAAGATTTGGATTTTCCATGTAAATTTTCATCCACATTTCACCCCCTTAATGTTTTTATATCGCGACAAAATGTAGCCTATGTCCTTTCCAGGGTCTCAAACTGTCTCCATACCAAATTTCATCTTAATCGGTTCAGTGGTTTAAGCGTCAAGAGGTAAAAGACAGACAGACAGACACACTTTCGCATTTATAATATTAGTATGGATAGTATAGTATGGATTAGATATTTCTAAAATTCTTTACCACGTTTAAAAATACGATCAATAAGTTACTTGACGAAGCAAAAAGGAGTATTAAGATTTAATAGTTTCATGCGTATTTTTATTTGTTATTTCGTTTTTTTTCTGTTCAGTAAAGAACAACTGTGATATGCTGCGATTTGTCGCTATACAACGCTGCGCTCACCAGAAGTTATCGGTCACTTGGTGCCTACTAATTTTACAACCGTGAACTCCCAGCAACGTTATTTCACCCTTATTCTCAAATAGGAAATGTAAAGATTCTGTGTCTGCTGCCCACGAAAATAGTAATAATAATAATAATAATAAAGTTTTATTGTGCATTACAGCAATAACAACTTAATAGTAATTACATAATTTAGTGTCTTGATACAGTGCTTATTACTAATAACATGACTCTGCCTCCTAGTTTAGGATTATCCTGTATTCTAGGAAACAGCAACAATAGTAAATATTTATTTTTTAACAGCCAGAAATTTGGTCGCAACTTGATGGCAAGCGACAGTGCGACAAAGGAGTCATGTCTAACTAGTAACAGCTTATAACAACCCAAAATAACTCTGAATTAAGAGTGTGTTGCACTTATTACTGCTATTGCTATTGCTAAAGTGTCGAAATGTGACCCTGGCAATTCTGCAGCAGCAATATCTTCTTCTATAAGGATGTCATCTTCTATCCAAGTTTGGCAATCATCCTAACAATTTGCAATTTGAACACAGTGGCTCTAAACAGTGATCGGCAGGCAGACTGCCTAAATCTATTGCTTTTACATTCAAGTAATTATAGCATTCAAACTAATTTCAGGAAAGCAATGAAATCTATCAAACTAATGTATAAAAAAATTGGTGTAAGAGGCTTTGCAGGAAGGTCTTGAGTGCTTTTCAAAAACCACCGGCCGATTTATTTTTCAGCTATGAAGCATTTTCATCTAATTCGACGCTAGCCGAAATGTCATTTTGACAGCTTTTAGCTGCTTAGTTCCATGATGCAACCGAGCTTTATATCCAAACGAATATTATAAATGCAACGATGTCTCTGTCTGTCGGTTACCTCTTGACGCTTAAGGTGCTGAACCGGTTTACATGAGATTTGGCATAAACATAGTTCCTGATACCCTAAGGACATAGGCTACATTTTGTCGCAATATAAAATTATTAAGATGGAAAATTGGGGGTAACAATTTTATGTGATAAATCCAACTTTTCGTGGAACTTTTATGTGGAAAAAATATTCACACTAGGTTAAGTCCGTTTTTCGTTGCTTGTCCAACATTGTAAACAATCTTGACATTCCTTTTTTTACGAAATTATTCATTTTAAAATAAGATAGACATAATTTTTTTTTTAAACACACCATTTACCTAGCCCCAAACTAAGCGTGAGCTTGTGCTATGGTGACTAGGATAACGGATAGACATACTTATATACATTTATAAACATCCATGACTTAGGTACAAATGCTCATCACACAAACACTTCCCTTGCGGGATTCGAACCCGCAACCGCCTGGTTGAGAAGTCCGGTGCGCGAACCACTACACCAAGACGGTCGTCGAATTACATCATAATATGGAAGTTTATCGTTTAATCTATGCAGCTTTTTAGAGCTATTAGTAAATATATTTTTTCACTAGGATTAGTTTTAAAAGTCCTAAAAAGATTGTTCTTTCCATGTTAATAAAAAAGGGTGTCATGTCATCTACCCACCGTTGTGTGTGTCAACTCATCAGGTCATTGTAATTAATGTGCTGTCAGTTGCAATCAAGTTTTAAAGAGAATGCATCTTCGGTGGTGGTCCCGATGCTTTATCATACATATTTGACAAATCATGAACACTGTTGACAAATCACACCCACTGTGCATTTGTCATAGCCATTGTTTTAAGGCGCCCGTACCATTGGAAGTGAAGCCACATTTTGTGTCTCGAAAAATGTTGCAAAATGTTTTCTATAAACTTGTTTTTTAAATTTACGTGACCGCTGACGGTAACGTAACAGACAGCTCTTTAGATGATAATGTAATCCAGGTTTTTGGCTATTACATTTTATTATTTTCTGTTTTACTTAAGCATTTTAATAGCTTAGCTAAAACATTTACAGGTTTAAAACCTTTGCATTAGAGACTTGATTCCGATAAAAGTATCTGTGCATTCTTAATTAGCATTTTCATTTTGAACATCACACTTACTGAACAATTTTTAATTTTTTTAAGCTGGATTTGCGACTTGACATTGTAGAACAGTACCATACATACTTCTTTCAACCTGCTTATTCCTCCTTCATTCCTTATTCCTCGACCGTGTCAACCGGTCACACGGTCGAACGCCGGCTCACTGGCGTAGTAAGCACTTGCAAAAATTCGTCGACTGACTAACGTCCTCCGTAGCTTAGTTGGTAAAGAGCACTCGCCCGGATAGCAAAGGGACGTGGGTTCGAGTCCCACCGGATGACACAGTTGATTAATTTTTGTAAGTGAAATTTTATTTAATTTCGTAATAACTTGCAAAATAATTGCTTAAGTTATAAAAATATGGTCAATTTTTGTTTGTGAAATTTAATTTAATTTCGTAAAAACTTGCAAACAACTTCTTAAAGGTATAAAAATAATTACTGCTTATTCCTCTCAGTTTTCCTAATTTATTTACTCAACAAGCAAACAAAATTATTGAAAAAACAAAACACCTGACTGCAAAAATTATGATATTTTTGAAAAAGTATTTTTACTGGCTTTCAATTGATACCCATATTGCTATGGTAAGGAAAAAATCAATCCCCCCTCCCCCTTTATTTCCGTTTTCGGGCGCCATTTTTAAATTTATACAGCCTATGACGACCATCTTGATGTAGTGGTACAACCAGGTCTAAACCAGGTGGTTGCGGGTTCGAATCCCGCAAGGGGCAAATGTTTGTGTGATGAGCACGAGCATTTGTACCTAAGTAATGGATTTACTTAGGTACAAATGCGGTACGATTATTAGTCTACATAAACGTATATAAGTATGTCTATCCGTTATCCAAGTCACCATAGCACAAGCTCGCGCTTAGTTTGGGGCTAGGTAATTTTGGTGTGTTTGTTGAAACAATTATTTATTTTTTTATTATTCATATTTATTATTTATATATATGTCACTCTCACAATTATTTTGACAAATTCAACGACACCTCATATGTCAAAAACTGTCCAGCCTATTTGGTACATCTTTCTCTGTAAATTGTATTGTTGTTACTTTTATGGTGTGCAATAAAGAGTTATCTATCAATTTTTAAGGCGAGCAAACAAACATACATACATGCATACTCTCGAAAAACACAACCTTCCCTTCGCAGTCGGATAAAAATCAATAAGCCTGTAAGTAAACTGTAGCTCGTGGTAAGGGCTGCTGCGTATGCGCACCGCGTTCCTTAATGCACTTCCGTGAGAAGCGGCGCGACAACGCCACAATGCACCGGGTACCGTTTTTAGGGGCCAGCGGACGGTTTGCGAAATGATAAATAGCCAATTTTTTTTTTTTGAAACGTCGCAAACCTGAAAGAAATATCTTATAATGATATGTTATCCAAGGGGCCAAGTTTGCTACTAAATAAATAAATTGGTTTTCATAATTACCATCAGAAAAAAATGTCCTCAAATAAGCGGATACATGTTATCACAATAGGGCCAATTTGCTTCTACATAATCATACACAATGATTGCCAAATACAGATGAAAATTTGAATAGTTTTTGTTAGGTATACCATTTTTGAGGAGGAAAAACCTTTTTCTTAAGTTTACACGAATAGTCGAACTCATTCTAGTAAACTAAATGATTAGTCTACATTCAAATTCAAATTCAATTATTTATTTGGCACTCAGATAATTTTATAATGAATATAAGGTGGTACATATTAGACCAACTGGTGCCCCTACTCAGCATTAATCGTGACAGCGCGAGGCATGTCACGATACTGATTTTCAGCAGAAACCCTTGGGGCACTGTGTGACCACGAATACCTAAATACGAAACGTCAGGTTTTTAAATAAACTGTCAATAAATCGCATAATACTCCGTAAAATTATGTTTAAATGAGAAAAAAACACTTCTTGTTCTAATTGAGACAGTTTGTGTAAAAGGTAGGCTAATTTGAACTTCGGAGTACGGAAATGTGTAAATAGCCGTGTGTAATTTCCAAGCAGCTTTCCTTATTCTTTTGTTTTCCTTCTACTGCCCATACGGAACTCTCTAATCGATACTTGAACTGCCACTTGACCTGTTTTTGGCTCTAATAGTACGAGAGCATCTATTGTTTAAGTCTCAAGTTTGATAATGTACACGGAATACATTTTTTTTTTTTGAATTGGGTTTGCTCTTGACTCTAGACTAAGCCCGACGGGGCACAAACAGAGTCTTCATCAATCCAATCCTTATTTCTAATCAGCTTGAGTTCAAATTACGTTGGAGATTTGGTTGAGAAGTTATAGGGTGAAACATACATTCTCTATCATGGGAACATTTATAATTTTAATTTTGTCTTGAAATGCCAGCAAGTCATAAAAACAATCAAATGAACTAATTTTGAATTATAAATGTACGAAAAAAATTTTCTCCTTAACATTGCTCAATTATGTATATACATATTACAGAAGAATCATGTATATAGTAGTTTTAATAAATAAATGATGTTAAAGTTAAGTTAAGTCAGCCTATTAGATCCCACTGCTGGGAAAAGGCCTCACCTCAACTATGAGGAGGAACGAGCCATACTCCACCACGCGGGCTCAGTGCGGATTGATGGAGGGGTGTCTGTAATAAATGATGTAACTGATAATAATTTGTAAATACAATAAAATGATTAAATGATTTAAATAAAACCGTTAAGTGTGTTTTTTGTTGCATGGCGGATATTGGTAACAATCTTGACGTTCTTTTTATCGAAATTATTTATTAAAAAAAAGATGGACACAAAAATAGAAACCGAGTACGGTAATTTATCATCATACCTGTAATGGCTGGATGCGAGAAGCGAAAGACCGTGAAAGTTGGCGCCGTCTTGGAGAGGCCTATGTCCAGCAGTGGACTGAAATAGGCTGATATGATGATGATGATGACCCATATAATTTGTTATATCTATAGTATCGATAAATTAATTTGTCAAAGTCTTTGAAAGATTGTTTACAATCAAGCAAATCAAAACCGAGTTTACTCGTAATGTAAGAGGCTTTTTTGCGATACGCTATTTTAAATCCTTACGAAATGTATTCATTCATTGCACCACACTCTGCCCTTAATATGACCATCATACCGTCACGGTTTATTTAAGCACATGAGCCTTTGGTCAGTATATTTCGTAACCTGTAAGTCTATCGTTCACAAAGTAGACATTCGTTAAGCTCAGAATAAACACTTGGATAAGTCAGTGATGTCACCTTTGAGTTTGTAATCGCAATACAAATACGAATAAAAATACTACGTTGCACACCTATATATGTCATTATCAACTGTAGTAGGTATTTAGGTAAGGTAAGGTTTCGATGACAGTACAGAGCGGTACCTCTCTATTAAGGGGGTAAAAAGTGAAAACTGTTCATATTTTCTTATTTATAATCTATTCGTGTATATTAAAAAGATACCTGCGGAATATCAATACAGTCATTTTCATGTACAAATTATTGTTTCATGCGTAAAAATCACCAAGTTTTCGAAAAAAATGCTCTTAGATATCATTAGCTACAAGTCATGTTTATTATATCATAAAGAATTTGTTTAAAATTTCAACAAGACGATGACCTTGTGCAATGATTAGACTAACGTAAATAAGTTGTTTTAATGTATTTAACTAATTCAGCTCATCGTACAAGTGATTTAGATATACGTTAATTTTCTCAATTCGTGCAGGACCGCCTTAAAACACAATCCACCTTATTAAAAAAAAGTTTTACTAAGCTTAAACCAGGTTTTTTGGCGTATAGCTAACTTGTACAAAAGGCATCAAGTAGATAAGGCCCTTTTTCGCTGAGAATGCTTTACTCATTCGTGTCGCTCTGGGGATGGAAGCAGGCTGTGGCAGGTTACGTGGGACTCCTTGGCGAGATGCCAAGTATAAATATACCCACTAAAACCTCCGCGTGGATCCTCAACCCTCAGCTCGCCTATAGGGTCGATAAAAATCGCTATTGTAGCGCATGCGAATGCACTTACACATCGTCTTTTTTATATTCACCAATGAATAAAAAGCTTTATCTCTCTCTCTCTTTATTACTCACTCCCTTTTGTCTAAGGATCGTGGTCAGCATCAAGGTTGCAACTCGTGCTGATGATTTGCCTCCACCGGTTTCTGTCCAGCGCGTTTTTGTCAACCTCGTAGAATTTGGAAGGAAGATTTCTTTAGTGTTATTATATTCGCCAATAAATAAAGCGATATAAGCAAGCCTACTTTAAAAGGCAGGTTAGTAACCATTTAATAATAAGATTTCTGTTTAAAATTGTGCCAATACGAAAACAGTAACATTAATTTACCTGGGATGGGAATAATTATTTTAATTAATTCCCATCTGCATCGTATACATTATTTGTGCATGTAGCTGACACATGGAAATGATATTGTTAATGTAAAGTATGATTGAATTGTAAAATCGTGGGATTTTGGACACGTGTTCGTTATGAATACATAAGTAAGAAAGATTAATGCATGAAATTGAAAACTTTAAAAATCAAATCAAAATTATTTATAGAAAAAGCAAACTAATACACAACATACTTTTTAGCAGTTTTCTATTTGGTGAAACTTTTAAAATACCTAAATCTATTTTTAAAACGCCTTATACGAGCTTTTATTTGCATTTAAAGAACAAGAAAGCATGATGTAATCATGCTTGGTCTGACCGCACCTTGAAATTGAAATATGTGTATATATGTGTGTATGTATATATCATATATGTGACACAAAGTCGCGAGAACTAGTGGAGTGTCATACATTAACTCGCAACAAAACCTAAAACCTATTTCAAAATTTAATTACTAAAGCACTAGACTCATTCATATCCACCCATTCCCAACCTTGGGCAGCGCTAAGTGCTCGTAAAGCAGAGCCAAGCGAGCTATGCGTGCGCGCATCGCTTGTAGGCCGCAACGTGGGCAGACACTAATTCATAACAGATGCGCAGAGTTCAGTCATAGGGCAAATAGAAAAGCCACTGCCAATAATAATGCCATTTTTGAAATATTTTGTGTGTTTTAAAATTGCTTACTTTGCTAGAATAGTTATTTGCAGGATTGCTACCATGTACCTTTGCAACAGCGCCGAAATATCGAAAACTCAAAAATAAAAAGGTACATGGTGGCAATCCCGTAAATAACTTTTCTAATTATAGTGACCATGATAGTTTAAAACAGTATATTGCGTAATTAGCTGTCAAATTAATTACCGTAAAACAGCTTTTAAAGGTAAATCTATAAATCTCTTTGTCTTTGTGACACAACTCTACAATTCACTCCAAACAACACAACTACAACTACAAAACAATGTTACAATTACAGTTACAATCAAAGTTAAAAGTACGTAACCTTAACTTCATAACCATAAGTCATGATAACTGAATGTCGTGGTCAATATGTGCAATCAATGACTCTCTTGGCAATTTTCAATGGAATTGTTTTACTTTTACCTTGTCGATATCACACACTGGTCGAAAAAACCAACCTCCAATGGGGATTTCACGATGATGCCCTATAAAGTTAGGCAGAGATATCATCTAAAACACTATCTTCATATTGTATAAACTATATTTTTACAGGCGGGGATCGAACTTACAACCACACTGATGAATAGTGAAGTTTTCTTTCTTAGAGCCGAGAATGTTGGGTTTTTCTGCCTTGAAATAACTCAGACACAGTCAGGAAGTTGGTGTTACCACTCCCGTGCCTCGGAAAGTACGTTAAGCCGTTGGTCCTGCGCCTGATCTCTCTACGGTCATGCCGGATTGCCGTCTCCCCGAATTATGAGAGTGAAGGGACAGAAAGTGCTCCTGTGTGTTGCGCACACACTTGTGAACTATAATATCTTTCGCGTAGTTGGCCAATCTCTGTTGAGGTAAGCCGCTGAAGTCAAAATTCGGCTAGGAGGACATTATTATTTATTTTCTTCCTTAGACAATAGAGCCTGGCACCCGAGAGCATAAGGTTATGATTTTCGCAAATATCTATTGAGTTGCTTAATAATATTCAACGTGTGTGTGTCGTAGGCTTTGTACTGGCTGTTGTGTTGGGAGGTTTGTAGTATTGACAGTAATATACCAGTCAATTTAGCAATAGCTCTGAAGTGACGTGCAATTATCGGACGGTGCCGATTCTATTGTTTATTATATATTATGTGAGGCAATAATCTCATGGCAACTCTTACATTAATCTTTGGTAATACTTAGCTTTAAGATTTTTAACACTCAGCGTTAATATATTTTATGAGTTTAAATAAGAAACCAAAAATTCGCACACGGCAGGATTTGAACTCACGATCTTTGGTTAACCGGGCCAACGCTCTCTCGGTAATACTTTGCAGGACACAGCCAAAAGAAGAAAAATGACCGTAGTTTTAAAATATAAAGCAAAATGGAAAAGTACAATAAGGGTGGCAGACCTCTCTATTATGTGGAATATCTATACGAGTGTGCTTAGGGTTACCAAAGCTCTGTACTGAACAAGTTAGGGTACCCATGGGTTAAGAAGAAACTAGGGCTGACTCTTATACAAATACTATCTCAATGTTGTTACAGCTTTTTCTCTATAAATTTGGTAATACTGAAATAGTCTGTTACAAGTGAATGCCTTATAGAATACGTTATTTACTTTCGAAACACTGACAAAAAC
The DNA here is from genome assembly GCA_949316185.1 of Pyrausta nigrata. Taxonomy (NCBI): domain Eukaryota; kingdom Metazoa; phylum Arthropoda; class Insecta; order Lepidoptera; family Crambidae; genus Pyrausta; species Pyrausta nigrata. The sequence goes on along the minus strand of OX438957.1, from coordinate 15,602,883 downwards.
ACTTGCTCTCAAGTTAACAGCCCATTATTTTACTAATAGTAGATACTTTGAACTAAACTCCGTTTAAAAATGTACAATAAAAGTAAATCTTCGGCATCATAACACGTTTAATAGAGGCCCGGGTCGTAAATAAACCTAACATGGAATCTATAAACTCATCTTCACTTTCCTTGGCTGCACTTGCGTTGGACATTTTGTAGAGACCGTCGTCTTTGTTCAATTTGTTAGGGCGCCACAGAGATTCGACCGGCGATTCGTTTCTTTTTTAAAATTTTCAATTGAGTTTAATTTTTATTTATTTTTATAATAATAATATACTATAAATGAATAAATAAATGTGGACAACATCACATACATTGTTCTGATCCCAAAGTAAGTAGCTATAGCACTTGTGTTATGGGAATCAGAAACAACGAAGGTACTACAAACACCCAGACCCAAGACAATATAGAAAATCATTTTTCTACATTGACATGACCGGGAATCGAACCCGGGATCTCAGAGCTGGCGACACCATGAAAACCGGTGTGTTCACCACTCGACCACGGAGGTCGTCAATAATTGATTATGTTGTGGTTACTGATAGATTAAATCACTAAGCAATAGCAAAAACTGACACTGTTGTAACCATAATTGTCACGTTAAAATCACATCTTAAATTCTGCTCTCAGCTCAGTTAAAATCAGCTCTGAAAAAATGTGGCATTAGATGGTAGAAAAATGATAAAAAATTAAAAATTGTTTTCTGTTTTATTGAAATGAGTAGTTACTTTATGTTTAAAGAAATTTATATTTGGGAACAGAAACTTCAGAGGAGTAACATAGACAATTCGATGATACCGACCGGTTTCTCGATTAACCACGTAATCATGTTCAAAAATGCCCTACCGCACTGGGCATAGGCTCTCCACGACTGTTGTTTTTTTACTCCGACTAATCGCATGTCGTATCTCTGTGGCCAGTAAAAATTTCATCGCCCCAAAGCCGGGAATTTTAAACGACACGTAAAGACCTCGACGCGTCGTTAATGTCGTAAGTTTATGGCAGGACATGGGGTGGTCATGTCGTGAGTGCACGCATAGTTTAAATTGGCTTAGTAAGCTCATTTAGTAGAAGGACAACGTAACCCTTGATTTTTAAAATGGTGACCAACTTTAAATAAGTACATAGTAAAGGATCTTGTTAAAACCCATACCATATTGTGTCATTAGTACGTTAACACTAAAAATAATGTTTTATTTTTGTGAATCATTTGCTAATGTTTAACCGTGTTTTTTAACCACAACAAAAAATATAAAAAAAGGATTAAAAGGATTAACAATTACCAACTTACGCAAAAAGTGGAATATCCATAAACAAAAGTTTATTTCCTCAGGCTTTATCGTTCCGAATACAGTTGGCAATTATTTACAAATATTTACAATACAAATATTATTTCTTAGCTAAGGAAGATTATACTGAAGGAAATAATTAAAATTCTTAAAAAAATGAATTCTGGATCATTTTATTTCATTTTTACCTTTTTATGAATTTAAAAATTTCAAACAAATTTCAAAATTTAAATATACCCATAGTAAAATTAACATTGTCTTATTACAACGAGTGCCAAAGTTAATAATTATTTTACGGCTTGATTTTACAATACACATAATTACATTTTAAAAGATTTTGTTAGGGAAGTACTTAATGTTGTGTTTATTTGTTAGTTATAGTCATTTAAAGGACCTTCAAAAAGCTACAAATAACTATATACCCTATTAAGTGAAATAATTTATTTTGTACGTTTATTTAAAACGGTTTTGTTTCGTGTGAAAAAGTAAAAGAAAGAAAGAAAGAAAATACATTTATTAATGAATGGACATCTTATAACACACGAAAATAGACATGATAATAATAATATATAAGTATTAATAAAATGTTCAATACAAAATCGTCTTTTAATCCTAGCGTTATATCCGATAATTGGTTCCAAGTGATATTTAAGTCATTTTAAGACTACAAATATCTGCGAGTATAATTGACCTACCTACCAATAAAAAAAAACTATAAGTAGCTGTTGGCGACTGGCTGCGATCCGACCTTTTTACCTTTTTGATACACTTATGTCATTATTTTCTATAAAAAAAGGCAGTTGTCATAATGTCAAGTTCGCAGTAATGTCTTGCCGGGTCCTATCTGCATTAATTTCAATATAATATTGTTGTACCAAAAACATATACGTTGTTTACATCATCTATTCCATTTATACAGTCCACATTTACCACTCGCTATCATTTTGGTCCATCCTCGCCGTAAATATACCTTTTTTCGTAATTTTCACGTAAGTCACCGTAGTGTTTAATTTCATTTTTGAAAACATTTCATGCATTAGGTAGTTACGTACATTTTCACTTCACCATGGTGGAAACACGTAGCAAGACAAAGGCGGACTTGACGGCTACGGAAGTCGATCGGGCGCAACGCGGCACGCCGCGCGACGCCCGCCCGGTTTCAGCCATGACAACCGATAGCGCTCCGGCAATCCCTGAAAGCTCGGGCATACAACAGGCGGGCACAGTTCAACGCGGCGAGGCACAACCTGGCCCCGCTTTCGAACGCCCTAATGCCCGTACTAGCACGTACAAAGAGGAAAATGCCGATGCGCCAACTAAAAGCGTTTCTAGCGTCCACAGTATGCAGTCCTGCAGCGAACGCACTCACTCGTCGCGTTCTTCGGCGACCGTCCGCGCTCAGAAGCTGGCTCTGGAAGCAGACGCAATACGCCGTCAAGTGGAACGCGAGCGCGAACTCGCACACCAACAGGCGGAGCGCGAACGTCAACAGGCAGAGCGCGAGCGCGAGCTCGCCCGTCTCGAGTCTGAGGCAGAACACGCTGAGTTACAAGCAAAACTTGCTGCCCTAGACGCCACAGATAAGTCGGACAAGTCTCGTAGTTCGTGTTTTTCTAATCCTAATTCCGAAAAGCGCACTGTAGATTGGGTTTTACAACAAAACGTAAAAATGACTAAGGCAACTCATCCAAACATGTCTGGTGAGGCATCGACTGTGACTTCGGGTAATAAGCCTGAAGGACATCATGCACAACCGGTTCCCCTTACTAACACGGTATCGTTTTTCATGCCCGATGTCAATTTTTCAACCCGTTCAAAACCCACACATACCGCTTTAGTCACCGACTACGACAACAGGGCACACTACCAAGAACGATCTGAACGTTCTTCACTAGACCCTATCACTAAACTCTCTCAAGCGATTAATGCTCTATCTAACAAACTGAAGAAACCCGAACTCGTCACGTTTTCAGGCGAAGTCAGTCAATGGATGAAATTTAAGAGTAGCTACGAGCGAACTAAATCAGATTTTTCCCCTTCAGAGAACCTAGATCGTCTGAACAACGCCGTACGCGGTGCGGCGTATCAATCCATCGCGTCACTCCTGTGGACCTCCGGGGATCCCGAGGATGCCATGAATGCATTGGAGCAGACGTACGTACGGCCGGAACTGCTGGTGGCCCTCGAGGTCGCCGAGCTGCGCATCAGTCCTAAGCTAAGTTCGCCTGAGGATTTAAACACGTTAGCAAACAAACTGCGCAATTTTATTACTACTCTTAAACTACTCAAACAACATGAGTATCTGTGTTTACCGGAGCTCTTTCGGTGCGTTTTGACAAAGCTTAGCGAGCACACTAGAGCCCGCTTCACCGACTTCGCCTCTGCTTACGTACCTGAAGAACAATTGCTCACGAATTTAGAGTTATTGTCACGCTTCCTCCTGACCGAGGCCGACAAACAACTACGATACAATTTTGTTGCTGACAGTACTGTTAAGGCGCCGACCCCGACACATTCCTCTAAATCCCAATTAAGGAAGGAAACTATACACGCCACAGTATCTAACAACAGAACTCCTGAGCATTGTATTTATTGTAAACAAGGACCCCACAACTTAAAAACCTGCAAGAACTTTTTAGTTCTGAAACTGGAGGAGTGTGTTACCGTTGCTTAAAAGCTAACCCGCTCACGTGGAATAACTGCCGTGCTAAACGTTGTGGAGTTGACGGATGTTTGAGACGTCACAACGCACTCCTCCATGGCACAGCGATTTCCGATGCTAAAGCTAGCGCGGCACCTAGTGGTCAGTGCAATAACATGCAAACGTCTTCTGCTAACGCTACCGTTTTTAACAACATGGACGATACCGACAGCAAAAACGATCCCGCCGTTAAAATAACAAACACGTCTGATTTTCTCGTTAATGCAACAGGATCGTCGTCATCGGCTACTCGCCCCCGCGGTCTGCTGAAAGTGGTACCGATTGTACTCGAGGGTCCTGGCGGTGCGTTAGAGACGATAGCGCTACTCGACGAGGGCAGTACAGCGACGCTGATCGACGGGGAGGTAGCAGCGCGCATCGGTGCTAAGCCTACCTGTCAAGAACGTCTACGCATTGAAAGCGTTAGTGGTATGACTAAGGAAATCGATGTAAGTTACGTAGACTTCTACATTCGAGGACGGAATCGGTCTGATAGGTACCTAGTGGAGCACGCGCGAGCCATTAAACCGTTAGGTCTTCGCGCACAAAATCCCGACACAATCAATTTTTCGGACTACGGCCACCTGTCAGACTTATCCGATGAATTTTCATACGCTGACACCCCCCCAACTGTCCTCATCGGTGCGCCAGATTGGTACTTATCCATCAGTCGTAAAGTGCGGTGCGGGAAAAAGATCGAGCCCGTTGCCTCTAGAACTTTATTAGGCTGGGTGCTTCATGGCGCACTCTCAGTCTCGTCTAAGCCACACGAGTTTGTGAATCACATTTCGGACAATCTAGACTCCCTCATCAAACGTCAATACGACATTGATGCTTTAGGTATAACGAAAAATGCATATTGCCCAAACGACGACGACAAACGAGCCGTAGAGATCATCGAATCGTCGGCCCGTCAGCTCGATGATGGCCATTTTGAAGTTAGACTGCCCTGGAAAAAGTATTTGCCGAATATAATACCTGAGAGCTACCTGCAGGCACTGTCACGCGTCAAGGCACTCGAACGTCAAATGTCAAAGGACCCAGCGTTTGCCAAACCTTTTAACAATTTATAAATGACGTTATCAGTAAAGGTTATGCTGAAGAATGCGACCCGAAGACCAATCACCAGCAACTATCAGCAAACTCTTCGTACATCAACGCAGACGGTTCCATCCGCTGGTACCTGCCTATCTTCGGTGTTTTTCATCCTCAAAAACGAAAACTGAGAGCCGTCCATGACGCCGCCGCGGCCACGAAAGGCGTAAGCCTTAACAGCTTACTTCTGCAAGGCCCCGACTTGTTGTCCCCACTCCTCGACATTTTGTTTCGCTTTAGAGAAGGTGAAGTCGCCTTGAATGGAGACATCAAGGAGATGTTCCCCCAAGTTAAAATTTCTCCACGAGATAGGGACGCCCCTTTCTCTGGCGCAGAAAGGACGGCAACCTGAAAGAATACAGAATGTCTTCGATGATATTTGGCGCGGTTTCGCGAAAATGCTGGAAGCCGATTATCCGTCTGCCTGTAAGGCAATAATCGATGACCACTATATGGACGACTACCTCGGCAGTTACTCTAGCGCTGCTGACGCAGCACAACTGGCCGCTGATGTCGTCACGGTGCATAAGGCTTGCGGTTTTGAGATGCGCGCGTGGACGTCAAACCATCCAGAGGCTCTTTCCCTCGTCCCCAAGGAACTTCGAAGCGACGCAAGCTCCGACGTCTACCTATGAAGTTGGCGTTGGCGTCACCCAGCAATGAAGTTGGCGTTTTGGGTGTGAAATGGAACCCACAGCAAGACTTGTTAGGTTTTCGTTACATACCCCAGATACCGACTGACACTTTAACTAAACAAAGCCTATTGTCAAATGTTATGAAAGTTTACGATCCTCTCGGCTTATTAATGCCAGTCGATATATGGGGCCGTATTTTAATTCAAAGATTGTGGCGTGCAGGTGCTGGTTGGGATACGCAACTTCCCGAGGTGTACATAAGTGAATGCAACGACTGGTACACACAGTTAGGGGTTGCGGCCAATATAAACATTCCTCACTGGTATATGACTAGGTCGGATGTTTTAGACGTTCAGCTGCACGTGATCGCCAACGGCGGCGAGCAAGCTTACGCCTGCGTCGCTTATTGGCGTTTCAGTTACAACGACGGCACCGTATCTACGACTCTTATTGGGAGCAAGTCACGCGTCTCTCCTCTCAAACCCGTTTCGATTCCTCGTTTGGAATTACAAGCCGCGCTGATCGCATCACGTTTTGCACAAACGATTCTTCAAGCCTACCGCATTAAGCCCTCCGAAACCATTTTTTGGACCGATTCCACCACAGTCCTCAAGTGGATTCGGAGTGACGCTCGCGCGTTTAAACCGTTTGTCGCGCACAGGTTGGGAGAGATACAGGAGACCACCAATCCATCCAATTGGATGTGGATCCCTACCTGTCTCAACGTTGCTGACGATGCAACTAAACCAAAGAAAATGAACTTTACCGCGTCGCACCGGTGGTTTTCCGGCCCGCAGTTTCTTTTCGAACCACCTTGCACTTGGCCGACCGAGGCCGATACCGACGTGGAAGAGAGCTCACCGGACCCCGAGTTAAAATCGGAACTGTTGGTTCTGCTCCTCGACACTTCGTCATCGAGTTCAGTCCCTAACCCGTCGCGTTTAGCTCTTGGCTGCGACTACTTCGCGCTACCGCCCGCGTCCTTCAGGGCGCACGACTTTTCCGGCTTAAACTGTCTCGACCTATAACTTCAAATTCTAAATGATATTTAGATAGCACCATGTCACCCTATCAACTTCACGCTTCAGACATCGTGGAAGCCGAGAAGATGATGGTGAAAAGAGCGCAGACAGACAGTTTTCCCGAAGAGCTAACCACATTACATTCCGCAAAACCAGTGCCCAGGACTAGCAGAATTGCTAAACTTGCGCCGACTCTCGACCAAGATGGTATACTGAGACTGGACTCACGTATAAAGTCAACTCCAGGGGTGAGCGAAAGCTTGAAGTCTCCAATTATCCTTGACGGCCGCAATCACGCTGTAAGGCTACTTATCCTCCACGAGCATATTAAAGCGTCACATCATTTCAACGAGCTTGTACTGAACGAACTTAGACAGAAATACTGGATACTCAAAGCACGAAATAGTATCCGCGGCGTAGCGCATGCCTGTTTACGATGTCGAAGATGGAAAAGCCAACCTTCTCAGCCCCAGATCGGCAACTTACCAGCAGAAAGACTTGACCATCATAAGAAGCCCTTCACGCACGTAGGCCTAGACTATTTTGGCCACATTAGAGTAACGGTGCATCGCCGCCAAGAAAAGAGGTACGTCGCATTATACACTTGCTTAGTGACGAGAGCGCCTTACCTAGAACTAGTTACTTCACTATCAGCGGATGCCGCCATAATGAGCTTAAGGCGCTTCATCGCTCGCAGAGGCTCTCCTACTAATATTTTCTCCGACAACGGAACAAACTTTGTTGGGGCCTCCCGCGAGCTACGCTGTCTACACGATGAATCATTGAGAGACTACACCACAAATCATCAAATTGAATGGCGCTTCATCCCACCGGCATCCCCGTTTATGGGCGGTGCATGGGAAAGACTTGTGCGAACAGTTAAAACCGCTCTAAGATCCTGTCTCGCAAACCAACCACTAAAAGAAGACGTCCTGGCTACACTATAACTCGAAGCTGAAGCTATAGTTAACGCACGCCCACTTACTTATGTATCTTCATCCCCAGATGCACCAGAAGCCATAACTCCGTTCCATTTCATCCTTGGCACATCATCAGTCGTACCATGGACCTCGACACTTTCCGACGCAGATCTAGTGAGAAGATGCGACTGGCGAAAGACTCTGCGACTCTGCGGCGCTGACAAGTTCTGGGCACGATGGGTGCGTGAATATCTACCACTGCTTCGACCAAGAGGTCACGCCACCAGTAATGCATCGAATCTTAGTGTGGGTGACGTGGTGTTAATCGCAGACCCTAGCCTTCCTCGCGGCCTATGGCCCCTAGGAAGGATATCAAAGGTCTATTTAGGGCCTGACGGAGCGGTTCGCGTTGCAGATGTCCATACCAGGGCAGGATTGCTGCGCCGACCGGTCCGTAAACTTATTTTAATGGAAGCCGAACCCCAGTCAGTCGCCACCAGGTGTTAGTGTCCCACTGGGGGTCCGGTATGTTGGCGACTGGCTGCGATCCGACCTTTTTACCTTTTTAATACACTTATGTCATTATTTTCTATAAAAAAAGGCAGTTGTCATAATGTCAGGTTCGCAGTAATGGCTTGCCGGGTCCTATTGTATTAATTTCAATATAATATTGTTGTACCAAAAACATATACGTTGTTTCCATCATCTATTCCATTTATACAGTCCACATTTACCACTCGCTATCAGTAGCCTTACTGAATCTATTTACATTACGGCCCATGAGTGACGTTTCCTTATGGCGACAGACTTGTCTTTTATCATCAGTTTACAACTTTTTTAAGTATTTATTGTTATGACGTTATGCCTAGGACACGATGGAAGCTTTTCTCACGGTTTCAAGCAGTTATGGTTAATGCTGAAGGCTGTATTGTAAGATCTCAAGCCGATGTAGTTTTAAGTGATATTAGGCATCTGCAGTTTTCTAAAAAGCAATCGCGCTTAACATATTTAACTACTGCTTTACATTGTTATGTCCACCGTGACTACAAAGTCTGTGTAAAATACGTATCTGCGAAGTAAAAACACGTCAAAACATGGTTTCTATTTAAAAGATTCAGAGATTATGAAAATCTTTTCTAAAGCTGGCTGCGACCTTATTAGTTCCAAGGAACTACCTTTTTTTACTAAATACCTGATTACTGTTAATTTTGCATATTTACACATATATTATAAAGAGGAAAGATTTGACTGTTTATATTGAATAGATTCCGAAACTACATAACCGTTTCAAATGAAAGGACATGTCCATTAATGGTTTTTTATTCGTCAATATTTATAACCAGAATAAACCAAATATTATATTGAAGAGTTCACAAAAACTAGCCTTTCTGCATAATTAATATATTATTTAAGGCCTCCGATTTAGAGAAAGATTGAAATGATTTTTTCTCTTTGTCTGTACAGAAACCGCACCTTCGCCTATATCAATTAACGCATGAAAAAAAATTGACAGCAAAATTGACATTCCATTGACAGTAGTACCTATTATATAATCTGTGGTAGTACCTAGTAGCATTTATCCACCAGTGGAAAGACAATGGTACATAGCTATACAGCCAAAAAATACAAGTAAGTGATCAATTGATGATGCCTGTTACAAAACATGTTTTTTCTCAAAAATGGAGGCGTGGATGAAATTTGGCACAGAGATAGATTATAGTCTGGAATAACATATAGGCTACTTTTTATCCCGAAAAAAAAACCACAGTTCCTGTAGGATACAGAAATAGTAGTTTACGCGTGTGAAGTCGCAGGCAACAGCTAGTAAATTATATGATCATCATATCAGCCTATTGCAGTCCACTGCTGGACATAGGCCTCTCCAAGACGGCGCCAACTTTCACGGTCCTCCGCTTCTCGCATCCAGCCACCACCGGCCACCTTCCTCAGGTCGTCGGTCCACCTAGCAGGGGGGCGTCCAACACTACGTTTCCCGAGACGTTTCCCATTCGAGAATCTTCCTACTCCAACGCCCGTCGGTTTTGCGACAGACATGACAAGCCCACTGCCACTTCAGCTTACTGCACCTCTGAACGATATCTATGACTTTCGTCTTTTGGCGGATGATCTCGTTCCGGATTCTATCCCTTAGCGAGATCCGCAGTATAGACCGTTCCACAGCTCGCTGAGCGTCATGCAGTCGGTGGGCCAGCTTGACTGTCAAGTTTCACGTCTCGTCCCCGTTGGTCATGACAGGTAGGACGCACTGGTTATATACCCTGCTCTTCAGGCATTGCGGTAGAGGCGACGAGAAGATGTGACGCAACTTCCCAAATGCTGCCCAACCTAGTTGCACCCTTCTGGCGATTTCGCGGTCGAAGTTGTCTTTACCCAGTAAAACGTATTGCCCGAGGTAAACGTATTCCTGGACAACTTCGAGCATCTCGCCGCTGACTGTTATCGGTTCCGGGACAATATGTTCGTTGAACATGACCTTAGTCTTGTCCAAGTTCATCCGGAGACCAACGCATCGCGAGGCAGAATCTAGGCTGTGCAGCATTTTTTGCAATTCCCGCGGCGATTCTGCCATTAGAACTATGTCGTCGGCAAAGCGGAGGTACGTGAAATATTCGCCGTTGACATTGATGCCCCATCCTTCCCAGTCAAGAGTCTTGAAGACATCCTCTAGTGCACTTGAGAACTGTTTCGGGGAATTATATAATAATCGATGTTAACTATATTTGGAAATATAATTGCTACCGCTATCGTTACTTTAAATTAGTACCTACCGAAATGTCATCATCATTTTAGATAAAATGTTTCACATTTTGAAGTGATTTGTCGTAAACTTAATGAGATAGCGGTTTCTTACATCATTATCGGCCATTTTAATATTAATAATTGTATCAAACGCTTCTGCGTGTGAATAAACTTTATTAATGTGATGGTTAATCAACTTTTTAACATATTAAACGAATTTGTATCAAGTTCGTCTGTTGTAGTGATGTGCGGTGAAATAGTTTTGTAAAATGGAATAGAAATATGAATTTAATCGGTGAGTTCCATATCTTATTAGCTTATGTAGGCTTAACATAAGGCATATACTACAATTTATTTATTTATTTCATCAGTACACTTGTAGCTTACAATAAGAAAACCAAATCTATTTATTTATTTATTCATGGCTCACAAAACAAGTTACAGTCAGTAATTTACAAAAATAAAAGCAGCTTATTGAACTAGACTATAACTCTAAACATGTAGGCACAGTGAGTTCCAATTTGAATGAAATGGGAGAGTGTTAAACTTAGTGTAGGATTAGTTATTTACTTATTAATTATTATATACTATTTTTTTCGGCAAATACTACCAGCTAATATTAGTTTGATTAGTAATACAAAAGAAATACACAATAACAAATACCAACTGAATTTGTTAGAATATGATTAATTTACAAGGCTTGGTAAGATTTTGTAAACTTCTTTTTTAAATTTAACTAGGCTACATGAAAACATATCTAGAGAAGGTTGCTTGCCTACAGTTTCGTTGTATAATCGACACATCCTAGAGACAGGATTGAAGAATTATGTACTATTTTTATAGATATCAAGGTAGAATAGTTTGGTAGAATAGATATCAAGGTAGAATACTTAGAAATCGCATACAAGCTTAAACAGAAGTCACAATAACATTTTACTAATGACTTAGCCTATGTTCATGCAAAAAGTTAATCACATGTCAAGTAAAGTAATTACTTTTAGTCTAAAGGTACATATTACGAGGGTCAAACTGAAAGTTCTTAGAAAATCAAAAACTGATTACATTAGCCAGTTATTAGTTTTATTATATCTTTTCAAAATATTGTCCATTGACGTCAATACACCGCTGCATGCGATGGAACCACTGGGAAAAGCACTTTGCCCACTCGTCCTTAGGGGTCTCTTCAATGGCATCGCGATACGCAGCCACCGCTTCTTCAGCATTCATAAACCGCTTTCCTTTAAGTTTTTCTTTAATTTTTGGAAATAAATAAAAATCACAAGGCGCGAGGTCAGGGCTATACGGCGGGTGACCCAGTAATTCAACGTTTGATGTCGCCAAATAGTCGATCGTTCGCTTGGCGGTGTGCGACGAGGCGTTGTCGTGGTGAAGGAGGATCCTACTGCGAGGTCGTTTCTCTCGAACTTTTTCCAAGACAAGTGGCAAACAATTGGTAGTGTACCATTCTGCAGAAACTGTTTTTTGATCCTCTAACACAATTGTTGCGAAATGACCTATCCTTCCAAAGAACGAGGCCACCATTTTTTTTCCCGCACTTCGATCTCTCTTCACTTTAGTTGGCAACTCCTCGAAAGGAAACACCCACTGAGCAGATTGTCTTTTGGTTTCAGGATCATAACAGTAAATCCAGCTTTCGTCACCTGTTAGTATGTCGAACACAGCATTTGAGTCACCTCCGTTAAATCTTTCAATCATTTTACGGCACCAATCCACACGATGGAGTTTTTGAGCCTTAGTCAAATTATGAGGTATCCACCGGGCGCAAAGCTTCCTGACCGCTAAATGTTCGTGGAGGATTTTGTGCACTTGACTCATACCGATGCCTAAGCTTGTCCGAATCTGCTGATAGGTCACTCTTTTGTCAGTCTCTATCATACGCCGCACAACACAGATGTTATTTTCAGTCGTCGCCGTAGAAGGCCGTCCCTCACGTACATCATCAGTGAGATTAGTGCGACCACGTTTAAACTCATTAAACCAGTTGTAAACAGTCGCACGAGATGGGGCTTCATCGTGAAAGGCCAATCGTAGTCTATAATAACTTTCTTGTTGACTTAAATGACATCGAAAGTCATAAAAAATCATTGCACGAAAATTTTCTCGTGTTAAATTCATTTTGACGTGACACAGACAATTTTCAATTTGCCGCCAAGTCGTAAAACAAATGACAAATGAATGAAATATATACTCAGTAATATTGGCAAAGAGTTCTATTTTCTAATTTTAGAATAATTTTTTTATTATATTGTTTATAAGTGGCCAGTTCTAAGAACTTTCAGTTTGACCCTCGTATAATAAAAGTCTAAAACTTGAATTCTGTATATACTCCTTTGGCGCAGCGACCCAAAGTGTGTCTTGGCCTCCGACACAAGAGAACGCGATCGTCGAATTCTGTATAAGTAGTTTTTAGGGTTCCGTAGTCCGACAAGGAACTCTTATAAGATCGTTCAGTCCGTCCGTCCTAGTCTGTCACAGCAGAATATCTTCTACGTTTATGGACTGATTTGCATGTAACTTGGTTCAATGATACTTCACCTACATATAGATCTCATTTTTAAAAATATAAAAAATTATAATTATCCCTTTTTAAGGCTACTTCCCCATTCATGTAAAGGAGGGGGGGGGGGGGTTTAATTGCACCCCCTTGTGTGGGATATCGTTGAAAAGGACTATGAAAATAAGGTAGGGTTTCCGTACAACAATTTTTTATCAGCTTTACCATTTGCGAGATATAGCCCGCCAAAATCGTTTACACGGTGCCCCCCCCCCCCTGTCAAATCTCTCACGTAAAGAAACACGCGCGGAAACTCTTATTTAAAATTGTTTCGGGTATCCTGTGATGAATACTTTTGAAATTATAAATAAAATAAAAATATATACTTTTTCCAAACGAACAGTATAAACTTAAAAAGGTTTTTTTGCCTATACTGTCTAATGTTGTAAGTTAATGGTACGGAACCCTTCGTGCTTGAGTCCGACTTGCACTTGGCCGGTTTTATAATTTTTTTGACTCTGTTTATGTATGTATCTTTGAGCCTTAAGGACTCTAAATCAGCTCTATTAATTTTGATGTGCATACTTAGTTGAAGCAGTATGATGGTCCAGTGCACAATCTAGACTACCCCATTCTGACTTTGAGACTGCCTTTATTCCCTACATAATAAATAAATAAAAATCGTTTATTTCTTTAACATTTAAAAGTTAACAAAAATCTGAGGCTGGAGCCTACCTAGTAGGTTCAAATGGCACCTGTGGCAGGAGACCCTGCTTGTACAATGTGTATTTAAATTTATTAATGAGGTAAGTGCGTAACTATAAAAATAAAAGCTATTTTCGTCGTTCAAATGGATAACATGATGTGCTGCCGACTGTACATCCAGAGATACAGGATGACCTCTCCGCACTACATGATTTACTGCAAATAAGAGGTCATAAATACTGGACGGTGATGGGATTACGTGTGTCATTTTGTATCATCAAATCTATGCGGATGAAGTCGCTTGCAACAACTAGTTAATAGACATAAAATATGTAGACAAGACAACAAAGGAAAATTTTAAATCATAAGTCAATCTACAGTTTCGGGTTCGAATCCCGCGAGGGGCAGATGTGATGAGCACGAGCATATGTACCTAAGTCGTATACGTTTATCCGTTATCCCAGTCACCATAGCACAAGTTCACGCTTAGTTTGGGGCTTGGTAATGGGTGTTGTACGAGAGCTCAGTTAAAACACATTTTAATTAATAAATCACATTAATTCACAAGAAATATGAAGCCGCGTACAGAGAGAATTGTGCGAGTGAGAGGGAAGATACATGTCAAACACTTGGCGCGAATACGCGCGCACCGTAGCAATGGATTGCGTTCGGAAATCCCTTACAGTGTGTTCGTTAAAATAATTTATTTATTAACTTTATTTGACTGTACGTACTTTTCTTGGTAAGTAGGTATGTTTTGACTTAATATTATTTATTGTAACCAACATTAATCTTTCAGAAAACACGCCATTGCAACGGCAACTCAATTAATATTTAATTTAACTTTACACTCGCAATTTTCGGGACATTAAGCTTTCAACGAGATTGTCTCGAAACTTTTTTGCGGCGCACAACGTCAACCTTATTATTTGAAGCATAAGATTGAAAAGGTCGTGCCCTGATTTTGGGTTTGCCAAAACAGATGTTGCGATTCTGAGTAAGTGTAATCTAAACAAATAAACCGCAGACTGTGTGTGGATTCATAAACTCGAAGACTCTTAATAGGCGAAGTTCGGAGGAAACTTCGAAAACATACTTAAAGTCAAAATCTGGTAAGCTTTTTAGGGTTCCGTACCCAAAAGGTAAAAACGGGACCCTATTCCTAAGCCTCCAATGTCTGACAGTCGGCAGGCTGCATCTCATGAACCGTGATAGCTAGACAGTTGGAAGAAGATTGGCATAAATCGACACAAGAGATAGAGACACCGTACTAAGTGAGACATGAGATGATGAATTATAAATATAACTTTATTAGCGGGCTTTTGTATGATTTTATGGTAACTTAAAAAGCAGGGAATTAAATCAGAATGTAGAAATTATTAACAACTAAACGTCTTCGAAGATGCAAAAACAAAACGAACGACGTGAACTTTGACGTGTCAGTCAATCATGAAGTACCTATATGTCTTATATCAAACGTCACAAAGTTGACCGGATCATACATTGTTTAAATGTCAGCCCGACATAATGCTCCAAATAAAATGTCGTTCAATGTCAGTTATAATATTGTTTCCTCTATAGAGTTTTAGGCTTCACCAAAGACTAAAACATGCTAGCATTTGGGGCTGAGCGTCAAAGAACACACAGATGATGTATTTATGTTGCCAGACAGAATAAAGTACATATTTAAGGGGGCTCCTATACAGTAAACGTGATGTTTTTGGCTGTATATTATTTGCTTTAAAAATCAATAATTAAAATAAAATTTAAAAAAATTGGGGGCTCTCATACAAAAAAGGATAATGGTACAGAACTTACCCAAGCAAATGTACTACTCAATGTACATTTTCTTCATTGACATTCTCTATGACAATGCACAAAACGTAAGTACACATAGCCGCCATTCAGACTACCCCACTTTGACCTTGAGACCGCCTCTATTCCCTACGTAATAAAAGCTGTTTTCGTAGTTCACATGAACAACTTGACGTGCTGCCGACTGCACCTAAGAGTTTAACGACCTTTGTAGTCAACCTCGCATGCAGGTTTTCATGGTATAAGTCGCCATCTCTGATGTCCCAGCTTCGCTCCTCGGTCGAGTCCAAAATCATATTTTCTACCGTTTCAGGTTTGCTTGCTGTGGTGCCACCGTTGTTTCTACTTTCATAACAAGAAGCCAAAAATACGGACAAAGTCTTACAGATTAGTTTCTGGTCGGTGCAAGTGGAAATTTTCAAGAGTCCTGAGTCACTTGTTCTCGGAATCGATAACCATCGATTTAACTGCACCGCAGTTTAATTTCATTCGCCATGACTTGACTCTTGCAGGAATTAGCGCTGTGAATAATGAAACGTTTTCCTGAAGGCGTTACGTGTTTAAAAACAGCCAGTTCTTTGTGTCATTGCTTTAAAAAAAAATTGGCAGGCTAAATAAAAAATCAATGCGATGTTTTCTTTTTAAAACACGGTTTTTTGTTTCTGACATAATAATGTTTGCTTTTTCCGAAAGTGAATTTAAATTCTTTTGTTTGGTAAACAAGTGTCTTAACTGTTTATTGTAACAGTTGTACAATAATATTGAAAGTTTTTGATATGTGCAGGTGTTGTACATATTTTTGAGTATCTTAATTTCGAGGTTCATGTTTTTGTTTTCATTTAGCGTTTGATTCCGACAAACTTGAGACAAACAAACCGCATACAAAATAATGACAATTTGAACTTACTGTTTTCATCATTAGGTAGGCCACATTTCGACACAAGTAGAGAGACATTAGGACGGCACATAATTACCGATAACGTTATTATTACAACTCGTTGAATGACAGCAAGATAACAGCACTTAATATTTTCCCTAATTTTAAAACTCATTCGTAACTAGAGGACATGGATGCGCGAAAGTACAGTACAATAGGAGGTGTCATTATTACCTTCCTTAATTTCGACTCTTTTACCTAATTTTAATGAAGTCAAGGCAAACAGTAAAGACAGATCTTAATCATATTACATGCAATGACTAGTGATCATATTTTAAATGATTGCTGGCAGTTACAATTTTATTGTGCCTACGACTTGACTCAAATAAATAAAGCATAAGTAAGTGAGCATATAATCTTATGCGTATAGTAAACTAGTGTTTCCCCGCGACTTCGCCCGCAAGAGTTGGATTTTCCATAATATAAACTTTCATCCCCCATTTTACCCCCTTAATATTTTTATATCACGACAAAATGTAGCCTATGTCCTTTCCAGGGTCTCGAACTATCTCCATGCCAAATTTCATCTCAATCGGTTCAGTGGTTTAAGCGTCAAGAGGCAACAGACAGACAGACAGACACACTTTAGCATTTATAATATAAGTATGGATAATTTTACTTATCCATTTATCCAAGTTTTTCAGCTGAAGGTAACATCTGTAAAACTAGACGCAAGCAGCTGAGAAGCGAAGATGAAAGGTATATCGTAAGGTTAATAGAGTAGAAGTCGTAAGATTCAGGTAGGGAGTGAAGTTAAGCTTCAGAAATGCTTAGGGCTTATGCCTAGTTACCTTAACCTATGCCGTTCAGTTACTGCCTCAATATATGCCTTACTACTGAGAAAAAGTAGGTTCGAGTGTATCGTAAAAACAAATGTGGTTAATTGCCACATCCAAAGAACTCTGATCTAATATCCTGCCTCAAGACGTACTATCGCAAGTCTAGCGATTAAAGGGCGTAACGACCACGTGATAACGGACGATAACTAATCTCATTCCATGCCCGCTCCTCGCGAGCGCACTTGTACACATCCGTGGTCGTTCTATTTTCAAATTCCGTCATTTCCAAATTAAATGTTTTTTTATCACCTGCCAGTTTCTATTCGACTTCTTTCCGAGCCGTTCCGTTTTTGTGCTCGACAAATCGAAATGTCAAAATTAATTTTATTTTTTTATAAGCTGCCAGTTAAATGTTTGAATTATCAAAAAAATATCAATGGCGGTTCATTTGTATGCATTAGTTTGTTGAATTATCGTCAGTAGCGTGGTTGCCTTGATTGTGTAATACGTTTAGAAGTGAGTTAATTTACGTTTGTTATTGAGTGAAAATTATGAAGCCAGGCGAGTCGGTTCGCTGGTCGCGTGCGAGTTTGTTCGCCAGTGAAGTGATGGGAAGCTTGAGTGTGCCGAATTTGAGCATCGATCAGATAACAGGTACGATTGTTTTAATATTAAACAGTTGACTGATAAGATGTGCCAGTTATTTATTACTACGTGACTGGACTCGGATACACACTTTTCTTTACGTTAGTAGTGACTTCCGAACACAATAATGTGATTAGTTTGAATCGATTAGATTGTGAGAGTGGATTCAGTTATGAAGTTTGCGGAAATACAAATTATATTTTCTTTCCAAGGTAATTAGAATTCACGCAAAAAAACAATCGATGGCGTTCATTATTTCTAATTTACGAGTATATATTACAATTATTTTCAAAAATTGCAATTATTTGGTAAGTTGCAAATCTCTGAATCTGGTTTTGGATAACTGAAATATTTTTGTATAGAGATTTTTGGTCTATTTTTTTAATAAAACCATATAAAATACCTACTCTTTGAAATAAAATAAAAACCTAATTCGTTTTCTTAAACCTATTTTTTTTTAATTTCACAACCTCAAATTTTAAAACAATTCTTTATACTTAGACATGGCGTGGCGTGCTAAACGTACTAATAACTTGCAGACAATTAGGCAAACTCCATCGTTAGAGGTAATTACACTAATGAGGTCGATGACTGGCTCTAAAATTCCAGACCTATTTATCTTTTTAGAATGTAGTTATAAATGTATAAAAATTATACAGAATAAAATTAAACTATGTACAAATCACAGTGCATCAATCAATAACATAATATGTATTACCAAGAACATGTTAAATGACTGTACAAAGTGTACAAAAATATTAAAACGGATTAATATGTTTTGTACACTTTTTTTGATTTTACGAATTACTTCGCGATTTATTTACATTTTATTCCGTAATCCGTAAAGCAATCCGTAAAATTGTGTTTTAATGAGTTCAACAATTCGCGTAAATGCAAGAAACAAATATGTACAAAATATATTTTTTTAAATTTTAGAAGTAAGGAAACTTACGCTTTTAATAGTGACCAATACTTTAAAAGCCCCCAATTTGTACCCCAATATCTAAAGTGACCTATTACCACACAATAAATAACCCCAGAGTCTATCAAAGCGTTTATTCGTTATACATCACAGAACAATCTGTCGTATGGCAGATAAGGCGGCAGTTCAATGAAATATATCGTTGCTCACTTAGTTGACCACGCGACGGCATTTTTTGGAAGGACTCGTAAAGAATTTAGTTTTGATGTGGCATTTCTATTTGGTTAGGCCCACTTGCGCAAGTCTTGATCAGCTTATCTGAATTTCCACGCTGGCGTGCCCCAACACCTGCACGCCTGGATTTAATGGACGGCAGTCGATCCGCAATGCAAGTGGCTGAATTCTAGGCTGCTACGATGTAATTTTCTCGTGTTCCATCGACTCGCTAAGAAGAAGAAGAATCTGAATTTGCGCAAATGGGCTTTTAACTTAGATCATAGGCTTTGCGCTAGTCTGAATTAACTAATCCGGACTTGCGCAAGTGGATCTTCCTGATTAGCGTATAAGGACTTGTGCAAATCGGCTTTCAACTCAGATAATAGGCCTTGAACAAGTTCGGATTAGCTAACCCGGACTTAAGCAAGTGGGCCTTAGTGATTTTAAGTTACGTCTTTAGTAAATAAATTATTATAACTTACGTTTACGGATAACTTCAGGACTTATTTACATTTTATTTAAAATTGACATTTTGAACACTTTACAGTGTGCGTGGTTCATCTACACGAAGATGTTACTTCGTAAATTTATTACATAATTATGTCACACTAAACTACCATACCATACGTCTTATTAATATTAAATTACGTTCCTAACTACGCAGAAAGAGCTAACCGTGACTTGAGTACGAGGTCTAGCTTGCATCTTCGTTAGAATAGTATCCGATTCCGGTGAAACTCTATAGAAATCCATTATAAATATGCAGGTCTGAAATCGTAGATAAAAGTGACCTAAATCAGATTTAAGAGTCACAACGGGCAGCAATCCTAAGAGCGGTGGCAGGCTACGTTAGGTGCCGCCTAGTATCTACCACCCTCCCATCGAAGCCCGGCGCCAAGCATCTTGCTGTTCTTGTGTTCCGTCGGTGAGTGGGAGTGGCAGAACCTTCTGGGTAAGCTCGCTTCACCGTCGACTCTGTCTACGCCACGTCTGTCAAGAGTCAAGAGCAAACCCATTCCAAAAAAAAAAACAACGGCGAGGTCCATTTAAAATGTCCGTGGAAATACCTACGAACAATACTCGTATAACCACATTAAAAGCACTTTCACTTCCCTTTTTCCTCCACCATTGCTAACGTAACAAATTATTCATGTCTTTGAGACCAACTGCCGTGTCCAATCCTTCACGGATCTTGGACCCCATCTGCTTTTCTTAACATTATTTAAACATTAGTTCGCGTCAAGCCCACAATGGTACTGATTGGCCCTTCGCCCTACTAAACCTATCCAATTTAAGAAGACCTTCAGTCTACCTTACATTTAATAGAAAGAAGGATAGAAGACGTGGATCTGTATCAGTGGTCACTGATTAATATTTATAAGGTGAAAGTTTATTTTCTTAATGCGATTGTCCAAGTGGTTTTTACGGGCTAAGTTGTAAAATGTATTTTCGAGTACTGTATTGTCGAAACAATGTTATCGTTGATGAGTTGATAAGATTGTACCTAATTAGTTATGATAATGTTCCGCTATCTATGAGTATCTACTAAAAACTTTGCAGTTTTGAGAATATTGTCTTTTATTGTCCACGTTTCCAATGTTAACTTGTTTTTTATCAAAAAAGGTTTTCGTCACTCGTTCGTTCGATCCTCACTTGTTTATTTGATTTTTCTCTATATCTTTTTGTTATGAAAATTATTGAAATTTTCAGAAATATTTTATTCCTCTTTTAGCCTCTTGAGGAGGTATGTTAATTTAGCAATAAATCCTGTTTTGAATAGCTTCTAAGTATGCTACTTTTCGCTTTTCCCTAGCGGACACATAGTAAAAGTTGTTCATAATTTACTTACAACTAAGATTCATACCAGGGTCGGTTTCTCTGGAGGACCTGGCTTATACTGAGTGGGTCCTCTTGGTTTGAACGTCACACACACACACACACGCACTGATTGGCTGCCATTTAACTGTAAAATAGGCATAAATGCTTTTCTTTTCTATTTTCTCTTTCTTTTGTTTTTCTTTGTTATCTATGTTTAACTTTCCGTGCTTCGGAAGGCACGTTAAGCTGTTGTTAGGCCTGGCCAGAGGCCCTAGGGCGGATTGATAACATCTGACAGTAAGGTTGGTCACTTGCCTTACAGACACCCCTTCACCAATCCGCACTGAGCCCACGTGGTGGAATATACCTCCTCATAGTTGAGGTGCGGCCTTTGCTTAGCAGTGAGATCTATATAGGCTAACTTTACTTTTATGTGTAACTCATACACGCACGCGCGTGTGTACCTATTTGTGTTTGTGATGTCCCAAATCAATAAAATTCCTTTTTCTTATTTTTTTCTATCTAACTACACCATCATCATTCTAGACCTATCCCGATCGTATAACTTGCACGCGAGGGCCCAGAGTCCGATGACCATAATCCAGGATTTGGCAGATCAGGTAATTACAGTGGAGCGACTGCCATCTGACCTCCGTGACCCTATCTAGAAAAACCTCTCGTATCATAGATAAACATTCAGTTGTCTGAATGTGCAGGTTTCCTCACGATACGTACGATACAATATACGTACTACATTTAGTATGAACCCGTCACCGATGTT
Source organism: Pyrausta nigrata (assembly GCA_949316185.1). Classification (NCBI taxonomy): domain Eukaryota; kingdom Metazoa; phylum Arthropoda; class Insecta; order Lepidoptera; family Crambidae; genus Pyrausta; species Pyrausta nigrata. The sequence goes on along the minus strand of OX438957.1, from coordinate 15,581,287 downwards.
TTCTCATATTGGTATAGTTTTTGAGTTGATGCTTTATTTCGACGCTTTCCAATTTGCGTAATCGCCCAAGGGCTTGTCTTTTAGAAAGCGACAGTTTTCCGGCCCGAGTGACATTCATTGATTGTTTAACCTTAACGTGGTTTGATATCTTTCTAAGAGCATTGATTTATCTAAAAGATCATTAATCAATTAGATGTCTTACAAATTAGGTTTGAATGTCGAATTTATAGTAAGAAAAAGCAAACACTTGTCTAACCTGATGAATTTTTTTTTCTTCTATGATTTCGAAGTGTTTTTCATTTATTTATCTGGCAAATCAATCACATGGATTTCACCCTCATCAATCAATTGCTATGAAATATTTATGGGAGATGGCTACCTATGTCAAATAAGATTTCTGAATTCAACTACATTACATTTCAGAATCATTGAAAATGTACGGACAGTCCAGCCTGCACCAAACTGATGTACCTACCTTTTTATTGTAACTTTTTACACTTTTTTATGGCAGCTAGTGGTGACTGAGTTTGTTTCGGTGCTTCTTCTCAGCACTTGCCGGATTGTCTGTGTCTTGTCTCGACTGATTTTTAAATTTTTGACGTTCATAAGTGGCATATTCTGTCCTAAATTGAATAAATTATTTTTGACTTTGACTTTGATTACAACGGCGTTCGTACCTACGTCAATAACCATTTATGAATTGGACTAAGTTACATTTAATTAACGAGGTGCTTGTGGCGCAGTGGCGGCAGCGCTTTGGTAGTGATACCAAAAGTTAAGCAACCCACGGCGCGGTCGTGATTGGATGGGTGACCATTCCGACCATTTAAGTGACGTCCATGACAAGCATCTCCGTGCTTCGGAAGGCACGTTAAGCAGTTGGTCCCGGCTAATATCTGATAACTTCTGACAGTAAGGTTTGTCACTTGCCTTAAATACACCCCTCCACCAATCCGCACTGAGCCCGCGTGGTGAAGTATGGCTCGTTCCTCCTCATAGTTTAGGTGAGGCCTTTTCCCAGCAGTGGGATCTAATAGGCTGACTTATTATATTATACATTTAATTAAGAATTATTGCAACAATAACCTATAAATATCCTCTCGAATCTCATTTGATGTAAAAGCCAACATCCGTAATCTACAAAAACTGAATTTAAAAAATCTTTTTTTCAGCAAACTGTATCTCATAAACAATAGCTGGATAGTTGACATTTTCACAATCATAGTTCATGTATTTTGGTTGCCGCTATAACAAAAAATACTGAAACAGAATAAAATTAATATTTAAGTGGGGCTACCATCAATCAAAAAGGTGTTTTTGATGCCCTTTTTTAAAACTCGGCCGGTTTTTTTTTCTCATAATTATTTTTTTTTTGTTTCAGAGATCGAAGCGGCGGAGGCGTGCAAATGGTTGAGAGCGGCTGGCTTCCCGCAGTATGCACAGATGTACGAAGGTAAGTCAAAATTGGTTAATACATATCCCACCAAAAACATTATGTAAAAAACTAGGCAAGTCTCGATGGAACTGCTTGTTTATTTCTAAAAAGTAATGAAATCTAAACAAAGTCCGTGCCCAGTCTAAGGTTCCTTACTGCATTTCTTTATTTTTATAGTTACGTGTTAGGTTTAGGTTTAAAGATCTTTATTCTCACTAAGACTTAGTAACTAGGTCACTTACATGAGAACAATGCTTACATGTAGGTTAATGTTGTGTGACTTGGCCGTTCTGCCGACAGATTGGTGCAATGGTGTCATGGAGCACCTGGTTTTGTACCCTTGTGTACCCTTCAACGGCCAAGTCACACAAAATTAAAGTCACTTCAATAATAAAGAAATCGCCGTAAGTATTAATGTATTTTCTTTCTTTCTAAATGACCAACAGACTTAAAATTTTGGATTTTAAGTTTGTGATCATAGCTTACTGGATGACGAAAATTTCTGTGTTCTGGTCTTATCCAGAGGTTCTTAAATAAGGGCTGTTTATAAATGCACATAGAGAATGGTATAATTCAGGTGATTTTATTGCTGAAAGCAATTTCTTGCAGACAACCTTCGGGTAGATGACAGTCACAAATTGAATCGACTCGGCGGTGAAAACTATCAAAATAAAGGGAAATGGGTAAAGAATTAAAAAAGACACGATCTAAGCATTCATACATATACATTAGTTACTAAGGCTATTAAAGATAATTATTGGTAAGAGCACTCGCCCGGATAGCGAAGGGACGTGGGTTCGAGTCCCACCGGATGACATGGTCAATCAATTTTTGTGAGCAAAACTTTGTTTAATTTCGTAAAAAGGCTATTAAATCCCACGAGAAGCCACCTAAACTGACAAAACTGCATAAAACTATAAGTCCCACACTTACATAGGCAGACACCATAAATACGCCATAAAGGGTTGCCCTATACAGTCCGGATATCGCCCGACCTGCCTCAACAAATAGATTAATCATAGTTTACATCAGGGAAGGCTTGTCCCATATGCTAATACATGGTGTTCTGAAAATTTAAAGAACATTCTTTATATTCTATTAAAGCATTAGTTAAAGTTTAATTTTCTTTAACTAAAGTTCAATGTTGACCACTACACTACTCTTTTTAGGCGCAACTACGCAAATTAAATTTCTTTTGAAATTTCATTGTTCAAACTAAATTCTCTGCTCATCAAATTGAATTTTTGTGTCGTCCTGAATTGAGATAATACAATTTGTACATTTAAAAAGAAACATGATAGTATTTATTATCGTTTTTTAATAAAAAATCTAACACAAATGCGGTAGATAATACAATTTAAAAGTCCAACAGAAACTTAGTATATTCCAGTTTAAAAACTACACGTAAAAACGAAATAATGAAAGTACTTTTAAGAGGGAATTGGAAATGTTTTGACGAAAATTTGACGCAAATAGAACATACAGGAAGAGAAACAACTTCAACTAAATTGAACCTCCTGTATATCAGCTCGGTAACGAAGTTTTACCAAGCACACGGGGCAAATCCAACCTTTCAATCGACCGTTAGCTGTTGTATCCTATCGACAGAATAGTGTGGACTTGATTCTTTTTATTTATTTAAGCTTTATAGCACAACTTAAAATTTTATACAACAGGCGGACTTAATGCTAAGTTGTCATGATTTCGATAAATACTTCTTAAGGCGATGACAATACGAGAACTGGCCACTGGTTTTATACTTCTTTTAAGCATCAGCAGTGGTGTAGAGTTCATGTTGGGATATGTAATGTAAAGGTGCTATTTTGGTTTTCTATACGGTTTTTTTTCTTTTATTTCATTGCCTACGATGTAAGACGTATAAGCTTATTTAAAAACAGTCTGATAAATTACAATATTAATGATCTTAAAATGTCATATTTAGCTTTTTTCGCCCATATTTTTTACTTTTGAAAAAGCCAAGGCTTATAAAAAGCCCGCCAAGACGCAACATTTGAAACAAGTGATCAATCACGTAAACAATGAAACTCCGTTAATAGTTTAGTCAATGAATGCTCAAAAGAGGATGTGGATGGAAAAGTCGAAAGCAGAAAGTTTGACTTAAGAACTTTGTTTGGACTAGTTAGGACATAAACATACTAAAAGTCCTTGCCCCCCCAAGGTGAGTTAGAGGGGGGGGAGGGCAAAGAAGGTCCCGTTTTTTGGTTTTTTGCTTTGCTAAAATTCTCTACAACTTTGGCTTTTACAGTTTTTATCTATCTCCAATAGTTGCCTGGCTATGAGCTCTGAAAAACGGCCGATTTTCAAATATGTGTTAAATTCTCTGCAGAACATTGTAAAATTTGCCAAAATCATTTGTTATTGCTCACCCACACTATTAAAAACACTCACAGCCACACACTAAATTATATAATCACTCGCCGCCTCTTCGAGCGTGACGGACCTGGTTGTGGTTCCTCATTGTTCGCCTCTTCTTTTTCCTCATCTGACAAATCGTTATCAGATGATGGAATATCCACATGGCGTATCCACATTTCTCTTACCCCGACCGATGACAATGCAAGGTAAATTATCCTTTAATAGTACTAAAGGAGCCACAGATCTTCTTTTTTTGAACAAGAGCGTAGATTATTTTGATACATCGTGACAACCGCGCATAGATACCATTCGGACCCATCAGATGCAATTGTTGGTGATTTTTTGTAGTTTATTTTGTTGATTTAGGATAAAATGTAAACTTGTTTAGCTACGAGACGTGGTGAGATTTAAAAAGATTATAATATACGAAATTGAATAGGCTGCACCCGCATAGGTGTCACTGGCACCACAGATTATATAATAGTTCTCGCACTAGAATGTCCGTCAAAGCTTTTTACCCCACTGCGACAGAAGAAGGGTAATGTTTTTCGAGCGTAATGTATTGAAGTATGTATGCCCAATTTTTGGCACGCTCTGCAGCCTAAAAGGCTAAACGATAAAATATCTATGAGGTATTGAGGTGTTGGGTTTGTCAACATTGTGATAGTGGCATAGGCTATACATGTACATTTTAAAAATGGCGCGCGCAAACGAAATAAAAAAGGGGTTGATTTTTTCCTTATCATATGGGTATCAAATGAAAGCTAGTAAAAATAAAATTTTAATAATATAACGGTTTTTGCGGTCGGGTGCTTATGTGTACTTTTTAAAGTAGATACCTGATTGATGTTTTATAAAAGTATGTTTGGTATCCAAGTCATCATAGTATAATAAGTCAGCCTATTAGATCCCACTGCTGGGAAAAGGCCTCACCTCAACTATGAGGAGGAACGAGCCACACTCCACCACGCGGGCTCAGTGCGGATTGGTGGAGGGGTGTATGTAAGGCAAGTGACAAACCTTACTGTCAGAAGTTATCAAGCCGCCCTAGGGCCTCTGACTAGGCTTAACGACTAATACCACAGATATTAGCCGGGACCAACTGCTTAACGTGCCTTCCGAAGCACGGAGATGCTTGTCATGGACGTCACTTAAATGGTCGGAATGGTCACCCATCCAATCACGACCGCGCCGTGGGTTGCTTAACTTTTGGTATCACTACCAAAGCGCTGCCGCCACTGCGCCACAAGCACCTCATAGTCATCATAGTACAAACTAACAATTAATTTGGGACTAGGTAAATGGTGTGGTTGTTGATCTTTTAGACAAACATGTAACAATAACTATGACATAAATTATTCAAGACATTTCATTTTAAATAATACTAAGTGTATTATTTTTAGGCCTGTTCGTTACTATTATATACGTTGTTATAAACTTCCTGCTATAGAAAATGAAATACAACGCTTTGAAAGAGAAAAGCATTTTTTTAATTTGGAACATACAAAATAACAAAAGATACATAATAACAAAGCCAGCAAGGAAAATATGACACCAAATCAAAAATATGTAGAAAAACCTAGTTTGTTAGTTCGATCTAAACAGTAAAAACATTCATTTTTAATATTACGACCATCAAGCACCCATTTCCTGACTAACAGCAAACCACTTGAACGTCAATATTTACTAGATCATACCTGTAAATATTTGCTATAAATTTTCCTTGACCAGGATATAAAAATGCCAATTACGCCTTTATCGCGCTCGAATTAAGACTTCAATTTAGATGCAAAGTGATAACCGGTCTATGATATAATACCGCCTTAGTTCACAAGGTTTTTATCGTGTTTTAAGATTAGATTATGAGAAAAAAATAAAGTGAATACCATTGATCAGTTACTTTAGTTACTCGTATAGTTATCATTTTCGCCACTTAATCTTTATTGCTCTCTCAATAAGTGATTCTTCGTGGCGCCTCCATTGAAGAGAGAATTCATACTAAATGACGCAACGGCTTCAACAAATCAGCTAAATTCTTGGTATTTGTAATACGATTCCGAAAACTCGGATGAGACATCGCCAACTCTATCTCAAAATAGGATATCGATGTTATCAGATTCTGTGAGATAAGCAGCGTGACTAATGATTGGGTATGTTCCGATGATAGTATGACGGTAACTATCAGAAAAATAACATGTGCCCAAAATTGTCTTCTACTTTTTATTATTAAAGTGGTGACTTACAAGTGCTTCTGATGTTAAATGTAAATTTACAATCGTGAATTAAAAATGGTGAATGTGAAAATGAAGATAATGAGGAAATTCAGAATCAGGAGGTTCCGGAAATGCTTCTGTTTTGGTACGTACAGTTAAATTACCTGAATTAACCGACCACTTACGTAGGATCTCTCTTATATATTCGTGTGCTTAAAGTTTTCCTAGAAAACATCAAAACCTTGCATAATAATAAAATAAATGTCCCTTAAAAGACCTAAAGCTTAAGGCACCTACTCTTAAGTGAAACATTATCTTGAAAAAAGAATCACTTTTGTCATTAGTCACCACCAAAAGCTACGTTACTTAGAACGCGTTGTTTTGTAACATAATTTATAATCATATCTCAATAAGCGACCACATTCCAATGATGCAAAATATAAAAAAAAAACAGACAGCAATAAAAACTGCCTATTTGGGTTCAAATGATATAATTTACAGCAGAGCTACTTAAAAGAACTTGAGTGAAAGTGTTCGATTGTCCACCCACACCGTTGCGCCCACAAAACGGTCGTCAAACAACAATAAACCATCGTTTACGTCATTTCTGAGGCAAACAAAACATAACCGATTAACGTTATCTTGAGCACAGGTAAACATTCTACGGTATGACTAAATTCTTCGCCTTGTGAGCAATTATCACCTCTAATAGCTGACCGCAGAGTTTTAAATTACGTCACTTCTTTTTTGCAGGAATCCCAGAATGCTAATGCACCAACTTTACCATTCAAAATCGATTAGCAAAGCAATTTCAACTTTACCTCTTCAAATGTAAAAGTCGTTTTTGGTTTTTAAAGGTTGCGGTCTACAGGGGGTCCTTCAAACTGACAAACGGCACGTAGCTGTCAAAATATTTTTTTCTACGACCCCCGATTCGTTCAGGTATTTTTGTTGACCAGTCGATTCCAGAGTGTTGGTGTGTCCAGTCCTCAATTTTGCCGTTGCTAAGTGAAGTGTGCGTTCGATTCTGTCTGCATCATTAGTGGTATTGAATTTCTTCTGAAAGTGCCGTGATAAATGTTATTTTGAAGGAGACGAGTCGTTAAATAAAGTGATGACTGTCACTTGTTATACAGTAAGTTCCAGATGATTGATAGCTTTTGTTTTATTTTCCATGTTTACTGTATTCTTTTATCGGCATCCATATAAACCATTCTGTTTAAAAGCATGAACGATTCTTAAGGAATATTTATAATTTACTTTTGTAGAATAAATCTTAATATAAATTATGTACGAGCGACTAGATATTGTAATTATTTGGCTCCTACTTTTTATCTTGCCAAGCTTGACCTAGCTTTTATTTAACTCAACGTTATAATGAATTCAATCAATGCATTGACTGGTACCTGGTAATATTACTTATTTGAGACAAACTCAAAATCCAATACTCGAACAAAGCTCGAGGTCTTAACTAAACTAACTATTGAACTAGAACTTGCAGTAGCAACAAGTCTCCAACACCAGAAGTTGGAGATAACAACAATACCTGCTAACGTACAACTGACTCTGATAACTTGCAAAGTTTTCCTGTTGATCAGTATGAAGTTATGTAACACGTGCATAAAATAAACCTCTTAAAAAATCGAGTATTTGCTACACAACGTGTTCTTTTTCGTATAACCTAATTGGTTGGTTTCATAGAAAAATTTGCTTATACGAGTACACTCCAAAATATTTGAGCCCCCCTAATTGACTAATAAGGTAATATTGTAAAAGCCATTTTCATCTCGGCAACACACAATTTAGTTCTCTTAGTTTTAAGTAAAGTATTTACGGCCGTAGTATCTAAGTTACTTTAGTTAATTATCTACATTTTATCCTATGTTTAAATCTGTCGTGTTATTATCATTCATTTTCAATTATATTTTGTAGAGTCTGCTCTTAGGTATGAAAATTTTAATAGCATTCATACTAATATTATAAATGCGAAAGTGTGTCTGTGTGTCGGTCTGTTACCTCTTGACACTTAAACCACTGAACCGATTGAGATAAAATTTAGTGTGGAGACAGTTCGAGACCCTGGAAAGGACATAGGCTACATTTGGGGGATGAAAGTTTATATGGGAAATCCAACTCATGCGGGCGAAGTCGCGGGGAAGCACTAGTCTTATATATTTACTACCACTTTTGTGCGTACATTAAAGATACTTAAAAGAAACATGGAATGCAATATTTACTAAGTTGCTTATATCAAAACACAAGATCTTGAGACACAATATTTGCGCTCCCGTTTTGACAAAAAATAACAAAACCCACACAGAGCCCTCTGTACAAAGAGGCTTCGCATTTCAGCGGAATGAAATGAAAAACCTTTCAGGCACTTAAAAACAAATTGCATCATATTACCATTATCCCGTTTATAACATGGAGAAAATATTTATGACAGCGAGCGTTTGCTACTTAATTTTATGGAATTAAACCCTGTTTTGACCCTTTCGTAATTAATTTCTTTGCCCCTTTTATTTGAAATCAAATTTGCTAAGTATTGGAACCTTTTTATTTGACAAATTGAAAGGATGCTTAAAACTGAAAAGAAAATGGCACAAACACAGTTAATAGCGAATAATTTTATTAATAATTAATTATTGTTTTATTATTTTGGGAGGTGGTATTTCTGAAGTTAGTTTGAAAGCTATTTGATAGTTACAACTATTGCAATAAAAAGCAATTGAGAAGTGGTAGGCCTGCCCGTCTTTCCTCACATTACATAATTATATGTATGTATAGCAAGACAATTTGCGTTGTCAAAGGGAACCTATTAGAAGCTACGAAATACGATATACCAAATCAAAGGATATTCATTGTACGAGTACCTTTTGATATTTAATTGTTTTAAGGTAGAATTATTATTTTCTTCGTATTATCAAAAATTAGCTAGAAGAGTCTGGCTAATAAAAGCTGAATTTAGCGGTATTTGAAATGACAGCACTAAGTGTCAAACTGTTGTTTTTTGAGGTTTTTCGGTATTATTTTTAAGAAATACAGAGAAAATACTTATTATACCTAAACACCTTAGTTTTAAAAGGTACATTGAATATCCTATGATTTGGTATACATCACACATACTTAAAACCATAAGAATAAAAAGGACCCCGCTGGATTGAGATTTTATAAAAAATCGAATTCTGCAAATTCTAACAACAATTCCCGAAATCAATAAAAATCGACAGGTACCATATACGTACTCGATCATAGGATCGAGTATCCATTCGCATACTTTTTTTATTGTTTTGGTCTTAAAACAACAAAGGACCTCGCTGCATCGAAAACGACGCCATTTATGACTAAACTATTGAAGTACTTTGGATTTTATTATTATATTTGCTAGGTACGTTGACAAAGCTACCAAGAGTCCGCTGTATCGAAAGACGTCAGTTCCATACATTTTGTTAACTATGTCCAACTTTGCTTCGGATTGTATTGCATCTCGTTTAAGGGCCCTGCCCTGTGCAACTTCTACCCAAACACGTCTCCTAATAAGGTTAACTTCGCTGAAGCACAAAGGACGATGAATGGAATCGCCATAGCAAACAAACGGACATGTGTTCACAACTCAATTGAACCCGCATGAGGCCGGAGGTCAGCTCTGAGCGGATCAAATGCGCTTGTCTGGTGCAAGTTAAACGAGAAGAAGAAGTTCGAAAGTCAATGTAGCTTCCAAAGTAGAGCATCAAAATATTGACATAATAAATTAGGAATAGGACAAAATAATGATGATTATGATAAACTAACAGAGAACTGTTGAACTCGCGGAGAACCGCGACAAACTTTCCCCATTTCACCCCCTTAATGATTTTATATCGCGACGAAAAGTAGCGTATGTCCTTCTAGGGCTCAAACTATCTCTGTATCAATTATCATTTGAATCGGTCCAGTACTTATGGAGCCTATTCAAAACAATCAAATCTTTCCTCTTTATATTAAGTTAGTATAGATAAATCTAACGCCCTTTGTACTGTGACATAAGGGGTTTAGATGTAGCCTGCTGAATGACCTAGCACATACGAGTAATTTAAACACAAATTCTTTTAGCTTTGATTCATTCTCGTAAAAAAAGATAAATACTTAAACTTTTTCTAGCTTAAAGTTCAACATCTGAATCAGCTGTGTAAATAATATATCACTTTTATAATAAATAACTTTTTGAACGTTTATATTTTGAGCTTCGAACGAATTGGCTGTAGAGATTTTACTCGTAGCTATAAACCTCTACAATACCCAAATGTACATAAACACTTTGTCACTCTCGCATTTATTTGTCTTCCACTTGTTTTCTTCATTAACGAAATACGTGAGCAATCATCACGAAAATATAACGTTCAGTGCAATTCTCTCACGTTGCTATCACGCATCTAAATAAACATTCACCCTATCCAACTTTACGTCGAGTAAATTTTTACAGCCAACACCGCGATTTCTTAACACTTGTACCGTACCCTGGTTTTGCAGGCGAGCCAAGGTCAACGCATACATTTGTGCAGCAGTGTAGCTTCATTGCCCACCAGCTGGCCCAGTTTAACGGAATAAGGGAATAAAATTGTATACTGTGTACAATTCCTTGTTGCCTTTGTAAAGCAAGGTTAAAGGGCTTGTAGTTACGAGTGTGTTCATTACTGTATTTGTGAGGAAGCCAATGATTTTTGGAAGACGAAGTTACCGTGTCAAAATTGATAGATAATATTTACTGCACACCATCACAGAAAATGTTTGCAAGAATTTTTGCAAGAGTTGTATACAGACGATCTCTCGTGATGTTGACAATAAGACACAATTTTCTCATTTAACATTTTTTAATTACTTAATAAACAAAACATAAATTACTTAATAGTTTTCCATGGCAATACAAACAAGATTCTCGAAATCAATTTCCGACATACAAATAATGTTGCTTGAATATCCTCAAAACAATACCCGGACCATTACACATCCAGACAACTTCTCCTAAGTCGGCCTAATTAGCACCATTACACGTAATTGCAGCAATTAGGTTAGTGCGCACTTTACTGGTGGTTAGCGAGTGTTTTGAAGCCTAGTTTGTGGATGCTGGCTTTATGATTTCTGTAAACTGAATGTTAGAATCGGTATTAGGCATGGCAGAAAAGCCTGTCGCAACGCAATTTCATTTGTTAAAATATTACATTAACCTAATTGAAATTAATTGTAAATTGGATAAACAGACATATAATAGATTCGGATTATAGATAAACTAATGAAGATTTAGTTGTACTTATGTCAACAAAGTAAAAAAAGTGTTTTGCTGAAAACAATACAAGATCAAGCTGTAACTTGATTTTGTCTGCATTTTATACTTTAACAAGTTTCAGATATTTAGGCACTGTTGCAAATGCTATGATCACGGAATAGCTGAAGACCTTGCAAGATCTAGATTACAATGAACCAGTTGGAGAAGGAGAATACAACAAACGTGTTTTATCATAGACTCCAGGTGCCATCCAATTTGCACCTTATTCTTCGGAGATGGGAGGTAGAGAGCTAAGCATACCTATATTATAAATGTATATAAGATATAACCGACAGACTGTGTTGTTAGCGACAACAATACGTTATCAAGAGCCTATTTCGATATTCGTCTTGCCGACCATGCAATCGGACGTGTCGCATATAATTATTGAATAGTAAAAATTAACAATAAATGCAAATTACTGACCTAGTTAACGTAACGCAGAATTTGTGTCAACGAATTAGTATTGTGTTAATATGTTGACTGCGTTTATTTGAAGAAATATGGAAGGTTCTCCCTTCAATCGCAGTGCCCTGACGCGCCGCAGCCCGCCGCCGCCGCCTACGCCCACTCGCCCGCCCGCCTAGCAGGAAGAGGACTCTATAGGCGTAGTGCCTACGTCCGAAATTCAGAACTGGATGACCAGCATTGAGCAGTGTCTCAATGAAGTCTGCAGCATCGCATCGGAAGGAAAATTAAACTCTGACCAAAAAGTAAGAATACACAATCTATGTAGGAAAGTGAGTCACGGAACATCACAACTGGCCGTGCAATACCAATAGGTCAAACAGAAGACCATTCAAGCCCACTCTAATCTACATGCCCTCAAGGAACAACGTGACCTCTCGCAGCGTATTGAAGACCTTAAGCGGAGTATTGAAGAATATAAAATACCTGCCCAAGGAACAGCTTCTTTTGCCGACATGGTTAAGAAAAGCGCGAAAAACTTTATTCAAGCCAGCAACATCAGTTCGGTTGCAATTTACCCTACAGACAAAATAAAATCGAGCGAGGACACTAAGACACTTGTCTAAAAACTTATCCGACCTGAACAAATGAAGCTGCACGTGAGAGGTCTGCGGAAGACAAAAAATGGTGGAGTGATCATCAGCACTGACACCAAGGACGACATTGAGAAACTAAAGCAGTCGGCGCAACTGACAACCTCAGGACTCACTGTGGACGAGACCCACAAACGCCAGCCCAGAATTGTAGTCATCGGAGTGCCCACATCGATGCAAGAGACTGAAGTTTTCAGTTGCATATTCCACCAAAATTTAGCCGACAAACTTCAAGGTATGACACTGGAGTCGTTTTTTTCCTCTACCAAGTTGAGCCACAAGGCGGGAAAAAAGGATGCCGAGACCTGCAATTACATCATACAAGTCCCCGCACAAATACGTAAGGCCCTAATGACGAATCATAGAGTTTTTGTTAACTGGTCTTCATGCCCTGTAAGAGATTTTACACTAGTCACAAGATGTTATAAATGTCAGCAGTACGGGCATGCAGCTAAAACATGCCGGGAGGAGACCAGCACCTGTGGGCACTGCGGCGAACTGGGTCATGCAATGAAAGACTGTACGCACAAAGCAGAACCATCAAAATGCGCTTCATGTTTGCGCTTTAATAAGCCCAACGCGCACAAAACAGGAGATGACGAATGTCCGGCCAAAAGAGCTGCCGAGACCAGATACATTAACTCTATTGATTATGAAGGCGCATAGCTAATTACTCCTAATTTCCCCTTATATATTCTTTAATGTTTATAATATTTAATAGGTACCTACCTAGTTATGTAATTTACTCTTTTTAGCAATAACACCTTACTTCAATTATTGTCCTACTAACCCATACATTTAGTGCTGATTTGGTTTTAAAAATATATTGTTACGATACATGATTGTACACATGGTTGTAAGCAAACCTAAACCTACTGGCACTCGTGACGCTTTGTAGTACAGCAAAATGCTGACTTAGTAACATACTTCATAATTTTAATTGATACGTTTTAGACCAACGTTTAGATAATAACTTAGATATAAAATTATTATGTAATTTCAACCTATTGTTAATTTGATAATAGTACCTAAAAGTGTTGTAAGCTCTTTCTAGTCTGAGATACAGGTATTATTAACCTAGTTCAGGCAAAGAAAGTCTTCTTTATCTTTTAATTATTGTTTGTTTATATGAATAATTTGTGTACACATGAAATTGAATAAATGATTTATTATTATTAATTATTGTGCGCAGCCACCGTGATCGCATACCAAACGCTTAACCTCTAACTAATAATAATTACACCACTGTTATATTATATAGCACTTGAATAAACCGCTAATTTGAAATTAATGAATGACAGACAGGTGACATTATAAAATGGATATGCATATCCACATATCCATAGCATATGGACCTCTCTCAGGTAAAAGCCCCCTCCACGGATTTCCATTCGTCTATATTTAGCATATGGACCTCTCTCAGGTAAAAGCTCCCTCCCAGATTTCCATTCGTCTATATTTTTCGTCTTGTCTAACCAATTTTTTTCTGCTATTCTTATGTCTTATGTCGTCCTCCCATCGTGTATATAATCTTCCTATTCCCTTCCTTCTTGGGTCCTTCGATGTTGTGACATTTATAAGTCCATCTTTCGTCTATATATTCGGGCCCATGGCCAGTGAATTTCAGTTGTAGTCTTTAGGCATAACACAGAGCGTCTCTTCATGTCAGTTGCAAATAAGAAATAGAGACTGAGAATTTGCTTCACTTATTCTTTACATTTTACTTAACACGTCGCGATCTTTCCTTTCGTAAACAAAGGGCACGTCAGCTGTCCAAAGCTTGAACATTTCTATGGGAAAAATATAACTTTTGCTTTTATGATTTCGAAATGGCTTTTACGCTTTCAAATGGAAAATATAGCGTTTGTGATTAAACAACATATTAAAGATATTGGATCGATATTCTAATATCTTTCGTTTATTTCTTTTTTAACGTTTTGCAACAAAATACCCTTTGTTGCAAAATCATCTGTGGTCCGGCTCAGACTTTTTCTTTGAAAAGATCTCGAAACTAATCTATCTGTTGCTTCTTTAATTAAAATAAACACACATAAAGATTGTTGTGTATCTAAAAAATGTTTTTATTTAATCTTCATGTGTGGGGTGAGATTAGAGACTGTAGTTACATCAAATTTACGATCATGTATGTATTGAAAGATATACAGGGTAACTGATACTGAACCCACCATAGCAAATTCAAATATATCATTGACTAGTTATTGGCCCTTACTTTCCCGAAATAAAGTTATAGTTTGGGGTATATGACATTTTAAAAGTTTTTTGAAAAAAAAATGCAACGACAATGACCTCCTCTATATGTGCATTTGCTATGGCGGGTTTAGCACCAGTTACCCTGTACATACCTCACATTCACATATTTTCTTCTGCATACTAGCCTGGAATTATTTAACCACCGCACCGTCCACAATAGCTCCAACCCAGAATTCCATTTTTATTCCTCCTTATTGGTCGCATGAATGGAATCAATTAAGTCTCGTGACTAAATTACTCTCATCCACATGTATGTTTAAAAATAGAGAGGATCCATTGAACGAGCTTTTGCCGAGTTAATCGAATGTATGGACGAGCGAGCCCTTTGTTCCACGTGAAATAGGGTGTGTTGATAAAAGTTGTATAAAATAAGTCTATTGAAAACGTTATAAAATGTGCTGCAAAAAAGAGAAAATATTAATACATAGGTATTAGATAACAAAGCAGATGTATTTTTATTGAGATTAAACACGGGGGAGAAAACCTATATTTTTTTTTCACAGAAGGCGCAGAATCATATTGTCGATTATGGTCCTTTGTATGGCCTTTAAAATTAACATAAATAAAACAAAAACACTAATTGCTTCTAAAAAGGAAAAATATAGCCCTATCTCAATAAATAACACAAAAATAGAACAGGTTAAAACCTTCAAATATCTAGGTAGCTTGATAACTAGTGACTCCAGATGTACACCAGATATAAAAGCAAGGATAGCGATGGCGAGACAAGCTTATAATGCAAAAAAGCACCTGCTCAAGGCCAGAATATCAAGCAAAGTTCGCAAAAAACTTGTTAACATTTGGAGTATAGCACTCTATGGTTGTGAAGCGTGGACATTGACAAAGAGGGACAGAGAGAGACTGGAAGCCTTTGAGATGTGGTGCTGGAGGAGAATGGAGCGTATAAGTTGGACGGAGAAGAAAACAAATGAAGAAGTTTTGTCTATGGTTAGGGAAAAAAGGAGATTGATGGAAACAATAGAGTGTAGGAGGGGACGAATGTTAGGCCACCTGATTCGACACGACAATTTTATTAAAACGATAATAGAAGGAAGAATAGAAGGAAAAAGGAAGCGAGGAAGACCAAGAATAAGCTACATGCAGCAAATAAAAGAAAAGATAAATGTCGGGTCGTATCAGGAGGTTGAGAGAAGGGCGGAAAGCAGAGAGGAATGGAAAAAACTCCACCAACAAGAGCCTAGCTCTTAAATTTGATGATGATGATGATGTATGGCCTTTAGTCAGCGTCACCTAGTGGTAGGTAACCGAGACCTGTTTTTACAATGGTCACCACAGTACGATCAAAGTGACATCTGCAAACATCTTTGCGTGTTCCTTCTCATTAAGTATCTAATTAAATATAGAAAATCAAACATGGCCTTGTTTAAACATGACTTGTTTAAACTTAGTGTTTTTTCTAATATTTTTAGGTCCGTAAGTAATTGTATTTTTTAAAACTAAAAAACTTTGAAATCATTACATAGTTCCAAGTAAAGGTCAACATTTTCAGTCTTTGAATAAGAGGTAAATACTTTTCGAGTACAGTCTTGTGACTACACAAGCAATGAAATGTATACAAATAAGTTTTTATGCCATAAATAAAAGCATGTTTGACAATCTAGTTCTAAGATAACTTAAAACTTTAAATCGACAAATCAAAATCAACTGTAATAAGAGTTTAAATATACCATAATAATAAATAAAGAGTGGACAGCCTCAGTTCTCCATGTGTATACAGGCTTATCCTTCAACCTCAGACTACTCCCGAGAAACCGTTTGCGTAAAATAAGCACCGATTCCTTTGAAACTCGATTCTTTGTCACCAACTACAAAAGCAAGGTTGATTGCGAGTTTGGCGCCGGGACGATTATAGGATTAACCCCTGAACAGATTTGCTTTTAGCTGTCTTTGTTGTGTCTATTCACTTTCTAAGTACGGCTTCTGCCGACTCGTTAGCATCTTCATTTGATTGTTGATTGATTCACTCTTACTTCATTTCAACGTTTTTTAGGGTTTCGTACTCAAAGGGTAAAAACGGGACCCTACTATACCTCCGCTGTCTGTCTGTCTCTCACCGGGCTGTATATCATAAACCTTGATAGCTAGATAGTTGAAATTTTCACAGATGATGTATTTCTGTTGCCGCTATAACAACAAATACTAAGAACAGAATCAAATAAATATATTTAAGGGGACTCCCAACCAACGTGTTTTTTGGCGTTTTTTGCTGTATATTCATAACGGCAATAGATGTTTAAAATATTCATAGATTATATGAAATTGCATATAAACTAAAAAAAAATGTATAGATTGATTGTATGATACGGAACCTTTCGTGCGCGAGTCCTACTCGCACTGAATATTTGAATAACCGGTCAGGTTATTCAAATATTCAGCACGGTGGTTAATATTTAAAAAAAATATTCAGTGTACTACGTGAAACAATTCAAAAAATATTAAACGGCGGTATTTCAAATATATGTAAAAGCTAAAATTTTTAAAGCTATAAGTGTCTTCATATCGTCAAATATGAAACGTGTTGTAATGTACTTCCTAAAAATGTTAACCCCGAAAGCACCGGTAGCACATAGCTAAAGTTATTTATTATGGCACAACGGCTGGTAAACAAAGGCAGAACGGAGTACGGACACGCCACCACGCTGAAATTTTAATTACAGCCGTCAAACTGCCAACGTGTTTGTATTCACGACCATGCGTTTAGGGGCTAAATGTTGGGTATTTTCTACTACACTGTACACTTCTCCTAACTACACTCTAATTACGGTCAGTATAATACACCAATCACTTAAGAAAGTATACCAAAATCATCCAAAATAGGTAATTAAAATGTTGCTTTATACTCCAATATTTAAATAATAGTAAAATTAAAATTCAGTATATTCGTATTATGCTAACATTTATTTAAAGAAAATCTTAACGTATCCAATTAAAAGATTCATCCAACTTTTCTCATAAGAGAAGCGTTAACCCCTTCGGAGAGAAATCATATTACGGTCTGTTCAGTAAGCTAGTTTCGGAGCGGGTGCTGACGAACTTTGTAGAAATAATAATGTAATTGTAATGCCCCTTGGACAAAGAACGCAAAATCTTTCTACCCCAACACTGGTTAAAACTGTTCGAACTTTAAAACTAAACGTTTATTCATACCCATAGATAATTAGAGTGTATTGATTGGACCCATCCCCGGGGATGAAAGCGAGTGCGCTCGAGCGATCCACACGGCTGGCTGCGCAGGGGTTAAATTTAGAGCGGAGTAAACTGTGGGCGGTGAACGGGTTAACCTTGTGTACATTTTAGTTATGGATAGCTGGAAAATGATAACGTTTATGGATTCGATCAGGAGCTCTATTTTTTAATCACTCGTATGACATTTTGTTGGCGAATGCGACATATTTTTCGCTTAGTACATTCATTTTAGCGCTTATTTTATCGCCCGCCTTCTGTGACGAGTGGGTAATCGTTGCTGTTTCAAGCGGTCGAGTGCAATCGATCAAGTGTTTTAATGATGCGGAGTTTTAGATGATGAACGAAAATCAATAGACTGTACTCTCGCGTACAGACGCGAGTAATTCAAAAATTAAGCTCCAAATAGGATAAATGTAATCTCCTACCAAACTACAGCGGCCAATCGCAACTAGATACGCAGGAAGTGTTATAGTGCACAAGTGTGTGCACCATACACCACCCTCTCGGGTACAGACCACTAGACCAACGAGGGGGTTACCTACCTGTCGGTGGTTAGGGCTACTAACCAGCTTCTATCGTCTTCCTACTAACCATACATACATACTATAAGCTTCTCAGGGTGAATAATCTGAATAGAGATAGCTGACTACGCAAGAGATATTCTTCTGGTGACCTGTAACAACGGTTATTTAAAACCATCTCTCAGGCACCAGTCTTTTGCACCATAGGCAATAACTAACCAATTTTTAAACCCTAATAATTAAATTAAGATACCTATTGTGCTTAAGAAAATAAATAAATAAATAATTATTATGTAATCTTCCTTGTCAATAATTGACTGTAGGTATGTTGCTATTTTTGTCCTGCAGGCGCTTAATGCCAATTTTTATTTGAAGTCATTTTCTTGAATAAATATAATAACTCGAAAGGTATATTATAGTGCACAAGTGTGTGCGCAATACACAGCTGCGTCTCAGTCCCTTAACTCTCCTAGTTAGTTTTAGTTACTCACTGACTAAAGTCAATCAATACGAGTAATGATTGGAAAGAAACTCAAACACACTCGTTCAACTTTTATCATTAATCAACAAAAACTAACTTTTCCACAAGAGAAAACTTTTTACTCGCTAGCAAAAAGCCTTAGCCATCAACCGAGTAATGAAACACAAGAAAACCATTCAGTTGTGAGTGGCAGACGGATGGATGGCTTCTAACCAATTGCCCTGTGAGGGTGGATAGATTTGTGTCTGACAATAGGTATAAAGAGTAAATTCAGCAGCCGAAGTTAGGGCTGGAAATTACTGTAAATATACTGAAATTTCAGGTTACTTATTATCACACTGCCCTTTAAAAACTCTAATGCACCGGTGTGCAGTGACCAGCACATCAGACTATCCATTTTTGTTATCAAATCGCCCTATTATGAGGCCACAGTGTTAAGTTTGATGTACCGTCACCGTACTAATCGTGTTTTTTAGGTTTCCGTACTCAAAGGGTAAAAACCCTATTACTAAGCCTCCGCTGTCTGGCTGTCAGTCTGTCGGTCTGATGATTTTTTTACCGTTTTAAAACTAAGAAAAGATCATAATGTAGTGTCGAATATTGTATAGGTACGAAACCCTTCGTGCGCGAGTCTGACTCGCACTTGGCCGGTTTTTTATCCAAACTGTACTTGCTATAGGTACTTACTCGCATTAAAAACAAAAATGTACACATGTCAGACTACCCCACTTTGTCTTAAGACCGCTTCTATACACACACATCCACTCACGCACACATACACTCTTGCACAAATCGCACGTTTGCACACAAACACGTCTGGATCTACTATATTACAAAAAAAATGTATTAAATAGGGCCATAAATGTACTTGTACTCTACGGGTAGGGCCTGGTGACCTGTAACACCGGTTTTTAAAAAACCTCTTTCAGGCACCAGTCTTTTGCACCATAGGCAATAAGTAACCAATTTATAAACCCTTAAAATTAAGATACCTATTGTGCTTAAGAAGAAATAAATAAATTCAAATAGGTAATATGACGTGATTCCGACTGTACTTTAGCATGTGTGGGGTTCAAAGAGCGTAATATTACAAACGAGGCTTGCCAATCAATTAAAATTGACTTATTTATGCAACGCATCATTTCAATCGAAAATTCACAAGTCTGATTTGTGAATTTATCATCATCCTCATCCTCTTAGCGTTATCCCGGTTGTGCACTCGCACACGAGGGCCCTGAATCCGCTGACCATGATCCAGGATGAGGCAGATCAGGTAACTACAGTAGAGCGATTGCCATCAGACTCCGTTACCCTGTTACCAGGGGAACCTGACCAGTTTGGATCATGGTTACACATGCAGTCGCCTGAATGTGCAGGTTTTCTCACGATGTTTTCTCTCACCGTAAGAGCATCGGCTAGTTAAACAACTAATGTACATAACTCAGAAAAAGTTATTGGTACATGGCGGCACGTGGGATCAAACCAGTAGTCTACCTCTTGCGTGAGAGATTGAAAAAACTTAACTAAATAGGCATTTTTTTTTTAAATATTTAAACTAAAAAAAAAGTACGGTGATTAGTGAGAAGGTTACAGCCCTAGCCGAAATACCAACGACCCTTTTCCTTTAATTTCCGATAGCTCGTTAAAGTAAACTGCTGATTAGAAAATGGTTTGATCTTTGATGAGATCGCTGAGCCCTTAAATAGGTATTAAACTAACAAACTCAAATTAAATAGCTTAAACATCATTATTACAAGAAGGTATGTCTAGAATTAAGCAAAGATTAATATATTATTATATTATTCGTAATACTCGTATTATTATGCACGTGTGGGTTATGGTTCGGTTTATGGCCCTAAGAATGATGTAATTAAGGGTCACTTTACGAGCAAGTGTGTTGAAAAAAGAATTATATACGTACTAGTGTTTGACACAAAAAAGAAACCGTTAATTTGGAATAGTGACAAATAGACGACATGATATACTTAATGAAGACAAGCATTTCTTACAAACCGTTTCATAATTTTATATACTTACATACTCGTATATTAGTAATATGTGTTAGCAAAGACTGCCTAACTAATATTTATTTAGTTTGAGTCCGAGACTAAAAAAATGTTATTAAGAAGTAATGTACATAAAATAAATTAAAATCAACGTCTGCCAATATTAAATAATGATACGAGGGTCAAACTGAAAGTTCTTAGAAAATCAAAAACTGATTACATTAGCCAGTTATTAGTTTTATTATATCTTTTCAAAATATTGTCCATTGACGTCAATACACCGCTGCATGCGATGGAACCACTGGGAAAAGCACTTTGCCCACTCGTCCTTAGGGGTCTCTTCAATGGCATCGCGATACGCAGCCACCGCTTCTTCAGCATTCATAAACCGCTTTCCTTTAAGTTTTTCTTTAATTTTTGGAAATAAATAAAAATCACAAGGCGCGAGGTCGGGGCTATACGGCGGGTGACCCAGTAATTCAACGTTTGATGTCGCCAAATAGTCGATCGTTCGCTTGGCGGTGTGCGACGAGGCGTTGTCGTGGTGAAGGAGGATCCTACTGCGAGGTCGTTTCTCTCGAACTTTTTCCAAGACAAGTGGCAAACAATTGGTAGTGTACCATTCTGCAGAAACTGTTTTTTGATCCTCTAACACAATTGTTGCGAAATGACCTATCCTTCCAAAGAACGAGGCCACCATTTTTTTCCCGCACTTCGATCTCTCTTCACTTTAGTTGGCAACTCCTCGAAAGGAAACACCCACTGAGCAGATTGTCTTTTGGTTTCAGGATCATAACAGTAAATCCAGCTTTCGTCACCTGTTAGTATGTCGAACACAGCATTTGAGTCACCTCCGTTAAATCTTTCAATCATTTTACGGCACCAATCCACACGATGGAGTTTTTGAGCCTTAGTCAAATTATGAGGTATCCACCGGGCGCAAAGCTTCCTGACCGCTAAATGTTCGTGGAGGATTTTGTGCACTTGACTCATACCGATGCCTAAGCTTGTCCGAATCTGCTGATAGGTCACTCTTTTGTCAGTCTCTATCATACGCCGCACAACACAAATGTTATTTTCAGTCGTCGCCGTAGAAGGCCGTCCCTCACGTACATCATCAGTGAGATTAGTGCGACCACGTTTAAACTCATTAAACCAGTTGTAAACAGTCGCACGAGATGGGGATTCATCGTGAAAGGCCAATCGTAGTCTATCATAACTTTCTTGTTGACTTAAATGACATCGAAAGTCATAAAAAATCATTGCACGAAAATTTTCTCGTGTTAAATTCATTTTGACGTGACACAGACAATTTTCAATTTGCCGCCAAGTCGTAAAACAAATGACAAATGAATGAAATATATACTCAGTAATATTGGCAAAGAGTTCTATTTTCAAATTTTAGAATATTTTTTTTATTATATTGTTTATAAGTGGCCAGTTCTAAGAACTTTCAGTTTGACCCTCGTAGAACGAGATTTACGGGCTCGAAATACCTAAATCTATAATTATATGATCTAAAATCTGTTTAAGGTACCTAGGTACTTTCTATTCCTATTAACATACAAATTAATGATATAATCTGTTTTACTTAGAACCTAAGTTTAGTTCGAGAAGGTGCTTATGGTATACTGTTTAAGTTATTCCGTGATCATGGCGCTTGCAACAGCGCCGAAATATCGGTAACTCGAAAATAAAAAGGTACATGGTAGCAATCCCGTAAATAACTATTCTAGGTGCTTATGGACTTACTGTTAGTATTGTGGCTACAAAACCTTGATTTACGATATGCTTTATTTTTAACTTAAATTTACAAAAATACGCATACTCCAGGTAAGGCAGGAATCGTTTTTTTATCGCTTACTCATAGGATCAAATACAGGCGTAGTAAAAATACGAAAAGTGATTGTCATATTTCAATTTTTGATGAGCCTGTCGGTGCGTCAGGCAGTATTTGCAAGAAATACGTCAGAGACATCGTTGAGATGGGGTTACCATGTTTTGTATAAAAAAAATCCAAGTAAACAACTTGGCTAGCCGATTGTTTTTTTTATGAAATTAAATCAAATTTCACTTACAAAAATTAATCGACTGTGTCATCCGGTGGGACAGTCGATTAATTTTTGTAAGTGAAATTTGATTTAATTTCGTAAAAACTTGCAAAATAATTGCTTAAGTTATAAAAATATAAAATGTTTTTTTTATTTTACTTCAACTGTTGTTCACTTTTACGTGTAGTAAAATGTATCAGCAATAAAATTCAAGTAACTATGGTCTTTAATATACTAAGACCCGTTCACTTATTTTTAAATAGCCGATGAACCTCGGTTACCTTGACAGAATTCACATACAAAATGTGTTAAATAATGCTAAACCGGCAGATTAAACTCAGAGACAGAGCATATTTCTTGTCTACACAATCAGTATCGGTAAGATACTTCACGAAAAAGGAGTGTGTAAGTTATTTATTATGAATAATAATTCCTCAAAATTTTGAAGAAATCGAAAGTCAAAACCTCTCCTGTACGTTGCTGAGGAGTGTGAACGATTGATTGTTCACCCCCAACAAACTTTTTCAATCTTCTTTCCATTCAAAATCATACACTGTCTCCGAGGTCACCCTGTATTTAATTCCTTAGCAGTTGTATGAAATATAGTGTCCAAAAATACACAGTCACCCTATTGTTGTACTCAACATTTCATCAACGCGCCCGTGGCGGTGGCTCTCGGGAAAATGACATATTCATACCTAATGCCTTTCCGTCATCGCCCTCCGCACGAAACCCATAATACCTGAGCCCGAGCGTTAGTGGTGTTGTCCTGACGTAGCACGCCAAGGTAGCCATGAGGCATGTTATGCGGTTGTAATAAGAGTGATTTTGCAATAAAAATGAAGAGTTCGATGTGCTGCCACTACTGCTGGAAGATTCATTAAAAATGTAACGGTACGTACACGGCCGCACGTCATACTAATCAACTTCTATCTTGAGACCGCCTTTATTCCCTATGCAATAAAAGCTGTTTTCGTTATTCAAATGGGTAAACTGACGCGCTGCCAACTGTACTTACAGCAGCATGGTCAACCAGGTAAAGTAATAAATAGTTTAAAAATTACACCTTTTTATTTACCTACCACAATTACCTAGCCCCAAACTAAACTTGAGCTTGCACTATAGCGATTAGGATAAAGGATAAACATAATTAAATACTTACATTTATGACATCTATCTTTTTGGTACACTATCCTAGATTCATAAGTTTTTTATTTTATTTTTGTTATTATATATATATATATATTTATATATTTTTATTATTTTCGTCAGTTGTTATTTTTTTTCTTTACTCTGTCTGTTGTGCCAAATAAATGTTTTCTATTTCTATTTACATCTATGACTTTATGGCGACTAGGAAAACGGATAGACATACTTTATGGACGTTTCTAGTCATTAATGACTTAGGTCCAAGTGCTCATACTTATTACACAAACATTTGCCCCTTGCGAGATTCGAACCCGCAACCTCTGGTTTAGTAGACCGGACCGCGAACCACTACACGAAGACGGTCGTCAAATGCTGACTGTACTGTAACGGTAACTAGGTAGATAGTACCTATGCAAACTTTCCGTAAGACGATTTTTAAAAATCCTTATTTTTTTAAGCCTGGAGTTCACCAACACATGTTTAATTTTAAATGCTGATTTAAAATTCAACATGTTTTTTTGACGACCGGCTTGGTGTAGTCGTTCGCGTACCGGACTTCTAAACCAGGCGGTTGCGGGTTCGAATCCCGCAAGGGCAAATGTTTGTGTGATGAGCACGAGCATTTGTACCTAAGTCCCATGACTTATGTTTATATGTATTTAAGCATTTCTATCCGTTATCCTAGTCACCATAGCACAAGCTCACGCTTAGTTTGGGGCTAGGTAATTGGTGTGTTTGTTAAAACAATTTATCATTTATTTATTTTAAATGCTGATTTAAAATTAAACATGTGTTGGTAATTTATCATTATTTGACATATTTTGTACGGGAATTCTGTCAAATTAACTGTCGATCAATGTGTACCGGCCGTTTAATAATTGGTGAACTTGAGTCGTAGACTAAGTTGCGCTTGCGTTTAACAGTCAAAATGAACTTGTACAGGATTTTGTACAAGTTCTTCCTAAATAGTAATGCAATAATCTTAAATACATTATTTAATTATAACATCGTTCGTGATTTTTTCAACGAGAGCACAACTTACAAAGAAGAAATACGGTTAGAAATAAACCACAAAGCGAGTTAATAGCGTTTCTGTCAAACGCGACCTACATGTCTGCCGGTCAGAGCTCGACTGCGCTCCCGCCACCCCCACCACACCCCACCGGAAGTGCCGACGGCCGGAAGTGCCGCATCATAAGATACCGCTGTGTCCGTCTGTCCTGGTTTTCTGATAACTTTACTGCTAAGTTGGATATGTTTTATCTATTTATAGTTGATTGTTATACGTTGTTTATGTTAATAACTAGTATGCCTACTATTTGTTGGATTGTGAAATATGATTTTATAAAGTTTCAAGCGTCGACACGTCTTTTCAATAAGTCAAATGGAGAGAATTTGAATATACTATTTGATACAACCATAGGTAAGGCGTTCACCAGCAGCAAAGATAGACGGACGACCTTATTAAAGTACGCGGTATGCAGATAGTCAACTTAGACTCGGCGTAGTGTAATAAGAGTCAGCCTGTGTGAAAAAGTGAGATAGAGCAAACCCTATCTCACTCTTTCACAGTATGAAAGAGCTAGGGGGGTTAGACTGTCTTCGTAAGACTTTCTCCCATAAGTTCGCTGGAGCGCCCTGGATACAGGTCACATTGGCAATCTATGGAAAAGACCTATACTTATTCAGCAGTGGACGTCCTGCGGTGAATAGTGATAAATATTTCGATAAACGTATTTTTTTTATACTTTGATTATGCTTTGAAATATCTTGATTGTGACGTTACAATGCCATCCTCATGGTGTACTTTTTATAAATTTTAAAACAAAATTATATTACCTGCTCCATAGTTTAAGACTTAAAATTATTTATTGAGTAATATGGCGCTTAGAATTGTTTTTTTATTGAAGGACACTCCTATTGTTTTTGTTTATGATCTTCGCAAGTTCCAGACAGCATTGAATAGGCGTAAATAATCTTCAATTCAAACAGGCACTTATTGTATTTCGACTAGAGCCATTGGACTGGTGTTACAAAGCACCTTCAAGCTTCAACAATGTCTTTGTTCCTCTTTGTCGTCACTACACTAATGGGAGAAGATCCAGTATGGTTAGTCTCGAAAGTTAACTAAAAGTAATGTCTTAACCCCTTGAGGGTTAAAAGACTGTTAGCAGTTGCATGAATAACAATTGATTTTCTATTGTGTCTGGAAACATGATCTCTGAAGTATTAAGATACATAAATGTACGATATAGGTACTCTATTACACTTTGATTGATTGCTAATGGCGCATGACAAACAGGCTATTCTTCGAGACACAGGCAGAGTACGAGTATTCACATTCAAAGGAACCAAGTCGTGATAGTTTAGGGAGACGAAAGCAGAGGCCCTACCGTATTTTCGAGTATAGCCATCACGATCGTTCGCGTTGTCATTCTGTCGTGAGTGAAAGAGACAGCTACATTTAAAAATACGGCCATTGTCAACCACAGAAGGCCTTAAGATTCTGAAGTTCTTTAAAGCTCTTTTCACAGAAAAAAACTTAGCCGAAAATACCCTTAATATTGATAAAGCTTCTTGTTATTTATTATCCTTTACCCGTTATCGTCACATCGCTATTGAGATTCCACTTGCACTTAGCGTCATCTTATGTGTAGTTATGTTATTGAGAATACGCTAGATGTTACTGTATATATGTCAGTAGTGGTAGCAGCTCTTTGACGTCACGTTACGCCTGAGCGACGTTTCCTTCATTTTGGCGCCGCTTTCGTACAGTTTCTATTCTATAGGAACTGTAGCGTATGTGTTACGAGGTTATATTTTAGGCAAGTAAGATTCAGCATTGTTTTAATTATGTATATCCAGAGATCTCAAAAGCATTAATTGTATCGTATTCAATAAGATCACATTCGAAATCCTCGATCTTTTTTTAGTTCTCCTCTTGACCGTCAGACTACCCCACCTTTTTTGTTATCTGTTTTCTTAGTTTACATGGGTTACCTGCCTACTACACGGTGTGTATAGGCATTGCGTCAAAGGCAACTTTGTTGCGAATTTTGTCAATGCAATCTCTGGCACTCTCATTTCGATTAGCTTCACGTGATTGAGGTCTTGACACTGTTGTCAGACATAGTTAGCGAATTCCTTGATGAAGTTATATTGACAATCTATTCACGTGAAGCGATTAATTACTCTAAAAAGTCCCAAATTTTCGAACTGGTGTTAATATTGCAATACACAACGTAAGCTGTTATGATGATCATAATAATGAAACACTTTTATGTTTAAGTAGTTTAAATAATAAGGATGTTGGTTAATAATTTGTAAAAACAGACGAAAAACGTAATTCTCTTTGGTTAAAACCACACTTAACATAGGCCGGAAACCAAATCACAAGAATTTCACATGAAAACAAGTGCAGGCAGGGCTCTAATACATGGACCTAAAACACAGTCTAATTACCGTTTCAAAGATTTCAGAAATGGTTTTGCCCTCCCATTTCCGCGGAAAACGCGCGCTTAAGCAATTTTAACGAGATCTAACGTCAGCAAACTGCAATGATATAGATAGAAAATTGGGTGAAATCAAACAACAGAATTCAGACGTTTGTGGTATTGAATACGTACGTAACTGGATTTTCACGAAGAACTTTTGAATTTTGGCTTGGTTGCTGAAACTGAATGTATACGGGAACATATCCCGAACGTTTTAATTCAAGGGTTTATTGGACGCTTATTATGTATCTTAGTTTTACTATTTTTAACATTTTATTTTTTTAATTAATAGACAAAAGACGATTTGGTTTACAATCACAACTCAACACACTCAGTTACGACATGTGATTTTTTTGGTTCACGCTGCAGTGTTTGAAACGCCAGTCTTAATATAAATTAATGTAAATAAATCGAGTATTAGCCTAAAGTTCACCAACACAAATTTATATTTTAATAAGCTGGTTTAGAATTAGGTATTTGTTGGGAATTTTGTCAAGTTAACTATATCGAGGTTTACCAACTGTTTAAAAAAGGGTGAACGTGAGTTGGTGGTGGTATTAGTTTACTAACTTTACTTTCTTCTACCCAAAACGTTACTCAGATGTCACATTAAATACTATCTGTGTATTTTTTGTAAATAATTATCGAGTCGCTTTGTGTGTAATTAAATTTACTTTTAAATAATTTGTCAATTCTGTCAGTCAACATAATTTGGCCGTTTTTTTGAAGCGTACCCGCGCGTTATATTCCCCACTTGTCACTTGTATTTTTCGTCCACTTGTCAAACTGCGTCCATTCTGGAGTGCCGGAAACTGGGTTAGGTATAACGTAGAACGGATGCTCGCTTTTTAGAGGACACCACTAATTGACTGAGGCTGCCACTGTTTTGTTTCAGGCACGTGTAGTCTCTATAAACCTAGGTTGCGAATTTTTACTTTGAAGTCGATCTTATAATATAATATTCAAATCAAAGTTTTACTAAATTAAATCAAATTTCACTTACAAAAATTCATCGACTGTGTCATCCGGTGGGACTCGAACCCACGTCCCTTCGCTATCCGGGCGAGTGCTCTTACCAACTAAGCTACGGAGGACGATAGTCAGTCGACAAATTTTTGCAAGTGCTTGCTACACCAGTGAGCCGGCGTTCGATTTCATCAATACTTGGGGAATGTAACCACATGTATCCAATGGAAATATTTTTACAAATATTTAACCATCAGTTAAGATGAAATCAGCTTAACTTATTATATTTTTATAACTTAAGCAATTATTTTGCAAGTTTTTACGAAATTAAATCAAATTTCACTTACAAAAATTAATCGACTGTGTCATCCGGTGGGACTCGAACGAAATTTGATTTAATTTCGTAAAAACTTGCAAAATAATTGCTTAAGTTATAATAATATCATAAAAAGTTTTACTAAATGTTATTTTCCATATTTAATTCTTTACACAATTTTTTTCTTACTTACACTTACAAGACAAAAGACAAACATGTTTTTTTTCAGAATTTAATATGATTAGGTTTTAAAAAGTTTAACAGTAAAGATAAATATCGTAGTCTGGGTAATTATAACAGAAACCACGTCCAAAGCAGAAATTATTAAAGTAGATGATAGTCGCACTGTTGAAGAAAGTATACAGGATGTCAAAAAAACATTTACGAAGGATTATGCTTTAACTACACAATACATAAAATGTACCACCAACTACATGCCATTTTTTTCAGGTCAATGAGCGATGTGAATTAAATTACTTTGTTCCATATATTTGGCTTCTTCTGGGTGAGCTCGCTCCATCATCGACTCTGTCTGTGCCACGTCTGGCTTAGCCTAGAGAGAAGAGCAAACCCATTTCAAATAAATAAAAAAAAATGCCTAAAAGAGAGTTAACACCCCGGTGCCTCGGAAAGCACGTTAAGCCGTTGGTCCTGCGCCTGATCTCTCTACGGTCATGTCGGACTCACCGAATTGTGAGAGTGAAGGAACAGAGAGTGCACCTGTGTATTGCACACACACTTGTGCACTATAATATGTCCCGCGCAGTTGTCTGATCTCTGTTGAGATAGGCCGCCGTAGTCGAAATTCGGCCAGGAGGACACACAAAAGAGAGTTCTAGTAGTTTGACACACACATAAATAATTTTGGCAACACATATTTGCATAATACAGAGTCATTCATTACACAGTGTATCCGGGTTTCGACTAGCGATAATTTATGGACCTATAATTTATCAAATTTTAAAGACATAATCCCAATAAAAGAAGATTTTTTTTATGGGTTTAGTTTTGAAAATTTAACTGTTTTAAATTTTCAGCAAGATTCCTTACATTTTTTTTTTCTCTATGACGGTTAATAATTTTAAAATTGATCCTCAGACTCAGTCCGTAAAAATCTTTAAAAAAACCGCCTTACAAGTGCTCTCTCCACTTCTCTCTCACTTCTACTTCCAGACCTCCAGTTCCCGATAGACGTGTCGGGAGTCCAGAACGATCACCCTTTTCTGGACGCGGACTCCCTGCAGTCGCTGTTTCGGCGGCTGACGGCGCTCAACCGCTGCGCCAACATGAAGCTGGAGCACCACCACCATCAGAAGCGATCGGTGAGTTTTTTGGTATTTCGTGCTTGAAGTGTGGTCTGTGCAGTGCCTATTTTGAACTTCTTTATTTTTTAAGTGATGTCGAATTTCAAGTCACTTCCACTCCTCTTTTCACCTCCATCTCTCAACTGGCAAGCCGCCAATTCCGGGCGCCGTTAAAAAAGTTCGCGTCTGCTTAGTCCCATAATTCTCGAATATTTCTACAGCCGTGGCTGTTCTTATCCGTTTTGCACTTATATCAATGTGTAGAGGAAAGAACAGGCTAGCTAGCAAGTCAAGAGCGAGGTCAAATGTCAAACAAAATCAACAAACAAAACTCATCATCATCATCATCATCATCCTAGCATTATCCCGGTTATGCACTCGCAAGCAAGGGCTCAGAGCCGCTTTGGTTTGATCCAGGATATGACAGATCAGGTTATTACAGTGGAGCGACTGCCATCTGACCTCCGCGAACCTGTTAACAAGGGAACCTGACCAGTTTCGATCATGGTTACACATTCAGTCGCCTGACGTGCCGATATCCTCACGATGTTTTCCCTCACCGTAAGAGGGTCGGTTAGCGAAACAACTAAGGTATATAATTCAGAAAAAGTCGTTAGGACATGGCGCCACATAGCTAGCCACTACGCTACCGCGCTATGGTACGAAAACGATTATGTCTAAATCAGTTCAGCGGTTTAACCGTGAAGAGACGCTTCAGAATTTACAATAGGTTTCTTAGTTTATTAGTATGCATAAAGATACTCGTTGGTCAAATAATTCTTGGACGGAAATGACTAATAGGCCACAAAATAGCGGTGATTGTTGTATTATTATCTTTTACTAGCTGACCCAGCAATCGTTGTTATGCCTTTCCCTACCCCTACCCTACCCCTACCATACCCTTACCCTCCCCCTTTTTTAATTTTTTACCCTACTTTTTTACCTACATTTTTTCAATTTTTATTTATTATCCCATTCCCTACAAAGACAGTTCCAAAAACACAAAAATCATAATTGTTCCATCCGTTCTTGAATTATTAGTTTTGTAACTAACAGGACTTTATTTTATATAACTACATAGATTAAGGGAATCGTTTCGACGACCAGTAGTCCCTATTTATGCCCAATTTATTTTTAATGTGATCTTGACAATTAGTGTTTCATCAAGAGACTTGTACACCAAATATGTAGATGCTTACTAAGACACAACGCGATAAACCGGAAGTTTAGTTGAGCTGTAATAATTTATAACAAATTGATTTAGTTTTCAACCAAACAAGTAATATTAAAACCAACACCCTCCGGTATTTAATTAAGATAATGTTCTTTAAAGAAACTTTTTGCTACCGCAGTAATCGTAAAAGGTAATTAATACAGAGTTCATCAATATATAGGGTGTTAAAAAAGTACTTGCCATTATAAGAGGATGATTCAGAAGCAATATTAATTTAAAAAGTATCTAAGTATGTTTATCCGTTATCCTAATCAACAAAGCACAAGCTCACGCTTAGTTTGGGACTAGGAAATTGGTGTGTTTTTTTTTTAAATTAGAACACCATGATTATGGATTAGATATATGTAGATTCTTTTCCTAGGTATTTCTCCTAAGATTTTTTTAAAAATCGTAAATCTAAACTACTTTCATAAAGACTCTTTCTATTTAAAACAGCCTGTGTTTACACATTAATTATCAATGTGTAGGGCATATAAAATGAGTTAATAAATGAATCATGCCATGTTTAAAAGTTAATAGTAGATTGGTATTACCATTTTCTGATTAAGTGATAGTTGGAGGATGTTGTTAATTTTTATTGGTTGAGAAAATAATCCGCTTGATGGCAGGTTATAGCAAGTTCTATGGCCATAGGAAAGTAACACGCATTTATGATAAACCGAAAATCATCAAATTTAGATTGTAGTTCATCAAATTTTCGATGTTTAGTTCATCATAAATGCGTCTAATTTACTATCACTTCACATTCGTAAGTTAATCATAGAGTATTTCTTTTACCAAGATTTTGTTTACAACAATACAAACAGTATAGCAAATTCTACCATTCCATTTCTAATTACAATACCATCGCTAGTTTTTACATCATCAGACTATACATTTTTATGGTTCTGTCCCCAAGGGAACGGGATACGTATATAAGAACGGGACTCTATTACTAAGACTCCACTGTCCGTCTGTCTGTTGTCAGCTGCAGGCTGTATCTTATGAACTGTAACGGACAGCTAGACAGTTGAATTTTTCACAGATGATGTATTTCTGTTGCCGTTATAACAACAAATAAGTACTAAAATAAAAATCATATAAATATTTAAGCGGACCTCATACAACAAACGTTATATTTTGCCATTTTTATAACTACAAAATGGTTATCTATACTAATAATATAAATGCGAAAGTGTGTCTGTCTGTCTGTCTGTTACATCTTGACGCTTAAACCACTGAACCGATTGATGTGAAATTTGGTGTGGAGACAGTTCGAGACTCTGGCAAGGACATAGGCTACATTTCGTCGCGATATAAAGACATTAAATGGGGGAAATAGGGGATAAAAGTTCATATGGAAAATTTTGCGGGCAAAGGCGCGGGGAA
Source organism: Pyrausta nigrata (assembly GCA_949316185.1). NCBI lineage: Eukaryota > Metazoa > Arthropoda > Insecta > Lepidoptera > Crambidae > Pyrausta > Pyrausta nigrata. The sequence continues at coordinate 15,548,532 of OX438957.1, read as the reverse complement.
CCACTAGTACTTAATAAAGAGTCTAATGTTGTATAGATAGTGGTATGAGGGAACACTTGGCCGGTTTGATTGCAAAATCTGCCCCCATTACACAAGCATTTGCATGAAAAACCCCATTATGCCTGTGTTTGACTTAAATCCTAGATTTTCGTGATTTGGCAATCAAATCCAATTGATTTGGAAATCAAAAGCAAAGGCCCGTTATTAAATTTTGCACACAAAAATGTATCGACCGTGTCGTCTGGTGGGTCATGATTTAGGTGGTTGTATATTTGACACGTTACACCTAAAATGTACTAAAACTCCTAGACCTGAGGAAAACTTTTAAAACATTGTTTTTAAACTAAGAAATTGTCCACATCCCAGCGGCATGCTTTCTCCGGGAACATAATATTGTCGACGTAAAACTGTTCCATGGTGAAGCTTATAAATTGCAGGTTTTATGGTCACTTTAAGGGGAGAGTGCGCGTTTAATGCTGCTACTGGGGTTTGATGCTTTGAGCAAGTTTGTTATATGGAAATATAAAAAAAACTGACGCCTAATATGGTGAAGGATGTACCTACCGATTAGCTAGTTCACTTCTTAGCTTATTTATGTATGTTTTTAGCGATACCTATGACTGCTCTGTAAGTGGGTATTTATTCTTACTTACGGCTGCTGTAATATTGTATATTGTAACTTTGGCATTAGTGGCAAAAAGATGAAAAGTAATTATTATATAGATTTGGCTTGTTCACATTAACAACAAAGGGCTGGCCTACTACGAACATAGTATTGAAGCGTAGGGCCTCTGGGTCATATTTTATTTGGAAAACAATTAAAAAAGCTTGAAAGCGAATAACTAATCTAACTAGAATGATACCCTAAAATAGTTTTTACAACATGATTTGCATGCAGTAGTATTTTTAGTAATCAGTATGAGAAACAATTACACCTTAAACATGAGACTGCTTTTTACAAGTCAAATGTGAATCAATACAATAATAAAGTCATTTCAATCCAGTGTAGTTTTAGTGAGAATATCTTTTACACGCTTTCGAAACAGTGGTATTCATATATGCAGTGCTTAATGTGGAAATCGCTGATTAACAAAGTAACTCTATACAATATGTAAAAAAAACCCTGTCCGACCCGTTAAGGTATTATCAAGTATAGAGTCACGGTTCCATTTATGTAATTATTTTCATAAAATATTAGAAAAAAATTACCCCATGAAAAAAAAAAGATAAAAAATACTACACTAAAAAAACTTATAAACAATGCGCAAGCGGTGCACATCCCTGGTGCGCAGGGTGCGGGCCAGTCGGAATAGCGTACTGAAGACATTCGCAAAGCGGTTTGACTATCAGTACCTGAACCGTTGTGGTATGGTTCATCTGACTTCTGTCAAAATATTATTTTAATTTTATTTTATTTTATGACATTAACATTTGAATTGAAATTAATAAATGATCCTTTGTAGATTGAAATAAATAAATTATTATTATTATTATATGAGTTGCTCTGAAAAAGGTCCAAGGCAAGAGGAACCTACTATCCTGTGAAGTAGCTATTGCAAGCTAAACGAAGCACCAGTTGACGTTAAAACTTTACTTGTCTCATTCTGCCACGACACCTAATATCTGCATTAGGTACCTACACTCTACAGCGCACTACACTACATTCTGGCTCGCCTTTCAACTATAGTAGTAAACTTTATTACTGAGAGAGGTTGTGACAAGACTGTGTCAAGATTGTGTGATAAAGAGCATTGAAGTTATGTAGAAAATAGTAACTTGACACCAATGTTCAGAATACGCTGGTGTTAAACAAAATAACCCAGTGTCGCGGTTAATAAATCGAGTATTTTATGTTTCTATATAAGCGAATCGTAAAAACCTTTTATATTTAATATAATATGGCTTTCTATAGGTACCTCGATGGGTAAAATACTTGGAAGTCATCCATTTGTGAAATAAAGCCTATGCTATTTTCGCACATAATAATAATGTCCTCCTGCGCGGGACATATTCTAGTGCACAAGTGTGTGCGCAATACACAGGTGCACTCTCTGTTCCTTTACTCTCATAATTTGGTGAGACGGCAGTCCGACATGACCGTAGAGAGATCAGGCGCAGGACCAACGGCTTAACGTGCTTTCCGAGGCACGGGGGTGTTAACACCACCAACTTCCGGAGCTGTGTCTGAGTTATTTCAAGACAGAAAAACCCAACACTCTCGGCCCGACCCGGGATTCGAACCCGGGACCTTGTGGAAAGTACCCAGCGTGCTGACCACTAGACCAACGAGGCAGTCACATTTCGCACATATCAACAGTTTAGCTGACTTTGAATTCATTGGAAGAGATAAAGAGGACCGTAGCAAAAGACAAATAAAAAAATTGTCGCGAATGTTAACTTGAACGAAGGATTAAAGGATGTAAACAAAACACATAGGTCTATTTTTAAAGATTTTTACCTCAAAACATAGCCTCATATTTCACTCTAACTGACTCACCACAAATGTCACGCTTAAATCTAAATTTATGTTACTAGCTAATCGCAGTGATTAACCCGAGCAATCACAATGGATTTGTAGTGCTTACGCAAAAAAGCGGTTTAGTGACACAATTTAAAAATCGTTGCCAAAAAGGAGTGTGGCAAAAACAGTTGAAAAAATTTAAGCTAAGCTTTGATTTAGACACTAATGTGCTACAGTGCTCTAGTTAAAATTAATTTGGCTTTGATTTGCATAAAGATAACGTTTTTGAAAATTTTCTTACTGAAATTGGTATGCTGCTTACTTTACTTTTTGATATTGATACGCAAATTAATATTTTATTAATTTATTTATCTACCTATATTTAAAGTATCATCTTGCTTTTAATGATTCTATATTCGTAGTAAAAGCTACCTACTTAAAAATAAGTAAGACCCTTCTTACACTTTCACCTTTAAATGAAATACAATTCATATTAAATTCATAAGATGCTTAAATTAAGAAAATGCATTTTAGTATCGTCATAATTTTATGCAAACTAGTGAATATATCCATTCGGAACTCATTATCGTTTTATGTTATAGTCTCTTAGGTTTGATAGCTATGATCTTAAGCGTTTTTAAATCGTTAAAACGTAACTTAGCAGCACTTAAGCCACAACCATGTTATACCTACCAATATGTGGTACATAAGCTGTGTTCATACAAAATAGTAAATCAACTTTCTGAAATTTTGGTTGAATGGAAACGTATTTTTCACCTTAAAACATTACTAGTAAAAAAATACATGTCGCGGAAGTAGCACCAAGTGTTAGTTTGAAACTCACCATTGTAAGTTTTAACAAAAATATCAGTTCTCCCTCTAAAATCGGCGGTAAGTATAGGGAATTAGGTGAAATTCATCTAAGCAAGAAAATTTAAACTTGATTATTTTTATAACTTAAGCAATTTGTTTGCAAGTTTGTACGAAATTAAATTAAAATTCGCCCACAAAAATTTATCGAATGTGTCATCCGATGGAACTCGAACCCATGACCCTTTGCTATCTGTAAATTTTTGTGAGCGAAATTTAATTTTATTTCTAAGCTTGATGTTGTGTGTGACCTCACCCTTATACGTCAAACACTCGTAACCAATAGAAATCATCGATTAAGCCAGCAGTTTCCGCCAATAAACCGAATGTTTTAACTTTAACCGCTCGGCTGTGTCGCTTATCAGATCGAGTTGACATAAACTGGTTGTAATTAGAGAAACCGTAAAATTGTAGCGAGGTTATGGCTGCAATGGTAATGGATTCACGCTAGTTTTATGATCGGTGGAAAGCGCATTTCCTTTACTTCAAACGGTTCTTTTGCAACAGAAAGAAATAAACTCAAAACACATCAATTACGGTATTGACAATTACAAACGCTATGCATTAGATAACTAGCAGTTTCCCACGACTTTGCCTGCGCCAAAAGTCAGATTTTCCATACAAAAACCCTCATTTTATCCCTCCCTCCAATTTTTTTATAATTTATAATGCGACAAAAAGTAGCCTATTTCTTTTCCAGGATCTCGTATATACACGCTGAAATTTTAATGGTTGTTTTCCCGCACTAAAATTAGTGCAGTTTATGCTGTATTGCTTAGTGCGTAGAACTTCTGTTGCTTTCAAAATTGATTTCGTGCGGCAAGCAGTACCCAAATACGTGAATTCTCGTAAAAGAAACTATCTTTTCTCACGTTTTCGAGTTGATGATTATTTTTTTTATTACTTTGAGAACAAAAATATTTTTAGTTTAAAAAAAATCTCGCATGATTCGACAGTACCCGTTTCCCGCAGCAGAACGATTTACTTTTAGTAAAGTAAATCGTTCTGCTGCGGGAAAACAACCACTAAAATTTCAGCGTGTGTAACTATCACTGTATCAAATTTCATTTGAATCGGTTTAGAAGTTTAGGCGTGACTGCGTAACACACAGACAGAGTTACGTTCGCGTTTAAAATATTAGTTAGGATTAGGATTATTTGACTCCACCCTTAGGCCCACTTGCGCAAGTCCAGGTTTGCTTATTCAGATTTGCAAAAATGGGCTTTCAACTCAGACTGAAGGCCTAACACTTGTCCGGATTAGCTAATCTGGACTGGCGCAGTAGACCGTCGGGATGAGCTACCCCAGACTTACGCAAGTGGGCCTTCAACTCTTGATAATAGACCTTGAACAAGTCCGGATTAGCTGATCCGGACGCAATTGGGCCAAAGGCTGACAAGTTCGTACGTGACCCTCCCAGCGGTCGCCAGACGTGCGGGGGGAATCATTGAATTGAAGATTCCACCGAATAAAGTTATTACCATCTCCTGAAGAACATCTTATTAAATAAATAAATAAATATTAGACAGCATCGCATACATTGCTCAGATCCCAAATTAAGTAGCTAATACACTTGTGTTATGGAAATCTAAAACACTGGTATCACAACACCCAGATTCAAGACAAAACAGAAAATAATGAATTTCGATTCAATTCTATTATTACCTATATTCGAACCCGGGACCTCAGAGATGGCGACAACTTGAAAACTAGTGTGCGAGCTACTCGGCTACGGAGGAGGTCGGCAAACATTAAATAAAAAATGTATGTTATTCCATATTTTTTTTGCAAACATAATATGTGAAGGATTAATGCTTCGCCAGTTGAGATCTGCTATTTGCGCACGTCCGCATTAGCTGATCCGTAATTGTTCAAGGCCTATTATCTGTCTTAAAAGCCCATTTGCGTAAGTCCAGATTAGCTGATCCGGACTGGCGCAAGTGGCCTAAATACATAAGCATAGGTGCGCGTCAATTGGCAGTTAATCTTATACCTTTAAACGACCAATTCTTATACACGCTGAAATTTTAGTGGTTGTTTTCCCGCAGCAGAACGATTTACCTTTAGTAGTACCAGGCCTGTGTATCTTCCCGCGTAGGTAGCAAAAACGTACCTACGCGCGGCGACCCCTTGGTAAGGGACTAAACAAGTTGGGTGTCGCTAGCCGGCAGCGACACGCTCCCGCGTTTTATTTACCGGCGGTGCGCGACACTAGGTGGCTGGTTGGACGAGCGTGAATAAAGTCCTAGAAAGATGCGCTAGATGGCGTAAGTAGCTACTTGTGGCAGTCAACCCTATCGCGTTGCGTGATAGTACGTCACTGAATAGGTTTAGTGTATTATGAATCATATTCTAGAGTTATAAGAATGAAATTATCTTGCAATGTATTTCTGTAGGTGTCTACACGAAAATGTGCTTGAGTCAGAGGTGAACTGAATTACACCATCGTTATCGTTAGCAACATTGAGTAGATATTTCTTTGAATTTCATTGCAAAGTCATACTTCTGTACGGAGTACTAGTACTTCTGTGGTAGTACTATCGAGTCGTGCGGGAATTTTTATAAAACTAAATTGTTTTTATTTTCAAAGTAATCAAAAAAATAATCATCAACTCGAGAACGTGATAAAAGATTTTGTTTCTTTTACGAGAATTGACGTATTTGGGTACTGCTTGCCGCAAGAAATCAATGTTCAAAGCAAAAGAAGCTCTACACACTAAGCAATACAGCATAAACTGCACAAATTTTACTGCGGGAAAACAACCATTTAAATTTCAGCGTGTATATTTATTATACACATACATATTATCATATTATAAATTATATATTTTGTCGACTGAAGAATCGTAGAAGACGCGGATTCGAATCTTGCTTGGTGACGAAAAAAAATTTTTTTTTTTCATTTTTTGTGTATTTATTCAAGTGTACAGATTTTTTTTTGTTTTTCAAACAAGACTTACGAATTATACAGCTTCTTTGTTAAATAGTAGTAGGTAACCGAGCAAAGCAAAACAGTGCCCTGTGGTAGACCCAATCCAACGCCAATGTCCGGTTCGATAATGGAATTTGCGCTGCAGTTAACAGCTTATCAGTGTTGCCAGATTCCAGTGCTTGTAGTATTACTAACAATTATTAGATACTCTTACTGGTTACGGGTATCCTAGGATATTTTGATTTACCGCATTTCGGTATTCGTGACGTCATTTGCAATACAATAATTGACGTGTAAATTTCTAAAGGTTTCGGATCTAACTTACTGCCGCGCTCAGAGTCTTTAATTAAATTGAATCTATCATAAAGTCTCGTTCTGTCACTTTCTTTGTCAATGAAATAGAAAAAGACAGCATGAGAATGAAGGATTAACTTTAACCGACGTCTCTGAATACGGCAGATAGATTGTATTTTACTTTAGATGCCGGAGAAATCCTAAACCAAATCTTAAATTTTTACTGCACTAGCACTCATTGAAAGAATAACATCAAAGCTACTCTATTACGTCTACCACTAGACAGATAACCGAATCCCTTTCACTATTTCAATTCATCAAAGGTTCACATAATGATGGATTCCCATAGATCATCCGATGCTATCTAAAACAAAGCTATAGGTTAGGACGTGATTTCGCAACCGACTTGCAATACTGCAGTTTTCCAGTGCTTCCACAGATGAATATCTACTATTATATTGCTTCAAAATGTATCAAAACCTATCAATCTTTGTGCAGTTTCATATACCTATGTAGTATTTGTTTTTTTCCATATTTTTCGGCATATCAATCAATGCCAATACGAAGCTTGCTTTAGGTACTAGGTACTTTGTGCTTGTTTTTATACACTCAAAACTTCAGCATTTATTGACTAGCTTTGATTGATTGCAGCATTTGCAATATTTGTGCTGTTGTGACATGAGCAGTACGCAGTTGTCTACATTTTCTCTAAAAGTGGTAATATGCAAACTGCAACAGAGCATCATCCACTTAACATCTTGCATTATCCCCTCAATTGCCACCAGTAAGTCAAATCGGTTAAAGTCAACAACGGCAGGTACAGCTACCCAACCAGTGACGTTACAAGCTCGCAATGTCAAGGTTTAAATGGCGGCATTTTAAAAAGTAAAATCAAGTTTTTCCGATATATATTTTTTTATGAAGTGGTCAGCCAGTATAATGTAGTTTACATAATAACTAGTTAGGTAATTTTCACTCTCATACGAGTATAATATAAAGTAACAAAAGTTTTAGAAGAATGGGACTTACGATGTTAAATCCTTATAAGAGTCCAGGGCTATATCGGACCGAGGCGTCTTTTTTACTATATTTTTCATATGAGATACGAGCAGTTATACGAGTTGATTAACTTACTTTGAGACTATGACAAGTGATTTATTATTTTGCCACATGCATACACAATATAAGTACACATATTTCTCTTCAACATTCCATTGCAATTTAAGTTTATAAATAATAAAGTTATCTTATTGCCTAAGATGCGAGGAGATCTTCCCTGAGATGGGTTTAAATAACCGTTGGTACAGGTCCATTATGATTTAGCGAACTGTACACACAAACAAGTATTTCTTATTAACTCGAGGTACGTACTTACTCAGCGAAGATCAAAGCCTGATTAGGTAAAACCGGCACCCGAGAAACACAAATTTTTGGGAAGAACACGCTTTGGAATGAGCAAGAGAACTAACTATTAATATTAAAACTGCCATATTTTACATGACTCAACATGTAATCCCACTCTTACCAACAGAGGTAATCCCTTCAACGCACGCGTCGTTTGCATAAATTTCAGCGCTCGCACAGCGCTTAACTTGGTTACAGATGACAGGTAACTGACAAACCGTCTATTGATGAATTTAAGTTTCCGAAATATTGGGACATGGGAAGCATTAATAAAAAAATAAACAAATATTAGTGCATGCAGGACTTGTTGCGATGTAACGTTAACTTGTCAGTGAACTTGTCATGTATCACATATGACAAGTTGACGGGCTACAGATAAATAAATAAATAAATTGTTTCAACGAACACACCAATTACTTAGCCCCAAACTAAGCTTGAGAGCTTGTGCTATGGTGACTACGATAATGGATAGACATACTTACATACATTTTATAAACATCCATGACTTAGGTGCTCATCACACAAACATTTGCCCCTGGCGGGATTCGAACCCGCAACCGCCTGGTTTAGAAGTCCGGGGCGCGAACCACTACACCAGGACGGTCGTCAATGATGGATTATTCTTTACCGCACATATTCAACCTTTGGGTAAAGGTTCATGCTCATTCACTACAATAGTTTGTAATTAAGTACTTTATCTAACTGCTAGACTGAACCATGTTTTTATACCTATTGTATATTACCTATTTAAATTTTAAACCATCATCATTCTCCTAGCGCTATCCCGGTTGTGCACTCGCACGCGAGGGCCAAGAGTCCGCTTTGGATCATGATCCAGGATGTGATCAGGTTATCACTGTGGAGTGACTGCCATCTGACCTCCGTGACCCTGTTATAATATTTATTTAATATATATTTAATAGGCAGACATTTGACCGCAATCTCACCTGATGGTAAGCGAAGATAAGGTTGAGGATGTGACATGTCTGTCCAGAAGCAGCCTATTCACTATTTTCAAGGAATCCAAATCGTAGTGTTTAGGTAACAGGGAACAGGTTAACAGGGGAACCTGACCAGTTTACATCATTCAGTCGCCTAAATTCAGGTTTCTTCACGATGTTTGCCCCTTAATTATAAACCATCATAATAACTAAATGCTTTACTATGTAAATAACATTATTAAAACGATGAACTGGACACCTAACAACAAGTAACACAAGTAGGAACCTCATACTAGCCCATAGTTGACAAGTTGAGCCCTTTGGCGTAATCTAATACGATGACGCAAATGTCTCCAAACAAACACTTAGACGGAACACTCTGAAGATTGTAACGGATAAGGGAACCCTAATCCAGGATTATCTCGAACGCTTTTAGTGTCGCGGCTTGTCCGCTTTAGCAGCAATTGAAAACAGACTGTGAAGGGGTTAACACAAACATAGTAGGTAATTAACAAGCAAACATAATTATTAAAAACAAAATCGAGAGTGTTTTGTTTATGCTGACTGCTAGAAGTTATAATATTTTTGAAATGGTTTTTCACTGGCTTTCATTTGATACCCATATTGCAATGGTAAGGCAAAAACAATTCCCCTCCCCCCTTTACTTCCATTTGCGGTCGCCATTTTTAAAAATGTATATAACTTATGTCACTATCACAATTTTACCAAATTCAACGACACCTCATATGTCAAAAACCCAAAAGCCGGGCTGTAGGGCGTGCCAAATAATCATACGTACATACTCTCGAAAAAACATAACTCGTCTTCCGCAGTCGGGTAATATAAACGTGAGTGATGATTTTGTTTCTTTATTAAAACTTATAGTAAAAACATTACAATATGACGCGTGAAAGGTCATTTGCAGTTTGTAGAAGGCTTTAGGGCAGCAATAATTCTATTTAATTAAGCTATATTGCATAATCAGATTTGGACAGCGGACTTAACGCCATGCAGCATTATCAATTAGTCATACCGATTATAACCTGTCCATGGTCATACCCGAGAAATATTTATGGTGAAGATCATTATGTTACAAAGATAAACGATAAAGCACTTTTTGTCCTTGCAAGTTCTATCTAAGTACTAAATTATGACTTCATGACATAAAGTATTTAAAAGTTAATCATAACGTCATAATGTACACATAAAATATTTCAAATACTTTTCAAATTAGGTATGCAAGTACCTAGTCATTACATTTTAAACAATTTAAAAACATGGGTACTTTGTGTCAACGGCTTTTGTTTCAGAAGAAAATATTTCCTAAGCGGGAATCGTTAAAAAAAACTGAAATAAAATATTATTTAAGTAATTAACTGGAAGCTAAGTTCCTACCGCTTTTTACGGCTTTTCTTTTAATAACTCGTTCTTATTAAAGAAATGAAAATTCTGTCATGGCTCCCCGATTAAGTTTATTTACACGATTTCCTTAGGAGCAGTAACATTTCATTTAACAGGAGCTGTTCCCTTGACATTCAAAATGGAATTAATTTAGTTACGGGAGCGATGTTTATTAAATACGAACTACGGTACATTGACCTTTAAATTGTGTCACAGCCAAGTTCAATGCAGCCAAGTCACTTTAAAATAAGAACGCGGTGAGGACTTCAACACCCTATGTTTTGACGACCGTCTTGGTGTAGTGGTTCGCGTTCCGGACTTTTAAACCAGTCGGTTGCGGGTTCGAATCCCGCAAAGACCAAATATTTGTGTGATGAGCACGAGTATTTGTACGTATATCTTAGATGTTTATAAATGTATATAAAAATGTCTATCCGTTATCATAGTCACCATAACACAAGCTTACGCTTAGTTTGGGGCTAAGTAATTGGTGTGTTTGTTGAAATAATTTATTTATTTATTTACCCGACCTTCCTATACAACCAAGCGAGGAGTGAGGAAGGAAGAAGGAGGAAGTTATGCAATCGCACGCGACAGTCATAGGAAATCTTGTTCCCCGCAACATCACCCTTCCCCGCTGACATCTAGCGTGCCTCGCCCCCCGCGCCTCTGGCGACCGCAGGAAGGTCGAGCACGAACTCGTCGGATCATAGATGAATGAAAAATAAGATTTTTTACGGCTATATGATGTAGGCATGTACATACATATTTTTGTTTATTTTTGACGGAGGGTTCTTCGTTGAAGCTCAAATTATACTTAAGCAAATATCCTGTGATTAAGTATTTCCTATACCCAAAGGTTGTCTGGAAGAGATCGCTCTTAGCGATAAGACCGTCCAATTTATACATCTTTCTTTGTAAATTGTATTGTTGTTACTTTTATGGTGTGCAATAAAGAGTTATCTATCTATCTTATCTTGTAATAAACTGCTATTCCCAAGTGCTGTAAATGACCAGACATCAAACTAGACATTCTCGCACATCACACATATCGCTGCAAAATCTCCCCTAAGTATTACAACACGGTTCAATAGTGTTAGCTTGATTTGCGTCCGTAAACTACGATACATAAATGTTTACTTTCGTTCCCGAAATATAAAGATACCATATTTGTTTTAGCTGGCTACCTTAAGTTAGCTGTGACTATACACCAAAACATCCAAATTAAGCATCATAATTAAGTGTGAGAGCGTCATTTCAGTTAATGCTATGTTATTTCAACTTAATCGTAGTAAGGTCAATTGCTTAATGTGGCCTTTGGAACCAATAACTTTCCACGGAAATATATTCATTTTAATTATTAAAGCCCATGAAAAGTGGTTTGAACTTGTCGTAAATGTTTTTTTTTAATTACACATTCATATTCACATAATTAAATAAACATAACCCATTTCCCTTTATTCTGTTAGCTTTCACCGCCGACCCAATTTTGGACTGTCCTCTACCCGAAGGTTGTCTGGAAAAAATTGCTTTCAGCAATAAGACCGCCTAAATTGTACCATTCTCTATGAACATTTATGTAAATTAATACTGTGTGTGGTATGCAATAAAGAGTATCTATCTATCCACAACGTTCAATGTAGGTTTGCCTACGACTATCAACATTTCACAACCATTTTTTACAATTCTTACATACCAAGCTCCAAAATCTGATAAAACAATAATAACCCAAGAAATCACTTCATTTCATAATTGTTTGACAAGAAAGTAAATAAAAAACAATTGATTGCTTGGTCATCGAACTCCACAAGAAGCTAATTTGTTTTTCAACAAACGGTGCGGAATTGAACTCAGCAAAACATTCCGCGATCGATTCGAAGATTCAAGATATCGCAATCAACTTTTGTCAAGTCACAAATCCAGGTACAGTGAGTTTTAAAATCCTTTTGCGCAATTATCTTTACATCAAGGAACGCATTATGCGTACTTTGCTTTATATGTGGATATATGGATTTTTCAAATTGTAAATACCCTAGTTGGCACGTTAGACACATAAAACGCCATATATTAAAAATCAGGTCATTGTCGAATTTAATTTGACTTGACCCCTAATTCCTAATTTTGACCCTTTCTAATAAGGTATGTTATTTTGACAAAAAACGGCAACTCTATTTTTTTTTAATAATGCGGTAAACTTCAGTAAAAACGTAAAATACTCATGCTTCATAATAATCACGTGGTTGAAATACGCATACTTCCTCGCTTAAAAAATATTTTTATCATTGTTTTTTCTAGTCTTCCATCTAACGAGCAATATTCACTTGTAGGTAGCGGCTCTATGTTACACTAAAAAGTATCAAAGCGCAATTTAAACGTCACTCATAACTCCCGTCAACGTCAATACCAAACCGATCATTATTAAATGTTGATATCACTCAATTTATTCAATTAAAACACACTTATGATTTTCCACGCGATTGCCCCAATCGGTCAAAGCCGATATAATATTTCAACAAATTTGCTCGTCATGCTCGCAAATTGACAAGTAATGGTGTATGTAGCCTGAGACATCCTCGAAGAAAGCAGCCACCTCACTTAGTTCCTTGAGTTAAGAGTTCGTAGAATTGTCCCAAAAAACACCAAATCTAACAACTATGATCTGAATGCTTACAAGAAAAGAGTGAATGGGATATTTTTAATCCGGTATATTCATCCTTGGCCGCATTGCCGCTTACCATACCATCAATATATCACTGTCCTATATTTTATTCATATTTTAGGTTGTTTCTGATATCCATAAAACAATTCTTAAGTATTTTAGCAAGTTACTTTGGGATCAGTATGTGGTGTTGACCAATATACTATTTACTTTTAAATATTTTTATTCATATATTATTTATTTTTACTGCTATACATACGACTCACAGTCTGTCTTCCAAACGCGGAATAAATACCGATTACATGATAAACATAATAATAGATGTAACAATATCTATTATCAATGGGTTGTGATTGATTAGTGGGTTAAGTTGATCCAATGCCATAGTTAATCCGTATTTAACTTTTTTTTTAAATTGTAAATCCAATCTGTATATTTATACATATGGAACTTGTAAAATTAATTCTAAGAGCTGTGGATTTAGATAAACTGAATAAATAAAAAATAAATCATTTTATCAGATCAGACGATTACGATTTACTAGAATTGGGGTCAACGAACTCAATTTTGGTGGTTCAAATGAGGTGGCTTATACAACTGCGCTATGTTGCAGCACACTGGACTATAGACATAATCCGACAGATGATTCAACGGCTAGTTTGCACCGGCTCCGTTGGTGCCGGCTTGTTATCAAGTGACAGATCGATTCTTTGACGCATCAAGGCAAGGAGACGCCATGAATAGGACAGTGACATAGATGTTCTCAAGATGCATTTTAATACTTGTTAGTTGAGTTTTATCGTGAACTACATTTTATAAGTAAATAAAAAGGCTGGTATTTTTTGAGCCTGACGTCTGGCCTACCTCAACATGCACGTCTTTTCAAGGTTTTTTTTAAGGTTATACTTTTTTAAGACACGGAAACTTTTTACGAGGTGACACTTATTTAAAAGTGTATTTATAAAAAAAAATACATTGATATTTATTTGTGAAAACAGTTAGACTCTTAACCTTGCCTTTTTGTTCCAGTTCTATAAAAAAAATTAACAATGCGCTGCAGGCCATAGGCACTTACGCTTTCTTATTTTGAATATATTGGAATTAGATCCTTTAATTTATTTTTGCTATATTTCTTGCAAAACCGGGTCACCTCCGCAAAATTTGAATGCCAATCCTGACCTCTTTAATCCGCACTTATAAGGCCGCGCTGATTTCCCCAAAGACCCGTGCGTTCCACCATATTGTTAAAAGGTTTTTAATTTGGCCCAAACTTTTAACGAGAAACAACTTGAAAATTGTGCCGGTAAAATTTTGTACTTGCTAAGCACTTTTGTTTAAATTGCTTGGCTTACAGGTATAATATAAACCGTACTTAAGTACCTATTAGTAAAGTTCAGAGCCTCAAGACAAGATTCTAAGAAAACGCGTGAAACTGACAAGCCATCAAACATCATGTGACATTTGCATATATTTTGATATTTCGTTGACGGGAGAGTCGGTGGCGTAATGGTTAGCAGGTTGCCTCTCATGCGGGAGGTGCCGGATTCGATCCCACGTGCCACCATGTACCAATCACTTTTTCTGAGTTATGTACATTAGTTGTTTCACTAACCGATGCTCTTACGGTGAGGGAAAACATCGTGAGGAATCCTTCACAATGAGGCGATTTAGTCCCAACCATGATCCAAAACCGGTCAGGTTACCCTGTAAACAGGGTCACGGAGGTCAGATGCCAGTAATTACCTGACCTGCCATATCCTAGATCATGGTCTGCGGACCCTGGGCTCTCGGGAGCGAGTGCACAACCGGGATGACGCTAGGATGATGATTTTGATGTTGACGATAGCGAAGTGCGGCGTAGAATAGATTGCATCTTGTTCAAGGACTTTCTCCTCTGGTAAAACCGAATTTTACTCACGGTTATGAGCTCTGCGTACTGTGTACTTACTTAAGTGACTATAATAGTACTTATTTTTTATAAGTGTACGTTTAAAGCATGTAATTTTGTTCATTTTACATTTAATTACACAAATAATGTAAAACAGAGCGTTCGCTAAATGATTTGACTGAAATTCCTCGTTAACGGCAAAGCCAGCACTCATTAGATCCCGAATAAGTTTGATTGGATGCGCCTAGTGAATGATAAAACAGCTTTTGGAATTAGTTGGAAAAGGATAATGAGATATTCGAAAATGTAGTCAGTATTACTATTCTTGAAATACCTGCTTACCTACCTTATGTTAAACTACCTAAGTATTTGATAAGCTGGTCCATTTCTAAATAAACATAAATAACCAGTTTGAAGTAACAAAATTAGTAATTACTTTAAATAAAATTAAATAACAAGGCAATTAATTTTTTTTATAATTAAAAGCTCTCTTCTTCTTTTGTCTTTTGTTTTTTAAATAAATTCGTGTTATTACAAAAACAATATTCATGCCCTTTATGTTTAGAAGATGTTATGGCACACGTTATGAAGAAAAAAAACCGTATTAGAAGTACCTTTTTATAACCGAACATATCTTAAATATTACGATAAATAAAGAAAAACACTATTCAAGTTTTACTGCCGCTTAGTGCTAAGACAATGTTTTTATGACATTGGAAGCTGGGAAAAATCTTGGTTCAATAAAAGTGCCATGGCAAACCCCGAGCGGCGTGCACAAAAGATATTGCTCCGCGAACGACTCGAATGCCTGAGAAAAATATCTGCTGGCCAAGAATAAAAATAGGGGTAGATATGAGGTAGTCTAGTACTTTAAGCTTGTGTTTATACAAGTAGAAAAATAAATTCAAAGAAAGATCAAAGTTAAATAAGAGCTTGCTTTTAAAAAGAACAGAAAAGGTTAAAAGTTTTGGATTTTTCTTTACGCTATTTACTTTTCCAGGTGCTTAGTTTTTCTTGTAACGCAGCAGATTTTATTTTAAGACGTTTTCATATCCTTGGAGCCAACCTTTTAAATTAACTTGTTACCCGAAGTTCACTTAAGTCAAACTTTAGAAAGAATAAGTAAAAAGACTTTTTTGTAATAAAACTTAATTCACGGTTTACTTACCATTGCCTCAGCTTTATCATATATTTTACTTGCTTGCTTATATTAGGGTAAAACTACTTCTTTTAATATTTTTAACTCACAGTGTTCTTTCTTATTTATACAAGTTTAAATAAGAAACCAAAAATACCAGGTAGGATTTGAACCTACGACGCTCTTACCAACTGAGCTACTGTGCAGTTCATCCAACCGTGTGAAATTCTTGGTCTCTTTTGTCTTACGTCATTGCGTGACGGCAGCGATATCTACCCAGCTGTATTGCAACAGCAGTAGGCCAAGTAGTTATTCTTTACATAATTATATTTTTATAACTTAAGCAATTATTTTGCAAGTTTTTAAGCAATTAAATCAAGTTTCGCTTACAAAAATTAATCGACTGTGTTATCCGGTGGGACTCGAACTCACGTCCCTTCGCTATCCGGGCGAGTGCTCTTACCAACTAAGCTACGGAGGACGTTAGTCAGTCGACGAATTTTTGCAAGTGCTTGCTACGCCAGTGAGCCGGCGTTCTCTATTTTTACAGAATAAATTCAACTTGAATGATGACGTTTTCGCTATTCAATACTTTTTAAAATATTTTTTAACACTCACAGTGTTCTTTCTTATTTATATAAGTTTGAATAAGATACCATTTTTTTTTGATAAGAGCGTTGGCCCGGTTAACCAAAGGCCGAGGGTAAAACTATCTAAGGAATCAACAGCTGCTGAGTGGTGGTTGGTTACCAATTGAATAAGAAAAGAAAAATAATACTGCTCAATATTTATCCGTCCCATTTTCATTCAGTTTCATATAAGTAGGTTCTTTACCTACATATGCCCGGGCCCTGAATGTATCTTATTTTTTTAACTCTACGAGTGCAGCCTTCCAACATCTCGAAATAACACTCTCATATATATTTTTTCTTTTATTATCAAAATCCAAAAAAAGGGGACATTCCGTGGCACAGAATAAGTACTAGTTCTACGTGATCACGAGAAGACTGGTAGATCGTGGCATCGTCTGCGCGGGCAGCCCGGAGTTTCTTCTGCCATCTTCATTTAATAAATTGTTAGTACATGTGTAGTAAACCCGTATGTCTAAAACTTATATAATTGCGGTGGTAGGCTTCGACAGGTGGTAGCTACCACTCTCCCACCCGAACCCGGCGCCAAGCTGCTTGCTGTGGTCCGTCGGTGAATGGGAGTGCCAGAACCTTCTGGGCGAACTCGCTCCACCGTCGACTCTGTCTACGCCACGTCTAGCTTAACAGCGATGCAACGCGATAGTTTAAAAGCTTATTCTTCTAACCAGACATTCTCTTGTTCACAGAACGATTCAGATGACGACCAGTGCGCACTGAGTGATAAGTGGCAGTATGAGCGGAAGTCGCGCCGGTGGTCGCGAGTGGTGGAGATCACGCCGCAGGCGCAGAGGAGGCTGCAGGTAATTTACTTCTAATGCGAACAGCTAGGGAATGGAACTCGATGCCTGCTAATACGGTTGACGTTTTAATCACCATCCAAAAAATATAGATAACAAAACACGTGTTTTTAGGGTTCCGTAGTCCTGATAAGGAATAGTTTCATCATGTCTGTCCGTCCGAGGTTTTGCTAGTACAGTAAGAGACCGTTGGTACTAGAAAGCTATGCAATTTTTTGGTCCAGTAGGGCGTCCTCCTCTCCTTTTCAAATACAAATACAAAATCACTAAAGTAATTTCTCTAAAGTGACTAAGATGAAGTAGATAATGGTACGGAACCTTTCGTGCGCGAGTCCGACTCGCACTTTTTCTTTTAGTATTGCCTGGTACAAAAATGTGGAGATCTATCTGGAGAGAGAAGCATCTACTTAGAAAGTGTCCCCTAAATATAGATGATAAGTGTTACCCTAAAGATTAGGACGAGTGAATAGGATTTTATTAGGCAAATATAAACCACGCTTGACCGTGTCTACACCTCGCACCAATCATGTCTGCTTAGAATAGAAAAAGAAATTCGGGCAAGTACGATTCGGACGCGAGTCCATTAAGGCATTAAGGGTTCCATACAAACAAAAGATTTTATTTGTACGGTGTAACCACGCGGTTTTCTGTCTTTTCCTTTACTTGTGCTGTAACTATGTTTGATTTCTTAGCCAGTGTGGCCTTTCATCATTACGTCTACCTATGCAAATCGCCTTAACTAAGAATATATAAAATCACGCAACGATTCTGTCCTAGTCAATTTAGTATCGACAGTAAACACAATTATGACGGCAATCATGCTTGCATGTCATATCTACGAAAAAGAGGTATCAACCGAGTATACTTACTTTATTAAATAGAATATTCGTGATCACTTTGATGCAAGCAATCTAATAATAGAACCCTTAACTTCATTAAAATCCTGTCTTTGAAATAGATCTAACGTATCTTATAATGACTTTCCAAAGGATGAAGGGATCCCACTTTTTAAATAGAACTAACACAATACACCTCGTGAGTAAATATGAAACAGGTCAACCCTGAAGTAGTGATGTCAATACGCTCATTATTATCGATAGGCTATAAAATGTCCAACTATACAACCACAAGTAGGTAATACTAGGTATAGCTACTACTTTATGACTTAATTTTTATACAAGAAGGATATGCAGATGGCAAATACGTAGGTGATGTAGTTAATTAAGAAAATATGCAATTCAACGGAAATCCGATCTTACACGAGAATAGCTAAATTATACTTTAATGTCATTCACATTTTGTCAATAGCGGGAGTGATTTAAGTTTTACTTTGATTTGTTTAAATTCGCCGTCAATTTTGCGTTTGCAAATTCATTCGCCAACAAAAATTGCAAGGTGTTTCAATGTAGTCCTACTTGGCAGCAACAGAGTGTATAGTTAATACTCGTACAATTCAAGGTATTATTCTTCGGCCGCATTGTTGCTTACCATCATGTGAGATTTTAGGTCAAATGTCTGCCTATATTTATTTATTACTATAAATATAATAGATTAGTTATTATTGTAGTTTATAAATCTACAGCTTCTATTTAATCCCTGTCCGTTAATTATCTAGACAATTCTTAAAATAAAATATCGACATCAATACTACCACATCGCTATACCAAAGTCTGGTATTGGGAGATAGCGGCCACTGAACTGTGATACAGAATTCTATTAGCTCAGATGTGATGAGGCGGTGTTACCATTCTATTGTTCCTGGTGAACGTTCCTTTATAGATTGGCCACTTCAATATTGATAGGGTAGCAATACTGGTGACATCAGTTATTACTTCATATCGATCTTATTATTAAAGGTGGCATTATAATTCTTATTATTAGGAGCCTGTTGTGTCCCACTGCAGGGCAAAGGCCTTCCTACTCTTTCTCCACTCTCGACGATTTTGGGCCACTGCCTCCCAGTCTTCTCGATAGAAGTCCAGCTCGTCACGCCACCGCCTTCTGGGTCTACCGCGTGGTCGTTTTCTATTTAAAGGTGGAATCAGCAACTTTTAAATTTATTAGCATAGTATCGCTGAGAAAATGATTGAAAAATGTAAACAAAATGTTTACTAAGGTTTTGTGATACACCTGCAATAACTTTTTGCAGGTAAAAAAATAGCTAGTAGAAGAAAAACTCAAGGATTCACAAAAATACAGTGTTCTTATTCAGAGGAGCAAAGTTTTACATAATTGTAATGTTATTTTCTTCATAGTCGTAATCGTCGCAAAATTCAGGTGTAAATGATCATTATGTGGATTGAAATACTCACAACGAATTCTTTGCAATTTTGGAGTTTGCCATCGCTTTTCCATTTCGCACACTTGCAAACATCGAACCACTATTGTATAGATTTCCTCGCGATTAAGAGGACTGTACTCAAGTTTTTTTACAAACTTTTCTCCACTCGGCAATCGCGCCTTTTTAGGGTTCCGTAGTCCGACAAGGAACCCTTATATGATCGTTTAGTCCGTCCGTCCTAGTCTGTCACAGCAGAATATCTTCTACGTTTATTGACTGATTTGCATGTAACTTGGTTCGAGGATACTTCACATATAGATCTCATTTTTAAAAATACAAAAAAATTAAATTACCCCTTTTTAAGGGTACCTCCCCATACATGTAAAGGGGGGCGTGAATTATTTTTTTGAGTGCACCCCCTTGTGTGGGGTATCGTTGAAAAGAACTATGAAAATAAGATAGGGTTTTTATAAAACACTTTTAATCAGCTTTACCATTTGCGAGATATAGCCCGCCAGAGTCGTTTACACGGTGTCCCCCTGTAATTTCTATAGTCTTGGACCTATAAACTTCAAATCACTCACGTAAAGAAACAGCCGCGAAAACTCTTATTTAAAATTGTTTCGGGTATCCTGTAATGAATACTTTTGAAATTATAACCAAAATAAAAATATATACTTTTTTGCCTATACTGTCTAATGTTTTAAGTTAATGGTACGGAACCCTTCGCGCGCGAGTCCGACTCGCGATTGGCCGGTTTTTTAGTTATGTATGGAACATAAAACTCAATAATATCTGTCAAGTCCGACCTGATTAGCCTACTTCCCATCACACAACATAAATATCATAAATCACACATACTAGCCAATGACATAGTCCAATTACGAAGAAGCATTCATTATGAACTGAAACTGTTTCTAACAAGCGCTGATTCATTAAAATATTTCCGCTGGCAGAATGATCGTAATTGAGTTAGGTATCAGTTGCCTTGTTAAGAAACTGATAAAGTTAATAAAGTTGTTTTGTTACTTAGTTTAGTAAATGACCTTTTGCCAACATGAAGAAATTAGCATTATACATACCAGAATTGTAACGATTATGAATTTGAATATCAAAATTCGTAATGAGATTTCAAGGTCATATTTTGTGATGAGCACAAGCACAACATTTTTTTAAATATTGGACGGCATCACGTACATTGCTCAAATTCTAAAGTAAGTACCTAGCATAAGCACTTGTGTGTTGAAAATATGAAACAACGGTGGTATCACAACAGCCAGACCCGAGACAATATAGAAAATGTAATTACTTATATTGACCGTGGATCGAACCCGGGACCTCAGAGATGGCGACACCTTGAAAACCGGTGTGCGAGCCACTCGGATACGGAGTTCGTTTAAATTAAATAAAAGCATTATTTCCGATTTCCTGTCATTAAAAAAAAGCTTTTAGGATATTCCTAACTTATTATTATAAGTAAGGAAAATAATCAAGTAATCAATCACAATCGTACATAAATGAAATTTAGGTATGAGAATAACTGACTGGCAAATAAAAAAGAAATTTTAATATAACCCATGCCCCAATGGGTCTTCTGTATTTAACTATTTTATGCTCTTGCACTGATTCAGTACAGTATACTGCGTGCCATCCATTCAAACTTTGATGAATGTGAGGTTTGATGTGAAACACTAAACTTAATAATGTTATTTTTTGGTTGATGTCGGTTGATAAAAACATTTTTATGACGCATTAATTAGTTTATAAATAATATTTACAACAACATCAGGCAAGCTATCAAAAACTACATTATTAAAATAGTACCAAATAAAATTATTGGAGCTATTAAGACACTAAAAGAAGGGAGGCCACCCTTTAAGACTTTATAGTCAAATACCTCATGACTGAGGGTCGTGAATCGTGAATCATTATTTGGAATGAAACACACACAACGATTTTCTTAGCACTTTTAATGCCATTTAAAGCTTTGTACAAATTTAGTAGCACAGGCCAGGGATCGAAGTCACGATCCCACTAAAAGTACCTAGTAGTTTTTTCCTCTTTTGGCTTTCCGTTAGGGGAACCATACTTAGAAATATATATATTTCTTTTGATCATTAAATCATTTAATAGACTTTAAGCGTGCGGCAACCTAGGGAAGCTAATAGCTTTTTGGGAGAGCCTGGGTTGGTTGGAGTAGAAGGATACACACACAATACGTACAATGGCCCAATCAAGCGGCTAAGTGCAAAAAAAGCCCAGCAATACTAACTACTAACTAATAGACTATTTATCGCTCCGAACCTACTTGAAAAGAGAGGAAAGGCGGCTACTCCATCGTCAAGAGCCTACCTCTTATGATTATATTACTTGTCCGCAGGTGATAGCAGCAAGAGCGTTAGCAGAGAGGGAAGCGAGGGAGGCGAGGGGGGAGCTAGAAGACGATGAGGATGAGACCCTGCCCACCATCAGGGTAGGGCTGGTGGACGCGGATGGCCACTACACAGACGTCGAGCCGGATCTGTGAGTAGCGAAGCATTGATATATTTTTTTACTGCCATAGTTAAGTGGCGGCTCCCTTTATAAAGAGTATCTTTAAGAAGTGTACTCAAGTTAGCTCATGGTCTACACATTCCAAATTTATGTATAGTGTTCTTCAAACATTCGCCTAAAATCTGCATAAAACAAAAACATAATTCGTAAAGTTAAGTTTTTTTGCTTAGAAAACGATGAGTTTCAATATTTATACTACGTATTGCTGCTAACTTACTTGAGCTTTTGGCCTGAAAAAGCCTCTTACAGAAGGTCCTTCAATTTAATTAGTGAATATACATAAAGGGTATTTTATTACAGTCTATATTTTCCTCAATAATTCACGAAAAACAGATTTATGACATACGCCGTTTCATTCTGAGCCAAACTGGCTTCAAGCAGGCTAAGCGATATAGAAGCGTGTTGCTGCTGTAGTAGAGTATATCTATAAATGAGGGGTCAGCTCCCCGCGCGGGGGTAAATGTCAAAATCATTTTTTAGGGAGCCGGCTCTTAAGCGATGAACTTGGGCAATACCTTCACATCATGAAATATCGACGTGTAGACGTCACAATGCAGTTCTTGATCAACCCATCATCATTGGATCAATCATCATTGGAAGACAACGTCTATGAAATATCGATATTTATAGCGGATGCTAACTAAACCTTAATACTGCCAAATAGTAGACTTTTTTATTATATTCCACGCCTCTTATTAGTTTCTTGTCTTATATCAGCATCTAGACCAAACAATTTTCTATAAACAAACTAATAAACTTTTAGCATAATAACTAGACATGGTGGGTGGGAGAAACTTCTGCGTGAGCTCGCTCTTCCGTCGACTCTGTCGATGCAACATTAAATCTAGAATCAAGAGTAAACTCATTCCAAATAAAATAAATAAAACAATGTTAAATGAAAATTAATATTGATTTTACCTTAAAAACAACGCTTCAAATACATTTCACAAAAATGCTTTGTCTGTGGTCGAATGCACACGTCAACATAAAACAATAAGAGCATTAAAATTCGTCCGGCTTTAAAATTATTTAAACCGTTTATTAATGCATGAAAAAATCTGAAATATCAGGTCAAAAACAGAAAGCTTTGCTGTGTATTTCATTGCGTATTATAGCAAAAACGCATTGTACAAAACGACAAGTTTGAAATTGGATATCAGTTTCGTTGCATCAGTGTTGAAATTATATAAAGAATTTGGTCAAATCGTGGTGATACCGACATTTCAAATTAATAAAGAGGATATCAATAGAAAACCAGCCATGTTCGAATCGGATTTTTGTAATAGTGGCAGCATTATCAACTGTTTTGCTATCATACAGCAAGAGATACGGCTGTATCTAAATACGAGGGTCAAACTGAAAGTTCTTAGAAAATCAAAAACTGATTACATTAGCCAGTTATTAGTTTTATTATATCTTTTCAAAATATTGTCCATTGACGTCAATACACCGCTGCATGCGATGGAACCACTGGGAAAAGCACTTTGCCCACTCGTCCTTAGGGGTCTCTTCAATGGCATCGCGATACGCAGCCACCGCTTCTTCAGCATTCATAAACCGCTTTCCTTTAAGTTTTTCTTTAATTTTTGGAAATAAATAAAAATCACAAGGCGCGAGGTCGGGGCTATACGGCGGGTGACCCAGTAATTCAACGTTTGATGTCGCCAAATAGTCGATCGTTCGCTTGGCGGTGTGCGACGAGGCGTTGTCGTGGTGAAGGAGGATCCTACTGCGAGGTCGTTTCTCTCGAACTTTTTCCAAGACAAGTGGCAAACAATTGGTAGTGTACCATTCTGCAGAAACTGTTTTTTGATCCTCTAACACAATTGTTGCGAAATGACCTATCCTTCCAAAGAACGAGGCCACCATTTTTTTTCCCGCACTTCGATCTCTCTTCACTTTAGTTGGCAACTCCTCGAAAGGAAACACCCACTGAGCAGATTGTCTTTTGGTTTCAGGATCATAACAGTAAATCCAGCTTTCGTCACCTGTTAGTATGTCGAACACAGCATTTGAGTCACCTCCGTTAAATCTTTCAATCATTTTACGGCACCAATCCACACGATGGAGTTTTTGAGCCTTAGTCAAATTATGAGGTATCCACCGGGCGCAAAGCTTCCTGACCGCTAAATGTTCGTGGAGGATTTTGTGCACTTGACTCATACCGATGCCTAAGCTTGTCCGAATCTGCTGATAGGTCACTCTTTTGTCAGTCTCTATCATACGCCGCACAACACAGATGTTATTTTCAGTCGTCGCCGTAGGAGGCCGTCCCTCACGTACATCATCAGTGAGATTAGTGCGACCACGTTTAAACTCATTAAACCAGTTGTAAACAGTCGCACGAGATGGGGCTTCATCGTGAAAGGCCAATCGTAGTCTATCATAACTTTCTTGTTGACTTAAATGACATCGAAAGTCATAAAAAATCATTGCACGAAAATTTTCTCGTGTTAAATTCATTTTGACGTGACACAGACAATTTTCAATTTGCCGCCAAGTCGTAAAACAAATGACAAATGAATGAAATATATACTCAGTAATATTGGCAAAGAGTTCTATTTTCAAATTTTAGAATATTTTTTTTATTATATTGTTTATAAGTGGCCAATTCTAAGAACTTTCAGTTTGACCCTCGTAACTGAAATTTCAAACATTTTGATACTTTTAAAGTTTCGTTTATCTCTGGTAGGTAATCCTGATTCCTAAGTTTTACTCAAAGATATTGCATTAACTATCAAAGTAGAATACATTTTCAAACGAAAATTAACTGTAATTTGAAATCGTGAAACTGTTTGGGTATTTCATCAAAATTAAGCTATTTGAATAAAGGTATTCATTTAAATCACTGAGCAAAACGAATTTCTAGGAAAAAATTTTTTTGCTTCATTCCGAGTAAAATGCCTAAAATGTCACTAGGCTTAGTGAAAGACAAATAGACGGACAAAGGTGTCTTAGTATTACGGTCCCGTTTTTACCCTTTAGTTTCGGAACCTTAAAAGGTGATCAGAACCTGGAAGATAGATAGAATACACTAGTTTAGTCTCTTGCCTATACATTTGCCTATATCTTTGCATTTACCCTTTGCCTAGTAGGTAGTCCTTAAAATTCGTTGTCTGATAACAAATATTTTCCTTTGATCAAACTGTAGTAACTAGTTTCAAGAAATAATTCAGTGAAAAACTAATCTTTATCTGGATGCTCAAGAAAAGGCTTTCCATTTTCCGTATAGCTCTAGAGAGCTCTTCTTCAACCCTCCACTGGATTGAGAGATGCCTTGTTTTTGTTTCCAATAGCTTTGATATAGTCTTGATCTAAAGTTCGTTTTTCTTTGCGTGTCAAACATTGTAAACAATCTTTTTATGACTTTTAAAACTAATTAATACTGTTTAAAAAAATACTTACTAATAGATCTAAAACAGCTGCATAATATTAAACTATAAACTACCATATCAGGATGTAATTTTTGTGTCTATCTTATTTTTAAATAAATAATTTCGTTTACAAAAAGGAAAGTCAGGATTGTCTACAATGTTGGACAAGCAATGAAAAACGGACTTTAGCTGATTCAAGAGCGAGATATAAACAAAATATGGAATGAAAAAATATATATTTATGTGCGAATACTAAACGTGTAGCAATAAAGAGTCTTGTATTAATTGTCAAAATATTTTAATTGTTATTTCATTACGGGATTATGCTACCATGTGCGTTTTAAACAATATATTCAAAATCTTTTTTACGGTTACTTTCGGTATTTACTACTGGGCAAACATTGATTAAGCATTTTCTGTTAATACTTATAGCTTGGACTACATCCAGTGCTTAATCCTATTTAAATGACAAAGGATCGTTAGTCAAACGTGAAATATCGAACTATGCTTGAAACAGTTTTCATAGAACTCACAATTTAATTCCCCATTTTTCCTCGGGACTTTCAGTTTAGGAACAATAGCGACAAACTAGGAACGGAATGAATCACCAATAAAACGTATCTTATTAACAACCACGCACTCAATTCAAAACGCATTTCAAACCACTTCATCATCTCGTTAATTAATACCCATAGATCTTACACATCGGTAACACAATACATCCATTCGCCCTGCAGCTTTGTACTACGCATCCGATCCACGACTCCTATCAATCAATATCTTCACAAAGAAATTAATTTAGCCCTTCACAAGTCCCTAACCATTGACTATGTTAATGAGCTAACTGTATATGAGAGGCATCACACTCAATAATTGGTCTTAGAATCTTAATTGCGCAAGATTCGAATTCACGATTCTTGTCTTTATTTTCCTCTCCGACCATAACTTAGTGACCTCTTCTATCAACTTTTTTATGATTATCTCCTATTAGAGAGTGGCTAGCGATAGATCTTCCATATTTGGTTTTAGCCTGTCAATGAACGTCATGATTGGTAATAGTTTTTTGACGCGTCCAATGCGTTTTAGTGTCATCGTTGATCGTTCGAAAGTATTAACACACTAATCCATTGTGTAAATGTTAGAGCTTATTTAGTTTAATGGATTTAGCTGATTTGACTGTTGATATTGTCATGTTAAAATTAACAACATTTTAATATGACATTATCACTCGCTTTCGTCTATTGCTGCGAAGATTCCAAGAATGGAAAGTTCTTTTAATCGAAATGTTTTATCTGTAACATTTTTATTTATATTATAGTAAAAAGTAGCAAATATATTAACTTCAAAGGCATTTTACTCGGAATGAAGCAAATATTTTTTTTCCTAGAAATTCGTTTTGCTCAGTGATTTAAATGAATACCTTTATTAAAATAGCTTAATTTTGATGAAATACCCGAATAGTTTCACGATTTCAAATTACAGTCAATTTTCGTTTGAAAATGTATTCTACTTTGATAGTTAATGCAATATCTTTCAATTCTTATTTCAATATCTTTACATCCATGACTTATGTACACAAATGGTCGTGCTCATCACACAAACATTTGCCCTTTGCGGGATTTGAACCCGCGACGTCTGGTTTTGTAGTCTGGAGCGCGGACCACTACACCAAGACGGTCACCAATTTACTTAGGACCAAAATGCAATTAAATAGTAAGTAAGATGTTGCCGAAGTTTTGCACTGAATGCCTGCTATTCCACTTCATAATTCTTTCTTTTGAAATTTTTGTATAATTTATTCTATGGTGCGATATAAACAAATCTATCTAAAGCTGGATAGTTGCGAAACTTCTCATTATTTCCTTTCGATCACTTAGCTGAGATATTGACGAACAAACAATCTTATCCAAAAGACTCTGTTGCCAACCGTTAGGCGATTGAGCCATAACAAACAATGTCGACATTGACAATAGAACTCTAAGGGCCAACAATGACTATAATCAAGCCATTTGTTCTACTTACGATTGGTGCTTATCCCTTCACCTATCACGTTTCCATTTCGGATTGCTAAACCATAAGATATAATGATAGGCCATTAGTGGTGGTAGGGGCTCTGTGAGAGCGGACGGTTTTTGCCCAGGATGCTATAGATTTCATGTAGACCTACCGCATAGTAAAGAGTTCTTAGCTGGTGGTCCCGGTAAGCACCCGGGATATTAAAGTATTATATCACCTCCGAACTACTCCGAACAACTAGGTAGTCTGTGGGTAGATGGAAATTTTGAAAAATGGTCCCTTGTCACTAAAAACGTTAAGACCAACGAACTCAATAGTTTTCTGACGACTGACTGACGTTCAATTGTTTTCCACGCCAGGCCACGCAGACTCTTCCATTAAGTCTCAGGATTCATTTTATACAGATTACAGACTAATGTCATCCTTGATCACCTAAATCAAGATATCGTTTCTGTGAATAAACTCAACGAGAAAAAGAATCATGGCGGACTGAACGCTTTATACCTAAGGGATTCCGGAGCCTCTCGACTCTCGATTGAAAAGTGTTAATAAACAATCCAAAATGTTATTTCCCCAGCAAGTAATCCGCTGTCAGTGGCACCACACCGTCCGTGTTGCGTCAAGCCCAATAACCTACATAAAGGGCGTCCAGTTTTTAGAGCGGAAAGCTCTAATGCAAGATTAATTGTTGCCTGCGAACACTCAGCACGCGAAAACCAGACCAGTGTGTGCTGGAATTCAGTACAATTAAGGTACATACGACAACCCGTCAAGAGGAACATGGTAGCATCTTATGCTGTTGTGATAGGGGAGATTTCGCAACGAAATAGGCACTCTGATGTGCTGGCTACTGTGTCTTTTTGAAAAATCTATCATCGATACAGGTATAAAATCTAATAGGATCCATATTTTTCGAATTTAATAATAAAGCTATTAAAATTCAGATACCTATATTAGTAACCATTAAGAAGTAAAGTAAAAAGTAAAGCTAGCCTAGACGAGGATAGATCCTACTGCTGGGCAAAGGCCTCACCTCAACTATGAGGAGGTACGAGCAATATTTCACCACGCGGGCTCAGTGCGGATTGGTGGAGGTGTGTCTTTAAGGAGAGTGACCAACCTTACTGTCAGATGTTATCAAGCCGCCCTAGGGCCTCTGACTAGGTTTAACGACTAATATCAACTGATATTAACCGGGACCAACTGCTTAACGTTCCTTCTGGAGCACGGAGATTCTTGTCTTGTATGTCACTTATATGGTCGGAATGGTCACCCACCCAATCACGACCGCGCTGTGGGTTGCTTAACTTTGGTATCACTAACAAAGCGCTGTAACCATTACGCGTAGTGAAACGGGTCCTTAGACGGAGACCAAGAGAGGACACTAGCGGGCGCGGCAGACCACCGCAACGCTGGACCGATGATATCCGACGACACGCAGGCCTTGACTGGATAAGTCGGGCGCAAGAGCGCCAGGAGTAAAAGAAGAGGGATGAGGCCTATATCCAAGACTCCATAACCACCATGATGGTGATCTTAGTAGAGACCCGTCATTGAGATCTTAAATAGGTTCTATTTGAAACAATGACACTTACAAAATAATTTTGCTTAGGCATAACTCGATGCGTTTTTGAGTCGACTAATTCTTATTTGAAAAAGTGCATTTAGTGCATAGTACTCTCCATTTTACCGCAAAAAAAGAACAAATGTTCTACTGGCCCAAACCTTGTACAACGAATAATTAAAATAATATGATTAATTCTACACCACACCTGAAAATTTTGTTTACTGTTTTAACCTGTAATTTTCAGACGCAGTAAGTGATTCCCGTTACACCTTTCAATGAAATTCATTTTTAAGTCTATGTGAAACCGCCAATCTTCCTCCCATGACTTAAGATAAGCTGAAATAGTTTTTTCTTCGCTAACTAATTACTAATTTAAGAACAAATTAAAGGTACCGTTTGCTCTCTTTGTAGTGTGTCGCCCGGAAAATGGATCTGTTGTTTGTTTGTTAAGTTCGTAACTTACAAATTAGAAAGTTAAGTCTGATGGTAGTTAAAATGGCTCTTTACAATTGTTAAAATGATTTTATTTACAACTTATTCTGAAATTATTGAAGATTTAGTTTAAGTCTGCATTCTTCGTACGCGAGTTGAAGTGGAAGAGTGGAATTCGTACGGCTGAAGTGGTTCCTAAACAATATGATTTGGATATTTTCAAGGAAAGAGTGAATAGTCTGTTACTAGTCATGACCCATCCTTGGCCGCATCATCACTTACCATCTGGTACATATGGACTCTGTTTATCGGTAAGGGGGAGACCAGAGAAGAACTTATGTAATTAAAAGGTTTATTTTAACTTTTGTAAAAATATAATAAAACAGCTTTTATTTCAGTAAATCTTCCCAGATAGTCTTCCCAGTAAGTAAATCCCAGTGTTGGGAATGACACGCTACTTCTCTGTTATAACATAATTATATAGGTTACATAAGCGATCATCGACTTAAGCTAAATTACACCAAAAGTGTGTGTGTGTGTGTGTGTGTGTGTGTGTGTGTGTGTGTGTGTGTGTGTGTGTGTGTGTGTGAATGTGTGTGTGTGTGGTGTGAATGTTCCTATTACTGTGTGTACGTGTCTGCTAGTCAGTCGTATATCTGTGACAAGCATGGAAAGAAAGGTAGAGAATATATGGAAACATATTTGATTCATAAACTTCTCGTTGTGTTTTTGTTTCGATGTGCGAATTCGCTCCGACTGAAGTATATTGAAGGTTGGACAAATACTCGTACAAACTTTGATTTGCATCGATGTTTTAAAAATTCGGTAAACTGTAGTTTGGGCTCAAACGAAATTCTGTTTTGAATCAGTTGAAACGTTTCAGTTAACCTAGATTTTCAGTTGTTTGTTTATAGTGCCAACAGAAGTTTTAATATTGTAACTGATCCATACTACTTCTAACGTAACATAACAAAAATACAAGAAGAACGGCAAAGTTCTTTGATGCTCAGCCCCAAATGCTGGAATGTTTTAGTCTTTGGTGAAAAACCTAAAACTGTATGGAGGAAAAAATTATATAACTGACATTGAACGACACTTTATTTGGTACGTTATGTCGGACTGACATTTAAACAATACATGATCCGGTCAACATTGAAGTTTGATATAAAACATATTCTCTATGTTTGACTGATACGTCAAAATTGACGTCGTTCGTTTTGTTTTTGCATCCTTAAAGACGTTTATTTTTTAAATTTTAATTCCCTGCTTTTTAAAATACCATAAAATAATACAAAAGCCCGCTATTAAAGTGATATATATATATATATTTCATGTGTCTTACTTAGTACGGTGTCTCTATCTATTTGGTCGATTTATGCAAATCTTCTTTAAGAAAATTGTTTGTTCGTTATTCAACCGTTGAAGTTTGGAAATAAACTTCATTTCAACTTCGTAACTTCATAGCACCTACCTTCCTTCGTTAAAACTTGTCTTTTCGCTAAATTCCCGACAAACTGTCAATTGCAGTAACTCGGAATGGGGTTTGTCTGCAACTAACTAGACTAGATAGGTACATGGAAGTTTAGTTCTGAGAAAACGATTGTCTGCGAGTTATAATTAACTAGGTTTAACTTATAGGAGTTTTCCATTGCACCTAACAATCTCCGAAGATTTGTCTGTTAGCACATAATGTGTTTCACGTTTATATTTATAATAATTGTGGAAACTTGTAGATGGCCTTACTCTTCTACTGTATTAAATATTCAATTGACAACATTTCATTTTTGTAAAGGTACTAAAACTCAAAAACCAGATAATCAAACAGACGTCAGTTATTTTTTTAAATTTAGAATATGGCAAAGGCGCGAAGTCGTCACATCCTTACTCTTGTACTTACGCTCTTTTAGAACTGACAGTTTTTAAAGAATTTAATTCAAGGGGAATAAATGGAATGAAATGAAAAAGAAAAAATACGTATGTCTTCTTTTTTGATGTACTACAAGGAAAAAAATAAAAATGTTCATGTAATTTTTTTGAAATGTTGTCAATTCCTAGCTGTAAGATTCCCGAAAACTGTTAAATAAAAATAAATAAAATAAAATCATTTTAGAACTTAAGCAACTTGTTTGCAAGTTTTTACTAAATTAAATTTTCACTGGATGACACAGTTGATGAGTTTTTGTAAGCGAAATTTAATTAAATTACATTTACATATATTATTAAATACATATATGTATATTTACATAAAAAATAGTTCGAACAATTACCAACTAGCTATGCTATGGCAACGAGGATCCGGGATAAAAATAAACCGGAATAGTGGCAAGTAAAAGTTTTGACGACCGTCTTGGTGTAGTGGTTCGCGCCCCGGACTTCTGAACCAGGCGGTTGCGGGTTCGAATCCCGCAAGGGACAAACGTTTGTGTGATGAGCACGAGCATTTGTACCTAATTCTTGGATGTTTATAAATGTATATAAGTATGTCTATCCGTTTCCTAGTCGCCATAGCACAAGCTCACGCTTAGTTTGAGGCTAGGTAATTGGTGTCTTTGTTGAAACAAATTATTATTATTAATGTAGGTAGTACAGTGGGCCCCGCATCAAATTACCCAAATCTGTCAAAATATCTCAAATCATATGGAACTCTATGTGATCAACATAAGGTTGAAACATGGTTGCCGAAATTTGACAGATTGGTGTTGGTTGATGCGGGGCCTGTCATGCCATATCCTTATTATGCATTTGCGCTCGAGAGCCCAGGGTCCGCTTTGGAACATGGTCCAGGATATGACAGATCAGGTAACTGCAGTAGAACGACTGCCATCTGACCTCCACGACCCTGTTAACAGGGGAACCTGAGTAACTTGAATCACGGCTTAAACATTCAGCCACCTGAATGTGCAAATTTCCTCGCAATGTTTTCCCTTACCGTAAGAGCATTGGTTTTTTAAACGACCATTGTATATAAATCAAAAAAATATATTGGTACATGGTGTCTTTAAACTTATTTTAAGAAATTAGCTACTTACTATTTGAATCAATGCTTTTGGAACTTTCCATTCGTCATTTGAATGAGTAACATTGTATTTTAAACACCAATCAAATTGGAAATAAACTAATGCTTGCGAACTGTCATGAGTTCAGTGACTGTCCATATACATACAGGGTGACTTAAGAAACTCAAATGTAATAAAATGGAGGTAAATTAAGTCCTTAGTTAGAAGCAATAATTGATGCAAGCCGATTCCTTGACTTGTTTAAAAGCACTAGCTGATTACCTTAAGAAAATGGAAAATTTGTTTATAAGTAGTAGTAGTAGTGATGTGATTTTTGTCGTCACTGACATACACTTGAGCAGAGGCCTTTTTGGTACCAAAATATTTGTTTTAATGCACTGAATCAAGATTTTTGTGCTAAATATATACTTTTTCTTTCTTACAGATTTACAAAGTTCTGCTTTTGAAGTAGTTTGTAAAATATTTTTTTATATGACACTGTTATAACAGCGTAATGGAGCTTTTCAATGTTGACTACGTTTTCCCTTTTTCTATATGTTTAACTTATTCAAACGGGGTTCCTACTAGGGAGAACTGAAAAGCACAAAAAACTTACAATTCCTTTCCCAAGGTCCCCATTACCTAATTATACGTTTATCACCTGCCTATAAGGATACGGCATTTTTTTCCGCCAAACTTCATTAATTTGCTTCAAGTCAAACCTTGAATCCTGCATACACATAAAAGTGCCACGTGCATCCAACACCTGTGCCCTAGAACCTGATGCAACTGACCTCTTAATGCGCAGTTAAACTTAGCACACGTTTAAAGTCCGGGTTAACGATTAAATAAAATGTGGTCATTGGCTTTGATCATAGCCTTGATTCCCTTTCATAAAAACACAATATAACTACATTTTCGTTTTGATAGTTATTGGTCAAATAATATAATTTATTAAAATAAAATATTTATTAAAATTTGATAAAGATGATGACATTTTAAAATCAGTCGAGCTGCGTTTTATCCATTTATTTTTTTATACGAAATGCGTTTCATTAAAACACAATTTTACGGATTACTTCGCGATTTATTTACATTTTATTTTAAACCTGACGTTTCGAACACTTTACAGCGATCGTGGTCACAGTCCCCTGTTAGTCTCCCTGTGACCACGATCGCTGTAAAGTGTTCGAAACGTCAGGTTTAAAATAAAATGTAAATAAATCGCGAAGTAATCCGTAAAATTGTGTTTTAATGAGTTCAACAATTCGCGTAAACGTAAGAAACAAATACGAAATGCGTTTGCTCTTGACTCTAGACTAAGCCAGACGTGGCGCAGGCAGAGTCGATGATGGAGCGAGCTCACCCAGAAGAAGCCTGTTCACTCTGAGTTTGAAGGTCTTTGGGTTGTAATCCGTTGAAAACACTGGCGGGTAGTGAGTTCCACAACTTAGCTGTGCGCATTATACATGTTGATAAGAAGCGGTTAGTTCGGTAAATATGCAAATTTTAATCTGACTTTTGAAAATACCAGCCCTAAGTATGAAATCAAAATAACAAAAGCTCGCGCTGCTGGCTGAGGATAATTACGACCCCGTTGAACCTCACACCATAGTCATTCAAAGGTTAAAAATTATTAAGTATTACTTAATATTTGTCGACAATAATTTAAATTAGGTTAAGTTATAGTTTATTGTTAAGTTAAGCATATAGGCTATACTGTCGCATTGGGTCAATCCTGTTATGATAGTGTAAGTTTGATAAATAAATATTATGACGCTGCTTGACCAACTAATAAGTATTTAATACGTCCTAAATTAATAGGTACGTCCCTAAACTTAATTAATTATTAGAGGACAAAATAAGTTCGCAGACAAAACAAGATCAATCATTATTTTGATCCAGAATAAACAAGCCCGCTCGTTGTTTACAAAATAAAGCTGCAAAAAGTCGCAGTGTATAAAAAGCTTTTTTAGCGTATTAAATGTTGGGCATTAAAATAAGGGAGAAAACTCCTTAGTTATTACTCAGCGTAATCTAATGGAAAATTTGTTGATAATTAAGTTGGCGAAGTTATTGCAGACTTGCCACTCAATCGGCCCTTCGAGTTTAAAAACTGCGTATATAGGATGTCCAAAATATGTAGGAGAGATAATCCATTGAAATAACCCTGTGACTTGTGACCAAACAGGTCTTAATTATTTCATATATATTTTTACTTACACATGCATGAACCTAAATAATCGAATTGGCTCTCTTTTATTTTGTAAGTTTTTTTATAAAAGTCACACCGTATGTCTCTATACTATTTTCGAAACTAAAACAGTCACATTTATACAAAAGATAAATACTTTGAATAATATTATGAAATCAATATTTTGAAATCGGGTTTTAACGAAATATTCTGATTGAATATTGCATTATTTTTAAATTTGTAAAAGTAAAATGTTGATATAGCTAATGCAAACGAAAATAAAATGCCTAAAAATGGCTTTAATAAAATAGAGAAAGCCAATCTGCAGTAACAAGATATTTTGACGACCGTCTTAATGTCGTGGTTTGGGCTCCGAACTACAAAACCTTGGGTTGTGGGTTCAAACCCCGCTGGGGCAATGTTTTGTGTGATGAGTACGAGCATTTATGCTTGAGTCATGGATGTTTATAAATAACGTCTTTAAGTATGTCTATCATTTATTCTAGCCGCCATAGCACAAGCTTGCGCTTAGTTTGGGGCTATATAATTAGTATGTATGTATATTGAAAATTGTTGTTTATTATCTTTAATATTTGAGCATCCTGTAGCATGTAATATAACTCGGGAAACGGTGTAATTCCACATAAAGCTTGCCTCCTTTTACTGTTGTCAGGTACACGGATATCTGCTTAAGAATATTGAATTAGTTATAAGACTGTTGGTCTTGACCAATATAATATCACAGAATAAATAATAGTACACGTCCAATATTGATCGTATAGGATTATTGTATATATTATCTAATATTTTTTTGCGTCCTCACCTTTGTAACTAAGCATAAGAAAAGTCTAAATGTATACACATAAGTTATACAAACAAATTGCCACAGCCTAGCGATATAATCAGAATCAATACATAATGTAAGTGAATATTAGATAATATTATTACTTAAAAACATTAAACTAATCAGAGCTCTGGATAAACATTACCTTCTGACGCATTCAGGTAAAAAGCCACCACAGGTACCACTAGGCCGGGCAACAGCGCAGCAGGTCAGCATACATCGGCAGAGCTGATGATGACAATGTCGACCCGAATGATAGTTCATGTTTGGCTTCAGGTAGTGCTGAAACCAAACAAGTGCTTGCAGTAATTGCTTCGGTTCGTCATTGTTGTTCAAGAAATGCTGCCAAATTCTGATATATCCATATCATAATATGTATTGCCAAATTCTGATATATCCATATATAATATGTGTAGCAACCCTAAAAGTCTACTATGAAATATTCCAGAACTTCTTTGTTTTAAATGTGAAGTCAAGACTACATAGTACTGTTTTGTTTTGTTCAGATTAACCGTCCCCGGCCAGACGATGATACAGTTACCAAGTGACAAAGAAGATGACGAAGAAACTGGAACTCGGTTCAGAAGAACCGGCTCCGAACGCCTTCGAGACGGTGCCAAAGCCTTACTCCGACGAGTGGAGTCCCTCAAAACGAGGAGAAGAAAACGACAGAACAGAACAGAAGTTATCGTCTCCTCTCCCCACTTTTTAGACACCCAAACTGATAGATACCCAGATCTAAACTACATAGACATGACGCCAACAACACCAACGGCATTCCCTTTCCCAGACTTTGCCAGTTCACCAGCTCATGCGCCTGCAATCAGAACGCAACCTCCTTCACCCATGACCATAATGCCTCCATCACCTATTGCCCCTTTAGAGCAATCATTTGTTCTAAATGCCCCCTTTGGAGATGACAGTTCCAGCTACGCGTCAGATGGCAGTATGGGCTCCAGTAATAAAAGTAGCAAGTCAAAATTAGGAAGAGCGAAAAGGATATTTCATAGAGGAATCAAGAATGACGATTCGAGCGCGCTAAGCGATTCGGAATGTCAGCCGGCCAGTTGGAGACACAATTACTATAAGGAACATAATACTCATCATAATACAGAGGTAAATATTTTGTAAAATATATGTTTACACTTATAAAAAAAACAATACTAATGTACGAATAAAATAGTTGTGCTCGGCTAGAAAAATTGAAAATCTTACTTTTAGTGTTTGTATAGAGAAGAAGAGAAACGATGTGACATTGTTGAAACTATCTTTCAATTGCTCATGCATTCTCATTTTTGATACTTCAGACTGTTTTTGGCGAGATGATCTTTTAACGCACGCCCTAAATAACAAATCTTAAAAATTACTGCAAGATATCAGATCAACATAAAATCCATGATTGTTTTAATAATCTACTAAGTATAATAAAATCATAATAGCATGGTCCGCTTGCAACTTTGGATCACAAATCTAAAACAAACAACACAACGAAAAGACCGGTAACATGAATAACAATACACCTATTAATTTATCCTTTGCTTCAGGTATACGTAGAACCTCCATCACCAGTGGAACTGAAGCCAGATCCGGAGATCCTTCGGGAAGTGCAAAAGTCTCCTGGACACACGGCGCACCGGAGGCAGGCCATCAGGACCAGCTCACTCAACTTGGGGAAGGATGGACAAAAGTGAGTCGATTGATACACCCTAATATTATAAAGAGGAAAGTTTGATTTTTAGTTTGTTCGTATTAAACAGGTTCTGAAAGTACTGGACCGATTCGAAGGAATTTTTGAACAGAGACTTTTTGAGACTCTGGGAAGGACAGATGCTACTTTTTTTCGCGATAAAAACATCAGGGGGGTGAAATGGAGGATGACAGTTTTTATGGAAAATCCGACTTTTGGCGCGGAGAACTGGTAGTTTTTAGATAAACTATTTTGCTGAACATACAGGGTTCTATCGATATGCATCAGTGTACTGAAACTTTAAGCACGATAAGCCGTTTATCCTGCGCCTGATATCGCCACAACCGTCATGTCGAACTGCCGTCCCACGAGTTATGAGAGTGAAGGAACAGAAAGTGCTCCTGTGTATTGCGTACTATAACTCCCGAGCATTTGACTAATCTCTGTTGAGATTTAGATAAAGCTTTTTTATTCACCTAAAAACAATAATTTAACTTACTCAATTAGAATCAGATGGGAATTAATTAAAAAAAGCGTTTAAATTGTACTAAAGGTACATTTATGTGTAAAATTACGTTTACTCTAATGGCTTGACAAATTGGATTCCCGAAACGAGCACCCAAATGACAGATCCAATAACTAAGACTAATAAAACCATTTCCAAATTTACTCACATTAAGTCATCGCTGCTCCACTTAGCAAGTTTCAAGTTGCGGGAAACGCTAAGCTATTGGGAATCAGGGGAACTACCCTGTAAGCAGTTATACAAAATTTGACCCTAGTTGTATCCTTGCTTACGCTAAAATACAGACTAATAAGAAGGACGGCAATAGAGACGAAACTAGACAGGACGTCGTCTTGCATACAGTAGATCCTCATCTTCGTGTACGTTACTCAGTTCCAACCACGCTAACACTCAAACTTGTAACAAACTCGGGTATTAGTTGGAATTGAATAAGCGCCGAAATGTAGTGGCAATTAACTGTGTGATGTTCCAGGAATACATATTAAGTAATATGTCATGTTTATTATTCTTATCGCTTTACTCGATTAGCGTTCCAAACTCACAAAAAAAAGTTTATAATGGCATAGGGTTACTCAGCATTTAAACAAAAAATACCGTGCAATCGACGTTCATCTGGACATTGAAAAAAGTACTATCGTAATAAGAGAAAACCCTTCTTCAGAAGCAATTGGATCAAAATCAGATCCTATTCTAATTGCTGCTAGCATTAGCTGCACAAACATAAAGGACTTCAAAGAATTTCCATAGAAACAGTTAACTCAAAGATGTGAATACATTACCTATACTCGTAACTTACCAAGTCAATAAATAAATCCACGGCACGATTAGAACACCATTCAACCATACTATGTAGCCATATTTAAAAGCGTTTGCTAATTACCTTGCCTCATTATCTCAAACGAGTGTTTCTCGATAATAACGAATGGCGATGAGCACAAATGTCTTATTCGTATGCTAATGTCAAAGCGGTGCGCCACGTTAAGAGACTTGGTGAAATAATCGCCCCACTTAAAGAAATATTCCCACTTAAAGAAAAGTGAAGTGACTAGGTGGTAGAAATCGGGATTTGTGAAAGGGCTTAGGTCAAAAGTAAGTGTTAACGAAAGTGAATCAGTAATAAGTGTATGAAGTCGACGCTGACGAAGGCAATGAATAAGAAATATATATTCTAATAAGAACAAATAGTGTTAGGTTAAATACAATAAGTGCTTAAGAAAATTGTTTGATGTGCCGAACCTCTTTGAGTTTATACGTTTTGGATTCCAATCTTGCAACAGTAAGTAGTCTTAAAGGTAATCACTGCCTAGATATGGAAGATGATGACTCCGTTAAAATTGACAAGAAAGTTGTGGTGCGTGTCGTGTTCGTACGCTCGTAACGTGACGCCACATTATGAATAAAATCCAGGCAAGGTGCCTCCGAACTAATAATAATTCCTGCAATTAATCACTGCACTGTACTGGGGTCTAATCCAGCCCAGCAAACAGAAATGACACCAAATCCAGCTACAAATTGCCGCATCTTATGCAGGAGCTATAAATGCAATTTTACAAATACTGTCAATATTTGTTACAGATTCAGAGACCGGAGTTTGAAGAGGGACAAGTCAGCGTCGAGGAGTTCGGAGCTCGAAGGCAGCCCGAGCTCCAGGTCGCATGATGGAGATCAGGACGATGATGATGATAGCCTCGATATTAAGACTAAGAAGTAAGCAATCACCATCCATATTAATCAGTAGAGACTGCCTCAAGGCATAAAGTCTGCCAATGGTACTTCCATGTTTGTGCAATAAATTCAAAAATTTTGCTTAATGCTGGTAGTAAGTAATGGAAATTGGCCTCAAGTGGCTCTGGTAACTTTTTTCTCCAGACATATGTAAAGGTAAATCCCACTATAACAAAGGTATAATCTTACTAAATATCGAAACATAGTATAAATCTTAAAAAGTGTCACGTAGTTTCAAAGTTGTCAACTCATCACCAAATGGTTCTTATAGTCTGACAAGTTTGTACGCTACCATCCTGCGGTCGCCAGAAGTGAGGGACGAGGTACGCTTGACGTCAGTGGGTAACGGTAACGGGTGATGTTGCGGAGAATAGATTTTCTTTAACAATTGCAAGTGATTGGCGTTACCTCGCCCCTCACACGTATTGCAGGGTCCAAAGAGAATTTGCGCAAGAACTTGTTGGACTGTAATAGGGGGTTGCGTTTAGATCGAAACTTGAGAATATTCTTTGGTTACAGAAACAACATCCAAAGATGGTACTCGTTCAGGACAAGCGCTCTGAACGGCGGCCCCAAAGCAAACAACACGCTGCAGCCCACGACGCCGAACCAGAAGGACCCAGAAGCATACCGTTAGTAAATGATTGGATATTCTCATAAATCGTGTGGGGATACTACTCGATGTAGCTATAAATCAACGAATGGCTAGAACAATAGATGATGTTTAAAGATTTGGTCAAATGCTCGAAAAAAAACATGGTGATATCACCATGTTACTTTCTACATGACTGAATACACTCTACTCGTCATGATCATTTTGGATGCCTTTGAATCCTCAGCTTCTTATGTCTACGTCAGCCCTGCAACTTAACTTGTTTTATTATACAGTCTCCAGGCCAATGTCTTCACTCTCCTGCGGCCAGCTGCACATCCTCCGGAAGCTGGCCCTGCTGAGGCTGACGGCGTGCATGGAGCGGTATTGCCCGTCCCATAAGTCTGGCTGGAACTGGGAGCTGCCAAAGATCATCAGGAAGATCAAAACTCCTGACTATAAAGGTATGAGTCCTGTCCTCGCTATCTAAAGTCTACTGCCTCGTTGGTCTAGTGGTCAGCACGCTGGTTATTATATACGAGGTCCCGTGTTCAAATCCTGGGTCGGGCCGCAGGTGTTGGGTTTTTGTCTGTATTAAAATAACTCAGACACAGCTCCGAAGTCAGGAAGTTGGTGGTGTTAACACGCCCGTGCCTCAGAAAGCACGTTAAGCCGTTGATCCTGCGCCTGATCTCTCTACGGTTATGTCGGACTCCCGTCTCACCGAATTATGGGAGTGAAGGAACAGAGAGTGCACCTGTACTATCTCCTGTGCAGTCGGCTTATCTCTATTGAGATAGGCCACTGTAGTCGAAATTCGGTTAGGAGAACATTAATATTATCTAAAGTCTATATTTTCTTCAAACCCATTTGACCACAACTTGTAGACATTAGCCCTCAAACGATTGTCGTTTAGTTGTTTTCTACTCATTAGTAAACGCTTTTTTTATGTTTCAGATAAAACAGTATTTGGTGTCCCATTGACAGTATCGCTGCAGAGGACAGGTCACTCGCTGCCAAAACCTATACAGTGCGCTCTCAACTGGCTCAAGAATAATGCTTTGGACCAGGTAAATATCTCTCCATGAGGATTTTACACACAGATAAAAAGGTTACGCGATAGCAGAGTGGAGATAACTTCTTATCCGAGATCGTGAGTTCAATCCCCGCCTGTACCACTGAGTATAAAAACCTAAGTACAGTCCTTTTCAAAGATATCGCTGCCTAACGGTGAAGGAAAACATCGTGAGGAAACCTGCACACTAGTTGGCTAGTGTGTGAAATTGTGAAAGCAATGGCAAACCACTCCATTAAATTGCCATGAAAGTCGTTGTGTCTGTTTCATTCTACATAATGATCACGATCATCAGTCATTGAGGAAGGTATGCGACTGTAAAGAAGACATAAGTTTATCCCCAACATGGGATGCCAAACGTATGCTTCTTAACCAATGCGATACCACGCTTTGAAACACAGTAGAAAATCAATTGTAATTATGTACCTTAGTCAGCGTGCCATGGACCCAGTTAATCTTATAGAATATACCGTCACCCGTCTGTCATATCTTTTTCTCGAGTCTTCTTCCTAGTATGCCCTCATACTTGATCGTTTTTACCCATAGGGCAATGCATGATGCTCTATTGAATTAACACCATTTAAAACTCCATTATTACAATTCCAGATGGGCATATTCCGCAAAGCGGGGGTCAAGTCTCGAATAGCCAAACTCCGGAGCACAGTTGAAGCGGCTGGCGCAGCCAACGCTCCCTTCGCTATAGAGAACATGAATACAGTGGACCCGAACCAGTCGAGTTTGAGCTTCGACGGTGCGCAGGCGCATGACGTCGCCGACATGGTGAAGCAGTACTTCAGGGAGCTGCCAGACGCGTTGTTGACGAATAAGCTGAGCGAGACGTTCATAGCTATCTTTCAACGTGAGTTAATGGTCATTTATCGTGTCTTGGCTAGTATGAACGAGATGCGACCATGCTTTAGCAACAGCGCGGAGTCTTTTAGTGTCAGACTTAGATCATCAGTCATTTCTTTGAGCTGTGTGGTAGGTTCTTTGGCTGTTGTTGAGCTCTCAGTGGTTTTTTACTGAATATTGACCAGGCTATTGGCCAGCATTTTTGCAAAAGGCCCAAAATCGTATAGATCTTGAATCTTTTTTTTAAAACCTTTTTCAATATTATTTCAGATGTCCCTGAACCTTTGAGGCCCGACGCTGTACAGTGTGCGCTGTTACTGTTACCAGAGGAACACTTAGAAGCTTTACAATCGTTACTCATCTTCCTTTATGAGGTAAGGACACTGCAATTTGACACTATTCTTTAGCATGTAAACAACATCTAAGTAAGTCGTAAAGATAGCCTTTTAGATCCTCCTGTTGGGCTAAGGCCCCTCAACTATGAGAAGGTAACAACTCCAACACAAGTGACCAACCTTACTGCCAGATGTTATCAAGCCGCCCTTAAGCCTCTGACTAGGCTTAACGACTAATATCAATCGATATCACCCGAGACTAACTGCTTAACGTGCCTTCCGAAGCACGAAGATGCATGGTCGGAATGGTCACCCATCGAATCACGACCGCGTCGTGGGTTGCTTAACTTTTGGTATCACTACCAAAGCGATGCCGCAACTACGCTACTAGCACCTCTCTTCGTTAGAGACTAGAACAAAAATATGATGATGGTAATGATGTCCTCCCAAACGTATCCATTGTGTACCTTGGCCTTCGTTTGAAGCAAGCATAACTAGCAAACGTAAAGC
Organism: Pyrausta nigrata; assembly: GCA_949316185.1. NCBI lineage: Eukaryota > Metazoa > Arthropoda > Insecta > Lepidoptera > Crambidae > Pyrausta > Pyrausta nigrata. The sequence goes on along the minus strand of OX438957.1, from coordinate 15,505,538 downwards.
ACAATAATGACTCCTTATATTTCAGGTATCAGAACACGCAGGCGTGAACCAGATGACGGCGTCAAACTTAGCTGTATGCCTTGCGCCGACGCTTCTGCGGCTACATCACGCGCCGCCCACCACTGGATCAACCAAAGAGGGTAATTCTAATAGGTAAGTAAGATAAAGGTCCTGCCTGCACAGAAAAATGTAGAAGAAAGAATAGAAAAAAAGTTCTATTATGGGGGCAGGATTGACTGTTGGTTAAATAAAATTCAAAAACATGGATGGTCTCCTAGGACCTTGGGTTGATTATTGTGTTGATAAGTGGCTTTCGGTTTGATATTATTTTGCAGGTTTGCCTTGACCTGATTGTACGATATAAGAAACCAATTCTTTTCAGAGTGCATACATTACTTTTTTTTTTCTTAAGCAATCTTCCAATATAAGATTTAAGTGTCATCTTCTGTCAAAGTTCAGCGATCATCATAGCAATACTAGCACATAGCACTATCAATAATATAATATATCTCAATTAATATAACGGCTCTGAATGAATAGCACTCGGGTAGACTTTCCTTATCATTAGCGTAGGTATTTTAGCCGAGATATTTTCCTTCGGCCGACACTTTTTCTGCCTTGTCTATATTGTCAATTGTAGAAGTTCATATTTTGGGTTGCACACAATGTGCTTAAGAGTTTTCGGCTGTTTGCCTTATATTAATAAACGAAATCAAATCTAAGTTAAGCTGATTTCATCTTAACTGATAGTTAAATATTTGTAAAAATGTTTCCATTGGATACATACGGGTACATTCCCCAAGTATTGATGAAATCGAACGCCGGCTCACTGGCGTAGCAAGCACTTACAAAAATTCGTCGACCGATTAACGTCCTCCGTAGCTCAGTTGCCCGGATAGTAAAGGGGCGTGGGTTCGAGTCCCACCAGATGACACAGTCAATTAATTTTGGTGAGCGAAATTAAATTTAATTTCGTAAAAAACTTGCAAAATAATTGCTTAAGTTATAAAAATAATTATATTATATTAATAAGTTCTACGCGCTATTTGCATTTTCCATTGCCTATGGAGCTTACTGATCTGCAGGGCTATGTCTATTACATTAGTTCTCCGACGTATCTCCTTAACTAGCCAACGCTTGCGACTTCGTCCGCGCATATGTCGAATCTTCATACTAATTTTCTCCCCCCTTTTTACCATGTTAAAGGTGGTGTTTTCAAAACTTTTGAATTACTTACGTCATTTTTTATTTCTTACCAAATAGCAATTTTACCGTTTAACTGGTTCCATGCACAGCATGCACCGGTTCGAGATAAGAATTGTTTTCTACTGGGACTCGAAATTGCCAGCGAATGGGTTAAGGAATTTCATACAATTTTAACACCCTTTTTACCCCCTAAACCTTTCTTAGTGCTCACCTAAAAAAACCTTTCTTACTGCTCACCTACACTATAAAAGGAAGCATGGTACAAAATTTCAAGTTTCTTCTAAATCTAGTCGTTCGGGCTGTACGTTGATATGTCCGTTTTTTATAAATTTTGATAACATTTCTGTGCATGTGTATATCAACACATTTAGCGCCACGGTGGTCACCGGTGACCCCCAAACAATTTAATTTTAATGTGCCTAGGTCCGTGGCAGTCAAAGGCTTAAATCTTTCAAAACGTTGCAGGATGGTAATAGAGAGCGTGGCGGACCAGCGGCAGATAAGCGAGAGCCGCGCGGCGCACGCGTGCCTGCTGCTGCTGATCCAGCGGCACGCGGCGCTGTTCCTGGCGCCCGCCGACATGCTCGCGCGCTGCAAGTTCAACTACTTCGAGGAGAGCGTGCCGGTGAGTCGCGCACACATCTACAGGGTCTAACAATTAAACAAAAAGTTGTTTTTATTTTTATTTTATTTTATTTTGATAATAACACAAAACAGTTTACGGTTGCGGTGAACAAATTTTTGTTTTTAAACACAAGTAAGTACTAAACTGTAAGCCAAAACATGTGTTTGAGTAGTAGAATAATGTAAAGAGTTACATTAGAAGTGGTTTTGCAATCCCCCATAGGGCATCATACAATTGGACAGGAGAGTTACAGGGTTCACAACTAAACTAATAAAGAACACAATACACCCTACGTGAAGTCTCACACATGTGAGACGAAATTATTTTATTTTAAAATATCATAAATAAATCTTTTGAAGACATTTGGACTTGAACCTAGAATATCAACACTTGGATGGTCCTGGGATACATCATTGTAGAGGCGACACATCCGCACTAACGGGTTGTAATATGACGTGTTATTGCGGTATATTTGAAGTGAGAACAGTCTAGACGGTCACGAGCCCTGTATTGAGTGTTTAGGCTGATCGAGGCGAGCAGAGATAGAGAATCGATCTTAGAGTGTAATATTTTATAAAGAAATAAACATTTGAACCATTTCCGTCTCTTTTCCAGGGTTACCATGTCAAACTTCTGTAGCCTATCTGCATAGCAGTTCAATTTATGATGGTAACCATGACAAAAAGAAATACATCTTACCTTTTTTGAATGCTCTATATGCGGTCAATATGAACGGCATAAAACGGAGACCAGATGACTGCACCGTATTCTAGAACACTCCGGACAAGTGAATTGTACAGATATTATACAGATTGTTATACAAGGGACGAAAGTGACCATTCCACTCGAGAAACTTCTGGCACTCTCACTTCGTTCAAGCGCCAATAGCTCGGGAGTGGAATGGGTGTTTTCAACCGAGTTAAACAAACTATTTTTCATTTCGACTGTAAAGAAAAAAAAAGGTTCATTTCTTTTTTTATGTGGTGCAATCGAAGGTGCTTTCCATATCATATCCGCGAAATGCCCGACCGGTACATTTTGGCGTTTCACTTGGTCCGCGAGCGGCGCCAAAGTGGTTAGCGTTGCCAAATTATTAATAATACAAATAATTATAAATTGTTTATTATCGTTCCGAAAAAAAAGATCAGATTGTGATGGACTGATAAAACTCCAATAGATTGTTATGACTAATACTCTAAGTGATAAGAAAGCTAGATAGCAGTAAACCAGAGGCAGACCATATTACCACTATCTCTATCTATAATTTAAGAGCTACGCTCTTGTCGGTGGAGTCTTTTCCATCTCTCTCTATTCAGTGTCATTTCCTTGACTTCCTGGTACGACACGACCCCTAACTTTTCCTTGATTTGGTCTATGTAGGACCTTCTTGGTCTTCCTCTATAGGTAAAATTAGTAGACCAGAGACAAGTCCGAGACAGCAGTAGAACAAACAAACTATACGGAGGTATTAGAAAACATCTCCCTACCCTTCCTTATTCTCTATTTAATACCCAATTAATTAAATGTCGGCTTGATTTTTGAAGTTTGTTGCTAGACTTTTCTTTCTGTCAAAATTAATAATAATTACAAAGAAAAGTCCAAGGAAATATGACATTCAAATCTATCTATCTGATTGCTTATGTTATTGCCTTTGCAGGTGGCGCTAGAAGAATTAGGAGCAGACTTCAGCCAAGACTGGAAGGGGTTCCAGCAAGCCTGTATAAAAGCTTTACTAAAAGAAGCCAAAGAAAAGTAAGTCTTATTACTTTTCAAGTAAAATATAAATCCTAATGTAAACTTCAAAGACTTTACCTACTATTAGACCATGGTTTCCTATCTGAGCCTTTAAGACAAAGTAACATATTTTTATTACAAATTTTATGGGGGGAAAAAAAACTTTGATAATTATTATAAATTACAAAGAAAACAACGGTTAATGAAAACCGTGAAAAAATAATAATGACAAATAATAAAATTTCATAATATAATCTTGTCTTAAAAACTGAACATCTGACGTTTGACATCAAGTATAATTGCAAAAAACTTATATTTTTAAAGTTATTGAACAAAATTTAATAAACAGGCACACATTATTTTCACTTCAAGTATAGATAATGTATTGGTTTTGGGTGTAATTAATTTATATTTTCTACGGTACAGAGTTTAAGATGTTACTTTGCCTATGTCCACCCCTAAAAAGTATATTTTCTTGTCTTATAGAGTGTATAATATACTTGTTTCATGCTTGTAGAGTGTGTGGCCGCTCGGGGAAGAGGTGAGATTTGGTGTTAGCGCGTAACCCACTCGCATCACCATTCGGTGTATTATACAATATTGTTCTGATCTTTATACATGGTACAGACGGCAGCACGTCAGGTTACCCATTTAAATTACGAAATAGCTTCTATTACGTAGGGAATAGAGGCTGTCTCAAGGTCAAAGTGGGGTTGTATGACGTGCGGCCGTTTTTACCTAGGTACAAATATATTTTCGTATATACAAAAAAAAGATATTTAATAATAATTCTTAGAATGTATAAATGACTTATGCTATAAAAAGTATTTATGAAATATATTATAACAAATAATATAAAATTATATCAGTTTGTATCCTCTTAAATATTTATCACAATATAATTAGATATTGTATATATATAACAAATTAGTTTTAAAAATATTTTGTATAGAATTATTTAGTAAAATATCGAATATTATATAAAAATAAATAAATTTCATAATATCAGTTTAATTGTATAAAGATCAGAAGACTAGTCCTGTCATATAAAAATCTTCACTTCATTATCATTTGTAGTAATTTAGGCCACTTTAGGTGTTTTTTGTGTTAAATGTGACTAGTTTATGTTCGAACTACTTACACTATTAATTAAATATAGCGCACAAATAAATGTAGAGTAGCAAATGAAGTAGCATTAATTTAAAAACTTGCAAAAACAATTGCTTATATTATAAAAATAATTATAAGCAATAATTTAAACAAAATAAAGATTCAAAATAAAACAAGCTTAAAATTACACGTAGCGTAGTCTATAACACGAAATATTCATCTAGGGAAATTAATAAAACGAAAACTAGAAAACAATTAATAATTTAGAAAAAGAAAACCCCGCGGCTCTACACGAACACTTCAAAATAACTTCAAAATAAAAATGATCATTGCGAATATACACTATAAACTCAATACAGATGACATGACAAACCGAATCAATCGCTTAAGGTCTGAAACTCAGTATTTTAGCCCACTGCAGAGGCAGACTACATACTTAGGCCTCTTTCCCACTATTGAAGCAAATGCCGCAAAGGATGTCTTTACTACGCCCTAATAATAAATACAATGACTTCATTTTGGAGTTTTTAGGTGGATATGATATATATAATAATAATAACCTCGCTACGCACGCAGTCTAGCTCATACCTGGCTGGCTCACCGCCACACTCGATCGTTTTCAACAAGAATCAGCAGAAACACACCAAACTTTTAACACCGGCAATCATGGCAGTAATAATAACAAGAATCAGCAGAAACACACCAAAGTTCCAAACAACCATATTTCGACCCAACCCTCTAACGTCACACCGCTTCCAGAACCCGTGGCTGGATGTCCGTGTCTGGCGCGGCGCCGCACGTGGAGCTGTGCTGCAAGAAGGTTGGCGACGGTCATCCGTTGAGGCTATGGCGCGCTACCACTGACGTCGAAGCGCCGCCGCAGGAGGTCATGCAGAGGTAAGAGAATTAGCAATCTTGGTGATCTTATAGCAATTATTTGGGAGGTATCACACACAAGTCCCAGCCAGCTCTCTCCGGCAACGGACTGATGATACCTCGATTGTTATAGACTGCGGACACAAGACGGCCAAAGCAACACACCTGCACAGATGGGGTTATATGCCGCGGTCAGCGCATGTCTGTGTGGTGTCTGTTCCCAGACAATGGCATAACTATTACCTGCACACTTGAGGACCGGTGCAACGCGACGCCACTGATAAAATATACTCGATCCCAAAAAAAGAATAAGGCCTAATTCTATAGTGTGTTGTAAAAAAAGAAAGAGAGCGATGTGATGTAGAGTGTCCCTTTGGTATATTAGAGGTAAAAGTAGCCAGTAGTTTTCAAGCTGCCTAAGGGCTAGTAGGGTTAACGTCTTATATCAAACGATATTAGCCAATAACAACTGCTTAACTTGACTCCCAAAACACGGAGATATGCTTACGATAGACGGGCTTATAATAGACGTCACTTAAAGGTCGGCATGGTCAGTAACCATTCACTATCACCAGCCATCATCAGCCATCACCCAATCACGACCGCGCCGTGGGTTACTTAACTTTGGTATCACTACCAAAGTGCTGCCGCCACACGCACCTCCTTGACTAAATTGGAACGACGAAAAAAAAGACTGAAAATATGGCATACTTAAGATAATGGACCACCGTTATCATGACATGACACAGATCGTAACACAATACATTCGGTTGCAGGATACTCCGCGAGCGGCACATATGGGACGACTCGCTGGTCAAGTGGCGCGTGGTGGAGAAGCTGGGCTCCAACGCGGAGGTGTTCCAGTACATCACCGCGTCCAGCATCAATCTGGCTTCCAGAGATTACTGCGTGTTAAGGTCTGTAGACTTAGGCCGTATTGCACTTACCTTAGAATACCTTACTTTAACCGTAACCAGTGTTTTTGAATAGAGATTCATAGATGTAAAACGTTTGTAATAGTTAAAATATCATGGTACACCCAGCCTTTATCTGGTGAGTAACGGATTCTAATCCCTGTAATTATTTTAAAAACGCATGCCAGTATTCCACGCTGAATGTAAAAAATTACAAGTAAAAACTCTTTTTAAAAACAAGCTTTTATGTCAATGCGCTAAAAAGTATTAAATATTTTTTCCTTTAAAACTGTTACAATAAAATAATAACATCATTACACAATTTATATTATATAAAAGCTTATCGCGAGATTTAAGTACTCACTTGGCGTATTTAGTAGTTTGATTTTAAGAAAATTTAGTCAATCATATCAAGTTATGTATATAATTTATTTGTTTATATACACATGTAAAATCTCGCGACAAGCTTTTATACAATATAAATTGTGTAATGATGTTATTTATTTTATTGTAACAGTTTTAAAGGAAAAAATATTTTATACTTTTTAGCGCATTGACATAAAAGCTTGTTTTTAAAAAGGGTTTTTTACTTGTAATTTATTTTTTACTTTTTAGTAATCGCTGGACAAATTTCTTAGTCTGTAGGCATATCTCACTGTTTATCTCATTCAACGCATCATTGAGGCAAGGGCGTTTGTCGGTTAAATTCAATGGGCTTATTATTTTTCGGTTGACTAAAAATTGAAAGGGTAACTAACTATGTGCAACTAATATCTAACATACCTAGGTATCAGTTTATCAAAATATTATTTCGGTGACAATTTAATTGGGTAAGCCTCAAAAAGGGCTATTTTAAAATATGAATAACGACAGTGACTTAAAAGTGGCGAATTTTTAAGCTCGCTTTCTTAAGACATAGGTACCTTAGTAAGGAACAACAAATAACGGCTTAAAGGCTTATTTAATGGCTAGGCGACGAGTAAAATAGCTTGGCTACGAATTTAATGTAAGCCAAAGAGTTAAAGAGCACTAATTATTACCCTGAAGTATTGAAATTCCTTCAAAAATACAGCAAATAGGAATACCAATATTTTAACTTCGACTCACCGTGGTCCTTCGCTGTGGTACTAGTCTGCCAAATAAACAATGCAGTTTAAAGGCCGAAGGCGCAAAGGGAGAGCATCCTTATGCTTACTTTTATGTTGAACAATTTAAGGCTTAATGTTTGTAAGCCACTTGCAAGTTGTAAACTAATCGTGTTGACGCCTCTCGCGAAATTACACAAATCAAAGTTAAACAATCGATGCTACGGAATACAACAATTCGACTTTATTTTTTACTTTCAAGATTAGTACAATCAATACATAAAAATCTTAAACGAATTACACAGCTTACCATGCATTGTCATCTAAACAACCTGTATACAAAATTTCAGCTTAATCGGTTAAAGATATTTGCTTTAAAATTGAGCTGCAATAAGTATTTGTGACATAACTTATCACCCGATTAGGAACGAGTACAACACCTTGTCTTGAGGAGTAATGCGCCACGTAACGCATAAGTAAGCTTCAAGCTAATTATTGTAACTTCAAGCTAAGCCTTACGCAGCGTAAACACAATTCCAGTTTGATTTGAAGTTATCCTTCTCCTAGACAGGCAAACCAATGCTGTTGACGTATATCTCACCAAAATTAAACTCTTCAAAGTTTACCTACCGATGCTACAGACTCAAAAAAATCAACCTCAATAATTATAATCGAGGACTCCAAGAAAACCCCTTTTAACAAGCGTATACCTCATGACTGAGAGTCGTGATCATTATGTGGAATGAAATATACACAACGACTTCTAGGCAATATTTAATGGAATGGTTTGCCATTGCCTTTTCCATCTCACACACTAGCCACTAGTGTGCAGGTTTTTCCTCATGGTGTTTTCCTTCACCGTTAGGCAGCGATATCTTTGAAAAAGACTGTAGGTACTTAAGTTTTTGTACAAACTTATTGGTACAGGCGGAGATAGAACTACGAGTAATGATCTCACGGATGAAAAGTGAAGTTTTCTCCGCTCGGCAATCACGCCTTTTCTTCACGCCAAGAAAACCCGATACACCAAATTCCCAAACGGATCGGAGCAACGGAGTTAAACTCGCATGCTTTTTCTCTGCAAGCCCTTTCATTTGATAACCATATTGTGAGAAAGCATAAAAAACTTAGTCCATAGGAAAACATCAAAAACTTAGTGCGCCATCTCTAGGAGTCCGCCATATATGATTTGGAGTGACGTCACCTTATGTATCGAGTAATTCTTAGCAAGCCCTATCATTTGATACACATATTCTAAGAAAGTATACAAAACTTAGTCCACCATCGTTCGAAGCCCGTCATATTGGATTTACAGTGAGGTCACTTTTTTATCCAATTATTCTCAGCAAGCACTTTGATTTGATACCCATATTGTAGGAAAGCATAAAAAACCAAGGCCGCTATGTTTAGAAGTCCGCCATGTTGGATTAAGAGTGACGTCACCTTCTATATCGAGTTATTCTCAGCAAGCTTTTTCATTTGATACCCATATTGTAAGAAAGCATAAAATCATAGTCCGCCATATTGGATTTGGAGTGACGTCACCTTATTTATGGATATGTTATCAGCAAGCCCTTTCATTTGATACCCATATTGTAGAAAAACTTTAAAAACATGATTATGTTTGTCCGTTATCTTTAAAAGTCCGCCATATTAGATTTAGAGTGACGTCACCTTATTTATCGAGTTAATCTCAGCAAGCCCTTTCATTTAATACCCATATTAGAGGATTGCGTTCACAAGTCGGCCATTTTGAATTTTTAGTAATGTCACTTTATTTTTTGAGTTACTCTCAGCAAGCCCTCTCATTTGATACTAATATTGTAGAAGTGCATTGAAAATAACAAGTCCGCTATCTTGGATGGCCCGCCATGTTGAATTCAGAATGACATCATGCATCTTACATGTCATGCAAACTAAACGTATATACAAAATTTCAGCTCAATTGGTTGAAGATATCTGCTTCAAAATTGAGTTGCAATATTCCACCCGAACAAACATACATACTCGTAGTTACATTGCAAGCTAAATAAAATAAGCAATAAAAGCTTGTAAAAATGTTCTTACATTTGGTAAATAATATGTCTTAATGATATTCAGATTCGTAAGGTAGATTCTGCCACACACTCTTTAGGTACTAGAAGTCTCTAGCCGGCGAGGCATTGCTGACTTGGTAGCATCTTATTCTTTCAGTAAAACTGTCTGAAAACAGATATTGTTATGTATTTTGTGCAAGCCCTGTTATCATGTATTTGATTCCGTCAAGCACACATCATTTCCACTTTTTTCGATCATTCGCAGACTCCTATACAAACACGCCAATCCCAAATGGGAACACGTCTCTATTTTCAAGTTCAGCGCTTCGAAATAACCGCTAATCGTTCCCAGGTAGTGATTGGCGTTTGTTAAAAAAAAAAGATCGAATTAATCTACAATCGACCATTCGAACTATAGATTGTCGATTTAGTAATTCGAAAAAAATATTGAAAAATAATCGACAGTCGAATGATAATCTATACTCGACCCTTCTATGCATTCGATCGAATTTCTGCAAGAGTGCGTACAGGACAGGCAGCAAACGAATAAATAATTGACACGGCTAATTAGGGTTCATTCGTTAATATTTAGTAGTACGGCTTGTGCACCGCGCGCTCCGGTATCGCTCGCCGCATAATCGAAGGATAATCGAATGACTGCGGACTGCTTATCGAACACATTCCAAAACAGAAACCATTCGAATAATTCGATTAATTTAGTAATAAATTATAATAATGTCCTGCTAGTCGAATTTCGACTACAGTAAATAATCTCAATAGACATCAGCCGACTGCACGGGAGAAATTATAGTGCACAAGTGTGTGTGGGCAATACACAGGTGCATTCTTTGTTCCTTCACTCTCATAATTCAGTGAGACGGTAGTCCGACATAACCATAAGGAGATCATACGTAGGACCAACGGCTTAAAGTGTTTAAAGCACGGGGAACAACACAAACTTCCTTACTACGGAGCTGTGTTTGAGTTATTTCAAAACAGAAAAACTCAACACTCTCGGCCCGACCCGGGATTCGATCCCGGGACCTCGTGGATTGTACCCAGCGTGCCGACCATTAGACCAACGAGTCAGTCAACAAATAAGTTGAGCGCTTCGAAATAACCGTTCATCGTTCCCAGGTCGTGGCAGCAGGGCGGCGGCGGCGGCGGCGGCGGTGGCGGCGGCTGGTGCGCGGTGGCGGAGACGTCGGTGGCGCACGCGGGCTGCGCGGCGGCGGGCGCGCGTGGCGTCGTGCTCGCCTCGCGCTACCTCGCGCAGCCCGCGGGCAAGGGACGCAGCAGGCTCGTGCACCTGGCGAGGGTCGACACCATGTAAGTAGTAATTATATTTTCTTCTCTCCTGTTCGGAAAGTTGAACTTTCATGTGTAGATAGCCGGGTGGGAAATAGCTTTTCCCTCCTACTTTATACTCCACTCCTACTATTGAATAAAAGGCCACTATCGATAGTTATTGCAATAGTCAGAGCTGTATCAGCTATCGATAATGATTTTAGTATTAAACTTTCATACTATCGATAGTATTGCTATGTGTCGATAGTATTTATATTGATATTGATACTATCATCACTATCGATACCTTACTTTTGCCTAGATTATCAAAAGTCTATACAGGATTAGATTATACTATTTTTTTCAGTGCACAAACTTTGCGAGCGTGATGGTTATCGAAATTAAGAATACCCGTATTTTTTTGTTTAACCCGGTTTAGAACAAAAAAACAAAGAAAACTGCATCTGAAGTAATTCAATAAAAATGATTGGTTTGTGCTGACCGTACCAGTCACCTGTCTCACAGAAATTACGTAGTAACTAGAAAGAGAGAGAGAGAGAGCGCACGATAAGTGAAACCAATTTCTCCTTCATACTTTAACGGGCTTAGGGCCGTCAAAATGAAAAAAAAAACAATAACAAAACAATTAGATATTACGCTCACGAGTTATGGTGATTTAAAATTAGACGTTAAAGTAGTTTAATTTCATTTTGGCGTATTTAAAAAATTGTAATCAGCTTTTTACAATAATTCAAAATCAAACCTAACCTAGCCTAATTACTTGAGTCCTTTTGTGTACATTTTTACTGCCTATCGATCGCGATCGCGGGAGTGCGTGGGGCGCGAGCGCGTGTTGTTGTAAGCGGGAGGCGGGAACAACACGCGTGCTCCCACCTTGATAGAAGGGAGCTGACTAAACGACAACGGCGCAGGCGCGATATACCATCGATATTCTATCGATACTATTGCTTTTGCTTCAACTATCGATAGTATCGATAAAATATCGATACTATTGCTTTTTCCTCAACTATCGATAGTCTATCGATACTATCGATAGTTTATCAATACTATCGATAGTTTATCAATACTATCGATTGTTTATCAATACAATTTTTTTGCCTCAACTATCGATAGTCTATCGATACTATCGATATTTCATCGATACTATTGCTTTTGCCTCAACTATCGATAGTCAATCGATACTATTGCTTTTGCCTCAACTATCGATAGTAAATCAATACTATTGCTTTTGCCTGAACTATCGATAGTCTATCGATACCCTAGATTTCCTCACAGTCACACACGCCAGAAACTTCTCAAGTGTAATGGTCACTTTCGTCCCTTGTATAAAAATCTACTATTTCTGCTCTCCTGTTTGGAAAGTTGAACTTTCATGTGTAGATAGCCGGTTGGAAAATAGCTTTTCCCTCCCTACCACTTAAGTGTGAACCCGCTATTGCCCGAAGCCGTGAAACAAACACTTCCACAAAGTTGTCGGGGTGAGTTGCAATTGCCGTCAGCGACGACCGTACGCCCACTTTGGCACCACTCGCGGACCAAGTGAAATGTCAAAATGTGCCGGTCCGGCGGCGCACGTCGCGGGTATCAAATGAAACGCACCTTCGATTGCACCACAAAAAAAGAAATGCACTATTTTTTTCCTTACAGTCGAAATGAAAAATAATATGTTTAACTTTGGTGAAAGCACTCTCACTTCGTTCGAGCGCCAAAAACTTCTCGAATGAAATGGGTCGCTTTTTCCCCTTGTATAACAATCTACTATTATTATAACTTAAGCAATTCGTTTGCAAGTTATTACGAAATTAAATTAAATCATGTGAGTAATTTTTAATAATAGGAAGGCATTTGAGCTGCGAGCGGCGCCAAAATAGGCGTGCGTTCGTCGCTGACAGCAAGTGCAACGCACCCTGACTACTTTTTTTAAAGTGTTGGTTTCACGGCTTTGAGCAATAGTAGGTCCATACTTACGTGGCAGGGAGGGAAAAGCTATTATCCACCCGGCTATCTACACATAAAAGTTCAACTTTCCGAACAGGAGAGATGAAAAATTATATAACTATACAATTTTTTTTAAAACTTCTGATTTTAACGAACAGATTTTGATGTAATTGCTAACCAAGCATATGTGAGAAGAGCCATATTTGAGCAAACCTTATGCTTATGTAACATGAGCCGCACGTTGACGATGGCAGAGAAGACTCTAATCGCCGTCACCTGCTGGTGGCTAGTCGTCAACATGTCTACGGTAAGCAATCGACACGTCGAAAGCAGACATCAGTATCATAGACGTGTCGAGTGCCTGCCGAGAACGCTACATGCCACAACTACAAGCGTTGGCAGGCGTCAACTTGTCGACATCATGTCGAGGGCTAAGCGTGATGGCTTAGCCGTCAACATGATGTCTCCTAGCGTTGACTACATTAACATAAGTGATGGGCGATTGTTCGAAAAAAAATATCGAATGAATTGACAATCGAATGTTGATTTAGTAATTCGAAAAAAAAAACAAATAATAATCGACAATCGAATAATAATCTATACTTGGTCCTTCGATGCATTTGATCGAATTACCGCGACTGTGCGCTCAGGACAGGCAGTGAACAAATGATTAATCGACGCGACGAATGACGATTCATTCATTAGAAGTTAGTAAGTACAGCCTGCGCATTGTAAGGTTGGGACCGTGACGTCAACGCGCTCCGGTATGCTCGCCACATAATCGAATGACTGCGGTTGCTTATCGAATACATTCGATTACAGGGACCATTTGCATAGTTCGATTAATTTAGTAATAATCGCCCATCGCAAAATGACATACGTCTTCGCTAAATTGCTGTCATCTGTGTGTAGAAGCTCTTAGGTTGTAAGTCACCACCGCCCGGCGTAAATTGCTAAGTACTTATACCTCTTACAAGCTCTTCAAAACGCTCCATTCAGACAAACATCTAATACCTCATTTTCCTGTCCCCCAGGGGAAGAACACCCGAGTGGTACAACAAGTGCTACGGTCACATCTGCGCGCTGCAGCTCGCGCGCATCCGAGCCTCTTTTAAGCACAATACAGACGGACCTGAGTCGAACGTATGATCCAAGCCTCAGGCTTAGGGCACGCCCTAAGCATACCGAAAGGTATACTTACAGAAGCTGTGGATACCATAAGGTATACAGCTCAGGATGGACGAGTAGTCTTGATAGTTGCGACCCCGACTCCAGCGTGTAGAAGATAGGAAAGTGATAAAGTAATTGTTTACCAATTGTTAGCTCCAGGCGCGTCATTAAACGTTACAGTTTGGTTTTCGGTCTTTTTTAAACTGTAGAATTATACTAAAAATTATTGTAACGATCGTGCAGAACTCAACACCAAAATATTATTTAGTCATATAGCAAAAAAGTGTAATATATCAGGCAAAATACGACCTCTCACGAGGAAAGAAGTAAATATAGTATATATTACAATTGCGTATTTTTTCTTCTTTCCTAATGAGAAGTTTGTCCACCATAATAAAATCAAAGACCTCTTTTAATTAGAAGACTAAAATAAATTACCATCTATTGTTGGGACATAAGTCAATAAACTGATCTGAGTTCATAAATTATTGTAAGCATTCCACGTATGTAGGCCAGTAGCATAAGTTTATACATATTTGTGCTGCGGGAATATAAAATATCTTGCAATGTTGGAGTCGGCGTTTATGTTGCCTTAATATAAGGCAAGGGTTTGTATAATGTAGGTAATAAATAGCCTTGAAAGAAGGTTTTATTTAAATATTATAATATATTCCGGATTTATCGGAAGAGTGACCAAAATGTGAATAGTTCTGATATTACTAATTAAGGTTTGTGTACATATTTAATAATTTTAAAGCATAATAACGTCAATGTAATAATTAGGGTAATATTCACCTACCTCCACATTTCAAGACTCGTAATGAACCTTAAATTCCCGACGGGGACCTACCAAAAACCCTGACTGCAAATATTGAGATAAAATAAGTTTATTTAGAGAGTTGACGTGTGTAAAAAATATTCTACTGTTAAATATGCTATTCGCAGTCTTGAAAATAGAGTTTTTAGTTAAAATTACAGAAATATATATAATATAAAATATAACTCTAAAATTACTAAATTATTCAATAAATATAATTGGGTAAGGTATTTTAAGATTCGTTAAAATATGATATTACCTGTAATAATAGTAAGATTAATATAATCTTTGATCCATTTGTTAACAGAAAGTATTGTCTAGTAATCCGAATAGCATATTTAATAGTTTGACAACTCGATATTTAATGTCGTAACAAATTTCTTAAAAAGGCTAAATTTCAATAAAAATATTACGGACGAGAGCACATCAAGGTGTCTCCGGTACATTATGCTTTTGTAATAGAGACGGTTTTGAAATACAAGTGTATACAGGGTGTATTAGTGTAAATAGTCTTATCTTATGGGAGTAAATATGTATAGTGGTCGAAATCTAATAAAAACAAGTCGTTCTTGCAAATACTTCTGCTACCTAGATCACTACCATACTTTTTACCATTTTGATGATGTTTCTACAGTAAACGTTGAAGTAGGTATTGATGGCCATATTCACCCCCTAAAAGATAAAATTGTTACACTTAGGTGGTCTACACACTGCTCATTGTCATGCAGCGTGGCGCGTAAATTTCTTTGTTTGCTCGCGCAACGCGCAGGATAATACCTTCAAAGAAACGCGTCACGCTGCGTGGTGCGGTGCAGTGTGAAAACCGCTTTACACCCTGTATACCGATGTGCTGGCCACTGTCTAATATTCTGCATTAATATAATGAAATATAGTGAAAATTTGTGTACATTAGTGGTTATTAAACGTGTTACGTCATTAAAATTGAGCGTTTATCGGTGTTTAGACTCCCCTCCCTCATGGTGCATAGTTTAGTAAAAAATATAAAAATTATCTAAAATCTCTCATTGGATATTCGCAATTAATGTTTACACTGTTTTACCATATCCTATGTAAAGTTATCGTTACATATCACTAGTCATATTGTAATATATAACATTCATATAAGCACATAATAACCGTACCTGTCCTGTGTTCAGGAGTTAGTATTAAAGTATTTTAAAGTTTTATTAGGTTAATATATGTACTTCACATATATGTCGTCGCTATGTTTAACTTAATAATGTGTATTCTTGAATCTTGCAAGTTATCTGCGTGTTTTTGTAAAAAGTCTGATTGTTGTAAATAGTTAGTTTAGTTATAGTTTGAATGACCATCACATTGTTAAATATAATATAAATTAGATAAATATTTTTATGTTGAAGTGTTTCTGATTTTAAAAAATTCAAATTTGGTTGAATTAATACTTGTATTTAGTTATACAAGATTGATTATTACCAAACAAGAAAATACCGTTGAAAATGAAACACTTCAACACAGTAATTTTACATTTCCCTCACAGAAGGAAAAAAAGCCAAATATCACAAAATGAACATTTATGTATTGAAACGTGTAAATAGATCTTATAATAATTACTGGATAATGTAATCTCAAGTTATAGTAATTGTATTAGTTACCTTTCAAATCACAAAGTTTTGGTGCAAACGTGGATATTAAGGATATTTTACAAAAGTAAGTACCTACTCTGATACAATGGAATAATGCATTTATATTTTATGGCCCCTTAAATAATATTAGTGTTGTTATTTTTCTATAATAAGTGTGAACAACTGATATTAAACTTAAAATTATAGGTAGGTATCTTAATTCAACCCGTGAAGTATTAAGACCAATGCATGTTTTAGGAAAATTCAAAGTTATTGCACGGTAGAGATTCAAATATTTATTTACTACGCAACCACATCGATTCGAAAAAAATTTGGACTCCGTACCGCGATACTAAAGAGCGAAGCAGGGTTCAAGCCTGTGTGTGAGATCATAGGGTTACAATGGCGGCCGATCAGCTTACTTTGGTGTGAGTGTGTGCGTAAAAGATCGTGTATTTACGACGATGACTGGCTTACTTTGGTGCTTTAGTTTTAATGTAGGCGACACGGAGTCCTTATTTTTCTTCATATCGATGCGCAACCATTAATTCTTAAAGATATATATTAAAAAGTTATTTAACTAAAACCGGAACTGTTTTATCCATATATAGAAGCAAAACATTATAAAAATAATATATTTTATGCATATTATTAACGCATTGTAGGATATTTCATGTTATGAATGAATAGCAGATGGATTTAACTTTTTCTAAAGATATATTTATCTTATAAAGTAATAATACATATTTATTTATCATACTCACTTTAAGAAGTCGTATAAAAGAAAAAACATATAAATAAATTTACCAACAGGCCAGTCGTATAATTATTTATCAGTAGATTTATACATATAAGTAGGCAATGTAAGTTAAATACATTTCAAGCAATCACTTGTCGTATTCATTTTGTCTGTTAACATTATATAATATTTGAGAAGTTGTCATAGTATCCATATTTTTCAATAAAAATAAAAATAATATAAAAGTGAATCCTAAAGAAGGGCAACTAGAAATTAGCTCAGTGATAACACCAACTAAAATATACTATACATATTTCAATAAAATATATGTTTTAAATAAATATAACATTATTAATCGACAAAATAACCGTACATTCCAAACGTATTTTGAGGCACACTCAACAGTATGCCAAAATTAAAATGAATTACATGCAAAAATCCTTTGATTTTGTCTCCCTGCCTTTTTTAAATTCGAAATGGGTTTGCTCTTGACTTTAGACTGACCCAGACGTGGCGCAGACAGAGTCGATGATGCCTTTATAAGTATTTACAAAGATATTCAATTGCATTCGTATTTTTTTAGTCATCGTAGCATATCTAATATTACAAAACTTCTGATGACTACAACAACAAATTAATAATGCAAATCTTTATGTATTTTTGTCCTAATTTTGAAAAACTAATATCGTGTAATAATACAATGTATAATATAAATTATTTCTATTTGTTATAATTGTAGGAGAGTGAATATCCAATCGTTAATACTCCATGTCTGTTATATTGTGTAAAATAAATAAACTAATGCATTGTGATTTATTCTTTATGAAAAATATATGGACCATTATATTAAAGCCATTATGAAGTTTTCTTTTTCTTCATCTAGGTACCTACCTAAACTAATTCAGTTCTTATAACGTTCTTAAAATATCTCACGATCGAGGTGCTTGTGGCGCAGTGGCGGCAGCGCTTTGGTAGTGATACCAAAGTCAAGCAACCCACGGCGCGGTCGTGATTGGATGGGTGACTATTCCGACCATTTAAGTGACGTCCATGACAAGCATCTCCGTGCTTCGGAAGGCACGTTAAGCAGTTGGTCCGGGCTAATATATGTGGTATTAGTCGTTAAGCCTAGTCAGAGGTCCTAGCTCAAGGGATAACTTCTGACAGTAAGGTTTGTCACTTGCCTTACATACACCCCTCCACCAATCCGCACTGAGCCCGCGTGGTGGAGTATGGCTCGTTCCTCCTCATAGTTGAGGTGAGGTCTTTTCCCAGCTGTGTGATCTAATAGGCTGACTTACTTTAGGTAAAAATAATGAGCACATGCTCCTCTTACTGAAATTTCCCGTAGGTAGAATTCAATGGTACGGCCTTAAACATTACTGTAATAAATAAATATCTTGTACTTCATTAAAATATATTTAAATTCCTCTTTCTGGGTTTCTCCTCTTTGTTTATCAGATAGTGTCCTTAAGTATTTTATCCTCAACTCATATTTGTTTATTGCTGGTGTTGCGAAGCTGTCACGCGTTTTAAAAACGTGCAACTGTATCGATGCTCATCGGCCTCAGTCAGCAGTATCTTACAGGTGAGCTAGAAAAAGAATAATTTTCGAAATCTAACCTGGAGAAACCTTGAGGTGCTTGTGGCGCAATGGCGGCAGCGCTTTGGTAGTGATACCAAAAGTTAAGCAACCCACGGCGCGGTCGTGTTTGGATGGGTGACCATTCCGACCATTTAAGTGACGTCCATGACAAGCATCTCCGTGCTTCGGAAGGCACGTTAAGCAGTTGGTCCCGGCTAATATCTGTGGTATTAGTCGTTAAGCCTAGTCAGAGGCCCTAGGGCGGTGTAAGGATGGGCCCCGGGAGTAACAGTGAAAGATGTTATCCGTTCCAATATTAGTTTATTACTGAACTTATGCTATCGGTTACATGCATATATAAGGTGTATGAAAGGGAGACGTCATACACTACACCTCCCTACTTTTTTTTTTAAAAAAAAAGAAACATTTTTTTTTTTTATTAAACAGTATTACAAGTATAAGCCAAATGCAAAATTGGTATAAAATAGCCAAGTCAATTAGAATTAATTTTAACAAACGACTTTTTTTTTTATTGACTACATCATACATCCCAAAACATAATAAATAAGAAAAGTAAAATTATTCAGTTTTTACAGACAACAAAATTTTTGTGTGCTTTTATAAAGTTTACATATTCAAACTTACAGTGAAGGAATTACAAGTTACATTGGGTCATGGTTTTGATACAGTCCTATTTTGAATATATTATTTGGTGAACTGATTTACAAATACTTTTTTTTTACTATACTTATCTAGAAAATTCGTCAAGAAAAGGTTTAAAACCAGAGTTTCTGTAATGCATATCCGGATATTTAAAAGAAAAACTGTGGTAAACGAAAAAAAAGTGACAACAATTTAATTATGCTTTAATTAAAACAAATCTGTCTTATTATAGGAAAATTTAATACATTTATGATTTTTGTTTCTTACATGTCACCATCACACGTAGTTAAAATATAAAAAGAAAATTATTATCTTCATATAAAAGAAATAACATTGATCATAATATAAAGTATGCATAGCTATCCTAGCACCGCAACTGTTAGCAATTAAGTAGTATATAAAATCACTTTATTTCGCTTTCTTACATAATAGTTAAAAAGATCAGCTTGTTTAGCAGTTTATCAACCTCTATGCAAACATTAAGTAAACCAGTAGGTTTCTTTATAAAGTACAGTCAGCAAGGAAAAAAAACATAGGAGTTTCTTTAGTATAATAATTATTTTATGATAACGCATTATTACATTTTTACTCATCTTCCTCAAAAAATAGATTTCTCTCTTCATTAAAGAAAAATATTCTCACTTCATTGAAAATAAGTATAGGTACCTTAGTACGTATATGTCAAATCCCTGTATTTCATAACAAGAATTACCTCGTCAGGCTTTCATTGTTAAGTAATAAAGTCTATAAATATTTTGTATTCTCCTACCATTTATTTACCTCTTTATTTATCATAATCATCATTAGTTGGTTGGTTTGGTGCACCTTATACGAGTACAATACCCTTATTGTCATTTTGTACGTACATAATAATCATTATAAATGTCATGTTTATTAACCATTTAAAATAACATCGGCCGGCCGGACCTATATTTTTTTTTTATTTCATTGGTACATTATTTATTATATTTCATAGTCGACTTAATATTATATTTATTTATTTATAATTTGGGTCGTGCACGCCCTTATACTTATATATACCTATACGGAGGTTATGATTTAAGTCTCTACGGACTCCAACTTATCTCACGGAGGAAAGCTCGTTCGCACCATGATCGAATGGAAGGACCTAACTCTCCTTGTACCATTTATTACATTATAATTCGTGTAGCAGAGTATCATGAATTAAGACCTCCAATGTCTCCAACAGGTAACAGCGATGAAGCTCGTTCACGTCGCGTTTACCCTGAAGGACCTGATCTCTAATAATTATTTGTACATCCATTGTATACTACTTACTTCAACACTACTCTCTTCTTTATATATCTATATAGGGTCCAATCGTTTCATCCTAGTCCATCCACATTTACGAAAAACAATTATTTCCATTTTACCTACATATTCATTCAAAACACAACACCTAATACAACAATCAAATACAAGAAATCGAGTATTTATTTAGACTTAAAAAAATATTGTAAAGCTTTTAGGTGATCAGCCTAAATTGCATTGCACAATACTTTAGTAGCCAAATTATTCGCAAATCGAAATCCTCGTTCTATAAATTTTTTTATTCTCCTTTTATAGCACAGTACCTAATTGCACTCAATTGGATTACAAAAAGATTTTTAATACTTGCTTAATAACGTTCCACATTATTAGCTTATTATAAAACCATCATAAATCGTAATATTCATATTTGTTACGATTTTTATGTAATTTGTCAATCCGTGTAAAGTCTAAATTTGTTGTAAAACTAATATTTCTTCTTAATGGGCAACATCTTAGTTTTATTTAAGTATCATTCATGTTAAATATTTCTACAAACATTCAAGTAATCTAATAAACAGAGCTTTGAAACTATCGTTATCTACCTGGGTGGATTATCTATGTTTACAAAAGAGTTCAATTACTAGCTTTGCTTTACCTACTTACTTATATGGTTACCTTTGCATCTACTTGGAAATGTGCTCAGAATGTCTGCATGTCGCCTTACTTGTCAAATTATTTAAAAACATTGTACTACTGTTACCAACTGTACCTACTAACGCAAACCTAATGATAAAAGCTATCCATTTATAAAGAGGAAAACAATATGATACCATTAACTCATTTAAAAAAACATACGGACCAAAACTTACTAAATCAAAATTTCTGCCTTTAAAAATTTATTTGTGATCTTAAAATGTTTGATAAGTATATTTAATTTGAAAATACTAACTTCTAGATTAGTGTCATATGAACTACTTACTGTTTTCAAAACTTAAAATCTCGATGATGATTTACATTGAATAAATATACAATTAATTTTAAATGCGCCAAAAAATAATTTGAAATTAAAAAATATACGCTTTTAATTGAAAAAAAAAAGATTTTAAAACCATAATGAAGTTTATAGAGTTGGCAATAGTACCTGTATTAGAACTTAACGTTAAAATTTCTTACATGTGAAGTTACTCTAAAACCTGTAAATACAAGAAAACTAAAATTCTTTAGGTACTACCTCAGAAACACAACCTTATCTTTTAATACAAAAATTAAACATTTCTATGAAAGATGATATAGTCAAAAATAAATTAAAATTTTATCAGTGGATTTTTACTCTTTGTTTACTTTATTTATTACATGAATTGAAACTCTTTTAGACATAATAATTTTGTAATAAATCATTTTAATATTTAATCATCACATTAATACGACACTGTAATATATCAAACTTTAAAAAAGTAACCGAACAAATAATAAAGTGGCTTAAATTTTATTATTAGTGAAAAAAAAACTGACAACCCTATGTTGTTGTATGTGTATCGGTCATCGGTCATCATGTCACATCTATAAAAGACTCGAAATCGGAAAAATTTGGTAACTACTTTCTTGTGAGTAATAAAAATCTTGATTATCAGTAAACTGAATTGATATCAGACAAATTATTACGAGCAAAAATATAATTCGTGGTACATACTTAATAACACCTCTCAACTAGCCGGTAACTTGAAGCTGCTTCAAATTTCAAGACGATACGTCGTACGAGTAATACACGTGTCGATACGTCAGCAATTTCTTTGTAACCAGTCACAATTTAATGAAATTAGGTCAATGTATATTTTAACAATATTATTATAATTACTTTTAAAACTTAACATTGATATTTAGTTAGATATTTGTGTCTAAGCATCGAAATCGAATATTCGCTTAATTCACCAGTTGGAAAAAAGAAACATAATTTTAAATGATAATAGGTATTGCAGACAACTGTATTGTTTAGTTATGGTAATTATTTAATGAATTTATTTTAAATACGTATTTGTGAAATTTTTTTGAATGCTCAATGGTAAATAGGAAAATTATACAGTAACTATTATATAATCAGTAATTATACTGAGGCAATAGTAAGGGGATTAAAATGAGTTTTCGTTAACAAAAGGTACTTATTTCCATTTTTGTATGAGAAAAAAAATATTTACATACCTGCTGTCTTGGTGTAATAGAAATCTGTAATTATTACATAAAAATATTTATTAATTTAAAAAAAAAAACAAGCCTTAATGGAAAAAAATATCTGCCTACATTCCTTCCAAATCGAAACACTGAAAAAATTAATCGTAATGACAGGTAGAGTCACGATAATCTTTAAGTTTTTGTATATATATTTTTTTTAAACTAACTTGCTAACAGTGCGATGTTTATGTAATAATATTCTTAAGTTAAATGGGATTACATTTTTTCTTTTATAATAACTAAAACTACTCTGGGCCGCTTCCTAACACCGCTTCATAACTTTATACTTTCACCACTTTCCGAGGTCGTCGCTCGCGAAACGCCGACCTCCCGGCAGCAACCTGCACGGTCAGGAACAACTCCCGGCACCCTGCATAATTTTCGACATCCGACACCAACTCTCCCTGCGCCCAGCTACTTTCTTCTTACGCTCCATCTGGCACCATCGCTCACCCGGCAGCCAGGAACCACTTTTTACTTTTTTTTTCTTCATATCTTCTTTTGACATATCTTTTTCTTCTCCTTTATTAGACACCATCATAACAGTCCACGCAACAACGGTACGGTACGCAAACAACAATGTGTTTTTCACAACAATTAAGTCTTTTTTTTCGACACACTTTAATTTATTATAATGTTAAAACTTGCAAATTATTGCAAAATAAAAAATCTTATCTTAATTTGCACAGCACTGCCCCGAAGGCAGCACTGGCAGGATCGCCATGTAAGGATGGGCCCCGGGAGTAACAGTGAAAGATGTTATCCGTTCCAATATTAGTTTATTACTGAACTTATGCTATCGGTTACATGCATATATAAGGTGTATGAAAGGGAGACGTCATACACTACAGCGGCTTGATAACTTCTGACAGTAAGGTTTGTCTCTTGCCTTACATACACCCCTCCACCAATCCGCACTGAGCCCGCGTGGTGAAGTATGGCTCGTTCCTCCTCATAGTTGAGGTGAGGCCTTTTCCCAACAGTGGGATCTAATAGGCTGACTTATAACCTGGAGAAATGTATTCAATCAAAACGCCGAAATCGAAGACCTGCAGGCCTTACATCTAATTCAGAAGATTTCCTAAAAACTACCTTAGTTATTGTAATTTAAAAGCAATCCGGCACTGCAGTAGATTTTCTGGTGGCTGAACGTAAACAATATAATAAGAACATAATCAGAGATGTCAAATATTGCAGTATCAGATGACTTGGTCATTTAGAAATAATGGGGAAAGTTTGTGCCGTAAACAGGGAATATCTAGGACGACCAAGCGTTAAACGGTAGGACTTCCGAGACCTAGATATCGCTAGAAAGATGAAATGGATGAAGGACCTGTGTAAACTCCAAATACCCGATGGTCAAGACATAACGCAGAAAGAGTGGTGTCTTCTGGTGTTGGAGGCCTAGGTGCACTTTTGTGCCAGCTAAATAAGTACCTACTCAATTTAATTTAAAAAACTATCCAAAAACATACGGGGAACACACCTTTTAGATATCTGGTGGATTATAAAGATACGGGTGAGGTTTTACATACGAAATTAGAATTGGCTTATTATAACATCTATTAGACAACCAAATATCACCAAAACGAGTCAACGCTTAAGTGGTAGCGGGCAGAACACGTCACCAAAAAGCAGGGTAGGTGGTGCACAAAGCCTTGGTGGAATGGAGCGAGATATATGTATTATGCCCTTGAGGAAAGCCCCAGAGGCGTTGATATGACATTTAAAAGCAGCATGGAGTAGATTGAAGTAGCCTAAGATCCTGGGAAGTGGTATAAACTGTAGGAGGTCTACACCAATGTGATCTAAAACCATAAGAGAAGGATCAACCAGCCTTATAAAAATAAGTACTAGTGGTTCCCCGCGACTTCGCCCGCAAGAGTTGAATTTCCCATATAAACTTTCATCCCCCATTTCACCCCCTTAATGTTTTTATATCGCGACAAAATGTAGCCTATGTCATTTTCAGGGTCTCAAACTGTCTCCATACCAAATTTCATCTTAATCGGTTCAGTGGTTTAAGCGTCAAGAGGTAACAGACAGACAGACACACTTTCGCGTTTATAATATTAGTATGGATAGAATAACGCCATTAAAATATGTACAGTGTCCAGCATATCACAGCACACATTGAAGTTGCAAAATTGCCGCAATGGTGTTGTGGCATCGTCTTACGTTATGTACTGTGGTATCCGCGTACACGGGTAATTCACCTAAAATATAAAATTTTGCCTAATTTCCCTAGAATATATAAAACATTTTTTTTCGTGTATTTCTGTTCCATTTATGAAAGAATAGGGAAAACTGTACTGAATTTTCTAAAAGGGGTGACACAAAAAGTTGTAGAACAAAAGTTATAAGGTGATGAAATTTTGGTATCCAAGGAAATTAGAAAGAGGCCAATGAAATTATAAAACCACTCCAAGGAAATTATGAGCTGTCATGGAAAATAGAAAAAATCTATTAATTATGCATTTTTCATTAATTAGTTAGTACAATTAGGTCAAAACTTAGCACAGATAATTATCTAAAATTTATAAAACACTTAACATGATTGGTGTTAAAGTGTCTGCTTCACTTAACATGATTGGTATTAAAGTGTCTGCTGCACTTAACATGATTGGTATTAAAGTGTCTGCTGCACTTAACATGATTGGTATTAAAGTGTCTGCTGCACTTTTGGTGCAAATTTTCCAGAGTTTCGTTGAAATAGTGTTCCTGGTGCTTGTTTTTGTTCTTCGTAACGCAGTCTTTTTGCCAGGACATATTCGGCTATTTTCATCGTCGGTTAAAAACTCTTGAATATTTAATCTTAATTTTTGAACTTTAGCTTTTAAAACATTTTTCATTAACGGTCTAGATTTATTCTTCTTATCAGCCTATTGCAGTCCACTGCTGGACATAGGCCTCTCCAAGACTGCGCCAAATTTCACGGTCCACCGTTTCTCGCATCCAGACACCACCGGCCACCTTCCTCAGGTCATCGGGCCACCTAGCAGGGGGGCGTCCAACATAACGTTTCCTGAAATGTGGTCTCCATTCGAGAACCTTCCTACACCAGCGCCAGTCGGTTCTGCGACGGATATAACCAGCCCACTGCCATTTTAGCTTACTGCACCTCTGAACGATATCTATGACATTCGTCTTTTGGCAGATGATATCGTTCCGGAATCTATTCCTTAGCGAGATCCCCAGCATAGACCATTCCATGGCTCGCTGAGCGACATGCAGTTGGTGGGCCAGCTTTACTATCAAGTTCCACGTTTCGGCCCCGTAGGTCATGATAGGTAGGATGCACTGGTTATATAAACCCTGCTCTGAAGACCTCCCAAATGTGGACGAAGGCGGAGTTGCGGGGTCTCTCAAACTACATAGCAATGGAAAGGCTCCCGGCGAAGACGGCATTACATCCGAGCTCCTGAAGGCAGAAGGAGCTCATGAGGATCTTCAATGCCGTCAATGCAATTGGGACTACCCTGGAGACGTGGAGTGGGAGCGTAGTGGCGCTTTTTTTTAAGAAAGGCGACAAGTCGCTCTTGAAAATCTACAGGCCAATCGCGCTCCTGAGTCACGTCTACAAGCTGTTCCATCTCGAGAGTCCTCGCAAATCGCCTCGCCACATGATTTGACGCCTTCCAGCCACTGGAAGAGGCCAGGTTTCGTAAAGGCTACCTGGACTGTTTTGGAATCCTTGCAGCGATGCCAAGTCAATAGGCCTCTCAGCACCTCCACATACGGCATCGCTGCAGTATGTGGAGGTGCTGAGAGGCCTATATAATATGGCAACGATTTCCGTCCAAGTCCAAGGTCACAAGACAAGACCCATCCAGCTGCTCAGAGGTAAATAAAACGCTGTAAATATATAATATTTAAATATTCAAAATATTCTAATATTAAAAGACAATATGGCTGAAGGAACAAGTTAATATTAAAATAAGAGTGTAATCCTCATTGCGTGTATTTATTTTTTATAATCTTAGTTTAATAAACGAAACGTAGTAACTTCTTATATTTCGGTTGGGAAAAAACGCGTATTAGATCAAGATTGACTCTATTAAAAAAAAATTGTTTTATTGAAATATAATTTCCATGGTACTTCATAATTTCCTTGGCCCGTTTTGAGCCACGGAACACAACGAAATTAGTGCCAAGGAAATTAGATTTATGCCTAAAAACCACCATATCCTAGAAAATATACAATCTTAATATTTTAGTATTCGAAATGTGGGTTCAGCCCTACAAATACTATTGTTGTATTAACAAACACTTAAACTAAATCCATTTTAAATCGACCAAAAAGCATCCATGGAAATTGACTAATTTATAAACAAAAGCCCAAGGAGGGAGTTACTTACCCAACGGACCGAAACCGATAAAAGGTGCGTAGGTCCTGCCTCGATAGCCGCTCGCGGCCAACTGGCCGCCGTGAAACAGTATAAATGTGTAATCCGTTAAATTCAAATGTTTGTGCGTATCGATCTACGCTGCTAGAAATATCGCCCCAAGGAAATTATACTTTTGACCTGGACAATAACTAAATTACGTTTGCAATATTGGTTTTAGCCATGTGATATGAGTAGATTTATTTTTTTATCAGGATTTTATCCTACAATCATATATATATTTTTTTTGAAATAAAATAACAATACGATTGGATGCTATATGCCGTCATTATGAAAAAAACAATAAATGGACACACCAAGGAAATTAGAATACTTAGTTTCGGTTATATTTTTTGTACATCAAAATTGTAGTTTATTATGTTTAATAACCAAAAACAAATCAAAATTAAGATATTTATTTCAATTAAATCATTTCCTACCTTAAGATATTAAGAAATTGTGAGTTCGCCGGTCCGGACATGAAAAAAACACGGTTATGGCGAATCACCCACACTGTCGTGTCACGTCAGATCGTAGTTATTCTGTGAACAAACTCTTATAATTCTGGTTTACCAACAATAAATGCTGCTATTTACCTTTTGTAATTTCTTTATTTCTCTGATATGAATTACTATATTTACGACTTATTGTGTGGATCCCGTACAATGAGGGATTTTCTGACAGCTCAAAATTTTAGTTTAATTTTATGTTGATGGATAGCACTATTCATCTAAATTATATAAATAATGTTTCGAAATCATTGAGCATAAAACAATAACAAATTATTGTAATACTAGCTGTTGCCCACTTTTCCCGCGTAAACTATTTCTGTATCCTACAGGAACTGTTTTTTCCGGGATAAAAAGTAGCCTATATGTTATTCCAGACTATAATCTATCTCTATGCCAAATTTCATCCATATCCGTTCAGTAGTTTTTGCGTGAAGAAGTAACAAACATACACACTCACACACTTACAAACTTTCGCATTTAATATATTAGTGGGATGGGATTAGTGGGATTATGTGTACAGGCATGTAGTGGAAGTACTTATGTTAAGAATTTGCGTCTTTCAAAATGCAGTTAAAAATAAAATTTAATGGAAAAAACGACTTTATGATAAATAAACTGTTTAAAAAATTACCTTTTGGTACGCGTGAATCTAAAACATGCTGCTACCTGACTTAGGTTGTTCAACTCCATTTAGCGGATTCATAAATACGGATTTAAGACACTAGGAAAATCCCTGATTAGTTAGACAGAGGTTTGATTCATCGCAATCAACCTCCACAGTACATTAGGTACTATACTTTGTCTTTATAAGATATACAGTCCGTTTCTCATTGCTTGTCCAACATTGTGACAAACTTGACATTCCTTTTTATGAAATTATTTATTTAAAAATAAGATAGGCACAAAAAATACATCCTAATATGGTAGTTTATCGTTTAATATATGCAGCTTTTTAGAGCTATTAGTAAAACCTTTTTTCATCTCACCTGTTCGGAAAGTTGAACTTTCATGTGTAGATAGCCGGGTGGGAAATAGTTTTTCCCTCCTAATTTATACTCCTACTATTGAATAAAAGGCCACTATCGAGAGTATCGATAGTTATTGCAATAGTCAGAGCTGTATGAGCTATCGATAGTGATTTTAGTATTAAACTTTGATACTATCGATAGTATTGCTATGTGTCGATAGTATTTATACTAACGGAGCTATCGATAATATCATTACTATCGGTAGACTATCGATAGTCTATAGATACTATCGATATTTTATCGATAGTATTGCTTTTGTCTCAACTATCGATACTATTGCTTTTGCTTCAACTATCGAGTCTATCGATATTCTATAGATAATTTTGCTTCAGCTATCGATAGTCTAACGATACTTTCGATATTTTATCGATACTATTGCTTTTTCCTCAACTATCGATAGTCTATCTATAGTATCGATGATAGTCTATCGACAGTATCGATATTTTATCGATACTATTGCTTTTGCTTCAACTATCGATAGTCAATCGATACTATCGATATTTAATCGATATTATTGCTTTTGCCTCAACTATCGATAATCTATCGATACCTATTCCACTCTCAAGCTATTGGCGCTCTTACTTCGTTCGAGCGCCAGAAACTTCTCGAGTGGAATGGTCACTGTCGTCTCTTGTATAACAATCTACTATTTTACCAATATTAGTTATTATAAAGGTCATAAAAAGGTTGTTTACAATGTTTGACGCGCCACGAAAACGGACTTTACGTCACTGATGGATTGCTATAAAAAGTTTATTCTGCATTCGAAATAATACCATGGACGAATATAAAAATACTCGCAGTAAATCCATACTAATATTATAAATGCGAAAGTGTGTCTGTCTGTCTGTTAGCTCTTGACGCTTTAACCACTGAACCGATTGAGATGAAATTTAGTGTGGAGACAGTTTGAAACGCTGGAAAGGACATAGGCTACATTTTGTCGCGATATAAAAACATTAAGGGGGTGAAATGGGGGATGAAAGTTTATATGGAAAATCCAACTCTTGCGGGCGAAGTCGCGGGGAACCACTAGTAAATAAAATAAATATGAATGAAATTGTTATATAAAGAGGTAAGGACAACATCGACATGACATGAGTCATCACTACTCACAATAATGGGAAACTATTTCAAAAAATCACGGGGATATTCCCATTCCAAAGATATTATTATATATTATATTACAACCTTATTATAGAGAGTAAAAAAGCAGGGTTGGAAATGAATTTAGAAAAAACAAAAGTTATGACTAATTATAAGCCTATGCCAATCCTAATAAATAATACCCAAATAGAATACGTACAAGACTACATCTATCATGGAAAGCAGATCTCATTTAAAATCGACAGAAATATAGAAGAACTAAATAGAAGGATATCATTAACTTGGAAAAAATTTTGGGCTCAAAAAGAAATACTTAAATCACACCTACCCATGAAAACAAAGAAAATAGTATTAGATTCTACTATATTACCATGCCTTACATACGGCTGTCAGACTTGGATATTTGACCAGAAAACTAAAACAAAACTTCAGACCACTCAGAGAGCAATGGAGAGAAGCTGCTTGGGCATCAAACTCAAAGACAGGGTAAAAAATTCGCATATTCGCCAGAAAACAGCCGTAACTGATGCCTTAGAATTATCTCAGTCTTAAATGGAAATGGTTCGGACATATCGCAAGATACACCGACGACAGATGGACATTAACCACGACCAAATGGGAAGGGCCACAAGGCAACAGAAGAAGAGGTCGGCCAAACAAAAGGTGGCGGGATGAGATAGTTTCGTTTGCAGGCACGAATTGGTTTAACATAGCTAAAGACAGAGCAAAATGGATGTCCTTGGAGGAGGCTTTTACCCGAAAGGGGTCCATACTATTATAATTTATCATAATACAAAAAGAAAAACGTAATTATTTCTAATAAAATATATATTATTGAAATACATAATGAAACAGTAAAATAATTTGAAAATTGAATTGAATTACAACTGAACTATAAATTAAATTCCTGCATGCAAATAATAAAATTGTAAAATGAAAAGTATTTCTGAGATATATTTTTAGTTTATATATTTTTTGATCTATGAACTTAAAACTTAAAACTCTATTGTATTTTTATAGTATGGAATATAATAAAGCTTTATTATTATTATTATTATTATTATATTACAACCTTTGCAAACCACGTGTCAACGACAAAGATTACACGCTTGACCATCGTCTTTAGCTTTCGCCGAACGCATCCATCCAAACAAAAGCTTGTAAGCTCCTTCAAAAATTGCATCAGCCGCATTCAGACCATTGAATCAATGCAGCCTTGCTTCTATTGGCTGTCCCTAAGAACTGTTTTGCCGGCTTTAAGCTTCTGGGTCGAGACGTTCCATTTTACTCAGTTAAGTGTTTTCTATCCTATGTATTTCATTTCTTGATATTATACCTCTTGTATTGTACTGCAATTGTTTCAGATCCAATTGGAACAGGACAGAAATATTGTTGGATTTGATAAATCGTTCAGCAGCAATGTTTATAAAAATTACGGCATCTAAAAACACGGTAATTTTGTGAAACGGAACGTATGGTACCGCCCTGTCTGACGAAGCAACACAGCAAAGCGATCGATATCTATGTTAGTACAACGGTTTACAGTTCACAATCGCTTGACGATGTGAATTCAGCTGTTGCATCACCCAGTGAAATGGTGAGCGAGCGCGGAAAACTGTCAGTTGTGAATATATCGACGCAATGGGCAGTCGCTCGCTCAACAATTTGCATTCTTAGTTAACTATCCCCGGTGCACGTGCTCCAAATATCCACAATGAGACACAAGTAGAATAACAAAGTGAACAAACATCTGTGATATAAGGACGCTGGCGTCCGCTTTCTCTCTTTCCCTAAGCATTTAGCGTAGTAATTTTCTATTTGATTTTTGGAGAAAGCTTTTAGTATTAAAATGGATAACCATAAGGAATTTGGGAAAGGTGAAGACGTGATGCGTGAGCAGAGCGTGGAGGTGGTGTCCAGAAAAGAGCCCTTTTGGGTTTTCGGCTACGGATCGCTGTGCTGGAACCCAGGGTTCGAGTACCAGCAGTCGGTGACCGGCTACGTCAGGGGATTTTCAAGAAGGTTCTGGCAAGGGAACACGACGCACCGAGGCACAGAAACGAAGGTATGTTTGGGATTCAGGCGCCCAAGTGGTGGCCCCTCACATGTTTTTGCGTGTTATAAATAAATTAGCGGGTTTGTACACGGGTTCGGATTATGAATTCATTGTTGAAGGTCAGTTAGGCCGCTGGAAGATGGTAAATGTTGGTTACTGGGTCAACTTTTTTATTATGTTTTGTTTCTGACGCAATGTTCACTTTTATTTTCAACTTGTAAGTGCTTGTATGTAACGCTACTTGTTCCTAACGAAGGATCACATCATAGTCTTATATTGCCAATATTTACATTTTAACAGATTCTATTCAGATAGAATCCACTTAGGAACACACTATTTAGGAAATCCAAGAACAATAATATAGACAAAAACCTGTTCATAACATATTTAATCTAACCGGCGTCGTAATTCATCGGTAGGTTTTTGTAAGTCAAGGTTCTTAAACTAATATAACAAAACTAGCAAAAAAATGTAATGCTATCACGTTTGCAATTACTGTTTTTTGTAAAAAACGGAAGGCATTTTCACTATTTTTAGTATTAGTAAACAATTATCAAAATTCAACACATAAATGCTGGCTTATGCTCTGACAAAAATACAGAGAAACGGTTTTACTTAGATATTGTTAGAACTTTGCCTACTAGAGACTAAAGGTAAACGACCTTAGATCAAAACCAAACAGAGAAACTTTGAGCTGCAATTGAAAATCATTGGCTGTTGTTGTAATCTTTATAATAGCCTCCATTCAATCAGTAGCTGGGAAAGTAAAGTAATCTTGATTCAGCGCGAAAAAATCCTTTGTCATTCGATAAACATTTTTGATTAATGATAATGTAATATACGAAAAAAATGTGAATATGCTATCAACGTTAACTTTATCGTTCTGTAATATAGTCTCAATTTTGGTAGTGTAGGCATTTGCTGTTCATCCAAAACATGATAGCAACTCGATTTGGCCTTATTATCCTCCAAACAGATAACGCTTGTTATTGCAAACACATGTTCAAAGATAGTAATATTATTATAATTAAGTTTTCATGTTGTTATATTTTTGTGTCAATTTACCTCCAAATTGGGCCCGATTACGTGGTTGCTTTTAACATTTTATTAGTAACAAGTACCAAAGCAAGTGCCTATAGGTATTATAACTGAAAACATTATTTGAAAATAGTGCCTACTTTTAGGGTTTCATAATCCTCAAGGAATCCTTATAATTTTACCATGTCCGTCTGTCTAACTACCCGCGGCTTAGTGCAGAGGAATAACTTTGGCTTTTAGGCCCACTTGCGTTTCCGGATTAAGCTAATACGGCCTAATTTCTGGGTTGAATGCCTACTTGTGAAAGTCTGGATTAACTAATCTGGAAGGTCCACTTGCGCCCGTCCGGTTTAGCTAATCCAGACTAGCGCAAGGCCTATGATCTGAGTTGAAAGCCGATTTGTGCAAGTCCGGATTAACTAATACGTGCGCAAGTGGGCTTTAGTATGTTAATTAGGTACGCCAAGAAATTAATCAGGGAATTCAAAACTATAAATATCTTTAAAAATCTACACATGATCATTATCATTAGGCAAATGCGGGCAATACGTCTCGAATCTCAGAATTCATACGAGCACTCGCAGCTCGAAACGATTTTTCCACAACCGGTCTCATTCACACATCCCTGCTATTGATTGTGTCACCAAACATGGAACATTGCCCAAGATGTTAGATTTCACAGTCCAACAATTCATTTTCCCATCGATTTCTTTTTTTTTGCAAACTTATGCGAATTCGTGAACTGTTAGTAAAACATTTCAACTTTAAGCAATTGACAAAACAGCGCAGTAAAATATCTAACACTACATTTGAAAGATAATAACATGTCAACTTCTGGAGATGAAGATCAGAGAATTATTACACTAAATATTCCGCATCAGATCAAAAACTAGAGCGAAATCTAATCGAATACACTCTGTAACAATTAAAATTAAAATAATTCTGATTCTGATTGCTTTCTACATCTAAAAGTGTGGAAAGCTACTATACTTACATTAAACCTTTAAGAGCATTCACATATAGTGTTCTATTTGCACATTGACTTTGCTCCGGATTCAGTGGCTAGCTATTCCCAATACTGCTATTATTAGCTAACCTTCCGTATTCGTACTAGCAGTATCCAAATTGATCAATATCTCGAATATACGATCAATATGATATTGAATGGTGCTGGTCAAGTGTAGACAGAAAATTAGCTTATAGTTGTTCTGATGTCATATGACTTAAAGCTTTTCAAAAATAATAATTTTTCAATTGATTTTTCAAAAATTGGTGGTAGTGCGAGTTGGACTAGCGCATGAAGGGTTCCATATCATTATCAACTTCATTTTAGTCACTTTATAGGAATTTGTATTTTGTACAAAGTTATCCAATACCCAAGTTCAACAAATTAATATTCTAATGTGCTTAAGCACTGATAAAGTAATCTTAACCGCTATAGTTTTCCTTTGAAGTTAATGAAAACGTCTTGAATTTTGGCAGATTTTTCTGACCAGATTGCATTTTAAAGTTTAATATTTCATAAATGGAGCAATAAATCAAAAAATGGATTAAAAACGTCCGAAATCATTTTAAAACACCTTCTAAACGATACTCTACACGTTGGGGTAGACGAGGAAAATGAGACAATGATTTCGATGATATTACTTGTTCAAAAAAGTAAACATACTTTAAATAAGTACACGCGTTTCCTTGGCTTGCTGGAAACAAAGGCCATAATGAGTTTATCGACAGCTATCGATTAAAAGCGATCGGGCAAACATCCTTTATTAATTATCTTTCTTCCGGATGTTATTAAGGAAATGACATTGGCAAACAATGATATTGTTGCCAGCCAAAACTGTTCACCTGTAAACCTTGACCCAAAAGAATTTAAAGATCCCAAAACTGTAAAAAATACGTAGATTAAAAATATATTAAGAAGATAGTAATCTCAAGCCTAGCTAGAGACTTAAACATGTTTGAAGGAATACAATTTTAAGTCTCTACATTAACACAGTATTGAAACCATGCAGTCAGGAAAATATCTCCAGAAACACTTTACATGATAACAGATTTCGTCATCATCATACATGAAAACATAACGAACAAAGGACACAAACATCTACTACTACTTAATTTAGTTAATAAACAAGAGAATTCTAATTACGTACCTACAGTCTTTGCACAAAAGTAACAAAGAACGTAAAAATAAAGAAGCGTGTGCAATATGACAACTCTTTGCATATAATAATAAAATATTGTTCAACAAGAGAGACAATGTCTTCAAGTTGATTAAATATTGTTCATAAATAAGAAGTCAATAAATTGCAACTTATTATACTTATTAAAATATCACGATGACGTAAATAGTATATTGGTATTTAAAAATATTTATGCGATATTGTTTTGTTACTTATTTTAAATGATAATGAAATTCATAAGACAACAGCTGTTGCAAGTACCCACAATGAGTATATTATTATGATAATTCAAATAAGTATAATAGATGATGCACCTAAATGTATTATTATTAATTACTATAGAAACTCATAGATGTCAAATAATGCAATTATAATAATTATTGCATTTTTTATATTTGAAATTTAGTTTTGTGTAAGCATAAACGTACTTTAATTGCGGCGATTCACTTCTTAACTGTAATTTAACCCGAGTCAACCTCAATGTGGTTTAGAATTTGATCCAAATATTTTGTATATTCCCTCGAACATAGTTTATCAGTCTATATTGCAACTGGTACAAATTCTGTAAACACTAACGGCCAAAATACATTTATTTCAACTATCTGCGATCATTTATTATGATGACGTTAGTTGACACTACAAATGTCATTGCTCAGAGTACTCGTAATGAGATTATCATTATTGTATGTAGGTACTAAACATCTGATTGAACAACATCATTTTGGCAAGCGTATGAATCGATAACTACATTCATTCGGTGATAAAATCTTTATCACAATTTAAATAAATTACCTTAGTTTTGATTCGTTTTTTCTGGTTCTTTAATGTTATGTTTGTTTGTTAAGGGTCAATAATGTTAACAGTTTTATTTTTTTATTATGATTTTATTTTTATTGTACCCAGAGATTCACTGTATTTTAAGATTTAATAAAGTAATTGGTCTTTATAAAATACTAATTCAATTTAATGCCACGTTATTGTAATACGTACGTAACGTAGTTCATTTTTTTACTAATATAACCCAATGTTGCATTTGATTTCCATCCTTATCTAGCCCATCGCAAATCGTTTAGTATTAATATAAACCGTGTAACCCTAATTCACACAATCGGTTCATTCACCTAGATAAAACACAAATAATAGTATCGTATATGCGCAGTTTATTTTAAATATATGTATTCAATCGTTTGAACAGAAATAGAAGTACTTACGTACATTTACTTTTTTATAGTTTGTGTTTGCCAAGAATTTTAGCGTTGAATGTTGATTTTTAACTTTTCTGGGTTATTTTAAAGAATCTTAAATCATTAATTAATTTAAAAATGATAACGAATGGCAAAACAATATTTTTTCTTGAACAAAGGTTTAGTAAATAGGTACGTACTAAAAAATAAGAAAAGAACTATTTGATTTTCTATGAAATTAAAATCGGTAAAACCTTTTAGACTTTATCATAATGACGCCAAAATAAAATATGTAATAATAAAATATGTAGTTCTATAAAAATATATAGCGTATTATATTAAGTGCACGTTTCGACAGTAATATGTCGGTATACCTAATAGTAAATAGTTAAATAGATAAATCTTATTAATTAAAGTAACATATCAAATATTACAAGCACTCTTCTAAAAATCCTATTTTTGTTTCAGCCGGGCAGAGTGGCGACGCTTATAGAAGACAAGGAAGTAAGTATTATCATCTATTTGACACTTTTACTACCACTGAGGTTACCCAATCATTCTCAGCCTTTCATTTCAATCAATATCAAAATATCTACATAATACCTATTTAAACCTACGTTATGACTTATCTGCTGACTTATGGGTTCGACCATCGCTTTTACATTTGGCCTAATTCGAAATCAAACAATATAAAATAATGTAGTACACTTCGAAAATGGCTTGTAAAACTAAAATTGAGAGCGTTGTATGTGAAGCTATCTAACTACAATGGCCCAGTTTCAGAATGATAATTCTACTTTTTATGTAGATATATCTGCACAGCAATATAAATATACATCATTAACGGAAGTAGGTACTTTCACGTCATACACTTTTTACAAACTAAAATACTTATAAGAAACTTGTAATCACAAAAATTCTTGAAATTGTCACTAGCTTGGCAAAATAAATAATTTGACATCAAAAATAATTAGGTAAGTAATTTCAGAACCATAAAAACAGTTATTTTACAACATAATATAACTGTTGTTTTTTAGTTTAAAGGTAACCCGTGTTGATGTCAATGTCAATAATATTGATACAGTTTGAGTAGCAGCACCATCATAGGTATTTACCGCTGTAATAAACAAAAAACCTAACAATTGTGTATTTTTTCGCAAATTGCAATGTCTTCGTACAATTAGGTAGGTAGTAGTACTTGCATCACCCGAATTACAAATGCAATCCAATTTGACAGCGTACCACAAGAATTACAGAAGACCGCAATTAACGCAGTGCTAAATGAAATAAAGTTTATCAACTTGGATATTTTCTTATTATACCATTTTCTTGCCATCAAGACAAGTTTGGCATGTTTTATTTAATTTAAAACGATAAAATCAGCGATAGCAAAGTACAAATATTGAAAATGTTGAACTGAAAATTAATCAGTGAAAACAATCCAGGACTAGCGATGGGCAAGGGAAAGAAAAAATTGGGATGGAAAAGAAAAATACGGGAAAGTATGGGAAAAAACGGAAAGATTGGGAAATATTCCAATTCGGCGGGAAAATACTCAAAAGTGGACTTAAATTAATAAAATGCGAGAATTAATCTACTGTAACAATGGTTTTACGCCTGTAGCACACCCTTACATAAATAATATAAAACCATAACAGCGGGACCACGCTAGTTTTGCCTGTTTGTCAGTTTTATTACACC
This sequence comes from Pyrausta nigrata, assembly GCA_949316185.1. Lineage (NCBI taxonomy): Eukaryota > Metazoa > Arthropoda > Insecta > Lepidoptera > Crambidae > Pyrausta > Pyrausta nigrata. The sequence goes on along the minus strand of OX438957.1, from coordinate 15,467,436 downwards.
AAACGTAAACTGCATGTTCTATTTATCTGAGTCTTTTTTTCGTTGAAATTCGACGATCCTCTAGTATACTTCCTATTACTGTACCCACGACGTCGCGAATGGGTGCAGAAATGAAGACGTTTGAGAAGGATTGGGGAAATCTCGACGTAAAGTAACAGGATCATAGTAAAATCTCTACATTAGAAACGACAGTTTGGCTTCGCAGTAAGCTATCAACGGAATAGTGAAAGAAAGGCGCCTCTTTTGTTTATATTTTTTTTCTTGTAAACTCGAAAACTGCTTATTTTATTTTAAGACACATTTATTTAGATTTTTTTCTATAGGTCCAAAAGTTAACAAGATATTACACAGTATCTGATTTGATAACAAGTTCAAAAACTTAATTCCAACTGCGGACAAATCTCGCAATACAAATTTTTTGATAAAGCTAAAGTGGTAAGATATCTTACTTAAAAATGTAAAAAAAACTAAATCGATAAATTCAGTATAGTTTTTAAATACACACACATCAAAAAAAGTTTACGATCACTGAAAAATCGAAATCTTTTTTGTTACGGTAGATTATATTATGATTTCTTCTTCTTTTAAGATTCTTTATTTAAAAATATACAATTAGAATACAAAACAATAGAACAGTTCAATTGTTTTTCCATATTAAAAGGCAGTCGGTCATAGCTAACGCTCACTCAGAAATCTGATTTAGTCAATTTTGAAGGATTTTGAATATTTTTTCGCAAGTTGTGATTGAAAAAATGCCAAGAGGATTATCAGACGTTTTACGTGAATAGTAACTTCGAGTGAAGAAGGATACAGCACGAGAGATATAGCACGCAGACTTGCTATATCCCAATCCTGTGTCGTGACCACGTTGCAGAGGTACCACGGGATGGGTAATTTAGCTGACCGACCCTGCAGTGGTCGCCCAACTGTTTGGACTGCTGCCCAAAAGCACTATATTAGATTGCTGGCAGCCCGTGACCCAACAATCAACGCTACTAAAATAAAAGCAGAAGTTCGGGCCGCCTCTGGGCTTGAAGTACTCAGACCATTCAAAATTGCTTGCACCAGGCTGGATTACGAGCACGGTGGTCTTGGTGAGCGCCTCTGAATTCCCGGCAACGTCAACGACAGAGATTGGAGTGGGCTAGGCTTCGGCAGAATGAAGAAGATGAAGAAGAAAACAGTTGGCAAAACTGTCTCTTCATTGACGAATCGCGAATCAGTACTCATCCAGATAACTGACGCGTCCGTGTCTGGAGAAGACCAGGATACCGTGAAAGGCAAAGAACTGCCACAGGAACAGTTCAGCAAGGCGGGAAATCGGTTTCCTTTTGAGGATGGTATTATGATTGGAGCTAGAACACCTTTGATCCCGTATTGAGGCTTCCTGACAGCAGACATGTATAAAGCAGTTGCTATTGATGGAATTTTCAGACCATTCCGAGTAAACAATGGGCACCAATTTGTACTGGTCGATAATAATGCGCCCACACATCGAGCTCAACGAGTCAATGCTGCTCTCCGAAAATACGACATAACAAGGTTAGACTAGCCTACCGGCTCGCCTGACTTAAACCCAATAGAGCACGCGTGGGATGCTCTTAAGCGAGCTGTTTGGAACCGTCAGCCACGTCCTCAGACAGTGCCAGACCTCAGGGAAGCCGCTATTCAAGAATGGGACAGGTTACCCCCAAGAAATGCTGGATAACTTAAACCTTAGCATGCCCAGGAGGATCTCCGCATGTGTTCGAGCTAGGGGAGGAGTTATATTATATTGAATAAAAACATTTTGTTTAGTATATGTCGTCGTTATAAATTGTTGTTAAGTTTGGTTAAACAGAATTTTCTTTTATATCAAATTTCTCTTACAATTACATTATGGTTAATTACTCAATTTTTGTTATTTGAAAGTTAAAATTAGTTCTATTTCTTAATTTCAAAGGATTTTTCTATTTAAAGAAAACACACAACAATTTTTTATTTTATTTTTATAACTTAAGCAATTATTTTGCAAGTTTTTACGAAATTAAATCAAATTTCACTTACAAAAATTAATCGACTGTGTCATCCGGTGGGACTCGAACCCACGTCCCTTCGCTATCCGGGCGAGTGCTCTTACCAACTAAGCTACGGAGGACGTTAGTTAGTCGACGAATTTTTGCAAGTGCTTGCTACGCCACTGAGCCGGCGTTCGATTTCATCAATACTTGGGGAATGTACACGCATGTATCCAATGGAAATATTTTTACAAATATTTAACCATCTAACTGATGGTTAAATATTTGTAAAAATCGTTCAGTAGAAGGAAGTATACTACAGGATCGTCGAATCTCAAAGAAAGAGAGACTCAGAAACCTAAGCATTAGAACATGCCGTTTACGTTCGGTGTAATAAAACTGACAAAAAGGCAAAACTAGCGTGGTCCCGCTGTTATGGTTTTATGTGAAGGTGTGCTACAGTCGTAAAACCATTGTCAAAATAGCAAAATTCTCGCATTTTATTACTTTAAGTACACTTTTGAGTATTTTCCCTATTTTCCCGACGAATTGGAAATATTCCGCATACTTTCCCCGAATTTGGGAAAAAACCCAACAGTTGGAAATATTCCGGGGAATAAACCCAACGCTATCCAGGACAGAACTGCCTGGCGCAAGTTAATTAGGAGAGCCGACCCCACCTAAAGTGGGAAAATGGCAAAGACAAAGAAGAGAAGAAGTTGAACTGAAAACTAATATCACAAAAGGGTAGTAGTGGGCAATAAGAGTTTGAGTCGATTATTACAAGATATCCTATATACAGGGTGAAATAAACTAATATAAATAAAATAAATAAAAATTCTTTAATTCAGACTTACATCCATAATTTGTTAGTAATACACAAATGACTTATAAACTATGTTAGTGCGTTCTTAATTAAATTTATTTTTAACCTTTAATATCATCAGGTATCCCTGCTATTTAATTATATGAATCGGTTGTTTCTTTTGAATGCAGTTTTTTTTTTAAATAATGGAATGTTTCATTTTAGCAAAATGGGCTTAACTGAGGATTCAAGGCAGTTCAGGCCCCTCCAGGTCGCATAGATTTAGGTCGCATTTTTTTCACCCTGTATATCCTTATGTGAACGCAGAAACAAGGTCACCTACAAAGTACTATTTTATTTATCAAAATTTCACCACCGTCATAGCATTAGTTCCACTTATCACTCAGTTGTGTCACTGAACCTTGACCAGTGCATTATCTGCACGTTCCGAAGACACTGGCCGTTGATAACCTAGGACTCCCAGTTAACTGGATTGACGTGGTATAGGTGTTTGGATGTTATAAAAATAAGGAATGTAAATGGATTGTATGAAATGAAAAGGTGTTACAAAACGATTGGATTTTTATCTGAGGTAGATTATAGTTATATGCTTCGGTGAGGAAACAATAAAATGTCATGCATGTCATGCACTAAAGCTGACTATTAACGGTCAGTTAAGTGATCAGTCGGAATTACGTACGCCCAAAAATTTACTCAGGGTGCGAAATCATCAGTTGAAAATTTGAACTGACGGCAACTTCCGGAAGGAATTGCCTTAACGTTATCCTATTTGTTCTTGCCCATATTTAACCGGTTCCCAGACCTTCCCCCCCATTTGCCTTTGTCTTAAAATCTACAATGGGGTGCAGCACTAGCAACGTTAATCATGACTAACTGAAACTGTCAAATGGTACGTTTTCAAACGATGTAAATCCAGAAGTGTGTAACTCTGTTGCTAGAGTTACGAAATCATTTTGGTTTTTTTTTCCAAACAAACCAATTACGAGTACTTACCCCTAAAGTAAGCGTTAGCTTGTGCTATGGTGGCTAGGATAACGGATAGAAATATTTATTTAAGTTTATAAACATCCATGACTTAGGTACAAATGCTCGTGCTCATCACACAAACATTTGCCCCTTGCGGGTTCAAACCTGCAACCGCTGGTTTTGTAGTGCGGAGCGCGAACCACTACACCGGTTGTCAAAATCATCCCCCTGGTGTCCACAATAAATGGTAGGTACATAGTTACATTGTTTCATCCATCTAATCATACTCGGCTTTCAACCTGATAAAGTACAGGTGCAGATTAAAATTCATGGGGTCTATGTAGGTTGTATATTTGCTTGCTGATATGATATTCCCCAATTAGTAAATTGAGATATATACAATGTGTTAAATAACCGACCCGACAAACTTTAAGGACTTCTTCTACATAAAATTTTAATCATAAAATGTCCCATACATGTGGGGTGAAAAATCAACTTTAATTTTGTCTGTATTTTTTGGGTAAAAATATTTTTTAACAGTCTACGATATTGTTTTTTAATACTTTAGTGATATTTATTGGATTGCAACTCATTTTGAGTTATCCGACAATATTTTTCCTACACGATGACCAAATAATTAAAATGCCGCCATTCCGAAAGAGTTGAGTTTTCACCCCACTTATATAGGACATTTTATTATTAAAATTCAGTGTAGAAAAAGCCCTTAAAGTTTGTCGGGTCAGTTCCCAAACACATTGTATAGAATAAGAATTCAGTGTGCATCATTTGACGAAGCATCTTTACACAGAGTTTGGAAGACCTTATGAATCTTGTCTTAAAAGACAAACCTAATTGAACATTTTTGCTCAGCTCGGCCTTTTAGATCTAGAGAAAACTTTAAAAAAAACTAGACAGATGACGAATAACAGATACCAATTAACGGATTAATCAACTTAAAATTTCTTAACAGTAAAAGCTAATTCACTGTTAATCTAAATGTCGACATCCGTCGGCGTCTTTTAGTCATTACGCATAAACTTGTGGCATAATTAGGTCAATCCATTGACGATTGGTTCCGGACCTAGATTAGATTATTAGCGTAATCTAGTGGTGGCATAATTTCCTATTTTGATGTCATAACTGCATCGTAAAATGTTTTTTTATTTCTTTAACGCTAGCATATATTTTATCAAGTTTTTTAGGTTTTATCAATTAAGTTTTTACCGTTGTGTTCTTATTACTATAGCAATTAGTTGCTGGTTTTGGCAGCAATTTTATTGCTAGCTTAGCCGTGTATCGGTTTCATATCAACTTATGTCTCATGTTGGCATATATTGTATCATTTATCAATTCCATTATAATCTGTAATTTGATTCATCTCGCTTTTATTCTTATACTAGCGACCCGCCCGGTGTCCAACGAGTGATTTCATCATCATCCTAGCGCTATTCCGGTTATGCACTTGCACGCGAGGGCACAGGGTCTGCTTACCATGATCCAGGATATGGCAGATCAGAGCGACTGCCTTCTGACCTCCGTGACCCTGTTAACAGGGGAACCTGACGAGTTTTGGATTATGGCTATACATTCAGTCGCCTGAATGTGCAGGTTTCCTCACGATGTTTTCCCTCACCGTAAGAGCATCGGTTAGTGAAACAACTAATGTACATAACTCAGAAAAAGTCATGGTACATGCGCCTCCTCCCGCATGAGAGGCAACCCTATTGGGGTGCAATATGCATGCTTTATAAATAATTATAAATATTACATGTACTTAATTATAAAAACTGTATTAAAATCACTTGCGTAGTTTAAAGGATCTAAGGGAACAGACAGCGTGAGCGACTTCATTTTATGTCATGTAAAGATTTTAATAACTACCTTATTTCTATGAAAAGTATCGCTTACTTATTAAAATAATCGTCACTTTATATTTTCAATAGCATGATTGTTTTTATTTACAAATTAACAAACGTATGATATCTACTTGTATCAAGGCTGTATGTTATTAAACGTGTGAAGAATAAATTAAAAAGTTAATTGTACATCATAATGACGACTTCCGTAGCGGAGTGGCTCGCAATCTGGTTTTTAAGGTGTCGCTACCTCTGAGGTCCGAGGTTCGATCCCCTGTTCTCATGTTTTCTATATTGTCTCGGGTCTGGGTGTTGTGTTACTATTGTTGTTTAATATTTTCATTACACAAGTGGTTAAGCTACTTATTTTAGGATCTGAGCAATGTACATAATGTGGTGTTGTCCAATATTTATTTCTTAATAATATAACTACTTCAGTTAACTACCTGCCTACCAGCAATTTGTACCCAATTCTTTTTTGAAAACATTAAGAATGTTTTATACAATTAACCTCCTTTGATAAAGTCCTTACTAAAACGGTCACTGATTTAGTTATATCAGCAAGTAGTACTTCTATTTTTTTGCAATAAGTATTCTAGATTCAAACAAAATCTGGCAATTTCTTGAAAACAAGTTCCAGAAATGTCTAAGCAAATATTGATATGGGGTCGATGGGTTGGTGAATTAGTAAAACGTACGCTAAAGCCGTTTTGTTTGTAAATAATTTACAGTCAGCCCGAAAGGCTATGTACACAGGAAGTCTAAACAGAAATTGGTTCTTGTACATTGTAGAAGGTAAGTACTGGAAAGTTCTTGGCCCATATAAGTTTTAAGCATGACATGACGGACGACTTTGAAGATTAGCTCAGGTTCAGATTTAGATCAGATGTTTCTGACATTTAAAATATTTACCCCGTTATTACAAAAATTAAGTACCGGGTTTAAGACAGGACTAAGCTATTAGCTAGCCAATTAGAAAACCGTTTCTCTATTAGGTTATGTCACGAATGTGTCATTCATTTCTCTGTTGTCGGCTTAATATTTAGACCTATTTTAAACCTGGTCTATTTTTTTTTGAATAACACCGTTATATTTTAAATGAATCAATTATAAAAAAATCAAAATCTTTGCAGGGTTTGCTCAAACAAACATACGTTTTATGTACAATTTTCTTAAATACAAGATTTAATACTGATATAACTACCACTGGATGTCATCATGACTGAGTAATTCCTTGAAATATATTTTTAAATACTTGCCCATTTCTCGTAAGTTATTATATTAATATTTATGTATGTGTATTATTTCACGTATGTATGAGTATATTTTTATGTAAGAATCTGGTATGTACGTTTACTTTTACAGTATTTTGTAATTTTTTCCTTAAAAATGTATCATTACTGAATGTCCCGCCACTGATTATCTTCCTCCATTCCCACGCAGTTGACTGGTAGAGAATGCTTTAAGGCATTAATTTTGCCAATTGTTTTTTTGGTGCAACAAAGTTTTAATAAATAATAATGAATTAATAAATTTGGGTGTTTCTTACTATTACGTATTAGAATCCACCGTGCACCGGCTTTGTTTTGTTTGTTTGGTTAGCTTTTGTTCACAAAATAAGGTGACACACGTTTAATTCATGCATTTTAGTTGAAAATAACACAAAGCTATAAACGTTTGGCAGAAGAATGACCATGGCCGTTGTATATTTCCTGCACGTGTGAAAGTGTATAAATAACTGCGATGTGAACGACTGTAGGTAGATTTGCACATCACACAGTGTCTGACTGATAGCATCCAAGCACAATCGACCACTTAAGACAGACACGTCAATAGACGTAGGTGTCTAGATATAAGACTTATTCACTAGTCCAGAACGTGATCCTTTTATAGGTATCCCAATAACGACTCGCCCCGGCTTCGTAGGTTATCATCATAATATTACATTTTTATATGTTTTCTCTTATCGATGTATTTATTTACTTTTTTCCCATCCTCCACCATTCTCTTAACCCCTCAATATGTCACGCAAAAATGTTCTTTATTTATGTCTCCCTCTTTGCATTTTCCCTTCAATCTTCCCCTTAATTGTAATCTTTATAAGGTCATCGTGTGGTATAAAGTGTCACAACACTTGATACCACACGATATAATATAACTCTCCTATTCTAAATTATTTCTAGAATACTAAGCTTCTCTTAAACAATTCTCACTAAAATGAAAATTCTTAATTACGAAAGAAAATAGAGATATCCTAGAAAGAGAAGAAATACTTAAACCATTTAAGCATTTTTCAGCATATTCTGTTGGTGTTCCAAATTAAATAAATAAATATTATTTAATTTGGAACACCAACAGAATATATAGCTACTCATAACAACTAACTAATACAGCAACATTTCAAACTAATCTTCTTACTTCGATCAAGTTAAACTAGCTAGCACATTACCGGCTTAGTATGGAAGTAATCCATTGTGTGTAATGACAATAGATTACTTCCATACTAAGCCGGTAATGTGCTAGCAAACATTACACAAACCTAAATAGCTTTGATAGGGCTTGAGTGCACATTAAATTGTGCCCTTATCAAGCCCTTGACCATGATATTGTATAAACTTGGAAATCATTGTAATTATACTTAATACATATAGATAGCAAAGTAACTATTGCATTATTTTAAAAGTGGTATTGCAATTTCAACATACTCGTATCTGTAAGATTCCTGTCATTTCTGAAAAGACAGAATCCTACCTAAAGCATGACAACCAACAGGATCAATAATTATTAAGTGTTTCCCGGAGATAATAACTTATTTCCGATCATATAATAAAAGATATCAATGCTCCAACGAATAATTTAGTTTATTTACAATAGAAACACATGGACTAGTGGAAGGTACCTACTTGTTTTAGAGCAACAACAGGTTGCATCTGGTATGGGGGCGTCCATAAATTACGTGAGGTGTTTTTTTAAATGTTTTGCCCCTCCCTCCCCCCCTGGTGAGATGTCGTGAGATTTTATTCAACCCCCTCCGCCATCCCCCAATCTCACGTGAGGGTCGCACTTTGCGGAACATACGCGCTTGCTTAGCTGGTGCAATGTGGGCTGGTGCAAAGTAAATGTATAACGTCGAAGTATGAATGACATTATTTTCTTTCGAACGAATTAATAAATGATCTTAATCGTAATCGTATTTTATCTTAAGCGTAATCTTACGATTACGCTTAAGATAAAATCTTAAGCATGTACAGTCTGGATTAAATGGACCAAAATAGTAGTTTTTTTTTTGTTGAGATTTGACTCGACCCCCTCCCCCCCTTAAACACCTCACGTGATTTATGGACGCCCCCTATGCAACTCAAATAAAAGTGAACGCATAATCCTTCGATACTGCGTCTGCAACCACGCGTCATTGCTCTGATAATACTCAACAATACAATAACAAAACGGATTCATGCAAGCGGATATAATTAGATATTACTTAGTTAAACAAAAATATATACATTTTCTATTGTACAATGTCTGGGCCTACCTAAAAGTATAGGAAGGAATTAATCAGGCGATTTGTCGTAGTTAAATTAAGTCAATAATAAAGCAAGAATATAAAGAAAAAAAATCTCCATCAACAAAAGTCCAGTCCATAAGAAACCAAAAATTCGCACAACTTAAGTAAGAACACTGTGAGTGTTAAAAATATTGAAAAGTAACGAAAGTCAAGCTCAAAAATTCTAAATCAGGAAGATTCAGGTCCATCATACACAGTTCAGTTCGGTAAACAAGTCCTATACAATCATCAATTTTTTATTAGGGTTCCGTAGTCCGACCAGGAACCCCTATAAGATCGTTCAGTCCGTCCGTCCTAGTCTGTCACAGCAGAATATTTTCTACGTTTATGGACTGATTTGCATGTAACTTGGTTCGAGGATACTTCACATATAGATCTCATTTTTTAAAATACAAAAAATTAAAATTACCCCTTTTTAAGGGTACCTCTCCATACGTGTAAAGGGGGGGTGAATTATTTTTGAGTGCACCCCCTTGTGTAGGGTATCGTTGAAAAGGACTATGAAAATAAGGTAGGGTTTCCATACAACACTTTTTTATCAGCTTTACCATTTGCGAGATATAGCCCGCCAAAGTCGTTTACACGGTATCCCCCCCTGTAATTTCGAAAGTCTTGGACCTATAAACTTCAAATCACTCACGTAAAGAAACAGGCGCGGTAACTCTTATTTAAAATTGTTTCGGGTATCCTGTGATGAATACTTTTAATATTATAAATAAAATAAAAATATGTAAATTTTTTGCCTATACTGTCAACTGTTTTAAGTTAATGGTACGGAACCCTTCGCGCGCGAGTCCGACTCGCACTTGTTTTATGCTATATTCATCTTATTTAGTTGACCATCTTAATTATACCTTGTATATCTGCGATCGCCTATAGGCCTTTTATTTATTAGATTTTATACATTATCCTAATGAAAATAAAATAAAATGTTTTGAATATTTTTCTAAATACATATTTCATTTTTGGGTTTAGTTTAAAAAACAAATGAACTGTTTTAAAATTTTAGCAAGATTACAACTTTGTTTTCCTCTATGACGGTTTATAATTTTGAATTGATCTTTATTTCACTTGATAGGCCATAGCGTTACCTTTAAAATTAATCATTTTTAAAACTTTTAGGATCTCCAGACCCAAAGAAAAAGTATTTTTTATTATTTAAAACGGCTGCCATTTTAAAAAAATAGAACCCAACATGGGGGTTTTTCGTCGATAACATTTGATGAATTAATTGCCCATAAATTATCGCTTGTCCAAACCCCGACAAACTATAGGTATATTATATGACATAAGTATATTTATGGCAACACGTGTGCGTCTATTGGATTTGCGCAAAACGTGGCTCTGATACTATAAGCAGACCGTTGAGCGCTCACTCGTGTGCGAATATTGTATAATGCGCAAAAGGTGGTTGTATTGAAGTTCAATTATTATCATTCCAAGCTTGTCTTTTGCTGTCGGAACGTTTCGTATTTAAAGGATAAAGACACTTGCACCGAAATTTTAATAAATATTTTTTTTTAACAAAGATACCTATTACCGAGCCCCAAACCACAGAATAAGTACTAGTACTTCGTACAGAAGTATGACTTAGCAATTGTATTTAAAGAAATGTCTACTCAACTTACTATTTAAAGAAATGTCGTCAAAAATATGGCGTAATTTAGTTCGCCTCAGAGTCAAGCACATTTTCGTGTAGACACCTACAAAAATCCATTGCAAGATAATTTCATACTTATTGCTCTGGAATATGATTCATAATACACTAAACCTATTCAGTGACGTAATATCACGCTACGCGATAGGGTTGACTGCTACGAGAGGCTTTTAACGCCATCTAGCGCCTCTTTCTAGTACTTTATTCATTCTCGTCCAGCCAGCAACGTAGCCGCGCGGCCGCCGGTGAATAAAACGCGCGAGAGCGTGTCGCTGGCCGGTAGCGCCACGCAACTTGTTTTAGCCCCTAAGTAAGGGTCGCCGCGCGTAGGTACGTTTTTGCTACTTACGCGGGGATATACACAGGCCTGCCTAAACTAAGCGTGAGCTTGTGTATGGCGACTAGGATAACGGATGGATATACTTATACAATACATATACGTTTATAAACATCTATGACTCAGGTACAAATGCTCGTGTACAAAAACATTTGCCCCTTGCGGGATTTGAACCCGCAACTTTTGGTTTGATAGTCCGGAGCGCTACCACACCAAGACGGTTGTCATCGTCCCAAGAAGGGAACACTTTAATTAAATTTAATTACCTTTTTGTCTTTCCTAGCAGTTTTTATTTTATAATTTTGATTCGTGACTTATTTTTAAACTTTATAATGTTAGTATGTCAAGGTCTAGCGTAAGTTATAGAGAATCCGAAGTTGTTAATTTTATTGAAATATTTTATCAACCGAGGTATAGTCATTATAATATGATTTAAATAGTTTCTTGTAGAACGTTAAGAATTCTTCACTTTAATTTGCGAAAACTTTAAAGCAAAACCGCCAGGTTAGCTTTTGTAAATGCTAATTTATAAATGATTGTGGGCAGCAAAAATGTTTAGATAATGTCCTTATAGCCGAATTTCGACTAGGTACGGCGGCCTCTCTCAACAGATGTTTAGGCGCATAATGTCAAAAGCGCAAAATGACAAGCGATCGCAAATTGTCAAAAGCGCACATAGTCAAAAGCGCATATAGTCAAAGGCGTAGAATGTCAAAGGCGCAGAATGTAGAAGGCGCAGATTGTCAAAAGTGTAAAAATATAAAAAAGTACTGATTATTAAAAAAAAACTGTATGTTATTTGTGTCACTAAATTGGAGGATAGAAGCTGACGACTTTGATGATTTAATATTAGTAAGACATACGATATTTCGTTTACAAATAAATATTTCTTGTTGATTTGATTAAACCTCTTTTTATTTAATTTCCTTCTAATAAATGCGAGTCAGATTCACAAATAAATAGAATTATTTAATGATTAAACTAATAAGCCCATTTAAGTAGATTTTTGACATTGTACGCTTTTGACGTAATAAGCTTTTGACAATCTGCGCCTTTGACATTCTGAGCCTTTGACATTCTACGCCTTTGACTATATGCGCTTTTGACTATGTGCGCTTATGACAATTTGCGATCGTTTGTCATTTTGCGCTTTTGACATTATGCGCCTAAACGCTCAACAGAGATTAGCCAACTGCGCGGGATTATTATAGTGCACAACTGTGTGCGCAATACACTGGTTCCCTGTTCCGTCACTCTCATAATTCGGTGAAACGGAAGTCCGACATGACCACAAAGAGATCAGGCGCAGGACCAACGGCTTAACGAGGCACGACCTCGTGGATAGTATCCACAAAGTTGAGAAAATATAATAGTACCTTCGTTTATAATAGTACCAGGAGGCAAACGCTTTATTTTTACACGTTCTTTACATTGTTGAATCAATACGAGTATTGTTGACATGTAGGTAATAAATATTGAAATATTAACACTCAATCGAAAATAATACTTAACTCGTGTAGCTGTCTACTGCGTAATTAAAATAAATCGTCTCGACTTTAGATTAGACGGTAATAGTGGATTCATAATAATAACAAGAATATTACGAGTACAAAAATTAAAAAGACAATTAGGTAAGTGCACCCCCACACAAATCAATACTATTGAATAAATGGTCACTACCGATAGGACAAAACTATCGATAGTTTCGACAGTATTGATTTTTATTGTAATAATCAGGAACAAATTTATTGATAGTGTATTCGATATTTTACTTCGATAAAATTGATAGCTTTGATGTTTGTGGATAGGATTTATACGGAGCTATCAATAATTTCAATATACTATCGATACTATTGCTTTTGCCTCAACTATCGATAGACTATCAATAGTCGACTACGATAGACTATCAATAATAGACTATCGAGCAGCAAACGCAGAGACACGGGAAAGTTTCGAACAGAGATATTTACAAATTGTATACACAAAAGTGACTGAAGTATGTACTTTGAAATAAGGTATATTTAGTAAAATAATAACGTAGATACAGTGCATCACGAATGCATAACTTTGCTTTTAGGTAAGTTTGTCCCTCCGTCGCTGGATATGATTTTCGCAAATAACGATAATCGCAAACCACGATATTCGTAAAACATGATATTCGCAAAACATCATACTAGCAATATATTATATTCCCTAAACATGATAAACGCAATAGACTATATTTTGAGTACAGTTAGGCAAACATTATATGAATTCTACTTACACACCACAGTTCTGTTATTTTTGTTATTACAAACAGACAAACATTTTTTTTTCATTATAATCAGAAAAAAAGACTTACTAAATAAAATCATCTAATACCGTAATGCACTTAGCCGTTTTAGGCATACCTGAAGACTTATTGTTTTAAGTACGCAATCATTGACGATACTTATTATTTGTTTATTTTTATCTACTATTTTTTTAATTCTTTTCGTATTAGGGTAGTTTAAATTGTTTCTTTCTAATTTCACTTTTTGTAGTTTTGCTTCTTTTTTTAATAATGATATGAAGTGAAACATGGTTGGCTGTTTTGTAATTTTTGAATTTATTCGGCGATGCCAGCCCTCGACGCCATTTATCGTCCTATTTTTCTGGTTATAACAGCTTAATATAGCACTGCTAATCTTCTGCATCCATTGAGTGTTGAAATAGTCAATAAATTTGTTAATATCTTGTGATCGTGATGACATTGCAATAATCGTGAAAAATGCTTCCGGTATCAATTTTGGTGGCAGCAGTGGTAACAGTGAACAATATTGAACGACTTTGCGATCTTCGTAAGAGAGATTTAATCCTTTGGTCTTTTTGAAAACAGCGTTGCAAAAGTGATAATAACAACCTTTCACTGTTATATTTGGAAACACATGGTTCACAGCGTTAATAACGGTTAGTTCGTAGTCGCATTTGTACATGTCTAAGTTTAATCCATATTGTTGTTTAAGAATAGAAAAAAATCTCTGATAAGTTCTTTGTTGTTTGTTGGGCAGCAAAGCAAAAATTATGGGTATAAAATTGACTGTTTCTTCAGTGCGTGCCACGTCTTCATGCAAGCTATATAACTGATAATATGGCTTAGGTACTATTTTGAACGTACCGTCTCCGTAGAGAGTTTTTGTAGTTTTTAAATTCCGTGTCAGGATTGAAAAAATTATAATCCTGCCAAATGTATCATATTCGTCGTACAAATAAAAATCATCCACTAAGTTTTGAGGTAGTCTTACATGAAATGAATCTTCTACTTTCAAGCTGTTCATATTTAAAAACAATTTTCATGCTCTATAGAGAGTATCTTTTTTGACGCAAATACTGGCATTTCATGTTCGTGACCCTTGAAATCATGTTTTAAAATATTTTTCTCAAAAATTTTTTGTGCCAAGGAAAAATTATCACACACCTCTTTTTTACAGTCATCAACAACTAAATCTATTAGATTACGGGTAAAATTTAAAGAATCACATACATGCTTAGCGGGTCTGATAACTTCATTGTTACTGTTAAGAGTTATCGAAGTACGGCATTCTTGTTGTTTAAAACATCTCCAGTTTGTCGTGCCAGACTTATTTTTTAAATACAAATTGTACCTGTATCCCTCATGGAGTAACACCGGTTTATTTTTTTGACTTTTTATAAACTTAATTTCGTTGTTATTAGAATTGGATTGGTGCATTTTTATCCAATACCACTAATTTGCACTAAGCTTGCAACGCAATTAGATGAAATATATCAAACCTGACGTATTTACTGTCATTATTATTCATAACCATAAATTATAAACCATTTTCAGAAATAAAATGAATAATCAAAAATAGTTTGAACCAACACTCGCTCGTAACAGTACCTTATTATCTATCCCGATGTTACTTTTAGATAAAAAATTTGGTAATTTGCGAATATGATATTATAGCGAATATGATTTCTTGCGATTATCATATTTTGCGAATATCATGTTTTGCGAATATCATGTTTTACGAATATCGTGGTTTGCGATTATCGTTATTTGCGAAAATCATATCCAGCGACGGAGGGAGTGATTGAGTTATGTGTCTGATTATTATGTAGGTAATCATAATACTAACTTAGTGAAATGTGTGTTGATCAAACAATATTTATATTTTTTTGTCTTGAACTGTCGATGTTTTGAAGATTAGATCTTTTGAATCGTCTTTAAGTTGTTGCTATTGTGTAGGATCGAACCCATAAGCTGCAACATAAACCTTAGTACAGAACTAGTCACGGTTTGCTTTTATCAGCATGGCGCCTTTTAACATAAACAAATCGATAACATTTATCGTCATTAATGGCGATAGTTACACAATAATAAGCTTATTTTCCTCACAGTCTCAAAACACTGGTCGTTTGTTTAATAACAGTGTCATTTGAATGGCCGTATTTTGTTATTATTTCATCCAGCGGCCATCTTGCTCAATGGCGGTATTGTGGCTATATCTACAGGATACAAGACAAAGCTTTTTGTTACGGTGACCCGTAACAAAAAGCTTTGTATAGGTCATTTTATTGTTATGTCATTACTATGGTCGTAATTGTTTTAAGTGGCATGCGCAATCCCCTGAGAATTCATGAAAAATAATAAAGATAGCTCCTACCGTTGTCTCTTGAAAATAAATAAAAAATCACAACAATAACAGATCTTGTGCGAAGAAAACAAATGTTAAAGATAAAACACACTTGAGACTGCTTCGTCACCTTCGAGTTAAATCAGAGCAGCTTTTTTACATAGCATATAACATAGAAAATATGTCATGTTAATTTATCTTTCAAGTAAGCTACTTAGAACTTAATCAGAGGTGGTGAAACAGACCCTTAAAGTAATAACGTACATACTAATTTACCAAAACAAAGAATTTTATCTAGTAGACAAACATGAAAGTAAGTTTTATAATCTCATTGAAAACACAAGTGCAAATAGGGTCAAACAGAAGACGCAAGTCATCTTGCAAATACCTTGGCGGCTGATAATATAAATCAGGTCACAATATCGTTACAAGACATATAAAAACTAGAACCGGCAATAACAAAAACAATGTGAATGAAAGAAGAAAGTTTCTTTATGTCTTTGCTTTGGAATCGTAATCGCGATAGCTTTTGAAGACGACCGTCTTGGTGTAGTGGTTCGCGCCCCGGACTTCTAAACCAGGCGGTTGCGGGTTCGAAATTCGCAAGGGGAAAATGTTTGTGTGATGAGCACGAGCATTTGTACCTAATGGATGTTTATCAATGTATATAAGTATGTCTATCCATTATCCTAGTCACCATAGCACAAGCTCTCAAGTTTAGTTTGGGGCTAGATAATTGGTGTTTGTTAAAAAAAACAATTTAAAAACAATTTTAAATGAGGGGCATATGCCTTTTGTTAGTAGAGATATAACAACTACAGACCACCAACGACTAACCCCTACAGATACTGCTTAGTACATATGTAATTTAACGACATAATTAAAAATTATCAACCTTTTCTGACCACCATGACTTTAAAAAAAATAAAAATTTTAATAATAATAATAAAATTTTATTTCAGAAATTGCATTCCATATGGGTTAGTAGTTACAGAAAAAACTTACAAGCTAGGGTTAGTTAGTGGATTCAAATTTAAAAAATAACTTAAAATTACCTACTTAATATTAACTATAACAGATCTCGAGCCGACATGGACGTTGTTCCAGTGCCTCAAGATAGGACAGCAATAGCAAATTTAATACTATGGAAAGAAAAAAAGTAGGTAGGTATTTTTTTATTCTTTTCTGAACAGGTATTTAACCGTAGTCACAATAATGTCATATGATTGGTGCGAGATCTACCAATAGGGTTGTTCATATCTGTCTATTAAAAACCTATTCTCTCTTGCCTTAAAGAGGCCTAGGTCGTGATCTTTAGGGAAAAATTAGCAAGCAGCGAGTTCCAGTACTAAGTTGTTAGCATTAGAGTATCGGCGAAACCCTTTCTTACATTATCTTCTCAGAAAAAACTAATGTTCGTGGCAATTGCAGTGAAATTAATTTGAACCAAAGGAAATATTTCCGAACAGACTGGAAAACTCTTACACTGGCTAGGGACCGGTGGAGACGTTTCCATGAGTCCTTTTTTCGGCAGAGACATGACTCAGGATAAAAAAACGGTACTTCTGTAAGAATTCAGAAACTGAGTACCTACAATCTAATAGACTTTCTCACAGGACAGGCGTGAAAGTAAGCTTTACAGAAATGCTAGCAGTTTCAGAAAAATGGCTTACTGGCCTTCATCAAATCCTTAAATACGTTGTTTTTTCTGATGTTTTATCATTTTTTTTTAATCAATAAATAGCAACAGTTCTCGTGATAGCAGAAAACGATATAATTCGCAAATAATATTTGTCTGTTGCAAGGTCTCGAAGATATCACAGTATGTACCTATGCCGATAGCTTTATCTAACAAGCGCTGGATACCTACTTATTAAATTTACACTTAAATATGTATGATAAATTGTACCTTAATTGAACTGAACATAAATACACATAAAACAGGGTGTTTGGTTTATCATGTGCCAATTATAAAGTGCCATAGGGTCCTTTAGCAATCGCCTTAAAATTACCCCTGGCCACGCGAATGTATTATAATATATTTTTTTGTAAGAAAATTGCTATCAATTCTAGGTGAAGCAAAACTAAAACCGGCTAAGTGCGAGTTGGACTCGCACACGAAGGGTTCCGTGTCATTTATCTATACAACATTAGACACTTTTAATTAAATTAAAAAAATACCACGTTTGTTCTATGAGTATGGTTTTAAATATATTTTTAAACAAAAAACGGCAAAAAACACGTTTGTATGGGAGATTGGGAGCCGCACTTAAATATTTATTTTATTCTGATATATAGATAAGTATTTGTTGTTATAGCGGCAACAAAAATACTGTCTAGCTATCACGGTTCATGAGATACAGCCTGGTTACAGACAGGGTAGATAGACAGACGTTTTTTCTGAAAGTAAACAAACGAAGCATCGCCTCAAAGTATTTTTGCGAAATATTATATAATTTGTGATATTATATAACTGAGGTGCTTGTGGCGCAGTGGCGGCAGCGCTTTGGTAGTGATACCAAAAGTTAAGCAACCCACGGCGCGGTCGTGATTGGATGGGTGACCATTCCGACCATTTAAGTGACGTCCATGACAAGCATCTCCGTGCTTCGGAAGGCACGTTAAGCAGTTGGTCCCGGCTAATATCTGTGGTATTAGTCGTTAAGCCTAGTCAGAGGCCCTAGGGCGGCTTGATAACTTCTGACAGTAAGGTTTGTCACTTGCCTTACATACACCCCTCCACCAATCCGCACTGAGCCCGCGTGGTGAAGTATGGCTCGTTCCTCCTCATAGTTGAGGTGAGGCCTTTTCCCAGCAGTGGGATCTAATAGGCTGACTTATTTATTATATAATTTTTATCTAAAGCACATACGCCGATGATGTCTGAAGATGTCTGAAAATATTAGATAAGATAACCAGGTAAAAAGGTGAATTCAGTAGCCAGCACGTCAGATCTTAAATTTTGTTGCAAAATCAACCCTATTTCTACGGAAAAAGATACCACAATGTTTAATCTTCACATGCAATAGCATCGTCCGTAACAATTTTAAAGGATTTACTTTCCAATAAGACTTTAAAAATTTTCCTATCACTACGGGTGTTAGTGTACTGTCAATATAAGTTGGTAAGCGGTGATAACAAATATGTACCACTACATCATAAAGTCTTCTACGTACTCCTATTTCTCTGTATATAAGTACCTACGAGTATATTTGCGGATCTCAAAAAACAACGGAACGGATAAATATCCGGTTTTATCTGTAAGAAGAACAGAGTGATTCCTAATAAAGAGCAATTGGCCGGGCACATTGCGCAAAAAACTGATGGCTGTTGGGGCAGAAAGGTTCTTGATTGGGGACCATTTGATAAAAATCGTAGCGAAGGGATTTGACTGACTTTCTAATATGGGTCCCGACTGCTACAATTTTTAATATGGGTACCAATTTGACCACTTCTTGTTTTAGGGTATTTTTAATTTCCAATTACACAGAAACTCAGTCGGGTTTTTTAGTTTTTTAAATTACCGTTTTTTTCTGGGAGCTTTCACCCAATCCGTTAGCGATAGGTATAAAAAGAAAAAAGTTCGTTTCTGTTATGGCACAGAATAAGTACTATTACTTTGTACAGAAGTATGACAATTGTATTCAAAGAAATGTCTACTTAATGTCGTCAACAATATGGCGTAATTTAGTTCGCCTCAGAGTCAAGCACATTTTCGTGTAGACACCTACAAAAATCCATTGCAAGATAATTTCATACTTCTTGCTCTGAAATATGATTCATAATACACTAAACCTATTCAGTGACTAATATCACGCGACGCGATAGGGTTGACTGCTACGAGAAGCTTCTAACGCCATCTAGCGCCTCTTTCTAGTACTTTATTCATTCTCGTCCAGCCAGCATCGTAGCCGCGCAGCCGCCGGTGAATAAAACGCGCGAGCGTGTCGCTGGCCGGTAGCGACACGCAACTTGTTTTAGCCCCTAAGTAAGGGTCGCCGCGCGTAGGTACGTTTTTGCTACCTACGCGGGGAGATATACAGGCCTGGTTATAGTTATACGAAAATGTGTTTCTTCGTTACGAGTAATAATCAATTTAGATGACGTAAGCTGCGAATGTTTTATAAAAAAAATGGTTAATGTTTATACTACATTATAACAACAGTACCAATTGAAAGGTTATGACGTCAAATGCGTTAAGATTAGGTACACGTATTCGAATTAATTAAATTAAAAACTCGGTACCTATCTACGTTTTGCGGTGATCTAATCGTATTATATAAAAGACGATTCCTTTCACAATATTTTACCCTCAGAGAGCCGGAAGAGGAATCCTAAAAATAGAGCTAATGCAGAAAAACTTTCTAAAATTATAATGAGAGGTACTGGACCTAAGAGTGCATCAATAAAACGCAGTCGGGTAGTAAAAAAGAAATTTGCGACAACTTGAAAACCGGTATGCAAGCCACTTGATCATCATCAGATCATTCAAAAAAAATCGAACAAACCGACCGTTCTGTCACAAAATTTAAAAAAAAATCAGTTGTTTGTCATCAATCAGTAT
Source organism: Pyrausta nigrata (assembly GCA_949316185.1). Classification (NCBI taxonomy): domain Eukaryota; kingdom Metazoa; phylum Arthropoda; class Insecta; order Lepidoptera; family Crambidae; genus Pyrausta; species Pyrausta nigrata. The sequence continues at coordinate 15,447,052 of OX438957.1, read as the reverse complement.
TTTTTTCCAAATGGAGATCGTTTCTACATTTTTGTCGTTTGAGTCGAAAAATGTGTGTTCCATAATAGTAATCCCATTTATAGTGTAAAGGGTGTTGGTATACACCACACACCACACATTCGTGTTCTAACGACTCGGGACAAATTTCACTAGCGTATGTGAGAAGATTGTAATTTTATTGGAAGCTAATGATTCAACGAAGAAAAAACGGACTTTAGAAAATTGTAAGAATCAACACATTTCTCTTATTCACGTCGTATCATGCAAAAATGGGTTACATTGAGTGCTTATCAGAAGGATACAGGTAACTTAAGATCTTCCAAGAGTATTTTAATGTTCATTAAAAGTTTGTAAATAAATAAATAGATACGTAGATAGATACTCTTTATTGCACACCACACACAGTATCAATTTACATAAATGTTCATAGAGAATGGTACAATTTAGGCGGTCTTATTGCTGAAAGCAATTTCTTCCAGACAACCTTCGGGTAGAGGACAGTCCAAAATTAAATTGGGTCGGCGGTGAAAACTAACAGAATAAAGGGAAATGGGTAAAGAATAAAGAAAAAGACACTACAAGCATATACATACATAAATTACTAAGGCTATTAAATGTTAATAATACTAATAAATATTCTGAGTAACATAAACATACAATAATAATTATGCATACAAATTATAATGATACTTTATACATACATAAAATATACATACTATATACTAAACATAACATAAGTTATAAGGTGTGTGCGACTTGACCAACATTTAAAGAAGGTAAGAATTGAAAGAAAACTAGAGGCGTGAGAGGAAGTAAGTTTAAAGATGGGAAGAGATTCAGACTGCCTGATAGACAGTGGCAGAGAGTAAATATATCATAACAAGGCTAAAGAAGAAACGATTCTACGCGATATAAGTTAAAGGCGACCGTAGCCTTCATTTACTCGCAGCATGCAGACGTTTCTCGATAGCTACCAGCAGAATGCTGATAACCTGACCTTGTCGAAAAAGGCATATTTATATCGATAATTAGGTTCATCAGAGGTCTGATAATAATCCATTACTCTGCCTTTATTATCAATAAGATTCCCTGTAGTATACGTGACCTTTAAATCATAACTTCCATTACACTACAAGTGTGCATAATTAGTAGATAACAACTTTATCCAAAAAGACGTCTCTTTTATGTCGTCTAACATACACATCTCTTTGTTTCAGGGCATCACATGGGGCAAAGCATTCCTGGTGGCAGCAGAAAACAACGCTGCGCTACCCTACCTCTCCACCCGAGAGTGCCAGCTTGGAGGCTATAGGATATACACCGTCAACTTCCACCCACGACCCTCCCTCTTTGAACCAGAACAAGGCAGCTACTCCAACAGCCTAGCGCCCATCGAAAAGAAAAACGCCGTGCTATACGTTGCTATCCCTGGCAACAGACATTGGCTGGGCGCCGCGCCTCTACCAGACATAGCTAAGCAAATTTTAGAATGCCACGGCTCGTCTGGACCTAACGCAGAATATCTATTGAGGCTAGCAGATTTCATGAGAGAAGAAATCCCCGAAGCTTTAGACGAGCATTTGTTTTCTTTAGAACGGCTCGTGAGGAAGTTTGCTTCGGATATGAAGGTCTGCTTGAGGACTTTGATGGGTAATGTAGAAGAAGAGAGCAGAAGAGAAGAGAAGGCAGAGGTTATGACAGCTTCACCAAGCTTCCAATTCGCTTCGAGGGTACCAGAGAAGAAGCTGCGTTGCGTGAACATGTGATTAGTCTCATTCGGTTTCAGATTTGAACTTGGATTAAATGGTATTTGGAGAAGCGTTCTCTCCTTTTGATTTGGACCGCCAAATAAAAAAGGCAATTCTATTAGATCAGAAAAAGACAATTTGAAAAGTCAATCGGATAAAATTAAATCTTCAAAGAATCTAATGTCATCTGTATGCTCCATTGAATTAACTTACTAAGACATACTGTGCAGTTTCTCACAATTTTGTTATCTGAACTGGCTGTAAGGACTATCTATCTGTTTAAAATAATACGAATAATAAAGTTTGAATATTATGTTATGGAGCTCTCTGAGATTACAGAATTTGTTTTGTGACCAGAACGCATTTAACACGTTCGGTGCATGCGAGCTCTATACAGGCTACTACTTTTTTTAATGAAGAGCTAACTTGTGATATATTTGAACTCTTTGTTTAAGCGTCGCCCATTGTCTCACAAGGGGTTTCAAAATAAATGACGTGTCTTGGATTTTCGACGAACACACTTTCGAAACGACTTCCTTATAACTACGGATTTAGTGTGAAGTGTTATTTCTTTTGATACTGTCATATATTTTTGTAACTACCTTCTAACATAAAATTGATTAAAATTCACACTTATCTGTAATAAAATCGACTATTGCACATTTCATTTATCGTTGTGACTAATTTGTTATTTATTTAACTACTCCTTTCATTGCTTATCGTGCAAGCATTGATTCAGTACGCAATGGATGATTGCAGTAATACTTCATAATAAGTTCACCAAAATAATCTAAAATGGTACTATTTTAATAAGTATACGAGAATCATTTTGGTGGAAGTTTGTGGTACGCGACCGTGTTAACAACCATGAATATGAGTTGTAATTATTTTAGACCAATGACGCATATAATGTAGACCAAAAATGATAATGAAAACAAGTATTACGAATATAGCTTATAAGTTTAATTATTTCAATAAAAGATTAAATTTTATTTTAAAATGTTTTTTATGTTTGTAGTTATTTTCGGCTAACTTTAATTAAACAAACCGGTTTAATGATAGGTAACAAAAAGGCGGTTGAACCGTAAATTTATAAGACAATCTTCGAATATAATAAAACTAAAATGAATCATGTAATTATGTAAATTTTGCTAATATGACTATTGTATGACATAATTGTTCACTAGTGTAACTTTTGTATGACAATTTGTATTTATTCAATGCTATTGTAATTGGACAAACAAACATATTGATATAATAAAACAGCTTAAAAATTTAAGTGTATTTCCTTCCCCAACTTTTTAATATCTAGAGGATAAGTAAACAAGGCCTGTAGACAAAATGCAATCAATTCTAAAGCGACGTTCGCTATCGCTAACAAAATGTAATACATTTAAGGTAGTATTCTTACATTTCGTTGGCGATAACGAAGTTCGCTGTAGCACAGAATAATAATAAAAAGAAAAGAAAGATTGCATTTTTCTAAGGGCCTAGGAGCTGTGATATTGCACATCAAAAAAAATGGCCGCACATGGGAATCGAATCAGCGTTCACCGCATACCTATCGCAGACGTTGGTCTAGGTGATATCCCGATGTTCGATGAACGCGGGTTCAATTCTCAAATCAAGGAAGTCAAAGTGTAAGATTTGATATCCTGATTGCATAACGAATGCTTACCACCTAAGTTAAAAACAAAAATAATTAGAGGCCGTTTACTAAAGTTACACTAGCGATGGGCGATTGTTCGAAAAAAAATAATCGAATGAATCGATAATCGATCATTCGAACTATCGAATGTTGATTTAGTAATTTAAAAAAAAAACGAATAATAATCGACAATCGAATGATAATCTATACGGGGCCCTTCGATGCATTCGATCGAATTGCCGCGTGTGTGCACAGGACAGGCAGGGACCGAATGATTAATCGATGCGTCGAATGAAGATTCATTCGTTAGTAGTTAGTAGTACGGCCTGCGCACCGCGCCGCATAGTCGATGAATAATCGAATTACTGCGGTTGCTTATCAAATACATTCGATTACAGAGACCATTCGAATAATTCGATTAATTTAGTAATAATCGCCCATCGCTAAGTTACACTAGCTGCTATCTTTTTAAATTGAAATTACCTGACTCCTGATCCTAACCTTCAATGAATACCTACCTACTTTGGGATATAGAAAGTAAAAAATATACTTAAATCGGGAGGTCTTCATAAAAATCAAAATGGATAAAACAAATGAAAAAAGCGAGCATACGTAGAATCCTAGTTTCACAACGATACTTACAGCGCCATCTACTTAACATAGGAGAAACTATCTGATGAGTAGTTGGTAGGTACTTGTTGTGTAATGTGTAGCGTAGTTATGTATTTAACGTATTAGTTACATTTCTGAAGGATAATAAAGGTAAGTACTTTATATTAAAAATAATCGGTTCCAATAGAAAACGACCGAGCAAAAAAATACAGTATTAAATTAAATGTCCGTTTACTGAGTTGTTTGTATCTACACTCAAATCAAAGTATTTTAGTCACTTATCAAGAGAGGGCACCACTTGACTATCCAACAATAGTTATATCATTACGTAGGTACAGTCGGCAGAATTTCAACCTAACTCTAAATAATATTTTTTCTTAACCTGTTAATTATTTTTTTGTTGTTTTTATTTGCCGGTGGTTTTATTTTTTACCTATTTAAGTAAAAATATGTGGTCGATACTTGTAACAATACAAAACTTGCAATGTAATTTCCTACCCATCAATCTACCCACACCAAACTTCTATGTTATAATGCGAATAAAAAATGATAATGAAAACACGACGAACAAGGCGAATATAGCTAATATGTTTAATTATTTGATATCAATAAGTAAGTAGCCTTACGTTTGGGGGCACCATGGAATGTCCCACATCGCTGTCCCTGCGGTGACATGGTGGATCCGCAGGGTCACCACGGCCTTTCGTGCAGCAGAAGAATCTCCCGTCACGCTAGACTCAATGATATAATCCGCAGGTCTTTTGCTAGCGCTTCGGTTCCAGCCATTCTTGAACCGAATGGTCTGGTTCGAAGCGATAGTAAGAGGCCTGATGGAATGACTTTGGTTCCGTGGAAGCTGGGAAGGCCCCTGGTGTGGGACGCAACTTGCGTAGACACACTGGCCCCTTCTCATCTTCTACAGACTTCATCTGGGGCTGGCACTGCTGCTGCATCAGCAGAGTCCCTCAAGCGGCGCAAATATGCAGGCATCAGTAGTGCCTACATGTTTGAGCCGTTTGGGGTAGAGACTCTTGGACCGTGGGGACCAAGTGCACATCACCTGTATAGTGATTTGGCCAAGAGGCTGATTGACTGTACGGGCGATCGCAGGGCTGGCGCATTTCTTGGCCAACGTAAAAGTTTGGCCATTCAACGAGGAAATGCAGCCAGCCTTCTGGGGACGATGTCTCGGTCCTTGGACGGCGATTTGGGCAATGTATTTTATTTGTAACTAGCTGTTGCCCGCAACTTCGTACGCGTGGACTCGATGATACAAAATATTGTATACTCCCGCCGCCATCCAGCAATCGTGATCTCTTAGTCTACCATGTCGTAATGAAAAATCAAGGTCAATAGGCACTCTTTTTTTTAGATAGGTTACTATCATCTCGCCATCCGCCTCTGGTAAGAAAATTTTGCATGGCAGTGACACCAGATCGTAACTTGGAGACAGTAGGATTATCTTAGGAATTTGAAAATCAGTCTAAAGTAATTTAGCATATCAATTGCACTAGACCTTCAATTTGTGTTATTCAATAGAAAATGCTCATCACGCTGAACAATGATCCCTAAGGCGCTCTATTCATATCTCTTATAGTTGAGCTGAGCTGCTAGGGTTCTATATCAGTTGCTCCAAACCTTCAATTTGTGTACGTCAATAGAAAGTGCTCATCACGCTAAATAACTTTTCTTAGGGCGCTGCTTTCGTATCTCTTTCAGTTTAAGTGTACTGCTAAGGTTCCACGTCAGGTACTCCGATCTTCAAAATAAATCATAGCCTAGTATTTGCCCAGAATCAATAGCTACACAATAAAAAAAGTTTTATTCAAATCCGTTCAGTAGTTCCGGAGATTAGCGTGTACAAACAGACAAACAGACAAAAAAATTAAAGTTGTAGATTCCTATTCTGTTACTATTTTAACATCACCCTCAATTAGTTTTTGGTAAAAATACTCAATGTACAGACGCATTGGTTTTACTGTTTTATTATTGTAGTATATTATGTAGGTAGGTTAAGTGATAATTATAATAAAGGGTAGGACGCAAATAGTCAGCCTCTAGTCTGTAATAAATGGTGTACGGAACAGACGTGTTTCCTTTTTAATAAACATCTCAGTGGCGAACGAGGATTTCGCATTTTTATTTGTTTTGTGCGGGACTAGTGTGCACAAAAATGAGTACGATTGGTAAAATCGGTGAATTTAAAGTTGACGGTGGTAACTGGACATTATACGTGGAGCGGTTAGAGATGTATTTGGAGGTTAACAAGGTCGACAAAACCATGTGGCGGCCAACCTTGATTGCGGTTATGGGGGACGAAACCTACGAGCTCTTGAGTAACTTAACCAGTCCGGCAAAACCAGCAACAAAATCATATGAAGAAATAGTAAAATTATTGCAGGAACATTTACAACCAAAGCCAGCCGTCATGGCGGAAAGATATCGCTTTAGACAAAGGAGGCAAAAAGATGAAGAAACTGTGGCACAGTACGTATCAGAATTGAAACGGTTATCCAGATTTTGCGATTTTGGGGCTGGTTTAGAAGACAACTTACGAGATCAGTTTGTATGCGGATTACGGAGTGACATTATCCGGCAGCGATTGTTCGCGGAGGACAATTTAACATACCAGGGAGCGGTAAAATTGGCCTCAGCATTGGAAGCGGCGGAGCGGGATGCAGCCGAGGTGGATTCGGGGAATAATACGGCGGGGACGTCAGCGGCGACCGACGTGCACGCGATGAGGTCATTCTCGCGAGGGCGCGGCGGGCGAGCCGGGGGGCGCGAGCGGTCATCGCTAGCGTCGGGGCGTCGGGGCCTACCGAACACGGGGTGCAATGCGTGTGGCGGGCAAGATCATCGCCATGAAGATTGCCGTTATAAGGAGTTCACATGTAGTAGATGTCATCGTCGCGGTCATTTGCGGCGAGTGTGCCCGGGACGGGGTAGACAGGACGAGGCCAAAAGGGGAATGCATCATGTCGAGGAATGCACAGAGGATTCAACCGGTGAGGATGCTGCGGATCAGCAGCTGACACAAGCTGAAGAGGAACTGTATCAGCTAAGCTTGAACGGATATAAACCGGTGAGCCTGTTTTTGCTTATTGATGGACACAATATAGTTATGGAAGTCGATACGGGTTCAGCGATATCGTGTATAAGCGAGAAGACATATAGTAAATATTTCAAAAGTAATCCTATAGAACCATGTAATACAGTACTTAAGTTCTATGATGGCAGTAAGATTAAACCGTTAGGTCTTATCAAACCGCAGGTTACATATAATAATATTTGTAAAAAGTTAGAATTATTTGTGATTAAAGGTGGAACGACATCCCTCTTAGGTCGATACTGGCTAGCCGAATTGAATATTACTATTCCATGTTTTAAAAAAACTCAGGAAATTACTAGAAGTAATAATAATTTGCAAGTGAATTGTAATAATAATAATTTGTCATTGTTACTTAATAGGTATAAGGAGTTGTTTGAAGAAGGACTGGGCCGGTTTACCGGGGGTGCGGCGCGGTTGCGCGTGCGCGAGGGCGCGGCGCCCGTGTTCTGCAGGCCGCGCGCGCTACCGTACGCGCTGCGGGGGCGCGTGGACGCCGAGCTGGACCGCATGCTGGCGGAGGGCGTCATCGAGCCCGTGGACTGCTCGGACTGGGCTACGCCTTTAGTACCGGTGAGGAAGGCAGATGGTGGACTCCGAATTTGTGCTGATTATAAAATTACATTAAATCCTGTTTTGCTGATCGATAGATTTCCCTTGCCGCGTATCGAAGACTTGCTTGTGGGTCTTAAAGGGGCGAAAATGTTTTCTAAAATTGATCTCTCCCAAGCCTATAATCAAATAGAATTAGATAGCTCGAGTGAACTCACCGTTATCAATACACATAGGGGTTTATTCAAGTACAATAGGTTAGTGTACGGCTTGTCTTCGAGCCCTGGAATTTTTCAGCGTATTATGCATAATCTTCTAGGAGATATCCCGAATGTAGAAATATTTCTTGATGACGTCATTATTGCTACAGGGGGAGGGGAGAAAGAACATTTGGCAACGCTAAATAAAGTCCTTCAAAGATTACATAGTCATGGCATGAGGTTGAAAAAAAGTAAATGCTCTTTCATGGTTGATGAGGTTAAATACTTAGGATATGTAATATCAAAAGAGGGAATTAAAGTAGACCCAGAAAAGGTAGAAGCTATTACAAAAATCCCTAGGCCCCGAGATGTATCGGAACTACGGTCCTTTTTAGGGTTGGTGAATTTTTACGCTAAATTTGTTAGAAATCTTAGTTTCATCTTAGCACCTCTGTACGAATTACTAAAGAAAAATGTACCATGGAAATGGAACAAAGATCGAGAAAGTTCGTTTTTGCGTATAAAGTCAATCTTAAGTAGTGCGGAAGTTTTAACTCATTACGACCCCGATCAACCTTTATTCTTAACATGTGACGCCAGCGCCCGCGGGATAGGCGGGGTGTTGACGCAGCGGTGCGCGGGAGTCGTGGGCGGCGCTGCGGGCGCGGGTGGGGAGCGACCGGTTATCTATGTGTCGCGCGCGCTCACCGATGCCGAGAAAAATTATTCTCAAATAGATCGCGAGGCGCTAGCGATTGTGTTTTGCTTAGAAAAGTTGCATCAGTATTTATACGGTAGGCGATTCGTATTACGTACCGATCACAAACCGTTAGTTAGCATATTTGGCCCTAAACACGGTATACCACAAATGGCAGCTAGCCGGTTACAACGTTGGGCGATTAAATTAACTGCTTATTCATATGACATAGAATTTGTCAGCTCTAAAAATAATGGCGCCGATGCCTTGTCTCGTCTTCCAATCCCATTGCAATTACCAAAAACTGTGGATGGTTGGGAATTACCGGAACAAACCTACCTACATTTTGCACAGAACGAGATGATGCTCGATCATAATGAGTTGAAAAAACAGACAAAGCGCGATCCAATGTTAGGGCGGGTGCTCAATTACGTCAGAGACGGCTGGCCGAGTAACTCGGAAATTAAAACTTTACAACCATATTTTAACCATAGAAAAGAGATTTATGAAGAGTTAGGTTGCTTAATGTGGGGTCACAGAGTAGTCATACCCGAGAATTGTAGACACAAGGTACTGTTACAGCTACACGAACCCCACATGGGTATAGTAAAAACCAAAGCAACAGCCCGCTCTTACGTATGGTGGCCGGGAGTCGACGAGGCCGTGGAGGCCGTGTGCCGCGCGTGCACCGCATGCGCCGCGGAGGCAGACGCGCCGCCGCGCCACACGCCGAGCCCCTGGCCCTGGCCTGCAGCCCCGTGGTCACGCTTGCATGTAGATTTTTTAGGACCTATTTTTAACAAAACTTACCTAGTAGTTGTAGATGCAAAAACTAAATGGCTTGAAGTGTTTCTAGTATCGAGTACTTCAGCTTCGAGTACTATTCATAAACTTTCAGAATTATTTGCGCGATGGGGACTTCCCAAACAGCTAGTTTCCGACAATGGCCCCCCGTTCACGAGCAAAGAATTCGCAGACTTTCTGAAAGGCTGTGGTATCGCTCATTTCTTTACAGCCCCTTATCATCCGGCCTCAAATGGTGCGGCCGAGAATGCGGTTCGCACAATTAAAAAAGTCATTAGGAAAGCAACTACACAAAACCTTGATGTAAATTTATTTTTAAATACCTTCTTATTACATTACCGTAATACGGAACATTGCACTACGGGTGAAAGCCCTGCAGCACTGATGTTAGGTAGGCGACTGCGAACCAAACTAGATGCCCTTAAACCGAACGTTGAGAATAAGGTCGGCGTAGTACAGTCGCGTCAAGCGCAGAACGGGGGTCACCGAAATAGTAATCGAGATTTGCACGAGGGGGAGGATGTATGGTATAGGAACTATCAGGGTGCTACAAGATGGTTACCGGGTGAGATAACACAGAAATTAGGTGCTACTGACTATAAAGTGCAAGATACGTTAGGGAAAGAGACTCATAGACATATCGATCAGCTTAAACGTAGGTCAAGGAGTTCACTTATTTGTCCTAACTCACCCCTGCTAGATGTGCCAGACGAGCAAGGGTTGCCTATGCCCAATACAAGCAGAGATGAGGAGACTACCAGTTCGGGGGGCCCAGAGAAAACGCACCCACCGATTCAAGAACCAGCACCTGTTACGTCAATGCCTAACAACGAGCGCGAGTTAAGCGTGAGCGGCGCCGCGCCCTCTTCTGCATCGCCTGCATCCCCGGAGCCGTCCCAGTCCCGACCAATACGGCAGTGCAGGCTAAATAAACCCCCCCATTATAAATTTTAGTTACATATCTAGCATTATTGTTGATTGAATGTTAATTAATTTTAGTATGACTAAATCTTAAGGTGAAACTTGTAAACCGAAATAGGGAAAGATAAATAAGGGTGAAGGATTGTAGTATATTATGTAGGTAGGTTAAGTGATAATTATAATAAAGGGTAGGACGCAAATAGTCAGCCTCTAGTCTGTAATAAATGGTGTACGGAACAGACGTGTTTCCTTTTTAATAAACATCTCAATTATATGTATAGATTATTTTTGTATATACCTTTTTTGTGTTGTATTGTAATATGTACATATTCATAGTGTATATAGGAAATTATTTGATATTATTAATATAATTCACTGATCTTGTCCCTTTTTTACTAAAACTCCCAATAAACGCATTATTTTAGCTTGTAGGTAGTAGTAAAATAATATACCTACCTGCTGACGAATTCACTTACTTAGATCACAGAATAAATAGCCTAGACCATAAGATTAAAACCTGAAATATTTTTAAATGATAGTCCTCATAGCACACAAACGCAAAGAACTATTCGTAACAATATACACAAAAGCCTAAGCTATAATACCTCACACACATCGAAATATAGATTTAAAGAAAAATGCAAAAAACATGAAAAATTTAGTACAAATCACTTACCTTACCTTATCTTGCGTCTCGTACTCAGGACACCACTTACCTTGACAAGAATTAGAAAATATTCAAGATAACTTAAGATGTAGAGAAAAGTAAGTATGTCGAGTTTCTTTTTAAATTAAATGTAATTTATCTTCAAAGAAATGTAAGATTAAAATATAGATATTTTTACATCACCCTCAACAAAAGTCTTAATCGCGAAATTAACCTCTTGGTAAAAGATTTAAACGTCGACCGACAGTGGGCCCAAGTCCAATGCGCCCTGTCTAAGATTAAATTTAGGTTAAGTCTCTCTCTTTCTCTATCAAACAAAAGGAAAGAGACAGACTACAATAATTTAGAAACGTCAAATTAAGTGATGCGATTTCTAACGGATTTGTATAAGTTTTTGCGTGTTTTCGTCTAACTTTAGTCGTCATCGAATGACATCCCTACCAAATTGTCTATGGGTTCTCTAATTTCCTTAGCAACGTACAGCTGTTTAGTCTGACGTTTCTAAATTAATATAGTCTGTCTTTTTTCGTTTGCTTGGCAGAGAAAGAGAGAAACTGAACTTTAATTTAATCTTAGACAGGGTGAATTGGAATTGATCCCAGTGTTTTTTACTTAGGTACTTACCTTTTACAGCCTATGAAAATGAGGGTAGCTGGCTAGCCGCTGGTTTCTCGTGCAGGTCTTGAAACTGGTACTACGTCTGTAAATGTAAATTTATGTTAACTTACGTAGGTATTTTAATGGAAACTTATGTTTCGTTTGAATCGGTTAAAACTTCCTACCTTAAAGCTTTAAGAGGTTCGGAATCGCGATGTAGGTATGTTTGTAGTCGACTGTACTACAACATGCTGAAAACAAAAAAATAGACGTAATAAAATTAATCTTTTGATGGATCTTGCTTGCACTAACTTTTATGAAAACAAATCTCGTTTCTCAAATTTGCGTTAATTTTAATTAATTTGTGCCAAATTTATTTCTTATATTTTTTCTGATTGATTCCTGACTGTAACCTGTTTTGTGTCTTTAATAATAAAAAAATACATAAGTACCTTTAAATGGCCCCGTCCTAGATACTGATCCTAGATACCCCATAGATTGAAATCGACGACACATTTACCGCGATTTCTCAACAACACATTGGATTTTATTAGTTTTTGAACGAAGATCACCATTTAAAGTAAATACATTTCGGTAGTAAGATTTAACGCTGTTTTCCTTGAAATAAAACTTCAAATAAAGGCATAAGCCATATGCCAATGACAAGCTGTCAACGTGAAGCAACTAACTTTAAGTTTTTCACTTACTTTGACAGTGATTTTCAATAATAATAAAGTAGGTTGCAAAAAGAGCTTTATCTCCGGGAAATGAGATAAATATTATCAAGAAAATTCTAGAATCGTGTTTTGACTAAGTATACGTCAAATATTAAGGATATGACGTCATAATTATGAGATGCTCCCACTGGATACTCTAGATTGAAACGACTCAAAATAATGTCCACATAAAAATAGATTTGACGCTTATGTTTTATTAAATCCATTCGTAATACATTAGTAATATATATATATACAACTTATTAATAAAAAATAAGATAAATTACTTAATACAACACAACAACAAAAATTATAAAAAGGGTCCTTGTGGTAAGGTTCCCAGGATGCTGGCAGCATTACCGCGCTGGATAGCGATGCTTATACGCTGAGCAAGGTAGCTGCCAGCTCTTAGGTGACCACTGATGTCAACTAGCCTCTTGGAAATCTCTTTGAAAAAAGAGATAGCGTTGGGACCCCACGAACCCAGTGTTTCGACTCCAAACGGTACAAAGTGGTACCGGGAGTCGATCTGCCTGTACTTGTTCTTTTTAAAGTTTTCGTAATTATTTATTTTAAATTTAATGTCGTCATAAAAAATATTATACTTTTACGTAGATTATACATCAGAATATTGACCAATATTTAATCAATTGCAAGATTTGACTCTGACGAATTTGAATCTGGTGAACAGTTCTTATTGAAGGGATATCGATGGATTAAGCAGCGAGAGCCACAAACTTTCGCTTATAAAATAAAATTCAGGTTATTGTTTATTATTTTACCTCGTAATAAAACTTCAAGAAGATATTCACATCCATCATTTATTATCCTCGGCACTTTAGCCTGGTTTTTGTCATACTTCAACCGTCGCTTATCCATTATTTAGACATACCGATACGATAAATAAACTCTCGTTAAAGTACCCCAAAAACCAGGCATTAGACATTTCCATTCAATATATATCAAATATACAAACAATACAACATTTTCGCAACACCAAATAAGTATACCTATCCAACATAATAATTATTGTGAAAAATTTCGTAAATTTATAATTATCTAATTATAAAAATACTAAAGTCTTGTCACTAGTAGGTACTGCGAAGACAGAAACAGATAATATTTACAAAGTGATCTTCATATTACTTGAACGACCACAAAAAAAACTTAAAAATAATTAAGTACAATAGATTTGGTGGTAAAAATGCATCATTATCTCTATTAAACTAGACAATATATTGGTTTAATTATTATTTATTTTCTGCACTGGAAAACAAAAAAAACTATAGATACAACATTATTTTAATATAATTAAGATTGAATATCAAACTAGGGTTTGATATTTTAAAAGTATTTATAATACCTATGAAGTTTTGACAATACCTAATAAACGAAATACATAGTTAAGGCACAATATTTTTCCTGCTGAAATAATACAAAGAGATACGAGCCAAAAACTACATCGATTTTTATTATTTCCTAGCTAAATTACATTTGTTTAAAATAATACATTACAACCAACATGCACAGACTAGAAACTAAAATATCATTATTGCGTTACGCTTAATAGAATAATATTCTGTCATGGTTCACTAACCACTTTCGTCAAAATACTGTCAGCAAATGCTTAAAAATACACAATAATAATTTACTAAATAAAACTTTGGTTCTATCATATTTATTTACAAAGAAAACGTATTTTTTCATAAAAGATAAAGAAAAATAAAAAATATTTACAAAATCAATAATATTATGCAATACTTTGATCCACATTACGAATACTAAATATTCTAGACACAATAAATAAAAACTTTTATCATAAAAAACAAGAGAGACAAGTTCTTTCATTTTTATTTTATTTATATTTGGATTTTTAAATGCAAGGAATATCAAATGATTGAGTATTTTCATATCAGTACAAATAAATAAAACAATTTCATCTTGGAGTAAAAACTGTCAATAAAATGCTTTATTATTTAGGTAATTGATTGTAACTATATTTCATTGTATGTAGTGTTTTAATAATACAACCACATGAAAAAGGTGGGAAAAACAAAACGAAATTACCAATACTTAAAATATTTTAATGGTAATAAAAAAATAATATGTGAATATATTTAACTAATAAATATCCCATGTTCTTTCAGAAAATTCATTGCTAATAAAATTACAAAATCAATAGCGCTACCAACAACTATTCGTAGGTGAAATAACTATTTATTGGTAGTCATCTAAAGGGAATTTTCCCACCTCATCTTCCCACAACTCCTGTTTAGGATCCGTTAATCGCCGATCCCTTGCTTGACCGCAAGGAAAAACCCAACTAGTGGCCAGGGTGTTCACGAAAAAGCCAATTTTTTATGGATCCGGCAAATGAATTAATCAGCACAACTGTCAACCCACTTATTATTGTCCAGCAAACTATCTAAATACTTTTCCAAAAAGTCCTATTATATCTACACATCCTAAGCTGCTTTCTACTTGATAAGTGGAAACTCGAAAATTCATTATACCAATAATCAGCCCAACATATTTCTGTTACTGACAGACCTGTGTAACTCTCCGCGTAGATAGCAAAAAAGTACCGACGCACGGCGACTCATCGTGGTGGGCTCATCAACTTGGGTGGCTCGAGCTCTCGAGCGAGCAGCGACACGCGTGCCAGTTTTATTCATCGGCAGCGCGCGACACTACATTGCTGGCTGGACAAGCATGAATAAAGTGCTAGAAAGGTGCGCTAGATGGCGTTAGTAGCTTCGTCACTGAATAGGTTTAGTGTATTATGAATCATATTCCAGAGTACGTAATAAGAATGAAATTATCTTGCAATAGATTTCTGTAGGTGTCTAAACGAAAATATGCTTGACTCTGAGGCGAACTAAATTTCACCATATCGTTGACGACATTGAGTAGATATTTCTTTAAGTTTCATTGCAAAGTCAAACTTCTGTACGGAGTACTAGTACTTATTCTGGACTACTGGGCGAAAGACACAGCAGTATCTTATCATTTAATGACTGTTCCTGCAACTGGGTATCAGCAACTTAAAGTCTCTTTCTTCATGGCACTAAACTCTTTTCTACTTGATGAAAGGGAACTCGGAGTCGCTCTCGTCTCCTGACCCATCGTAGCTGGAGGGTGGCGTGTCTAACTGCGGCAGGCCGAGGTCCAGGTACTCCTGGTTGGCGGTCACCGTGAGGATCTTGTCGAGGTCCTCCACCAGCTCCGTGAACGAGGGCCGGTCGCCGGGAGAAAAAGACCAGCACTCCCGCATCAGCATGTAGCTGGAAAATGGTAAGGTGGTTTGTGAAATTGGAAAACATTAAATGAAGCATCGTTAAAATAGTCTGAAGATTAGTTAGTACCAGCTTCCTGACTCCGGAGCTGTGTCTGAGTTATTTCAAGACAGAAAAACCCAAACACTTTCGGCCCGACCGGGATTCGAACCCGGGACCTCGTGCATAGTACCCAGCGTGCTGACCACTAGACCAACGAGGCAGTCAACAATGTATACGTTATTATGATCAAGCAATTATTTGTAATGTATAATATGATGCGATCTGTCTGAATAAATTCCAGATACTTCATGATGTGAACCACACTGGTAATCGAAACTCCTTCATCTCCTTATTTTCGTTTTTGTACTTTATTCTTGTCTCGTGGCAAATCAATTCGTCTATTTTTATAAGCAAGCAAGAAACCAAAAATGCGCATTTGGGTAGGACTTTAAACCGGGATCTTTGCCTACCGGGCCAAAGCTTTGTCCATCCAAGCTATCGTATAATACTTAATCCACCCGTGTAAAATTTTTTGGCTTTTTAGGGTTCCGTAGTCCGACAAGGAACCCTTATAAGATCGTTCAGTCCGTCCGTCCTAGTCTGTCACAGCAGAATATCTTCTACGTTTATGGACTGATTTTCATGTAACTTGGTTCGAAGATACTTCACATATAGATCTCATTTGTAAAAATACAAAAAAATA
Organism: Pyrausta nigrata; assembly: GCA_949316185.1. NCBI lineage: Eukaryota > Metazoa > Arthropoda > Insecta > Lepidoptera > Crambidae > Pyrausta > Pyrausta nigrata. Next base: position 15,430,800 of record OX438957.1, on the reverse strand, counting down.
AAATTACCCCTTTTTAAGGGTACCTCTCCATACATGTAAAGGGGGGGTGTATTTTTTTTAGTGCACCCCCTTGCGTGGGGTATCGTTAAAAATGTCTATAAAAATAAGATAGGGTTTCCATAAAACACTTTTTTATCAGCTTTACCATTTGCGAGATATAGCCCGCCAAAGTCGTTTACACGGTTAATTATTGTTTTTTAAGTGATAAGCATTCACTATGCAATCTAAATATATTATTGCACTTGAAAAAAACGACCACCTCTGGTGGTCGTGTACACGGTGTCCCCCCCCCCCCCCCCGTAATTTCTAAAGTCTTGGACCTATAAACTTTAAATCACTCACGTCAAGAAACAGGCGCGCAAACTCTTATTTAAAATTGTTTCGGGTATCCTGTGATAAATACTTTTGAAATTATAAATGAAATAAAAATATATATTTTATTGCCTATACTGTCTAATGTTTTAAGTTAATGGTACGGAACCCATCGCGCGCGAGTCCGACTCGCACTTGGCCAGTTTTTTGTATATTAAACTCTTGCGAACCATAAGACCGTATATGGAAAAAGGATACTTGAGTGATTAAAAACAAAAGCTTCTATTTCCTAAGAACGTAACAAATATTACTTACATCTCGAGGCTGCAGCAGGGCGGCTTCTCCATGCGGTGTCCGGCGCTGAGGTGCTGGTACATGTACTGGCCGGCGACCGTCGGGTACGGCGTGCCGCCCAGCGTCATGATCTCCCACAGCAGCACGCCGAACGACCAGCTGGGGGGAATAAATAGATCGTATAGTTAAAAAAGAAATAAAGAATATACAATTATTTGACATTCACATACAAAGACAGGAATTACACAACGATAACTAAAATGGTGAGTGGGGAAAAGGCATCCGCTCAGCATTATTCGTGGCAACCGTGCAAAGGAATGCCACGAAACTGATTTTCAGCGAATTCCTACACTGAAAAAAAGGATCAACTAAACTAGTTTTGTTAGTTGAAGGTTTCATTTTAGGGAAGTCAATTTTTGTTAAATATATACAATCTTCTGGTTATCAGTAACAAAACTAGTTTATTAGTACTGATAACCAGAAGTTCACAAGTTCGCTAGATTACGGCTTATTACGAGTACGAGTAGTAGCCGAATTTGGTTACTGTTAACCAATCATTTTTCCAGTGCTGTGTGGGCAATTAACTATCTGAAATGTACTGAAGAGGACAACTAGTTGGTAAATGTGTGGTTAACACTAGTTGGTATAGTGTATCTGGAGTAAACTACGGAGGGCAAATAGTTGGTATGGTGTATCTGGAGTTAACTAAGGAGGAAGAGTAGTTGATATAGTGTATCTGGAGTATACTAAAAACACACGGAAATTCAACAACGGTCTTCTTCAAACTTTAAAGTGAAATTAAAAGTAAATAATTCTGTAAACATAATGTAGCCAAGGCTACGCAGTAAACTGTCGTAGACACTTGTATTGGGTATGACTCGCTACTTCCCTTACAGCTAGCTAAAACTACAGGTTAGTTCAATTATAAAAAGAAGATATACAGAACCCTCAGTTTGCAAGTCTAAATCGCGCTTACCCAGATTTTAGGGCTATCAAACGTCCTTTACTTTTAACTATTTCTCATCAATGGTTCAGGATAAGACATCAAACACTTACACATCAGTCTGCGTCGTGAAGACCTTATGGTAAAGAGACTCCGGCGCCATCCACCGCACCGGCAGGCGGCCCTCCGTCTTCTTGCGGTAGTAGTCGTTGGTGTGTACATCCTTCGCCAAACCGAAGTCGGCGATCTTGAGCACACACTCGTCTGAGACTAGAACGTTACGCGCTGCTAAGTCTCTGTGTATGCACTGAGGAAAAAATACACCAGTTTTATTAGAGAAAAATAGGTTACATATACCTACTTTAAAGTTTAAGCAGACAAAGGTGTTCGTTTACCCAACCTTAGCTGGTGTGAAAAATTAAAAACATTAATAGAAAGAAAGAAAGAAGCATTTATTAATTTGGGACATCACAAACAAACACAGTACAAAATAACAAAAGATACAAAACACAAACAATACAGTAACTATCAGCGCTAGCCAGACAGTGCCCTTGTGTGTCTGTCATGTCCAAATCAACATAAGCCAGGCCCTCACTCAGCATAAGCCAGGCCCTCAGAAGGCCCTGGCGCTGATTTTCAGTAGCTATAGCTAAATGGTCAAATGGGTTTATGTGCTTAGTCTGAAAATGATGTCAGGCTTAATGTTTTAGAAGAATAATTTCGCAAAGTAAATTGCAGGTGTGATAGGGGTGATTTTAGGCTAAAAGAATGCAGACGCTTTTACTTACTCTTCTTGACGCTAAATACTCCATTCCTCTTGCAACTTGGTAAGAGAAGGAGACAAGATCCTTTTGTGTGAGCGTCTTTTTGTCTTTCAAAGGCTCTGTGTCTGATTCGTATCTGAAAGAGGACACAAATGCTTTGATAAATATTGCCATTAAAATGTAAATGAAGGCGAATAAACTTTCTAAGAGGTATAATAATAATAATGTCCTCCTAGCCGAATTTCGACTACGGCGGCCTATCTCAACAGAGATTAGCCAACTGCGCGGGACATATTATAGTGCACAAGTGTGTGCGCAATACACAGGTGCACTCTCTGTTCCTTTACTCTTATAATTCGGTGAGACGGCAGTCCGACATGACCGTAGAGAGATTAGTAAGAGGTATAGAGACATAGTATACCAAGGATCTGGATTGGATCTGGAAATCTTCCAATGTACGACGATTTCTTGTAAATTATCGTCTTAGGGCATGAAAACCTATAACCAAAAATACTATTTAACATATGTACATGGGCAAAAAGACTTTCAGGTTAAATTGAGAGTGGGCTGGCAACGTATGATATCGGTAATTGCAGTGATTTAAGATCAGGTTGGCAGCCTCTGGCACTGGATTAAGACGATTGATGTGATCTTTGCCAAAAAACACAAACCCATCATCATTATCTTAGCATTATTCCGGTTGTGCACGAAAGGGCCCAGGGTTATGATCCATGATATGACAGCTCAGGTCATTACAGTGAAGCAACTGCTACCTGACCTCCAAAACCTTGTTATCAGGAGAATCTGACCAGTTTGGATCATGGTTACACATTCAGTCGCCTGAATGTGCAGGTTTCTTCACAATGTTTTCCCTCACCGTAAGAGCATCGGTTAGTGAATCAACTAATGTACGTATCTCAGAAAAAGTTATTGATCACGTGGGATCGAACCTGTGCCTCCCGCATGAGAGACAACGCCGTACGACGCCAAAAAATACAGACTAAATTTATAATACCTGTTCCCAGGCCGATGGTTCCTCAGGAACTCGCGGAGGTTCCCGTTGGGCGCGTACTCCACGATGACGTAAAGCGGCCCGTCCTGCGTGCAGCAGCCGAGCAGGTTGATGATGTTCACGTGCTTGCCTATCATTTTCATCATCTCCATCTCGGAGACCAGTGCCATCATCTCCGCGTCTGTGTGGCCCTCTGGAAGTTGAGTCAAAATCATTGTTAGTGTTTTAATACTCACTGTTTTATAGAAATAGGAGTACGTTTTTAGAGATTCAACTCCTTAATCTTAAGGACCATTTGATGTTCATATGTGTCGTTTTCTTGTCCTGACTTTAATAAATTATCCTAGGCGTTGAAATTAATAATAATATTGCATGATGTGTCAAAGTCAAAGTCAAAAATAATTTATTCAATTTAGGACAGAAAATGCCACTTATGAACGTACAAAATTTAAAAATCAGTATAATATTGGCCCTTAGGGGGCCCGAACATGTCTCCTTATCTTTTGGGCCCTACTAGTGCTTCGAGATAAAACACAGACAATCAGGCAAGTGCTTTATCTAACCACTTGTTTGTTAAACCATTAATTGCGGTATCTTTGTAGGTCCTACTTTCCTTTTTTAATTAATATTGATAATTATTATAGGATTTACAACAGTCTTCAACTTACCACTATCTTCACGTTATTGCGAGCGTATTAATGAATTGGGTAGGTATAGTAAAATATGACCTAAGTTTGACTTGATTTTAATAAATCTGCTTTAAAAATTTCCTGCTTTATTTCGATTAACCTTAAAGCAAAATTCCTGTGATAACTAAATTTATGCTTCAATAATCCTAAAACTTGACTTGCAACGTACCTTTCAACATCTTAACAGCGACCACCGACTGCACGCCCGGCTTCAGCACCCCCATGCACTCCGCTTTCACCACCTTCCCGAACTCCCCCTCGCCGAGCACCTTGCCCAGCGCCAGCGAGGCCCGGGGGACTTCCCAGTCTACGTCCATAGGTAGCTCGTACTCCGACATCAGCATCGACTCGTGGTTGCCTTGCACCTGCGACAGCTTCTGCTTCTCGATTTTAACCACTGGCATCAGCTGTGGAATTTGGGTGTAGTTTTAGATATGTTGTATTAGGGTTTAAAATTCATCGTACAGATATGAAGAATTTTAGGATATTATATTTTATTAAGAAACGCACCGATAACCTAGTCCGAAACTGAGCATGAGCTTATTCATGGCAACTAGGATAACCGATAGACATACTTATTTGTTTAAAAACATCCATGACTGAAGAACAAATGCTCGTGCTCATCACACAAACATTTGCCCCTTGCGGGATTTGAACACGCAATCCCTGTTTTTTCAGTCTAAAGCATTTGATTACATATTTATAAGGTTATAATCATTTCATGGTCTTTGATGAGTACAAAGTAGTTTAGGCACTGCACATTTGAGCCAAAGCCTGAAATATACATATCCATATTTTAATGGGATATATTTCTTGTAGAAAAGAATTTGCTTTTACTTGCTATTAGGCGTAGGTATGGTCAAAAAGCCTGAATGCTACATAAAATTTTCTCAATTAAAGTAAACCGTTTATTTTTTGTGACTGTAATTTGACCACTTACCAAGCCATCAGCAGTATTGGTCACCGTCCCATTTATCTGTGGCTTCTCCACCGTCACCTTCTTCGTCCAATGCGTCACAATCACCGCCCTCGCCGTCTCTATGGCCAGCTGCTTCTTGATCTTTTCTCGCTTCAGTTTCTTGAAGATCATCACCACTATAATTGCGGCGACGAAGAACATTGCCCCGAGGACCGCGGTTAGGATGTTTATGAGAAGAGTGTGTTTTCGATGGTCAAGAGGTTCTTTTTCGGGGAGAGCTGCAAAGATTAAAGAGCGTTTTAAGTCTACTGCATACGGTTGGAGAGTGTAATTCGTTGCCGGCTGAAGCTTTACTAAACAATACAATTAAGATTCCTTTAAGAAAAAACTGAAAAAGTTGTTGTGCTATGTCCGTCAAAATGCTGTCCGTCGTGGTCGGTCTTACCATTTGCACGAGATACGCTCATAAAATACGTCTAGTGCAGACAAAGCGGATAATTTCTTACAAAATAAGACCTCTATTATTTAATGTCCAATCAGTGTAGGAGTATCATAAAAATAAAAGAAGAGATCAAGGCGTCATTCAAAACCATAAAATGCAGTAGTGGGTGGATTACGATGACTATTCATGAAATTGTAACGACGAGATCTAACTGAATTAATAAGCATATTGATTAGATTGTCTGGATCAAAACGCATAAGGAAACGCTTTATTGTTACTCCCAGTTGATAGTTGATTCATGAAGTAGTTATTTACTTCACCCTCGTAAATTAACTATCGGCCTTGCTTGGCATCCGATGACTACGAATAGATTGATGATTTACATTGATAAGGAAGATAGCTATTTCTAAGTTTCAATACTAAATGATTGTTTTGCTACTCACATTCCAAAACAGTGAGGTACCCCTTTGCAGTGGTGTTGCCCAAAGTGTTGAGAGCCACGCAGACGTACCAGCCCTCGTCTTCTTTCGTCACGTTGTAAATGGTCAACTGTTCAGCTCTGTCTGATGCGTTATCGCTCTGTGAAATTACAGTTTTATTTTACTATTTATCCAATGTTTTGGTTAAAATTTAAGCACATCACAATGTCACACATGAAAATGCATACTGTTCCAAAAATACTTTTTAATAAACAACACTCAAAAAATACATACTTTCAAAAAGACACGCAATATGTAAAGAAGTGTTATTCAGTTCAAAAATATTCCAAATAAATATTTTTAACTCACACACGCGAACAACGTTGCTTAAATGAACTTATCTGATACCTACTTGGAAATACTAAATACAAAACTAAAGTAATATTAATGAAGTTTAAGCACCTACCAAGGGCATTATTTTATAAGCACATGCAATATCAATATCTACTAGAAGGCTCAAGCTTAGCCATGCAGGCTTTGGCCATGTTTGAATCTTCTAGTAAAACCCCAAAAATGAAACCTCATGCAACATTCAAAGCGCCACACGCACACCGAACGTTAGTGAGCCCTCACCGACACAATTTTGCTGCTGTCATTTCTGATGATCACCTCCTTGACAGAGGGGTCATCGGTATCATTATACAGCCCCTGGTCCTTGTTGAAGAACATCCAGTAGACGAAAGGGTGCATATCCGTGAGGAACTCGCAGCTGAACCTAGCCGTCTCACCAATCAGCTTCGTCTGGTTTTCAGCGCCTTGAGTGAGCACCGGTTTGGCGTATAAGCGCTCTATAAAAAGTACAACAGAATAGAAGCAAGCTCACCGAAAAAGTACAAATGTTAGTCACATAGCTAAATCAATAGAATTAGCTGCCAGTTTTGATTGTTAGTCACCATTTTACGTCTATTTTTATCATCGCCACCACCTTTGCCATCACCTGATGGTTTACACCTCCATTTTAGTTATATTGAAGATAACTTTTATTATTTGTGAATCCTTACCAATACCCGTGATATTCTGTTAGTTACAATACCTCCACTTAAGGTGTCTTGCAAAACCATCGTATTTGCTTTATAATAACGACTATAACAACCGAATTAAACCTTTAAGTTTCATTAAAATATGATTTCAAATTGTGTAGAAGTTTGCAAGATATCACCATCATTAACCAAGACCAACCCTACATATAATTCCGTCACCGAAAGACTCAATTTATGAACCTCGATCATTTTCTGGACCACGACCGTCTTATTGAGTGGGTGTCCTTCATCGTCCACTGTCTTGTTCGAGGTTCGAACCCAGTACACCTGCGGCTCCAGGTCAGAGATGGGAGGACATGAGAGGCGGACCGTGTCGTTGACCAGAACAGTCAGGTTTCCAGGGTACCCTTCCTTTATGTAAGGGCTCGATGGGTAGCGTTCTACGAATGTCCATAGTTAGGTTTAATTTTGAAAATATAACTTTCAAAAGCTTACAGTTGATGATTTTATATTCAAGTTGTTAACAGCATACCGTATTCTTACGAAATCAAATTAAATTTCGCTTAGAAAAATTGATTGACTGTGTCATTCAGTGAGACTCGAACCCACGGCCTTTTTCTATCCGGGCGAGTGCTCGTACCAACTACGGAAGAACTAGTCAGTCGATGAATTTTTGAAAGTGCTTGCTACGCCAGTGAACCGGCGTTAGAAACAAATTGCTTAAGTTATAAAAAAAATATAGAATTATTCGGTACTCTTATCAAGTTTTTAATATATGTAAGTAACACAATAAAAAAGCTTTGCTCGATTTTGCATCAAAGTTTAGATTGATTCTATTAAAAGGTAAAATAGAACTTAAAATGAATGTGTTAGAAGTTTTAGCGATGAAACCCTTACCTTGAACACCAAGCTCTGTAGTATGATTGATGCACCCCAGTTCATTGCAGACGATACAAGTGTAATTCCCATTATCTGTCTTAGTCAGCTCATCGAGTACCATTGACCACTTTCCGTAAGTCGGTTGACCAAAACTCCTGGACACTTTGCCGCCGTTTTTCCTCCACGTTATATTTGGAGTTGGGTTCCCTGCAAAAGTTTATGCGGTCGTAAAAATGCTTTTACTCATAACCTCTCTCGAAGATGTTATTGCTAACAATAACCTCATTGGTTACGGGATAAATATAGATAAGCTGATAGTAGATAGACACTCCCAAACGTTTGGGTTCAGATATTATTTTTTTAAATTCAGCAGCGTTGTCAACATTCTGTTTATCTAAAACCATTCCTAATTTCAGCTCAATCCCAGCTATTTAGATAATTACAACTAAGTTAAAGACTTAAACGGAGTGATGTGTTACCTTCAGCAGCGCACTTCAGCCTGATGAGGCTGCCAGCGGGCTTCATCTCCAAAGCAAACATTCTAGAAGGATGTTTGAATCTCGGTGGGTATTTTTTGATACTGTTGTCTACGTGCCCGTAACCGGGGTGATCCTGCAAAGACAGACACAATTAGCCAAGTGTTGTTTACCTTCTTGCATCGTCTACGTTTAGATATCATCGCGTGCATATACATGTCGTTATTCTAAGACTTAAGTACTAAGACTTTGTCGTTGATAAACAAGGTACTGAAAGACCGGAGAAGTGGAGAGCAAGTAAAGAGATAAATCTCTAGGTAAATAGTAGCAAGATCCGTAATCCATATTCCAAAGCAACTCTTCTCAAAAGGCCTAAGTAAGTAGTCAAGAAGGTAAACTCTGGGATATCTTCTGCTGTTGTAATAGGAGTGATTTTGAAACAAAAATATTATGTGGTCTGCTGGCAACTGTACCTTTTCGTTCCTATCATCAGTGTCTTCGTCCCTGTAGCCGGTGTCAGGCCTAACTTCAGAACTGACATTGTTTTCGTCGTTATTGGCGACTAGAGCACTGTGTTGCGCGAGAATCTCCGGCAGAGGTCGCTCCACGTCCATGTCTGCTTGATATTCTGCGAAAGAGACTCAATGAAAGGAAAGTTCTTGTAAACTAAGCCTGGTGTTCACCAACACATGTAAAATTTTTAATCAGCCAATTTAGCATTATTTGACATATTTTTATGGGAATTCTATCAAATTAACCATCAATCCATGTATGCCGTCTGTTCAAAAGTTGGTGAACTTAGTTTGAGTAAAGGTGTGATAACCTTTAAGTAGCATTCTAGACAAGTAGACGAAATAAGTAGAAAGAAGTCACTCTATAGATTTTCAAACAAAATATGTAACAAGCTATTGCCTATTGTAAAGGGAAAGGTATTCGCATGTCTTTCAGAGTAAACGTTGTTAGGCTCAGCACTAACATTGTATATTTGTTTTAGACGTTCAAAATATATTTATTTTGGAAAACCATGAACTAAATGAAGCGTTGACTTTACCCAATTCAATATCATACGAAAATAATTTCACACGGGAAGTCACTTGTTGTGATTGTCGACGCGATGTATTCGTGTCCTCCAAAAATATTATTTACGCTCCCAAAGATTTCACATGAGTGCAATGTTGCAGTAAAACCGAAGCCAAAGACAAGCTTGGCGTGTTTGCACATCTGGCTAATAAAGATGTCAATAAAGTATTATTTGAAATAGCACTACATCAAACTGAGAATAGTTACGTCCCCTTGGATCGTAGGTTAAAATAAGATTCAACTAAAACGAGGATATGTGGTATTTTTAAAGATTTAACTTTTTGTTTGTTCCTAGACACTTTTTAGGGAAAGACTAACGTAAAAACGTCTGAATCACACTGCTGCGAAAACGTAGCAGAAGCGTAACGTAACGAAACCACATAAGCATACATTTCCGCGCTCGTCCACTATAAAATAGCAAGTCAATCGCGTAGACGTATGCTACTTTGTTTTGTTTCATTACGCCTCCCCCTTTGTATTCGCTGTGCTAAAGGCGTAAATGTTATCAGTTTTATTACCTTTTAAAATATCCTTGTTGTCAGTTTTAGGTTTGATGGTGACCTTCAATTCCTTGCTGGTGTCGTTGATGCTCTGACATGAATAGACACCCGCGTCTTTTTCTTGGAAATCTCTTATTCGAAGCCTGAAAATAAAATAAAAATCATGTTTTGTACAGTCAGTACTTCATTAATGATAATACCTACAAGTTCACTATGTAAAGTCATTAGCCCTTCCCGGTAAAGTAATCGCTATTCCTCTCTATTGTTTGCATGTGTTTTGAATTTGTTTTGTTTAAAAAGTACACAATCAAAACTGCTTTAACAGACCAGCAACACTATGCGCATACCTGAGACTGCAATACCAAAACTATTTTCGTGTACTCAAAACCGATTGCATGCCTCCGTGTTTTCACTCGTGATTGATTTGATACGTCTCCACGATGGGCAGTTTGTTTTTGAACGCTTCAAATGGAGCAATATGCGCAGGAGTTGCATATGATTTACCGCGTGTTTTCGGTCTATGGATAGAACTGCGCAAATATTGATGCAAGTCGGTGGGCTGTGTACTTGTCTGCGTTCTAATTTAGATGTTGAATCTTGGTGGTGATATGCTGGTTGTTTTATTGAGTCTTTATTTGATATTCCACTAGCTGGTCTTCCACTGGACGGACATATTGCTGCTAGTATTTAACCATCATTTATAATGAAACGCACTGAAAATTTCTAGCCCGTTAGGTAACTAAGTATGTGTATGTGATTATCTCTTGTTTAAATTTGTGTCACCGTATTTTTTTTCTATGTGCGAATGTGTGTGTGTTTTTGTCTTGTTACACTATGCCCGAAGGTTCCCGCTGAAAATCAGTGTCGTGACAAAACCTGTTTTTGTCACGACTTATACTGAGCGGGACCTTTTTGGTACACTATCCTAGATTCATAAGTTCTTTATTTTATTTTTGTTATTACTTTCGTCAGTTGTTTATTTGTTTTTTTTTTACTGTGTCTGTTGTGCCAAATAATTGTTTCTATTCTATTCTATTCTAACTGGCGTGACATGCACTTATAACAATTCCTTGAATGACTAACGTTCTTGGTTTTCATTTGGACAAATTTTCGCCGGGATAGCAAAGTGTTGTGGGTTCGAGTCCCAGACGGTCGATGTAGTTTTGAGTATGTACAGTTGGCAGCATGTCAGGGTACCCACGTAAATAGCTTTTATTACGCAGGTAATAGAGGTGGTCTCAAGTTTCAAGTAGGAAAGCCTTACATGCGGCCGTGTGTACTAATCTAGTAAGTGGTATTTTGCTATCGTCAGATAAATTGAATTAAGATCATGTCTAACTTACATCTGCTTGGCACTCTGAATGAGCTGGCCATCCTTGTACCAGTGCACGGGCGTCTTCCGCTCCATGCCGCACATGAGGCGCAGGGCCTCGCTCTTGTCTGCTTCCACCAGTGAATGCGTGCCATCTGGAACAAGGAAAAGTATTTCTTTTGAGACCGGGTTGTTAAAACAGTCGCCTTTATAAGTATTTTTAACATTAACAACAGAAAAATAGAAAAAAAAAGATAAACGACGCCGGCGCGCAACGTTACGGCGTTGAATATAAGTTCAGGCAACGCGCGGGCGCGCTCCTTTAGTACAGCTAAGATGTCACGTGAAGTGACGAAACGCGTCAAAGTATTTTGCTCAACGCAGTAACAGTCGGTATGGTTCGCTGCGCCGGCGTCACTTATCAAGAATTTAAAGCAAAAATATGTTACTTTTCTATTTAATATTGGATTTCCGTATGATTCCATCAATAAATCAACAACAGAGGCTACGCTTTACTCGACCGTTTAAAAAAAATCTGATATCACACTTCTTGTACGACGTCAGTTTTGAAAGTCTAGAACGAATAAGATACTACTGGATTTAAGATACAAGTACAGAATTTTTGAGTAATAACTAGCATGACAAATCTTAATATATAAAAAAGAAGGGCTCGTTCGAACACTAACACCTCGAGAATAGCTGTACCGATTTTGATAATCTCTGATTTATTGGATTCGTCTCCTCCTAGAACCCGATAACTCCTCTGAATTTGCTAGAATCAGAATAACAGCAAAAACATCGAGAGACATATTTGATCCTGATCAGGTTAAAATTTAAAACCAAACAATCACTTTACTTAGTTGAGAGCAAATGTGACGTGCTTTTCACATAATAAGACTGGCAGCTAAAACATATTAATCAAATAGGTTCCTTAAAACTCATAGGTATCAGTTTGTTAAAATATCTTTCGAATTACGTCAATGTATTCGAGCACATCACAAAAACTGCAGCTGCTAGCTCACATCCCAATCCTTACATAACTATAATTCTATCTGAAATCACGGAAGTCCTATCAGATAGTGGAAACGTGAAGAAATATCCGGTTGCATTGGTGCCAGTTGGATTGGTGCCGAGGTTCTCGGAAACGAAGAACCCGATACAATCGCCAATACGCAGTATAAGAACGGAAATAAACCGTGTAACATATTTACAGAAAATACACGCAGCCCAAACTTGATACTTAAGAAAATTGCACTGGTGCAATATAAATCAATAATTTAGGTTCATGTATATAATATCGACGCAAAATAAATTTACGTAAAACGAAATACCGTTCATACTGCAACGCTTAAGATATGACAGAACTCATTAAAACACAATTTTACGGATTACTTCGCGATTTATTTACATTTTATTTTAAACCTGACGTTTCGAACACTTTACAGCGATCGTGGTCACAGGGAGACTAAGGTATTATCTGTCATTACAAAGTTTTGAAAATTTTTTTAACTACCGTCACTCAATAATATTAATTTACGTTCCTATTTACACAGAAAGAGCTAACCGTGTCTTGAGATCTTGCAGTGCTAGGTGTTGCTTTGGTTTTTGCTAGAATAGGATCCCATGCCGGTGGAACCTTTCAACCATCTTCTCTATTGAAATTTGGATGTTTTCTAATATCAATGGCTTCACGTAGCATTCGAGGAATAAAACGCCGTTCTTTTGCAAGTATTTTAGGTTGGTCAAAACGAATGAAGTGGTTGGGTTTGTCCAAGGCATGTTCACACACTGCAGATTTCGTGTTCCGTCTATGTTTTACGTCAGCTATGTGTTCTTTTATCCGCACGCCTATACTTCGCTTTGTTTGCCCGATGTAGGAGAGGCCACAGTCACACTCCAGCTTGTACACCCCTGCATCTTGAAGAGGTATGTTGCACTTGACAGGTGGTAGGAATTGGTAATTCTTCTTTTGCGGCTTGAAGTAAGTTTTGATTGAAGCACGCTTCAAGATATTCCCAATCTTGTCAGTGACTCCCTTCATGTATGGTAGTACTGCAGGTTGGCGTTTAACTGTCGTGTCGGGGTCTGCAACGACGTAGTACTGGAAGCTGGTTGTCCCATAGTACCTTCCTTACATGCTGAAGCTCAGCAGCCAGGTGTCGGTCGTCACAGATGCCCCTCGCTCTCTGAAACAAAGTTTTGCCCACGGTAGCTAACTGTGAAGGATGATGGTGAGACGCACCATTGAGATATTTATCGGTATGGGTGGCTTTTCTAAAGACTGTGAGGCTAAGGGTATGATCCGAATTCCTAGTTAGTAAAATATCCAAGAAAGCTAGTTTACTGTCTGCCTCAATTTCCATAGTAAATTTAATTTTAGGATGTATTGAATTAAGATGATTAAGAAAAGCAGAAACACTATTGGTGGGTAAAATTGTAAAAGTGTCATCTACGTACCGCTTATAAAACCTTGGTGATATAGGTGATGTGCTCAGAGCTCGATCCTCAAAATCCTCCAAGAATATATCAGCAACAACTGGGGATACCGGAGAGCCCATTGCTACACCATCGGTTTGCAGATAGAACTCATTATCCCACAGTAAATAGCCAGATGTAAGGCAATGTTCCAATAGTTCTGCATATTCTTTTGGCATGTCGAGTTGAACCAGCTTCCTTTTAGTAATCTCAATGCAGTCCTGTACTGGTAAGCTTGTGAATAGGGACTGTACATCAAAACTAACCATAGTTTCATCATCTGCTAATTGTAAGTTCTTAATTTCGCTGATGAAATGGTAGGAATCCTTCACATACGCCGTTGTTTCTACCCTTAGCTTCGATAATGTTTTAGCTAAATGCTGAGCCAATCTGTAGGTTGGGGTATCAATTTGACTCACAATGGGACGTAGCGGGATATTAGTCTTATGATTTTTTGGCAACCCATACAATTTCGGTGGTTTTGCACACGTAGGTACTAACTGTTGAACATCTAGACTTAAACTGTCACTGTGTTTTCGTACTAAGTCGCTGCTTTTCTTCAGGATTTTGTTTGTTTGATCTACTTTCACGCGTTTGTAGGTAGATTCGTCCGACAGCAACTGCGACATTTTAAGTTTATAGTCCAATGTATCCATTACGACCGTAGCGTTACCTTTATCTGCGCGCACGATTGTTAGATCTGGTCTAGATTTTAGGTTTTTAAGGCTAGATATTGTTCACGAGAAAGATTCGACTTCGGGACTTTGCAATGTCGTAGGACAGACGATATGTCTTGTCGTAATGCTTCCGCGTCCTCTTTCTTCATGTTATTATATCCGTAAAATTGTGTTTTAATGAGTTCAACAATTCGCGTAAACGTAAGAAACAAATATATGACAGAATTTTAAAAAAACAAACTTTATAAATGTTTCATTAAAAAGCGACATGTTTTATTTACAGCCTATTACAGGCGACATCACCGCATTTTTATGACAAAACAAAAGTGGCCCTAACACCGAGCCTTGAGGCAGGCCATTTTCTTTTTTGCAATTAATCATCGGTCGTTAAAAGGGTCCTTAAAAGAATCACAAGATGCACATAAACCAATCAATATTGAAATTACTTTTCACTTAGTACTGTCATTCCCAGATCATAAACTTGCCGGAGTACTTACTCGCTATGAATACTAAATAAGGTTTTTATATGGGACGTCTTGCACGTCCTGTGTTTCCTTCGGGATACCTGTTGCGGCATATAGATATATGGAAAAGTGTATCCCACACTTTGAACCTTCTTCCACTGGCTTAAGATTAGTACGATTCTTTTTATGTATATCTTCAATATACTGTGAGAAAACTTTCGCGATTGCATCGTTATGGTTGTAATTATTCACTTTTAGTTAGCGTATTAGTAATGTGCTGCTGTAACCTCATGTGTAGTATTAACTATTCGTTTTCCTATGTAAATATGGTTGTTAAGAATCCAGGCAGTCTTCCAAGAAATCAAATCCTGTCACATCAATTGAATCCTGTAAACATAATTATACAAAACTGAATACTGTCTTTTGCAACCTTGCACTGAAAAAAAGGATTAACCAAACTAGTTTTGTTAGTTGAAGGTTTCATTGTAGGGAAGTAAATTTTTGTTAAATATAAACAATCTTCTCAATCTAACCAGAAGTTCGCAAGTTACTAGATTACGGCCTATTAGTAGCGAAATTTTGGTTACTGCTAACCAATCTTATTTTTTTCAGTGTGGAAGTATTCAGACAGAGCAATGCATACTCTGTGAGTATGAATAACGACTTCATTAAATGCAATTATTATAACATAAAACAAGGCAAATATCACCGGGGATAAGATCTTAGTACTAACTCACAATTAAAGATGTTAGCTAAAAATAACATATTCTACACAACACCAGAGTTAATTCATTTTCACTATAACGTGGACTGTCATACAGCGGCGGTCCTATCATTTAGAGTTCTCACTGGTGGCGTGTATAGGAACCTCGAAATGATACTGACTGTGCCATACAATAAGAAAAAAAAATTATAAACTCTAGAAATCCCACTGAATTTAATTTGTAGGCAAATGCTCTCAAATTCAATTAACTCTTTCGCAAGCTTCTAAACATTTTATGAATTCAGCTTTTCCGTAGTCTAAGCTTTTAAAACATTTCAGGTGTAAATCGCATTAAAATTATAAGAAAAATGATTTGGCGTTTCAGAAATCATGTTGAATCGTAGGTTGATTGATCTATGTCAGACGTCTATATTAAGCGGTTCACTTTAACTGACTCCTGGGTTTTTACTAAAGCGATAAGAGGAAGTCTTCACCCTACTGTCCAAGCAAACCAATAAACAACATCAGACGTTTGTCTGACAAACTGGTCAAAGTCACTGTGCTTTGTTTCAAAGCTTTAACAGCCCTGAGATTTGTAGCCTGTGGATTATTGCAATAGGGATGTCAGAATGACACAGCGATGTCGATAAAACTACGAGTGTCGATAAGAGCCAGTTCTTCGCTGCTACAAACATCGGTGTTTTACTGGGTATGTAAATGATAAAGGTTAGATATAAATTGAATTACAAAATTTTTAATGCGTTTAGAAATAAATAAAGAAAAGTATTTTAAATAATTTGTATCGTTTATTAATGTAGCAATGAATTTATCAATGAACTTGATTCCAATATTCCCTGTCTAAGATTACATTTAGTTCAGTCTACTTCTTTCTCTGCTAAATAAACCGAAAAAGACAGAAAACAATTATTCAGAAATTCAATTTATCGCCTTTATTGAAAATCTTTTGCGTGTTGTCGTCTAACTTTAGTCTCTCTCGAATTACATTCGTACTAAGTTGTCTGTAGATTCTTTAATTTCCTTAGAAACTGACAGCTGTTTGGTTAGACGTTTATAAATAATAATAGTCTGTCACTTTCCGTTTTTTTTTTGTTAGAGAAAGAGACAAACAGAACTAAAATTAAGTTTTAGACAGGGCACATTGGAATCGAATCAAACGTCAAATGATTTTTTTATTTTTATTTTATCAGGGCCTCTATTCCATTACATTTAATTCGTTTATATCATTCGTTGATATTCAGTCTCTGTCAAACAAAACCCATGCAAGAATGTGCATAATAAAATATAATTATTGATACATTTGACATTCACATTAATACTGTCAATTTGACTGTATTTCAGTTTAGGTATCGGAGCCCGGAAAGGTCCATCAATATTCTTTAGTCACCGGAACGATGAGTTTATTTTTACCCATCACCAACTGAAAGTCTGGTATTCCCCAAAAAGATCTTAACCAAAACTCTATAGATACTGGGCCCACTTTGCGTCAGCATGCGTCTTTATAAAATGTTCGGATAAAATATATAAATATTTCTGAAATATTTTTGAAAAATAATCAGGGGTTTACGAGGAATTCAATGGCATGTTAGGCATTTTGAGGTTATGTTTTGTGATTGCAGCATTATTTATGAGATTATTTTATGAATTTTATGATAAAGTATTACTAAACCCCTATTCGTTAGATTATTTCAAAAATACCAGTGCAATTACAATTCAAAACAAGATTTTTTAAATATAAACTGCAAAGACGCAATTTGGGCCCAGCTTCGGTCAATATCCTTTCAATGCTACATTATCCCTTTCGTCCGTTATTTCAAATCGATACCTTGACCTCCCAGCCATGGTGTTTTTGCTTATTGCAAAGTTCTCAAAAGGTTTTATGGTTGTGCAGATGCGCGCCAGATGTGTCCGCGCACAAAAACCGAGACATTTCTCCAGAGATGCTGCTTTTGTTTACTTAATCAGGAATTTGAGTAAGCATGGTCAATGAGAAACCTGCTGAGAACCGGTCTCCAAGAGGACATTACAATAATAATAATTGTTTCAACAAAATACAATATAATCAGGTACCTAGATCCAAACTAAGCGCGAGCTTGTGCTATGGCGACTAGGATAACTGATATACATATGTACTTACTTATATACATTTATTAACATCCATGACTAAAGTACAGATACTGGTGTCCATCACACAAAATTTTGCCCCTTGCGAGACTTGAACCCGCAACTGCTGGTTTTGTAGTCCGGAGCCCGAACTACTACACCATAGTCACTAAGACGATCGTCAACTATGATTTATTCAGAAACGATATGATTGAAGTAAAATCTTATTTCGACATTTATTTCACTAAAGCACTGATAAAATCATTGTTTCATGTTTTTATTATAAATATTAATTTGTGGAAAGCATGCCATGTGAAATAGGATAAGACTGAATCATGTTTCAAATAAATTTCTCTTTATTAAATATGAATAAGCTAAGCCGTTATTTCCTAAAGCTATAATTAGCTTAAACTAGGAAATCTAGAAGCTAAGTTATCACAGACTAATAGCGTTACTAGACGCCGCTGTTTTAAAATCCAATTTGAGAGATAAGTTTATTTAAAGGGTTAAGTTTTAAGTACAGTCGGCAACACGTCTGGTAATCCATGTGAACTACGAAAACAGCTTTTATTACTTAGGAAATAGAGGCGGTCTCAAGGTCAAGGCGGTTGCAATAAAACCTAAACACACAACAGAGAGATGACATATCTAAGAAGAATATACAAGTTGTAAAAGGATGAAGATCTGCATTGTTTACTACAATATTTTGATTTGTTTGTGTACCCTATTGATACTACGCCGCGCACACTCACACGCATACCTGCCTTATTTTTATTTGTTTAAAACGTACCGTGAGAACCCCGGAGATCGAGTCGACATCGAGACGTTCCCTATGACACATGTACTAGACTGACCAGAGCGCTTTCGCCGCGTGTGTATCCTGTGAAGCTCCTTACAGACATTTTGAGTGATTGTGGCCTGTGAAGTGATACCTGAACCCAGAAAGCGGATGTGGCAAGTACCTAGCTATAAGTGCTCAGACCTGACTGATTTTCCACCTATCATTGTCGCCCTCCACGTGTAATCCACTGCCTAAACTCTCAAACATGCATAAAAGATGACAAATGTCTAGCTATACCACATTTAGCCGATACGAGCTTTGGTACACATTTAAATTTAGGCTGTTTCAAAAATAAAATAAACTGTTTGAATGATCATGTGGAATCTATACGAGTCAGTGATCTGTGTTCATAGATTACAGAGTTTAGTGCGCGAATAATACGTATTTATCGTGGCCTAGTCTGGCACTGAACCTGAGACCGCATTGCCGTAAACTGAATGAGCTTTGAGCTTCTAGGCTCGTTAGGTAAACTTTTAAAGTTACAGTCCTATAAAATTACTTACGGTTGTCTTAGTAATTCTGCATTATCTTACTTTAGCATTTCAAGTCTGTTTTATTATGAGTTATGAACGTAAATATGTACTACTTGTACCAAAGATATTACCATTGGTACGACTGTCAATGGCATAGATTAGATAAGATAAGTTGCTTTTCAGACAGGTCTTAAATTTTTTAAATATGACTTTAATGAAATACGACTTTTTTTTAAATAATGCGTATTTTTAACGAGCTGTATTTTTTTAATTACATCTATTTCAAGTTAAAGTACTTAAATAGAACGATAACGCACTCCACAATGACTATTGTATTGCACTTTTCAGTTGATCGTTACGCAGATATTGTGCCTGTATATTTTTCTATGAATGAATAAAATAATCCATAATATAAATTATTAAATGTGATGAAACATGTTTTTTCTTTGCACAGCAGATAGATTTATATGTTACTGATTCTGAATCGCTCCCTTTGCAATAACCACAAACATTGCATAGAAACTTGATTTTATTACAGCTTCAAGAGACTCCATACAAGTATTTATGTCAATTTCAATTTGGAACCTCCCAGCACGGGTTGCTGGGAAAATGCATTTTGATGACAGACGGACGAACAAAAATACGGAAAACAAAGTGATCCTATCAGTATAAGAGTTACGTTTATTTAGGCAAGGAACCCTAAAATTAAACCTATTAGGTCGAATGACAAAGCTAAAATTAGCCGCAACGTGTAATCTTTTCCACACAAAAGAATTCTATCTAAAACAATTGCGTCAATAAGCCAATCCCATCTAAATCCAGACATAATTGTGCTCCAATAAAACGAGAAAATCAACAGATAATGATTGTATATGATAATGGGGAATAAATATTTGATTACGGATCAGGTATCTCTTTCATGGTGCACTAAATGTAGTGATTTGATTAATAAATCATAAGGTTATTGTGATTATATTAATTATAGTGTGGTTTATGTCTGGCTGCATGACAACAACGCCGCTCACTGACGTAACAAGCACTTATACAAAATCGTCGACTGACTAACGTCCTCCGTAGCTCAGTTGGTAAGAACATTCGCCCGGATAGCGAAAGGTCGTGGGTTTAAGTCCCACCACATGACACAGTAGATCAGTTTTTATTTGTAAAAGTTGTCTATAAAATGCTTAAAAGTATATGTATAAGTGTAACTATCCGCTATCCCACTCAACACAGCACATGCCTACTTACCACTGGACAAGGTAACGCTCAATTTGGGACTAGGTTTTTGGTATGATTCTTTAAAAAAATATTTAAATTAATCTGTCTTTTCTACTTTGCTCTATATGATGTGTCGTCTACGGAGACAGAAGAGAGTAAGTTAGTAAGTAATATTTATTCTGGAAACGGGACAAACAGCTGGTGTCAATATTATAAATCCAATGAAGATCCTCGAGTCCTGCCCAATATTGAGGTGTCAATTATTTATTTACTTATTTTATGTTTATCAGTTACCACTAAATAAATAAGTTCAGGAGAGGCACTCTATCTTGGCCACATCTACCCATCTTGTTCTGGTCACCTAGGCTTTATGATGAGTCTACGCCGAATAGATGAAAGAAAACGTGCGTCACCAAATAGGAGTTATTAAAAGCTTTTTTTTTAAGCCAAAGAAGCAGCAGACACAGACAAAACAACGCAAAACGCGTATGTAATACAAAACTGCCGTAACTCAGTTTAGCATGGCTTTTTGATTGCTTGGAGCCAATCCAAAGCGATCGTTTTATATCGTACGACACGATTACGATCTAATAACGATTATTTACTCATTTGACGTTGACGACCGTCTTGGTGTAGGGGTTCGCGCTCCGGACCATATAACCAGCGGTAGCGGGTTCGAATCCCGCAAGAGGCAAATGCTTGGGTGATGCGCACGAGCATTTGTACCTAAGTCATGAATGTTTAAGTATGTCTATTTGTTATTTAAGTCACCATAGCACTGACACCCTCATCATCCTCCTAGCGTTATCCCGGTTGAGCACTCGCAAGCGAGGGCCCAGGGTCCGCTGACCATGATCCAGGATGTGGCAGATCAGGTAATACACGCAATGACACTAACACGCCCTACTGGACAAAAACAATTGCACTTTAAATTTTAATATTTCGTAAATGGAGCATTAAATTAAAAAAAGTCTTATAATAAACCCAGAAGTCATTTTAAAAGACCTTCTCAACGATACCCATGATAGCGTAAAAAAACATCTATACTTCACATGTAGGGAAGCTGCCCTTAAATAAAATATTTACAAACATTTTATTCTACCAATTTGTCGGCGTAATTGATACACATACACCTCATTAAAACACAATTTTACGGATTACTTTGCGATTTATTTACATTTTATTTTAAATCTGACGTCTCGAACACTTTACAGCGTTCGTGGTCACAGGGAGACTTAAGTGTTTTAATGAGTTCAACAATTCGCGTAAACGTAAGAAACAAATATACATACACCTCCAAAAGTACAAATTTCTACTACTAACGGTCTCTGTGCAAAACCTCGGACAGACAGACAGATGGACGTGACGAAACTATAAGGGTTCCTTGTCAGGTCTACGGAACCCTAAACCCTAAGGCTATGAAACTTGGCACCCTGGAGTAAAAAGGAAAGATCGGATTCGATTTACTTGGAATTTGGGGATTTCATTTATTCGGAAAAATCGTGTCGTCCTCTGTGTTGGTTACGCGTTGTACTCTCGTTTGATGGCTGATTTCATCCGCAGTTTTTGGGTCATTTGCTTTTAACACGTCTTTAAATGCACTCCCGATTTCGATATGAGATCCTTCTTGTCGCAAATGTGTGTTTTCAAAACATTTAATGTCGAAGTATTTTATTGTTGGTATTTCTGTAACATCTAATAAGAAGCCAAAAGAGCAACAGGGTTAAATGCTCCACTAAATTTCGGTAAACGTCAGTTTAAAGATATTATTATTGCTTTACTGAAAGCTCTATTGCAATTCGAAAGCAGTCAGGTTAGGTGGTAGGGCTGCTGAATATAGATAAATTTAGTACACAGGAAATACCAGTAATATTTTGACGATCTACTCGATCGACGAGGTAATTCGCCATCTCTTAAAATCCTTGGTTCGATCCCCTTTAAATTCTTTGCACTCTCTTCAACATCCTCAGCAACCCTAGTTCTCCTAATTATCTCAAATGTAATTTTAAATTTATGAGTGACATTAGTTCTCGCAGTCTCCGCCCTGGCACTGCTCTTAAACTTTGCACACCTTCCCACAAGACCTCTTACGTCTCTAATTCTTTCACCATGTGTGCCATACGGCTCTGGAATTCCCTTCCTGATGCGATCAAAACATCTACATCCAAATTCACCTTCAAACAGTATGTTCGAGAACTTTTCCTGAATGATTCAACTTTGTGACGCTCATTACTAGTTTGATCAACGAATTGCTATCTACTTATCATTACTTTTTTTTCTCGTACAGCTACATTTGACTCAAGTATGTTTGGATTTATTACTATTATATTTATGTATGTCTATGTAAGTTTATTGTTTAAAATATACATATATTTATATTTAAGTTTATATATCCTTGTGTTGTTCTTTTTACGCCACCACGACTATTTCTGCCTCGCCCAATGGTTGACTAGTGGAGAATGCCTTAAGGCATTAAGTCCGCCATTTGTACTTCTTTGTTAGTGCAATAAAGAATAAATAAATAAATAAATCCCCGGTAGGATCAATACAGAAATCAACATATTCTATATCGTTTCGGATCTAAGTGTTATGGTACGTAGGTACCTACGACCGTTGTTTCTAATTTTAATATCACAAGTGCTTTACCAACTTACTTTGGGATCAGACCAATGTATTTGATGCTGTCCAAGATTTATTTATATTTAAGAGTATGCACAAACTTAATAAAGACATAATATTTACTTAAAAATACGAAGCCATTCTACTTCGAAGATAAACGTACCTACAACCTCAACGTGGAAGCGTCCTAATCAGGATTCAAACCATCTGCTACTCTTCCGCAAGGCGTACGTTTCAATTTTAGGATCCCCTAAACTCCTGTCATACATATTAAATAGAGTCAAGATCCTCGTATCTGAAATAGTGATAAAATTTAAAACCTTATAACAATGAGCACAGAGAGAGGTAATAGACAGGCAGTATTTTATAGTTTAATGATAAACGACACTTCCTCATTCAGACACTATTTGCATGAAGTGAGTACCACATTTTTATACATTAATTTAACGATCACAAGGAGTTTGAAATTTGAACTGGTAAACTAACCATTACACGGATCGTTCAACGTGTTGGAACTAATCAAATTACTCACTGACTTTTGAACTGAACCAACTATTATTTATTATGTGACTGAACATAGAAGCTAATAATGAAGTTGTCGTCTTTCTTATTTCCTTCCACGCGCTCTCTACCCAGCCATCTTAATACCAATTGGCCGAATAGCGTAGGCAGCACAATTTATGAATTCTAGTCCAGATGAAGCGAATTAAAAATGAAATAATATTGCCCACGTAACGCCGACTCGTGTGGGATTGCTGAATAGTTATTACGGAGCAAGATAAGCATCCTGCGCTGAATCATTACATTGTGCGCACGCACTGTGCCTCAAAAGGCGATGGAATAGAGCAGATGCAATTGTGCATGACAGATGATCGGTTTGAATAGGAATAGCTTCATGAAAAATCACTAGCCAATATAGCAAAGGTCAAATATAGAGGAGTCAACGTGTTTGTTAAAAGTTAAATGCATTTAATTACTTACATACTACAAGATTTAAAACGAATTAAGTTAATCACGCTATTTCAAAACAACTCATACGAAATGTCACAGCAGAAAATCACACCTCACAGGAAACACTATTTCCAACCAATCAGACAACAGAACGCGCAGTGACGTCTGTCATTTGATACCGCGCACTGCTTCTGCGCACCGGAACAGATACTAATCATTATTGACACGTGGCTAAAATCCAAAATCGCGTGACGTGAGTTTTGACAGCTGTAAGGGTATTTTTACGTCCGCAGTATCGTTTTAGAATGACATGGATACTCGATAGTTTGTTTCACGGTTTTTAAACGGTGCGCATATTTTAAGGGCCACTTTAAACTGTTGAATGAGCGAGTAAAAAATGAGCAAGTGGGGCTGTTTTGAGCAGATGTCATTCTAACATAAAATATGAGATATTTTTACACTTCGGCTTTCTTGCTTTTGCTAAAAAAGTGAGACTACTTCGAGTTTCACACTACTAATATTAAGTTATCAACAACGTTCTGATTATTTTTTAAATCCTTGCTATACCTGTTAGTAACACTTAAATGAAAATGGGAACATAAAAATGTCTCTTCATATTACATACACTTTTGAATAAACGACATCAAACGAAGAGACATGGGAAGTTATTATACCGCAGAGATTTGTCGCCCAAAGATGAAAAGATTATTTTTAATCTATGCTAGCGCGTGAATTAAAAAATAAGAAGTAAGATGGCGCCGACATATCCGCTTCCTCTTTAGATTTCGACTGCGTTTCAAAATCGAACGTAGGTAAGTGAGTAGATCAGGAAAACGATTCCAGTCATCTGAAAAAGACTGGCTAATACCTACTGTTTCTGAAGCTATTACGTTTTAGTATGACGATTTTGAGCAGGACTCGTGAGGATTTCAGCAAATTTAATATTTCAGCTTCCACATTCTACCTAATACCAATAATGTTATTACCATATTAGCAAACGTGGAAGCTTCCTCAAGCCGTCGGTTCAGTCATCTAATACTCTGCTTCCGTTACTACTGGTTTGATGACAGCTGCCGCGAATGTTGCATTCATTTCAAGATTGCAGAACACCGAAAAATAAAGAGTGAATGAGAGATGTGTGCTAAGAATGTGTGCTACGGATGCGCGCGAGCCAAATGAAAATTCAACATATTACAATACTTTTGTGATCTGAAAAGACCCCACTACAAATCTTTGCACCACTTTGCAGCGTCGCTGCGCATCTTTACTTTATATGTTTACTCTAGACTAAACTAGACATGGCGCAGACAGAGTCGACAGTGGAGCGAGCTCACACTCCCTCTCACTGACGGAACACAGCAAGCTGCATGGCGCCGGGCTTCGGTGGGAAGGAGCCAGGCAGCACCTAACGGAGCCTACCACCGCTGATAGGATCGTTCAGCCGCCATCACAAACTGGAGTTTCATCTCATAGAAACGTAGCGTTATGAAACTTATGAACGCTATTATACACAGTAGCATCTACCAACAAATCCGTTAACATTTCCCGCCAAAATACGTTCGTTTCTAACAAAAAAGGCGCATTTCGAAGCTAAGGAAGTCTTAATTGGCAATCATCGAAAACATCCCCGACATGTGAAACAGATTGCGAGAATGCGCCCGCGCCGTTCGCTGCATTTCTGCTAATCGTTTATGTAAGTGGGTATAGTAAGGTACAAAAGTTCTTTCGATTTTTATAAAAATACATTGACATTCAATGTATTACTTAGCCTGGAGGTCACTAACTCATGTTTAATTTTTAATCCACTGGTTTAGCGTTATTTGTCAAATTTCTTATGGGATTTCTGTCAAATTAACCGTCAATTATTGAGGTTTAACGGTTGTTTAAAAATTGGTAAACACGGGTCTTAGTTGTTATGATCATGTACCTGAACGGTGATTTATGAAAGAGTTTATTTACTTCAATAACTTAGAACTGTTTTAAAAAAAAAGCTAAAATATTTGAAAACGATGCAAGTAAGACACTAGAGCAGCATTCCCTGATGGTGATACGCCATACATATATTTTGGGTCCATAGCAAAAAATACCGGAACCTCTTCACTAGAAAAAACATATAGCAAGAATTAGAGCAGTTTTATCATTAAAGTCTGTTTTACCCCCATAACAATGAGCTTCGCAGATCTGCTTTTGCAATTTCCATTATTTTTCCAAAAGAGTATCAGGACAGGTGTTACACATCGTTTGAAGCCTTACTCTGCAAATTACCAGACGCATGAATAAAGACTAGAATGGAACTCGTAAGGCTTTTTCAACTGTAACTATTCAATACTGTAACCATATTTTTTCCCGCGAGGGTGTCCGCCATCTTGTATTTATTTATAGAGCGCGCGTGCGCGCGCTCCGTGCTTTCAATTAGTTTGATTTGTGGGAAATCGATTTCACGGAAGTATGAAGTGTGGCGTTCAAAATTAACGAGAATATATTTTTGGGGAACTAGCTCGTACTATTTCCTGTAACTAAAATCGCTATTTTAATTTTTATTTCGTTACAGTCAACGTCAACACCATCTCGAGGTAGGTGTCGTTACTTTTATAGTGAAACTCAAACTTGCAGGTCCACCGGGGTCCAATGACACATTACAGCGGCAGCACGTCGGGCTACCCATTTGAGCTTCGAAAACAGCTTTTATTATGTAGGGAATAGAGGCGATCTCACGGTCAAAGTGGGGTAGTTTGACGTGCAGTTGGCCGAGGCCGTGTGTATCTACCATAGCAGTGACGGTTCCAAAACATATTTTCTTTGAACATACTATAATTTATTCTGTGCTTACTCATCAAAAACTTAACTAAGTAGGTTAGTTTTTATTTGACCATTTTATTCGAGCGGCGTATTTGTTTTCGTAAATCGTAAAAAAACCGTAACTTCGTACTAATGTTTAATGCGTTATGTCTTGTAACTATTTTGTTAGATCAAAATAATGGTTTCTCACCTAAGTGTGTGACCAAAGCAAAAAGAAATGGTCAACAGTACGGAAAAGTAACATGCCGATGCATTTACCTTTGATGTATGGAACCTTAAAACCGCCCGCCTACAATTGAGACTAGGGCGGAATAAAACCAGCATCTTTAGCTTATTATAAGAAAATTTACGTCAAGCATTACCTTTTACAAGCGCATGATTTGCATCTAATAAGATATCAATGACGAATCATGTTATTGTGCGGCGTTAATGACGCAATAGCACCGTTAGCGGCGCGTGCGCACATTAAACTATAGTACAATAATAAACCACGCGTTTTCCTGCTAGTTTTGAATGATTGAAGGTTTCATATTCCGCAGGATCTTTAAGAGCGGTTCCACACTACGTCAGATCCGAATCCGATCCGTGACCAAAATACGTTTTGATATTAAAATATGGAAAGCCTAAAGTTATACAACAGACTTCCGTCGGACATTAAGGGTGCGAATACTTTAAGGATTTTTAAAGCAAAACTACACAAGTTTTTATGTAATGAGTTGCAAGCAAACTAGTACATATACACCTGAGGTGTCTGCGCTCTTTGTCTTCGCTGGATTTTGCTGTGTACCAACCTATTTTAATTAAAAATGTACAGTACTGTTTTTAATTGTAAGTTTACAATGTACGATTGCAAATATTGTTTAAGTTCTCAAATAAGTGACATGTATTTGTCTTTCCTGAGAATAAAGTTATATAAACTGAAAACCGGACCTTGAATGACGGACGTAGAGAGTATACTATCATACTAAAACCCGAGTTCACCAATTTTTAAGCAGACGGTAAACCTCGATTGGCGGCTAATCGGACAGAATTCCTATACAATATATGTCAAATAATGCTAAACCGGGTGATTGATAATGTGTTGGTGAACTCCAAGCTTAAATTTCCAGGTCCGTATTTTGACGGACTCCGATCGGTTGTATTGCGAAACCGCTCTTAGACCCAAGTTACCAATTTTTAAACAGCCGTGAGACATATTTGACACAATTCCCTTACAAATAAAGTCAAACTATATTAAAACGACTGTTCAAAAATTAATTAATTAGCCTAATTATTTAGTGTCACCGAAACCGTCTGTCTGTCTGTCCGCTGCCCAGCGCACACTCTTAGTACTAGAAAGCAGTAACCAGGGCCCGAAGCCAAGTGGCAATTTATCCTCAAGCGAAGTTCGTTATCGCAAACAAAATGTATGAAACTGACATAAGCCATCGAAACATCACGTGACTTTTGCATACATATTTTGACATTATCGTTGGCGATAGCGAAGTTCTGCTCCAAAAAGATTGCCATTTGGCTGCGGGCCCTGGCATAGTTACATTATTATCATTAGTTTTATACAGATTGAGAGTGTGATACAAGGTTTATAAATATTTAAGATTCAGTAATAAAATCAAATTGAATTTCGCTCACAAAAATTGGTTTGAGTCCCACCGGATGACACAGTCGATTATTTTTTGTGAGCGAAATATTATTTCACAAAAACTTGCAAAATAATTGCTTAAGTTATAAAAATAATTATAAGTTAAGCTGATTTCATCTTAACTAATGGTTAAATATTTGTAAAAATATTTCCATCGGATACATGCGGTTACATTCCCCAAGTATTGATGAAATCGAACGCCGGCTCACTGGCGTAGCAAGCACTTACAAAAATTCGTCGGCTGACTAACGTCCTACGTAGCTTAGTTGGTAAGAAGCGAAGGGACGTGGTTTCGAGTCCCACCGGATGACACAGTCGATTTATTTTTGTGAGCGAAATTCAATTTGATTTCGCAAAAACTTGCAAAATAATTGCTTAAGTTATAAAAATAATTATTCAGTAATGAAAAGAAAACAAACACACTTGAGGAAAACTGAGATAAAAAATTCGTGGAAATGAAAAACAGACGCATGAGTGTTAGTGCGCCTGCATTAAAGCGTTTCTAGAAATAACTACGTGACCTATTGTTATATTTTAGGCATATTTTAAGAATTGTAGATATAAGTTTACAAAATATAATTATTTAGAGCACGACCTCTATCTAAAACTGTTACATAGACAGAAAGTATAACTTTAATATTTTTCAAACAACTGCAACCAGTACTAAATAAGTAATAAAACAGGATTGTGGTTACATCCATCACACAAGTTAGTGTATTATAATATCTGTGCCCAAGTATAGATGAAATCAAATACCGACTCACGAGCGTAGCACGGCCTTACTAAAATTTGTCGAGTAATTTTTCCTCGGTAGCTCAATTGGTATAGCATTCGGCCACATAGCGAAGGGTCGTGGATTTGACTCCCACTAAGAATTTTGATGAATTACGGAGTGCAAAAAATAGTTTAGTAAAAACTTGCAAAGTGATTGCTTGAATCATAAAACGTTATTATCATAAAATGATTATGACTAACAGTACATTAACCAATAAATAAAGCCTAAACGGTTTTGTGAGTCAGTCATTGAAAAAATACGACGATTCAAGAAGTACAAGAAACTCTGTGACGCGATTCAGTCTCAATCTTCGCAAATAAACAAATTTCGCGCAATGTATTTTATTTTCAATTCAATCCAATCCGACGCATCGTAGGCGCGTTAATACACACTCCATTTTACTGCGAAAACAATATTGAAATGTATTTACCAATTACAATAAACAGTAACTGGACCTCCATCTTCATGGCGCGGTGGACGCCTATCGACCATACGGTGGCCATAAACGGATCGAGTTTCGATTCCCAACTCATTTAACCGCTACGAATTATCGCCATAATAAAACGTAATTAGTAATTGTTGGATGGGGCTATTAATTTAATGCAATTTTGCGGTCAATTTAGAAATGTTAGTAATTATGACGGTATTGTTAATAGTATAAGTAATTACTGTAGAAGAGTTATAATTATCTAGTTTCATTAAATGGTCAAAGCAAGCAAGCAACCAATCAATGATTGAATGATTAACACAAACAAAAATTGATTGCATTAAATCAAAAAAATTTGTGCTATATAATAATAATGTCCTCCTTGCCGAGTTTCGACTTCGGCGGCCTATCTCAACAGAGATTAGCCAACTGCGTGGGACATATTATAGTGCACAAGTGTGTGCGCAATACACAGGTGCACTCTCTGTTCCTTCACTCTCATAATTCGGTGAGACGGAAGTCCGACATGACCGTAGAGAGATCAGGCGCAGGACCAACGGCTTAACGTGCTTTCCGAGGCACGGGGATGTTAACACCACCAACTTCCTGACTCCGGAGCTGTGTCTGAGTAATTTCAAGACAGAAAAACCCAAACACTCTCGGCCCGACCCGGGATTCGAGCCCGGGAACTCGTGGATAGTACCCAGCGTGCTGACCACTAGACCAACGAGGCAGCGTTTTGTGCTATGATTATGATATGCAATATAAAAATATAATATTGTGTGAAGAAGAAACAAAATTAAAAGTTCTGTGAAGAGAATGCATTACACTTTGCACAACTTTGGGTGTGAATGATTTGTTGTTTGATAAAGAGCTCTAGATAGTAAGTAATTCTTGCTGTACCGTAAGTAATTCTTCATTTATTGCATACCCTAAAAGAAAGTACCAAGCACCTAAACCTGAATGATGTACAATATCTATCTCTCAACAAGATAAAAGATTTGTTATCATCATCCAATTTAAGAGCTAGGCTCATGTCGGTGGAGTTTTTTCCATTCCTCACTGCTTTCCGCCCTTCTCTTGAACTCCTGATACGACCCGACAGTTATCTTTTCTTTTATTTGCTGCATGTAGCCTATGATTGGTTCTTCCCTAAAAATGGGGTAAAATTTTGTAACAAACAAACAGCATGTTCTTGTGCCAAAGTGTTCCACTGTTCAAGATATGCAATAGTATTTATCAACTGTCTCTTGTCAATAAAGGCAATAAAACATCAGTAAAGACAGACGACCTGAAAGTTCTCATAAATAACATTGATAAACGTTGAGACTATAGTATCATGAAACATGGAGATTGCTTTTGTAATGTCTGAGTGAGGTTGTAAGAAAGAAAGAAAAAGCATTTATTCAGAGATCCGTTGATCGGTGAACAAAGAAACAATTTACAAATTATAAAAATTATCTACCGAAAAGGCATCGGACTCAGCATTAGTCGTGGTAGCCGAGGACGACCACGTAAGACCAAGGTTTTTGTGTAATTTATACAACATGATGACGCAGAAAACCAGTAGAAAGTATAGTTATTATTACTGATTGCCTACTTTGAGTTAGGTACATATGTAATAAGAAGCTGGGATAAAAGATTATCCAATAAACGAAAATAAGAAAATAAAACATAGGGTTTGTTTCAATAGACCAACAACAAGCATTGACATTTTTACCAAACACTTTTGCGCTCCTCCACAAGCACAAATATTTGAATCCATTATAAAAGCACTTGAAATAACGGCGTAAGTTCGTTTGTTGTCGCCGATATCCGAGAGGAAGCCGTGGCGTGACTAATGACTTCCGACCGCGTGTATTTGGCCACGGCCGTACCGCCGGGATCGGGACGCTTCTATGAAAATAGCTGGAAACAATTGTGGAGTTGGATGGAGTACCTGAGGTCGTAGACATGGTACAATACTGTAGGTGCGTGTAAATAGGCTTCTCCTGGGCCAGCTCACTCCACCGTAGACCTTATCTTTGCTCTCGGGTTAAGATGAATATCAAGAATTAGCCCACTACTTATTAAAAAAAACTAAAGGCAGATCCTACCCTGATAATGTTCCGTATTTTGGACTTTTGTCATCCTATTCACTTAAACCCGCAAATATAAGCGAGGAAGAAGACTAGAGATGAAAATGTCTATTAGAGTTGGGGCTCCGATCAGGGGTACTGGAACACAGGGTGACGCCAGTGAACAGTAGATCTTGGGTTTAACCAAGTTGACCATCCTTATTATACAGGGTGTCCCAAAACTCATCGTTAAGCGGAAGTGTCGCGATTCTATTGCTCAAACACAACAACTTTTTGTATAGGACCAACATCTAAATCTCAAAAACATTTTTGGCTTCCTCATACAAAAGTGCCGATCAGCTGAGGGCAGTTTGTATGAAGAAGTCAACAAAAATTGAGATTTCGATGTTGGTCCCATACAGCTTCAGCTTAACCTTAATAAATTTGTATTTAGATAAAGTTTAAATAGGTCTGTCTTAGGAGAGAGGGAAACTATTTAAACATTATTGTATTCCTTAGACAGACCTTAACTTAACTAGTCAAAAAGCAAATGTTGGTGCTGTAGAAGAGTATTACGAAATAATTTTTCAATCTCAAAATCAAGAGGATGGAGGTGGGAAATAGTGGGAATCCTCCTGGCACTGTTTCATTTACAGGGAATCTGCACTTCAAACATCACTTAACATCGGCACATCTAACAAACCGCTTAAAATTCTAACACCCACTTGAACTAACGATAATTCGCGCGCGTATCCTTAACCTCCACAATCAGAAGCCGCAGGAACTGGACTATTTTCTGAAACATTCCAGCATATGCGCAGACGCACGTGGTGAGAACCGGCTAAAGCAAAACATAGATTAGGTATTTCCTCTCGCGCATCGGATGGCCGAGCCCTGACTCATAAGAATGACTGTTACAATTATTGATATGCTGAAAGCACTTGACGCAAAGTAAAGTTAGGGCCACACTAGCAAAGATGCGAAAGATGAAGTTGGAAACATGAAGAGCGATGAAACACTAGGGTGTTTCCCTGGTCGTCAGGATACTTTATAGTCATTTATGCATGTATATCTCATGACTGATGTTAGTGACGCAATCATTAGGTGGAACACACACTAACAATTTCTTGACAATTTTAATTAAACCACACACTACTTACTTGTCAATTTTGCGGGGTCGGTTTGCCATTACCTGCTTTTTCACACGCTAATGTCTACCATTTTCTCAGTAGACATAACTTTATTAGAGTGATTTCTCTTTCATCTGGATTATCGTATGTACGTAGGATCTAGTCTCTAACACATCCAAGTTGTTTTTACATTCTATGGTCAATACATAACTGGAAAAACTGACTAATGTTTAAATAAAACTCAATAAAGATGACAAAGTCACCAAAAATTTTGGAGAATGCTGTATCAGTATAATGCACTTAGTGCATCATGTAGCTTTACAAAGTTTGTAATGTGTTTGCAGCCTTAAAGTATAAATCTGAGACATTAGCCCTTTGTCTTTGTTTGATGCAGATTGCAGTGACATTCACGCATGTTCAAGCTCATTTCTGATGACTTAATGTAAGCGTTGGGAGATTTGTTTTGACAGGCTGATTTATTGTTAAAATTACATTTAAAAGGCATTACTCCTAATTTCGACTTTTCAGTTCAGTTTATTAATAAAAAAGTTGATGTACTATCCTTTTTGCACGTTATTATTGTACTTATATGCAATCAGTATAAAATAGAAAAAAAATGATATCATTAAAGTCCCATGACCTCAATAATATCCTATTTGGTTTTTTCCAACTTGCAAGCTGTAAATCCTGTTTAACCAGGAATTCCAGATGTAAAAGTGTGGTGGTAAATAGCCCATAAGTATGTGTAACGCCTAATTTTGGAGGTAAACACTGACTGAGCAATTAATAACATGGTACTGGCACTATTGGGCTCATTCATTTTGTGTTTAACATATAAAATGCATTTATAAACCCATCATGCATTTTGTACGTTAAATGTTGACAGCGGTCAAAATTCTTCAGAAATACTTTTTTGCTAACTATACATCAAGATTAGGTTATTTGATGTAACAAGTGTGGGTAGTGGACAGTTGAGAGAGTGCGGACAATGTCCGTCTACAATCTACATTGAGCTCTTAGCGATGACACCTCTAATAGGATGTCTAGACGATGTACACTCAGACAAAGGTATCGTAGGCCAAATAGAAAGGAATATTGAGACTGCATTACAATTGTAAGTAGGGAAAGTGTCTGAGAAGGGAATTTGAAACAGTTCTAAATGTTCAAGGATGTATCAGATGGGCTTTCTCTGTCTGGACCTACGGTAGAACTGTGATAATAATACTTCTTATCATTTACTTTATTTTGCGAATGATAGCAAACCTAGGCTACGTAAAAAGGTTTTAATGAGACCATTATGGTGCGTACAATGGACTCGAATCGAATGTGTTCTGTCTAAGATTTAATTTAAGTTCTGTCTCTGTCTTTCTCTGTTAAACAAACAAAAAGAGACAGTATTAAAGAGACAATAATTTACAGACGTTAAATTAATGTTGCGTTTTCATACGCATTATTACAAGGTTTTCGTTTTTCGTCTTACTTAGCCGTGGTCGAATGGCATCCTTACTAAATTGTCTATGGATTCTCTAATTTCCTCAGCAACTGACAGCTGTTTAGTCTGACGTTTCTAAATTATAATCTTTCTCGTTTCGTTTGTTTGGCAAATAATTTAATTCTATATTGCTCCATTCGCTCCATAATTTGTAAGAGAGAGAGACTAAACATAAATTTTATTTTAGACACATTGGAATCGAGCCCAATATCTTCTACACGAGGTGAAATCGAACTAGTTGCAGATTAATCTGCATTTTTTTCGTGTCTCCATCAAAGAGTTAAGACTAAATAAGCATAAGATAGATAGATTTTTTTTTGGAATGTGAGACAAAACTTCAGAAAGAAATAAGTTAAAAAAGTAGGTCGTGTGTACATTTCAAGGCCACAACACTGTGAATGTAGCTAGTATACCTTGTCCCTCATTAGGATGATCCACTTTAGTTTGATGAGTCACGGTCCTTGCGCACCCTGTCGAGACGGGCGGCAGACGCCGGCGTCGGCAAACGGGGTTAGTCATCTGACTTTAGAGTAGTTACTGTCATCACCATGAGCTTGTGCTACTATTGAGCTATGAAATGCAGGGATTGCGGATGAGTATCGGAACGTATTTGATTGCAGTGTTTTTATTGAAATAAATATTGGAACCGATGAGGTAACTGACAAACTTTCGCATTTATAAATTAATATGGATTTTTGTCAAAGCCTTTTGTCCTTCCCTAATATCAACAAACTGAAAACGTCACATTATTTGAGAACATTTACCCAACACGGCTTTTAGCATTGTTTACGTGTACCGAACACATTGCCTCGTCGTATACTTGAGTAAATGAATGCTGCAGTTGACACAGCTCATCCAAGAACAGTAAGCCCACTTGGCAACCCAGCAACACGCTCTCTGCCGTACTACACTGCCCGGACACAGCTTCTATAGGCCTCGAGTATAACACACCTGCTTGTTGGTAACTTTTTAACGTCCGTTATCGAAGAGTTAAAAAATGTACTTCAAAAATATATATTGTTTATCATTAATCTGCGGTAACCGAGATGCTATGAAAGATGTTTAATCTTCTAATCATGAAGTATTATTGTGTGTGATTCACTCAAATCTCGACATTAAATTTTTGATGTTCTATCTTGTCAAATCCACCAACGAAAGAAAAGATAAGAAATTTCCATTTTAGCCATCTTTGATGTTTGATGCGTATTTTTTTTATTGTACAATTATTTTTTTATGAAATTTGTCAATGTCTTCTCTGTGTGCAAAAAGGGTATCTTATTTTATTGTACAGTAAATTCTTCAAAAAGTGACTTAACATGTTCTATATAACAAATACGATTGCTTGTTTAATTTTATCTGCAACTATAGCACCGTCGTCAAATAGTGTGTAAAGAGCTAGACAAACACTTAATGACGCTGCGTCTGAGTGGTCAAGTGACAGAATGAATTCAATTATGACAAGGGCTCTTCAACTGGCTGACGGTGATTTTGCTAAACATTGGCTTTTTTCTATTCAGACAAGCATCCTGAGTATAATAATAGCCTACGGCCGTGTCTAGACCTCAATTAACTTTGTAGTAAAACGTCGACGGTACATCGCTTAGTAGATATAAATCTGTGCAATTTGAGTAATCCGAGTTCCTTTTCTTTTGGGCAAAACAATTCTGGTTTACACGACTGACGATACTACGAGCACAATGTGTCCAAAAACCAATGGGACTCCAATCATTTAATGAACAAATCACGGAATCATAAGCTTGAGATTAGATATACCTATTGCCCTTAAAAAATGTCCACCTGAGGTCGTCATTTACATTGCAAAGTAAATGCTTATTACTTAAAGCAATAATTTACCATAATACTTTTCGGAATAGATCCTTAATGTACTTGTATTTCTTTTCTTTGATCTGAGATTTGTATTCAATGCAAGTCAAACTCTAAATACATTTTGAAAACCTATTCAATTGAACCGTTTACATCTTCACCATAAAATATAATACAATTCATTTCTGTACATAGACTCGCATGGAGCATACACTAACCTACTACTCTTTAACCATTCTATGACTAATATTTTGTTTTACAGTTAAATATTTTATTTTTAGTATCCCAATACGTAATTGAGCGAAAGTAAATAAAGTATTATTTACTGGTTAGTCTGTTCACCTCAACATCCAATAACAACAAAGGTATGCATGTAAACATGGGCTGCCCTTGAACCCGAGGGTAGATGGAAATAGACGGGGGCCCTTATTAATAGCCCAAACCATCGGTGTTGCTGGGGCTATCGGGTATTGACAATCAATTTCACTGTTAAATTCAAAATCTTGGACTTGAACCACTCGAATATTAGTTAAAGAAATAATGTTAATATTATTATATTTTTAGTCCTTCTTCTTAGGGCCCAACTGTCCCATTTTCATTTTCACATATGAAAATGTTTTTTTGACAATTTCATGAATAAAATTTTTAACAAATCACAAATAAATTCCTATAGTTTTCGTGTTTGCGTACTGAAGAATAGAGTTAAAGAGAAGACTCCGAAATTTTAGCACCAGCAACCACATAAAACAATATTAAACATGCAAAATGGACAAAGATAGATCAGGAGGAGGAGGAGAATTTTCTAAAAAAATCTCTAATCGTGTTCGAGAACGAAGTCCTGAAGTTTCTGACAATATAGGTTTAAAACTCCCACAATCGAATTCCTATCATAAAAATGAACTTTTTAGTCGCGCTTCTCATACATCACTTTTAATATGGACATCGCAGGCGCACAACTGCACAACTGGTTTACCTCTATAAATTGTAATTTCACTGAGTTTTTTGTTTTATACCCGTGCCCTTTACGTTGTCTATTTTCGTGTGTTATGTGATGTCCATTCATTAATAAATGTATTTTCTTTCTTTCTTTCTTACATCGAACATATTTCGTAAGATCATTATCTGTCAAAGTTCGTCGATCATCATTGCATTTTGACACAGTGCATCGGCTTTGAATAAAGATCGGATACTATTTTCGATTATTAGCCAAAATATTTTGCTTTTACGAACACTTATTTTTTATTCACTTTGAATTATTTAAATGGCGCTTTGCCCATTGCATGACCATACAAAATTAATACAAAAAGCCGTATAAGTATCTCATAAAATACGCATTGGTTACACATTCTTGAAATTAGGTATGATCTATTGTAAAATGAACCAAAACATAATGAACACGACAATATCATATACCTTTTGACCCCCTTGTGCACTGACACCCAAATATGGAATAGGTCAACAAAATTATCAAAATCGCTTCCCATTCAGCAGAGGCGTTAAGTACAATCACAAACTAACGAGCGGAAGTCGATTCAAACATTATTCATCAGCATCATTTGTGATTATAACTGTACAGCTGTACAGTCAACGACAAAATACTATTTAAGTTTGCATTTTAACTTCAAAGTCAAGACACGGTATTAAGGTTTCTCTCGCTAATACTGCGGCCACACTCTTGTCATAAATAAAATAGCTCTAATATTTGTGATCATTATTATTGACAATTAAGACATAGTCATTATTAAAGCCATTATTTGCGAATCAGTTTGGCAAATGGCAGTGGGCAATATCCATAGGCATATCTAGCTTTACTCTAGTACAAACCTCTCATGCGAAAAATTAAGCTTTATTGCTATGCCATAATTATTGCGTTAATAGATAGATAGATAACTCTTTACTGCACACCATAACAGAAAATACAGTAAGTACAGCGATTTACACAGAAAAATGTACAATGTAGGCGGTCTTATCGCTATAAGCGATCTCTTTCAGACAACCTTTAGGTAAAGGAACATACTCATTCACAGGTAGGGGGAGTTTGGTGCAAAATCATAGAATAGGTGTAATGAACAAATAAATTATAATAAAATTAATAGTTAATTCGTAGTAGAAATGAGTTTGGCATACAAAGCCTAGCAAAAAATTCAAGTCACAACTGAACCCCTAGACCAGAAGCTTATCTAATTACACTTTTTATTACGAAGCGAGTGTACTAACAAGCGACTAAGTGTATCATTACATGGATTATTGCTGCTTTTTACGCGTCTGGCCTTTTTTGTTCGTCTGCATTTTGCACTAAGGTCATTTGCAACGAAGATTTAGCAAAAAATCTGTCTTTAAGATCAAGAGTAGCATTTAATATGTTTTTTGTAGTCAAATCTCAGTTAGTTCTGAAAAGATTAGTAATATGTAAATCGGATTTACGGAGATAACTTACATCTTTAAATTATTATTCGTTGGATGTATTATAGTATAATCTATGTGTTAAAAACAAAGTCAGGTTAGTTACGCGTTTTATAACTGTTCGATTAGTTTTCGCGAATAGCAGAATATCTATAAAAGCATTGAAAAATTCACATCATAGGTATTAAAACCAAAAGCTCTTGAAGAGATAACGGACTAACAAAAAATCGCAAGCATCACATAACTAAAGATAAAGCGCTAACTCAGTGGCAAATTAAAAATGTACTTTTTAAATTTTTAAAGTAATGACAGATTTTTAAACTGTTTTCTTTGCATTGACACATCAAACCAGAGCCGTCTAATAAAATGTATCTTTTCGGCCATAAACTGTCCGGGCATAGACACCTCTGTTGTGATAGTAAAGCGAAGCGAGCGAAACTCGAGCGGTGTTGTCTATGAAAACAACGGGCCCGTAATGTGACTGTCAATGTCGCTTCCTTGGGAGGATTTTTCTGAATTGATGGATCTTGTCAAAGAACTTTATGCTTTTAGCTATCCTTGGCCGCATCGTTGCATACCTACCATAAGATGAGATTGTGGTCAAAAAAACTGAGATGTACTGTCAATTGTTGCTTCCTTTAGATTTTTCTGAATTGATGGTTCCTCTCAATGAATTACTGAGATTTATTTAATTAAATAACAAACCTTAGCTGCACTTCCAACGTTCTGTTGAAAAATTGTATAGGTACTTAAAAATGTTGATGACCAATTCAATAAATTATGCTTTATAGTCTTCGTCGGGATCTAATATAACTATAACAAGTCCGCTTTTAAATCCCAAAAATCTTTTAACAAGGTTCCTATTAGAAATACCGAAAAATACATCTGAAGACTGCATTAGCGGTGTCGCCAAATCACAAATTCCCACCGTCAGTTTGTTATTCTGTTTTTTGCGCAACTTGACACGATGTCTTCTGCCAAAGTAAATAAACGCAAAAAAGGGACAGCTCTAAATCTAGAGGTCGACAAATATTCCATGCTAATGAGTTGTGGGCCAACATCTGTTCTCGTTTCGCCTTCAGTAAAAACCTAACTATTGACCAAACCCCATAAAAATTAAGCGCAAGTTAATAGCAATTAGTCTGCACTAAAACCTTTTTTTTTCAGTCTTTATAACCTTAAAAAATTATCTTTAACTTCTCAGTTGGCTAAGGGCTATATTAAATTATATATCTTAAATAATTTACTTTTATTTCATTTACATTAACAACTTTACGATTCGTGACCGAGCAGTGCTTTAAGCTTGCTGTAAATCCCGGCCCACATTTCTCCTTTTTAAACAACGATAGATGGAATTTAATTAAAATAAATAAGCCCGTGCTAAATGCCACGAGTTTATTTATTTCGATTGCAGTCCCAACATGCCTAGCACACATTGATATTGGATGCATTTCTAAAATTATCAGCGAATGTGTTCAAACTGAATCCGTTTGCCACGTGTGCGTGAGAAAAATCAGAATATGCAAAGTCTTTGTGCGCACCGCCCGCTGCGTGCGCGCATCCAAGATGCCGATCGCGAAACATTACTCCCGGTGTCAGTACTGCATGTTTACTATTCACTTGGCTCATAAACACCGCGTTTTTATAACAACAACCATTTCGGGACGGACGGTTATTGCTGTTCGGAAATATGCAAAACGTAATTGAAATTATACTTTTAAACGCAATATCTTTTTGCTGCAAAACTAAGGCATGTAAGTTTTGAATAGATTAAGTTATGGACTTGGGAAAGAACCTTGAGGTACTCCGTCTAAAATAGCTCCGTCTAAAATTTTAGATAGCACACTTGGTAATTCTGACTAAGGACTTAGTCTACATAACAATCGGATCATGTTGTTCTGTTTTTTGGGAAGAAAGACTTGCAGATGCAATTTTGAAGTACTTCCTCACGTACATAACTATTACACACGTTCATATTACATAGTACATATTAATAAAGATAAGATTTGTATACCATCAAAATCTAAATTATGCATTCTTTGGTAAAGTCAAATTTTCCAAGTCATCAAGCTAACACACTGACACAAAGAACATTAACTAAAGCCAGCAATTAGTCAGAGCACCATAATTGGGAGCAAGTTCAGTCGCAATAAGAAAACGAAATGGCGATGCCGCTAATAAATCCAGACATACGAATAAGACGACAAATCGTGTTTGTGTATGAAATTTAAGCAAAACAAACCACCATCGACATCTGGCCACCTGAGACCGAAATACATGGAATATTCCTAGAATAGCAGCAGACTGTAAAAGATGGAAACACGCGCTTCAAAAAGTTACACTAAGTTGCTAATATTCCAAACAAACGATTTTGGAGCTTCCATATTTGAGATAAAGATTCAAATTTTGTACATCATGCCAGTGGCTATGGTTCGAGAATAATTTGTCATCCAAGCTGGACGCTGACAGTCCGTTTTGCCCTTTGCAAATGTTCATTTTGGGGGGTGAGCACCAAATTAGGCTTAAAAGGCACAAGTCCAGGAATCTTTGTATCTTTGATGTGCTAATGACCGATGTTTCTCTTTGGCAATTTATGTCGAATCGTCAACATCGATCCGTCAAATTGGACCTAATATTGAAACAAATAATAATATAAGTGAATCTTAATGAGGCTCTGTTGAAGTAACTACGCTAAGAAATAAAAAATCGCACAATATGATGAGTGTAGACTATTTTTGGCTAATCAAGTGTTTAACTCATGTGAAAATCTAGTTTTAAGCTGTTGTTTTCCCAAATACAAATAAATGAGTGATTTTGTTAGTTTTAGTTAATATGTTACCATTCTGAAAACCAACAGCAAGTTACACAGTCGTTAATAAAGACATAAATTCTCTCGACAGCACAAAACAAAGACGCGTCTAGCAAAACAGTAAATATGGAGTTTTCCCTATGATCGCGAATAGCAGGCGCAATGAACCGCGGCGTATTATCGCAACGCAAATATTTATGCGCGCGCATGGCTGACAAGTGCGAAACGCGCGCGTGCGTCTGGGTGAAATACGTCTTATATTAAAGTTGCTAAAATAATATCAGAGTGAATATGTAAACGTTAATGATTGACTCAATGGATTTTAAATGAAATTTAAGATAATATTCTGATAGTATCACCACAAAGATGTAACAAGTCTTTCTTAACTTTGGACATAAACTAAAAATATCTGTAATGTATCCGATGATTCTGCGTCCCCTAGGTGAGGCAGAGGGCGTCCACAAAGTAACAGTCACAAAACTGTAATTGTGTCAAAATATATTATATCTTGCACAACTTATTTGTATATTTTACTAATGATTAGATGATCGTTCGTTTTCTTTCGAAGAAATCATTATCACCTCTTCCGCTGCATCTAAAAACTTCATCTTTGATTTCAAAACTCAATTTTTCATTTTTATCTCCGTAATTAAATTTATAACGGCAAAAAGAGCGTCTCGAGTTGGGGCAAATCGCGTCAAACGGTGTAGATTTATTGCGACGAATTTAGACCTGGTATATTAATTTGGGCCGTCAAATTTGTCCTGAGATGACCGACTGCGGAGGGGGACCAACGAGCGTGGAAAATGTTCATGCTTTACCTAGATTAGATCTTGTAGGATAATCAGCCTCTTGGGTGATCTTAGAGGAGCATACATTAAGTAGGAGATCATCCTACAGAACGTTTCTGTTACTGACTCCCAAACAGCATTTTAAATAACTACATTATTAATTGCCTTTATTAAAAACTGTCGTCCATCCAGTAGTAATAGTTTTATCATGCAGTTTCACAATGCAGTATATCTTAAGCCTGTATTACCATATACGTTTTTAATAAAAATGGCTGTAAAGGTGTATGGTAATAAGACTTATCATAGATCATCAAACCAATATGAATGTTAACGTGCACATTCAAACTAACGTGCACTGATCACCTGTCCTTTGTCTCATAAAACATACCCATCGCCTTGTCTGCTAACTGACCTTTTGTAAATATACAATTCAGTTATTTACATACAGAACCACTAATTGGCACATCACGATACCAATTTATTGTCCACAATACGATTTTGAAACATGTTGTTTTATAGGTTTGAAACATCTTGTTGAGGTGCTTGTGGCTCAGTGGCGGCAGCGCTTTGATGGTAGTGATACCAAAGTTAAGCAACCCACGGCGCGGTCGTGATTGTATGGGTGAACATTCCGACCATTTAAGTTTTATATGAACAATACGATTGCTACCAAATATTAACTGCTAATATAAGCTGCTAATATTAACTACCTAATATTAGAACATAGAAACATTACCAACTTAGGGTCGAGTGCACAGACACAATGTGTCATATTTAATTTTGCAATTGTCTCAATTACCCTCCA
Source organism: Pyrausta nigrata (assembly GCA_949316185.1). Taxonomy (NCBI): domain Eukaryota; kingdom Metazoa; phylum Arthropoda; class Insecta; order Lepidoptera; family Crambidae; genus Pyrausta; species Pyrausta nigrata. Next base: position 15,388,226 of record OX438957.1, on the reverse strand, counting down.
ATATAGGTTTACTTTAATTAGGCTTTTTAAAAATTGGTGAACTCCAGTCTAACTACAGCTTCATTTGCATCAGGAACCAATAAACAAACACTTATTATCAACTAACAGTCCACTTAATCTGAATCACCATTTTGACGTAACCATTTAAATTCTCAGCATACATAGTATTTTCATCTTTACATCCACAGTACTAAGGATTGTTATGGCATACTGTTTAAAGTCGTTTTAAGGGAAAATAACTGTAATTTTAGGCAACATTCACATTCGATATTTTACGTGCGATTTGACAAATTTTGCAATAGGCTGCGCACGCGTCGCGTTTCACTTGTTTGCCGCAAGATCCATCATGACGACAGAATGTTAAATCAGTACGAATTGTTTGCATAAATTGATCTTGTAATAAATTGTATGGTTGTAACGAGTCTTTCGAAGTTTCTAAGATATTGTTTAATATGTATATTTATATAATACACAAACTTTTAGTTTACTTTGTCTAATTCCTGTATAAAAAAAATGATTTAAATTAAGGGCCTTTTATTTACCCAATTTTAAAGCCATTTTTCTAATGAAGTTTTTTTGACATTTTTTTTATTATTTTGACAAAAAAAAAATTTGGGTTTTGATTTGTAATAGGTTTGAAAAACTATTTCCTTTTTTTTAATTTTTAGCAATATTTATAAAAAAAAATCCTCTTTGACGGTTAATAATTACGAATTGATTTTTATGTCACTTGATAGACCATAGCGTTACCTACCAAAAGAATCATTTTCATAACTTTTAGGACCTCCAGATCCATAATCTATTCATCCATCCATTGGATGCTGGAGTTAGACCCCAACATGGGGAGCCTATAAATGTACCTCAGTCGAAACCCGAACACACTGTACATGTAAGTGAATAATAAAAAATATCGTTGAAACAAAAAAAAAGTCCGGTGAAAAACATGTAGGTACTTAAAGTAATGTTGTCCCTTTTATGAACACCATTAGTTATCTATCACTGGTTGACAACAGATGATAATTTATAGCAATAAAGTTTTAGAGTCTATGTATACGTATACGTAAATTTTAACATAAAAACTTGAAAATGTCACGCGGTAGTAAGTTTCATTAAATGTTTAGTACCTATGGTTTATCTAAGGTCTGAATCATTGATCTGCCGAAGTTTAATACAGTCTTTAAAAATTGGTATTATATCACATACGATATTTATCGAAAAGAACATGGCGGATGTCACAAAATGTGATAAACATCCGACTTTTTTTATTTAATTTTGCGCAACATTTAATTTTGTCATATCCGCCATGTTTTTTCGATAAATATCGCATGCGACATAATATCGAAGGCGCGATCGGGCCCCAGGTCATCTTTCGCATACTTCTGAAACATGCAACACCACCATCGAATTCCCAAAACATTGTGCAACCGAGACAGTTCCATCTTACGCAAGACCAACCGGATTCCTATCTATTTTCCTTGCTGTAAACATTTTAGTATCACTCACACGAAAAACTATTTATTTCCATTGGTATAGTAAAATTTTTACGACGTCTTAAGCATCATCTCCACTTTGGGACTTCATTTCGTGACTTTTACTGTCTGCTGGTAAGTATATCTGTTTGTTTTCCATTCTTTTATGTTAGGATATGTTTCTTGATTATCTGTTTCTTAGAACGCCATCACTGCGGTGGGTGTCGCGGACAGACGTGACATAAAATTATATTAGATTGTTTTTCTAAGCATTTCACTGATTTCTTGTGCGTTTGTGTGGTTTTGATTAGTTAGTGGAAACATCCGTCTACGAGGTGGTATGTCTGTCATAGACGTGATAATAGGTTTTTATTATGGAATTCAAACAGTTATTACATTGAATCTGTTAATGATGATGACTGTTCCTTTTCTTAGGGGTTTATATTACCAGGTATTAATTTCGACAATTAGTTTCATAAAGTTGCAGTTATTGACTTAAGATTTTATAGGCATCATAATTTAGAATTTCAGATAATCAATTTACAATGATATACCGTTACATTCGGTAAATTTATACTCGTAACGGAATTGCTTAGGTACTTCATTTTACAAAATGTCTAATCTTGTGCACAAATAAACATTATTTTCAAAGTTAAATTTAAATCCGTTGTTGTAGAAATGTGCTAATCGGACTAGCGCGTTTAGGGTCCCGTATAACTATACAAGGTGTTTCAAAAAAACGAGTAATGCTTGATATGTCATAGAAAGTAAATGAATCTGAAATTCGGGGCGAGACTCAACATGAGCCATATTTCAGTGTGGCGAATACTTAGAGATGATGGTCAACACCCGTACCACTACCGTCGTACCCAGGAACTAATTCCGAGTGACTTCGCGACTCGGATCACGTTTTGCGAGTGGTATCTCGCGCAGCTGGTAGGCGACCCTAACTACGTGAACCGGGTAATTTGGACGGATGAGGCTACGTTCACCAGGTCCGGCATATCAAATGTTCACAATGAACATGTTTGGGCGCACGAAAATCCCCGTGTATCACGGCAGGGGAATTTTCGACACCAATGGCGACTCAATGTGTGGGCAGGAGTTTACAACGGCCATGTCATCGGTCCGGTCATTTTACCCGCGCGGCTAAACGGTGATAACTGCCTGACGTTCCTCCAAACTGAGTTCGAAGACACCATTGACGACATCCCGGTAATCGAAACCAATTACTTCGACCAGCAATCAGACATGGTGTTCCAGCACGACAGTGCCCCGGCACATTCGCTCGTGATGTACGAGCGCACCTATCTACTCGGTTCCCAGGAGGATGGATCGGCCGCGCGGGACCTGTAGCTTGGCCGGCTCGTTCCCCCGACCTTACGCCTGGACTGGACTTTTTTTTGTGGGGTTATGTGAAGGACAGGGTTTATTTTACGGACTGCCATACAGTGTCTGAAATGGAAACCCGTGTGCGGTCTGTGTTTGCTACCATAACGCCTACAATGGTGCGAAACGCAACACAGGCCATAACAAGGCGGGCAAGATTGTGCATCCAAGAAGGAGGACAGCATTTCGAGCCACTATTGTAGGTAATGTACCCAAATAAACATAATTCATTGAATTAACGTAAACGTCAAGATAATTAGTGTGTTTTGTGCAAATTTTTTTTGTTCATTTGTTTGATTTTAACTTTTGTCTCGTACCTTCGTAAAAAAAAGATAAATGAGCATGTGCGTGTGTGTATGTCTGTGTAGGGATAAATGTACTAGGCGAACATGACTTATTGGCGGCTATTCCAAGTTTGTAAACACGAAAAAGATAACCAGGAGAGAGGAGGTGGTTGTTTATTATTACTCCTATCTAGTAGGGTAATAAACCTGAATTAGTGCTGAGCTGCACGTTATCGATATTAATTTTCAACATTTTTTTTACTCGAAATTCAAATTTAACGCTATAAATGTAAGAAATTTACTAAGGACTCCTCAAAGGAATTTATTCAACACCCTTCAGTTATTACTCGTTTTTTTAAAACACCTTGTAGATAGACATAACCACTTTGCTATTTTCGGATTTTTCCGGTTTCCCTTTTAAGGTACGGAATCCTAAATATACGTATGAATATTGTATGTTTGGCCTTATAAAACCTAATCTAACCTAGCCAACTGAAAACGTGTCAAGCGAAAGCATAAACGCAGTGAATGCAAATGAATGGCAAAGCGCTGATCCCGCGGATCACGCGCCGTGCGCCCGCGCACAAATGCGGCGGCTAGGGCTGCCGAGATCTGTGTGAGGAATTTGAATTTAGAATTAATAGCTTTTTTTAACGAAGAAGATTAATTTGACTATTTATGGCGACCGTCTTGGTGTAGTGGTTCGCGCCCCGGACTTCTTAACCAGACGATTGCGGGTTCGATCGAATCCCGTAAGGGGCAAATGTTTTTGTGATGAGCACGAGCATTTGTACCTTAGTCAGGATGTTTATAAATGTATATAAGTATGTCTATCCGTTATCCTAGTCACCATATCACAAGCTGAAACAATAACAAAAAATATAGATTTAATCTTTGAAAAAAGATTTCTAAGGTGGTTTGAAGGTATAATATAAATAAATAATTATTAGACAACATCACTTACATAACTTTGTACCCCAAAGTCTACTAAAGCACTTGTGTTACGGAAATCAGAAAAAAACTGCGACACCCAGATCCGAGACAGTATTAAGAATATAGTTTTCTGTATTGACCCGTCTTTTAGGTCTACTTTTCACAATCAGAGAAAAGTATTACAGAGTGATAAGACTTTTAACGCGATAATGTTATGTTAACGTCTCGTGGCATGTTCAATGTTTATACAAACCGTACTTATTTGTTTATGCATTAGTATTACATTGCATTTTTTAAATGTAGGTAAAACACAGCAAAGGCCGTCCAAATAAGCAAAATGGCAACGTAGACGAACGTTTGCTAATATAGCTCTATGACCTATAGCTCGTTGGATCTATATCTATTATGTTTTACGAAGATACAGTCATTTCGCTAAGAATACAGCTAGCCCTGCTCCTGCGCAGAGGACGAAGGATGCGCGTAGAAGCAAAGGCGCCGACTTCCGCCAACCGCTTGGTATGCGGCGCGGGCGCCGGTTGGCAGCGTGGCCGGTGGGAGCTTTCGATTGGCGCGAGGTTTTACCTCATTTTACATTTTTAACCACATACCTATTCGGGGAGCTATGAATAAAATGTGAATTTAAAGTAGTGTAAAATAATCAGATGCAGTTAAGGAAACTTATTATTTTCACTACATGTAGTAAATAGTTGTTGTGTAGTATTGTTCAATCATTCATGCTAAAATTGTGATAAAATAAACGAGATGTTTTATTATTTACCTAACCATTCGACATTTAAATAAAATCGAATAAAATGTACCTACATTTTCCAGTATAAATCCCACTCAATTACAACTGTTGTGTTCTTACTTTCTATTGAACAAAGATGATGGATGAACAATGATGTCTCGTTGAGAATTCAAGACTTATAACCCTCAGAATTATGATATCATCATGTTTACAAAGACTCAAGACTTGACTAAAGTAATCGTAACATGTATTTTAAATCCTTATCAAGCCACCCACGATATGAAAGCTTTCTTTGATAGCGCATAAAACGTATCAAAACATTCGAAAAAGATAAACATAAAAACAGTATGTATTTGAACAGATAAGTTGTAAATCATCTTATCGACTTAGGTATAAAGAATTTGAAGATGTTATAATGTTTGCTTAGGACTTTTGCAAACAAAAAATGATAGTGGATTCGTCTGTGCTAATAGTCATTCTGATAATATACTTCATTCAACACGACTAAAGATAGCAGATGTGTCGTTACAGATTCTTTAAAAACAAATTTGTATTGTATCCATATATTTGTATATGGTTATATCATTACGGGTATCAATCATCAATAGGTTATCTAATACTAAATCATTTGTTATCTTTACAAATTAACAGGTATATATTATTACTAACAAATTTTGTTTTCGAAGCATGAAAGTCTTTAAGATCGTAACGAGATTCATATTTGCTTTGATTTAAGACTTGTTTTTATTAACACATGACCCCATACCTCTGGCAGGTTGCCCAATTGCCATTTAAATTATTGCCATGTCATTTCCTTATGTTAAATGCAGAAATCTGATGAACAGAAGCAATTGTGATATGCCACCAATTTAGAACTAAGACCCTATGCTATTCATATTGAGGAGCAAGCCACAGAATGGAAAAGTGCATGTCCAATGTCTCCAGCTGCAGAAGAAACTGTAGATATTTTAGGCTTCAAGCAGAGAAACTAAGCCGTACAAAATGATGAGATGTTTCATTTTCATATAATGAAGTAGTAGTATGTTACAAAAGGTAACTCTACCTACCTATGCTTTTGTAATATTAAAACTAACCAACCACCCACAAACAAAAATCAATCATCAGTTGTATAATGTATCGTTATACTTAATGTAGAATTTTATATGAATGATTCCTTATTGTTACCAGTTATTGAGGAAATGTCAAAGACACGTTAAAGGAAGACGTTCTACACAGGATACGAATTAGATGGCATTAGAACATTTTGGGGCTAAAAATATTGACAGAACACGAACAATGGGCGAAACCTACACTCGCAGAATTTATATTGTCTTTTTAAAGAAAAAATATAAAATTTCGTATTCCAAGACCATCCACATTAACGAAAATCCACGATGCTATAGCGACTACTTGAAATTTTAATCGGAAATCGGACATAGAATACTAATCAATTTTTAAAAATCGAATGAGTTATATCGATGTTTTGGCAGTCGGAAATGATTTGATCGGAGACGACCGTCTTGGTGTAGTCGTTCGCTCACTGGACTTCTAAACCGGTTGCGGGTTCGAATCCCGCAAGGGGCAAATGTTTGTGTGATGAGCACGAGCATTTGTACCAAAGTCATGGATGTTTATATGTATTTAAGTATTACTCTCCGTTATCCTAGTCACCATAGCACAAGCGCACGCTTAGTTTGGGGCTAAGTAATTGGTGTTTGTTGAAACAATTTATTTATTTAGCTCATTTTTGTCATTTAATGAAATGCAAATTATGGTATTTCTTTTTACGTCTGAGAGCTGCAGGCTTACCGCCTAACCCGATTGATATCTTTTGTACTTACTTTTGTTCTGTCATTTGTGTTTGTGTGTGATGTCTTTAAATTAACAAATATATTTTTCTTTCTTTTAATCCGAGAAAATTTTAGGTCATTTTTATTGATTTGGAATACCAGTCTCTGAAATTATTTTAGATAGAATTATTATAGATTTAGATATATTATAGATTAGTATAGATTTTGTCATAATTACGTTAGTTGATTGTAATACATGTTTATACTTTACACAACCCAATATTTTCAAATAAAGACCAGCATCCTTTACATGCATTGACGGCGGTAAACGTTTTTATCCAACTAAACCAAGGCATCGTGTCCATAATGCCGTCAAATTAACACCAAAATAAAAACCCGGCGGAAAACGTTATTACTTCACGGGGACAAATCGATTGCTGCATCAACCCTCTCATTTGGTACTCATTACTGGCCGGATGCCTCACGATTATCTCAACAACCAGTATAACCAGACCTCTCTCCTTTCTTTTTAAATCTGTGACAATCTAATTTAGTAGTAGGTCAGTGTAAATTGGCTGTTTCGTCCTATTTCATGCGACGTCCTGGCAATGCTTGTTCTCCTGGTAGTTTGAGAGTTGATTCGCTTGATATGACGCGTTATTCAATTAAGGGGAAATGGTCAATTAAGATTAGTAATTCAAGCATTTCATAACGTTTTTTGTTGGCCGAGCTTAGGATACTTTATGGCAATTTAAAGTGGTCAAGCATGGAATACTTTACGTACCTATATTCATTCAATTTTATTGTTTTAAAAGTGTTCCCTTACGAACATCAGTAGATGTGATGACAACTTTGTCACGCTTCTTCTTTATTATGGTTTCGTTGCAACAGATTAGTAGATTACTTAAATTTAACTATTAAACGTCAAACAAGTACTTTCTGTGTGAACTTTGAAGTTTTTTTTAAATGAACTAATTTTAAAACTGTGGCAGTAGCCTTTTGTTTTTTATACATTTGTGGAACATGTTGTTGGTGTGTACTATAGATCATTTTGCCTATAAACCACTTTTGTACAATACCGTTTGTGTTCTTACAATAAAGAAAAATGTTGACTGTACTTTTGGGTCCTCAATCTATTCTAAATTCAAAATATAAATGTGACTTACCAACGACAATGAACCTAGCTGCCGAGACACACGCAGCCGCTAGCAAAACAAAAGTGACAGCGATTGGCATTTCGCGCCAAAACGTAATGGAGGCGCGCGTCATGTTTCCACCGCTCAACTCCTCTTATTTCGATCCATTAGTTTCTGAAACAATCGAAAATTGTAACATTAGTAATTTTCAAAGGTATATTTAAAGAAAGATGCGCACAATAAATAAATGTACGAGTTAACGACATCTTAATTTTTTTTCATACGACAGCAAACTGGCATAGGTAGCAAGAGTCTGGCAAAGAAAAATCTAGGTAATAACACAAAAAAACGATTTTATCGCAATTATTTTTAATCAATCGTATTTTTTTCGAATAACATCTCGTACTTTAAAATACCTATTTTTATAGTAAATAGAGGGATAATGCAACTTTAATGCACCATAATGACTATTAATTTATTACACTTTTGACTTTGATTGTTACGCAGATATTGCGCGTGCGTATTTTTTTATGAATGAGTTAAATTAACCACACGTAAGATTTTTAACAGCAGATTAAAATACTGAATGTTTCTTGGCATAGTTCGATTAAGTTAAAATTTTCGCACCCCTTTACAGTGTAACCCTGTATTTCCCTACGTAATCTTGGATATTTGCTAAAATTCTTCTTGAACATCTGCGGGCACCTAAAAATAGGCCTGCCAGTTGCATAGCCAATAAAATTCGAAACGTAATGCGTTCGCTGCGTTGTAATTTCTGAAATACAGGGCGCGTGAAAAGCCATAAACGTCAAAAAGCATTCCTTTTAATACCCGGTCTGGATGGATTTACCGGTTAAAATTTTCACAAGTTCCATCTTCTCCTAATAGGGTTAAATCTATTTAGGGACAGACCTACATATTAATTTATACATATTATGGATATATGTATGATTGAAACTAACATCAGCTTGTAAGCCATTAAAAAAAATATATCTCGCAAGCATAAATCAGATAAAAATATGTACATCTATCATATCAGCCTATTGCAGTCCACTGCTGGACATAAGCCTCTCCATGACGGCGCCAACTTTCACGGTCCTCCGCTTCTCGCATCCAGCCACCACCGGCCACCTTCCTCAGGTCGTCGGTCCACCTAGCAGAGGGGCGTCCAACACTACGTTTCCCGAGACGTGGTCTCCATTCGAGAACCTTCCTACATCTATGTACATCTGTTACAATGGAAAGAATTGTTTGTTTGTTTATTTGCATCGAATAGGCTCCGAAACTACTGGACCGAACCAAATGAAATTTGGCACAGAGATAGTTTGAGACACTGGGAAGGACATAGGCTACTTTTTGTCGCGATATAAAATCATCAGGGGGGTGAAATGGAGGATGAACATTTGTATGGAAAATCCGACTTTTGGCGCGGGCGAAGTCGCGGGGAACTGCTAGTAGTTAATAAATATAGTTGGTGAAACTTCAGTTTGACGTTCACGTCATCCTCATCATATCACATTGCATTTTGTTAAAAAACTGTTACAAACAGTCTAATAATAAAAAGTGAACATTCAAAAATAGTTACGTAAACTTGTTCAATAAACGAGGCGCCACAAAAATCTTTTTATCCTGTAATTCCCCAGATCGCCGAAACGGTTTTCTGCATTGATCGTAAAAATAATTTTCCCGAGGTCGTTGGCACCGTATAAAATTAACGCAAAATAAACACGCGTATAAAACGTCCCAGGTTTGATTCCGAAAGGGTGCCTTCATAAATAATCTTCGTATCACGTTGCTTTTAATGTGCGTGTGCGACTGAAATGTTACTATTCAACTGCTTCTTCAAATAGTTTGAGCATAGAGGTGGTACTTTTATACTACATTGCTTTATATTTTTGTAAACTGCGAGGAATGGTTTGAGATATAATAATGATAGATAACATCCCACCTAAATACCTAATGAAATAATTTACTGAAATGGTGACTGCCCGGCTAACGTCTCCCCCAAACTTCTGTTCGGAAATATACACGGTGTTACTTTGCATCCTTGCCATATTTACAGAGGTAACTATATTGCGGACACTGAACTCAAATCATTAAAAAGTATAAAAGTAAGTATATAACTTACGATGAACCAAACTTATGCACAAAATAAAATTGCTATATTCATACTGCTACTTAGTAAATAATATAAAATTAAAATGATATAATAAGCTCGGACTTTTCTTTGACATCATACTTACTAACTTGCCCCGTTTCAGTCGGGCAATACTAGATATAGTTTTTGAAGAGTTCATTCAGGAGGCATATTAATAACATACTAATAAATTAGAGGTACATTTGGTTTTGTCGATCGTTTAGTATTAAGGTATACTTGTTATTAATACAACTAACCAAGCGGTGTTTTGGAATAGCGTCTAGACTTAATCTTATAGCTAAGTGTAAATTGTATTTTTAATTATGTTATTCTGTATTGTGTTCCTTACTAAATAAAAAATACTGAGAAGATATTGTTAATCTTTCGTAATATCAACGGCCCATTCATAATATATTTTTAACGAAAAAATATTGACCGTAAGTCAAAGCGAGTTTTCCAGCAACGATAAAGTTTAACGAGCGCCTATAAATATGAATGTGCAAGCGCAGCTTAGAATAAAGAGGCTTCAGAACACGACTCCTGTTTAGTGTACAAGGATTTTTTATACTCTTTAGGGCTTCTGCCATCGAGTAATTTCATGTAAGGTCAGTTGAACCACCTGAATTTTTTTGGTAGAACCAAAGTTAACCATTTAATTATGGTCTTGCTATTGTTGAGTGGGAACCATTACGTGTAGTTATTGTAATGTTAACTGTATGTTTTATTATTTATATGATTTTTTTTTATTTTGATTTAATGAAAGATTAAAAAAACGTTAGCTTTTCTTTCAAATTATACTATTAATATGAGCGAGTCAGTACAAACAACACCACGTCAGTTAAATACACAAATAAATGAAATACAAAATTTGTAATTAAAACTATAATGCTTGTCATTCTTGCCAATAACTTTTAAACCTTTATACGATCTGTTACATCCAACTTGTTGCTTTAGTAAGACATAAAAATAAAATAAAATTCGTTTATTTCCAACATAGTCCATAAAATACATAGGAATTATTACATTAAAATTCTCAAAACAAAACATTTAATTTTTTGCCAGCCCTAGTTAACTACACGTGCTACGCGCTCGTTCATCATGCGCTGAAGGGTTAACCTGGTTGCCACCTCAAAAATGGATACACAGCTTTTTATTTTATTGTTAACCGCGGGTTAAAAATATCCCCTTTCACCGTATAGCTTGATATGTTTTATTTACGACACGATAGTCTATGGGGTGTTAAATTTTGGGGGGCTATAAATAAATAGATGTGGTTCAAATTGGATCATATTAATTTTATAAGCTCACATTTTAATCTTATGCTTTTAGATTTATTTCGTACTAACAACATAATTTTATGTAAATAATTTGATGTAAGTTCCATATAAATATATGTATAAAAAGTCAAAAATCTAATATATTTTATTCAATTTAGGACAGAAAGTGCCACTTATGTGACGTCAAAAATTTAAAAATCAGTTATATTGGCCCTTAGGGGGCCTGAACTTATCTCCTTATCTTTTGGGCCCTACTAGTGCTTCGAAACAAGACACAGACAATCAGGCAAGTGCTGAGAAGAAGCACCGCATATAATATCTTGTGCCCGCTAGACGATACAACCGATTTCTTAATACTGAAATTCTTACGTCGATGACTGAAACTTATGATATTTTGGTAAATGCCTTGTTTACCAGTTACACATAATTGAGCTCTTTGGATTGTACCCTGTCACCTATATTAACTAATTAAATTGGCCAAAATAATTTTCAAAAACACCATTTATCCCTTTAAAAAAACATTTCGTCGTTTCAATGCACAGTGATTTATTTGATAATTCAATGGGGTACTTTTTATGGGGACTTATAAATAGATTAGGGTCTCGAAGGTTACCTCAAGCGTGGGCGGAGAGAATTAAAAAGTTATTCATCAATACTTGTAAGCTAAAAATAGTTACCCGGGCACTTAAAAGTTAAGAGGCAAAGAAAACCCTATTTCTGTAGTATACAACAATAATTCTTATAATAATAATAAGTCAGCCTATTAGATCCCACTGCTGGGAAAAGGCCTCACCTCAACTATGAGGAGGAACGAGCCATACTTCACCACGCGGGCTCAGTGCGGATTGGTGGAGGGGTGTATGTAAGGCAAGTGACAAACCTTACTGTCAGAAGTTATCAAGCCGCCCTAGGGCCTCTGACTAGGCTTAACGACTAATACCACAGATATTAGCCGGGACCAACTGCTTAACGTGCCTTCCGAAGCACGGAGATGCTTGTCATGGACGTCACTTAAATGGTCGGAATGGTCACCCATCCAATCACGACCGCGCCGTGGGTTGCTTAACTTTTGGTATCACTACCAAAGCGCTGCCGTCACTGCGCCACAAGCACCCAATAATTCTTGTTAAACGTATTTTTAAAACAGTATGTTTTTTTATGATAAGTATGTATGACTTTTCCTTAGTTATGTAAATTAGTTGTGCTGCCGGTGCTCTTACGGTGAGAGAAAACATCGTGAAGAAACCTGCACATTCAGACGACTGAATGTGTGACCATGATCCAAAACTGGTCAGGCTTTCCTATTAACAGGGTCACTGAGGTGAGATGGCTGTCGATCCGATGTAATTACCTGATCTGCCATATCCTGGATCATGGTACGCGGACCCTGGGCCTTTGCGTGCGAGTGCTCAACGGGATAACGCTAGGATGATGATGAATAAGTATGTACCGCGATATAGTGTAATCCTGAAAAGAGGTTAAACTAGACCTAAAATTATCGCAGCTACTTATACCTACATATTTTATATTAATTTCAATTTGATATAGGTACCTATACATTCCTGAGAAAAAAGACAGACGGACAACAAAGTAATCCTATAAGGGTTCTTTTTCTTTTTGAGGTACGGAACCAAAGAAAATAACGCTTTTATTCTTAGGGACGGAACCCTAAAAAAACAATATAAAGCCCCATAACGGCACAGCAATATCTGAGGCCTGTTTTCATGGTTGTCAAAAGATTTGTAAGTGACTTGATATTTTAATTGTTCAATAGCTTAACTCAATAATAGTCGTAAACTTTCGTTTGAAAATAGTGTAACACAATGTTTACGAGCGGTGAGACAAAGATTACATAAGGCTCGCCAGATGGCGTGCGCGCACGTATATTTGTAAACAGAGCTTTATGGATGCACAGGGTGATACAAAATATTGTATAGACAAATACAATAGACGATATTGAGTCGCTGATATTCACCAGTCCATTGGGCCGATTTAACTAGCTATCCTAGACACCATAGTACAAGCTTACGCTTAATTTGGGACCAGGCAACGTAATGGTGTAAGTGTGTAACGAAATGGTATAGTTGAAACAATTATTACAATTGTTATTATATCTGAAAAGTTGGATGAGATTGGCACAAGACAAGACAAAACAATAAAAGATGTCTAGAGGTGAAAAGACAAAAAAAAATATGCCCGTTGTTGTGTTACTATCGAAAAATAATGGTGGAGTTATCACCAATTTACGGACTTTCAAGATCCTTGAAACATCGAAGATAAGTAATTTTAATTTTAGACCTTGTTGAACTAAACCTCTCCAAACGTTAATCAGCTATAAGCCAAACAATGGCGCTAATTAGCTGCACAGAGGCGCCAATAAAGACGAAATGTTTACACAACGCATTAACTTGGGACAATAAACTAACCGCGAACACAATGAGAACGCAATCACACCGCTGCGCAGTCGCAACTTTGTGCAACTAGCTCGAAAATTCAGAAACGTCCATACTTTAGCAAATTCAAATGGAGAAAGAAGAATATTGCTATCCATCATCATCCTAGCGTTATCCCGGCAGTGTACTCGCACGTGAGAGCCTAGGGTTGGCTGACCATGATCCAGGATGTGGCAGATCAGGTAATTAAAGTGGAGCGACTGCAATCTGACCTCCGCGACCCTATTAACAGGAGAATCTGACCACTTTAAATTTTGGTTCATGGTTTATTCAGTCGCCTGAATAAAAAACTAAACAAATGAATCCAAAACCCGAATGCAGCCAACCAATACCACGAAATTAGGCAATAAAACCCAAATCCAGCTGAATTCCTGCACTCCACCACCAAACAAACATTGCGAATGAAGCCCAGATTCGAAGCTGTGTAACGGTCAATTCGAATTCGCCGTCCGGCGCGTTTTCAAACATCCTGTTGAGCGCACACGTGCCGCTTCCGCTGCGCGCGCGCACGCAGGTAGAGCCCAGTTGTAGGTAGGGGAAGATATAGTTCTCGAATGCTGTAGTTGAATGAAGATTTTGAGCTTTCCTAAAGCCTGCCAATGATAATAGCAGCTAATAAATATCTTAGATTAAACCAAAAAAGCAAATACGGCTCCTCTCTTTTTATTAGTATTTAAGGTTAACCTGTTTGTATAATTCATCTTCAAGTCTTAGAAATTATTTTATTTTAAGTTTACCTGAACTGACGACCACTCAAACTGTATGTTACTCGTATTATCACTTATATTATAAACTAGCAGTTCCCCGCGACTTCGCCCGCGCCAAAAGTCGGATTTTCCATACAAATTTTCATCCTCCATTTCACCCCCCTGATGATTTTATATCGCGACAAAAAGTAGCCTATGTCCTTCCCAGTGTCTCAAACTATCTCTGTGCCAAATTTCATTTGATTCGGTCCAGTAGTTTCAGAGCCTATTCGATGCAAATAAACAAACAAACAAACAAATCTTTCCTCTTTATAATCTGAGACCAAATAAAAAAAGGAAGACAGTGCGCGCTCAAACAATGAGCTTCACCACTGTGCAAATCTGTGTGCGTGACCAAATGCGTAGTACAGTGATTGCGTTAGTGTGTACAGTAGTTAAGTGATACCAGTACCCTGAAAATAACTGACCCACAAACGAATGAAAATAATAAGTCTAGTACAAAGCTCTTTTTCTCACTTGGATTTAAAATAAATAAGGATTTTCAAATAAATTTTGCACAATTTTAATTTATAGATAATTTACTTTATTTACTAAAAGAAAAAAACAGCACTTATATTATATAACTATGCGAAACAAATGTTGTCAATACATTAGCCAAAACAGTTTCGTGAATTAAGTAAAACTTGCAATAAATCAATACCTATTAAATTGTTAATGGTTGGGAAAAAAAGAATTAAAAGTACGTACGTTCTCAATAATATTTTTTTTTGTTTTGTTTCTGATTCTTTGCACGGCTAGTGCATTCGCCACAACGAAGTGTCAAAAGGTAAGGAAACGATCATAGAAAGGAAAGTTGAAAGAAACGGAACATAACTTGGAGCAGGTTAGGTTAGGTTAAATTGACATAAAATAAATAAATATTATTAAACTTTTATATGATTAGCTACTATAAATATGGATAAGATATTAAAAATGGAAGTAGGGGAAGGAACACGGTGGGATACAAGGGAGAAAAACAATGAAGGATGATCAATTAAAGGACATGAAACGAAGATGTGGTTCAGGTCACCTGTGTCAGCCCCACATTCACAAATCACACAAGTCATAGTCAATTATTTTAACAAGATGAGTTTTGTTACTAAAGTAGTAAATAAATTTGCTTCTTAAAAATATCCCACATTTGGGGTAAATTTTTATGATGGATTATAGGCAACACTGACTGCATTTGTTGAGGTCTTGTGTTTCAAAAAACATAATTGTAAACATTTTGTAATAACATTGAAATTATCAACGGAATCTATTACTTACTTATGAAAGGGGATTCCAGAGGTTTTTTTTTGAGTAACTGAGTTGTTTTTGCAACATTTTACCACGCACGGAGGCATTTTAAATTATTTTGTGAACGAATGGTGGCGCGACTATTACGTCAAAGGTTTGGCATGGCACTGACGCGCGGTCGGCTTCCTATTTCGAAACCGGCTTCCTATTGCCAGCTTCACTTCTTTAGTACGCGAGGCTACGTCTACCTGTTTTTATTTGGTCTGAGTTTATAATATTAGTATAGAAAAGAGGAAAGATTTGATTGTTTGTTTGTTTGTTTATTTGAATAGGCTCCGAAACTGCGTGACCGATTCAATAGTTCGATTCGATAGTTTGAGACCCTGGGATGGACATAGGCTTTTTGTCGCGATATAAAATCATCAGGGGGGTGAAATGGGGGATGAAAGTTTGTATGGAAAATCCGACTTTTGTCGCAGGCGAAGTCACGGGGAACTGCTGGTTAGTTCCAAAACATCATGAAACTATTTGATTAAGTACATTTTTTTCTCCACAAAGATAAACATTAAACAGTGAACAACAATCTCATATGGTGGTCTCCGCGCTCGATTGCTCTCCTGCTATTTACGGCGCCAATTACCGCAGGTACGACCACCATACACTTGCACTTGTATATATTTAAAAGCTTTTAAAAGCTGGAAAGAGTACAATAAAAATAAATAGATATTGGACCACGTCAGGTTCCCTGTTAACAGGGTCACGGAGTTCAGATGGCAGTCAGGTCAGACGCTTCAGTGTAATTACCTGATCTGCCACATCCTGGGTCATGGTCAGCGGACCCTGGGCCCTCGCGTGTGCGCAACCGAGATAACGCTAGGATGATGATGATTGGACAACGTCACCCAAAGTAATTAGCTAAAGCGCTTGTAATATTGGAATCAACAATGGTGATATACATAGAACAACAACACCAGTGCCAATAGAAAAAATATATGGTTTGATCCGACTAGGTATTGAACCCGGAACCTCGAAGATGGCGACACCTTGAAAACCGGTGTGCGAGTCACTTAACTACGGAGGTCGTCCAAATCAGGATGACAAGTCTATTAAACTTAATTAAACTGTATTGAGTTTTACTCATCTGTTCTTACATTGATTAATCTGGTTGCGAAAGCCGGGAAATTCAATGTGAAAAGTTATTTTTCCCAAAATTTATTTGGTTGAGTTTTGAAAAGGAGCTTTTAGCACTTTAGATGACTTAGACCCACTTGCGCACGTCCGGATTAGCTATTCCGGACTTGTTCGGGGCCTATTATCTGAGCTAAAAGCCCGCTTGCACAAGTCTGGATCAGCTTATCCGAAAGATCCAATTGCGCCAGTCCGGATTAGCTTATCCGTACTAGCATAAGTGGGCTTATAACTCAGATAATAGGCCTGGAATATGTCTAGATTAGCTAATTTGAACGTGCGCAAGTGGGCCTTAACTCAGTGGGATCTGTGCCATACAAAATCAAAGATAATGTGTCTGTGTTTTCTTTAGCAATAAAGAATAGCTATCCACAGAAACGTACTCCAATCATAGAGACTCACCGACCGAATTGTAGGCATTTCAAGCCTCCGTATTATTTATAAAAAAAACATAAAACTCATCTATTTCTGTACATAGGCTCGCAAGGAGTACTTATACACGTCCCAACATAAAATAGAACCCTACCACTGCTTCGGGACAATTGTGGGCTAGTGCTGAGAAGAAGCAGCAAAGAAACTCAGTCACTATTGTCACAGCCTCGTTTCAAAGTCTTACAAGATTTGTGTTCCTTAAAACTATTCCGTACATTTTTATTATTGTCATTTAAAAATGCATCTACTTCGTAATATCCTTTAGACATTAAAACACATTTAACAGTTGTTATAAATTTATGTATAGGTAATTCAGCAATATTATCGGGTAGCTTATTTTAAAAAAATCCACGAAACAAAATATTTACCCAACCATAACATACGATCTACCGATTTAGTTCAACCTTGTTGACATACGTATGATATCAGTGCACTTAGCACTGCAGACTCGTACAGTCATGTCAACTTCATAAATATCTCTTACAAATGCCAAATATTCATCACGGTAATAGTATTTAAACGCCTGTAATGCCGAACGCAATTGTTGAAGGCGACGACTGAATGCAAAGTGCAGTCAAACAGTTTTGACATTGCAAGGTTGCTATTGTGTTAGTATGTTGATGAAGATTTGGTAAGTTCGTTTAACTACATTGAATAGGTGCCCGCACCTATATATATGATAACAACATACGAGCACAACACGTTGCATTAGTTTTTCTTTTTAAACTTGATTCCCCACCTAGAAACACAGTCGAGTTACATTTTTTTTTAAAATGACAAATTATTCTGTTTCTCATTTTTCCGTTAGCAAAGAATGAGGTTAAATATAATCGTACTGCAATGACTCTAAAATAGCTAAATGTATCTGTGAGTTTTGGACAGTGGTTGATGTTGTGCTTTTTCCGAAAATTCCTAATATTATTTATCATCACTATAGTTTACTAGAAAACTTTGTTTACTAGATCACTTTAACCGAAACCTAACATTTGTTAGATCCTGAAGGAGGAACCTTTCCATTATTATATCCTTTCTTTAATTCATCCTTTTATAACCTAACTAATCTCATTCCGAACAAATTTGTTGCCATTAAACAAAATCTTCCAAGAAAAAGCACAACAACACGTCACACAAAGACTACTGAAAACATCCCGCAAATCAGTTACAATCTCATTACTTTAAATGAATTCGTACCTACCGACCGGTCGGTGAGTCCAATAAAAGTCATGATTAATCGACGGCCTGTCCAAATAGTCCGACTAATTGACATTGTTTGAAATGCCGGCTATTTCTGGCGCTAATAAAATCGGACACGGCAGATTTGTGACCGCGGCTTTATCATTTGGACTGGAGAAAACAAATAAAAGTAACTTGATAAACTCGTTCAACTTTTAAATTAACTAAAAATATATTTTTCACAATTAATTATTACTAAAATAGCTAAAAAATAGATAAAAAACAGAGGCTTGCGGAGGCTCGATCTTCTACTACATATCCTCTATAGGATCTATTAGACGTATCTATAGACGAAATAAGAATGAACCTTCTTTGAGACAATTCAGTGATTGAATTTTTTTATAGACAAAATGAATTATATTTCGTCTCTATCTAGGAAAAAAATTATGTCATTGTCTTAAATTATGTTTTTGTCTTTTTTTGGTATTTAAGGTTTTTTTTAGATACTTTTGTACCTATTTAATTTAAGGTTTCATCCAGCAAATGTTGCTTTGTTGTCTGAAAGTGATTGCTTTCACGATAAGACCGCCTACATTGTGCATATTTCTGTGTAAATTGCTTTGTTATTTATTATAAGGTTACGCAATAAATAGATATTAATCGAAGCTACGGAGTAAGTTTGTTTAGGACCGATTAAGTTTATTGACGACCGTCTAACGTCTTGGTGTAGTCGTTCGCGCACCGGACTTCTAAACCAGGCGGTTGCGGGTTCGAATTCCGCAAGAGGCAAATGTTTGTGTGATGAGCACGAGCATTTGTAACTAAGTCATGGATGTTTATATGTATTTAAGTATTTCTATCCGTTATCCTAGTCACCATAGCACAAGCTCACGCTTAGTCTGGGGCTAGGTAATTGGTGTGTTTGTTGAAACAATTTATTTTAACAAAATTGAATTATCAAAAAAACACAATAACCCTTTTACTGACAATGATTTTGTTGCCATTGTTATATAACACTTGAATAAATATGAGATGGCTAATTTGAAATGTTTGTCTCCACTATGTCATGTCACCTATCTCCAATTAATTTCTAATGAACCGTTTCAATCATATTTTGAGATTCTTAAACTTTGACGATAGCCTATTATACAACCTATTGTATTACCTCAGATTATGTTGTTTGTACTCGTAGTTACCACAGTTCGATTTATCCTTATTTATCTGATTACCTATATGTGATGATTTGTTATTAGAATAGAACCACAGAATACTGTTATTGTTTAGTGAATAATTGAAACTGTAAATCTTCCTAAAATAAATAAATAAATAAATAAAGACAAGTGTCATAGGTAGCAGCAAAGATAGTGCATTTAAAAAGAGGTAGATGGGCCATTAGCGCGCGGAAATTGATTGCCTCAAATTGTGTAATAGGCACAATTTTGCATTTTAATATGACATTTGACACGTAAAAGAATTTGAAGAAGTTAAATCAAATTTCACTTACAAAAATTAATCGATTGTGTCATCCGGTGGGACTCGAACCCACGTCCCTTTGCTATCCGGGCGAGTACTCTTACCAACTAAGCTACGGAGGACGTTAGTCAGTCGACGAATTTTTGCAAGTGCTTGCTACGCCAGTGAGCCGGCGTTCGATTTCATCAATACTTGGGGAATGTACCCGCATATATCCAATGGAAATATTTTTACAAATATTAAACCATCAGTTAAGATGAAATCAGCTTAACTTATTATATTTTTATAACTTAAGCAATTATTTTGCAAGTTTTTTACGAAATTAAATCAAATTTCACTTACAAAAATTAATCGACTGTGTCATCCGGTGGGACTCGAACCCACGTCCCTTCGCTATCCGGGCGAGTGCTCTTACCAATTAAGCTACGGAGGACGTTAGTCAGTCGACGAAGACCTGTCGGTCTACCTCTTTTATGAACAAATACAATGACAGTGTAGCAATTATTAGTAAGGGAGCAAATCTATTACTGAAAACAGACTATTTGCATTTTGATTTGCCTGAATTTAACGTATCATCTAGCGGCGTACCCTGCTTGTTGTTCTTAATCAACAGAATATACGATCATATGTTGTTTTGTCATCAGTCTGTGACGACACCGATGACAGGCGTCCCTGGGCCGCATGCGGCGAGACGGTAAAAATAATAAAAAACCGGCCAAGTGCGAGTCGGACTCGAGCACGAAGGGTTCCGTACCATTAACTTACAACATTAGACAGTATAGGCAAAAAATCTTTTTAAGTTTATACTGTTTTTTTGGAAAAAAGTATATATATTTATTTTATTTATAATTTCAAAAGTATTCATCACAGGAAACCCGAAACAATTTAAAAATAATAGTTTCCGCGCCTGTTTCTTTACGTAAGTGATTTGAAGTTTATAGGTCCATGACTTTAGAAATTACAGGGGGGGGACACCGTGTAAACGACTTTGGCGGGCTATATCTCGCAAATGGTAAAGCTGATAAAAAAAAGTTGTATGGAAACCCTTCCTTATTTTCATAGTCCTTTTCAACGATATCCCACACAAGGGGGTGCACTCAAAAAAATAATTCACCCCCCCTTTACATGTATGGGGAGGTACCCTTAAAAAGGGGTAATTTTAATTTTTCGTATTTTAAAAAATGAGATCTATATGTGAAGTATCCTCGAACCAAGTTACATGCAAATCAGTCCATAAACGTAGAAGATATTCTGCTGTGACAGACTAGGACGGACGGAACGATCTTATAAGGGTTCCTTGTCGGACTACGGAACCCTAAAAACTCCGTGTTAGTGGGACGAGGGTTTAATTATATTCTTAACTTATTTACTTTACAACCTGAGAGCAAGGCAAGAAAATGCTAAGGTGGACTATTTATTTTGGCTATTGATACCTTAGTGTATAATGCCAATTTGGGTACAAGCAGTCGGAGAATCGAAAGTTGTAATTCCGAATCTCCATAGGAAATATAATTCCCAAAACTCATAGGAAATTTCTAATTACCATGTTTCAAATGTATGATGTGTCGCACCGCCTGTATTTTCTTTGTTTGTACCTATAGTTGACTGGTAGAAAATACTTTTAGCATTAAGTCCGTCCGTCCATTCGTACAATAAATTAAATGCAAAAAGTTTAATAGGAACAGAAGTGTGAAATCAGAAACAACGTTGGTACCACAACACCCAGATCTAAGACAAGGGGAATCAAATGTGGGACTTAAGAGATGGCGACACTTTGAAAACAGGGTGTGAGCCACTCGGCTAAGTCAACGTCAAGTTAAACGTGCCTATGAAGATACCTATTCAAAATAATTTTCCTTAGATCAGTAAGTTTATGCTATCACGTATAGTCAGCAGGGAAGGGCAGCGAACAGGGAGGCGAGGCTAGACGAGAACGGGGATCCTGAACGGTGCGGGCGGCGGACGCTTTTTTGATTAGGTTGATTCCAATTTCAAATTTTGAAATTCGAATATTGCATTCTCTTTAAAATTTAAACCATCCAATCAAATCCCTGCTCTCGTCTACCCCCGCACGCCTGCAGGTGGTCTTAGGTAAGCGGTCGTACTACAGTTAGTTATACCCATCTAGACTATGATAATAACTTGCTCCTACTAAATTGGTCTGGAACATCCTAGTCAGCTCCCATGCCAATCATTCAATCAACTCATCTACGGAACCGACAATTACTTGCTATTTTTATCGTTAATAATTCAATTTATAGTGTAATCTCTAGATCAAGACAGGATACGGTACATTAGAACATTGGTTATGTATGAGCGCTAATAATATACTAGGAAACTGAAGCGCTAATCGAGCGTAGGGCTTGTGCTAGGGTTGGCACAAGCTGGAATATTTTCTAACCAACGCAATAATGGCTGAATCCATATTCTTTTCTTTAAAAGTTCGCCGGCTTGTCGCCTAACTCGATTATTTTTAAATAGTAATGTTTAGCTTAAGCTATGACAGGTTTTAAAATAACATCAAGAAAGCAATGATTACTATCAAAATAATGAAAAAAAATACGATTGATGTGTCATTGCTATGTAATTGCAATAGTATTGTGATACTTTTTAAGTTAGGCAGTAGGGTTTTAATTGAAAGTAATTTATTAAGTAGTTACTACATACTGTATCATCGTCATCCTCATATCAGCCTATTGCAGTCCACTGTCAGACATAGGCCTCTCCAAGACTGTATACCTTAATGATTTAAAGCGGTATGCTGTAAGATAGAATGGCAACAGTTGGCAGCCCTAGCATAAGGGCCCGTGTCCACCGGCCTGGGCCCCT
Source organism: Pyrausta nigrata (assembly GCA_949316185.1). Classification (NCBI taxonomy): domain Eukaryota; kingdom Metazoa; phylum Arthropoda; class Insecta; order Lepidoptera; family Crambidae; genus Pyrausta; species Pyrausta nigrata. The sequence goes on along the minus strand of OX438957.1, from coordinate 15,365,530 downwards.
GCCAACTGGCAGAGTTTCAGTGCAGAGCTGTGGACTAATAATTTGTCAGTCTCGTGTACTTCACGCCGAAAATATGTTCTATTTGTTAAAAACTTCTATAACTAGTGCGATATCACTCAGCTGTTCATTAAAATTCGTTTGACTGTGTAAAGGCCATTAGGGTTGTCAAGCCCGATTAATTGCGATCGGCTGCTTAATATGATTGTCTTATAAAACATTGTTTACTATAAAATACAGTTTTAGAGTCAAAAATAGTTTAATTACCAAGAATAACAAAAAAAATACTAAATATAGTATATACTAAAATATACTAGATTTATTGCAGCTTAATGAAATAAGCAGTCGTTAAATCAAAAAGCAGTCATTCTTCTTTAAATTATTTTTTGTTACGCATCTTTAAATTACCTACTAATTACAGAAACTGTAAGTAGGTACATTATTTCTAAAACTGGGCCACTAATTTTCAATTTCTGTTCTTGAGCTTGTGTTTCCTTACCCAAATAAAAAACTTGAAGCCATAAATATCTTAAAAAGGGTTGGTACTCGAAACAAACAGTACCAACAAAGACTTTATTTTTAGGTAACCATTAGTTAGCCATTACATATAAATAGGTGACGCTTCGGTGCCTTGCAAGGTAATGGTGGCTGATAAGAAGTTGTTCTAAGTTGTATGTGCATTAGTTAAGTAGTAAGTACCTACCTATTCAAAGTACCTTAGGTAGAGTCTGGAATGGCAGCATTAAATGTCAAACTGTTGTTTTTTGAGGTTTTATTGGAGTTTTATGCACCTTAAGTTTCTTGAAAATACAAAGCGAACATGGGTAAATACTTAAAGAGTACCGATATAGGTTTCTATGATGAGAAAATTAAATAAAAACAAGTTTAAGAATTATTTCTTCTTTCGTTGGTAATACCATATACTTTTGTTTATTTTCCGCCCTTTATTAGGTTCAGCTTTCGTTACCCAGACTTAAGAGCGAATGTATGATGTACCTTCTAGGTGTTGTGCGCATACCAGTTGCCATGCGACCCTCCGCATAAAAAAATCTCAACCAAGTTTAGCCAACGCGGGATATAATATAGTGCACAAGTATGTGCGCAATACACAGGTGCACTCTCTGTTCCTTCACTCTCAAAGTTCTATGAGACGACAGACCGAAGAGAGATCAAGCGCAGGAGCAACGGCTTAACTTTCTTTCCGAGACACAGGGGTGTAGGGCCACCAAACTCCTTCGAGCTGTTTCTGAGTTATTTCAAAACAGAAAAACCGAAAAAATAAAAATCTGGCCCGACCCGGGATTCGAACTTGGGACCTCTTGGAAAGAAGCTTGCGTGAAACCATAATGCGTGGTCACACCATCCACATGTTTTCGCAATATAACACATTGCATAACACTATCGTTTTGAATTCCCAAAGCCGAAGATCATTTGTATTGAGAGGTTTGTTAATCGCTCAGTACTGGTTCCAAAACTTAATTTATGGACGAGTAAGATCTTTTTTTTCGGGTGTATTCTTGTATTTAGCTGTAGAAAAAGCAATTTTACAAAACAATTAAGTCCTACATTGAGTTTACAGTCATGTTAACGAGTTCTCATTCCCGTCATTCGTCAATAATTCAATAGTCTAAAAATTTTAGGTTTTAAGGTTCCGCACCAAAGGGTAAAACCGGAACCCCATACTGTCCGTTATTTTATTCTCTTTTTAGTATTTGTTGATATAGCGGCAACAGAAATACGTCATCTGTAAAAAAATCTAATGTTCGTGTGATACGCCTGGTGACAGATAGAGGAGTCTTAGTAATAGGGTTAATGATAATGGTACGGAATCCTCCTTGCGCGAGTTCGACTCGTACTTGGCCGGTCTTTTTGGCGCACAAGCCGATTTATAATGATACAATGTGTCACGGCGCTAATTTGCGTGGAGACATTTGTGCCCCAAATCTAGCCCAAGTTCATTGACACTAGGCATTGGATTTTGTAAACATTAGGATGATGGCATCAGAATAAACTTTGCTAATATTCACACATTTAAATAAAAAAGTAATTTATTAACGTATGTAGATCCACAGAATACACATACACGAAAATGTGGGCTGTAAGATTTTGTATCAAAGCCAACAGCAAAATCAAATCAAATAAAATCATTCTGAAAATGTTAAGCATATAATATGCTTTTAATCAGTATCATGTCAAAGGTGTTAGCATTTTCTTCATACAAAGGCGATTGAACCTTTTTAGGGTTCCGTATCCAAAGAGTAAAAACGGGACCCTATTACTAAGCCTCCGCTGTGCTGTCTATCTGTCTGTCTGTTACCAGTCTGTATCTCATGAACCGTGATAGATAGACACTTAAAATTTTCACAGATGATGAGATGTAAAACCAAATACTAAAAACAGAATATAATTGATAATTAAGGGGGGCTCCCATACAACAACCCTGATTTTTTTGCTGTTTTTTGCTCGATATTACTAATAGCAACAGGTAGATGCTTGAAATGTTCACAGAATATTTATATGTATATTCACTTTAAAAATAAATAGTTAAATTAAAATAAAAAATATATATGTGCCCCCACATATAAATTTTTCATACAGAATTGATTTTTTTCGTATTTAAAACTAAATAAAGGTCATGTGTTTCCTGTTATTACCTGATCTGCCACAACCTGGATCATGGTCAGCGGACCCTGGGCACTCGCATAAGAGAGCACAACCGGGATAACGCTAGAAGGAAGATGATGTATACTGTTATATTATGGATAATGGTACGGAACCCTTCGTGCCCGAGTCCGACTCGCACTTGGCCAGTTTTTTTTCAGTTGAGTTGACTGAAACATGTTGAAGTACTTTTAGTACGTGTTTTATTCAGTAGTTTATTTTTACAATTTGTTGGCTATTCATTTATAAAAAAAATTATGGGTTATGTACATTAGTTGTTTCACTAACCGATGCTCTTACGGTGAAGGAAAACATCGTGAGCATACCTGCACATTCAGGCGACTGCATGTGTAACCATGATCCAAAACTGGTCAGGTTCCCCTGGTAACATGGTCACGGAGGTCAGATGGCAGTCGCTCTACTGTAATTACCTGATTTGCCACATCCTGGATCATGGTCAGAGGACCCTGGGCCCTAGCTAGGAGGGTGATGAATTTATAAAAAGTATTACAATCCACCCATATTACCCAAAAAGTTAAAATAAATCATTCCCCCACATCCCCTGAACCAAGAAGAAAGATATTAAATCTCCATTGAATGACCAATGGTGCATTATACAATAGCAAATCGATACTTAATAAGTATAACGTGCGGAACCCCGCTACGAGCCCATACACGGGCCCATTGTGTGATTTGTAAATCGACGATAAACAACTAGTGACGGGATCAGGATATTTCAGGAAATTTATCGATAATGTGTAATTGTTTGGGCAAAATGAGAGTTATATTAAGTATTTCGCAAATAGTTTTAGATAAAAAGGCGGAATTAAAAAAAAAGTGGTCTGTGAATGTAACCAATAGTTAACTACTGTTAAATTATTTACAAAATGTCCTGATTAACTTTCTGTATTCCCACGTGTTTGACTAGTAGAGATTGTCTCAAGGCATTGGCCAATTGTGCTTTATATGCAATAAAAAAATTCAATTATTATCATTTTTATCAGGCCACACAACAAATGTATTGTGTATTCGTCGTACATCAACTACCTACCTCAGTGACATTATTAAAGAAATGTTAGTATTCAGTATTCACACAGCAGAACAACATTACAATTAGGTAACCAAAACATTACCACAGTCTGACCTCGAACTCCATATTATTTGGACGCGGAATACTAAATCAGCATACGCTACTACCAACCACAAGATACGTAATGCAACATCATTGTAATATTTATAAGTGAGTAAAATTCTGAAATATTTTAACCAACATTGCGCTTAGCCGGGTTATCGAGTAACGTCATTGCTTTGAAATAGTTATACTTTCAAACGTCAGGAAAGCAAAAATAATCTAAAAAATTGCAATTCATCTGCCATTGCTTAGGAATTGCAATCGTGATTACTTTTAAGTTAGGCAGATCCAAAAGACACAAAAAATGCCAACTACCTAGATTCTTCTATGATTACTAAAATTTCTTATTTGTAATAATTGTTTTAAGAAAAGAGCGAATAGGATGTTTCTAGATAGACATGAACCATCCTCGGCCGCATTGTCGCCTAATATTTGATTGCCCCTTAATAAAAAAGTAAAGTTTTATTGCGCAGCCAGATTTTATACAAAGGTGGACTTAACAGCCAGTGGCATTATGTTCTACAATAATAATGTTTTTTAATTCTTTACCTATCCATACTAATATTATAAAAGCGTAAGTGTGTCTGTCTGTCTGTCTGTTAGCTCTTGACGCTTAAACCACTGAACCGATTGAGATGAAATCTGGTATGGAGACAGTTCGAGACCCTGGAAAGGACATAGGCTACATTTTGTCGTCATATATAAACTTAAAGGGGGTGAAATGGGAGATGAATTTTTATATGGAAAATTGCAGGTGAAGTCGCGGGGAACCACTAGTTTCCCTATATTTTTATAGTTTTCACCGCCGACCCAATTCAACTTTGGTCTTCTATCCGAAGAAAGGTTGTCTGGAAGAAATTGCTTTCAGCAATAAGACCGCCTTAATTGTACCATTCTCTATGAACATTTATGGAAATTGATACTGTGTGTGGTGTGCAATAAAGAGTATCTATCTATATATTTTTAGGTTCATTTAATTAACCGTCTAACCACTTCAGAAACATCGATAAAGCCAAATTTCGCTCATCACTACCTCTCAATTGGCCGCTACTTAGCTGTGCCCGTAACGGCCACGTTATGTGCGCAGGAGTCGTTACGGGAACCGATTTGATAGCGGCTAGATTGACAAGCGGACTCAAAAATGCGTTTACTAAACAATGTGGCTCGTTCTGCTTTTTACGAGTAAGTATGCAAAAGAACAATACAGGATTGTAGGTACACAATTTTGCATACTTTGCTTTGCTTTGCTTATGCAACTGGAATAGGATAGGACGGACGACAAAAAACTTATTAATTAAATAAAAATTCATTTGAGTTTAGGTAAAAGCTTGCAGAACTATATGTAAGTATAATAAAAATGTCTTGGATAAGTAACTTAGCAACTTATAACACGAGAAGTTTTTAACAAAAAATAACAAAAACATACTTAATAAGAAAAGTAGGTCAGTACTCCTACTTTGATACTGAGTTTCTCTATTACAAGATAAGTAGATATCAAAGTTAGCTCTATTCAATCAACCATAAGCAATACCTCAACCAAACTTTAAATAAATCGGCCATCTTGTAAAACTGTCGGTGCGGAGCGCGAAAAATGCGCGCGCGCAACAATCGCATATTTATAAATAGAGCCAATTTAATTCGCATTACAGTTATTTATGTTCGGCGATCGACAATGTATTGGAGCGTCCGCGTTTCAATGCCAAGTATTTACGCTGAAAAATGTTTGAGAGAGAATTTTATACGATCATAATATACTTAAGGCCTAAGGTCCACTTGCGCAAGTCCGGATTAACTAATCCGGAAATTCGCAAATGGACTTTTAACTTGATCGGAGCTTTCAACTCAGTTCATGGGCCTTCTGCTCACCCGGATTAGCTAATCCGGCCTGCCTCAATGGGGCTAATTCAGACCTGCGCAAGTGGGCTTTCAAATCAGATCATAGGCCTTGAACAAGTCCAGATTAGCTAATCCAGACTTGCGCAGGAAGCCTTAATAGATGCTGTTTTATTAACACTTGTTTTATCTTTAAAAGACTTGTAATATCCAGGCATAATTTAAGTACTACCTATCATTTAAGAAGATAGAAATATCCATTCTTCAGAATCAAAATGTTGCTACCCACATACAGTTCCAGTGAAGACAGCTTTCCATTATTATTTCTTACCAAGTACGCATGCAAGCTGGCATTACAAACCTTGGCAGACACAGTTCTTTACTAGGTCTAGTACTATTGTGTTATTACTTAAAATGTGCCCTCCTACACTAAAAGTTGGTTTATTGTAAAATCAGCTTTATTACAAATGGGACAACAATCACAATATATCCCTATTCAAATCTGCAGAACCAGAGAATCGTAGTTTCCTAAATTCAATGTGACATCGCAAATCCGTCGGCAGGCCGTTACCAGTGCAAGCTAAATTACGCCTTATGTCAACACGGTTACGGTCTGTTTATTTGGGCAATCTTGTTGTCTTCAAGACGATAAATTTGTGGCAATTTGTCGAGTTGTGCAGCTTCCTGCATTAAATATAGGAGCAGGTAAATCAGTTGCTATCAGCGGTGGGGTAGCCCTAAAGTTAGCCGAGCTCAATATGGTTACAAAAAGAGAAACACATAGCCCATTTGGTTAAAAGGTCAGCTACTACGTAAATATTTCATTGAATAAAGTCTACCTAGCCGAATTTCGAGCACGGCATCCAATCTTAACCAACATTACCCAACTGCGCGGGAAATATTATAGCGCAATACACAAATGCACTCTCTGTTCCTTTACTCTTATATTTTAGAGATACGGCAATGCGACATGACCGGAGAGAGACCAGGCGCAGAATCAACCACTTCACGAACTTTCCGAGGCACAAGGGTGTTAACGCCACCAACTTCCTGACTCCGAGAGCTTATTTATAGGTTCTTTCAATATTATTATTATTTATAGGTTTGTTCTTGACTCTAGACTAAGTCAGACGTGGGGTAGACAGAGATGACAGTTGGAGCTTGCTCACCCAGGTTCTGGCACTCCCACTCACCGACGATCTTCAAGATAGAAAAGCCCAGAAAGAATTTCGACCCCCCGATATAAATTTTTAACCTACAAGCGGTTCCCCGCCTTAAGCCGCGCCAAAAGTCGGATTTTCCATACAAAGTCTAATCCCCGCCTTGATGCTTTTATATCGCGCCAAAAAAAAGCATATGTCCTTCCCAGGGTCTCAAACTATATCTCTACCAATTTTCATTTGAATCGGTTCAGTAGTTCAGACCTCTGTCTGTGTATTGTGCAATCTCACCTAAATTTCATCTCTTAGATTCGCATTAACTAGTCGTCCAAAACACAGCGGCTTGACCCACGGCTTGAGCCGATAAAATAAAAACCTTCATTCAATCAGTCAGTCACCTTCATTCAGTTTTTTCCTCTACTCTTTACATTCGCATTTATGGGTGAATTTCAACAAGGTTAATTTTTTATCATTTCGGTGATTTTTTTATTTTTAACAATTTTTGAACTTAAAATATGGTTTATGATATTTCTTGATGTTGTTTATATCCATAAGTAAAGCCATCAAAATATCTTAATAAAATAAAAAGATACAGTAGCTCAAAGTTTTGATGCCACCGAAATGAAAAAAACGATTCACCGAAATGAAAAAACTCGCCACCGAAATGAAAACACTTATCCACCCACCAAAAACCTTCAACAAAATTACTTCTATACACTATAAAGTTTATGTAAAAGTTACTTTGAATATTTTTGTCCCAATAGAAAAAATAACAATATCAAGCTCTCAGTGAACGTGTTAAAAATTTCGTGACCCGCCCCCTCCATCATTACCGGGTCAAACCACAGCCAATCAAGAGGCGCACCAGCTTATACTTAATGGAAAGCCTACTGGAAGACTCCCTAAAACACAAAGATCAGCCCAACATACGCAACAGACATTCAACAACATCAGCTTGCCTTTTACACTCACTGATATCATCACAAGCAAAAAAGCACTCAAAAACGGCAAAGCTGCTGGCTTAATTGATATCACAGTCGAATACCTGAAATACCTGGGACCAGTTGCTACAGCCTGGCTGCTTTGTTTATTTAACGCGTCTTAACCTTTAGGTTTTAACCTAGGAAATCTCCATCTGACCCTAAGAGCTACAAACCAATTTCTCTCCTGAGTAATACCCTCAAGCTCTTCAAGCGACTAATACCCAACAGACTCACAGTTACCATTGACCCCACTCTCTGGGCCGGGAAAATCATGCGCCAGTTAGGTGCTTAACCTCACTCAATTCATTGAGGACGGGTTTGAGCAGGGCATGGTCACAGGTGCTGTGTTTGTCGTCCTCTCAGCAGCGTATGACACAGTGAACATAAAAAAATGCTGTCTAAAGTATCGTGTGCCACAAACGACCCCACTTTCGTGTCACTGTTAGGTGAGCTCCTTCGTAACCGACGCTTCTGCGTCCATTTACTCGGAAAGAAGAGCAGATGGCGATGTCTGAAAAACGGCCTTCCCCAAGGAAGCGTTCTGGCACCATTTCTAATCAACGTCTACACGAATGATCAGCCCCACCATCCTAACACTCAGCGATATATCTATGCCAATGATCTTGCACTAACTTGCCAAGATAAGACCTTCGAAACCGTGGAAAGTACACTGAATCTTGCCTTGGAAAACCTTCATGAATATTACGAGCATAACGTTCTCAGGCCCAATCCAAGCAAAACCCAATCGTGTGCTTTCTACCTACGTAACCGCGAGGCAAACAAGGAGCTGAACATTTCCTGGAAAGGCGTCGCCATCCAACACTGTAACTTCCCTAGATACCTGGGAGTGACACTGGACCGCTCTCTGACTTACAAGACCCACTGTAGAAACACAAAACAAAAAGTTAGTTCCCACAATAACCTACTGCGCCGCCTCTCCTCAACTAACTGGGGAGCAAACCCAACGGTTATGCGCACTACGGGACTGGCTTTGTGTTTCTCAGCAGGAGAATACGCGTGTCCAGTGTGGGCTAGGTCAGCACATACTAGAGACGTGGACGCAGAGCTGAACGACACCTGCCGCATAGTGACTGGCTGTCTTAAGCCAACCCCGGTTGGTATGCTGTTTCCTCTTGCAGGAATAGCTCCACCTAGAGTCTGCAGAGAAGTGACATGTTCGCTTGAAAAACAAAAACAGGAAAGCGACCCGAGACATCCACTCTACGGGCTCTCCCACGCCACAGGTCGGTTGCGAAGCCACGGTAGCCGCCTTCTGGGCAAGTAAGAATTAGCCCGTGTACTTGCCGACACGAAAGAAAAAGAAGATTTCGTGAAATTTTGGAAATCAATTGAAAATGTAAATTCTAAAACTAGTTTACCCGTATCTGTTGAGGGAGAAATGGACCCAAACAATATTGCCAATGTTTTTGGTAAATTTTTTAAAATAGAAGTACCTATTTCTAACCCGAATGAAAATAGTTTTGTAAATGACAATAAATCAAAAGAGGATCGTCGTGAAACGGGGGGTTGCGGCGTCTCCTCCGATGATATTATGATAATATAAGAAGGATGAAACGTTGCAGGTCCCCGGGTCACGACCGCCTCAGTATTGAGCACCTTCTGTGTGCGGGCCCGCTTGTCGATTTTTTGGTCTCCGTTTGCGGCATTCTTACCTACCAGATGACCTCTCAAAAACAATCGTTGTCCCTATTGTAAAAAACAAGACAGGTAATTTCTCGAGTGTTACCAATTACCGACCAATATCCCTGGCTAAGGTTGTGGCTAAGCTTCTTGAAAGAATATTGCAACAAAAAATAGCCCCTTATCTGAAAATACATGATGCCCAATTTGGATTCAGGCCGCAAATGTCTACTGACTTGGCTGTTTTTTCACTCAAACAGGTAGTAAACTATTATGTAAAAAATGATACTACTGTCTATGCATGTTTCTTTGACCTGAGTCGCGCATTTGATACTCTTCAGCATGGCCTTTTGTGGGAAAATTTACGTAGGACCGGGGTCAGCAGTACAGTTGTTGACCTTTTGTCATACTGGTAATAGTACCCAGAGGAATCCTGTCAAATGGGGCATTACCTTTTCGGGTAGCTATACCCTGTCTTGTGGAGTGAGACAGGGGGGGGCTGACCTTTTTAACTTGTATATCAACGGTTTGATCGAGGAATTGAGCAGCACCTGTGTGGGGCTCAGATTAGGTAACAAATATGTTAATCTGAGCTACGCTGACGATATGGTGCTGATTAGTCCCTCGATCAAAGGGTTGAGAAAAATGCTTTCCATTTGTAAACAGTATGCCTCCAAACATAACTTGATTTATAATGTCAAGAAGACCGAGTTAATGGTTTTTAGGTCGGGAAAGGGTTCAGAAAACATTCCCTGGGTTTCTTTGGGAGGACAAGCAGTTAAAATAACGAACACTTCTAAGTACCTTAGCCACATTCTTACAACAGATCAAAAAGACGATGCCGATATTGAGAGACACAGAAGAGCACTATATGTGGTCGGTAACATGATTTCAAGACGGTTCTTCAAGTGTAATATCGAAGTTAAAACCTTATTGTTCAAAACGTATTGTCAATCGTTTTACACCTGTCAGCTCTGGACAAGCTACACGCGGAAGTCGCGTGATTGCATGCGAGTGCAGTATAACAACATCTTCAGGCAGCTCATGGGGTTGAGGCGTTGTTGCAGTGCCTCAGAGATGTTTACAACTGCTGCAGTTAACTCATTCGATGCAATTATGAGGCATAGAATAGCGTATTTCATGGACAGAGTTGGTAGGTAAGAACACAATTATCACTGGTTGGCTACCGCCACCTAAGTAAAGGCCGCTAACGGCATTTAGTATTTGATGTGGTCCACCAGCAACCTATCCTTAATTTTATTTTAAACTTTTTTTATATCTTTTATTGTGATTATAAATATGGATCCTGTATCTGCAATAAATCATTATTATTATTATAAAACCGATCTGGTACGAGTTAGTACCCCGGGGGTCCGTACAAGTTTATGTAACGAAGTAAGGTGTTGGTTTTTGCCAAGATTTATAATTTTAGGTCAAACAAAATAACGGACAACCAAAATGTTTCCACATAAGTATTTTTTTCCTTTTGAGGTGTATAGATTTCACCGAAATGATATAATGAAGCCATTGAAATGAGAAAAACAATCACCGATATGAACAATTCTACACCAAAATTAATAATATTCACAGAAATGATATTTTTTATCATTTCGGTGGTCAATCTAGGCTACCGAATCAACCGAAATGAAAACACCGATATTAAAATCGATAACAAAATTTAATATAACAATAAAAGTTCTAAAGTCATAACGTTATTAATACCACTCTAATAAACGTACTTCGGGAAGGACACTAATAAATATTTCATACATTTTACGGCGCATTGGATGACAATATATTCCAACCTGCGGAAATGAAAAAAAAAATCTCATGTCACCAAAACCAACTACTTACTTTTTTTGGCGGGAACACGGAGCAAGCGGCCCACGTCTATTTACTTTAAGCACTGAGGTGTCACTCGTAGCGTTTTAGCGCTGGGGGATGGAGCTAGAGTAGTCCCACGTAAAAATATTCTCGACAAACTAAAATTCACCGATATGAAAAGTCTTATTTGACCACATGCATTTTTACTTATAACTTATTTAATTAAATAGATTTAATTATGAAATTATTATGTGACAGTACTATTACTATTCACGATTTAAATGAAATAAGCAATAATACTAAATAACCAAAAGTTTTTACTATATAAGGGAAAACAGAAAAATGGATTTGACCGCGCAACCGAAATGAAAAATATGGTGCTTTATCATTTTTTATTTTAAATTTGACGCAGTTCTAATCAAAAATATTTATGGTCTCGTATAAGGGATAACGCCTTCTATCAATTAAAAAAAAATAAGCCTCGTTGTACCCTGCACTGCCGATTTCACTCATGCCGCGTAAAATTTGCTGTTGGGAAATTCACCCTTATAATAATATTAGTTAGGATTTGTGACATCTTCAGAAGGTGGTCAAGGAAAATTTTAAAGCGATTTTTCCAAAAGTTAATGTAGATATAACCAGAGGTGCTCTGTGCACCTTGTGTTCACAAGGTGCACAGAGCACCGTTTATTCTAAGTACACACAGCACGTCATACTACCCCACTTTGACTTTGAGGCCGCTTCTATTCTCTACGCGATAAAAGTCATTTTCGTAGTTCACGTGGGTAACCTAACGTGCTGCCGACTGTACTTTGTCAAGACCGATCTTACGTTTAGCGTCTTTCGTCAGTTTACAATAAAGATCGCAGGTACTTGTAGTAAGTATACCTACTTCAAAACATGAGATCAGAACTAAATCCAGTGTAAGTAATTATTTACGTACTGGAAATTTATGGTGTAGAGATCAGTCAGAGTACAGTCATCGGTTACAAAGAAACTTGCAATTTGCAGGATTAATAAATTAATTCGTTTAGTTTCGATTTTTCGTTGAAAGATACATGAAAAGGTTTTAAAAAAAAGTCATTTAAAAAAATAGGAGAAGAAAGAGGTTAGTCATATTAAGAGCTAAAGTCTATCATGTTTTTGTTGATTAATATGCATCAATCAATGCATGTTTTGCTTATGTGTATAGAGTAGGTCGATAAATAGACAAGAGTACGAAAAACTTCAGGTGCGAATCGTGCAAGGACCAAACCCAATTTACTTTCCTATAAGTGAGTATAAAGACGAATCCTGCACTATAATAAAGTAAAAATATCTTTGAAATTGTAATGCATCATTTCTTCGCCTACATTGACGAACTCCGTAATCATTTCTAACAAGCAATTAACAAAACGGTGTTCATTCTTCAAAAGCGTAATTACTAACGTCTAGCTCACACAAGAACATCGCTATTTAGAATCGTTTGTAAACATTAGTTAGAGCGTGTTTATTTTCAGGATTTTCTTGGATTTCTATATATAACACTGACAGTTTGCTACGAGTAGTAGATATACGACCTTGCAGAGGAACTACTCTGTGGTTCGAGGACCGTATTTCGTTATATACGGTATAGTTGAATACGGGCAGGAGCTCGTACGAAGCCGAATCCATGCGCGAGTGAGAAGGAAGTCTAGGACTGAAAACACTGATAAGTTCTTACAAAGTAAGGCTTCTGTATTAAATAAGAGCAATTCCTTATGTACAGTTGGCAGCACATCAAGTTACCCATTTGAACAACGTAGACTGACATGCGCCCGTGTGTACATTAGAGCTTAAAGATAATTATTAATTTACCTGTGAATACTTTTTATCATTTCATAATAAATTGAAGCATTTAAAAATCGCCAATCATCAGCAGCTCTTATAGTGAAGCTATAGGACTTGTAATCAACGATCGGAAAGATATTTCCTTTCATGTGTCTTCGCAATTAATCCTGTAAACAGTACCTACAGAAAATCTTGCCAGACTTAGTTTTTGCTTTATTTTAGTACCCAAATACTATATATTTATGTTATTCAAAAATTTGATGTAAAATACATACACTACCATTGACTACTGAAGTGATGCTCATGGTTAGAGTAGTAATTTAGTAACGTTTAAAGCTGAATAGTCATTTATTTCTGTAGCATCATATCTAGCGCCCAAATTCGTCCAAAACACAGCGGCTTGACCTGATAAAAAACCTTCATTCATATTTTTCCTTCAAAATACAAGGTTGTCGAAATGCATATATTTTTTAAAGGCCACAATCTCTTTAATACTGTTTCGCGAATAAATCGGTCGCTTCTAGCCTGCAGACTTTAACTGCTCTTCAAGCCGTTTCGCAAGCGAAATGGTTTTTCTTGGGATTTAAAAATTCAACTAGCCTTGTGATGTGCAGGTTATGATATTGTGTTGGCGCGTAATCTTATGTTTTCGCTTTAGTTTGATTGATTTCATGTTTACTTGTTATTTTCCTACTAATTTATATTTGATTCGAAATAATTACATTAAAATTTTTCGAAATTAATTCTATTTTTTCGTAATTATTAATGTCAATAAGCGAGACGGAATTGTTAACCTTATCTTCAATACCGAGAGAAACGCACCTATTTTAGCGATGGGCGATTGTTCGAAAAAAAATAATCGAATGAATCGATAATCGACCATTCGAGCTATCGAATGTCGAATTAGTAATTCGTAAAAAAAATAATCGAATAATAATCGACAGTCGAATGATAATCTATACTGGGCCCTTCGTTGCATTCGATCAAACTGCCGCGACTGTGCGCACAGGACAGGCAGCGACCGAATGATTAATCGACGCGACGAATGACGATTCATTCGTTAGTAATTAGTAGTACGGCCTGCGCACCGCGCGCTCATAATCGAATGAATGCGGTTGCTTATCGAATACTTTCGATTACAGAGACCATTCGAATAATTCGATTAATTTAGTAATAATCGCCCATCGCTAACCTATTTCAAATAATTGCTGTGCCTTGAGTGCTTACTCTCCATAATCGTTTACCTACCATGACCGAGAGTCGTGTTTAGTATAAGGAATGATTTAAAAACAAGGAATAAAAGTGTTTTTATTTTGCCTTTGCCTCCTCCATTTCACCTATCAACTAACAACAATTTATCTAATTCCTTAAAGAAATCTTTCTATCCCTAGAGTAGTCAAGGGGAGCCCCCTTGACTACTCTAGGGAAAGATTTTTTTAATTTTTATCTCTTTTCATCTTTACTATCGCCCTTTTTATACAGTACGTTCAATAGACTGCCTTGTTGGTCTTCTAGTGTCCGGCGCGCGGTTTCTGGCTTTAATCCTAGAGGATTGGAATAACGGGTCTGAGCCCGAATTTTTTTTGTGGGTTTAATTTAGAACAGATCCGGGGTTAGCAAGTCGGTGGTTAACACACCTGTGCTTCGAAAAGCACATTAAGCCGTTGGTCCTGCTGCGCCGGCTCTCTACGGTCATGTTCGGTTGCCGTCTCGCCGAAATATGAAAGTGAAGGACTGTTCCTTCACAGAGACAGCACATGTTTATTGCGCACACGCTTGTGCACTATAAAATATCCTGCGTACTTTTTGACCTCTTTCGGAATTGGCCGCACTGTAGCCGAAATTCGCCGAAAAAGATAGAAAGCGCAATAGAAACTAAAGCGCCAGCATCTTGTCTAAGCCAAAACCCATAAATACCATCTAACGGACCGACCGACGGGTTTATATCCCACATCAGAGGACGAGGATTTTTCATGGGGTTTCAAACGGTCCCGTTACGAAACTACGAATCTTTACGTGGCTTTGCAACGGTCAGATGTGTTTTTAAATGCTTTCATAAGATCAAATGTATTTAATTACCGGTAAATTGGTTAAGGGATAAACTAAAAATGTAGTCGTTTTTATCGAATTAAATTATTACAAGTTTTTTTTACCGAGAAACGTAAATTCAGACTCTTTATCGTATACCATAGATATTGTAGCACTAAGAGTTGTCGATTTAATTTAATCTTTCATAAAGTCTAGTTGTGTCACTTTCTTTGTCAATGAAATAGAAAAGGACGGTATGCGATTTAATGAAAGATTAAATTTTTTGACGTCTTTGTACGGCAGTAAGAGGCATTTATTAGATTCTTCCTCTATTGTACACACATACCTATTTAAAATGTCAACTATTAAAAAAAATGTGGAGGTAAAATCAGGCCAAGATGTTCTTTAGTTAGCAATGCTTGTATATGGGTCATCTAGATTGGTTAAGTAGTGGGAGCAGTAGGCAGCCGTGGACCATTAGGGCTGTCGACGATGAATCAGCTTCGCAAAAAGTTTGGATTGTTTTAGTTAAAAATCAAGTTATACTAACGTTGATTTGTTGTTTTGTGTACTATTTTTAAATAGTCTACTATGTTTTTCTATAAGGCAATTTTCGCGTTTATTAAAAAAACTTTACGTATTGTTGTGATCTTACTTACATAAGAACTACCAGGACTCCCTCGCACGCACCCATTTAAGTAATAAGTCAGTAGCTCTCAATTTTATTCTGCCTCGGGATTGTTGTTTACAATAATGTCCTAATTTGAAAAAAAATTAAAAAATATATCCAAATTTTTAAGGACAAAAGAGCTAACTTGGTAATTTCAAGTCAAGAATTTCAATAATAGTGTCGTAGTACCACCGTTGTTTCAGATTTCCATATCACAAGTGCTGCTACTTACTTTAGGATGTAAGCAATGAATGTGATGTTGTCCAATTTAAAAGAAAGTATTTATTTAAATTTCTAAATCCGAATGGTTTTTTTTTTTCAAAACTATTAAGTGGCAACCTTACACCTTGTTAGTTAATTTGATCGATGTGTGGCGCAGGCGGGGTGACCTCTTTGATCTGTTTTGATCTGCAAACAGAGGATCTTTCAACGCTTAACTTGCAACGTTGAAAAAAATTATTCCACGAGGCATTGAATATACTGGGAGTATCGCATTTTTTAGCCAGCTTATTTGGCAACACAAAAAAGATGAGTAATGTTTTTGTTTTAAATTAATAAATTGACGCTGCCTTCGATTTGCAACACTAAAATATCGGTAGATCGAGTCAGATTAAGTATAAAATTAAATAAATAAATTGTTTTAACAAACATACCGTTTCATATTTATTTAGAAAAATAAAAATAATTTAAATAATAGCCTAGAATAAAAATTATCTTCCGATTATTGCCTGTACATACAGGCACTAGGTTGGTAGGTGGGAAAAAATCCATGGGGTATCATCACACAGCAAGCGCGTTGATCTTTACGAAGTCTATAGAGGATTTCTTCATTGTTTCTCGGCTTCAAACTCTACAATGAACCCTTCTACCCAGCATACGAATTGGAGGCACAAGTAAAAGTCTCAACCTTATGTATATTTCATCTCTCATTCTTGTTCGCTCAGTACAGTCACGACCAATGAATTGGAAACAACGTTTTCAATTTGCAGCCGTACTACATGGTCATAAAGACTACCTATTTTTCTTGTTGCACAGAAGGGAACAAAGATCATCGACGCGGGCGCATCATTCATTCAACCCTCGTGCTTTTGGTTTACGGGCTTTGACACTTTTTTTGAGTTCTATGGTTCGATAAAGATGTCTTAAGCTGGTCGAGTTATTGTTATTTTAATCTGAAAATTATGTTTTAAGAAGGTATGAAGGAGTATCCTGGAAGGAATGAAGGAGGTAGCTGTGATAACAACTTACACGTACACGTAGGTCGAGTTATTTAAGAAGGCAGTAACCGTGTTCTAACCGAGTTTATTCTCAAAAAACGGATATAAATCTGCAAATAAATGCAATTTTTTGCCGTTCATAACTCGCATTTGGTGTCTTAAACCTATTAAATAAAATGTTATTTGAATTTGCAACAAAATGGTTGGATAGACATATCTGTCGATTGGTACAAGTAAGGACTTTATTGATTGAAGGGACTGTTTCAATATATATAATGTAGTTCAATTGCATAAGTATTTTAGATACGTCTCTTTGTTTACTGCATAGCTAATAAAATCAAAGCTTAGGCAGGCATAAGATACTCATATTTATGAAATACTAGCAGTTCCCCGCGACTTCGCCCGCGCCAAAAGTCAGATTTTCCATACAAATTTTCATCCTCCATTTCACCCCCCTGATAATTTTATATCGCGACAAAAAGTAGCCTATGTCCTCCCCAGTGTCTCAAACTATCTCTGTGCCAAACTTCATTTAATTCGGTCCATTAGTTTCGGAGCCTATTCGATGCAAATAAACAAACAAACAAATCTTTCCTCTTTATAATATTAGTATAGAAAAATCAGTTAACTTCTGAGCTGAATCAACAGCATTTTTTGCGAGCAAAAACACAGGTGAGATTATCCATACTACCTCTATCGCTATTGATTTGAATTATCAAGAATGCATTTTTAATGTCGCAAAGGCATGACATCTACACTAATGTTATAAATGCAATGATTTGTTTGTATTTAAGAGGCTCGGAAACTACTGGACCCATTTAAATGACATTTGATACACAAATTGTTTGAGACTCAAGAAAGGACATAGCCTACTTTTTGTCGCGATATAAGACCATCAGGGTCTCTATTTTTGAATCACTCGTGTGCAGATTTCTACTGATTTTCGTTCGTCACCTAAAACTCCGTATTTTTTAATCACTCGAACTTGCATTTTTGCTGTCTGTCAATATAAAACATGTCATGCGACTTGGAAGAGTGAAATTAAGTCGCATTCGCCAGAAAAATGTCATATGAGTGATTCAAAAATAGAGCTCCCGAGGCGTGAAATGGGGGATGAAAGTTTGTATGGAAAATCCGACTTTTGGCGCGGGGAACTGCTAAGCTAGTTTTTAAATAAAGCTCCAAATAGACAAGTTTCGCGAGTGTTTTAAATATCAATTTGTTTCCCTCGCCACCAGTGCAGCAGTGTAGCAGCAATCAGCGGCGCAGATCGCGCATTAGTACGCTGCGCGGGCGCAGCTTTGCGATAAACACGAAGCGATCGTGTCCCGGGCGGGGGACGAATGTTAATAGGGGTGGCGTTTTGAAAAAAACACATTACATTAATATTGATGTCGCTAACAACGTTGTATAATTATAAGAAATATAAAAAAATGTATAAGTAACGGTATTTAAAAAAAAATTTGAAGACATTTAGAATGTTGAAAGTAATACAGAAATTTAGTTTTGTAAATTATTAGTATCTGCCTGCTTACTTATAGGTAAAACAGGTACACGTAATTTTAAAAACTTAGGAGATAGACTGATGAATGCCTAAGGGAGATAGACTGATGACAGACTAAGTACTATAAAATAAGTATTACTAATCTAATCTAGTCTAGTTGCAGGGACGGGTCCCTGCGACTTCATCTGCGCAAATGCCACATTTCCCATACAAACTATTAACCCCTATTTTACCCCCTTAACATGAAATTTCTGGAGGTTTTGATTGTTATTCTGCTATTTAGGAAGAGACGAATCTAACAAATCGGAGAAAATCTATATCGGTCTAGTCGATGTCGAGTTATAAGTGTTTGAACAATCCTGACTTTGTTTCATATAAAGATTATATGATAATAAGTTTTTGTCCACTTGCTGAAATTTGAAATTATGTAAATACATTGCAATAGTATTTATTTCGAGTATTGAGGGATAATCACAATAACATTGCTAAAAGCAACGCGGCAACCCTATTCGAAATGTTGTCACCAACATTGAAAACAGTGTTCTAATCACGATGTTCGGCGGCTATTTGGGTGTCCCGATCGAAATGGCACATCTCTCAAAATGTAAATAACAATCCTTAAAGCAACGCGGCAACCCTATTCAAAATGTTGTCAACAATATTGAAAACAGTGTTCTAATCACGATGTTCGGCGGCTATTTGGGTGTCCCGATCAAAATGGCACATCTCTCAAAATGTATGCTATAGTTGCGTGCTCCGGGCGCGATCGGTGGTCACGTTCATTTTAACAGTGTTTCAATCGTTACATTGTTTTGAGAACGTTTTATCGATATGTTAAGTGTAAAGGGAATTAGGACAGCTATTTATTATTGTTGAAACGCCACAAGAGAAGTGGCTGTCCGAATTTTTACAAGTTTTATAGCTCACAGGGACCTTTTTTATGTAATGATTTCGCCGAAATAATGCTACATTATGAGTATCATCGACCAGTAATTTAAAAACATTAAACAATGTCTGTTATATATTACTTCATTCAAAAATGAAATAGCTCCTTAAAAAAACTGTGCAGATTTTTTTTCGAAATTTGAAATCGCCAACAATACCTTGTTGCTGTCACTTAAAATCTGCTACTTCTTTCTTCCAAAGAATTAAAGGCGAGCTTTTTATCCATTTGCCGCTTCTTCACGCACCATTCCCAGCAATAAATTCGCGGCGAACGCAAATAAACACCTCGCCATTGTGCGATGCTATCGGCGCACGCGCATTGGCGTCCTTTATATGGTTAGTATGGAACCAGAATTGGGACGTACGAAGAAAAATGTGCTTGTAATGGAAAGTAATAAGTGACTATTGTGTATCTGAAGCCTTTTTAAAGCAGAAATCAAATTAAAAAAGTATTCATCAAAATCTTTATATTTTTTTATGTATCTGTCACTCTTTTTGCTGTCGGTTATTTTAGATACTTAATATGAATAAAAATTGAAAAATAACTTTATTTTATTAAGGTATACCTATTTATTTACATTATTTTTATAATAGTAGCACATAATCATAATCGAAATATTTGAACAAATGTCAAACATTGTGTAGAATTGACAGCTGTATCACCTAGCAAGCGAGCATTTTACGTGTCATTTTTTTTTCTTTAAAACGACACAACATAGCAAAGTGAGCTACCAACTCAACAAGTGTTGTGTATAGAGACAAAGTAATTAAGACAGACAATTAACAGCACGGAGTCCTGCTAACGGTATGCTGCCTCCGTACGACCCGTGGTGGCCAGGGCCGGACTAGATTGGCCATTTATGTTGGGGTACAAAAAGATAATATAAATTAGGAAAAATAAATTAAAGTCTTGTTTTTTTATTCCAAACCGAATATTGTGAACAATCTTGACATTCCTTTTTATCGAAATTATTAATTTAAAATAAGACTCAAAAAAGAACTTGACAATTTTAGGAAAAATATGTAAATGTTAATAAAGGAGAAAATTATTTTAAAAAATTGCTAAGTGCGTGTCGCGGCTCAACCGGGTGTAGATTAGGTACCGTAGAGGCCCGTCTCGTCCCGTCGTAATTTAGCACGTAAAGCATGACCTATCAAATCCACGACATTACATATGTCGTTAGCGAGCAAAGCTTTTCGAAAATCAAAGCGGCTTCACTTTGGCATCGTTGCTATATTAAAAACGCAATCAAACTGTAGGTCGCGATAATCCCTGTTTCAATGTCTTTTAATGAAGCTTTTCAGTAAAAAGAGAATTGAGCCTTATCTATATAGCTTACAAAAGCTTTAAAAGTATAAAAAAAAATTGAGCATCAGATATATATGACATAGCTGCTTTTGTACTGCCACACCCTAAGCCCGGAACTGTCATCTCTTCTTATTGGCAGTTCCATCACGTATGCACACCTTATAGGCCGATGAAGGTGTGCGGACGACATACCTGCTCCTGCGCAGGATTATAGTCGTCTTTGTTATTCGTTATGTGGCCATACCATAGCGTTATTGTTATAATGTAACGGATTTTGTACTGCTAATTTAATTTCTTTTCTGATGCGAACAGCTAAGGAACTCATGACGAATTGCATGCTAACAGTAATCCTTCGTTCCGCTAAGCGAAAGATTATGACCTGGATCTCTATAAGTAAAGAGTGAATAGCTTTTCAATAGGCAGATATGAAGTACCCTAGACCGTGTCCACACCTTACACCAAACATGTGTGACTTAAAAAATACTTAATTAGAAATAAATATATTTTTAATTAGGATTATCTTACTTATAATAAAGCGGTAAGGATCAGCACAGTACATACCTGTGCGTTCTAAACCAGCAGTAGGTTCTATCAAAAAACGGAGACATTGATGATAATGATAACAATGTGTATGTTATTCGTTTAGACTGTTACATGAAGACGAGAAGATTTCTTTGGGAATTAAGGTAATAGTATTCTGTTCAGTTGATAATTCCACTGACGATTTGACAATAAGCACATCCATCTAAAGACCCGGTATGTTCAAAATATAAGCATATTAAAAACCCTAACATATTCCACCCATAAAACTTTCAAGTCGCTAAATTACTATTTTTTTGTTCAGTAAATAAATAAAGAACATATCTGCTTCTTGTCCTATAAAACAACAACAATGCAACGTTGTAGAACACCGACGTCCTTGTTATACAACCAGCAGCTGTGTAAAAGTGCTATAAACCTTATAGTCGAAGTCATAAAGGTCATATTAATACATGTAAACTGAAACAACGCAAGCACTTCCAGTTTTAAGATTAGGGGAGACTTGACTGTCTTGGAAGTACTACGAAATGTGTAGAGTCGCCATAAACTATTTTACTTATACTTTTAGGCCCACTTGCGCACGTCCGTATTAGCTATTCCCGTCTTGTTAAAGGCCTATTATCTGAGTTGGAAGCCCACTTGCACAAGTCTGGATTAGCTGATCCGGAAGATCTGCAAGTGGGCCTTAGATGCCAATCCAGCTTCATCAATTCTTCAAGAGATAAATAATTTACTTACGTATGTTGAAGACATAGATAATTCAGCAACTTACCTAAACACAAAATAGATACAATTAGGAAAATATCACAATAAGTAACTAGTTAAGTTAAAGGTAAATAAAGTATGCGTTGTTTGCATTTTAATCATAATTACATGACAGCGTACTTCAACAATCCTTTACCAATAAACAACGATACATAGATTACCCACTTGTACATGTAGTCCAAAATATAATGTTAAATAACTACATGTAGTGTATCCTTAGATACTCTAAATGCACTCATAGATAAGCAATTTATGTGTATATATAAAACTTTTTGCACTCAGTTTATCGTAGGTACAAATGTCAGACTTAATGCCAAAAATATTATCTACCAGTCAACCATAGGTACAAGCTGAAAATACAGACGGTACAAGAAATTGTAAATTAGAAAAATGATGGCACTGAAGAAGAACTTATGCAAAACAAAGAAAAAAACAGTCAATAATCAATCAATTAATACAATCTAGAATCCCCACAAGTGAAGACTCCATGCATGTTTCTGTTCCATGAAACCAGAGTATTAGTCCTTACGATAAAGTGGTTGCATTGTAGAGCCAGACAACAGACAGACAGACACTGGCTGGCGACGGATTTTTGTTTTGTAGCACAAGTACTTACAAGTAGTAAACTTATATTTTAATAATAAACATGGTATAAAAACTTGTTCAAAATAGGCAGATGCTGAAACACGAATGCTCATATTAAATCACCGTTTATAGATTAAAGATTTGACAGTTGTAATGACACGAGTGGAGATGGCATGAACCTAACCTTTGTCAGGTAGAGAGCTACTTTTGTTACCTCATCATATATTTTTTTTTATACAGGGTGTCCGGGTTTCGACTAGTGATAATTTAAGGGCATCTTATTTATCAATTTCTAAAGACAAAATCCTAATAAAAAAAAAATATTGACTATTTTGTAAATTGCATTTTTAATTTGATTTTAATTTTATTAATATTTTTTATAAACAATTTTTTTCCTTTATGACGGTTAATAATTTTGAATAGATCTTTATTTCACTTGATTGCCTTCCAAATGAATCATTTTAAAAACTTTTACGACTTCCAGATCCATAGAATTGATTTTTTTTTTTAAATAAAATGGCTGCCATTTCGAGAGGGGGCGAGTTAGACCCCCAATATGAGGGTTTTTTGTTGATAACATTTGATGATCTAATAGCCCATAAATTATCGCCAGTCGAAACCCCGACACACTCTATATAACTACCCATATCAACATTATTTAAGAAAAATTTTGTGGAATATCTTCGGTAGTTTTGACGACTTTGTTTTGCAAAGAAACATAAAAATATTCGCAGACGGTCTGTAGGTCATTTACTCAGTTTCTATCACTTGCAAAAATAGACTTTCTCAAACTGAAAACATAATAAATTATCTTGGAATAGACATGGCTGACAATTTCGCACTCACAAATCACGAGTAGTCAATATTAGACGCCCACTGGGGACCTTATTATATTTCTTGAGCAGAAGTGATTCATAGTATATTTCAGTATATTTGAAGCACGTGTTTTTGGTTTTTATTAATATCTAAGTACTTTCATGAATAAATAAAGATCTCAAGATTTTGATAGTAAGCTTAATTACCTGCAATTACAAAACATAAGATTAAAATTCAAATTTAAATAAACATGCAGTAACGGGCTCTGACTTGATTGCAGTTTACATTTATTTTTCATCAGGTACTTTTAAACCAACTTCTTTAGAGGTTTATGTTTATTACATTTTTGATTAAGATCATTTCTGAAGATAATATTTAATTGTAGTATAGTACCTGGGTGTTTTTCTTTATTAGCTTTTTAAATCTTTTTATTCGTATGTCAAAGTATTTTGGGTTCCGGATAAAAAGCTTGAATATATCTCAGTATTCCTCAAGCACCAAAATTTTGAGATCGATCTTCGAAAATTTTATTCTTTTACACACAGTACTATCGTCTTTAACTGAAGTTCCCAGGACTGGCCAGTCCAAACCCAGAGTCAACGACTCTCGACCGGAAGCCTCGATAATATTACCAACCAACAAGAATATAGATGATTGACTGCAGTAAGACGTTTCTGCCCTCTCCGTCGCACTAACCGCACTACTCGTAGTTCAGAAAAGGATAGTAGATCGTCAATAAATGCATTTCACGTACGAGGAAGCGCTGACAATTTCTGACGCTGGCACAGAAATATTAATCAAGTGTGGATAGAATTTGAAGATTTGGTTTCTATTATTATGTTCTATTATGTGTCGACGATTATTATTATGGTATCCTTTTCGTAACGGCCGCATATAGTATGACATACAAGGCGGTTTTGATTTGAATGGACACCGTCGTCCGTTTTAAACGCTTGTATGTTCAGTGACATTTTACGGTCTTCATCATTTAGGACTTCAGCAACAGTTTATTTACTTGCCGATACATTTACAATTTGATTGCTCTTGAAACCTTTAACGACTTCCCTAAGTTTGCCACACACGAACTTTGTCGCTGAGGCCGTTTAGCTATTCCAACAATATTTTCTTTATCGTATTTTAGCGGGTTCGAACAATACTAGTTTTTTTTATTTTATTTCAGCTACTGTGTCCAATCCGACGAGATCAACTAAGTACACAAGAGATATTATAGTGCACAAGTATGGGCGCAATACAAAGTGCACTCCCTGTTTCATCACTCTCGTAGCTCGGCATCATGGACAATGAATGAACATATTATGTGCGGAAAGAGATCAGGCACAAGACCAACGGCAATGGCTTACCGTGCTTTCCGAGGGTACGTATTAACACCACTAACTTTCGAACTCCGAAGCTGTTTCGGTGTTATTTCAAGACAGAAATATAAAGAAACGAATTTACCTAGGTCCAACACGGGTTTCGAACCCGAAACGTCGTAGTTAGAAGCCAACGTGCTGATCACTAGAGCAACGAGGCAGTCAAGGCACCTCAGTAAGTAGAATAAGCAGCATGTCAGGTTTTCCATGTGAACTACAAAAATAGCTTTCATTACGTAGGGAATAGAGGCGGTCTCGAGGTCAAAGTGGGGTAACCTGCCGTGCGGGCGTGTGTAGAACCACCGGTCGTTGGAACCCCAAAGTTCATGGAGTGGACAACCAATCTCTATCATAAATATCTTCAATAACTGAATTCCAAGTTCAATTGAAACCTGTCGACGTGTTTAATCATAACTGTATTTAATTGTGCTTCGAAGGCTTTCAGGCTCGTCCAGGCTTCATTATGCAGTTGTGTTATGTCAGCGCTAATAAACGACCGGTGAGGAGACCGGCGGCTCGTGTGCGCTGTTTTATGGCTGATGGAGTGACCATGAGATAGAGGTTATGCAGGAGACTGTAGAACGAGTTTCATTCCTTAAAAAAGAATTAGTATATTTAGATTTTGCGGAGTGTGCGTTTGACTTTGAGCACCTTGTAACGATATGTAAAAGTTGATGTTGATATGGATGGCATCAACATGTTGACATGCAAAGCGCGATGATCGAGTGTACAGCGACTAATAATTTACGCATGTTTGTTGTTGTTACGCACGCTGGAGATTGCAGAAGGCCATGTGACTAGGCGGATGGCCAACTTTACCCATAATTTACCCATTACATAGTCTCTCAAATCGCTGGTAACTATGTGACGAAGAATCCCACATTTATTTATGGTCGTAACAGCATTTACTTGTGCTGTGAACAACACCACGTCTGTGTGGTATATGTTTCCACTGACAATGGCATAGCTATTATCTTGCCTTGCCCCTACACCTGCGATCCTTACGCCAATAATAATGCTCTGTTAGTCGCTGAGTATTGGTCCTCAAAAATATAACACGAAAAGAAGAAGAGATGAGCAGATCCATGAAGCTAGGGCAGCTTTAAGTATTCATCACCATCTTCACTATCTATTGCCCCTAGCGGGATTTCAACCTACGACCACTTGTTTTTTTGTCCTTAGCCTGGTCTGGTGGTCACTCTACACAGCCAATGCGCAAGCGCATCCCGCCGATAAATAACGTTAACGCAGCGCATCGGCTGTCAATTGACGCCCATTCGTACGAAGATTGACCATAAGTCGCGCCTCCCAGTAATAATCACTTAGCGAACTTCGATTTTCTTTTATTTTCATATAATGAAGTCGTAAATGTATTTCTTTACTGCTTTTTAAATCTACTGCTTATGTTTTATGCCGATTTATTGTTTTTGTTTCATCGGACTTTGTAAAGAGTTATATAAAGGTGTTCGATTGTTGATTATGTTGATAGTTCAATACATTGCATAGCAATTATTCCCTACAGACGTCTAAAAACTAATTTTTTACTATTTGTCTGATTGTAGATTATAAAACTTCTTCTTCTTTTGTACCTTTTTCCATTATTTGGGGCCGGCCCTCCTCGATTTTATTCGCCAAGTTGGTCGAACCTTGGTTGTCCGTTCTTTCAACTAGGCCTGTTTAACGTTCTTTTATATTGTGGATGATGAGTGTATGCTGTCTATACCCTTTCCAGCCGGTTGCTGACGGTGTTCTGTCACACTTTTAATAAGCATCACTACGGACAATAATTTTCTAAGTTTCGATCCAAAACTGTAAATCATTTCATACAAAATAAATTTGGCGTTGGTCGATCAAAGCTGTCTCAGGCCATAAAAATCAGGTCCTAGCCAAATCTCCTCTGTAAGACAATGTCATAAACCCTGTCGGCGACTTTAATTGAAATTTATTGCGTCTCGAACGCGATTCGGAACTAAAATGACACTTGTTGCCCACGCGCACCCACGCGACTTTCAATCTTGCAGTTAGTTTTATAAAGTTAGATTTAGTACGGTGCAGTTTCAATTTAGCGTTCCGTATCACAGTGTTATCTGGACAATCGAAGATAATGCACTCATGTGATTTGAGACAATGGGACCGTTTTGTCCCATTGAGTTAGGTGTAGGGAGCGATTTGGTTTAATACGGCTTAACTAGTGATTGGGAGCGGGTTCACTTGACCTGTTTAGCCATCATTCATTTTCATGAGCAGTTTGTTTGTTCGGAGCTAATCGGATTGATTCAGTTGAATCCAATTTAGAATGCAGTAGTGCAGTTAGAGTCAAATCGTGATTGTTAATAGGATTATTCTCCAGAACTATAACGAGTTCTAACACAGGATTTTTAAACTGATAAGAAAAGCTGTCACAAAACGAATCAATAATATGGATTCAGCTAATTTGGTATCTTAACGTGACCATGATGATAGACTTAGCTTAAAAAAGCATTAGTTAAAAACGTAATGTCCCATTTTCTATAAGTACGTCATGAGAAACATTCGTGACGTGAAAACTATTAAGCCATTTGGGCCCTTGATGACTCCAAGATACCAGACCAACCTTTACTGGCACCGACAATGGTTACTGGTACTTAAACAGTTACACACTTATGGATAATGGGTTTTTGGAAACGTTAAGGTCTGTTAGATTAAGTTGAATTCTCCAACGAACTTAACCGTACATTAGGAATTACATATACACGGCATTAGGAGTAAATTCTAAAGAAATTTAATATTTGATCCTTATCATTTATTTCAAGTCCCCTTTGACAACATTAAGGGGACTTTACATTCAATTATGCGTAAACACTGTTGCTAAAACTTCAATTATAAATTATCATCTTGGTAACCAGTTGGTAACCAGTAATGGATAACTAACTGTCATTGGAAGTGTCAGTTCAAAGCTGTGCTGTGTTTAGGTTTTGTCATTGTACGGACTAGTTTAATTCGTCTAGTTTCATCAAAACCCTTTAGTTCCCAGCACGAGTATGTAGTAGGTAGTAATAACAAATATATAAATGATTGTCGATTTGCAAACGTTATTACCAAAAGGTGATCATTTAATTAGAAAATATTCATTAACGATGTATGTCTTTAAGATAACGTTAAAAAAAATGTAAAACTTATGGAGCACATTAACACATTCTTAGTAAATCTTATCTGTTCACGGTAATCGACGACAGGTCGACAATGAAATGATAAAACAACAATGCAAAACACGTAAGATTTTATTATTTTAAAATTTTATCAATTTATTCCCTGGGCAAATTCTTAATGTCTCTTCATTGCTAACGATTCTTAAATGTCGTAAAGTTAAGATACTTAAATAGTCGCATCATTATGCTTTATTCAAAACTAATTAAAGGAGCTTCTTGTAGTCATTCTTATTGATAAACAGAGAAACAACAAGCAAATTGCATTTCTAACACATTCTAGTAAACAAGACACACGTTATCTCCTTTAATTTATTAATGAATAATGACTCAACAAAGCCAAGTTAATATGTCAGTCGTACGATAGTTCGCACGTCTATCGTTTCCGCCTTATCGTGTGCAACGTGGTAGGAAGTCTTGATGTACCGGCGGATATGGCACCCTGCTAACCCGCCAATACCTAACACCGATAGCTGATTCTCATATAGCATATAAAACAACGGACCTAGAATGGCACCTTGGAGTACCTCAACTGTAATCAAGCGCATTGCCAGAGTTTTAATCGATCCAGTGCTTGCAGTGAATAATGATGGCTGTTACATGGAACGTCCGTTATAATTAAGTTATTTATTTTACATTAAAATATTTACAGACCTCTAGCTAGTACATTGGGGAAGCCTGGTGTTATAGAAAAATATAGCAATAATTGTATAGTTTTTTAATATTTTTAACACTCACAGAGCTTTTCCCATTTATATAAGTTTCAAATAATTTTGGTTTCTTATTTGAAACTTGTAGCAATAATTATGTTAATTTGGTAAAATATACTTTATTCATTTCAAAGACAGATTCTCTTTTAGATTGAAGATATACGCTACCAACACAAAGCTATAGTCGTCTATGTAATGTTATTGACACTTTGAAATTTTACTAACTCAAAAATGAATAACACAATTAAGTAATTATTGTTAAAGACACTTTGCAATAAGTACGTACTAAAAGTTGCAACACTTAAAGTTTTAGCAACAAGGAAGAGCATAATGGCATGCAGCTAAGTATGTCATAACGTGAAATGGCCTTATATGGCATGCAAACCACGGGTCCCAGGTATCGGCTGAATAAAAACTAATGTTACAAACATCTTCGTACATACAAATCGCCCGATCACCGTTCATCAATTCAAGGAAATTCATTGAACTTGTAAAATTTGCATTGGGACTAGATTTGTCGTAGGCAAATGATACCGTCTACAGAGAAAATAAAAAGAGAAAATAAGTAAATAGCTAGAAATGTGTATTTAATACGGATTGGCTTTGGTGAAAGATTCCTTAACGTGAATAAAACAAGTTAATCAAAATAAAAAGTATTTTCATTGCCAATTTTAATTTGACCTTTATTACTATTACTAGCACCAGGTTTAAACAAAGACTAAATATTAGCGGACCAATCAGAAAAACGTTTTACACGAAATTGTCATTCATTCTAACTTGTCTGCTAATATTTAGTGGTACTATGTTTTTTTGATATAAGGCCGAAAGTATTTTACCCCGTGGTCGAATCGTATTAAAAAGTAATTCGAATTTAGAATTGTATCACTTTTTTCGGGATGAAAATAGATCGCTCCAAAAATAGCACTTTTAATATCCGTCCGAGAAATACAGACATGTTACCAAAGATACATAAATATATTCTTTAAGTACAGACACGTAAGGTGTTAATTTGCATAATATTTATGGAAACAATTTCAGATAGTTTTGTAGTTAGTACAGCAAAAGGCGAAGGAACGCACTGGCCACATCGAATGCCGACCAAAATAGATCGAACGCGACAATGGAAGAACGCACAGCAAATAAAAAGAAATCAATTTTGAAATTCGAAGCACGCGATTGATGTTCAATTATTTTTAAGGCCGCGCAAAATAGTCCTAGAGAATTTTAAAAAGAAACTATTCGTAAAGGTGCCAACGAGGTGTGTTCTCTTTGAGAGTATCTAAAACTAGATGATTTGTTAGTAATTAGTCATGTTCATGAAAATAAAACTGATTGCGATCGGCGATTCACTCACTATCACTACTACCGAGAATTTAGCCATAACCCATGACCGCGAGTGCGGCGCCGTAGAAAAATATTGCGTTTATTGTCCAATAAAGTGTTGAAATAGACTGTTTATTGGGCAAAGAACAGCTAGACGGCACCAGTGGCTTGGCAGTCAGAGTGAAAACTACTACTCTTCTTTTGGCCCGATTCAGAAGATAAAATTTATTGTCAAAAGTTAACTTCACACACCATTTAAAATATTAAAAATCAATAATATACTCAGAAAGATGATAAAAATAATGATAAGTAAGCGGAGAGAAAATAGTTAATCTTAATCTCAATAATAATAAAAAAATTGCCTCTGTGGTGTAGATAATTAGGGAAATAGTAAAGTACAAAGAAGACATTAATTAAAATATATGAGTACTAGCAGTTCCCCTCGACTTCGCCTGCGCCAAAAATCGGATTTGCGTACACACAGACAGAGTTACTAAGGATTAGGATATATACTTTGTAGGTATTTCCTTGTATTTTAATCTCCTCCTAGCCGAATTTCGATTACGGCGGCCTGTCTCAACAGAGATTAGCCAACTGCGCGGGACATATTATAGTGCACAAGTGTTTGCGCAATACACAGGTGCACTCTCTGTTCCTTCACTCTCATGATTCGGTGAGACGGTAGTCCGACACCGTAGAGAGATCAGGCTATGTATTTTATATCGTAATCAAGATCAACTTTCTCACTGAACTCATATCTCAAAATATTAATATTACATTCATTCAACAAAGAACGTATTTTGAGAGATTGTTTATCTATTTTGAAACGTGTTTTATTATTGTCTGTGACTTTGTGATGACTTTTACACATACATATTCAAGATTTATTCATCCGGATATTATGAAGCATATAAAACTATTATTATAACCACGGAAATATGTTTTTAGTCATTGATCTTTTTGCTAAACTTTTCTTCTATCTACAAACTGAGTAGATAGATGTAAATCTTAACTAAATGATTTAATCCATATGTTTGAAAATATATAGCATGTTAAAAGGTGTGCAGTGTATTAAGTTTAAGAATATAAGAATAGTAAAGAAAAGTATATAAGAATAGAAGAAAAAATCTACAACACTGTAATCTAATAGCACAGACTGGCACAATTAATCCAAGCTGTATAAATGAAAAGGAATAACATAGATAAAGGAACATAGATCGTCATGTACCTATGTCATTAGAATTTGAAAATATGAATATGGATGATAATGATTAACATTAGTAGTAGTAGCTACTGCCAAATAAAATTATTAGCCTTACTTGGATGAGAACCATCATGTCAGTATAAGTATTACTGAACATTGCATAATCTGCTTGCAAGCTACATTAATATAATTATGCTCACACCCGGATACATCTCATTGAACTCAATTAAATCAAAAGCTTGTCTTCAATGTGTGAATATAATCAAACAGATTTCATGATTCTTAGTCCTTTAATGAGAGATATGCCGGATTCAATTGGGCAGAACAATGTTAAAAGTTAAGTATATCCTGGTATTCTTATGTCTTAAAGTTTAACATTGTGAGGTCAGCACCATAAAGCTATGACTCTAGACGTAAATAAAGATACCTAAAGCATAAAGATGCTGTTTTTGAAGTCAGTTATAATCTGGTCCAATAGCTTTAAAGATTACCACAGCTTCAAATAATTTAACAAATATATTATCTAGTCCAAGCAAACATTTGATCTATGTCGATAGTCTTAACACCTCAACTCCATCTGGTGTTTTACTAAATCATAAACATCCAGCTTATAACCCGTGCCACATATTAACAGAGGAAGCAAAGTTATTAGTAAACTAACCTTAATAGTGAGGGGCAACGAACGACTAGTGTTGTCCTAGTAATCAGTTTTTTGGTCGTCATCTGTCGACGCGTCGTTAATCATTGAGTTTGGCGCTAATGTAGGTGATGATTGGGATATGTATGTTTTTGTTTTCATCCTACGCCTTGACAGTTACCTAGTTTTGCTGAAGACGAATTAATTTTACTGAAGGCCATGCGCTGCCTGGTTTGGCCAACAGAGGCTCAATTCTTTTTTTTTAATAAATAGGAACTAAAAGAGTACTTAAAATGTGTATGACATTTTCGATACACACAATACAACTTAGTTATTGCATATTTGATTGTTACATAACTCGTTTACAATTTTAATTAATTTCATTGTCTTTTTACGAATTCAATTTTTCTTCTTACCTACCAGTCTTTTGAACTATATTTTTTATATCAACGTCCATACGGCAAGATTTCTAAGTGTTATTTTACGTCATAATTTTTTGGCTATCAATTTTCTTTTAGTGACAAATTTTGCTTCAGTTTCAACCAAAATGAAATCTCCGAAAACAAAATCCCTAAAATTAAGACGTCTGTTCCTGAGCCCCGTCCAGAATGTTTTTGCACTGGCAACACGTGCAACACACGGGGTTTAGGAAACACGACCCTTAAGAGACGTGGAGTCGCTTCTAAAACATTTGTTTTATTCTATTATTTGAGTGATGGACATTTCAATGTTTCTGAACTTTCTGAGGCTGGGTAGTAAATGTATGAAACCTAATTAATGTTAAAGTTTTTTTTTCATTATGTTACCCTAACTTTCATATTGTGACAGATAGGTTACATGATACATAATATACAGACAAACATTTCAAATTAGCCGTCTCATATTTATCAGTGGGATAATCGTATTAATTTTTAATAGTAAGGCGGTTTAGTTATTTTTAATAAGAAAGGTTATAAAATTAATAATAATCAATTGCTAAGCTAACTGTACACCTCAGTATGTTTAATACTAACCCATAGAGTACCCGTTAATCAAGTTATAAATATCTGTGGCAACTGTAATTTTGCATACCAAAAATAAGTGGGTAATTAGTGATAACTATGTAAACTGCTTTGATAAATAAACTAACCATTTTTGAACTTAGTCATCGCGATATTATAAGCCGACAAAGCGACTGTATAAACTAACATAGTTAAAATAATTGACTTTTAACTGCTTTGCGGTTAATTTAAGCTTATCTAGTGTCTACTGAGATGTCTAATGAGAGTCGGCGACTTTTGTAGACAGAGCTATTAAAAGTGTAGATAGATAAACAGTATTTTGAAAAACATGTGTGACATAATATGTTTTGCCGATAATGAAGTAATTATTTACGAAAATATCCTTAACAATGTTTTGACCTGTTATTATGTATACTGACAAAGTATATACAGACTTATTTGATTTGAGTCCTTATTGCAATGACATAACAATACGTTTGCTTTAATTACTTGTGACTGTTATGTCATCAGTTGCTTTATTTATTGACACATTCACTGATTGACTGAATAGTACAATACAGGAATTCATTTATGACGACAATGCAAAATATCAAGCATTTTTTCTATTTACTAACTTACTAGGTACAGTATGTTTATCCAGTATATAATGATCATTTATTTACTTAAATAACTTAAAATAAAAACTATCATCAACTTTTATTCAGGTAACTATTACCACCGTGATAGGTACTACATTTAAACTAAATAAAAATGTTCTAGCACACTCGACTCCACTACCGCCGCTGTCCGAAAAGCAACAAAAACACATTGTTTGCCACGTGTGCGCGCGCACCGAATGCTAAAAGGGACGAGGTTCGAGCCCCGGGCAACACAATGGACCCAGAGTGTAGTTCGCTCATTTGGCAGTGGACTACACTAATTGCTTTTTACAATCACTTGAACACTATGAGGCAAACGCATTATGATTGGGACATGTGGTTCCAAGTCATTCTCCATAAAAAACTTTGGGCTGTGCCTTCGCTTCGTCCTAATGTAATAGTTCCCGCCAAAAAGTAAAAATCAATCATTGGAGTGGAGATGTAATTGACTTGTGGTTTTTCCCGGATTCGATTTTCGGTTCAAGTTGTTCTTAGCTGTATTCGGCATGTAACACTCAATGCAAGGATGTTCATTATTTACTTTGATTTATTTAATCCCCAGTGGTTTAGGTGAGTTTAGGTTGTAAATTAAGGTATTTTAAAGGCCAACAAATTAACTTGTTACAATAAATTAAACATTCCTCAAAAAAGTTGCACAAAGTAAAATATGGAAAAGCATTAAGATTTTTTTTTAGTCCAAAGCATAAATAAGGGTACAAAACTAAAAATTTAATTAACGAAACTGATAATTGTTAGTGCCAAGATAAACTATCGAACTTACAACTAATTATAATAAGCCGCAATATGACTAACCTAGCGAATTTTATCTTCCTGCCATTATTCTAACTCGAGCACACATTTTTATGATTAATTCTAATCGCCAAAAACAATACCGAGAACCGTGACTCACGTCCAATATGAAACTAATTACGTTTTCATATTATCCCGCCGTTCTATATTTAATTATATCTTAAAATAAACACAAATCGTCTTACCAGATACACGGAATGTGCACAATTCACGTACTGGCATCCGCAAATACGTTGTCACAGATAACGAAATTCTGTCAGAACTGTCACAAAAATTCAATACACAAGCACAGGTTGATAACTGGGATGGTCGGGTCACGAAAACGCGGTGTAATCGTGGTCTGAAATGAATAATACGTCACGCACGACCTCGCGCTCCGACGCTCGGGAAACAACTGAATTGGACGCGGAGCTTTCAGCGAAGCTGCGCGTGCGCTCAGGGCGGCGCGTAGGGCAGTATACCCGTCTCGCTCTCGCGTCTCACTCGAGTCGTTTTCATCTCGCTCGCTCGCAATGTCTCGGTGGAAATGGGAAACGCAATGCGAGCGTTGCGTAACTCGGTGCACTAGATGATTTATTTGGTCGTTTGATAAATGATTTCTTTGCTTTCCGTTTGGTATTTATTTGTGCTTTTCTTTGAGTTTGACGTAACGGCAGCTTAGAATTGTACGGAAATTCTGGTGGTGATTTATGTGTTCCTATTTTCGATGATGAAGTGCATTGTTCACGGAAATTTTTATATTGTTTTTTATCATCTATAAATTGTGAATGTTGAACTTGAAAACATATTTGTGGTGGGAATTACAGTAAGATTATGTTTGCGATATTATTATACTAGTGGTTCCCCGCGACTGCGCCCGCAAGAGTTGGATTTTTCATATAAACTTTCATCCTCCATTTCACTCCCTTAAACTTTTTATATCGCGACAAAATGTAGCCTATGTCCTTTCCAGGGTCTCGAACTGTGTCCACACCAAATTTCATCTCAATCGGTTCAGTGGTTGTGTCAAGAGGTAACAGACAGACAGACAGACACACTTTCGCATTTATAATATTAGTATGGATTATAACGAAGGTTGTCTGGAAGAAATTGCTTTCAGCAATAAGACCGCCTAAATTGTACCATTCTCTATGAACATTTATGTAAATTGATACTGTGTGTGGTGTGCAATATAGAGTATCTATCTATATATCTATAACTAATACTTAATACGGATCTAATTAAATAAAAAACACTGCACGTTTTTTTCTGAGTTTATACAATGTTACAGAATTATGGAGTTCTGGGATTTTTTTAAGCTTTCAAAGTGGGTTTATTATTTGTTGTAAAAGTAAATCTGCTATTAACGTTCCTAGAATTTAAAAACTTCGTACATTACTAAATCAATTAATTAATTGGTTTCATTATTTATTTTATTGGTGTGTTTCTCAAAACAGTTTATTTTATTAATTATTACCAAATCATAATATCAAAACTACTTGTGAATAAAAATGTCTGAGAATAATACAGCCTATTTAAATATCACATACAAGCATCTAGAGTACAAATTACTGCAGTTCATATTACTGCTTCGTGGAAGATTCTCGAGTCTTCCGGCTTCCTGTTCCAAGGAAATGTTAAATGGCCATATAATAACCAGCTGCGGGAATATTAATGTTAATTATGTAACGTTTAATGTTATGTGGAATCACTCAAAAACCAGATCGATACTAAGGCCAGAAACTTGGAGACTATCGTAAGTTAACTAGGGCCGCCCTAGAATGTACCTTATTTAAAGGATTTAGTAGATTTTTGAGACAGAAATATTCTGAATACCGCAGGCATATCCGTCCGTATTTATATCAATGTTTGCGATCAATAACCCAAAATCAATCTACCTACTCCGATTTCTGAACATGTCTGACTATGTTAAATATATTTGAGCACACCCGTGGACACCCAAATTCACAGATTTATTGCCTTAATTATCAAATGTATCTTACTTACCTCAAACTTTCAAAAAAATGCTTTTATTATAAAATAACTAGCGGTCCCCCGCGACGGTCGCAAAAGTTAGATTTCCCATATAAATTTTCATTCCCAATTTCACCCCCTTAATGTTAACATATCGCGACAAAAAGTAGCGCTTTGTTCTCTCTAGGATCTCAAACTACATATACCTTTCAACCAAATCGGTACAACGAGACGATATAAGCGTGAAGAGTAACTGTTAGAAAACCTCCTTTGCACGTAGCAAAGACTTGTCTAGTTTTCGTAGATCTGACATTGTCATTAGGTAAAAAAGAGAAATAAATGTTTTTATGAACCAGATTACCAATACGTGGCGACCGTAAAAAATATAATTAGAAGTTCAGGAAGACCTGCAAAAAAATGGATAAATTGTTCTCAATGCGGAAGTCCGCGCGGCGGCTGTTTACTCGCTCTGCTAATAAGTTGGCGGAGTGCTTGGAAAAAACAAAAGAAGTCGACGGAGAGGACAAAAGAGATGTTTTGTTCCAATTGGTGCAACAGAATCACGACAATCTTTCGGAGATCAACCAACAAATTTTAGTAAAATGGTTCGAGATGGAAAACAAAGATGAAGAAAAATTTGAACAAGACGTAGATGAGACAGAAGAATATGAAATGAGGTGGATTCGACTAAAACATCAGTACAATAAGTTACAAGAAGAGGGCTCCATCGCACAGACTACTAACAGAGTTTCGA
This sequence comes from Pyrausta nigrata, assembly GCA_949316185.1. Lineage (NCBI taxonomy): Eukaryota > Metazoa > Arthropoda > Insecta > Lepidoptera > Crambidae > Pyrausta > Pyrausta nigrata. The sequence continues at coordinate 15,328,523 of OX438957.1, read as the reverse complement.
TAGGGGTGGCAATAACGAACCGGAAGTGCCTTCAGCGGCTTGTTTTATAGTCTCCGGAAAAGATTCACAGCATAAGCCTACTACTTATCGCGAAAATAAAGGCGAGTTTAAAGCCAGTGCTTGTGTTTGGTGTGAGAAAGTATCGCACGTCTCATCCGAATGCTTTAGAGCTCAGAAGATGACGTTGGATGAGCGCAAGGAGTTGCTGAGAAAAAAACGAGCTTGCTTTTGCTGTTTAAAGGTAGGCCATAGCGCGAATAGGTGTAGAACTCATCCTAAATGCTTAATATGCTCAAGAAGACATGTTACTTTGATGTGTAATAATAATATTGAGGCAGTCAAGTCTACTCCTTCGACAGCTGAGGTAGCCACTCTGTCGATGCAACCTCATGGTACTGTGCCTCAAAGGGCGAGTACCGTATTACTGCAAACTATTGTCGTTAATTTGATTCATAACAATAAGATTACGCCTGTTAGGGCGCTCATTGACACAGGGGCACAGAGGTCATTTATCGGAAAAGCCATGATTGACAAGCTTAACATTTCTCCTATTGGCTCTGAGCTATTGCAGCATAGTTTATTTGGGGGAGGTTATGACAAAAATGGAAACTCATAGGGTATTTTCTGTTCAAATAAGTAATAAAGAAAATACATATGGTCAGACGATAGAAGTGCTAGAACAGAAGTCGATATGTAATTTTCTGCCAAAATTGAAACACGGTACGGTAGAAGCAGATTTATTACAGAAGCGAGGTATCCTAATTAGTGATATGAGCAGTGATATAAAAGAGATAGGTATGTTATTAGGTGCGGATGTCGCTAGCTCATTGCTTACAGGTCAGGTAGTGCCCATTAATAAAAATTTGATAGCCGTGGAAACAAAATTAGGGTGGACGTTACAAGGCCCGATATCAACCGAATCTTGTAATGGCGTAACGGCCACAAACATTGTGAAAAGTTTCCACTGCGCCTCGTTTGATATTTCTGACATGTGGAGATTAGAAACTTTAGGTATACGAGATGCCCACGAAGCTAAAAAGGACGAGGTACTGCATTCCGAAGCATGGACGTTATTTGAGAGTACAGTCCGAATGAATGAAGAGAGAAGGTATGAAGTAAGGATCCCTTAGCTAGAAACGTCAGGCAGTTTACCGTCGAATTTTGACAATGCATTAAAACGCTTAAATTCGACTACGTCTAAGCTTAAGAAGTTCATGATCATTTAAGGAAGTATGAATGTGAGACGGCTGAGTTGTTAAGAGAGGCTTTTTATATGGATATTGTGTCGTTGTTGATAATATAGATAATATGAATAGGTTTATAGCAAAAGCGAAAAAATATAATGTTAGAAGGAAATTTTGATTTGAGATGGTTAAGTATTATCGAGGCAAATGCCGGAAATGTTTTTAAATTGATTCAACGTGAATATTTTGGAAATGATGAAAACTTTAAGAACTTAAGGTTAGAGGTGTTAAGAGATGATAATAATCTACTTCGAGTCAAGACTCGGTTGATATTCAGCGATGATGCGAGAGATTTTATAACTCCAATATTATTACCGAGTAAGCACGAGTTAGTAGGACGTTTAGTATTAGATCATCATCTACACTCTCTGCATGCAGGCAATCAGATACTTACCAACCGAACAGCGTTATTGGATTGTAGGAGTTAGACGCTTAGTTAAATCGGTGATACGTCAATGTGTCATTTGCAGGAGACATAATGAACCGACATGTACAGTTCCGCAGGCTCCACTTCCCGTAGATCGTACAAAATGTGGTAATGCTTTTGAAGTAACAGGTGTTGATTTGGCTGGTCCGTTAATCTTAAAGTCGGGTGAGAAATGCTGGGTAGTCTTGTTTACTTGCGCCACTTACAGAGCAGTTCACCTTGAACTTTGCACTTCTTTGTCCACTGAGGATTTCCTGTTAGCACTTAGGCGTTTCATAGCTAGAAGGGGAAATGTATCAACTCTTTGGAGCGACAACGGAACCAATTTTTGTGGAGCAAATCGGTTGTTAGAAAATATAGACTGGAAACAAGTGTCAGAGAAATCGGCGGTCCATAAGATTAACTGGAAGTTTATAGTTTCCCGCGCCCCGTGGTGGGGAGGGGTTTGGGAGCGGCTGTTTAGAGCATTGAAGGTCTTGCTGAGGCGCATGCTAGGCAAGGCGGCTGTGAGTAGGACTGAGTTAGAGACTCTACTATGCGAATGTGAGTCGGTTCTGAATTCCAGACCGCTCACTTACCTTAGTTAGGATTCAGACGGAGTTCAGGCCATTACACCCGCCATGTTCCTTCACAACAACGCACCACCGTCCATTCATCACAGTAGTGCAGTCGAGTACATGTTGAACAGCCGATTAAAATATATCCAGAAGATCAAAGCAGATTTTAAGACAAGGTTCCGGTATGAATATTTAGGTCTGCTAGTACAAGAAAAGCAAAGAGTGAAGTCAAGATGTTTAAAAGTTGGAGATGTGGTTCTCATTCAGAGTGATACAGAGCGCATTCATTGGCCGTTGGCGTTAGTAAAAGAGCTCATAACGGGAGCTGACGGAGAAGAGCGCGTAGCGCGTTTAAAGACGGCACGTGGAGAGTTGATGCGACCACTGCAGCGCCTGATACCTCTAGAGGTTCATTCCTCCTTAGCAGCGATGGATTTACCTGCAACGCGTTCCGGGTGAGTCGTGCGCGTTCCCGACCGCTTCCAATTTTAGTGCGGTGTAGTTTTAAATTGCATAGTTTATGTTGCGCAAGCGCAAGGGGGGGAGAGTGTTAGAAAACCTCCTTTGCACGTAGCAAAGACTTGTCTAGTTTTTGTAGATCTGACATTGTCATTAGGTAAAAAAGAGAAATAAATGTTTTTATGAACCAGAATCCCAATACGAACAGACAAACACACTCTTGTTTTTACAATATTCAAGTAAATTAGATTCCACTGCTGGGCCAAAGCCTCACCTCAACTATGAAGAGGTAGAGCCGTACATAATATCTGTGGCCGTACTCCACCACGCGGGCTCAGTACGGACTTACAAAATTATTATGGATTACTAAACCCAAAAAACAGTGTTACGTTTCTAGAGCACCTTACTCCTCATCAAAGAAGAACACATAAACACAAGCTCAATCGATGTAGCTTCACCTTTCATGCGCAAGAGTGCATCATACATACATTCACGCCATTCATAAGCGAGCCGCTAACTATAGCCAGCTTATAATAGATCCCATTCACGAATCGATCGCACCGATCTATGGAGTGGTGGACTGTATTAATAGTTTCCTTGTTTGATTCCTTGTGATTTGTGAATGGTTTTGAATGTTTTAAGAGTAAGTTCGATTTGTAAAGTTTTTGTACATGTTTGCTTAGTACTGCCTTAATCGGTTGCTTTCAAACTGCAGCAATAGTTTTCAGGAAATCAGTAAGAGTTTTCGAACTGAAGTCTAGAAAGCAATCATAGCTTTTAAATAATAAGAAACTGTCAAGTTTATGTCATCAGGTGTCATCGCTCTGGAATTGCAATTGTGATCGCGAAAGCTTTCAAATTAAGTTATACGCCGTGCATAAGACAAAATCACCACACAGTAGACAGTTACAAAATGTTATTTAGAGAGTTGTACAATTAGGCGGACTTATAGGCGACAATATTTTTCCTAGACATTCTTCGAGTAGAAGACAGTGTAAGAATTGAAAATGGGACAGTGCTCGAAACTTTTTAATGTAAAATGGGTGTAGAATGGGTGGTAATTGTAATTGTATGCTTTTACATATCAAATAGAACGCAGGCATGCTTTTTACAATTGCAGGCGCACCAAAAAAACATTTCTTTAACACCTAAAAGCTGAAATATTTAAAAAACTTAAAACCGTTAAGGAACTCCCAATCCGGGCAGACTATCAATCACTCCACACATAGTCCAGGGGCTAACTCAATGTGTATCCGTGATCTACGTCGCGTCGTTTCTTCCGGCCGTAAGCGCGCGGAAGCGATGTCATTTCAAAAAACCGGCCAAGTGCGAGTCGAACTCGCGCACGACGGGTTCTGTACAATTATCTATATACAACATTAGACACTATATTATGACTTTTTTCAGTTTTAACAAGCAACTACTTCATCTCAGTCACATAAAAGAATTTATTCTAAGGATTTTGTATTTAGTACCCACAATATTTCATAAATAGAAGGAGCGTCGGTGGCGCAGTTGCTAGCGGGTTGCCTCTCATGCGGAAGGTGCCAGTTTGATCCCACGTGCCGCCATGTACCAATGACTTTTTCTGAGTTATGTACATTAGTTGTTTCACTAACCGATGCTCTTACGGTGAGGGAAAACATCGTGAGGAAACCTGCACATTCAGGCGACTGAATGTGTAACCATGATCCAAAACTGATCAGGTTCCTCTAGTAACAGGGTCACGGAGGTCAGATGGCAGTCGCTCCATTGTAATTACCTGATCTGCCATAACCTGGATCATGGTCAGCGGACCCTGGGCCCTCGCATAAGAGAGCAAAACCGGGATAACGCTAGGAGGATGATGATGAATATTTCATAAATAGAGCATTAAATCGAATAATTGTCTTAAAAACCCCTAAGTCATTTTAAAAGACCTACTTAACAATATCTCACATGATAGAGGTAGACGACGAAAAAAAAACATCCCCACATAGCATGCGAAATATTTTCCAAATTTTTATTTTAGCAAAACCTCGGACAGACAGACAGACGGACATGACGAAACTATAAGGGTTCCTTGTCAGGACTACAGAACTCTTAAAAGCTACAGGAATTGGGATTTGAGATGTTGGTAATTGAGTGTCAGTATTTAGATTGGGGGGAGAGGTTAACGAATTTTTGGTTTGTAAACATATTGAAAAGTTTTGCTGCGTTTTCTCTGTTGTCTTGTATAATAATTTTAAAAGACATGGAAACTATTTTTAAGTTACTAAAAAAGTCAGTCATTTCGGCAGCAACACACACAATGAAGAATTTTCTTTATTTGTCCTTAACCTAAGTTTTGATGAATTCAAAATCTGGCTCACTGGCGTACTTACCAGTAAGTTCTTACAAAATTTAGTCTTAAGCAAGTCTGAAGTCGATTGTCGAATATACTTAACTAAACAATTTGCAAAGCAATTGTTTAAAAAATGTAAAAGTGAGTAAGTAAGTTTCAACAAACACACCAATTACCTAGCCCCAAACTAAGCGTGAGCTTGTACTATGGTGACTAGGATAACGGATAGAAATACTTAAATACATATAAACATCCATGACTTAGGTACAAATGCTCGTGATCCTTGCGGGATTCGAACCCGCAACCGCCTGGTTTAGAAGTCCGGTGCGCGAACGACTACACCAAGACGGTCGTTAAATCATAAAATAATAATTTTCTGACTCTCTTTGTAAAGCTTGACAGTTATTAACGGTGCTTATTCTCACGTTCTATTATTTAACTACATATTCTGCTTCTTGTTTGTATTCTACCGGTTTATCTTTACCTTAAACCGGGAGAAGTGCCAACTCAATCTTTATTTTATTAAACTGTTTTTTTTAAAGTACTATCGAGTAAACACGGGTCGTGATCGTAACCTTTACATGTTATCATAAACCACATTTCATCAAAGTGCGGTTTGTTTGCGGCGAGTGCAATATTTCGAGCGACGGAGCATAAACATGGCCAATATCAATGCGATGCGTGGCGCCACGCGCAGCCTTGCGCCCACGCATCGGCCGAAGATGTAAAGCTCGGTGGATATTTAAAAATATTTTTTACTAGCAATTTTCCGCGACGTCCGCGTCACCTACGCAAATGTTCACTGTCTACTCATATATATATATATATATATATATATAAACTTTTAATTCTCGTTTCCCCCTTATGTCAGGGTTCTAAACTATCTTAAGCTCAATTTTGACTACGGAATATATATTTCACGAGGGGCTTGCAAGAGGTTCAGCGAACAAAAAATATTAGAAATGGGGTTAATATATTATAGCTCTAGTCTAAAACGGTTCTATAAGAAACTATGGTGAGCGATGATCTGAGATGATTATAATATCTCGTAGTTAAAATTGAGCTTTAAACGAAAAATTTAAGAAAATTTTAAAAGTTAAATAAATCAAAACCGGTTAACAGAGAGACTCTCTTGCATGTATCAACTTAAATAGTTAAAGGCTTGAGTTTCAATATTGCGTCCATCTAGCGGTTTAAGTCTTCGTCACATGCGTATTGTTGTATTGTTCATCTATTACCTCATAATCTGCTGTCATCTCCGCTAAAATAAGCCCTATGCTTATCAGAATAAAGGTATACTAGTGCTTGCACCCGCAAATAATAAGATGTCGAAGAGAAATTGTATTGGACACTCAGAGAAAAGAACAATAGGACAATTTGACGGCTACATCATGGCAAACGAATTACGGGGCATAGAGGTACAGTTATTATTTAACTTTGAGAGCTGATCTGAGGAAGACACACTTTAAGTTATGGTCTCTAAAAAGCTACATATAACGTATTTTTATCTACTATACTATCTTTAACGACAAACATATTTGTGCGACAAGTTCGTGCGAGACCCTCCATGCGCTACGCAAGACGTGCGGGGGGCGAAGAAACGCCAATCACAAGCGATTGTAAAAGGAAATCCTCTTCGCAACATAATCTATCACCCACAGACGTGGCTCGCCCCCCGCACCTAGGTGATCGCAGGAAGGACGCGGCAAAACTCGTCAGACATAGCGCTTAATTTTAAAGCTGTCTCGATTATGATTTCAATAACAGCTTTCAAACCAAGACTGGGTTAAAAATGACAGCAATCAAACTAATGATTTGGTTTAATTAATATTTTTATTTATTTATATAATTTACAACTATCAGTACAGGAATTCGCAATAGCGAAGCAACTATTTATACTAAAACTGTATTCAACTTAAAATTTTATTAAATACGAGTTATAACCTGTAAGAAACCGTGAATAGCGCAGCTCTTGTGAATCCACTCAGATTACAACAAAATAGATCTAAATCCTCTGCTAAACTACAATTTATAAGTCGTTACTTGGATTTCAAACACATAAATAACAATTATACCTAAAATAAACGTAAAAGATCTCAATAAAATGTAATTTTCGACGTTAGCGATAACATACTTCTGTAAGTAATTTTACGAGGGTATTACTTTAATTTAAAAGAATGTAGTCAAAGTCAAAAATAATTTACGTATTTAGGACAGAAAATGCCACTTAACGTCAAAATCCAGTAATAGCTGTTACATTTCGCAATTACTGTAGAGTTATAATTTTAAGCAAACTCAAGCACGTAAAACTTCTGTTAAATTAACGTCGAGAAAAACCTTAATTTCTCGTTTTATGACATTCAATGAAAAATATGATTTCCATGGAGGGACTACATGTCTCAATGTTTTACGCCCTTAGCTCGGCATCGATAATTCGTATTATTATACCGGCTAGAGTCTAGAGCTAACCAAACGTTCTACTTGACTACTTGACGATGCCTGATAGCAAATAGCCCAGCCGTTCCTAGTAAGATTTTTATCTCACGGCAATTTGTATGCGAACGTCAGTTCAAATAATAATAGGCTGCGCATTGACATGATCGGTCGTCTGCGCAGGAGCACCGCCGAGGAGATTTGCAACGCGGAATAAATACGGATGAAAACTTTGATCTAGAGATGATAAATTGTTATTATTGCTATGTGATCAATAAAAAAATTTGATTGCAAGCACAAATCAATAAAGAAAAACACAAACCCAAATTAGGCAATCTACGACGTAAATTGTTAAATAGTAAACTGGAGAATATGAACTTGGCAAACCTTATCACTGTCTTCTTAAATATGATCAAAATTTCCGGATGTAAAGATAAGTACTTGTCATAAAAATAGAGTTCATTCACAAAAACACTAAAACATTTTAAAAGTAATTCGTTCTGGTCCTCAAAGCTATGAATAAAGGTATTGCATGGGCCTACGAGTATTTGTTCAGAAATTCAGAAAATGTATTCTTAAACGTCTTTCGTTTCGTCTTTCTTAAACGAATACTTTAACATGCAAAGGAAAGTTATTTTGGTTACCGTATTATAACCTAATATTAATAATTCAGTAGATTATTGAATTACGGCAGCGCTTGCCCGTTTAGTAAATACTTTATTGTCCTGATCATTTTACTTCCTTATTCGAGTGTTACGGAATATTGCATTACAATATCACATGCCCCTTGCATAACAATTTCTATTCTGAATTCGTTAAGTACACTTTCAACTCCAGTAACAAGACTAAAACCATTTCAGCTTCGAATACAAGACCAGAAATGGCCACCTAGCGTTTTAATACTATCAGTACCATGTCAAACTCCGCAAAGGCAGCATAAAGTGGGTTTAGGGATAATATATTAATAAAAGATTTGTCACATTAAGTATTTCTTTTTTATAAGTTTTTATTTATTTATTTAGAAGCTTTATTACACAATTTATTCAAATATTTAGCCTTGGAAATGGACTCTCAAAAATCTGTTTGTTCACCCTGTGAAAATTTATCATACGAGTAAAAGGTCTAACGTTAACTTCGTTTCTACTCTGATAGAACAAACTTTTACTATAGACCTACTTTAAAATCTAAAAATTATTTTCGCATAAAATACAACGGATCAGAAGTACAAATGATAACAAATGCAACAACTTTTATTATCATTCAACATTGGAATACAGATATCATTTTTTTTGGGATTTCGATGCTGGTCCCATAGTAAAAGTTGTTGTGTCAGACAACAGAATCACCCCCCGAAAGGAATATAAATACAGCAAATAAAATCAGACCCTTAACACAATTTTTGAAAATCGTAAGACAAGACGCGTATGCGAGTTAACTTTCACTCGTCTAGCAATTCGCATGACGTATTTTGTATTCAAAAACACAAAAAAATGTCAGGCGAGGAATTAAAAAACCAACCAAATGCGAGTCGGACTCGCGCGCGAAGGGTTCCGTACCATTAACTTAAAACATTAGACAGTATAGGCAAAAAAAGTATATCGATACCTTCAGGTTCAATTGTCGTATAAACCAAAACCGTACTTTTCAGGAGAGCCGAAAAACGTTTTACTTTTTAATTAAAAAATCATAACTTTTTTATTTCAGAAGTCATTAAAAAGTGTCCAAGATAAGACATTCTTGAAATTTTCCTATGAAAAAGTTTAAATACTGAAAACACGCCTATCTTCGTTAGTTTTAAAGTGTGCATGGATTTACGTCTTTAAAAAATACACTTGGTGGTTTATACGACCCACTATAATGGATCTAAAAATATCCCTTTACGTCGTATTGGAATTTTTAGTAAACATGAGATTGCAATTGCTGTCGTAAAGACCGATAGATGCAAATTTTTTGGTTTTTACAATAATTGATTAGAGCAATTAATTTAAATGTATTAATAAAACATTGCATAAAAATAATGTAATGTTGACAATAAAAAATGGAAAACCGCTCACATCATTCCCATTCACAAATCTGGCGATTTGAGTGACTGTGCTAACTACAGACCTATTAGCATTCTCTCTTGTTTTGCTAAAGTGTTCGAGTCGTTAATTTATGAGCACCTATACCATCACCTTAGTCCACATATTAAACCACAACAGCATCGCTTTGTTCGGGGTAAATCCACAGTCAGCAATCTTTTGGAATATAATGATTTTATTTGTAACGTACTTGACGGCCGTGGACAGGTTGATGCGATTTACACGGATTTTCAAAAAGCATTTGATAGAGTAAGCCACAAAGTTCTATTTTGCAAGCTTGAATCGATGGGCATTCACGGTTGTCTTCTTCGCTGGTTGAGATCCTACCTGTCGAACCGCAGTCAAATTGTTGCGATAAAGGGATATCAGTCGCAGCCGGTCCCGATTACATCTGGAGTCCCACAGGGATCGCATCTGGGTCCCCTCTTTTTTATCCTGTACATCAACGACCTTATCCCGAAGCTCAACAACTTGACATTACTATATGCGGATGACTTAAAGATATACACACAAGTAGATTCACTTCAGGACTGTCTGGACCTTCAAACGAATATTGATACACTACTGGAATGGTGCAGACAAAACGGTATGTCACTTAGTGTCGGAAAATGTTCTGTGGTGACCTTCACTCGCACCAAGAAACCTATAACTTATAAATATAATGTTGAAGGAGTACATCTTGAACGCAAACGGGCTGTCAGAGACCTAGGTGTTGTTTTTGACTCTGAATTGAGCTTCAGAGATCATTTCGATGTTTTAAGCAGAAAATGTGGTCAACTGTTAGGTTTCATATGTCGCATGTCCAGGGAATTTAAGTCGCACAAGAGCGCCATCCTCCTGTTTTGCTCTCTACTTCTGAGCCGTCTCGAGAACGCATCCATAATCTGGTCACCTCAGTACCATACGCACATCGATATAATAGAGGCGATACAGAGGCGTTTTGTTAGGGTACTAACGTATAGATTTGGGCTTAAACGCAAGTTGCTAACTTACGGAGATCGTCTGCAGTATTTTAAGCTTAACAGTCTTCGGAAGCGTCGCAAGGCGCATGACATATTTTACCTGCACAGGGTCCTAAGTGGGACAGTTTTCACAACGGCCTTATCAAAAATAAAAATACCAAAGCGTTCTTTTAGGATCCCCCGAACCTTTGAACTGCCCCTTAGCTCTAGCAACGCGTCATCTAACAGTGCCATGCATAGAATCTGTCGCGATTTTAATGATCTAACAACAGTCATCGATGAGGTACCTGACATCTACAACTTTTCTTTAAATAAATTCAAAACAGCTGTGACCAAATTGTTACCAGAGGAGCTGACCTAGATTTTTCTGTTTTGTGTAGCTGATCAAATTTCTCGTGATTGTTTTTTAATTTAATTTGTAATTCGTAATTAATCCATAAATAATTATCTAATTCATATTCATTCTATTTAATTTTAATCATATCTACTTTAATATTATATAATTTCTAATTTAATTTATTCTTTAACTCGATTAGCATGCTATGTACACTCGCTTTTGGAGCTGCAGCAAATCATTAAACTTTACCCTATATACCAATGTAATGTAACGGTTGTATCTCTGTTGTGTGTACCAAATAAAATAAAAAAATAATTAAAAAAACATATTTTATTGTTTTAAGAATGTATAGAAATATATTTGTTAGTGTGCCTACATTTATTTGATGTAGATAAAATAAAACTGCCTAAGTACGAAAATACCTTTCTTTTTTGTTTTTATCTCACAATTTCGCGGCTAAATTATGGCAAAACACTAAGAATTTTTAATTATTCTAACTAGAAAAAATCAACATTTTGGAACTCAAAACCCAAAACTAATTTAGTTCTTTTATGCAATTATGGCAACAAATTAGGACTTCTTTTCTGGTGCGAGGCTGCCGCCAGTAAAATTGATTTCGATTGGTTGTGATGCATGTAAGACTTTTAAACAGGGATGGAATTTGTAGTTTTTTGAGAAGTTCTATGGTGAATTTATCATTTGACAAGTAACCCAACTTCATTATTGCTAAAAGTAACCATTTGTGGAATAATTAAAAGTTTGAATACTTTTAAAAAAAGAGATTCAGTAGAAAGCATCTCCAAAACTTATAAATTTCTCTGTTGAGTACACTGTGGCTTGTTTTCTTTATTTAAAAGTCTTAAATTCATCACATTTAGTCGAAGTCGATAGACTTATACGCCCTGGCTTAAAAAATTATTGGTTTTTACATCTTTACAAAAATACCAAAAACAACACACTGGCTTTTACACTGTTTTTATGGAATTTGTTTAACTTTACGGCAATACTTTTTTGGGGTGTATAAACATTTTTTTTTGCGAATTTTAACATTTGGGATATACAGATCGATAGAGAAAAAAAGGATTTGGCCAAAATGGTTTATACGCCAATTGAACCTGAAGGTATCGATATATTTTTATTTTATTTATAATTTCTAAAGTATTTATCACAGGATACCCGAAACAATTTTAAATAAGAGTTTCCGTGCCTGTTTCTTTACGTGAGTGATTTGAAGTTTATAGGTCAAAGACTTTAGAAATTACAGGGGGGGGGGGGGACACCGTGTAAACGACTTTGGCGGGCTATATCTCGCAAATGGTAAAGCTGATAAAAAAGTGTTGTATGAAAACCCTACCTTATTTCATAGTCCTTTTCAACGATACCCCACTCAAGGGGGTGCACTTAAAAAAATAATTCACCCCCCCCCCCCCTTTACATGTATGGGGAGGTACCCTTAAAATAGGATAATTTTAATTTTTTGTATTTTTTAAAATGAGATCTATATGTGAAGTATCCTCGAACCAAGTAACATGCATATCAGTCCATAAACGTAGAAGATATTCTGCTGTGACAGACTAGGACGGACGGACTGAACGATCTTATAAGGGTTCCTTGTCGGACTACGGAACCCTAAAAATAAGGATTTTTAGATGACAAACGAAAATCAGTAAAAATCTGCACGCGAGTGATTTAAAAATAGAGCTTCCTGTATTCGTCCGGAAAGCGAAGGGCTTAGTTAAAAGTTTCGTTTTCAACCCCAGTAGGTACTAGTATTTATTCTGTGACCTCACTGAAAAACGGTCGATGAATTTTTAAGTGCAAAATTAAAGATTACAGACAAAGAAGATAAACACGTTAGTTGTTGTTTTACAGCGCCTACTTGACTTAAAGGCCTAGTTCGTAATTTGGAGGGACTTTGAATTTGATGTATGCTAGGTACCTAGCTAAAACAAACGCAGTGGCATTTATTTATAATCAACGCGCAATATTTACCATCTCATTACAATCAAATCAAATAAATCTCGAGCCACTCCAGCCCGCGTTTAGGCTGAAGGCCTATAAACGTCCCAAGTGAATCGATTTACCGATACGAGTATTGCTCATTTTATGACCGAAGCGAGTTTCGACTATCGAGTCGACTCGATACATCGTCTTGGAACTGTTATGACGTCGCCACAGAGATAAATAGGTACGCAGATTAAATGACAAAACAAGGGCAATTCTTGTGGGATAGGTCTAAAGTGTCATTAAATTTGTTGCAGCGATTCATGGTATCTCCTAACTGCTATCACAATGGCTTTATCCGCTAAGTTCTGGGTTTGAATCCCAGGTCGGGACAGACGCTAGCTCTATGGGAAGTACCCTGTAGGTTTGGATTCCCTGCGAAGTGTTAAAAAATTAGACTTACAAGCTGTTGGATGAGTGGTTGACTTTTCTTAGTATAAGTTTGATTATTTGCATAAGTATTTAATGTTAATTTTAACTTGATACCTCTACGAGTTCCTGAAAGTAAGGGTCTTGACAGACAGACAGACGGACAACAATATACTTTGTTTACAGTTTTCCTTCTGAGGTACGGATCTCTACATCCTATAAATAAATTCAAGCTAATTCAATTGCTGACAAAAATACTAAGTTACTTTTTTTAAAACTTCGAGCCGTTTTTCAGTTGGGTAGGTAATTACTTGCACTTAAGCTACATCACGTACTCGCACTTCGCAGCAAGTAAAGTAAACTTAAGCTCTAATCCCTGGCAAAGTTAAAAGGTGAAACTAGTAAATTGTGCACCACAAATCTTCCTGGGATTAGTAAATTGCACGTTGACTGTATCGGAACATTTAACTAACACGCCTCTGTACACTTGGACACAAAAATGATGTTATATAATATAAGTCAGCCTATTAGATCCCACTGCTGGGAAAAGGCCTCACCTCAACTATGAGGAGGAACGAGCCATACTTCACCACGCGGGCTCAGTGCGGATTGGTGGAGGGGTGTATGTAAGGCAAGTGACAAACCTTACTGTCAGAAGTTATCAAGCCGCCCTAGGGCCTCTGACTAGGCTTAACGACTAATACCACAGATATTAGCCGGGACCAACTGCTTAACGTGCCTTCCGAAGCACGGAGATGGTTGTCATGGACGTCACTTAAATGGTCGGAATGGTCACCCATCCAATCACGACCGCGCCGTGGGTTGCTTAACTTTTGGTATCACTACCAAAGCGCTGCCGCCACTGCGCCACAAGCACCTCAAATGATGTTAATAAGTTTTCTATCCCCTGTTATATGTATATTTTTCCGATTATTATCTGCCCATGTACCGAAAAACGTAAGTTTTATTACTGTAATGGCATAATTTGGACAAACGTACTTAATTGTTGTAACTGCCTCGTTGGTCTAGTGGCAGGCCTGTGTATCTCCCCGCGTAGGTAGCAAAAAGTACCTACGCGCGGCGACGCAACTTGTTTTTAGGGGCTAAAACAAGTTGCGTGTCACTACCAGCGACACGCTCGCGCGTTTTATTCACCGGCGGCCGCGCGCCTACGTTGCTGGCTGGACGAGAATGAATAAAGTACTAGAAAGAAGCGCTAGATGGCGTTAGAAGCTTCTCGTAGCAGTCAACCCTATCGCGTCGCGTGATATTACGTCGCTGAATAGGTTTAGTGTATTATGAATCATATTCCAGAGCAATAAGTATGAAATTATCTTGCAATGGATTTTTGAAGGTGTCTACACGAAAATGTGCTTGACTCTGAGGCGAACTAAATTACGCCATATTGTTGACGACATTGAGTAGACATTTCTTTGAATACAATTGCTAAGTCATACTTCTGTACGAAGTACTAGTACTTATTCTGTGCTAGTGGTCAGCACGCTGGGTACTATCCACGAGGTCCCGGGTTCGAATCCCGGGTCGGGCCGAGAGTGTTTGGGTTTTTCTGTCTTGAAATTACTCAGACACAGCTCCTGAGTCAGGAAGTTGGTAGTGTTAACACCCTCGTGCCTCGGAAAGCACGTTAAGCCGTTGGTCCGGCGCCTGATCTCTCTACGGTCATGTCGGACTGCCGTCTCACCGAATTATGAGAGTGAAGGAACAGAGAGTGTGTATTGCGCACACACTTATGCACTATAAATATGTTCGGCGCAGTTGGCTAATCGTTGTTGAGATAGGCCGCCGTAGTCGAAATCGGCTAGGAGGACATTATTATTGTTGTAATAAAGTCATTTTGGTGAGTAAAGTAACATCCTTCGAAGTTTATGAAAAAAAGGTTGTAAAAACACAAACCTCCCTTTTGAGATTAGTTACAATTAAGTAGAAAAATCAAAGAGATTTCACAACATCTAAAAATAACTTAATCTAGAATTGATCGCTTTACATCTAATCAAATTACAAACGAGGCTGTGGAGTACCTGCCATAGTTAGGCAGAACTTAGGTTACCTGGGACTCTATTTTTGAACCACTCGCCTGCAGATTTCTACTGAATATCGTTCGTCATCTAAAAGTCCGTATTTTTGAATCGCTCTAACTGTATTTTTTTGTCGCATGACTTATTTTATATTGTCAGACACAAAAAATGACAATGAAAAAGTCATGCGACTTGGTAGACGAGTGAAATTAAGTCGCATTCGCCTACAAAATGTCATACGAGTGATTCAAAAATAGAGCTCCTGGGCACGACTAATTAATTTATTTTCATACTATACTAGACATTGCTTTTCTATCGTCGCACTCTATAGCCCGACGGCCTAACTGAGTCGTCGCCTGCGGTGTACAACAGGGATGCGGGGGTAGAAGAGAACGGGGACTATGAGCGGTGCGGGCGGGCGAGCACTTGTATTCACATTTAAATTCCGAATTGGGTGATTTAAATTCCGAAATTTCTTTTTAAAATTCAAATCACCCAATCAAATCGAAGCGTCCGCACACCGCTCACTGTCACCGTTCTCCTACTCCTCCTCTACCCCGCAAGTGAGGACTCAGTTACGCGGCCGGACTATAGATCCCAACATTAAACAGCACAAATATTACAAGTGGAGTGTACCGAAACACTAACCGTGTGTACAGTTACCGGCGGAGGTCGCGCGCGATTTATGCGTTTACCGGAGGTGCGCACGCGCATATATTAACGCGCTAGCTCCTGCGCGCGACTTGCCCTGTGAGGTGACTTAGGAAATAACACGTAATTACATGTTTCGATGTGATGTATTAAAATAGTTTTATAGCTTAAGCCTGGAGTTCACCAACACTCGTTAAATTTTTAATTTAAATATTTTATCTGGGTATTCTGTCAAATTAACCGACAATCGAGGTTCTCCGGCTTATGGCTTAGTTAACTCGGGTCTTGATGTAGACCTTTAGTATATTTAAGTAAATAAAGTACTTATGATGGCAGCTCTGGAAATATTATCGCCTATATCTAGCTATCAGATTTAAAAAAAATGATAAATGTTCACAAATCCTTTATTCATAAAATGATAGTAATGATAAAATTAATGAAAACAACGAGTTAAGCCTTTTTTCTCAAACTCTAGAGTTTCGGTACAAAACTTTATGAATCGACAAAATTGTAACCTCTGATTATTTTTCCTAATCTTTTGGATATAGGAGGTATCTTAAAAAGCTTCTCTACCTACCCAGCAAAAAAGTAACACTTTTATAGTTTCATAACTTTTATCAGAAATATCCTATTTCCTGGGCTAATAGCCAAAAACACAAACAAATCAGAATTTCGTCACTGGTTATTTCAAAAATGGTATTTATTTTTAATTTCTCGTTCGTAACTTGACAAAAGCAGAATTTCAAAAACTGTAATGACATCGAGTCCCAGGAATAAGTATGCATTCTGACTCTGTTACAAGTTCTACAGCCAATGCTGTGGACAAATCAAACTCTTTTAAAAATGCGTGGAACGGTCAATGCCTCTGCGCATCAATCAATCGATTGATTAATAAAACAAGACATGTATTCTGTAGTGCTTTCTCTGACCCGATTCGCAAAGAATAATCAATGGACACCCACATTTTAATCCTACGCACAACACCGCACTCCGCATCGGAGGCCCTACTCCGGTAGGCGATGTATTTTTCGAGTATAGTCATCACGCTCGTTCGCGTTGACATAATCGCGTGTGTGACAGAGACGGCTACATTCGAAAATACGGCCATCGGAGTAAGGCGTCTGATTTCAGAAGTGATAACTTCCATTTAACGCGGGCCTGTCATCGGTCCAGCTGTCCTGTTAGTCAGAGCTCCTACTATGATGGTACTGTACATCTCGAGATGATGTCACACGTTTTTATAGTCAAGTTTATTGTAAAGATACATTGCTATTGACTTGACTGCAAGTTTATAGTTCAATTTATGAATGTCAAACGGTTACTTAGTTCGCGTTGGTTGAGTATTGACTACACAAAGCAATAAAGCAACTTTATCAATACTAAAATGCCATCAATTTGTTTTATGTACTTCTACAAAGGTTGAAAGATAGTGGACATGTTTAAATAAACATTGAAGACAGGTAGATTTACCATAGTTATTCTGGAGCTCTATTTTTGAATCACTCGTATGACATTTTGCTGGCGAATGCGACTTAATTTCACTCGTCTACCAAGTCGCATGACTTATTTGATATTGACAGACACAAAAAAATGACAGCTCGAGCGATTCAAAAATACGGATTTTTTGGTGACGAACGATATTCAGTATAAATCTGATCAAGAAATAGAGCTCCTGGAGCTCTATTTTTGAATCACTCGTATGACATTCTGTTGGCGAATGCGACTTAATTTTTAGATGATGAACAAAATTCAGTAGAAATCTGCACGCGAGTGATTCAAAAATAGAGCTCCGTTCTTATATAAATTCGCATGAAAATAATTATACTTACTTATTGATACTTCCGTTCAGACTGCTAATTTCCTTATGACAGTGCTGCCAATAATATTTCTCATAACTCTAAGTCTTCTTCTTCTTAAGGTACCATCTTCTGTCGAAGTTCGGCGACCTTCATAGCAACTTGCACCCTTGAAACCGCCGCTATAAACAATGACCGGGTACTCCTTCTAAACCATTGGCGTAGGTTCTTCAGCCAGGACACCTTCCTACGTCCGACACTTCTCTTGCCTTGAATCTTTCCCTGTATGATTAATTGCAAAAAATCATATTTCGGGTTGCGCATAATGTGTCCAAGACATTCCAGCTTTCTCTTCTTGACGGTGTATAAAACCTCTGTGTCCTTCTTCATGCGGCCTAATACTGTTATGTTTTTGATTTTGTCTCTCCAGGATATCCTATCTCTCTATATATCTCTAAGTCTAGAGTTAACATATTCGTTTTTAAGTGTTTCAAGATAGAACAAGATCTCTGAGCCCCAAAACATTACTTATTTTCCTATAACTACAATGTATAGAATAAAGTAGTACTTGAGCCCAGTGACCATTTTTCCGGTACCAGGTACAAAACGTAGGTAAAAATAGTACTTACTTGAATTCTCAGTATAATTAATCAGTTCAAGACTGCCTCTACAATTTGCCAAATGCCGACCTTAAAGGTCATCAGCGCATATCTGTATGTCATCTTATGTGTATCGGACGTACTATTGGACTTCCCCTATTTCCCTACAATCCTTGTCATCTATCAGGGTATGAAACTTGCTTCCATAAATACAGGGTGTTGTCCGCAAAGCACGTGACTAATGACTTCCAGAACGTCTGTCAGTTTGTCGATGGTTGAATGGTATTGTATGGAGATGGACCCGTTAGGTTACAGAAAACTTAAATGCTTTGCATTTTTCCGTACAAAAGAAGTAAAAATGAAAAAAAATTGTTATATTAAGAATAAATTATTTTAGCCAGTTCTGGAAAGTAAGTTGCAGCATAACAATAAATAATACGTTTACCAATCTACTTACCTACTTATTACTGCAATATTTCCAAATACGTTCAGTTTTGCATAAAAATTGTTTAATGTTGATGTCTGAAATATATCTGAAATGATTATTTTCCAAACTTTTCATCAACCTTTATTAAAGGTATGACTGGCAGAGAATGCCATGGCAATTGAGTCCGCCTTTTGTAGTGCAATAAAGCTTAAAATAAATAAAGTACTGCTAAATAATATTTATTTAAGTTTAAAAAGGAATCAATTACTCACATCATTTTAAAAGTAACTGATCTCATGCATTTTTACAATAGTTCTAAAAATAAAAGTGCATACAAAAGCCGCCTCTACATTCATATACCATGGCAGGACATCATTAAGCATCGGACTTACTTTTTCGACCGGATACCTAGTTAGCCGGAAAAAACTACTTCTAAATGCGGTCGCTGAAAAAATGCTCCGGCGC
This sequence comes from Pyrausta nigrata, assembly GCA_949316185.1. Classification (NCBI taxonomy): domain Eukaryota; kingdom Metazoa; phylum Arthropoda; class Insecta; order Lepidoptera; family Crambidae; genus Pyrausta; species Pyrausta nigrata. Next base: position 15,309,353 of record OX438957.1, on the reverse strand, counting down.
ATCCGTAGTAGGGATACCACGCTTTTTGGATATTGGGGACTTTTAGTTACAAACTTTTTTGTTCCCAATAATGATAATGAAATGATCAGAAACTGACGATAGTATCTAGAATACCTCAGTAATATGCAGACGTTGTCATGTGCTCATGACCACGCTGGCATTAAAATTTGTCCATGAGGTCCCGGGTTCATTTCAATCTTGGCTTGGGTCAGGGGCGACAAGGGGCGAAGGCACGAGTTTTTTTTCTGAAATCTTTGATCTTTGAAAGCAAGGTAGCATAAGGACATGACTGTTGCTGTCAAACCGCATGATCACTAGAGCTTCCATTCCGTTATAACAATAACTATTTCCAGTTCCCAAACTATCCCGCTGTCTCCCAAAGCGTTGCCACAGTACTGCGCACGCGCCGGTCCTCGAACAATTAATCGCTTCCGCGTCGCGGCGGAATCGAGATGTCATCCCTGGCAAGGAAATACCTCGTAAACATCCCGATCGTTCAGGATCAATGCCAATCGCGATCAGAAGATGAGTTCGTGTCTTTAGGAACGGAATACGGACGCAGGGTAAACACTGTCGTGTCTGTCTAATGCTGTTGTACTCGTAATAGGGGCGATGTTGCAATAAAATTTATAAGCTAATGTAACTGTACCGAGATACCGATGGAGATCTTAGGCAGATCGTGTCTTCCGTGTACCTACAATGTTTTTGATTGGCTATTTAGGCGAATTTATGAAACTTTGTTTAGGATTCTAAATGAATAACAAAATTTTAAATCTTTATTAAACCCATATGCCAACAAATGACCACATGTCCTAAAAAATAAGGAAACGGACATATATTAGGGAGTTAGTAAGGTGTTTTTATGATCCTTAATAAAAATAGTCATATTCGTGAGTTAAGAAAAATCTGTTATATACGAAGTATGAGGAGAAAAATAAAAACGACACGCAGCCGACAAATTTTTAGAAGCTTTTTAAAGCTCATACGTTTTGAGTCAACTTTTGGTGGTCGGTAAATTACTAATATCAACATGTTGTTCATAAATAATTCGCAATCCCTTCACGGTTAAACCGTTTTCATGTAAGAAAAAGAATCCAAAATATTTTCGTACCACCGGCCGACGTTAGCATCCGCCGACACCGTTTGCGATTCGTAATTTATTCGATCGTCATTCGAAAAATCGATTTGAATTCGCAACTCGGATGCTATTAACGATATCTCGATGCACATCTCTGCTCGATCGATTGAATATTAAACTTGCACAATGGATTTTCTGTTTTTGGGCACCGGAAAAGTTTTATTACCGGAATTTTAATAAAAGCGAGTTTATGAGGCTTTGTTGTCTGATGACATGTTTATGTAAACAAATGGTGTTTTCTTATACTGGTCAAAGAAAACTAGCTGAATATTCTTGATAAGTCGCCGGTCGATATATAGAATGTCCCGTAAAAAGACACTGGAGTTATCTTAGCCATAGACCTTTGAGATAAACTGTTAAAAAAAAAGTCTTTAGGTTTGGGAAATAATTACACTTTTTGTCCAAAAATGCCACGCTAGACTGACTCTAGTATAAGTGTCACAGTTAAGGAGTGGTATACAAGAAAAACTCAAAAATATGACCTTATCTTCCTAACCATGAGACTTTTACTAAAGACATGTTATTTTTATTTAAAAGGTCTATGGCTGAGTTATCTCCAGTGTCAGATTGGAACGCTCTATTTGGGATACCCTGTATACCTATTATGCGTTAAGCGACTTTATTTTATTGGGACACAAAATAGAGCCTTAACGTAACGAAAATTCTTTACGATTTTCTGCACTGCAGGTCCAATGGCATTTTGTACTTTTTAAGTATCGCTTACATCTATTGTATAGGTACATAGTTATACAGTACTAGTACTTATTCTGTGGTTATACCCACAACATAATTAAGAAAGTGAAAATGCAGCCATCGAACTACTTTGCCATGAAACTGACTTTTAGTGAGGTCTTTGGGAAAGAAATTAATCTTCGCAATCAAATGATCTCTAAAGTAAAACAGTTTTTACATGTCTGTCCAAAAATAGGAGTGAATGTTTTATTAGTATTGACAGAATATTGTAATCTTGGCAAATGTCTTGTTGACCCCGATAGTTAGTACGGAACCCTTAACGTTATTAGAGCCTAATGGTTCGTGAAACAAAAACACAGGATGCGACTTATAGAATCGCAAACATGTGTCCTCTCGCTCGCTCCCAAGACAAGGTTAAGACAATTGCATTCTATTAAGGCGATTACATGCCAATTGATAACGACCAATGATCCGCATCACCGCGTGTGTACCTAGATACTGGCGGTTGCGATATCTTGGCGCTTTTAAATAAATGTTCGATAGAACCACATTTTTGTACCGAACCGTTAGCATTATACAAAATAATTTTTATTACTGAAAAACCTTTTAGAAGTTTTAGTTCTCAAATACAACAACTTTTATTATGGGACCACAATCGAAATCGCAAAAGATATTTAACTTCTCCATAAAAAATCGCCAAATAGCTGATGATATAGCTTGTATTGAAAGTTTTTTTTTGCGATTTCGATATTGGTTCCATACATAGTAAGAGTTGTTGCATTTGGGCACCAGAATCAGCCCCCTAGAGGTTTAGCATAAATAAAACCTTGTATAAAAAAACCTTGTCATACCGAGAAGTCAAGGAGATGGCACTGAATAGAGAGGAAGGGAGAAGACCACCGACAAGAGCATAGCTCTTAAATTATAGATAAATATAAAAAAATAGGTAGGGAGGTGTTTACATCGGCCTTCGCAAACAATATTTTATCAAAACGTTTAAGATGTTTAGTTGTTCCTCCCATAAGAATTGTCCATCAGTAGATACGCTTACACGTTACTCGTAAATCCAGTAACATTAGCCGCGGTGTATTTCTGTGGACACGAGGAAGGGGAAACGGGTCAACTGCCAAACTTAGGTGGCAGGGCTGTCTCGGCGTGCCACTCCGAATTGCAAACGTCTTACTGAGAGAATACCCCATTTTTAGGGTTCCGTAGTCAACAGAGTAAAGAAGTTCAATTCAGAAAACAATTCAGAAAAAAATAGGTTTAAAGGAATTTATTTCCATAAGAAATTCTACATTTCACTTAAAATGAGATATAAATTAAATATTATGTACTACATTTTACGCATCGTAAAATTCGTTGGTCAGCACGCTGGGTACTATCCACGAGGTCCCGAATTGAGGGTTCGAATCCCGGGTTCGAATCCCGGGTCGGCGCGAGAGTCTTGGGATTTTCTGTCATGAAATAACTCTGACACCGCTCCGGAGTCAGGAAATTGGTGGTGTTAACACTCCCGTGCGTCGGAAAGCACGTTAAGCCGTTGGACCCTCGCCTGATCTCTCTACGGACATGTCGGACTGCCGTCTCATCGAATTATGAGAGTGAAGGAACGTGTATTGCTGCGCACACACTTGTGCACTATAATATCTCCCGCCCAGTTGGCTTATCTCTGTTGAGATATTGTAAGGATTCGACTATAGTCGAAATTCGGCTAGAAGGACATTGTTATTCTAGTTTTGTTCAGTTCTGTTAAACCAGCCCTATACTTATGATGTTATTTGTAAACACACGCTATGACAGGAGTTTATTGTAGCAAGTGTCGCCAGTTTGCCACATTATGATCCTGGGCAGTAAACAGCTTACTTAACCTAGATAATAGTGTTACTATTCTCGGTGTTACATATAGATCTGTAGGTACGTCAAATAAAATCTTAAAATGTCGAGATTTTATAAATTCATAAATAAAGGCCTTAGTTGCCACGACATAAATAACGTAAAAATGGGATATAAGAGTTTATGGAAATTAAATTTTAGGCGCGGGCAAAGCCGCGATAGCTGCTAGTATTTATTTTTTATTCAAATTCAAATTTTTATTTGACAGACACATCAGTCCATACATTTAAAAGAAAGGAAATACAGCCAGCAATTTATACATAATACACCACAAAAAAAATAATTATTTTATAAATTGGACATCATCACATACATTGCTCAGATCCCAAACTAAGTAGTTTATGCACTTGTGTTATGAAAATCTAAAACAACGGTGGTACCACAACACCCAGACCCGAGACAATATAGAAAATGTGAATTTCTATATTGACCCGACCGGAGATCGCACCCGGGACCTGAGAGACGGCAACTCCTTGAAAACCGGTGCGCGAGCCACTCGGCTACGGAGGTCGTCAAATAATAAAATAAATGGTTCTTCTCCTGTTAAAAAAAAGTTTTATTATATCTCCAACAAAAAGGATCACCACAAAACCCACACCGCTCATACCAGAATCCGATCACATACAAAACGTCAGGAATGAGTTACAAGTGCACGCGATCAGTATGCGGCGGTGGTGGCGGCGATCAATCAGCGCCAGTATGGGGCGGCCTTGGCGCGATGCATTGTATGGGCTGTTGCAAGCAGCAGCTGCGTTTGCGCAGAGGTCCTCAAACTTTAGAACCTAGTCCATAATACAGACCCGCAAACTCATTCCTTGTTCGGTAGGCTGGGTAGCTTTAATTTTGTAGTTCATGTTGTTAAAAAACACTCTACATCTCCAGACAACAACTTTCTATAGTTTGGTTGGAATCTTATGAAGTAGTAGAAATATGAAGCAATTGAACCAATGTGAACGTATAATTGAGATTAAGAAATCTCAATATTTATAGCTCAAGGTGATCTCAGAGAACGTTGTCGTCCTTAAGTCCTCGTTATTTTAAGCCGAAATACCTGGAGAGTATGCAAAGCATATGCTTTATATTACCTAAGTTTACCGCGACTTCGCCCGCGCACAAAAGTCGGATTTTCTATACAAACTTTCATCCCCCATTTCACCCCCCCGATGAGTTTATAATGCGACAAAAATGTAGCCTATGATCTTCTCAGGGTCTCAAACTATCTCTATACCAAATTTTATTTGAATCGGTCCAGAAGTTTCGGAGCCTATTCAATACAAACAAACAATAAAATCTTTCCATTTATAATACCTATTAGTGTAGATTGACCAGCTAAGGTAACACAGAAACAAAAAGAAAGATTGCTTTCTACCGTGCTCTGTAAATAAACTAAAATACTAGACACTCGTCTTTCAAAAGTTTGACAAACTATGTTAGCGCATGACCTGATAGTGACAACTTATTAATAAACAAAGAGTATCTACATTTTAATTGGCACAGCTAGACAGACAGGCTCCGTTGTGATAACCCTGAGGAGATGACAAGACAGTGTACGGTGTTTTTAATTTAGTAAGACCCTTAAGATCACTAATTCTTAAACAGCCGGTAGACCTAAATTAGGTGGTTGTGGCGCAGTGGCGGCAGCGCTTTAGTAGTGATACCAATGTTAAGCTCGTGTGCGTGATTGGATGGGTGACCATTCCGACCATTTAAGTGACGTCCATGACAAGCATCTCCGTGCTTCGGAAGGCACGTTAAGCAGTTGTTATCGGCTAATATCTGTGGTATTAGTCGTTAAGCCTAGTCAGAGGCCCTAGAGTGGTTAAAATTAGAAAAGCGTTCCTCTATTAGCTTATGTCACGAATGTGTCATTCATTCCTCATTTGTTGGCTAATATTTAGACTAGTTTAAACCTAGTCTAATAAGGCTGATAAGATTAACATAGACCTAGAATCATGAAAGGTGAGCAGGAAGATCTTACAGCACACGGAAAGAAAAAATCTCTCGAACCCTCCCTAAAAAATAAAACAAAAAATAAATTAATAAATTTCTATTCCACGTTCCAAGACGCACTTATTCCATAATTGATTATAATTATGCCTCCTTTACCTTATTTAATCCATTCTGACATAGTCTTACTTTGATCAATTAATTACACCAAAATATTGTATTTAATTTAATTAATGTGGTTTAATTACAATTTAGACAAACTTTTTTTTAAAGTAGCTACACTTCAGTAAATGTATACCTGTGATAGGTAATCATATTTGTAAATTTTTATGTCATGATGTAGTGTATATAGTGTGATTTGCTGTTGGTGTCCCTTTATAAATAAACCCTCATTGAGCGAGGCGAACTTGCACTTCATTACGAGTTAACCATGACCGTTTCCTTTTACCTGTTAAATAGTATGTGGTTTTTATACTCGTATTTAGCTTATTAAATCTAAGTATCAACTTTATGTTTATATCGGTCAGCCATAAAAAATCCTAGCGGAAAGAGCTGCTTTAAAACATAATTTAAAACGTCTTTATTCGTTGTTTTAAATAGAAAATGCATATAAATACACCATTTTGTCTGACGCTAACGGCGTGGTAGGGAATATGTATAAATATTGTATGTCAACCCGCAGGGCACATAAAAACTAATGGGATATGTAAAGTGGCGAAACCGACGCTATAAAACCGATGTGACGAAATAACCACGGTTCGAGATCGTTTATAAGATTTCGTATAATATTCGAAAATAGATACACATGTTAATATCTTTTTAAGTATAATATAATATAATATTATAAATCAGCCTATTAGATCCCACTGCTGGGAAAAGGCCTCACCTCAACTATGAGGAGGAACGAGCCATACTTCACCACGTGGGCTCAGTGCGGATTGGTGGAGGGGTGTATGTAAGGCAAGTGACAAACCTTACTGTCAGAAGTTATCAAGCCGCCCTAGGGCCTCTGCCTAGGCTTAACGACTAATACCACAGATATTAGCCGGGACCAACTGCTTAACGTGCCTTCCGAAGCACGGTGATGCTTGTCATGGACGTCACTTAAATGGTCGGAATGGTCACCCATCCAATCACAACCGCTGCCGCCACTGCGCCACAAGCACCTCATCTTTTTAAGTAAAACTCAAAAACTTTTTTAAGTTGGCTCTTAAATAAATGAATTGTTTCAACAAACACACCAATTACCTAGCCCTAACCTTCGCCTGAGCTTGTGCTGGCGACTAGGATCACGGATAGACATACTTAAATACGTTTATAGTTTATAGGTTACAAATGCTCGTGCTCATCACAATTTTTTGCCCCTTTCGGAATTTGAAGTCGCAACCTCTGATTCTGTAGTCCAGACCGGAGCGTGAACCACTACACCAAGACGGTCGTCAATACTCTACATCTTAAAAATACGAGACACTTCTTTTAAACAAATAAGTGGCATATCGTAGGAATAGTTAATTCGCAACTACTTACCTATTTTTTCTTTAGTAAAATTTGTAGCTCATTTTAAATATAAAAGTAGAATTCCTGGTTTTAAACTATTAAAAACGAGTTCAATTGCTTTGAAATCCCACAAAACGCCAGTATTTAACTTTCAACTTGCTAGGACCTGCCAAGAATTAGGCAAACAGAAGCATTTTTAAAATTGGCAATGGAATCGTGCAAAAACTATATTAATTCAACCTAGTTTTTGGAGATAACCAAAATTAGATTCGTGCATTTAACATTTAAGGCAAACGCAAAGATTACAGCGGTCCCGTATACACTCCGGCGCATTGCGGGCTAGCGCAAGTGTTCTTAAGTTATAGTGATGTGAAATCAAGGTTTGATTTGTAAATATCGAGGCATCAGCCTTATGATTCTTGGAGCAGCTGTGCGGTTCTGTAAAACTAAAAAAACGACCTCGAAAGACATTTCGATGCCCGCCTTTGATTCGCAACGTCCATTTTGATTTGGCATTTGGCGGAGTGTGTTTTGTGACTAGAGACTACCCGCTTAGCAAAATGCTAGTCGAGTTTTATCGATTACAGGTTTGGTAACATTTTATTAGTATGATGGGTAGTTAAAATGATCACGTTATAGAAAATTGAGTAAATTTTGTCTCTTTTACCAGTAGAAAGCTGCCGTAAGTTTTATCTTATTATTAAACCGTACGGAGACGCCGTTTGCCATCAAGCTCGCCCTTTAGGAGTCAAGGAAGCCCAACTACCACATGTGACAACTCAGGACAAATAACCTGGCTCTCATTTGAAGACCCGACACAAATGCGGATGGTAATGATTTTTATAATTGGTACTTCCCTTTTTTGACACACAAATGCAAGTATCATCATATCAGCCTATTGCAGTCTACTGCTGCAATTGCAACGCCAACTTTCAAGGAACTCCACTTCTCGCATCCAGCCACCACCGGTCACCTTCCTCAGGTCATCGGTCCATCTAGCAGGGGGGCGTCCAACACTACGTTTTCCGGGACGTGCATTGGAATTCAAGTATCGTTTTTTTTTTAAATGTGAAATATTTTTTATGTTCCGTTATCAACGAGGGAAGCTTATAGTTTCGCTATGTCTCTCTTTCTGTCTGTCCGTGGCCTAGCGCCCAGACCTTATGAAACCTTGCATTGTGTCATAGCCCGATAGGCACTTGGCCAATTTTATCCTCGGCTTGAAATCTATCGACAATGGCAAGACCCTCCCTCGCCTCCGATTCGGCCCCCTGTCCGCGATGGGACATTAACATTGTTATTCAATTGACCGACCATTACGAGCCCCTACTAGATGTGGCGTCACCTTGGTGACTTGATGATTTGTTGTTTTTCAATCACGATGACCCGAATCGTTTGCTGGATGAATTGTGTGCCCATTCAAATATTTGAATCGGGTTTCTTTGAGCTATCATCACGACACTACCTCTTACTAGATTAAGGCAGATGAGCGAAAATAAAAGAATGTCATTGGTATGCTCACTGAAAATAATACAAGGTCTTACAAACTAACGTTTCGAAGTAAAGAGAGCTACTCAGAATCAGTAACTGAACAAAGTTCTCCTCGAAACATGGATCGAAAAACGAGAAAAAAAAACGTCACGTGACCCGTCTGATTTCTGTGGAGGGACGAATTTTTTTGGCATATTTCGACCTACGTTTCTAGGAGAAACAGATTATAAATTTGCTGCCTTTATTTATTCTAACTTACAAAACACCCGTTTTGCAACACCTTGCATAAGTAACGTCGTGTATTCTACAGGGTTAATTGTAATTAGCTGGACACCTCTTGCAGGCAGCCTCTCAACATCAATCCCAACAAAATTTGTTCTACGACTTTTTAAAAATCTTGATAAATAACACAAAAAAATAAAAACAAAAAAAAATTTGTTCCCTCTGTTATTTACTACTCTGTATGATGTACCTAAAATAACAACGCCGAGGCGCCCCTACCTCGCCACTCCTGCATTCATTCAACGTTTCGGTACTAACATGTGCGTCGCCGCGCCGCTGCATCACCCCGCCACCCCGCGTCCCGCTGAACGTGGCGATTATTTTGTCTAAGCAAGGTGCGTAAGTAGAGTAACGCAAGTTTAGAGTCAATAAAAAATGTTTGTATGGGAAAACTTAAATTTTAAAAACTATTAATTTTGAAAAGTCGTAGAACAAATGTTGTTGAGATTGTTGTTGAGAAGCTGCCTGCAAGAGGTGTCCAGCTAATTTAAATTAACCCTGTATAATGAAACCTGTATACATTATAAAATCTAAATCCACTGGACTAAGAGAACGTCAAAATACACCAAAATTAGTGGTGCCATTTTATTAAATTTAATTATATACCTACATACCATTATCATCATTGTTTACCACAATATTTTGATTTGTTTGTGTACCCTATATTGCTATTACGCCGCGCACACTCACACGCATACCTGCTTTGTTTTTATTTGTTTGAAACGTACCGTGAGAACCCCGAAGATCGAGTCGACATCGAGACGTTCCCTATGACACATGTACTAGACTGACCAGAGCGCTTTCGCCGCGTGTGTATCCTGTGAAGCTCCTTACAGACATTTCGAGTGATTGTGGCCTGTGAAGTGATACCTGAACCCTAAAAGCTGATGCGGCAAGTACCTAGCTATAAGTGCTCAGACCTGACTTATTTTCCACCTATCATTGTCGCCCTCCACGTGTAATCCACTGCCTAAACTCTCAAACGTTTTGGTAGCAGAGCGTAGTTTTTTATTAGGACCCCTTGTAAGTAACGTAATTTGTTTAATTTAGAGTTATGTATTTGCTATTTTCCTTTGTAATTTGAACAAAACGTCTCGTCATATACCTAGGTTAGGTATATGACGAGACGTTTTGTTTTTTACATTTACAGTAAATTCCTTAATACCATTCGAGTACAACCCCTTTTACATAAGTGTCGATTAAATCGATTAGCGCGTTAATTACCTAACCTTTGAGTGCAAGTGCCTTGCCTTCTTACTACTGAGCTTGTTGTTGACCACATGAACTTACCTATCATTCCTTCTCCAGTTCCTGTTCGTGGAATAGGTAATGTTCAAGCAACTAATTCCCCGGGCCTTTTTTTCCTTTTCATTTAAGCCAGTTAATTCTGCCTTTTCAGAAATCTCTACCAGTGCAATAGTTGTTGATGTAATTGCTGGTACCCTCCCAGAGGTAGACTTACCTAAAAGTGTAATTACCTGTACTAAGCACCTCCCTCTTGCTGACCCTTTATTTTACAAACCTGGTACTATAAGTGTACTTCTTGGAGCTGACGTCATTGGTCGCCTTTTAAGGTCCGAGTTGTTTGTGTCCCCTGATGGCCTTACTGCTATCTCGACGATATTTGGTTATGTCCTGTGTGGTCCTGTTTATGGAGGATTTACTGATTTGGAACCCCCCATGACTGGAGTCTCGCTGTCCCAAATAGTTGAAGGATTCTGGAAAATCGAACAGGCCCCCCAATCTCCAGTTGCGAACCCCTTGGATATAGAGTGTGAAACCTTTTTTAAAGCTACTACCACTCGTGAAAGCGATGGTAGATTTATGGTTAGACTCCCTTTTCTTCATGATCGTCCGCCTCTCGGTGATTCTAAAACCAATGCCTTACGGCGATTCCATGATCTTGAGAGGCGTTTGCAAGCCAATCCTAATTTTCGAGAGAAATATGTTTCCTTTATGCGCGAGTACCTTGACCTAAACCATATGTCCCTTTCTTCATATGACTCGACCCGGGAACATTGTTTTATCCCTCATCATGGAATTTTTAAGTCCGTTAGTGACAAAATACGTGTTGTGTTCGATGGTAGTAGTCCTACGTCCTCTAAAGTGTCCCTGAATCAATGTTTACATACAGGCCCTAGGCTTCGGCGAGATATTTCTCACATCCTCCTAAATTTCCGCAGGCACGAGGTAGTGTTTGTGACAGATATTCGTATGATGTTTCGTATGACTTGGGTACATCCTGATGATGGAAGGTGCCAACTTGTGCTTTGGCGTGGGGATCCCTCATAGCCACTTCTTGCCTATGAACTTATTACCAATACCTATGGTCTTCGTTCTAGTCCATTCATTGCAATTCGTGCCCTTCTTGAGCTCGCTGAACGGGAGAGACTTACCTTCCCTCGAGCTGCTGAAGTCCTTGAGAGAGATATTTATGTCGACGATTGTCTTACTGGTGCTGATACTATTGCGTCTGCCCGGGCTTTGAAAACTGAGCTTATAGGTGTAATGGCCTCTGGTGGTTATGAACTCCGTAAGTAGATTAGTAACAGGCCCGAGCTCCTAGATGATATGCCCCCGGATCATTTGCAACTTCCTCATTCATTCTCAGACCCAGATAATCCTCAGACTGTCGCTATTTTAGGTGTCCAATACAATCCTGTGAGACTCATTTACCTACAATTATACCTGTGATACCCGTGATACAGTTATTACAAAACGCAAAGTTTTATCTTTGATTGCCCGTATATATGACCCTTGTGGCTGGATATCTCCCGTAGTATTTAAGGCTAAGGAATTTATCCAACGCTTATGGATGTCAGGCTTATCCTGGGATGATCCTTTAAATGAGCCCCTGTCTTTAGAGTGGACTGCATTTGTTCAGGACCTAGCGAAGGTTAGTGAAGTGGCCATTCCGCGACATATTCTTCCCAGAGGTTCCTCCTCCTTATCCCTACATGGGTTCTGTGATGCTTCTGGATTGGGATATACTGCCGCTGTTTATTTACGTGCAGAACTTCCGTCTGGTGTTTGCTCCGTCCATCTTGTTATGGCTAAATCTAAGGTTGCCCCTGTTCGGACCCGTTTAACAATTCCCAAGTTGGAATTGTTGGGAGCTACCCTCCTCTCTAAGTTACTTCATCGCGTCGCTCTTTGTCTGCAAAGGTCGTCTGTGTTGACTTCAATCCATAGTTGGACGGATAGTAAAATCGTGTTGTGTTGGTTAAAAACCACTCCTCACCTCCTTTAGACTTTTGAGGCTAATCGTGTCTCCCAGATTAATAATAGTCCTACATCTAGTGAATGGAGGCACGTCCCAGGCTGCATGAACCCTGGTGACTGTGCATCGAGAGGTGTGTCAGTCACCCGACTGATCGACCACTCCCTTTGGTTTTCACCTTTGTGGTTGACGCAGTCTCTTGACAACTAGCCCGGTATTTTGGAACCTAACCAAAGTAGTGATCTCCCTGGACTACGTTGTTTAGTAGTCTCTGCCGATGTTCCTACCCCGGATCCCTCATTCTTATTAGAGCGGTATAGTCCTTTCAACAAGCTAATTAACGTGACTTGTAACCTAAGGCGGTTTTTATTTCCTAAATCTTACTTGTCCTACCTGAGCCCTGAGGAACGGAGAGATTCCCTTTTGTTTTTGGAAAACAAAAGAGAAAATTGTTCAATTTGCCTCCTTTTCTGATGAACTTGATCGCTTACGGCGTGGTGATCCTATCACTAACTCCCTGAGAAAGTTGAATTTATTTCTAGATGACAGAGGCCTGATTCGAGTTGGAGGTCGATTACGAAACTCCGATCTATCCTTTGATGCGCGCCATCCCCTTCTTCTGTCTAAGAATGGTGATTTCGTGAACATCCTTATTTCACATTACCATCGCGAGAATGCTCATGCAGGTGTTAATGCAATTCGTGCCATGTTGAATAGAGAAATTTGGATTTTGTCTGCACGCAGAGCTATTCAACATGTGATTTTTAAATGCCTTCCCTGTTATCGTCTCAAGGCGGCTGTATCTCAACCCTTCATGGGTGACCTACCTAGGGACCGCGTCACGGCTGCTAGACCGTTTGACGGTGTAGGTACCGATTTTGCAGGACCCTTTTTTACCAAAGTCCAGGCCTGTAGGAACAAAAGGTTAGTGAAAGGTTGCCTGTGTGTATTTGTCTGCCTTTCCACTGAAGCCGTTCACCTTGAGGTTGTGTCGGACCTAACCACTGAAGCCTTCATTGCGGCCTTTTCCCGATTCGTGTCGCGTCGTGGTGTACCTCGCCTAATCCGATCCGATTGCGGTCGAAATTACATCGCAGCTAACAATTACCTGAAGGAGTTAGAGTGTTTCCTGTCTCAAAACCAGGCGGCTATTGGTTCTGATCTTTCAAAGCGGAACATATCCTGGGTTTTCGATCCTCCTGTTTGCCCTCATTGAACCCCCGGTTGTGCTCTCGCACGCGAGGGCCCAGGGTCCGCTAAACATGATGCAGGATTCAGTAGATCTACTACCTACTAGGTAAATACAGTGGAGCGACTGCCATCTATAAATCTATATAATTATACCTTCATACCACATCTAGAATAAGTTAGAGCATCACTACTATATATTTATCAAAATCTTGACTTTATTATGTATGAGTATTATAAGTTCAGGTGACATACAATAAGGACAGAATTAAATTAAATTTATTAAAGAATTAAATTGATCAACAGTTAATTATTTAATCAATCAATCAATGGCGATCGATTCTTCCAAGTATTGACCCAGCCTCTTTGTTTCGTCGAGTGTCGTGTGTATTTGGCCCGTTTTGGGCAAACAATTTTTGAAACGGTTATATTTTTCTATAATAATGCATATGTAGTAAAGCATAGTATTTCAAAATTCTAGAGACAACCTCAGGATAGCATAACTCAGAAAAAAGTCGAATGAAATCTTGTGCTCAAATGAATTCATAAGACTTTTCAAACAATAAACGATTTGTATTCCAATTAGCAAGTATGCATACCGTTACTGCGTAATTCTGATAATTAATAAGCTTCGAAAGAATGTCTGTGTTGTTCCTGCTTGTTAGAGACCCTATTTCCGTTATTGTATTAGAGAGTATGTACACTTTCTAAAGATGTAGGTATAGGTAAATATTTCAATCCATCGTAATATTCAATTTTTTTTGACCCAGCTCTGGAGTCAGAAAGTTGGTGGTGTTACAAGTAACACCTCCGTGCCTTGTAAAGCCCGTTAAGCCGTTGGTCCTGCGCCGGATCTCTTTACGGTTATGTCGGACTACCGTCTCACCGAATTATGAGAGTGAAAGAACATACGTGTGGGTAAAAACTTATGCACATATCTCCCGCGCAGTTGGCTAATCTCTGTTGAGATAGGCGCTGTTGTCGAAATGTAGCTATATGAGGACATTATTATTTATTGAATTTTATTATTAGATAGGTGGACAGTTAGACCACACATTTTACATTTAATTGGCAGTTGTGCGGACTTTTTGAAATAAAAAGGTATAGAGGATATCTACAAACTTTAATTGGGAATAGCGATAATAGAATTTTACAGATTATTATTGGGTGCTTTTTTTCATTTCCAATAACACTAAATTAGTTAGTTACTAACTTGGTTAGTATGTAGGTATGTTTAATTTATTGATCAATTTGTTTGCCAACTACATTTCAGTAGCTTCATCGGAATATTAAGATAGCTGAGCTAATTAAAGCTAATGCTAGTCGTGAGCTTGTGTGGTCTTCAAAATAGGTCATTTTATTCGCATGATTACAGAAATATCTCAAAGAACCACAGGCACATTAACAATGATGCTGCTACTGCATCCATCACTAAGAGTGATCACCATCTGACATCCTAAAATGACACACGAATCTGAACCTTAAGATAAAGCTAATTAGGAACATCCAGCAGCATCCGAAATGTGACGACCTACGCGGCTGTATCAAAGGAATGTCAGAACAAAAGAAATAGAACTAAAAGAGATTATGCAATTTTAGCTCTTAGTAGAATGGAATAAAGGCTAGTCAAATAGGACGCTTGCATCTAACGGTGGGCGTTTTATCAAATCTGCTTATGTTGCTACTGCTTGATCAGTCAGTGGAGGAAATCAATGTTGTCATTCTGTATCACTTTTCCCTGGTTTCAAAAACTAATCTTATCTACATCTACACTAATATTATAAAGAGGAAAGATTTGATTGTTTGTTTGTTTGTATTGAATTGGCTCCGAAACTTATCCATACTAACTTATCCATAATAAACATTTTCGAGTAGATTTATAGGAATAAAAGTAAATTGTGCTAATCAATTTCAACAAACGAAACAATGTAGACAAATGGGGAGAGATTAACGGCGAGTTTAAAACCATGTTTGTTTGATCAAAGCAGACATTCTTTTGACTGCGATTGACCAGAGCCTTTGTACTGCAAACCAATGAGCGACGTGTAACTAAATCAAAGGGCATACATTTACTACAATAAAAAACTATGCAAAGAGTGCGTGTGTTGGAATAAATAACAATGTTTTTAGTAAATAGCAATATTGTTTTAGTAAAATGATTCAGCAGCAAATAAACTGGGAGTCAAACTCTTTTTATAGAACTATAGAAAGTCTTTTTAACGAAACCCATTTTCTAACTGCCATTTTATCGAAGAGCTATTTGACCGACAGGCTATTTAACCTATTGGTCACTTTACTGAAAAGCCAAATGTACGCAATTCCATGTCGGCGACAGAACTTTTGTTTGAACGCCATATATTCGAAAGGCAAATAAAATCACTTATTTGAATCAACAAGTTTTATTTGAGACAATTTACCACACGTAAATATTTTTCTTAATTTAAGTATTGGCAAAGTGATTGTTACATCTGAATCTTAATACTTCTGGCAAAAATAATAAAACAAATAAAGAAAAATTACGTATTTACGTAAAAGTATGTCAACGTGATTAAATTTAAAATCTAATTCTATTCACTCAAACAATCTTAATCAAAATACAAATGTACGTCTAAATTAATATACAGAACGGAAAGAATAATCAGTTTTATAATAATTAAATAATAATATTACTATTTATTAGCAACCGCATCCAAAAATTCAATAATATTTATGAACAGTCCGACTCCCAAATAAACGGGATGATGGCTTAATATTCGCAACATGGTCGAGAATTCGAGTCCCACGACTGTCGATCATTTTTTGAGTGTAATATTACTCTAAATGAAAGCAGTCTAAAATAAGTGCAACGTAATTTATAATGGGCCCCTTATAATAAATACAAGAAATCATAACATCGCCAAATACTTAAAAAATGTCCAGTGAAATGGAACTTACCCAACCACGCGCTTTCTACAGTTAGAAATCTGCAATCGGTTGCATTTTTGCTAGTAACAGTTGGTTGCAATTGCAATAAGGCACTTTAGACACCGCGACCACCGCGACTTTGGACGCGATACAGCATCGACGCAGATTTTTTAAGTGACGACGTAACTGGCAGCTATTAGTTGTCTCAACTGCCTGCCTGATCATTGAAATAATTGTTGGAAGAATGTAGACAATACCCTAGCCCGCAGATATTGCTAATAAAAAAAAGTTTATTTTAATTCCTCTGTTCTCCGCTTGGTGGCGCTGTTCTTGAGTGCTCCTACATAGTTTTTCTGCCAAGTCAATAAGTCATGTTAAGTTGCCTTTTTGTACTTTTTCTATTCATATAACCGTGTTGTAATAGGTACCTAAATAATTATCATTTCTACAATAATAATAACTAATTAACGAAACAGGCTAACAATTTTTCAAAGATGTGATGTAATAAGTTAGTAAAGTAATAAGAAAAATCGATATTTGTAACATTTTTCTGGTTTTTATTTTTTCATTCATAAAAGCTAACCGTTACTCTTTTTAATAGTACACAAAAAAACCTTATCAGATGATAATGATAAAATAAAATAAAAACAACGTTTGTAAACGTTGTTTTATTTTTGTTAAAAACGCTATGGGACGTGTTGCGTTGGGCCTGCATACAGTTTAACTATATAGATAAATAAATTGTTCCCACAATCACACTAATTACGTTAGCCTCAAATAAAACCCATGCTCAAACTAAGCGTGAGCTTGTGCTATGGGTACTATGCAAAAGCTCACGATCACGCTATATTATTAGGTACTAATACCTACTTATATGTATAGTTTTCTTTCATAACATCCATAACTTAGGTATAAAAGCTCGGACTTATGACGCAAACTCTTGCTACTTGCAGAATTCGGATCCCGAACCTATAGAGACTTATCAGTGCTTGGCACTGATACGAAGTGTCAATTTAAGCTTATATTTTAATTAATATTATGAATTATGAGATATTTTGGTTTTGTTCACATTTAAGTTAAAATATGTAAAGAAATTAGTGAATTTATTTAACAAAATGTATTTAGGAAAAAACGAAGGCATTCAGTGACAAGGTATTTTGTCAGAATTTTACTTAAGCAAAATTAATGACATTTCTTCTCTCTAAGTTAGGTATGTGCTCGGTGACGGGAGCGCACAACCACACCAAGACGTTCGTAAGGCATTGTCTTGTCCTACGTAGCGACCAACGCGGCAATGTGACGCGACGCGACGCGTTACGATAATATCAAACAGTAGCTGTACTTATACGTGGACTACGTTGTCGCACGCGATGCTGTATGGATTTGTATGGGTCGCATAGCGTCGCATCGCATCGCGTCTCGTCGTTTACCTAGGACAACAGGTAACGTCCCACGTACCGATATTGTATCGCTTTTGCACCTATGCTGTACAGCAGCGTTTGTATCGCTGCAAAGTCGCATACTATAAAGGGGCTATAATTGTCGTGAATGGAAGGATTCCACTGTGGCAGCCGAGGGCTGTGATTGCTGGTAAACTTTAGAATGTGGTCATAAATCGTGCTGGAACCAAATTAAGTGTAATTACTCTTTGGATTGGGTGCGTTGAGATTCTTAACTTTGCTTACTTGACTTTTTGATTGAGAATGCTACTTGAAAATTAACTCTGTGTAGGTACAATTTGCAATGTACAAGTTTGAAGTAATCTTAAAGTAGACCTTTAAAAAAATTGGAAACAGAGACGTACGGAGAAAGAAGAAAGTAGAAGCTCACTTGGCGCGAGATCCTGAGATTGAGAACTTAGAGAGAATTAAGTAACTGTTGAATTATGACACTCATTATTTTGTAGTCTTTATTTAATTATTAAAGCCTATTAAAAAGATATGATGATAAAAGGTACAGTATTTAATATTGTTATGGCAGATTATAATTATTTTTATAATATTAGCAATTTCTTCGTAAGTTTTTGCAAAACTGAATTTTGCACATAAAAATTGATCGACCGTGTCGTCCGGTGGGTAATGCCTACATTAAATTTCAAATTAAACAATCGAAATGAAACAGTAAACAAACACAACAACAAAATACACAGCAAAACATCCCTAAAGAAAGTAAATCCACAGAGTACTTAATGTAGAGCATATACTCTCGGCGTAAAAGCATCGAGGATCGTCGCAGGCGCATAGTAATTGCGATTATACGATAATGCTAATTCTGCACTCGCTATATCAATTAGTGGCAAAGTCTGTACCAGCGTTGTTCGCAACTGTCGTAGAGATAATTGTTATTGCTTGCAAATAGATACTGGTAATGTAAAAGGATTGATTTTCTTCAAGTTTAAATCATTTGGTATACTTATAGCGGACTTAATAGCTAAAAGCATTTTCTCAAATCAATTACTAGGTGAAAGTGGGAATCGCCCAGTCGCACGTCTTAGATATCGCTGGATAGATGGGAGATTGGAGTAGGAACTACGTGAACTTCAAATAGCCGATTGGTGTAGGATCGGAAAGAGTGGCGTCTTCTGGTGTCGGAGGCCAAGATCCATTTTGGGTCCGTGAGCCAGCGAACTAATTACTTGGTTAGGTAGAACATTTTATTGGTCGTTGTTGTTGTTGTTGATAATAATGCTTATAAGAAGATCTTATATCCTGGGAGATGTTATAATAATGCACTAGTGCGCAAGACTGAAAATAGTATTTTTTAGCACTGATTTTCTAAATCTAATCTGTTTACCTTAGTACCTAACCAAGAACAGCACTATTACTTACTGCACAGACATTATAATACGCTTATTGAATCCCCAGAAATCAGAAATATCATACAAAACCCAGTATTTGCGCAACTTAATCATCTTAGAGCCATAATTCTGCCTATTCTAAACCAATTGAATATCTAAGCTTCCTAGTGCATCGGTGCGACAAAGACGTTGCATAAATATTGAAAGGTTGAACTTTTCCCTGTGACAGTACGGTATGGTATATCTTCCGAAGTACAGTTTATGAGAAGCTGGTTGGTTACAATAACTGGGTAGTTTATTCATAGGGACAAGCGAAGAATAAAATTGTATGTTTCCGAAACGATTTTTTTTTATTTAATAGGCAGACATTTGACCGCAATCTCAACTGATGGTAAGCGACGATGCGGCCGATAATGGGACATGTCTGTCTAGAAGCAGCCTATTCACTATTTTCTTAAAGGAATCCAAGTCGTAGTGTTTAGGGAACACTTCAGCTGGCAACGAATTCCACTCTCTAGCCGTACGCAAGAGGAACGAAAATTTAAAACGTTTGGTGCGTATTATGAATTAATTAATTAATTAGCATGAAACCTTTTGTAACCTTGACCAGCCCGTAAAATATTTAGTAAGTATCGACTTACACTGATTTAGAAAATAATAAAACCATAAACTAAGCATGAGCTAGTGCTATGGCTACTAGGATATAACAGACAGATTATTTTATACTTTTTATAAACATTTATGACTTAGGTACAAATATAAGCATCCATGACTTACAGAAATGCTCGTGCTCTATGGACACAAAGATTTGCCCTTTACGGGATTCGAACCCACTGCGAAGTCTGGAGCGCGCACCACTGCACCAAGACGGTCGTGTAAAGTCTCAGCATCAATCACCACAGGGAAACATCCCACGACACTAATTTTCAGCCGGTGCAGTCGGCAGCACGTCAGGTTACCCATGTAAACTACAAAAACAGGTATAACGTAGAGAATATAGGAAGGTAACAAGGTCAAAGTGGGCTTACCTGACGTGCGGCCGTGTGTACACGCGCAGAAAAACATTTCAGAAATGATTTGTAATTATTAATATATTATTATATTTTATAACTTAATCAATTTTGGATGCTTATGAAGATAAACACGATGCGATTGGTGTATTCTGTGACTTGTCGAAGGCATTTGATTGTGTTGATCACCAAACACTCATTATTAAGCTTGAACATTACGGTGTATCTAATAACGCGTCTAAAATGTTGAAATCTTACCTCTCTGGCAGACTACAAACAGTAAACGTTAATGGTACTAACTCCTCAGGTGCCCCGCTTCAAATGGGAGTGCCCCAGGGCTCAATATTGGGACCTTTGTTATTTTTGATCTATATTAATGACCTTCCTTTTTATGCCAAAGACTCCTGTGAGATAGTTCTGTTTGCTGATGATACTTCTTTAGTCTTCAAATCAAGAAGAGGCAAAGAATCATTTGACAATGTAAGCGGAGCTCTCTCTAAGGTATTAAATTGGTTCACTAGCAATAACTTGCTTCTTAATACAAAAAAGACTAAATGTATTAAATTCACCATGCCTAACGTTAAGCAAGCTAACACAGAAATCCTACTCAACGGTGAAAAATTACATCTATCAAACTCCACTGTTTTTCTGGGCATTACATTGGATTCGAAGTTGCAGTGGGGACCACATGTTGACGCTCTGGCTGGGAGACTTGCTTCAGCTGCCTTTGCGGTTAGAAAAATTAGACATTTGACTGATGTTGAAACAGCAAGGCTTGTGTATTATAGTTACTTTCACAGTACAATGTCTTATGGTCTTCTCTTGTGGGGTTCTGCTGCGGACATAGATACCATCTTTATTTTACAGAAAAGAGCCATTCGTGCCATTTACAAACTTAGTCCCCGCGAATCCCTGAGAGAATTCTTTAAAGAAACTAACATCCTCACTGTCGCTTCTCAATACATATTTGATAATATAATGTACGTACGCAAAAATTTAGATCTTGTTATAAAAAAAAGTGATATTCATTCGTATAACACAAGAAATAAAAACAAACTTGTCATTCCAAACTTCAGATTAGCCAAAACAATTAATTCATTCTTGGGAAATTGTGTCAAATTTTTCAATAAAATACCTCATAATGTTATCGAACTACCTATTAATAAATTTAAGTTACATGTCAAAACTACCCTAATGTCGAAGGGGTATTATAAAATTCAAGACTATCTTAATGACGAGAATGTATGGACAGTCCAGCCTGCACCAAACTGATGTACCTACCTGTTTATTTTGATTTGTTTTATTTTTGTGGCAGCTAGTGGTGACTGAGTTTGTTCCGGCGTTTCTTCTCAGCACTTGCCAGATTGTCTGTGTCTTGTCTCGAAGCGCTAGTAGGGCCCAAAAGATAAGGAGACATGTTCTGCCCCATATGGGCCATAATTTATTGATATTTTGACGTTCATAAGTGGCATTTTGTGTCCTAAATTGAATAAAGAATTTTTGACTTTGACTTTGACTTTGAATTATTTTGCAAGTTTTTACGAAATTAAATCAAATTTCACTTACAAAAATTAATCGACTGTGTCATCCATGACATGTGTTTTGTAATGAAATTTGATTTAATTTCGTATAAATATATATTTTTAATGTTATATCTATTCAAAAGTAACATATATACAACTTATCAACAAAAATAGGATAAATTATTTAATACAATAAAAAATTAAAATTTATAAAAAGATGTTGACCTTGTGATAAGGTTCCCAAGTTCCTGGTAGCTACCGCGCTGGATAGCGATGCTTATACGCTGAGCAAGGTAGCTGAAAGCTCTTGGGTCTCCACTGCTGTCAACCAGCCTCTTGGAAATCTCTTCAAAAAAAGATATAGCGTTGGGACCCTACGTACCCAGTGTTTCGAAGTGGTATACAGGAAGTCGATCTGTCTGCATTGTTTTTTTTTTAAGTTTAAAAAAATAAAACCCATGTCAACCAATAATAATGATCAATGTACATTAAAACTATTTGGCCATCTCCCAAAGGTCAAAGGTCACAAAAAGAGCTGCAGAAGCATGGTGGTCGGTGCAGCGGATGCGTCAATTGTACGGACTAATCAATACTAATAACTAATCAAACAGTTCAACTGTCCGTCAGTGGCTCGCTGGAAACTTCGGCCAGTACTTTGGGATGCTCATAAATTATTTATATCTAGCGGTATACACGTATAATCAACGCATGACGAATTTTCTTACCAACTTTTACCCCCATATAAACTACTCTTACCTACACCAGGCCTGTGTATCTCCCCGCGTAAGTAGCAAAAACGTACCTACGCGCGGCGCCCCTACTTAGGGGCTAAAACAAGTTGCGTGTCGCTACCGGTCAGTGACACGCTCGCGCGTTTTATTCACCGGTGGCCGCGCGGCTACGTTGCTGGCTGGACGAGAATGAATAAAGTACTAGAAAGAGGCGCTAGATGGCGTTAGAAGCTTCTCGTGGCAGTCAACCCTATCGCGTCGCGTGATATTACGTCACTGAATAGGTTTAGTGTATTATGAATCATATTCCAGAGCAATAAGTATAAAATTATCTTGCAATGGATTTTTGTAGGTGTCTACACGAAAATGTGCTTGACTCTGAGGCGAACTAAATTACGCCATATTGTTGACGACATTGAGTAGACATTTCTTTGAATACAATTGCTAAGTCATACTTCTGTACGAAGTACTAGTATTCTGTGCCTACACAGTGGACTTGATTTAGATGTGCCTAAGTGTTTAAGATTAAATTTAAGTTTAGTCTCTCTCTTTCTTTACCAAACAAAATAGAGGAGACAGATTATATTAATTTAGAAACGTCAGATTAAACAGCTGTCAGTTGCTAAGGAAATTAGAGAATCCATAAACAATTACGTAGAGATGTCATTCGATGACGACTAAAGTTAGACGAGAACACTCAAAAACATGTAAAATTACGGAAGAAATCGCGTCACTGAATTTGACGTTTATAAATTTTTATAACTAGTCTGTCTCTTTTCGTTTGTTTAGCAGAGAAAGAGACAGACTAAACTTAAATTTAATCTTAGACAGGACACATTGGAGAGTCCAGTGTCTAGTAAATGAAGAATTCTTTAAGTACAGATTAGTGACGTCATGACCAATGTCGACATGTCAAATATTTTTTTTCAAATGAAGGGAAGTCTTAAGTAAGAACATAAATCAATAATCATCAAAATTGGTGCTGGCTTTCTTGAGTTAAGCAACTTTATTTCATGTGTAGGTTTTGCATGGCTTCAATTAAGGACCTACTTAATTAGGTCAATTTGATAGCTTAGCCTTTTTTTGAACGTTTAATTCTATTAAGCACAAATAACAAAATTATAAAGGTTAACGAACTTCGGAAGTTCAAAACTCTTTCCGAGTTATGGTCGGTTTTATAAACACACCGAATGCCAGAAGGCCCTTAAATTGTTTTACCATAAAAATATTAAAACCCTTCTTCGTTTGAATACATAGAGTGTTCAGAATTGTATTAGGGTATTTTTCAGTTACCTACTGTTAAAAAAAAACGAATTAATGTAATTAAAATAATTATCTAATTAATTAATGTGGAGTTTCTTTTGGCGCAGTGGCGGCGCGGCAGTGTTTTGGTAGTGAAACCAAAGTTAAGTATATTCTACCTTTTAAGATATCTGGACAATTTTTTGGGTGTAAGTAGGTACTTGAACTAAGTACATTTTCTTCTGTATGTATAAGTAAATTAATCGTCTTGGAAAGTGTTTCTTTAAACACGAATTTATTTATACCAATCCAGATGGTAAACATCACGAAAGTTTCAGCGATTCAGTGGCAAGGCCAATGCTGCATTTGTTTAAATTAAAATATGGAGTTCCACGAAAACTCTTTTTTAGGGTTCCGTAGTCCTGTATCCGCGGCCTAGCAGAGACGTTTAGTACTAGAAAGCTGCAATTTAGCATACCTAAGCTTAATACATACGTATAATAATCACGCCAAACTTATGAAAGGAGTCAAATGCGACTTTGTTCATCTTTTGTTTACTATTTAGATGTTGGTCCTAATTTTTTTTTAATTAGTAAATTTGCGTTTAAAGAAAAATACTATGTATATTTACCCTTACCTAATAATGACTTTGCCACTGCTAAAACACATGTACCTACAAATATCATGAAACGGCTACTTTGGAATTAATGATAGATAGGTGACATGAAATAGAGTAAACAAACATTTTTAATAAGCCAAATATATTATTGCACTTGAAAAAATGACCGCCAGAGGCGGGAATCGAACCCGCTTTCCTCGCATGCCAGGCGATTGCCTAACCTCTCGGCCAACCTGGCGTTGGCAGAGCTTGTCGAAATTTTTAATAATATATTTAGATTGCAAAGTGAATGCTTATCACTTAAAACAATAATTTCAAATAAGCCGTTCTTATATTTATATTATAGCAAAGTCAAAGTTATTATTAGTAAGGGGTACAAGTTACAGTAGGTTAGTACGTAGCTGCGTAGAAACTATTATTGTGATATTAGTACGTAAGTAACCTGGGCAGGCAATTTTCCACTTATACCTGACAGCAAGTTGCGCACCTTGCTGACAGGGACAACAACATTTTGGTATCCCTGTCTGTAAGACGAGCACCTTGCTGACTGGGATAAGTGAACAATTTGGAAGAGGTCTTTGCCCAGCAATGAGAGAAAAGTACCTAGTAAATAAAGAAACGAATTAAAATACTCCTATTTTAAGAATGATGCATTAGATACGCACGCGCTCTCGTCGGCAGTTTATTAGCCGCGCGTGGCCGCTCTACGACGCGCAGTCTAGCTCTTAGCATGAACCAATATCAAAGAATAATAGAACAATTCATATGTAACGATTTATGCCTAATTTAGTCTAACTTTAGGTAGGGAAACGCAAAAATCCCTTTAGCAGGCCTTTAAAGTATTACTGGGCGAAACATGCTAGGATAGGCTTTTAAGAACTTAGCTACTTATCACTTTTGAGAACCAGTTAAAAAACAATTAGTAAAATGCAATCATACACCATTATCACACACAAACACACATATACACACACACACACACACACACATACACAGTGTTCTTGCATTTAATTTTCTTTTTCATTGTGTAATTATAGAATACTAACTTCGGTTTAACTTAATTTCTTAAATCTTAAATCGGCTTCGTCTGTATAAAGTGGAATAATACTGCATATTTATGTTACTGGAGGTGGGCGTTAATAATTGCAACACAGTTTTTCAAAACTATAGCAGTTATTTTCGTGCACATTTTGAAATGTACAAAATGTTTTTTATTCCCAATAAACATTTTTATTTTATTTTTTATTTTATTTTATTATTATGAAGAAGTAATAGATATTCTATTGTGCCTGGAAACATGACCTCTGAAGTAATAAGATTGTTTGTATGAAGTAATTTCTTGATCTAAATACTGAACCGATTTTGAAACCTTTTTACCAATGGAAAGCTACATTATTCCTTGGTGACGTCCATAATATGCCAGCTTTAAAAAATCTTCATTGCATCCGTGCAACGCTGGGGCAGGTCGCTAGTTTTTTATAAACTTAAAGATATAATTTCAAACTCCGCTGCACGCAGCACTACTGGTCCCCAATGTATGCTGTAAGTTTATATGAGACGACATTCCTAGCTACCCAGCAGTGTCGTGTCAGTGTCACCCCAGAACCAATGTCGCGCCTTGCTTAGAATCAGCTTGGCACAATGCTGCACAGCACTGCTTGGGTTCGGAAAAGACTCTTAAAAGAAGTAGAGTAGAGTAGTAAAGTTAGATTATTTATATGATAAATAAATAAATTGTTTAAAAACACACACCAATTAACTAGCCCCAAACCAAGCGTGAGCTTGTGCTATGGTGACTAGGATAGCGGATAGACATACTTACATAAATAAATTACTACCTATATAAACACCTCTATGACTCAGGTACAAATTCTTGTGCTCATCACACAAACCCCTAGCGGGATTCGAACCCGTAACCCCTTGGTTTCGTAGTTCGGAGCGCGAATCACTACACCAAGACGGTCGTCATATTTTCTGCACACATCTGTTGCATAGTCTATGATCTAGCTAATTCTGCGCCAACCTATTTCTAAGGGCAGAAATAGCGTCAAAACATCCTGCGCAGTGGACGCGGAACCGCGCATGCGCGTAAATTTCCTTCGCCGAACGAGCAGCATGAATGGCAACTAAGTATAATTAGCTCAATAAGAAACCCCAGTGATTGACGGAAATACAAAAATCTAACGCGTGGTTAGTTTTCGGCCCAACCATTCGAGCCCGGAACCTCGTGGATAGTATCCAGCGTGCTGACCACTAGACCAACGAGGCAGTTGGACTTGGATAGTTGGTATGAATGCCAGGTAAGTAGGTAACCACACGCTATGATATAGGCACTATTTTAATTCTGATCCATCATTATGTAGATTACATACAAAATAAGATAAGCAAGGTTTCTCTTAGCTCAAAGTCTCGAATTGCAGTTAATTAAGCGTAGCGAATTATTTCTGTTGCTAACGAGTTACTGCGCTCACGCAAGCAAACTCATAAATTACCCTGATTTAGACGTAGCCTCTCTATTTGTGAGCTGTGAATGTACGGGATATTTAAAGTAAATACAAGAAAGTAAGCTAGCACTAGTACTGTTATACAGAGTGTTCCAAAAAGAACGTCTTCTTCTTTCGTGTCGGCAAGAACACGGGCTAAATCTTACTTGCCCAGAAGGCGGCTACCGTGGTGGCCCTCTGGTTACTGACAAGTAAGTCCTCCGCGAGCAGGTGGTCGGGCACGCGGAACAGTTAGTGAGGTGAGCCATGGTTTGCCGGGGTTCTCCACATTCACAGCTGGCGTCTGCGCTGCTTGAGTACCCTACCGACACAGGTTATCCTTACTTCGACCAACCTGGGTCCTCAGCCTATTAAGACTTCTTCAGGTTGGCCAAGGTTCCTTGTAGCCTGGAGGCAGATTTTCATCGGGGGGGTACAGTGCATGTGGATACTCGCTTGCCCAAAGCCTGCACCTCATGTCAGTAGGGGTTTCGTCGGTAGGCTGCGTAGATCGCAGGAAGCTTTTGCGGCTTCGCAACCGACCTGTGGCGGGGGAGAGCCCGTAGAGTGGATGTCTCGGGTCGCTTTCCTGTTTTTGTTTTTCAAGCGAACATGTCACTTCTCTGCGGACTCTGGGTGGAGCTATTCCCGCAAGAGGAAACAGCATACCGACCGGGGTTGGCTCAAGACAGCCAGTCACTATGCGGCAGGTGTCGTTCAGCTCTGCGTCAACGTCTCAAAAAAAAGAACGTGCCAGACTGACACTGGAGAGAGCCAAGTCCACTCTCCAGAGGTCCAGTTTAGCTGTAACTTAAGTGGTATGTGGTAAAGCGAACGAGTCCGGGAGAAGCCAATTTACTTGCTAGTGGTTTAAAAGCTTATGTGATATTTTTATTTTTAATTTTATATAACATAAAAACATAGTCATGATGTTTTGAAGGTGTAGTGCTATAAACAGGCCGCATCAAGTGATATAATTTTAGGAAACGGACTCCAAATAAAAGTGACCCCTGAACTATACTGTGTATATTACGGTGTTGCAACTTATAAAACTGTCGTCTCTGTCTGTCTGTATGTCATCGTCTGGAAGGGCGCGCGCCCTTGAAAACGCATCTTTGCTCTTATTGTCGAAATGACAAACGCTCGCCTCATTAGTCCTTTGTCATTTAGTACGAGCACCATGAGTTGTGAAAAAAAAATGTAGTTCTTTATTTAACTTGAAGATGTCTTGGTGTCGCGCGTCAATAAAAAGGCCAAATAACAAGTGTAATGTGGTATCCGTGTCATTCTCGACCGCTTTTATTTCATTATTTTCTACAATTACACCGTCAGATACCTTTTCAATAGACTCATCCAAGTTTTGATATTCTTGTGGAACTTAGTATACGTACCTTCTTCCCTTATTGCAAAACCGAGCTATCAAAACTCTTATCTTTGTTTTGCATTTCATTTACCTCTTCATCATCATAACACAATTCGTCACTCCTATGAAATTCACAAAAATTAATGTAACCCTGTTTAGTTAACAGTTCTGATCCTACTTGTAACTCTTAACGAGATCGTTACCTCCTGAATTTCATCAGATAAAATTTTACTCAGCAAGCACTGACACACAACGCATTACCAATAAGGTTATACCTATGGGCGGTTTTCTACCAAAGTGAAAAGGAGAAAATATAAAATACTAGCAATTCCCCGCGACTTCGCCCGCGCTAAAAGTCGGGTTTTCCAACTTTCATCCCCCATTTCATACCCCTGATGATTTTATATCTCGATAAAAAGTAGCCTGTGTCCTTCAGAGGGTTTCAAACTATCTCTGTACTAAATTTCATTTGAATCGGTCCAGTAGTTTCGGATCCTATCCAATGCAAACAATCAAATCTTTCCTCTATAATATTTAGTGTAGATGTAGATAAAATAGAATTTCCTACATGGGCGGTAGTGGGGTGCAAGGGGGCTTCTTCTTCTCAGCACTAGCCCACAATTTGTGCCGACGCAGTGGTAGGGCTTAAAAATATATGTTGGGACGTGTATAAGTACCCCCTGTGGGTCTACATACATAAATAAATTACTTTTAGACTTTTTTAGACTTTAAGGGGTACCTACACGAGCGATGGGTAAGTAATTTTACTACTTATTCCTGAAAGCAACGAGCAAAAAAGACCGAGGGCAATCTTAATCCCTATGTAGATATCCCGCTTTCTGAACTATTCAACGTGGTCACAATATTCAATGCGAATTTTAATGCTGTCACCAGTTCAGCATCGCCACAGCTAGTGATAAATATCCAGCACCTACCGCTATAATATATTTGAAAGATAATTATAAAGTCGCCCCTGAGTCATGCCCTAAGGTTGTCATCGGCAGTGTCATTTCACTTAGCTATAAATCGTGTAAGTGCAATTTCAGATCAAGTGTTTTGAGTTCAATACTGACATTATACATGCAAATTATATTTTTCTATTTTTCCGTCAGTGGCTGTGAGGTACACAGATTTACAAGACTTATCATCCATTTTAAAGTAGATATGTTACCTAGGTATGTATAAAAAGCATATTTATATAATCGTAGTTTTAAAAATTAATACAGTATAGCTATATTTATAACTTCCGACGTCAAAATCATATTATTTTCTCATCGGTGGAGTTCCAGTTAGCCTAGTAGGTTACAATAATTTTATCCAATCCTAATTACCTTGCAATGATAAGGTAATATAACTATCGATGCTAGAAGGTTTGCTTACAATAAAATTTCCATGCCTATCCAAACCAGACAAGCATTAGATAGAAAAACCTAATAAGGTAACTACTACACTGAAAAAAAGGATCAACCAAACTAGTTTTGTTAGTTGAAGGTTTCGTTACAGGAAAGTCAATTTTTGTTAAATATAAACAATCTTCTGGTTATCAGTAACAAAACTAGTTTGTTGCTGATAACCAGAAGTTCGCAAGTCACTAGATTACGGCATTTACGGCATACTAGTAGCCAAATTTTGGTTACTGAGTTTGGTTACCAATCATTTTTGCAGTGTAAAACCGCTACACCACAAGTCAACATGCGCAAAACGTAATAGGTCAGAAGAAGAACTAACAAATGATTACATTTACGATTAAAAACGTTCCATTCAAGAGAGATTAAATAATTTATGTCATGTTTTCGCGCGGTGTCGAGTTCTTTATGCGTCCTGCGCGTGCGACTATGGGAAAAGTGCATGTGTCGGTCACGATTTGAATACTTCACGACGAGCTCTCAGAAATTTAAATAAAAATAGAAAAAAATGCACTCACTCAAGTTCATGTTAGTAAGTATGCGGCAGGCGGCAGGCGATCTAAGCTAGGCTTAGCTAGACCTAAAACATGGCATCCTTATTTTGTTTTGCTGTTGGAAAATTAGATTTAAAGAGTAAAATATTTGTACAAGTAAAAAATATTCAAAGCAAGGGCATTTATAAATAGTAGGTCACGAGTACTTACCAAAGTGTTGGATTTAAAAATTAACAATAAGTTCAAATTTTCAAAATATTAATTACAAACACGCACGCATGACTCGTCTGGCGCCAGTAAATACAAATCTCTTATAATTTTATTCCGTCACTAAATGAAATTACGCCAAGTAGGTAGAAAAAATGCATTCTGGGAGTGGCGATAAGAAAAGGAAAATCAAAGAAAAGTCACGAAAATGTACAACGCGTTTTCGCAAAAAGCGCCATCTATTCAAAACATACGGGACTAACAACTACTTATTCATTTCTAGCACAAAATAATGATTACTGGTTCTTTCTAGGTGCCTACAAATGTTTAAATTAAAATAATTAAGATTCAAAACAGCACAACAAAGTACATAGTACGCGTATAACAATAATGTTACAAAACAATTAACAAAAACAAAACATGGGCCAACTTCGAAAAACGAAGCAGCTGACATTACAGCTGATTGTCATAATTTGACAGTAAATGTCATTGTCGACTATCGCCGCTTCGTCGCCAAAGTGGATTTTTTATCGTGAAAACAAGTAAAAGCAGGCCTAATTTACATTACAAGGTAAATTAGTTGAAATTCCGGTTCTTCAAACTTATCTAATACATTTTTAGATTCATACGCCTCGTAACGAGTTGTTACAGTAGTGCTAACGTTACAATTGGGTAGGTACTTTATTTGCGTTCTTTTATTTTTCTTTGTGATGATAAGTGATTTGATGAGTAATCGTTGTTATTGTGAATCACAACATTGCTCAAGCTTTATCTGCTTCTGCACGTGTTGACGCGAGGAAGAGGTAACTACAGCGGCACTGATCGACTAGTAATGTTTTTTTATTCTTACCATCTCCTATCATTTCAAGTATCTCGTCTCCTTTCAAGCATCATTATTACCTAGGTATACTAGATCTTTTATGATTTCTCCTACTAATTATATGATCTAAAATTGCTAAAACCTGCTTACCTATATATACATGTCAATCTATCTAGGGATTGCTGCTGGGAGATACCTACCAACATAGAGCATAAATATTACCTACCAAGATTAGTGATAAAAATATGTGTTCTGTGTAGAATATTATTTGATTGTTGTATTTAGACATAACTACTAATTATTTTAATGCTGATGCTAATAATATCCAATTGTGCAATGCTATGCTAATTTTCCTTCCCATTCATTTTAGTAAAAGTTGTGTTAATAATTATAGATAATTGCTATGAATAATTAAAATTACTTGTTCTTAAATAAAACAAATGCTCTACTACTTAACAAGTACATAGCAAAAAGATCAATCAAACCTGAAAAATCTGATTAACTGCAGATATTTTTATGGAAAGTCCTTTGACAAATTAATAATGATTAATGATTAGTTATTGATTAAGTACTTGTATTTGAATTAGTGCAATCTACACCATTTACATTTTTGCAATTACAATGAATGATGATCATTACAAATTGTGACTATTTGTTTTGATATCTTCAATCAATGCTGCATTTTGTTTCCACACAAGAGAAAGTATGACTTATCAATTTATTATTATTTAGCTTTGTCTAATTTGTCTGAATATGTTATTTTAAAATTATACTGTACTGAATCATCTTTCATAATTTCATGCTCAACATAATCATCTCTCAATTTATTTATTTCTTAAACTGGAACATGTTGTACATAGATAGATATATCACCAGAGATACCAAGTTATGTAGATGGACTACATAACTTGTTAACCCATGGATAATAACTAAATACAGACCTACCATACAATAACATACCTATCTTTTGTGATGAAAGTGTCTGAACTCTGAAGTCTGCCACCACCAGTTTGCACAACAGACTTTTTGATAAAGAAAACATATTAATTAAAATATGTCATGGTTGTTAAAAACACTTATTAATACATATTTCCATTACCCTAGTCTCCACAGCACAAACTAATGTTAGTTTGACTGTAACCCCATTATTCCAAAAACTTAGTACCGGGCTTAAGACAGGACTAAGCTATTAGCTAGCCAATTAGAAAAGCGCTTCTCTATTAGGTTATGTCACGGATGTGTCATTTATTCCTCTGTTGTTGGCTAATATTTAGACCTATTTTAAACCTGGTCTAATTTTTTTGTAATAACACCGTAATTGTCTTATTCATGAACATCCAACATGACTGTTATAGTGGATTTGACAATAAAGTTTGTATGTCTTTGTTTGTCGTATTTGAAATTAGTTTTGCTAGAAGCGGACAAGGACAACCAACCACATATAAGTTATAGGTCTGATAAGTTTTATGTATTATGGGTTACTGCCGCATGCAGAGATGTCAGTTAATTTTAATCTTTGATTAAGTCTCATTCTGTCATTTTCCGTGTCAATAAAATAGAAAAGGACAGCATGAGACTTAGTTAGTTAGTTAGTTAGTTTGGCTGGGGTGTTTTCCGCACTTAGCCTCTTGATTGGGCAATGAGACTTAATGAAGTGTTAACTTTAATTGACTTTTCTAAGTACGGCAGTAAGTCTAGATTAGAGTGTAACAACAAATTTAGTAGGGAAAAAATTAGGATCACTGGGAGTACCATACAGTTTAAAACATTTAGCGTTTTTATTTTACAAAAAAATCCTGTTTCAGAATCACAATGGCGGAACGTGACCCCATAAGCGGCGCGAGCCGCGACTACGGCGCCACCGCAGCGCCCCCTGCCGTCGGCTTCGCGGACTTCAGCCCCACAGAGCTGTACAACCTCAGCGAAGGCATAGCGGACAACATCAACTTGGTCAACAGCGGGCTCAGGTCGCTCGAGAAGATGATGAAGCAGATCGGAGGGCCTAATGATAATGTGCAGTTGAGGGATAAAATGTGAGTACAGTAGCAAACAACTGACAGTGAGACTGTTGCATTTAATTTGATAATAGACTTGTATCTAAAAATTGTTGAAGAAAAAAAATGAGTTCAGTCTCTCTCTGCTATACAAATGAAAAAAGGCAGATTGCAATAATTTACAAACGTCAAATTAAGTAATGCGATTTTTTAGTATTTTAACAAGTTTTTGCGTGTTTTCGTCTAACTTTAGTCGTTATTGAATGATATCTCTTGTCAGCTGTTTAGTCTGATGTTTCTATAAAAATCATAATCTGTCTGACTTAGACAAGGCACATTGAAATCGAGCTTATTGTCATTCGAGTATTCCTTGTCTCCAGCCACGAATGCCAGCAGTCGGTGAACGCGAGCGTGTCGGCGACGGCGCGCGACCTGCAGCGGCTGGGCGTGGTGGTGCGGCGCGGGGACAAGCCGCAGAAGCTGCAGGTGGAGCGCCTCACGCAGGCCTTCCAGGACGCGCTCGCCAAGTACTCCGCCGTGCAGAAGGTAGCTCCCTATAGACAGGCCTGACTTACTCGTCGTGTAGGTATTGAAAACGTGCCTACGCGCCTACTGCCATGGGAGTCTAATTCAGTTGGGATTCGCGAGAGAGTAGTAATGCACTGTAGAGGACGCTAGTTGCCATGTAAACAATAGCTCCGCAAACCATATGTCAAAATTTATAATAACAATTCATATAATGGTGATTTGAACAGTTAAATATTGACCTAAATTAGTGATTCTCAACTGGTAATATTATCTCAGCGCAAATAACAGTGTGTGTTGTAGAAATATTGAAAATAACTCCAACGAAATTACGCCGGTAATTCCATTCAAGTACGGAAGTAAACCTGTAAGTAATCAGGTAAAGACGTTAAAAAAACTATTTAGAAGAAGTGTAATAAGAAAACAAGACGCAGGATTCTAAGGTACGGCAGAAGACGGCAGTCCGACATGACTGTAGAGAGATCAGGCGCAGGACCAACGACTTAAGGTGCTTTTCGAGGCACGGGAGTGTTAACACCACCAACTTCCTGACTCCGGAGCTGTGTCTGAGTAATTTCAAGACAGAAAAACCCAAACACTCGGCCCGACCCGGGATTTGAACCCGGGACCTCGTGGATAAGACCCAGCGTGCTGACCACTAGACCAACGGGGATTTGAACCCGGGACCTCGTGGATAAGACCCAGCGTGCTGACCACTAGACCAACGAGGCAGTCATGCAGGCGCTGCATGATATGACGTCACTGAATAGGTTTAGTGAATAGTGAATCGTTATTCAGAGTTATAAGAATGAACGTTGCCAGAAAACTTGCAATGGATTACGGTAGGAACGAACAGGTCAGTTATACCACCTCCCCACTTTTGAATCTATTTTCAAATCAACAAAATGTTATTAATAACCATCAGTCATCAACGGTTTAACTTTTTATTTTTTTAACTTTAACTTTTTGTTTGCGTTTACGTAACGATCGCGTTAACGTAACGATTACGTCAGCTCATTAGTGGGGACAGTATAAAAGGCCTGTTCGCCAGCGACTCATTTCAGTCGTCCGTGCTCAGCCGAGGCGACAACATCTCCTGAGGATGCCGCGTGGAGTGGCGAAACGCGTCGAGGTTTTTTTGCACGTTGGTGTTGGTAACTAACAACTGCATTAGCTGTAGTGCATGCGTATTGAGGGAGGGAGGGCGGTGCATTCTGCATTTGCCTGAACTGGTACTCAAAGCGGTTGCGGTTGGTGTGGTTTTGTTGCCTGCGCTAGCGTCTCTTAGCGGAAATTTAAAGCAAAATAATTGTATTTTATTTTTCCCATCTTACGGTAGGTGTCTAAACGAAAAGGCGCTCAACTTTAAAGTGACTTATTATCTGCCCCGAGGGCTTTTCAGGTCTACAAAAAACCTTAACCTCCCTATTTATAATCTGTAATTAAATGTCAAAGTGTTGGAACCCCTGCTTCGTATGACTTATTTAATTTATTTTTTCAGGAGGTGTCAGAAAAGATGGCGGCGAATATGCCACGACCTGTGCGCGTGCGCAACGACCCCGCCGCCATGGAGCAGCAGGCCATAGCTGATGATGAAGAGGCCGCGCTGGTAGCTAATCAGCAGGCACAGGTTAGTGTGTTTAGTTCTTGAGTAGAACACTTTTTTGGGTTTGACTTTGGACTCGATTCCAATATGCCCTGTCTAAGATCAAATTTAGATTCAGTCTCTCTCTTTCTCTATTAAATATACGAAAAGAGACAGACTTCAATAATTACGAAACTACAAATTAAGCGATTTCTTACGTATTTTAATAAGTATTTGTGTGTTTTCGTCCAACTTTAGTCGACATCGAATGACATCCCTACAAAATTGTCTATGGAATGCAACAAAATACTAAGATAGGTGGCCACACGTCAGTCTAACCCACTCTGACTTTGAGACCGCCTCTATTTCCTACCTAACAAAGGCTGTTTTCGTAGTTCAAGTGGGTAACTTGACGTGCTGCTGACTGTACGTTGCAATTCCTTTTTAATCGTATTATTATTATTATTTAATGCTCTATGATTGACAGGCGCGCCTGGTGCAGTTTGAGACGTCTATGATCATGGAGCGCGAGGCGTACATGAACAAGATAGAGGCAGACGTACTGGACGTGTCACAGATCATGCAGGACCTGGCCTCTATGGTCAACAAGCAGGGACAGACTGTTGGTTAGTACTTAAGTCTATGAATGCTTTTTGACATTTAAAAATAAGAATATGTCCTCCTAGCCAAATTTCGACTACAGTGGCCAATCTCAACAAAAATAAGCCAACTGCACGGGAAATATTATAGGGGGATAACACCACCAACTTCCTGTCACCGGAGCTGTGTCTGAGTTTTATGAAGACATAAAATCCCGACCTGCCCGGGATTGAACCCAGGACCTCATAGATAGTACCTAGCGTGTTGACAACTAGACCAACGAGTCAATGTAAGAAATTACAAGTTTTGCAAAGCATGTTACCTATTGATACATGTCGTTGCAGCTGAACTATAAAGCTATCATGCGGCCGGTTGCAATATCTCTTACATAAATGCAATTGCTATATTTTAAGCTTATTTTTAGCTGCTTACTTAACCAGCTTTCAAAATCCTAGATTTGTGAAAGCATTAAACTTCTAACAAGACAGTAATTTTTAGGGTTCCGTACCACAAAAAGAAAAAAGGAACTCTTATAGGATACTTGTCTGTCTGTCATAACCCCTTTTCTCAGAAACGCGTGGAGGTATCAAGTTGAAATTAACTTAAAATACTCAAATGGGCGCGGTCCTTGAATTAAAAAAAATCAAGCTTCTATTAACGCAGTCCTAAGATATGGCTATTTTAGTCGTATTTTCTAAAATTTCGCAGCAAATAAAAACCTATAAGGTACTTCCCATAGACCAGAGATTCCCATTTTTCTGGGCCCCTTATCGTTAACGCCATTGCCCACTTTGGGAAAGACTGCCATAGAACATGAGATGGAAAGCAATAACTACACGAAAAGAGCAGTGCTGAAGTCTATCTCCTTTATTGATGATTGGCAGTCGAAAAAAACATAACCTTCCTTTTTACAGACACAGTAGCAGGCCACATAGAGGATGCGAGTGCCCAAGTGGAATCAGGCGTGGACGAGTTAGCCAAAGCGGCCGAACACCAAAGGAGATACCGACGCAAGATGTTCTTTCTCATACTAATTGGTCTGATCCTCGGAATAATCATCGTCGTTTGGATCGTCAAAGCGTTCAGGTAAAATCTACCAAATGGGAGAAAATTGGTAACGTATGGCAACACTGCACGTCATAGACAACTGTCAATGTCATTTTGTCTTCGAATTTATGCCTAATATTGTCTATTGGAAGCCTGATGAGAAGACAAATAAAATGGGAGAAGAATAGTTTTAATGAATTAAAATTGTATAAATACCTTACGGGCTTGCAGTAAAGAAGACTTTAATTGAATCGAAAGTAAAGTGTATGCTCGAAATGTAAAAGATACGCTCGAAAGAGAAAATCATTATTTAACGAAGGATAGATAGATCTAACTTCTAAAATTGCAATCATTCTCGTCTCAATTCTCTATTATCAGAATTTAAGAGCGATTTTGTCCAACTCTAATCCCTTCTTATTCAACAAAATTATTAGTTTCTACATCTTCATCAACAATATTCTTTTATCGAACCAAAAAATAAGTAGGTAGTATATTTTACCTGTGAGTAAAACTGGGTTTTTGGTTGTTTTGACAATATTATCACACGTTGTAAATACTTACTCATCATAACGAAAGCGGGGAGAATTTAAACGAACAAAAAGTAGGTATCCTAAAAGCAAAAGAAAAAAGTATTTCAGTTTTTTTTTTTCAAAATCGTGTCAAGTAGCAGTCATTTTCCACTACTTAATGGTACCCTTATGTTAATATTCTATTATGTAAATAAGAAAGTATATCACATTTTTAGATTATATTTCATTTCTTTGTGCTAGTGGTGTGTCTTTATTGTTGAATGTTCTTTATCCCTTCCAAATGTTACAATATCTGTGGCGCACTTTAAGTAATGCAAAAAACTTTAACATTAATGGCACATCACTACTGCGAGCACATCTCTATCTGTGATTGAAGGCATATTGATGCGAAAAACTTTTATTATTATTTCAGTTTCGTACTGTAACTGTTGGAAGAGTGAGGTACATAATTTTATTTATTGAAGTATTACAATTACCTCTGTAATGTTAATTTGTTAATCATACTTGTCTATAAGGCCTTGTTTAGTGTTATTATGTTATTTATATTTATCGTAGGTAGGATTTTATATCATTACTAATAAAGTTATATAAAACTAGGGTAATCACTACTAATTTCTGTATTTAAAGAATGGTGAAACATACGACCTTCTTTATCTGTGCAGCCAATATACTTCAAGTTATTAAAATTGAGTGAAAACACATTCCACAATACATAACCATATTTAAACAAATCGCAAGACAGTGATATTTAGTAAATATACCTACAAATCATAACCAATGAGAATTTTTCAGTCATGTTTAAAAGTAACAGCTGTAACTTATTTTTACTTCTTTCAATTTATGGCTGACTGATCACGGATCATCGGTTGAACACCTCCCCGTTGAATTCCGCCAATATCACGTCAGTTGCTTAGGCACGTTTTTTTACTGCATGTGTCATTAAAAACTTATTTTTATAAATTCATGAATTTCGACAGCTGTAACTTATCAATTTATACAAACTCAGGATTAAAAAAGCTACGGACCTTATTTATGGCTCGAAACTCATAAATGTGCAACATTGCTCCACAATTTTTTGTATTAATGAAACTTTTGAATCACACAAGGTATTTTTTACGATTGAATGCTAATAACATGTCAATAATTTAAGAACAATAAATAATATTATAAAATATACATTTGAATTTCATTTAAAACTTTCCCTTACTATACTACATACTACTAAAAATTTCCGTAACTATCTCTAAGCAGCTCGCTGCTGCTTAGAAAACTTTATTACGAGAAATTTTTACATTGAGTTTTACACATTGCTTTTTTTTATAATATACTACATGCCCATGTCCAAAATGGATGGGTCATATGAACCACCAGGTGACGTATTTTGATAGGTAAATTTTAAATATCCGATTTTTTGAATTTTAATAATCCTAAGTTTTAATTTTACGGATTATTAAAAATAATAATAATATTTTTAATAATCGGTAAGAATTACCGACTTTGTGACACCATTTTTTACGGCACTGCGCGCTTTCTTATAATTTTTCATGGATCTATCGATGGTAAACATGGCGTACAAAAATATATGACCAAAATGTACTTACTCTTCTCCTGCACTTTTGAATTCTCACCAGCACTCAGTTGGACAGGTTACGAATGACGGCATAGTGCTGAATCTTATTATTTTATGCTCTTATATCATCCTAAATATGACCCATCCATTTAGGACATGGGCCTGTAGTCTATAAGTTGCGTGTTGATTACGATGTTGTAAAAATTAAAAAGATATAAAGACAACATTTTAAACACGAATCGGTTTTTAAAACTAAGAAATAAAATACAGAGTTCCTGCAAAATTCCTTTTTATTGCTCACATAACATTATATGGTACATAATATAAAACAAATAATTTACAGGCCCACCTTGTGTCTGGACTAACGCGGGCTTAACTAAATCAAGGGTGTCGTGTAACAAAATAAACAGAATACCGACGCAATAATGACGTTTTAAAGCTCAATTTTGACTAAGAGATATATATTTCATCTCTGATATCTCTCACCATAGTTTTTCACTAGATATATCGTGAAATAAGAGTATATCCCGTAGTCAAAATTGAGCTTTAGAATCGTTCATATAAGTTACGGAGTAATCTATGTACACATTTTGTCGAAGTGCTACATTTATTGAAAAAAAAAACACAACCATTTAATATTGAGCGGAAATGGTTAAATACTGTTCTTGAAATAGAAATTGAGATTGCACTGGCTATTAAAATAAGTTTTATGTCACTCGTAAAGACAACGCGACCTACAATTTTTATCCGCAGCGAGTTTCTATTTACATAATTATTTCATAAACCTAGAGCATGTTAATTAATGTACCCTGTATATTTCCTAGTACTGGCCTCGTTACTTTGTTACACGACAGCTAAAATAAACTGGTCCTACTCCACAAATCTTTCCATCTAAGTCACTCGTCTATTTGAGTGAAACAGATGTATTGAGATCGAAAGTATCGAAATCGCTTCGAGCAGTAGATCCCTGATTACGAATCGACTGAGGAACATGACTTGAATACAACAAATGAGCGAGATCTTCAAAATCAAAAGGTGTTGCCAGGTAATAAAATACTCAAAAAAATAAAAATTAGAAAAACAAGGTGTTTCTAATATTAATTCCGCCTTAAAAAAAGATGAAAATTTAACTCACTCAATATTTTTGTGTTATGTGAAGAAATATGCCTGGCAACCCTAAATATAAGGCAGAATGCAGACTTGTCGGGATAATTTTAGTTTACTTACTAATTTTATGCAATCATTTTGTTAATCACGGCAGTTATTTTATTTTTATTTTTATTGTTGATTGTAAAAATACAAGGCTGCATGTTATTGAACAGCTAAGTACAGTGCCCGGCGGTAAATATTGCACATCGACCTATTGAAAAAGACATCGGCTTATTTCGGCTTCGTAGAGCGTTATTTGTGGCGCATACTACCATGAAGTTTGTTTTTTCAAAACAACAAAACTACTTAATTCCGAGTTCAAATTATGAGAAACGATAAATCTTTAAAATGATGAAATGAAAATTAGCATTCGTCTGTATTCTGAAATGCGATGATTACGTATGTGCACTGTTTTCCGCCGAGTACTGTATAGTTTGAAAACAGCGCGAATTGACATTATGTATGTATTCGGGTAAGTGAAAACATAGTCTTAGGAAGATTTAACACATATTTCTTTGTAACTAGTATAACAAATACCACAGTTATCAATGAAAACTTAAAAATATTTTTATTATCAATTAAAACTAAACCGAAAGTGTGGTAACGAAAAATTTTGGATTTCTTAAATACTAACGGGTTTATTGTCGCCGTTCATATTTATTACAAATCGAAATAATATTACTTCTATATTACAGTCAAGTAATACGAAAGCGAAATAATATTTAGTATCATTTTAAAACGTAATATTGGCAACTAACAAAGTTTTTAGGATACAAATTCATCTTTACACATAAGTTATCAATATGATTGTAATAAATATTGCTTTTGTGAGTATAAATAATTATTTATCGATTAGCAACATAATGTTGGTTAATATGAATGACAATACAAAACAATGAACTAATAGAAAATTCGAGATAAATTACGATGAACAAACAAAATATGCTGTTGGATATGCGGAGATAATAAATAGCGAGCTGTCATTGTCCGGGTGAAGATGATGATAAACTAGGCTCGATTCCAATGGGCCCTGTCTAAGATTAAATTTCATTTCAGTCTCTCTCTTTCTCTGTCAAACAAACTAAAAGAGACAGACTATCTGCCGTACTCAGAGACGTCAACTAAAGTCAATCCTTCACTAAGTCTCATGCTGTAATTTTCTATGTCGTTGACAAAGAAAATGACAGAACAAGACTTAATCAAAGATTAAAATTGATTGTGACTCCGAGTGCTGCAGCATGGTAATTTAAAAACGTCAGATTAAACAGCTGTCAGTTGCTAAGGAAATTAGATAATCCATAGACAATTTAGTAGGGATGTCATTCGATGACGACTGAAGTTAGACATTAACATGCAAAAAAACTTGTAAAAAAATACATCAGAAATAGCATAACTTAACTTGACGTTTCTAAAATATTATATTCTGTCTCTTTTCGTTTGCTTAGCAGAGGAACAGAAAGACTGAACTTACACGGCACATTGGAATCGAGTCAACTATTTAGATGTATGAGCAAACATGTACGATTTATCACATCTTTAATAATAATAGTGTAGTGATGTGTGAATATTAAATATTCTCAATTTAGTTCCTAATCCGTGTATTATTTTTAAGAAGAAATGAAACATCATAAATACCACAACATGATATGAGAGTGTGGCTACAATATAGCATTCTGTTTAATATCTTTTTTTTCTATTATACGCAAATTATTTTTAATTTAATATTACAAAACACCTACGTAGTACGTGTTAATTTTATTACTTTAACAGTTTTTTATAGTGTGTGTAACTTTACATTTTAATTTCTTCTATGTATTAATAAATTGTTGTTTGTAAATACCGCGAGGTTTTTAATGACTGAAATAAAGAACATAATCAAAATATTACCTATGAATCTAAAATAGGAAGTTGCACAAATCATGTACAAGGTGTGTATTACAATAAATTAGATCAAAAACAGTTTTGGTTCATAAAATGCATTATTTCCATAACTAACAAGTAAATTAATTACTATTACAACTAAATGATATTCAGTATTCACAGACATGACATTTATACACATCGAATATACCTAAGTATGTACATTTTATACATTTGTTTTGTTACTATCAATAAGAGAGTCTTTCATTTTGTATGAGATTTACATACAGAAGACCCCAAATGTATTATGTGAAATATTAACTCCAAAACTGTAGTTGTATTTCAAAATTAGGAAACAACTAACATTCATTACAAGTAAATTTTGGAGTTCTTTAAAATATGCAAGAAATATTAAAGTTTTCATAATTGCTTATTAACAGTTTATTTAATCAAATATAAAATAATGGGTAGAAATTCAAACTAGACATTTTAACAACCTAGCTATATTTTTCCTGCTTACTGAGGCATTTAACTGCGGTAAAAATAAATGAATACATAAACCTCAGTACCTCAGGCGCTGTATAATTTAAATGAAATTATTTTCAAATTTTGACGAAAGTATTATTTTTAGGTAATGTTCCTACTAATTAATACCAAGAGAAACAGGCACATTATTATAACATAGAATTTTATCGAGCTATTAAAGAATACCGACTCATTTTACAATATTGTTTGCTAAGTATATTGATAGTAAGTGTAACATTAAATATTATTTAATATTAATTTATCATACATAATTGTTTTAGGATGAGTCAGTTATTTTTTAATATCAGTTTTTTTTTCAATGTTTATTATTAAAGTTTCTTTCGAAGACGTTATTCATTGTACCGAATAAAAACAGCTTTTTCCTTCACAGTAAAGCTGTTATCGGTATTTTTTTGTATATTACGGATTACGGATTATTAATATTTTTGAACACTTTCCTCTTTTATGCACCATCATACCCTTTACTGATTTTAACATAATGTTAATTTGCTGCATAAATACTGAACTCAACAAAATCCGATTAAGTGACATATTTATAACTAGTGCAAGCTCATAAAATAAAAAAATTAAAAAACAAATATTTAATACATGTTACGACTGTTAGCCGTCATCGGAAATCATTTTGTATTGTAGTAGATACTTAAAATTGTTTTCTTGTTATTTCTTTAAATCGCAATCGAATGTTTTATATTTTTTTTCTAAAATAACACTTAGAGAGAACTTAATCATAATATCAAATCGTGAATATCAATCACCTCGTGAAATATTACCATAACAGGCTGCCTTACTAACCTCCTTAAATGCGGTACAAGTATGTCAGAATTTGGCTTGGAATCATTGTGGATGTCTGAATATTATTATTTCTATGTAATTTTCAAACTATATTTTGTCACTATAACCAAGTATTTTTTTTTAACAAAAAAATTCTCAACTTCAAATTTAACTCCTGGTCAGTAGTCCCAAAGATTTATTTTCTTCCCAACCAATTTAAAAGGACGTAGAATATACTTGACTAGTCACTTTTTAGGATAGAACACTTTTTAACACGTATACTCTTTACACATCACTCAGATACTATGTCCTCATAGAATTTTTTGACCAAGTCACCTATCACTCAGTCCACAATTTTTATCTTACTAGTCACCATATAGTCTTCCATAGAACTCGGTCAAAATCCTTGATCGAACGGGACCCCACTACCAGGGCAATAAGGTTCATAGATTTCAAAAATAAATTGACCGATCTCGATCCGTTGATATCAGAGGATATTGGACCTTATTGAGAAGCGATAAAGTTCAGACATTTCTAAAACGTCTTTTATCGAATGTCGTCCTCATCAATTTTCGAGTGTACGGCAAGGGCTTAGATCAATCAAATAAAGATTAACTACGACATACAACTTAGGTGTCTAAACGTACAGGTGCTCAAATCTGAGGCGAGCTTAATTACACCATATTTTTGACGACATTGAGTCAATTCTTTGAATACAATTGCAAAGTAATTATTCTGTACTCAGTCATCATCATAATCAAATTTAAGAGCTAGGCTCTTGTCGGTGGAGTTTTTTCCATTCCTCTCTGCTTTCCGCCCTTCTCTTAACCTCCTGATACGACCCGACATTTATCTTTTCTTTTATTTGCTGCATGTAGCTTATTATTCTGAACTCAGTACTAGTATTTATTATGTGGCTAACGTTTGTTGGTAACAGGGGATAGCCATTACATCACATCACACTTATAGTCACAGGTACTCTATAATCTATATTCCTTTAGCAGTGTTCTCGCGGGTAGTACTTTCTACCATGGGGCTAATTACATAACTCTGTTGCTAACAATTCGGGATTGAAATTGCTTGAAAATGTCTCATTTGACAACTTCAGTTACTCTGTTAAGCTGGCCATTCACGGTCAGTTCAAAAAATGCCTCCACTCACTAACATGAAAATATTCTGAAAACTGTCTTTCATTCAGCTGCTAGAACGTGAGCAATTCCCCACGCAAAAGGGACTTTTAGTTTTTTAATTTAGTGGGTAAAATGGGCGAGAAGGTCTTAGAACCGGTAAAATAGGGGCAATTAGTACTTACGCCTATAGCCTAGATTTTTAAAATTGAAAACGTAAATTTTTTATCGTACCTCAGACCGACTAATTAGTGTAACTGGCCGTGAATGGCCAACTTTAGCAACAAAACTTTGATTGAAATAATTTCAATCAAAGTTACATAATCCACTACCTGGCCTGGTTCACTTCGCAATTTAGCTTAAAGCTACAAGTACATGCGCGGATCGTAAGGTCGACGTCTGGTCGTTATGGATGTCACAAGCCGGCCGCATCGCATGTAAGACCTACGACTCTCGCGCGCATTTGTCGTCGCGTTGTCGACCCTACGCTGTCAGGAGAAATGAAGTTACGCGAGAGAAAGAGAGGCAAATATGTAGGTGTTTCTAGCGGTAGGCTTTTGTGCCGCGAACTCAATTTGCACTTTATTGTGTCGTAGCAAGAGTCGCTATTTACTTAAATAACTTTGCGGAGTGATTCTTCATTACTCGTACTATTATGTATTCTGTGGTACTACTCAAATATTGAGCTTGGGGTTACGGGGGTACCCAGATA
This sequence comes from Pyrausta nigrata, assembly GCA_949316185.1. Lineage (NCBI taxonomy): Eukaryota > Metazoa > Arthropoda > Insecta > Lepidoptera > Crambidae > Pyrausta > Pyrausta nigrata. The sequence continues at coordinate 15,264,386 of OX438957.1, read as the reverse complement.
TTGGGTCGCGGTCCTCCTTGGGCTATTACCCATGGCTCCTATTTAGATAAGGGTTACATAGTCAGTAAACACACTTATAGTCACCGGTCTATATCACTTACTATAACAGTGTTCCTTGGGTAATACTACCGTACACCACCCATTACCGCTGGTATCGGAGTATGTAAGGCCTTATTGCATTTGAAATAAGGTTTAGATTCCAAAACACCATTTATCGATCGTCGTAACGGAGATAAGTCAGTAGAACACTTCACACAGTCACCGGTCTATATCACTCACTATAGCAGTGTTCCTCGGGTAGTACTACCGTAGTTTCGCGTGTCGTTGTCGCCACACGGCGTATTTTGCGCAAGCGGTGTCGATCATCTGGTTCATATGTCGTGTTAGAGATGTCGCTAGTGGAGTGAGGTCGCGGAGCATTTTTTCCTAGATAAAAAAATAAAAAGAGGATTAAATAATGAGAAGAGTGTATAATATAACGCTCATAAAACAAAGATTGGACATTTAGTGAAAGTTTAAAAAATAGTTAAAATTAAAAAATTTGAAAACCCCCACAAAAGATAACAAATTTGCCTTTTTGTGGTTACTCTGGTTCTTGTGTGAAGTGAAACAGCTTTTATATTTTATTTTAACCCTTATATAGGTATATTACCATACCTATGTAAGGGATACCATACCTACGTCATACCATCAATACAATACTGAAACAAAGAAAAAAAGTGGTGACCCAGTGGCCAAACCATTTTTTCCATACAAACCCTGGGACAATTAAGTCCCCTGAGTCACTAACCTTGCAGGTACTTATAGAAGATAAATAACGTCGAAAAGTGTTGTAAATGGTAGGTTACTAATCTGAGTACTTGAATGCAAGGGCTAAGTATTCAATTTATTTCGGGTCTCATCATGATAAGGCGTCTTTTGAGAAAGAATCGAAAACAGGTGACAACGAATAGTTGATTGACCCTTATCATATTGTATAGTATTGTACTAGTCAAGCCTTTTCATTTGACACCCATATTGAGGAAGTTGTAAAAAACATGTAATCCTCCATTTTGGGGTGGCAGCCATCTTGGAACGATTTATATAAAACATGGCTAAGAACACTCGAGATAAAATTGTCTATGACACCAAAACAACAAAACAAAATCGGTTCATCCGTTTGGGAGCTACGATACCACAGACGGATACATTTATTCACAGACAGACCCGTTAAACTTATAACATTTTTGTGTCGGGGGTTAAAAATGTGTGACAGACAGACATGACGAATCAATAAAGGCTCCGTTTCTTGTCGTTTTGCTACTGAACCTTAAAAAGTTGTCGAGTCGAAGTCGTGTAAATGTTATAGATTATTGCCGTATTCTCCTAACGATTAGTAGGGCTATGTCTGTCACTTCAGTTCTTCTACGTATTTTCTTTCTGATTCGATTTCTTGGTGAAACACCGAGCGACCGAAAAATATTTTATGACAGAGAAACCCAGAAACAATTTCGACCCAGCCCGGATTTCGACGGATTCGGAAACTTGCAAATAAAACACATAGTCATAAAATAACGGGACAGCCACAGAAAAAAAAATGCAATGAGGACAATTTTTGTAATACACACCTCAAACGGCCTAAGCTTGACGTTCCTAAACCTCAGTAGCGCTTCGTAGAACTTGTCTGCCCTCTGCGCGCTGTCGTCCGCGTCGGAGCCAGCAAGCGGAGCTGGGAAGCAGCGCCACAGCTCGCGGAGTAGTTCCCCGCCCGAGAGGTAGATGCGGTGCAGTTCGCTCTTCACGTCGGGGGGGATCAGCTCTAGAATAAAGAGATTATTTATTCGCTATGTGCAAAGCGCGCGATATGACAGAAGTTTGCTTTACTCTGTATTGTTATGTGTCAAATTGCTATATATTAATAAATGTTTTGTTACCTTTTTAACTGTGTTTGGCAAAAACACGTTTGAACTGAAACTATTTTTTTTGAACTCATAATTGTATATATACTTAAAAGAATTGACTACTATTCTGCAATTACTGGTGAGTGTTTTGCTAAAACACACCTCCTTACACGCACTTGCCTAATAGGGGCATGGATAGGGGTAAAGAATTCGGTGTGTGGCGTAAAATATACCCTGTGCTAATTTCAAAACCATTTGGAAATTTTACGTTACTAAACACTATTTCGCTATTTAAATTACTCAGAAATAAAAGATGGCGTTATTTTTACCAAAATATGAACAATTATTTGACATTCATACGACCTCTAAACAGGCGAAAACCACCGAATGTCATCACATCCGCCACTAAATGCTATCTCATCTGTGCTAAACTACGCATGTGTGTTCCCAGTGTGTGTATAATAACTTGTCAAATCTGCGGAATGTCAAACATGATTGGCTGTCATGAATGTGTAGCAAAGACATCTGTACTTATGCAGCCATACCATAATAAAAAGGCAAATCTTTTAAAATCTTACAAAAATAAATACTGCATGTAAAACAATTTTATTCAATTTCGTTTCTTAAAACAGGACAAACTATCAGAAAAAAATTATAAATACACTTAAAACCATTTTACATACCGAATTGACAAATAACTACGTCATGTACAGAGGTCGGAATTAGGTAAAGTTATTCATGTACTTACACTGATTTTATACAGCGAAATAATAAAGTGGATATGCCTCAAATCCCGAGATTAATTTTGAAGAGTAGAAAATATCCCGTGGTTTTTTAAATAAAAAGTTGTTTACTTTACACATTTTAAACTACCGCACGCGCGACATTGCCAAACACGGAATTGTCCATTGGAAATCCCGGGAAGGTCCACATTAATATCAACATTTCGATGCAAGTACATAAATAATAAGTCAGCCTATTAGATCCCACTGCTGGGAAAAGGCCTCACCTCAACTATGAGGAGGAACGAGCCATACTTCACCACGCGGGCTCAGTGCGGATTGGTGGAGGGGTGTATGTAAGGCAAGTGACAAACCTTACTGTCAGAAGTTATCAAGCCGCCCTAGGGCCTCTGACTAGGCTTAACGACTAATACCACATATATAGTAGTACATAAATAACTCTACCACAGAATACTAGTACTTCGTACAGAAGTATGACTTAGCAATTGTATTCAAAGAAATGTCTACTCAATGTCGTCAACAATATGGCGTAATTTAGTTCGCCTCAGAGTCAAGCACATTTTCGTGTAGACACCTACAAAAATCCATTGCAAGATAATTTCATACTTATTGCTCTGGAATATGATTCATAATACACTAAACCTATTCAGTGACGTAATATCACGCGACGCGATAGGGTTGACTGCTACGAGAAGCTTCTAACGCCATCTAGCGCCTCTTTCTAGTACTTTATTCATTCTCGTCCAGCCAGCAACGTAGCCGCGCGGCCGCCGGTGAATAAAACGCGCGAGCGTGGCTCTGGCCGGTAGCGACACGCAGCTTGTTTTAGCACCTACGTAGGTGCGCCGCGCGTAGGTACGTTGCTACCTCCGCGGGGAGATACACAGGCCTGACTCTACCTAATTCCGACCTCTGGTCATGTAGCATGGGAGGTTCCCAAAGATACTCACGCGCCATACTAGCGGCGTGGTGGTGCCGCATCAGCGCGCCGCCCGGGCTGAGCTCCCCGAGCGCGCCGACGGCGGCCGCGGCGCTGACCCGCGCGGGCCGGGAGCACTGCTGCCCACTACTCCATGCCTGCATTGCGAACGAATCGGTTTCAAATAGGGACGACGCCACTATCCATGAATAATTCCAGTGACCTAAATAAATAATACATACTGTCCGGGGGACGACTGTGCTATCTTTAGGAGCTAATTTTATCGACGAAAAAAATAAACGAAAAAAAGAAAAATATATGTTAAGAAAATGAAAAATGTTTTTTTTATCTGAATAGATTTATGTGTGAAAAGTATGTTATTAAAGATTTTTTATGTATAAAAATAGGAAAAACTATTAGAAAAACTTAGAACAACTAAAATTAGAACTTTGCAATTATATTTGCACTTGGCTTCTAAACCAGACTTATGATGACTCAGAACTTCTGCTGATACCATTAAAATAATTTTATGTATGCTTATCCTAGACACAGACACATACACACAGACATCTATACACACACAGATATACAATCACAGACACACATTCACATGCACACACACAAACACCCACATACATTTATATATCAGACCCATGTCACCCTTTATTATTAATTACTGTTAAAAATCTAAATTCTTATTTACAAAAAAAAAGGTATGGATATGATAAGATCAAGTTATTCACAGCGATTTCCATCTTTCTTTCTACCTTATTTTTATAAGCCGTTTGGCTTCCCCAAAAGACAGGAATACCTAGTCTGGAGACTAACAGTAATACTAAAAAACTTCAGTTGTATAAGTTAGTGGTAATAAGTTGAAATTGTTGTGTATCACTTTCTGTTAATAAAGTTTATTCTTTTCTATTCTATATATTAGTAACTAATCGAACTCATATTTACAATTTAGCCATACACTTGTAGGTAATTTAGGTATCCAAATATTTACCTTGTTACTATAAAATAAAATTACATTGCCGTTTGCAGGGGATGAGGTTTTGACCCTGCATGTACTATTAGCTGCTATAATTTGAACAATCATCCCCCCGAACAGAATGTATATTACAGATATAACTTCATTAATCATTTTCAATTACCTATAATATAAAATTTTTAATTATTAGCAGCTGTACAATAAATTACCAAATGATATCAAAAAATGTGAAAGTGTGACTTTTTACAAGGCTAAATTAAAAGAATTTGTAAGCACACTGTGATTTTGTATTACGTACTAGCGCTTTAGAGGCAATTATTGGTTAAATATTATATTTATAAACGTATCTCATTTTAAGTGAACTGTAATAGTTTTTATGAGAATAAAGTCTTTAAACCTAATTATGCTAAAACTGTTAAAAAATAACAGTAAAAAAAATAAGTCTCGCCAAACTTAATTATTGTACCTTAAAAAGTTGTGTGATCCATGTAATGCCAAGTCAGTTCATTTATTTAGTCCCTAAAAGTCCTTCTGTATAAATTAACTTGGCCATAGTCCATATAATATTAAATTAGATAGATTCTTTAGTGCGATTGCCAAGACAATTTATACAGAAAGACGTAGGGATCGTATCACTTTCTTAAAGTTTCTTTACCTAGTATAAGTGTGTTGTTATATAGCAGTGAATGACGTCACTAGAACGTTGTCTATGTTTCCTAGAGAGCGGTATTTGACTCCGTAACGTCAAAAAGCGGTGCCGCCATTTGCATGACGGTCGTTTTGACGGCGTCGAAATTTTAATAGATTTCGAACGTAACCATGAAGCTATTTACAATATAAAAAGGAAAGAGTAAATGACGGTGTGTTAATACGGCCGTGAAACTTTCCACATAGCGTGACGTTTTCCTAGGAAACCAAAGCTTTAGACAACAAACCCTACTAGTTGAAGCAGACGAATTCCATTCGCCAATAAATTCGACAGACGGTAACTAATAGAAGCTGACGCTCATAGACGGTCGGTATCGAAAAGCCATATTCCTTTATTTATTTAAGGAAAACATAAAGATTACAATCATGGAGTAAAGTAACAGACTTATAAATAGTGTTGTACTAGATAGTAATCCTAGACATGTTTTCACGGCTAAGTTATACAGGGTGTCCCGTAAATTAGCGTCAAGCGACAGTGACGTCATTCTATTGCTCAAATACAACAACTTTTTCTATGGGATCAACATCGAAATCTCAAAAAAAATTGATTTCTTCATACAAACTGCTCTCAGCCGATCGGCACTTTTGTATGGGGAAGCCAAAATTTTTTTTTATATTTCGATGTTGATCCCATAGAAAAAGTTGTTGTATTTTAGCGATAGAATGACGTCACTCTTGCTTGACGCTAATTTTCGGGACACCCTGTATAGTGGCTTATCTTATCTTAAATAAAACAAAACATATACCATAAATAACAATAGAAGCAAAAATTGCACAGGTTTCACAAATAGCACACATACATTATGATTTACTGATCGCCTAAGGAATATCCTTGAGGATATCTTTGATGAGTTTCCGGAACCGAGCTAAGCTCGAATAAATATATCAAGATCTCGACACTGATGAACAAACTCATCATACTGGCGACAAAATCTGGCCAAGGGCTGATTATATGAGACATTGTTGTGATAAAGCTGCGTAATAAAAGTTTTCGGTCTACGTGTGTTGAGTTAAATATATTCTAAGAACTAAAACACATACCTGACACACAGAAGCTAATGCTGAAAGAGGCGGCGGGTGAGCGTTAGGTCCGGTAGTATGCACCTGCGCGGCCGGGCCTAGCAGGTAGCGCTCCACCTGATTATTACATACAGGTGTCTATTAATCAGAGGATATTAGATTAGTTTACGTTAATCAGACTGTCTTACTAAGACAGTCTATGCCCCATCTCGCTCTTTCACAGGTTAAAAGAGCGAGATGGGGCAAACAGATTTACAGGCTAACTCTTATTACACTACGCTGACTGACTGCTTGAATACCGCTTAGTCTGGTGATAACCCCCTTAGAGGACAATTCTTACAGACCAGGGGTTGCCAATTTTTAAAAAGCAGCTGAACTGTGTACTCTTAAGTAGTTACTATTAATGGCCACTTGACAGCTTCGGTGATCAACGATTTTGATATCCACTGAGCTTACATAATACGAAAATCAGTTTATCGATACATAAACAGCTGTCAAAAGTTGGACAGCGGATATGCCAGTGCCTATCAGCATATCCACCGGCGATGACGTCATTCTAGTTAGTAACCAAAGTTCGGTAATTCGAGAACCATGTTTTGACAGTTCTCAGTTAGACACCAAGGCACAGTGATAATCACTTTGGTTGTCAAATGAGATACGTAATAGCCCTACTGAAATGACTGTTAATTTGACACATTTCCTATACAAAAAAATGTCAAACAATATAATAATAACTATCATAAAAAAATATCTTGGTGAACCCAACCTTAAGTACAAGTTTTCTTTTTCAGTTAATACAAATTAAAAACTGGACTCTGGAGCTCACCAACGCAATATGTTAAATTTTTAATCTGCTGGTTTAGCATTATTTGACATATTTTGTATGGGAATTCTGCGAAATTGAGCATCAATAATATCAACCGGTTGTTTAAAATTTGGTGAACAAGGGCCTTATATAAGTTAGGACAGAAAATACCACTTATGAATGTAAATATTTAAAAACAATAATATTAGCCCATATGGGGCCCAAACAGAACTCTTTATTTTTTGAGCCCTACTAGTGCTTCAAGACAAGACAAAGACAATTTGGCAAGTGTTGTTTTAAACTCCCTCAAACGTTTTCAAAAGGGGAGAATAAAAAATGTCTGTCAATTTACTTGAACTTGACTTCTACTAATATTATAATGAGTAAAAAAGATTTGATTGTTTGTTTATTTGTATTGAAACTACTTGACCGATTCAAATGAAATTTGGTACTTAGTTTGAGACCCTGGGAGGGACATAAACTACTTTTTGTCGCGATATAAAATAATCAGGGTTGTTGTAAACTATAATATACTAAAGCTAATTTAGCGCCATCTATGAGGCACACGTTACATCAGCATGTTCGCTATATAAGCACCATCTGTGACTATTATAACCTGATCATACCCAAGGCGCATAGATGGCGCCACTAGTAATTAAAACACTGCTTTATCGTTAATTTATGTACAAAACTGTTTACCGATCCATGTATCGCACTTCACTATCTCTGCGACATCCTATCTGAACACAATAAACTGGCTGGCACAATTTTTCCTGGGGTTTTATTATCACCAAGGGTGGTGAAACGGGGGATGGAAGATACGACGTTTGGCGCGGGGTACTGCTATCTTGATTGAAATATGAGGCCAATTAATTTGATATATACTAAAGAAAACATAGATAATATTTCAAATACCTTAGACAACTTAAGTTCCTGCGTGTCCGCATCATCATTACCCGCCTCCAGATCCTCATAGTGTATCTTCTCCAATATTCTCCGCTTCTTATCCGGCGGCTGATCCACAGTATTCTCCGCCGGTCGCTTCTCCACTCCGTTTCCGACCACTCCGTTCTCCGTCTTGTTATTGTTGTTTGTCGTTTTATTACTACTACTACTGCTACTTGTGGTATTACTACTATTTGTTTTATGACTAGCTTTGAGCACCTGTAAAGATAGATACAATTAGTTTTTTGCATGGTCAACGAATTAATTTCCGACTTATTTCGTTAAAATTTCGTTAGATAACATTAATATATAAAATAAAGTCATCGACCGAGTTAGTAAGCAGACGTATTGTTGTGACTCGTTTGCAAAAATATTTCAAAATGTGGTTAAAAGCTACCTATCGTACGCGCGTGAAATTGAACACTTGATTGGTCCAAAGTTTTTCCTTCGAGACTGTGAAATCTAATAAAAGTGCAATTGACTTAAATGGAATTAATATCGATAATTCACTTGTGAACTGTGAATACTTTTCAGTGTTGTGATACGAGTTTTTACAAATATTTCAAAAACTGACCGCCACTACTACCAATTTGACCATTCAACGAGACTATACATCGCATATTTGGCCAAGACTCTCAGTTCGCGCGTGGACGATTGGTTTTTGCGTCGCCTAACAAGCGTCGGGTACCCAGTTCAAATCCTACGCCGCATTTTTTTTTTTTTTTTTTTTTAGTTTTTTTTGTGTCTCAAAATGACTCAATGCAATGCCTGCAAAAAACCTGTAGAACCAGATACATTTCTTCAATGCCGTCAATGCAGGCACAAATATCATTATATGTGCCTTAATATCCAATCTTCGCAATTTTCATCTCTCTCGAGTGACTTCCGATTGTCATGGATTTGTCCAGCTTGCAACAACGTTACACGAAGGAATAAGCCAAACCTAAACACCCCAGTCAAATCTACACAGTTGCCGAACCAAGTGACGTGTCGTATGAGGACTTAAACTCGAACCCTACTAGCTCATCACTGCAGCACTCTATTAACACATCTACACTGCATAAAAGTGACTCGACTGAAGCTGTGTCATTGGAGAATATTAGCCGCCTACTAGACGCCAAGCTTCAATCTTCATTACAAGCTTTTGCTCAGAGCTTCCGTGCAACACTTGGACAAGATATTGTAAATATTGTGCACAAAGAGATGGTGCCTGTGATACAAGGGGTTAAAGATGAATTTACAGCAACAACCGACTTTATATGCGAAGGTCAGCGTAAACTAAAAATAGAGATGGAAGCTAAAGATAAGGTTATTAAGAAACTTGAGGCTGAAACTACAGGCTTCGATTAATAAAATGGGCGAAAAACTAGCGGTCATTGAAAAAACTTCACGAGCTTGCAATGTTGAAATACAGGCAGTGCCTGAGACCAAAAATGAGAACGTAGTGGCACTGTTTAAGAAACTCTGCAGCATAATTATTGTGCCTATCGAGGACTCCGCTATACGTTGCTGTCATCGTGTGGCAAGAATGGATCGTAACACCAAGCAGCCGCGCAACATCCTGGTTTCATTGTCCTCTACCTACCAACGAGACCAAGTTCTATCTGCTGCGTACCGTTTTAACAAACTTCACCGCAGCGACCTTCTTGGCTCTACTCATCTTGGAATTAGCGGCGAACACAGAAGAATCTTCGTGTCTGAACATCTGTCTCCATCAATGAAATCTTTATATGCAGAAAGTCGAAGAGTAGCGAAACAATTTAGTTATTTAATTTTTTAGAAAGTTTGTGTGGGTACGGTACGGGAAAATTTTCGTCCGCCGTGACGAGTCCACTAATCCGATTCAAATTAAATCTTATGAAACCCTTAAAAAATTAGGCCCTACTTGAAATTATCCTCCACTTAAGTATACCCTTTATTTCCTCTTTTTGTATTGTGTAAACAGTTTTTTTGAATCAGCTGTGTGTGTCTTTCTTTAATCATGTTAAAAGTATTTTATCAAAATGTTAATAGAATACGATCTAAAACAAATGAGGTTTATATAGCATACGAGGGTCAAACTGAAAGTTCTTAGAACTGGCCACTTATAAACAATATAATAAAAAAAATATTCTAAAATTTGAAAATAGAACTCTTTGCCAATATTACTGAGTATATATTTCATTCATTTGTCATTTGTTTTACGACTTGGCGGCAAATTGAAAATTGTCTGTGTCACGTCAAAATGAATTTAACACGAGAAAATTTTCGTGCAATGATTTTTTATGACTTTCGATGTCATTTAAGTCAACAAGAAAGTTATGATAGACTACGATTGGCCTTTCACGATGAAGCCCCATCTCGTGCGACTGTTTACAACTGGTTTAATGAGTTTAAACGTGGTCGCACTAATCTCACTGATGATGTACGTGAGGGACGGCCTTCTACGGCGACGACTGAAAATAACATCTGTGTTGTGCGGCGTATGATAGAGACTGACAAAAGAGTGACCTATCAGCAGATTCGGACAAGCTTAGGCATCGGTATGAGTCAAGTGCACAAAATCCTCCACGAACATTTAGCGGTCAGGAAGCTTTGCGCCCGGTGGATACCTCATAATTTGACTAAGGCTCAAAAACTCCATCGTGTGGATTGGTGCCGTAAAATGATTGAAAGATTTAACGGAGGTGACTCAAATGCTGTGTTCGACATACTAACAGGTGACGAAAGCTGGATTTACTGTTATGATCCTGAAACCAAAAGACAATCTGCTCAGTGGGTGTTTCCTTTCGAGGAGTTGCCAACTAAAGTGAAGAGAGATCGAAGTGCGGGAAAAAAAATGGTGGCCTCGTTCTTTGGAAGGATAGGTCATTTCGCAACAATTGTGTTAGAGGATCAAAAAACAGTTTCTGCAGAATGGTACGCTACCAATTGTTTGCCACTTGTCTTGGAAAAAGTTCGAGAGAAACGACCTCGCAGTAGGATCCTCCTTCACCACGACAACGCCTCGTCGCACACCGCCAAGCGAACGATCGACTATTTGGCGACATCAAACGTTGAATTACTGGGTCACCCGCCGTATAGCCCCGACCTCGCGCCTTGTGATTTTTATTTATTTCCAAAAATTAAAGAAAAACTTAAAGGAAAGCGGTTTATGAATGCTGAAGAAGCGGTGGCTGCGTATCGCGATGCCATTGAAGAGACCCCTAAGGACGAGTGGGCAAAGTGCTTTTCCCAGTGGTTCCATCGCATGCAGCGGTGTATTGACGTCAATGGACAATATTTTGAAAAGATATAATAAAACTAAAAACTGGCTAATGTAATCAGTTTTTGATTTTCTAAGAACTTTCAGTTTGACCCTCGTATTAAATAACAATTATGATATAGTCTGCTTAACTGAAACCAATCTCAATAGCTCTGTATTTGATTGTGAATTTATAGATAATCGATATAATGTGTTTCGTAGAGATCGAGCTACGACTAGCAATAAGAAAACTGATGGTGGTGGTGTACTCATGGGTATTAAGACAAAATATAATGTAATTCGTCGCAACACTTGGGATAGCCAGATCGAGGATCTGTGGGTCAGTATCATTACTCCTGTCAAATCTGTCAACATCTGTGTTTGCGATCTCCCGCCTGATATATCAACTGATCAATTAGACGCTTTTTATGACTCTTGTGTTGATACTAACTACTATACTACTTAATGGAGAAATCTAAATCTAATGATGAGTTTCTTCTTATTGGCGACTTCAATGTACCCAACTTAAAGTGGTCTATTAGCATCGATTCACTAAGTCTATCTCCCAGCACGGCCGTGCCAGATAATAAATCTAATTGTTTGTTGGAATTTCTTACTCTATGTAATCTAAAACAATATAATGGTTATCTTAATCAAAAGGTCGCATTTTGGATCTGATTTTGTCGTGTTTTAACTGCACTGTCAGCGTAACTAATCCGGTTTGTCTTGAAGATCCTCACCATCCGCCATTATCAATAGACCTCAACGTGCCAACCCCTTTAAAATGTCTTGAGCGTAGAAAATTTAAGAGTTTTAATTATAAGAAATGTAACTATCCTGAATTAGACAAGGACTTTGAACAAACTGACTGGCACCGAATACTCTCTAGTGACAATATTCAATATGATGTGGAATATTTTTTTTGTCAAACTCAATGAATTAATTAAAAAGTATGCCCCGATGACCAAAAGTAATTCGCTGTCATTTCCACATTGGTTCAGCAATGGACTTAAGAACTGCTTAAAGGAAAAACAAAAATATCACAAATTGTATAAAAGATATAAGAATCCACGTGACTATGACACGTTCGCTATGTTACGTACACGGTGCAAAAGTCTCATTGTTGCCTGTTATAGGGATTATGTGCAGTCTGTGGAGGGTTCCCTCAAAGATAATATAAAATCTTTTTGGAGTTTCGTCCACAACAAAAAATCTTCTTCTAATGGCATTCCCAATACAATGAAATTTGGGAGTCGAGAGATATCGGATAGAAGAGGAATATGTGATCTCTTTGCGAAGTATTTTAATGCTGTGTACGAAGAAAACTCCTCTGGTAACTTACCCAATTCTTATGACTTATTCCCTGGTTTTAACCACGATTTTCAGGTTGGGTCAATCAGCTTGTCTGTACAAGAAATCATATCTAAGCTTAAGAATCTGGATGAAAATAAGGGAGCGGGGCCAGATGGCATACCTCCTATACTTTTGAAGCGATGTTCAGAAACCATATGTGTGCCTTTACATATTTTATATAATAAGTCTTTATCTATGGGTATATTCCCCCCACAGTGGAAACAAGCTCATATTATCCCCGTGTTTAAGGCTGGCGATCGATCTCTCTGCGAGAACTATCGTCCAATCAGTATTCTCCCTAGTTGCGCTAAACTCTTTGAAATATTTGTCTATGATGCTCTTTACCATCACTTTGGACCATTTCTATCTCCATGTCAGCATGGATTCGTCAAGGGCATATCCACTACTAGCAACCTTTTGGAATATAAAAATTACTTGTGTGGTGCTTTTGCCAGGAGAGGACAAGTGGACGCAATTTACATGGACTTCTCTAAGGCATTCGATAGAGTCAACCACACGCTTCTTGTTCAAAAATTGGAAGCATTCGGCATACATGGTGATTTGTTGCGTTGGATTAAATCATATTTGTATAGAAGGAGTCAGTTGGTGGCACCGAGAGGTGATCTTTCTACAGCTTTTACTGTACCATCCGGTGTACCTCAAGGATCTCATCTGGGCCCACTATTCTTCATAATTTTTATCAATGATCTTGTAAGTAGATTCTTCTGCCCAAGCCTCTTGTACGCTGATGATATAAAAATGTATAAGTCCATCACCAGTCTAAACGATGCTGTACTGCTTCAGAGTGACTCAGACTTGGTTTCTCAGTGAATTCGGCATGACGCTAAACATCAAAAAATGCTTCGTTCTGACATTTACCAGAAAACAATGCAATTCAATTCAATTACTCGTTAAATAATCACTCTCTGATTCGTCAATGCGAGACTAGAGATTTAGGTATAATTTTTGACACTGAGTTATCTTTTCGTCCCCACTATGAACACATGGTAAACAGAGCATCACGGATGTTGGGTTTTATTTATAGAATTACAAAGCACTTTAAAAACATCTCATCCTATTTGACTCTCTATTTTTCATTGGTTCGTAGCTTGCTGGAATACAACTCCGTAATATGGTCACCACTCTATAAGGTTCACATTGACGCCATTGAGCGTATCCAGCAAAGGTTTTTGGGAATCCTATGCTTTAGATTGAATCTTCATCGCACATTAAACTCTTATGAGGATAGGCTTGAGAGGTTTCGAATGATGTCATTGACTAGTCGAAAAATACAACTTGACCAGATGATTTTACACAGAATCATACATTCTCAAATTGACTCTCCATACTTACTACCACAGTTAAACTTAATACCCACTATCGTGTTCGTAAGCCTAGATTGTTTACTTTGAACGTGTATGTTAATAATACCTCTTATTTTAGTCCCATAACACGAATGTGTCGCGAACACAATGAACTGGTTGCTGGTTCACCAAACATAGATATTTTTACTGGTAGTATTTATAAATTCAAATAGGAAATTGCGAAATTGCTTGAGCAGTAGTGCAAAGTGATAATAAGCATTTGTTATTACTTTGCATTTTGTTGTGTTTATGGTTATTATAGTTATACTCTTTTAGTTAAGTTTATTTTTAATATTTTGTAGTGTTTGTCAGAATATTGCATGGTACTTCTAATACTTCTCTGCTTGCTAGGCTATTTATAATAGTATGTACATGTTAAGGGTTGCAAACTAGTCATTAAGTATGTTTCATAATTAATTTGTAATATTGTTTGTGATCTGTTTTGTACATCTTAAAATAAAATAAAATAAATAATGTCCTCCTAGCCGAATTTCGACTACGGCGGCCTATCTCAACAGAGATTAGCCAACTGCGCGGGACATATTATAGTGCACGAGTGTGTGCGCAATACACAAGTGCACTCTCTGTTCCTTCACTCTCATAATTCGGTGAGACGGGCAGTCCGACATGACCGTAGGGAGTTCAGGCGTAGGACCAACGGCTTAAAGGGGTGTTAAAGCCACCAACTTCGATAACATTAAACATTCGTTGTCAGATGTGTCAGTTGGCAAAATTTTACAGATAAGTTTATGAAAGATTTTGTTAAGAGTTCCATTAGGGAGCGATTCCATGAATGCGTTTATTTTTGCGAACGTACTGTTGAATTGTTTAATATTAAAAGCAAAAATTAATCTGCTCACCTTTAAGTTAGACAGTCTTTGCCTTAACAATAAAAAAAATAGGGAATGATTGATGAGTAGTAAGAATGAGTTTACGAGTGTATGAGTAGTTGATTTGGTTCTCTCATTCGAATTTTCAATCACTTAGTTTTTGTTCCTGTAAATGGCGTCGGATATATACTAGCTTCCTAGTGAAAAAGATAATTAGAAGAATAAATCTTTGATTTCCGTAACTTCAATCTTGTGTTTTACCTTGGTTCATAACCCTTTTTCTATACGTACCGCCTCGAAATCGGCTTCTTAGAGCCTAGCCGTCGTATATGACTGTTGAAGGTAGAATAACGCTAGGATGATGATGATGACTAGGTTATTTTAACAAAACCAGTACACGTCTGACTGACCATGATGGAGTGTTGGTTGAACCGCTTGATCATGTTCCGGTGTATGGAGGTGGAGTCGCCCTTCTGCTCCGGCGCATCTTCCTCCGCGAGGGGCGGGGATTCTGCGAATGAGGGGATGTCCACCTGGAACAATGCATTTAGTTAGAAATGGATAAAATAATCTTTATAGACGATTTTTAGGATTCCGAACTTAAAGGATCTATAACTAAGAATATGTCTGTCTGTCCGTCCGTCTGTCCGTCCATCTGTCTGTCCGTCTGTCACTCCGTCTGTCTCTCAATCTGTCTGTTTTTCTGTTGCCGCTATTACAACAAATACTAAAAACAGAATAAAATAACAACAAACTTGTCATTTTTTCCATTTTCAAAACTAAAAAGGTTATAATTATTTTTATAATTTAAGCAATTTGCTTGAAAGTTTTTACAAAATTAAATTAAATTTCGCACACAAAAATTGATCAACCGTGTCATCCAGTGCGACATTCGCCCAGATAGCGAAAACTCGTAGGTTCGAGTCCCACTGGATCCAGACCCACGGTCGATCTATTTTCGTGTGCAAAAGTTAATTTAATTTCGTAAAAGATTATTATAATCTAATTTTGTGTAGATAATGGTACGGGACCCTTCATGCGCGAATCCAACTGGGACCAGGCCGGTTTTTTTAAAGTACTAGGCAGACTTTCAACCGCCATCTCACCTGATGGTAAGCGACGATCAGCGGCTTACTAGTCACACAGTGTGAGTAATAATAATAATGTCCTCCTAGCCGAATTTCGACTACGGTGGCCTATCTCAACGGAGATTAGCCAACTGCGCGGGACATATTGTAGTGCACAAGTGTGTGCGCAATATTCAGGTGCACTCTCCGTTCCTTCACTCTCATAATTCGGTGAGACGGCAGTCCGACATGACCGTAGAGAGATCAGGCGCAGGACCAAAGGCTTAACGTGCTTTACGAGGGACGGGGGTGTTAACACCACCAACTTCCTGACTCCGGAGCTGTGTCTGAGTAATTTCAAGACAGAAAAACCCAAACACTCTCGGCCCGACCCGGGATTCGAACCCGGGACCTCGTGGATATAACCCAGCGTGCTGACCACTAGACCAACGAGTCAGTCAGTGACACAGTGTGAGTAGTAAGCCGCTGATCGTTCATAAAACTTATTTTGCTTTGAAGGTGAATTCAAATAAAATAAAGGTTTAATTATTCGAGTAAAATGAATATTGATAAAGTTATTTTCTAATGGTTAACGTTAAACAGTAACACGTTTTTGAACGTTTTAAAACATGGCGATAGAAATTGCCATTATTATTGAATGTGTAACAATTAAAAATATTTTTGTTCATCAAAAAACAGCAATTCTTTTTTTTTAAATAGGGAATATATATTTTTTAAATATTTTTAGGGAGTTTAGACTAAATCCTATTATATTAAAAATATGAGTGTTGCGTGGTACATTCGGCGGCGCGTTGGGTTATGCATTTGGGCTGCGAGAACAGCTTTTACTACGTTGGGAATAGAGGCAGTCTCAAGGTTCACGTGTGTGGTGTGGCGCGCGGCTGGGTGTACAACATTACAATATTGCTGTTTTTAGCTACGTAGTTACTTACTAGGTACCAACTAATGTGAGTAATGATGATGATGATTATCATTATGATGAGGTTTCAAGGCTTAGCTGCAATGGGTTGGTTGTTTGTGCTTGTATTTCAATGTCTTATTTGTCCTTTTAAAATGTTTTATTTTGACTATAATGATTGCGTTTCAACAACATATCAATGTACTATTGTATAAAAAAAGGGAAACCTGTTACTGGCCATACTAGATATTAAGAACTAAGTATAATTAATAGAATCAGGCGTTACTTTACTCATTTCAGTCGTCCGTGCTCAGCCGAGGCGACAACATCTCCTGAGGATGCCGCGTGGAGTGGCGAAACGCGTCGAGGTTTTTTGCACGTTGGTGTTGGTAACTAACAACTGCATTAGCTGTAGTGCATGCGTATTGAGGGAGGGAGGGCGGTGCATTCTGCATTTGCCTGAACTGGTACTCAAAGCGGTTGCGGTTGGTGTGGTTTTGTTGCCTGCGCTAGCGTCTCTTAGCGGAAATTTAAAGCAAAATAATTGTATTTTATTTTTCCCATCTAAGAACTAAGTGTTTAAATTATGTATATACGCTGGTTTTCTTAATAAAATAAATAAATTAAAAATATTTTTTTGGTTGCCTGTACAAGAGATGGCCAGAATTGTAAAATCTCCTTTGACAGACTTTACTCTTTACAGTTAGCACCATAATGTCCCTTTTCCTTTGCACACTCGAAACAATATTGGAATTGGAGATTGAAAACAAGATGAACATACCGTGAGATCGAGTGTGGTATGTTTCATGGCAGAGGCGATGGCGTGGTCGTCCATTTTGGCACATTCACCGAACAGATCTTTGCTTGATGATGAGGCTATACGGTCCCTGTAAACAAAATCTAGATGTAACAAGTTTAGTTTGAGATTTGTTATCTACAGAGTTAGTGTGACAACCGTCTTGGCGTAGAGGTTTGCGCTCCAGACTACAAAACCAGAGGTTGCGGGTTCGTATCCCGCAAGGGGCAAATGTTTATATAATATATAAAATATAAGTATGTTTATCCGTTTTCCTAGTCACCATAAGTTTGGGGTTTGGTAATTAGTGTGTTTAAAAAAAGACAGGTTAATTCTTGACAGAGTGGGTACTCTGTCTTACTCCCCAGTTGAATTTTCATTCCCTTCTAACCATGCTTCTAAGTTCTTATTATAAATTTCCCATAAAATATTAATCGAAAGGAACTGGTTTCCAATCACATTTTCTGATCTTTAAAATTCCAGTAAGTGCTTATTATATCTTTCCGATAAAATATTTGTCGGAAAAAATATTCCCGTTTCCTATTACCTTTTCTGATCCTTTCAACTTCTTATAAGCACTTCTCTACCTTTTACTCCGTTGTGGCTATGCACAAGCCTTGTAGGCCAAAAACCCACAAAAAAAATGTCATTCCCACACAGTCAAAAGGAGTAAAAAGAGAGGCAATCAGAATTACGTGATGGTAAGCAAGACCTTTTTTTTAAATTCAATTACCCATTATGGGTAGGCAAAGGATCAAGTCCATACAGCCAAGTCTTCTGACATTTGCCTTGTAACATTCAGGAAGTCACCTATGAAAATAATGCGACTGAAAAAAACTTAGGCAAAGGATCAAGTCCATACAGTCAAGTCTTCTGACATTTGCCTTGTAATATTCAGGGACTCACCTATGAAAATAATGCGACTGAAAAAACTTAGTCCAGAATTCGGCTTCGGTCATCTTATTGGGCACGTAATCGCTGTGTTTCTTGCGCACCGCCGGGTAGGTCTTGAATATGGCGTCTATGATGTCCTGGGTAAGGTTGTATTTCAGTCCGTTGCAGCCGTCTGTCTGAGGTTGGATGTCGGCTAGGAATGCTCCTGATACTCCTGGAAGAGCAATTAGGTTTTGGAGATCGTAAATTGCTTTGAGAGGGCAAGAAGAAGAAACTAATAGCCATAGATTTTTTCTATGATTGAAATAAAATTTTGTGCCTTTTTTTAATAATGCTGTAAGACCTTCTTTCTAGCCAAGTTTCATGATTCTAGGTTTATGGGATGTTTTTGATTCCCCTGCGGAATCTTTGGATTGTGTTTACTAAGAACCTTTAATTTTTTTACAGGTCAAAGATACTAAGTATTTTATGTTAATTTCAACTTAATACCACAGGTTTCAGAAAAAAAAGGTCTTGACAGACAGACAGAGGACAAACTAAAAGGGTTCGGGATTCTTATTTTGAGGTTCGGAACCCTAAAAAGTATTCATTCATATCAAATCTTACCAGCTTCCTGCTTGATGTTGTTGGATTCTGTGTAGTTTTTTAACGTGGGTGTATTCCAGTACTCCTCGCTGTTTATCACCTTTGATATGACTAGGTCCTCGTATAAATGCTTCAGCGTAGGATGTAGAGATAATAACCTGGAACAATGTTGCAGAAAAATATTTTAAGTATTGCCACATAATAAATAATAACACAAGTACAAAAGGATCACTCCTCTAAGTTATTTAAGTGTATAGCAAATCTTGCTACGACTCAATTAAGTGCAAATTGAGATAGCGGCACGCCAAAAGCCTACCGCTATAAACACCAAGATATTTGCCTTTCTCCAGGCCTGTGTATCTCCCCGCGTAGGTAGCAAAAACATACCTACGCGCGGCGACCCTTACTTAGGGGCTGAAACAAGTTGCGTGTCACTACCGGCCAGCGACACGCTCGCGCGTTTTATTCACCGGCGGCTGCGCGGCTACGTTGCTGGCTGGACGAGAATGAATAAAGTACTAGAAAGAGGCGCTAGATGGCGTTAGAAGCTTCTCGTAGCAGTCAACCCTATCGCGTCGCGTGATATTACGTCGCTGAATAGGTTTAGTGTATTATGAATCATATTCCAGAGCAATAAGTATGAAAATAAAAATGTGCTTGACTCTGAGGCGAACTAAATTACGCCATATTGTTGACGATATTGAGTAGACATTTCTTTGAATACAATTGCTAAGTCATACTTCTGTACGAAGTACTAGTACTTATTCTGTGCTTTCTCTCGCGTAGCTTAGGGTCGACCGACGCGACGCCAAATGCGCGCGTGAGTCGTCGATCTTACATGCGATGTCGCCGGCTTGTGACATCCATAACGACCAGACATCGACCGATCGATTCTTTAAGCTAAATTGCGAAGTGACCAGGCCTGGTACTTCCACGGAATAAATTATAGTATAAGCAGGCCTGTGTAACTCCCCACGTAGGTAGAAAAAACGTACCTACGCGCGGCGACCCCTTGGAAGGTGCTAAATCAAGTTGGGTGTCGCGAGCGAGCAACGAGACGCCAGCGCGTTTATTCACCGGCAGCGCACAGCACTAATGTGTGGTTTACGTTGCTGGCTGGATGAGCATGAATAAAGTCCTAGAAGGTTGCGCTAGATGGCGTAAGTAGCTTTTTGTGGCAGTCAACCCTATCGCGTTGCGTGATAGTACGTCACTGAATAGGTTTAGAGTATTATGAATCATATTCCAGAGTTATAAGAATAAAATTATCTTGCAATGTTTTTCTGTAGGTGTCTACACGAACATGTGCTTGAGTCTGAGGCAAACTGAATTACACCATATTGTTGACAACATTGAGTAGATATTTCTTTGAATTTCATTGCAAAGTCAAACTTCTGTACGCGGTACTAGTACTTATTCTGTGGTATAAGTACACACGGCCGCACATCAGACTACCCTACTTTGACCTTGAGACAGCCTCTATTCCCTGCGTAATAAAAGCTGTTTTCGTAGTTCACATGGGTAACCTGACGTGCTGCCAACAGAACTACCCGACCAAGCCAACTAGACAAATGTCAATGTGTCAAAACAGCAATGGTGTTAAAATTAACTTAGGCAATTCATCTAAATTGTAACAATATTGCTTTTTAATTGCCTTCGGTAATTTCGTTGTATTAAGTCGTTTGACATTTGTCTAGTAGGCTTGGTCGAGTAGTACAGAAGCATCACTATGTAATATTATTCAAATAGCAACTCTTGTCACGACACGACACAATACATACAGTGCAAAGAAACATCTATAGGTAAACCACCTAATTGAGTCCTAGCCTGCGGGGAACAGGGGCGCGAAGGTAGGACGAAAACGGGGTCTGCGCCCCGCCGAAATTTCTATTGAAAAATTAATATAAATGTTCTATAGAAATTTCCGTGATATCCGTCACTCGGTCGATAACGTATAGGTGTCTAAGTGATAAAGTGATATCTACACAAGTTCAATATATTATAAACATTTTATAACGTCACATTTCCATCCTGCCCAACGACCTCTAATACATATAAGTCTATGATCCTGCCCAATGTCCTCAGTCAGCTGTGTGCCTTTGATTCTATTTTTATCCACAAGTCAGACATAACAAATCAAGGCTTAACAAGAATGTATCACAATGAGACCTTTTTGTTATTGCCTGTCACACTATCATAAAATGCTAATGTGTAATTATTATTTATTTTTGAGGATGATTATACCTAGGTACACAAAAATTACTCGTTGTAAATTCTTGTTGCTTAAAAATAACAATTTATGTGTAAGAATCAATTTGTAATTAACTAATTAGGTACTTATAAAAGTGTTCCAGAAATATAAGCTGATATCTATTGTTTTCAATTTATTTTACTATTATGAATACTTTGAACATCCAAACTCGCTTAACTTAATGTGAAGAACTGGATACAGGCAGCTATCAGTTGTCTCAACTGCCTGTCTAATAACTAATAATAATAATAATTTATTTCAATAAGCAAAGTAAACATGTTTTTTTTGTTTATTTTTATTGCTTTCAATTTATTTTACTTATTATGAATACTTTATTTATTAATTTACTACTTTACTAAACATGTTAATTTCTTCATATTCAATTCATAAGTCTGAAATGACTGCCTCGTTGGTCTAGTGGTCAGCACGCTGGGTACTATCAACGAGGTCCCGGGTTCGAATCCCGGGTCGGGCCGAGAGTGTTTGGGATTTTTCTGTCTTGAAATAACTCAGATACAGCTCCGGAGTCAGGAAGTTGGTGGTGTTAACACCCCTGTGCTTCGGAAAGCACGTTAAGCTGTTGGTCCTGCGCCTGATCTCTCTACGGTCATGTCGGACTGCCGTCTCACCGAATTATGAGAGTGAATGAACAGAGGGTGCACCTGTGTATTGCGCACACACTTGTGCACCATAATATCTCCCGCGCAGTTGGCTAATCTCTGTTGAGACTGGCCGCTGTAGCCGAAATTCGGCTATGAGGTCAATATTATCTGAAATGTTTACATCTCAGTTTTCCAATTTAATATGAGCCTAAAACAATTCTTACAATGCTATTTAAAATATATTCCTTTTTTTTCAAATTCAATAATACAAGTTCTTATTATTTGTTTTCATGTCGATAATTGAGTTTTGATTAAATTTTATTGTTGAGAAACACACATAGCTCACTTTGTATAAGAAAAACCGGCCAAGTGCGAGTCCGACTCGCGCACTAAGGTACCGTGCCAACTTTAACTGAATTGGGATCCACTTACTTCCACCACAAAATACTAGTACTTCGTACAGAAGTATGACTTAGCAATTGTATTCAAAGAAATATCTACTCAATGTCGTCAACAATATGGCGTAATTTAGTTCGCCTCAGAGTCAAGCACATTTTCGTGTAGACACCTACAAAAATCCATTACATCAATCCAGATACAAAAACCTACAGAAATCCATTGCAAGATAATTTCATACTTATTGCTCTGGAATATGATTCATAATACACTAAACCTATTCAGTGACGTAATATCACGCGACGCGATAGGGTTGACTGCTACGAGAAGCTTCTAACGCCATCTAGCGCCTCTTTCTAGTACTTTATTCATTCTCGTCCAGCCAGCAACGTAGCCGCGCGGCCGCCGGTGAATAAAACGCGCGAGGGTGGCTCTGGCTGGTAGCGACACGCAACTTGTTTTAGCACCTACGTCGGTGCGCCGCGCGTAGGTTTGTTTTTGCTACCTCCGCGGGGAGATACACAGGCCTGCTTCCACTTAGATGGGAAAAAATATTTTGCTTAAAATTTCCGCTAAGAGATGCTAGCGCAGGCACCAAAATCACAACTAACAAAACAAAAACTAAAACTGCATTAGCTGAGTGCATGCGTATTGAGAGAGGGAGGGCGGTGCATTCTGCAATTGCCTGAACTAATACTCAATGCAGTTGCGCTAGCGTCTCTTAGCGGAAATTTAAAGCAAAATTATTTTATTTTTCCCATCTAATAATGAATTTCTGCAAAGTAACGCCTGATTCCATTAATTACTTCCACTTAGCCAAAATACCACAATGTTTTATTGACAGCAATAACTTTGTTTTTCATAGTGTTTGTATGAAGAACAAAGTAATGTTTGCGGTTGTTAAAAATGTGCTATATCTCAAAAACTACTAGTTCGATCTCGTTCAAACCAATTTTCGTTGAAAGAATTTGTTATGATCTACATCATGTATTTTTTTCAAAATTTACACTTGCTTAGTTCAAAAGTTAGAAAATGGGTGTACCCTCCGGACACCCATTTTACCACTTTGGAAGCATCTATCCCTCAAACGTTAAGACTTTTAGAGACAATGGTTTTTGGAACCTCAGCTTGATGTTATTTTAAAAGACCTATCCAAAGAGTTGATAAGTGTGGGGTGCTACACGCATAGGTTAATTTTTTTTTGTTTCAGTTTCATGTATGGGAGCCCCCCTTCAATATCATTATTTTTTACAGGATACATGTACCTACCAAGTTTCAACTGTGTAATGCTAATAGTTTCAGAATAAAGTGGCTGTGACATATGGACGGACAGACAGACAGACAGTCTTGACGAAACTATAAGGGTTTCGTTTTTTGCCATTCGGCTACGGAACCCTAAAAGGAACCATTGAAGTGCTTAAAGGTATTTATTTTGTTACTTAGGCTCTGCGCGGATGGAACACCGACCACCGCCACGGGTGGCTGTCGCGCGCCACGCGCTTTGGTCCCGCGCAAACGAAGGTAGTCGGTGGCCGCTACAATTGACACTCATCTGCTAGATCAAAAATCAAAATAGATGTTTTACAAAATGGCGAGTGGCCGCCACCGGTGGCGTGTCGCGAACACTGAGTCACGAGGCCGCCACTCGCTTTCCGTTTGCGGCGACGTATTGAAAACAATGTAAACAGCTTGTCTCTAGCCACTTGCGGCTGTGGTTGGTGGCCCATCAGCGCAGAGCCTATTTCTTACTAAGATATTGCATGAAAATGGGTGTCACATTTTCATTGTTCACAGTGGACATTTTCAAGCCCACTTTGACAAAATTCGGAGGACTTTAAATCCAATTATATACATGTACATTGTCACTAAAACTTCAGTGTTATAAATTATCATTTGTAGTCACTTCAAGAGTCAGTTTTTACTGCCACATAGCACAACTTTCAACATAGCAAGTACATGCATAGTGTGCATTCCTAATGTAATTAATGTAGGTTTTTTATTTAAAAATCCACATAAGAGGTCAGCAAGGCAGAAGAAACTACTTGATACACTTAAATAATGATATTTTCTTACCTAGACTTCATCTCAAGCTCTCCGTCAATTTGCCTCTTGAACTTTGGCAGCAGATTCTGCAAGAGCATCTTAACCTGGTCCCTGTCTTTGGCCTGCGCTTCCGGACCAGCCGGATTGACAAAGTGAAAAGTTGAGCATGTACCATCATGAAGGACTACCTGTAATTGGACCTTCGGTTTGCCCGCTGGTGATATTTTTTGAGCTGGAAATCAGTAAAATGTTATAAATGTGTTGATATTTAAACTATGTGTAATTTTAACTAAGGTAAAACAACTAGGCTATCTATTGAATTATCTAGACAGCAGTAATGATAGGAAGTGTAAAACAGAACATTCAACATCAACAAATACATTTTACATGGACATGCTTATTTTGCACATAAATAGCCAAGTGAGGAAAGCAGCCCTAATTTAAAAAATAAGGTTTTTTACACAATAACTAAATAAAAAGTACAGCTTAGATCCAGTATCTAAGCTGATCACGAAGTTATAGGATGAAAAATCAAAACAATTTGTGAGTAAGAATCATCATTCATCGCTACAAACAAATATTGAGCCTATTACTGTAATTTTCACTCTAATACTACAGAAATATAGTAAGGACTAGGTAAGCCAAATTACTTACTTTTAATATCAGCATATTTGTGGGATACTGCCACAGTATCCCGGTTTTCCAGCATCCAAGCCAGTCTTTGGTTCATAACATATAATGTACCATCGCCCTTCTTGAAGCGCACGTGGCCCACGCTGAGCAGAACGTCCTCTGAAGACGTCGTCATCCTCCCAGCTTCACACCAAAACCAACCACAACTTTATGACCAAAGTTATAATTTTTTGCAACTCCGAACTTCAGGTGGAAAATTTGACTCAGTGTGAATGACCCCTCGTGTCATAAAATTTTAATATCTTGCAATTCACAGTGCAAATACACAGTCTATTGCAATTTCGAAGAAGTTTTCGAGTGCAAAAATGGGTAATAACGAATTTTTTTCTACGAAAAAGCACATCACAAGTCCGTCAACCATTTGCAGTTTTGACAAACTGTCAAATATAGTGTGGGGGTAAAGACTGCAGCTAGCTATGCTGAACCAATTGAAATACCAATTGAATATTTGTTTAATTTATTAACCAATACAACTACAATCTTTTTTTTCTTGCTTCTATTGGTAAATTACTATATTTTTTTTACCCGACTGCAGAAGGAGGGTTATGTTTTTCGAGAGTATGTAGGTATGTAATGCCTGACCAGAAATATATGGGACTTGAATTAAGGGCGCTTCGAATCTACTTTAGATGACAACACTTTGTATAATCATACCAGCGTAGATTGGCACTGAACATAAAAAAACATATATCTTTATATGTTTACATTCATGTATTTTTAAGCCTGTTGCCTATTGATTACAGATTATAAGAAAAAGCACACGACAGAACACCCTCGAATTGAGTACTTATAAAATTCAGTAACTCTTTGTAATATTGGCCTTACATTTTTGACCAAAACACAACAACTTTTGCAAAACCACTAACGAGTACAAGAAACATTAATCCATTGTTTTTCTAAATGATCATATTTATAATTTTATCATAAAATTTAAGTAATTTATAGGAAACCATGGAAAACTACGAACTATTTTAAAGAAAATTAAACTCAAAATAAATATTAATTAAAATCATTTTTCAAAATCGTTATTAAAATATTTCCTGTATCCACCAGTAGCCAATTTTCACTATTCGCACTATATGACGTAACAATAATTCGTTATGACAACTACGTCAGTAATTAATTTAAAGAAACTGTGGTGATCACATAGACTTTCATGTCGAAAAACACTACAACACCATATTAAACCACTTTTATTTACGAAAACGAATAGTTCACAGTATTTTTATCACATAAAAATTGCACTTGGTCGAAAATTTGATTACACATCCACTTTGACACTAATCATTATGACAATTAATGACCTGTCAATGACGATTTGAGGTTATTGTTGCCAGTAAAAGAAATTAGTTTCAGTTGTTTTCCGCAATATGGCGAGATCCCATATATTTTTGGTCAGGCTATATGTATGTAAGTATGTGTGTATGTACGCTTTTGTTTGGCACGCCCTACAGCCCAGACGGCTCGACAGTTTTTGACATATGAGTTGTCGTTGAATTTGTCAAAATTGTGAGACTGACATAGGCTAAAAAAATTTTTAAAATGGCGCCCGCAAATGGAAATAAAGGGGGGAGGGGGATTGATTTTTTCCTTAGCATCTTATCTTATCTTTATAGGGGCCATGGGCATCGACCCACGGAGCACCTCGACCCACTAGAATCTTTTGTTGTGACTCCCCATACCTTTACTCTTCAGTGCTCCTTGCTTCATGTCTTCTGGCTCTTCCCCACAGGCTCTGCAGCTGCCATCCTGAATTAGCCCCATTCTGAGAAGCATTTTATTTGTGGCGTAGTGCCCAGTTAATTCCCCCAGAAGCGGTCTCGAGTGTTGGCGGTTGTTTAGCATTAGGTATTTGAACCATTTTCAAAGAAAGGCTTTAGAGTGATCTAGGGCATTTATACTGGACCATTCCTGGGCATGTTTGGCCTTCCTTAGCATAGTAATATGGTTATCAAATAAAAGCTAGTAAAGAGACCATTTCAAATATATAATAATTTTTACAGTAGTTTGATAATAATTAAAAAAAACGGTAATTTAGAAACTAAAAAACCCGACTGCGTTCCTGAGTAATTGGAAACTCTAAAACAAGAAAGAGGTCATTAAATTGGTACCCATATTAAAAATTGTAGCAGTCGGGACCCATGTCAGGCCTGTGTATCTCCCCGTGTAGTAGCAAAAACATACCTACGCGCGGCGACCCTTACGTAAGGGCTAAAACAAGTTGCGTGTCGCTACCGGCCCGCGACACGCTCGCACGTTTTATTCACCGGCGGCCGCGCGGCTACGTTGCTGGCTGAACGAGAATGAATAAAGTATTGGCCCTGTGAAATCGATACTCAGTCGTTCAAACGGAGCCGTTGCCTTAATAAGCCGTCCTTGAGTTTTCTGAAACCGTGGCTTTATTTCTGCACAAATGTTACATGATGAGGTAACCGATTTTATATCATTGATTGAATAGGGCAAATTTTTCGACCGAACCCAATGAGTCATACGTGTGATACCAGGATATCCAAAAACTTTGTGCAAATCAGTCAAAGTGTTAAGATGAACCTGTGCGCAAACACAAGAGAGCGCGTCCGCAGCAGTATTCTCTTTTCCAGGTCTATAAATAACATCATATTTATACGAAGATAACTCCAGCCTCCAACGTTCTACCTTCTCATTCTTGAAAAGCTACGGACTGCTGGTCAGTAATCAGAATGAAATGCCTTCCTAAAAGAAAATGGCGCCACTTGCGAAGTGCCTCAACAATGGCGCATGCTTCTTTTTCGATAACAGAGTGATGTTTTTCAGACGTCGATAGTGAACGAGAGAAATAAGCGACAGGTCGTTTATCTTGTGATAAAATGGCTCCAATTGCGTATTCTGAGGCGTCCGTTTCAACAGTGAAAGTAGCATTTAGATCAATAGCGTGTAAGCTAGATCGAGCGAGTTCATTTTTCAGTTTGTTGAATTGTAATACTGCTTCATTAGAAAGCTTCCCTCTTTCTCTAGCAGTATGGCCTTATTTTATGAGAAAAGTTTCTTACCCATGGGCTATAGTGTGCAAACAGTCCTAAAACTCTTTTAAGGGACTGTGAATCAGTAGGTATAGGAATATCAAGAAGGGCTTGTATCCTTGTTTTATCTGGCTTAATTGTCTGGTCGCTGATAGTATGGCCCAACAGGTTAATGGTCTGTGAACAAAAAGTACATTTATCTTTGTTCAATGTTAGTTTATATTTTTCAGCTGCCTGTAGAAATCTGTTTAAGTTCATTTCATGTTCTTCTTTGGTGAGTCCACAAACGGTCACGTCATCGAGATGTGCGTAGGTTCCAGACAAATTTTCTTTTTCTATGATGAATTCTAATGTTCGTTGGAACGCTGCTACGCCGTTGGTAACACCAAAGGGAATTCGCGTTAATTCATACAGTTTTCCACATGCTTCGATCCGTAAACTTTTGTTCCTTCTTTAGAATAGGTACTTGGTGATAAGCACTTTTCAAATTAATTTGACTGAAAAATCTGTACTTAGATACTTTAGAGATGATTGATTCAATTTTTAGTAACGGATAGGCGTCCAATTCAGTCAAATTATTAATTGTTCTAGAGTAATCAATGACAAGACGTTTTCGGTGATGGTCGCCTCCCGCAACGAGAACTTGTGCACTCCATGGCGAAACACTTGGTTGAATTACGCCATCTTCGAGCAGCTTAAAAATTTCCTGTTTGATGAAAGCTTCATCCTCCTCAGTGTATCTTCGGGATTTTACAGCAATGGGTTTCACACATGGAGACAAGTTAGTAAAAATCGAAGCTGGAGGAACGGAGGCTTCCATGACATTGCAAATGTTAAGAGGTTCTTCCTTGCCGCCAAAGTTCAAGACGAGAGACGAGTGCGTTTTAAGTATATCATGCCCAATTATCACATCGGCACACAGGTTATTGACAACGAGCAAGTTCTTTTTGTGATAAATGTGATTGTTGATCTTGATAGTTGCAACACACGAGCCTTCTACGATAAAAGTGTTATTAAGCGACGCAAATGTTATAGACTGGTTACATTGCTTCTTCCTCAAACGTAATGTTTCAACCAATCCTCTGTCAATGAAGCTTATAGAACTTCCTGTGTCAATGAGTGCATCAGCAGTATAGTCGTTTACAGTTATAGGAACAGTCGCTTTTCTTAGACTTCCTGGAGCGGCCGCTATCACTGAAGCTGTTTCAGCAGAAGGTGTGTCTTGAATCACCGCATTAACCTTTGGACTACCTCCACCACCGCTGCGACACACATTCGCAAAATGACCTTTCTTGGAGCATAATGGGGAAGATTACGCAAAACTTTTTGGTAGAGGGCGCTGTGTGTTTGTTACATGTCAAATATTGTTACTCTGAATACTTTTTTGCTTTTGTGAACTTTTTTGACTCTAGACTTTGTGGACTTACTACAATGTATTTCTTCTGGTGGCGTGTGGATAGGCTAAAGGAAGAGTTGAGAAAACGTGGAGCTTCGTTAAAAGGAAAAAAAGCTGATTTAGTCGACAGGTAAGATAACAGTGTTTTTTTATACTTTTACACGATTTCATAGCAAATCTAGGATTAAATTTGTTAAAATAAAGTCTAAACTAAAAGCTTCTTGTAAAAAATACCAGTTTTATTATTTCTAAAGGATAAAAAATTGTTAACTCCACATAACCTCTAAAAGCTTAAATATAAGCTTAGCATAATGTATTTTTTATAATAGTATGTATCTTAAGCTTTCATTGTTTACCTACCTGTAGTCTTAGAAGTAGTCTCAAAATCAGTTTCTTCGAAATGTTTGCCACATAACCTTGAAAAGTCACTTGATTTAAAGTTTCCTCTTCTCAATGCCTTTTCCCATTTCTTTCCTTTGCTGTGGATTACTGGGGAATTTGTAGGAACCTATTTCACCACACCCAATAGCTGCACAGCGCCCCATTTTTAAAAATAATAACTAATAAAAACAAAACAACAAATATTTGTATGGGTTTTGACAGTTTCTAAGTAACAAACATTTGGCGCCCTCTATATGGAACTAATTTGACAGTTTGCTTCCCCATTGACATTGCGAATTAAATGCAGGACACTTGATGCGTTGATTGATGTACATTACCGCCACAGAAAAAACAGCGTCGTTTTCTTGAGAAATTGATTGCAGCTAAGTTGGGATCAAACTCTTTTTCATGATCTGGAATAGGGATGGCACTGAGCATAGAGGTAGGGTTAGGTGATAACGAACGATTATAAACTTTTATAATAAACGATTGTAAACTTTTTTCAGCGGTTTCTAGTGTCAGAGCTTGATTTAATGCGTCATCAAATGACAACGTCAAGTTTTCTAATAGTCTTTGAAGGATTTTCTGCGAACTGATGCCCGATATGAATGCATTACAATTAAAATCATTCTGATTTTGTTCTGCGGTCACAGCTTTAAAATTACATTCTGCTGCTAGTAATTTGAGGGAACGGACATAGTCAGATATTGATTCTTCTGCTTTTTGTTGTCTAGATGACAGGATGTGACGAGCGAGAATGCAATTCTTAGGTTTTTCATAAGATCTTTTAAGTGCTTGGATAGCTTGATCATAGCTACTACATCCGTTGATCAGGGCGAACACTTTAGGAGATAAGTAATTAATAAGGAGCTTTACTTTAAGATCCGGCGACGCATCAGGTATTTCTTCATTTAAAAAATTTTCAAAGGTGTGAAGCCAGTGAATCCACTGGAGCTCCGATCCCGCATCACCGGGATCGACGTTGAATTTTTCCGGTATCAAGTATCGGGTCCCCCGCATGGTCATACTAATGGTCGACACAGTTTTATTTTCGTTATGATACTTTTAAGTTGAATAAATTGATACAAACGAGAACGCAATGCCTACGGAAAACTAGGCTTTATTCAACTTAAATATTGCGATTACATTATTAATAGACAGACACCGAGACAAAAATACCGAGAACTATTCGTTTTTGTAAAAGAAAAGTGGTTTAACATGTGTTGTAGTATTTTCCGACTAGGAAGTCTATGTGCTCACAACGGTTTCTTTAAATTAATTACTGATATGTCAACACGAATTTTTGGTACGTCATGTAATGCAAATAGTGGAAATTGGCTACTGATGGCTACAGAGAATATTATAATAACGATTTTGAAAAATAATTATAAAAAATACTTGTTTTAAGTTTTATTTTCTTTATTGAGTTTTCCAAGATTTCAGAACTTAATAAGTGCTCAATTTGCGAGTGTTTTGTCGTTTTACATTATTGTAGAATCTGTTACTTATAAGGTAACAAAAATTAACAGGAATTAATTCAAAGGAGTTGGGACCAAATTTCTTGTGAGTCTATTTTGAAAAGTCTTATTGACAGTAGCACTGACAACGCGGATCTAGCCAGACTAAAAGCAGTTTCCACCAAGGAAGCAGGATACTGGCTTCAGGCCTATCCTTCGGCCAACGTGGGAACCCTTTTGGACTTAGAAACTCTACGAGTCGCGATAGGTCTGCGTGTTGGTGTTTGCCTTCCACACAGATGTCCTTGTGGTTCTGATGTCGGCTCGTTGGGACATCACGGACTCTCCTGTATTAAAAGTGCAGGCCGCTTTTCGCGTCATGCCAGCATCAACGACATCATCCGTCGGTCTCTTGCCTCTATCAACGTACGGGCTTTACTCGAGCCGAACGGTATCGCGCGTGATGATGGCAAGAGACCAGACGGGATGTCACTTGTTCCTTGGCGGATGGGTCGGGCTCTTGTGTGGGACGCTACCTGTGTCGACACACTTGCAGCCTCTCATCTGCCCGGGACAAGCCGTGATGCTGGTTTGGCTGCGACAAGTGCCGAAAACTTTAAAAAGAACGAGTACAGGCAGATCGCCTTCCGGTACCACTTTGTACCGTTTGGAGTCGAAACACTGGGTTCAACGCTATCTCTTTTTTCAAAGAGATTTCCAAGAGGCTAGTTGACATCAGTGGTGACCTAAGAGCTGGCAGCTACCTTGCTCAGCGTATAAGCATCGCTATCCAGCGCGGTAATGCTGCCAGCATCCTAGGAACCTTACCACAAGGACCCTTCTTATAATTTTTGTTTTAGTGTTGTATTAAGTCATTTTTCTTAATTTTTATTAATAAGTTGTATATATAGTTAATTATAATATTAAATTATTGTCAATTAAAAAAAAAAAAACAGGAATTTAATCATATATGTTTTTATGTTCAGTTGCCAATCTACGCTGGTATGATTATACCGAGTGTTGTCATATAAAGTGGATTCGAAGCGCCCTTAATTCAGGTCCCATATATTTCTGGTCAGGCTATATTTAATACAACCATTATAAAAATTAATAGTGAAACGAACGCACCCATTAACAACCGCCATTTTTTTATTTTCTTCTGGCAACACTCAACATTGACAACCCAAAATGCAATCATGGCGCACGGGGCACTGTGTGTTTAGAATGCTGAGAAGTTTTTACGTAAACACTTCATTATTTTGCTTTGTAACTGAATTTTCTGTTTGTTTAAATTATCAGTGACTTACGAAGACTGTAGTGAAGCATACATGTGTGTTCCAAACTTAAGGTTTCCACCTGTTCGCAGTCACGTCTCTGTACTACTAGACACTTGCAAGTATGAAAATCATGAGATTCACTGTTTTAGCTATGCTATAGTTCCTAATGCGATGTTGATTTTCGCTAAACGTGGTCAATGTGCTGGAGGAGATCCTTTCAGTTTGTTTTGTGGTATTAGGTTGTTTTAATTGTTTGATTTTTGGTTGTTCCAGATAAGTTTGTTGGTGTCATAATGTCAGAGGCGTTCGCCCGAGATATACTACGAAGGAATGTAGCGCAAATATGCCAAACTATAGGATGGAACGGTATAAACTCAACGCCGCTGGACATTTTGGTACATGTGCTGGAAAAATACATTAAGTCACTTGGCACTCAGGCTAGCAGATACGCCGAACAATTTAATAGGACTGAACCAAATTTACATGACCTAGGATTAGTTTTTCGTGACCTTCACGTGCAGTTGCCTGAGTTGGTGGAGTATACAAGGTGTGTGCCCCCAGTTCCTGCCCCGGTGTCTGTTGATAAGTTCCCCAAACCTAAGGAGTCAAACCTCAATTTCTTAAAGCCTGGCAGCCATGAAGTCGTCACGAGACCCATGCACGTGCATGAGCATCTCCCTCCCATGTATCCTGAGAAGGAAAGGGACACTCCAGCCGTCGCTGGCACAGTGGAGATTCATCAGAATGGCATTGACAACCCTGAGAGTAATGCCACTTGCACAAGTCCAGAAATATCTGTCACAGACAGCCCAGAAAAATCTAAAGACATATTCAAGAGACCAATCGACCCTGTGTCATTGCCTAACAGCAAAAGGCCAAGGTTACGATTGGAGGAGGAGGAGAGGACCAGAGAAATCAGTAGTGTAATGATGACCATGTCGGGCTTCCTGTCTCCCGCGAGAGAAGGCAAGTTACCAGAGGCCCGACCCCCAACAATTGTGTCAGAAAAACATTATGACAAACATAAAGCAAATTCACATCATTCTAATCCTATGAAAGCACCAATTTTAGAAAAGAGTGATAAGAAATCTAAGAAGAATAAATTATTGAATGGTAAAATTATGAAGAGTAAAAGAAAAGATAAGAGTCATAAAGGTGAGAGTAGTAAATCTAAAGATAGTAGTAAATTGAGTAAGTATCCTCCCGGATACCCAATACCACATAAGAGTAAGGATGTGCCTCCAGGATACCCAATACCGCATAAAAGTAAGGATGTGCCTCCGGGATACCCAATACCGCATAAAAGTAAGGATGTGGCTCCAGGATACCCAATACCACATAAGAGTAAGGATGTGCATCCTCATCCAATGCATCATAATCATGTAAACATGCCAACACCAAGAATGATGCCACCACACCAAAAGACTGTCATGCCTCCCCCAGCAGTTTCACATGTCCCTGTTCCAGAACCAATCAGACCTGTCATCAAGCAGGAGCCATTGGAGCTACCACCCCAATTGCCAGTAGCACCCAAGAATGTAATGTCTACGGAAGACTTAATTCCTGTTCCAAGAAAAATTCCAATCTCAAAATCACCATTGGTTGCAAATTCCATACCTGTACATAAGCAATCATCTTCTAATTCTCTCGTACCCGATGTAGAAATTAAGAAAGAAGTCATAGACGAAGAAGAGAAGCTAGCTTCTCAACCGGATAGATCAAAAGTTAATATATTTAAGAGAATATCGAACAAATCAAAGGAAGATAAAAACACTCCAGAGGTTGTCCCCGAAAAATTACAGTCTGACAGTTTGATCTCAAGGTTACAGAATTCAGCGTATGAAAATTCAGTTGAAAGAAATGCCCACGATAATGTTAGAGTGAAAGCTGAAGATCCCGTTGTTAATAATAATGATAATAGTGCGTTAGATTATTCTAAGGTTATGGATTTAAGAACTAACGAAGTTATAAGTCTTGACGATGATTCCATGGACATGCATACGGCACATTCAACACAACAATCTAGGCCTCCTCCTTACGCAGAGCCGAGGCCGAGTATATCAATAAATAAGTCTTTGCAAGCACCATATCCCAAAGATCTAGCTAGTGTCAGTCCAAAAATAAAGAAAGAGAAGAAACATAAGGATAAAAAGGATAAGGCGGCCAAATTGGAGGCGAAGCTGTTAAAGAAACAGCAGCAACAGTTGGCCTTCGAGATGGCACAGGCCGAGAAGCAGTCTATGAAGGCGACTGCGAAGTCGCCTAAAGGCCGGCCGAGAAACGACGCTAAGATGCCGCAGATGCCTGGTTTCCCGTTCTTCCCAGGCCTGGCCAGCAGAGGCCTCATGCCCGGCCCGGGGCTAATACCCAACCCTGGCCTGATCCCGGGCGGTGAATTCCTCGCTGGGCTAGCCAACAATCCCGCGCTTAGAGGTCTGCAAAACCCGAATCTACTGACAAATCCGTTCGCACTCGGCGGGCCGGGGCTAATACCGGGCCCAAGTTTCCTCCACGGAGGCCTACCCAACCCTCTGATGTCGATGGGCAACTTTCCGCATTCATCGAGATCGATGAAGATCCCGCCCATGCTCCGCCGGCCGAGCCTCGAAGTCATTGCGGTAGACCACGACGACGACAGAGGGCTCCACAAGTCGCCGATGTCCCGCGAAAAGGACCGCCACGACAAGCATAAATCGCCGACCATTCCGAACATTCTTCAGAAACACAAATCGAAATCGAGTAAAGACCACAAGGCGATGTACAAAATGCCGCCGATACAACCAGATATAACGATAGAGTTGAATCCGCCGAAAGCGGAGCCCGTGAGAGAACCGCCGAGAGAGCCTCCGCCCCGTCCCCGCGACCCCTCCCCTGCCCCCGAGCCCGTCCGCGTCCCGACCCCGCAACCCGAGATCAAACCGAAACTCGAACTCGTCGAGACCCCGGACGTCGTGCCCGAAAGTGCCGACGGCGAACGAAAGAAGGACAAATCCCACAAAAAGGACAAAAAAGATCGCGACGGCATCAAAATCAAAAAGAAAAAGGATAAAAAAGATAAAAGCAAAGATAAGGCTGAGAAGAAACAGAAGCAGGAGGTGAAAGATAAAATTAAGAAAGAGAAGAAAGATAAAAAGAAGGACCGCTCGGCCGACGGGCTCGTTCCCAAATTGACGTTGAAACTCGCGTCGTCGAATTCGAACTCTCCGATGCCGCCGAGCTCGCCGGACGTTTACAAGCTGAACATAAAGCCGGTCGTCAAGAAAGAGGAAGCGAGCAGTCCGAGTAGAGAGGAGGAAGTGAGATCGCGATCGCACAGTCGGTCGCCGGAGCTGGCGCAGATAGCCGCTTTAGTCACGCGACCGCCTAAGCCGAAGCATTCAAAACCGAACCAAGAAGGCGAGGAAGCATCGCCGCCGCCGGCGGGATCCCCTCCCCGTCGGAATCGCCCTCCATCGAGCCACTCGAAATACAAGCGAATACTATTCAAGCCTTTGAAAAAGAATGCAGAGGCGTTCGACGAATCGATGCCGGAGGAGACGCCAGTCGCCACTCCAATTCCGGACGGTCCATTACCGACGCCATACTACGTGGACGAGCAAGGCAATAAGATCTGGGTGTGTCCTGCGTGTGGACGACCCGACAATGGCTCGCCGATGATCGGGTGCGACGGTTGCGACGGCTGGTACCACTGGGTGTGCGTGGGCATCACGGAGGAGCCTGGCGCGACGGAGGACTGGTTCTGCAAGGCGTGCCTGGCCAAGCGCGCCGCGATGGTGCTGGCCGGCGGGACCGCGGTCCGCAAGCGCGGCCGCAAGCCCAAGGCGGGCCATTGATGCCGGCCTGGCCCTCGGGCCAGCGACCTGTTGACCGTTTAGTTGTTGAATGAGACGTTCTCGCCGTACGTTATCATAGGTTAGCTGTAAGCATAGATAATAATATTGACATAAAATGTTGAACATGAGTAGCGTAGTCGCCTGTATAATTACCGTAATTTACCATAATTTTAGATATTTTGTTACGATTTCTCTTTAATTGACGTTTGCTCGTTGGAATGGTCGCGACGTGTTATACACTACTCGCAAAACGTGAGGATAATGTAAGATTCTTTTTATATTGTACAAAAACTGAATTTACTTAAGAAATTGGTGATGTATAAAGTTAAATGTAGTGCATATTTAAATAAACAGAAGGGCCGAATATATTTTCGGTCGATATTTGAATATTTTCATATTATAATTTTAATATAACCCTGTTTTTTTTTTGTTGAAGTTGTTCCCTTAATTTTTATGTAAGAGGGCGTTGCGGCGTCGCGACCTCGGCTCTGTCGGTGCGAGTGACTGGGGTAGTTGTAGTCGTCGTTTGTATGGCTTTTTACGCAATCATAAATTAACAGTTGTTTAATATAGTGTTTATTTTGGAGCCGGCGGTCGCGGGGCCGCGCGCAGGCACGTTCGACTAACGTGGAGGGAAGCAAAATGTACATTTTTGATTTCAGCCAGTGGCCAATTAAATATATTGGTACTCGAAATTGTGGTAATCATTTAACTCCTTTACTGTAAGAATAAATTGTTAAAATATTATTAGGTAGGTCAGCCAATTTTTTTGGTCCACTAAAATCAAAATAAGGTCAATTACGTTAGCTGTTATAACAAATTACAATAAATACGATTTTAATAACGAAATATTATTTTTATTTCAGTTTCAAGAATACACACTAAGATAGAGTTTTGTTATTTGCCTCACTAAACACTTTACTTGCCCACTTATTATTTTTATTTACATAGAAATGCACCTGCACTTAGCTACATGTGTCGCACAGATATTTAATTTCAGCATTCTTTTTAAAACCTAGGAAAGATAGTTCAGCCACTTGTTTTGCTGTCCTATTACCTACTTACGCAGAAAAACAATAACTGATGGCTAATTAAGTTACATAATTCAAAGACAAAATCTTTTTGAATTACAGTCACTTAACTCATTTAAAATTTCGACAAGGTACTTGTGCAATACTATGTATCATGTTAGATAAGGTAGGTAGCGCACGCATCACATTACACATGATATGGCCGCGTCTCCCGCTGCATGCGCATTCTTTTAGCTTTAATGTCCTCCTAGCCGAATTTCAACTACGGCAGCCTATCTCAACAGAGATTAGCCAACTGCGCGGGACATATTATGATGCACAAGTGTGTGTGCAATACACAGGTGCACTCTCTATTCCTTCACTCTCATAATTTCGGTGAGACGGCAGTCCGACATGACCGTAGAAAGATCAGGCGCAGGACGCACGGCTTAACGTGCTTTCCGAGGCACGGGGGTGTTAACACCACCAATTTCCTGACTCCGGAGCTGTGTCTGAGTAAATTCAAGACAGAAAAACCCAAACACTCGGCCCGACCCGGGATTCGAACCCGGGACCTCGTGGATAGTACCCAGCGTGCTGACCACTAAACCAACGAGGCAGTATTTTAGCTTTATTCCTAACTCTAATAGGCAGGTAGGTACACACTGCCGCACACAGTAGTAGTTCACATGGGTAACCTGACGCGCTGCTTATACTTAACTTATTTAAGCTTTATTATAATGCACAATTTAAACTTTGTGTACCAAAAGCGGACTTTATGACAAGTGGCATACTCTACCGGTCATACCTTTGGGCTAAGCAGAAATTAATAGTAAAAACCTTTTGATTATTTTACTATGATTTGATTACTTACTTACTAGGTAGGTAGATAGTTAAGCTAGTAGTGAGTAGTGCATAACTGAAGAATAAGGAATGCTTACCGATTAAGAATTACCTAGACTCAGAATTTATCCAACCTACGTAATGACCATCACCGTCCAGTCGATACGACTTAGTTACTTCTTCCTTCCACACATCTATCTTACCTAGGTACCCTACCTCGTTACATCCCTACTTGAAACAGAATAGGTTCAAAAACCTACATTTTTTTAGTGCTTAAATAAAAAAGTGTGTATTTCTTACCTAAGTTTATACGTAAGTTGGTAGTTGTTACCAAAAACACAGGTATATGGTAATAAAAATTACTTAACGGACAATCAAAATACTAAACGGATTTTGATGCAATAGGTAAGAGTATGTAATTAACAATATTAGCCCACCCTATTCATTGATCTAAGACTCATAGGTACTCATACCTTGAACTTATGTAACTTAAGCTACATACTTCTTTTGTCTTAATCTAATGTAGAGAGCTACATATAGGTAGTTATTCGCTGATGTAGCATAGGTAGTCTTGGAAATGATTGTTTATATTATTGTAAAGAGGTACTCGCTACTATAACGGAATTTGTTGACTGGGCGATACTGGTATTCATTAGTAATACGAATCTTAACGCGGTGTTGAGTGGATAATACAGTTTTTAACTACACTCCGCGGGAAGTGATATGATATGATAGTGGAACAGTATAATAATAAACAGGAACAGGATAGCGGAAAGGAAAGGAACTTACCGATTAAAATGCTTTATTATTTTAAAACCACACCGGCCGGCTGGTAGCCTTACTGAATTCTACCTACTTATTATACACCCTGTCTATATGTTGATAAAGTAGTTGACTGGTAGATTATGCCGCACTTGGTGTCGTTGAATCGAGAACTGGAGACTATACAGAGAACCCGAGGCTAATCGTAACCAAGAACTACCCGCCAAAGATAAATACCTACACGATACATTTTATCCAAATCTACCGAGTCAATGGCGCATGACGCGATTATGATACAAAAGCTTTCACATTTACAGTTTTGCTTAATTGGATTATAAAATTAGTTAGATATTGTTTATAAATTAAATATTTTAGTAAGCATTTCTTTATATATTGGTTACTAAACTATTTAAAAGACAAAGTAAAAAACAAAAAACAGTGGTATTACTGGAATTTATTTATTTTACAAAACAAACGCAGTACAGTCACATAAGCAGCTATTGCAACTTGAAATGCAAGCAGCCTTTTGTTGATTAGGTATTTAATTAGTTAAATTACTGTTTTGTTCCTGATTATATTACAAAGACGCATCGGCCCGCGGTAAGAGCATCCAGTTTCACGTTCGTAAAAACAAATCTATATCGTTCACATCACTAAATAAACAGAATCCCTTTAAGTCTTAAAGGTAATTAACATTTATTTCACATAAAACTGACTAAAAACTCAACAATCTACAATAAAATACGGGTTTAGTCTTTACTCGCGCCCGCGCCGGTCGGTATGCTAGCGGGTGGCGTAGTGGGCACTTTCTCTTTGTTCCAATCCTTCAGACCCTCCGGCAACGTCGTGTCTTCATCCAATGAACCTGTGCCTTCGACGAACTCCTCATAAGTACTCTTTTCAGGGAATGGCCTGGGCCCTAACAACTCAATCATGTCATCCCGACTCAAAATCTCCTGCTTCAACAATCGTTCGGCAACCTTCTCAATATTCCCTTTGTGCTTCGTCAGCAGCTCCGTCGTATGCCTGTGCGCTGTTCCGATCAAATCTCTGACTTCAGAATCTATGAGCTCCGCTGTCTTCTCCGAATACGGCTTATCCACAACCATCTCACCAGGCTGGGGCATTTCAAACGACACGTTACCTACTTTAGGGTTCATACCGTAGTGTACTATTTGAGCGTAGGCGCTTTGTGTGATTTTCTTCAAGTCGTCCTGAGCTCCGGTCGTGATTCTGCCGAAGAAGATTTCTTCGCTGACTCGTCCGCCGAGTGTCATGCACATTCTGTCGAAGAGTTGTTCCTTGCTGTACAGGTATTGTTCTTTGGGTAGGTATTGTGCGTACCCGAGGCCTTTGCCTCGTGGGATGATGGATACTTTGAGGAGTGGGTCGGCGTGTTGGAGGAACCAGCCTGCTACAGCGTGTCCTGCTTCGTGGTATGCGACGATCTTTCTCTCGTCTGGTTGGAGGACGTTGGATTTCTTCTCCATGCCCGCGACCACTCGTTCGATGGCCTGTTCGAAGTTTTTCATGTTGATGTCTTGGGCCAGCTCGCGGGCGGCGATGAGCGCAGCTTCGTTGCATACGTTCGCAATGTCGGCACCAGTGAAGCCTGGAATAGAAAAACATAATTATTGAAAAAACAAAACAGCCGACTGCAAATTTTTAATATTTTTAAAATGGTCTTTTCACTGGCTTTCATTTGATACACATATTGCTATGGTAAGGAAACAATCAGTCCCCCTCCTTCTTGTTTCCATTTGCAGGCGCCATTTATTAATTGTAAATAGCCTGTGTCACTATCACCATTTTGAAAGATTCAACAACATCTCATATGTCAAAAACTGTCAAGCCGTTTAGGCTGTAGGGCGAGCCAAAAAATTTACATACGAACCCTCGAAAAACATAACCCTCTTTCGGCAGTCGGGTAAAAACGGGGTAGACATTTCACAAATAGTATCTACTATTTTTGATAAATTACATACAAAGAATTTTTTTCAACATTAAATATTGCAGCAAATTCGCCCAGTCTGAAGATAATTGATGAATTTTTGGTGCACTATTATTATTAGCTGACAGCCACAGATGAAGGGTAATGTTTTCGAGCGTATGTATGTATGCCCATTTCTTTGGCACGCCCTACAGCCCAAACGGCTGGACGGATTTCGACATGTGTGGTGTCGCTAAATTCGTAAAAGGGATACTGACATAGGGTACCTACATAAATTCTATAAATGGCGTCCGCAAATAAAAAAAAGGGGGGAAAGGGTTGGGTAAAACAGGGTAAGAATAACAATATGGGTATCATGGAAGCTAGTGAAGAAAACATTTCAAAAATATTTGCAGTTGGGTATTTTATTTTTTAAATAATAAATTAGACATGTATTTTTTACAGATATTGCAGCCAAAAATTTTTTTTGAGGTTCATGCATTTTTGAGTGCACTATTTTTACTTATGTAGGTCTCTACTTATGATTGTTAAAGAATCTTAACCAGCCAACATCTAGCTCCACACGGGGTGTAGTTTTATGGCCACCACACCCGTGTGGAACTTGATGTTGACAGGTTAAATGGATTGGAATCTAAGAAAAATCTTCTAACAAAATCTGTTGTAAAAAGAGAAAATTATTTAATTAACTTTTTTATCCATTACCACCACAGATTTCCGGAGGCCTGTAGTAACTTGGGCAGGTTGCTAGCCTTTTGGGAAAACCTGAAGTGGTTAGAATAAAAGAGTAAAGGGACATACGCACAATGGCCCAATCAAGAGGCTAAGTGCGGAAAACACCCCAGCCAAAATAACTACCACCATAGAGCTACAACACCAGACAAAAAGTTTATATTAAAATTTCATTTTAAACTTATTTCGGTAAAATTCAATGTATTCTATAAAAAACATATTATTGATGACTTGAGAAACAAGAAGACTAGACTTTTGACTCATACTTTTTAAAAGTGAAAATGTATGTGTACTAGACTGTAGTTTACCTGGGGTTAATGCAGCCATTTTACGTGCCAGATTGTCTTTATTCAATGTAGTCTTCAGCGGAGCTAAATGTACTTTGAAAATGGATGCTCTGCCTTTGATATCCGGAGCAGGAACAAAGATCTGTCTGTCAAATCTACCAGGTCGCAACAGAGCCTTGTCTAAAATGTCCACTCTATTTGTTGCAGCTAACACTACCACATTGGTTGTAGTGTTAAACCCATCCATTTCAACCAAAAGCTGGTTCAACGTATTTTCCTGCTCTGAATGACCACCAAAACTACGGCCTCCTCTCTTTCTACCAACAGCGTCAATTTCATCAATGAACAAAATGCATGGTGCATGTTTACGGGCCATTGAGAACATGTCTCGAACTCTAGATGGACCGACACCTACAAACATTTCCAAGAACTCTGACCCTGACACTGTTATGAAGGGCACATTAGCCTCTCCTGCTGTAGCTTTGGCTAGCAGTGTCTTACCAGTACCAGGAGGGCCTGTTAGCAGTGCTCCTTTAGGTATTTTAGCTCCCAAGTCAATGTATTGCTGAGGGTTTTTGAGGAAGTTGACAAATTCCATGATCTCAATCTTAGCCTCCTCACAACCAGCCACATCTTGGAATTTAACACCAATATCGGTAGGGTTTAT
This sequence comes from Pyrausta nigrata, assembly GCA_949316185.1. Lineage (NCBI taxonomy): Eukaryota > Metazoa > Arthropoda > Insecta > Lepidoptera > Crambidae > Pyrausta > Pyrausta nigrata. The sequence goes on along the minus strand of OX438957.1, from coordinate 15,221,770 downwards.
TAGTTTTGCGGTAGACTCCATTACACCGCCAAAAAGGCCACCACCTTTGCGGCCCCCGCGGCCCATCATATCTGCTGATCTTCTCATCATGTATATTAAAAATCCTATGATTAACAAAGTTGGGAGCATGCCAGTCAAACTAGAAGCTTCCACCTCAGTTTTATAAATAACAGGAACAAAGTTAGGAGGGTCAATACTCATTTCAATTTGTGCGTTCTCCAGATTTCTTTCGAAAGAGTCAACACTTCCAATAGCAAACCAAGTAACTTTGCTTTCTAAGGCTGAACCTGGCTGTAGCTTAACACGTACCCACTTCTTGTTGATTACTTCAAGTTTTTCTACTGCTCCTTTATTTAGGTATAAATTGACGAAGTCTCGCCAACTTATTTCTCTGTATCTGAGCTCAAAGTAGGCGATTGAAGCGAGCAGTGTCACCACTCCCATTGCACCGAACATCATCCATTTTTCTCTATCCTGGCCTTCGTACGGGCCGCGACCTCCCCCTCTCCCACTTCCAGTGTTTGAAAACATGTTCATGTTCCACTTATCTGAAGAAGACGACGGTTTTGGGGACGTAGGCGAACTTTTAGATGGTGCAGGCGCCCCATCTTTGTCAGGGAGTTTCTGCTGTTTCTGGCTACTTCCAGGCTGGAAATACTTCTCAAAACCCTTTGGAGGCTTCTTACAAAACTCGTACCATTGGTTTAATACTGAATCTAAAGCTGGAACACCGACCGCCTGGAGTTTGTGTCCCTTGAAATGTATTTTAGATAATTGAGTCTGTGTTAACCTAAGGCCCTTCCACATGCTGAAAACGTTTTTATATTTACAGTAATGAATGTTATTATAAATTATTGCACAATTTCACTGGAAATTGTATCACAAAAAACCATCAAGAAATATGACAAACATGGTTAGAAAATTCTTGTCAAAAATTTGACATATCTATTAAGACAAATCCAGGCTGTACGGTAAAATTTTTTTTGCCTTCTCCAACGAACAAAAAAAAATACAGTAGGGCTGCTGCCTTAAGCACTTATTCACTGTCTCACTGATCTCAAATATTATTATACAAGTACTACTTTGAGGTCAACTCAGTGCACCTATTACACCATCCTATGTATTGTAGCTTCTTAACTAGGATATACTTGACCAAGCCAACTACAACGAAAACACCGAGAGCAAATAAAAAGTAATATTAGATGTAATGCCTAAGTTTATTTTAACACCATTTCTTTTTGTTTTCCATCGGTATTTTCGTTGTATTCGTCGTCGTAAATCACTTGGCATTTGTCTAGTTGAATTTTGTATTCTATCCAGTTAGACAATTTGGCAGCCCTGTATATTTAACAAATAAAATCTGTTTTTTTTTTTTCAGAAATAGTGCTGTGCTGTATACATAAAAGTGAATGTTTGGAGAGAAGTTAATTGAAGTTTCAATAGACTCACAAGTGGAAAAAATATGAAAGAATTAAACAATTCAAGATTTAAGAATGATGAATGAGTGTTTTTATGGAAAAAGATAAAAATAAATAAAGAAACTGCAGTTCGGAAAAAAAAATTAAAACGTTTGGATTTTGCTAAATATATTGTTATCTTTTTGAAGATGGTAACATAGATATCGTTCGGAAATCAAGTTACAAAACAACAAGTAACAAATAGGTTTTAAAGTGATCTACATTCACATCGATAGAATTAAATAACAGTAAAACGAAGTAATTCGAGAATTTATTTTTACTCACAGAGGAATTAATCACCACGTTTTATCTTTTGTACAGAAAGTGATGATGATTTCGCGCTTTATCATTCTCGATTCTATCGCATAAATTCTGAACGAAAATCCGTCAGACATTTTCGTTGTAAATAAATGACAAAAATTTCACTTTGCCTTTTTTTGTTCTTTACCTCGTTTTCTTGACCTCATCATTCAAACCGTAGTGTAAGGTGTAAATAGTCTTATTTTCTCGTTATCGCTGCAGTGTAGTGAGTGGCTGTAAATATATTCTAGTCTAAACGTTATGGACCAAGACAGACCTGAAGGCAGTTCTAACCATGGAAAGAGGACACGACCTTTGCTCCTGCAGCCCAGTCCGAAGGTGGCTAGGGTGTCTGCGTACGCTAGTACGTCCTCCAGTGGTGTTCTCAAAAGTTCCAAAAAGTTTGCGCCCAAAAAACCGAAGATAACGTACAATAAAAGTGACATACCTGCCCCTGGTACCCCTGTGCCTGATAAGCAGGTTCGTAAGGCTGGTTCTTACCTGTTGGGCCCCAAGCTGGGGCCTAGCCCTGTCAAGAGTATAGTGCAGTGCCTGGCAAGGAAGGAGAGGACAGATGACTTTTACCAGGTTAGAAATATGTGTTCCAAATTTAACATTTTCCTAATTTCCTGTAATGTTGTGCAACTTTTGAAATTATTATGAGAGTATTCAGCATTTACAAATGCATGCATATCAAATATGTTCTAACTTAGTAGGTATACTATATAATAATAATAATAAGCCTTTATTCTAAAGACAAGGATTACAATATAAGTTACAATACAAAGTATTTTCTCATTTATTTATAGGATATCCCTGATTTCAGTGTGCCTCTTGGCATAGGCCTCCTCTAACGCCTTACATTGAGTCCTATCTCTTGCAACTCTTCTCCAGCTTGGACCTGCTGTCAGTTTTATGTCGTCCTCCCATCTGACAGATGGTCTACCGTGACTGTGCTTCCCATCTCTTGGGTACCATTCTGTCACAGCTTGGCTCCATTTTCCCTTAGTGTCAGGAATCATGTGCCCTGTCCATCTCCATTTCTGTTGGTCTATTCTTGCCAGTATATCAGTTAGTTTTGTTTTGGTACGAAGACTGGTGTTACTAATTTTGTCAATTCTTTTTATTATTATTATTATTATTTAGGCAAACAGGCAGTTGAAACAACTGATACAGTCTGCATCTCGCTATCATAGCTTAGTCTTTCTTTCCTGTATATGTTTGTCAAGTCTGTTTTTAAATTGGTTCGTAGTATTCGCTGATACCACTTCTGCTGGCAATTTGTTCCATGCCTCGTTTACTCTGTTGCTGAAGAAGTGCTTGTGGGGGTTGGTAGCAGAAGCAGTCTTCGCTAGTTTAAGATGGTGGCCCCTTAAGTGTTTGTTTTGAGAGAGTTGGAATAATTCTTTCTTTAAAATTATTTAGATCATAATGGCCATGTCATATTTTATACACTTCTATTAAGTCCCCTTGCTCCCTGCGTTCTCTTAAAGTTGTTAGTTTTAATTTTTCCAGTCTTTCCTCATAAGTTTTATTCTTCATTACTTTGGGGACCTTGGAAAATCTTCGCTGCACCTTTTCTAGTACTTCTATGTCCTTTTTGAAGTATGGACTCCAGATTTGGAAACCATATTCCAAGATAGGCATCACATAAGTTTTATGTATTTTCAGCATCATGTCAGGTGTCAAATGTCCAAAAGCCTTTCTGATGAGGTAGATGAAACTGTTGGCCTTCTTAGTTATAGCAGTGATATGTGGCTCCCATTTCAGATCGCTGGAGATGTGTACCCCAAGGTCAATCTGTACTTCGACTTTTTGCAATGTTATACCTTCCATTTCATAGAAAAGATGTGGATTTCGATTGCCTATATGTAGTACAGTGCATTTCTCTGTATTAAGTTTGATAAGCCACTCCTTAGACCAGTTCGCTATACAGGTTAAGTCTGCCTGCAGGTGGTCAGAATCGACAAGAGGATTCGCAAATATCTTGGTATCATCAGCAAACATACTAACTTTACAGTTCAAGTATTTTGGCAAGTCAAATGTAAATATTATATATAATAATGGGCCAAGAACAGATCCCTGGGGTACACCACTTTGTATATCTCTTTCGTCTGAGAGTATGTCTCCTATTCTGACGCGAAAAGTTCTTTGTCTTAAAAACGCTTCTACCCATTTCAGTAATTTACCTTTTTTGTGGCTGTCATGCTCCTCTCCATTGCTCTTTGGCATTTCGCAAGTTTGTCACCCAGGGATTTAGTCAGCGCCCATGTCTCGCATCTATATGTCAGGCATGGGAGTATACATGCGCCAAAATTTTTCTTTTTCAGTTTCATACAGGTATACTATAAGGTACTCTAATTTGTTACTGTGATGATACTGATAACTTAATCTTATGTACTTCAAAAAATAATTTGTAATTATTGCTACTAACTAATTGCTTCATAAAAAAATTTGATGATTAAAGTTTTGTGTTATTGTGTGTAGTACCAAAGCCACTTAATAACTTCTTTAGTTTTATCTAAGTGACTTATAAACACTCTATTTTATTTTCAGGTAAAAATTCTAACGCTAAGAAATGAAGGTCAACCAGAGACTCAGGACGACAGACAAGGGAAGATGCTTCTTCACACGGAGTACTCTCTTCTATCCTTATTGAAAGACCAGGATGGAGTCATTCATCATCATGGTCTTTTTAAAGTAAGTATCAACTTGCATCCACCTTTTTTACAGGTCTGGTAAAGGTTAAATACTTAATTTCAATGTAACCTATACCTATTGTACCCATTTGAACACCGGAAACAGCTATGTTGTAGTCAGTCTGACACATGTGTACTGGAGATGCGCAAAACATATCAATGAAAAGAAAAGAGTGATTCATATCATTGTCAGCTTCTGATATATATCACTCTTTTATATCTTCGGCTCTTTTAACTCAGTGATACAGGATGCAAATCAACGATGAATAAGTGATTTATTTGCTTGCTGAGCTAGGGATATAGGTGTTGAGTGAGAGAAATAGTAAGCTAGCTTGTCGTGTCTCAATTGAGCTACCAAGTCAAAAGTGAAATTTATTGATTTTCCGGTTCAATTGACTGTTGTTATGAAAACAAATGATTTATTTTACAATTTGGCATAAGTTAATATAATGAGCCTTATTGCATTCACATACAGTGCTCAATCCGTCAGTCAACCGCTTTTGGGTAAGACCTCTTACATACAGTAGCTATCCTATATCTCTCTCTCTTTCACATACTAGCAAGCAGTAACACCGTCTCACTCAGTCCTGTAGTTTAGTTAATTTCGTTTAGTCGCTCGAAAAGGAGTCGTATATCAAAAGAGATAAAGATATGTTTGAGATGCAAGTGAGTTAGTGAGTGAAGCTTCTTTAAAATGATATATATCATTTTTGTCATTCACTCAGGAGTTACACAAGTCTAATGTGTACCTACTGAACTAAATTAATTTAAATTTATTGCAATTCCTACCTAACATAGAAATTGAGTACCTACATTGTTACTAAATGTAAACTTACTGTAAATGGCTTAATTTATTTAGTGTCAGATAGTATTGATACATATGAATGTAAAAAAATAATTGATACATATGAAAGTAAAATTAATTAATAAATAAATTTAATTTGAATAAAGTTCAATTTTAATTAAATTCTATGAATTTCAGGATCATGCACTAGAAGAAGTCCCAAACCCCAATGGTCCAGGTTTTATATACACTGGCCGCATCCGACAACGGTTATTTCTCGTCTTGGACTGTGTCACATCACACCAGTTCAGTGAGAAGGGCTCGGAATTGATCAACCTACAGCAGTATGTCACCAAAGTTAAGAAGGTTCCAGAGAAAGAGGCGATATTAATATTCTACGATATTGTTAGGGTTGTTGCTAATTTACATAAGGTAAGAAATTGATGATTTTCGTAATTTGTGTTTTGCTATTTGATAAGGACAATTGTTTTTCTAAGTCTCTTCTATGCTTCTTAGGTTGATATTATCCATTATTTCTTCTCTGCCTTGAGAGTTATATAAACTGGGGACATAGCAAGAATGTGATGATGATGAATATAATAAATACATGTTTACTAAATTATATTTGTGTTACAGAGAAACATAGTCCACCGAGATCTAAAGCTAGGCAATATAGTGCTAAACCAAAGGACAGGGCGCATCACCATAACCAACTTCTGCCTCGGCACACACCTGGGCAGTGACAGGGATCTACTCAAAGATCAAAGAGGTATGATACATGTAGTGTCTTATCACAAAGTATATAGTAGTAAAAATATTTCCATCGGATACATGCGGGTACATTCCTCAAGTATTGATGAAATCGAACGCCGGCTCACTGGTGTAGCAAGCACTTACGAAAATTCGTCGGCTGTCTAACGTCCTCCGTAGCTTAGTTGGTAAGAGCACTCGCCCAGGTAACGAAGGGACGTGGGTTCGAGTCCCACCGGATGACACAGTCGATTAATTTTTGTGAGCGAAATTCAATTTGATTTCGTAAAAACTTGCAAAACAATTGCTTAAGTTATTAAAATATAGTATTATTATCTACAGAAGCTTTACTTTGCAATGGTATTCAAATGTCTACTCAATGTGTTCAACAATGTGGTGTAATTTAACTCGCCTCAGAGTCAAGCACCTTTTCCTTTAGACGTCTACAAATATCCATTCCAAGCGAATTTCATTCTTATGATATACTCTGGATAACGAATCACATTTCACTGAACCTATTCAGCAGACTGCTTCAAGAAGATACTATCGCCATCTAGCGCACTTCATTAGCACTTTACTCATGCTCGTCTAGCCAACTACGTGGTGCCGCGCTCCGCCGGTGAACAAAACGCGTGCGTGTGTGTGATAACCCCGCCGCGGCAGGTCGCCTCGCGTAGGTACGTTTTTGCTACCTACGCGGGAAGTGAGACAGGCTTGGTCTAGTTGCATAAATAGTGGTGAATGTGGTTTAGCATCTATTTATTGTGTCCCTAGCCTACCCTAGGTCGGTTTGTAAGTAACTACCATCGTAAAGTTATTATTATTAGGAGTCTGTCGTGTCCACTGCAGGGCAAAGGCCTACCTAGTACCTACCCTTTTCCCTATATCGTAAAGTAAGTAAGACTATTCTTATAGTTCAATTTCTGTTAGTAGGTGATAAGTAGTATCAAAAAATAGTGCCAATTGACTTTCATCTTTCATTAATGAAATGAGCAAATGCATTAATTTAACAAAAATTCGTCAAACTGTCTGCGGTGAAAGTATCCACGAACTACTTAGCGTTAAGGTCAGCACCATAAAATTATCTAAAGGATTCTCTCGATTTCTCCAGGTTTTCGTCACCAGATCGTAACTTGGAGACAGTAGGATTACCTTGGGAGTTTGAAAATCAGTCTAAATTAATGTAGCATATCAATTGCTCCAGACCTTAAATTTATGTTAGTCAATAGAAAATGCTCATAACGCTGAACAATGATCCCTAAGGCGTTCTTTTCATATCTCTTATAGTTGAGCTGAGCTGCTAGGGTTCTATATCAGTTGCTCCAGACCTTCAATTTGTGTACGTCAATAGAAAATGCTCATCACGCTGAACAATGTTCCCTGTGGCGCTCTGTTCATATCTGTTATAGTTGAGCTGACCTGCTAGGGTTCTATATCAGTTGCTCCAGACCTTCAATTTGTGTATATCAATAGAAAGTGCTCATCATGCTAAACAATGTTCCCTAAGGTGCTCTATTCGTATCACTTATAATTGAGCTGAGCTGCTAGGGTTCCATATCAGTTGCTTCAGACCTTCAATTTGTGTACGTCAATAGAAAATGCTCATCATGCTAAATAACTTTTCTTAAGGCGCTGCTTTCACATCTCTCTTAGTTTAAGTGTACTGCTAAGGTTCCACGTCAGGTACTCCGGTCTTCAAAATAAGTTATAGCCTAGTATTTGCCCAGACTTAATAGCTACACAATAAAAAAAGTTTCATTCAAATCCGTTCAGTAGTTCCGGATATTAGCGTGTACAAACAGACAAAAAAATTAAAAGTTGTAGATTCCTATTCTGTCCCTCAATTAGTTTTTAGTAAAAATACTCAATGTACAGACGCATTGGTTTTACTGGTTTATTATATGTATAGATATGGATCCTCATACATAACATGATTTAGTTTACTGCTCAGGTTACTTACTTTGGGATCTGAGCAATATATATTGCTCAGATCCCAAAGTAAGTAACCTTGTTACGTGATTTCGTCCATTACATACACTCAATTTTTAAATACATAAATAAAAATAAAACATAAATGCATAATCGTCATTTTTTCCCAGGGTCACCCGCCTACATATCGCCGGACGTGCTAATGTGTAAACCGTACCTGGGCAAGCCTTCAGACATGTGGGCGCTCGGTGTGGTTTTATACACGATGCTGTACGGGCAGTTCCCTTTCTGCGACACCAGCCTCACGCAGCTGTTTAGTAGGATACAAGCGGCCAACTATAATATACCACCGTAAGTATAAAAGATTTTTTTAAATATTTAATAGGCATACATTTGACTGCAGTCTTACCTGATCGTAGGTGAAGATGCGGTCGAGGATGGGACATGTCTGTCTAGAAGCAGCCTATGCACTCTTTTCTTAAAGGAATTCAAATAGTAGTGTTTAGGAACACTTCAGCCGGCAACGAATTAGAATTACAGATTTTTTATTATATTTTACTTTTTTGGCATTTTTTGGTAAACTTATAGTTTAAAATTATAAATACAAAGAAAGCCATTTAAATGTTTCCACTATTAAAATTTATAAATTTAGACGTAAACCGCTAGTAAATTAATAAATTGACACTTAAATTAATAAAGCTTAATCATACATTTCAACGACCGTCTTGGTGTAGTGGTCCGCGCTCCGGACTACACAACCAGAGGTTGCGGGTTCGAATCCAGCAAGGGGCAAATATTTGTGTGATGAGCACGAGCATTTACTGTATGATGCAATGTACCTAAGTCATGGATGTATAAACGTATATAAGTATGTCATTTTGTTATCCTAGTCGCCATAGCACAAGGACACGCTTAGTTTGGGGCTAGGCAGGTAATTGGTGTGTTTGTTGGAACAATTTATTTATTATAAACATTTAAAAAACTCATTAGCCATGTGTTTTTTAACTTGACTTACACACATTACATTACACACACGATTAGTACACACGGCCGCAAGTCAGACTACTTCACTTTGACCTTGAGACCGACTCTATTCCCTACGTAATAAAAGCTGTTTTTGTAGTTCAAATGGGTGACCAGGGGGCTAATTACGTAACTCTGTTGCTAACAATTCAGGATTGAAATCGCTTGAGAATGTCACATTTGACAACTTCAGTTACTCTGTTAAGCTGGCCATTCACGGTCTGTTCAAAAAATGACTCCACTCACCATCATAAAAATAATCTGAAAACTGACTATCATTCAGTGCTGCTAGAATGTGGGCAATTCCCTACGCAAATGGGAATTTCAGATTTTTTTAATTTAGTGGGTAAAATGGGCGAGAAGGTCTTAGAACCGGTAAAATATGGGCAATTGTGGAAAAAAAAATGATAATGTTGAGTTACTTTTTTAGTACTTACGCCTATAGCCTAGATTTTTATCACCGATATTGAAAACGTAAAATTTTGGTCGTACCTCAGACCGTCTAATTAGTGTAACTGGCCGTGAATGGCCAACTTTAGCAACAAAACTTTGATTGAAATCATTTCATTCAAAGTTACATAATCCACCACCTGATGTCCTGCCGATTGTACAAAACAAATCAAACCCATATCGGTCCATAGTTCGGTCGGCTTCTTAATCAGTATAAGAAAACTTTTTTATCGGCCTTTCGTACCAAGCCCACTTGCATACCTGTACAGTCCACGGCGTAGCCTTTGCAGTGGATGCACAGATGTAGATAAAGCACGCAATCCGCTGGGATAAAAGTCATTTATTTATGTATTTAGGCCCACAGGGGGCACTTATACACGTCCCAACATATTATTTTTTAAGCCCTACCACCTACGATGATAGAAGTAAAACTCCAATGACCGTGAACGAAATAATTATATTGTAGGGGTTTTATCACAATAAAGTAGGACAATGTCCGACGGCAGAGCGATGTTATGCGATACTTGAACCAAAATAATAATTTTACAAGGTTTATTTGGCGACGACCGTCATGCACGCGCCTATAGTGTAAAGCTAGTAAAATTATGTTACGGTATAACCGTACAGTACCTCTTCATATTAATTAAAAAGCTAACCTATCTATCGACTAATTGAAAATCTGCGGTCTGTGAGGCCTCTAAAGCAAACTTAGTGATCTGAAAGTTGAATCCTAGTCAATCTTTATTATTGCTCTATCTATAGCTAATTAGCGAGTTATTGGCTAACAATGCTTTCATTGTTAAAATTATAATAAATATATGAATACGTTTTTTTTTTGTTTCAGTGATGGGAATTCAGTGCAAGTGTCGGACAATACAGTGTTTTTAATTCAAAGGCTGCTCGTCAAAGATCCTAAGCATAGGTTACTAGCAGATGAGGTAAGTTCACTAAAAATGTGCGAGTTGTTAAAAATTAAGGGGTTTTAAACTTTTTGTATCCAAGCTAACATATCGACACCGGCCGCCATTTTGATTTTTTTGACATATGATCAGTTGTACTCATTTGGCGATCTTTAAATTCATATATCTCAGTATAGTGACACTTTAGGGTACCATGTTACTTGTCATTTTTAGTTTCTCTATGTGTCCTCTATCCACACATATCACTTTCAATAAGCGCCGCGATTCAGAAAAAAATGACGGCGGGGTCGATGTGCCAGAAAGTTTTAATCCCCTGTGACGACCATCTTGGTGTAGTGGTTCGCGCTCCGGACTACAAAAACAGCGTTTGCGGGTCCAAATACCGCAAGGGGCTAATGTTTGTGAGACGAGCACGAGCATTTGTACCTATGTTATAGATATATTATTGCACTTGAAAAAATGACCGCCAGAGGCGGGAATCGAACCCGCGTTCCACGCATGCCGGGCGATTGCCTAACCTCTCGGCCACCCTGGCGTTGGCAGAGCCTGTCGAAATTTTCAAGTGCTTCATAACGCTGTAATGCCGCGTTGCTTTCATCAATGTTATTGGGATTACACCCTCAACACTCGAAAGAAATACCTTTGCAAAAAAAAAAAATTATGGATGCTTATAAATGAATATAAGTTATATCCGTTATCCTAGTCGCCATAGCACAAGAGATTTAACGATTGCGTAAGTGATATAAACGTATAGTTGCACGTGTGATATGTTTGTTTATGTATAAAAAAGTGTATTTTCGCCAAAAAATTGCTGCAGCAATTTGGCGATAGATATAAGATCACACATCTATTTGTTTTTATGAATAAATAAATGGGTAATCACCCGGGTAAAAACCCACGACTGGGTTATAACCCAGTTATCACCCATTTCATTCCACCCACTGTGTGGTTGGGCTGGGTGAGAACTATACTTATTTTATTTCCATTGTTTTATGTGTTGTCTATGGAATCCCTCCGCATACACTGCTACGTTCTGGGTTAAATCTCTTAAAGGTGAATTGAACCTATGTAAAGGGTCCTGGCTAGAGATTGTCTCGTAAGGGCGTTGGGAAAGAGTTCAAGACACGATTTTGACAGTAAACGAGTATAATGAATATAAGCACACACTTCTTTGTTTACAAATCAGCGGTGAGGTTACAAGAAACGAAGTAATCGGAGGTCGCGCGCACTGGGGCATAAGGTTCATTTTCGGTCGAACTACGAATGACCGTTATGGGCCAGTGCTAGCGAACGAAGGAGTCGAGCGGTTAGGCACGCGTAGGTGCGAATCTACTTAAGGGCGCATTATACACAGCCCCGAGTGTTAAGGCAGCGTTACACCTATTAAATTATTCAGACTATAGCCATCGGTTGCTGTGGTCGGTGGCCCATCTGTGCAGAAGTTCAGCACATTGGAATCGAGCCCAATGTTTTCATAGTAACTAACACTATATTTACTGTATCTATATTTTCAGGTATTAGACCAGCTATCCAGCATAATAGCTTCATACGTAGTGATCCCCAACCCCCCTGAAGACCTGCAAGTGGTTCCTGACATCCCCTTAGATGAGGAGGTTAAGGAAAAACCGAATGGGGATCAGTCGTCGAATGAGTTGGATAGGAAACCGTTTGTGAACATACCGGAGAACAATGAGAGGACGCCTAGTGCCACTGTGAGTAATGATTAAGTTGTTTGATTTAACCTGTAAATCCCCATAAGACCCGCGAGCGGGTTAACAATTAATATTCTACTGTGTCTGAAAACATGATATGTGATGTGAAGGTTTAATATGTAGATGAAATTAGAAACATCGTGGTGTCGGGTTAAATTAGTTCTAGCTTTTAACTAAAGTCAAAATTATTAGTATACTATATTATAATTTTGATACGCAATGTTAACACATTAAATTGAAGTGGTCGAAAAATTTGACTGAGAGAGAATATTAGCTAATATAAAATATTGTAAAAAAGGTAAAATTTTACAGTTGAGAGTAATCTCTGAAATTGAAGATTTTGAAAATTCTTTCACCACTGGCTATGTTTTCCCCGAGTGGACATAGGCTATAATAATATTTTAAATTGTACTCGTGTTTAACCTATTATATGATGCAGTTTGTATTATAAGTTACTATAAGGTTGTCTGGAAGAAATTGCTTTCAGCAATAAGACCGCCTAAATTGTACCATTCTCTTTGAGCATATATGTAAATTTATACTGTGTGTGGTGTGCAATAAAGAGTATCTATCTATATACTCATTCGAAAAAAGGAAGCTAATTAGTATTACATAATTGACTAAACACTTATTCCATTATCTATAAATAATTTAAACAAATGTATAATGAAAATAATGCGTTTAAAATTTTTGAACGGTAGTGTTATTCCCTCGCTATTTTTGTTGATATCTTCTTATATACTACATACTATTGTATTCTTTTTGTTTTTGGTCTGATGTAAATGTTCACTTAAGAGAGGAAACTTAATTGGTTTAAGTGTTTTTAATTTTGTAATTGTATTTATCTTTATACTTGTTCGCGATAATTAATGATATAAAATAAATATTTTTTACCCACAGGAAGAACTAGGCGTATTCTGCGTACCCCTCCCCGACTTCTTAGCTCTCAACTTCCCTTCCCCTCGTCCTAGCGGCGTCTTAGTCCATAACCCCCCACCCCCCTCGACTGCCCCCGACCTGTCCATAAGCAACAACACCGGTCAGAGGCAGATCACCGTTCAGAGGGTCGGGAGGGACGCCAGGCCGCTACTGCCGTGTGAGATAGCCAGGTTAGTGAGTGAGTGAGTGAGTCTGTCCATTGCCAGCAACAACACCGGCCAGAGGCAGATCACCGTTCAGAGGGTCGGGAGGGACGCCAGGCCGCTACTGCCGTGTGAGATAGCCAGGTTAGTGAGTGAGTGAGTGAGTCTGTCCATTGCCAGCAACAACACCGGCCAGAGGCAGATCACCGTTCAGAGGGTCGGGAGGGACGCCAGGCCGCTACTGCCGTGTGAGATAGCCAGGTTAGTGAGTGAGTGAGTGAGTCTGTCCATTGCCAGCAACAACACCGGCCAGAGGCAGATCACCGTTCAGAGGGTCGGGAGAGACGCCAGGCCGCTACTGCCGTGTGAGATAGCCAGGTTAGTGAGTGAGTGAGTGAGTCTGTCCATTGCCAGCAACAACACCGGCCAGAGGCAGATCACCGTTCAGAGGGTCGGGAGGGACGCCAGGCCGCTACTGCCGTGTGAGATAGCCAGGTTGGTGAGTGAGAGAGTGAGTCTGTCCATTGCCAGCAACAACACCGGCCAGAGGCAGATCACCGTTCAGAGGGTCGGGAGAGACGCCAGGCCGCTACTGCCGTGTGAGATAGCCAGGTTAGTGAGTGAGTGAGTGAGTCTGTCCATTGCCAGCAACAACACCGGCCAGAGGCAGATCACCGTTCAGAGGGTCGGGAGGGACGCCAGGCCGCTACTGCCGTGTGAGATAGCCAGGTTGGTGAGTGAGAGAGTGAGTCTGTCCATTGCCAGCAACAACACCGGCCAGAGGCAGATCACCGTTCAGAGGGTCGGGAGGGACGCCAGGCCGCTACTGCCGTGTGAGATAGCCAGGTTAGTAAGTGAGAGAGTGAGTCTGTCCATTGCCAGCAACAACACCGGCCAGAGGCAGATCACCGTTCAGAGGGTCGGAAGGGACGCCAGGCCGCTACTGCCGTGTGAGATAGCCAGGTTAGTGAGTGAGTGAGTGAGTCTGTCCATTGCCAGCAACAACACCGGCCAGAGGCAGATCACCGTTCAGAGGGTCGGGAGGGACGCCAGGCCGCTACTGCCGTGTGAGATAGCCAGGTTGGTGAGTGAGAGAGTGAGTCTGTCCATTGCCAGCAACAACACCGGCCAGAGGCAGATCACCGTTCAGAGGGTCGGGAGGGACGCCAGGCCGCTACTGCCGTGTGAGATAGCCAGGTTAGTAAGTGAGAGAGTGAGTCTGTCCATTGCCAGCAACAACACCGGCCAGAGGCAGATCACCGTTCAGAGGGTCGGAAGGGACGCCAGGCCGCTACTGCCGTGTGAGATAGCCAGGTTAGTGAGTGAGTGAGTGAGTCTGTCCATTGCCAGCAACAACACCGGCCAGAGGCAGATCACCGTTCAGAGGGTCGGGAGGGACGCCAGGCCGCTACTGCCGTGTGAGATAGCCAGGTTAGTGAGTGAGTGAGTGAGTCTGTCCATTGCCAGCAACAACACCGGCCAGAGGCAGATCACCGTTCAGAGGGTCGGGAGGGACGCCAGGCCGCTACTGCCGTGTGAGATAGCCAGGTTAGTGAGTGAGTGAGTGAGTCTGTCCATTGCCAGCAACAACACCGGCCAGAGGCAGATCACCGTTCAGAGGGTCGGGAGGGACGCCAGGCCGCTACTGCCGTGTGAGATAGCCAGGTTAGTGAGTGAGTGAGTGAGTCTGTCCATTGCCAGCAACAACACCGGCCAGAGGCAGATCACCGTTCAGAGGGTCGGGAGGGACGCCAGGCCGCTACTGCCGTGTGAGATAGCCAGGTTAGTGAGTGAGTGAGTGAGTCTGTCCATTGCCAGCAACAACACCGGCCAGAGGCAGATCACCGTTCAGAGGGTCGGGAGGGACGCCAGGCCGCTACTGCCGTGTGAGATAGCCAGGTTAGTGAGTGAGTGAGTGAGTCTGTCCATTGCCAGCAACAACACCGGCCAGAGGCAGATCACCGTTCAGAGGGTCGGGAGAGACGCCAGGCCGCTACTGCCGTGTGAGATAGCCAGGTTAGTGAGTGAGTGAGTGAGTCTGTCCATTGCCAGCAACAACACCGGCCAGAGGCAGATCACCGTTCAGAGGGTCGGGAGGGACGCCAGGCCGCTACTGCCGTGTGAGATAGCCAGGTTAGTGAGTGAGTGAGTGAGTCTGTCCATTGCCAGCAACAACACCGGCCAGAGGCAGATCACCGTTCAGAGGGTCGGGAGGGACGCCAGGCCGCTACTGCCGTGTGAGATAGCCAGGTTAGTAAGTGAGAGAGTGAGTCTGTCCATTGCCAGCAACAACACCGGCCAGAGGCAGATCACCGTTCAGAGGGTCGGGAGGGACGCCAGGCCGCTACTGCCGTGTGAGATAGCCAGGTTAGTGAGTGAGTGAGTGAGTCTGTCCATTGCCAGCAACAACACCGGCCAGAGGCAGATCACCGTTCAGAGGGTCGGGAGAGACGCCAGGCCGCTACTGCCGTGTGAGATAGCCAGGTTAGTGAGTGAGTGAGTGAGTCTGTCCATTGCCAGCAACAACACCGCAAGCCAGAGGCAGATCACCGTTCAGAGGGTCGGGAGGGACGCCAGGCCGCTACTGCCGTGTGAGATAGCCAGGTTGGTGAGTGAGAGAGTGAGTCTGTCCATTGCCAGCAACAACACCGGCCAAAGGCAGATCACCGTTCAGAGGGTCGGGAGAGACGCCAGGCCGCTACTGCCGTGTGAGATAGCCAGGTTGGTGAGTGAGTGAGTGAGTCTGTCCATTGCCAGCAACAACACCGGCCAGAGGCAGATCACCGTTCAGAGGGTCGGGAGGGACGCCAGGCCGCTACTGCCGTGTGAGATAGCCAGGTTAGTGAGTGAGTGAGTGAGTCTGTCCATTGCCAGCAACAACACCGGCCAGAGGCAGATCACCGTTCAGAGGGTCGGGAGAGACGCCAGGCCGCTACTGCCGTGTGAGATAGCCAGGTTAGTGAGTGAGTGAGTGAGTCTGTCCATTGCCAGCAACAACACCGCAAGCCAGAGGCAGATCACCGTTCAGAGGGTCGGGAGGGACGCCAGGCCGCTACTGCCGTGTGAGATAGCCAGGTTGGTGAGTGAGAGAGTGAGTCTGTCCATTGCCAGCAACAACACCGGCCAAAGGCAGATCACCGTTCAGAGGGTCGGGAGAGACGCCAGGCCGCTACTGCCGTGTGAGATAGCCAGGTTGGTGAGTGAGTGAGTGAGTCTGTCCATTGCCAGCAACAACACCGGCCAGAGGCAGATCACCGTTCAGAGGGTCGGGAGGGACGCCAGGCCGCTACTGCCGTGTGAGATAGCCAGGTTGGTGAGTGAGAGAGTGAGTCTGTCCATTGCCAGCAACAACACCGGCCAGAGGCAGATCACCGTTCAGAGGGTCGGGAGAGACGCCAGGCCGCTACTGCCGTGTGAGATAGCCAGGTTAGTGAGTGAGTGAGTGAGTCTGTCCATTGCCAGCAACAACACCGGCCAGAGGCAGATCACCGTTCAGAGGGTCGGGAGAGACGCCAGGCCGCTACTGCCGTGTGAGATAGCCAGGTTAGTGAGTGAGTGAGTGAGTCTGTCCATTGCCAGCAACAACACCGGCCAGAGGCAGATCACCGTTCAGAGGGTCGGGAGGGACGCCAGGCCGCTACTGCCGTGTGAGATAGCCAGGTTAGTGAGTGAGAGAGTGAGTCTGTCCATTGCCAGCAACAACATCGGCCAGAGGCAGATCACCGTTCAGAGGGTCGGGAGGGACGCCAGGCCGCTACTGCCGTGTGAGATAGCCAGGTTAGTGAGTGAGTGAGTGAGTCTGTCCATTGCCAGCAACAACACCGGCCAGAGGCAGATCACCGTTCAGAGGGTTGGGAGGGACGCCAGGCCGCTACTGCCGTGTGAGATAGCCAGGTTAGTGAGTGAGTGAGTGAGTCTGTCCATTGCCAGCAACAACACCGGCCAGAGGCAGATCACCGTTCAGAGGGTCGGGAGGGACGCCAGGCCGCTACTGCCGTGTGAGATAGCCAGGTTAGTGAGTGAGTGAGTGAGTCTGTCCATTGCCAGCAACAACACCGGCCAGAGGCAGATCACCGTTCAGAGGGTCGGGAGAGACGCCAGGCCGCTACTGCCGTGTGAGATAGCCAGGTTAGTGAGTGAGTGAGTGAGTCTGTCCATTGCCAGCAACAACACCGGCCAGAGGCAGATCACCGTTCAGAGGGTCGGGAGGGACGCCAGGCCGCTACTGCCGTGTGAGATAGCCAGGTTAGTGAGTGAGTGAGTGAGTCTGTCCATTGCCAGCAACAACACCGGCCAGAGGCAGATCACCGTTCAGAGGGTCGGGAGGGACGCCAGGCCGCTACTGCCGTGTGAGATAGCCAGGTTAGTGAGTGAGTGAGTGAGTCTGTCCATTGCCAGCAACAACACCGGCCAGAGGCAGATCACCGTTCAGAGGGTCGGGAGGGACGCCAGGCCGCTACTGCCGTGTGAGATAGCCAGGTTAGTGAGTGAGTGAGTGAGTCTGTCCATTGCCAGCAACAACACCGGCCAGAGGCAGATCACCGTTCAGAGGGTCGGGAGAGACGCCAGGCCGCTACTGCCGTGTGAGATAGCCAGGTTAGTGAGTGAGAGAGTGAGTCTGTCCATTGCCAGCAACAACACCGGCCAGAGGCAGATCACCGTTCAGAGGGTCGGGAGGGACGCCAGGCCGCTACTGCCGTGTGAGATAGCCAGGTTAGTGAGTGAGTGAGTGAGTCTGTCCATTGCCAGCAACAACACCGGCCAGAGGCAGATCACCGTTCAGAGGGTCGGGAGGGACGCCAGGCCGCTACTGCCGTGTGAGATAGCCAGGTTAGTGAGTGAGTGAGTGAGTCTGTCCATTGCCAGCAACAACACCGGCCAGAGGCAGATCACCGTTCAGAGGGTCGGGAGGGACGCCAGGCCGCTACTGCCGTGTGAGATAGCCAGGTTAGTGAGTGAGTGAGTGAGTCTGTCCATTGCCAGCAACAACACCGGCCAGAGGCAGATCACCGTTCAGAGGGTCGGGAGAGACGCCAGGCCGCTACTGCCGTGTGAGATAGCCAGGTTAGTGAGTGAGTGAGTGAGTCTGTCCATTGCCAGCAACAACACCGGCCAGAGGCAGATCACCGTTCAGAGGGTCGGGAGGGACGCCAGGCCGCTACTGCCGTGTGAGATAGCCAGGTTAGTGAGTGAGTGAGTGAGTCTGTCCATTGCCAGCAACAACACCGGCCAGAGGCAGATCACCGTTCAGACGGTCGGGAGGGACGCCAGGCCGCTACTGCCGTGTGAGATAGCCAGGTTAGTGAGTGAGTGAGTGAGTCTGTCCATTGCCAGCAACAACACCGGCCAGAGGCAGATCACCGTTCAGAGGGTCGGGAGAGACGCCAGGCCGCTACTGCCGTGTGAGATAGCCAGGTTAGTGAGTGAGTGAGTGAGTCTGTCCATTGCCAGCAACAACACCGGCCAGAGGCAGATCACCGTTCAGAGGGTCGGGAGGGACGCCAGGCCGCTACTGCCGTGTGAGATAGCCAGGTTAGTGAGTGAGTGAGTGAGTCTGTCCATTGCCAGCAACAACACCGGCCAGAGGCAGATCACCGTTCAGAGGGTCGGGAGGGACGCCAGGCCGCTACTGCCGTGTGAGATAGCCAGGTTAGTGAGTGAGTGAGTGAGTCTGTCCATTGCCAGCAACAACACCGGCCAGAGGCAGATCACCGTTCAGAGGGTCGGGAGGGACGCCAGGCCGCTACTGCCGTGTGAGATAGCCAGGTTAGTGAGTGAGTGAGTGAGTCTGTCCATTGCCAGCAACAACACCGGCCAGAGGCAGATCACCGTTCAGAGGGTCGGGAGAGACGCCAGGCCGCTACTGCCGTGTGAGATAGCCAGGTTAGTGAGTGAGAGAGTGAGTCTGTCCATTGCCAGCAACAACACCGGCCAGAGGCAGATCACCGTTCAGAGGGTCGGGAGGGACGCCAGGCCGCTACTGCCGTGTGAGATAGCCAGGTTAGTGAGTGAGTGAGTGAGTCTGTCCATTGCCAGCAACAACACCGGCCAGAGGCAGATCACCGTTCAGAGGGTCGGGAGGGACGCCAGGCCGCTACTGCCGTGTGAGATAGCCAGTTTAGTGAGTGAGTGAGTGAGTCTGTCCATTGCCAGCAACAACACCGGCCAGAGGCAGATCACCGTTCAGAGGGTCGGGAGGGACGCCAGGCCGCTACTGCCGTGTGAGATAGCCAGGTTAGTGAGTGAGTGAGTGAGTCTGTCCATTGCCAGCAACAACACCGGCCAGAGGCAGATCACCGTTCAGAGGGTCGGGAGAGACGCCAGGCCGCTACTGCCGTGTGAGATAGCCAGGTTAGTGAGTGAGTGAGTGAGTCTGTCCATTGCCAGCAACAACACCGGCCAGAGGCAGATCACCGTTCAGAGGGTCGGAAGGGACGCCAGGCCGCTACTGCCGTGTGAGATAGCCAGGTTAGTGAGTGAGTGAGTGAGTGAGTCTGTCCATTGCCAGCAACAACACCGGCCAGAGGCAGATCACCGTTCAGAGGGTCGGGAGGGACGCCAGGCCGCTACTGCCGTGTGAGATAGCCAGGTTAGTGAGTGAGTGAGTGAGTCTGTCCATTGCCAGCAACAACACCGGCCAGAGGCAGATCACCGTTCAGAGGGTCGGGAGGGACGCCAGGCCGCTACTGCCGTGTGAGATAGCCAGGTTAGTGAGTGAGTGAGTGAGTCTGTCCATTGCCAGCAACAACACCGGCCAGAGGCAGATCACCGTTCAGAGGGTCGGGAGGGACGCCAGGCCGCTACTGCCGTGTGAGATAGCCAGGTTAGTGAGTGAGTGAGTGAGTCTGTCCATTGCCAGCAACAACACCGGCCAGAGGCAGATCACCGTTCAGAGGGTCGGGAGGGACGCCAGGCCGCTACTGCCGTGTGAGATAGCCAGGTTAGTGAGTGAGTGAGTGAGTCTGTCCATTGCCAGCAACAACACCGGCCAGAGGCAGATCACCGTTCAGAGGGTCGGGAGGGACGCCAGGCCGCTACTGCCGTGTGAGATAGCCAGGTTAGTGAGTGAGTGAGTGAGTCTGTCCATTGCCAGCAACAACACCGGCCAGAGGCAGATCACCGTTCAGAGGGTCGGGAGGGACGCCAGGCCGCTACTGCCGTGTGAGATAGCCAGGTTAGTGAGTGAGTGAGTGAGTCTGTCCATTGCCAGCAACAACACCGGCCAGAGGCAGATCACCGTTCAGAGGGTCGGGAGGGACGCCAGGCCGCTACTGCCGTGTGAGATAGCCAGGTTAGTGAGTGAGTGAGTGAGTCTGTCCATTGCCAGCAACAACACCGGCCAGAGGCAGATCACCGTTCAGAGGGTCGGGAGGGACGCCAGGCCGCTACTGCCGTGTGAGATAGCCAGGTTAGTGAGTGAGTGAGTGAGTCTGTCCATTGCCAGCAACAACACCGGCCAGAGGCAGATCACCGTTCAGAGGGTCGGGAGGGACGCCAGGCCGCTACTGCCGTGTGAGATAGCCAGGTTACTGAGTGAGTGAGTGAGTCTGTCCATTGCCAGCAACAACACCGGCCAGAGGCAGATCACCGTTCAGAGGGTCGGGAGAGACGCCAGGCCGCTACTGCCGTGTGAGATAGCCAGGTTAGTGAGTGAGTGAGTGAGTCTGTCCATTGCCAGCAACAACACCGGCCAGAGGCAGATCACCGTTCAGAGGGTCGGGAGAGACGCCAGGCCGCTACTGCCGTGTGAGATAGCCAGGTTAGTGAGTGAGTGAGTGAGTCTGTCCATTGCCAGCAACAACACCGGCCAGAGGCAGATCACCGTTCAGAGGGTCGGGAGAGACGCCAGGCCGCTACTGCCGTGTGAGATAGCCAGGTTAGTGAGTGAGTGAGTGAGTCTGTCCATTGCCAGCAACAACACCGGCCAGAGGCAGATCACCGTTCAGAGGGTCGGGAGGGACGCCAGGCCGCTACTGCCGTGTGAGATAGCCAGGTTAGTGAGTGAGAGAGTGAGTCTGTCCATTGCCAGCAACAACACCGGCCAGAGGCAGATCACCGTTCAGAGGGTCGGGAGGGACGCCAGGCCGCTACTGCCGTGTGAGATAGCCAGGTTAGTGAGTGAGAGAGTGAGTCTGTCCATTGCCAGCAACAACACCGGCCAGAGGCAGATCACCGTTCAGAGGGTCGGGAGAGACGCCAGGCCGCTACTGCCGTGTGAGATAGCCAGGTTAGTGAGTGAGTGAGTGAGTCTGTCCATTGCCAGCAACAACACCGGCCAGAGGCAGATCACCGTTCAGAGGGTCGGGAGAGACGCCAGGCCGCTACTGCCGTGTGAGATAGCCAGGTTAGTGAGTGAGTGAGTGAGTCTGTCCATTGCCAGCAACAACACCGGCCAGAGGCAGATCACCGTTCAGAGGGTCGGAAGGGACGCCAGGCCGCTACTGCCGTGTGAGATAGCCAGGTTAGTGAGTGAGTGAGTGAGTCTGTCCATTGCCAGCAACAACACCGGCCAGAGGCAGATCACCGTTCAGAGGGTCGGGAGGGACGCCAGGCCGCTACTGCCGTGTGAGATAGCCAGGTTAGTGAGTGAGTGAGTGAGTCTGTCCATTGCCAGCAACAACACCGGCCAGAGGCAGATCACCGTTCAGAGGGTCGGGAGGGACGCCAGGCCGCTACTGCCGTGTGAGATAGCCAGGTTAGAGAGTGAGAGAGTGAGTCTGTCCATTGCCAGCAACAACACCGGCCAGAGGCAGATCACCGTTCAGAGGGTCGGGAGGGACGCCAGGCCGCTACTGCCGTGTGAGATAGCCAGGTTAGTGAGTGAGTGAGTGAGTCTGTCCATTGCCAGCAACAACACCGGCCAGAGGCAGATCACCGTTCAGAGGGTCGGGAGAGACGCCAGGCCGCTACTGCCGTGTGAGATAGCCAGGTTAGTGAGTGAGTGAGTGAGTCTGTCCATTGCCAGCAACAACACCGGCCAGAGGCAGATCACCGTTCAGAGGGTCGGGAGAGACGCCAGGCCGCTACTGCCGTGTGAGATAGCCAGGTTAGTGAGTGAGTGAGTGAGTCTGTCCATTGCCAGCAACAACACCGGCCAGAGGCAGATCACCGTTCAGAGGGTCGGGAGGGACGCGAGGCCGCTACTGCCGTGTGAGATAGCCAGGTTAGTGAGTGAGTGAGTGAGTCTGTCCATTGCCAGCAACAACACCGGCCAGAGGCAGATCACCGTTCAGAGGGTCGGGAGGGACGCCAGGCCGCTACTGCCGTGTGAGATAGCCAGGTTAGTGAGTGAGTGAGTGAGTCTGTCCATTGCCAGCAACAACACCGGCCAGAGGCAGATCACCGTTCAGAGGGTCGGGAGAGACGCCAGGCCGCTACTGCCGTGTGAGATAGCCAGGTTAGTGAGTGAGTGAGTGAGTCTGTCCATTGCCAGCAACAACACCGGCCAGAGGCAGATCACCGTTCAGAGGGTCGGGAGGGACGCCAGGCCGCTACTGCCGTGTGAGATAGCCAGGTTAGTGAGTGAGTGAGTGAGTCTGTCCATTGCCAGCAACAACACCGGCCAGAGGCAGATCACCGTTCAGAGGGTCGAAGGGACGCTAGGCCGCTACTGCCGTGTGAGATAGCGAGGTAAGTGAAGTGAAATGATTTTATTAGCACTGGAAGAGGGTACATTTCAGGTCTTAAAAGAGTTTTGATTCTTTAATGAACGAGTGAGTGAATGAATGATGAACAGTGTTAACTATTTTGGTCTATTTTGGTTTATTGACCGCAAATTGTCATGTCCTATCATAATTCCACGTCTATTCTGAATCATCTTCAAAATGTTTATTTCTTCTATTCTACGATCTTTGTTATTTTGACCAATTCAAGGAAAAAATTAATGACATTTGTTTAACCCGGAAATCAAAGCACAGGCCAACAAAACAGAGGTTAGAGGAATAACAGTTACGTTACCATAACTGAGACTGCAGCAGCATTTTATAGCCTTTATTCTATTCGCAGATACCAGCACATATTCTCCCAGAACCAGCCGTACAGGCCTGACCCGCCGCGCCGCGAGCCCGCACTCCGCACACACAGTCCGCACACCTCGCACACTCCGCACACTCCGCACACTCCGCACACTCCGCACAGCAGCGGCGGCCGCAGCAGTAGCGACGCGCCCGAGCCGAGGGTCGAACCCGCGACCAGCTCGCGGTTGCGTGCGCTGGCCCAGCGGATCCCGCGGATCAATGCGAGTGGGGGGCCCGATTTGAGAGTTATACCGTGGTGAGTTTGATGATCCAGATCATGTTTGAAATCGAAAATAAGTGACTACATAAACAAACTTATAAACTCGTAAAAACAAGGTACTGGACACAAATAGTAACAAACACACAGATCTAAATACACACAGTAAATATAGACAATGTATATGGATACAAATATTTGATGGTGATGTGTATCCTGTGTCCCTTTCTCTCTATCAGTCTTACTCGTCTCAATTTCTAATTATCAAAAAGGCTAACCGAAAGCCAAAGAGACCCGCCGGCAACATGCCATTTTTTGTTTAAAGTTCTAAATATAATACTGAGTGTCAACACTTTACGCGGCCGATTTTTTCGGCAAAAAATTGCTCAGCTACTGTAATAGCTCAACCTGGAGCAGTAAGTAGAGCAAGCTAGATAAATCACAATACATTTCATCAATTGTGTCGGGAATATTGCTTCTAATTGTTCCATATATTCTAAATTGCTCGTCGCGAATATGAATTGCTGATATTTCAGAATCGAGTATACCCGAGACTTGGATCTTCTTTCTATTGCGTTTATACGTTTAGTCTCGTTTTCGGGACTGGAACAGGCCGGCAGTATTGCCTAGTTGTTTAAAATTGCGTGGCCGTATCTTAGCAGTATGTTGCTACATGTTGCCATCGTCCTAAATTGCTTGATAAACATAATATTCTGTGAATATTTCAAGCGTCTGCCAGTTGTCATTACTAATATCGAGCAAAAAACAACAAAAAAATGACTTTTGTTGTATGAGAGCCCCCTTTAATTATTTACTTTATTCTGTTTTCAATATTATAATATTTTTATAGCGGCAACAGAAATACATCATCTGTTAAAATTTCAACTGTCTAGCTATCACGGGTAATTAGAAACAGCTTGGTGACAGACATACAGCAGAGGCTTAGTAATCATCATCAAATTTAAGAGCTAGGCTCTTGTCGGTGGAGTTTTTTCCATTCCTCTCTGCTTTCCGCCCTTCTCTTAACCTCCTGATACGACCCGACATTTATCTTTTCTTTTATTTGCTGCATGTAGCTTATTCTTGTAGCTTATTCCTATTGTTTTATGAATATGGACAACAATAGGCTTAGTAATAGGGTCCCGTTTTTACCCTTCGGGTACGGAACTCTCAAAAAATGATGTATAAATGTTTTTCCTCCACGATTAATTTTAAAATATCGTCCCCAGGTCAGAGCGCAACAGAATCGATAGATCCTGGGACAACGATTACGTTCTCCGCCTGCCCGTACTCGATCTATCGCGCTCGAGCCGGGCATCGAACCAGCCGAGACGCAGTCCGGACCAGCGGCCCCAGGAGAGTAATAATCAGTGACAGTGACTATAAACGTGGCAGTGTATCAGTGATAGGAAAGAACAATGTAGGTAGAACTGATTAGGCAAGGTGTCATAAATTTTTTTTCAATTTAAGAGCTTTACAAATTTATCAGGGGGGTGAAATGGGGGATGAAAGTTTAGCTTAGATACAAAAGGTTATTGTATCGCTAAATAAACTAGCTTTACTTGAAATTTCATCAATGTGCTAGGTGGAAACAGCTTTTAAGACTATACAGGTATTGTTTTGGTCAACAGCTTTCGACTCAGGGCTGGTAGTATTTGTAACACTGATGCCAAAAAAATATTTCAAAAATTAAATAAAAAATTTCTTTTAGACTTCTTCATACAAAGTTGGCCTTTGTACAAAGATCACCGATCGATTTTGTATGAAGAAGTCCAAAATTTTTTTTTTTTGGCATCTGTGTTATGTTTACTACCATCCCTGAGTCGGAAGCTGTTGACCAAAACAACACCCTGTATTTTTAGATGGAAAAAAATAAAATACAATTATTTTGCCTTAAATTTCCGTTAAGAGACGCTAGCGCAGGCACCAAAACCGCAACCGCGTTGAGTACCAGTTCAGGCAAATGCAGAATGCACCGCCCTCCCTCCCTCAATACGCATGCACTACAGCTAATGCAGTTGTTAGTTACCAACACCAATGTGTATTTTCGCCAAGCAACAAAATTAAGGTAGGAATAATTTATGTGCTAAACTGATCCACATATAAACTTTTTTATTTGTACGAATATTCTGCTTCGTGAATATTCTGTAAAAATCAGTTTGTTGCCGTAATATCACTGCCACTAACCGCGATAGAAATATAACGCTGTTATTGTTATTTGAACCTTTACGCTTAGAAATAAGGTTTCATGTGCATCGGAACCCTAACGATAAGGCGACAGCACACTTCGTACTTTCGACTTCTAAAACATGAAGGTTATGTTAGAACAAGTTTTCTTTTGATTTACATAACAATATCTTGGAAAAAATAACGTATAATTTGTTTATAATGTTTATTTCTGTGTCTGAAGTAAATGTACAGTCGACCAAATTGAATCATGACCCACCTTATGGTCATTTTTCTACTGTCATTCTATACAAGTAAGTTGAAATTCGCTTGAACATACATTTCCTAGAAACGAACGTGTCATCATTTTATTAGACACTGACAGTCACTGACAAGGCTATGGTCGCTATCTGTACGAATAAGTTTGTATAAAAATCGGCGAGAACTTCATTTCATGTGGGTAAGGGTTGCAATGCAACACACAAGTAGGTAGGTAGATATTCGGGATTCGGCACAGGCGGGCGCCAAGTCTGTATTGGGAACCAGTTTCTTGTATAAAATTTCAACTGGAACTTGTGTTTGCCATGATGAAATAAAACAGTATACTTAGTTGAAGAATATAATATTTATTTTAAGTATATATTTAACAAGTGGCATTAAATTGGTACAGTGAAAAGTAACCCGATTAGACGACAATAGTCACTTTCCCAATCCAAACACCACAAATTTTCATCTGGGGACCTAGACGGCCATGGAGTAAGAGTGAATGCATCTTCATGCTGGGTAAACCAATTCGAGACAATTCTGGCAGTATGCACTGGACAGTTATCATGAACAAAGAGAATACTGGCACTTCTTCACGCAAGTAAACTGTTCGCAAAGTCGGTAACATTGATTCTTCCAATAAATTGACATACATAGTTTATAGAGGTATGACGAGGAGAAATTTTAACAAAGTTTTCCGACACTTCCGGCATCCATCCAGGCACACATGTTAGCTGAAATTCAGCTGTATAATTGGTTGGGCACAACGTGATCCTGTGTATCGCGTGTTATCGTAACGCCACGAAGTCAAGCGACCGTGTTGAGAAGAGCGAAATGTTTTCTTGTCTGTAAATATGTTATCCGTAATAGTGTTGCATTTCCGTTCTCTTCCGTTCCGTTCTTAATTCGACGAACGCCATGAATATGTCGTCGTCTGTCTTCGAGGGTACCCTCTTTAGCATGCCGGCTGATCCAGGTTCTGACTGTGTTCCGACTTATTCTTAGCTGTTTGTTCTGCCAAATTGGCCATTATAAAATTTGTTTGTAGATATTGACTTAGGTTTTTATACAATTTCAGACTTACTAGGAATACTTGACATTTGACACACGACGTTTTTTATTTTTTAAATTATAATACATTTTTCTTCGTAGTGAAAAGAGTTTGGATTATGGACCTATTTTAAATTCATATTAAGACTGGTTTATCTAAAACATGTCTAGTGCAGTGATAATAAAGGTTAAACTTGCATAGATCTCTGACCCGTTATGACGCATTTTTATTCATATTTAAAACGTACTATGTGCAACATGCATGACAGCGAAGAAAACCTTACTACATTTATGAATGCAAAGGAATAATCGGCAAAGTGGGTCATGATTCAATTTGCTCGACTGTACAGTGTGTAAGATAGTGATGTACAAGCCTCGAGGCGTCCAGTTATTTTTGAAACCTCGAGGCGGAATGGCAAGACTCAGTGAGCTCGGTCGGGAGGCTCGAAGTCCCGAGCCTAGCCGAGCCGCGAATTCTTTGAGCCATGCCTCGAGCCATCAAAAGAGTTCGAGTCTTCAAAAGAGTTCGAGTCTTTAAAAGAGCTCGAGCCTTCAAAAGAACTCGAGCCTTCAAAAGAACTCGAGCCTTCAAAAGAGCCGTAAGACAAGGTCGAGTCCTAAAATGAACGCAATCCTTCAATAAAAGCTCAAGTTTATGGTAATAACTTTAATATCTCCGTAGCTAAGCAATAATGCGCGGTCGCAGTGCGGTTTCCATGAGCATCGGTGCTTTTGGGGATATGCTTGACAATTTTTATTTTATACATTTGTTGATTTAAAAAAAAAAAAAAACTAGCTTTACATCATGTAACTGAATCATTTAAAAATAGTGCGCTAAAAATGCTTCCTTGAGCCTTCAAAAGAACTCGAGCCTTCATGAGATCTCGAGCCTTTAAAAAAGCTTGAGCCTTCAAAAGACATCGAGCCTTAAAAAAGGGCTCGAGCCTTCAAAGAAGCTCGAGCTCTGAAAAAGACTCCCGAGTCGTCGGGCGCCATACAAACGAGGCGAGCCCTGTATACGAAACCGAGCTCTAGGCAAAAGGACTCGGACGCCTCGAGGCTTGTACATCACTAGTGTAAGAGCCTTAGAGGTGTGATGCCACGCTCGCCGACAGACCGCAAAGTGGAACTGTGTTGCTGCTGTTGCGGTCTGCCGCCGAGTTTGGAATCGCACCTTAAATCCTTGATGTAAGCTTTACCAAGTCTGATGTAACTTTTACTGGATTAAGTAGGATAGTCGACGGCATTACTATAAGTAAGTTTTGTTTTTAGTTATAACAGTTATATTTTTGTATTTAGGGGGTATACTAATTCATCGGGTATTGATATTCCTGTATTTGTGGTCGTGATATTCTCTGATAAATATTTGATTTATATCTTGACTATTATTATGGGAATAGGTTTACATACTTTTAATTTTTTAAATATACCTTCATAACTCTGTGAAGTACCTAAGTAAAATCACTATTTTTTGGAAGCTTGTAAATATGTTCTAATTAAAGATTAGTAGAATATTTATATTACAGACTGAGAAAAAGCTGTAACAACTACACTTCGGAGCAAATAAATCGAGACATCTCAGTTTTATTCGTAGCTCTATGACTATTTTTGGTACTGTCTATTGTATTACATAATTTTAAACTAATCTTATTTACAAAAATATTATATACCATATAAAAAGGGTGTAGTTAGTTGTTATCTTTTTATTTTAAATTATTTTTTTATTGCACAAATAAAGAAGTACCAATGGTGGACATAATGCTCTAGGGATTGCCTACAGGTCAACCACTGGGCCATTTACAAAGCACGTACATCGACAGTGACTCAATTTCTTTGCTCCCAAGTGTATTAACTGTGTAGAGTGGAGGAGTGTATAAAAACCCTAAGTGTGTATATTATTCTTACTTATTTTAATTTTTATTACTATTCAATGCAATTATTCATTATTTTTAAGGCATTGTAAACTTAATTGGTATCGTCCATTTATTGTAAAGTTTTAGTATTTTGTTATGGATTGACGACAAGTTAATCTCTTTTTATTTCTAAGAATTTGAGGCGTAATACACAAGTCAAATATATAGGGTGTAACGGTAGAAAATACTTAAAAAACAGGTGAAAAGACGAGTACGCCCAGTTCGATTTATTTTATACATTAACGTCTAAATAACATTCGAATTTTAACATATTCTAAAGCTAAATCTCATAGGACATAGGTTATGAAAATATTGTTGAAAAACTGTCGACAATTTTATTTATTTGCCATCCAATCCAAGTGCAGTACTCGCAACAATTTATCGTCACGTTTTTTTCTGTTACACCCTATATACAAAAAATATGATAATAATGTTCATAGTGTGTGTAGCACTCACAGACCTCCATAATTCAACATAAACATTATCTAAGAAATAGAACATTTTTATGCCGAATCAAAGCGCCCCCACCGAGTGTACAGGGAACTAAAATAGAGTAAATTGCATAGGTTTATGTCAACTCTCATTAGTTCCGTGGACGGTCACTACACGCTCACTACAGCCGTCAGCGCCAAAATGGCGATAATCAAATGGCTTCATTTTTAGGTTGACAGTATGCCGTCCAGCGTACTTGTATTATAGAGGTCAGTGGTAGCACTACATTTTATTGATTTATACAGGGTGCACGAATGTCCGTTTTAAAATTAGGTGGTAATATATCAATGGTGTACTGTACTGATTAACCAATGACCAAGTGCCATTAATTTTAACCCCTTCAATGTACTTTTAGTTATGAATGAGAACAAAAAGATTCCTAATATTCTTAAACTGTAAATATGTAATAATGTACCAACTTTTCTGTCGAACTGAATGAATACAATCGTTAAAATGCTTAAAGAATGTTGTTCAATACATACTTTTATTGCAAAATTATTAAGGTAAAGAAAACATTTCATATTAGCACAATGTTGGCAGTCTTATCAAAAAGCGTCATATCGACAAAAACAGGGGCCCTACACATGATGCAATATATTCACCAACGAACTTCGCTATCGCCAACGAAATGTCAAAATATGTATGCAAAAGTCACGTGATGTTGCGATGTCTTAATTCATTATCATTCATCTTGTTAGAGACAGCGAATTTTGGTCAATTGTTTTTCTTTTTTTCCATCCGCGGAATGAGTAAATTAAGATTTTAGGGTTAAATACAATATGAGTTCTGATCGTACGCATAGTATTTTAAGTAGGACAATTTGTTATTTGTTAGCTCATGCTATGATATGGTATGTACTAATAAAAATGTATTTTAAAATAATTTTACAACCTCTTTTATTTAGTTAATGTCATTTTTTCTCTGTTAACGTGGAATATTTTTTTTATTATTAAGGTGTCATGGTCTCTTTTTTATTAATAAGCAGACATTTAACCTAGCGATGGGCAATTGTTTGAAAAAAAAAATAATCGAATGAATCGATTACCGACCATTCAAACTATCGAATGTCGATTTAGTAATTTGAAAAAAAAAACGACAACCGAGTGATAATCTATACTGGGCCATTCGATGCATTCGATCCAATTGCCGCGACTGTGCGCACAGGACAGGTAGCGACTGAATAATTAATCGTCGCGACGAATGACGATTCGTTAGTGTACGGCATGCACACCGCGCGCTCCGGTATTGCTCGCCGCATAATCGAAGAATAATCGAATGACTGCGGTTGCTTATCGAATACATTCGATTACAGAGACCATTCGAATAATTCGATTAATTTAGTAATAATCGCCTATCGCTAATTTAACCGCAACCTAATGGTAAGCGACGAAGCGGCCAAGATGGGTCATGTACTCACGTCTGACTAGTAACAGGGTATTCACTCTTTTCTTATCATAGTAATCCAGATCATAGTTCTCTAGCTGTATGCAAGAGAAACGTAGATTTGAACGAAAAAAATCCCTTTCCGAATGACAAAATTTTGGATATTTTATGTTTTACGTAACGCACCTACTTTCGATATCAGTTTACAGTTTTTTGATATCTGTAATAGTTACAGAATAATTGCCTGTGCACTGTGCATTACACCCGGTAAAAATTACCGCTTGTTAGTCCTCACTGTACAAGAAATTAGAGGAATCCGGGCGAGTGCTCTTACCAACTAAGCTACGGAGGACGTTAGTCAGTCGACAAATTTTTGCAAGTGTTAGTTGGTAAGAGCACTCGCCCGGATAGCGATGGGACGTGGGTTCGAGTTCCACCGGATGACACAGTCGATTAATTTTTGTAAGTGAAATTTGATTTAATTTCGTAAAAACTTGCAAAATAATTGCTTAAGTTGTAAAAATATAATAAATTGAGATTTTTTACTTCTTATAAGTCATTCATAAGTATACAAAGAACCTTTATTCTAAGTTTTCAAAATCAGTCTGCAAGATGCTTAAACCTTCACACAATGTCTGCTGAGGCCACATTAATATTAAAATTAGTTTTCATTTAGACTGGTTGTCGGGTCGACGCTGAAAAATTGAGCAGACTGGGAATTTCAATTTGTGATATTACCCCAGACTGTTTGTATGAATACAAATAGTTTCCGCGCAGAAAGCATATTTCATCAACACTTAGTATGATTTTTGTGATAAATTACGGTTTTTAGTTTTTTCTTTCGTTCAGTAAGATCGTAAGTAACTTGCTAGCGAGCAACGTCCTCGATGTTAGCGAGCATATCTACTACAAATTGTAAAAAAAAGTTAAAAATTGCGCATAAGTCAGCCTATATAGATCCCACTGCTGGGCTAAGGTCTCACCTCAACTATGAGGAGGGACGAGCCATACTTCACCACGCGGGCTCAGTGCGGATTGGTGAAGGGGTGTCTGTAAGGCAAGTGACCATTCCTTACTGTCAGATGTTATCAAGTCGCCCTAGGGCTTCTGACTAGGCTTAACGACTAATACCAACAGATATTAGCCGGGACCAACTGCTTAACGTGCCTTCCGAAGCACGGAGATGCTTGTCATGAACGTTACTTAAAACACCGATCGGAATGGTGCACCCTTCCAATCACGACCGCGAAGTGGGTTGCTTAACTTTTGGTATCGCTACCAAAGCGCTGCCGCCACTGCGCCACAAGCACCTTCTTTGCCAAAAATTGCGCATGCTAAGTATTATTTTGGATAATTTTATCGTAGTTAGTACTAATACAAAAACTAAACTTAAAAAGGTAAAACTACAAAATAGAGGAAGTTGCTATTTTATACTTTTTGATTGTTATGAATTATACAGGGTGTCCCAAGAAGTATGGTAAAGCGGATGTCCAGAGACAGAGTACGTCTTGTGGTACCCGAATCACCCCCATGTATGTTCCGCGATTTTTCGTAGGTTTCGAGTTATGATTTTTTTTCCGAATTTTTGAGAATTTGTGACCTGAACAACAAAAAAAGTTTTATGAAAAAAGTTGAAGATTTTTTGAGATTTCTGTTTGCAGCTAAATCTTCTTATGTTGTACTTTTATGCCTGAAATAATCAGATTCGTACCTAACTTTGTCGAAAATTACGAAAATGTTGGTCCGAAGTGTAAAATTAACTTTATATGAATTATTAGGTGAATTATGGCGAATCTGATTATTTCAGGCATAAAAGTACAACACAAGAATATTTAGCTGCAAAAAAGAAATTTCAAAAATTTTTTTTTCAGTTCAGAGTTCAAAAATTAGAAAAAAAAATCATAGCTGAAAAACTACGAAAAATCGCGAAACATACATGGGGGTGATTCGGGTACCCTAAGAGGTACTCAATCTTTGGACTTCCGCTTTACCATACTTCTTGAGACAACCTGTGTAATGAAGGAATTACTGTAAATTTTACCATGCATCCTTTATATTTTGGATTTTTAAATATCTTGGTTGATCCTACTTTAAACGAGCTGTGTAGTCAGCCAGCACAGAAAATAGTGAAATCTTTTTTGCAAAAAAAAACCCAGTGGATTCTCTGCTGCCTAAACAGAAAACAACCACTAAAGTTACATACTGTATTAGAAAGAAAGAAAAAAAATATTATTAATAAATTATTAGAAATATCTCGCCTGTGGGAGCATTTAAGTATTACGTACGCAATTTTTGAAGATTTTAGACTCCCCCTCCCTTCCTTGTAACGCACCGTAACGTTTTTTTGTAACCCCCCCCCCCACTCTAAACGTTACGTAACACTCAAGTGACCATTTTTACCCTAAAGGCGCTAAAAGTTATGTTATAGTTTTTGTCCTTGGTATAGTTTTGATTGCTTTTGCGGTCATCATACTAAATAAAACAAGAGATTTTTAATCCGCAACACCTGCGTATTTTGTTTATTTTTCTATAAATTTTTGGCGTTACACACACAATTGTTTTTCTCCGTCATTCCTATCCAATTTTAGGTTTGTTTACTAATAAACTCTTAAAATAACATGTTTATTTTAACCTCAGGAAATGCAATTATAAACAAAAACCCAACTGAAATTAAACATTTTATCCGAAATAAAATCGTATTCTTTACAAAATAAAAAATAATCAACTATTAACTAAGTATCTAAGTAGGTCTATAAAAACAATTCGATTCAAATTACAGCTCCTCTGTCCACGCTAGCCACTCAGATTCTTTCATCACTCTGAAACGAATACAGACAACGAAAACAACATTAAATGACGTTCAATACAATCTAGGGATTCCCTGTAAAATATAAACTAAAAGGATTGCCAACTTGCGAGAACAAATGAAAAATGACGACTATAATACAATCGAGGGATTCCCCGTAAAACGTAAACGAAAAGGGTTGCCAATTTGGGAGTTTTAATTCCCTAAATTTTTATTACAAAAAAGAAACGATGTTACGTAACGTCTTGTAAAAAAGACCGCCTCCCACCCCTGTAACGCATCGTAACGTTTTACGAGACCCCCCTCCCCCCCCAGATTGCGTTACGTAATACTTGAATGCTCCCTGTACACACATTTCACGTGACACGTCACATTCAGGTCATTTACCTACACTTACGCGAGGGTAGTATAATAAAATAAACAATCGATGGTTATCCCCACTCCCAGGTCGCCATAAAGCCAGGATAGACGCTCGTTGGGATTTTTAAATTTTACGAGCGCCATTTAAATTCGTTTTTATGATTGTTTTAGTGCGAGAGTTATACCTGATTCAATATTCTGTGGGTTAATCGAGCGTGATGGGTATGTAATTTGCAAGAGGAAACTTATTTTACCAAAAAAAATAAGACGAAGTCTAATAAAAAGATCATGGGCGCCAGTATGGACTCTATATTTGCTTGAATGTTCGAAAATATCACATTTGCTTGTTCTGATTCCAAAGCAGCTAAATCAGAAACAATGGTGGAACCATAATACCCAGACCCGAGACAATATAGAAAATATGGTTTTCTACATTGACTCCATAGAGAAAAATAATATATAATAAATTGACTCGATCGAGATTCGAACCCGGTACCTTAGAGATGGCGCGACCCTATGAAAACCTGCATTCGAACTCCACAACAACTGAGTTCGAATTTTCTGGTCAGGTATCACAACAAGACGTAATGTACATCTTTTTTATAGATTTGATCATTTGAAGTACTTAAATTATCCAATTTTCAACAAGGCATACGTTGTCACTTTTACCTTTGTCTCCAATATTGCTTTTTTTAGACTAAGATTTTAATTTTTTTAATGAATTATAACAAGATTAATGCGAGTACTTGCAAGTATAAAAACACAACAATAAAACTAATCTTATACGATGCAGCAACGTAACGAAATACGTCTCATATGGTTATTTGCGTATTAGCATGTCAGGCGCCGGAGGCGGCGCTTGGCTAAAGTGGGCTTCGAAGATATACAGGGTGACGCTTCACATGATAAATATTGTGATGTGCACAATGGCCAGCACATCAGACTACCCATTTTTGTTGCAAAATCACCCCCATTACATTACAACTACATTAGATGCCGTATACGTATAACTAGCGTTTAGTTTGACGTGCTGTCGTCCGTAGTACGTGATATCACACAGTTAATACTAGTAACAGAAATTAGAAAGTCAAGGTGCTAAAAAGATATTGAAGCCGATAGCTTTTATTCGTATTTTATTTTTAAAAAATAGTATAGGCAACTAAGGTACAGAACTCAACTAAATCTTGTAATGATATTAGCGTTACTTATTGCTACGACCACTGCTACGCGTCTACGCAAGAGCTACGAAATCGTAGCACGACTCAATCATCGTAGCGTAGCACCTTTCGATATCCGTACTAACGAATATACGTATGTACCTAACATACGTACAGTCGTTAGTACCATGGTTAGTACGTACTAACGTAGTAATGGTAGAGTGGAGTGCGAGTAAATTTAAATCTTCTTTGTTTTAACTTTACTGGTAAGAATTATTTGTAGGTAAACATTTCGATTATTTCTTTATGATTCACCAGCCATTCGCCCCGGTTTCGCACGGATCTAATGAAGATTAAAAAAACTTCATTCATCATCAACTTCAAAAAACGTCATCAGGAATAATGCAGCTTTCTATCGACGAAAGAATTCACAAAATCGCTTTAGCTGTCCCAAAGATACTTCATTTATTTGTTTACTAGCTGTAGCCCGCGACTTCGTACGCGTGGACTCGATGATACAAAATATTTTATACTTTCGTCGCCATCCAGCTATTATGATCTCTTAGTCTACCATGTCGTAAGGAGAAGAGAGAAATGAAAAATCAAGGTCCATAGGCACTCTTTTTTAGATAGGTTATTTATTACCTGGCCATCCTCCTCTGGTAGGAAAATTTGGCATGGCAGTGACACCAACTTCAAAACTAAATTTTGTCGTACATATCTTTCTTAGTAAAAGTGTAATGATTTATTTTTTTACTTTTAGTTTACTTTATTTAAGGCAGTTTTATTCG
This sequence comes from Pyrausta nigrata, assembly GCA_949316185.1. Classification (NCBI taxonomy): domain Eukaryota; kingdom Metazoa; phylum Arthropoda; class Insecta; order Lepidoptera; family Crambidae; genus Pyrausta; species Pyrausta nigrata. Next base: position 15,186,049 of record OX438957.1, on the reverse strand, counting down.
TTTGTGAAAAAAGGTAACTTCAGTTTTAGTGTTTAGAAAAAAGTCAGACTCAAACCTAACACAATAGATGAATGCGGTTTAGCATTTATTAATTGTGTCCCTAGCCTACTCAAAGGTCGGTTTGTAAATTACTAATCTTGTAAAGTTATTATTGTTATTAGGAGCCTGTCGTGTCCCACTGCAGGGAAAAGGCCTCCCTACCCTTTCCTTAGTGATAAGTAGTATAAAAAATAGTGCCAATTGACTTTGATCTTTCATTAATAATACAGTAATTCAACAAAATTTCGACAAACTGTCTGTGGTGAAAGTATCCACGAACTACTTAACGTTAAGGCCAGCACCATAAAATTATGACTCCTGTATGTAAACGTTTAAATACCTAAATTATTGCTGTAGCATATATGGTATACATGCCTATAAAATCTGAAGAATTCTCCCGATTTCTCCAGGTTTCCGTCACCAGATCGTAACTTGGAGACAGTAGGATTACCTTGGGATTTTGAAAATCAGTCTAAAGTAATTTAGCATATCAATTGCTCCAGACCTATAATTTGTGTAAGTCAATAGAAAATGCTCATCACGCTGAACAATGTTCCCTACGGCGCTTTATTCATATCTCTTATAGTTGAGCTGAACTGATAGGAATCTATATCAGTTGCTCCAGACCTTCAATTTGTGTACGTCAATAGGAAATGCTCATCACGCTGAACAATGTTCCCTAAGGCGCTCTATTTATATCTCTTATAGTTGAGCCGAGCTGCTAGGGTTCTATATCAGTTACTCCAGACCTTCAATTTGTGTACGTCAATAGAAAGTGCTCATCATGCTGAACAATGTTCTTTAAGGCGCTCTATTCATATCTCTTATAGTTAAGCTGAGCTGCTAGAGTTCCATATTAATTGCTTCAGACCTTCAATTTGTGTACGTCAATAGAAAATGCTCATCACGCTTACTAACTTTTCTTAAGGTGCTGCTTTTATATCTCTCTTAGTTTAAGTGTACTGCTAAGGTTCCACGTCAGGTACTCCGATCTTCAAAATAAGTTATAGCCTAGTATTTGCCCAGACTCAAGAGCTACACAATAAAAGAAGTTTCATTTAAATCCGTTCAGTAGTTCCGGAGATTAGCGTGTACAAACAAACAGAAAAAAATTAAAAGTTGTAGATTCCTATTCGGTTACTATTTTAACATCACCCTCAATTAGTTTTTGGTAAAAATACTCAATGTACAGACACTTCGGTTTTACAGTTTTATTATATGTATAGATGTTATAACCAATATCCATGAACATAAAAATCATATTTTTTTACGTAACATCACCTGTACTCATAAATTTTAAGTATGACAGCTTGCATGGCAAGAGGCACAAAGCGAACAAGAATAAATCACCCAGAAGTCATCCAGTCGTAAATTATTTATGCCATTTTTACATTCCTCGCCTACCTGCCCTCCAGCTAGTCTATTAGGTTAACAATAAAATTGCTTGATATGAGAGAGTATGGAATTTGAGCTATATGCAAGATTTAATATAACTCGTAAGGAGCTTTGCAAGGATTTTGTGAATCTGATTTATATTGACTCAAATCTTAATACGTTCCTTTGATAGTAGAATATGTTTGATGTAGTTATGGTTAATAAAAGCTTAACAAATTTTTAAGTCAACCGTCTTGGTGTAGTGGCTCGCGCTTTGAACTACAAAAGCAGAGGTGCTGGGTTCAAACCCCGCAAGGGCCAAATGTTTGTGTGATGAGCATTTGTACCTAAGTCAAGGATACCGTATATAAGTATGTCTATCCCTTATCCTAGTCGCTATGGCATAAAACTCACGTTTATTTTAGGGCTAGGAATTGGTGTGTTTAAGATAAACTATGATATCAATAAAAAGAAGTCACGATACGTATGATAACACTATTACAGCTCAATAGCGGGCAATAAAAAAGTGCATTAGTGTGACTTATTGGGTTTGGTGCCTCGGCCGGAAGGCCTTTGTTGGCCATCCATCAGTTTTATTGTTTTCTTACGTTGCATTTTACCTTTAAGATAAATTATGGCAGATTTTATCTAATAATGTTTCTGAAATAAAAGGTATAAAATCCATGTCTGATTTATAATATATCTGTTATTTTATCCTGCATTTTATCAGAAAAATAGTATAGAAATACTGGATGTCATCGCATTCATACATTGCTCTGTCCTGTCGTAGCTAAAGCACTTGTGTATGGAAACCAGAAACAACAGTGGTACCAGTATCACATCACCCAGATCCGAGACATTAAAGAAAATATTGATTTCTTTATTGACCCGACCGGGGATCGAAGCCGGGCCCCCAAAGATGGTGACACCTTGAAAACCGGTGTGCAAGTCACTCGAGTTCGGAGGTCGTCAACTTGAATTATGAATTTGACTGATTTTATAATTTTTTATTAGTTACAAACTGTATTGTTTACTCCTTACAAGACGCAAACTCGAACGAAGTAATCTATACATATACTTACATAATATATTACAACTATATTTCGTATCATATAATATTATGGTGATGATAATATCATTGTGCACAGCCAATGGATGGAAATAAATAATTTGGAGCGATACACGACTGAAATATGAAGGGTTATTTGTTTGGCATAAACACATGCCCAAGAGTAGCTAATTTTGGATATGCTGTGTCGGATAAATAACGTAAAAACAAACTTTTCTAAATTATTTTTTTTATAAACGCCATACACATTTCTTGCGGTAGCAGTTTAAATTAACTAGCCCAATATAGTTTCAGTCAATATCTATCACCGTGTAAACGACTTTGGCGGGCTATATCTCGCAAATGGTAAAGCTGGTAAAAAAGTGTTGTATGGAAACCCTACCTTATTTTCATTGTCCTTTTCAACGATACCCCACACAAGGGGGTGCACTCAAAATAATAATTCACCCCCCCTTTACATGTACGGGGAGGTACCCTTAAAAAGGGGTAATTTTAATTTTTCGTATTATAAAAAATGAGATCTATATGTGAAGTATCATCGAACCAAGTTACATGCAAATCAGCCCATAAACGTAGGAGATATTCTGCTGTGACAGACTAGGACGGACGGAACGGACGGACTGAACGATCTTATAAGGGTTCCTTGTCGGAACTACGGAACCCTAAAAAGCCAAAATGGTACCTACTTGGTAACATTGGTAGGTATTTTAAAGTCAAATTCATAGCAACCCTTTTAAACGACTCGAACAATAATTAATACCATATCCATCTAACTTTTTCATTCCTGGGACATTCGTATATTCACCGTCTCCATTGAATTGAACTGTGCAAATGTGATGACGTCATTAGGCTTTCATTTTCCACCGGAGGGGTGAGGGGGGGATTGATAGCAGTCATTTGTTGCCTGCTCTGTCTCCTGCGATGCGACTGTCAAATCGAGTTGTTTTGGAATATTGAAAAATTCGAAGTGTGCTGATTGATATGGAGATTTTACGACGTGGATATGAGGTGCTGAAGACTGAGGCGTTTTATGATTAAATTATTAGATGGAATTGCAAGTACTTATTTAAGGATATATGTATTTACATACTTAAATACATTTACGTATCTATAGATAGATTGTTTAATATAATTCGTTTATTGAAACCATTATTTAAAACTAAGCCTATCATTTAATATTAATAACAAATATTTAAGTCGAAGGGGTCGTCGCTATTGGTCTACGACCGGTCCCTCCATTACAGCTTAAGTTTAAACTAAAAAGTAACACTTAAAATTTAATTATGTGATTAATTACTGATACTATAGATAGTTTTTTTTAAAACACACCAATTACCTAGCCCCAAACTAAGCGTGAGCTTGTCCTATGGTGACTAGGTAACGGATAAACATACTTATATACATTTATAAACATCCATGACTTAGGTACAAATGTTCGTGCTCATCACACAAACATTTGCCCCTTGCGGGATTCGAACCCGCAACCGTCTGGTTCAGAAGTCCGTGGCTCGAACCACTACACCAAGACGGTCGTCAACTATTTAACTCTTCGCTTTAAGCCTAGAGTTCACCAACACATGGTTACTCTTAATCAGCCGGTTTGGCATTATTTCACATATTTTGTATGGGGTTTCTATCACATTAACCGTCAGTTGAGGCTTACTGGCTGTTTAAACATTGATAAATTCGGTTCTTAGGGGATCAATTTCGTAAACTTCGTTTACGAATACACTAGATTTTGCTACGAAGGTATCTCTAAGAAATGAGATGTACAGTAGGCTAAAACAAGAGTAAAAACAAATACTTAGGTACGTTTCATGAATTCCCGTAATATTCGTCGAAATTTGTCAAAAAGCTCCTTACGAAAAAAGGTTATACTCGTAATAAATTATTGTTTCTAAGTGATAAGCATTCACTTTGCAATCTAAATATATTATTGCACTTGAAAAAATGCCCATCTCCCTCCCGCCTCTGGTGGTCATTTTTTCAAGTGCAATAATATATTTAGTTATACTCGTAGCTGCCTTTGAATTAAGGCGGTGCACTGGGTACTCTTACTCAGCCTATGAGTTATATGGCTTAGGGACAGTCTGTTAGCTAATAACTTTGCTTACACAGATACTAATTAAATAATCGCAAGTCACCCATAGTATGTAATTACTATGTTCCAATTAATTTGATATTCCGTATTTGTGAGCCAACACAGATCGCAGATAGAGCATTAGGCAAATTGTGGCCTCGGGCGAGAGGACGGTATCTATGGCTTACATAACTTAGTAGTGTAATGGAATAACTATACGGTTTGTGTATTGTAATTAGGTAGGTATACAGGGTGTGGCTTTAAAGAGTCGCCAAGTTAAAGAAGCTGAACTTGGCAATCAATACCTCCGGCATCTACTATAGGTCACGACTAAAAACTAAAATAAATTTTAGATGCTCTATACAAATAAATCTACCGCCGCCATGTACCAATGACTTTTTTTGAGTTATGTACATTAGTTGTTTCACTAACCGATGCTCATACGGTGAGGGAAAACATCGTGAGGATTCAGGCGACTGAATGTGTAACCATGGTCTGGTTCCACTGTTAACAGAGTCACGGTGGTCGGATAGATGGCGGTGGATCCACTGTAGTTGCCTGATCTGCCACATACTGGATCATGGTCCAGAACGGACCCTGGGCCCTCGCGTGCGAGTGCATAACCGAGATAACGCTAGGTTGATGATGACTGAACATGCGGCTTGCAAGTAGCTAGCGAGCTGCGCAGTCGCCAGGTCTGGACTCTGGACGCACCCTAACACGCCGGTGGGTTTCCACCCTTATGTCGTTGACATACAACTAATACGCACCAAACGTTTTTAATCTACGTTTCTCTTGCATTTGGTTAGAGAGTGGAATTGGTTGCCGGCTGAAGTGATCACCATGAATAGGCTGTTACTAGACAGACATGAGCCATCCTCGGTCGCATTGTAAACAACTGTTTCCCGATAACTTAAAAATTGGATTAATTAGACCAATTTACAAGAAAGGTGCACATAACGATACAAATAACTATAGACCAATCACAATTTTGTCAGCTATCGACAAAATTATTGAAAGATATTTTGGTACAGAAAAAAACAAATTTTTATCATCTAACAAGGTAATAAATAACAAACAATTTGGTTTCCAAAAAAATAAAAATACTTCCCAGCTATTGTCTCAATTTACTAATGAAGTAAACTGTCATCTAAATGGAAAAAAACACGTACTTGTTGTCTTTATTGATTTCAGTAAAGCATTCGATTCCCTTAGATATAACATATTATTTAACAAACTTGAAGACGCTGGAATTCGTGGGCCATTATTAGAATGGTTTAAAAATTACCACACTAATAGGAAAACAGCTGTTAAAATTGACGGCAAGTTAAGTGACATGATACCTACAAATGAAGGCACAGCTCAAGGATCGATAATTGGGCCTATTGAGTACCTTTTATATGTAAATGACATGTGTAATATAATTAAAGAAGGTTCAATATATCAGTTCGCTGACGATACCTGCCTTGTAGTTGCTCACAGACACTTGCAGACCGCGCAACATATCATGCAAAGAAACTTTGATCTTTTATGCCAATGGGCGCATGATGCCGGTTTAATAATAAATGCTCAAAAAACTAAATTATTACATATTCACACACCTTATTTGAAATCGCCCATAGAACCAACAATAATTGCCCACGAACACAAATGCCTACATTCATCCAAAAATCAGTGTAAATGTAAAGACATAGAATTAGTAAATGAACATACCTATCTGGGACTTACAATTGATACTAACTTTTGCTGGAAACCCCACATAAATAACTTATGTAATAAACTTAGAGCAGTTTTATCTAAGCTATCAATATTAAAATATAAGTTACCCTATCATACTTTACGCATGTTGTATATGTCATTGGCTGATAGTTTAATCGACTATGGTATAAGTAGTTATGGCAGGACATACAAAACATATATTGAAAATATTTACAAATTACAACTAAGCTTACTCAAAACTATTACACCGAATAAAATAAAAAATAAATATATACTAAATGATGTGGACCTATATAAATATTGTAAAGTAATAAACATATATGATAAAGTAAAAATTCAAATTGTGTGTGAAAACCTAGATCAAATTAAACAATTACAAGTAAAAACTAGAAGCATCAGATTGCGTAACTTATTGTACCTACCCAGATATATAATACCCTCATGCAACAATGTTCATGGTAAAAGAATGTGGGAGTATTTCCTGCCATCTACTTTAAATGAATATCCTAGCAATATTATTGAACAAATAAGTAATTTAGAAAATAGTGCTAAATGTATAAAAATACTTAAGAACTACATATTGTCTTAAATTGTAACGAGTAGTGTAGTGGCTCTCATTACCACGTATAAATCTAAATAGGTTTTTGTTGGTATTGAAATATGTTTCTTTAATGTAAATTGTTTAACATAAATAAAGAAATAAAGAAAGACCTACCATCAGATAAGATTGCAGTCAAATTTCTGCCTCTTAGTAAAAAACATAATTTATTTTAAAAAATGTGTAATAAATAACAAAACTAAAAAATATATTGAATAACAGGTTGTACAAATAGTTTCACTTAATTTATTATGATTATCTACACATTAGTTGACATAATAATTAATTCATGCGATTCCTGACCGAGCACAGGCATCGAACCCGCTTCCAGGCAATTAGTCAAAGGCAGCCACTGAGCGCCCGCGGCAATGGCCTAATGGATTGCTCTGAATGTAAACACCATTTGCATTGCCGGGTTCGATGCCGGTGTAAAGCGATGTGGGTTAGAAGGGTGAATTTTAAAATATCTAGTAGCTAACTAGATACACGTGCTTAGGTTAAAATTAATGTTAAATGGGTAACTAGCTAGTTATCTTGCCACTAGCAAATAAATTATAAAGTCAAAATTTGATTCCAATTTATCAGGTAGGTCTGGTCTGCCGTATACAGGGTGTCCCAAGAAGTATGGTAAAGCGGAAGTCCAGAGATAGAGAACCTCTTGGGGTACCCGAATCACCCGCATGTATGTTCCGCGATTTTGCATAGTTTTTGGGTTATGAATTTTTTTCTGAATTTTTCTGAATTTTCGACCTGAACAACTAAAAAATCGTCTATTTCGTTCTGCGGCTATTCGATTGCCTGCATTTGCGCCTTTTGATACTTTCTTAATTTGTAATTTTTTGACGATCTCTGCTTTATTTATGGACCTGAGCGTGATTACCATTTGGTTTTATGTTACGGATTTCAACTAATAAATAAAAATGACCACTAGAGATAGAATTTTAACCCGCGTTCCTCGTATACTGGGCGACTGCCTAACCACTCGGTCACCGTGGCGTTATCTTATCTTATCTTTATAGGGGCCATGGGCATCGACCCACGGAGCACCTCGACCCACTAGGATCTTTTGTGGCTCCCCATACCTTTACTCTTCAGTGTTCCTTAAAGACTTCCTGTATAAATTGTACTATGTCTTTAGGTTTGAAGAGCCTATAGTCTTCCGAGTCTGGGTAAGCCAATCCAAGAAGACCTATTCGGGTTCTAGCCAGTGCATCGCATTCACACATCAAGTGCTTAATGTCTTCTGGCTCTTCCCCACAAGCTTTGCAGCTGCCGTCCTGAGTTAGCCCCATTCTGACAAGCATGTCTTTGAAGGCCGATTTTAGCCAAAAGTAGCTCATTCAATGCTACTATTTTTTAATATTTATTAAAGCTGAAAGTCTGGAAAAGTTTAAGAAACTACTTTAAAACCATAGAGTCCCTGTTTCAATTTTTAATTTAAAGTTGAAATTTTACGTCATTATTCATGTAACGTAAATTTTACACTTCGAACCAATATTTTCGTAATTCTATTCAAAGTAACGAATCTGATTATTTTAGGCATAAAAGAACATTTTACGAAGATTTAGCTGCAAAAAAGAAGTCTCAACAAAACCTTCAAATTTTTTAATAAAATTTTTTTTTTGTTGTTCAGGTCGAAAATTCGCAAAAATTCAGAAAAAATCACAACTCAAAAACTACGTTAAATCGCGAAACATACTTGGGGTTGATTCGGGTATCGTAAGGGGTGTCGTGTTGGTCGTGTAGGGGGGTGATTTGGGTACCCAAATCCATCTCTAGACTTCCGCTTTACCATACTTCTTGGGGCACCCTGTATAGGTATGTATCTCGTCGTTAACCTGGAACCCTAATATATTCCTTGTACCACTAACTTTGTGTGCATGTAAATAGTTCCAAACATCTACAAAAGTTAATCTTAAATTAGAAATTAAAAGGACTTACCTCTTAGTGAAGTTCTATTATAATTAAACGATTTATGGAAAAAATACCAGTAGTCTGCTATTCAAGAACAACAAAACGTTAAAATGAGACCGTACTAATTACACCTTAATCCGAGCTTCGCGTTCTATATAATTACACCCATCGTATAATAACTGTAATAAAAATTAGCGTTCAGGGGAAGAAATGCTTTATTTTTCACTAAAAAGATCCCGGTAATCCATCAGCAGCCGTCAAAACAAACAAAATGGCGGACAGTGGAGGGCAGGTGCAGGGTTTAAAATGCGGATTTTTTAATGAATTCATTGCATTATTCTCTTTTAGATGTTACGATCCGTATTACTTAGCGTGTAACTTAGTTTGTGTATCTAGAACCCTTCTGTTTGCTTATTATGCAATGAGTTAGCAAGGAAGAAAGTTAGGATTTAAGTAGCTACTTACTTACTTTTCAATATACTGACAAACCAGATTTGAAAGCTCCTGATGCTAAGAGCGTCGATAGCGTAGTGACTAGTGGCTAGCGGTTTGCCTATTATGTGGGAGGTACCAGGTTCGATCCCACGTGCCGCTATGTACCAATGATTTTTTCTGTATATGCATTACTTTGTTGTTTCACTAACTGATGCTCTTACGGTGAGGTAAACATCGTGAGACAACCTGCACATTTAGGCGACTTAATGTGTACCTAAACTTTAGGCGTAAAAGTGATCCAAGCTGGTCAGGGTCCCCTGGCAAAAGGGTCGTGTAGGTCACATGTGATGGCAGTAGCTTCACTTTGATTACCTGATCTGCCATATCCTGGATCACGGTAAGAAACGGACCCTGGGCCCTGGCATCCGAGTTTTCGCTAGACGCTAAGAAGAAGAAAGAGATAGCTCCTGATGGTTAAAAGTGTTTCATTACCATCTTACTACAGATTTGCAAGTTTCTCTAAACGCAAATGCAGCTCGTGAGCTTAGCAAACATATAAAGTCAACCTGGTGCTAAAATCAATCAATCAATCAATATTCAGACAAAGTCCATATTGTTAGTAACAATAATCTTATGCTAATATTAGTAAGGGTTACAAGTAACTAAAAGACTAAAATAAATTAAAAACACATGACTCACTTCAGCGCAAGTCCGTTGACGACGTTAGTCAGTATAGGTACTATATATTAAAAATACATCCTGGGAAGGTTCTGGTTTTAATATAATTGCTGCTTATAGGTTGTGCTATTGATAATAATTGGATCCCAGCTGAAACGAGGATGAGATCACCAAATTATTCCCGCCCTCGTAAAGAGCGTGCTAGGTGATTGACTCGCGCTATACGTAGCCCAAACAAAAGACCTAGATCCCTACGAATAACGAGCTCAGCCATAAAACCTATTGAGTGTTGATCGTAAAGCGAATTTTCAGCACGATTGCACTCTTCAATAGTGCTGTGGATTTGCGAGCTGTGGAAGTATTAGGTAAGGTTCCTATTTTTTTAGCTAGAAAAACCGGTGCGGATAATAGTAATGTCCTCCTAGCCGAATTTCGACTACGGCGGCCTATCTCACCAGAGATTAGCCAACTGCGCGGGACATATTATAGAGCACAAGTGTGTGCGCAATACAATAATACGATAGGTACTTTGTACGGGTAATAAGTAGATCGTTAAATCACTCTTTTGTCGATTGAAATACAAGTATATTTCAAACCAATGAAAATCAAAGTGTTACGCACACATTTACCAAAATGAACTCGAGTTAACTGGATGTATGGATTACATTGACTTATATGTAGATGTAATTATTCGACTTTTTGCATTTAAATAATGTATACATTTACATTCACATTGCCTAATTACTTAATGTGTAACTTACATGTGGCACAAATGATGAGAATATATGAGTTTCAAGCATAATATAGCAATAACAGCCTAGATAGAAAACTCTTATGATTCTCAGAGTATCGATATCAAAATTTATCGATAGTGTCTCGACCCTACTCGATCTATTCATGGGTTTACGACTGAGCTGCCTTATTGTTTATTGTGCTCGGTATGATCTGATTTTAATCTATCTCTGAAGTTTATTCCTAACGATAGATTTTCGCTTCATTTCCGTCACAAGTTCTTTATTGAATTTTCCTGTGGGAGTAATTGTAAACGGTTCATATTGCTATGGATTTTATTTAATTTAAATTGATGCTACAAATAATTTTCTTCAATAATAATCAGTGTACTTTAGGTACTGTTTAGTGACTCTTGTTTGACAAAGTATTATACTTTGTGCTCGATAAATTGTGTAATAAAATGAATACAAATATCAACTTAAAGAAGTCAACACTAACAGCTGATAATTCTGTATCTGTATGTATGTAAGAATGTATTGCCACTAACGTTTTAAACAAATTATTAAGAATCGAGTACCTCAAAAGGATGGTTATCGTAAAAGTAATCTTGTTTTTTTACAAGCCACAAAAGTTTGATAGATAAAAAGTGTAACGTGAAAAACATATACATATATATCTTTTTTTATAGGTAATTAACGTTCCTTCCACATTAGAACCTCGTGGGTTGGTCCGTGATGATGGCAAGAGACCTGATGGCCTCACGCTCATTCCCTGGGAGCGGGGACGGGCCTTGGTATGGGACGCAACTTGTGTTGATACTTTGGCCCCTTCTCATCTCAGGGAATGCCGCTGAGTCGGCAGAAAACGCCAAGCGGCGCAAATACGAGTCTCTTGCAGGTGATTATGTGTTTGCACCGCTTGGCGTTGAAACTTTTGGACCGTGGGGACCTAACGCCAAATTACTTTTTAGAAAAATAGCCCCTAAATTAAATATAATTCTGGAAAACAAAAAAGCTGGCTCGTTTCTCGCTCAGAGGCTAAGTATGGCTATCCAACGCGGAAACGCAGCCAGCATTCTCGCTTCCTTGCCTCATGGACACGGTTACATTTTTGAATAAGTAGATTTTTAAGTTTTTTTTAAGTGTATATATTTAGTTAACTGATATTTTTAGGTAATTTATTTAATATATATTTATTATAAATATAAGTACATTGTATTTACACACAAACAAAAATAATTTAGTAAATATACACTAAACTAACCTAAAACTTAACTAAAAGTAATGTAAATATATATATATATATATATATTTACAAAATATAAAAAGCATCAGCCCCAGCAGTGCCGAAAGGAAAGGTGCCCAAAAGGCTGGCAGCTTGCCCCTCTGGATAGCAATACCGATTCTTTGCCCAAGGTAGCTGCCAGCCTTTTGATCATCAGTAGAATCAGTTAGCCTTTTGAAGAGATTTTTGTAAAAACTAAGGGCACAGGGACCCCAAGAGCCGATGGTCTCTACGCCAAAAGGCACAAATATGTAGCTATCATTGAGGGCTGCATATTTGCGCCTTTTTAAGCATTCTGCAGAGGCTGCCGCCGCGCCAGAAGCGGAAGAAGTACCACTTACATGGGACGGCGCGAGCGTATCCACGCATGTGAATATATATTATATATCTTATTTACAACTTAGTAATAAAAATTAAGAAAAATGACTTAATACAACACTAAAACAAAAATTATAAAAAGGGTCCTTGTGGTAAGGTTCCTAGAATGCTGGCAGCATTATCTTATTTTGTTTTATAAAGGTGTAGTCTTCTTAGTGTCAGATATCCATAATTCTAAGAGAAGAAGCATCACATTTTCCAGTGTTCCCGCATTCTCTTGAGTCTTTAATCTGGATCGCATTAAACTTGATACTTTGTTTCAAATTGCATCCGAGACGACTTGTAAAAACCTATACATAATGCATGTTTTGCCTGCAGCTGGGTGCTGCTCCTACTAAGGTTGCTTTTAGAAAATAAAGTTAAAATAAGTACTTTATATTAATATATCAAAGTAAATCCTACATTACGTATTTATTCTGTTTGTGTTTTGTAAAGCTTATATTTACGGTGTTTAATTAATTAAACTGAATATTAAAATCATCATCATTTCATAATTTTCGTACCCTATACCTAGTTTATCTGAAGACGGCGTAATATGTTTTTTTCTTCCATACAATCTTATTACTCGTCACTGAATCATCCACTCCTTTCACTATCATAAATATTGTTTTATGGAATCAGTTATATTTAAAGATATAATAATTTGTGGTTTAATTAAGAGTATTGTAAAAAAGTGACCCGAAAGTATTTTATTTCAAAATGATAAATTCGCAACATAATTTGCAAAGAAAAGCTACGAATACTTAGTGATCTACGGACGTGGCTACGAGACTACGAATAGATCTCTTGTGCTACGAGATTTGTCCGTAGCCGCTGTGTGGCTCGTAGCGTAACTTATGATTAAAAGGGAATAAAAAAAATTGAATAACTCATACTTTTAGACTTAAAATCGTTGTAAGACTTGCTGCTGCTGCTGAGTATAGTATTAGTTAGCTAAGAAATATGTTTGTTTTCTCGATTGTAAATATGAGTAGGGGTTCCGCGGTTCCAGTTAAAAGATAGCAGTTATTCTGAGCTGAAATACAGTATCGGTCGCAAGCCCCGAGGTGAGATGGACTGACTTATCGGACTCCATTACAGCTTTAAGTCTGCCTTTTAACAGTATATTAGATATAACTTTAACTTAAGCAGGCTTTGTTTATGTGGTGCAGTTTATGTTACTTTTGTAAAAAAATATAGGTATTATTATTGCAAAAAGAAAACATATTGATGAAATACATACAATTTAGAACATATTAGTACAATGTAGGCGGTTTTATCACTTAGAGCGGTCACTTCCTGACAACCATTTCCATCGCAAATAGGTGCCAAATTTTCAGGAACGAATTAGAATTTTTTATTGTTAATCGAAAAATGTAACCCTGTACATACTATATGGGACTCTGCTATTATATTTAAGTATGACTGCCTCGTTGGTCTAGTGGTCAGCACGCTGGGTACTATCCACGAGGTCCCGGGTTCGAATCCCGGGTCGGGCCAAGAGTGTTTGGGTTTTTCTGTCTTGAAATTACTCAGACACAGCTCCGGAGTCAGGAAATTGGTGGTGTTAACACCCCCGTGCCTCGGTTCGCACGTTAAGCCGTTGGTCCTGCGCCTGATCTCTCTACGGTCATGTCGGACTGCCGTCTCACCGAATTATGAGAGTGAAGGAACAGAGAGTGCACCTGTGTATTGCGCACACACTTGTGCACTATAATATGTCCTGAGCAGTTGGCTAATCTCTGTTGAGATAGGCCGCCGTAGTCGAAATCGGCTAGGAGGACTTCATCATCATTTAAGTATAATCTATCTATCTATTTTGACCATCAGATTGCTCATAAATAATTCTCACCGTGTAATATTAATGTCCGACAGAGCACGCGGTGTCCTAATCAAATAATTAGTGGAATAGTACCCGCCATTACTAATTCAACACGAGCAACCGCCATGTTTGTAGAAAAAGACGGGTTTGTTTTACTTTGGTTAAAACAAAGAATGTAATTGAATTGAAAGAACCATAAATATTAGGTATGAGTGGATTAGGACTCACAAAAGTTATATGGAATTAGACTTTGTTCTTAGTGACTGGCTTAATTAAATGTCCTGTTAATTTTTTGCCAAACCTATGCGTGTAAGGTGCTTATGTCTTTTAAAATGACATCGATCTAACTTTTGAACTAAGCAAGTGTAAATTTTGAAAAAAATACTTGATGTAGATCGTAACAAATTCTTTGGTTTGAACGAGATCGAACTAGTAGTTTTTGAGATAAAGCGCATTTTCAACAACCGCAATAACTTTGTTCTTCATACAAACACTATGAAAAACAAAGTTATATTTGCTGTCAACAAAATATTGTGGTATTTTGGCTAAGTGGAAGTAAGCGGATCCTAATTCAGTTAAAGTTGGCACAAAACCCTTAGTGCGCGAGTCCGACTCGCACTTGGCCGGTTTTTACGTCTAAATTTCTTGAATTCTAAAATTTCGAAGCCATCGATCAATCGATTAGCATTTTGCTAAGCGGGTAGTCTCTAGTCGCAACACGCTCAGCCAAATGCCAAATCAAACTGACATATCGAATCGAGTGCGGGGATCGAAGTGAAGTGCGTGTTCGTGTTTTGAGATTTTACAGAATGGCAAAGCAGATCTGATGGTATAAGAAATGATTAAAATGAAAACTGAGTTCGGTAAGGACTGCTTAGCTTGCCCTTTTACGCATATTACAATATAACAAAGCTAATTTTAATTCTTTACCCGGTCCTGTCTTGGTGTTGCTATATGCAAAACAGATGTTTCTGTTATTGCATGAACTTATATATCCACATACTTAATAGATGATACAGATTAATGTACCTGCAACAAATGACCAACGAATGTTACTAAGTTAAAAATTTTGATTTATGGCTGACTATTGTAAGCTTAAGCATTGCAGGCAAACCTTAGTGGTTTTTAGCAATGCAATTATCGTGAAATGAAATGAAATGAAAGTGTTTATTTGCAAGAATACAACATATGCAGATATACAATGCAGATCTTAAAAGAAAATTAGTCCGTGTATTCAGCCTGCGTGCAGGCATGCAAATATTAATATTAAAAGTACATAATTTTATAACACATAACATTATGCTTAGTCACATTATTATATTCGTAAATGTCATATTCATTGATTAAATTAATCATTATAATTAAAATATTCACTTAAGCTATAAAAACAGTTAATTAACAGCCAATCATTCAACTTTTTCTTGAATGTATTACCTTCGAGTATTTTTAGTCTTTCCGGCAATTTATTATATATATAGATTGACATATTATAAACATTTTTCTTATAAATATCTTTGTGGCATGGAGGCTGATAGAGCAGGTTTTTGAACTTGGCACGCTTTTGACGGGGTATAACATCGCTTCGTCTTTTAAAGTAATCCGGATTAGACTTAACAAAATTACAAACGTCCCTAATGTACATACAAGGCAGCGGCAGAATGTGACACTTCTGAAAAAGTGGTCTACAACTGTCCAGAAACCAAGCAGAATGTATTACTCTGACGCATCTTTTGCATTTTAAAGGCTTTTTCAGCGTCAACCGAGTTACCCCACAGTAACAGTCCATAGCTTAACACAGACGACACGTAACCATGGTACGCAGCTACCGCAGCATCAAACGAAATAGTTTGACGTTCTTTTTGAGGGCGAAAACGAACCTGCTAAGCTTCTGAACAACATGTATTTTCAACGTGTATTTTTAATGTATTAAAGTAAATAATTGCTGAATTATATTATAATAATTAAAGTGGAAACAAAAAAACCACAAACAGAAATAATCCGCTACATTTATAACACATAGTTCCAGTATGCAACTTTTTAGGTAGCGCTACGTGTGAAATTAATACGAGTTTAAACAAAAAAATTGCTATGTATAGCAGGAGTAATCGTAATCTCATGAAAAACCTGCAATCCAGCACAGAACAATACGTGCATTTAATACAGGCTGAAATCCATCTTACTGCGCTCGCCATTATGCGAGATTATCAACCCCTAGCTCTTAATTACCTGTGCACTTCGCCTCAATTCGGCCTAAAGTGCCGCTAGTGGCCGAGACTAGAGCTAACTTTATTTGGGTCCATTCGACCCTTCAAATCCCTGTTTAATGACCGGCCTTTGAGGGTCATTCGCGGCGCTGCCGTTGATTTAGATACCTACTACATGTTACTACTCTTCATTTGGTTCATGTAGGTATAATTATACTTATATTTGATGGAATTAGGTGTTACTTTACGGAAATCGATTATTAAATGGGAAAAATAAAATTATTTTACTTTAAATTTCCGCTAAGAGACTAGCGTAGGCACCAAAACCACACCAACCACAACCGCCCATTTATTTTTTCCATTTAATAATTATACTCATCGCACTCAAAAAACAGATTAAGGGATATTTTTATCGTGATTATTTATATAATTATGTAGGTACTGATATGAAAGGAAAAATAAACGCGTTTTTAATGATCTCAGTAAACTAAGCAATTAGGAAGTAATTGTTGGCGACTGGCTGCGATCCGACCTTTTTACCTTTTTGATACACTCATGTCATTATTTTCTATAAAAAAAGGCAGTTGTTATAATGTCAGGTTCGCAGTAATGTCTTGACGGGTCCTATTGTATTAATTTCAATATAATATTGTTGTACCAAAAACATATACGTTGTTTCCATCATCTAATCCATTTATACAGTCCACATTTACCACTCGCTATCATTTTGGTCCTTTCTAGCGTCCACAGTATGCAGTCCTCCGCGCTCAGAAGCTGGCTCTGGAAGCAGACGCAATACGCCGTCAAGTGGAACGCAAGCGCGAACTCGCACACCAACAGGCGGAGCGCGAGCGCGAGCTCGCCCGTCTCGAGTCTGAGGCAGAACACGCTGAGTTACAAGCAAAACTTGCTGCCCTAGACGCCACAGATAAGTCGGCCAAATCTCGTAGTTCGTGTTTTTCTAATCCTAATTCCGAAAAGCGCACTGTAGATTGGGTTTTACAACAAAACGTAAAAATGACTAAGGCAACTCATCCAAACATGTTTGGTGAGGCTCCGACTGTGACTTCGGGTAATAAGCCTGAAGGACATCATGCACAACCGGTTCCCCTTACCAACACGGTATCGTTTTTCATGCCCGATGTCAATCTTTCAACCCGTTCAAAACCCACACATACCGCTTTAGTCACCGACTACGACAACAGGGCACACTACCAAGAACAATCTGAACGTTCTTCACTAGACCCTATCACTAAACTCTCTCAAGCGATTAATGCTCTATCTAACAAACCGAAGAAACCCGAACTCGTCACGTTTTCAGGCGAAGTCAGTCAATGGATGAAATTTAAGAGTAGCTACGAGAGAACTAAATCAGATTTTTCCCCTTCAGAGAACCTAGATCGTCTGAACAACGCCGTACGCGGTGCGGCGTAACAATCCATCGCGTCGCTTCTGTGGACCTCCGGGGATCCCGAGGACGTCATGAATGCATTGGAGCAGACGTACGCACGGCCGGAACTGCTGGTGGCCCTCGAGGTCGCCGAGCTGCGCAACAGTCCTAAGCTAAGTTCGCCTGAGGATTTAAACACGTTAGCAAACAAACTGCGCAATTTTATTACTACTCTTAATCTACTCAAACAACATGAGTATTTGTGTTCACCGGAGCTCTTTCGGTGCGTTTTGACAAAGCTTAGCGAGTACACTAGAGCCCGCTTCACCGACTTCGCCTCTGCTTACGTACCTGAAAAACAATTGCTCACGAATTTAGAGTTATTGTCACGCTTCCTCCTGACCGAGGCCGACAAACAATTACGATACAATTTTGTCGCTGACAGTACTGTTAAGGCGCTGACCCCGACACATTCCTCTAAATCCCAATTAAGGAAGGAAACTATACACGCCACAGTATCTAACAACAAAACTCCTGAGCATTGTATTTATTGTAAACAAGGACCCCACAACTTAAAAACCTGCAAGAGCTTTTTAGTTCTGAAACTGGAGGATAGATGGCGTTGGGTTCGAGAGACTAAAGTGTGTTACCGTTGCTTAAAAGCTAACCCGCACACGTGGAATAACTGCTGTGCTAAACGTTGTGGAGTTGACGGATGTTTGAGACGTCACAACGCACTCCTCCATGGCACAGCGATTTCCGATGCTAAAGCTAGCGCGGCACCTAGTGGTCAGTGCAATAACACGCAAACGTCTTCTGCTAACGCTACCGCTTTTAACAACATGGAGATACCGACAACAAAAACGATCCCGCCGTTAAAATAACAAACACGTCTGATTTTCTTGTTAATGCAACAGGATCATCGTCATCGGCTACTCGCCCCCGCGGTCTGCTGAAAGTGGTACCGATTGTTCTCGAGGGTCCTGACGGTGCGTTAGAGACGACAGCGCTACTCGACGAGGGCAGTACAGCGACGCTGATCGACGGGGAGGTAGCAGCGCGCATCGGTGCTCAGCCTACCTGTCAAGAACGTCTAGGCATTGAAGGCGTCAGTGGTATGACTAAGGAAATCGAAGTAAGTTACGTAGACTTCTACATTCGAGGACGGATTCGGTCTGATAGGTACCTAGTGGAGCACGCGCGAGCCATTAAACCGTTAGGTCTTCGCGCACAAAATCCCGATACAATCAATTATTCGGACTACGGCCACCTGTCGGACTTATCCGATGAATTTTCATACGCTGACACCCCCCAACTGTCCTCATCGGTGCGCCAGATTGGTACTTATCCATCAGTCGTGAAGTGCGGTGCGGGAAAAAGAACGAACCCGTTGCTTCTAGAACTTTATTAGGCTGGGTGCTTCATGGCGCACTCTCAGTCTCGTCTAAGCCACACGAGTTTGTGAATCACATTTCGGACGATCTAGACTACCTCATCAAACGTCAATACGACATTGATGCTTTAGGTATAACGAAAACTGCACATTGCCCAAACGACGACGACAAACGAGCCGTAGAGATCATCGAATCGTCGGCCCGTCAGCTCGACGATGGCCATTTTGATGTTAGACTGCCCTGGAAAAAGAATTTGCCGAATATTACCTAACAGCAACCCGCAGGCACTGTTACGCTTCAAGGCACTCGAACGTCAAATGTCAAAGGACCCAGCGTTTGCCACAGCTTTTCAACAATTTATAAATGACGTTATTAGTAAAGGTTATGCTGAAGAATGCGACCCGAAGACCAATCACCAGCGACTATCAGCAAACTCTTCGTACATCAACGCAGATGGTTCCATCCGCTGGTACCTGCCTATCTTCGGTGTTTTTCATCCTCAAAAACGAAAACTGAGAGCCGTCTATGACGCCGCCGCGGCCACGAAAGGCGTAAGCCTTAACAGCTTACTCCTGCAAGGCCCCGACTTGTTGTCCCCACTCCTCGACATTTTGTTCCACTTTCGAGAAGGTGAAGTCGCCTTGAATAGAGACATCAAGGAGATGTTTCCCCAAGTTAAAATTTCTCCACGAGATAGGGACGCCCAACGGTTTCTCTAGCGCGGAAAGGACGGCAACCTAAAAGAATACATGTCTTCGATGATATTTGGCGCGGTTTCGAGTCCATTTATTGCGCTCTACATTAAAAACAAAAACGCGAAAATGCTGGAAGCCGATTATCCGTCTGCCTGTAAGGCAATAATCGATGACCACTATATGGACGACTACCTCGGCAGTTACTCCAGCGCTGCTGACGCAGCACAACTGGCCGCTGATGTCGTCACGGTACATAAGGCTTGCGATTTTGAGATGCGCGCGTGGACGTCAAACCATCCAGAGGCTCTTTCCCTCGTCCCTAAGGAACTTCGAAGCGACGCAAGCTATGACGTCTACCTACCACCCAGCAATGAAGTTGGCGTTTTGGGTGTGAAATGTAACCCACAGCAAGACTCGTTAGGTTTTCGTAACATACCCCAGATACCGACTGACACTTTAACCAAACGAAGCCTATTGTCAAATGTTATGAAAGTTTACGATCCTCTCGGCTTTTAATGCCAGTCGTTATATGGGGCCGTATTTTAATTCAAAGATTGTGGCGTGCAGGTGCTGGTTGGGATACGCAACTTCCCGAGGTGTACATAAGTGAATGCAACGACTGGTACACACAGTTAGGGGTTGCGGCCAATATAAAAATTCCTCGCTGGTATATGACTAGGTCGGATGTTTTAGACGTTCAGCTGCACGTGATCGCCGACGGCGGCGAGCAAGCTTACGCCTGCGTCGCTTATTGGCGTTTCAGTTACAACGACGGCACCGTATCTACGACTCTTATTGGGAGCAAGGCACGCGTCTCTCCTCTCAAACCCGTTTCGATTCCTCGTTTGGAATTACAAGCCGCGCTGATCGCATTACGTTTTGCACAAACGATTCTTCAAGCCCATCGCATTAAGCCCTCCGAAACCATTTTTTGGACCGATTCCACCACAGTCCTTAATTTCGATTCGGAGTGACGCTCGCACGTTTAAACCGTTTGTCGCGCACAGGTTGGGAGAGATACTGGAGACCACCAATCCATCCAATTGGAGGTGGATCCCTACCTCTCTCAACGTTGCTGACGATGCAACTAAACCAAAGAAAATGAACTTTACCGCGTCGCACCGGTGGTTTTCCGGCCCGCAGTTTCTTTTCAAACCACCTTGCACTTGACTGACGAGGCCGATACCGACGTGGAAGAGAGCTCACCGGACCCCGAGTTAAAATCGGAGCTGGTGGTTCTGCTCCTCGACACTTCGTCATCGAGTTCAGTCCCTAACCCGTCGCGTTTTAGCTCTTGGCTGCGACTACTTCGCGCTACCGCCCGCGTCGTTCAGAGCGCACGACTTTTCCGGCTTAAACTATCTCGACCTATAACTCTAAATTCTAAATTATGTTTAGATAGCACCATGTCAGCCTATCAACTTCACGCTTCAGACATCGTGGAAGCCGAGAAGATGGTGGTGAAAAGAGCGCAGACAGACAGTTTTCCCGAGGAGCTAACCACATGACAATCCGCAAAACCTGTGCTCAGGACTAGTAGAATTGCTAAACTTGCGCCGACTCTCGACCAAGATGGTATACTGAGACTGGACTCACGTATAAAGTCAACTCAAGGGGTGAGCGAAAGCTTGAAGTCTCCAATTATCCTTGACGGCCGCAACCACGCTGTAAGGCTACTCATCCTCCACGAGCATATTAAAGCGTCACATCATTTCAACGAGCTTGTACTGAACGAACTTAGACAGAAATACTGGATACTCAAAGCACGAAATAGTATCCGCGGCGTAGCGCATGGTTGTTTACAATGTCGAAGATGGAAAAGCCAACCTTCTTAGCCCCAGATCGGCAACTTACCAGCAGAAAGACTTGACCATTATAAGAGGCCCTTCACGCACGTAGGCCTAGACTATTTTGGCCACATTATGGTAACGGTGCATCGCCGCCAAGAGAAGAGGTACGTCGCATTATACACTTGCTTAGTGACGAGAGCGCCTTACCTAGGACTAGTTACTTCACTATCAGCGGATGCCGCTATAATGAGCTTAAGGCGCTTCATCGCTCGCAGAGGCTCTCCTACTACTATTTTCTCCGACAACGGAACAAACTTTGTTGGGGCCTCCCGCGAACTACGCTGTCTACACGATGAATCGTTGAGAGACTACGCCACAAATCATCAAATTGAATGGCGCTTCATCCCACCGGCATCCCCGTTTATGGGCGGCGCATGGGAAAGTCTTGTGCGAACAGTTAAAACCGCTCTAAGATCCTGTCTCGCAAACCAACCACTAAAAGAAGACGTAGTGGCTACACTATTACTCGAAGCTGAAGCCATAGTTAACGCACGCCCACTGACTTATGTATCTTCATCCCCAGACGCACCAGAAGCCATAACTCCGTTCCATTTCATCCTTGGCACATCATCAGTCGTACCATGGACCTCGACACTTTCCGACGCGGATCTAGTGAGAAGATGCGACTGGCGAAAGACTCTGCGGCTCGCTGACAAGTTCTGGGCACGATGGGTGCCTGAATATCTACCAATGCTTCGACCAAGAGGTCACGCCACCAGTAATGCATCGAATCTTAGTGTGGGTGACGTGGTGTTAATCGCAGACCCTAGCCTTCCTCGCGGCCTATGGCCCTAGGGGTCATAGGCCGCGAGGAAGGATATCAAAGGTCTTTTTAGGGCCTGACGGAGCGGTTCGCGTTGCAGATGTCCATACCAGGGCAGGATTGCTGCGCCGACCGGTCCGTAAACTTATTTTAATGGAAGCCGAACCCCAGTCAGTTGCCACCAGGTGTTAGTGTCCCACTGGGGGTCCGGTATGTTGGCGACTGGCTGCGATCCGACCTTTTTACCTTTTTGATACACTCATGTCATTATTTTCTATAAAAAAAGGCAGTTGTCATAATGTCAGGTTCGCAGTAATGTCTTGCCGGGTCCTATTGTATTAATTTCAATATAATATTGTTGTACCAAAAACATATACGTTGTTTCCATCATCTATTCCATTTATACAGTCCACATTTACCACTCGCTATCAGTAATCTTTTGTAATTCCCACGCGTTTGGTGATATTCCCTAAAAGAAACCATTGTTAAAACATAAAAACAAATAAAATTCACTGACTCACCATCTCACTGCAGTTTCGCTATATTTTAGGTAGAGATGCCTTAAAATTACCTAAGAAAAAAAACTGTGAAGAAGTTACCAATTATATTTTGTTGAGAAAAGTCAATATATAATTATTGTTAAATGAAGGCAGTTTCGAGCCTGTCTTACTTTCTAGCGGGTCAAATGCATCATCCTTTCCCGGAGTGCCTGCCCGTAACTGTCGTATAATTTTCACATCTGTCTGTCTGTAATATCGTATATTTACTCGGCCTTTGTTTGCCGTAATTACAGCTCGAATGTGAGCGGATTTGTGTGCCATTTAGTTACATTGTCACTGCATTTGCAGATTGAATGTTTGTCACGTAAATAGGCGCTATTGGATTGGATCGAAGGTTTGGACTGGCAGATATTGGTATTGGAAATAGATGCCTCAAAACTTGTAAAATTAAAATTACTAAGATAATGTGCGTTACCAATCAATTCTAATCTATGAGTGTGGTAAAATATAAGCGAAGTCAAAGAGAGTCACTTGAAAATTAAATTAAACATTTCGATTTCCGCTGTCTGCTGTCGTAAAAAAAGTCGGTGCTGGCGACTGTCCTTTATCTGACATATACAGTCGGCAGCACGTCAGGTTACCCAGATGAACAACGTAAACAGCTTTTATTACGCAGGGCATAGATGCGGTCTCAAGGTCAAAGTGGGGTAGTCTGATGTGCGGCCGCGTGTACTGTCTCGTTTCGATAATAATTTAAGCTCTATTTTCTTATTTTACGTCAGTCAACATTTGTTTTGACGACCGTCTTGGTGTAGTGGTTCGCGCCACGGACTTCTAAACCAGGCGATTGCGGGTTCAAATAAGTCATGGATGTTTATAAATGTATATAAGTATGTCTATCCGTTAACCTAGTCACCATGCACAAGCTCACGCTTAGTTTGGGGCTAGGTAATTGGTGTGTTTGTTGAAAAAAAAAATTATTATTATTATTGTCATCGTACAAAAGTAATTTCATTGAAACAAATTACGATATTCTGGTCAATGTAATTTTATGACATGTCACATTCCACTTTTTTGCTTGTGAACTAAGTAAATTATCGAATCTATTTGAGTAGTGAGTGATTAGGAAAGAAAGAAAGAAAAAGCATTTATTCGGATATCGGTTGATCGGAGAACAAACGAAACAATTTACAAATTATAAAAATGATCTACCGAAATCGATCCGACTCGTTGTAGCCGAGAGTAATCCACGACACTGATTTTCAGCGGATGCCTGATCAGGTCTCTAAGAAACTGAGAATAATATCTACATTCGTTTCCAACGAAAATGCTCAAGGATAGGTATATTTACAGTCGGCTATGTAGATACATTGTTATATTAGCATATAATATCTCTACAGCACATCCCGTTCATCCTAGCCCCTAATTATACGAACGTCAATAATGCACTAATTTGTCGCATGATTGACTTGTCTCACGCACTAATTGCCCCAGGACAGTCGGCTGATGAGAAAAATACCCTCCAAAACTCCAGCTGACCGTGAAATTGTGTATTGTGTGTTTTCGACTCATGGGGTTAGGAAGGAAGCCGGTGGCTGGTTTTTATGTGTGCGTGTTCTTTGTGATGAAAAGAGTTTATTTTTCTACGTTGCGACTTCACCCGCGCCAAAAGTCGGATTTTCCATACAATTTTCTATCCCCCATTTCACCCCCTGATGATTTTAATACCGACAAAAAGTAACCTATGTCCTTCCCAGGGTCTCAAACTATCTCTATTATGAATTTCATTCGAATCGGTCCAGTAGTTTCGGAGCCAGTTTAATCCAAACAAACAATCAAATCTTTCCTCTTTAAAATATTAGTATAGATGTACATATTTGAACATGGTAACTGTAGCGATCCTTAGTCGTCCCGCTAAGCGGACTAAAAAGAGAATGGAATTTTCGTCAAACAACTATTATGAATCATTCGGTCACTTCTTCACCATTAAAGGCAGGATCGGTAAGCGATTTTGCTCCAACGATGCAGGCAACTGAAGCAGTGTTGTTGTATAATGAGGTTTCGAATTAAAAAATCAAATAAAAAAAAACTAGCCTTAGAATAATTTAGACACTGTCATTTCCTATTTTTCAGTGTATTTTTTTTAATATTCTTTCAGTAAAACCTAAAAA
Source organism: Pyrausta nigrata (assembly GCA_949316185.1). Classification (NCBI taxonomy): domain Eukaryota; kingdom Metazoa; phylum Arthropoda; class Insecta; order Lepidoptera; family Crambidae; genus Pyrausta; species Pyrausta nigrata. Next base: position 15,160,981 of record OX438957.1, on the reverse strand, counting down.
ATAGACATAAACTGAACTATCTTTGCATGTTGTTATGAGCAAGTAATAATTATCGTGTTTTGAGCTTAAAAATAATCAAGAACAGTTTAAGAATACCAACGTATATTTTCTGAATTAAAACAACGGCTATTTTTTGCCTTATGACTTAACCAAAAACACGTAGATTTGGAAGATCTTGGCCTTAAATAATGAATTATGCCCTGACAGGTAAATCATATTTACGGCAAGCATTCTGCATCGAAGGGTTGTGATGTATGCCCCACTTGGAGACAAGTTAGCTGAGTCAACAAATTGTTTTGTTAGGGGTATAAATATTATTCACTACACTGGATATTATTTACCTGCTCTTTATGGAAAAGGCAAATCATGTCATATGATGTCTTGTATATTTGTGATATTATAAAGACCTACTGCTTGAAAGTTAATTTATAGTCCCAGGAGGTATTCTCTAAAAACACTGAACCGATTTTGAACTACTTTTATCAGTAGAAAGCTGCATTATTTTTTATAACTGTTAAAATACGATAGAAACTACAAAAGCCAGATGTATGCTGCATATATTAACACAAAAATAAAGTTTTTTACTAAAACTAGAAGTATCTTTATTTAATCTTTTTTATTTTTTCGAAACAAAATAACATAAAACTTACTCCACAATCATTGTAATGTGAATAAATGTGAATGAGTGTGTTCCTTTACCTAAAGGTTGTCTGGAAGAGATCGCTTATAGCGATAAGACCGCCTACCTTGTACATTTTTCTGTACTTTTCTGTTATAGTGTGCAATAAAGAGTTATCTATATATTGTTCTGATTAAAATGTACATTTTGGAAAGTATGCTTAGTAGATTACATACTTATAAACCAAAGCTAGGTTTATAAGTCTATAGATATCGTGTCGGATAAACTTTGTAGTGGCAGTCCGGTATTAATTCTCAAACTATGCGACAGACAGACGGACAGTCCGCGCGCCGCGGGGCATCGTTACACTCCTAATAGCTTTGAACTAACACCTATTTACGATAAACTTATGTAGGTAACTACTAAGTACTTATTATGTAAGTGCATACCTACCTTATGTAAAGAGGGTAGCCTCCCTGCCATGTAGCGGGACATCACACAGGCTCTTAATAATATTAATTGAATTCCTGCTATAAGAGCAGTCAATATTTAGTTCCGATTATTATTTTAAAGTTTACTGCACCTCTGAAAGATATCAATGACTTTCGACTTTTGGCGGATGATCTCGTTTTGGAATCTATCCCTTAACGAGATCCCCAGCATAGACCGTTCCATAGCTCGCTGAGCGACATGCAGTCGGTGGGCCAGCTTGACTGTCAAGTTCCACGTCTCGGCCCCGTAGGCAGAACCGACGGGCGTTGGAGTAGGAAGGTTCTCGAATGGAAACCACGTCTCGGGAAAAGTAGTGTTAGACGCCCCCCTGCTAGATGGACCGATGACCTGAGGAAGGTGGCCGGTTGGTGGCTGGATGCGAGAAGCGGAGGACCGTGAAAGTCGGCGCCGTCTTGAAAAGGCCTATGTCCAGCAGTGGACTGCAATAGGCTGATATGATGATGATGACTATTAAAGTTGCTTATTGCACGTGATTTAAGTGACTGATCATGGTAATAGTTAGGTGGCAAAATGCATAACTCAAAGAAACTTGAGAATAGGAACGCAACCATATTTTTTAACTTTTTGATGATGACGCATTGACGGTATAATATTATAGTAAATCTTACTTTATAATAACGTTTTATTTGTTTCTTGCGAATTGTAGAACTCATTAAAAAATAATTTTACGGATTACTTCGCGATTTATTTACATTTTATTCAAAACCTGACGTTTCGAACACTTTACAGCGTTCGTGGTCACAGGGAGACTAAGGTATTATTTGTCAATTACAAAGTTTTGAAAAATTAAACTACCGTCACTCATTAATATTAATTTACGTTCCTATTTACGCAGAAAGAGCTAACCGTGTCTTGAGATCTTGCACTGCGAGGTCTTGTTTTGGTTGACTTGTGACCACAAACGCTGTAAAGTGTTCGAAACGTCAGGTTTTAAATAAAATGTAAATAAATCGCGAAGTAATCCGTAAATTTGTGTTTTAATGAGTAATAACGTTTTGGTGACATAGTTTATCAGTTTCAATACCACCAGTACCTATTTTAACTCTGTGCTTAAAGGATAGGCAATTAATGCAAAAGCTTTCCATTAATGTTTAATTTATCCAAATGATTGAGATGCTTGACTAAGAACTCTAGAGCATTATTTAGTTGAAACAAAAACTGCACAACAATATTACCACCACAACACATTAACTCCACCTCAGTAGAGCTCATTCTATCTATTTTGCGCAAATGATTAATGTGGACTATCGCGAGCGCAATCTGTGTAGTGATGTGATGATATCGATAAACTGTGGGACAAATATCGATATGGTATCAAGATGTGTTAACTGTTTAAATAATAATATTAAAGACTTTGTTTTAGATATAGGATCATTTGATAGTGTTAAAGCGAAGATAAATATATGTAACATGTACATGTGAGCGGCAAGAAAAAATAAGGGCAGTCATCGAAAATATCAGTATTCTCAACTTTTATACAATAAAGTAAATAAGTCTGACTTTTCATATAATTAAATACGTACCTACGTACTACTCTACAACTGAGGATTTAACAAAGTTCATTTTTATTTATTTGTTTCTTACGTGTACGCGAATTTTTGAACTCATTAAAACACAATTTTACGGATTACTTCACGATTTATTTACATTTTATTTAAAACCTGACGTTTCGAACACTTAATTGTGTTTTAATGAGTTAAAATACAATGGGCATTCGCCCGGACAGCGAAAGGTCGTAGGTTCGATAGTTCTATTTATTTAAAAAAAACAATCAGAGTTTCCTCTTAATATTATGGAACCCACCTCGCATTCACTCGAAGACAATCGAATGATTCTTAGTGCAATATTTATTTTCATAAAAATGTTTGTCTCATTAAATATAACCTCAAGAAACGGTCTATATTTATTAGCAATTTACCTTCAACCAATGCAAGGCTATCGATAGTCTAGTAAATAGGTAGGAGAACATCACTATATCTCTCATCTGCACTAAGTACGGAACCCTTTCGGCATTGTTGCTAAGATTTAAAATTAATGGACGCCACCTTTGTAGAGAACAATGGCTGAAATAAATTAATTTCGCTTTTTCTACTCTAGGCACTAGCTTTATCATTTTGCATTAGGTGTGCTTGCATTGAACTGGTTGATGTATTGTTATTGTGTGAAAACATTTAATTAAAACTAAGTTATAATTATACTTAGATTCTGAAATTAGCAAAATTGATCTCTTTTGAAGTTTGACTACTTGTAGTTTGTAATTAGAGTTATAGGAAATAGGGTTACTTTTACTTACGAGCAAATAGAAAAAGGTATATTTAAATTAGAATCAGTTAGTCTCGTATTTTATCACATACTAGATACAAGTAAGGTCTGTCTCCTAGCCTTCGTAGAAAGAAAGAAGCAGGTATACGGACGATCGTGAGTTTTTTGATTATAAATATTATTTGGTGTTGCTATTTTAATGACATTACTGAAGTGTCTAAAATAATTGTTTTTTGTAATATCCAGTCTTGTCAGATTACAGTTTAACCGAATTTTAAGAGTGAAGGAACAGAGAGTGCACCTGAACATGCTTGTTGCTTGTGCGCTATAATATCTAGACTAATATTATAAAGAGGAAAGATTTGATTGTTTGTTTGTTTGTATTAAATAGGTTCCGAAACTACTGGACTGAATCAAATGAAATTCTGTACAGAGATAGTTTGAGACCCTGGGAAGGACAAAGGCTACGCGCGTTTTTTGTCGCAGTATAAAATCATCAGGGAGGTTAAATGGGGGATTAAAGTTTGTATGGAAAATCCGCCTTTTAGCGCGGGCAAAATCGCAGAGAACTGCTAGTCTACAATATCATTCGCGTAGTTGCCTTATCTGTTGAGATTCGCTGGAAGGTTTAACGGTTTAGCAATGCTTCATTATCCCATAGAAGCATTTTCGAGTATTTATTTAAAGAAATATAATAAAGTAATATTTCCGAATCGGTAATGGCGAGGCGTGGTTTCTGTCCGCGTGATATATGGCGTGTCGCCGGCCAGCGCGGCGAGGCACCGACGGAAAACATAATTAAGTGGCTGAGGAATTTAATAAATGCTTTCAGAAACTGAAGTGTTACGATTTATGCTGACTGTTTTCGATAATGAAGGGTACTTAATAATCGGATATCAACTATGAACTTAGATTCTTTATAGACGTACTAGCCGATGCCCGTTTCATCCGTGCAAATGTCGAATTTCCCACACAAGCTTCCACTCCCCTTTTCACCCCCTTAAAGGCTGCAGTTTAAAAAATCCTGAAATACGTCATTTAAAATTTCTAACCAAATAGCTTAACACCAATTTTTATCGATTTAGCTTTAAAACTGACGAAGTTTCATTCAAACTTTCATGTTCCCCAACTAGGAGCACTTATACACTCCTAATCTTACCCCACTCCCCTTTTTACCCCTTTGAAGCAACGATTTTTAAATCTATATTAGGAAGCATGGTGCAAAATTCCAAGTTTCTAATATCAGTAATTTAGGCCAGCCAATCAGTCATTATGTGAGTTTTCATTTTTATATGAGTATTTAGATTAATTTACACCATGACTAAGAGTCGTGATCATTATTTGAATTAAAAATTAGCATACACAAGGACTCTCCTAATGGAGTGGTTTGCCTTTTCCATTACCCACACTATTAGCGTGCATGTTTCCTCTTGATGTTTCATTCGTTGTTTAGGCATCTTCTTCTGAGATTGCCTCCTCAGACACAAAGCTACAAAATTATCTGAAGTTCATAGACGAGCTGCCGCACTCAGAGACGTCAATTTTTAATTCTGTCACTTTCTTTGTCAATGAAATAGAAAGGGACGGCATGACACCAAATGAAGGAATAATTTTAATTGATGTCTCTGAATTTGGCAGTAACGCAGTAAGCTATTCAAGTTGCGTCATTGAGATTGGTGGCCGTAGCTGCATGTATTATATTTTGCTAAACCTCTTGGGGCTGGTTCTGGTGATACAATAACTAATTAAAAAAAATGCTATAAAAAAACATTTATTTCAGACTAATAGTCCATAATAAGTGTACACCAATTATAATTTTGAGAGAGGATTAACAAAAATTTTAAGAAAAATTAAATTAAAAAATGACAATAGATAAAACATTACATTAATAAAATAAAATAAAATTGAAATAAAATTAAATTAAAAGTTACATCAAACATTTTCAGAATTACATACAAATAAAATTATTACAAAACAAATTAAATTAAATTAAAACATTTTTTTTTAATTATTATTATGAGAAGACCAAACAAAAACAAAACTTCTCCATACAAACTGATGTTAGTTGATTGGTGATTTTGTATGAGAAGGTGATATTTTTTTTGTGATTTCGGAATTGGTTCAATAGTGAAAGTTTTTATATTTGAGTACTGGAATCTCTTCTCTTAGTGGTTTTGCATTAACAAAAAAATAATCTTGTATAAGTAGTATTAATGTCTGCTCGACTACAGAATTGTAAAAGTATTACTAAAATGAAAATCCTATTGTTGGGTGTAAGTGATAATGATAAATGTTTTTTTTAATAACCTAAAAATATAAATTTTACAATAATAACTTTTTAAATGTAATATTGCAATGTATCCTTGAATTAAGATTTGTGGATTTTACAGCGGTTAAACTGAACCACAGTAGCTCGTAACGTTATTGACCACCGACCAGTGTCATCAATTATCACTATATTGATTTATTATCACAGGTCTGATAATAAATCAGCCACAAATTAACAAACACGCGCTTAACTCGGACCGGGGGCGGCGGCATTAATCACACGCGTGCGGTGAGCGCGGGGCTTTATGTGGAGCGAACGGATTTAAATGATTGTCATTAGTGAAATCGTATTTGGCATAATGATCATGTGACTAGTGTTTAGATAAAAGAATAATTAACAATATTCCCATTTCATATCACTTGTAAAAAAGCTATCATCCCCTATCCACTGCTGGGCTAACGCCTAACTACAAATATGGGGATTTATGAGCCACACTTTACTTGTAAAGTCTTTTAAATATACGTTCCTCTTGCGAGAAAGTAGAAATCGTTGTTGGCTGTTCCCTAAACACTATGATTTGGATCTTTTGATACTTCAAGAAATGAGAAATGGGAGTGTTACTACTAGTCAGACATGACTCACCATTGTTGCTTACAAAATAAATAAAAAATACATGACACATTTTCCTTTTACGGGTAGGTCAATTTTATTACATACTGAGATTAACTAATCAAGCAGGAGATACAAAGCGCTCATGGAGACATACAAAAGATAGAAATGCAACGGTTTCATTATATTTGTATGCACCTTTTCAACTACCACGGATCCAAACTCACTTGCATTTAATTAAATATTTTGCATAAAAAAGCTGTTAAAAATACCAAAATGTGGCAGATTCTGACGTTAAAGGATACTGCAGTGGATACTGCGATTCACTGAAGGCTAGAACGTCTTGACACTAGTAAAGTCAGCCTATATAGATCCCTTTGCTGGGAAAAGGCCTCTACCTCAACTATGAGGAGGTACGAGCCATACTCCACCACGCGGGCTCAGTGCCGATTGGTGCGAGTCGGAGGGGTGACTGTAAGGCAAGTGACAAACCTTACTGTGAGATGTTATCAAGCCACCCTAGGGCCTCTGACTAGGCTTAACGACTAATATCAACAGATATTAGCCGGGACCAACTACTTAACGTGCCTACCGAAGCACGGAGATGCTTGTCATGGACGTCACTTAAATGGTCGCAATGATTACCCATCCAATCACGACCGCGCCGTGGGTTGCTTAACTTTTGGTATCACTACCAAAGCGCTGCCGCCACTGCGCCACAAGCACCTTCTTGACACTATACTATCCAATAATCTAATTTTGTACACTTCCCCCTTACTAATAATGATTTTTTTGACATTGCTATAGTATATTGCTTGATTGAATGACACGGCTTATTTAAAATGAATGTCTCCACTATATTACATATCTGTCATTAATTCCAATACTGTTGCACTCAGAGACGTCAATTTTTAATCTATAATTAAGTCGCGTTCTGTCACTTTCTTTATCAGTTAAATAAAAAAGAATGGCATGAGACATAATGAAGGATTAACTTTAATTGACGTCTGTAAGTACGGCAGTTAGTAAGGGGGTTTGTGTGTTACAATTTTGAAGTAAAAATTGTCTAGTAAGTTCAGAAAAGTAACTTTTCACATATGTCGCTATTTATTGTCAGATTTGGACAAGCTTAATATGAAGTTTTATTAGTTATAATCGTGTTTTATTAGTGCCTGGTAGTTTACGACTATACAGTGTGTCCCGTCACCGATGTCGGAGCCTTCAAGAGGTGATAGATGAGTTCCACTGCAACATTTTTCTATATTACAAGAACCTCGAAAACAGACCAAAAATTATCACCTTTCCATAGAAATCTACATAGCTGATTTACTAATTAATAGTATGGGAAATTTAAAAAATAATTTGAAATTTCAAAGTCGATCCTATTACGAAAGTGGTTGCAATTTTGCTTCTTAATCGTCACATGAAGTTTCGGACACCGGTGATCGGACACACTGTATAGTGTGACTTGATACACTAGTAGTGGTTCCGTCATCCGACACGATATTAGCATTCGAAATTAACCCGTCAGCTGCCGCGTTGATTGAAACGCGAGTGTGACGCGCGCGCGAGGACTGCCAATATGGCGCTGCGGACTTTATGAGCTGCACCGGACATTTACAGCGTTTGGAAAAATGCGACATGTGAGTGCTTTACCTACCGGTGTTTTATATGTAAAAGTTTTTAATTTTGTTACACACTTGCATTCATTACAAATACAACGACAGTTAACTCCAAACCGTTAACAATATAATATGATTGGATTTCCTGTTTTTATCGAAAACGGCCAAGACTAATAGTAGTCTTTACGACATTAAATCAAATTTCACTTACAAAGAATTTTTGCAAGTGCTTGCTACGCCAGTGAGCCGGCGTTCGATTTCATCAATACTTGGGGAATGTACCCGCATGTATCCAATGGAAATATTTTTACAAATATTTAACCATCAGTTAAGATGAAATCAGCTTAACCGTTTATATTTTTATAACTTAAGCAATTATTTGAAATTTGATTTTATTTCGTAAAAACTTGCAAAATAATTGCTTAAGTTATAAAAATATAAAAAATAGTAGTCTATTTATGAGTTTTTTAAGCAGTAAAAATACTTTCGCATGCTTTGTGTAACGCATTGTTTTACTTATATTATGCGAAATGATTTAATCAAACTGTAGTCGTGTTATCTATTTTATTCCCAGCAGATCACCATTCAATGAATAAACAATTTAGACACCACAGAGTCGGCCTGCACATCGCATGTCGCCCTCAACTTTGTAGGCAATACCACTAACACGCACCGCCATCTATCGGCCAAAATACGACGCAATTGTTGGTCCTCTAAGCCAGAAGTTACTGCTGCAGTGGCGTTTAAATGCAAGACCGGACTGTTCTTAAATCACCCTTGCGGGGACGAATAAACTGGAGGCGCATTAACAAGTACGCCTGATGTACTGTTAGTACGGTAATACGGTTACTGGGCGGGGCGGTGAAGGGTTAAGTCATGAAAGGCCGCGTTTTAGGAAAGATTGAGTGGCACTTGAGTTTCGAAAATGTGTGGCAGACTGGATAGGTTACAGGTCACTAATAAAATACTTATATGTACATTTACTGATTTATTATTAAGTTATTACCACGACACGCTAAGTATGATTTAAAAATAAAGTGAAGCCAAGTCACTAAGTAATAACTTAGTAATACACACATGTTACACTTAGTAATAACGTAACATGAAATTAAAATTTAACAAAAAAAAATCTTTTATGTGTAATGTTCGAAATAAAATATTTTTCTTTCTTTTCTTTCTTTCATATTTAAAGTTAATAGTTAGTCTGCTCTTGCGTCTCAGGCCCAGGTCTCAGGTCTATTTGAACGTCATCTCCTTACGGTATTACGTATTCACTTTTTCTAAATGTAAATAAGAAAACAATTGGTGTGCTATTTACTAAATATCCTGTCGCTCTCCTCTTGTACTCTGAACAATAAGAGTGGGATGGAATGGACCATTCCGTAGGCAGCGGGCGGGTTATTGGACGACGGATAAATTTACGTTTTAAAGTTATTATAACGGGTAACATTTTCACCGGCCAGTTATACTTCCGCGTAGGCCATTGTGAAAAAGAAAAAAAAAATACAAATTCTGAATGCGCTGGCATTTCGATTCGTCTTTTTTCACGATTTGTTCTTTTTTTGGACGGCGGCAATGCTTTTTGAATGCCCATGTTCACACGGATCACGAATCGTGAAAAATTACGATACGTCTTAAATCTAGTATCGTGTTTTTAAAATCACGAATCGTCAAAATTCACGGATTTTTGTCTAAATTCAATTAGGATATTTTGACGAATCGTGAAAAAACACGATTCCGTATGCAATGTGAACATCCATCCGTCATGAGGTATCCTGTATTTTGACGTATCGTCAATAACGGATCCCGTGTGAATGAGCCCTAACTTGAATAAAATCATTGATGGCGCTAGTAAGCCTTACCCATCGCTTTAAATAGATGACGCTTGAAACAGATATTAAAAGTGATAACCTGGTTGTACTCAAGTTTTATTAAAATGTTAAATAAACTCTATTAAATAATAATATCTACATAACATCAAAACTAACAACTTTCTAAATGAAATATATGCACAATAACAAAAAAGAGCAAGATAAATTTATAAAACAAAAAAAACATCACCCCCAGCACTGCCATATGGGATGGTACCCAATATACTGGCAGCGTTGCCCCTCTGGATAGCTAGACTAATCTGCTGTCCGAGGTAGCTGCCAGCCCTTTGGTCACCAGTTGACTCAGTCAACCTTTGGCGGAGATCCTTAAAAAGGGAACGCGCGGAAGGGCCCCAAGTACCCAAGGTCTCGACGCCAAAAGGCACAAATATGTAGCTATCGGTGATAGCCGCATATTTGCGCCTTTTTGAACATTCGGCAGAGGCTGCCGCCGCGCCAGCAGCAGAAGACGTGCTGCTTATATGGGATGGCGCAAGCGTATCTACGCAGGTGGCATCCCATACAAGAGAACGACCCTGCTAAAAGTGAAAAGTGATGATATAAGTACAAGTGATATATAAGGTAAGTGATGATACTTGATTGAAAATAAAATCACAATAAAATGTTTGTGTTTGCTATGTTCGTTTTACGAGTATAGTTAGTACCTACTCAGTTTAATTAATTATAGTATCGATCGACAGACTGACAAGTCATTTTAAAAGAAATAAGGTCATACCTAAAACATTACTAATGGAAGTTCTATCAGAAAGGGTATAATTAAAATATTAGTTCCTCATAAAATTATAATTGCGTATTACTTACCTTTAAATCATTACTTCAACACAGTCGCTAATTTTAATGATTTAATCGATTCTACATTGCGTTATTTAATAATGATCCTATTAACAAATGATTTGGAAAATTCTTGACACAATAAATTGATTTAACAGTCGTTGTTTGTGTGTTAGTGTCAGTTGCACATCGTGTGTGCAAGTGGTCTGAATTGAATATAATTTTATTTCAAAATGATTTTATACCGGTTAGCTGTGCAAAGGTGAGTTTCATTTCTTATATAATATTTTCTTTGTAAAGAAGGTAAAGCAAAATTATAAGTTCGTTTATGTGTCGCTATACTAGTCTATTAGATTTGTAATTTCTATTTGTAGAATTATGAAGATGTGAGACGGCTGAGACTAAATAAGTGTTGTTATTTTAATTATTTATGTATGTATGTGGGTCCCCCATCAACTTACCTAAATCTTTTGACAAATATCTCCGATATAGAACTCTATGTGATCAACATAAGATTAAAATATGGTTGCAGAAATTTCACAGATCACGGTAGGTATATGTGGGGCCGTATGTACCTATATTTGTACATAATATGTTTGTTGCAACACGTGAACGGATTTTGATGTTTAATTGATTTGTTAACATTGACCCTGGACGAAGGCTAGACTTTATTTGTTCAATAAGATTAAATTGGTCATAAGTAAGAAAAAGGTACACAGAAAAAGGTAGCTTAACTCCGTTCAATCTTAAGTAACTTCGTAGGCATATGTGCTATTAGTGCGGTTATACAAAATTTTAAACAATAACTGTATTTCTTAAATATATTTTTGCACTTGAAAAAATGACCACCAGAGGCGGGAATCGAACCCGCGTTCCTCGCATACCGGGCGATTGCCTAACCTCTCGGCCACCCTGGCGATGGCAGAGCCTGTCGAAATTTTCAAGTGCTTCTTAACGCTGTAATGCTGCGTTGCTTTTTATCAATGTTATTGGGATTACACCCTCAACACTCGAAAGTAATACTATTGCAAGTATTTACAATCGAAAGATGAAGCTTGCAACTACAAAAAAATTAAATAAATTGTCATTTTTTCAAGTGCGAAAATATATTTAGATTGCATAGTGAATGCTTATCACTTAAAAACAATAATTAAACTGTATTTCTTGTTTCAGACTAATAGTCTACTTCCAACTGGACAAATTGTCAGAAGAGCAGGAAAAACTAAACCTGCTGCTCCACAGAAAGCCAAAAGAAGCTTACAAGACCAAGCTAAAGACGAACAAAACTTTGAACCTGTACATATCCATCTTGCTGTCGACTGTGGTGTTTCTTCTCTGCGTGTCCATACCTTTCCACGTTGTGGAATCTCCATGCGACATTTTGAAAGAGAGAGGGTACCATATAACGTACCACATAGCCTTGTTCATACAACAGTATACGGATGTGTTGGACTATTTTATTATAGTGTTCTTCATCATGCTGGTGTATGTATCAATAAAAACAATATTGGACGCAATAGCTAACACTAAGATCAATATGAGCCCGTGGCTTGAGCAAGGGAAGTACACGCTCCCGCCTAAGAGAAGACGGTCCTATATTATTAACACTCAATAATTTCTATATCTGTCATACCGAATTTGGACTACGGCTGCCAATTCTAACAGAGATCAAGCAAGTACACAGGAGATATTGTTCTCTCTGTTTCTTCATAGGTCGGTGGACGGCAATCTTGACCGGAGAGAGTCGGTCGTCCGTTGGTACTACCAGCGGCTTAACATGCGCTCCGAGGCACAGGGGTGCTAGCACCACCAAATACCTGATTCCAGAGCTGTTTTTGTCAAGATAGAAGAACCCAACTTTTGACCTGACCTGGGATTAAACCCAGGACCTCGTGGATAGACTCTGCGTGCCGACCACTAGTCCAACTAGGCAGTCCCTCAGTGGTTTATATAAGACGTCTAGATATGGATTTGATGACCACCTTCAAGGACTGAACTATTATTTCATGGTGTGACGAAAGATCTGCTGTTTTGGTCTGATATGAAATGTAAATGAAATAAAAACTTCACCGTGAAACAAATCAAGATAATGTGGCAGGATTTCCACAGTCAATTCATAGACCAGTAGTTGGATGTCGCGTTTGCCCCACAGTATACAGAGCTCAGTAAGACTGATGTGCATAATATCAACAATGTCAATGTTTATGTTCACTCGTAGAATTGTAAAATTATAAGTAGTTTCATGTTTTAAGGCTGTAGTAATATTTTCAGTTTCATGTATTTACACTGAGCTAAAAGACTGACTTAGTATAAGTAGATTACTACTGAATTAAATCTGCATAATTGTATTAATAGCTTTGTTATAAAAACAAATTTAAGAAGAAATTATAATTGTATATACAGGGTTTTCTCGGAGACGGTGAATATTTCTTGTCCACGCAATCATTAATGTAACATAAAATATAATATTTTTATAACTTAAGCAATTATTTTGCAAGTTTTTACGAAATTAAATCAAATTTCACTCACAAAAATTAAATTTATATATATAATTATTAAGTGAGTGAAATTTGATTAAATAACATAAAATATTCCACGAAAATAAAAAGTATGTAATTATGTATTATTTTATAATTAATAATGCCTCAAAATTTAAACTAACATTGTCAAAGTCGGAACATCTCCCGTGCGCTGTCTTCGAAGTAACCATGTATAGATTTCTCTATCTTTTAATTTTTCTACAATTTATTATAGTAGTAGATAGATATGTACATTGTATATAGAACAACTTTGTTATTTTTTCGATGTAAATATCCTACTCGTAGTACTTATACAGTGTTTGTTTAAGCATTCGCATTACAAGAAACGAAATCATTCACGCCATTCAACAAAATTATGTAAGAAAGAAAGAAAAAAAAATATTCTTAACGGCAATCACTTTATTCGAGAGGTGTTAATCGTGGCAACAGAGTCCTGGGGGCTAATTACGTAACTCTGTTAACTAGTCTCTGTTCAATAGGTAATAAATATAGGATTTCAAACTTTGTTGTTGCAATTCTAAATATACACTTAACCACACAAGCGGGTTTTATTGCAATTATACTTTTTAAAAGGCTTTGTACAGTCGACCCGCGACCATGATTCGTGCAACCGAATCGAAACGTCGGGAAGGCAAATACAAATTTTCCTTTAAAACCGGCCAAGTGCGAGTAGGATTCGAGCACAAAGGGTTCCGTACCATTAACTTACAACATTAGATAGTAAAGGCAAAGAATTTTTTTTTAAGTTTTTCTTTTGGAAAAAAGTATATATTTTTATTTTATTTATAATTTCAAAAGTATTTATCACAGGATACCCGAAATAATTTTAAATAAGAGTTTTCGCACTTGTTTCTTTACGTGAGTGATTTGAAGTTTATAGGTCCAAGACTTTAGAAATTACAGGGCGGGGGGCACCGTTTAAACGACTTTGTCGGGCGTTGTAGTGTTGTATGGAAACCCTACCTTATTTTCATAGTCCTTTTCAACGATACCCCACACAAGGGGGTGCACTCAAAAAAATAATTCACCCCCCGTAAAGGGGAGGTACCCTTAAAATTTAAAAATGAGATCTATATGTGAAGTATCCTCGTTACATGCAAATCAGTCCATAAACGTAGAAGATATTCTGCTGTGACAGACTAGGACGGACGGACTGAACGATCTTATAAGGGTTCCTTGTCGGACTACGGAACCCTAATATAGTTACAATAAATCCCGTTTGTGTCGTTAAGGTAAAAAATATCAGAAGCAAAAATCTTAATCACTCTGCTGGATGTTTTACGGTTTCTACATTCGTTTACTTTTAAAACACTTTTTAATAAACTATAGTTTTTGTAATCATTATTAAAAAGTCACTCCTTAAAACTTAACGATTCCATTTCAATATCAGCGTAAAATGTCACTAATAGCTTTGTAAAACAAGGTCATTTCTAACACGTCTATTATACTTCAAGTAATAAATAAAGAGAGAAATGCAAGATTTATAAAAGATAGTGAAAACACACGGTCTCAGATGTTTTTTTTTAAACCCTATAGGTAAGGCTTTTATAAATATGCACTTCTAATAAACCTCTAGAAGGCGAGAGAACCCAATTTATCTCTTATTCCGCTGTCAGAACCACTTTCCTCTGGGCATGGTCTGTGTTGGAAAATATAAACACAAACCAAACGCCTGATCCATTCACAATAGCAAAATCACATCCTTGTAAACTTTAACTACCCAAAAATGTTCCCTCTCTCTCTGCCATACATACGTCGTACGCTCGCAATGTGCTCTGTAATTAATTAGCTTAATTATTAAAATAAAACAGTTTTCAGTCAATCTTGCATTTAATTCAACAGTCTGCCTCGGCAAACTTGCAAGTCTCAAAAAAGACTGCGGAGACAAGTCGGCCGAAGCATGCGTGAGTCGTCCGACTTGTACTTGGTCGGTTTTTATAAGTATCGTTTTTCAGCGAAACGTGCTGTCGGCCAGTCAAGCTATCGGCTAAGAGTTATTCCGAGCTTCCGATAATCGATGTATCGTGCATAATGAAAAAAATATTGCCCCACGGAAAACCAGGAAAATGGTGTTCTTTTAAAAGGACGCTAGTAATATCCGCTACTTTTACAGTATATCAGAAAGAATACAACCAAGTATCTCAAATGTATTATTTTATTTATAAAGACCGATTGTATCGATCATAAGAAATTCTATATATAGTTATAAGGTACAAGGTGACGTTTAATGTCAAAAGCTGTTATCTTTACTGTTTTTCCAGCGGTGCTGCCTCTATATGTAGAGGTAGTGGTTGGACTTTTGATGCTGATGAGGTTTCGTCAAAGAGAGTCAACACCTTCCATTATGTTAATAAATGTTTAGAGGAATTTTATATAAAAACTGGCTCTTAAAGAACCATATCACCTACTATTTGCACTTGGAAATGGGTAAATCTTCGCCCAATGAGACAACTTGGGTTCGAAAATAAACAAAATCCCTTTGAATAGTATGCAATACCTTCCCGTATTTTTCGAACCAGTGGGAGCATCTAACGTCAGTACTTGCATTCAGTTTCCTTTGTGAGAAACTTAGATTTCGTCCTTCACATTCAAGCTGAAGTTCTAGGTTAGAAATAAAGATGCAGACACATTAGGATACTGTTATTCAGTTAGAAAAGCTAACTACACTATGAATTTTCCTTTCTGAATTTGTACAGCCTTAATGGGCCGATGAAAAGCGCTGGCACGAGCCCCCCGAATCGTGCCTACGCAGCCGCCGCTGCCATGCCACCTCGGCAGCCTAATGCATCAGGGAAACATAAGAAGTTGACACCAACACCGTGTCAACCGAAGGATCGGTGCAACGAGCAGGGCTTGACGAAAGTGGAAAGAAAGAAGAGGAAGCCCGCCAGCCGTAACCACCACGGCACCGCACCGATCGGACCCGAACATCCGCTGCGTCCCGATATACACTCGACGCAGCTGTACGAGTATGTGTCCCGGTGTCACTGGTCGACGAGGGTAGAGGAGGTCGTCGACTATGTTCGACGAAAGTCCGACTTTACCCTGAGGGTCGAACGGTTAGAATCTAGCCACAAAGTGAATTTTAGTTCGTTCGTGGTGAGAGTACCGACCCAACATCTGGCGACCTTAATGAAGGAGGACTTCTGGCCGCAGGGAATCGTGTTTCGTAGATTCCGGGGACGACTGCCAGCCGACACCGCGCGCGTCATATCTAGTCGCTGGCGCGTGTAGTTAGTTAAATAGTGTTTTATGAGTTTTATATTTCGTATGTATGTTAGTTTGTAAGGTATTTATTCTATGGGCCTGTATTACTTTTGTAGTCTGTAGCCTGAAATAAATAAATATTATTATTAATAATAATAATTAGTAGTTAAAAGAACTTACCTGTAGGTGAAGTTCGATTTACTATTATACGAGCATCAATTAAATATCACCGTTAAATACTTGTATAAATATACGGCTAATGATAAGGGCTAGTTTTAAATGTCTGTCTCTATTAGGTCATGCCACCTATCTATCATTAATTTCAAATTAGTCGTCTCATACTTGTGTATTCAAATGTTAAACTGTAGTATGATAATTTTTATTAATGTTAATGTGGACAACGTCACATACATTGTTCTGATCCCAAAGTAAGTAGCTAAAGCACTTGTGTTATGGGAATCCGAAACAACGATATTAAATAAACGAATTTTTATTACTATTAAACCGAGTAGGATTTAATACCTTTTCACTATTTTTGCAACCTATTCTCATCTATTCTATAAAAACCACGATTCTCTTCTATTCTTAAAACATCTTCCAATATTATTAACTTTACTTGATTTTATAACCTACAATTTATTTTACTATTCTAGGGTTGGAGGGAATATAATGTCCTCCTAGCCGAATTGCGACTACAACGGCCAATATCAACAGAGATTTGCCAACTCCGCGGGAGATATTATAGAGCACAAATGTGTGCGCAATACACAGGTACACACACTCTCTGTTCCTTTACGCTTAAAGTTCGGTGAAACGGCAATCCGACATGTCCGGGGAGAGATCAGGCTTAACGTGCTCTTTAAGGCACGTAGGTGTTAACTCCACTTCCTGACTCCAGTGCGGTTTCTGAGTTATTTTAAGACAGAGATCCAGAGACTTTCGCGGTGACCCGGAATACAAAGACATATACTCGTAGTAAATTATTAAAATGAAAGTGCACAGTATTTTCTTCCTTTCATGTGCACCCAGTCTAACGTTGACCTCAGGATACACGCGCACCAGAAGACAGTAATATTTTGTAACAGAGCAGCAGTATATTTACGAATAGCCGAACGTTTAATTTAAGTTTAAATCAGCGATAACGTACTATTATACGTTGCATATTTTATTGGTATGGTCTTAGGTGAATTACAGACAGATATACTATGCTTTACAAAATCAGTACCTAAACTCATCTCTTTTCCTGGTGTCTTGAGACAGTTACATTATAATAACACGATTTTAAGGATTGCGTCGCGATTAATATACATTTTACAACCTGACGTTTCGAATACTTTACGTCAAAGTTAAGTTAATTCTGTCTCTTACTCTTCCAAATAAACGAAATAATTTAGTCTAATTATTTTAGTCTGTCTAAAAAATAGACAGACTATAATAATTTAGACTAAATTCTTTACAATAACAACAATTTAGACTAAATATTGTAGTCTGTCTATTTTATTTTCTAGACGGTATAGGTAAAAAAAAAAGTCAGCCTATTAGATCCCACTGCTGGGAAAAGGCCTCACCTCAACTATGAGGAGGAACGAGCCATACTCCACCACGCAGGCTCAGTGCGGATTGGTGGAGGGGTGTCTGTAAGGCAAGTGACAAACCTTACTGTCAGATGTTGTCAAGCCGCGCTAGGGGCCTCTGACTAGGCTTAACGACTAATACCAAGAGATATTAGCCGGGACCAACTGCTTAACGAGCCTTCCGAAGCACGGAGATGCTTGTCATGGTCGTCACTTTAATGGTCAGAATGGTCACCCATCCAATCACGACCGCGCCGTGGGTTGCTTAACTTTTGGTATCACTACCAAAGCGCTGCCGCCACTGCGCCACAAGCACCTCATTTCGTCTAAACACAGTCGTCATCGTTTAATGTCTCTAGTAATAAGGTGCCCTAGCGACTGACAGCTTTAAGTTTGACGTTTTAATTTTTTTGCAGTCTATCTCTTTTCGTCAATTTTACAGCGAAAGAGACTGACTAAACTTAAAATTAGTCTTAGACAGGGCACATTGGAATCGAGCCCATTATACCACACGCATAGGATTTAAAGTCCCCCAAAATTGTCTAATGAAGACTTGAAAATGCTTCGTGTTTGTAAGTTTCATGTAATATCTATAAGTACGGTGATCAAAGGGATATTCTAGTAACTAAATCGGTTGAAAGAGTACTACAAATGGGGTAATAAGTACCACTTCAAGCTTGAGCTATGCATATAGCCCTAGTCAAATTCTAATTTCACTTTGATAGAACGTGAATTTTGTACTTTAACTTTCTAAGAAACGTTTTTTAATAATCAGAAAATATAACGAGTAGTTCACAATTCGGCATTGTGTATAGTTGAGGACCTTTATTGTGAGACTAGACGACTAAAAGATAAAGTTTTCAGAATACTACAATCGAAGTGTTATCTTAACGATTTTTTTTTTAAGCAACTGTATCTTATCAAATTATTATTATCATAATCAGGCGCGTAATGTCTAATGCTGAACATAAAAACTGCCTCTATCAATTTTGTGGTTTTAAGGGGCTGAATCCAGTGCAATCCTTATAAAGATTGCGAACTAGTGAGGATGTTTGCGACATATGTTTTATTGCAAAATAAAGAAAAAAATATTAAAGTAGTAAAGTTTATCATACCTCTATAATTTACTGTTTATAATAATTGTGCCTAATGAAAAGTTTAATTTCCTTTGAATTGTAATATTAAAATTGATTGACGTGTCTATTTTAAAACACTTACTGTTTCTATTTGTGTAAATACAAACTAATGGCAGTAATAATTTATTTAGTTATGTATCAGATTATCGATACCATTTGCGACATGTAATAAATAGTAAATGACTTAATTTGATTGGACGCTACAGTGAATTTTACTTCATTAAAATAATGGAAGAGCACCAACGTCACATTCAGGCAATATATTCAAGTAATAGTCACCACTAGTGCCACAGATAAAAATATGAAACCATATCCACCGATAAAACCGAAAATTAATTTCCTTGTCAAACCGAAATCCAAAGAGAAATGTATATCGAAAACTATGAAAGCACTGTTTACATTATTTTTTGTAGTCCTATCGATAAATTTTGGTGTTGTGAAATACGATTCGTTTATGGTAACTTTTTTGGTAAAATTAATTGTTGTGCTTAGAACATTCGGTGCTGGGTTTTACGTGACATTATATGCCATCTTGCCGCTGGATGACCCTGTAATGATATTCTGGTACTTCATATACATAGCAGAGTTCTTCTCTTTAGTTCTAATTCTACTTTTCTCGAAGCGAACCACATTTGTGGAGTTCTATGAAGATTTGTTGATGATCGACGCGCAAATGGGCAAGGGTGTATCTTACAGGCCAGAATTTGTTATAACAACTGGGTTCACTCTATGTGTATCGTACAGATTTTTATTATCACTGGTATATTGCACAATGTTTGACGACTACTGCATTTCGCCGATCAGTGCGCTAGTTCTGTTCGATATGTTTTTGTTGTGTAGCGATGTCTTTCTGGTTGTTTATTTCACCATTTACTATACTTTGTACTGTCGTATGAAGGATTTTACGATATTGATGAGGAATGAAAATACGAGTGTGTTATCAAACCACTTTTTGTATAAGTCGATTGTTGATGTCTACGACAAAGTGAAGGACCTGTACAATCCATTGGTAAGTTTTTTAAAAATTAAAATAGAGGGTGTCAGTTAACCTTCTTATATAAGGGGGTGAATATGGCAATCTATACGTATGACCTTACTATGGGCTAATCAAACTAAAAAAAAAAACATATGCTCCATGCAGTTTTAATGGCAATGTATGAAGAGCCCATTTTTTACGATTTTATAGAAGACTCTGTAGTCAATTTTGTACGTATTAATGGCCAGATGCACCCTCTTAAAATATGGCAAATGCATGAACTATATTAAATTATATCGAATTTTAAATATGTACGAAAATTATGTCTTTTAAGAGCGCTGAGTTGCTATACTCGTATAATAAAAATGCATCCGAATAGAAATTTATCATATAATTTATTCCGAAACTAAACGTCGAAGTGTTTTGATATTTTTTTCGTTAGTTATAACAAGATGGAGCATTAAACTATATTTACCGTGTTTGTGTGATTTGGTTTTTATTGGTTCAACTTTTGCATTAATTATTTAAGGCGGTCCTGCATGAAATTGAGAAAATTTAACCACTTGTACGATGAGATGAATTAGTTAAATACATTAAAACAACTTATTTACGTTAGCCTAATCATAGCACAAGGTCCTGGTCTTGTTGAAATTTGAAACACATTCTTTATGATATAATAAACATGACTCATAGCAAATAATATCTAAGGGCATTTTTTTCGAAAACTTAGTGATTTTTACGCATGAAACAATAATTTGTACATGAAAATGATTGTATTGTTATTCCACAGGTCCCCATTTTTTTTAATATACACGAATAAAATATAGATAAGAAAATAAAGAGCACTTTTAAATTTTTAACACAAATGTCTGATGGTTTTGCGCATTGCGCAGAATAAAACTATTGTTCTAATAACATCATCAACTCTAAAACTTTAAAGCAAATGGATCTAATTACTAATATTAATAAGTTCGATTCTGTTTGAAGATCGTTTAGACTTACTCGACTTGCTTCGCGCTGCACCCCCTTAAGAGCAAATTGCCTCTCGCCAAAACCGATTAAAATATTGTACCCACCACGACCTTTGTTTTATAAACTTAACATCTATTATTTCAGTACGTCGTGCCCTTGGTTTTTCACACACTGGACATGATGATAACAATTTTCTATCCACTTCTGCAAATGGACGACCAGAAAAGAGTAAGATCTTTCTTATGAAATTCTGAATGCCTGTAAATTTAAGTTTTTTTACCTTAAATATGTTTATTCAATGCTGGCACTTGTCTTGTTAAGCAATATACAGGGTGTCCGGGCTTCGACTAGCGATAAATTAAGGGCGTTTTATTCATAAATTTTTAGAGATATATTTGTTGGCCTTAGCCCAGGAGTGGGACAATAACGGTTAAATAAAAAAAAATGTAATGAATTTTTTTTTATCCAAAAAAATATTTAAAATATACTGAAAAATTGCATTTTGGGTTTAGTTTTGTAATAGGTTTAAAGAACTATTAAACTGTTTTAAATTTATAGCAAGATTTCTTTAAAAAAAAGTTTTTCCTCTACGACGGTTAATAATTTTGAATTGATCTTTATTTCACTTGATAGGCGATAGCGTTCCCTTTCAAATGAATCAATTTCATAACTTTTAGGACCTCCAGATCCATAGAAATAGTATTTTTTTAAATAGAGAAAATGGCAGCCATTTTAAGAGGGGGGATTTAGAACCCAACATGGAGGTTTTTGTCGATAACATTTAATGAACTAATAGCCCATAAATTATTGCTAGTCCAAACCCGAACACACTGCATATACGAGTATGATATTATGTAGATATACTGATTGCATTACTGATTTATAAAATGTGGTAATCGACTTTTGACGTTGAATGTACAACATTGCTTGTGTTACAGACGTCAACCATGGACATCGTGACAGCCAACATATCGGTGCTGCAAGTGTTCCCACTGCTGTTTGCGCCGGCGTTCGCGTCTGGGCTGCTGACATCTCAAGTGGAAAAGCTACGATTGGTACTAATGAACAGGGCATTGATAGAGAGAGGTACGATAATACTGATGCATTCATACTATTACAAAACTACCCGTTAGAACTAAAGGCTACAACAACTTTCAAATCAAATCAAATCATGTATTGTTCATAGTCACATTACATTTTAAGGTAGTACATTATAATTTATATTGTTTGATCTCGGATTTAATGTTAGGAAATATCACGTGATGCTTGTTATTGATACATGTTTACTATTGTTTGGCCCAAGAAATACCCTGTATGATTTTTGCTCATCTGTTTTGACTGTTAATTGTAATTTACCATATGTATACAGTAATCCGTTGATGTGTATACTTTGCGATGAGTCAGGGAGTTTGATTTGCGGTTCAAGTTTGTCTGATGGGTTCAGCATTGACAAGGTCATGCAATATTACGTATTGGCTACAAAGGTGCACTCGCCCAAGCGACTTTCACATACGTATACACTTTTACACACACACTCGTATTATTCTTTATCCATTATTCCGTCCCGTACCTCGGTTGATGAGAAAGTAATTTGCTTTTTTTATGGCTAATGACAGAAATACATGTTTAAGGCTGGGCCTATTAAACGCTAGATCATTAAATACGGGACGGGACGAACTCATTTTCACGATTATAAAGTATAAAATTGATATTCTGGCAATTAATGAGAGCTGGATTCGCGACGGAGAGGAGGCGGCCGCACCATCAATACCACAGTACAGATTTATACATAGGGCTCGGAAAGGTGAGAGAAGGGGCGGTGGAGTAGGTTTTTACGTAAAAAAGGTATCACAACCAAAGTGCGACAGCACCCGGAATCGCAGCTGGAACAACTCTGGCTTGAAGTCAGATTGCCGGGAAGGAGGCTGACGCTTGGAACGGCCTATAGGCCGGAAAGTGTGGCGGTTTCTGACGCCTTCGATTCTCTGAGCGATTCTATAAATATTATGTCGTCTTCCGATTGTATTTGTATGTTGGGTGACCTAAATATCGACGTAAGCTCAGTAGAATCGACGCCTACAAGGCAACTATCGACATTTTGTCAACAACATAACCTTGACCAACTGGTTAATGAACCGACTAGGATAACTGATAATACAGAAACAATTTTGGACATAGTCCTCACTGACGATTTAAAGTCCCGTTGCAGAAGTGTCAAGGTGGTACACAACAGTTGCTTGAGTGATCACGCAACAGTTATAGTCGATTTTGATATAAGGAAGCCTAAGCTCTTTAAACAAGTTATATATCAACGTGCATTGCACAATATAATTCCAAATCTTTTTGACGTAGACCTGGAGACAGTTCCTTGGTATTTTGTTGCCCAGGCACAGACGGTCGATGAAATGGTTGAGCTCTTTACCGGTTTTATCACAACGCTGTTTGATCTGCACGCTCCGACGAGGAAAATTATTATTAAAGACGGACTGAAGCCATGGATCACCGACACTATACAATTGATGATGAACCTTAGAGATCGAGCATTATCTAAATTCCATAATACTAGGACGGATTCAGCTAAGAAATATTATATAAACTTAAAGAACTACGTGACAACGGCCATTAGGCATGAAAAAAAAGCGTATTTTAATTCATTCATAAATAATAACTTAGGTAAACCTAACATATTATGGAAAAACATTAAAAACACAGCACTGGTTAATAACCCTCAAGCAAGTGGTATCCCATCTCACATTAACGATCCTAACAAAATAAGTGATTACTTCAATACCTTACCACTCTCTGGAGATGTTCAATTGGACCAATGCACAGACAATTTTAAGAAACCTAAACTACCAAATTCTTTCAATTTGAAAAATACAACTGAATCTGAGGTGTTAAAAATTATAAACTCTATAAAAACAAACTCAGCAGGATGTGATGGTTTGAATGTAAATATGATAAAGCTTACTTTGCATAAAACACTTCCTATTATCACTGCAATTATTAATAAGTCAATCGATACCAATACTTTCCCAGGTGAGTGGAAAAAGGCACTAGTTAGGCCTATACCAAAAAAAAACTCTGTAGAAGACCTAAAAGATTTACGCCCGATTTCTATTTTACCTATTTTATCTAAAATATTAGAGAGAGTAGTACTAAATCAAGTGGTGGATTACCTAGACAAGAGCGGTATCATACCTAAGTACCAGTCTGGTTTTCGCCGAGGGCGGGGTACTGAAACAGCCCTTCTACATGTCACAGACGATCTTACAGAAGCTTCAGACATGGGACTTAGCAGCATTATAATACTGCTTGATTATACGAGGGCTTTTGATTGCGTACATCCAGGGCTTCTGCTGGCAAAACTGCATCACTATGGTTTCTCCACTAACACCTGTAAATGGTTTGAAACCTTTCTGATAAACAGACAACAAACATCTTTCCCCCATCACTTACGGAGGGCAGTGATGGGGGAAAGATGTTTTCATCTCCTGTTGTGACTGATCGAGGCCTACCACAGGGGTCGATACTAAGTCCTATTTTGTTTACAATATTCACGGCTGACTTACCTGACTGCATAGAAACATGTAAATACCATCTATATGCTGATGATACACAGATATACCATTCGTTTGATGCCAAAAATACTGGAGAGGCTATTAGAAAAGTAAATATTGATCTTCAAAATATATACCATTGGTCTCAAAACAACGCCTTAGTTCTGAATCCTAATAAATCTCAAGTGGTAGTTATGGGAACCAAGCTGCAAATTGAAAAAGTCATTGACAGTAACGAACATGTATCAATTAATGGCGTGGCCCTTGCTAGGGTTGATTCGGCTCGATACCTGGGACTGCTTTTGGATGGGCAACAAAAATACGAAGACCACGTAAACGGACAAATAAGGAATGCTTTCTTTAAACTTAAAACCCTATACAATATCAGGCCATATTTAAGGGAAGAAATCCGTCTACTACTGATCGACGCACTCGTTCTATCTCCTTTTAACTACTGTAGCCCTGTGATCGGTCCAAAATTGAGCGCCAGCCTGGAAAGAGATATACAACGTGTGCAGAATGCCTGCGCTCGGTTTTGCTGGGATATTCCGAGAAGAGAATACATAACTCCATACCTCAATAGAAAGGGTATTCTGAATATGAAGGCTCGTAGGGAGCTCCAGTATGCTTGTACAGTCCACAGGGTGATTTGGAGCAAAAACCCGGATAACCTCTTCGAAAAACTAAACTGGGTAAAAAGCCACACCCAGAGAAGTCTTCGATCTGCGAGACAAGACATGTTGATAATACCGAAACATTATTCCACACGCTATAAAGGGTCTTTCAAATTCTATGCAGCAAGCATTTGGAATGACCTGCCTCCTCCGCTGAAATCCAGGATGAGTATGCAGTGCTTCAAGGGTAAATACAAAGCTGCGTTGCTAAAAAAACAGCTTGCTACGGAAGATCTTACTCGTGGCTGTTGGAAGTTACTGGCTCTGAAAGACTTCTTTTAAATGTGGACAAACAATACATTTATACAATACATATATACATATATTCACATGTACACACATATTACATGGAGTGTACTGACTTCTCGCGCTTTTTCATTTTTCGTTTTATGAAAACACTTGCATCACTTATTTACCTAATGTTGTAACCTTGATAGTGAGGAACCAAGGCAAGTTTAGTATATATTTTTGTTTTTATATATGTAGCCTTTAACTATTACTATCGTGTACAATTAGCTCTTGAAAGTTACTAAGCCCCCATTACTGATCTTCTCGTTTACCACCTGGAGAGAAATGGGAGTGACTGAAAATCAGCGCTGGCTAGGCCGGTAGGGTCTACCCAGCATACGCTGAGTCACTTCCATTTGCCTCATACTAGCTATAATTAAGTATGTATATGTACCTCTCATTGTAAAGGCAATAAAAAAAATTTTCAATTTCAATTTCAATTCAATTTCAATTTCAATAATAAAGGTAGGTATACATGTGACGCCCTGCAAGGGCTTGACAACAATGAGCGCTTGTCACTTAGAATTACTATTATGTTAAACTTAAATTAAACCATCAAATTATAAATTTATTTATCTGTATTGTCGTCAAAGAATTCTTTTAAATTGTAATAAGAGTAATTCTTAATCAACATTAATAATTAATTAATCTACACAGACATAGTTTAAAACGTAAAATAGGACTTAGAGATATTTTTAAAATAATATTTTACCGCCAAAATCGGGAGCAAAACCGGTGTTCTCCGCGCGTCCGCACGACCTCGCGCTCAGTTCAACCACTAATATCTTTATTGTTTGTTGTGTTATGTACACATACTATATATCAAAAAATATGTAAAAAGGCCAAGATTGATCATTCAAAAAACAGTATTGATATCGTTTAAACAGAAAGAGTTAGAAAATATTTTGTCTCGCGATATAAAAAGGATCATAGCTTCAAAGAGCCTCAACTTTTAGACACGCTTAATGGCCCTTGGGAAACTTTAGTTTCATTACAGCATCATTGGAGGACAAATGCCTTTCTTATCGCTATGATATAGAAAATACAGGCACACAAATTTATCAACTTTTTTCTGGCAACCTTTTGAAGAAACCCTTCATGGTTAAATTTTAAAGACGATAGAATGATTTAGATGCAAGTGTTAAATATTTTGTATTAAACCCCTTTTCAATTTCGTCGTCCGCTTTTTAGTTTTTATATTTGTCAAAAAGCCACTTGTAAACTTTTGAAAATGTAAAATTTTCGTAACTTTCGTGGCATGGTTTTCGTGGACATTTGACCACGAAGGTTATCTTTCACTCCACGTAAGGTTACAAAGGTCTATTTACGCAATCTTAATTTACTTCTTTTTCAGTCTCTAGATGTTTTTAAAAAACCATGTTAACGTTTTCTCCCAAAATTATTTACAAACGATATTTTGAGTAGGTATAAGCATGACTTTTTCTTGTATTCATCTATTTTAGTCAAATATGGTTGATATGCCTAATTGATTGAACTCTGATGTTCTACCAACAAAATAAATGGTTGACTTATGAATTTATCGATGTCAATAAGGAAAGTTCTCCATAGAATTCATATACGAATAACTTGATAAAACACTGCCCTTGATTAAATGTAATGCACATGTGGAATAAAAAGATTTGGCATAAACACACTCAGTTGGCGCAAAGAAGATGGAGGGTATTGGCAGTTGGCACAATGCATGTCTTCAAACAAGTGAGCCTTAAAATTAACTTGGGCCAGACGAATTTTAGTTGAATTCCCGTATCCAAGTGGCACCCACTCTTGTATCTATTGGAAACGGAAACTGTGATCTACAGTTTTAGACAACAGTACAGTAGTAACAGTACGTATTGGCAAAGGTGGGCAAAGTGATTTTTTTGGGCAGGTTCACCTTAGCTTGAGTCCGAAAAAATACGCGAGGGCATCATTTTGAACCAAATACTTCAGTGCTTGAAAACGAACGTTTACAACCAATCCGAAACATGGTCTCTTACCATGGGCGTTATAAAAAAGTTTAAGGGCACACAACGAGCTGTTTGGTGTTTCTCCATGAATTGAAGAGATACGAAAAAGAACTGAAGTAATAGACTTAGCCCTGTAGATCACTAAGCTCAAGTGATAGTGGGCAAGGCACAGTGCAGAAAGGTTCTTGATTGGATACCATTTGGTCAAGAGCGTAGCGTAGGGCGTCCACCAGCAAGATTGAAAGACGACCCTGCAAATAGTGACCGACCGAAGTTTTGGTTTCGGCCAGTTTCGAGAAAAAATTGTGTTTCGGCCAAAGTTTCGGTTTTGGCCAAAAACAGGCCGAAACTTTCATATACTTCAATAGTCACGGTCTGTTTTGATAAGTCCTAGCTTCGGAACGGAAGTTTCTTCCTGTGCATCGTTTTACCTTTCAAATGTTTGCGGCATTCACAAACGCACAGTTTTAGTAGAATTTATAGTTTAATTTACTAAATTATAAAAACACGTCAGAATAAACTTGTGCAATTGTTGTGATTTTGCAATTAAATAGTACTTCTATTCTACTAGCGACTATACAATGTCAATCTTTTTTTTAAAGGAAGCTTTTGCCTTTCAGGCATGTCAGCTCTATCGTAACTTAAAGCTATTATTAACAAAGTGCTTAAATCTAAAGATGCCGTTTTAAAGTGTTGTATTTCTATTTATAGCTATCTTATGATAAGGGCATAGCCAAAACACTTTAAACAATACCCACATCTAATCAATTAATTTGTTAGGACAGCAAGGGTTGCATATCATTAAAAACATTACATGTGTAACAAAAACATTACAGGTGTTTCTGTTTTTTTCGTGAGATATACAAACATACCAAATGGAGAGCGTCCAGACAGCTATAAATAAACCAGGATAGTCCTGTGCCAAATTCCCTTTTCTCTTGTTATAATTAAACTGTTTTACATATTTAAATTTTTGTAGTCGTCGGATTTTCATTTTAGTTATAGCATGGATAGTACATGGTTATAGCAACGTAGCCGCCCTTAAGCTATTTAGTGCAACTCCAACACTGCAGCTCCTGTGTAGTCAGGCTTAGCCTTTAAAAATATCCAGTAAAGGTGCTTATTTGCCACGCCGTCCCAAAAAAAACTACTCTTCTTCGATCCCACAACGAATTAAATCACATAAAAATCATTAATATTTTTTGCAAATCTTTGCAAACCGCGACTATTGTGCGTAACAAGAATATTTCACTTGCACGTAAATGATCAATGTTATGCTTTAAAATATTGTTTTAAGTGAAAACGTGATAAAAAAATGCCATCTAAAAATGAACTATAACTAATACTATACTTTGTTACGGAAAGCGCATCTACAGGTTCTTTGACACAAAAATTTGCGCTCGTTTTGATCGTGACTTTTGTACTTAGGTTGTATTGTAATGAAGGCAGTTTTGACAATATCATTGTACATCAATGTCAGAACTTCATCATTGTCATTTGAAAGACATGCTCTGCTCTGTTGCTCTGTTTGCGGTCACGATTCTTCGATTTTCCAAAAATGTTTGCGCTAGCTCTGATCGCACTTGCTTGCCCGTGAGTTTCGGTTTCGATTTCGGCCAAAACTGACACCGACGCCGAACCTTCGGTTTCAGTTTCGGCTGAAAATCGTGTTTCGGTCGGACACTACCTGCAAAGGTCGCATGATCGCACTGGATACAAGGCGCTTGTAACTGGTCACGTTGGAAGTCTTTGGGGTAGGCCTATGTTTATCAGTGGACGTCCTGCGTCTGACTATGTTGTTGATATGCAAATGTGCATTTAGTACATAAGCTAACAAAAATAAACCTTATTTTTGTGATCTGCTAACAAACCCTTTGATTTTATTTCGTCGTCAAACCGAAACCGTTTGCTATATATAAGGTTAAGAGATTTATTTATTAATGCTTTTCATGCTCTTTACTAGAAAAAAACTGTTATTGTTTGTAAAAGCAGATATTTTTTTAGTTATGAAGGTTTTATTTGAAATATTTTTATGTCATAAAATGGAACTTCGCTGTGAAAAATGCGTTTCGTAACTTTCGTGGAGTCATAAATAACTTTCGTGGGTACCGAAATTTCAAAATTAAATATCGGAGTGAATAATAAACCGATTTTTTTGATTCCAACAGAATTCAATATAATTTAACACCTTCTTTAGTGTAGTATTTTTTTCTTTTCAAAAAAACTTAAACTAAAAATCGCCACGAAGGTGACGTGGAGAATGCTTTCCGGAGAATCACTCGTAACATTTATCTATTAGCATTTTCTTTAGTTTATTGTTAAATAGCGTAGGCGTTTCTGAGTTTTTAATCACATTAGGCAAGTGATTATAGATTTTAATTAACATACTGTTAGGCCCAGATAAATTTCTCCTAGAAATATGCGTCGAAATATGCCAAAAAAAATTTGACGACCGTCTTGGTGTAGTCGTTCGCGCACCGGACTTCAAAACCAGGCGGTTGTGGGTTCGAATCCCGCAAGGAGCAAATGTTTGTGTGATGAGCACGAGCATTTGTACCTAAGTCATGGATGTTTATATGTATTTAAGTATTTCTATCCTAGTCACCATAGCACAAGCTCACGCTTAGTTTGGGGCTAGGTAATTGGTGTGTTTGTTGAAATAATGTATTATTTATTTATTATTACTCGAAGATAGAAATCGGATGGGTCACATAATCGATTTTGTATTTTAGTATGAAAAGTCAATTTTTTTCGACCTATGTTTCTAAGAGAAAGTTGTTTAGTTACTGATTCTGAGTAGCTCGCGAGCTAAGTGATCCCTTCACTACTAATGGATTTTTTGTAACCCCTTATACAGGGTGTTAGTGTAAGGAGTCTTATTGCCCTTAAAGGGGCTAAATATGACCATCAATATCTACAACTTTTACTATAGGACCATAGTCAAAATCTTTAAAAAAAACTGATGCTCCATACAAATAATTTTGCTACCTCGGTGACAATGTATGAAGAGCTGAATTTTTTTCTCACAATTTCAGTGTTAACTTCATAGTAAAAGTTGTAGGCAATGATGGCCATATTCACCCTCGTAAAGGATAAGACTGTTCACACTAACACCCTTTATAAGTAAGCTTAAGGTCACGCAGCGAGCTATGAAGAGGGCTGTGCACGGTGATCTTTTTAGTTGAGGGATCGAAGCAAAAATGAGGAGATACGTAGAAGAACTAAGGTAACGGACATAACCCTGCGGATCACTAAGCGCAAGTAGCAGTAGGCAGGGCATATTGCGCAAAGAACTGGTGGCCGTTGGGGCAGAAACGTTCTTGATTGATAAACATTTAATCAAAAGAGTAATTATATTATTGCACTTGAAAAAATGACCGTCAGAGGCGGGAATCGAACCCGCGTTCCTCGCATGCCGGGCGATTGCCTAACCTTATGCCGCGTTGCGGCATTACAGCGTTAAGAAGCATTTGATAATTTCGTCAGTCTCTGCCAACGCCAGGGTGGCCGAGAGGTTAGGCAATCGCCCGGCATGCGAGGAACGCGGGTTCGATTCCCGCCTCTGGCGGTCATTTTTTTAAGTGCAATAATATATTTAGATTGCAAAGTGAATGCTTATCACTAAAAAAACAATAATTTATAATAATCTCTCTTTTGCCCTGACTTCGGCCGACTGTGCCATTACCGGTCTAAACCGCCCTTATCTTATCTTATCTTATCTTTATAGGGACCATGGGCATCAACCCACGGAGCACCTCGACCCACTAGGATCTTTTGTGACTCCCCATACCTTTACTCTTCAGTGTTCCTTAAAGACTTCCTTTATAAATTTTACTATGTCTTTAGGTCTGAAGAGCCTATAGTCTTCCGAGTCTGGGTAAGCCAATCCAAGAAGACCCATTCGGGTTCTAGCCAGTGCATCGCATTCACACATCAAGTGCTTCATGTCTTCTGGCTCTTCCCCACAGGCTCTGCAGCTGCCGTCCTGAGTTAGCCCCATTCTGAGAAGCATTTTATTTGTGGCGTAGTGACCGGTTAATGCCCCCAGCAGAGGTTTCGAGTGTTGGCGGCTGTTAAGCATTAGGTATTTGTACCATTTTCTAGCATTCAGATCAAGAAAGGCTTTAGAGTGATTCAGGGCATTTATTCTGGACCATTCCTGGGCATGTTTGGCCTTTATGTGGTTCTTGAATGCCGTGTTAATTGTTTCATTCGACAATCCTATAAAAGGCTCAGGGCCAATTAGTCTAGCCGATAAGCCCCATCTCGCTAATTCATCTGCTTTCTCGTTACCCTCGTAACCTGTGTGACCCGGTATTCATATTAAACGTAGTTTATTATGTTTGCCGAGTCTGTTAAGTACTTCAATGGCATTTATGACTAATTTTGAGTTCACTTTTGCCCTTGACAGTGCCTTTAACGCAGCTTGACTGTCACTGAGAATATAGATAGTGCGGTTTTTCACACCTTGATCTAGATTCCTCAATGCACATGAGAGTATAGCATAGGTTTCCGCTTGGAAAACTGTTGCCATTACACCCATGCATTGACTTTCTTGGAAGTCTTTCAGGTAAACTCCCGCACCTGTACCGCTATCCATTTTGGATCCATCCGTATAGCAGATTATGCTATCCGGTTTCGGCTTGGGTGGGCGTTGTTTCCAGTCATCCCTTGTGGCGAGGTGAACTTTGTATAGTCTTTGGAAGTAAAATTTTGGACTTGTTCGATCACAGTCCATTTGAAGGATCCGGTTCAAATCCGAATTTCCTTCCCATAGAGTGTGATTCGTTTGAGGTTTGGATGCATCCCAAAGCTGGGAGACCTTAAGTCTTTGCAGTGCCTGCCTTGCCTCAGTCTCTATCACAATATGCAGCGGAGGAAGTTCTAGTGCTACTTCCATTGCTGCCGTTGGAGTGCTTCTGAAGGCCCCCGTTATCGCTAGACAAGCAGTTCTTTGTAATTTTTCCAAAGCCTTTCTGCATGTTACTAGCCTTGTCCTTGTCCACCAGACAATGCTGCCATATGTAATTATAGGTCGCACCATCATTGTGTATATCCATCTTATAATCCTTGGGTTTAATCCCCATGTTTTACCATAGGCCGCTCGACACATTCCAAAAACTCTTGTTGCTTTAGAAATTGTTATGTCAGTGTGCTTGCTCCAATTGAGTTCCTTATCTAGTGTTAATCCTAGATACTTAACCTCTTTGGACCATTGTAGCTGGGTTTCATATAATGTTATCGTCCCAAGCCCTTGGAGATTTCTCATTCTTGTAAACGGAACCACTGTTGTTTTGCTGGGATTGACCATCAGATGATTGCTTTCGCACCAGTTCTGAAGGATGTTCAGCGCTCTTTGCATTAGTTCCGATACCGTCCTCGGAAATTTTCCGTTGACCATTATTACAAGGTCATCTGCGTAACCTACTGTGTAGTAAGGTCCTTCATTTAGTCTGGCCAGTAGCGAGTCTACAACTAAGCTCCACAAAAGAGGCGATAAGACTCCGCCTTGGGGGCATCCTCTAGTGGTTTTCAAAGTAAGATGTTCTCTTACTAGCTCAGAGTGTATTATTCTTCCTTTGAGCATGCAATCTATCCATCTGCAGATAGTTTTAGATATGCCGTGCTCATTCGCGGATGCTCTTATGGATTCGAATGTTGTGCGGTCGAAGGCACCTTCTATGTCCACAAAAGCCCCTAGGCACAGTTCCTTATGTTCTAGAGCGTACTCTGCTCTTTTTGTAACATAGTGAAGTGCGGTCTCCGTTGATTTGCCGGACTGATAAGCGCATTGTAGACCGTGTAGAGGAAATTTTTTCAATGCACCTTCCCTGATATGCCTATCAACCATTTTTTCCAACGTTTTTAGTAGGAATGATTGTAAGCTAATCGGTCTGAACGCTTTTGGTTCCTCATAATCTGCTTTACCTGGTTTAGGAATAAAGATTACTTTAACTTGTCTCCACCTTTTTGGTATATATCCTTATGCTATGCAAGCTCTATAAAGTCTACATAGGTATGGATTCAGGATCGAGACACCTTGTTGTAGTACAATGGGGTAAATGCCGTCTGGACCAGGCGCTTTAAATGGCTGAAAGGATTTAAGCGCCCAGCTCACTTTGGCAGCATCTACTACCTTCTTTGCCACTAGCCAGTCGCTTTGCGTGGTCCTTCTCGCTTGGTCTTCCTGGCTAATGGCATCTTCGTTTTCACCTATAGTCTTGGCGCCGGGAAAGTGGGTTGTAATCATTACTTTCAGCGTTTCGGCTCCGACCTTTGTGCGTTCTCCATTCTCATTTCTTACTGTTGACAGTGGAGCTGATTTTGTGGTGGAGATCGCTTTTGTCAGTCTCATTCCTTCTGGTACTGAGCTGATCTTCTCGCAGTGGGCTCTCAGGGCAGAACGTTTTGCCTTTCGAACCGCAGTGCTGTATCGCGTTATTGCCTTTTTGTATTCACTGAAGTTATTCGTAGCTTTAGCTACATTGAATGCCCTCCTTGTCTCTTTTCTGATTTGAGCTACCTCTTGGGTCCACCATGGTAGTCTCCTTGCAATTGCTTTGTTTTCCGGGCAGTTGCCTTTCCATGTAACTTCTAGCGCATTATTAATTCTGTCTGCCTCGAATTCTATACCCAGTATAGAGTTCAGCTCAACTCTTTGTTGATTAAGTTCAACTTTAAGTTCAGTCTTGAAGTTATCCCATCTTGTATTCCTGGGATTCCTTCTGCGTACAGTTTCGATAGGCGTATCCAAACTGTACCCAAAGCATATGTAGTTGTGGTCCGAAAGCGAGACCTCGTCTGACACATGCCAGCTAATAATGTTCTTGGCAGCTTTGTTGTTCGCTACGGTTATGTCGATCACCTCCGCCCTACGAGCATTGAAGAATGTCGCCTTATTTCCTGAATTTAATAATTGAAGTGGAGAGCTTACCACATAGTGCCATAACTTCTCTCCTCTATCGTTGATGTCCGAGCTTCCCCAGACCACGTGGTGTGCATTCGCATCACATCCGATGACCAGGTTGTCATCTTCTCGACTGCAGGAGTCCACCAGATCCCGTAAAAGTGGTGTAACTGGATCTTTATCTTCATAGGGGAGATAAGCTGACGAGAATATTACTGCCCGCTTTCCTCCCGCCCCCGTATGGACCCTGACCGTAGTCAGGTCCCTGGAACAGAAAGCAAAGAGAGGAACTGCGTTGAGGTCATTTTTGACATAGACACAGCTCCTCACATCATTAGTAGAGCAGTTGTAGTAAATTTTTCCTGCTTGGCTACCTAGACCCTTAACTTGCCCCTTATATAGATAAGGTTCTTGAATGAGGGCAATATCGTATTTATTACATTGAAGCTCTCGTGCCAGAAGGGCAGTCGCAGCTCGACAGTAATGTAGATTTATCTGCACACACCTTAAATTCGCCATTTCTGCTAGCAGTCTGATAGGAGGACCTCTTCGTCCTCCTGTGCCATCGGCGACGAATGACCCAGGTAGAGCGAGTCCATGGCACCAAGCACCTCCTCTGACCTTGGGGACCCCTCACTTGGTCGCCCCAGAGGCAAGCACTCAGCGCCACATTCCCGCGCCAACCCTGATGGGCCCGGAACTGCAAGGTCCTGGGTGCCAGCGTCAGGCTCCTTATTTGCAGCCTGTACCTCGCTGTTCTTTGCATCGACCTGAGCAGCCGCAGGCCTCACTGTCTCTTCCAGAAGCTTGAAGGTGCTCAGGTCGATGCCAGTACTCAGGCAGTAGCCTCTTGCCCCTATGTATTTCGCAGAGGCTCCATCCATCAGTACGATCCGACGAGTGGTGCGACCCTCCTCCTTCGTGTCCACCACCCGCCAGTTCGCAGTCTTTACTTCCGGATGTATCCTCTGCACAATACCCAGAAGACTCGAGACGTCTGCCTTCGTCGTCTTGGTCTTCCAGGCCATCTTAATGGGCTTAGGAAGGTCCCTGGCTATGACCACTTTTAGCTTGACTCCCTTAATGGTCTCGCCATTAAAGGATTCAAGCCATTTCGCGGAGTGGTCTCCATTGCATGAAACGGGGATCACCCCATTAGAAGTGAACCCCATGTGTACTTGAGGAAGGGGATCCGGTGTCGATTCCAGCCTGTCGAGAATGGCAAGCTGGATGTCATCGAATATCTCTTCCTCAAGCATTGTCGCGGGATAGTTGTCAGGGATGATCGCCATTTTGATAGTCCCCAGTGCCTCTGCGTAAGAACTCGATGTCTTAACGCGTTTGGCACTGGTTTCCACAGGGCCCTCATCACTGACCTCTCTCACTCGCTTTGAACGATCGCCCCAGGCGGCATCCTCAGCCTGCTGCCTTTGCAGAATAGCCTGAGCATGCCGCCTCTGGGCTCCCGTCCTACCGCGTTTCTTGTCGTTCGGCCCATCCCTGGACAGATCCTGTCCCGGAATCGGCCGAGCGGGCGCCGATG
Organism: Pyrausta nigrata; assembly: GCA_949316185.1. NCBI lineage: Eukaryota > Metazoa > Arthropoda > Insecta > Lepidoptera > Crambidae > Pyrausta > Pyrausta nigrata. The sequence goes on along the minus strand of OX438957.1, from coordinate 15,125,080 downwards.
AAGTGTCAGGTAGCGGGGCCCCACCCCTGGAGTTACCGGCACCTTCGCGTGGCAGGCCGACGCCCCTTTGGTCACCGTCCCGACCGCGTGACGGTCCTAAGTCCCCTTCACGCGGCGGTTCCCGTACCGTCCGGCTGACGTGGTCCCCTCCACTTGTCGGTCCGGGTCTCCGTTGTGGTGGTGCTGTGTGCTGACCCTTTCCTTTGGCCTTGGCGGAGCCCCCACCTGGCGGTCTGTCAGTCTTCTGACTGGCAGAGCCTCCAGGTTTCGTCTCACACCCCTACCTCTGGAGTTGCTGTCCTGGCACTCTACCACCTCTACTTGCACCAGAACCGCCTCGTTTCGCAACTGTACGCCATCCTCCACGCGCCAGTTCAGAGTCCGATAAGGATTCCTCCCTGTCACGGTTGGTGCGTGTACCTGCCGTCTCGGTGGTCCTGCTTGGAGCATAACCAACCCGTGATGTCTCTGCTGAGACCTCCAGCTCCCCCGTAGGATTGCCGGTGCCGCCACCTGCGGCCGCATGGGTAAGCAATTTTGGGCCCCCCCCAGAATACGTGGGGCAGCCCGAGCTTTGCTCGGGGAGGGATTCTCCAGCACCGCTGGTACCCTCCTGGGGTAAATTCTTTTTCAAATTTGCCTCCATATTTGTTGTTGGGATTAAGAAAAGTTACGCGTAGCCCCTTCCCACAGAGCTACTGCCACACTTTTAGGGGCGATTTCCCGCGCTCATGGCCTGTGGTGGCCTGTATTATGGTTATACCGCCATTGTTCGGTTGGGTCCTTTTAGTGTCCACTCAAGGCCGCCCACGCCTCATCGGTTGCTTGCCGGAAATGGTTATACCGCCATTGATTCGGTAGCATGGGACTTTTAGTAAGGCAGCGGTCCCTTGAGAAAAATTTTTGCTACCAGCGTCCGTCCATCATCAGGTTAAAGCGCCTTTTGTAGGGTTATGCCACGCCACTGGCTCCCCAGCACTTTTCAGGACAGACTGCCTGATTACTGCACCCGGTGGCAACAGGCCCTGCCCCCTGAGAATGGACTCTCAGAGTAAGACCCAAGTGCAAGAGATCACTCTACAGTCCACCATCATATTTTAGATGATGGACACGCAGGGACATGACCTCATCATCCCGGCGATAGTTCGTCTGAAGGTTTCTGTTACGTCTATTTCTGAGGGAATTAGACCAATAGCAGAGTGGCAACCGCGTGCAGGAGAAGTCTTCAGGCTTGCCTTGAGGATCATCACGACTGTAGCGCTCTCCCTCAAAGCCATTCGCCACCTTACTCGCCAAGAGACGAGTAAGGTAGGCCAGTACCTATACTATACAAGCAGCAAAGCAGAAGCAGAGTGCAAGCTAGGCATCGCAACTATTAAAGCATAAACCGCCCTTAATGGGGAGTGGTTTTTCGCCGCATGGAAAAGAATAATAAATAATCAGCAAATATCAAGATTCAATACTATGGTATTAGCTTTAACTCACCCATTTCCCTCGATACCTTTTCCATCAGCATTAGCCGTACCTTATCCACTTGCTTCGGCAGCAAACTTGCTGTCAGCAAATACAGGAATTGGATATTATAGTGTGAATGCAACAGTACTATCTAAATATTGGACCTTTGGAAGGCAAACATGGTGCCGATATTATTATTATTAAACCACATTTAAATTCCTCAGCTATCTGACTCTGCGAACTACTTGCCACCGTAGGACAGACTTTCACTTTTTATTTTTTCCTCTCACTTTCGTACTTTTGACTTTAACGATTTAAAAAATGAATGTCGAATTGGTTTAACCGTTTTCAAAATGTTATATAAATACATACGTATATCCCTCAACTATATCAGAGTTTCAACAGCGAATTTCTTTTAAAGTACTAACACGAAATGCTTAATATTAACAAAAATAAATCTTTTATTCCAGATGAAAAACACACGAGAGATATTGAAAGGTTCATCCGCTACATCGAGGCTCGGCCCATGAAGACAGTTATCTTCAAGATCATCTCTTTGGATTGGAAGCTGCCCGTATCGGTGCTGAACATATGTGTCACGTATCTTATTGTCATGCTACAGTTTACACATAAGTATTAAATTAAGGTAGTCATTTGCTAACTCTATCGGTTTTACACGTAATTATTTTTGTCATGGACAAATCACTGTATGTTTGATTTTTAGATTACTTACCCACTTAGATTCCTAATCTAAGTAGGTACCTGCGCACCTGGTTGAGCTGCGATTGGCTTATATAGCCTAATTATTTATGTACATTTTGATCTGCAAAAATATTTTGTTTTTATGTAATATTCTTGACGGAAAGTATCAATACATGAATAAAATATGTTTTATCTTCTCCTAAAACTCGTCTTACTAATGCCTCAGAAAATAAGTCATTAAAATGTAAATATTTTGTTTAAACTATTTTAATACAATTTAGTGGCAATTGTAATCAATAACAGACCATGAATACGATTTATTATTACACTATCATTTTATTTAGACATTATATGTCTAAAACACTTTATTTGTACATCAATTGCCATCATAATTCGTTGATAGAAGGCAAGTAAATTAATATTATTATATATCATTACCTTAGCTAATTCTGTTAGTTGATGGATCACCAAAGAAATTGCGGGCAGGTACGTTATTTCACTTTCAACTTCCATACAGAACGCTCGTAACGATCATATAGGGACAACTTTGACTTTTACCTATACATATAAAAGAGAATTGCTAAATGTGCTAGGTTCAAAACTTGAGAACGGTTGGTCCAATTTGGCATTTGTTTTTTCACAATATTCGTTGAAGTTCAAGAAAAGTTTAAAATTAAATATTCTTTGAACAAGTTTTTCGGAAATGGCTACAAGAATACGTTTCAAAAAATCATTTATTAATTATAAATATGTCAAAATATTATTACTATTATGTCACATACTTCTTGCATTAGATTTCGGATACATGAAACGACCAACAGCTAAACTAAAAAGAGTTATTAAATTTTTCACTTTGCTGTATAGTATTTTTTTATCGTTGATAATTGGTTACTTCTATTACCTGATTGTTGATGATGGTGTGTTATTGGCATACCTACTTGTGATCACCCTTCATTCTGGTTTAAACGCACTGAGTTTGGTGTTATATGGATTCAGTGGATCGTTTTATAAACTCCAAAAGTCACTAATGTCTATTGATTCGAAGTTGTATGTGAACAGTGAGTCCCATGGCATTGATAAGTTTTTGATTATATTCTTCATCATTTGTCTTTTGTTTAGGTTTATTATCAATTATGTGTTTTGTATGAAGTATAATAATGAATGTATCAACTCTGAATGGGGTGATTGGGGTTTGTTGATATACATATTACAGCAATTGGTATTCGATATCGTTATAATTGTTTTCACATTTATGTTTTACTGTGTGTATTGTCGTTTAAAAGTGTTAAATGATTTAGTAAAGAATAGCGGAAAGCAAGTTATCCAGTACTTGTTGATTTACAAAAACATAGTCAATGTTTTGTACAGATCTAAGAGGCCTTTTGATGTTCTGGTAAGTAAATAAACTATTAGTATGTATTGATTATTTCAAGTTTTCTTAGTTGTTTATTGATATCTAACATTGGTTTCAGTATTCATTCGCTTTGATATTCAAAATGCCTGAACTTGTGGTCACGGCATACGTAAGTCTGCTGAAAATAAAAATAAATTATGAACACGTAAGTACAATAATTATTGTTCATCAGTAATACGATATCGCCCGTAGACTAAATGCCTATTCTTAAACGAAGTTCGCTACGCTAACAATATGTATAAAACTGACATTAGCCATCAACCTTCATATAGCAAACTTCGCTATCGCCAACAAAATATGAACGCGAAATTCACATAATGTTTCAATGGTTTATTGCAGTTTCATACATTTTGTAGCGATAACTTCGCTTAAAAATAAATTACCATTTGGCTACGGGCTGAATTGGGCCGAACCGTCGATTTCACCATGTACTTGTAGCTTGACTCTTAATCGTGGCGTGGGCCAGGCCTAGCTACATGTAGTACTATATTCCCAGGACGAGGCCCACAACCACTTCCTCCGCAACTTATACACGATCGTCACGTTCGTGCTGCTGGCGCTCCCTGCGGTCACCGCTGGATTGGTGACCGCAGCGGCCACGGAGCTCAGGCTCATCATCTACGATAGATTGCTTCTGGAGAGAGGTCAGTATATGGCAGTGGCGTGCTTTCTATAAAGGCAGTTAAGCAGTGCCTACCTCACCAAAATGTGCAAATTGCCATTGAAATAATTGTGGAAAACTTTTCGTCAACAACTTAAATGTAATTTTAGCTAAGCCGCTCAAGTTACACTATTGTATGAGCAGTAGACATTCTCGTGGCTGCCCATCAAATTCACACACACTGGCGCTATTTCTGCCCATACCGACAGAGCCCAATATTCAGATATAAAACCAAGCAAAAAAAATTACACACTTTTCATAAAGGTAAAGCTAAAACGTGTCATTTTCCGGGCGCGTCGAAATCATCTTCTACCCGCATTTCACAAACATAAATCACTGGTATATTTATTCTGGTAAACGACACTTATACAGAGCAGACGACATTATTTATATGACACTTATACTGAATTTAATTGTAGAAGTTGCAAAACTACAATTAAATATTTATAAAGAAATTGGTAACACTTTTACTTAAAATTTTTTTTGGCATATAGTAAAGCATTATCTAACTAATCTGTACTAAAGGATTGACTGCCTCGTTTTTCTGTCTTGAAATTACTCAGACACAGCTCCCGAGTCAGGAAGTTGGTGGTGTTAACACTCCTGTGCCTCGGAAAGCACGTTAAGCTATGTTGAGATAGGCCGCCGTAGTCGAAATCGGCGAGGAGGACATTATTATTATTACTAAGGGATTATCCCTCATTATCGGGATAACCTGTAATATCGGGATTAATTGCCCTAATATATTTTTCAGATGAGAACTACGTGGCGGATTTGGAGCTGCTCCTCAGTTATGTGGAGGTCCGTCCGATGCAGTTCACAGTGTTCGAGATAGTGCCCCTAGACTGGTCGCTGCCAGTGCTCATTGTGGATGTCTGCATCTCCTACCAGATCATCGTGGTGCAGATCACTAACTTGTACTGAACATTTCAGTAGTGTTTTTGTGGGAGATAAATAAAATTTAATTTTGACGTTTTACGTTGTTTTGCTTGTTGACCTGCTAGCGACTCGGCATGCACCTACTAACACGGCAGTCATAGTTTCGTAATCACTCCAAATTATAACACCAGTTTTTGGACCGGTTAAAAGCTGTACACGTGATTCACTGTGAGCCCATGGTGGCAAGCTTAAGTTCGCTCGCCATAAAGACAATGAAGAAGAAGAGATATGAGAGAGTACTTTCTACAGATAATAAAACAATATGATTCAAGTTAAATAATACCCTTTATTTTGCACTACATAATATTGGAAAATAATTTGAAAGTTATCTTAGAATCATCTAATATAGCTTAGTAATCTGAACGATAATAATCTGGTAGCTTATGCAGAGATTAAGGATGATAACTGGCAAGTTCGAATTGAGGGGAATGATTTCGAACACAGTAAATTGTAATAAATTACCGTCGATATAGTTGAGAAACCTCTGTAACAACACTGCCTGTTCTTCGTCTGAAAATTCACAAATATTTTTTTTATATAAAACTGGAATATAAAGTTTATTTAATGAACACAGTGATCCTAATCAGAAAAACACATAAATTTTAAATATTAACTAAATTTTCTACATCTGATTTTACTACATCTACATCAGTGTAAGCTAGGCTTTAGGTAAAAGTATTCGAGAGTACATAAAACTTGTTAATTGTAAAACTGTACATACCTCAGTGTATAAAAAAATGTTATACCTCTAGTTAGAAGCAAATTGTCGTGTATCAACAACTTTAACTCCCAAGCCGCAGACGCCACCATGTTAGCTGCAAGCGCAGGACTACATAAAAGCATGAAGTTCTGTATTGTATACAAGTTCCGGGATACTACGTTATTAACGTGCTCCTTAAAAATACCAAAACGAGAAAGATTAATGGGCTACAGTTGATACAACACACAGTCCTGAAAAATGAATTTGTGAAAGATCTCACCACATTGAGAAGGAAATTCAGTTTCGTCAAAAAAGTGTAGAACTGTACGATCATATCCGGAATATATATAGTCAGCGCTATGACATACTGAAAAATAACAATACTTTATTTTCCACCATACGAAACAAATAAATTGAAAACGTTCAAATTTTAATGCTTACCAAGCAATCGAAATACTTTTTAGCTACATCAATGGCCTTAACAATATCACTGTAAATATCCAAACAGTGCGCAATATCTTTTCCATTACTTTTGACAATACTGTTCAAAGTTTTGATTCGGCAATATACAGAATAGAAGGTGAAACTCCCAATTATCATAACTATATCGAAGGAAAATAACTGTAAAGTATATAGGGCCGCACCGACATGTGGTAAGATGAGGCATTCAACATCGTTGTTGTTAATACAAAATATTAAACCGAGAAAAAATTTGTATAAAACACACCACACGCAGCTAAAAACTATCTTCAGATCAATATTATACGTATTACTGTCAATAGATAATTTGGAATCGATCAATGAGAGGGCTTTTTGTAAATTAAAAAATGAGCTTTTACTGAAATTTTTGAATAGCATAAGGGTTAGTGAATTTAGAAAGAATTGCGTCGTTCCTGTTAACGACCAAAATTTAATGAAAGTGTTGATAGCAAACTGTTCTGAATGGAAAAAGGCTGTAGTGTACACAGACACGCCAACAGAGTACAATAAAGTAAGCACTGATAGTAAGCGGTTAATTTTTTTGGATGGAAAACTAACATATCCAAAGTCTAATCCTATAGTTAAGTGCAAAATTATAAAACATATTTCAATGTATTTAGAATATTTTTTCAACATGTCTGCTAAGTGCTACGGTAACAGCGCTGTTAATGGTTTAGGAAATGGACAACCGAAGAAGAGTGACAGGTAAGAAGTAAGTTTTTGAGGCCAATATAGTGTGTTCGTATTGATCTAATCCATTAGCAAATGAATTAAAGACTAACTCAATTAAATTAGTGGATATGAGATAACGTCAAAGTCAAAACATCTACTTATAATGGTTTCTCGAACAAGATTATTTCTATTAGCTACATATCAGTATAATCTTAAAAGAGCTTTTTTAACTTTTAATACCCAAAAAGCATTTTTAAATTTTAATACCATGAGGCACGAAATCTGCAGTGTGTGAACATGCCTTAGACAAACCTAAACACTTTATTCGTTTTGATCAACCTAAAATACTTGCAAAAGAACGGCGTTTTATTCCTCGAATGCTACGTAAAGCCATTGAAAAAAAAATCAGAAGATGGTTGGAAAGTTCCACCTGCATGGGATCCTATTCTAGCAAAAACCAAGGCAACAACTCGCACTGCAAGATCTCAAGACACGGTTAGCTCTTTCTGCGTAAATAGGAACGTAAATTAATATTAATGAGTGACGGTAGTTTCATTTTTCAAAACTTTTTAATGACAAATAATACCTTAGTCTCCCGAACGTTGTAAAGTGTTCGAAACGTCAGGTTTTAAATAAAATGTAAATAAATCGCGAAGTAATCCGTAAAATTGTGTTTTAATGAGTTCAACAATATGCGTAAACGTAGGAAACAAATATAAAATTATTTTGCTTTAAGTCGTCCGTGCTCAGCCGAGGCAACAACATCTTCTGAGGATGCCGCGTGGAGTGGCGAAACGAGTCGAGGTTTTTTGCACGTTGGTGTTGGTAACTAACAACTGCATTAGCTGTAGTGCATGTCTCGCAGGGGTTTTGTCAAAGACGTGATATTATAATTTCACTAGTGAAATTATAATTACACTGATTATTGTCAATGACGACTGGTTCGTATAATTTAACGGGCTCTTTCAGTGATATTGTAATTTCACTGATATAATATAATAATAATGATAAATAATATTATAATGATAAGTGATATTATCACTATTGCAGCCCTAGATACTAGATAGTTTATTATGAGTTGAGTTTGTGGTGGGAGCCCCGCGTGTTCTGATTGGTCAATTGAGTTAATCAGTCGCAATACACATTTATAAACATTGGAGCGTGCCTTTTTAAATATCAGTTCATTACATATTTTTTGTGTTTTTATGAGGTATTAAGTTGATTATTCTAGTCAATATCTTCATAATGAGTGATCGTGAGCATTTGGAAGTGTTCAATACTTGTAGTTCAGTTGGTTAAGAAAATAGACCAATCAGCGATCGCTTTGATAATCTAATGGCTTTCTTAAACCAGTGTTATTGTTAAAATATCACTGCCTTACAATGTCACTGTATCAGTCTAGTAAAATTATAATGGCACTAAAACTAGCCAGTTAAATTGTAAGTAATGCAAACGATTGACAATAAATCAGTGTAATTATAATGTCACTAGTGAAATTATAATATCCCTGTGGCACATGCGTATTGAGGGAGGGCGGGCGGTGTGTTCTGCATTTTCCTGAACTAACACTCAACGCGGTTGCGGTTGGTGTGGTTTTGGTGCCTGCGCTTCCTTCTCTAGTGGTAATTAAAGCAAAATATTTATATTTTTTAATTAATATTTATCAGTCTAGTCATCAAAGGTCATGTCACAGTCACAGAATATATACCTGTAAGTCATGTAATGTTAATTGTGTCATGCAATAAAAAACTGTTTAGCACTACATAATTTATTGAAAAATAAGTCGAAACTTATCTTAGAATCATCTAATATAGCTTAGTAATCTGAACGATGATAATCTGGTAGCTTATGCAGAGATTGAGGATGATGACTGGCAGTTTCGAATTGAGGGGAATGATTTCGAACACAGTAAATTGTAATAAATGACCGTCGATATAGTTGAGAAACTTCTGTAACAACACTGCGCGCTCTTCGTCTGAAAATTCACATTTTTTTTTTGTAAAGCGGGATATATACATATATCATATAAGTTTATATACTTATATGATATATGTATAATAATGAACAGAGTGATCAGGAAAGCGCCTATAAGTATTATAACGCTTAAGTTTAGAACTTTAACTAAAATCCTTTATTTAACTACATTTACATCAATTTTGGCTACGCTTTGGGTAAAAGTATTCAAGAAAACATTGAACTTGTTGATTGCAAAACACTACATTCCTCAGTGAATAAAAAAAATGTCATACCTCTAGTTAGAAGCAAATTGTGATGTATCAACAACTTTAATTCCCAAGCCGCAGACGCCACCATATCAGCTGCAAGCGCAGGACTGCACAAAAGTATAAACTCCTGTATTGTATACAGGTTCCGGGCTATTACGTTGGGAACGTGCTCCTTTAAAATAACAAAACGAAAAAAAATTAAGGGCTTGTGGTGATATGACACACACTCCTAAAACGGCATTTGTAGAAGATCTCACCACATTGAGAAGGAAATTCACTTTCGTCAAAAATATGTAGAACTGTATAATCATATCCGGAACAAATATAGTCAGCGCTATGACATACTGAAAAATAACAATACCTTAATTTCCACCATACGAAACAAATAAATTGAAAACATTCAATTTCTTTCTTTATTTCTTGCTTACCAAGCAATCGAAATACTTTTTAGCTACATCAATGGCCTTAACAATATCACTGTAAATATCCAAACAGTGCGCAATATCTTTTCCATTGCTTTTGACAATACTGTTCAAAGTTTTGATCCGGCAGTATACAGAATAGAAGGTGAAACTCCCAATTATCATAACTATATCGAAAGATAATAGCTGTAAAGGATATAGGGCCTCACCGACAAGTGATATGGTGAAGCATTCATCTTTGTTGTTAATACAAAATACAAAAGTGAGAATAACTTTGTATAAAACACACCACACACAGCTAAAAACTATCTTCAGATCAATATTGTACGTATTACTGTCTATAGATAATTTAGAATCAATCAATAAAAGGGCTTTTTGTAAATAAAAAAATGAGCTTTTATTGAAACCTTTGAATAACATAAGGGTTAATGAATTTAGAAAGAATTGCGTCGTTCCTGTTAACGACCAAAATTTAGAGAAAGTGTCGTTACCAGACTGTTGGATTAATGCTATAGTGTATACAGGCAAACATACAGAGTACAATACTGTAAGCACTGTTAGTAAACGGTTCATTTTTTGAGTTGAAAAACTGATATATCCAAAGTCTAATCCTAAAAATAAGTGCATAATTATAAAACATATTTCGCTGTATTTGAAATATTTTTTTAACATGTCTGCTTACTGCTTCGTTAACGGTAGCGTTGTTAATGGTATCAAAAATTAACAAAGACTCGAGAAAGAGCGACAGGTAGGTTTAGTAAGTTCTTGAGGCCAATACAGTGTGTTCGTATTGATATAATCCATTAGCATATGAATTAAACACTTACTGAAATTAAATGATGGATAACGAGATAACGTCAAAGTCAAACAATATACTAATAATGGTTTTTCAAATAAGGAACAATTCTATTAATGATATTCATTATTTCATAACATACATACTAATATGATTTTTTTTTAAATCTTTTTTAACTTAATGTTATTGTATGACATTTTAAATCTGTATGTAGGTAGAGATCTCGCTAGCCAGACAAAGGTAGTTTACAATCATAGATAGATTCTAGCAAGACTTATAAAATTTAGGCATTAACTTAACAATGTATTATGAAAGTTATTTAATTCATTTTAGGTAATTTTAAAGTCTTTCAAAATAATCAAGCATAATAAAATGTGTAATTATAAATATTATTTATAATATGTAAATATAAATAAGTTTTTGTTTGAAGCAATTCACCGATTTTTTTTAAACTCCTATCCCAAAAACTCAGAAACCAGAAAGCGGCTCAATTCGAATGACTAGTAAAGCTGCGTAAATTGTACAATGATGATCTGATATGAGATGCACAGGTTCAGCATAAGAATGGGCAGCGACCAATCCAAAGGGAAAACCTTGAGGACCGCGAACCGCATCGGACGAGCGCTCACGTACTCCAGAAACATCTGCAGTTGGGCCTCGTGGTCCGTATCTAGAATATTAATATTAACATTAAGTAATATACTACTTCAACCAAATTAAATAATAAAAATAAAACTTGCGAAACCTGACACAGTGCCGATGGACCGGGCGCAATGAAGAGTGTTTTGGTAGATGTATCTTTGATGACGAAAAACTGACCGAATAACAACGAAAGTACTTGGATCTAGTACAGGTACCGAGATGTGAGAAGTGGCATCCACTGAAATCACCCCAATTGTTATATCGGCAAACGGGTTAATCTCAGCTTCTTTGGATGAAATTGGGTGTACACCTGGGTTGGGATTGCTTTGATTGGCGTTTTGCTTTTTAGACAAGATGCAGAAAGTGGTGGTGCTTAAATCTCGTACCGCACGAATCGTCCAATCTTTTTCCCTTGATAAGTTTGTAGAATCACTCTGGATCCTGGCCGCTTAAAAGATCACTGTGCACATACGAGCAGATCATCATCAATTATCATCCAGGCCCAGGGTCCGCTTTGTAGAATGACATTAAGGATGTGGCAGATCAGTACAGTGGAGCCACTGCCATCTGACCTCCGTGATCCTGTTAACAGGGGAACCTGACTAGTTTGGATCATGGTTACACATTCAGTCGCCAGAATGTGCAGGTTTCCTCACGATATTTTCCCTCACCAAAAGAGAGCACATAAATCAGAAGAAGTCAATGGTATATGGTGGCACGTGGGGTCGAACCGGTACCTACCTCCTGCATAAGAGGCAACCCGCTAGCCACTGCGCCATCGAAGCTGGGGCTAGCGTATATTCAGCAGTGTACGTCCTGCGGCTGATTGTGATAATGATTACATTCACTGACCTCTTTCACGAAGTATTCGTTCCATAAGTATGAGCTTTAGTTCATCCGCAGCGACTGTGACAAGTCCAGCTGATATGGCTGGAGAAACCAGCAAGAAGAAATTGTGAATTGTGTACATATTCCGCAAAATATAAATAATAGTGTTCCGCTCCTGAAAAACGGACAGATTTGGATTCTTCTTCAGTTATACCACAAAATGTAAGAATTAGCATTTCATTTGTAATTATTTTATAACCATACTATTTTATTTAATATTGCATATATCTTGTCATCCATCACACATTTCAATTCTTTACCTTTTCTTACTTAAATAGTTATTAGCGTGCTTTTATTAATAATACCCCCAAAATTGTACGACCATCTATACGTTTTGTAAATTACTGTGTTTGTACAATAACGAGTATCTTTAACAACATTACCCATATACAGAGAAGTACAAACCTTTCTTTCACGCGTTTTTAATTTCAGGAGACCTAAATATGTCGTGTAGACTTGATCCGGCGTTATGAATGCCAGTGCGAGAATATACTGAAACAAGCGAGAAAGCAATACGAAAAGTTTTTATGAGCTAGAGAAATGTCTATATTATATTTAATCTTAAAAGTCTAACAATATCTAAAACTTACTAAAATATCGAAGTATTTTTTCACCACTTGTAAACTATCAATTATATTTTTATAAATATCCAAGCTTTCCAACACAAGAGTAGAGTCACCATTATACACAAATCTATTTAAAACTATAAGCCGACGGTACACGGAGTAGAACACAAATGAGTACATAATAAGCATGATGTCGAATGACATTAACATTAGCAGAAACAACGACTCGGCCAAACCTGTTGATGAAATCAAACACTCATCCACGTTGCTATGACAAAAGATTGTGTTTAGAACTGCTTTGTATGTCTCAAATGATACACAGATAAGAATGATTTTAAGCTCCATATTATACGATCTGCTGTCGAAGAACATTTTTTTGTCAATGACTTGTAATGTTTTTAGGAAATTGCACAAAGATTTCTTACGTCCATTCAATAGCAGTGCCAAAGTATTTGCTAAATATTGAATGGATACGGCGACTGCTAGAAGCACGACCATTAGTCGCTTGAAAGGCGTCAACATATTCTTGATGACGTCTGACGAATCAAAAAAATACATTGAGATTGTAATTAAACACTGCGACAATGTCAAAAATTTCATAGTATATTCCGTCTTTTTGTTAGAAAATTTTACAAAACCGAAATCCATCGACAGAAATATATGCATAAATATAAACATAAGTTTTAGGCATTTCTGAATTTTTGAATCTTTCTGTAGGGACCGATTGTAATTATTCATATCTAGGAAGGCTTATCGAGTAATACGCTTTCAAATCAGCCTATAATCTAACGACATATTTCTAAAATAGTACTAAGTCGTAATCTTGAAAATGGACTTGCAATAGAATTAATTGATATGTAGTCCATTACTTAGAATGTATGCGGTTAATCTAATTTATTATCACTTACCATGAGAGTCGGTCTATTTCCTTTGGCTCCATACAACTTATTTATTGATATATTGACTACGTTGCTTTAGTGATCGGTAGGCTGGCTTCTATTTACGAGGTTCCCTGTTCGAATTCCTGGTCTAGTTTCTGGGTTTTTCTGTCTTGAATAAATTTAGAAACAGCTCCCGCGTTTGAAAGTTAGTGGTATTCCCGTGTCTCGTACCGTGTCCTCTCTCCGATCATGTCAGACTGCCGTCTCACCGAACTATGAGAGTGCACCTGTTTATTGCGCAAATACTTGTGCACTATAATATCTCTCACGCATTATGCTAATCTTGGTGGAAATTGACTTCCGTTTTGGTGAAATTCGTTTAAGAGGACAATATTATTTATCAAAACTGTATATCCAAAAGTGACACGGAAACAGACTCGTATATCGTTGCATTGTATTAGAATTTAAATATGTTTTTTAAATATTTTTAGATTTTTCAAATAGATTTGGCTTTTAATTCTAGAATCCGAAATAAAAGTAATAAATGAAATTGGATTGCATATGTTAATGGATTGCTCAGAATGAAAAGCTAGGCACTTACGATAACAAATGATTACAGAGACGCTTATTTTGTAGCTGTACTCAAAGTATGTAGCAGTATTTTACTGAAATGAGTTCTTTATCAAGCACAAGTGACATAAGAATGCGAAACAAAGTCAGCAAATCCATCATTATACTCTTTAAATTTTTGCACATATTCTTCTGTTTAGACTTCGGTTACGTTCGTTTTCGATCTAGAAATATTAATCGCCTAGTTTCTGTTCTGACATTGATTAATTCTTTATTCTTGTCATTACTTGGTCTGCTTCTGATTGACAACAGTTATTATGGCTTGCTGATTTCGTACGTCATATTTCGAGGAGCAACGCATTTTTTTATTAATACAGCGATTCTTATATTCAACCGCGAACGATCATTTTATAATTTGCAAGAAACTTTGAAGTCCATTGACACAAAATTGTGTTGTTTTGATATTCTTCAGCGCAAGATACATTTGTGGATCATCATAAGCTACATTTGGTGTATTTTGTATAAAATATGTCTTAATTTTATATTTTGTATCAACAACTCGTATGATTGCAACATATTGCGTGCCGGCCAAGCCTTCTTTAACATGCTATTGTTTTCTTTCGACGGGGTAATGTTAATGAGTTTCTTTCTCTTTTATTCTGTGTATTGTCGGATCAAAACTTTGAATAATATTGTTAGAAGCAAGGAGAGAGAAGTCTTGCACTATTTAGACATTTACAAGAGTATCGTCATTGCAGTATATTCAGCCAAGAAGTGTTTTGACTATTTGGTAAGTATAATAATACATGTTGTCTTATAGTTCTAAATTTAACTTAAATAACGACAGGAAACGCAGCTTTTCCCACATACTGCGTAGAAAAAATGCTAGTTTTGATTTAATAGTTTTATGTTCACAAATTTGAGAATACATGTGATCTGTCAATTAGAACTAAAATCTTAATAACAAAAAAAGTCCAAAATTCGACCTTAACTCGGGAATAATTACCAATATTATGTTTGTTCCAGTATGTGATGGCATTATCAGTGCTAGTTCCGGACTTCATAATAACAACCTACTTAAGCTTGTCTGTATGGAAATTGCGCCTAGTTGATGTGGTAAATTCAATGATAAGTATTTTTAAGTAATTAAAATTAATAAAGTAACGTGGTAATCATTCTTAATTCAAATATGCTGCCAAAAGGCTTGTAGCAAAACATTTATAAATTCGCCATAAAACAACGCCCGATCATATGGGCCGATCGGTGGGTGTCGATATTGATTTGCTGCCACTTGAGTGTGATGACTAGATTCCGCGACCTGCCAGCCTTAAAATCGTGAGCTGCAGAATCCGTCTTGAGCACTTATTTTATTCGATGATTACACTTTTATTCGATGTGTGCAAGTGTTATTTTGTGTGTTGTATATAACATGAGGATTGTGTCAACCTGAATTGCAATATCGGCTATTATCAGTTTTTGACGGCATCACACATATTTATTAAGTGGTCAGAATGGTCATCAATGGCCATCTAATCACGACCGTGCCGTACCAAAGCGCTGCCGCCACTGCGCCACAAGCACCTCAAGTTAAGTGACGTTCATGACAAGCGTCTTCGTGCTTCGCATGGCACTTTTAGCAGTTGGTCCCGGATAATAGCTGTTGATAGTAGTCGTTATGCTTACACAGAGGCCCTAGGGCGGCTAAATAACAACTGACAGTACGGTTGGGCACTTGCATTACAGACACCCCTCCACCAATCCGCTCTGAGCCCGCGTGGTGGAGTGTAGCTCTTACTTTTTCATAGTTGAGGTGAGGCCTTTGCCCGGCAATGGGATCTATATAGGCTAACTTTACTTTTACATATATATTTATTATAGGATCACGCCCACTCGTTCATCGTTCGGAATCTGTATGTGGTGCAGAATTTCATGCTTCTTAGTAGTCCAGCTGTGGCAGCCGGGCTGGTGACGTCCGCTGTTGAAGAACTGAAGGTGTTGTTGCACGACAAATTACTTCAAGAGCGAGGTAAATTAGAAAAATAATTTAATATTCAGTGTTATTATTACATTATATGTTATGTTTATATAATGTTAGTGTCCACCTAGCCGAATTCAATCACGGCGGCCAATCTGAATAGAGATTAATTAACTGTGCGAAAGATATTCTTCTGCACATTAATATAAATATATTACATAGATGCACTCTCTATAACCTATATACCTTAACCCTCATAATTCCGTAACATGGTAATAAAAGAAAGGAATTAATGATAAAGGATAAGGACCAACACGGCTTAACATACTTTACGAAGCAAGGGGGTATAAACACTACAAATTACCTGCAAGCTGTTTTCGAGTTCAGAAAAGCCCAGTAACAAATTCTAGCCCGACACGGGATTCGGAGCCGGAACTCTTGGACAAGAGTCAACGCGGAGTCAACTTGGATTCCCTTTTAAGGGTCGATACTGATGCTCTAATACAACAACTTATACTATGGGACTAACATCGAAATAACAGCTGAGCAGTGGTCTTAAGAAAAAGGTGTATTTTTCGCTGATTTCGTGTTTAAAAGAGCTTAACTATCAAATGTAACAACTTTTAGAATAGGTTCAAAATTTATATACTGATATTTAAGATGATATTACCTACCTACAAAACGTAAAGTAGTGATCAGTTGATATCTAAATTTTATTATAATTTTGATATTGGTCTCGTAGTGTAATTAAAGTAAGTAAGTTTCGATGTAGTAATAGTTGTTATAATAATATAATGACTGCCTCGTTGGTCTAGTGGTCAGCACGCTGGGTACTCTCAACGAGGTCCCAGGGTCAAATCCCGGGTCGGGCCGAGAGTGTTTGGGTTTTTCTGTCTTGAAAATACTCAGACATAGCTCCGGAATCAGGAAGTTGGTGGTGTTAACACCCGTGCCTCGGAAAGCACGTTAAGCCGTTGGTCCTGCGCCTGATCTCTCTACGGTCATGTCGGACTGCCGTCTCACCGAGTTACGAGAGTGAAGGAACAAAGAGTGCACCTGTGTATGGCGCACACACTTGTGCACTATAATATGTCCTACGCAGTGGGCAAATCTCTGTTGAGATAGGCCGCTGTAGTCGAATCGGCTAGGAGGACATCATCAGTTGCTATAATAGAACAGCAAAATTCACCCCATGAAAGGAATACAATTAATTTTGTTAAAACCGGTGTGCTCTCACACACTTAAGTTGTGATCTATCATCTCGTTACCACCCAACTAACCTACTAATCGAGTTATTACTAATACTAGTAAGCAAATACTCATTTTGTATTTTCAGAGGAAGACACCACTTTGTTGGAAAAGTTTCTCGCTTACATCGAAGGCAATTCGTTGCAGTTTACAGTATTTAAGATAATCCCTCTCGACTGGAGCCTCCCAGTCGCCATCTTGAACATCTGTGTCAGCTATCAGATAATAATTGTGCAAATCACCAACTTGTACTAACTTTACATAAAAGAGAAAAATTTACGTTACACATATTAAAAACTAATATAATAAAGAAGTACTAATATATGTATAATAAGTTGATGAGTAGGATATCATCTCTAGAAATACTGAAACGATTTTAAAATTCTTTTATAAATTGAATGTTATGTTTTCACTGAGTGACATAGGCTGTTTACTACAATATTTTGATTTGTTTGTGTACCCTATTGCTACTACGCCGCGCACACTCACACGCATACCTGCCTTATTTTTATTTGTTTAAAACGTACCGTGAGAACCCCGAAGATCGAGTCGACATCGAGACGTTCCCTATGACACATGTACTAGACTGACCAGAGCGCTTTCGCCGCGTGTGTATCCTGTGAAGCTCCTTACAGACATTTCGAGTGATTGTGACCTGTGAAGTGATACCTAAACCCTGAAAGCGAGATGTGGCAAGTACCTAGCTATAAGTGCTCAGACCTGACTAATTTTCCACCTATCATTGTCGCCCTCCACGTGTAATCCACTGCCTAAACTCTCAAACATTTTGGTAGCAGAGCGTAGTTTTTTATTAGGACCCCTTATTAGTAACGTAATTTGTATAATTGAGAGTTATTTATTTGCTACTTTCCTTTGTAATTTGAACAAAACGTCTCGTCATATACCTAACCTATTTACAGTAAATTCCTTAATAACATTCGAGTACAACCCCTTTTACATAAGTGTCGATTAAATCGATTAGCGCGTTAATTACCTACCCTTTGAGTGCAAGTGAGGTGCGCGAGCGCTTTGTTTCCCTATTGATCACGCCATTACCGCGTGACCGCGTGCGAGTTGTTTACGAGTTACGTATGCGATACCCGGTGCATCTGTGCCGTCCCTTACTATTTGTTCCTTTACGCATCCTATTGGAATCTTTTGTGAGTTTAATTTACCTACCTTGTATCTTGCGATTTAGAGTAAATAAAATGTTGGATACCGAAACCGGCAACGAGACCGTAAGGGCCGTACTTTACACGGATACAGCTGAATACCGTGAAGCTATAGGTGAATTCCGTTATATTAGTGACTGGGTTGATGATTCCCACCGAGTTCTTGAGACCTTTTCCTCCAATCGTATGCGAGCGCGTCTTTGCGACCAGCCACTTATGTGCGATAAGTTTTCTGCCGCTTGTTCGAAGCTGTTAGGTAATCTCGATCCTGCGATTTATGAAGAAGAATATGTACAAGTTAAGAACGAGATGCGCGTAGTAAGGGACAAAGTAGACGACTTAAAAATTAAGTAAGACGAAATACGACCTCACCAATTTGAGACGTCCTGTACTAGCACCCCCTTCAAGGAGAATAAATCCCTAGCTATTGATAACCCGGCTAGTAAATTGCCTGACCTACCTATACCTAAGTTTGATGGCCGTCCCGATAGTTGGATCAGTTTTATAGACCAGTTTGATAGCGTGGTGGACAACCAGCCTAGCTTTACCCCGACTTTGAAGCTACACTATTTAGTGGGAGCCTTATCGGATGAACCTCGTCGATTGATACAACACCTCAAGATTGAGGCGGGCAATTACACCGTGGCCCGTGACCTCCTAAAACGTAGGTCCCTGCTTTCGACTTATCGATGCTTAGAAAGATTGGAACTTCCTGTTAAACATTGGTCATACCTATTAGTTCACTTATGCCTTGCTAAACTGCCTTCAGAGTTAAAATCGAGATTTGAACGTTGTTATGGCGATAATCCTAATCACCTCCCTACTTTTGATCATCTTATTACCTTTCTTGAGGATGAATGTAGGCACCACGACAATGTAGGTAGTGCTTCTGTCGTTGACACTACTACCCCCCCTACTGTGAGCTCCCCTCGTTTGCCTAAACCTAACGCGCGTTCCCCACCTCCTGCAAGAGCCTTTGTTACTTTTGCGACGACATCTAAATGTCACCTTTGTAATAGTACTTCGCATTACTTACGCGAGTGTCCCGATTTTATTCGCCTTCCTACACGTCAACGTGTTACCTTTGTAAAAGAAGCCCGACTGTGCTATCGATGCCTGGATAGACACTCCATATCCCCATGCACGCGAAATTATCGCTGTCGCACGTGCCGCCGTTCCAGTCATCACACGTCACTGTGTTATGATGACTCCTCTCCTGTGAATTACGATCGCGAGCGCTCATACCGAGACGTCGCGGCCTTAGCTTCTAACCAATCGCGGCAATCTCCACAAAGTCACTTAACGGACCGTGTGTCACCCCCACGTACTGAATGGCACCGTGTTCGTACCCCGCCACCTCGTGATTCCTGTAGAGCATCACCTCCCCGTTCGGGCGGGCGATCCCCACCTGCACCCAACGGTAACCGTACTTATAATGCCCCTCTAGGTCAAAGAACCCAGGCTGAACGTGCATTTCATCATAAGTACAATGAGGCCCCACAATTCTGACTAGATAGCCCCCCTTCCATACCCGCTTTTACATCTTTACCTCGCAATTCTCTCGTTCTTTTACCTACGGCCTTGATTCATGTTAAAACCTCGTCTGGATATTATGTGAAAGCGCGTGCCTTATGTGACACTGGTGCTCAGGGCTGCCTTCTTACTACTGAGCTTGTTGTTGACCACATGAATTTACCTATCATTCCTTCTCCAGTTCCTGTTCGTGGAATAGGTAATGTTCAAGCGATTAATTCCCCGGGCATTGTATCCTTTTCATTTAAGCCAGTTAATTCTGTCTTTCTAGAAATCTCCACCAGTGCAATAGTTGTTGATGTGATTGCTGGTACCCTCCCAGAGGTATACTTACCTAAAAGTGTAATTACCTGTACTAAGCACCTCCCTCTTGCTGACCCTTTATTTTACAAACCTGGTACTATAAGTGTACTTCTTGGAGCTTACGTCATTGGTCGCCCTTTAAGGTCCGAGTTGTTTGTGTCCCCTGATGGCCTTACTGCTATCTCGACGATATTTGGTTATGTCCTGTGTGGTCCTGTTTATGGAGGATTTACTGATTTGGAACCCCCCATGACTGGAGTCTCGCTGTCCCAAATAGTTGAAGGATTCTGGAAAATCGAAGAGGCCCCCCAATCTCCAGTTGCGAACCCCTTGGATATAGAGTGTGAAACCTTACTAGTGTGAAACTACTCGTGAAAGCGATGGTAGATTTATGGTTAGACTCCCTTTTCTTCGTGATCGTCCGCCTCTCGGTCATTCTAAAACCAATGCCTTACGGCGATTCCATGATCTTGAGAGGCGTTTGCAAGCCAATCCTAATTTTCGAGAGAAATATGTTTCCTTTATGCGCGAGTACCTTGACCTAAACCATATGTCCCTTTCTTCATATGACTCGACCCGGGAACATTGTTTTATCCCTCATCATGGAATTTTTAAGTCCGTTAGTGACAAAATACGTGTTGTGTTCGATGGTAGTAGTCCTACGTCCTCTAAAGTGTCCCTGAATCAATGTTTTCATACAGACCCTAGGCTTCGGCGAGATATTTCTCACATCCTCCTAAATTTCCGCAGGCACGAGGTAGTGTTTGTGACAGATATTCGTATGATGTTTCGAATGACTTGGGTACATCCTGATGATGGAAGGTGCCAACTTGTGCTTTGGCGTGGGGATCCCTCTCAGCCACTTCTTGCCTATGAACTTAATACCAATACCTATGGTCTTCGTTCTAGTCCATTCATTGCAATTCGTGCCCTTCTTGAGCTCGCTGAACGGGAGAGACTTACCTTCCCTCGAGCTGCTGAAGTCCTTGAGAGAGATATTTATGTCGACGATTGTCTTACTGGTGCTGATACTATTGCGGCTTTGAAAACTGAGCTTATAGGAATAATGGCCTCTGGTGGTTATAAGCTCCGTAAGTGGATTAGTAACAGGCCCGAGCTCCTAGATGATATGCCCCCGGATCATTTGCAACTTCCTCATTCATTCTCAGACCCAGATAATCCTCAGACTGTCGCTATTTTAGGTGTCCAATACAATCCTGTGAGTGACTCATTTACCTACAATTATACCTGTGATACCCGTGATACAGTTATTACAAAACGCAAAGTTTTATCTTTGATTGCCCGTATGTATGACTCTTGTGGCTGGATATCTCCCGTCGTATTTAAGGCTAAGGAATTTATCCAACGCTTATGGATGTCAGGCTTATCCTGGGATGATCCTTTAAATGAAACCCTGTCTTTAGAGTGGACTGCATTTGTTCAGGACCTAGCGAAGGTTAGTGAAGTAGCCATTCCCCGACATATTCTTCCCAGAGGTTCCTCCTCCTTATCCCTACATGGGTTCTGTGATGCTTCTGAATTGGGATATGCTGCCGCTGTTTATTTACGTGCGGAACTTCCGCCTGGTGTTTGCTCCGTCCATCTTGTTATGGCTAAATCTAAGGTTGCCCCTGTTCGGACCCGTTTAACAATTCCCAAGTTGGAATTGTTGGGAGCTACCCTTCTCTCTAAATTACTTCATCACGTCGCTCTTTGTCTGCAAAGGTCGTCTGTGTTGACTTCAATCCATAGTTGGACGGATAGTAAAATCGTGTTGTGTTGGTTAAAAACCACTCCTCACCTCCTTCAGACTTTTGAGGCTAATCGTGTCTCCCAGATTAATAATAGTCCTACATCTAGTGAATGGAGGCACGTCCCAGGCTACATGAACCCTAGTGACTGTGCATCGAGAGGTATGTCAGTCATCCGACTGATCGACCACTCCCTTTGGTTTTCACCTTTGTGGTTGACGCAGTCTCCTGACAACTGGCCCGGTATTTCGGAACCTAACCCAAGTAGTGATCTCCCTGGACTACGTTGTTTAGTAGTCTCTGCCGATGTTCCTACCCCGGATCCCTCATTCTTATTAGAGCGGTATAGTTCTTTCAACAAGCTAATAAACGTGACTTGTTACCTAAGGCGGTTTTTATTTCCTAAATCTTACTCGTCCTACCTGAGCCCTGAGGAACGGAGAGATTCCCTTTTGTTTTTAGTGAAAATTGTTCAATTTACCTCCTTTTCTGATGAACTTGATCGCTTACGGCGTGGCGATCCTATCACTAACTCCCTGAGAAAATTAAATTTATTTCTGGATGACGGATAATTCGAGTTGGAGGCCGATTACGAAACTCCGATCTATCCTTTGATGCGCGCCATCCCCTTCTTCTGCCTAAGAATGGTAATTTCGTGAACATCCTTATTTCACATTACCATCGCAAGAATGCTCATGCAGGTGTTAATGCAATTCTTGCCATGTTAAATAGAGAGTTTTGGATCTTGTCGGCATGCAGAGCTATTCAGCATGTGATTTTTAAATGCCTTCCCTGTTATCGTCTCAAAGCGGCTGTATCTCAACCCTTCATGTGTGACCTACCTAAAGACCGCGTCACGGCTGCTAGACCGTTTGACGGTGCAGGTACCGATTTTGCAGGACCCTTTTTTACCAAAGTCCAGGCCTATAGGAACAAAAGGTTAGAGAAAAGTTACCTGTGTGTATTTGTCTGCCTTTCCACTAAAGCCGTTCACCTTGAGGTTGTGTCGGACCTAACTACTGAAGCCTTTATTGCGGCCTTTTCCCGATTCGTGTCGCGTCGTGGTGTACCTCGCCTAATCCGATCCGATTGCGGTCGAAATTTCATCGGTGCTAACAATTACCTGAAGGAGTTAGAGTGTTTCCTGTCTCAAAACCAGGCGGCTATTGGTTCTGAGCTTTCAAAGCGGAACATATCCTGGGTTTTCGATCCTCCTGTTTGCCCTCATTGGGGAGGTCTTTTTGAAGCTGCGGTTAAATCGGCGAAATCGCACCTAAAACGAGTAGTAGGCGATACCCTCCTTACGTTTGAAGAGCTGACCACTGTTTTTGCTAAAATTGAAGCAGTTTTTAATTCACGCCCATTGTGCCCACTTTCTCCGGACCCTAATGATGTCGAAGTGTTAACTCCCGGCCATTCTTTAATTGGACAACCTTTAACTGCGCTTCCGGAGTACCCTTATAAAGACGTAAAATTGCATCGCCTTACACGGTTTCAGCTAATCCAACAAATTACCCAGCACTTTTGGTCTCGCTGGCATTTAGAATACTTAAATACATTACAAATTAGAAGTAAATGGACCTCTCCTTGTGATCCTCCTAAAGTGGGTGAGCTAGTACTCATAAAAGATGACAACCTTCCCCCTTTGCAGTGGCGTCGTGGACGCATTATTAATTTATACCCTGGCCAAGACCAAGTTGTTCGTGTGGTAGATGTTAAAACTCGTACCGGTAGCCTAAAGAGATATTTGACGAAATTAGTTCGTCTTCCTGTCCAGTGAACTTCCTTTCCCTTAGCTTCCTAACCTTCTCGTAAACACTTGACGTGTTTAGGGCGGGCGATATGTTTACTACAATATTTTGATTTGTTTGTGTACCCTATTGCTACTACGCCGCGCACACTCACACGCATACCTGCCTTATTTTTATTTGTTTAAAACGTACCGTGAGAACCCCGAAGATCGAGTCGACATCGAGACGTTCCCTATGACACATGTACTAGACCGACCAGAGCGCTTTCGCCGCGTGTGTATCCTGTGAAGCTCCTTACAGACATTTCGAGTGATTATGGCCTGTGAAGTGATACCTGAACCCCTGAAAGCTGATGTGGCAAGTACCTAGCTATAAGTGCTCAGACCTGACTAATTTTCCACCTATCATTGTCGCCCTCCACGTGTAATCCACTGCCTAAACTCTCAAACATAGGCTATTTTTCACTTGATTGATTTTTTTTTTTAAATATTAATTTCCCCCGTGCGAAGCTGCAGCGGATCACTAATATTAAATAGTGTATATCTATATGATATCTATGTATGTAAATACTTTTTGTTACATCAGTTTGCATTATTTAGATTGATAATACTGATATAATCGTATCACACATGCATCACTAATATTTTCAGAAATGTATATTCTATTGTACGAAAACTCTTATACACCGCGAATTTTTAATTACCCGAGAAAATTTACTAACATACTCAAATATCGATACATCGAATTTTTCGAAGAAATAAAAAATATTTTTTTTTTATGAGAAATTTATTTAAAAAGTCCCTAACATTCCTTAAAAAATATGCACCTTAAAAGTCCTGCTAATTCAAATAGTACTAAATTCATTATCATTCCAACATTAACGGAAGCAAAATCCACCTAATTTTGTCGCGTAATATTGACGTACGGAAGGAATAAGTATGAATGAAAACAAATTACACAACCTGCCGACAAAAGATGTTTTTTTCTCATTCGGCAAACTCGCGTCTAAGCTCGAAGCTGGCCAGCACTCCCTTCATCAATGAACGGGCGGGCGGAGTCTCACGCGCACCCCCCGCCCGCCCCCGCCATCGTTGACCTCCCGCACACTGTTGCCAGGTCTCCCGATTTTCCGGGATACCTCCCGATTTTAGTAAATATCTCCCGATGTCCCGGATTCCCACTCAAAACTCCCGATTTTTTAAGAACACCACGGCCTAAACTTTCTTTACAAGTAAAACTGCGTAAAACGAAACAAAACGAAATGCTATGCAATGTAACATACATTACTTTGTAAAAAGTGTACTGTAAACTTTACTTTAACCATATAAAATAAAGTTGAATATTCAAGGCTTTGACAATTATAGTTTCCTAATTTAGCAACATTGCAAAGCGAAATGAACCGGTTTTTGCTTTGATTATTCGGCCCAATTAAGAAGCATAGTTCAATGAGTAGCATAAAGAATAGATACAGTATTTTTAAATGAACCGTATTAAAATAAGAATCAACCAACCTGCTGCAACTTCACGTCTGTTGTTTGTTGCGACTTGTCACTAGCGTTTTACAGAAAAGTTTTTGTTTTGAAGCTATTTTACTATTAATTAAGGATGTCTACAAGTTCTGAGAGTGATAAAGAGGTGCAAAATACACCCTCCAAGAAAAAGAAATATAATGTAAGCTATAGGACGGAATGGGAAAAAGAAGAACATTTTCAGGGGTGGTTATCGAAGAGTGGTAAAGGTAAACGCTATATTAATATATTTTGATAATAAAAACTGCTAGGTACTTAGCTAGTTGTTGTTAAATCCTACTCAAAGTCGCTTTTTTGTATAGGTTATAGGCAGCATCTTTTAAAGGGTTTCTGAGACGGGCGGCAAACACGTAGAATTTGAATTTTCGGTGTAGTGAAATGTTGCCAGTATTGACAAAAATACCAGACATTACAGATTATATTACGATAATTAAAAGTCTTGTTTTCTGTTCTGAGAAATTAATGAATTTGTGTTGCTTTATTTAAGTTAGTACGTATAATTTAAATAAAAAATACCTTATTTGCAGGTTCAGATTTCGCTTATTGTAAAGTGTGTGGTTGTGACATAAATATTACAAGAGGGGGAAAAATGATATACAAGGACATAGAGAGACCAAAAAGCATGAATCCAATAAGCTGAAAAACCGAGGCCAACAGAGTCTAGACCGCATGCTAACAAAAAAATCAACTTCATTAGAAAAAACAGTTAAACAAACAGAAATCAGGATAGCTGCGTTCGTAGTTGAACATAATATTCCAATAAATGTTATGGAACATTTCCCTGATTTAATAAGAGCGGTTTGTCCAGATTCTGAAGTCGCAAAAAATATCACATGTGGACGTACAAAAACAACCAAATTAATTTCCGAGGTATTGGGAAAAAGCGATCTCGACATTATGGTTGAAGCTATGCAGACAAATAAATTTTCATTGACCGTAGACGAAAGTACCGATAAAGGTACAAAGAAGCATTTGGCAGTAATTGTGAGGATTCAATTTGACGGTAAATATTTATTTTAAAATGTCAATGTTCCAAATTTAGATTTTGATTTAATACTTTTAAACGCCGTTTATTTTTTCAGGTGGAAGATTATTTCTTTGAATTATTTGAAATTCTTGATGGCACTGCCAAAAAATTTTTCGAAATAATTACCAAAAAATTCAATGAATTGAGAATTCCGTATAAAACTAACATGATTGGGCTGGCTGCTGACGGTGCTAATGTGATAATGGGAAAGAACAATTCTCTTGCTACAAAGTTCAAACAAGACATACCACACCTCTTTGTTATGAAATGTGTATGCCATTCTGTGCATCTTGTAGCGTCTAATGCCTGCTTAAAACTGCCTAGAGAGCCCGAAGACTTAACACGCGATGTGTATAATTATTTGAACGGCAGCCCGAAACGAGCCGGCTTATTGAAAGAATTCCAAGATTATTTGGAACTCAAACCTCACAAAATACTGCATCCTTCACAAACAAGGTGGTTGTCTTTAGAAGCGGTAGTAAAAATAATGTTAGAGCAATATGAAGCTTTAAAATTGTATTTTCAAAATGCCATATTTAATGATCGCATAAAAGCTGCAGAAAATATATTGGCAATGCTAGAAAATCCAATCAACAAGCTGCACTGCATGCCTGCTTGCATGCTGCATGCCTGTTTGCATGCTGCAAGTCTGCTTGCATGGTGCATGCCTGCTTGGATGCTACGAGCTTGCTAGCACAGTGCATGCCTGCTTACATGCTGCATGCCTGCTTGCATGGTGCATGCCTGCTTGGATGGTGCATGCCTGCTTGGATGCTACGAGCTTGCTAGCACAGTGCATGCCTGCTTGCATGCTTGCGTGCATGCTACGAGCTCTCTCGCTCAATTCATGCCTGCTTGCATACTGCATGCCTATTTAATGCATTTTGTTATAATATAACATTGAAAAGATTTTTCTGGAAACTGAAACTTCTAGCAATAATAGTTTTGTCAAACGATGAGTCATAATTCAAAACATATTAAATTTGAAAAAAATAACAAATGGAAATCGGACCTCCAAAATAATGTCAATCGTGTTTTTGGTCAAATGAAAATATGGCAAATAAAAAAAGGATTAACGATTTCGGTAAAATGAAATTCGCAATAGTAAATTTCGGATTTAAGATAGGTAACCATCTACCCAAGATGCATTGCAACAGCAGCGGGACAAGTAGTTATTCTTTTACAGAATAAATTTAACTTGAATCCTACCTGTGTAAGAAGTTTGGTTTCTTATTTAAACTTATATAAATAAGAAAAACACTGTGAGTGTTAAAAAATATTAAAAACTATTGTATAGCGTAAGCGTCATCATTTAAGTACAATACCTACATAATTACTTCATGGAAATGTAAAGTAATATAAAAGATTAAAGTTGGATAAAACGTATTCATTTGACACGTATTGATGATGGATTAATGTTATGGCATTTCAATTTCTGTAATTGTACCCTTCCATTCCTTACGTAGTGTCACAAAGTAGAGAGGCGTCTCATGTTAGTAAAACACAGTTTAAAATTGGTAGAAATTGCTATCTGCATTCCAAATGGTAACACTAAACGGGCCGGTTACACCACAAATTAATTTTCTGATCAAAAATAAAAAGCCTAACGCGTCGGAAAAGATACGCAGATTTTTCATAACACTCCAAGTAATTCTATCTTTAGACTTCGGGTTTGCAAAATACAAAAATTCAAGACAAAAATGGACGATAAAAATTCTAACATTAATGCAATCCCTCTCAATTTCAAGCACTTGCATAATTTTCTTCTGTCTGCATTTAAAGACGATGCAAGCAATGTGGTATTCAATATTCTGTCTTGAATATATCATGTATGTCGTGGTATTAGTATTCTCTGATACTAAAAAGTCTTTTGCAGTGTTATGTAAAGATTTGACTGCCTTTGATTCTATGATTGGTATCAATAGTGATTCATACAATCTTGATGTTTCGATGATTATATCATGTTTGTCTGTCATCGTATTTAGAATATTTTTGTCTTGTTTCTTTTGTTCTTTTAATCCGGATAACTGTGTAACGATTCCTGTCATTAGAGTTATTTACTTCATTCCTCTATTCTGCGTCGATGTAGTCCTCGTCATATACTTTTACACATTTTATTTTGTGTACTGTCGCATGAAAAAATTCATCAATGTAATTAAAGATTCTACAAATATCATCCATTGCCATTATCTTTACAAAACTATTGTGGAGACAACTGAAAAAGTAAAGGAGGCTTTTGATGGCGTGGTAAGTAATCATAAATTAGTCAAATAGTTTGACAGTACTATTGCGTGCAGTCATGAATAGTGAAAAAAGGATTGTATGAATTTCAGTTCTTGGTGTCTTTACTATTTAATACACCAGAGTGTATGGCTTCGGTTTTCTTCACCCTGCAACAGATAACTTTGGAGGGAAAATTGGTAAGGAAAAAATACAATACAACAAAGCACGTAATTCCATTGCTACTCCACCATTATTTTCGTAAGCAGCTAATTATAATTGAAAAAGAAGATTCTAGTTACTAGTAATTTACTTATGTTCAAAACGATAAAGTAATAATCTTGTGAATAAACATTACCTACAGTGTGGATGTGTTCCTAAAGTCTGATGAGTATGCTTTTAAATGCGTTTCTAGAATATGAACTGTGTAACATATCACATTGTTTAATATTTTTTCAGTCGTCTACGTACTCTTTTGGATCTTACCTCACAACAACCCAGTCGTTGATTGTTATATTTTCGCCAGCGTTTTCTTCAGGATTGTTGGCGGCCGAAGTCCAAAAAATTAAACTGGTCCTACACGACAAATTATTCTTGGAAAGAGGTGAGATTTTAAACTTTTGTAAGAACAGTATTCTTTTAAAACTGTGAAATTAGTAAATTTCTTTTTTTTCTTAGATCAAAAACACACAAAAGACATCGAGCGGCTCATCAACTACATTGACGCTCGCCCCCTTCGGTTCACAGTCTTCAAGATCATTCCCCTGGACTGGAACTTGCCTTTTCTTGTCCTTAACTTGTGCATCACCTATCTCATCGTTGTTATTCAATTTACGCACTTGTATTAACTAGGATCTCAAATATTATAGCTGTCAATAACAAGTGCTCTTTTAGTTTGAGCATTCAAAACACTAAAATTATGTTTGTTCACACGTAATAGCAAACTTTTATTAAAATTAGTCTTATATCCTTCTTGAATAAACAACATCGCGATTTGCATGATGGGAAGACATTTCTATTTGAATACTTTGTCTGCTGTTTTTTTGCATTCTAAACAAAATTTAAAAACACATTGATTAGTTTTGCCACCGTCGTTAATATCGGCTTTTGCACACACGTCAACTGTGGTAGGAAACCGTTCTAATGAATTGCTTTCAATTAAATTAGGGTTTCTACCATCATTTTGCTACAGACATTGACAAATTCGGTCGCGTTATTGAACCATGGCTCCACCAAATATTACCCTGTCAAAAGTTTTTGTCGCACTATTCCTGTTTACTCAAGTGATATTCGGCCTAGATTTCGGTTTCGCTAAGTGTGTTCCCAGACATTGGAGACTGACGACAAAATGTTTGTGTTTATTGGTCACTGCGAATATGATAGTCATGTCCTTTGTTCCAGTTTTTGGCGCTTTTTCTCATAAGTGGTTTTATTACATGTCAAATTTTATCGAGTACATTTGCTACACTTATATTTTGGTATTATGTACCGAGTACACCATGTGCAATTTCTTGGAAGACATCGCACTAATTGATGCTAATCTGAACATAGACAAGAACAACTTAAATACCATATTTTTGAAGACTACCATATACACGGCATTATCCTTTACTTGTAAGATTTTAGTATCGTACTGTTACTGTTTTCTTACTTTATCAGAATACTGTTCATTTTCAATGCTTAAAGTACAATATTTCATTTTGTATTTACTGCCAGCGATGGGTCGTGATATGCCATCGATTGTACAATTTTTAATTATGCACACGCTTTATAGACGTTTTCATATTCTAAAAATTCAATTGGGTACGAATAAACTTTGTGAAAGTATGGTTTTGGTTAGGTACAAAGAAATTTTGGACTGTATGCATAAAATCAAGCCTATGTTCGGTAAACTGGTAAGTTTTGAAACATATTATATATTGATTTATCTTCATTTTTCTCTTCAATAATTTACTGATGAAGCTTAAAGTTATTAATATCATTAATTGACTTATTACCTAAATGACTCGTTTTAACGCCTTTTGAAAACAAGGCATAAGCACACAAATTAAGTGATTACTTTTTATCGCACACCGGAGGTGTACTTTTGGCAAGTGGCAAGGGTAGTGTGTTTTGGGTGTTTGCAAATAAAGCTCACCATTTTTACGAAATTAAATCAAATTTCACTTACAAAAATTAATCGACTGTGTCACCCGGTGGGACTCGAACCCACGTCTCTTCGCTATCCGGGCGAGTGCTCTTACCAACTAAGCTACGGAGGACGTTAGTCAGTCAACGAATTTTTGCAAGTGCTTGCTACGCCAGTGAGCCGGCGTTCGATTTCATCAATACTTGGGGAATGTACCCGCATGTATCCAATGGAAATATTTTTACAAATATTTAACCATCAGTTAAGATGAAATCAGCTTAACCTTTTATATTTTTATAACTTAAGCAATTATTTTGCAAGTTTTTACGAAATTAAATCAAATTTCACTTACAAAAATTAATCGACTGTGTCATCCGGTGGGACTCGAACCCACGTCAAGTTTGTAAAAACTTGCAAAATAATTGCTTAAGTTATAAAAATATAAAAGCTCACCATGTTCTACCGGCTCCACAAAGGAGAACACATTTTTCATACTTTCTGAAAGTTGTTAATTTTTTTTAAGTAGTATTATGTTTTGTGACCGTCGAAATAGTTTTCGGTTTCAACTTAGGATTTTTAAAATCTTTAAAAAAAAATGGAGGTGTGCAATGATAACTGCCTCTATATGGTTTTTGTTGGTCATGGTTTCTCTTATGATTCATCAGAGCTTTTTAGATTTTTATGGCAGTTTATATGACTTTTTGATAGATTTTGATAAAAATATTATATAAATTTTTTCTGCTTCTGGTGTACGTAATCCTTGCCATAGCATATTAGATTCAATAGCTTTCTACAACTATTTTTAGATTATGACGGGCCTTTGCATCAATGTTCCTCGCTTGATGTACGTCATCTACATGTCACTGCATTCGCTGAAAATATACGTAAGTACTTAAGACACTGACTTTGACTTATCTCACGCGGGGTTTTGCATTTTCTTAAGATGCGTTTTCATTTAAATAACCTCAGTTATCATTCGTTCCTTCCATATTCAGCTGTACAACTGTGCTGTACAGTGTTAGAGGGAGTCTGCTTTAAATATTATTTGGAAGAAGACTGATAGGACTTGCTGGCGGTGGTTGGATGAGATAAGCTAGTGATCGGGATGTGTGGCGTAGATTGGGAGAACCCGACGTCCAGCAGTGGACGGCTGGAGCCTGATGTGATGATAACACTTTGTTTTATTCCAGAAATTACTTGGCGTTCGGACTGCAGTACTTTTTCGCGATTCACATGAGCTTCCTGACGTGCTTGCCGGCGTTCATGGCTGAGTTGGTCAACTCGGAGACGGATGACATAAAGTTGATTCTGCACAACCGACTGATAGAGGAAATAGGTAATCAGCATATGGAATAAACATCTTTGAAAATTTTAGATGTTATGAATGCAGAATTGCAGTTGAAATCAATTGATAGCGGACAACCACTCCATAGTCAATGATAGAAAATATCTCAATGGTGTCATCAAGCCTTCTTTTTCAGACGAAGGCAGAAGGAAAGAGATAAAAGATCTCCTTCGCTATATGGTGGGAAGACCGACCGAGTACAGAGTATGGCGCATCGTTCCCGTAGACCTGCGGCTGCCTATCAGTCTGTTTAGCTTTTGCACTACATACCTTTTTGTCATTATCCAATTCACACACCTGTATGATTAGATTTGATAAGAAATAGCCTATCTTATTATATAGGGCGTAGGGTGTCAATTGTTTTGTAGATAATTTATAATTTGGAGAGTTATGATGATGTACGGAGTATATATTTTTTTAAATAAGTTAATTTTTTCTCCAAGTAATATCGGAACTTATTTTTTAATGTTATAGTACAAGCCTTATAGCTTTGAAATCTAGTAACTTTAATTATTTTTTTCATTTTGCGTATAATAATAATTAGTGTCAAGAATAAGATCTTTACAGATTTGTTTGATCTTAAATTTTTAAAATTACCATTCCTACTTTTCGGACGTAGGTTTGATTATATAAAATATAGTTTTTATAATGTAAAAAGTTATCAAGTATAAAAATAAATCTTTCCATTTCAACGCATCTCAGCAAAATTAAGAAAAAAATTTTTTTTATTTATTTGAAAACCTTATTTCTTTTCGAATTAAAAATATCCTCTAACGACTCGGTTAGACCAAACGAGCGAACGCTTTTAATAACATACAATTCTCTTTGTGTAAGCAGCGACCGAGCATTTTTTTGTAGTTCTACCATTGATTGCGAAGGTTCTTGAATGTTCGCTCGCATGGTACATACTTACAACCGGCTCCCAAGCAAGCTAACATCTCCCTAGCGTTCTTTCATATTCGCACTAACTCGCTCTACATAGCTATCTTTTCTACCGCGGTCACAGACGTTTGACAAACAAGCAATAAGCATTCAACAAATCAATTACAAAATTTAGATTAAAACTGAAGATATTTGAATCAGGCAGTACCACAGCTTAGTCGCATAAAGTGGCTGTCACACGCCACGCCCTTTGGTCCCGCGTAAGAACGAAGGTGGCTACAATTGACACTCGTCTGCTAGATTCGTTTGACTATTTTACGTGTGCGGCGACTCCATACGAAACGTTGATATCAAAAACAATGTAATATTACAATTAACAAGGGAATATATTTTATTTATTAATAACGCTACCGGAAACTCCACTGGACACTAGCGCCACTCACAGCCAAAGCCAGCCAAACCCAGCCAAAGCCAACCATAGCCACCATAGACAACCAAAGCCAGCCATAGCCA
Source organism: Pyrausta nigrata (assembly GCA_949316185.1). Taxonomy (NCBI): domain Eukaryota; kingdom Metazoa; phylum Arthropoda; class Insecta; order Lepidoptera; family Crambidae; genus Pyrausta; species Pyrausta nigrata. The sequence continues at coordinate 15,091,690 of OX438957.1, read as the reverse complement.
CCACAGTTAGCCAACACCAAGCCACCGCTTGCCACCTTTCCCCACCGCCACTGTGCCTAAAATGGAGGGGGAAAGCCTTTTTAAGCGACGGACAGCTCGGTCTAGCAGGCTTGTACACAGCAGCCACTGAATAAGCTAAAATTGTGCCAGTTTGAGTAACCATAATCATAATTATTTGAAAGTGTGTGATTCGGTGATTAAATCTGTGTGCTTAAGCTATTGTGCGTTTTTTATTTATGCCACTCGTTTACAGTAAACTGCTTGTTGCTAGCGACCAGTGGCGTGTTCAGTGGCCCATCTGCGTGGAGCCTATCGCTGCAAAAAGGCGCGGTGTATAAAAGTTTTAAGACTATTAAAACAAGCCGTATCTCGAAATCTGAGCCGCGCTCAGTTTTATCCTCGGAATACATAATTTACGGCCAGCTCAGCGCACGTACGTTTAGTTTTATGGAGTGCCTCGGAGGGATATGATTACGGCACTCTTTTATTTCGTGTGATTAGAGTTTCAGCTGTAAAGAGAGAAGATTTTATAAACGTTGCATTTTCCTGGCAAGTGGAGGGAATATGCTTACTGAATTATACATGCTACTGTAAAAACCTAAACTGAGGCAAAATCCAAGATTTTCTACTTGAAATTAAGATAATTTTACCTATCTTAATTGGGCTGTTACAGTAACATACAGCACCTATGTAAATATCCAATCCAAATGTCTAGTGCTTAGGTGCAAAGAATTTAAGCACGGAACTATAATTTAATTAAAAAAAAACACCTCCTCGTGAAGTACACGGCCAAAAGTTCGGATACAAAATATGTTGTATTTGAGCTTCATAATCATCCCCAGTTTTAGACTGGACCGGAACAGCTTTACACACGGTATATTTATTTTTGTTTGCTGAATTGCATTAAAAAAGCACTATTCAAAACCAGGGGTTCCTTAGTTCCTAGCATTAGCATGAGAATGTTAGAAGTGCTGATAACCTTTAACTTGGGTGCAATTTGCGCCAATTGCCTCCGAGTTGGCGCGATGAACAAAACTCGCAAGATCTCGTTAGCCGATGAGCGAACTTCGATCCTCTCAAACCACATTTTAGTGTTAACTCCCAACTGTGTCTGAACTGGAAGACACTTGCCAACCAACTGTATAATTTTGTTCAGAATAACATTAGCAATGGGCGGTTGTTTGAATAAAAAAAATGTACGAATCGACAATCGACCACTCGAACTATCGATTGTCGATTTAGTAATTCGAATAAAGAAAGATAATCTATAACAACTATTACTTAAACTCAAACCTTCGGAGCATTCGATCGAATTGATTGATCGATTCGAATGCCGCGACTGTGCGCTCAGGACAGGCCGCGAACGAATGATTAATCGACGCGACGAATGACGATTCATTCGTTAGTAGTACGGCCTGCGCTCCGCGCGCTCCGGTATTGCTTGCCGCATAAACGAAGGATAATCGAATGACTGCGGTTGCTTATCGAATACATTCGATTATTTCTATTAATTTAGTAATAATCGCCCATCGCTAATTAATATCTCACACAAATCGTATTTCAGTAAAATTTTACGAAATAGCATTTGTTTATTAGTCGATCCGCAATACAAGTGGCAGAATTCTGGGCTGCTACGATATAATTTTCTAGTGTTCCATCAACTCGCTAAGAAGAAGAAGATTAGTCGAAATAGCTGAAATATGAAAAAAATACAGTACTCACAAAGTTCAAGTTTCAAGCTTTTAAACTGACATCTAAAGAACAATGATAGCCTTTATTATAATGCGATATGTTATTTATTTATTCAAGGAAACACATCTTTATGTAGTTTCTTTAAACATATAAAAAAGCAATTCAGATTTTTTTTAAATTTCTTTTAATTAGATCGTAAATTAAAAAGTGTTTATAATGTTTATAAGATGGTTTTTTCACATAATGGTGTATTTTTTATGTTGTGAATTGTAATTTATAAAGCATTACAAATTACAATCTAATGTTACAGATAAGATTAAAAGCTTTTAAAAAGAAAAAATTAACTCCCTTACTAAAAATGAATTTGCCACTGATATAACACTTATTTAAATATGGGACATCTAGTTTGGAATTAATGACAGATAGGTGACATGACATAGCAGAGACCAAAATTTCAAATTAGACGTCAAGAGCAGCTACCTTGCTCAGCGTACAAGCATCGCTATCCAGCGCAGTAATGCTGCCAGCATCGTAGGAACCTTACCACAAGGAGCCTTTTTATAATTTTATTTTTTCTATATTATTGCACTCGAAAAAAAAAACGACCACCAGAGGCGGGACCCGCCTCTGGTGGTCGTTTTTTTTTTCAAGTGCAATAATATATTTAAATTGCATAGTGAATGCTTATCACTTAAAAACAATAATTATTTTGTTTTTCTATTGTATTAAATATATATTTTTTATTGATAAGTTGTATATATGTTACCTGATATTGTAATTAAATAAATAATTTGCCGTCTCATATTTATTAAAGTGTTTTAGCAAAGGCTACACCATTATCAATAAGGGGGTTATTGTTTAGGAATTGAATTGTAAACGCGAAAGCTTTAAAATTAGGCGGTGGGTACGCTGTTATTACTTTCCTGAAAAGTATGACTATTGCAATTTTATAGCAACTGAGTGAGGCCATAGATCCCTAAGTGCATTAAATTGACATTGACTAAAGCAACTCTGAGAAATAAGTACATATTCCGAACTCAATGTTTCGACACGGTGTATTTCCACATCAAAAATAGTGTTCGTTAAAAATAAACATGAGCAAGTTGAATATAGTGTGATAATGATCGCTGCACTATACATAATGCATGTTAATGTCTTGTTTACCATCAGATGAGATTGCGGTCGAATTTCTGCCTTCTAATTAAAAAAATCAAAGACTTACCAACGAAAACCGTGCTAAGGCACCTTTAACTTTTTACGATAAGGGTTGAAAATGTATTTTTTAAACTACGGTCATGGTATCGTCACGGTGTAGTGGACATAAAATAAAACTTAATCATAAAATGAATTACTTGTAGATAACATCCCATTATTGTATTGAACTGTAAGAGTAGTGGTTATTGTGGGCTATTTACATACTTAAAACACGTACTTTTAGTTTTTGACCAGAAATAGAGCTGAGTGAACGCTTTTACTGTATACTAAAATGGAAAAAAGAAACTTGAAATCGATATCTGCTTTAAAAATCATTATGTTTTTAAGACTACTTCTGGGGAATTATTATCGCATAAGCACTAGAAAAATTGTTAATATAATCTGTAGAATTTACTGCCTGGCTTTTTGTGTTTTCGTTATTGCTTCTTATTTAATAATTTATCCTGAATTATGGACAGTCAATAACGTAGCTTATCTGCAATTGGGATACGGTGTTTTAACTAGCCAGATCACTTCTGAAGATTACCTCTTTAAATATATTTCATTGACCAAATCAGCGGATAGGAAAATGGGTTATCAAAATTTACCTGTTATCACGCAAGTCTTTGCACTAATATTTTCAGCTCTTAACTTTCTAAGAGGTTTACAGGCGGTTGGGTCAGTTATAGCATATTATGATGTAGCTAGTTTCATAGTGACGCGTGTTTTAACGGTATGGAGTAGTGATATTAGCTACGCGCCGGCAATGATTGTTTTTGCCATTCTCTATGATCGGATAACGCGCCTCAGGAAGGTTGTGGGCTGCATCGATGTATCCGTTAACATTGTTAGCAAACATCACATCAACAGAGATATCAACCACATCAAAACATGCTTGCATTATTACCGCAACTTGCTGAACAACTTGCAGCGCATTAATAAATACATGCAAGTTCTGGTAAGCTGGAATTACTAGCTGGATTTGTGATAAATATTTCTAAAATAATATTAAAATAGAGTGAGAGGGGTGAGAGATAGAAGTTTTCTTCTCCCTGTAGCTCGATACAATGCGGCTGATTTTTTTTGTTTCAGATTGTTTGGGCAGTCGTAGGCAATTTGCCACAATATATAGCAATAACGTATACGACTGCCAAAGATCACATAAATGGGGTGAGTACTCATTTAGGCTGGTTCTTGAGTCACGCTTCCTGCGGCGCAGTTGGTTTACTACCAGCACCACTGATCTCTATAATACGAGGGTCAAACTGAAAGTTCTTAGAAAATCAAAAACTGATTACATTAGCCAGTTATTAGTTTTATTATATCTTTTCAAAATATTGTCCATTGACGTCAATACACCGCTGCATGCGATGGAACCACTGGGAAAAGCACTTTGCCCACTCGTCCTTAGGGGTCTCTTCAATGGCATCGCGATACGCAGCCACCGCTTCTTCAGCATTCATAAACCGCTTTCCTTTAAGTTTTTCTTTAATTTTTGGAAATAAATAAAAATCACAAGGTGCGAGGTCGGGGCTATACGGCGGGTGACCCAGTAATTCAACGTTTGATGTCGCCAAATAGTCGATCGTTCGCTTGGCGGTGTGCGACGAGGCGTTGTCGTGGTGAAGGAGGATCCTACTGCGAGGTCGTTTCTCTCGAACTTTTTCCAAGACAAGTGGCAAACAATTGGTAGTGTACCATTCTGCAGAAACTGTATTTTGATCCTCTAACACAATTGTTGCGAAATGACCTATCCTTCCAAAGAACGAGGCCACCATTTTTTTTCCCGCACTTCGATCTCTCTTCACTTTAGTTGGCAACTCCTCGAAAGGAAACACCCACTGAGCAGATTGTCTTTTGGTTTCAGGATCATAACAGTAAATCCAGCTTTCGTCACCTGTTAGTATGTAAAACACAGCATTTGAGTCACCTCCGTTAAATCTTTCAATCATTTTACGGCACCAATCCACACGATGGAGTTTTTGAGCCTTAGTCAAATTATGAGGTATCCACCGGGCGCAAAGCTTCCTGACCGCTAAATGTTCGTGGAGGATTTTGTGCACTTGACTCATACCGATGCCTAAGCTTGTCCGAATCTGCTGATAGGTCACTCTTTTGTCAGTCTCTATCATACGCCGCACAACACAGATGTTATTTTCAGTGGTCGCCGTAGAAGGCCGTCCCTCACGTACATCATCAGTGAGATTAGTGCGACCACGTTTAAACTCATTAAACCAGTTGTAAACAGTCGCACGAGATGGGGCTTCATCGTGAAAGGCCAATCGTAGTCTATCATAACTTTCTTGTTGACTTAAATGACATCGAAAGTCATAAAAAATCATTGCACGAAAATTTTCTCGTGTTAAATTCATTTTGACATGACACAGACAATTTTCAATTTGCCGCCAAGTCGTAAAACAAATGACAAATGAATGAAATATATACTCAGTAATATTGGCAAAGAGTTCTTTTTTCAAATTTTAGAATATTTTTTTTATTATATTGTTTATAAGTGGCCAGTTCTAAGAACTTTCAGTTTGACCTCGTACAAGTACGCTGGATTGCATACTGTCAACCTAAAAATGAAGCCATTTGATTATCGCCATTATGGCGCCGACGGCTGTAGTGACCGTGTGGTGACCGTCCACGGAACTAATGAGAGTTGACATAAACAAATGCAAGTGACTCTATTTTAGTTCCCTGTACACTCGCGGGGGCGCTTTGATTCGGCCCAAAAAATATCTGTAATTTCTTAGAGTACGTTTAGTACGTTTAGAGTTTAGATTACTTGTATTATAGAGGTCAGTGACCAGCACTGAATACAGGTAGTGGAATATGTAACTTGGAATGAAATTATTTCAATCAAAGTTTGGTTGCTAAAGTTGGCCATTCACGGCCAGTTACACTAATTAGTCGGTCTGAAGTACGACCAAAATTTTACGTTTTCAATATTGGTAATAAAAATCTAGGCTATAGATTTAAGTACTAAAAAAGTAACTTAACGTTATTATTTTTTTCCACAATTGCCCATAGTTTACCGGTTCTAAGACCTTCTCGCCCACTTTACCCACTAAATTAAAAAAAACTTAAAATCCCCTTTGCGTGGGGAATCGCCCACGTTCTAGCAGCACTGAATGAATGTCAGTTTTCAGATTATTTTTATGATAGTGAGTGGAGTCATTTTTTGAACTGACCGTGAATGGCCAGCTTAACAGAGTAACTGAAGTTGTCAAATGTGACATTTTCAAGCAATTTCAATCCTGAATTGTTAGCAACAGAGTTACGTACTTAGCCCCATGAAAACACGAGCGGGTTATAACGTTATGTTATAACACCTCCACATTTACACTTTGCGCCCCACGAAAGTGCTAACGTGTTAATTAAACCACATTACTTATCTGTGGCACTGAGTTCGAACGCGGGTGGTTGACAGTTGACACACTTCAATCGCGCACTGTCTAGTATATGGGAGTTGCCACACGTGCATTCAGGTGGCGCAGAATAATCTTTTCACACTACCTACTCGGCAATGTTCAATTTCACATCAAGTAAACCTGACTCAAAGTGAGTCATTGCATCCCTAGGGACGTAATGTTGATAAAATTTCATTTAGGGAAGCAAAGTGATTTGAATCTCGAATGGGCATGATTTGAAATTTGAACCTGGCAGCCAAGAATTTTAGCACGAATGGAATAAAAAAAAGCGTTATGCCGATGATATTTGCCTTATGGCTGACAGTTTGGACGACCTGCAATGTAACTTTGACAGTCTGGACGAATCCTGTTCAATAAAACTGTCATCGCGACAGTCCGAGTTCTTGTAGTGCAGTGGCGGCAGCGCTGTGGTAGTGATATCAAAGTGAAGCAACCCACGGCGCGGTCGTGATTGGATGGGTGTTTCGGAAGGCAGGTTAAGCAGTTGGTCCCGGTTAAGATCAGTTGATAGTTGTTAAGCCTAGTCAGAGGCCCTAGGGCGGCTTGATAACATATGTTGTCACTTGCCTTACATGCACCCCTCCACCAATCCGCACTGAGCCCGTGTGGTAGATGGTACCGTCCCTCGTCATAGTCGACGTGAGCCTCTGCACAGCATTGGGATCTATATAGGCTAACCATTGATTTAATATATATATAATAAATCAATTAGGCTAACTTAACTTTTACGTAATAAAAAATATATAAAAAAATTGTAGGAGAGTGCCATTGTGATTCTGCCGAAAGTTTTTCACGTTATGCTTAACATGTGTCTCGTCGCTACACCGGCTGTCTTCACAGAGCTGGCAGCAAATGAGGTCGACAAGATACAGCATATCCTAACTAGACTCTACTTGAGGACTTCGAGTAAGTGTTCAAATTCAATATTTATTTTACTACTATTAAAACCTTCTCCTTGCGACTTTGCCCGCGCCAAAAGTCGCATGTTCCATATAAACTTTTACGTTACGTTTTTATATCGCAACAAAAAGTAGCCTTTGTCCTTTCCAGGGTCTCAAACTATCTCTGTACCAAATTTCATATGAATCGCCTTAGAAGTATAGGTGTGATTGCGTAACACACAAACAGAGTTACTATCGATAAAAGATAGGTTTTATCTTTTTATTATTGCAATATCATATTTTTCAATTTATTAATTTAGTGGATTGGAAAGTCCCATTTAATAAGCTTTTTGTGGTGAAATCTGTGTTGTGCAAAAGCTGTGTAATGTTTTTGGGCCTATTTTATATCTACGGGCCTCTATGTTGACTGCTTCGTTAGTCTAGTCCACGAGGTTCCCGGTTCAAATCTCAGGTCGGGCCGAAAGTGTTAGGGTTTTCTGTCTCGAAATAACTTAGACACAGCTTTGGAATTAAGAAGTTGGTGGTGTTAACACCCCCGTACCTAGGAAAGCACGTTAAGCCGTTAGTCCTGCGTCCAATCTCTCTACGGTCATGTCGGACTTACACTGAATTATGAGAGTGAAGGAACAGAGAGTGAACCTGTGTATTGCGCATACACTTGAGCCCAATAATAATATCTCCCGCGTAGTTGGCTAATTTCAGTTGATATTGGCCGCTGTAGTCGAAATTCGGCTAGGAGGACATTATTATCTACGGGCGCAGCTATTCTTCAACAATTTTGATGATTCACAGATCCAGATCTACAGCATCAAATTCAGTTGTTCTTGCTGTACATCAAACAGCGCCCGTTGTCGTACAGCTTGTGCGACGCCATCCCGATGGACCTCAGCCTGCCCATGTCCATGCTGTCCGTCACCGTCACCTACGCCATCGTCATGATACAGTTCAACCAATTAGTCGTTTAGACCGAGTTATGTATGTATTTCTTGTGAATATGTCTGGAGTTCACCAGCATATTATGTTTAAATTTTAACCAGCTGGTTTAGCATTATTTACATTTTTTTGGAATTCTGTCAAATTAACCGACGAAGATTTACCGGCTTGTTAAAAATTGATGAACTCAGTCTAAGTAGCAATCAGTAAAAGTCACTGTCTATGCCGTAGAGTTGTGTAATCATAGTTGTATTATTATAACTTTCTTGCTTTAAGTAATATATTTCGTATTAATATGTTTATAATAAAAAATACCTTAGGGTCAGTGATGGCACTGACAAAAAATATTATCACTTGCACTAAGTTTTCGCGTGATTTCAATCAAACAAAAGTACGCAGATTTGAGCTTTAAGTGCATTGTGTTTTATTTAAAACCCACCTTTACAAAACATTGAGAAATATAGCCTGAAATATAATTTAGTTCATGATTACTACAGGTATCGTCAACCACTATACTTGATTTCATCATTTTCTGTTATCTATCGCAGCAAGTTTTGTTTTATTTTAAACCAAGCCACTGGGCAATATCTCTTAAGGTGCGGGCAACTAAAATTGCTCATTTCTACAATACTCGCCAACTATGACGTCACGCCACATCAAGCAATTTAGGGCGATGTCAACATGTAGCACCTGATGCTGAGATACGGTCACACAATACGATGCTATATTGATCAACTTTAAAAACTAGGAGACGCAGTTATACGCATAAACGAAAGAAATAAAATTTAAAAAAATCAACTAATTGGGTATTCGGAAGTTCATATTCACTACATTGAGCAATGTGGAATATATGGAGCAATTAGAAGCAATTATTAAAAAATAATATAAAACTTCAAAAAATGGTCGTGTAAAAGCACCTTAATAAGTATTTTTGAGCTTACACGTGTCTAAAAATTACTGTAAGTTTCAGTAATGTCTGAAGACTGATACTCTTCGATACATTATCTCATCGCCTGATTAAAAGTTTAGAATCTAGTGTTTTTTATTTACCAACAGATTTTAGGATAAATCTACTTTAAATTCAATATCGAAGTATTCCTTGTAAAACATACTTTAGTGGGTCTTCATTGGCTGATATAATCGCGAGATAAGAAAAGCTGGAGTGATTAATTATCACTCACACTGTACAGTTTTTTGTGTTTCTTATCTATTCCATAAGAAACTATTTCACATGTAGATATCGGCACATTATTTCGCTAAAGAATATAAGAAACGAAGATTTACTGATAATATCACAGTAAGAAATGGGCGTATTTTCACGAAAATCTGCTATACTATAAATACATTTTGTAGCTTTTTTTTCTAAACCATCTGCAAGGATAGGTAACCTTTGATATAGATAGAGCCAGATGTAAGATAGACTAGTTATTGACCTTACACCACCAAACAGACAAACAAACAGTATTATGTTAATCTGTTGACATCGCTGATCTGTCCGCGATGCGACGAGACACGCGTCACTGCCGCGGTAATGCGCAAGCAATGCGTGAACTGATTTGAATATTTTAATCTATGCATTTATATGCTGTAAGGGTGTATGCAGATCTGCTGTGGAGAATGCGCCGCGAATGTAGCCCGTGTACAGTTACTGCAATTCATTGTTGCGCCACTTAACCGCAACTCGTGCAAGACTTGTATAGAGAGCGCGCGTAGCGTTTACTGTTCGGTTTGCTTTCATTGCATTGACCCTTATTTGTCTTGCTTTCGAAGATGTCGAAGACTGCTATTAATATAGTTTTTTCGCACCTATTTTGCGACCAGAGTAATACTTATTTTTTGTCTTATCTACCCTGTCACAAAGCGCCATGATCTAATTCAGTGATAAACGTTAGTTTGCATAACTTAATTGACTTGTAGCTAATGACAGATGACGTGTTAAACTTAATAGCCTCACAGATACGCGAGGTCATAAATCACTGGACGAACATAAATTATCATTCGCTGCCCTGACAGTGAGCTGGGCGCCTTTATCTGACGGATATAGAGCTAGACCTATTCTATTGCTACCTAGGGTCTAGGTAAAGTAAACACACTGTCATTAACTCTGTACGATGTATAAGACGCTTGACATAAATATGTAAAGTGATGACAGGGGCGAATACTTGGCGGCACAAAAACGCAACATGCCGCGTTGCGTTTTTACTGCGTTAAGAAGCACTTGAAAATTTCGACAGACTGCCAACGCCAGGGTGGCCGAGAGGTTAGGCAATCGCCCGGTATGCGAGGAACGCGGGTTCAATTCCCGCCTCTGGTGGTAATTTTTTCAAGTGCAATAATATAATTTCGGCACATCCCTTTTAATACTAATTTTAGTGAAATAAAGGCTCTATTCAGTACCTATCGGCCTCAGTTTTACTTACCATATCGCGTGACGTAAATAAAATAGTTATATGTCTTGTTTATTATCTATACTAATATTATAAAGAGGAAAGATTTGTTTGTTTGTTTATTTGCATCGAATAGGCTCCGAAACTACTGGACCGAATCAAATGAAATTTGGCACAGAGATAGTTTGAGACACTGGGAAGGACATAGGCTTTCTGTCTTAGTGCTAGGAGACTTTTTGTCGCGATATAAAATCATAAGGGGGGTGAAAGGGGGATGAAAATTTGTATGAAAAATCCGACTTTTGGTGCGGGCGAAGTCGCGGGTAACTGCTAGTCTTTATTATATATTTATTATTATATATATTCGTAGGTATAAAATCGTTAATCGTTTTGACAATATTTGACAAAAAAAAACAAAAGAAAAGCGAAAATTATGTCTGTTCATAATAAAAAGATATTGCGCGTATACGAATGAGATTGTGCGTAGATGGCCAGTATCTGGCGGTAACAATATGTAATGTTCACATTTCTTAGCTAAAAAACTGGGTCCTTTACGTTGTTTATTTTTGTTAGTAATGTGATGTCCATTCATTAGTAAATGTATTTTCTTTCTTTCTTTCAAAAAATCTGCTTGTAGGTAGTTTGACGGTAGAAATAAGCAAGATAATGATTTTACTAAGTACTTTAAGGTAACATTCAGTTTATTTTAAGCTCTACTCCGATTTGTTGTTCGAGACGCACCTTATAATAATAAGTCAGCCTATTAGATCCCACTGCTAGGAAAAGGCCTCATCTCAACTATGAGGAGGAACGAGCCATACTTCACCACGCGGGCTCAGTGCGGATTGGTGGAGGGGTGTATGTAAGGCAAGTGACAAACCTTACTGTCAGAAGTTATCAAGCCGCCCTAGGGCCTCTGACTAGGCTTAACGACTAATACCACAGATATTAGCCGGGACCAACTGCTTAACGTGCCTTCCGAAGCACGGAGATGCTTGTCATGGACGTCACTTAAATGGTCGGAATGGTCACCCATCCAATCACGACCGCGCCGTGGGTTGCTTAACTTTTAGTATCACTACCAAAGCGCTGCCGCCACTGCGCCACAAGCACCTCAATGCTTTTTACTAACTAGAAAATATACTCAGCAGAAGTAAATGCTATTAAATGAAAAAACAAATGAGTCGAATACATTTAGTTTCACATACAATTAGTGCAACAAATATAAAGCGACACTCGTATAAATTGTTTGTCAATATTTCACTGGTGGTTTTAACTCTTTATTAATAACGACTGGGCGGCTACGAAAGGAATGGAGCATCCATCTATTAAAATATACTACTCCTTACGATTGCCTAGGAATTCTCCTAAATAGAACCTAAGAATTTAAAAAGCAAGTAATGTTTGATTGTCAATTGCAAGCAAGTGTTATTTCAAGGGAGAATAGGATATACGATGTTAAATTAACTATAACTATCCCGAATCTGCAAAGTACCTACGTGTTACCTTAGTCATCGTGTTGTTTACGCTGCTGTTGTTGCGCTGTTGCATGCTCGGTTCGCACCGTAAAGTAAGATATCCTACTATGGTCGGACGCGAGGAATAGACGTAAACAATAGATTAATAGTTAGTTTTTCTTATTTCATTTACTTGGTATCAATTATAACAGACAGCTGACGCTTCATTATTTAAAATTATGATGCAGGTATACTAGTCAAAATATGGAACCCGATTGGTTTTGAAGTATGTTTGTGATGATTAATAGTTAAAATAAATGTACGCGTTGTTCACAGAAATAGAATCCAATACTATAATAGGTACCTAAACCTTAATGTTAATCAAGTGTGTTATTATTATGGCTTGACTTTGATCTAAAAGATAGTCTTGATAGATGAGGTGGTACTATTTTCTTATTTTAATATAAATTTACGTTTACACTAGCGTTGTAAGTGGCTACTTATTTTGAATGACAATATGAAAGATTTAAATTGATGATTATCAAACAAATGTTCCATACAAATAATTTTTAAATTTTGGATTTTATGTGTGTACGGTTAATGATAAAACTACAGTGACAATAGTTGATGAAAACCAGTGCTGTTTATGGAGTCAACATAAGAGACTTACTGAGGTCAATATGAAAGACCATAACTATTTTGGGAGGTCAATATGAGGGACTTAATGAGGTCAATATGAAAGACCATAACTATTTTGGAAGGTCAATATGAAAGACCGTAACTGTTTTGTGAGGTCAATATGAAAGGCCCCTAATTGTGTTGTGAGGTCAATATGAGAGGCCGTAAGTGTTTTGCGAGGTCAATATGAAAGGCCATAATGATGCAGTTGCAAGTAGACTTCCGATCTTACTAAAGTCAATAAGAGAGACTGAATCACTGAGATAGTTGACGGTTTGAGTCAATCGGCTATGACTAGCTATGCGATTGTTACAGATCGCCCCAAATGGCCAACATAACATCGGCGCTGCCAAACCTTGATCATTTCGACTGCGAAGGCGACCCAGTCTCAGTGGGTGTGAGATGGGAAAAAATGGAAGAGAGCTCTGGAAATATATTTTCTGGCAGCTAACATTGACTCAAGTTTAAAAAACGAGCTACCCTCTTACACATTGGTGGGCTTGACTTACAAGAAGTGTACTACAACTTACGGGGGGCTCACGTTGATGAAGCCAATAACGTGGACGTTTATAAAGTTGTGGTGAAGAAATTAGACGAGTACTTCTCTCCCAAACAAAGTAGATACTTCGAAAGATACAAATTTCGACTTATGAGACAAGAAGAAGGGGAGCGATTTGAAACCTTTCTAATAAGACTGCGGAATCAAGCAGATAAATGTGAATTTACGGCTAAAGATGAAAATCTGATAGACCAGATTGTTGAAAAAGGTCGGAGCTCGGAATTGAGAAAGAAAATCTTGGCAGCCGGTGATACCATCACACTGCACCAAGTTATTACTATTGCAATTACACTGGAAACTGTAAACAGGCAACTTGATTCGTTTGAGAAACCGGGCACAAGCAAAATTTACGAGTCAAAGAATTCTGAGATTAACAGAATAGATACAAGGACGCCACAATCGAATCGAAGCTCTGTGAGAAATTGCTTTCGGTGTGGAAGCAGTAAGCATCCATCTTTTGATAGTAAATGCCCAGCAAAGGATAAAAAATGTTTAAAAAGTGAAATCATTGGACATTTCAAAGATTACTGTAAAACCAGAGCAAATAAGCGGAGGATTAATACAAGAAATAGTGACACTAATAATTCTAAAAAACAAAAAAACTGAGCAAAAAAAAACATGGACATTGACGAAGTGGAATATATATTCCATTTAGACGATGATGCGGTTGTCAATTGCAAAGTGGGTGGTGTAGTTATCGACATGTTGATTGATTCTGGCAGCAAATGTAATATCATCACCGATAAAACATGGGAATTCTTGAAAAACCATAAAGTGAAAGCCAGCAACTTAATAAAAAATCCTGACAAGATCCTGTTGCCTTATGGCAGTCAAAAACCCTTGCTTGGTGTTTTACACGCTGATATAACGATTGATGGTGACAAAATAAAAAAGGCCACATTTTACGTGATTCGAAATGGAACACGCAATCTCAAGCGCAATTGAACTGGATGTGCTAAAGATTGGGGTTCCTGTTAACAATGTTTCAACATTTCCCAAATTCAAAGATGTCAAAATTCAGATTCCTATCAATAAAAACGTTAAGCATGTCATACAGACATATAGAAGGATACCGATTCCTCTGGAAGAAAAGGTAAACAAGAAGTTAGCTGAACTTAAAGAGGCAGATATCATTGAAGAAGTCAACGGACCATCGCCATGGTTTTCTCCAATGGTGCCGGTTCTAAAAGAGAATGGCGACATCCGGATTTGATGAGGCTATCATTAGGGAGAACCACCCTCTTCCAACAATGGACGAACTGTTACCTCATTTCCGGCAAGCTAGATACTTTTCCCGGCTTGATATTAAAAATGCTTTCCACCAGTTGGAAATTGATGAAAACAGCAGATACTTCACGACCTTTAGCACCAGTAAAGGCTTATTCCTATATAAGAGATTGATGTTTGGTGTGTCGTGCGCACCTGAAATATTTCAAAAAGTAATTGAAAAATTGTTGCTAGGTTGCGAGGGTACAGCAAATTTCATAGATGATATTATAGTCTATGGATCAGATGAGCTGGAACACGACAAGCGGCTAAAAAGAGTACTACAGGTGCTGAAAAACAATAATTTGCTTCTCAATCATGATAAGTGCATCTATAAGACAAACAAAATAGACTTCTTGGTACATCAACTAACAGAAAAGGGGATAAAACCCCTGGATAAATACATCCACGCCATACAGTCTTCGAAAAAGCCATCTAATGTCGAAGAAATACAGAGCTTCCTTAGGCTGGTTAATTACGTCGGGAAATGGGTGCCCAATTTAGCATCACTGACAAAACCCCTTCGGCAGATAATACGGCTTAAGTTGAGCAAATCAGCAGATATCCAAAAATATTGGACCCAGACTCAGGATGAGGCATTTGAAACCCTAAAGTCTCAACTTTCGAACTTGCAAACATTGGGATATTATAATCCAGTAGATAGGACTCAAGTTATAGCTGATGCGTCTCCCGTTGGATTAGGAGCAGTGCTTGTACAAATTGACCACCGTGGACCCCGTGTTATAGCATTTGGTAATAAAAGCCTCACAGACTGTGAGAAAATATATTGCCAGACGGAGAAAGAAGCCTTGGCGCTAGTATGGGCGGTGGAACATTTCAAGATATATTTGTTGGGCAAAGAGTTCGAGCTTATCAGCGACCATAAGCCCTTGGAAACTATTTTCGGTAACCGATCCAAGCCGTGTGCGCGTATCGAGCGCTGGGTTCTTAGACTGCAAGCTTACAACTACAAAGTTATGTACCGCCCAGGCAAGGAAAACATTGCTGACTCCAATCAAAATTCTCGGCTTTGTCAATCGGCCCACACTGTACCATTCGACAATGAGAACTACATAAACGCAGTAGTAGAATACAGTAGACCGATGGCAGTCCCTTTTAATGAAATCGACGTAGCTAGTGCATCAGATGAAAAAATTTTAGCATTTAAAACGGGGATTTTTGATAACAAGTGGCATGAATCTGTAAATGCTTACAAGATTTTTCAATCAGGGATTTTTTTCCATGAAAATATAGCTCTTCGAGGTACTAAGCTTATTATCCCTAAGCAACTACGCCAACGGGTTATTGAGGTCGCTCATCAAGGTCTCAGAACTAAGGTTTGGTGGCCAAAGATTCATAAGGATGCCGAGAGTCGAGTGAAAGCTTGCAAAGGCTGCACACTCGTTTCGGCGCCTAATCCGCCACACCCGACTAAAAGACGTGATCTGCGAAATGAACCTTGGATTGATGTGGCTATAGATTTCTTAGGACCACTACCATCTAATGACTACTTACTCATCTTAGTTGACTGCTACAGTCGCTACAAGGAAATAAAAATAATGAGAAACATAACTGCCATGGAGACAATTAAAAACCTTAAAGAAGTATTTTCTCGATTAGGATATCCTGCGACCTTAACATGCGATAACGGCAACAAATTTACTAGCGAAGTTTTTAAGACATTCTGTAAAGAGTGCGGTATTGTAATGTACAATACAATTCCTTACTGGCCTCAGATGAATGGCGAAGTTGAGCGCCAAAACAGAGATGTCTTAAAGAGACTAAAAATAAGCTAATTAGAGAAAAATGATTGGAAAGATGACATTTTAGAATACCTTATTATGTACAACAGCACTCCCCATACGACGACCGGAAAAACACATGCTGAACTTTTCTTTCGAAGACAATTTCGGGATAAGATACCCATCGCAGCGGATATTGAACACAAGACTACAGATTCAGAAGTCAGAGACAGGGACACAGAGAAAAAGAACAAAGGAAAGGAATATGCGAACAGGAAAAGGAAAGCAGCAGACAATAACTTAGATGTTGGAGACAAAGTATATGTAAAAAATATGATAAAAGAAAATAATTTGACTTCCAATTTTAATCCAGAATCGCATATTGTTACAGATGTAAATGGTGGAGATGTTACAATCAGAAACGATGCAACAGGCAAGGTCAAAGTCAAAGTCAAAGTCAAAAATAATTTATTCAATTTAGGACAGAAAATGCCACTTATGAACGTCAAAAATTTTAAAATCAGTATAATATTGGCCCTTAGGGGACCCGAACATGTCTCCTTATCTTTTGGGCCCTACTAGTGCTTCGAGACAAAACACAGACAATCAGGCAAGTGCCGAGAAGAAGCACCGGAACAAACTCAGTCACCACTAGCTGCCATAAAAAAGTAAAAAAAGATACAATAAAAAGGTAGGTACATCAGTTTGGTGCAGGCTGGACTGTCCATACATTCTCGTCATCAAGATAGTCTTGAATTTTATAATACCCTTTAGACATGAGGGTAGTTTTGACATGCGACTTAAACCTATTAATAGGTATTAATAGGTAAAATTTAATACAATTTCCCAAAAATGAATTAATTGTTTTGGCCAATCTAAAGTCTGGAACGACAAGTTTGTTTTTGTTTCTTGTATTATAAGAATGAATTTTACTTTTTTTCGTGAAAAGATCTAAATTTTTGCGTACGTACATGATATTATCAAAAATGTGTTGAGAGGCCACAGTAAGTATATTAATTTCCTTAAAGAGTTCTCTCAGAGATTTGCGCGGACTCAGTTTGTAAATGGCACGAATGGCTCTTTTCTGTAAGATAAAGATGGTATTGATGTCCGCAGCAGAACCCCACAAGAGAAGACCATAAGACATAATACTGTGAAAGTAACTAAAATAAACTATTTTTCTAACCGCAAAGGCAGCTGAAGCAAGTCTCCCAGCCAGAGTGTCAACATGTGGTCCCCATTGCAACCTCGAATCCAATGTAATGCCCAGAAACACAGTGGAGTTGGATAGATCTAGTTTCTCACCATTTAGTAAAATTTCTGAGTTACCTTGCTTCACGTTGGGCATGGTGAATTTAACACATTTGGTCTTTCTTGTAGGAGTATCGTAGAAATGTTGTGCACCTCAAAAGAACTGAAAATGGTGAATGGAAAGTAATAGATCAGACCAGGCCAAATAGTGAAACTGATGGGAACATGGACGAAGATTAATATGTTACGTTATTATTATTTAAGATTTAGTTAGATGTTAATGTAAAAAGCTTATTAAAGTGATTCCGAAATTTTCTACTTAACAATTATTTAATTTGAATAAGGAAGGGATGTAGTATACTGCATCTGAGTGGTGGGGGCAGTCGACCGCCATAGCGTGCGGATCTAGGAGGTCTAATAAAGTGGCAAAGTGTGGTTTTACTGTTGTTATCGAGCATTTTACAGTATTTGTGTATTTGTGGCATCTTTATTGCCATAGAATAAGCTATTTTTATTACAAAATTACGTCCATAGTTTTAATTCAAGCAGCAGTATAATTGTGTTCGTTTTTTTCCTCGATATTGTAATGTGTGTAACATAATATAAGGTCTAACTTTATCAACTGTATCCCTCAGGGTGTAATTTTTCTGCTCTAATACAACAACTTTAATTACGGGACCAACATTGAAATTAAAATAATAATAAGGGTTCGCATAAAAACTGTAACAGCTGATCAAAGTTCTAAGACACAAAGTTATATTTTTCGCTGATTTGTAGTTAAAGGTGCTTGTACTCATCAAATGCAACAACTTTAATTAAAGGTTCAACATCAGAATACTGATTTTTTACCTACAAAACTCCTAGAGTAGTGATCAGCCTTTTTTTTGTAATTTCAATGTTGGTCCCATAGTAGATATAAATTTTTCTATAAGAGCAGCAGAATCATCTAAAAGGTATGCAATTGATTTTTTTGGACCGTGTATTTAAAAACATACGTTTGCTACCTACTCCATAGCCTTCAGCAGAGTGCAGTCTTGTCTGGTGGAATTAGTCGGGACTCGATATGAATTTATGGCTCCGGCCTAGTGGGATTTATGGCCGACTAATTTCATATTAATGTGTGCTCGTCTCGACGTTCTTTAGCTTTGCTTTGGAAATACAAGAGGGATAAATATATTGATTTTAAAATTATTAAGATATTGTGAGTTTAAGTATTGATTTCCTTAAAAGTAGATGTACCTCCGTCTATTATTTATTTTTAGTGATTACTATGGCGTGAAACCTGAAAGGTAGATCATACGAGTACGTAATTATAATTCATTATTATTATCTTTCTTTTATTAAAAATAATTATTTTGTAGTCACTCAAGCTTACACAGTTTATAAGAAAAATGGATACTAACAACTTTGGATCACTTACAGTTCTCTGAATAAAGAAAGTTTCATCAGATTATTTGATTATTATTATTGCTGACACAAAATATTATAGACCTGGATTTCCCTAACACATGTTTAATTTTTAATAAGACGATTTATCATTACTTGATAAATTTGGTATTGGAATTCTGACAAATTAACCATCAATCGATGTTTACCGGCTGTTTGAAAATTGGTGAATTCGGATTAAAAACAATTACTGGAAACGATCACACTTAAGTAAATCAAATATCATCTAGGTACAGCTTCCCTATCTATACTTGGAAAAATGTACAGAGTATTTTGAATGAGGCAGTAGAATTAAACAGTTTTCCGTATTTCGTCTCTGCTCTGGATGAGGTTGGATATTGCCAAAATGATTAATGCAAAAACTTTCCTGTCGCGCTGGAGAGCGCTAAATTGAAACAACCTCTGAGGCCGCGGTCAATTGGAGTTGCCAACTTAAATTAAGTCAAGTTAACAGAAAAGATAATGGGTAGCATGATGTAGCTACATAGATCAGAAATGGATCTTGTATCATGCAATTGACGACCGTCTTGGTTTAGTGGTTCGCGCCTCGGACTTCTGAACCAAGCTGTTGCGGGTTCGAATCCTGCAAGGGGTAAATGTTTGTGTGATGAGCACGAGCATTTGTACCTTAGTCATGGATGTTTATAAATGTATATAAGTATGTCTATCCGTTATTCTAGTTACCATAGCACAAGCTTACGCTTAGTTTGGGGCTAGGTAATTAGTGAGTTTGTTAAAATCAATGAAAACATCCCTTTTCAAAAATAAGAAACATACATACGACATTTTTCTGAGCTTGAGGGTATTGAAGTATGAGGTGTTAACAGAAACTTGGCACTTAATTTTTCAATGAAGCAACACAAATAATGTAAGCTTTTTACAACTTCTACTCACTATCTTAGTTTGTTGTTTATTGATCGGAGAGTCCTAATGTTATAATATGTTTTTATTTCCTAAATAAAAAGGAAGAAAAGTATAACACGTAAGACGTCTGCGAGTAAAATTTAATTAATTGCCAACATAAATTTGCAGGAACACCTTATAAACCCTTAAGAAACAATAATAAAAAAACAAGGGGCCAAGATAATCCTTTTTACCCTACCTTGGGATTTTATACCGTCTTTATACTACCCTTAAAACGTTTGAAATTTAACAACGCCATAAAAACAGATTATATTTATAACAGATAAAATATTTTAATGGCCACTCCACGGTTTTATTTGTTTATGTAATCCGAATTATTGCCGTTAGAAAATTTTACTGCTTATTATTATTTTAGAACTTAAAATCGGAAGACATAAAATGAAATGAAATTTAAACAAATCGTTGGTATGGTTAAGTATGTCAAACAAGGACAAAATACAATAATTAAATATTTTTTACGCAAATCATTTAAAATTATTACATTTTGTTATGCTAAGTTGATTTTAACCTTCTGCAACTGAGGTGGTAGTCCCACAGACACCACTAATCAGAAACTATGTAATATTATCGTCATTGTTTACGTTGCCACTCTCGTGATTTTAGTACGTTCCTGGATTGCCATGTGGATGATGCTTGTACAGTGTGGACACCTTCGGATGACTAGTCATGTGTGTTTTTGAAAAAAAGTGTCTACGAGACTACCATCTCAGCATGACTGTTTGTTATTTTATGTTCTTGTGATTACTATGGAAAAATGAAATTTTAAGAAAACTATAAGTTTTATTAATGATATATTATGTTCTATAATATGTGCTTATTCAGTAAAAAATTAAATTATTTTAAAATACTTAGTAACAATATCTATAATTCGGATCAAGTGAGACCGTGTAAAAATTGATGTTCTAGATATGCCATTAGAATTATTTGTGTAATTTGCTTATTTAAATGTTATTTCACACTTTTCTCATTTAGATATGTTGTATATAGTACAGTACATAATTAAGAACAAAAAATACCAACATTAAAGACAAAGTGTAATTAAGTAAGTACAACATCTCAAAAAGGTGTCGGTCAGCCTTCCACCTCAGTAGAATTGAAACAATAATTCCACCTCAGTGGCAGAAGGTTAAAGTTACTTGTTGAATAGGCAATTGAATTACAAGTAACAATTAATAAATGTTATTTTCATGAATAGGCAACAAATACTTTCAAAATAAACTACAAGGTTTTCTTTCAATATAAAAGCAAAAATAAGACGTAATCATAATAAATGTTTACGATTTATTTTTATTACTAATAAAATTTAGATACACTTCCTATGTATACAGCCGTATCTGATATTGGAAAAAAACTCATTTGATTTTTTCAAATCCCACAACCCCACATTGATTCGAAAACATCACGAGAGTAATCTTACCATGATTGATGTGTCCCCATAGAATCCTACCATTGAAACTACACCACCATTTTACGTGAACTTGCATTTTAAGTAAACTGACAACGATTGGAGTGCTACATAGGCTGGATATGAGTTATCCAGTACCAACTTTGTCAAAATTGTCTTGAGCCCTGGTTTTGAGTTCATCGATAATTTTGGGCGGTCTTTTAAGGGTGGTCTATCAAGCTATGAGATGAATAATTCAAGTAATATTGTGGTGGTCTCGTATGGGTTGATGATGTGTCACATTATTCACAATTTCGTCGGATATCTTAATTCGTTTTCTCGTTTATTGTGCTTTATATTGGTTATATCTGAGATGAAGAAAGTTAAGATTGATGACGCGAAAGTTTGTCTAGTACATATTATGTAAACCCAACCAACCAACCAAAGGCGTCAAAGCAATTTGTTTGCATATTTTTATGAAAGGAAATAAGTAATAGTAAGTAAGTAATAAGTAGCGATGGTTGTGGGTTTGTGTCCTACTGGACGACACTGACCGTGATTACATAACCTAACCTAAGGTTTGTTTGAATCTGTGCATCTCTGTTATTTTTAAAATATGTATATAGTTGGTTCAATTTATTCCTTTTGATATTTTATAGTTTTTTTACTACTGTGGTAATTTTAAAATTTATATTCGGTCACCCTCAATCAATAGGTGAAATTAGCAGATGTTTGAACGCTGTCAAAGGAATCACAAAGTAATACATTTTCAGTAATAAAGATAATGCAATTTTAACCAATTCGTTTTTTTATCAATTCACATCAACCTGGCTTAGCGTACGTATGGCTCTCAATCAGGAATGTTATTATCAGAAGCGCGGCAAAATGAGTGATTTGCATAACGCGGAATGCAAATGAGCCAGATAAGTGTCATCTGCCGTGGACGTGCGTCATTATTGACGCAAAGCAAGTTGACGCGGTAGGTCATGGCACCAAGCTTCTACTCAGCACTAGCCCACAATTTGTCCCGAAGCAGTGGTAGGGACTATAAATTGTTAGGCCGTGTGTAAGTGCCTCCTGTGGGTTTACATGCCATTATTATGACTTTTATATATGTTTTTTTTTCTACCGACCGTCGGTAGAAAAAAAAACGAGAGGCTTCGGCTGATGCTTGATCTACCGCCGACTAAAAAATATAATTTTCTCTAAGCCGCATTTCGGCTGCGGGGGTCAATCTCAATAGAGATAGAGAGGGCTACGGTATTAAATGTTTATTTGAAGGCGGTTGGTTTTTTCGTAAAAGATTTACAGGTACATAGGTACATTAATTGCTCGTGCTTCTTTTAATGAGTATCCAACACCAACGTTACTAACAACTGCATTAGCTGTAGTGCATGCGTATTGAGGGAGGACGGGCGGTGCATTCTGCATTTGCCTGAAGTAATACTCAACGCGATTACGAGTGGTGTGGTTTTAGTGACTGCGCTAGCGTCTCTTAGCGGAAATTTAGAACAAAATAATGTTATTTTTATTTTTGGCCATTCATCAAATGTTATCAACAAAAAAACATTTTAGTTCGCCTGGCAGCCAATTTAATTATTTAAAAAATAATCTTTTCATAGATCTGGTGGTCCTAAAAGTTATGAAAATAATTCATTTGGAAGGTAATGTTATCGCCTATCAAGTGACATAAAGATCAATTCAAAATTATTAACTATCATGGAGAGAAAAATAAGCTTTAAGAAATCTTACAAAATAATTAACTTTCACAGTTTAGTTCTTTAAACCTGCAAAAGTAAACCCAAAGTATTTTTTTTTAGATTTTTTAAAAAATATATTTTTTTCATTAGGATTATGTCTCTTAAATTTTACAAATTAAAGGCAATTATCGACACTATATAACGGTCATTCTCAACAGGCCTGGTTTTGGTGTGTCCGTGCAAATATCTGACTAGTTTGTTATATTTTGAAGCTGTCAATTTTTTAGGAACTAGATCTAGCTTTTATCTTTTAGGAATTTAAATTTGAGACACATCGTCTTGTAAAAAAGCACTTAATTATTTTTTCTTAGGTCGTTCTCCTAAGTTCCGTTCGCTGTCCAGAACCCAGATTCAAGTACAAAACCTTCAACAGTGTCAATATAAGTTACGATTGGTACATTTCAGTGTATACAATTTTAAGATTAATAATTAAGTATTATTATTCACTAAAAATATTCTGTTTAACTTGTGTATTTTCTTAGACGAAACGAAAAATATGTTTGTCCTTTTATTATGCCTAATTTCAGTCGCTAGTATAAAAGTAGCGAATATCTTGCTCGCAGAGTAAGTAATTCCCATTCCTAGCGCAACGTCGTGTTTGATCAGTTGCGCCGCGGCAGGCTACCGAAGCGGTCCTGTGTCACTTGCTTCGTTGGCGAACTACGACCGTAAGTACCTAATTTCTATTCGCTTGGTTCACCTCTTTTCTAATTTCCGTTCGCTCTTTTAATTAATATTTTAAAATGGAAACAAACTGGTCTGTGATAATATTATATGCAGGCATTCGTTGGCTACCTCATACTTGTAGCAATATACTGTATTGTTTACCATTTAATTAATATCTCATAAATACCGTCGTGTTCCTAATTTCCATCACCCTATTCCGTCACGCTAAACGTGACAGAAATTATATAATACCTGACAACATTTGTTTTATTTTATGTTTTTACCTTAAAACAGGTGCCTACTCAAAGTTTTTTGGTAGATATACATAGCATATACCATAATGTGTATCCTTATTTTACAGAAAACATGGGTAAGCCAAAACGAAGTCAAGAGGAGATTTTGGAGCAACAAAGGCTTCATAAAAAGACGCCGTAAAAGGGGATTTGGTGATAATGACTTGTTTATCGTTCGAGTTTCTAATAAATAGACAGCCAAATGGTTCATTTACATATAATATAATTATATATATTGTTTGTTTTTTTTTAATTATCGGTAGGCTACCGAGCAAATTTTTAGTTTTATTAAAGAGGTTTTTTTGTTATTTGTAGACTGTACAATAACTTGTGAGGTTTACTTCTCATTAAATTCTGTTTATTTTCTATTTGAGTCTTATTTCAATACAATATAAATTTAAGTAAGCTATTTTCTAATTTCCGTCACACCCAAAACTTTGTCACCTCATAACTCCATAACCAGTTGGCACATTGAAGTGCCAAATACATAATTCTGTTTAGTTTATCGTCTTTTCTTAATTTAATTGTCAATTAAACGAATTTCTTGCGAAATAAAAATCGTGACGGAATTTATACGAAGAACACCTTATCGTGAGAATGACCGATAATAGTTACTACGTGCCTCAGCGTAGAGTAGCTGGTGGGTCTGCTGTGTCTGCTCGAAGTATCTTCCGCGGACGGGCACGTTCCCGACTAACTAGCTCATTTCCCTGGACAGAGAGATAAATATGTCGTAACTTTACAACGGTTGTCTTTATTACTAGTTTTGTTATGCATGAAGCAGTGTTTTTATTTTGTTTGAATCCGAACAGTCACTAAAAAGGTTAAAAATATTAAGGGTAGCAAATCAGTGAAATGACTATGTTTATAAATAAATAATACCTATAGTTTTAAAGGAGGTTAGAATAGAATTAGAGAGCGTATGAATGAGTATCCCAATCAATTAGGTTTTTTAAAAAAACACCACTACCAGAGGACAGTCAATGTTTTTTTTTTTGTGCGAAATAAAAACTATAAAAACACTTACATAGACTTTTTACTATCTTGAGGTTTCTGTGACTATGTACTATGTGTTCACCGCCAACACAAAGAATGAAGTATGTAAGAAAGAAAGAAAGAACGTAACGGACACGGTTATAAAACAAGAAACACAACAAAATTACAATTTATGTGGGTAAGCCAGTCGGACTGTGCTATGTATTATTGTGATAGTACTTTACGAGTAGTTGAGGGGTGCTTGTGGCGCAGCGGCGGCAGCGCTTTGGTAGTGATACCAAAAGTTAAGCAACCCACGACGCGGTCGTGATTGGACCATTCCGACTATTTAAGTGACGTCCATGACAAGCATCTCCGTGCTTCGGAAGGCACGTTAAGCAGTTGGTCCCGGCTAATATATGTTGGTATTAGTCGTTAAGCCTAGTCAGAGGCCCTAGGGCGGTTTGATAACATCTGACACTAAGGTAAGGTTTGTCACTTGCCTTACAGACACCCCTCCACCAATCCGCACTGAGCCCGCGTGGTGGAGTATGACTCGTACCTTCTCATAGTTGAGGTAGAGGCCTTTTCCCAGCAGTGGGATCTATATAGGCTGACTTTACTTTACTTTACGAGTCAGAAATACTATAAATATGAACTCCAAGTTCGACATAATAAAATACGTGTATACTTGTTACCATGATGCAGGTTAATATTACGATATATTACATAATGTTGACATGCTGCTAGGCTTAGAAGCAATTTTCAAACCCTAGTTCCTAGCCTGCATGTGAAAGATATTTATTCTGTGTACATAAAGTGCTGGATGTGACATAGAGCGGTTTAGTGATGCGTCATCAGAATTAACAGTGACTAATCTACTACTAGACAAATATTTGTAACTATGGCAGTTTATGTACTCGGGGACTTATTAATTTAAAAAGTCCTACCTTTGGTCAGCTGGTGTTTCATTACTTAAAAAAAGTACTACAACTAATAAAAAATACTACTGAACCTTACTAAAGAATGGCTAAGGAAAGCTGGGTTCACGTAGCTATTTTTGAAATGGCAGAAGTCAGCATTAAGTGTCAAACTGTTATTTTATAAGGTAATATCGGAGTTTATGCACATAATGTTTCATAAGTGTTATTTCCTATGATGAATAAATGATTAAAACCAAAACAAGTATGAAAATTATTGATTCCTACTTTAGTTAGCGATACTATTTATTTTGGTTTTGCTGCCTTTTTAGGGTTCCGTAGTCCGACAAGGAATCCTTATAAGATCGTTCAGTCCGTCCGTCCTAGTCTGTCACAGCAGAATATCAATGGACCGATTTGCATGTAACTTGGTTCGAGGATACTTCGCATATAGATCACATTTTTAAAAATACGAAAAATTAAATTTACCCCTATTTAAGAGTACCTCCCCATACATGTAAATGGGGGGTGAATAATTTTTTTGAGTGCACCCCCTTGTTTGGGGTATCGTTAAAAAGGACTATGAAAATAAGGTAGGGTTTCCATACAACACTTTTTTATCAGCTTTACCATTTGCGAGATATAGCCCGCCAAAGTCGTTTACACGGTCCCCCCCCCCCCCCCCTCTGTAATTTCTAAAGTCTTAGACCTATAAACTTCAAACCACTCACGTAAAGAAACAGGCGCAGAAACTCTTATTTAAAATTGTTTTGGGTATCCTGTGATGAATACTTTTGAAATTATAAATAAAATAAATATATATACTTTTTTCCAAAAGAACAGTATAAACTTAAAAAGATTTTTTGCCTATACTGTCTAATGTTGTAAGTTAATGGTACGAAACCCTTCGTGCTCGAGTCCGACTCGCACTTGGCCGGTTTTCTAAGTCAAAGTCAATAGTAGATTGTTATACAAGGGGCGATAGGGACCATTGCACTCGAGAATTTCTGGCGCTCGAACGAAGTGAGAGCGCCAAATAGTTCGAGAGTGGAATGGGTGCTTTCACCCAAGTTAAACATACTATTTTTCATTTCGACTATGAGGAAAGTATCGATAGAATATCGATAGTATCGATAGACTATGAACAATAAATGATTGGATTTGATTCGATTTGACTATCCATGGTTGAGACACAAGCAAAAGTATCGATAAAATATCGATTATATTTATACACTATCAATAGTTGAGGCAAAAGCAATAGTATCGATAAAATATCGATAGACTATCGATAGTTGGGACAAATGCAAAAGTATCGATAAAATATCGAAAGTATCGATAGACTATTGATAGTTGAGGTAAAAGCAATACTATTAATAGAATATCGATAGACTATCGATAGTTGAGGCAAAAGCAATAGTATCGATAAGTATATCGATAGTATCGATAGTCTACCGAAAGTAATGATAGTCAAAGTTCAATATGAAAATCACTATCGATAGCTGATACAGCTCTGACTATTGCAATAACTATCGATACTCTCGATATAGGCCTTTTATTCAATAGTAGGAGTTTAAAGTAGGAGGGAAAAGCTATTTTTCACCCGGCTATCTACACATGAAAGTTCAACTTTCCGGACAAGTGAGATGAAAAAATATTTTTCTTCAATATAGGACAGAAAATGCCACCTATGAAGCTGGTTAGCTTGGTTCAGCTTTCGTTAGCCAGACTCTAGAACCATAGAATGCATTTTAATTGAAATGCATTCCATTTGACCTAGCAACGAAAGACTACTCGGCGTCTTTAGGGCATGCTTATAATACTTTATCTTTACACCTCTCCATCATATTGTAATCAGAAAAAAAGGTACAAAAAAGTAAATCAATAAATAAAAAGCCTGTTCCTTTCCATTTCCTTTACATCTATGGCGAAGGGAGTTCCCCAGGGACGTTTCATGGTGAAAGCATGGCGCTGAATAATTGCTGCTCCCCCAGTTCAACGCACCTGCACCGCTGGCGCCCCTCGGTGCCTGCGCCAGTGACATCGTGACGGAAAGTCATGTTGCCATGTAGAAAAACTTTACCCATAAGTACATTTAGTAAAAATGAAGAAAGAATACCCTTTATTCATAAAACTTACACATCGTGCCGGGAAATCGTGTTGCCATGTAGAATTTTTTTACCTATAAGAACATTTAGTAAAAACATAGAAAGAACAACCACTTTATTCATAAAACTTATTAAACTTCTAACGTTTATGTAGTTAGTTGTCCCTTTCTGACGAAAGAAATATCAAATATGACAAACAAAGACTTACAAACTTAAGTGTCAAATCCGCTAAACAGACATGTTGGACGTTTATGAATAAGACTTTAATTCTGTACATTGATTTAGAAAAAAATCCTGGTCTGTAAAGAATTTAAAAAGGCACACTTCAGTAATACGCCCCTTTCTGATTTTTTAAATAAAACATTTAATATTTTCGCCATATGAATGTGTAGCAGAAGGTATTGTTGTTTTTTTAGCCTATATAGATCCCACTGCTGGGCAATGGCCTCACCTCAACTATGAAGAAGTCGAAGCCTTTTACTCCACCACACTGAGCATTGAGCCTGATTTACTCTTTTTCTATATACGAGTAAGTTTAAATAAGAAACCAAAAATTTGCACACAGGTAGGATTTGAACCCACGTCCTTTGGCTAACCGGGCCAACGCTCTTACTTACTGAGCTACTGTGCAGTCTATCCAGCCGTGTGAAATTCTTGGTGTCTTTTTGAATACGTCATCGTCTGGTAGATGTCGCTGACGTCACGTATTAAAAAAGAGACCAAGAATTTCACACGGCTGGGTAGACTGCACAGTAGCTCAGTTGGTAAGAGCGTTGGCCCGTTTAGCCAAAGGACGTGGCCCGGTTAGAAATCCTACCTGTGTGCAAATTTTTGATAATAAATAATATAAATTACTTTTTTTCTATCAAATACTGGAACAAAATTTATTTGATTTTTCTCACTGGTTAACAATATTAACTGTAAAATGTATTATTTTATAAAATGATTTTCCGCTTGACAGCCCTAAAAAGGAACAGTAACTGTTCTATTTTCACCATATCGGGACTACTTCAGGACTGTCAAGCGAATCTCACTGCAAAGTGGTAAGGTGTAACGGACCTCCGGAGTGCCAGTCTGAACTTCCTAGGGCCCAGATGGTTCTGGGCGAATAGGCGACCAAGAACAAGACGGGCAGATGTGGTCAAGAAAGATCTGTGCCTCTGCAATGTCTCCGTAGACGATACGTCCGATAGGTCAAAAAATAAAAATTAAGGCAGTCCTCCCTCAGTATTGGATAGGATTATTAATGCCCAGGAGAGAGAGAGAGAGAGAGAAATTTGCCTCACGTCTCGCTTACTTTATTTTCAAATGTATAAATGAGCTGTTGCTTCATAAAAACGAAATATGAAACCTGAACATTGTACTAACAAGTATCAGACTCTTAGCTACTTAATTATACACTCCAATAAAAACATCAGCCTTATTTTTACTGAAACCTGTTTACATTTCGGGTTTCCTCATCATTTCCCATATTCCCAAACGCCCAAAGCGTATGAAAACGGAAAGCCGATATTTTTTACTTGCGCATTAGCATCGCCAAAACAATAGGGGCTTTATTACGTCTGTTAAAGCAACTATTGCTATGACTGAAACAAGTACATTGCTATGCGATATGAACCTTACGAATAGCAGGCCTGTGTATCTCCCCGCGTAGGTAGCAAAAACGTACCTACGCGCGGCGACCCTTTGTAAGGGGCTAAAACAAGTTGCGTGTCGCTACCGGCCAGCGACACGCTCGCGCGTTTTATTCATCGGCGGCCGCGCAGCTACGTTGCTGGCTGGACGAGCATGAACAAAGTCCTAGAAAGAGGCGCTAGATAGCGTTAGTAGCTTCTTGTAACAGTCAACCCTATCGCGTCGCGTGATATTACGGCACTGAATAGGTTTAGAGTAATATGAATCATATTCCAGAGTTATAAGAATGAAATTATCTTGCAATGTATTTCTGTAGGTGTCTACACGAAAATGTGCTCGAGTCTTAGGCGAACTAAATTACACCATATCGTTGACAACATTGAGTAGACATTTCTTTGAATTTCATTGCAAAGTCAAACTTCTGTACGGAGTACTAGTACTTATTCTGTGCGAATAGGTACATGATCTTAAAATCATTAAGTGATAATAGTTCATAATTATCATTATGCGCTACTTCATACTTAAGATTTTCGTGTGAACCCAATTAACACTAAAGCATCTTATGCAGCTACATTAGGGGTTATTTTGGAACAAAAATGAGTACTCTGATGTGCTGGCCATACCTACTTTATATAGAAGATCATAGTCGCAGGTTGAGACTTGTGATTAAATAAATCAGGCTAATCACTATTTATGCCAAACTACTGAGAACAGCATAATAATAATGTCTCCTAGCCGAATTTCGACTACGGCGGCCTATCTCAACAGAGATTAGCCAACTGCGCGGGACATATTATAGTGCACAAGTGTGTGCGCAATACACAGGTGCACTCTCTGTTCCTTCACTCTTATAATTCGGTGAGACGGCAGTCCGACATGACCGTAGAGAGATCAGGCGCAGGACCAAAGGCTTAACGTGCTTTCCGAGGCACGGGGGCGTTAACACCCCCAACTTCCTGACTCCGGAGCTGTGTCTGAGTTATTTTAAGACAGAAAAACCCAACACTCTCGGCCCGACCCGGGATTTGAACCCGGGACCGTGGATAGTACTCATCGTGCTGACCACTAGACCATCGAGGCAGACTACAAAAGAACAGCATAATAACATCCTATAATAAAGAGAAAAAAAAACCATGCCGTATCAGGAGGATTTTTTTACCGGACGGCAAAAACATGCAACCAACGTACTTAATAAGGTCTACTTGGCTTAGGCCCGTGAATCTCATATTCTACCGAGACAGATGGTAAAGGCCTGGGCTTCCCTTAATCTGGCTCGAGATTTTAAAACAAAAACACTTTAGCCATTTTACAGATAATAATACAGTTGTTATTATCAAGGTACATATAAAAGGGACACCAGTTTCTATAGAAATAGGTGATGAAACCGGACGGCTTTACCAGTGGTTTCAGAACTGCCCTGAAGGTTGAATAATTAGAATATCCGTGCGCTAGCCGAGTCGGATTTCACGGGAAAATAGAATAGAAACGCAATGAAAAAACAAAACTGTCTTATGACCTTAAGCGTCGTTTTTATTTCAAACATTTCCAGGAAAATTCGGCTTTGCAGACAGTGTACGGTCGCCATTATCTTTTTGGTTTTAAAATGGAGGCTCGGGCGAAAATATAAGGGGTTGGCTAAAAGTACATTGAAACTTTTCGAAAAACTGTTTGTGTTTACTGATTCTTAAATTTTATTTTCTAAATATACTTACTCAAAGTTTTAAGGTGGTTCGTTTGTAGCTGCAAACATGGATTACGTTCAAAAATAAATCAATTAGCTTATAATAATCACTGACCTTAAGGTGTTTCTTGACGGTTTTGAATTTTAAAAAGGCACCCTCCCGCTCCAATTCGGTCCACAATGACGCAATGTTTATTAGTTTACAAAAATAATATAACCTTAACAACACTGACAGAACACCAAAACTGTATCGGGCCTGTGTATCTTCCCGCGTAGGTAACAAAAACGTACCTACGCGCGGCGACCCCTTGGTAAGGGACTAAACAAGTTGGGTGTCGCTAGCCGGCAGCGACACGATCCCGCGTTTTATTTACCGGCGGTGCGCGACACTAGGTTGCTGGTTGGACGAGCGTGAATAAAGTCCTAGAAAGATGCGCTAGATGGCGTAAGTAGCTTCTTGTGGCAGTCAACCCTATCGCGTTGCGTGATAGTACGTCACTAAATATGTTTAGTGTATTATGAATCATATTCCAGAGTTATAAGAATGAAATTATCTTGCAATGTATTTCTGTAGGTGTCTACACGAAAATGTGCTTGGGTCTGAGGCGAACTGAATTACACCATAT
Organism: Pyrausta nigrata; assembly: GCA_949316185.1. Classification (NCBI taxonomy): domain Eukaryota; kingdom Metazoa; phylum Arthropoda; class Insecta; order Lepidoptera; family Crambidae; genus Pyrausta; species Pyrausta nigrata. The sequence goes on along the minus strand of OX438957.1, from coordinate 15,059,780 downwards.
CGTTAATAACGTTTAGTAGATATTTCTTTGAATTTCATTGCAAAGTCATACTTCTTTACGGAGTACTAGTACTTATTCTGTGACTGTATCAACACATTAGGTACCAAAAAATTTGAAAGTTTATACTTTATCTTATGCGCATCACCAAAAGGAGATCAACAAACTGATACTTTACCTGTTTTTTTGTGTTCTACCCGAAACTATTTGCTATGCTTCCTCAACTTATGTTTTTTTTTAAATTTTACAGGCATGCGTACAGATTTACTATCATTACTTCTTTACATGTTAACAAAAATGGTGATTAGTAAAAAACCTTGCAGGTAACCTACCCATTATAAGTAATTATTCAACTTTCCATTAATTACCTTAATTTTCATAGTTTTCTCGAGGATTCTAATTATTTTACTCTTGATCCCGTCTCAAGATAATGCTAGCTGTTTTTGCTTTTAGTCGGCTCTTGAGATAAATGCTCTCTCTGCAGGGAATAAAGCAAGGAATTTATAATACTCTTGCGTTTTGTTTACGAGTAGTTTAGAGTTACACTAATAACAGCTTCATAAAGAGAACATTTAAATGAAAGAAAGCTTGCTTATGTTAGTGACTAACAAACCTATAAAATTCATTATCTACAACTAATGAGATATCTCACTATAATTCTTAATGACAAAATTGAACAACTAACAACACGTCATTCACCGTGCCGTGATATAAAAGTAAAAATTGCTGGGTTATTATTTTATCAATGATAACAATTCATAAAAATATAAATGTAAGCAGCTACATATTCTTCTTTATTGAGGATCCGATTCTTTATAACTACTCCATTATCTATAAATCTAGGTACTATTTATTCAATAACTTTGACTGCCTTATTGGTCTAGTGGTCAGCACGCTGGGTACTATCCACGACGTCCCGGGTTCGAATCCCGGGTCGGGCCGAGAGTGTTTGGGTTTTTCTGTCTTGAAATTACTCAGACACAGCTCCGGAGTCAGGAAGTTGGTGGTGTTAACACCCCCGTGCCTCGAAAAGCACGGTAAGCCGTTGGTCCTGTGCCTGATCTCTCTACGGTCATGTCCGACTGCCGTATCACCGAATTATGGGAGTGAAGGAACAGAGAGTGCAACTTGTGCACTATAATATGTCCTGCGCAGTTGGCTAATCTCTGTTGGGATAGGTCGCCGTAGCCGAAATCGGCTAGGAGGACATCATTCAATAATATTAAACTTTACGGTACGGTACCTCCACAAACCACCTTTAAAATATTTTACACAGTATTGAGAAAACGCTTTACAGCAAAAGACCTAAACAGCACAAGAAAAAAAAACAACAGTATGGTGCAGCACGATGCTGGCAGCAGAGTGCACTTAGGCTGTATGAGTTTTGATTCCATTGCCTAAAAAAGTGACCGTCATTATTCTGTGCAAGCCGGGAAAAGCGATGGCCAAAATCACAAGTGTGTTGCAAAATAATTGAAATGCAGATTGTGTTGCAAGCTTATTTGTTTGCTTTACCGCTGTATCAACGAAGGCTAATGGTTTTCAAGCACAACATTGTTTTCGGAACGAATGGATATGGACATTTGCAATCAAGGTTTTTATGGGCGAACTATGGACTGGATTAGCTTTTAGTGTTGTTCGAGTGTGATGGCCTATGGGATTTGGCTAGCGGCCGGGTAATTGCGTTTTATTATCATTTTCATTTATTTTATCTTTCAATGTATGAGTTGTATTGTTTGTAAAGGTCAATGAACGTTAATGCTTTGAGTACAGTGGTAAACTTTTTAACAAAATAGTTGTGTATGTTTCAGAATCTACCACATAGTTCCATAGAACTATGTGGTAGATTCTGAAACATGGAGGTATCATAATACCTACCAAAGATATATACCTACCTATTAATCTTGAATTAGGTACATGCATAGGTAGTAAAGTAAATATTAGCGTTGTAATACTTTCACAAAATTGTGACTATACTGGTGCAAGTAACTTTATCGTTGTTAAGTTTTGAGTTGATTTCACAAAGAATGTCTTGGGTGTAAGTAAAAAAACTTTTTTTTTCAAGAGCGTGAGATAACATTTTGTACTTTACTCAAAGATATTGTACGATAAAAACGTGACGTAAAATTCCATAACATTTTTTTCATACACCGTACATAACCATTTTATCACGTCTTCCGAATCCATTCAACAAAAGGTTGTCATTTTACGGCAAAAGGCATATCAGATAGTGACGGGTCTATGAATAAATGTGCCGAAAGGGCAACCTATCTACATCAGCCCTTTCTGTCACGTGTTCCGTATAATAGTTCGAATCCCGCAAGGAGCAAATGTTTGTGTGATGAGCACAAGCCTTTGCACCTAAGTTATTGATGTTTATAAAATTACTTATGTATATAGTTTTCAATATTTTTAACACTCACAGTTCTTTTCTTATAAATATAAGTTTAAAACTTATATAAGAAACCTAAAATGCGTCACGTCACGCAATTACGTATTCAAAAAGGAGACCAAGAATTTCGCAAGGGTGGATGGACTGCACGGTAGCTCAGTTGGTAAGAGCGTTGAAGAGGTTAGCGGTTAGAGGTTTCTTATTAAAAAAATAGTACTTATGTCTACCCGTTATACTAGTCACCATAGCACAAGCTTAACTTAATCCTACTCAACGGTGAAAAATTACATCTATCAAACTCCACTGTTTTTCTGGGCATTACATTGGATTCGAAGTTGCAGTGGGGACCACATGTTGACGCTCTTGCTGGGAGACTTGCTTCAGCTGCCTTTGCGGTTAGAAAAATTAGACATTTGCCTGATGTTGAAACAGCAAGGCTTGTGTATTTTAGTTACTTTCACAGTATAAGGTCTTATGGTCTTCTCTTGTGGGGTTCTGCTGCGGACATAGATACCATCTTTATTTTACAGAAAAGAGCCATTCGTGCCATTTACAAACTTAGTCCCCGCGAATCCCTGAGAGAATTCTTTAAAGAAATTAACATCCTCACTGTCGCTTCTCAATACATATTTGATAATATAATGTACGTACGCAAAAATTTAGATCTTGTTATAAAAAAAGTGATATTCATTCGTATAACACAAGAAATAAAAACAAACTTGTCATTCCAAACTTCAGATTAGCCAAAACAATTAATTCATTCTTGGGAAATTGTGTCAAATTTTTTAATAAAATACCTCATAATGTTATCGAACTACCTATTAATAAATTTAAGTTACATGTCAAAACTACCCAAATGTCGAAGGGGTATTATAAAATTCAAGACTATCTTAATGACGAGAATGTATGGACAGTCCAGCCTGCACCAAACTGATGTACCTTCCTGTTTATTTTGATTTGTTTTATTTTTGTGGCAGCTAGTGGTGACTGAGTTTGTTCCGGCGTTTCTTCTCAGCACTTGCCAGATTGTCTGTGTCTTGTCTCGAAGCGCTAGTAGGGCCCAAAAGATAAGGAGACATGTTTTGCCCCATATGGGCCATAATTGATTGATATTTTGACGTTCATAAGTGGCATTTTGTGTCCTAAATTGAATAAAGAATTTTTGACTTTTGACTTTGACTTTTAATCTGGGCTTGGTAATTGTGATTGGTGAAACCATTTATATACTATAATTATATACTAGCTATTATTAGATACTAGCAGTTCCCCGCGAATTCGCCTGCGCCAAAGGTCGGATTTTCCATACAAACTTTCACTCCCCATCGCTCCCCCCTCCCCCTGATGTTTTTATATCGCGACAAAAAGTAGCCTTCGTCCTTCTGACATACCTACGTACACCAGCGCCACCTTACGGGTTCACTTGTCGGGACTATCGAAATACCCATATAAAATGATAACCCAATCGGTTCAGCCGTTTAAAAGTTATGTGGAAAAGTTAAGTACGGAAGGATAATTGTTATTACCCATTGTACTATTTTCTGTTTTCCCGTAGGAATTAAGGATTAGAGGTAAAGTAGCCTATGTTCATCAGGCATGATGGCGGCTTCTATTAGTAAACCATTTTTTAAATCGGTCCAGTAATTTTGGAGCCTTTTCAATACAAACAAACAATCAAATCTTTCCCCTTTATAATATTAGTGTAGATAGTAGGCTACATATAGTTGTTACGATTGGAGGCTAAGTATAAATGCTAAAATGGTATTAGCTCACTACCATAAACATTTTTTTTTCATTTTAGAGCGCTATGGATGAAGTTAGAAATGAGACAACAAAATGTTCAATACGAGTATGAGAACTGTTTACATCACTTCCCAGTTTTAATCCTCTAGCCAACTTTTATCCAGCAATCGATGTAAAGTGGGAATTGATTGCGAATCGATTAATATTCAAACAACAAAGGCGTCATGTAAATGCTGTTTATCCGCGCTTAATGCATCTGTGACAGACCGACGGGCAGCGCGGTTTGATGTAGGAAGAGTTGTAGAGATAAACTCTTAAACAACACTTAGATTCGTATTCATTTATTTATTTATATTAGGAAGACCAAGGTTTCTAATCTAAATGTTACTATTAACAGTAGCAATGAAAAAACATAAGTATACTCGTAATTAGCTGTACCAGGCGCCGCTACGCTATCATTGAATCGTTTGCTGTTTATCACAGTAACGATTAAGTTCTTTTTGAAATAAAAAGTACAAAGCCTAATTCTTAAACCAATCCACCCAGGCTTGAGCTAATTTACAAAAATCAACCCCGATGGCGTTAAGTTAAATGACACTACAATAGAACAAATCAAATACTTCAAATATCTCGGCAGCATAGTGACCGATGACTCCAGATGTACATCAGATATAAAAACAAGAATAGCTATGGCAAAGAAAGCGTTTAATGCTAAGAGGCACCTGCTTAGAGCCCGAATACTTAGGCGAATTCGAAAAAGACTTGTAAACTTGTACATCTGGAGTATCGCCTTGCATGGCAGTGAGACGTGGACGATGACCCAGCGCGACAGGGAGAAAATAGAGGCTTTTGAGATGTTGGCGCAGGATGGAGGGGATTAGTTGGGTGGAAAAGAAGACCAATGAGGAGGTTTTGAAGATTGTTGGCGAGGAAAGACAAATATTGCAAACCATCGAGAATAGGAGGGGAAAGATGCTGGGACACTTGGTAAGATACGATGAACTTATCAGAGTGATTATAGAGGGAAAAGTAGAAGGGAAAAGGAAAAGAGGAAGACCAAGAAGGTCCTACATGGACCAAATGAAGGAAAAGTTAGGGGTCGTGTCGTACCAGGAAGTCAAGGAAATGACACTGAATAGAGAGGAATGGAGAAGACTCCACCGACATGAGCGTAGCTCTTAAATTATAGATAGATAGACTGTGTAACCGTGCCTTTATGTCTTGTTTATTTACGTGTATTTTATAATAATTCGCAGTTACATACCTACAAATTGTATAAACCTTTATAAAAATGCCCTAGTATGAGGTGTCACCTCATCCAACCTTCCTACTCAATGCAAAAACGCACATCAATCAAACGCGTAAATTGCTGGCCGGCCGGCCGAACGCAATCCCCTCGAGTGTGGGTACTACAACTCCTGTTGTTTAGTCCCTAGCCCAGATTGACTTTAGTTTGTATTACAAAAAAGTATTTTGTGACAAACACTCATTTAAAAATTTTTCATTTTACGCAGGACCTTACTCTTTTTTAACATAACAAAGATACACAAGATACGTGCCCCTACACCTGTACACGTGAGGACCTGTACAACGCTACTGATAATGCTTTGTTAGTCGCCGAGTATTGGTCCTCAAAAATATAACGCCAGTGTTGACACGACAAGAAGAAGAAGAACAAAACAAATCTTTATTTACATTGTAAACACTAACAATATGGTAAAACTAAACAATAAACACTAAACTAAACTTAAAGTAAGTAAAAGCATCAGCCCCAGCAGTGCCAAAAGCGAGTTCTGGAAGATATTTCGACGACCGTCTTGGGGTAGTGGTTCGCGCCCCGGACTTCTAAACCAGGCGGTCGCGGGTTCGAATCCTGCAAGGGGCAAATGTTTGTGATGACCACGAGCATTTGTACCTAAGTCATGAATGTTTATCAATGTATATAAGTATGTCTATCCATTATCATAGTCAACATAGCACAAGCTCTCAAGCTTAGTTTGGGGCTAGATAATTGGTGTGTATGTTGAAACAATTTAATTTAATATAAAGCGCCCCAGGACGCCACTGCTGAACATAGGCTTACTTTATAGATTTCTAAATTGATATGCTATAAGCGGCCTACATCCAGTGCGATACTGCGATCTTTACATGTTGTCTGTCCATCTTGCCGATGTACGTCACTCACAAAAAAAAAAAATTTATACAGTGTGTCCCATCATCGATGTCCGAGCCATCGTGTGGAGACTAAGAGGCAAAATTTATTTATAGTTTTCTGCACAAATTAAAATCAATGTACAAATGGCGGACTTAATGCCAAAAGCATTCTCTACCAGTCAACCATAGGTCAAACACAGAGAAGATACAGGCGGTGCAAAAGAAGAAAGAGAGAAATTATCAACGAAAGTATCAAGTGAGAGTATGCAGAACGTAAAGACAAAATAATGAATAAACATACATACTACTTACTTAAATAATATCGACATAATATATACTTACATATTTATACGTAGGTACATAAACATAAACATACATAAGAATAATCGTACACAAATCTCATGTCACTAAGTCAAGACCGAAATTGCAACCACTTTCTTTCTAGGATCATCTTTGGAATCCCAATATTTTTTTTACTTTCCCACACTAATAAGTAAATCGGCTATGTTGATTTGTATGGAAAGGTGATATTTTTTGGTATTTTCCGAAAGTCAATTTGATTTCGTAAAAAACTTGCAAAATAATTGCTTAAGTTATAAAAATAATTATTTTTTGGTCTGTTTTCGGGGTTCATGTTATAGAAAAAAATGTTGCAGATGAACTCTTCTATCACCTCTTGAAGGCTCTGACATTGGTGACCGGCCACACTGTATATTATTTAAAATTGCCATTATTAGGATAAACTAACGTTATTAGGATAAAATAAAATGTTAATATGTTTGACTCAAGCCGTCTACTTTTGAACTACCCGACTGCGGAAAGAGGGTTATATTTTTCGAGAGTATGTATGTATAATTGTTTGGCACGCCCTACAGCCCAAACAGACAGTTTTTGACATATGAGGTGTCGTTGAATTCGTCAAAATTGTGGTAGTGACATAGGCTATATACATTTAAAAAAATGCGCCCGCAAATGGAAACAAAGGGCAGAGAGGAATTGTTATTTTCCTTACCTTAGCAATATGGGTATCAAATGAAGGCCAGTAAAAAGACCAAGCCCAAAGAGAAGATATTTTTGCAGTCGGGTGTTTCTTTTTTTATAATTATGTTTGCTCGATAAAGGAACTGCCCTAAATTGTTTATTATAGAAACACAATATCCATGTTATTACATATGCATGTCTGTGAATGCATGCTCTAAAGCATGCAATCTTGTTACAGTAATGGAGTTTCAACATTGTAACGGACGAACCAACAAAAGGACACCTGTCCACAGACTGATTGCATCTCGATCAATTTTGGGACTTCGGTTTCCATTTTCGTTCTTTTGACAGGAATTATTGCATTAAATGTTTACTGCTCTTTGTAAATAGACTGGTTTAATCGTAACTTTGGCACAAGACGGGTAGATGTGAAAGGTACTGAAAAACCATAGCAAAACTAAATAAAAATATAGTACGTTGAAATTAGTTGAGAGCAGTCAGCCGAGAGGAGAAAACTTCACTACTCATTGGTGAGGTCGTGAGTTTGATATTCGGCCTGTACCACTGATTTTGCACAAAACTTAAGTTGACATTTTTCTGTGTAAATCGTTGTACTGTAATTAATAGAATCAGGCGTTACTTTGCGGAAATCCATTACATGGGAAAAAAATATTTTGCTTTAAATTTCCGCTAAGAGACGCTAGCGCAGGCACCAAAACCTCCTCCAGGTCTTTAATAAAAGACCTGTTCGCCAGCGACTCATTTCAGTCGTCCGTGCTCAGCCGAGACGACAACATCTCCTGAGGATGCCGCGTGGAGTGGCGAAACGCGTCGAGGATTTTTGCACGTTGGTGTTGGTAACTAACAACTGCATTAGCTGTAGTACATGCGTATTGAGGAGGAAGGGCGGTGCATTCTGCATTTGCCTGAACTGGTACTCAACGCGGTTGCGGTTGGTGTGGTTTTGGTGCCTGCGCTAGCTTCTTAGCGGAAATTTAAAGCAAAATAATAGTATTTTATTTTTCCCATCGTTAAACTGTATTTTTCTGTTATAGTGTGCAATAAAGAGTTATCTATGTATCTATCTACTGCCGGCAGCACGTCAGATTACCCATTTGGACTACAGAAAAAGCTTTTATTACGTAGGGAATAGAGGCGGTCTCAAGCCCAAGTGAGGTAGTCTGACGTGCAACCGTGTGTATCCAACTACAGTCTTTTCAAAGATATCCCTGCATGACGTTGAAGGAAAACATCGCGTGGAAACCTGGACTTTAGTAGTTGAGTGGTGTTGGCTAGGGTGTGTCAAAGAAGGCAATGGGAAACCATTTCATTAGAATTGCGAAAAAAGTCGTTGTGTGTGTTTAATTCCAAATAATGATTACGAACCTCCCTTATGTAACTTACATGTATGAAGGCGTTGGCATTGCTGTAAGAAATTTAGATACAATTGTAGCGACCACCATTGTTATTGTCAAACATCATTTCTGTGCATGTTCCTTAGTTATTATCAAATTGAAGTAAAGTAACCTATAAAGATCCCAGTGCTGCGCAAAGGCCTCACCTCAACTATGAGGTGGTACGAGCCATACTCCACCACGCGGGCTCAGCGGATTGGTTGGTCTGTAACGCAAGTGACCAACCTTACTGTCAGATGTTATCAAGCCGGCTTAACGACTAATATCAACAGATATTAGCCGGGACCAACTGCTTAACGTGCCTTCCGAAGCACAGAGATACTAGTCATGGACGTCACTTATATGGTCGAAATGGTTACCCATCCAATCACGACCGCGCCGTGGGTTGCTTAACTTTTCGTATCAATACCAAAGCGCTGCCGTCACTGCGCCACAAGCACCTCCGTGTTAGTAGTTATTATCAAAACCACCTCTAAAACTAGAACAAATAAAAAAAACCGGCCAAGTGCGAGTCGGACTCGCGCGCGAAGGGTTCCGTACCATTAACTTAAAACATTCGACAGTATCGGCAAAAAAAGTATATATTTTTATTTTATTTGTAATTTCAAAAGTATTCATCACAGGATACCTAAAACAATTTTAAATAATTTTCCGCGCCTGTTTCTTTACATGAGGTGATTTGAAGTTTATAGGTCCAAGACTTTAGAAATTACGGGGGGGGGGGCACTGTGTAAACGATCAGGCAGGCTATATCTCGCAAATGGTAAAGCTAATAAAAAAGTGTTTTATGAAAACCCTATCTTATTTTCATAGTCCTTTTCAACGATACCCCACACAAGGGGGTGCACTCAAAAAAAATAATTCACGCCCCCTTTACATGTATGGGGAGGTACCCTTAAAAGGGGTAATTTTAATTTTTTGTATTTTCAAAAATGAGATGAGTTATATGCAAATCAGCCCATAAACGTAGAAGATATTCTGCTGTGACAGACTAGGACGGACGGACTGAACGATCTTATAAGGGTTCCTAGTCGGACTACGGAACCCTAACAACGGTGAGATTGAAACCGTTCAAAGTAAGGGCCCATCAAATATTTAATTTCTGCATAAAGACCCACAAAGGGCACAACGCACACCTATAGAAACCCTTTCACAAACTACAAAAAGCAAAATAAAACCGTCAATTAAAACGTGGTCAGTTACATACGCTGACCCTCACCGCTAGGGGACAGACATAGCTTTCAGTCCAAAAGCGATGAAACAAAATAGCGAGAAGCCTAATTTAATAAACACCCAATCATAAACTGACCAGGAATTAGAGCGCTGGAAATAACATCAACAATAAAAAAAAATCGGCGATCAAATTAAACCCTTACATATTGCGCCATTAAAAAATACATACAAGATGATCCACCGAAAAGTCATGCTCAGCATAAATCGTGGCAGCCCAGGAGCATAACGCCAAACTGATTTTCAGCAAAAACTCATTGACCACTTTCTGGTGGTACTCAAACCTACGACCCTTCGCTATCTGAGCGATCTTTCATACAAACTTGCAAGGAAATAGCTTAAATAATAAAAACAATTTATTTTAATTTGAAATTTCAAGTGTGATCAGAGTTTAATTACCCTACGTAATATGTTGTGTGAACTGACTAATTCAAGACCTATTTAAAACTGTAAAAACATAACATAATTAAAAGTAAAAGTCATAAATATAAGTTTGCAAATTTTTGGTATCTTACTTAAACTTATATAAATAAAAAAGAACACTGTTAGTGTTAAAAAAAAAATTAAAAACTATTGAAAAGTCATAAAACTAATTTCAAGTTCAGTTTTTGTTCCACTTTTCGGCGTATTACTTCAAAATTATGTGTAAAATTTTTAACTTATAAATTCCGGGATCATTTTGAACCTCACCAATTAGGATTTTGTACCAAGGGAGGTTGCGAGGCAGCTGTACATGCGCTTCGCACTCTCCTTTCACAAAATCGGACAGAGGTGTTGCTCAAATTGGATGTCAAAAATGCTTTTAACTCAGTCTCCAGGAAATCCTTGTTAAACGAGGTCAAAATTAACTCTCCTGAAATTTTCAATTACGTTAATCAATGTTATTACAACACTTCAAAATTATTATACAAATGTAATGAAATAGATTCCGCTATAGGCTGTCAACAAGGTGACCCTCTTGGACCTGCCATTTTCAGTTTGGCTATTAACCCCTTCATTCAAAATTTATTCTCAAAATTTAATGTATGGTATTTAGACGATGGGACACTAGGAGGTGACGCTGACACTGTTTTTTTAGACTTTTCTAGAATAATTCAAAAATTTCATACAATAGGCCTTTCTTTAAATTTTGACAAATGCGAAATTTTTATTTCAGAAAATCTTCCTCTTACAAGAAGATCTGAGATAATTTCTAAATTTCATAGTTTGGCCCCCAATATTAAGATTCTCACAGACTCAACCCTCCATCTTCTAGGCTCTCCTATCTTCGATAATGCAATACCCCCTCATTTTCAAAAATTAGTAACTAAATTTGATGAATGTTCAGACCGCCTTTTGGAAATCAACGCTCATTCGGCTCTCTTTATACTTAAATCCTGTCTTTTAGTTCCTAAATTTAATTATCTTATTCGATGCTGTCCTATTTGGAAATTCCAAAATTTGACTAATAATTTAGACAATCTTGTTAAAACACATTTGGAAAAGATTCTGAACATTCGTCTTTTGGAACGGTCTTGGGATCAAGCGTCCCTTCCTATCCGTTTTGGTGGGATTGGGACGCGCAAAATTTCCACTGTCTCCTTACCTGCCTTTCTATCCTCATCTTACAGCACGTCCACTCTCGTTGCAAGTATCCTGCAGCCTTCTACTGCAAACTTCGAAGTGGCGTGCCTGGACGAGGCTAGAAATGCTTGGGATATAGCATATGCGAATAAATTCCCTTCAGATCTTAAAATTCAAAGGAGTTGGGACCAAATTTCTTGTGAGTCTAGTTTGAAAAGTCTTATTGACAGTAGCACTGACAACGCGGATCTAGCCAGACTAAAAGCAGTTTCCACCAAGGAAGCAGGATACTGGCTTCAGGCCTATCCTTCGGCCAACGTGGGAACCCTTTTGGACTCAGAAACTCTACGAGTCGCGATAGGTCTGCGTGTTGGTGCTGAGGTTTGCCTTCCACACAGATGTCCTTGTGGTTCTGATGTCGGCTCGTTGGGACATCACGGACTCTCCTGTATTAAAAGTGCAGGCCGCTTTTCGCGTCATGCCAGCATCAACGACATCATCCGTCGATCTCTTGCCTCTATCAACGTGCCGGCTTTACTCGAGCCGAACGGTATCGCGCGTGATGATGGCAAGAGACCAGACGGGATGTCACTTGTTCCTTGGCGGATGGGTTTGGCTCTTGTGTGGGACGCTACCTGTGTCGACACACTTGCAGCCTCTCATCTGCCCGGGACAAGCCGTGATGCTGGTTTGGCTGCGAGGGGTGCCGAAAACTTTAAAAAGAACAAGTACAGGCAGATCGACTCCCGGTCCCACTTTGTACCGTTTGGAGTCGAAACACTGGGTTCGTGGGGTCCCAACGCTATCTCTTTTTTCAAAGAGATTTCCAAGAGGCTAGTTGACATCAGTGGTGACCTAAGAGCTGGCAGCTACCTTGCTCAGCGTATAAGCATCGCTATCCAGCGCGGTAATGCTGCCAGCATCCTAGGAACCTTACCACAAGGACCCTTTTTATGATTTTTGTTTTTGTGTTGTATTAAGTAATTTATCTTAATTTTTATTAATAAGTTGTAAAGTTCTGTGTATTAAGCACCTTTATAAAAGCATTTCAAGTAAAAGTCATAAATCCACTGGGGGCACTATACACATCCCATGTTATAGGTACCCTACTCTGCTTCGAGACAAATTGTAGGGTAGTGCTGAGAAGAAGCAGCGGAATAAACTCTGTCACTATTGTCAAGGACGTTAATAGATATGTGCACCAGAATATTTTACACTGCAGTGCATTTCCTAGAAGACGATGATATTTAGACTTATTAGTATTACTAAGTTCAGAATTATTAATTTATTTTATATTATTAACCTGGGTCTTGATTTAGTGTTTATTGAATTTAAGGAATATTTTTTATTCCATTCAAAATCGCTTTTCTGCCTAAATCCTGTGATAGCTTTCATTTGTGTATCTCTTGTTATGCCCAATCAAAGTCAAGGTCAAAGTCAAAGACAAAAATAATGTATTCAATTTAGGACAGCAAATGCCACTTATGAATGTCAAAATGTAAAAATCACTAATATTGGCCGTTAAGCCCAGTAGTTAGGTCATTTAGTTTCGATTCGAACATTGACGAGCACTGTTGACTATCTATCGTACAGAAGTTCATATCGTTCCTTTTTCCATGAAAATCATTATCTACTCGTAAATCCATGCATGTAATATTGGCTTGTGACACATAAAGGAGCATTCAAAATTATCTCTGGACCGATCCAGGCTACTCAATCGCTATGAGCTTTTCCGTTCAAATGAATAAGCTATCATCCTTTGATCAGGGCTTGCCAACCTTTGCCGGCCATTTTAATCGGCGGATCGCGATAGGCCTTTAAATGAGCATGAGAGGTTAATATACATCGGAATGAGAACAGCCAGAACATGCTTATATGTTATGAATTGGAATAAAAAAGGATACCCAATTACATTAATTTGCCCAAGAAATCAATTAGGTAACCTATACGATACGACACGACACACTACGACATAAGAATGTCCAAAGATATTTATTAAAGATACTTATGAGCAAAAAGTAGCAAGTCCATCTTGTTTGATCTTAGTCATCTACCCCACACATTTGTATTTTGCTATTAATCGAATATTTTCACAGTTAATTATTTATCACTTAGCTTGCAGGCACTTAAAAGTCTGTATTCTTTGATTAGTATTTATTAATATTTATTATTTATTAGTTCATTACACGTATTCTATGACTTGCTCCAAACCTTCCTATGGATGAGTATGTTCCTCTACCTAAAGGTTGTCTGGAAGAGATCGCTTATAGCGATAATACCGCCTACATTGTACATATTTCTGTGTAAATCGCTGTACTTAGGTACTGTATTTTTCTGTTATGGTGTGCAATAAAGAGTTATATTTTGCACTAAAAACTTTTCGCCCGTCTTTCGTTTTTTGTCGTCTTGAACCCACGAATCTTCGCTATCCGGGCGAATGCTCTAAAGACCGAGCTACGGAGGGACGTTAGTCATTTGACGAATCTTTGTTATCTATTATGGTTTTGTAATTAAAACTAGGAACTGGCTGTTAACTTTTCTCTGTGTTAATATATCCTGTATGCCCAATGATATCGCTTTGGTAATATTAATGTGTTGACTTTGTACCCTTTAATGTGACGAGTTGAATTATGCGTCGAGTTGACGCTCTATTGAGAAGCAGTAAAATGTTTGCCACTTCTACCGTTAAATTCAGGTTTGTTTACATTGAATTATCTATTTTAACCGGTTGCTTTTAAGTACATATTATTTAAACCAGGATGGTTTTGCATTGCTTGGTTTGAAAGGAAGATCGCGCAAATTTTTTTCTATGAACAGTATGATCATGTACAGGGATATGATACTGGTACTTACGTTTTCGTACGTACTTTTAACATGATTACGCACTATTCGTCTGATTTATATTGTAAAGGTAAAGTTTGTGAGTTTGTTTGTAGGCGGTAATCTCTAAAACCACTTAATCGATTTTGAAAATACTTTCTTCAGTAGAAAGCTTACATTATTTTTCAGTGGCGAAGTATTAATCTATTCTTTTAAACTTAATTGCACACGGTGCAATGAGGGATTTTCCTAGTGTCAAAAATCTGTAAAAAATAATAATGTCCTCCTAGCCGAATTTCGACTACGGCGGCCTATCTCAACAGAGATTAGCCAACTGCGCGGGACATATTATAGTGCACAAGTGTTTGCGCAATACACAGGTGCACTCTCTGTTCCTTCACTCTTATAATTTATTTAAGAAAAAGGCTGGTTTTAGCGTTGTATATCATGTTTTTGAATCATTCGTACGAATAGGTCGCATTTTTACTATTAAATGATCATCAAGACGTTTTTTCTATAAACTTTAATTTTTAACAGCAATTTGAAACTTGCTTTTTTATGTAAGTGCTTCCACTACATGTCTTTACACATAATATTACAATAATTTGTTTTTGTTTTATGCTCAATGATTTCGATGCAATATTTATATAACTTAGATAAAAAGCGCCATCAATAAACATACAATAAAACTAAAAATTACACAATAAAGTTTTCAGTAAATCCCTCATTAAGGTCCTAGGTGGAATCCTAAATCCAAATATAAATAAATTACAAGTAAAAAACCTTTTTAAAAACAAGCTTTTATGTCAATGCGCTAAAAAGTATAAAATAAATTTTCTTTTAAAACTTTTACGATCAAATAATAACATCATTACACAATTTATATAATCTAAAAGCTTGTCGCGAGATTCAAGTACTCACTTGGCGTTTTTAGTAGTTTGATTTTAAGAAAATTTAGTCAATCATATCAAGTTACGTATATAATTTACTTGTTTATCTACACAGGTAAAATCTCGCGACAAGCTTTTATATAATATAAATTGTGTAATGATGTTATTATTTGATCGTAAAAGTTTTAAAAGAAAATTTATTTTATACTTTTTAGCGCATTGACATAAAAGCTTGTTTTTAAAAAGGTTTTTTACTTGTAATTTATTTTTTACTTTTTAGTTATCACTAGATTTCTTAGTCTGTAGGCATATCTCACTGTTTATATCATTCAACGCATCATTGAGCAAGGGCGTTTGTCGGTTAAATTCGATGGGCTTATTATTTTTCGATCGACTAAAAATTGAAAGGGTAACTAACTATGTGCAACTAATATCTAACATAGTTTGGTATCAGTTTATCAAAATATTATTTCGGTGACAATTAAATTAGGTAAGCCTTAAAGGGGGCTATTTTAAAAATTGAATAACGACAGTGGCGAAAGTTTTAAGCTCGCTTACTTTTAAGACATAGGTAAGTAAGGAACAACAAATAACGGCTAAAAAGCTAATATAATGGCTAGGCGACGAGTAAAATAGCTTGGCTACGAATTGAATGTAAGCCAAAGAGTTAAAGAGCACTAATTATTACCCTCAAGTATTGAAATCTCTTCAAAAATACAGCAAATAGGAAAACCAATTATTTTAAACCCATCGTGGTCCTTCGCTGTGGTACTAGTCTGCCCAATAAACAATGCAGTTTAAAGGCCGAAGGCGCGAAGGGAGAGCATCCGAATGCTTGCTTTTATGTTGAACAATTTTAGGCTTAATGTTTGTATTGCCATGCCACTTGCATGTTGTAAACTAATGCTGTTGACGCCTCTCGCGAAATTACACTAATCAAAGTTAAACAATCGATGCTACGGACTACAACAATTCGACTTCATTTTTTACTTTTAAGGTCAGTACAATCAATACACAAAAATCTTAAACGACTTACACAGCTTACCATGCATTGTCATCTAAACAACCTGTATACAAAATTTCAGCTCAATCGGTTTAAGATATTTGCTTTAAAATTGAGCTGCAATAAGTATTTGTGACATAACTTATCACCCGACTAGGTACGAGTACAACCATTATTCTTAGGCGTCAGTAGAAATGCGGCGCGTGAAGCATAAGTAAGCTTCAAGCTAATTATTGTTACTTCAAGCTAAGCCTTAGGCAGCGTAAACACAATTCCAGTTAGATTTGAAGTTATCCTTCTCCTAGACAGGCAAACCAATGCTGTTGACGCATATCTCAACAAAATCAAACTCTTCAAAGTTTACCTACCGATGCTACAGACTAAAAAATTCAACCTCAATAATTATAATCGAGGACTCCAAGAAAACCCCTTTTAACAAGCGTATAGCTCATGATTAAGAGTCGTGATCATTATGTGGAATGAAATACACACAACGACTTCTAGGCAATATTTAATGGAATCGTTTGCCATTGCCTTTTCCATCTCACACACTAGCCACTAGTGTGCAGGTTTTTCCTCATGGTGTTTTCCTTCACCGTTAGGCAGCGATATCTTTGAAAAAGACTGTAGGTACTTAAGTTTTCGTACAAACTAATTGGTACAGGCGGAGATAGAACTCATGATCTCACGGATGAAAAGTGAAGTTTTCTCCGCTCGGCTATCACGCCTTTTCTTCACGCCAAGAAAACCCGATACACCAAATTCCTAAACGGATCGGAGCAACGGAGTTAAACTCGCATGCTTTTTCTCTGCAAGCCCTTTGATACCCATATTGTAAGAAAGCATAAAAAACTTAGTCCATAGGAAAGCATCAAAAACTTAGTGCGCCATCTCTAGGAGTCCGCCATATATGATTTGGAGTGACGTCACCTTATGTATCGAGTAATTCTTAGCAAGCCCTATCATTTGATACCCATATTGTAAGAAAGTGTACAAAACTTAGTCCACCATCGTTCGAAGACCGCCATATTGGATTTACAGTGAGGTCACTTTTTTATCCCACTTTGATTTGATACCCATATTGTAGGAAAGCATAAAAAACTAAGGCCGCTATGTTTAGAAGTCCGCCATGTCGTATTAAGAGTGACGTCACCTTCTATATCGAGTTATTCTCAGCAAGCTCTTTCATTTGATACCCATATTGTAAGAAAGCATAAAATCATAGTCCGCCATATTGGATTTGAAGTGACGTCACCTTATTTATGGATAGAGCTAAGATAAGAGCTTGCTGATAAGCAAGCTCTTTCATTTGATACCCATATTATAGGAAAGCTTTAAAAACATGACTATGTTTGTCCGTTATCTTAAAAAGTCCGCCATATTAGATTTAGAGTGACGTCACGTTATTAATTGAGTTAGTTTCAGCAAGCCCGTTCAATTGATACCCACATTGTAAGAAAGCAAAAAAAAAACGTAGTCTGCTATTTTTAGAAGTCCGCCATATTGGATTTGGAATGACGTCACCTTATTTATCGAGTTAATCTTAGCAAGCCCTTTCATTTGATATTAGAGGATATTAGAGGATTGCGTTCACAAGTTGGCCATTTTGATTTTTTTAGTAACGTCACTTTTTGGGTTACTCTTAGCAAGCCCTTTCATTTGATACTTATATTGTAGAAGTGAATTGAAAATAATGAGTCCGCCATCTTGAATGGACCGCCATGTTAAATTCAGAATGACGTCATGCATCTTACCATGCATTGTCATCCAACTTAAATGTGTATACAAAATTTTAGCTCAATCGGTTGAAGATATCTGCTTCAAAATTGAGTTGCAAGATTCCACCCGAACAAACATACATTGTTAGTTACATTGCAAGCTAAAAGAACGGCTATAAATTTATATTCTTTATTCTCGTTATTTCAGTGACTACTTAAACGATAAGCTATTAAAAAAAAATGCTTTAATATTTTTTCGTGTATTGCAATCTCAGCGGTGCTTGGTGCAACACTACGCTAACGTGACAATGTTTTTTTTATATTATTTGAAATGGGTTTGCGCTTGACTCTAGAGTAAAGCGGGTAGTGAGTTCCACAACTTAGCTGTTTTGTTCAAAAGTAGCATATTATCATGTTAAACTTCTATCATCAAAGTACCAGATATTACTAACCCCTTGTACTTTAAAAGGAAGTCATCAAGGCCCTTCGACTCTTACTTAAGCACTCTTAAAGGTAACTGATTTCAAAAAGACAAAAACTATAATCGAATTTGAACTCTACTGCTTTTCATTAAAGACGGCATGTACGGGCACATTGTAGTTTGCCTCTTTCAGTACTTACGGTAAAAGCGTGATGATTTTCATACCGGGGCCCTACCATACTTTTCTCAAAGGACGTACATACACTATTATAGGTGACGATGATGATCCGAGCGGTGTATTATTTTGTATGGAGAGACTACTGACTTTGTGGAGCTATGAAAATCTTTAATATTGTTGAAGTTTGTGAAAATCTATTAGTCTTGCATAAGAATGACAGTCTTGAGCAAAACACGTGAAGAACTAAAATCAAGTTTTATGTGTATTTATCACTCTTTGGCTATTTTAAATAAAAATAAATAAATACTAAATAAAATGTGAAATTAAAAAGAACTGTCTAGATCAAATTCATATATTTTTTAAGTCTCTCGTGTACTAAGCCACTGATAGATAAACATTACATCCTCAAAATAATATATTTTTAACAGTTTTTTTTAGTTAGGTCCTAACTTAAATGTAGAAACTGCATTTAAAAAAATGCAGCTGCACCACGTTTTTGTGGTCGCAAATATAAGTCCCCCAAAGGGAACGACAAAGCAGTGGTAAGTAATTACAGAAAAATGGGGCATATCTGGGTCACTGTGCTAGTGTGCGTGAGTACATGGTTAGGTACATACTACGTACCCTCCGGGTATAATCTCTAAGTGCGGGGGCTGAGCTGCAAGGCAAAGACTAGGCTTAGGGAGTCAACTCTGGGCTCTGGTACCGTAGATATGTGCATAACGTCATCTGTGTACTAACCCGCTTACTAATAATTATTTTTTGCTTAAACCTTTACGTATCATGTATCCAGACGCAATAGAAAATGACTTAGACGTGACGTAGATGTAGACGACCGTCTTGGTGTAGTCGTTCGCGCACCGGACTTCTAAACCAGGCGGTTGCGGGTTCGAATCTCGCAAGGGGCAAGTGTTTTTGTGATGAGCACGAGCATTTGTACCTAGGTCATGGATGTTTATATGTATTTCTATTTCTATCCGTTATCCTAGTCACCATAGCACAAGCTCACGCTTACCAACATAGAAATTGTAAAAAAGAATTTCACCTATCCATACAAAATCGCCGATCAGCTGACATAGTTTAAAGAAGTTTTTTTGCGATTACGATGTTGGTCCCATAATTGTTGCATTTGAGCTTCAGAATCAGCCCTCAAAAGGTTTAGCATAAACAAAATAGAACCTTGTTTATAAGACGGTTAGTTTGGAATGTTTAATCACTATGTAATGTCACCAATCCATACTAATATCACAGAATAAGTACTAGTACTCCGTACAGAAGTATGACTGCAATGAAATCAAAGAAATATCTACTCAATGTTGTTAACGATATAGTGTAATTCAGTTCGCCTCTGACTCAAGCACATTTTCGTGTAGACACCTACAGAAATACATTGCAAGATAGTTTCATTCTTATAACTCTGGAATATGATTCATAATACACTAAACCTATTCAGTGACGTACTATCACGCAACGCGATAGGGTTGACTGCTACGAGAAGCTACTTACGCCATCTAGCGCATCTTTCTAGGACTTTATTCACGCTCGTCCAACCAGCAACCTAGTGTCGCGCACCGCCGGTAAATAAAACGCGGGAGCGTGTCGCTGCCGGCTAGCGACACCCAACTTGTTTAGTCCCTTACCAAGGGGTCGCCGCGCGGAGGTACGTTTTTGCTACCTACGCGGGAAGATACACAGGCCTGTTAATATTAAAAATGCGAAAGTGTGTCTGTCTGTCTGTTACTTCTTGACGCTTAAACCACTGAACCGATTGAGATGAAATTTGGTGTGGACTCAGTTCGAGAACCTGAAAAGGACATAGGCTACATTTTATCGCGATATAAAACCATTAAAGGGATGAAATAGGGGATGAAAGTTTATATAGAAAATCATTTATTTTCAGGCGAAGTCGCGAGAAACCACTAGTCTGTCATAAATTCCAAACTAGCCGTATCATATTTAAATAAGTGTTATAGCAGTGGCAAATTAATAATTAATAAAATGATATAAAGCTATTTGCAATTTAACTAGTACTAGTTTATTGCTGAACTCAAGAGCTTTTACTATAGAGATTGCAATAACAAAGTGATGTCATATGAATTGCAATTGATTTATTAGTTTGATAGTTCTCACAACTTTCCTGACGTTATTTATTCATTATTTTAATAGCTTTCTTACCGTTAGTTTGGATGTATATTTTTCAAAGATATTGTAATTTGATAGCAATTGAATAAGGCGGTGTCAGTAAAATATGGCAAGGCGTGTAAAAATGTTTCATTTGACTTCGATCTTATGACAACAGACTAATGTTCAAAATGAGGTGGTAACTATTTTACTATAGCATTATTAAGGGTTAAAGCGATATCATCTAAAGCCTAGTTAGTACTTCCATTATCTAATTGGTAAATAGTGTTTTATATAAGTAGCTATCTTTCGCATTATATGAAGTAGAGCTTCAAATTTTTATGCGTAACTTTCCTTTAAATTTTATATACAGGGTGACTGGTACTGAACCCGCCATAGCAAAAGCACAGAGGAGGTCATGGCTAATTATTGAATACTGCTTTCCTGAACTAAAGCTTTAAAGTACACTAAGCTCAGAATTATTTTAATGGAAAAGTATGCTTCAAGAATTAGCTCATGACCTCCTCTATATGTGCTTTTGCTATGGCGGGTTCAGTACCAGTCACCCTGTATATTTTTTATTATTTCATCAGTTTATGATTTTTTTTTCAATAAAATGATGACAGTCACTGGATTTGGATTGTTTTACCCTCATCAATTATTTAAACCACATCAATTAACTCTTTGGTTAAGATTTGGTTAATTTGTAATAAAAAAATCTAATCAACAGAATTGTTTTTGTTATTCGCTAACCTACTCGTACCGATAAAGCAGCAAAAATAATTGTCAAACATGCTGAAAACGGCTTCCATTCAATCAACAAACTAAATCTATTCCATCAAATCCTAGCACTAAACAAGCCAACATACAACATTGTTAGTATCAAACGCAATCCCCAATCGAACAACACATTCGCACATACAATCCAACACCTCTCCGTCAAAATGACCGTCACCCTTTACAGTACGCGCCTGTCGAAACGCCCAATGACGTCATCCTGCCAGAGATGGATTCGGACCATAATTTCTGGGCGACAATGCCTCTAATATAAAACAAATGCCAGTCGACTCTAGCTGTGTTTTCGGTTACCTTCCCATTCATTGCTGACTTTGTTCAGAGCGTTCTAGAACTGGTTCGGGCAAAATAGGTAATGGTTGGGCTGTAGAGCTTTGAGTCGAATGTTGTTGTGACAAAATTGGCGATTGACGTGGGCCATTTAGGGTCGTCCTAGCCCTGATGGACAGACATTACGCTGTCTGCGTTGCCCCGCATTCCATTTGTTTGGGCATGTAATTTCGCAAATGAACGCCGTGACGGACGAAAAAATGACAATGGTTTAGAAAAAAAAACGCGGTATTTTTTAATTTCGGTAATTTAAGCGGTTTCGGTTGAAGGACGGGACGAAAACACAATAGAGGAGTGTTAGATGCGGGCGGCTGATGGGATTGACGTCGCATTGTTGGGTTGCTATGTTTACCATGCCATGTCGTCTCAGTGGAGAATAATATTAGAGTGCGGTTGAAAAAACAGGTCGAATGATGTTTCAGGACATCAACCTGTACAATATAATATTGTGCTCGTAGTCCAAAAAAGGTTTTAAACCGTCTTAAAACACATCTGTCACTGTGTTCCGCTTAACAGTATTTTTCTCGGACAGTGAACGACACCTTTTTGTATTAATCAGAATATAGCACATGACCTTCTAGGGAGCTACATGCAAAAGTTGCAAAACGCGGCGCTGTTTGCTTTAAAATGTATTAAAACAAAGGTAATTAATGTAAACCTTCATTTTACTCGATGAATTAAATTGAAGGATACAACTTGCATCCTTTAATACCCTTCGGCACTTTATTTAAACACCTTTATTATTTACCAGCGAATATAAAGTAATTCCGCAGAAGCACAGTAAAACCCCGCTGTTTCATCCACGTGTAAGTTCTGCTTTCACTCTAGTGTAGTTGTAGTATTAACCTTGAACTAGAAGTATAGTCGTGGGATATCAGATCAGAAGGATCTTGGCCATGACCGTGAGATTAAGTTGTTCCTTACTCGTAAAAGTTCGTTTGGGAAATTGGCTGAAAATCTACACGTATGTTTATTTCATGTTATGAAATAATAAAGTAATTTAGTAAGTTAGCTTTACTTATTCCTTATAGCGGTTACCCGCAACTTCGCCCGAGCCAAAGTAGGATTTTCCATACAAACTTTTATCCCCCATTTGATTCTATCAAGGCTTTGAAGTTTTTATATCGCGACAAAAAGTAGACTTTGTCCTTCCCAGGGCCTCAAGCTATCTCTGTATCAAATTTTATTTGAATCGGTTCAGTAGGTATATTTGGTGTGAATGCGTATCACACAGACAGAGTTACTTTCACATTTATAATATAAGTTAGGATTAGTTTGGATTGCACAAACCAAGAATTCCGAATGGCGATGGAATTCCCACTGCGGACTGTCATAAAGCATTCTCTACTAGTCAACCATTAGGCAGGCAGAAATAATCGTGGCTAAACTAATGTTTAAGTTTTATTCCAAAATTTACTCAATTAGGCAATCAATTTTCATTCATTTTTAGCTGGCTGTCCTAGTAGAGTCAAATATTTTATTCGCTTAGTTTCGAAGTTTGTTTAGCTTGCGGCTTAAAAGCGAATTTAGGAGTTCACTACATATAAGATACCTACTGTTGTTCAAATAAATCACGTCTTGTATTACCGAGTTAATATTTCAAATTAATGAGCCTTACCCTAAAACTAGCATAACTCAATTAAAAAAATCAAATGAATAGATTTTTATGTCGGGGTAAGCCCCATTAATTGGAACTATTAACTTCTTGGTACGGTATACAAAGACGTGATTTGTTAAGTTGGTTGAAAACAAAATTTCGTAAAAGCTTGCAAAGTAACATAAATTTTAAAAATAATTATTGGACGTGTTGTTGTAATACGATTAGGAATTAAACACGTGTTTTGAGACATTTACCAAATGAAAAACTCCAGACGGGAACAACCCTTAAGATTTCCTTGACATTCACCCAAGGTTCTGGATAAAGACACCCACGCAGTAATTTCATCTTATTCAATCTTTATATAGCTCTTATTCTAACGTACATAAGGGCTAAAATTCTTCAACTAGAACAAAATGTTTTCATGTGAAATTAATGCAACATGACAATGTCGGTGAGTAAAACTGTGAAATGACTAGGATAGTATGCTTTGAATCTAAACTTTAGAGGAATCGATTACTCTAGTCAAATCCTAGTTTATAGTAGAAAAACTACATTCGTGAAAATGTTACTTAGTTCACTTTACATAGGTGGAGAAGTATATCTCATAGAACACAAGATTATAACTACAAAGTATTATAATTGCTGATTTGAAATAGATGCAGATGGTTTATGGAAATTATCTAATGTTTATAGGTAACACAGTTGTTTGTTCTTGATCCTTATGAGTCACTTAAGCTCGATACGTCCAGTATCCGTACATTTCAGCAATTGATCCGGTCAATTTCAACATAAAAATAGAAAAAATATATAATAATAATGAAAAAATATGCTCTGTTAATTCAGCGGTAAGCTAACACCGGGTTAAAGCTGATGCTTTTGTTTATTAGGCTATGTACAGTCGATATCGCGTTAGGTGCACCATTTAATTTACGAAAACAGCTTTTATTACGTAGGGAATAGAGGCGGACTCAAAGTCAAAGTGGGGTAGTATTACGTGCGGTCGTATGTACAATTTTATTCAACATTTAGTAAAACGGTGTAACTACGAGTATACAAAATATTTGTATCATGTATAAATATTTGTTATATATACCATAGTCGCAGCAGATAATGGACTACAATTTTTTTAAACTAAGGTGGATACATTTCAAGACATCTTTTTGAACACGAATATTCCTATTCCTTTTTTCATTCAAAAAGAAGCCACACGATTTGTTAACAAACTCGCACAATAAAACTAACCGAACTAAACCTTCCACTGCTCACGGGGTTACAAAATGCACAAATACTTATCCCAAAATATAAAATTTTGCCACCCAATTTTCATCTTAATGTCTGACAAAAAAGAGATTAATTTCGTTTGAGCTATTTTGGAGTTTTGTTACAGGTTGACGTGCTATCATGAGTACATTATACCTCCGGGCCATTTGCGTAAGTGGTCGTTACTACCAAATTTTGTATTGTGAAGGCTTTCAACGCGATAGCCTACGGGGATGCTTTATAATATCCTGTAATGTCGGGATTGAACACGTTGCCTTGGTAACGAATGCGATTGAGGTTTTGAGTGATTTGAGCAGGGGTCGTAGTTTGTTATCTGAGAAGATATTTAAGTAAACGTAGTTTATGTGTTCTACTATAGATAGGTATATCGTTTCTTGCTAGTGATCAATATAGTTATGCTCCAAGTGGTTCAGACCCTCTGTTCAGGGGTTACATAGAAAACTTACAGTCATGGTGTAGAGTGGTTTTATATTTATGATGTACCTGTGTAACCTGTGAATTTTTCACCATTATACCTGTGTCTCGAAATTATTATTTTTTGCGTATGGATTATGGACCTAACATGGCGCTATTCTACTGTTTCGGGACTTTTCTAAGCTAATACTAAGTAGAAGCAGCGAAAAAACTCAGTCACTATGTCATAGTAAAGTCAGCCTATTAGATCCCACTGCTGGAAAAAGGCCTCACCTCAACTATGAGGAGGAACGAGCCATACTCCACACGCGGGCTCAGTGCGGATTGGTGGAGGGGTGTCTATAAGGCAAGTGACAAACCTTACTGTCAGATGTTATCAAGCCGCCCTAGGCTTAACGACTAATACCAACAGATATTAGCCGGGACCAACTGCTTAACGTGCCTTCCGAAGCACGGAGATGCTTGTCATGGTCGTCACTTTAATGGTCGGAATGGTCACCCATCCAATCACGACCGCGCCGTGGGTTGCTTAACTTTTAGTATCACTACCAAAGCGCTGCCGCCACTGCGCCACAAGCACGTCATATGCTATGTCATAGCCTCTTTTCAAATTTTTACTACTGTTGTTTACATACAAGTTAGTCCAAACATTTAACATATGAATAATCATATTATAAATTTATTATTATTATGTTGTGATGTTTTCTATCTCGGGACCATGGGGTCCCGGACCTTTGGCAGGCGTACAATTATTATTATTATTAATCATCAATTTTCTAATAACCTTCTATGAATGGTACTGGCCTTGATAAAAATTTGTGTTTATTTTGCAGCAATTGAAATTTTTGGAAATCAAATTCCTTGGCTTCCAAACTTAAAAAAATATATCTAGAAGGTCAGGTAGTGGATTATGTAACTTTGAATGAAATTATTTCAATCAAAGTTTTGTTGCTAAAGTTGGCCATTCACGGCCAGTTACACTAATTAGTCGGTCTGAGGTACGACCAAAATTTAACGTTTTCAATATAGGTAATAAAAATCTAGGGTATAGGCATAAGTACTAAAAAGTAACTTAATGTTATTTTTTTTCCACAATTACCCATATTATACCGGTTCTAACACTGAACTGACCGTGAATGGCCAGCTTAACAGAGTAATTGAAGTTGTCAAATGTGTCATTTTCAAACGATTTCAATCCTGAATTGTTAGCAACAGAGTTACGTAATTAGCCCTCTGAGCTCATTTAAACTGTAACAGATCGTTAGTTATTTCTGCGAAATCCGCGAGTAACGAACTATCACTATTCAAAGAGCTAGTGCACACAATTCTTTCAACCCTCGGCTGTCGAGGGCTCTTTGAATAATTGAAAGAGCTTGAGGAGCCGGGGTCGGGTAGACCCCATGTAGGTCACTAGTGCAGCAGGGTTATGTAAAGGGTTAAAAATGGGGGAAGGTGGTGCTAAAGATGTAACGCCTAGCGAGGTTTGAATTGTGGACTCTTGATGCCAGAGAATTCAGTTTGGTACTTGATGTGGTGTTTTGAATGTTTGAAGTATCTTGATTGCTTCGTCGCGCTATATCCTAAGATGAGCACATTGTTGTTTGATTGGATAAACTATTTGGAAGAGGAATAATAATAATGTCCTCCTAGCCGAATTTCTCATAATTCGGTGAGACGACAGTCCGACATGACCGTAAAAGGATCAGGCGCAGGACCAACGGCTTAACGTGCTTTCCGAGGCACGGAGGTGTTAACACCACCAACTTCCTGACTCCGGAGCTGTGTCTGAGTTATTTCAAGGCAGAAAACCCAACACTATCGGCCCGACCTCGTGGATAGTATCCAGCGTGCTGACCACTAGACCAACGAGGCAGTTGGAAGAGGAATACGTTTAAACTTTTATAAAGGCTACTTATAGGGTTTTTAAAGTTCTTTTTTAATTTGTGAGAGGGTAATTATAATTAATATTCCATAAAAACAAATCCATAATTCCTACCTACCGAATATTCAGAAAAGCGTTCGTTAGAAAAAATTAAAAAGGTCGAGTTAATTTTTCAAAGCAATCTAAATAATCGTCGTCGCTCTTTATGCAAAGCGGCCGAAAGACAATATTTATACCGCGCACGTGCCATTGAGCTAACGTGCCCAAATGAATGCAAATTTGTGTGGTACACTGGTGTAAAAATGGATAAGAAGAAGCAGTACATGGTTTGTGGTTCTGTATAATATTAGTTCTGAAGTAAAACTTGCAGGGAACAAAATAAAAACCCATTAGTTATGTTTACTATTGGCATCTATTGAGTTAAGTGTGTTGTAAGATCTTTATCTGTAATTCTTTCAGCTACAAGTATCAATAATTGACATTTTAGTCTATTATAACTAGTATCTAGTTTATCATGAAAATGCAAATAGCTTATACATTTCAGATCCGTGTTCACCAATTATTAAACAGCTGGGACACCTCGGTTGACGTTTAATTTGACAGAATAATTGTCATTTTAGCTTATTACAACTAGTATCTAGTTTATTATGAAAATGCAAATAATGGCTAATACATTTCAGACCCGTGTTTACCAATTTTTTTTACAGCTGGTACACCTCTATTGACAGAATTTCCATATAAAATATGTCAAATAATGCTAAACTAGCTGATAATACTCGTACATTAAAAATAGGATAGTGTATAATCTTGGCTAAGTAAAAATTGAATTACCAAATAGCGTTTACCGAGAAATGTACGGTGTAACTATTGCCACAGAATAAGTACTAGTACTTCGTACAGAAGTATGACTTAGCAAATGTATAATATGGCGTAATTTAGTTCGCCTCAGAGTCAAGCACATTTTCGTGTAGACACCTACAAAAATCCTTTGCAAGATAATTTCATACTTATTGCTCTGGAATATAATAATAATAATAAATAATAAATCATTTATTCAATTACATGTGTACACAAACTATTCATATTAGCAAACAATAGTTAAAAGATAAAGAAGACTTTCTTTGAACATATTTCAAAGAAAGTCTTCTTTATCTTTCATAATACACTAAACCTATTCAGTGACGTAATATCACGCGACGCGATAGGGTTGACTTCTACGAGAAGCTTTTAACGCCATCTAGCGCCTCTTTCTAGTACTTTATTCATTCTCGTCCAGCCAGCAACGTAGCCGCGCGGCCGCCGATGAATAAAATGCGCGAGCGTGTCGCTGGCCGGTAGCGACACGCAACTTGTTTTAGCCCCTAAGTAAGGGTCGCCGCGCGTAGGTACGTTTTTGCTACCTAGGCGGGGAGATACACAGGCCTGCTATTGCTTACTTTTTAAAATCTCTTTTCCAAATTCAAGGTTTGTCATATTTTGTTACGGAACCCCGATCAAAATATTAGCATAAACGTCCAATACTAGATGTTGATGTGCATATTAAAAACGATTAGAGACCCTTTCAACATTCAAAAATGACCATCAGTTAAAAATGGCCGCATTCAAAATGACCTCTCATTAACTGAGCCATTTCGGGGATGAACCACATTTTTTCAACGTCAAAGCGATATACCGCATTTTGTATGAGATGTGAATATGCATGAGGATTAGTCATTATTTCAACGTCATATGCACGTATGACGTAGTAATGACAAGTATAGGACCCGAGTTTACCAACTTTTAAAAATCTGGTGAACTACAGACTGATGGTTCCAAATAATATTAAATCGACTGTTTGAAAAATAAATATGTTTTGATGAACTCTACCCTAAGACTATAAAAAGAAACTAATTATTTACGAAAAAACAAAAAACTAAAACTAGTTAGTGTATTTTGTGTCTGAAGCGCTTTCATGCTTTGTGGATTATGGAACTTGGAATCGATGGTAAGGAATTAGGGTTATTAGAGTTATTTTTAAATAGGTACAAAAAGCTTTATTTAAATATTTTGAAGTAAGTTTATGCCACAGGTCTACCTACTTTGCGCTGGCCGGACTTACTAGTGTGTATGTCCCTGGCTACCTCAATTTGATATGAGGATTTTTGGTATGCCAAATTTTTGCTCCCTTATAAAGCCAAGTTGCCAAGTTGCCAAGTTGAGCCATCAAACATCAATTCAGTTCGAATTAAAGGGAGTTAATACCACTTTCATATAACCAGACATTTTATGTGTGCTAGTGCTAGCCAACGACACGATATTTGATAGCACAACCAATATTTATTTATTTATTTATTTATTCAGAAACTCAACAGCTTGTTTACAGTTTTCATGACACAAATAAATTACACATTATCACAATAGTTTAGATTAACCTATTTACAATCCTTTATCTTGCTTTAGATTTTCCAATGCAAACGTTAAACACATTGGTGGGTATGATTTTATTTAAATATCTATTAACCCACTTCTAATAATGATTTTGTCATTGCTTTAACACTTGATAATTATATGAGACAGCTAATTTGTAATTTTTCTCTCCACTATGCCACTTATTTGTCATTGATTTTAAACTAGCTGTATCATAGAAAAACAAGTGTAAAGACATCAAAATCATTAATAGTAAGGGGGTAACAGTATTACAAACGAACTAACATAAATACACAAACGCTTTAAATGTACGATACACCTTAATTTGAATTATTCAAAAAGACATTTAATCTAGGAAACAAATTTCTAAGCTTTTTCTTGCTTCCTGAATACTTTAAGTCAGCCTATTAGATCCCACTGCTGGGAAAAGGCCTCACCTCAACTATGAGGAGGAACGAGCCATACTCCACCACGCGGGCTCAGTGCGGATTGGTGGAGGGGTGTCTGTAAGGCAAGTGACAAACCTTACTGTCAGATGTTAGGGCCTCTGACTAGGCTTAACGACTAATACCAAGAGATATTAGCCGGGACCAACTGCTTAACGTGCCTTCCGAAGCACGGAGATGCTTGTCATGGTCGTCACTTTAATGGTCGGAATGGTCACCCATCCAGTCACGACCGCGCCGTGGTTGCTTAACTTTTGGTATCACTACCAAAGCGCTGCCGCCACTGCGCCACAAGCACCTGAATACTTTAAATCAAACCAATTACTTTAATTAAGTAATAATTAACTGAGCGGGTCAAAGACACAACAGACAATCGCATCACCAGAAATTAGATCTAAAACAATCAAGTTGAGTGCATCCCGGAATTATACTGAGCCTATTAGCGTCCGTCTCTTCTCCTTCTTGGGGAGTGGCCCAAGTTGCGAACTTGAAGCGATTTGTTGTTAAAAATATTTAGCCGCAATCTCACTCGATGAGCCAAGGATGGGTTTGTCTAACTAGAATTCCTATTCTAGCCTATTCGCTCTTTTCTTGAAAGTATCCAGATTATGATCTGACCAAATTGGATTATTTAGAAAAATAACAAAATAATTTTAATTCTCTAATATAACCATAATGACGTTAAAGCAGCTTCTTTTGGGATCTGCAGTGGAGCAACTGATAAATGATAATAAATTAATTGCGATAAACTCTTGTGGATAAAGACGTAAGTTTTTCACTTCGTTATTTATGATTTCGTAGAAAATGAAAACCGTATCATTTCTAGAACTGGCAAAATAGGAAGGAGCTATATTCAGCCCCATGCCCCATATGGGCAAATTCCGTGGGTTCGAATCTCGCAAGAGGCATATTTTGGTGTGATGAGTGCACGTGTATCTAAGTTATTGATGTGTATTTAAACGTTTGTCTATCCGTTATTCGGCACCATAGCACAAGTTTCCGCTTAATTGAGGCTACTTAAGGTAATTGGTGTATTGTTTAAAAATATAAATAAATTGAATAAATCCTTTTTGATTATGACCAAAGATCAGGTAAAGTGGCAGCCTTGGGCTTTCCAAATATATGCCTTTGCATATATCCAGAAATTAGCTTGAGCCAGTTGATGATGATTTGACCGCAATCTTACCTAATAGTAAGCGACGATGCGGCCGAGGTCATGTCTGTCTAGAAACAGCCTATTCACTCTTGTCTATCTTGAGCTCTCTTAAGTCTTCACCGCTCGCAACTCGCACCACACAACCTGCAACTATTTATCAACGTCACGTCTTGTCACCCGTGCGATTACATCGCGACGTCTCATTCTGTAAGAGATTTACTTATAACCCGCCTTCTGATTCGAACACCATTAATTAACATCAGCCTTATCTGGTCCACCGTGTTTTGCTTCGTAATTAATATTTTTTGTTTATTTTACTAGCGTTTAAAAAATAAAACAAACCATTAAAATTAAAACATTGCGTCCTTCGAACGTATTCGCCTTTGCAATAAATCGGCTGATGAAACATTGTTATGAAAGATAGTACATTTAAAAATAGGTAGATGGGTCATTAGCGCACGGAAATTAATTGCCTCAAATTGTGTAATTTGCTCAATTTTACATTTGTAAGAACATCAAATTCGAATCGCCGCACAGTAAGAGATGACAGGTCTACCTCTTTTTTAAATAAATACACTGTCAGTGATTGTTACAAAAAATATTTTTAAGGAGTAAGTAGGTACCTAAATGCATTTGTAATTATTCTAACCCACTTGCTGGCATGGTAAGGATTGATTTTTAAAGTTATTTTTTTAAAAGTTGGTGGCGTGTTTTAGTTGGGAAAGGCGTGTCGGAGCCTTGTGACGAGCTCAGTAATGTAGGTTACTTGTCTTTTTTAAAGAATTTATTTTATAATTTTTAAAAACAGAAAATCGTTCTTTTATTTTGCATATTCCCGAGATAAAGAACCCATAAAACTTGTATAGGTGTTTTATTATTCCCGGACAAGGCATTGCACTCAGATAAGTCGGGTTGGACGATAAAAGCGGACCGATCGAGTCGTCAATACGGCATTCTTAGCCGATTTCGGAAAAGGAGTATTGCTTATTTATAACGCTATACCTAGCTGGAAGACGTGTGATGGTTGGGCGTTCATATTTTAGTATTTTTGCAAGGAGATCGGAATAGTGCTATAAGGAGACATGAAAGTCTAAAACCTATTGAAAGGGAGCTCAGTTAAAACACATTTTAATTAATGAATCACATTAATTCACAAGAAATATGACGCCGCGTACAGAGAGAATCGTGCGAGAGAGAGGAAAGATACATGTCAAACATTTGGCGGGAACGCGCGCGCACAGCAGCAATGGATTGCGTTCGGAAATCCCTTACAGTCGGCCATCCTGATCTACTGCTCGCCTCGAGCAGATTTACTTATAAACTTAGACTATGTCACCTCTTCAGGCTATTTACAACTGATTACCATCGACTTCTTAATGCCGATCTGCGGGCTATAACAACACCTCTTAAGGCTAGCCACAACTAACTACTATCAGCTTCTTAATGCCGATCTGCGGGCTATAACACCTCTTAAGGCTAGCCACAACTAACTACTATCAGCTTCTTAATGCCGATCTGCGGGCTATAACACCTCTTAAGGCTAGCCAAAAAAATAAACCATCGACTTCTTAATGCCGATCTGCAGGCTATAACACCTCTTAAGGCTAGCCAATAAAATAAACCATCGACTTCTTAATGCCGGTCTGCAGGTTATAACACCTCTTAAGCTAGCCAAAAAAATAAACCACCGACTTCTTAATGCCGATCTGCAGGCTATAACACCTCTTAAGGCTAGCCAATAAAATAATAAACCATCGACTTCTTAATGCCGATCTGCAGGCTATAACACCTCTTAAGGCTAGCCAAAAAAATAAACCATCGACTTCTTAATGCCGATCTGTAGGCTATAATACCTCTTAAGGCTAGCCAAAAAAATAAACCATCGACTTCTTAATGCAGATCTGCAGGCTATAACACCTCTTAAGGCTAGCCAAAACTATCAACTTCTTAATGTCGATAGCCAGTGACTTCTTAATGTCACAGCAAGGAAGTGCACTTTCCTTCAGCCTCTTAAGGCCCAACAACCAGTCGACTGGATTTTGCAAATTGAAATGTTCTTAATCGTTTCAATAATAATTATGTCAGGTGGTGACATAATGGTTACAAAATGTAGTTACAAATTCAACATCACCTTCTTAATAGATAAAACAACATAATGGTTACAAAACCAACATCACCTTCTTAATGGGTACAAACAGTGATAACAGAATCAATTCTTACAACTAGCTTCTTACAGTATTGACTCTTAAGCATAACCTTCTCAATGGCATCTATGTAATTATAAAGTTACAGAATTAAATTAAATCTCACAGCATAACCTTCTTAATGGCAGCTGAGTAATCTTTGATTTACAGTAAGTAGTTAGATTTTAAAGTTTACGTAGCCTTCTAATTGGCAACTCAACTCAACTATAATAAGTCAGCCTATTAGATCCCACTGCTGGGAAAAGGCCTCATCTCAACTATGAGGAGGAACGAGCCATACTTCACCACGCGGGCTCAGTGCGGATTGATGGAGGGGTGTATGTAAGGCAAGTGACAAACCTTACTGTCAGAAGTTATCAAGCCGCCCTAGGGCCTCTGACTAGGCTTAACGACTAATACCACAGATATTAGCCGGGACCAACTGCTTAACGTGCCTTCCGAAGCACGGAGATGCTTGTCATGGACGTCACTTAAATGGTCGGAATGGTCACCCATCCAATCACGACCGCGCCGTGGGTTGCTTAACTTTTGGTATCACTACCAAAGCGCTGCCGCCACTGCGCCACAAGCACCTCTAACTCAACTAATACATGAATACTATTTTTCAACAAACTGAATCTAAACATTCAGTTAAAAGTCAAAACAGAAACCGTTAAGCATAATCTTACGCAAGACCATCATCAATCATTAGGTACCACAAACCTTAAGTGAATCACGATGACCCTTTCTTAGTCATCAATAAGTTCTGGAAAATATCACAATTACAAATTAAGTCAAATCAAAACTAAGTAAGTCGATAAGTCATCATGCCACCTACATTGGCTATAAAACATTCAGCTCTTCGAAGCAAAAGATTGAACTTGCGTTTGATATTTTAAGGTTAAAATCGATTTACAAAACAGACTAATTTCATCAATATGTAATTCATTCAGTAGCATACTGATCCATTTGAATCTGAATCATCAAAATATCCCAAATGACATTAAAATTATATGTAATCAACATTGGGTTAAATTTGGTACAGCCACTAACACGTTAACCAATCAAACAAGATTATTTTGTTGCAAAATTATTAAGTTTAAAATAGATTAATCAAAACAGAATCATCACGCGGCACTATATACATTTCCTTTTCTAACATATATTTTTATCCTTGTTTAACCTAGTAACTAATAATTTCTTTATTATTACACAAAAATATAAACAAAGGGGATCAAATACTTAGGAAAATCATCAATTAACTTAAGTCTAACGTAATTACATAGAAAATTAATGATTTATAATCAAATTGTAGCTGTCGTCAACATACAGTGTGTTTCTTGTAAGGTGTCAAGTCGATGCGTGATGATAGGTGATCACCATACCTTTGAATTAAGCCCCCATGTATGTTAAGCGATTTTTATAGTTCTCGAGATATTTGCAACAAAAAATTTATGAAAAAATAATCAAAGTGCTAATAAATCGGTTCTCATTTATTTAGACTATTCAGTTTGAGCTGAAATCTAGTGTATTATGTTTGTCGTAGGATTATTTGATAAACCAAATCATCGCGAATATTATAGAGATTTTGCGAAATTTCAATTTTTGAAGTCCACACACAACCTCAAACACATTAATTAAAAAAAAACTGCTGGCTCGCTTACAAATCTCAACCCAAAGACATTGTACTTACTACCTAGACTGTGCACTGAGACTCAAGAACCGGTCCGAGCGAGAGGGCTCTCAACGGTAGTGTGTCCCTTTCTAATGAGGTGACCATGCATGACCAACAAACAAGGGACAAATTGCTTGTTAAAAACGATGGTGTTTGTATCCTAATATATTAAGGCTACCTAACTACGCTACCTATACCTTGCATATTTAAGTAGAAAATAAAATATACATGTACATAGAGTGAACACATGAGTAAAGGAGTCGAAAGTACTTTTTGTATAATAGGTATTATCTGAACTACCGTTAAATTGACAAGAACCTAATTAAACTTTTAGTCCATATAGTACAATTCTTGTATATATATATATATATATATATATATATATATACGACTATATATATATATCGACTATATATATATATATATATATACAGTCGATCACGTGTATTATTCACATACACGCGACGACGTGATCTTAACACGAAATTTTTTATGGAAATTAGTTCAATAGAATGATGTGGAAAAAGCGTCCCAAGATTTAATTCCCTAAGATTATCTTTACCTTTATACATGCATGCTCACGTACGTTAGCTGAAAGGTAGATTTTCAACTAATAAGAGATACGAAAAAACATCTTTGATTAACAAAATTCATGGTTACCCTAACGAATATGATTTGTTTTTACTTAACCGTGGAAATAAAAGTGGCTACCAGGTTAAGAAGACTCATTGTTGCACCCTCCTGACAGACAAAAGAATAAAATTCACAATTTTACATGAAAAGCAAACCGGTTAATATGAAAATTTACACAGTCGTAAGTCAAAGCGCGAGTTTTAAAACAACGCTCAGTGCAAGCAAGCCACCATTATACATTTTTTATTACCAGGTCAAAACATTTTAGAACTACTTTATCAGTATCAGGATTAGTACTACTGAAATATTTTTAAAATACAACATTTTGATTAATAATTAACACGTACAGTAGAAATTATAAATACAATTCGAAGTTAATGAGTTAGGTAAATCATAAAAAATATAGTTCAAAAAGAATCTACCATTTCTGCAAAAGCCAATGATTAATTGAGCTGGCAAGACGTTAGACAAGGACACACTACCAGCGGGAGCTATCTCGCCAGGACCGTTTTGGGCCGGCTACAGCTTATAAGGAAATAGCTACCCTAGAAGTATAGTCATAGATTTCATTTTACATAAACAACATTTTTTTGGTGCACTGTGTAGGTATTAAGTATAATGTCTTGGTCTCAACCACAAACAAAACAACGTGCGACAGTGAATTGATATTAAAAACGTCAAGTAGTCAACCAATCAGAGAAGATGTTTTTGTGGGCGCTCAAACTGTTCCTATCGCAATCTTACTAAAGCAACTCGCTTTTTTGCGAAAACACTACCTTTTTCTTTTTTTAAGTTTAAAAAAATATCATTGTTGTCTAAGTAGGTATCCGTGTTTTGGCAAAATTCCTAAAAATTTCGTGATAATTCGAATTATCAAATCATCCTACGACATGTACAAACAGCAATGAAATGCTCTATTTTGTTAAAATTTCGAACATACATACATGGGGTTCAATTCATAGGTATGGTGGTCACAAGTCACTATGCATCGGCTTGACACCTTACAAGAAACACCCTATATACACAGCATTATTTCATGCGAGTACATACCGCTTCGCTACAAGTGGTGGTATTTTACTTTGTAGAGTAAAAGCGATTGTGTTAACCCGTAACTTGTAATTATGTAAACCACGATTCCATGTAAAGAATTATACCCATTAACCGATGAAGTCATTATTTCCCATAACACGAATGTACCCAAATAACAGGGCGCAAGGCGACAGATGGACAGACATCTATTATACGCGCATTAGTGCACTGATGAATTGGTCAATTTTAACTATTCCCGACTATCGGTAATGGATTTCAGTGGAAATGGGTAGTTGTTAAGTGCTTCTGGTTGTAATGACAAGTTATTTAAACATATAAGCAGAAAACAACAACAGAAATGAAAAATTTTTTGCAAAGGACTCACTATTTAATTTTAGCTCGTAAATTAGCAGGTATAGTCTTTTTTATCTTTCTCTGCTTTCTAACCTTCACTTCAATTGTTAATACGATACTATGATTATTTTTTCCTTTATTTGCTGCATGTAGTTTATTTTTAATCTTTTTTAGCTTCCTTCTTTAATTGTTCCTTCTTAAGTTTTGAAGCAATCGTCGTGTGGAATCAGGCATCCTCTTCTAAACTCTATCTACATCGAATATTTTTTTCATTATTCATGTTATACATATAAAACTTTTTCATTCGTTTTTTTTATCTGTCCAACTTTTTACTTTCATTCTCCTCCAGCGCCACATTTCAAGGCTGGAAAGCCTCACTCTGGCCCTCTTCTTTCTACGTCGACGTCAAAGTTTCTTTGGTGTATAGGACTTAGGGATGTGAAACACGTTCATTTAATTTACACCCTTACAAAAATCCAGCATAATTGGACAAAATACTTGTTAAAAACAGCTTTATAATTACGAGCACTTTACCGCGATTACGACTAAATATATTAGACTTTAAAACAAGTTCAAGTGTGAAAAGGAAGTTTGTTGTTAAAGACATATTTTGGGATGGATCAACTCCATATCGGAGAAAACGAACTTTAAAACTTTTAAAAAATATGGTAGAAGTAGTCTACCAAACTCCGTCTACTGTAATTTAATGTTCTGGCCGAATTTCGACTAGGGCAGCCTATCTCAACAGAGATCAGCAAACTGCGCGGGACATTATAGTGCACAAGTGTGTGCGCAATACACAGGTGCACTCTCTGTTCCTTTACTCTCATAATTTGGTGAGACGGCAGTCCGACATGACCGTAGAGAGATCAGGCGCAGGACCAACGGCTTAACGTGCTTTCCGAGGCACGGGGGTGTTAACACCACCAACTTCCTGACTCCGGAGCTGTGTCTGAGTAATTTCAAGAAAGAAAAACCCAAACACTCTCGGCCCGACCCGGGATTCGAACCCGGGACCTCGTAGATAGTACCCAGCGTGCTGACCACTTGACCAACGACGCAGACATCCGTCTACTACTTAGTTATCATTTGGCTTCTAATCCATCTAATGGATAATACACGACGGGTATAATATTTCAAGATTAGTTTAATTAGAGACACACCTACAGCTACTTGTAAGCTTGAGATCACATACTGCTGTTATAACCGCACAATTTAGCCCCTGACCGCATGCGATAGGCGAGTTAACCCTGCGAATGCGTTCGACGGGCCCTAATGACTTGGCGTTAGTTTAATTTAATATCAACTTGCAAGACCGGCGTCTTGGGTGCAACTTAATATGCTAAAGGCAGGTGTTCACTGAATGGTATTGCAACTTTGTTTTGAATAAAATAAATTATCCTTAAATGTTTGCAATTAGGCACTAATGTAAAAAATATAATAAGGAGATTAACAAGCACGGTGTTATTACTGAACGGTGTTGTTATAAAATTATTAATTTGAAATGAAAAACCAAGTTTACATTACGTAATAAATACATACCTTTACACAATAAGCATCTCTCATGTATGATGGATGACTTATGAATCGGCTTAGTATTTCTGAAAATATATTTGCCATTGACTTTCCTTGAATTCACCGCGGCATAAGAGTAGTCTTTGTATTTCCTGACCTATCGTATTTGATATAGCTTCAACAGAATGCAATCCGCTCGTGTCAACTCTCTCTTACAATACACGTATGGCTACGCTGTCGGATGCAATCGACTACGGAAAACTGTTTTGACTTTGTGGTCTGTAAGAAAATGGCTAAACTTCGTTGCTTTCACTGTTAAACATTACTTAAAATACGTCGTATTTTTGTCAAAATACTTTACTTTCCATTATTAACCCATCAGAAATTAAGTTATTTTAAGATGTCACGTTTTAATCATGATCTTTCACTACGACCTCTCTGTGGCTAAGTGGTTCGCACACCGGTTTTCGAGGTGTCACTCCCTGTCGACCTCTGAGGTCCTGCGTTCGATCCCGGTCGGTTCTGGGTTTTGTGGTACTATCATTGTTTCTGATATCCATAACACCAGTGCTTTATCTACTAACATTGGGATCAGCAATGTATAGGATGTTGTCCAATACTAATTTGCTTAATCTACTTGATGGTATGTAAAGTAACATTTGGTCAAAACGGGTCAGAGATTCTTTCTTATAATTTTGTCAAGTACTTACCAGTTATGTGGTTGGCTTTATTTGATTATGATTTTGATTAAATCAAACATACCGACCGAGTGACCATAAAAGACAAAACTTACCCCTTTCACATTACACCGCACCGCATCATGTCCAGCTATTAAGTATCAGGAATACTAAAATATTAAAACGCTCTAATTAAGTTTTAATTTTAATGACCCTGCAAATTAAATTTTACGGCTCAAGCGGGGCATCTGCGTTGAAGGGTTAACTCGTACAGACAAAGACAGCGAGTTATCTGCTAATCGAATTAAATGCTTCTGTGTATTGTAGTGGAATTTATTTGAATGACATGTCATTTGACCCTTTAATGCAATTTTGGGGTAAAAAGAGAAGCTTTATGACTGACAAACTTGTTAAGAATACTGGTGGTGATGCAATTTTTTGTTACAAGGTAACTTATTATTTCGTAAGTTTATAAACGATTGCATATCAAAACAGTATCAAAAATAACTTCAACTCAAAATGCAAAAAAATATTTTAACAAATGACTACGAAAGAAAGTATATTATTATCAGAGTTAAATTACATCTCTGTTTCGCAGCTTACAAATGTATTCTATTACATAAATTACAAGTGAGTAACAAACGAAATAAAAAAACAGACGCACTCAAAATATTGCAGCCGTTTAGGCCGTCGCTTTGAATGTTTCAAAACACAAAATCCGCATTATCTTTTGGAAATATACATAACACTAACAGGAAACGCCTTTGAATTTGTCAATGTCAACCGCCCTCCGCCAGCCGACCGACAACACGACAAAAAGAGAATTCGCGACATTTTTTTCACAAATGAACCGTGTCGACTCCGCTCCTCTTATTAGATTAACAGGTCGATTTGCAATTCCGTGTGTGTTCACATGTTTATTTAACGGAAATGAATCGCAATTTTGTATGAGGGGCCTGTATTGTTGACTCAGCGTAATGCGGTTCATATTTATTTACTGGGTGCCTTTAGTCTTTACGGTCCATGCGAGTTAGGGGTTAATATGTGATTATTGATACATGAGTATTAATAATTTGTGGAATATTTTATTGTTTCAAATGTCTGATCATACGAGCATCAACGAGATATACGAGTAGAGTAAGAAATTCAATGCAAATATATAATAAGTTTTAAATAATTTATTTGTATGTAACACTGTGTTAAAAAATCTTAAAGCTACCAAATATTTCATCTCATATTTTTTTTGTATCTTGTCTAAAATTAACAAACATATTTTTCTCTCCTCTCCATGGAAATCCTTAACAAAATAGATTTGCGTTGTGCACAGTGGGTGGGGTCACGTGTCTTTTTGATTAGTTCGCGGATTACATTTTTATATTTTCTGTAACAATCATCAATTAGATTTGAGCTTTAAAGTCAAGATAATAAGGATGATTTTCTAACAAAACACAATAAAATCATGTGAGAAAAATATCATACTGTAAATTAATCCTTAAGCACACGCAGCTAAGAGTAAGTTTTACTCATGATAGTAGATATTGACGATTTGTTCGAAAAATCAATTCCTTAGCATTATAGATCTAAATGTAAACTAAAATAGAGTTTAAATTACCACGTATATAGAAGTAAGAAGCACGTTTAATCCCATCGAGAATCGAATTAGTTGACCGCCCGCAGTTTTTGCTACTCAACACAATGGGACGGAGGAGCGTGCTCGGACAAAATTACCCTCTTGGTTCTATTTTTTGTTTTCAATTTGCAATTCGTGCACTAGTGGGCATAATAAAAAAAGAAAATAGCCTATTACTTGTACCTACTGCTGGGTGAAAACAATAGAAGTAGCAAGTCATCATTTACGAGTGATTTTTGTGTTAACAAAATAATAAAAAAAAAACACTTTTAATGTATCTTTAAAAAATTATCAAACATACTCGTATAGAAAAGTTTGGTATTTTTTACCAGATATTTTGTACTAAGTCTGTTTTTAGAGTTCCGTAGTCAACAAGGCTCTCCAAAGTAAAACATTGTTAAGAGTCAAGTGTCTCCATATTTTATTGGTTGAACTATACTATGAAAACGCTATTTCTCAAAAATACTTATTCTGTAGGTAAGTGTCCAAATTGACTGAAACTTTAGCCTAAGGACGTGGGTTCAAATCCTATCTTATTTTTGGTTTCTTATTTTAAAACTTATATAAATAAGAAAGAACATTGTTAGTGTTAAAAATATTAAATACTATTAAAACCTATGTTCTTGCCTAAAAATAGGTTTATTGTTGGCACCTACAGTAGGTACTCCTCACGACCCCGATAACAACAAAATACGTAAGTTTACGAGAAACATCTAAAACTTTACAACACGCAAATAAAACTGTATATCCGCTTCAATTAACAATGTAATCCCTTAGTAATCTCGCTTCGCAGTTTGCCCGGATTTGTATGTAGTTTATGTGACGGCCGATAATAACTGTCAAAACCTAACGCGATAAAATGCCGAGTGAAATGACGCCCTCTGATGACTGCCTGTTGAAAATTAAGGGCTGTTTGGTAGTGAAAGCTATATTAAAGCGGTCTTATCTATACATACTTATACCATTTAACTCGATTGCTTCTAAATTGCAATGTTATAGTTTTAAGGATATATTATTTTTACATTTATTTTATTTTATTATTATTTAGGAAACATACAGTTATTATGGCATAAATAACACTTATAGAAAACACAAAAACCAATTAAGTTTCCTCACACTTATATTACATTTCATTTGAAGCAAACCCAAAACCTACAAAAGATTACATTTCGAAAAGAATTAAAAAAAAAACATTAATAAGCTATTAAATTATTAAACGAATATTTAGAAAACAATTATAGTTATCCAAATAATGATAAAATCACAGTCAAGTTGTCATTGTTTTCGGAAACGCTCCAGCTTTCAAAGTCAGGCGGCAGGGCTGCCGGTTTGTCATGATATTGAGATCTGATTTCAGCTCTAAATTAAAAAAAAATAGTTATACACGTAAGCAACTTTTGATTTCGTGAAAGGCACGAACATACCATGAGTAGTATTGTGTATACAAACGTTTTTAAAAATTAGCCACGCAAAATTTTTGATATTGATACGACTAAGGTAAGCTTCCTATTTCTTCAAGTTTTTAATTACAAGTAGTTTTAAAAATGAATGATTTTGGGCCAGCATAATTTTCTTTTTACAAGTTTTTATTTATTACTTTTATATTAACGTAACTAACGATCGTAGGCAACGCTATTAGGCCACATCGAATGTAGTTATGGCAACGCTTTGACTGTGAAACGACCCCAATCCTGGGTATAAGAGACCCCATCTGCTCCGAAGGGTTAAACTGTTATGTGGCTATTGCGAATAATGAGGAGTGTTTAAAAGAAATTTACAGTCTCGGGGGTGTTTTCGCCACGACCCGTTTAGGGTTAAGAATTGTTCATCTTGCGGTGAATGGGGTGTTGCGTGAAATTAAAAATGCAAGCCCCCAGAGGTTAAACTTGTAAAAAGTGAATATTTTGGCGCTAATTTTTAGGCTTAGGTAATTTTAGGATCAATCTACAAAACGGGCGTGTTCGTGTGATCACTCTGGCGCTTTTCGAATATTGGTGTTTGGTTGTAATTGTGTATTTCATTCAAAGGAGTATATACACTATTTGTTACATCATAATTTGTTTAATGAGATAACATAATTCAAGTTAGGTATTGGTGTCAAAGAAGGGCCAGAGCGATCACACGAATGCGTTCGTTTTGACCCTTTAATATTTACATTGGCATGTTTCTTCCATATAGGGTAAAACCGAGATAGATGCCACACTTTT
Source organism: Pyrausta nigrata (assembly GCA_949316185.1). NCBI lineage: Eukaryota > Metazoa > Arthropoda > Insecta > Lepidoptera > Crambidae > Pyrausta > Pyrausta nigrata. Next base: position 15,016,944 of record OX438957.1, on the reverse strand, counting down.
TGAAAATATGTTATATCTCCCTGTACAATTATTTCATTCTTTTATTTGTGCAACTGGCAAGTACTTTGGTATTTTATCTAAAAATTTATGAAAGGAAAAAATATTATGTTTCACATTTCCCGAGTATTTCCGCTTATTGCGGACCTCTAAAGAGACATCTATCCCATATATGGGATAGTTGGCAAGTCCATATGAATAACGTTAAGGATAGACGACCCGCTGAGAAATAGGCCATTTATCCCGAAAAAACTTTGATCGCACCTAGTCGTCCCATGCAATGGCACAGAGACATGAGACACAATCCATTTGGTGGTAGTTGGAAAGATAGATAAATAAAATAACAAGCTATGTATTTGCGAAATTAGAGTAATTACAATCGGGGCGTCTATACCACTGGGGCGTCAATCCCGGTTTTACCTTAAACTTCCCTGCCCATTTTCTTCGTCGAGCGTCTCATCGAGCGTCTGATTAAATAAATACCTTTTGAAATACTCTTGTTTCTGAAAAAAGTCGCGACGGAATATTTGAAAAATCAAGAGAAAACAAATCTGTTTGATTGCATAGACCTTACATTATTTTTAATTTTCTAATATTTCGTATTATTCTCTCTTTATAAGTTTCACTATGTAAACTACTAGCGACCCGTCCCGGCTTTGCAAGCGTGCCATATAAAAAATAAGTTTTGGCCTATGTCACTCAGGAATAATTTATTGACAAATGATTTTCTGAAATCGACTTAGAAGTTTTTAAATTTATTTGACACAGCCATTGATAGATACTCTTTATTGCAACTAGAAAACACTTAACACACATATGATAAAAGAAAAACCATGTTGGTAGGTACAATGTAGGCGGTCTTATCGCTGGGAGTGATCTCTTCCAGAAAACTTAAAGGAGAACACTAGTGATAAGAGAAGGGGTTTTGGTGCAAGCTGAAGTTTAAAATAATAAAATGAAATTGTAAAACAAGAAGCTAATTAATATATAAAAAATAGAATTACATTCAAAAATTCAATTTAAAATGCTTACCTTTAATAAATAGATAGCGCCATAAAAAAAATAAAAAGCCCTCTTCATATTATTGGTATATATATATTTTTTCATATGCAATGGGTTTGCTCTTGACTCTAGACTAAGCCAGACGTGGCACAGACAGAGTCAATGATGGAGCGATCTCACCCAGAAGAAGCCTGTTCACTCTGAGTTTGAAGGTCTTTGGGTTGTAATCCGTTGGAAACACAGAAGCGGGTAGTGAGTTCCACAACTTAGCTGTGCGCATTATAAATGTTGATAAGAAGCGCTTAGTTCGTATCGTTGGAATATCAACGCGATATGGGTGGTATCCCGCGGTGCGTCTAAAAGTGCGGTGGTAGAACGGGGCCGGTGAAATGAGTTCATGGAGCTCTTGAGCACACTCTCCGAAATATAGCCTGTAAAAGACCGACAAGCAGGCAACTTTGCGGCGATGAGCCAGGCTGTGGAGTCTGGCGCATAGATCTTCGTCATCGATTAGCCTCCTTGCTCTGCGCTCCACCGCGTCAAGTGCAGCTAGTTGGTACTTAGCTGATCCATCCCAGAGGTGACTGCAATACTCCATGCAGGATCGGACTTGCGCTTTATAAAGTGACAAAAGCTGTCCTGGCGTAAAGTATCGCTTCACTCTGTTCAGGATTCCCAGTTTTTTTGGCGCAGTTCGATGCTTAATTTTGGCACCAAAATTAAGACTAGCTGTCAATTCCATGCCCAGAAGCTCAAGATGGTCGGTAACAGCAACAGACGCACCCCGAAAAGTTGGAGACTGGAGGAAAGGGCTTTTCTTGGTGGTAAATAGGCACGCTTGTGTTTTTTTGGCGTTGAAGCTGACAAGATTGTCTTCACCCCATTGGGAGACATGACTGTCAAGTTTGTTCGCTCCACCATGGCATCCCTGAAGAGTTGAATTTCGTCCCCACTGGTCCCTGCGCCGGATAAGTATCTCTCTGTAACCGTGCTGTCATCCGCGTAACCAACGATACCTGGTTGGAGCAGGTCGTTAATGTGCAGCAGGAAAAGAGTTGCAGAGAGAACCGACCCTTGAGGAACTCCGGCATTAATAGCCCAAAGGTCAGAGGAGCAGCCGTCTATGACTACTCTGTTCGACCGCTCACTCAGGAAGTCTGAAACCCAGCTACAGAAGTCAGCAGGAACGCCGAGAGCAGGAAGCTTGTTGAGCAAGCTAGCGTGCCAGACCCTGTCAAAGGCCTTAGAGATATCAAGCGAAATAGCTAATGCTTCGCCATGGTTCTCGATGGCTTCACCCCAACAGTGCGTGACGTAGACCAGAAGATCACCAGTAGACCGTTTCCGGCGAAAACCATATTCACGGTCACTGAGCAGATCATTGTCTTCGAGGTAGGTCAGCAACTTATTGTTTATGACCCTCTCCATAACTTTACATAAAATGGAGGTGATGGCAATCGGTCGATAGTTGGCAGGGTCAGCGCGATCACCCTTTTTGTGTACTGGTTGCACATTCGCTAGCTTCCAGGCTCCCGGAACTTTTTTAGCCCTTAAAGAGAGGCGAAACAAACGTGTCAGCACGGGAGACAGCTCAGGTGCACAATGCTTCAGCACTCTCGCTGGTATGCCGTCAGGCCCGCTAGCCTTGTTCGTGTCTAGACTGCTCAATACTCTTTGGACCTCTTTAATATGCACAGTGATCTCGGACATCGAGGAATCACAGCGAGGTACAGTAGGTGGTTGTTTTGAGCCAGAGTCTAATCTCGAATTGCCAGCAAAAAGAGAGGCAAACTCTAATGCTGAGTGGGCTAACGACCCATCAGGTTTAAGCATCGGTGGAAAAGAAGGACGACAGAAATTCGATTCGACCGCCTTGGACAGGGACCAGAACTGTTTGCTACCCGGAGGGTGTGACGAGAGTTTAGCCCCTATGCGTCCAACATGGTCAAATTGCGTCTTACGCTGGACCCGCTTGGCAAGTTTGGCAGCAGAATTAAAGGCACTCTTTGCCGTGCGGACCTTTCGCGCTCCAGCCTTGCGGTCGCGGACGGTTACCCAGGCTTGATATGCAGACTGCTTAATGTCCTCAATTGCACACTTTGCGTTGTACCAGGGCCGGGTTTTAAAACCGAGCGAGACGTCGGAGAATGGAATGAAATACTCCATTCCCTGTCGTGTAACGTCTACAACCGCGTCAGCACTGCGCGATGGGTCACCCGAAGAGAAGCACACTTCCCGCCATGGGTAAGACGCAAAAAAGTGTCGCATCTCGTCCCAGTCTGCAGACTCATATCTCCAAACTCTCCTCGTGCCTCTTGGGCTATTATCCGGAGGAGAAGAGAGAGATACGGATTTTACTAGACAGTGGTCAGACGATCCCAAAGGGGCCGTGACTGACACAGAGTGACTGTCCGGATCTGTTGTCAGCAGGAGGTCCAGGCAATTAGGTGTATGGTCGGCAACATCTGGTACCCGCGTTGCTTCTTTCACCAGCTGGGTTAGATCTAGCGATATCGCAAATTTGCGCGCCTCTAATCCGGCATGGTCAGTTTTCTGGTATGGGAACAACCATTCCTTATGATGGGCATTAAAGTCCTCAAGAAAAATAAGCTTCGCAGTTGGGTAACGTTGTTGAGCTAGATCTGTCGTCTCTGCATATATATATATATATATATATATATATATATATATATATATATATATATATAATAAGTTAGGTATCTTACTAGTTAATTTCGAATGGATCACACAGACATGTTTTAACAACTGCCCAAATCATTCCCGTAATTACAACGGGCGATCCAGCCGCAGCCACCAAGCCGACGTAATAACTTCAATCGTAAAATGTATGCCCACATTAACTAATAAAGCAAAGACTTAACTATCTCGTTACTGCGACACAATAAACGGGCAGAAAACAGTAGGCTTACTTTGTACAAATGCACACAAGCACACAAAGAGTGATTAGTGTAATTGATCAGCTAATCACTTTTTAATGGTTTTGTAGATTAAAATTAAATTATAATATTTGATGTTGCGAAACCGTAAAAATGTTGTTGCATTTGATGAGTTCAAGCACCCCCAAATACACCAGCGAAAAATACACCATTTTATTCTAGACCACTGATAAACTCAAACCCCGTTATTCTAAAAACTTATTAGGTACCAGGTTTAACAGGACTAAGTTATTAGCTAGCCACTTGTAAAAGCGCTTCTCTATTAGGTTATGTCACGAATGTGTCATTCATTCCTCTGTTGTCGGCTAATATTTAGGCCAATTTTAAACCTGGTCAATTTTTTTGAAATAACACCGTTATAGTACTTTATATACACTTAGACCTTAATATACCTAGTTATTATACATGTACCCCCTTACTGAATAATAACTTTGACATTGCTATAATACTTGAACAAATATGAGAAGACTAATTTAAAATGCCTGTCTCCACTATGTCATGTCACCTATTTGTCATTAATTCCAAACTACCCGTCTTATATTTGAACAAGTGCTATAGCAGTGGCATATTTATTATAAGTCCGGGAGTAATGTATTTAAAGTTAATTTTAGGTAGCAGATAGATTTGTATTGGTTCCCAGTTATCTATTAATTTTATTCAAATCGGTTCAGTAGTTTTTTGTGTGAAAGAGTATTAAACATCTATACTAACAAACTTTTGCGTTTAAAATATTAGTAAGGATTTTTAAATAGAATATATACACTGAAAAAAAAAAATATTGGTTAACAGTAACCAAAATTTGGATACAATTAGGCCGTAATCTAGTGATTTACAAACTTCTGGCTATCAGTTACTAGTTTTTTTACTAATAAACCAGAATATTGTTTATATTTAACAAAAAGTGGCTTCCCTACAACTAATCCTTCAACTAACAAAACTAGTTTAGTTGATCCTTTTTTTCAGTGAAGGAATTCGCTGAAAATCAGTTTTCGTGGCATGCCATTGCGCGGTTGCCACGAATAATGCTGAGCGGATGCCTTTTCCGCACTCACCATTTTAGTAATCGTTGTGTAATTCCTGTCTTTGTATGTGAATGTCAAATAATTGTATATTCTTTATTTCTAATTGTATTAATTTACTCTAGCCCAAACTTTCGATAACTTTCGCTTGTAGGGCCTTCTGAGGCTTTTTGGTTTGTGGTTATCTCATAACTAGGGTTTATAATAAAGTTTATTGTAATGTTTTATGATCAATCTTGTAACGGATTACTTTGGTTATTATGGGAAGCCGGATTTGGCAGTAAACGTTTTGTTTGCAACTTAATCAGAGCGAAAAGCATGGACATAGTTTTATTGTTTCCAGATGTATACAATACAGTGGCCAGGTTATCAGACTACCCATTTGGAATTGGATTGGAACATTGCCTTACATCTGGCTATTTACTGAGGGATAATGAGTTCTATCTGCAAACGAATGGGCTCTCCGGTATCCCCAGTGGTTGCTAATATAATCATGGAGAATTTTGAGGATCGAGCTCTGAGCACATCACCTGTATCACCAAAGTTTTATAAGCGATATGTAGATTATACTTTTACAATTTTACCTACCAATTAAATAGTGTTTCTGCTTTTCTTAATAATCTTAATTCAATACATCCAAAAATAAAATTCACTATGGAAATTGAGGCAGACAGAAAACTAGCTTTCTTAGATATTTTACTCACTAGGAATTCGGATCATAACCTTAGTCTCAGTCTTTAGAAAAGCCACCCATACCGATAAATATCTCAATGGTGCGTCTCACCATCATCCATCACAGTTAGCTACCGTGGGCAAAACTTTGTTTCAGAGATGTCGTCACAGATGCCCCTCGCGGGCATCTGTGACGACGGACACCTGGCTGATGAGCTTCAGCATGTAAGGAGGGCACTACGGGACAAACAGCTTTCAGTACCACGTCGTTGCAAACCCCGTGCCAAGCCTAAAACAATTGAACGCCAAGTAGGACTCGCACTTGCCCGATTTTTCAAACTAAATGATCAATAGCTTAAGAAAATCGCATGGCATGGCGATCAAAATCTCGTAAAAGAGTAAAGTTTTCAAGTAGTAACCATTTCAGGAAAGTGTTATGTGGACTAGATAGGAAAGCTAAAGTCACATTTCCTTCGAGTGGTAATATTACCCACCCGAAGTAGGTGCTCGAAGTTGAAGATTATCGCGGAAGTAACATTAAGGTAAATTCTAGTTCGATCAGAAATGCATTTCTTTGGAGATTTTCTTATTCACTAAGTAGGTATGTAATTATCTCGAAATATTTTTATAAGTTTAAATAAGAAACCAAAAATTCGCACACAGGTAGGATTTGAACCTACGACCTTTGGCTAACCGGGCCAACGCTCTGACCAATTGAGCTACTGTGCAGTTCATCCAACCGTATGAAATTCTTGGTCTCTTTTGTAGTCACGCAATGACGTAAGACAAAAGAGACCAAAAATTTCTCTGTGAACTGCACAGTAGCTCAGTTGGTAAGAGCGTTGGCCCGGTTAGCCAAAGGTCGTAGGTTTAAATCCTACCTGTGTTCGAATTTTTGGTTTCTTATTTAAACTTCTATAAATAAGAAAAGAACACTGTAAGTGTTAAAAAATATCAAAAACTATCGAAATATTTTGTAATAATAAGTTTATTTTTTAACAATAAAAATTAAGATAAATTATTTAATACAATAGAATAACAAGTCCTTGTGATAAGGTTCCTAAGATGCTAGCAGCATTACCGCGCGATGCTTAAACGCTGAGCAAGGTAACTGCCAGCTCTTGGGTCACCACTTATGTCAACCAGCCTCTTGGAAATCTCTTTGAAATAAAAGATAGCGTATTTTTTTTACAATTTAAGCTATTAAGGATTTCAAACGTTGTCGTTTGCAAGTTTTTACAAATTTTCTAAATATTGCAACATTCATCGACTGTCTTTGAATTTTGCAATTTCAGCATACCAAAGTCACTTATACTTTTCTTGCCAATGTTGACTCATGACTCTAGTGACATTTTTCCTAAAATCATTCCTTTTATTGGGAAGTAGCTATATTTACAACAGTATGACTAATCTAGCCTTATTTATGTCTATTAATAAATCTGCAGCTCTTGTGTCTCCAATCTCTGCATACACCTGAATCATGTTTACACCCAGCACTCACGACGATTGCGCCCGCGGCGATGCGGCGCGGCGCCTTAAACACAGAACAAGATTGGAATTACAGTATGTACACACAGGTTTATACATATAAGTTGTGGACATAATATGTTGAAAGGGGCTTAAATCTTTATATATGTAACACTGTGCCTCTGGCTAAGAAATAGGTCGGTTGCGTACTGACCACATCTTGAGCGCCTCTCGGAAAATACGCTTAGACTCGAGTCCCCGAACTTTTAAACAGGTAACCCTCGATTTAAGGTTAATTTGATAGAATCCCCATACGAAATATGCCAAATAATTCTAAACCGGCTGATTAAAAATAACATCTGTTGTTGAACTCTAGGCTTAGACGTTGGTACTGCGTCTGATCTGACGCCAGTCGTCGGATTGAAGTTTCATCAGACTATGAGTGTGAAGTAATAGAGAGGGCATCTGTGCATTATAGAATTTTCTACGTACCTGACCATTCTCCATTGAGATGGAGCACTATGGCGGCAAATCGGTGAGAAGATATTTAAGCGAGCAAATGAAAGTAAAACCTAACGTATTCCTTACTTTATGCCAAAGAATAGTTGTTTTCGACAACGTTTTATAATAATAGCCTGATGCTAACAAAAAAAAAAAACAGGAATCACATTCCAAATGCAAATGACTTATGACATTAAATTGCTATCTTTTTGCTAGTTTAAACAGTGACCCACCATCAAAACTTTCAAAGTTCTCGCTATTAAATCAAAATTTTACGTACGTCAAAAATACGACTAAACTTATTCACGTGTGTTAAACGAGACATAAAACTGGTAACGCGCTAAACAGTTATGAGGTTATAAAACTGTTACCGAACTGTACCGTTTTTACCGTTACCGTTACCGTTATTGCCACTAACCGTTTACGGGTAAATTTAACTGTGACCACGTGACTGTTTTTTGAGATATCCCCCGGTCCGTCACGTTTCGCGCGTTAACCCGTTTATTAGCTTGGTTTTGTAAATCTTTGCCTTTTATGGCGAAACTTGTTCAATTGCTGTTATCAGAATTTTTTAATAACATTTTTTTTTAATTTCAAAAGAATTCAAAGTCATCATCATTCGCTTGTCCTATTCCCATTATATTATGAACCGGCGCTGTGGTTTTTCTCTTGGACACAATCCACATGTAATAGATGTAGGTAATTTAAGAAAATTGAAAGTTTTTTTTGCATACATTTTAATATGGTGCGTGTTATAAATAGTGTAATATTGTTTTGTTGTGAAACCCGCTGTTATGGGTGATCATGATCCATTCTAAGGTCCTAGTCTAGATGCATATTTTGGGTTGTAGTCTAGCTGTAAAACATTTTTATTTCTTATATTTTTTCTGATTGATATCTGACTGTAACCTGTTTTGTGTCTTTATTAATAAAATAAAAATAAAAAAGCCCATAACTCAATATTAATCACCCACACTTTTTAAAATCATATTGTGCTCTATATCCGTCTCTTTCTCAGCCGGCCTCTTTCCTGCCGTCCAACGAGATTTGAAACTATGCGTAACATTTCCGTTGTCACAACTGTCTTAATATTAGTTTATATTTATTATAGTTTATATTTTTACTTTCTTTAGGATTATGTCTATTATCTAAACTATAGAGGCTAAATAATGATTGGATGGAAAAAATAACTAGTTGTACAATTAATGCATTTCTGAAAACTCCATGTGTGTGAATTCATGCATGCTTGTATAAAACGTGACCAATTAATTTTGACGTACTGTTTGCAGTATTTTAATGTCCAATTATTAACCTTTCAAACACATTTGCTTATCGTTGATAATCTCTTTAGAATCTTGTTTGCTTTTCAATATACGTACTCCAATCGGTAGTGTTGTTCATTCTATCTATCGAGAAATATCATATACAGTAAGCTGTAAATGGAACATATAAAACAGTATAAAGCTTGCTTTTGTGGAATTACAACAATATCTGTCTGTACGTGGTAATACGATTGCTTTAAAACTATATTGTAGTATTCGTTCCTTTTAACAGACTCCTGCCATTTTCAGATTATTATAATGAAATGAAGTGTTTTTTTAAATGTAATGAAAATAAAACCTATGTCGTTTATTCAAGGTAATAAATATTTACAGGCAACTTACAGATATTATAAAACAATAATGAAATGATTTGCATAAAACATGGTTCAAATAGGTCGAAATACAATTAATTACTTATCTCAAATACAAATTATTATTAGGTATCTACGTCCTGAGAAGCAAAGTTACTACACCTACTTTTATTATCTAAGTATTCCGTGCATATCCACTGGAGAATAAGTTGTTATCTGTGGGTTTTTCAACAATATTTGTCATCGATAAATGGACTATCGATATTTATCTACCAAGTGCCATCCCTAATGTTATGTTTATCTTTGAATTAGCAACGTTTGGTCTGCATTCATGACTCCGACATGCACCATATCCATATGAAATTGAGCCCTACTCGAATAGACTTATGCTTTACTGAGCAATCAGGATACACTGGTCGTATTATTAAATAATTCGCTTTGACGGGAATCCGTATTTGTCAACCCTTCAGATCGGAGATATGATTCGATACGGGACAAACATCATGCATGAACGGTAAATTCCGTTTTGAATTATTTGAAAGATGAGTAAGTATGTTTATGCCCTAGAGACAGATATTCATTATGTTTCAATTCCAATTTTATTATAGTCACTAGTATATTAAATACGGCATATTAGTGTGTTTCAACCCGAATATCGGATTGAAAGCTCAAGATCAGCTTTCTACATGAAATTACAACGATCAGTCAATTTGCAACCAATTGAAAATAAAATGATACAACGTATTAATTTACGAAGTTGAACGTGTTAAGTGATTTTACTTCAACTTTTATAAAAAGACATACTTCGAATTACTTTTAAAAAATCGCGTTTTTATATTGAAGTCCACATATTTTACTATGAAAAGGTGATGTTTTTTTAAAAGATTTTGAAGCATATTGAATAAAGTTGTGAGTTTTAATACAAACCTACAATATTAGATACATATCACATTGTAAAATGAAGTATTTGTTTTGAATCCCGTTTTATTTTAGTTTTAACTAGCAGTTCCCCGCGACTTTGCCCGCGCTTTATGTCAGATTTTCCATACAACCTTTCATCCCCCAAATATATTATTGCACTTGAAAAAATGAGCACCAGAGGCTAGAATCGAACCCGCGTATTTTATTTCATCCCCTATTTCACCCCCCTGGTGATTTTTTATCGCAACAAAAAGCATACAATACATAGCCCATGTCCTTCCCAGGGTCTCTAACTATCTCTGTATCAAGTTTCCGTAGTTTATTCAATACAAACAAACAATCAAATCTTCTCTTTATACTATTAGTGTAGGTCTATAATAGTCGAAGAAATAAGTTTTCGCTGGTAGTCATCACTATATCTAAAACTTAAAAGACTTTTCTTGTAAGATATATCATTTTCCATTATACAGAATTACGTACAATAAAATCATATCATACCAAATAAGGGTTCAGTACAATAAATAACCGTGACTTTGATGGATTGTGTCCAGTTGCCCTTTCCAACACTCGATCACAATTACCATTTTAATACTACCCTCACTCTTATTATATACGAATAAGATTCAAATTTGAACACATATTTATAGATTCGTGAATGATGTTGGCATTTTCAAATCAATAGGGAACTATTTGTTTCCGTGGTATTTTTTCGCGACTGAATAAAACATTGCAAAAAGTGTAGTTACGTGAGTAATCGTTTTGGTTACGATGTAGACTTAAGTAATCGTTTAAGTTCTTAAGGGGGTGCAGCGCGAAGCAAGTCGAGTAAGTCTTAAACTATCTTTAAACAGAATCAAACTTATTAATATTAGTAATTAGATCCATTTGCTTTAAAGTATTAGACTAGATGACTTAATTAGAACAATAGTTTTATTCTGCGCAATGCGCAAAACCGTCAGAAATTTGTGTTAAAAACTGAAAAGTGTTCATATTTTCTTATTTATATTTTATTTGCGTATATTAAAAATATAGGGACCTGCGGAATATCAATACAATCATTTTCATGTACAAATTATTGTTTCATGCGCAAAAATCACCAAGTTTTCGAAAAAAAAATGCTCTTAGATATCATTAGCTACAAGCCATGTTTATTATATCGTAAAGAATTTGTTTCAAATTTCAACACACTACAAGACTAGGACCTAGGGCAATGATTAGGCTAACGTAAATAAGTTGTTTGAATGTATTTAACTAATTCGGCTCATCGTACAAGTGATTTGGAATTACGTTAATTTTCTTAATTTCGTGCAGGACTCCCTTAAATATGTTAGTGATTAATAAATTATGATTATTTGTAGTAAATGAGGGATATCTCTTAAATGTAGATTTTTCACGTTCTATAGGAACTATATTCCATTTTTTTCATATGTGTTTTTCATGTAGTACCCCAAATTTACATACCTACTGACTCATACCAAATCCTCCATCGTAAACTATATGCAAAATACCTTCAGATGTCTCGACATTTGCATACTTGCATGGCTGCATCGCGATACATAAATCATACATGCAACAGAAATCCACAGTGACTTCATGGAATCGATCTTGCGATTTCCGCTACGTATTTTATGCCAACTTCGAATATTGGGCGTGGACCTACGAATGGTGTGGAGTAGCATTTGCTTCATAAATATGGGGATTGTAGTACCTAAAAATAAAAGAAAATACCTACATTAATTTTGGATATCACGGATCCACATTTTAACTAAAATGACCAAAGCTTGGCATACAATAATAAACAAATAATGAATAAATAAATAAATTGTTTCAACAAACACACCAATTACCTAGACCCAAACTAATCGTGAGCTTGTGCTATGGTGACTAGGATAACAAACAGACATACTTATATACATTTTTAAACATCCATGATTTAGGTACAAATGCTCGTGCTCATCACACAAACATTTGCCCCTTGCGGGATTCAAATCCGCAACCGCCTGGTTTAGAGGTCCGGGGCGCGAGCCACTACACCAAGACGGTCGTCAAAAGAAAGAAGTGATCCTCATTTTAAAACCCAACTAACCAAATATACCTAGAACGGTGAGGACTTATAAGTTGTCGTGATAGTCAATAAAATCTATATTCTTCTGCTAAATTATTTTTTTAAATCTTAAGGGACAGAATCGAACTTTATAATATTAGTAATTAGATCCATTTGCTTTAAAGTTTTACTGCCGTACTCAGAGACGTCAATTAAAGTTAATTCTTCCTTAAGTCAGGCCTGTGTATCTCCCCGCGTAGGTAGCAAAAACGTACCTACGCGCGGCGACCCTTACTTAGGGGCTAAAACAAGTTGCGTGTCGCTACCGGCCAGCGACACGCTCGCGCGTTTTATTCACCGGCGGCCGCGCAGCTACGTTGCTGGCTGGACGAGAATGAATAAAGTACTAGAAAAAGGCGCTAGATGGCGTTAGAAGCTTCTCGTAGCAGTCAACCCTATCGCGTCGCGTGATATTACGTCACTGAATAGGTTTAGTGTATTATGAATCATATTCCAGAGTAATAAGTATGAAATTATCTTGCAATGGATTTTTGTAGGTGTCTACACGAAAATGTGCCTGACTCTAAGGCGAACTAAATTACGCCATATAGTTGACGACATTGAGTAGACATTTCTTTGAATACAATTGCTAAGTCATACTTCTGTACGAAGTACTAGTACTTATTCTGTGCTTAAGTCTCAAGCCGTCTTTTTCTATTCCATTGACAAAGAAAGTGACAGAACGAGACTGCATTATAGATTTAATTTATTTGACGTCTCTGAGTGCGGCAGTGAGACTTGATGATTTAAGTAGAACAATAGTTTTATCCTGCGCAATGCGCAAAACCATCAGACAGTGTTAAAAACTGAAAATTATTCATACTTTCTTATTTATATTTTATTTGTGTATATTAAAAAGAATATCAAAACAATAATTTTCATGTAAAAGTTAATTTTTCATGCGTAAAAATCACCAAGTTTTCGAAAAAAAAATGCTCTTAGATATCATTAGCTACAAGTCATGTTTATTATATCATAAAGAATTTGTTTCAAACAAGACCAGGAACTTGTGCAATGATTATGCAAACGTAAATTAGTTGTTTTAATGTGTTTAACTAATTCAGTGCTCATCGTACAAGTGATTAAGAAATACGTTAATTTTCTCAATTTCGTGCAGGACCGCCTTAAATAAACTTACTAAACTTATTCTCTCTTGTCAGTATGATTCTAAATAAAATGGTGTCCTTTTAGCCAAGTGACTCTCTCCACCACAATTAGGCAATCGGAGAAAAATCAGGCGCAGGAACAACGACTTAATGCTTTCCGAGAACAGGCAGTCTTAACACCCCCGTGCTTCGAAAAACCAGCTGCCCGACTCATAGCTGTTTCCGAGTTATTTCAAAACAGAAGGATCCAGGAAAAAGTTTTGGTCGGACCTAGGATGTGAGCCCTGAATAATTAAATAATTGATTATTTAACTAAACTCAGGCTGGGTTGCACCATCTCACTTTAACTTTTACAAACGTCGTCAAATATCTGTAAACTTTATACAAAAGGCACTAGTTATTGTCAAAGTTACGGTTAATATATTTGCTGCAACTCAGCCTTAATGTCGTTTAATGTAAGGTTTAAAATTTTATTGTCTTCTCCTTCTACTTTGCACTATTGAAGGCTCCTCAACTTTGCAAAATGATCAATTAATTGAATATTTCATTAAATAATTTAACTACTAATTTCGTCCCGTTAAGCTCTTTCCTTTCTCTCTACGTAATCGAGAAAACATCGGATCAACTGTATTATAATATAATAATCAATCACCCGGTATGCGAGGAACGCGGGTTCGATTCGCGGTCCGCCTCTGGTGGTCGTTTTTTCAAGTGCAAAAATTTTTTTAATAGTATTAATTCACAAACAAAACTACAACAATAAAGCTAAACAATCCTCTCATCAAAACTTTATAATTCTTAGCGTCTCCTTGCTTTATTAGTTTCGTGATTCCTCACCTTTCAAGCAAATGCGAAAGTCGGGTTCCGTAGCCGAACTTACGGGGCTAATATCTGCCGTCTGAAACTTGAAGCTTAATATTGTTTATGACACGTTTGCTTTTACATCTCTGAGTCCATTAAACTATTCCTTTTCAGGCGCTTTGAATAAGAGTTCTTAGTGCGCCCGAGAAAAATACGTCGAAAGTTTTGTATAGTCAGATTTACTTAGCATAACTTGGGTCAATATAATTTAGTCGGGTAATTTTTGAAGTAGAGTAGACAAAAATAAGCAGTGTAGAAGGTTTTTGTAAGTTACAAAGAAACGATCTCATATTATATATAAGACTAGACAGGCACCTAGTAATGATTGAGAAATTATTTAGCTTTATTGTAGCTTGTAGCTTTCATCATTATGTGTAGATAGTTAAATAGTAGCCTTCTGTGTCCATTGTCTGTTTTTTCTTTAATGGAGGCAATAAAAAGTTATGTGTCCGGGTTTGGACTAGTGATAATTTATGGGCTAATTGTTCATCAAATGTTATAAAAAAACCCTCTCGTTTGGTTCTTACCCCCCCCCCCCCCCCTCTCTTGAAATGGCAGCCATTTTAAGTATTAAAAAAAATGCTATTTCTGTGGATCTGGAGATTCAAAAAGTTATGAAAATGATTCATTTGAAAGTCTAAGAGGAAAAAAAAGAGAAGAAATCTTGTTAAAAATTAAAAACAGTTAAATACTTTTTTAAACCTATTATAAAACACAAAAATGCAATTTTTCTGAAAAACTATTTAAAAAATTGACAAAAATATTTTTTTCATTAGGATTGTCTCTAAAATTTGATAAATAAAACGCCCTTAAAGTATCACCAGTTGAAACCCGGACACCCTGTATATGTTTATTTACTTAGATAAGCTACTACCATCTGGAATGGTGACAATTTGGTATTGGACTTATGTCATACGAAAACAATCCAAAACAAAAATATTGGATTGTCTTCACGTTGGGACGGTCGATTAATTTTTGAGTGCAATTATTACTTTTATCAAGACATGCTAAGAAATAGCTAAAATTATGAAATAATTACAATTACTCAGCTTTTGTTTATTACTAACTTATTTCTATGAAATTTTGGTCCAAAATTGACTAATAATGCTGTGAATCACACTTAGGCACCGCACAAACGCATACCTACCGGTGCAGTTACAAGTCATGAATTATAATTACTATAGTAGATAGTAGTAACTAGGTTAACATGCATCGTAAGTCGTGATTAACAAGGCCGTTAGTTATTAAGAACCATGTTCTGTTGTTTGATTTATGTTGCTATTTGGGTTACTAAGAGAAACATGCGAAATGTAGATAAGTCGAAGTCATGCAAAATATTCAGATATTGATTATATAAAAAAAAATGTATAATTTGAAATGATTTTTAAAAAAAAGAAGAACGTTCGAAATCTGAAACAACGGTGGTACCAGAACTCTCAGACCCGAACAATATAGTAAATATGCATTTCTACTCGTATATTGGGTCAATACCGGGGACCGGGGATCGAAACTTGGACCTTTGATAACCATTGAAGCCACTTGGATACGGAGGTCGTCAATACGTTGTAACCTCGTCGTAAACTTAATTGAATGCTTTTTAGTTATAAGTCATACTTCATTATCACGTTAGTTACTATGAAATAAGTTTGAAACACTAACTTACAGACAAATACTAATATTTCTAATAGATGATATAAGCAATTGTTGGTAAATAAGTAAAAGTGATTTACGCTTCAAAACATCTACTTACAAACAAAATAAGGAAAAAAGTACACATCCACTTTCGCAAGTGGTTTTATTCATGTCGTACATACGTACAAGTAACCCTTTTCACCGTGCCGTTCCGTTGCCAATCGTAAATTTATCTCCCGCGCTATTAGTCCGATAAAATTCAACTAAAACGATAAATAAAGCAGACTTTGACGGATGACCAGTTTCCCTTGTGAAGAACACGAGAAACAAATTTTATTTTACCGCTCAAAAAATACCACTTACGTCAATTTGGTCTTTATTTTACAGCAGTTTAGGGTTAAGACTGAAAAAAATATTTTTCGAAGTAAACAGAGTTTTGTTGGTAATTTTTGTAGTATCTGTGTCGCGTGGGAGTATTTTGTACGAAACTAAACTTATTTACCGGCGTTGTCTGAATAAAACATTAGAGGAAACATGTTCGCGAATCGAATTGAGATCGGATGATTCATTTTGTTTCGTTTTTTGTTGCGGTAAATGGATGGCTGTGTTTCTGTAATGATGTTGTTATCGTTTGAAAAGAAAAAAATGTGTGCCAATCTTTTAACGCTCTTTCCCTATTAACAAGAGAAAGTTCTTGAAAACTAGTTTAGTTGACAGAATTCCACGGACTTATAAATAAGTATGTACACGAAATAAGTTATACTATATGTAAATACTACTGCTTTTAAAAAAAATACCAATACGAATTCAATACTCATAGTTAAGACAGGACGTCTGTGACAGCTAGTAATAATAAGTTTGTATTTCTTAACCAATATGTTTTAGAATCCCAGAATGCTAGATATTGTATTCCAATCCACAAATCACGTAGAGATTCACCGGTGTATCTTATCCGATGAAAAATGTGTTCAGCGCAGACATTATTTGATGTCCACCGAGCGTTGGTGATAAATGCCCCGCACGTATGTCGACTTGCGCACTGTGCAGCAAGCGTGTTTTATATCTTGGAGTTAGACACTGTGGATTGTCTTGTGCCGATAGAAATATTTTTACCGTATTTAAATTAGAAGATAAACATTAAAAAAATATATTAAAGCTATTTTTAATTAGTTTCAAAACAAAATAATACTAATGAATATTAAATAATATACAAATATTAAAACTAATACAATAACCTAAAACTTAACTAAAAGTAATGTAAAAAAATATATATATTGACAAGATATAAAAAGCATCAGCCCCAGCAGTGCCGAAAGGAATGGTGCCCAAAAGGCTGGCAGCATTGCCCCTCTGGATAGCAATACTGATTCTTTGCCCAAGGTAGCTGCCAGCCTTTTGAAAAAGCTATTAATATTTTTCTAAACACTCAGTGTTAATTTAAAAAGTTTTAAATAAGAAAACAAAAATTTGACTTTGCCAAAGGTCGGGGGTTCAAATCCTGCCCGTGTGCGAATTTTTGGTTTCTTATTCAAAACTTATAGATAAACATTTAAATTAATTGATGTGTTTTTTTATTTATTGAATGTAATTTTCTTTTTGTTGCCGTAGTCAACGCCACTCAGGAACAAAGCGACAATCACCTTATTCCTACTTTATTATTTGAATAAAGATAAGATACTGTTCGATGGTTTTGTTGTACGAAAAATAATTGAGTTAATGATCAACAATGTGTTGTGTAATTGTTTTTATAATTTAAGAAATTTCGTTGCAAGAATTTACAAAAGTAAAAAAGAAACGTGATTGATAAATATATTAACTCTCTACTTCTTAAGTATGTAATAATTTGAAGTTTCTTTCATGGTTTCACTATATTTAATAGTACAAAAAAATAAAAATAAACTACTCTAATGTAAGTTCATATGTACACTCATAACGCACAGTGGTTAACAAATAGCACGTTATTACGTAACTTCTGAATTCCGGAAAGAGTTCGCAGTTTAGCATTGTCACGGCGTGCTTCGTGCTAAGTGCACAGTGGTGACTGGCTGACAAATACTGGGACATTTCACAGTCTGGTGGCCGCCTTTGTGTTCGCACTGTGCGAAGTATTTTAGCCTAGACTAATGTGTCATATTTGTATCGATGTGCGATATAATGGGCCTCGTTTGTTGTGTTTTGGTTTGCTGTAACATTCATAAGCAAAAAACAGTAAAAAATTGGAGGGAGGTACTTTTCTGTCAGTATATTTTTGACAACATCTTATTTTAGATGGGAAAAATAAAATTAAAATAAGGAAAAATAAAATAATGGATTTCCGCAAAGTAACGCCTGATTCTATTATTTAAACCTCTTATTTTATTGTTGGACGCCCCCCTGCTAGGTAGAGCAATGAACTGAGGAAGGTGGCCGGTGGTGGCTGGATGCGAGAAGCGGAGGACCGTGAAAGTTGGCGAAGTCTTGGAGATGCCTATGTCCAGCAGTGGACTGCAATAGGCTGATATGATATAATGATTTTATTGTTTGTAGCTATTGCCTCACAGTCAATCTTTCCTTTACTTTAAAAAGTAAAAAAAAACTTAATTATTTCGTTGATTTGTTTTAAAAAAACAAATCCCGAGAAGCAAATATGAGAGAGAGTCGACAAATTGCAGATTTGCCTTCGGTTATTATGAGACAAACATTTATTTTGTCTGAAATAAACATACGCACCACTCGTTAGTCTAATGAGTTGACATGATTTTTTGATTTTATAAAACACTAGCTTCGTCCGCATGGTATAAGTTATTTAGGTAGCTTTTTTCATTCATAGTCAAAAAATATTTATCAATTTTGGACAGAAAATGGCATTCGTGAACCATAGCGGTTATATAATAACCATGCCAATATGACAATTTTAATAGTAAAAAAATTTTTTGACTCGATGATATAAATACTGTGTACCAATTAAAGTCAACAAAAGTGAGATTGGTAAACTTGGCGTCGATAAAACAAATCGTATTTTTTTTTCATATTCATATTCATTTATTCACTTCATAATATAACAGCAGACAATACATACAGGCAAAAAGATAGTTAATTTAGTTACATTTTGACCTCAACGAGGTATTTGTGAATTATAGTTATTAAATTTTACAAATAAAATTCATTAAATTATTGATTAATACGAGTATAAATGCAATAAAATCAGTTCACCATTAATACATGTCAAATATTATAATGTATTTTGTCATTTTCGTCAAATAATTAAAAGTCAAAGATAAAGTCATTAATTCGATTGTGCTAAATAAATAATCTGGTTATGTCAAATTTAAATCATATATATAAAATTAACAATTCAATCATGCTCAATTACAAAATACTTAAGGGAGTGCAGCGAGAAGCAAGTTGAGTAAATCTAAACGATCTTCAAACAGAATCGAACTTATTAATATTAGTAATTAGATTCATTTGCTTCAAAGGTTTAGACTTGATGATTTAATTAGAACAATAGTTTTATTCTGCGCAATGCGCAAAACCATCAGACATTTGTGTTAAAAACTGAAAAGTGTTCATATTTTCATATTCATATTTTATTCGTGTATATTAAAAAGATGGGGACCTGCGGAAATTCAATACAATCATTTTCATATACAAATTATTGTTTCATGCGTAAAAATCACCAAGTTTTCGAAAAAAAATGCTCTTAGATATCATTAGCTACAAGTCATCATAAAGAATTTGTTTCAAATTCCAACCTGAAATTTGAAACAAATTCTTTATGATATAATGAGTAGGCTAACGAAAATAAGTATACATAATTCAGCTCATCGTACAAGTGATTTAGAAATACGTTAATTTTCTCAATTTCGTGCAGGACCGCCTTAATAACAATAACCTTATTATTATTATTACCTCTGTGTTGTCCAATTTTTGATGCGAATGTTACCTTTTGCGAAGGTTTATTCCACAGAAATCCAATCCACGTGAAATCCAATAAAACGAAGACACAAGATCATAATACAGTTCTATAAAGACGATGCAATAAAATCTAAGGCGTGAAGCAATAAGAAAGACAATATTAATTACAATTCCATGGCACACTATTGCTGTACAACCACACTCTTATTTCAAGGACATAAGGTTCAAATTAGATGAAAAATAAGTTATAAGATAAAGATGCATGTATGGCGATGTTTCCCATAGGGTAAGGGCGGAAGAACGCCTAATATATGGTGTTTTAGGTAATTAAATGTCACATAGATCGGAGATTAATGATCTGTTACGAGTGTCCCGGGTTTGATGCGCGGCGGCCTTCCTGTTTGACAAAGCATGTGGAAGGTACGGTGATAGATACACATGGGGGGTAATGGATATTGATAGTGGTGACCTCATTGTTCTGCGACTTTATAAGACTAAAATCTTGTTGATAAGATGAATAAATAAATTGTTTCAACAAACACACCAATTACTTAGCCCCAAACTAAGCGTGAGCTTGTGCTATGGTGACTAGAATAACGGATAGACATACTTATATACATTTTATAAACATCCATGACTTAGGTACAAATGCTCGTGCTCATCACACAAACACTTGCCTCGGGACTCGAACTCGCAACCGCCTGGTTTAGAAGTCCAGGGTGCGAACGACTACACCAAGAAGGTCGTCACGGAGAACACTTTTAAACGCAAACACCTTTTATTAGGGGTTTGCTGGAACTATATCTACACTATTATTATAAAGAGGAAAGATTTGATTGTTTGCTTGTATTAAATAGGCTCCGAAACTTTTTGTTGCGATATAAAATCATCAGGGGGTGAAAGTTTGTATGAAAAATTCAACTTTTGGCGCGGGAGAAATCGCGGGGAACTGCTAGTGCTTAATAAAATGGCATTTAAAAAATAAGTTAATATTATTATTTTTATCATGCTACGTACTTAAATGTTTTTCTGCATGCATAAATTCTAGTATAATTTAGTTTGCAACCATAAATCTTCTCTTTTAATGTAAATTGAATTCTGTATTGTGTGCCTAAATAAAATAACATACACGTATTCCTTTGTTTAAAATAATTCGCAAAAAAACTCGTTGTGTAATTAGTATCTATATCTATAAGTACGGGAGGGATAAATTGTGCGTTTATTCTGTAACAAGCTTACTCATGCCAAAAACTAAAAGGTTTAAAATCCTTTTTATTTCTATTAACTTACCTACTAAGCCTAGAGTTCACCAATACACGTTTAACTTTAAATCCGCCGCTTTAGCATTATTTATGGGAAATTGTATGGGAAATTGTCAAATTAACCGTCAATCATGGTTTGCAGGCTGTTTAAACCTTGGTGAACTCGGGTCTAATTGATGCGTCATCGTAATGCTTTCCAGTCTGTATTAATTACTTTCTTTAATTTATGGTAAACTAGTCGTTCCCCGGCCCGCAAGAGTTGGATTTTCTATATAAACTTTCATCCCCCATTTCACCCCATTAATGTTTTTATATCGCGACAAAATGTAGCCTATGTCCTTTCCAGGGTCTCGAACTGTCTCAATACCAAATTTCATATCAATCGGATCTGTGGTTTAAGCGTCAAGAGGTAACAGACAGACAGACAGACACACTTTCGCATTTATAATATTAGTATGGAATATGGATATAATACCATCTATGATTGTCATTTTGCAATTAATACGCCCTTTATATTCTCTAACTAAGCGTTGTATCTTTCATTTCCCATACTCAAATCAATAATGCTGTATTCACCCGAAACTAATATCACCTAGTGCACAATACCCCATTCAAAATTCCCATTCCGTAGACAATAATAAGTTATGATTGTCTCAGCGAGAGCCATAAAGAGGAGTGCTTACGTGCCCCATAACAAATCGTGTATGCAGTAAACTGAGTAATTAAAAATGCCAGCATTTATTTATCTATATAAATAAATAAAAACACTTGAACCTCGTGTGATGAATGATTGGTTGTGGTGACAAACATGGTTTAATATTTATTATAATTTCTCTTTGCTGTCCCACTTTTTGTGAGAAGGAATGAAATTCATTGACGAACTCTGTAGTCGAGCGACACACACAATGATTTTCAAGGTCTCTGAGGTTCCGAGTTCGATCCCCGATGGAGTCAATATATAAATTTATATATTCTTGTCTCGGGTCTAGGTGTTGTAGTATCACCGTTGTTTCTGATTTCCATAACACAGGTGCTTTAGCTCCGAGTACTTACTTTAGGATCAGAGCAATGTATGTAATATTGTGCAATATTGTATTTCATGTGATCTGTTTACTTAAAAAAACTTTTTTATCTTCGAAAGGGTGATCATACTAATCAACATTTTTATCTCTAGGTATGTAACAGAAATTCTAAATATCTCCTAATTTTCCTGCCAAATGAAAAGATCACCTTATAGCCTTCAACATTTATAATACAAATCCTTTAATCTTCTCGAAATTATAACAAAAGAGGACACTGTAAAAACCTTCTGCTCTCTCACTAGCCGCATATTGGGAGAGCTTGAAATTTCAATAAAACTTAGTGGTCAGCACGCTGGGTACTATCCGCGAGGTCCCGGGTTCGAATCACGGGTCGGGCCGAGAGTGTTTGGGTTTTTCTGTCTTGAAATTACTCAGACACAGCTCCGTAGTCAGGAAGTTGGTGGTGTTAACACCCCCGTGCCTCGGAAAGCACGTTAAGCCGTTGGTCCTGCGCCTGATCTCTCTACGGTCATGTCGGACTGCCGTCTCACTGAATTATGAGAGTGAAGGAACAGAGAGTGCACCTGTGTATTGCGCACACACTTGTGCACTATAATATGTCTCGCGCAGTTGGCTAATCTCTGTTGCGATAGGCCGCCGTAGTCGAATTTCGGCTAGGAGGACATTTATATTTATATAACTTTAACCTATCTACCTGAACAACTGTCTCCACAGAGTAGACCTGCGATAGCTCTGCGAAGCAGTTATATAATTGCAACACATTAAAAACATAACGATAGTTATATTGCTATACTTATACCGCATCTTCGGCCGCATCGTCACTTATCTTGCAAGTATTGCATTTGTAGTTAGTTTCATGTGAGGATTAAAAGTGATCAATTCAAAGAGCTCATAAATAAAGTTTATAGAGACAGGACATGCGCCGCTGCCGGCAGGAACCGACGGCAATAATTATTAATAGTCTCAAGACGGTTCGGACCCAGCGGGCGGTTGTTGTTAGAGAAAATGCTAATTAAATGGCTTGGATAAGATTAGTTTTTGCATTTCTAAAATGGATTTTAAACTTGTAGTTGTATTGTTTGTCGTGCTACGAAGCTACGAGAATAAGTGTATGCTACGACGATTTTCGTAGCGCTACGTAGATTCACGCGTAGCACCTTGAATATTTGCTACGATTTGCCTCGTAGCAAACGTATACAACGTTCAGCTTTAAGTAATATGTTAGAAATTTTTTTTGTACGTTTTTTATTATAACATTTTTTTGTTACCATAATTACATTTTTTGATGTCACTAAACGTTTATATAATGTCATTCTAGCCGAATTTCGACTACAGCGACCTACCTCATCCGAAATAAGCTAACTGCGCGGGAGATATTATTGTGCACAAGTGTGTGCGCAATACACAGGTGCACTTTCTATTCCTTCACTCTCATAATTTGGTGAGACGGCAGTCCAACATGACCGTAGAGAGATCAGGCGCAGGATGAACGGCTTAACGTGGTTTTCGCGGCACAGGGATGTTAACACCATTAATTTACTGACTCCGGAGCTGAGTCTGATTTATTTTAAAACAGAAAAACCCAACGGCCCGACCCGGGATTTGAGCTCGGGAACTCGTGGATAGTACCCAGCGTACTGACCACTAGATCAAGAAGCAGCGTAAGAAATTCAGTTACTAGACTAGACCATCAATGAATAAAGAAACCCATGGGCATTTCACCAATTCGCACTGAGCCCGCGTGGTGGAGTAAGGCTCGTACCTCCTCATAGTTGAGGTGAGGCCTAAGCCCAGCAGTGGGATCTATATAGGCTAACTTCACATTACTTATGGACATTTTACGACGCATTCACACCCCCGTTTCTTAGCCCGCAGGAAACGGCAGCAATATTAATTGTCTTATATTATTAATTGCCTTTTCCAAGGCGCCTCAGCCGCTGTGGGGGGTGGTGGTTATTGCTTAAGAAAATCAAACGGTAATTGGTTTTGTTTGTTAAATCTCTTGGACAATGATTTGATAATCTGAATATCTGAACCGGGTTGACGACCCTAGGATTTTTTGAAAGATTGAAATTTGTTGCTGATTATTTTTTTACAATGCACTTTTTATATTTCGCTTAACCCATTTAGGATGTAATTTCTGAAATCAACTTCTGAGAATCAAATTTATTGTTATTAAAATAATGTTCAAAATTGTCTCTTATTTTCAGGTTCTGTAGTTACTGCAGCTGCAGGTGAACGAGATGATGTAAGTAAATTTTTAATTTATACCTTTACCTAGATATAATCACGAATTCTATTAATGCTTTGTAAAGACTAGCTACTAGAAAAAGTTTATGACAATGAAACTACTCAACAAAAATAATAATATTGCTATACTAAAATAATAGGTACGAATGATGTTGACTTCGGTAATCAAAGTACTTACTTATTTATAATAAAAAAAGTTACGCGTAATTATAAATATGTTGTTAAAAATTAAAGCTTGAAATGAAAATTGACTGCGACACGATCCAAAAATCGCAGTAAACACTTGTCCAACATATTGAACAACCCTCACGCTAGGGTTCGCCCGGATCCCTTAATTTATTCTTTCATTGCGTCTTATTATTTGCAAATGGTCTATTTGTCGCGACTTAACCCTTGCAACGCAGATGGGGTCCCATAGGCCGTGGATTACTCGCTCGCCTCCAACCGTCAAACGACGTCGTTCCGTTACGAATGCCCGGAATTTATTGATAAGGACATTGACAGATATTGCCGTGGTCCTCGTAAAACGCAACGCAGATTAAGGTTTGACGAGCACTTGCAAATGGGACCTGTGCGGGCTTCAATTGGTTACGATAGGGATTTTCTGCGGGCGCTTATAGGTTTATAGCAAGGTTGTGGAGCGCATTTGGTTTTCAAGTGTTATGGTGTGGTATTTACGGTTGTTGTTATTGATAAAAAATATTTAATTAGTGGAAACGTTCGGATTTGGAAAACTGAGAGAGTTTTATTTTACGAACATCCTTTATATAAATGCTGTACGGGTAATTTTCTGCCAAAATGGCCATTTTATTCACACTTTTTCCATTAAACAGTTTTTCATATAAAAATTACATATATTTTTAAAAGATATTCTGTTTAAATGTAGGTTTCATGTTAAATCAAATGATACATGAAGCCCGTTTGTCTTAGCAAACATTGTAAACAATGTTGACATTCCTTATTAATAAAATTATTCATTTTAAAATAAGATAGAGAGAACAATAGCAGCGTACTATGGTTATTTATTATATAATACGTACAACTTTTTATATCAATACTTAAGTATTTTTATTACTTGTTACCATTTTTAATAGTCCTAAAAAGTTTGTCTACAATGTTTGTCAAGCAAAGAAAACGAATTTTACAAATTATATTACAGATTCCAAAATTACCTTTAAATCGGGAAGCTAAATGCCACTTCATTTAAGGGTTTAAAGTATTTTTAAAATCCTTGCGTTGTTTCACCAACAATTAAGCTCATCTTTTACAAAACGTCATATCTTCACCCTAGCGTGGTAATCAGAGTGTAAGTAGCAAAGATGGCAGACGAGAACATATTAATTACCTCAACTCACAACGCGCCAGCATGATTAATGCGAAAGCTCTATGCTTGGCAAAGAAAAAGAAAAAGTAAGGTTAAGTATGGATTTTCGTACACGAAGGAGATTAGTGGTCTGAACATTTTTAAACAAAATATTAAATAGAGACGGTAATTCTCTTTTTGTTAAAAGTTTTTAATAATGTTGTTACTATTGGCTGTCAAAAAAAGGTTGTTTACGTTTATTTTTTTATTTATCAAAGCATATTTTTTAAATATATTCTTAAAAAAAAAGTTGATGACTTTAACGAAAATATTTTTAGCTTGAAGAACAAAGGGTCGAAAATCTTGATTTTCGCAAGAAGCTAATGTAGCAAAAACATCGATTTATTGATATTATTTGCAAGCATCATAAATAATAGGAAACACAACGGAAGGGTCAAAACGCCTCCTGTTTTCCATAACAGCGCGTAGTAGCACTTAGAAACAGTAGAGATGTCCAACTGTCGATAGTTCGATTAGAAAACAAGAAAAAAAACATATACCCATACTATCAAACTCTTTATGTTTTTTTGTGCAATATACCCATACAATCAAACTCTATATGTTTTTTGTGCAATTTAACAAACATCTACCTATCTTTATAGTTAAACTTTAAAAAATCCATCTTAACAGGTACTCTTAATTTATTGATATTAATTCAAGAGCCATCACTGCTACTGTAATATGTATTTTTTTCTATTAATTATTTATTCGGTTATTTGATTATACCGACTCCAAAATTGTTACTGGCATTATAAGATTTATCAATGTTAATACTTTTGATAATGCTTTATGATTCTGTAAATACAATTTTCAAGAATTGCTTCACTCTCTGTCTCCAATCTTGTTCAAACTCTAATCGGGGTTAACTCGTCCTAGCTTTCTTGTCTATCTTGCTTAGAGTTACTCGTGTTGTCATTAAGTCAATGATATTATAAATGTAGACTATCTAAACTATCATCCTAGTCATATACGATATATATACGAGAGATATCATCATATACGAGATCATTCGCCAAAAGACGAAAGTCATAGATATCGTTTAGAGGTGCAGTAAGCTGAAGTGGCAGTGGGCTGGTCATGTCTGTCGCAGAACCGACGGGCGTTGGAGTAGGAAGGTTCTCGAATGGAGACCACGTCTCGGGAAACGCAGTGTTGGACGCCCTCCTGCTAGGTGGACCGATGACCTGAGGAAGGTGGCCGGTGGTGGCTAGATGCGAGAAACGGAGGACCGTGAAATTTGGCGTCGTCTTGGAGAGGCCTATGTCCAGCAGTGGACTGTAATAGGCTGATATGATGATGATCTAAACTATATCGATATCTGCCTATCGATAGACAGCACTAAGCGAAAGGGTCAAAGCGACCCCAGATTGTTAAATTTACCGGCGCCCGGTCATTGGAGGGCTCTGCGGCGGACGGCGCGATATTTTTGCGCTTTGTGTTTCCTTGCCCACTGATTTCCTTACGAATGGCTTGGCGAGTGGGTGCTTGGTACAACTTATGAAAAACAAAAGTTTATACTTTTAAACATGGTGGTAATATCTAGTGGCATTATAAAACCGATAAAATACCTACAAAACTTCGTCATCCAACGCATTATACGAGTATTATGTGTAAGAAAATAGTACCAAACTTTCTAATGCCCCTGTTATGAGGAATAATATTCTAAGATCATTCTCCTAACTCCTTGGAGGTGCCTAACTCTCTCACACAAAATAGTCTTAAAAATCGTAACTTGTTTTTAAGAATAATCTTGGACTTCTTATTTTTAGTTCAATCGAGTGATTAGATTATTGCCACAAAATAATAATAAATAAATTGTTTCAACAAACACACCAATTACCTAGCCCCAAACTAAGGATGAGCTTGTGCTATGGTGACTAGGATAACGGATAGGCATACATTTATAAACATCCATGACTTTGGGACAAATGCTCGTGCTCATCACACAAACATTTGCTCCTTGCGGGATTCGAACCCGCAACCACCTGGTTTAGAAGTCCGAGGCCCGAACCACTACACCAAGACGGTTGTCCGTATAATAAATATTAGGATATACTCGTAACATCACATATATATCTCAGATACAGAAGCAAGAAGTTTAAGCACTTGTGTTATGGAAATCTCAAACAACTGTGTTATCACAACACCCAGACCCAAGACGAAGAAAGACGAAGACGAAGAGACAAGAAATTGTGAATTTCTATTTTGACCCGACCGGGGATCGAACCTATAAGATTTGACAAAATAGGTACCTTTCTAGCACAATATCCACCATGTCTAATTTTCTGCTAGTCATGCTTTTGGGCTGAACTGATTTGAAATGTAAATGGTGAATAGCCAGCATCCTGGGAACCACAAGGACTCTTTTTACAATTTTTATTTTTTATTTTGTACATTTATAATCATGTTTTATATATCTGTAAGTGTCCTGTTAAATTGTCTAAGGTTGCCTGAAATAAAATTAATATATTTAATGGTGAATCGCTTTATTCTTATGAATTGGGTAACCGTTGACATTTGAAGACTTTTGCCCGTTCGGGTCTTTTTTACCCGTTTTCCGTGCAATAAACTCCCTTTGAATTCGACACGCATTCAAGGGTTGGTTGCAAATGGAAAGTAATGTGATTTTAATTTGGGACCGAGAGGTGCCTTTTTTATTTAGTGTTAATGATTGATGATGTGATTTATGGCACTTTATTAATAAAAGGTTTACAAACGGGTTAGTCTATACGTTACTTAATAAAATAAATACAGTGAAATCAAGGTGGACCGCAATCCAAAAACTCACACATACACAGCATGATTTTTAAATAACTTCGCTACGTTATTAGGACCTTAATAAAGAGTCTTAGCATAAAAATTAAAATAAGATATTAAGTGCAACATACATCAACAGCAAATAGATGCAGCTATCTCATTTTTAAGGGTATTGGATATCGCTCTTTTGTTTTTAAATTACCATTAAAAAGTCAAAAGTCCAAGCTCAAGGTATGCCAAAGGGCAATGAAGCGTAGTTTACGGGGTCTTAAAAGAGTTGACAGAGTAAGAAACACCACCATCCGCTCAAAAACTTGGATAGTCGATGTGGGTGAAAAGACTGCCAAGTTGAAATGGGAGTGGACCGGCCACGTATGCAGATTGCAGAATGCATCCTGGAAGGAAGGCTCGAATCGTCACCCGGTGGACGCCTTCGGACGGCTATCGCCGAAGAGGGGGGCCAATAAAAAGATGGTGTGACGATTTCGATACTTACCGGACAGGACGGCAGACTCTGGCACTGGACAGGGATCGGTGGAGAAGTTTGGGGGAGGCCTTTGCCCTGCAGTGGGATGATTCGGGCTAAAAAACTATTAAATATGTCGACATCGATGTGCCTGCTACTGCGAGCCAACTCGTTGTAAGAACGACACATGCTGACAAGGGGGTTGTAATAGGACTTTAGCATATTCACACAGCAAGTATTAAACTCAAGCAGACTAAGTTTATTATTTAAGTGAACTAATTTTAAGACAACCATTTGAAATGAGTAACATATCGTGGTATGGTACATTGCACATTGATTGTAATATACAAATTGTTATAGTCTTATTTCATAGCGACTAATACCTATTAGCACGAGCATATTGAAATATAATATTACTATAACCTATCTTAAGACAGGTATCCGAAATATAGGTATAGTATAGTATTGGTATCTTAGAGAGGCCTATGTCCAGCAGTGAACTGGAATAGGCTGATATGATAATACGAAAAAAGTTTAGGAAAACAATGTATCACTTTTAACATTTTGTTAAATATAACTGATAATATGACAATAGTAACTGATTTATGCAAAAAGCTCTAACTTTAATTAAGTAAGCACAATAAAGTCGACAAACTAACGAGATTGTCCAGTCGCTAATCTATGGATAAGCGTAAATCAGACAGGTCCATTTGAAAGTCCCTAAATAAGTTCTTTATGCGCAATAAATTATTCATTCTATTTACCAAAGTGGACAATAAGTGACCAGCATTGTCGCTACCCTATCTAACAAAAGCCACAATGGAAATAAGGACAGTAGTCGTGGTTCAAGGAAGTTTAAAATGTAGCCTGCGGATATTGTCCAGAGTTAAATAAGCACTACGTTCTAGGCACTTTTACTGAAATACAACGTCCTGCAAAAGTTAGTACAACACTTTTAAAATTGCTATACCTTTTATAGTACGCAAGTACTCATATTTAGCAGGCTAGTGTAAAATTTATATTTGGTCAGAATTTCTGCTGAACTATTTAAATTCTGCTGAATGTACGATCTGTCGATTAGTCGGCACAGGGTAAGCACACAAGTTATCATCATTGTGAATTTAAAGACTGACAATTTCAATCTAAAAACAAATGAATAAAGAAAAGATCTTTCTGTTCTTAACTGCGTTATGTAAAAAGATTGTAAGATAATTTAGTATGTAGATTGGCCCGTTATTCTAAGTGTTAATGGACCCACCGATTGTGAAGTTAATTGATTTTAGTGTGATTTTAATTGGATTCGCTGACCCTTTGAGATGCAGGACCATTGAGATGCTTTATTGTGCAGATTATGTACACACACAGTTACGGGCTTTTAATATTGTCAAATCAACATTGATTTAAGTAACAAAAATAGTCATTACACATTTAAACTTAACATTGTATTTTTGTGCATTTTATGTGCTTTAATTCTATAGGTAACGCCTTCAATGACTAACGTCCTCGGTAGCTCAGTTGATATATTCGCCCGGATAGCGAAGGGTCATGGATTCGACTCCTACCTGAAGACAATCGATAAAATCAATTTAGCAGCGATCACCAACAACTCAGCACCACTAAAACTATCAATTAGGAAAGGTTAACAGATTAACAATAGCCACCAAAATTCGCCAGCTTGCACTTTAGGGTACCTACACCAGTAATTGGCCTATACAAACAACGAACCTAATTATGGACACAGGTAATTCCATTGTCAATTGAGTGCAGTCTGATTGGCGGACTGGGCTTAATTATATTCGGATTATTGCTCATGTAATTAGTGTCGTATCTTATTTGTGTACCTACGTTTTAGTTGTAAGGTATTTGCGGTGACGATTAATTGGACATATGACAGTGATTGGGTGTTATAGATTTTTATCGATAGATAGGTAATGCAATATATAGTAATGCAAATTTTAAACATAAATGGGGAGAGTAATTTTATTGTAATCAAATACACATTTTATACCTCTGAAATAATACCGATAGGTATAAGACTTTATTGTATCATGTATGCAATATATACCTATCGGCCTTAGGGCAGCGGAATAGGGTTCAGAGTCACTTGTAGTATGTGGAGTAAGGAGAAACGCGTGTTATCTGTTCAATATTTTATTGCGAACTAATTTGAAACAGAAAATCACAAGTTACAAGACGGTCAGGTATTCTATATCTCCATCCATACATCATCTTTCGTGCGTAAACCGAACAATACCCACCGTATGATGGCTTCATATTTTACTTGAAGAACCTCATCGAAAGGGTCATGGAAATTGCAAATTGAAATACTCTCTGAATCATTAGGGATAAAAGTTACTTACAGAATACAATAGGGACTTGAATTTGCAGGATACGGATTTCAAATAAGTAAGTTTTACTTTGAAAGACAGAGATTTATCGAAAAGCACTGATTCACCCTACATTAAACTACACACTCAAGAAGATGAGGAAATGTTTAATATTGGCGGAATTTACATGGCATCATTACGTGTATGAGTAATGATGGCTCTGCCATGGCAGTTCAATTTGGTGTGAACCGAACACTGACAACTTGGCGGGGTAGGGTAGCCAAATATGAAGTCAAAATTTTCCTGACAGTACACCTTTACAGAATCAAGTTGGCTTTGTGAAAGTAATAAGGCCTTTTTACGACTTTTGATGAAGACATTTATAAGAATAGACGAAAAAAGATTTTTACCCTTGTGAGGATTTAAAGGCTCGATCTCCTCTAAATCCTCACACAGTACAAGGAAGACTAATAGGGGTACATGTGTATCCCTATTAGTCTTCCTTGTACTGATATAAGTTTTGTATAGAACATTGTAATAATAATATTATGGCAAAAAACATACAGAAAAAATGCTAAAAATAACTAACATAGTATATGAAACAAGGCACCAAATCGTAGTACATACCTTAAAGTTATTATTTTATGATTTCTAAACAGCGTTGCCAAGAACCTAAACATGGCATGATTTACCCTGCGTGCAATCAAATATGCACGCAGGGTTACCCTACGGCCACCGAAACAACAAAAAAATAGTACAATATTTATCCATTATAAGGATTGGATTTCTGCCCGCTCATAAATCAGCGCAGCTAGTGACATCCGAATTTTTGACAAATGTTCCGAGCGAGTGACGCGCGCGACAAATGTACCGCGAAACTGGAACTCACCTACGAATACGTCTTGGGACGGATATTGATGCTTCTACCTTATGAAATTCATACAGATGTGCATATTGTAAAATACAGTTGTTAGTAAAATTATCTACACTCTTGTTTCAATGTATTTTGTCTACAGGCTTCGCGAGAAAGCGCCTGAATGTATCGTTTTACTAAAGTCATACTTAACTATGTAAGCGCATATTTTTACATTTTTAATATTGGTTATATAAGGATAAATATTTCTTATATACTGCTGCTAATAGCTACTCATTTTTTATCGGTGTTGTCACACATGTGGTAGAGTTTAAAGATAAAAGGCTAGATTTGACGCTCAAAGAACAAACTCTTTTGTTATCGTAATTAATATTTCAACATCATAACTCCGTTACGCCCACTTGCGTCCGGATTAGCAATTCCGGACTTGTTAAAGGCCTATTATCTGAGTTGAAAGCCCACTTGCACAAGTCTGGATTAGCTAATCCGGACTGGCGCAAGTGGGCCTTAAAACGCGTACATTCGAAGCATCCTCTCACTTGACTATTTACTAGCATCACGTCATTCTTCCTCGAAGCCTCGTACCAGCTTACACAATTAGTTAGAAAATTTATTTTTCCGTTACCCTTTATTCAACTCCCTCGGGCAGCAGCAGGAGAGCTATTTGACCTAATTTTACAGCCTTTTCCAACGATAAATTGTATAGCAACGAGTGCCTAAGTCCTTTAGAGGCCCCTGCTGAGTGATACAGAAAGCAATACGACGTTATGCGGAAAACGCGTGCACTGAAACTTTTAAGGCTTGGATGGATGTAAACTTGGCATGTGATGGGCTGATCTAGTTGTTTGTAAGACATTGTTAGGGTTTATGTATCACGAAAAACAGTGGAGTAGCAACCTTATTAAAATGTAATGGAAATTTTATTTAATTTTTTTTAGTAAGCAGACACAAGTTAGTACTGTTTCTTAGATCATGTATTTAGGCTGTTATTGTTTACTAGGTAAGTAATTTTATGTTTCATGTAAATAGCAGTACCATTTACATTTAGTGTACGCATGTTAAGTTTTATGGTTAAGAAATCATAAATTAACATGTTACTTTACTGTACCTGCAAAAACTGTAAAACATTTTGTGTACCAAATAAACGAAAGAAAAAAAAAACTTTTCATTATAATAATACCATAGATAACTCTTAAACGTTAAATACCTATCTTATATTACTCTCATATGAGAGTAGCATCAGATTCATACGATATTAGATTAATGCGAGGACAAATCTCTTGTGAAGACAAATCTCATCTTGCAAAGTTTTGTACTTTTTTTTCTTAAACTTTCCAACTAGTACGGTAAATGAGACAAATGACCCAATTGGGTAGGTCCAAGTCCAAAAAAGAGGTCAATCGACAATCCCAACTCGGCGGGGCAGCGTTTGGAAATTTCATAAGATCATCTTCTCGTCACAATTATCGTGGAAAAACGTAAGTCTACAATCAGTGTGTTACCAGTGATGACATACGGGTCCGAGACTTGGTCTCTTACTATGGGCCTTATTAAGGTCTTTTCTTAAGGAATACAATAATCCTTGATCTTTGAAAGCTCCTTCATAATAGTTTCCTTCCCTAACACAAGTAATATCAATCTACCTGAGACGCAGGTCTCGGCTTAGCACTCCGGACCTGGTATGGTCTAGCCGTATCTTGATTAATGACCGTGCTGTTGACAGGCGGGGCTTGCATTAAGATACAGGGTGTATTTATAAGATCAAACGAAACGCTCGTTCTTGGTGCCTAAATAAACTTCACTGTTTTTGGTGTACCTAAATGACCTATGTGATATGCGTATACCAAATGCTAGAATAATCTCGTATGCGGACGATATCGCTATTGTTATTACTGAAGATCACTGGGACTCACTAGTGGGTCTTTATTATACGACTAATCTACTCTCGGTTAGGAAACTATACATGTTTAATTTGGTACTAAAGAAACATAAAAGTTTGCCATATGACGCTAGTGTTAACAACAGAAGAAGAAAAGATATTGTTATTCAAATACCCAGAATTAATACCATATTTGCCAGTCGGCAGTATAACAAACGATCGGCACTCATTTACAAGCATATAAATAAAGAAATGGATATATATGATAAGCATTATTATGAATGTAAGAAAATAATACTAATTTGGCTACAAACAAAAAATTATGAGCAAATAGATCTATTACAATCGTAAGAGTCACGAAACTTTAATTCCTTATTGAAACCTAACCTATACCATATGGATTGACACTAGTAACTTAGCTTAACCTAATTATACAAGTAATAATCCCTGTTTTTTAAAAGCATACATTTTTATCTTATGTTCATTTAATATGCTATGTAAGGATGTGTAAGTGAAGAGCGGTGCCTCCTGACACAGGCTTTTTCAAGCTTAAAAGAAGGCACCAGCCATTACCTTATAAGAGAAACAGCTTTAGAGGAAATAAAGAATTTATTATTATTATTATTCTTACTATAAATTATTAGCATGGGCCTCCTATTGTAATTTTGTGCTTCATTCTTCATTTGCAAGACCGGCCCTCTGAACTTGCTTGCGATATTCACCTGTTAATGTTGTTGCGCTTGGTGTATAACTATTGCTTTTATGGCGACTTAGTTACCACTGACTCTAATGCTATTCTAGTACTTACCGATTTGTAATAATGTCTAAGGAGTTAAGGGGGTGCAGCGCGAAGCAAGTCGAGTAAGTCTAAACGATCTTCAAACAGATTCGAACTTATTAATATTAGTAATTAGATCCATTTGCTTTAAAGTTTTAGACTTGATGATTTAATTAGAACAATAGTTTTATTCTGCGCAATGCGCAAAACAATCAGACATTTGTGTTAAAAACTGAAAAGTGTTCATATTTTCTTATTTATATTTTATTTGTATATATTAAAAAGTAGGGGACCTGCGGAATATCAATACAATCATTTTCATGTACAAATTATTGTTTCATGTGTAAAAATCACCAAGTTTTCGAAAAAAAATCTCTTAGATATCATTAGCTACAAGTCATGTTTATTATATCATAAAGAATTTGTTTCAAATTTCAACAAGACCAGGACCTTGTGCAATGATAAGGCTAACGTAAAAAAAGTTGTTTTAATGTATTTAACTAATTCAGCTCGTCGTACAAGTAATTTAGAAATACCTTAATTTTCTCAATTTCGTGCAGGACCGCCTTAAGAATATTTTTGTCACACTGACTGTCTATACACCGAATTAACAATGGCCTCTACTTTTGATGCAATAGGTATTACAGGGGATTATTTTTGACACCATTTACTATAAAAACAAAAAAAACTAACTTGGTAGTTGTTCAGCAGAAGTTTGTCAACATATCTCAATAGTTGCAACAGCAGCTATAACATAACGAATACTCTTTAAGCTAAAAAAAAACTGACCGTTCAAGGAAACTGCGACGCAAAATTAAAGGACATCTCACTCAGGACTCAGGACTCATCTCAGATACACCCCTGTATACAGGATACAGGGGTGTATCTGAGATGAGTCGGCATGTCTGCGCTAGAGGTCGCCACTTGAACTGTCAATTATACGATATCGAGCGCCATGATTGACGAGCGCCGACACACACTGATTTATATTAATAACGCGGATATACTAATATTGGCTTTGGGAATTGCTTACCTTTGCCATCGACTTGAGCGACTTATTCCGGGCTAACTATTCGAGTATCAGTAACTTCTCCATTATATGAGAAAATTATATGTCGTCTTTAAAAATAAAAAATATATTGGTAATGCGTTGAGGTCTCAAGCGGTTATCATCAGCATAATAAAAATAATAGTCAGTCTCTGATCTGAGGAGCAAACGCCAATCCTTTATTTTATTTGTCTTTAATTTTGCTTCTTCTTCGGTACGCCCATGACGTATTTTTTTAATCTGGCAATTTAAATCCACTACATCGGCATATAATATAATGTTCCTTAAATTAATCTGTTATGCATTTGTTTTAATTTTTTTAAGGGGGTACAGCGCGAAGCAAGTCGAGAAAGTCTAAACGATCATCAATCAGAATCGAACTTATTAATATTAGTAATTAGATTCATTTGCTTTAAAGTTTTAGACTTGATGATTTAATTAGAACAATAGTTTTATTCTGCCAATGCGCAAAACCATCAGACATTTGTGTTAAAAACTGAAAAGTGTTCATATTTTCTTATTTATATTTTATTCGTGTATATTAAAAAGATGGGGACCTGCGGAATATCAATACAATCATTTATATGTACAAATTATTGTTTCATGTGTAAAAATCACCAAGTTTTCGAAAAAAAATCTCTTAGATATCATTAGCTACAAGGCATGTTTATTATATCATTAAGAATTTGTTTCAAATTTCAACAAGACCAGGACCTTGTGCAATGATAAGGCTAACGTAAAAAAAGTTGTTTTAATGTATTTAACTAATTCAGCTCGTCGTACAAGTGATTTAGAAATACTTTAATTTTCTTAATTTCGTGCAGGACCGCCTCAAGCAAAAGTTTATTAATTACATATCAGTTTACTGTCACATTTTATGTGCTAGTGTAGTAAATGGTGTGAATAGAAATTATTGCTCGACCAAGCCTACCAGACGAATGTCAAACCACTTAAGACGACAATATTACGACGTCAATTAAAAAGCAATATTGGTACAATTTAGATAAAATGCTTAATTATTAGAACACCATTGCTTTTTAGGGTTCCGTAGTCCGACAAGGAACCCTTATAAGATCGTTCAGTCTGTCCGTCCTAGTCTGTCACAGCAGAATATCTTCTACGTTTATGGACTGATTTGCATGTAACTTGCTTCGAGGATACTTCACATAGAGATCTCATTTTTAAAAATTTTAAATATTAAAATTACCCTTTTTTAAGGGTACCTCCGCATACATGTAAAGGGGGGGTGAATTATTTTTTTGAGTGCACCCCCTTGTGTGGGGTATCAAGGACTATGAAAATAAGGTAGGGTTTTCATACAACACTTTTTTATCAGCTTTACCATTTGCGAGATATAGCCCGCCAAAGTCGTTTACACGGTGTCCCCCCCCTGTAATTTCTAAAGTCGTGGACCTATAAACTTCAAATCACTTACGTAAAGAAACAGGCGCGGAAACTCTTATTTAAAATTGTTTCGGGTATCCTATGATGAATACTTTTGAAATTATAAATAAAATAAAAATATATACTTTTTTGCCTATACTGTCTATTGTTGTAAGCTAATGGTACGGAACCCTTCGCGCGCGAGTCCGACTCGCACTTGGCCGGTTTTTTTCATCAGTATTTTCGTTGTATTCTTCATCTCAAGTAGTTTCAAATTCGTATACTTGGCTTGGTCCGGTGGTACTACTTATATGCTATGAAATAAACTGCAACATAAGTAAGTAAGAAAGAAAATACATTTAATAATAAACTAGCAGTTCCCCGCGACTTCGCCCGTGCCAAAAGTTGGATTTTCCATACAAGTTTTCATCCCCCATTTCACCTCCCTGATGATTTTATATCGCGACCAAAAGTAGTCCTATGTCCCTATGTCCTTCCCAGTGTCTCAAACTATCTCTGTGCCAAATTTCATTTGATTCGGTTCAGTAGTTTCGGAGCCTATACGATGCAAATAAACAAACAAACAAACAAATCTTTCCTATTTATAATATTATTATAATAATAATAATAAAATAATAAAAATAATAGTATAGATGGACATCACATTACACAAGAAAATAATTACATAAAAGGCACAAAAGCAGGTATTGCCCCAGCCTCTTCCGATTAGAATCCAACAAACAGCAGGTTCAAACGATTAACATCTCTGACTCTAACTTCTCGAGATCGATTTCACCTACAAACTCGATGTTAATCAGTCCACAGTACTTTTTTGTTCGGAACAATAAAAGCTCAATCTGTCAAGTTGTTAATGGCGACGCGGGCGCAATGGAACCGTAAATAACAATCCGATCGCGCCGTAAACCAGCGATGATTAACAGGTCGTCGGTTAATAAACACAAGAGGCTTAGGGTTGACACAAATAATTTAACCACTATTTAATAGTGGGTTAAATTATTTGTGTAAAACAATATTTACAAAATTTTATAACACATTCAAAAGCCTATTAACGTAACGTAACTGTGACCCTGTTGCAAAAAAATAATTTAAAAAATATCTGGACTTTAAATTAAAACGAGTCTTTCACTTTTCTGACATAATAAAATAACTGTCATACTAATGATTAATTAAATTATTTGTTAACAATTCTTTCAGGCGTAGTTAAAATGAATATGTCGATTGTAGATGTTGTGTTAGTCTCGCTTGCACCATCTCCATTACAAAAACTGACAAATCTTTTACGGTAATGTATTGTCACCTTAGTAACATTTTATACTCTACACTTTGTAAAATACTTGAAAATTATTCAAAAATGTTTATCTTTGTATCACATTTTTTATAAAGCAATCAAATTATTAATCAGTATAAAAAAACTAATATTAAATTAAATGCTAATTTTGTTTTCATATTTCCACCGTGCTTGCGATTCTTGTTTTTACACATGTTGTTGACAGCCCTAAGCGTAATCCAATTGCGTGTTAGTATCGGAATCGCTTTATGGCCGTCGAGGTCTTTAATCACGTGACCAGGCGCGGACTAATGAAAAGTACAATTCAAATTGCATACTATGCACATAACCTATAAGCATACACTTCTAATCGTGTTTGGTTTTAATCGACCGCTCCCCTCTGTTATACTATGTTGCATGCTATAGAAAGTGAGCAATGCATTGTAATCAATTCGTTTTTTGATTTATTTGGCCATCAGAAAAAATCCAACAAACTGTAGTTGCTTAGGGCATAAAATGCCGAAACGCAGAAGAATGCTTGTTTCTACTTACTATGTTTCTTGACAAATTACCTGCCTTGGATATGGTGATTTAGGTAAAAAGATCTAACTGTATAACTAATTTATCACCTACGTTTTAATTGTAAACACATTTCTGACATTTTTTCCTGTCAATTTACGTAAAAAAATAATAACACGCGTATACTTTTGATTAAAATACTCTTCGACTAAAGTACTGAATTAGATCCTTTGGAATAAAAATCTTAATAACTCATTCGTTACTCTCACTTCAGTCGTCAATGGCGATCATTACTTGCAGAAACAATCGGATCAAAGAAATCGGATTTTTTCCGCAAGCAAAAATCTTTGATATCCTCTATTAATTACTGTCGACGCCAAAAGGGTTAAGCATTAAACCCTTTCATTGCTGGGGGGGAAATGGCCTCGAGTCATTTGCAAGCAATCGCACTCTTTCAAAATTATTGTTTTCTTTTCTGAGACGGACTTTGAAGTATTGCAATTATTATCCTTTGATGTTTGTCGTGGAAAGTGCCACTTTTTTACATCCATTTCGTCTTTGCACTTTGTGGATCATTGGAGGGGTTAAAGTTAGTTAAACGTTTGGCATAATGAGTTCTTGCTGTTTTGAAGATATGTATTTTTTATGTTTTTTAAATCACACTTTTCATAAGTACTTTATAAAATGTTGCAATGTTCGAATAAAATTCATAAAATCTTGTTTCTGTACATAGGCTCGCAAAGGAGCACTTATACACGTCCCAACATAAAATAGAACCCCACCACTGATGATTTCGGTGCTCAACTGCAACAAGATTTTTTATAAGACCTAAGACATACCGTGTAAAATACTTTTCTCTAGTAAGAGCTCGGTCAGTTACGGTCGGTACGTAAAAATTAAAACTTGATTAGAAAAAAATTCAGCGTGTCGCGAGCATGCGCTTTATGTATGTAATATAAACAGCTGGCTGCCGGTGGCTACATTACATTATTTTTAAATACGTTTTGTAAAGAGATGCCGTACACGTGAAGCGAGTGGCGTCCACGAGACGGAACTTAGTGCTTGCGACGCGCCACAGATGGCGGCCACTTGCCATTTTGACAAATCATCTGTCAAAGGATCTGTAGACTGTACAGCAGGTGAGTGTCAAACTGGCAATCTTAGTTTACACGGAATCAAAGGGCGGGGCGCGCTACAGCCGCCGGTGGCGGTGGATGGTGACCCATCTGTGCGGAGCCTAAGAGATACCTCATTTTGTTACGTAAAAAAATTTCAATATTTCACAAATAAAACAAAACACTGACCACTATACCACCCCTAATTTTTTTATTCTTTTTATCCGTTCCATTTTCAAAAGCTTTCCCCCGCAGATGTGTCGCGGTCGCGCCTCGCCGCGTTCCATTTCACGTAGGAAGTGGTGTGACACCGACGACTGTCCTTTGTCGCGTTCCGTTATTCGTATTTCCCATTCTCAAACGAGTGCTGGTGTTTTCATTAAACTTTTGCACCTGGAAATGCTGGGTGACGTAATTTAATTAATGCAGGAGAACTGTATAGAAAATATTTTAGCTTTAATCAGAGTAGAAAGATAGTTAAGCTCACATGCCACTGCCAACGCAATCTAAATCTCTTTTGTTGTATAACATTAAATACAGCGTTAAAAAAACAGTACAATATGTGATCAATTAAATGGCTCTTTATAGTGTAATTACTCCTCAAACAAAAATTTTGGCTTACAGATTAGTACTTATTTGTATTTTCTAAATATAAAATATATCACAACTGTAAACTTTATTTTGCTATTAATTAATTTTTTTTTTTTTAATATTTTATTAAGTTAGTAAGTACCTTCCGTAGTGGATGATAGACCTCACCTAAAATATTAGTTCATGATTGTTAGACGATCTGTCATGTTTGTACATACATATTTACGGCTTTTTGTTACACTAACTGCCGTACTCACAGACGTCAATTAAAGTTTTAAGTCTCATGCAGTCCTTTTCTATTTCATTGACAAAGAAAGTGTCAGAATGAGACTTAAATAGATTTAAATTAAATTGACGTCTCTGATTACGGCAGTATGACACTATATGATATTATATTCTCCACCGAAACAGGATAACAAATTCAATTGTTTCTGTAAACTCGCATTTTCCTGTTTTTCAATTTCCCCTTACAATGCATTGTGCTGCATTTTCGTATTTCTTGCTGCATCCTCGGTCTACGTGAGCCAAATTTATACTGGCTATATAAGGAATCTGCCTTTAAATAAACGAAGATTGTCTTCGTGTTATGAGAGAATTTAACAGACAGTTTTCTGGGTACGTGGAAAAATACAAGCTAAGTTTTCCTTTGTTGTTTTAACTAATATTACATCAATACACTTGTAGTAACTGAATTCATGTGGTTTAAAAAAGGAAAGATATATTATCTTAATTCGTGTGATTGTTAAAACACTTATTTATTTGCATCAATAAAAATAAGTAGGCTCAACAACTTCGTGTCTCTTAAAAATTGGCTTCGATAAGGACGAAGATAGAAGGTGCTACTCAGAATCAGTAGCTAAACCAATTTCTCTTAGAAACATGGGTCGAAAACGAGAATAAGTTCGACTTCCCATACTAAATCGGTCACGTACGGGTCAAACAATTTATATGAAGAGTCGATTTTTTAAACATATTTCGACTGACTGATTCTGACTCCCTTTACTTCTTAAGGGTAGTTTTGTAACATCTTGTATTAATTAGGTAGATAAAAACAATCAGTTTAGCAATAGGGTTAATTTTATCGGACCATTATGGGGCGCTTGTGACGTACCTACTCTTTTTGATTTAATCCAAGCTTTAAAATAATAGTAGAGTAGGGTGAAATATTTTGACACTTTATTTGAAAAAACATTGTTAATTGAGCATTTTATTCCAGTGTAATAACAGTGGTATATTACTATTAACAAGTGGTATGTTTAAAAGAAATCTCTAGTATGATGGTTAGCTTTTAAATTGGGTATTTCAAAATATTAAGACTTTATGTTCTTTAGCGGAAAATCCATTCAGCGGACCAAAACATCGCAGCTTACACAATGTTTTAACAAAATTGATATTCGTCCCTTTCGCATTATTCCCTACTTTATATTTATAAAAAGAAGAGGGACGTATAGAAATCAAAGGGCTATTTTGTCATGTTGACAAATAAACGTATGAAAATAATACCTTCACTTAACTCAGCTGAAGAAATCTAAATCCTATTGCAGTAAAGTTGTGGTTCAAAATTGGTTGGCCATCATTTGGCAATCCAAAGGTTTTATATTATCAAGGGATTTGAGCCGATTTGTCATGATATCGGAAGTAGCCATTCTGATTTTATATTCAAACCTTTTTATAAGTGGTTTTTATTTGGGTTTAAATAAGCTGCTTATACTCATGTGGTGGACTGTAGGTATGGTTTGCACTTCATAAAATGTCCAGTGAAATATTGTTATGCTAAAATATTATTGGAATTTATAATTATTAAAAAAAAAACATGATATGGTTGCTCTTTTGTCCAGCCTGCCAAGTAAATTACCTTCATTATTTTTATAATCCTGACATTTAGACCACCTTTAATTTTAATTTTATTAAGACATGCTAGGTGGACCGATGACCTGAGGAAGGTGGCCGGTGGTGGCTGGATGCGAGAAGCGGAGGACCGTGAAAGTTGGCGCCGTCTTGGAGAGGCCTATGTCCAGCAGTGGACTGCAATAGGCTGATATGATGATTTAGACCACAGTGATAAGTTATCATCCCAGATGGTACCCAATTGTTTGTGTTATGAAATTCAGAATATTTGATAAGTGATCACAACTCTAAAATTTTTGTGTTACCTTTGCTAGGCTGTTGTATCTATAAGTTTTTAAAGTGTATTTTCATTTTGCAAGAAATAAAATGGTATATCTCCGATTTTCAATAAAACAACCACGTGATCCATCTCGTCAGAAAAATGAATATAATGTTTAAAACATAGCCAGGACTGCCGACGCTCGATGTTGCTACTATAAAGAACCGTGAGCGGTTTTTTGACGGATGACTGAGCTGGCGAGAATAGGGTTGCTGCGCTATGAATTAATAATATTCAGCGTACAATCTAATTTGTAAGTTGTTTAATAAGGGACATAGGCCATTAAAAGTCGTTCTGATTAGTCA
This sequence comes from Pyrausta nigrata, assembly GCA_949316185.1. Taxonomy (NCBI): domain Eukaryota; kingdom Metazoa; phylum Arthropoda; class Insecta; order Lepidoptera; family Crambidae; genus Pyrausta; species Pyrausta nigrata. The sequence goes on along the minus strand of OX438957.1, from coordinate 14,973,760 downwards.
TTTGATTCCTAATGCCATTTAGAATTCTGAAATGAAAGAATAGAAATGTCAGCTTAACGAGTTAGCTGAGATATCATCGACAATTCTTTCTGTGAGAGAAAAGAGAAAAAAAAGAAAAACAGAGAAAATTCTGTGCGTGTAAACAGGCTTCCCTGGGCAAGCTCGCTCCACCGTCCTTAACTTTGATCTTGGGCAAAGATGAAGATCAAGAGTTAGCCCATTACTATTTTTTTTTACTGCCTCGTTGGTCTAGTGGTCAGCACGCTGGGTACTATCCACGAGGTCCCGGGTTCGAGTCCCGTGTCAGGCCGAGAGTGTTTGGGTTTTTCTGTCTTGGAATTACTCAGACACAGCTCCGGAGTCAGGAAGTTGGTGGTGTTAACACCCCCGTGCCTCGGAAAGCACGTTAAGCCGTTGGTCCTGCGCCTGATCTCTCTACGGTCATGTCGGACTGCCGTCTCACCGAATTATGAGAGTGAAGGAACAGAGAGTGCACCTGTGTATTGCGCACACACTTGTGCACTATAATATGTCCCGCGCAGTTGGCTAATCTCTGTTGAGATAGCCGTGGTCGAAATTCGGCTAGGAGGACATTATCATTATTATCATTATTTTTTTTTTAAATTACATAACCTTACATCATATTACACCCACGAGATCCACTGCCGACAGTTGCACAGTTTGGCAGAAAGTAATGTATTTTTATAAGTTTCACTTTGAAAAGAAGTTATAAATTATATTGTGCTTATAGCTTAAAATATAAAAGCTTTCGTACATAGTATAATTTATTACCTACCTCAATAAAAAAATTGCTTAAGTAGTACCTACTTACATAAACATAGTTACTGTTACAGATGGAGATGGAGGCGTAAAATATATTTTTAACATTTATAATTTACGAATCTTTGTCATGGAAACTTGTGGCAACCCTGCTCAGATCCGCTCCCTACAAGCATTGATCTGTGATATTTTGTTATTGATGCGCTCACAACCGAGTGAGGTGAGGGATGTGCCGGGCTTAGTTCTCGTGTGTGGCTTTTTACGTAGATGACAGCATGTCAAGGTAAACAATGCGTTGTCTTATGCTGTTGTAATAAGGGTTGTTTTGCAATAAAATGTCTAATGTGCTGGCTGTGCTGATATTTTGGATGAAAAATTTTATACTGTTATAGTTATTCATTTTGAGTAAACGTGATAGTTATCGTAGTTAATCATTCCAAAAACGGGATACTAAACTAGAGAATTATCTAGGGATAAATATTTAAGTAGGGTCAAACTCGGCTCTAGCTGTCAATACAGTCAGAATTAAACAAGACGGGGTCATTTATATTGATAATATCCTTCAAGCCAAAATTTGGGAGATATTATAGTGCACAAGTGTGTGCGCTAAACACAGGTGTACCTTCTGTTCTTTCATTCTCAAGTTCAGTTCAAGTTCGGAGAGACGGCAATGCCACTTATCCGGTGAGAGATCATGCTTTCTGAGGCACGAGGGTGTTAACACCACCAACTTCCCTACTCCGAGATGTATCCGACTTATTTTATGACAAAAGCATCCAAAAACAGGATTCGGTCAAAATTAAATTAAATTTTGATCACAAAAATTGATTGACCGTGTCACTTGGTGGATCGATTTTTGTTTAAAACTTGCAAACAAATTGCTTAAATTATAAAAATAATTGTCATTCAAAGCCCGGGCCTTCTTCTGAGAAAATCTACACTTATATTATAAAAAGAAAATATTTGATAGTTTGTTTGCTTGTATTGAATAGACTCCAAAACTACTAGACTGATTCTAATGAAATTTAATACAGAGATTAGACATGCGCAAAATCGTTCACTGAAGTGAAATGAGTGATATAGTTCAGTGGGAGCTAAAGATATGTATCACTCATCTAGTTCAATTAGTTCAGCAGATCTACTATCAAAATCTCACTCACTTTTTCATTGAGTTTAAATGTATCGTGTACTACAGAGAATTCTAATGACTAAAAAATAACATTTATAATATTTAAGCAGTCTAGAATTACGAATTAAAAACATTTTCATTAATTTCGAAGATATTGTTACACGCATTAACAAAGGATGTAAAGTGTTATTTATGTACGTACGTTACGTATTAAAAATCGTATTAATTAGTACCGAAATTTACATAGAAAACTGCAGTGCAGTAGCAGAATCCTGCAGTCTCGCTCTTGCAGTATTAACAAATATATCCGTACTTTTTACTCTCATATCACTGAGTGAGTGATACATATGAACTAAATAGGTGAAGTATTTCAATTGTATCATTCATTCAGGAACTAACCATGACTAACAGAGATAGTTTGAGACCCTGGGAAGGACATAGGCTACTTTTTGTTGCGATATAAAATCATCAAGGGGTATGGAAAATTCGACATTTCCTTCACATTTCAACGCAAACCTTCCATTTTGTTTACATGACCTATCTGACACTATCATTCACCACCCTGTATAAATACAGTTAATATAATCATTTACATGTTTGCACTGACCGCTTCATACGCACCGAAGAGCGGACATTAGAACAATATTAGCTTCCCTAATTATTGCTAATGACACAAATCAGTCGGACGGAATCTATTAACTCGCTTATTACTGTATTTGCATAAAATACATCAATATCCAATCATGGGTGTATTGGAAATTTTACCCACTAATAACTATAGGCTAGTACGGTAAGGTATCCAATAACTATAGCACAGAATAAGTACTAGTACTCAGTACAGAAGTATGACTTTGCATTGAAATTCAAAGAAATATCTACTCAATGTTGTTAACGATATGGTGTAATTCAGTTCGCCTCTGACTCAAGAATATTTTCGTGAAGACACCTACAGAAATACATTGCAAGATAATTTCATTCATATAAGTCTGAAATATGATTCATAATACACTAAACCTATTCAGTGACGTACTTTCTAGTACTTTGTTCATTCTCGTCCAACCAGCAACCTAGTGTCGCGCACCGACGGTGAATAAAACGCGGGAGCGTGTCGCTGCCGGCTAGCGACACCCAACTTGTTTAGTCCCTTGCCTAGAGGTCGCCGCGCGCAGGCAGGCCTGTGTATCTCCCCGCGTAGGTAGCAAAAACGTACCTACGCGCGGCGACCCTTACTTAGGGGCTAAAACAAGTTGCGTGTCGCTAGCGGCCAGCGACACGCTCGCGCGTTTTATTCACCGGCGGCCGCACTGCTACTTTGCTGGCTGGACGAGAATGAATAAAGTACTAGAAAGAGGCGCTAGATGGCGTTAGAAGCTTCTCTTAGCATTCAACCCTATCGCGTCGCGTGATATTACGTCACTGAATAGGTTTAGTGTATTATAAATCATATTCCAGAGCAATAAGTATAAAATTATCTTGCAATGGATATTTGTAGGTATAAAATGTGCTTGACTCTGAGGGGAATTAAATTACGCCGTATTGTTGACGACATTGAGTAGACATTTCTTTGAATACAATTGCTAAGTCATACTTCTGTACGAAGTACTAGTACTTATTCTGTGGCGTAGGTACGTTTTTGCTACCTACGCGGGAAGATACACAGGCCTTACATGGTACAGTCGGCAGCACGTCAGGTTAGTCACGTGAACTACGAAAACAGCTTTTATTACGTAGGGAATAGAAGCGGTCTCAAGGTCAAAGTGGGGTAGTGTAACGTGCGGCTGTGTGTACAAATAACGCTTAGATGTCTAGGTATTTCTTGCAGCCAACTACTCACTATATACTCATAGTATGGAGTTCACCAATACATGTTAAATTTTTAATCAGACAGTTTAGCATTATTTGACATATTTTGTATTTCTATCAAATTGACCGTCAATTGAAGTTTACCGGCTGTTTAAAAATTGGTGAACACACATCTTAGGCCCCCTTTTACGAAAATCGTTAAATACGTTTAACGGTAATTATGTTTAAAATATCATCCCGTTTCTGCCAACGTCGAATGACTGACAAAGACAGAATGATGTTTTTAAATATGTTAAGCGCTAAAAGTGTATTTATTGAGTTTCGTAAAAGTGGGCCTTAATGAAACATACTTAAATAAGTTTAGTTGCCTTATTTGCAGATCCAAGTCAAAAGTCAAAGTCATTTTTTTTATCTATTTAGGACAGAGGAGGCCACTTATTAACATGAATACCTAAAAAATATTGGCCCTTACGGCGCTAGAACATGTCATCTTATTTTTTGGGCCCTACTAGCGCCTCGAGACAAGGAGCAGACATACTGGTGAGTGCTGAGATAAATTATATTGGTTTATATAAAGACTTATTATTATTTTTTTATTCAGTACACTTACAGGTCACAGTCAATAAGTTATAATACATAGAATTAGTTCTAAGCTGTAACAGTGTTCCAAATGAAAAAGTTTACACCCTACTCTAAAACAGATGTATAATTAACTTAAAGGGAAAAGCGTTAACAAAGAGTCATTGTCCCATGCGAATACTTAAAGCGTTATCAATGCTTTTCCGAAACGAGAACAATGTCGGCTAGCGATGGGCGATTGTTCGAAAAAAAATAATCGAATGAATCGACAATCGACCATTCGAACCATTGAATGTCGATTTAGTTATACGGAAAAAAAACGAATAATAATCGACTTTCGAATGATAACCTATACTTGGCCCTTCGATGCATTCGATCGAATTGCCACGACTGTGCGCACCGGACAGGCAGCGAACGAATGATTAATCAACGCGACGAATGACGATTCATTCGTTAGTAGTTAGTAGTACGGCCTGCGAACCACGCGCTCCGATAATGCTCGCCGAATAATCCAAAGACAATCGAATGACTGCGGTTGCTATCGAATACATTAGATTACAGAGACCATTCGAATAATTCGATTAATTTAGTAATAATCGCCCATTGCTGATTCGGTTGAAAAAGATCGCGTTCGGGATGAAACTCGCCCAATTCATTATGAAGTCTGCGCATTCGCGCCAAGGGATTACACAACGATGTGTTGTTTTTGTAGACCTCAAGGGAAAATAATTTAAAACGTCTGCATCTATATATTACACACACACACACACACACACACACACACATACTCGTACGCATATATATTTTAATGTCAGAGCCTACTTACTTTCATACATTTTTTTTTTCTTTTGCTTGGCTATAATATTATTTGCTCTTAGTTACCTCTTTGGAAACTTTTTGTACTCTAATTTCTGGATTTATAAAAATTATCATTGTTTTTCATTGTCATTGTTTTGGTTTTTTTATTGTATTACCTGCCCGCTAGCTCTATATATTATTATGAACCACAAGGACCCTTTTTATAATTTTTTTTGTGTTGTATTACGTAATTTATCTTAATTTTTATTAATAAGTTGTATATATATTTACTTGGTAATTGCTAACTTTTGAAGGCCGCCCGTGATACAGACATTTAAGCCTAGCACGGGGACCGCTGTATAACCTTTTCTCAAATGTGTTTTAGTGTAATAAATATTTTTGTATTTTGAATTATTTGGGTGTGAAATCAACAAGCAAATGTATGATTTTGTGTAATAATATGGTGTCGTACTTCTGTCGACGAGCCTGCAGCGAAACTCTTTATGTATTAAATAGGTCGAAGAACTTAAAGTTGAATTTATTAAGCAATCTGCTTCATCAAGTATTACAATATCTTACACAATAAACTGGCAAATTCCATAAGCAATCACAGAATCATCCGAAACTCGGTGCATTTTCGATGCACCTCTAATATTTGCAGTCTCTCGGCAAAAATCGACAAACGGAATCACCGCTTTCGATGCACAATTGAATATGGGATATTTTTACTTCTGTTTCTGTAAACAGTATGTAAACGACTCTACTATCGGGCTGTTTACATTTGGTAGTGGATTGATGTGGGGACACACGGGAGGAAATTTTGATGAACGTATATCAAGCTATTTTGTAAACTTTTGGGGTCACTTGCGACTTGCCACCTTGCACAGAGGTTCGCTTGGCAGGCCTCAGACGATTTCAAAATTCGAATTCTCGGTCAGCACAGTCAGAGCAAGTTTGAATTTTAAGGTTACGTCGCTAGAATAGGAATTTAGATATATTTGTCGTTAGAAAACTACGATCCGATGTGCACACGATCTTAGCCCTTAGTAAGTAAGTCGCACTTGTCCATAGAACGTAAACTTTAGTTCATCATGTCAAACCATTTGATATTCATAAGTTAAGGTGGAAGTTCTTGTCATACGAGTATGTATTTTTATTCCTGAATTCAAAAATTCGGAATATATTAGGTTTGCAGTAAATACAGCATGGGCATGGCTCCGAATCACTTGTCTTATTCCGAGTTATATAAAATGCAAAAGAGCCCAAAAAAATCTTGATTTTTGTGCCAAAAAGATTAAATTGACGACTGGACCAGTACAACGTTCATAAAAAAATCAGTACTCTTACAGACACGTTTTATTGGAAAACCCATTCCTCAAGCTTTTGACTCTAAACTAGACGTGGCGTAGACAGGTTGAAAAGGTTCTGGCACTCCCACTCATCGACGTGGGTGGTAGCTACCAGGTGGCACCTAATGGATGTGATATTCTCTTTTAGTCATATTTTCTGTTGGTTTACTAAGAAAAAATTGTTTGATTATGCTTGCAATACTTTCCACGCGTATGTTTCCATTGACATATTCATCTGTATTCAACATAGTTTTTTCCCTGTTTCCTTGTCCGGTCCGCGCTAGTATCGACTTGATTCTGAATTTCATTAGTCCCGAGTAGATTGCTTACAAATTAAGGTACTTTTGTCTTAATCAAGTTACAAGTTTTTAGCTCAAGGAATTGTGCAAGGAATTTAAAGTTTAAGTTGAAAATGGTAGAACGCATTTTTTATATCAGACAACATCACGTACATTGCTCTGATTCCAAAGTAAGTAGCTAAAATACTTGTATTATGAAAATCCACCCACTCAGTACCACAACACCCAGACCCGAGACATCAAAGAAAATATGGATTTCTACATATACGAGTATTGACCTGACGGTGATCGAACCCGAGACCTTAGAGATGGTGACTTTCCTAAGTAAGTTCGGCTAAACAATCCGACATAACTGGAGATAGATGAGGCGCAAGGACAATAACTTATAATGTGTTACCTGTAATCACTACTTTTCATGACGAGCTTCGTGGCCGAGTGGCTCAAGGAGTTGCTGGTACCTCACCTACGCCAGGCCTGTGGATCTCCTCGCGTAGGTAGCAAAAACGTACCTACGCGCGGCGACCCTTACTTAGGGGCTAAAACAAGTTGCGTGTCGCTACCGGCCAGCGACACGCTCGCGCGTTTTATTCACCGGCGGCCGCGCGGCTATGTTTCTGGCTGGACGAGAATGAATAAAGCACTAGAAAGAGGCGCTAGACGGCGTTAGAAGCTTCTCGTAGCAGTCAACCCTATCGCGTCGCGTGATATTACGTGACTGAATAGGTTTAGTGTATTATGAATCATATTCCAGAGCAATAAGTATGAAATTATCTTGCAATGGATTTCTGTAGGTTTTTGTATCTACACGAAAATGTGCTTGACTCTGAGGCGAACTAAATTACGCCATATTGTTGACGACATTGAGTAGACATTTCTTTGAATACAATTGCTAAGTCATACTTTTGTACGAAGTACTAGTATTAGTACTTATTCTGTGCCTACGCACCCGATTATATCGGATTGTTTGCCAAACTTGAGAGTGAAGAACAGAGAGTGCACGTCCTAAGTATTGCGCTCATACAAACTCGTGCACTGTTACATATCCGCGCAGTTACCTTATCTCTTTTACTAAGCTAATTTAAATGGCCCACGTATTTCTCGAGGATAACTTGCTAGTCTACAAATAAATGTTTTGAAAGAGTTTTTTTAAATAAAGTACTTCCATATTACCTCTTAGGCGGCACCTAACGTAGCTTCAAAAGATTGGTCATTCATTTATAGAAAGATGTATCACATTATTTAATAAATTACCTGGAAATATTGTTGAATTACCGATAGATAAATTTAAATCAGTTGTTAAGAACACTTTAGTGTTGAAAGGTTATTATAAAATAGATGACTATATAAAAGATAAAAATGTATGGAATGACTTGTATGTACGAAACAATTGTAAAACTTTGAAAAGAGGCTATGACAATAGGGACTGAGTTTCTTGCTGCTTCTTCTCAGCACTAGCCCACAACTGTCCCGAAGCAGTGGTAGGGTTAAGATTGGGACGTGTATAAGTGCCCCTAGTTGGGTCTATATGCAGAAATAAATGAATTTTATTGAATTTTATAATTTTTATTTATTTTATTAGCCCACTAACTGAAGTTTGTGATATCGTTGTCCGGGGTGAACCACTAGGAGGTAGATCCTTCACCACCCCAAAGCCTCTTTACAATAGTAACTATCCAATAGGTCGTTGATCTGTGAACTCTACCTTCTGACTGTAGAATTATAATTCTTCAGTATCGCGGCAGCACTACACCATTATAAACACATTACCTATTGCTGAATCAGCGCACTTCCACCGAAGCGCAGTCTAGACTGATGCTCGTAATACTAAGTCGATTAATCACTGCTTTTGTTGCTTGCACTTAGCATAATTACTGTATTCTGTTGCAGAAGAGTTCGGTGCATTTGAACTTAGTATTGTAGAGATTGAAGCATGATTGGGTGAACGAATAAGTCAAACAAAATAGCCAGACCTGAAGTCCTAGTCCTTGTGCGGTGTCAATCACCCTGGAGTCAAATTTTATTGACCTGTCCTAAGCAATTAATGTCTTGATCAAATCTACTGCTTGAGGTACCTACCAAAGTAGTAAATATTCCTTCTATTGGACATCTAGTATTTTTCTGGACTCAGTCAGTATAATATTATTCATTTTATTTTATTATCTTTACTTGCCTTAACGAGGCAAAAGTTAAGCTCGTGAATAGCTTGATTACCTACTTATTATTTTTAAATGATACGTATTTATTTTGCTATAAAATAATAGATATTGCACATGATTAGAACTCCCGCCGCAATTGGGAAGGTTTTTTTTAAATGCAAAATCAAATCTTTAGCTGGATTACTTACTCAATACGAATATATCGTCGGTCTCTTAGGTCTCTTCTCATGTTGAAAGACTTACCGACTAAAGGAGAGCATGACGTGAAACACGTATCGAATAATAGCAAAGCTCTCAATTAGAAATTAAATGATACTCGATACTTTTTTTCCAAAAATATCTCCATCAAAACTAAATCGCAAAAAAGTTATGACAATCACAATGGGAAACCAATTAAAAGCTCAAATAAAACGGGACAGGTCAAAGCAAATTCCTCTTTGTACGCGTCACGCGTCGACGCGTCATCGTCACTGACGCAATGACGTGACGCACATTAAAATTTAATAATTCCGTTCTCTTTGCTAAATGAGCGCGAAGGGACGTTTGATGTGATATTGTGTGAATTTTCGGTGTTGTAAAATTGGTCGTCCGTATACTTTAATCAAAGCTAAATAGTATTTTGAATTCGGTACAATAACAATTTATTTAGCGATCATAAAAAAACTATTGACTGACAGAAATTGTGATTGTCCAGTGAAACTAACAGTTGCAAGTATGATACATTATGCACTTTATTGTATACCTAAATGATGGATATACATCTTCTTTTGTTTTCTATGTATACAGGGTGTCCCGGTTTTGACTAGCGATAATTAATGGGCCATAAATTCATTAAATGTTATAGACAAAACACCCCCATGTTGGGTTCTAACCCCCCCCCCCCCCCCCCCCCCTCTTGAAATGGCAGCTATTATCATTGTTTTAAAATAATACTGTTTCTATGGATCTGGCGGTCCTAAAAGTTATGAAAATAATTTATTTGGAAGGTAACGCTACCGCCTAATCGAGTGAAATAAAGCTCAATACAAAATTATTACTGCCATACAGAAAATAATAAGTTATAAAAAATCTTGCTAAAAATTTAAAAAAGTTAATAGTTTTTTTAGCCTATTACAAAACTAAACAAAAAAAAGATTAAGTCTGTATAATTTGATAAATTAAATACCCTTGACTTATCGCTAGTCGAAGCCTGGACACACTGAACACTATAAAAATGAAAACTGACTTATTGACTGACGGACTGACATATCAACGCACAGCCCAAACTAGATTAGAAGCTTTAAATTTTGCACTTAAGATTAAGGTTATGACAATTAGGAAAAGATTTTTGAAAATTGACTTCCTAAGGGGGCAAAAAAGTTTTTATATAACTCCTTCAGTTTTGAAGTTAAATCGATAAAAAATAGTATTTAGCTATTTGACGACCGTCTTGTTGTAGTTGTTCGCACGGATTTCTAAGCAGGTTCGAACCCCGCAATGGGCAAATGTTTGTGTGATGAGAACGAGCATTTGTTCCTAAGTCATGGATGTTTATATAAGTATGTCAATCCGTTACCCTGGTCACCATAGCACAAGCTCACGCTTAGTTTAGGGCTAGGTAATTGGTGTGTTTGTTGAAACAATTTATATAGGTATTATAAATTTATTGAGTTAGAAATAAAGAATGACGTATTTCAGGATTTTTGAAAATTCAACTTCTAAGGGGGGAAGGAGGGCGAAAGTTTGCATGGGAAAATTTAACATTTGCGCGGACAAAGTCGCGGGAAAACGCTAGTATTTTATATATACTTCGATTCAAAGATTATGACATGGCTTAATCTATGAAATCGAGTATATGCATCGGAAATACTATGTTTCGTATGTTGTATGACTAAGGAAATATTAAGAAGACCAAAAATATCAACCAATAAGGATTATTGAAACCCCTGGGACACTCACGGATAAAACTGAAAAATATGAGATGTCACGAAATAAAAACTACGACAAAGGAATCCAAACAAAACGAAGCTAATATTTTCCAAAACCGAGGGTAGAATTACATCAAAGCGTCCCAATATGTTTAGGATTTCAATCCGGTGTCCAGCAAATTAAATTGCTTCCCTTATACAACTTTAAAGGACTCCGCATGTCCGATTTCTTTTAGGGTTCCGTGTTTCTTAAAACGGTATGAAATAATTTAGAAAATAAACTGCTTGTATATATTTCAAAGTTTGATGTCAGTAGTACGAGTATGACAGTCGTAGGTAAGCGTGTAGGTCCACATCAACCTACCCTGATCTGTCAAATTTCCGCAACCATATTTCAACCTTATGTTGATCGCATAGAGTTCCTACCATTTGAGAAGGTTGATTTGAGGCCCACTGTACTATAGCAGGCCTGTGTATCACCCCGCGTAGGTAGCAAAAACGTACCTACGCGCGGCGACCTGTTGTAAGGGGCTAAACAAGTAGGGTGTTGCTAGCCGGCAGCGACACGCTCGCGCGTTTTATTCGCCGGCAGTGCATGGCACTAGGTTGCTGGTTGGACGAGCGTGAATAAAGTCCTAGAAAGATGCGCTAGATGGCGTAAGTAGCTTCTTGTGACAGTCAACCCTATCGCGTTGCGTGATAGTACGTCACTGAATAGGTTTAGTGTATTATGAATCATATTCCAGAGTTATAAGAATGAAATTATCTTGCAATGTATTTCTGTAGGTGTCTACACGAAAATGTGCTTAAGTCTGAGGCGAACTGAATTACGCCATATCGTTGACAACATTGAGTAGATATTTCATTGCAAGGTCAAACTTCTGTACGGAGTACTAGTACTTATTCTGTGCCTATAGTCCGACATCTTCCTGCGGTTGCCAGAGGTGCGGGGGACGAGGCATGCTGGATGTCAGCAGGGACGGGTGGTGTTGTGGGGAAGAAAATGTTCCATGCCAGTCGTGTGTGATTGGCATTTTCTCGCTAATAATAATTCTAATTTATTTTAATTTTATTTTAATTTTATATGAGCTTGTATCTTTCGTGTAATGTTTCAAATAAAATATTTTTCTTTCTTTATTTCTCTTTATAGGAATAATTGGGTGGGTGATACGTTTTTTTTTTTAAATCAGAGTAAAACACATTAATTTAATATTTTCGTTGTAAAATTAAAAACTTGTACTGAACCCTAGAAAATGTCTTCTCGCGCTTTACCAGTTCTTTTTCGAATATCAAGTTGCAAGGGCTTATGTTTGTCTTATTATATTTATTTGCTCTCTAATAGACGAAACCATACACGCGGGTGGAATTTTAAGTCCAATTTTGTACTTTTTTGGGCAATTTTAACAAGGTATCGGTTACGTCCTTTGAGTGGTTTTTAGGCTTGTTTTTACAAAAAGGAACACTTTGTTTTTGTTTTGTTTGCATGTAGAAAAAACAGTAGGTCTGTTATATTTCTTAAATAAACTGGTTCCTTATTCAATATTTACTGGGCATAGGATTTCCTGATACCAATATCTCTAAGCCCACATAGAAATAAATATCTGTTTGCGAGCTTATAAAGTGCCTAACATCATATTTATTCAAACAAAGTCAAAGTCAAAGTCAAAAATAATAAAATGCCACTTATGAACGTCAAAAATTAAAAAATCAGTAATATTGGCCCTTAGGGGGCTCGAACATGTCTCCTTATCTTTTGGGCCCTACTCGTGCTTCGAGACAAGACACAGACAATCAGGCAAGTGCTGAGAAGAAGCACCGGAACAAACTCAGTCACCACTAGCTGCCATAAAAAAGTGAAAAAAGTTACAATAAAAAGGTAGGTACGTTAGTTTGGTGCAGGCTGGACTGTCCATACATTGTCCATACATTGTCCATACATAACAGGTAAGATTTATAGACGTGAATGAGACATTCCATCGATTGTTTTTAATGTTTGTATAAACACAGATACTCAACTCATCGCATGTAAATTTCTGAGCAAGAACAATAGGTAAACTTCCATTTGAAGGCAATCCAATCCATTTGCAAATAGAAGTTGAGATTGTTCACTTAATTGTCCTAATACCACTTTGAAATTACTGTCAACTCTTTAAAGAGTCAATGAAAATTGAACTTTGAAGCTATAGAGATAGAGATTAATGGTTTTCGGCTCAAATTAAGCTGAATGTTTGTATTTGTTTGGCAGTGTTGGGCAAAATCCAAGGTATTGTTCAAAGTGAGGGTGACCAAAGTTTTGATATAAACTATGTATTTGTACTCGTTGAATGTAAAGCAAGCAAGCTCGGGAGAGTCAAATTTTTCAGGATGTACCGAGACACAAATCTGTCTCGGTACATTCTGAAAAATTTGAAAAATAGAATGCGCTTTTACGTAATAAATATTTGTCTTTTAATAGGTACATCTATCAGAATCTGCAACATTTACCTACTTACTGTTTCCAAAAAAAAAACTTTGTGCGCGTTTTGAAACTTACTATAGAATATGTTTTCAGGGATCTTGCAGTGTTTCCGTAAGCATTGAAATAACCTACAAAGAAAAAAGTCCAAATCCTTTTTTTTAGAAACTTACACATGTCCTGTCCAAATTAGTAAGCTTGGTCACCTCACTGACAGTGTGATGTAATGGAAACAGTCATTTCACGAAGGGTTCAGAGTGGCGAGCGCTTTGTGTAGCCGGCTCAGACGCCATTGTTGGCTTGACTTAATGCTGTTACTGTCACACACTTAGATTGATTTTGTGTCGTTTAGACTTGACAGAACCAACTAATTTACATGTAATTATCTCCTCTTACCTTTTCGACTACGGCGGTCAATCAAGATTAGCAAACTTCGCGGGAGATGTTTTAGTGTATAAGTATGTGCCAAATACACAGGTGGACTCTATGTTCCTTCACTCTCATAGTTTGTTGAGATACCAATCCGTCATGTCCGGAGAGATATCAGACGCAGGACCGTCGGCTTGACGGTGTAACACCACCAACTTTTGAGATTTTAAGACAGGAAATCCCAGAAACAATATCCCAAGGGTCCCAGGTTCAGATTGACACTATCGTATTCTATTGTCAGAATAATATTCATTCTTATCTGGGTACAGAAGATATTACCTACTAAGATGAAATTTATTCGATTGCTTTTAGTAGTCCTGACTAATGCAAGGAAAATATTAACAGAGCCAGTTAGATACGAATACAAACTTCCAGAAAAACAACAAAATTTTATTTCATTATTATTATATTAGCCAACCAGCGGCACCATAACAAAAGTCACGCTGGAAACAAAAAGTTTCATGAAAGGCAATGAAAAGAAAACGAAGTAGATAAGAACAATAAAGGCACTATAATGAAACTAACGCCCTCTACTGGAGCTGTGAGAACTGATATTACTTAGATAAAAGAAGTCCGTTTTAGTATATGAATTTCTTTTGATCTTAATAGCGTGCACTAGCGGAAGCTTAGATTTTCGCAGAAAATGTTTGTTCTTAAATAAGTAGGTACGTTAAACATTAATCACAATTCTCTACAGCTTCGAAGTTCGTATCTTGTTTTAATTTTTTACAAAAAAAAGTTGTTCTAAAATAAGTACTTTAAACTCTTGTTCAATTTTATTTGATTCATAAATGACCTGATTTTGATTTTTCAAACATAAAGTCCAAATTGTAACATCAACCTTCAATTCTTTGTTATAAAATTGCGTTGGGCATGGAGGACGCTTGCCTTTAATAAAAACTTATACTAAGAAGATTATAAGTTTTTAATTTTAGGTCAAACTGTATTCTTATACGAGTACTCCCCCAGTCTGCAAATGCATGCAAATCATATTTTGAAAACTATTTGAAGGTTAGATTAGTTATTCGCTTTTAAGCCTTTTTGTAATTGTTTTGAATGTTACCTGTAATGTTTTCCAAATAAAATAAAATACTCAGAGACAGAGTTCACCAATTTTAAACAGCTAGTAAACCTAATTTGCAACCTAAATTAACCATAATTTGACAAAATTATCATATAAAATATGTCAACTGTCAAATACTAAACTAGATGATTAAATATTGAACATGTGTTGATAGACACTAGGCTTTAGTCTAATTTGGTTGTAAAGTTATTTTTTATCTCTTAAACCTGTTGTAATTAAATATGTATGTATAAGTCAGCTATTACACTGATGTGACTGTCTCGTTGGTCTAGTGGTCAGTACGCTGAGTGAGTACTATTCACGAGGTCCCGGGCTTAAATCCCGGGTCGGACCGAAATTTGTTTCTCCGCTCCGGAGTCAGGGAGTTGATGGTGTTAACATTCTGATCTCTCTCCGGTCATGTTGGATTGACGTCTCACCGAAAAATGAGTATAGAGGAACAGAGAGTGCACCTGTGTATTGCATTATATACGTAATATCTCCCGTGCAGCTAATCTGAGATTGGCTGCCAGAGTTGAAATTCGGCTAGGAGGTCATTATTATAGTGCTGTAAAACGAAATTTCTTTATCTATCTATATATCTATAATTTAAGAGCTACGCTCTTGTCGATGGAGTCTTCTCTATTCATTCAACATTCAAAAATAAAAATAAAATTATTTTGCTTTAAATTTCCGCTAAGAGACGCTAGCGCAGGCACCAAAACCACATCAACCGCAACCGCGTGAATAAAGAGTTCAGGCAAATGCAGAATGCACCGCCCGCCCTCCGTCAATACGCATCTTCTAAATTCCTTTCTATTCCATGCCATCTGCTAGATCTCTTGGTACTACACGACACCTTACTTTTCTTTATTTGGTCCATGTACGACCTTGGCCTTTCTCTTTTTCTTTTCTCTTCTATTCTTATAAGTTCGTCGTATCGCACTTAGTGTCCCAGCATCTTTCCGCTCATATTCTCGATGATAATATGCTATATGTGTCTCTTCTCGCCAACGATTTCTGTATACGTTCCCGTATCCAAACCTCAGTCGTTACAAAAGTCGTCAACTTAGGTCGTTACTCGTCAACTCATTAGTACTCGCGAATACGAGTAAGTCGGTAACGCTAATCCGGCGCACTCGTATAAACGCTTTATAACCGCTACTTGAGGGTTTAGGGTTGTGCCTTACTTGCATAATAGGATATAATAGTATAGTTAAGTATTTCATATGTTTTGAGTTAAAAATTAGCTATTTTTTTGTGCTGGCACTTGACAAATTTTTCATTAATAATAGGATGTAGTGACGAGTACGAGTGGTGTTTCGTCAAATCTAAAAATGCAAGAGGCAGACGTTTGATACAGTTAATGAAACTATCATTAAACGATTTTGATTTGATCCACTTTAAAAGCTCATGAAATACTTTGTTCGTATGCGTCTCGTCTAGTCTTTAAAATCAAACGGTGAAACCCGAAAACACATAATTTAGATAAAACCACATTGGCGACAACCCTGGATGCAAGCTAGGTATATTGACAGTGCTAAAGAAGCTGGGAGCTGTAACGTTTGATAAGAGCTGTTAAGATAAGGTGCGAAGTGCAAATGTTTACGTCTAATTGGATAACTCGTTTTATTGCATACGTCTGTTTTACTATTACTGCTATAACGGTTATATGGTCCTATACGTAGAACATAATGCATTTAAAACGTCCCTCTTAATATATAAGTTAGAAGAAAGTTAAAGTTGTTGTTACTACTTTTGTATGAATTTACTAGTAATAACAGTTTTTAAATGTACTTTGTTCAGCACAAAAAAAATATTGGAACGTAGGCGGGGCGTGACTAACATGTGGTGAAGTAGTAAGGCACATCATTGACTACCTTGTAAAGTTTAAGTCATTGTTATCGTAGCATTGAAGAACCAATTTAACGAGTAAGTAGTAATAAATTAGTCGAAGAGTCAGCGAGTTATTGAAGGGTTTCATATCACGGGCTGTAGTTTTAAGAACGTGAAATGATGACTGATTTTAAATCCGTCTAGACTTACCCATATCTTTTCTTTTAAGATCACAGTCATGTTGAAACAAGTCAAGTAAAAAAATTTGAGACCGAACGGGGTAATTATTGGTTGTATTGTTTATTTGTACTTTTAGAAGAACAAACAAAAAATAATGTTGTCATACTTTATTTTAAATATTGTAAAATGAAGATCAAGAAATAAGTAAACTTGAAAAGGTATTCGTTTTGCATCGTCCTAATTATTTTTGTAATCGCTTAAGCACCATGTAATTTTTAATTCCTTTTTTGATGTTTTAAAACAAGCTTTACGCTTTCAAAAAATAATTAATCCCACCCAATTAGTCGTAAAGTGGGAGTGCCGGATGAAATGTTAATCACCCAACTCTCATTTAGGGAGAAGATTTAAACAGTCATTGCAAATGTGATGAGCTGGAAACTCGAGAAATAGAAGGGATTGTGTCTACTGGTGTAGGGCAAGAGCTTTGACTAAGCTATATTTTATATTAAAAGTGTATTTGTTTGGAAATAAGCTAAAATTATTCATGATGAATTGTTTTAAGGACGTTAATCTGTAAGTGGTTGCTCCAATTTTCGGTTCTTGTTTTCTGCGTAAGTAGGTGTAGCCTTCAAATTGCTTGGCAGATCCAAATGGAGAGGCAAGCGTCGTTTGTCTTTTGCGTGGCAATACAAGTACTCCTATTACTCGACAAAGAGTCAAAAACTCATTGTTGTGTGTGCTGCAGCGAACAGTATGATAACAGGGTATCATATGCAGCTCTATGCTCGGTTTAGTTAGTTATTCTTTGGTATCTATGCCTAGCGCTTAGCAGTTCTAGTGATATTTCTAGTGCGCGTAAAAAAAAAGATCATCAGGCCTACCACCTCACTCGATTGCTTAAAAATTTTAATAATATTTAAGAAAGCAATCACACCTTTCAAAATGCCGTTGGAGCTCACGAAATAATAAGAATTTTCCTTTGCTTTGAAAAAGTAGTCGCGGTAGCCGATGCTAATGCGGGCTTAAGCGTGCTATAAAAATTCAATCGCTCACGTACGTACAAAACGCACCTTACAATGACGAGTTGTAAACCGTGAGTTAAAGTAACAGCGAAGTGCGTTTTATCTCGCCGCCGTTAATGGTGATTGAGGAGCATGAAACATCACAAGTCATCGCAACTGTCTTAAACCGTCGTTTGTTTACGCGTGATAAACCAGAGATTGTGTGTGGTGGTATCAGCCTTTTTGCTGTATGATCTTCACTGTGTAGATGTAAATTAGTCAGTGACAATATGTGTGATGTACTTATCAACATTACGATCATATATGCGACTGGAGTTTGAATTGTTTTTGAAAAGTCTTGTATTATCTATACTAATATCATATTATTAAAGGGTATACTTTGTGCGTTTTTACACCCAAGTAATCTGTGGAAATACTGAGCCAAATTTGAAAATTATTTCTCCAGAAGAAACCTGCATTGCAAATCTTTATTCTGAGTGACAAAGATATACGTGAGCAATTTTTTTTGGTAATTACTAACCTTTGATGATTAATACAGAGAAAATTTTAAGTTTGCATCAATGTTAGGGTTTCTCTTAGTTAAGAATATGCTGACGTACCTAATTGTGATGTATCATATTATTCAGAATAGCATCAAGTACGAATGTGTCACCAGAAAACGATTCTGATATCGCATTTTTGATTTCAATAAGCTAGCTAGATACTCAAAATATATTTTTTTTGTCTCGATGTCTCTGTATTCTGATAAAGTATTTTTCAAATAATTTATACTTCAAGGTTGCTGTAAACGTCGATAAGAACACTATAAAAGCTATCAGGTTAATGACCTCTCAATTTTATTAAGGTTACTCACATAATTGGATTCCATCCATCCCAACATTGGCGGAATCGTACAGATCCAAGGTCTTTATGTCCCACGGATTCCAATTAAGCAGATTGAGCGGGTTAACGACCCCTGTTAAACTTCTAATGTGCAGTTTATGTCTTATGTCGAAAGCCAATTTATTGCCCATGTGGTTGTAAAGGTATATAAGAATGTGTCACCAGAAAACGATTCTGATATCGCATTTTTGAGGTTAAGGGGCAATGCTGCCAGCCTTTTGGGCACCATTCCTTTCGGCACTGCTGGGGCTGATGCTTTTTATATTTTGTAAATATATATATATTTTTACATTATTTTTAGTTAAGTTTTAGGTTATTGTATTAGTTTTAATATTTGTATATTATTTAATATTCATTTGTATTATTTTGTATCTTATGTATTAGAGTAGTCCTGCAAGTGATGTTTACGAATGGTGAATAAACAAGGAACAACGACGAACAACGACGCACACACGACTTATTTTATGTACAGAAATAAGAAACTTCGAAAAGGTATATTTGTCTCAGTATTTACAAGTAACAACTGTAATCTATGACACATTATGCATCGCTAGGAGTCCACTGTATTGTTTCTTTGCCGCTGAATGTTTGTTTTACTCAACGCTAGGGCATAGACAACATTTTCCGAGTCTGTTCTAACTTCCCTTGTATCATCAGTTAGTATTTTTTGGCAAGAATAAAGTGAAAAAACGCTCTGTAGTTCAGTAGAAACCAAAAGCATATAAGTACATAATTTTGAAAGTAATATGGTTTCGAACTTCGGAGAGCAAGTTAAGCTTTCGGTCCCATGGAGCCACTTCAGAGGCTTATATGGTGGCTAATAAAGTCTAATATCAGGATTGCTAATAATAATAACCTACATAACAAGCAAAATTATTTCGCACACAAAAAAATATTGAACGTGGCATCCAGTGGGTCTTGAACTCACGACCCTTCGCTATTTGGGCGAAACCTGATTCCAACTGAGCAAAATTTTGTAAGTTCTTGCCATGCCAATGTTATCCATAATAAGACTGATAACATCTATACTCAAAACTGAGGGTTCTAGATACCTAGAGTATTTGTTTTGATTGTATTGTTTTTATTTTACTGAACAATAAAAACCATACAATTAAAACAAATACTCTTCACCAGACGGATCCTCGTAAGATCAGTGTTATTAAAACAGATAAATCTCGCTACATCCTTCGCAGACGTGCACCTAACACGGCCATTCGTCATACTGACAGCTCCAAGCACAATACGAGAACATTCGCTGTACGGTTTTTATTTTTGAGGTGATACTCAGTATCACGGGGTACCTATTAGTATTTATAGTGTAGTGCTGCGAAAATATGATATTATCAGTCTTGAAATATAGATTATCTTGCTAAGTCATAAGTTGTTAATTTTAACGATTTCTTTTGTTAACACCATAATGCAGCACAAAGTAACGTAAAGTAACCAAACAAAATGTACTCTTGCAGAGTCTACATAATGTCTGTTAGCACCCAAAAAAGGTTTTTAACTGCTTAATAAAATTTATTGATGAAATCGCATGAATACTAAACCAATGGGAGAGGCCTATGTTCAGCATATTAGGACTAGTCCAGGCTAAAAAATAATAATAAATTGTTTCAACAAACACACCAATTACCTAGCCCCAAAATAAGCGTGATATGGTGACTAGGATAACGGATAGAAATACTTAAATACATATAAACATCCATGACTTAGGTACAAATGCTGGTGCTGATCACACAAACATTTGCCCATTGCGGGATTCGATCCCGCAACCGCCTGGTTCTAAATCGACGCAGCTAAATACTTTAGTATTTAATATCACATTATTAGTGAATAGGCTGCTTCTAGACAGACATGTCCCATCATCGGCCGCATCGTCGCTTACCATCAGGTGATATTGCGGTCAAATGTCTGCCTATTAAATAAATAAAAAAATAGAAATTTTATTCATCCATTGAAAATTATAACCACATATCGTGCAAGCATTCTAATAAAAACACGACAGTCGCGTGTAAAAACGTGGTCACGAATGGACATGCCTAAACTTCTTTCGCCCGGTCCGGTGCAATTCGCTATCGTTTATTGCTTTGACGCGCTTGTTATATCGCACCCTTGGGCTGTTCGGATTTGGGGACTAGTTTGGGTATTGTAAGTATAAGAAGGTTATGTTATATCTTTAAACGAGTAATTTTTGTACATTTATATATACATACGGTGTCCCAAAAAAGAGCATGTCAAACTGACACTGGAGATAGCTCAGCTATTAATTTTTATTTGAATAATTCAAATTTCAGGGTTTTGTAGTTGCAATCGTTATCGCTATAGCTTTCAAGTTACACAATAGGTCTGCTAGTTAGTAAAAGACAATTTATAATTAATTTGTAATTTAAGCAATTTCTTTGCAAGTTTTAAGAAAGTTTTGCACACAAAAAGGAGGAAAACTGTTGCTACCCACAATACAGACTCAATATTATAAAAGAAACTGTTACCCAAGTTGTGTTTCAATTTATTACAAGCTACCTTATTCACTGACTGAGCTTCCAATTAATGTATTTAAAAATAAATTATTTGACTGGCTAAACATTAAATGCTTCTACTCAGTCAAAGAATACTTTAACACTAAGACTGACATTTGATTAGTAATAATGACATTTAATTTGTATGATTATGGAAATTTATATTGATTGTGACCCAATACTATCTTTTTTGGTAAATATTTGCATGCAATTCTATATGGCTGAATATGTGCGCTTTATGACGTACCTAATATAATATTTATGATCTGACATGTACCATATTCAAAGGCAAATAAATGATTATGATTATGACAAAGTTCCTGATACAATTAATGAAATATGGAAAGTAAAAAGTATTTTATATAATCCGCCTAAGCAAAATACAAGAACATGACCAAAGGATATAAATTTATTTGAGTCATATTTTTAGTATAATACCATATACAGGGTGGCGCAATAGAACGTGCATATTGCATCATCTTTTTTTGCGAGGTAGAAGGGGCGTGGGCGGGGGGAGACCGATATCGTTGGGTAGCGCGGTTCATAAAGTTTTAGTCACAATGAGTCACTTCGACGGGAAGCATCGCGCATTTTGCGTGCGCGCATTTTACGAAAAATCTCGTTCGTACGTAGTTGTCAGGCGACTATTTTGTTCTGAGTATGGTGTACGGCAAATTAGGGAGGCTCCGAGTGCTAATTTAATTAAAATCTGGATAAAGCGTTTTGAAGAGACTGGATCGACGTTTAAACCACACGCGAAAGGTCGTCCACGCACATCTAGGACCGAAGACAATATTGAGAGTGTTAAGCAGTCGGTACGAGAAGATCCACAAATGTCTACTCGCAAGAGATCGTCTGTCCTAAACATATCGCGACGAAGTTTGCAACGAATTTTAAACTTGGATCTTAAATTGCATCCATACAAGCTGCAATTAACTCAAGAATTGAAAGACTCTGACTTCATAGCACGGCTCACATTTGCTAATGAAATGCTCAATCGGTTTTCAAATTTTGAAAACATCCTTTTCTCTGATGAGGCACATTTTCATGTGAATGGGTTCGTAAACCGCCAAAATTGTCGTTATTGGAATAGTGAAAATCCCAGACTCAAACATCAAAAACCGTTACATAGCCCTAAAGTTACAGTTTGGGCCGCAATATCTGCCAAAGGAATAATTGGTCCTTATTTTTTTGAAAACGCACGGGGGCAAAACATCACTGTTAATACCGAACGCTATGTTGCGATGTTGGAAGGTTTTTTGGCCCCAGAACTTGAAAATTAAAGAATAAAGAACTCTAGGACTTGGTTCCAACAAGACGGAGCTACCAGTCACACATCAAATGACTCCATGGCGGTTGTGAAGCAGATGTTCCCTGGCAAACTGATTTCGAAAAGAGGTGATATCCCATGGCCTCCGCGCAGTCCAGACTTGACGCCTCCTGACTTTTTTTTGTGGGGATACCTCAAACACAAAGTCTACACCAATAATCCGAGAAACATCAGTCAGCTCAAGGAGAATATTCGTGGTGAAATGGCAGCAATCACACCAGCACTACTTAAAAAAGTTTTCGGTAATTTCCGTTTGCGGTTAGAGGAGTGCCAACGTAGAGAGGGTCATCATTTAGATGATGTTATTTTTAAAAAATAAACTTCAGTTATCACTTAATAATTGCTTAGTTTTATTTTAACTATACCTTTTGTATTTATTTTTTAATAATTATTTTAAAAATGCACGTTCTATTGCGCCACCCTGTAGTTTAAAAACCTAAAAAAGGTAATCACACGGTAAATATTTTGTATTAACTTCGCTCAAATGTAAGTTACATTAATAATGGCATTGTATAATTTAGTAGCTTAATTTGAATATGTTAGAAACATCTCGTGTAGCATTACCGTAGACTTGCAAGATATAGTTGCTACGAATTCTGCTACGAAATGTCGTTGCGACTACAGATGCAGATTCAATTCATTAGCTACAGACTACACCGTAGCAATACTAATTCGCCGTAGCACTGTAGCAGTGGCAACATCTTCGTAGACGGCGATTCGTAGCAAGAGACTACGATATTGACTAATATTATCCAGTGTAAATTAATCTTTTGTTGTATTGTTTCTGCATACAATACCTTTTATTTAATAACTGCCTTGTTGGTCTAGTGGTCAGCACGCTGGGTACTATCCAAGAGTCCCGGGTTCGAATCCCGGGTCGGGCCGAGAGTGTTTGGGTTTTTCTGTCTTGAAATTACTCAGACACAGCTCTGGAGTCAGAAAGTTGGTGGTGTTAACCTGTGCCTCGGAAAGCACGTTAAGCCGTTGGTCCTGCGCCTGATCTCTCTACGGTCATGTCGGACTGCCATCTCACCGAATCATGAGAGTGAAGGAACAGACAGTGCACCTGTGTATTGCGCACACACTTGTGCACTATAATATGTCCTGCGCAGTTGGCTATTCTCTGTTAAGATAGGCTGCCGTATTCAAAATTCGGCTAGGAGGACATTATTACCTTTTATTTCCAAAATCGTTTTACTCGGTGGTGTATTGCATTTTAATACACGAAAAAGATGCTACCATTTTAATTGCATCGATTGTGATCAGCTGTTTTCCTCAAATTTATCTCAGTCTAGTACCAGTAACTACAGTGGCCTATTCACGAGATATTGTGTCTCGAGAAATAGGTTGAGACGCTTTGAACTCAATCAAAGTGATCTTAGGCCGCACCACATTCTTCCAGGTGACATTACGATGAAGATTACGACACACTTTTTAACCCGAAGTATAAAAATTCAATCTAAAAGATTGGAATTTCTTCTAGCAATAAGAACTATCTTTATGCTAAGTCAAAGGTATGGTACTGGTAGAGAATGGTAATAGGCAAGAAGGTTGTCTGGAAGAAATTGCTTTCAGCAATAAGACCGCCTAAATTGTACCATTCTCTATGAACATTTATGTAAATTAATACTGTGTATGGTGTACAATAAAGAGTATCTATCTATCTAAGTTTGCCTTTTGTACCAAGTTCAAGTTGTGCAATAAAGCTTAAATAAATAAATGCACAAATAAACCCTCCGACTGGTGGAATAATATTTGTGTAAAGAAAAAATACCCATTAAGAACCATTACGTTTGTAAAAAATTGCATGAACGTATTATAAATGTGTGGTGTGCATTAAAGAATATCTTACGCATTTTTAACAAAATAAAATGGTATCCTATTACGAACATAGTTCAAGAAGTATCGTCCTCAACTAGATTTCTTTGTCCACTGCGTGATGCGATATTATTGGGGCCCAAATTGAATTGTTATTCGTCGCGTTTTGTGCGACGGACTAACGGTCAGCACGCACGAGTGCTATCGCTTTTATATGCAATCCCATCATAATTTTTGTCTAACGTTTATTTGATTTCGTCAATATACTGATTGGGGGGGGGGGGGGACAAAGGTCCTTGATATCGATTTGGAAACCAAAATTCTAGGTATTTCTATAACATAACAAGCCGATTTTTTGTAACTCTTAACATCTGTACCTCTAGGTAGGGTCGGGCCAAGAAAGTGGTCTATATCACCCTAAGATTGAAAATCATTCGCGTGTCATAAAACAACTGGGTTGATTTTCCCATGCAAAAAAGTTCTGGCAGCTTCTACATATAAAACGCCATTGACATCTCTTATATTAATAAAAATGTATAATTACCTGAATGAGTGACGTCAACCTTGACGCTATTTTACTAACACATGAAATTTTAGCCGGGACCAACTGTGTAACGTGCCTTCCGGAGCACGGAGATGCTTATCATCATGGACGTCACTTACACTCGGAATGGTCACCCATCCAATCACGACATCGAAGTGGGTTGCTTAACTTTAGTATCACTACCAAAGCGCTGCACCACAGGCACCTCTATCTGTTGATATTAGTCGTTAAACCAGTCGACTACGGCGGCCTATCTCAACATAAATTAGTCAACTGCGCTCGACATATTATATTGCACATGTGTGTGCGCAATACACAGGTGCACTCCTTGTTCCTTCACTCACATAATTCGGTGAGACGGCAGTCCGACATTATTGTAGAGAGATCAGGCGCAGGACCAACGGCTTATCGTGCTTTCCGAGGCACGAGGGTGTTAACACCACGAACTTCCTGACTCCGCAGCTGTGTCTGAGTAATTTCAAGACAGAAAAACCCAAACACTCTCGGCCCGACCCGGGATTCGAACCCGGGACCTCGTGGATAGTACCCATCGTGCTGACCACTAGACCAACGAGGCAGTAAAAATTATATAATTATTATAAAATTCTAATATTAAATACGACAAATGAAAAGCATTTTTAGGGTTATGTAGCCAAAGAGTAAAAACAGGACCCCGTTACTAAGACTTTACAGCTGTTTGTAACCAGGCAGTACCTCATGAACTGTGATAGCTAGACAGTTGAAATGTTTATAAATAATACAGAACGCTTCGTGCGCGATTCCGTCTCGCACTTGGCCGGTTTTTATTTAGTCATAAAAATACAGATGTTATTCGTTCTAAGCTTCATCTTTGTATTGATATGAATATGACTTACTCACTTACTTCGCTGGCTCAGCGACCCGAAGTGGATCTTGGCCTTCGACATTAAAGTGCGCCATTCTTTCCTATTCTGTGCCAAATCTGACCAGTCGGGCACTTCTAGCTCTTTCAGGTCTTTAGCGACTTCATTCTTCCAGCGATATCTTGAACTTCGCTGGCTAGGACATGTGGAGAGGATGGGAGAGGATCGAGCCGCAATGAGAGCTTATCTTGGTCAACCTTCCGGCCGCCGGCCGGTGGGGCGTCCAAGATATGAATATGACTAAGTTATAATTACGAGTATGTATTTAAAAAAAAAGAACATGCGTTATGCGCTCACGATTTATTACTAAAAAAATAATACGTTTTAAAATGTTGTGCCTGAAATTTGAGGACTTTGAGAAGACTCATAATACATCTCAAAAATTAATTCCTGCCTTAAAATAAACATTTACGTCGACATAATACAATATTTTTCATCTACCTCCACACGTATGCTGCAAACTTCAGCGCAGTCAGACTAAAAACTTAGCTCTACCGTCGAACTCAGTACTTTAATCAAACTTGTTCCTAGAAAACATTAATCAGTAACACGTCTGTCGATTTGTTCCATAAATTATTCGGAACAAAACTGAATGTAAGCTGTGCCGATCACAAATGGGACTAATCACTTAATGCACCGCCACTGAAGTTTCTTGCGCTCAAATATTGAACAGTTGCACTGGATATTGAAATTAAGGTACTATTGGTTTGAGAGTTTTAGATTTTTTAAATGAGAATGCGAAATATTTTGCTGGGTGAAGGAATGACAGTACGGTAAAGAATTGGAAGTGATGGTTCTTTAAACCTTAAACCTAACCTTAAATACATTGATTTATTAGGGATATCTCATCACACTGACAGCTATGGCACATGCTTAAATCGGTCGGATCGCCATTTTAGACCGATTTCATAAATCTTCTGACGCGTGGTCCGTCAAACGATGACCATGCCGAAGTGTGTCGTCAAAAATTGCAAAAATCACAGCTCAATGAATCGTAAAAAATATGTAATGACGTTTCATCGGTAGGTAAATATTATTGATAAGGTTTTAGACCGAAATCAGACTTGAAACCAGTTTTAATATTTTATTTTTTAATTTATTGAAGTAAAACATTACCATCTAATCTATCGTGCAATATCTTATCTTTGAAGCTTATAGGTCAAGTGCATAAATACAGATCTATGGAATTTTACTATTAAATAAATATAATTTTATCATCACCAACCTTATAAAAAATTGTTTCAAAAAGCAAGTCCAAAATGTATAGTCTTTTAATAAATAACGTAACTTACCTAGTAAATCATGGTAGGGGATTCTAATATAAAATTCGTCCAGTAAAATCTCAATAGCATTCATGCATCGGTGTTTGACTCGTTCGGGAGTCGAATCGAGACTCGAGACGAGCCAATACTTTTGAAAGCTATGCCACTCAGCTCAAGAGTTTATACAAAGGGTATTTACATTATACTCTGTAATGTTTGCTTTCAAAAATGTATTGGTATTGTTGCAATTTTTTTAGATATTTCATGGAATATGCTTTTGTGTTCAAAGAAAACCAACGAGTTGCAATTTTAAATGAATGATCAATTATGTTTTAACTAAATATAAACTAAAACCTAGTCGATATCAAACTAAGTTTATTCTAATGAACTAAGTATTTGAACATCTGTATTAACGTTTATTATGAAAGCTACATTAGAATCGCATAACTTATCTTATAAATGTGACAAAAATGTTGAAAAATTTTACGAATTTGTATTAATTTATTAGTTATCATTATTTTCCAAGTGTCGAAGCTTCCCACATCGAGTATCATAGCACTATGCTAGCCTCTGCAGCTGCTTATTCCGTGCTTTGAAATGTTCTCAAATTTTTAAGATACCTACCTTCCAATTCTCAAACTTCAAGAAAGGAAAAGCATATAATGTCCATTTTCTGAATTGAAATATTCATAAGTTACACTATGAGTGCTTTCTTCAGCGGGTAGTTGTAAAACTCCGTCCATTTATGTGCCTCGTAAACTGCGGACTTGGAAGTTATCACTTGTTTACGGGATGCGATAGTTAAAGTATTATTTTCGAATTTGCATATCGGACGTAAAAATATGTTAAGTTACTGTTTAGAGGCAGTAGTACTCAAAAGGTACTCTCTGGATTAAGTGCCTCTGTACAGTTTCTCAATAAATTGTCGTCGCAAATAATTATTCCAACAAATTTTGTTGCCTACATTTTGCAAAACCAGCGGATATACCGCTTAAAAAAAAGCTTTGAAATTGCAATAGCTATAGCATTCATTAACAAAATAATATCTTTCAAATTACTAACAAACTATCAGGAAGCCAATGGAAGGTATCGAACTAATGAAAAAAATACAACTCATAAGTCATTGCCTGGAATAAAAATTGCAATCGCGATAGCTTTCAAATTAGGCGATAGGCCTGCGGATGCTGTCTTAATACATCTTGAGTCGTCTTGCAAGCCCCTATATCATCATGTTTCATCATCGTCATTCTAATAGAGGTGGTCCGTGATAAATAGGATATTCTCTTCATAGCCGTATACCTCATGACTAGGAGTCGTGAACATTATGTGGCATGCAACACACACACGACTTTCTTGGAAACTTTAATGAAGTAATTTGCGCTTTCTCCATTTCATATATAAGCCACCTAGTGTGCAGGTTTCCTCATGATGTTTTCCTTCATAGTTGGGCAGCCTATCTTTGAAAAATACCATACTTAAGTTTTTATACAAACTGTAGTAGAGACGAGGACCGGACTCACGACCTCAGGTATGAGAAGTAAAGTTCTTTCCGCTCCGCGATATTATATATAATATTAAGGTCAATATTATTATGTTCTAGTGTGGCACAATTTTTTATATGTAATAAAAGCCTTTAAAATTCAGAGCACAAACGATACAATATAAAGTTCCCGACAATCTGTCAGCCTTTGATGTCGTGTGATGGATCAAATGAACATCGGAATAACGATAAACTCACAATCTTTTGTATTCCACTCCAATTATTTGCGGCAACTTTTTATGAAAATGGTTAGAAAACTCTTTCGTATCAGCGATTTTTGCTGAGTGTATTTGATAATAATATAAAAAGGAGCCTTTAAAAATTACCATGCTCCTGACACAACAGATGTTGCTTATATTACATAAATTGTGGTTTAGAAAATTATCAATTTTATTTTAATTTGATAAATAAAAACGTTTTTCAATTAACTCTTTATTTTTGCTTAATTCAGCTAAGTGAGATATACTCGTACCCACATTATGATATACATTATTTAATATGACCCTCTTTTACAAACAAACGGTGGCACGCCAACATTAAACATTATGCCACTAAAGCATCATTCTCACTTAAGAAGATCGAGTCTAAGCATGTTTAAATAGTCTAATAATCAAACTTGCAACGAATTTGTTCTTGCTGAGCATTATAGTCCGACAAGTTCTTGCGCGGCCCTCCTTGCGCACCGCATTCCCGCAATGTCACCTGTCCTTGCTGACATCTAGCGTGCCTTGTCCTCTGCAAGTCTGGCGACCGCAGGAGGGTGGCACTTGAACTTGTCAGACTATACCTAATTTTGACTGCCTCGTTGGTCTAGTGGTCAGCACGCTGGGTACTAACCACAAGGAGTGAGTAGTTCGAATCTGAAAGTGTTAGGTTTTTCTGTCTTGAAATAACTCAGACAGCTTCGGAGTCAGGAAGTTGGTGGTGTTAACCCTCCGTCGGAAAGCATGTTGAGCCGTTGGTCCTGCGCATGATCTATCTACGGTCATGTCGGACTGTCGACTCACAAAATTATGAGAGTTGCACACACACTTGTGCACTATAATATCCCGCGTAGTGCGCAAATCTCTGTTGAGATTGGCCGCTGTAGTCGGAATTCAGCTAGGAGGACATTATTAATTTCTTAAAATTTCTATTCAAAAACTTTGGTGAAATTGACAACAACAATGACGTAGGTAGTGCAATGGTTCAGCAGCTGCAGCGGCAGTTGCAAGTCCATAGCGAACACACGGCATACTTTGTAGCGGAAGTTTCTTATTCTCGTGTACTGGATGAATAGTTGTATATCTTCCTTTACTTCGCTATCTGGAAGCACAGACATAATACATGTTCTTAGTGAATAAATGTATGACTGATCTGATTTATCAGATTATATCAAATATTGTAAAGTGTTTATTTTAAATTAAAAATAAATGAACAACGTCACTTTGAGCTGTAAAATATATAAAGGGTGTGCAGTTATTAAAAAAATATCCTTTAATATTTTATACCTATTATATGCCACTTTTCTTCCAACGAAAGTCTTCATATTTACATTTTGTACTACATATTATTCCAACAATGAATGACTTCAAAAAATCTGTTTTTCTTTTAAAACTCTTAAATATATATTTTTTTTACTTAAGCAATTTTTTTACTCTTTAATATTACATACACCAAAATCAGTGCCACACCTTAATACTCGTACTTTACATGTTACTAAAGGCCCAAAAAATAATAGAGATTTGATATCAAAATTTAAAAAAATAAAAGTTTTCTTTAAAAATAAAATTTTCTATATGGTAGGGCATGACGTTAGTAGTTTATACTTAAAGGATCGCCTTTGTTTCTTTACACAATGCTTTACACAAAAAACAGTGCTTAGGTCATTTACCAGTTTCATAAATCAATTTGTGCATCAGGTACAGCCTGATCCTTTCTACTTCAACTCGGTACATCTCGACCACGACGCAAGGCGACACGATGAACACGGTTGTTTGGAAGATGTTGAAAATCATGATACCCATTGTATCGTACGTCAACTGAAAAAGATTGATATGATCAATAATAATAATAAGGTAGACCTGCCGTACTGCGCGGCGATTCGAATTTGATGCTCCGAGCACACGTTTTTTACGTGTCAAATGTCAAATTACCCAATTGAGGCGACCAATTTCTGCGCGCTAATAACCCAACTACCTCTTTTTGAATGCATTATCATTGTAATAAATAAATTATTTCAACAAACACACCAATTACCTAGCCCCGAACTAGGCGTGAGCTTGTGCTATGGCGACTAGGATAACGGATAGACATAATT
This sequence comes from Pyrausta nigrata, assembly GCA_949316185.1. NCBI lineage: Eukaryota > Metazoa > Arthropoda > Insecta > Lepidoptera > Crambidae > Pyrausta > Pyrausta nigrata. The sequence goes on along the minus strand of OX438957.1, from coordinate 14,942,879 downwards.
ATATGTATAAAATGGAAATGAAATGACTGGAAATGGAACAAAATATTCGTTCTCATCAACATTTGCCGCTTGCAGGATTCGAACCCGCTACCTCTAGTTTGGTCGTCTGGAGCGCAAACCACTACTTGATACTTAAAGACGTTCGCTTATAAACTATCAGCTTCCCGCGACTGCGACCGTGAATGAAACTCGTAATTTCCCATTTAGACTTTCATCCTCTATGTCACCCTCTTAACCGTAAAAAAAGTAGAAAAAGTTGCTGTCCTTTCCAGGGTCTCAAAATATCTCTATACCATTATTTGAAATAGGTTCAGCGGTTCAAGAATGCGTATTCAAGTGGTTACGACAGACAGACAGGCAGACACACTTTTGCATTTATAATATTAGTATCGATTAGTATAAAATAATTATACTATTTTATTCAATAAAAGAAAATAAAAATAAAGACATGCCTGAAATAAAAATAAATAAACTTAAAACAATAAAAATTGAAACAGAAAAATTAAGATTGGAAGAGATAATCATCCATAGCTCTTTAAAGATTTGTACTAAAATAAACTTACTCTTTGACCAATAACTAGCAAGATTCTATAAACGTTGATGACTAATTTTGGAAGACTGCACGTGACACCCATGAAAAGCTGAAAACCAAAATTTTAAGTTTTTTTTAGTCTAACCATAAAATACTGCCTAGTTGGTTTAGTGGTCTGCACGTTGGATACTATCCACGAGGTCCCAGGTTCAAATCCCGGGTCGGGCCGAGAGTATTGGGTTTTTCTGTCTTGAAATAGCTCAGACACAGCTCCGGAGTCAAGAAGTTGGTGATGTTAACACCCCCGTGCCTCGGAAAACACGTTAAGCCGTTGGTCCTGCGCCTGATCTCTCAACGGTCATGTCGGGCTGCCGTCTTACCGAATAATGATAGTGAAGGAACAGAGAGTGCACCTGTGTATTGCGCACACACTTGTGCACCATAATATCTCCCGCGCAGTTAGCCAATCTCGGTTGAGATTGTCCGCTGTAGTCGAAATTTGAAAACGAGGACACCATGAAATATCTATACAGTTTTCATACGATTCTAAATTTAATTAATTTTAAAGTAAATAAGTGCATTGTTAACTTACTGATGCGTTTAATTCCGGAGACATCAAATCCAACAAGTCCGCTATCTTTTTATACAGGGTCAAGCCCAATTTTATTTTATTTTCTTTCATCGCCTTATTTTTATTCACGTACAAATAATAATTTTCCTCTGGATTCTCCTCCATTCTCTTTCTGAGAAGCGTAAGTCGATGCCCTACTTCCTCAAAGATGTGGTATCTCCAAACTCGACTGACGTCCAACGACAACATAGAAAACTCATAAATGAAAAACAAATATACTGATGTGAAGCAAGAATAGCTAAAGCAGTATATAGTTATATATGTGGTCCGAATTGAACACATTACACCCAAGATGAGGTATATTTTAAGCCTTGTTCGAAGATGGTGACGTATATTAACCCTCAAATATTTATCTAGCTCGCTGATTCTCTGTAAGAATAAAGGAAGGCGGCTTTCGTAAAACATCATTGTTACTGCATGGACGACATACTCCAATAACGACCAGATGAATGACATCTCTTGGTATGGGCAGCAGGCCATATTGGCGTAGGAAATTACAATTAAAAGTATTGTTGAATAGATTCTTGAAGTGACTCTCGTGTAGATGTTGTAATTATAAATAAGGTTGAAACCACCGATTAGCAAGATTATAAACAGTGGTCTGAACATTTGGAAAACTTTTGTGTGGCCTTTAGAATTTGTTTCTGGTTTCATTTTGTGATCGAATGAGTGTAGGATTTAAATTTTGATCGGCAAAACCGTTGTGGGTTTTGTCAATTAATTCGGGAACCGTTTGGACAAAGTCATGAACACGACTGACGTGTTGCGGTTGTTTTGGCGATAACAATCCGTGTGAGTAACAAAGCTTTGGGAAAAGCCATTCTCGGAAATGTAAGCGCGTTTGATCGCATTCACCGTTAAATAAAATTAAAAAGATACTTTAACACTATTTAGTAAGTATGTAGCAAATATTATTTTTGCCATGATAAAGAGATACCATCTGCAATATTAATTATTTTTTGTTTTCTTGTCTAATTATGCAAATAGCAATTTTACGATTTATTATAACTCTTATCCAATTACATTTTCTGTGTCCAAGGTTTTATTATTGGTCCAGAAGCTAGAGACACCTTGTATAAAATTACAAAAATAGGAGATGTATTGTATCTTTTGTGTCAGATGTAAGCCACAAATAACCGTCCTTTAACAAAAAAAAAAATATTTGGCAAAAATTGTGGCAACTTTCTCGCGTAAGTTGGATACCCTATACCAACATTTTTATCCCTGTTTTAAATCAGAAAGTCTTAAGATAAATAGAATTAGTACTCTCTGATTTACCAACAAAAATGGTTTTGTGGTAAATGGTACTTTGGCGCAACTGGGTTAGGAAGGCAAAGGGAAGCGCTTCCTACCGACCGGTTGTTATGGTCGGGGACCAAGGTCCGATGGTCACCGTCTTGGTTTAGCTATATGTAGTCAAGCTCGTGCTAAATCTTACATATCGCGGTTTGTGTTGTATAGAGCGGGCTAACAGCGCCATCTAGCCTGTAGGAGCCGAGTCAGGGCGTCGCATCTGGAAGTTGCTTGCTAATGTTAGCGACAGTGGTAAGATGTCGCTACACCACTCCCCTCGAAGAACCGGAGGTTGATTGAGCCAGGGTGGTTGAGAGCTCAGCAGTCTGTGCGTAGTGAGCTTGCAAGTGCCAGTGCTTGTTGAGTCCACAATTTGCCGGGATGTGCATGCGCGATGTCCACGGCGAGTCGGGATGGGCATGCGTAATGTCCACGGCGAGTCGGGATGCGCGATGTCCACGGTGAGTCGGGATGAATGCGCGATGTCCACACGATGAGTCGGGATGTACATGCGTGATGTACACAGTGAGTCGGGATGAGCATGTGTGATGTCCACGATGCGTGCGGATGAGCTCGAAGTCCACAGTGAGTCGGGATGGTAAGCTGGATGAGGCTGCCGAGGAACCAGGTAGAACCGGTGCGGTCTGCGGTGGTGTCCTTAGGGCTGGTGAGCTGGCTTGCAGGAGACTGCTGGCTGGATGCTGCTGGCTGGGTGCTGTTGGCAAGGGAGAAGGTGACGCTGATGATGACGACAATGAGGCTCCATGCTCCAATGTAGATCACGTCGGGGTCACCACTCTGGCGCAACTGGATTAGGAAGGCAAAGGGAAGCGCTTCCTACCGACCGGTTGTTATGGTCGGGGACCAAGGTCCGATGGTCACCGTCTTGGTTTAGCTATATGTAGTCAAGCTCGTGCTAAATCTTACATATCGCGGTTTGTGTTGTATGGAGCGGGCTAACAGCGCCATCTAGCCTGTAGGAGCCGAGTCAGGGCGTCGCGTCTGGAAGTTGCTTGCTAATGTTAGCGACAGTGGTAAGATGTCGCTACAGTACGTTAATAGGAGTGGCTAATCGCTATTTTCGTCTCTACAACACAATAAATGGAAGTGAATTAATTTTTTACATTTCCGGAAATACCCGAACAGCATCGAATGTACTTACTGTACCGAGAATAGCCCGGCATTCAAAGGTTATCGTATTTCTCGCTAAATGACGTCCAGTCAGTGTCCACAAAGCTGCGATTTATTATTACTGGCGACGACAAAAGCCGCACGGCGAGGCTATAGGTACCTTTGATGTAAGAGATTGTTCAATGTTGATGTTATTGTGAAAATCGACTGGTATTGGAAATTGAATAAAGGATAGTTGAAATGAATTGTGTCTCATATTGCTTGAAGATCAAAACTGATGAATGTAATGTAAGTGTTGTCCGCATTTTAATACTTTTAGAAGTAAGCTCCTGACATTACCGTAGCTTCTGTAATCTTAATACAATAGATACAAGTTCTTTTTATTCGTTAGCTATATTTCGCCTGTTTGATATGTAATGTATTAAAAGAACCTGGCATTTCCATAGGTTTTTTCTGACTTATACAAAATTAATTGAGTTCATCTAAATACGATAGACTCAAATTCTTTTAAGTCGTTAAGCATATTTCACCTGTTTAATATGTAATGTATTAAGGTTTGCCTCAAAGCATAGAATAAACCAAATAGCGCATAGTTGAAAATGACTTATTTACTCACAATGCTGACCCTCGTTCTTCCACAAACAGTGATCAGGAAAAGCTTTGTATAAAAAGCAGCGGGCAAATTGTTTAACACCAGCCATTAGTCCCTGCTCTTACACTATTATGTTGTTATAGTCCTGTGAATCTTACCAATAGAGCTACGAAACACTGGGAAAACGACATGACATGAAATAATTTTGAGTAAGAACATTTCGTAAAAACTTGCTCAAATTATAAAAATGATAATAAGAACAGTTATAGAGAAAAGTATAATTTGTTTTCTACTAAATAAAACCTAATGATTTCGCATATATTTTTTTGTAAAAGTAATAAGTAATTCGGACTAAAAAATTATTACAAAACCATTGAATTCCACATGACTTGGATTTTTAACGAAAAGTCGCTCAAACCTATAGTCTCTACCTACGTCAAGAACTTTACCTTACTACTCCAATTTTGTTTAAACTTTGGCTATAAATGGGAGTGACGGTTCACTCAGTAAGTCTATAACATGCGAATGGCTAAGATTAGGTAAGTTATGTCAAGTACTTTCGAAAGCTCTAAAAGCAATGCTTACAGTCAATTATTCATATAAATAAATATTTGTTAACTTGTTGAATAGCAACATTAGATGCTTGCTTCTCTCTCAAAATAAAGCTACGTGCCTCTTTTATTTTGTGAATACCTAGTAGTTCATCTAGCACTTATTTATCTATAACGCGGATGCGGATTCGTTTAAGCCAAATGCCGTATCCATCGAAATTCCTAATGAATCCTTGTCCCCACCCTAGTATTGTCGTTAAGCTGAATGATTGAGGAGCGACGCTTCGACTTCATTGCTTTCAATTTGTCCAATTCAGAGGGTGATCCCAATACTATTTCATAGGTTACGTCTGGTATTAAAATCTGTCTCAAGAATTTTTTAATTTTTTATTAGAATGATGACGCTTTTAGCAATAAGACTGCCTGAATTGTTCAACCCTGTATGAAAATTTTGTTAAAGTCTGCAACTGTGTTTGGTGTGTAATAAAGAGTATCTTTGCCAACGCCAGGGTGGCCGAGTGGTTAGGCAGTCGCCCGGAATGTAAGTAACGTGGGTTCAATTCCCTCTCCTCCGCTTCTGGTGGTAATTTTTACAAGTGCAATGATAACTAATCTAAAGAGTATCTTATGTTACCTAAGTATGATGATACTTCAGATTCTGATATAAATAACGAAGAACTATTGCAGACACAACATTTGATCCAAAATAGCTTAGCAAAACGAAACCAATTTTACAGCTGCTTAATTAATAATATGTTTTAGTTCAAGCTAGTTCGTAGTTTCATCTTTTCAACACAATCACAAGGCAGATAAGGCAATCGACATTATAAATGGAACAGGACAACTAAATTGAAACAAAAGACAAAGACTTTTTATAAGTAATGGGCTAACCCTTGATCTTTATCTTAGCCAGAGAGCAAAGATAAGGTCTAAGATGGAGCGAGCTTGCCCAGGAGAAGCCTATTTACACGCACCTTAAAGAGTTTCGGGTTATACGCACTCAAACAGAGAAAAACAGACGCATGCAGGGCATTACAAGCTGTGCGCAATAAAAATAATGATGTAAAGCGCTTGGTACGAGCACAGAATACTAGTACTTCGTACAGAAGTATGACTTAGCAATTGTATTCAAAGAAATGTCTACTCAATGTCGTCAACAATATGGCGTAATTTTGTTCGCCTCAGAGTCAAGCACATTTTCGTGTAGACAACTACAAAAATCCATTGCAAGATAATTTCATACTTATTACTCTGCAATATGATTCATAATACACTTAATCTATTCAGTGCTATACGAAGCTAGTACCGCCATCTATCGCTCCTCACTAGAATTTACTCGTACTCGTCGCGGCACGTGCAGCCAACAGCTTAGCGCCGCGCAGTATAGGCTAAGAGCTAGCAGCTAATCTTAAATGTTTGTAACTTTTTTATCGTGTTGATTAAGAAATAAAAATTAAATTTAGTATTTTAAACCCATTTTTATTTAATGAAAAAGTAATTTCAAACGCCTAAAAAAACTAAACTATGAGTGCTTAACTTTAACACATTTCTTAATTTCTTTCTTTGAGTCTTTAAAATGACGATTATTGAATTTTAATGTCGCGTATATACGGAGGTGCTTGTGGCGCAGTGGCGGCAGCGCTTTGGTAGTGATACCAAAAGTTAAGCAACCCACGGCGCGGTCGTGATTGGATGGGTGACCATTCCGACCATTTAAGTGACGTCCATGACAAGCATCTCCGTGCTTCGGAAGGCACGATAAGCAGTTGGTCCCGGCTAATATCTGTGGTATTAGTCGTTAAGCCTAGTCAGAGGCCCTAGGGCGGCTTGATAACTTCTGACAGTAAGGTTTGTCACTTGCCTTACATACACCCCTCCACCAATCCGCACTGAGCCCGCGTGGTGAAGTATGGCTCGTTCCTCCTCATAGTTGAGGTGAGGCCTTTTCCCAGCAGTGGGATCTAATAGGCTGACTTATAGTATATACGCAGCCTGATAAAGGCTTACTTTGTTGCTTCAGTTTTAATGTAGGCGACACTGAGTCGATATTTTTCTTCACGTCGATGTACTTAACATACTTCATTTAAAAATGAGCACTTTTAAAATGAGTAATTTAAAGCTACGGCTCCTAGACTAGCACACGTTCGTCCTTTTTTCTAAGGTAGATAAGTAGGTACTTCATATTTTAAAAATAATTAAGTAACAATAACATTTCATTTAAACAGTTCAGTTAACTTCATGTGTTTGGCTCTTGGTCTAACTAAATACAACAAACAAAACTGTAAACTAAATAGCTATCAGAAAGTCTTTAAATTTAATAAATTCTGAATTATTGAAATCAAAATTTCAAATCTGTAGGATGTAAGGTAAATAGGTACACATTTCTCTATTTTGGTAGGTACCTACTTTGCCAGCAAGGGCAAAAATAGTCAATCGTCAGTCTCAAACGTCAGATATCCCTTCAACTTTAATAAATTAATGAAAGAATTATACGTTATAGGTAAGGAAGTCAAGTAATTTTCTTAAACTTTGTTTGTATTATTAAACCATGCACCAATCACAATTTCATAATAAACCACTTTTAAAGTATCGAGGACCTTACCTCTCAGTGTCCGCAGGCAGCGTAAAAAAAAATTGGATCCAAATCAACATTTTAAACACTGCACAGTATTTTATTGCACGTTTTCTTTTTCTCTCCATTTCGGTAAAAATGGTGAAAACCGGGCGGTACTTCACTTCTCGCTTGCGAAACGCAAACTGTTTTAGCCTCGCTGCCGGCTAGCGACACCCAACTTGTTTAGTCCCTACGTAGGTGCGCCCGCGCGTAGGTACGTTTTTGCTACTTACGCGGGAAGATACACAGGCCTGGTACGAGTGATGGGAAAATCTTACTTTCTTGGTGCTTTACGAGCGTTTTCATGCGTGTTTGCAAGCACACTGGATTAAGATACATGATCTGTGATGGATAGCACCCGCAAATAACCTTTTATATCTTAACCCCGCGTGCGTGAGAAAATAATAATAATAAATTGGTTCAAAAAATACACCAATTACCTAGTTTAATTGTGCTATGGCTATGATAACGGATAGACATACATATATACGTTTATACATCCATGACTTAGTCTCTCTGGATTTGTAGTCCGGAATGCGGACCACTACACCAAGTCGGTCGTCTTCTAATATTAAAATCCTCGTATTTCTAACAACGCCTTTATAGAACAGACTCCAAATACTAGAATAACATGGAAGAAATATAAGTATATCTTATCATTTCACAATTTCGGAGCACCCTATACCAGCAAAAGGAAATGGCTCAAGGAAAATTGCAGGTCGCAATGTTCAATGGAGCACGCGGCCCTTGTAAATAATAACGAGAAGTTTTCCTTATTATTCACAAATCGTCGGCATTTTAGAAACGTTGATGTTGACGGCTTGTCATTTGAGTGAATGAAGTGGAAAAGTTTGTGGTGGTACAATAAATACTAGTTTAAACGGGTCTCAGGAATTCTTCTTCACAGTCGTATACCTCAATGACTGAGGGCAGGCCTGTGTATCTTCCCGCGTAGGTAGCAAAAACGTAGGTACCTACGCGCGGCGACCCCTTGGCAAGGGACTAAACAACTTGGGTGTCGCTAGCCGGCAGCGACACGCTCCCGCGTTTTATTCACCGGTGGAGCGCGACACTAGGTTGCTGGTTGGACGAGCGTAAGTAGCTTCTTGTGGCAGTCAACCCTATCGCGTTGCGTGATAGTACGTCACTGAATAGGTTTAGTGTATTATGAATCATATTCCAGAGTTATAAGAATGAAATTATCTTGCAATGTATTTCTGTAGGTGTTTACACGAAAATGTGCTTGAGTCAGAGGCGAACTGAATTACACCATATCGTTAACAACATTGAGTAGATATTTCTTTGAATTTCATTGCAAACTCATACTTCTGTACGGAGTACAGTGTGATCATTATGTTGAATGAAACACACCCAACGACTTTCTTGGCAATTTTAATGGAGTGGTTTGCCATTGACTCTGTTTTACATACTAGCCAACTAATCTGCAGGTTTCCTCACGATGTTATCGCAGGAATAAGTAAAGTCAAATGACATAACATTTTGCCATGAAATATGTTTCAACAATCGGCAATGTAAGGCTCTGGTTAGGCAGTAACACACGTATGTAATACTAAATACGACAATTTTGAGGGAAAATATGTACATCAATGAAAAAATGCTTATAACTTTATATTGGCACTTGAAATGAGGATCTGCCAAGTCCTGCCAGAGTCTGTCTCTGTAAGAAATATATACTGGGTTGAATTTTAGAGCGGGCCAGTAAACCTTTAAACTATTGCTATAGATAAAGTTTCTAAGAATAAAATAATAAATACATTGTTTGAACAAACCAATTACCTAGCCCCAAACTAAGCGTGAGCTTGTGCTAGACTAGGATAACAGATAGACATACTTATGTACGTTAATAAACATTCATTTCTTAGGTACAAATGCTCGTGCTTATTACACAAACATTGCCACTTCCGGGATTTGAATCCGCAACCTCTGGATTTGTAGTCCAGAGTGCGAACTATTACACCAATAATATCCAAAAGAATTTATCTAACTTTTGGATTGAATTAATTGGCATTTATAGATTTCGAAAAAAATGTGCAGCTTTAGCCAGGAAATCGCAAAGGGTGAAAGTTTGTATGGACGGACAAATTCGAGTGAATCGGCTAGTTCACAATAAAATATTTCTACTTAAGACAAGCACCAAATCTTTCAACAGAGAGATACAGACATCAAACCTCATCGTTACAACAAAAAGCCTCATCTTGACTGCAGACAATCCCACTCATGTAGAGTGTGCCTCCGATCCGTGAATAGGAAGAAATTACAGCGGTAATACTCGAAATTACACCCGTAATACTCTCCGAGCTCGACTGGATTTGATAGTAAAAAATTCAAAGCGATGGTCAGCGGACAAAGAAACTTGGCGGGAGCAATTTTATACTTCAAAACGATCTACCTACGGGATTACATTGAGCTTCACGGACAATGAAGATTTGATGTGGCATATTATGGAAACAGTATTATTTTTAATTGCATTTGTCGCAGTATTAATCTGGAAACCATCACGCACAACACATCACTTTTTTTGACCATTTGAATTCATCGCCTTTGTGCTAATTATGTATTGTAGAGAGCGGGTATATTCTAACACAAATATTTATTTACTTAAAAGAAATCTTCAATCGCTACATAAAAATCTGGTTTAGAATAAAGTATTTGTATTTGTATTAGTTGTGTGCCCTTTCAACATAACTAAAATGACGGCAAGTGCAGGTTTGAATCCCTTTGTTACAAAGGTTTGTGTGATTTGAACGGGTCCTGCCTTACACAATTTGTCAATCATCATGTACCTAATAAGTATTTCTACATCGACGTTAATGAAGCTTGTAATTAAACTTTTAACGTATTTAAAATAGTTATTTTCTTGTCATAATATTCTATCTCCTTTTACTCTATATCCCTCTTTGACTGACAATACAGCAGTTTATACCAGGTTTGTCATATCCAAAACCTAGCTTAGCAGCCACCTCTCAAAACACCGGTCATTGGCAGTAAAACGTTCTGTGAAAGGAGTTTAAAACTTTGCCTCAAAGCGAGCAATTATAAATGAAATAAAAAAGAAACGGTAATCTGTTTCGGCTGCGTTGAGTTTTATCTCTGCGTTGTTTGTGTTTTGTATTCTGATGCACGTGGCAATGATAGGAGGTAAGAGTGGTCGTCAACTAGATTGGACTTTCAGTAGACATACCTCTATAGATGGTGGGTACTTTATAATGTCCACCTAGCCGAATTTCGACTACAGAGGCTAATCTCAACAAATTTAACTAACTCCCCCGGAGATATCATAGTTCAATACACAGGTGCACTCTCTGTTCCTTCACTCTCATAATTCGGTGAGACGGCAGTCCGACATAACCGTCGAGAGATCAGGGTCAACACTGAAAAAAATGATTGGTTAACAGTAACAAACGTGCTTTCCGAGACACGGCCTTGTTGGTCTAGTGGTTAGCACGCTAGGTATTATCCACGAGGTCCCGGGTTCGAATCCCGGGTCGAGCTGAAAGTGTTGGGTTTCTCTGTCTTGAAATAACTCAGACACAGCTCCAGTGTCAGCAAGTTGGTCGATACCTTATATTGCATAGACGACAGCATATCCTTTTGACGACTTCCGTCGACATCCGTTTTGACGGTTTAACGACCTCCGTAGCCGATTGGCTCGTACATCGGTTTTCAACGTGTCGCCATCTCTGAGGTTCCGGGTTCGATCTCCAGTCGGGTCAATAAAGAAATTATCATTTTCTGTATTGTCTCAGGTCTGGGTGTTGTGGTACCACCATCGTTTCAGATTTCCATAACACAAGTGCATAAGCTTTGACTTTGGGACTGAGCAACGTTTGTGATGTTGTCTAATATATATATATATATATATGTTTATTTATATATCATGTGCTGGCCACTGTACTGCAACTCATAGCTACGTAGCCGTTTAAAACAAGTATTGTTTCCAAATATTTATTACATAGGTTATTAGTAACCTAATATCAATGATGATGATGACAATAATCATCTTCTTAGAAGAAAATAAGTAATAGTTCCTTTAGCTAAACTATTCTTATAGGTAATAATTATTTTTATAACTTAAGCAATTATTTTGCAAGTTTTTACGAAATTGAATTAAATTTCGCTTACAAAAATTAATCGACTGTGTCATCCGGTGGGACTCGAACCCACGTCCCTTCGCTATCCGGGCGGTGCTCTTACCAACTGAGCTACGGAGGACGTTAGTCAGCCGTAGTTTAGTTTAGTTATTCTTATAGGTGTAACAGTAGATCGTAAAACTTTGTCTCTTCGATACGTAATTTATGTTTTTATTTTATTTTGTTTCACGAATATTAAATGAATGAATTTGTCCATTAATTCGAGTAATAATGACTCATGTTATTAGTAGTAGCCAGGTACTTAAAAACTATGTAGGCAAAGATAGTTAATATTTAAAAAAATAAAATTGAATTTCGCTTACGAAAATTAATCGACTGTGTCATCCGGTGGGACTCGAACCCACGTCCCTTCGCTATTCAATCCTTCGCTATCGCGTACCAAGCACTTGCGAAAATTCGTCGGCTGACTAACGTCCTCCGTAGCTTAGTTGGTAAGAGCACTCGCCCGGATAGCGAAGGGACATGGGTTCGAGTCCCACCGGATGACACAGTCGATTAATTTTTGTAAGCGAAATTCAATTTGATTTCGTAAAAACTTGCAAAATAATTGCTTTAATTATAAAAATAATTTAAAAAAATAACTAAAAGGCTACAGATTAAAGTGTAAGCACAGGTTTAAGTATTACCTAAACAAAACGTAAACGAGACGTAATTCTCGTCAATTCAAAAACGTCGCACTCAAGTCATATCAAATCCTAACAGCTCACTAATAAGCCCCAATAATAAACTGGTACATGCTGCTTGACATGTGGTCAGATCACCTCTAGACCCTCAAATCAATTACTCCGCAATAGTAACAAGTGACGCAACAATGGCACAATGGATCCTCCACTCAAGTATTATCCACCCTAATTGTGTTTGCGATGCGATGACCGACTTGTACACAGACTGGAAAGAATAGCCATATTCACCTAACACAATCGTATTGATTACATTGATATTAAAAAGTGAAAAAATTAAGACGTCAAATATTAAACTAGCATAATCTTTACAAACTTGCAATCAGTTAAAAGAGGAAATTTTTAATTTAATTCAAGAAATGTATAAAACAGGCAAAATAACTCAAGATTTTAATTTAAGCAAGACTGTAACACTACCGAAAAAAGCAAACACACTCAAATGCGAAGAAAATAGAACACTAAGTATTATTTCACAGGCAAGTAAAATTTTAATAAAAATAATTCAGAACAGAATAAGACCGTTAACAGAGTGCTTTTTGGGACCGGATCAATATGGGTTTCGGCAAGAGAAGGGAACCAGAGAAGCGATACTAGCTTTGAGATTGGTAATAGACAGGAGACTGGATTTTGACATGGACACACATATAGCTTTTATCGACTTAGAAAAGGCGTTCGATGAAGTCAATAAGGGAAGTACTCAAAGAAGCTGGATTGGATTATAGAGACAGAAGGATTATTTATGAATTATATAAAAACCAAGAAACGGTAATAGAAGTAGGAGAGGAAAACGGAAAGGCAAAAATAAGACAGGGAGTTAGGCAGGGATGTCCATTTTCACCGCTAATTTTTAATTTATTCATAGAATGTGCGATACGCAGAATAACGGAATCAAAAAAGGGGGGCGTCAAAATTAATGGGGACGTATTTAAATTCATTCGTTTTGCCGACGATATTGCAGCCATTGCAGAAAACAGATTGGAGTTGAAAGAACTGGTTACAGAAATAGACACTATTTTTAAAGAATTTGGTCTCAAAATTAACATAAATAAAACAAAACACTAATTGCTTCTAAAAAGGAAAAATATAGCCCTATCTCAATAAATAACACAAAAATAGAACAGGTTAAAACCTTCAAATATCTAGGAAGCTTGATAACTAGTGACTCCAGATGTACACCAGATATAAAAGCAATGCGATAGCGATGGCGAGACAAGCTTATAATGCAAAAAAGCACCTGCTCAAGGCCAGAATATCAAGCAAAGTTCGCAAAAAACTTGTTAAAGTGTACATTTGGAGTATAGCACTCTATGGATGTGAAGCGTGGACATTGACAAAGAGGGACAGAGAGAGACTGGAAGCCTTCGAGATGTGGTGCTGGAGGAGAATGGAGCGTATAAGTTGGACGGAGAAGAAAACAAATGAAGAAGTTTTGTCTATGGTTAGGGAAAAAAGGAGATTGATGGAAACAATAGAGTGTAGGAGGGGACGAATGTTAGGCCACCTGATTCGACACGACAATTTATGAATGTCTATTCGTTATTGTTGTCAACATACCACAAGCTCGTGCTTAGTTTGGGTCTTTGGGTCTAGGTAATTGGTGTTTTTTTTAAACATTTTATTTGTAGAATTTTTATTGTGTAGCTAAACTTATCATTTAATTGTCGTAGCATTTGTAACAATACTGACTGACGTATTTGAGCTATGGCATGATCCAAGCCCAATTGTATCCACACTTACCGTCTAGTGCTCGATAATAGTCATCATTAAATGACGTCCGTCTTTTGTCCGTATGTCCATCCGTAATTGCGGTGCCATAGCGACGAGGTAAAAATAATTGAGACTCCGAAATACGAGATACATAGTTCGGATATTTCGTATCTAATGATCGGGGGAAAGGAAATCATACGGCTCCTATTATGTTATCTTTTGTAGGATTATCCTTGTTTCCCTTTACGAGATTTTTGAGCAGTTAGTTTTCTATGCGAAAACGTGAAAGTTGGAATACAAAGTAATGACTGGAATGTTTGATAGTTGAAAACAATTAATAATTGTCAAGTAAGTAAGAATTGTATTTTTAATACACGCAAAAAATCTAAAAGTACTGAAGTAGATTTTTCTAAGCTTTAACCCATAAAAATATTAGCAGCTATAATTTGACCGCTTATCTGAGACGTGGCCTGCTGGATACAGGGGTACGGGGACAGACGAGAACGGGGGTCTTGAGGGGTGCGGGGAGTGGGTGGCTCTTGTGAATTGATCGGGTGATTTGTATTTTGAATTTTGAAATTCGCATTCTTTTTACTCGTCTACCTCACCCCCGCACCCTCTTCCCGCAGGCGACGGGTCTCCGATAAGCGATCAGACTACTGTAATCCAGCTAACTTGAGCAGATTTGAAATAAAAATTCAACGTGATCTTTCTTAAATTAAATAAATATTGGACAACATCGCATACATTGCACAGATCCCAAAGTGGTAGCTAAAAGCACTTGTAAATCTGAAGCAACGGTGGTACCAAAAATAACAGGGTTTGTGGCGTTCGATAATAGATAATTATGTCGTCGGTGGCGTGTGAGGAATCTTTGTCAGGTGGCTCGTACATGGTGGCGTACTCGAAATAATAGTCCGGTTATTTAATACACACGTCTATTTTTAATCATATTCATATCATAATCATAATCATTTATTTGCCTTTGAATATGGTACATGTCAGATCATAAATATTATATTAGGTACGTCATAAAGCTCATACATATTCAGCCACATAGAATAGCATGCAAATATTTAACAAAAAAAAAGTATTAGGTCATCAATCAATATAAATTTCCAAAATTATACAAATTTAATGTCATTATTACTAATCAAATGTCAATCTTAGAGTTTAAGTATTCATTGACTGAGTAGAAACATTTAATATTTAGCCAGTCAAATAATTTATTTTTTAATACATTAATTGGAAGCTCAGTCAGTGAATAAGGTAGCTTGTTATAAATTGAAACATAACTTGGGTAACAGTTTCTTTTATAATATTGAGTCTGTATTGTGGGTAGCAACAGTTTTCCTCGGTGTCTTATTGATTTAATTGAATAGTCATCTTTGTGTTTAGTCTTACAAACAATTCGACACCAGCGCCAACCGCCTCATTCTCCGACAGATATAACATCATTTACCTTTAATTTGAATGACGGTTCGACGTTTACTTTCTTTTGTATGGCTGTATGATATCTGTGAATTAAAATAATAAAAATGTCCTCTAGCCGAATTTCGACTACGGCGGCCTACCTCAACAGAGATTAGCCAACTGCGCAGGACATATTATAGTGCACAAGTGTGTGCGCAGTACACAGGTGCACTCTCGGTTCCTTCACTCCCATAATTCGGTGAGACGGCAGTCCGACATGACCGTAGAGAGATCAGGCGCAGGACCAACGGCTTAACGTGCTTTCCGAGGCACGGGGGTGTTAACACCACCAACTTCCTGACTCCGGAGCTGTGTCTGAGTAATTTCAAGACAGAAAAACCCAAACACTGTCGGCCCGGGATTCAAACCCGAGACCTCGTGGATAGTACCCAGCGTGCTGACCACTAGACCAACGAGGCAGTCATCTGTGAATTAATGATGCATGCAAGCTTCGATAAAAGGGCCAAACTTCCGTCTGTTTCGCGTAAACACACCATGTTTATCGTACCCTCACACTTACAAACACATTAGCGACCTTAAGACCGGTGGATTGAAAAATGAATCTGTATGGACTGGACGCGGGATCATTTCCCGTTCCGGGCGCATCCATCTTACTCGGAAGAACTGACACCCTTTTAAATTATGGCCTCCTGATGGTGGTTCGGTGATTGTGTGAGATAACGCTTTTCATGTGAAAAGTGTTTTGTGTTCCAGGATGACAAAGATACGAGTATTAGACATTTACCTACATCAAAATATCTTACGCCAAAGGTTGAAATTTTCACAAGCGCTGTAACTTTGGATCTAAAAAAATAGTTGTCCAAAGTCCAAAATATACTAAACATTATAAACGTTAATATTAAGTTAAATTTCGCTTACAAAAATATCGACTGTGTCATCCGGTGGGAGATTAAGTAGTAGTAAACATTTCTAAATGTAAAACAGAAACCGATATGTCCAGTCAAAGAGTGATACGATGTGGTTAAACTTTTAGTAATAATGCCTTCTAAAGTTGATCTTGTTTACGGGTAAAAACCTAGCAAAAGTTTTACAAAAATTTACATCTGTGTTACGGTCAATTGTTAAAAATAACAATTTCTGCCTGTTAACGCTTCCACAGCAGTAATTTCCCCAAGCCATCTTACGTTACGAAGGCGCGAATCCTCATCATCAATCTCATACATATGTACTGAGTTCTGAGTGGGAGGGCCGAGTGCCACAATGATTAACGCCGGTTGTTCGATGCTAATCGCCCGCTAAGTAGCTCGTCTTGATTTATCGCTCGGATTTAAGTATAATTATTTCGTTCCCTAAACATTTGTCAGCGACTTGCGAGTGCTAATTGCAGCGGCTTCTTCTTATCTTAAATTTGATTAATCTTTGGTTTGAGGATTCTGTTTGTAGGTTTCCCGCTTGGGTGATTTGCATTGAAACATTTAAGGAGCGATTTCATTTTAGAAGCTGGTACTGTCACAGCCATGAAGTGTCACGTTCAAATTCTTAAAAATGCTTCTATCTCAATTGTATTACCTAATTTTAAAGCGTTAGATAGTAAAGCAGATTTTTGACGCATTTCATAGTTAAATGAAACTACTGGGACGACCTTGAGTGTTGTTGTATAACTTATAGTTGTTTAAATAAATGGTTTATCTCTGTGGGTACATAAATCTATTAACTTTGTTACAAAATAAAGTCAAATAATGTAGGTAGGCAGATAACTTCACTTGACATCTGGCTACTTAGTATTTTCATTTATTAATCAGTTCTCATATATTTCGTGGTTTAATATAATGTAACGAAAATCGGCTGTAATAAATCAATTATTTACTACATCAATTCCACATCGTTAAGTACCTACCTATGTTTGTTTCGATCACGAATACTATTATACTTGGGACCCATTCATTAGATTCAATTACCCACTGTACATCAGCGCCAAGTTCGGTTGAATCTTTGCCAAGAGGTCAGCAATGCGCCTCATTTACTCCTCCGGGTCATTACTTGAAGACACGTCACATCTAGTTTTATTTTAGAAGAAAATGCAAACGTAAACAGATTCTGCGTTAGCACTTCTGTAAATAATGCGGATTTTGCAAGACCAGAGTAAAACCAATAGAAATGACATATTAAAACACAATTTTACGGATTAAGGCATGTTCACACACTGCAGATTTCATGTTCCGTCATGCCTAAGACAAACCCAACCACTTCATTCGTTTTGACCAACCTAAAATACTTGCAAAAGAACGGCGTTTTATTCCTCGAATGCTACGTGAAGCCATTGAAATTAGAAAACATCCAAATTTCAATAGAGAAGATGGTTGGAAAGTTCCACCGGCATGGGATCCTATTCTAGCAAAAACCAAAGCAACACCTAGCACTGCAAGATCTCAAGACACGGTTAGCTCTTTCTGTGTAAATAGGAACGTAAATTAATATTATTGAGTGACGGTAGTTAAAATTTTTCAAAACTTTGTAATGACAAATAATACCTTAGTCTCCCTGTGACCACGATCGCTGTAAAGTGTTCGAAACGTCAGGTTTTAAAATAAAATGTAAATAAATCGCGAAGTAATCCGTAAAATTGTTTTTTAATGAGTTCAACAATTCGCGTAAACGTAAGAAACAAAGAAATGACATAGACTGAATCTTGTCACTTATCTTACAGATACTAACAATTCGTCCTCATCATTATATATTGTGATATTCTTAAAACTATGACATTTAGTTGGACACCGGCATGAAACCATGGTATGGCATCTCTGTGCATTTTTGTCATGTTGTGATATTCTTAAAACTGTGACATTTAGTTGGACACCGGCATGAAACCATGGTATGGCATCTCTGTGCATTTTTTTCATGTTGTGATATTCTTAAAACTGTGACATTTAGTTGGACACCGGCATGAAACCATGGTATGGCATCTCTGTGCATTTTTGTCATGTTGTGATATTCTTAAAACTGTGACATTTAGTTGGACACCGGCATGAAACCATGGTATGGCATCTCTGTGCATTTTTGTCGTGTTGTGATATTCTTAAAACTGTGACATTTAGTTGGACACCGGCATGAAACCATGGTATGGCATCTCTGTGCATTTTTGTCATGTTGTGATATTCTTAAAACTATGACATTTAGTTGGACACCGGCATGAAACCATGGTATGGCATCTCTGTGCATTTTTGTCATGTTGTGATATTCTTAAAACTATGACATTTAGTTGGACACCGGCATGAAACCATGGTTTGGCATCTCTGTGCATTTTTGTCATGTTGTGATATTCTTAAAACTGTGACATTTAGTTGGACACCGGCATGAAACCATGGTATGGCATCTCTGTGCATTTTTGTCATGTTGTGATATTCTTATCATATTTAATTAATTGAAAACTCAATACAATGGTGATACCTTTTCCACCATAAACATTTTTTCCTTTTGACCACAATATTAGCCAAGGAAGCGGCAGAAATTTGGTTCGTGGTCAATGCGCTTAGAAGAAGAAGCTTATTCACTCTTGCCTTAGGGACTAAGCCTGGAGTTCACCAACACGTGTTTAATTGTTAATCAGCCGATTTAGCATTATTATTACCACAACCAGTGTTTTTACCCGACTGCGGAAGGAGGGTTATGTTTTTCGAGAGTATGTATGTATGTATGTATGTATGTATAATTGTTTGGCACGCCCTACAGCCCAAACGGCTGGACAGTTTTTGACATATGAGGTGTCGTTGAATTTGTCAAAATTGTGAGAGTGACATGGGCTATATAACTTTTAAAAATGGCGCCCGCAAATGGAAATAAAGGGGGGAGGGGGGATTTGTTTTTTCCTTAGCATAGCAATATGGGTATCTAATAAAAGCCAGTAAAGAGATTATTTCAAAAATATAATATTTTTTGCAGTCGGGTGTTTTGTTTTGTATAATAAAACTAAAAATAATAAAATAAAAAACAGTAATTTAAAAAACTAAACAACCCAACTGCGTTTCTGTGTAATTGGGAATTAAAAAACCCTAAAACAAGAAAGAGGTCATACCCGGGTTAAATTGGTACCCATATAAAAGATTTTAGTTTTTTAAATTACTGTTTTTTATTTCATATGAAGTTTGACAGACTCTAGCCCCGTTATTTTAAAAACTTAGTACCGGGTTTAAGCCAGAACTAAGCTATTAGTTAGCCAATTAGAAAAGCGTTTCTCTATTAGGTTATGTCACAAATGTATCATTTATTCCTCTGTTGTCGGCTAATATTTAGACCTAGTTTAAACCTGATCTTATTTTTTGTAACAGGGCTGTTGAAGTTTGTCATAGTGCAATCTTGTTACAGTTAAATCACTTTACAAAATATTATTAAGGTAAAACAATACCAGCACACCAAAGGTTAAACTAATGTGCCACCTAAATGAAAATACCTGTGTCTCTCCTGGCCATTCCGCCGGTTCCGCGCCGTTACCCGACTGTTTGGCCCGACTGGATTTACGGCGGAGACAAAAATCTGATACAGACAGAGTCCACTTTAACGCGTCTTCTCGGTACGGACGGTGCATTTAAACCTTTTCAACTGTTTTTTTGGATTTAAATAAATAATAGATGCTTGTGTCTTTTTATCCAAATTTAGGTAAATAAACACCATTATGTATCTATTGAATAAAATGAAAAGGACAAAGATTGTCTGAAAAAAAAATATAATAAGACCGCTTAACTTGTACAATTCTATATGAACATTTCCGTAAATTTCTACTGTGTGTGGTGTGCAATAAAGGGTATCCTATTCATAAAGAGGTCAAGACAAATCAAGTTTTTTTTCAACAAGTCAAACGATATTTATAGGGGAAGGGGCTTCAACAAAAATTCAGTAATGCTTTAGCAGTCAGCTCGGTAGTTAAAAACCTAAGGTTGTTAATTTTCACACGATGCGATTGCTTTTATTTTATTAATGTTTTATTTATAAAAAAGGTCGAATCACAAGACAGTAATAGGAATTCTCGCCAGTTGTCTCCGTGCGGCGATTGCAGAAGACAAAGGGCAGTAAAATGGCTGATTGCTTACAACACCGCCGCGGGCGAGTACTATGAACGTTAAGATATAAACAAACTATTGAAACTTACAAAAATATGAAAAAAAATCAGTTTAATTTAGATTTATTTGAGGACTTAAGTGATTGGCTCATTTTATGGGTTGTTATTAAGCTTGCCGTGTTTATTTTGTTTTTATATTAGATAAGGCAGTAGACTATTATTTAATGTGTGGTTTAGGTCTAATTTTATAAGCTGAAGCCACATTCTAAAGTCCCAAAGTGTGCTCTTTGGTGTTATTGCGTATTTCCGGTGATAACACATTATGAAGCTGGTTTAATGGTGTAGTCTGCCATAGATTTTGTTTACCTAAAAATAAGATACATGTTTCAAGTTGTTGTCTTGTCTTCCCATTCTTTTAACGTTTATTAAAAATAAAATTGAAAAAATATATTTTTGTAATGACACAGGGCTTACAATATACAATAATAACCTTTCTGCATTCCCACGCGGTTGACTGGTAGAGAATGCCTTAAGGCATTCAGTCCGCCAATTGTACTTTCTTTTTTGGTGCAATAAAGTTTAAATAAATAAATAAATAAAATAATTTAGCTTTATGTTCATGTCTACAACTATCTCAGCTCTATGGTCCAGTTTACAACCTTTTTAGTTGTTTACCAACAACCTTATTAGTTTCACTTTGTTTAACACGTCCGTAGCTTAACAAAAACTTAGATAACTTTACATCCAACGTGGCATGTCAGTTGATACAAGTTTGGATGAATGATGACCAAAGTTCACAAGTTATTTGCAGTTTCAGATGCATACAATTTTGTATGATGAGTTGTGGGTTTTCTTATGAAAATTATGAGAATGTTGACGTATGAATAAACAAAATGTAACGCTAATGTTTAAAGTTTTGAAATGTGTGAATCTTTTTTAGGGTTCCGTTCCTGTCTGTCTGTCTGTCATCAGACTGTTTCTCGTGAACCTTGATAGCTGGAATGTTGAAGTGTTTATTTCTTGATAGATTTATGTTACTACTACTACAGCAACTAATACTCAAAAAACAAGGCTTCCCACTCATTATTTTGAACGTACAATAATGATTGCAATATAGTGTCTAATATTGTACCTATAGATAATTGAACGGAACCCTTCGTGCGCAAGTCTGACTCGCATTTGGCCAGATTTTTCTCTTACAGGATTTCTGCGGAGCTATTGCATAAGCTAACCTACTTGATGGCACTATCTATGTAACTTCATCTTAACAATGTAGAAGAACAAATGACATCACTTACTATCAGGCAGAATAGTTCGAAGTCAATTCAAGAACTCTACCAAAATCACATGCACATTGGGCTCAATTCCAATGCGCCTTGTCTAAGATTAAATTTAGGTTCAGTCTCTCTCTTTTTCTATCATACAAACGAAAAGAGACAGACTACAATAATTTAGAAACGTCAAATTCGTCACTGCGATTTCTAACGTAATTGTACAAGTTTTTGCGTGTTTTTGTCCAACTTTCGTCAACTAGTTGACATCCCTACTAAATTATCTATGGGTTCTCTAATTTCCTTAGCAACGGGCAGCAGTTTAGTCTGACGTTTCTAAATTAATATATACTATGTCTCTTTTTGTTTGTTTGGCAGAAAAAGAGATAGACTGAACCTAAATTTAATCTTAGACAGGACGCATTGGAATTGAACCCATTATTTAGTTCCTACACTATACATGTATCTTGTAGCGTACAGACAGACGTCGGTTCCATTCAATCCGTGTAAGTACACAAAGGAATTAGTTTGCGTCCGGCCTACAGTGAGACAATTATTTTCTACTCAACCGTGTGCGGGGAGCCTTGTGCCACGCATCATTGTGCGGGCGGCGGCATGCGAGATGTAGGTTTTAATTGCTTTGTGGGAAATCGATTGAGAGACAAATTGGTTTTAAAGATAAGCCATACTTATTTAAAACTACCTCTATATTGTTAGAACTAGTTCTAATATTGTAACGATCAAATTCAGTTTGTAATTAACTATAAATAATAATAATATATTATTACAGCAAATACCTAGCCCGAAACAAAGCGTGAGCTTTTGTTATGGTGACTAGGATAACGAAAAGACATACTTAAATATATACCTACATATATAAACATCCATGACTTACGTACAAATGCTTGTGCTCATCACATAAACATTTGCCCCTAGCGGGATTCAAACCCGCAACCGCCTGGTTTAGAAGTCCGTGGCACGAAACACTACACCAAGACGGCCGTACTGACTGATTTTAAAGATGTTGGTTTTTCATGGTCTGTAACTTAAAGTTAAGATTGTTTCCAAAATCAACGCGCTTGTAGAATTGCTTAAATATTAGCAACACTTAACAATTATTTTTTGATTGTACGAGTAGCAACCGCATAAAAGACTGATTTGTATTTAGTATTAACCTTCTACCACTGAGGTGGAATTATTGTTTCAATTCTACTGAGGTGGTAGACTGGTAGACACTTTTTTGAGATGTTGTACCAATTACACTTTGACTTTAATGTTGGTATTTTTTGTTTTTAAATGTGTATTGTACTATACACAACATATCTAAACGAGAAAAGTGTAAAATAACAGTTAAATAAGCAAATTACACAAATATTTCTAATGGCACATCCAGAACATCGATTTTTACACGATCTCACTTGATCCGAATTATAGATATTGTTTCTAAGTTTTTTGAAATAGTTAATTTTTTTACTAAATAAGCACATTATAAAGAACGTATATCATTAATAAAACTTAAGAGTTTTCATAAAATTTCATTTTTCCATAGTAATCACAAGAACATAAAATAACAAACAGTAATGTTGAGATGGTAGTCTCGTAGACACTTTTTTTTTTAAAACACACATGATTAGTTATCCGAAGCTGTCCACACTGTACAAGCATCGTCCGCATGGCAATCCTTCCTGGCTTGCCTAATACTCAAATCACGACAGTCGCAACGTACAACCACGATAATATTACATAGTTTCTAATTAGTGGTGTCTGTGGGACTACTCCCTCAGTTGCAGAAGGTTAATATATATCTCTTCCTCGCTATATTATTTGACAATGTTTTGGGATCAGATTTTTCTATCCTGTTCATCATCATCTTTCAACATCTTCGGTGGAAACTATGAGAGATGTAGCTTAGAGCTCCTTACGTAGTTAATCATACCATTGCACCTGCCTACCCGCTAACCTGCATTTTTTTGGCGATGTCGCATACTCTCAGGCTTCCTTGCACGTATTAGTAATCTTGCCTCAAGTAATTTCTCTTAAAAATAATATTTAATTCTACCTCCGAAGTATTTAACTGTAACGCACATTAAAAAAAAACTGAAATTACAGTGATATGTCTCTGAGTTGGAGAATTATTATACGCACTTTCTATACCTTGTAACATTTTTGCATAGCACCATCCCCAAAGTCTGCTAAATGCAAATCAGTGATAATCCATTAGTGCACTGCAGCCTGTGACCCTCGGGCGGCTTCGGACATTCATTAAAATGTCTAGCTATACTATGTGCTGTCAGTAGGATATAGCGCTACAATGTTGGTTACATGGCCTACAAATAGGACATAAAGCTAAAACGCAAGCAATAGAGAGACTCCACAACCAGAGGATGCGTGTTCAAATCTCGCAAGGGGCACGAGTGTGGGATGAGCACAAGTGTTTGTACCTAAGTCTTGGATGTTTATAAACGTATATAAGTATGTCTATCCGTTATCCTAGTCACCATAGCACATGCGCACGCTTAGTTTGGTAATTGGTGTGTTTGTTGAAACAATTTATTTTTATGCAATGTCGAGATAATCTTTGTTTATATTCGAAATGGGTCTGTCCAAACTATAAGGAGACCTGTTTGAACAATATTACTGTCTTTTTTTTTTCATTTTGACCTTCATAAGTAGCATTTTGTGTTCAAAATTGAATAGTTAAATTATTTTTAACTTGGACTCTTGAAATTAAATCAAATTTCACTTACAAAAATTAATCGACTGTGTCATCCGGTGGGACTCGAACCCACGTCCTGACTTGGACTCTTGACTCTAAACTAAGCCAGACGTGGCGTAGATAGAGTCGACGTTGGAGCGAGCTCACCTTCTTGTTTCTTCTTGCACTTTGAAGCTAGTAGTAATACTAGTTTATGATAGATATCCCTAACACCAGTTTCTAGCTTTACTTACTAATTATGAAGGTTAGTTAACTAAATTTCAATATAATACCTCTTAACATATTAATATCCATTAACTCCGTTGCCGATAAAATACCTTGAGTGCCTGTGCAACATACTAAATTGAAGTATAGTTCCCTCGGGAGTAGAAACTGCAACAAAAAAGCTAACAACACACGTCATAGTGATGATCATCGTCGTAAAGTGATTACAGGGCCATTCTCCGGCGTCATCGCAATCAAGCCGATGACTAACTGGATTACGCTCCCCAGCTTTAATTGGAACTACTCCAACTAATATGTAGTGTAGACTGAGTTTTGTATATCTGAAGTGTACGTATAGAGGAGATTGTTAAAAATATTTCAGATAAAAATAAATAAATAATAAATAAATTGTTTCAACAAATACACCAATTACCTAGCCCCAAACTAAGCGTGAGCTTGTGCTATGGTGACTAGGATAACGGATAGAAATACTTAAATACGTATAAACATCCATGACTTAGGTACAAATGCTCGTGCTCAACACACAAACATTTGCCCCTTGCGGGTTTCGAACCCGCAACCGCCTGGTTTAGAAGTCCGGTGCGCGAACGACTACACCAAGACGGTCGTCAAAAAAGGATTTTCAGTAAGCAAAAGTAGACAGTATTTAATAGGTCGATTTTAGTATTTTAAAACTAGATATTGTAAAAAACACTTTATCTACAAACTAAAACATTTGAAGTTTTTTCATTAGCTATTGTTGGATTAAATGATAAATGAATAATGCATATTATTCAGATATTAGTGCTGAAAACTTTTTACACAACGTTCTTTAAAATTAATAACCCAGTGTTAGTCTTTTCTGTGAACAACGATACCTACGAATCCATTAATATGGTATAGACAAAACGAGTTAAATAAAATCGTATATTATTTTCAAATTTAAAGTACCTTAAAAATACAGAAACTTAACATTGGGTAGGTAGTTAAAGCACGTAGAAAAATCTTTGTTTGAACCACCGATCTATACCACTATTACATTTAGTGATACCTGCTCTCCCTACTATTAATATACTTAGATTTTTCCTTCAATAGTCGGCACAAAACTAATTAGTCTCATCGAGCCACAAAGGATTCAATTAACGGATAGTTTGAGTTTTACTAATTGCCGGATTAAGTCTATTCCGCAAAAGTCTGAAACCAATTCAGCTCAATCGAGGCGGATAGGCCTAACTCGATTGAGTAGTAATTGATAGTTTTCCACCCCTTTTTGAGGCTTCTAGAGTTAAAAGCTTTTTATGGTGTGCAACTTTGCAAGTTATTATCATAAGTATTTACAGTTATTAAAATCAAAGTAATAAGAAGACATAAGACGCAGGCGGAGATTCCACGTTCATGTCGTTGACATACCACTAATATGCACCAAACGTTTTAAATCTATGTTTCTCTTGCGTACGGCTAGAGAGTGGAATGGAATTCGTTGCTGAAGTGTTACGATTACATATTGTAATGAAATCGTATTCGATTTGGATCATTTAAGAAAACAGTGAATAGGCTGTTTCTAGAGAGACATGTCCCATCATCGGCTGCATCGTCGCTTACCATCAGGTGAGATTACGGTCAAATGTCTGCCTATTATTTAAAAAAAAAAGACCGTTTCTTCAATATTCAAAACAGAAAATGCCACTTATATCATATGAATGTCAATGATATTGATGATATCAATGAATATTTGCGAAAAAAAATCTTTATTTTTTGCCCTACTAGCCGTTCGAAACAACTGTAAATAACTACTAACTATATGACTAAAGGCTCGACTTGATGGTGAAATGATTATTTACTACGTCACATTGTTATACAATTTGAAACTAGAAAATATTGAAGGCGCAAAGGAAGACGAAACAATTTTCATATACATAATTTAAGCTTTTTAAATTCGTACCTTCCTACTTATTTAAAAAGAAGAATAATAAAAAGGTGTGTTCTTTAAACTTTTCATGTCACTTTTAACGATTCCAAAATTTTCGTGATAATGACATAACGATTTTAAAATTGCTGCTGTAGAAAAGCCAATAACTTACTTTAAATCACACCTATAATTTTACAATATTGTTTTTTTTGATCTCACTGCTTGTAAATTCGACCTTATCTCCCAGTAACAACTTTGATTGTTGTTCAGCTCAGTTGGTAATGAAGTGTCGGATGATGACTTTATTTCGTGTCTGTACTTTGAATACTGTTCAATAGTTAATGATCTGATCGTTACCCCCGTGTTTTAATTTAACTTCCTTTACAGATATCGTTTTGATGACCCGTTATTAGAATCGATTGAATTGATGATCGTTTACGTCCAACTTTTAAATTAGAAAAAAACCGAGTTAGTATATCGGTGGAACAAAAAAAAAATGAATGAAAGCTTCGACAAAAATAAATAAAAATAATGTCCTCCTAGCCGAATTTCGACTACAGTGGCCAATCTCAGATACTAGCCGTCTGCGCGGGAGATATTATAGTGCACAAGTTTGTGCGCAATATACAGGTGCACTCTCTGTTCCTTTACTCTCATAATTTGGTGAGACGGTAGTCCGACTTGACCGTAGAGAGATCAGGCGCAGGGCCGACGGCTTAACGTGCTTTCCGAGGCACGGGGGGTTATTAACACCACCAACTTCCTGACTCCGGAGATGTGTTTATTTCAAGACAGAAAAACCCAACACTTTCGGCCAAGCCCGGGAATTAAACCCGGGACCTCGTGGATAGTACCCAGCGTGCTGACCACTAGACCAACGATGCAGAATAAAAATATTTATTTATCAGACAGTAAAAATCAGTTCGGGTGTTAGTAATAATGAAATAAGATAATTAAGTTAAAATTAGGTTCATGGACACACATAGACGTGATTTCTCAAGTGCCTGTCATTTGCACAACTTATCTTATCTTCATCCAAAGGCTATTTTTAAGATGCCCAAAATTCTAGCGCCGAATTTCTTCTACTCAATCCTCTCATTACTGTCACAGTATATCGCCACTCGAGAGTCGAGGGTAGCTGAATTGCGCGATGAGTGGCCGAACGAGCATGTTGAGCCAAATTGCGAACACCGGGCTAATGCTACAATCAACAAAGATGTAGAGAAAAATGATAAGGTACCTGCTAAACATTATTTGAGAATTCAAAAATATCGTTATATTACAGACGGCAGGACGTCAGGTTAGCCATTTCAACTACGAAAAGAGCTTTTATTACGTAGGGATTGAGACGATCTCAAGTAAAGTGGGATTGTCTACGTGCGGCTGTGTGTACCTTGTAAAGCTTTGTATTCTGAGATTTTGCCTACTATTATAGAGAACAAACTTTTATTAATATTTGTCCTTCCCACAATTTGTTTGGGACCGTTTCTTGTTTTGTTTTTGTTTAGGTTATAAACTACTATTACCGAGTACCTATAGAGAAAAATGTAATAAATTTTGTTTCAGAAAAATTCCGTCAAAATACCTTGGAAATTGGTACCCCTGCTTTTTCTTCAACGCATTTTGTTAAAGAAATTTACTTATTTCTTTACGTGTTTTAAAATAAAGGTGCTGCTTAAAAGATTGTTATATACGATTACAACCGAAATATCTCATATTTCATAATATGAATTTGAAAATTTATGTTGGAATTGACATTTTTTGAATCAGTGCCAAGCACTGATAAGTTTCGGAGAAAAATCGTGCTTACTTCGCCTCTATATGTTACGTGCTCGATGACTACCACTAACCTCCAAATTGCATAAAAGAAATTCTTCAAACTCACTGCCATGTCGTCGCTATAATTTAACAAATAAAGTTATCAGAATTTATTTGTTAAATGATGTTATTGTTGACGAGTTACTTATACTTGTATATTGGCTGATGTCAAAGACCAGCAACATAGTCAAAAACTTATATGTCCTGTGTGAGTGAAGAAGTGCTACCCGTAATGTCTTCTGTAATTAAAAAAAGTAAGATCCTAACTTCTCCTTTGAATATTGTTTTCAGCGCTACTATTTTAGAGATGCTAATGTTCGAAGGGTCCTACTGAAAATCAGTGTCGTAAAAAAAAAATTATACTTATGCTGTGCGAGGGACAATTTTGGCACACTGAATATTATGTTATTTTTATTTTTTCTGTCTTTTATGTTGTGCCAAATATACGGTTCTATTCTATTTATAAAAAAAAACATAGGCACATCCAGGAACTATATTATGCAATCGTAAACATCTCGCAAGAAGGCGACATCGCTATAATCTGTGGAATGCACCCCTCAAGTAATACAGTACCGCCCCTGACGTTTGGGTGCTCTCCTAAAAACGTATATTGAAAGCCATGAAATAAATCAATTTGTGGATAAGTATTTTTGGAGAAAATTCAGAAGTCAAAAATAAAGAGACACTCTATATATAGTAAATTTAAAACCAGAAGAGGTTTTGGCATTATAATATTATCTATTTAAAGGTTACCTCCTACCTACAATAATAATAAAAAACTGGTATGTATCTTTTTCTATTCATCTTTTTGTTGGTGTTTAACTGAAAATCAAGTCAACACAGAACCTTCATCAAACGAGAAATGAAACGTTTCATCATTTTAAGTCAAGTATTACCTAAAATATAAATTTACCTGAAAAAATCGGCATTTCGTAGTAGGATCTAAATCCTACAGGTATAAAAAATAAGATCCACTGTTAAAATTTTGCGTTGTATGCCGTAAATTGTGTTATTTGCCTTTTATTATCTACTCATTTTAAAAGTTCCCTTGCTTCTGCCCCAAAGAAATGCCACTGGTAGATTTATATTGCAATATAAGACAACCGAGCTAATTCCACCTCTCGAGAGCCCGCCTTTTTATTTCCTCAATCAAAAGTCCAGTGGCGTGGAGAGGCCGTTCCGTATAATGAATCCGGCACAAAGGGACGTGACATTCCCCGGTTCGAGGCCCCGTTCGAGCACCTTTGAGAAAGGAGACGGGTAATGATGCGATGGTGAAATGTTGCGACGAGTGGTTAAAGATAAAATGCTGAAAATTAAAGGAATCAGATTTGGAATATTTATATTAAGTTGCAGTTTATAATATTTATGGATTAGCTATTTCAAGAATTGTACTCAACAATAGCTGTAAAGCGCCATGATATCCAGAGAGGCATAGAAAAATTTAGTAGCATAAAAATAAGCTCATGAATAGAACATTTTGACATTGTTGAATATTTGTCGCTTACTATTGAGATTGCAGCCAACTATCTGGCTATTGATAAAAAAAAAGTTGTTTTTATCACAAATTGTGTTTTAGCATTTATGATTTGGATAAAGTCTCTTAAAATCCATTATGTAAAGGTTTTTTTTTATAAGTAATGGGCTAACTCTTGATCTTCATCTTAGTCCGAGAGCAAAGATAAGGTCTACGGTGGAGAGTAGACATGCGCAAAATCGTTCATTGAAGTAAAATGAGTGATATAGCTCAGTGGGAGCTGAAGATATGTATCACTCATCTAGTTCAATTAGTTCATTTAGTTAAACAGATCTACTATCAAAATCTCACTTACTACTTTATTCAGTTCAAATGTATCGTGTACTACAAACTATTCTAGTAACTAAAAACTCACATTCATAAGATTTCGGCAGTGTTATTTCCTATACATTAAAGAATGTTTTCCCTTGCACTGTTTTAAATATTTAGAATTTGAATAAGGCGCGAAACTAGCTTGATGTTTACCGAGGTCACACGAGCCGGGCCGTGCAACTGTCTCGCTCTTGCAGTATTAACAAATATATTCGTACGTTTTTTTTCATATCACTGAGTTACTGAAATAAATGAACTGCTTTGGACTATATTGAGTGAATGATACATATGAACTAGATAGGTGAAGTACTTAAATTGTGTCATTCATTCAGGAACTACTCATGTCTAGTAGAAAGAGCTTGCCCAGGAGAATTAACAGCCTATTTATTTAAAGAGTTTCGGGTTATGCGCGCCCGGGAAAACAGAAATGCTTAATCTTACGCTGAACAGAAAGTCGTTACATTTACCATAAAACAATTCAATATCCAAATTAGTTTCGCATACGCTATCGCAATACTCGTAAAGAAACGGATCACCTGCTTTGAATAAACGATCGGTTCCCAACGACCCATAAACTGTAGCTCTTTGCCTCTTCGCTCTATGTCTATCTATAGAGGTGATGTATTGACACTGGTGTACAAGAGATTTTTAGCTAAACATTAGTTTTAGTAAAGTAGAAAACCTTAATGTTATATGTCTGTGGGCTGAAAATCCATCATCAAGATTCATCCTTTAAGAACAGGCTGGTTAACAACATCGTAGTCTGACAGACGTTGGACAAGGTTCTTTCAATGTGGAATTGAATTTAGTAATAATAAAGTCTGTAAATATTTAAATTACGGAAATTTTAAAACGAGCATCTCCGTACTTCGGAAGGCATGTTAAGCAATTGGTCCCGGCTAATACCTATTGATGTTAGTCCTTAAACCTGTTCAGAGGCCATAGGGCGGCTTGATAACATCTGACAGTAAGGTTGGTCACTTGCCTTACAGACAACCCCTCCACGAATCCGCACTGAGTCCGCGCGGTGGAGTATGGCTCATACCTCATAGTTGAGGTGAGGCCCTTGCCCAACAGTGGGATCTATAAAGGCTAACATTACTTTTTAAAAATTTCACTTCTAAAAGTAAAATGAATTTTTCTCGTACGTTTTGACAATTTTCTCACAAAATCTAAGAATCATAACAACGCAAATCTTACGGTGAAGCATCCCCTTCACTCATTCATTTCATCAGACACACCTTAGCTGGAAAACCATCCAGTTAGGATCAAGCTTAAACCATGTGAGGCGATACCCATAAAGATTTTATTGCGCTCGTTCGAACGTGTCCCGATATATTCAGGGCAATCGATTATGGGACAATACCTCATTTTAAACTTGAGAACGACTTGAGGAAATCCCTGAAGAATAAATAGATGGGGTGTGAAATTTGAGTTTAGAAAGGAAATATGATGAAAATTTAGGTTATTAAACCTAGCTTGAAATCCGAACTAGGTATTATCCTAAGTTTGCTAAAAAACTAACACAACAACAACTTATACAACAAAACAACTTAATGTTGTGTGTGTAAAACACACATTTTAGATCTACTTACATATACATATTTATTATGTATATCTGTGTCCTATCAGGTATTTTATGAGAAAAAACATCTCAGTTTGTCAACAGACCAAACTATTTAACTGAAAATAAGTACTCCGTGAATGTTTAGCCTGCTACGTACTCAATAGTGAAGTAGCTAAGTACGAAAAATATAATGTCCTCCTAGCCGAATCTAAGCAGAGATTAGCCAACTGCACGGGGGATATTATAGTGGACAAGTGTACGCGCAATACACAGGTGCACTCTCTGTTCTTTCACTCTCATAGTTTGGTGACACAATCCGGCATGACGGGAGAGAAATCAGGCGCAGGACCAACGGCTTAACTTGCTTTTTGAGGCACGGGGATGTTAACACCAACAACTTCCTGACTCCGGGGCTGTGTCTGAGTTATTTTAAGACAAAACCAAGAATCGAATTTTGATCCGACCCGGGATTCGAACCCAGGGCCTCGTGGATAATACCCAGCATGCTGACCACTAGACCAACTAGGCATTTAACGAAAAATCAAAGAAAAACAAGAACAAAAATCATCCATAACAACATAACCCCAACAAAACCACAAAATCTCTCTTGAATTAAACATGAGTGTCCACACCATTCACCCACTTGTGGGCAACCAGGCGGTCACTCAAATAAGGCTATAGGTAAACCCTTTGCCCTGTGCTGGTCAATATTTACAGCGTTCTGGGTCAATTTTGCGGAAAACCATTGCGGTTTTGGAAAGTGCGCCGTATGAAGTTAGGAACAAGGGTCAATTTGGGAGGAGCGTTTGAACGGTTTTATGGTACGTGTGGTTGAGACGTTGGAATATTTAGTTGGAAATGGGAAGAAAGTTGGGAATCGTTGTAACATTACTTATGCGATGGAATTTAACGGCCTAAAACAAAGCAGTAGACTTTGTTGAGCACAAAGTACAAAGGTATTTCTCGATTCTTAAAATAATGAATGAGTACCTACGTGTAGGTATTATCTGAGAAGATAAAATTCCTAATGCTTATAGAAATATTATAAGCAATAAGTTCTTAGTCTGATATTACTAATAAATCTGCAAATCACTATGCTTATACCTCTACCAGGCCTGTGTAACTCCCCGCGTAGGTAGCAAAAACGTGCCTACGCGCGGCGACCCGTTGTAAGGGGCAAAACAAGTTGGGTATCGCTAGCCGGCAGCGACACGCTCGCGCGTTTTATTCACCGGCGGTGCGCGTAACTAGGTTGCTGGTCGGACGAGCATGAATAAAGTCCTAAAAAGATGCGCTAGATGGCGTAAGCAGCTTCTTGTGGCAGTCAACCCTATTGCGTTGCCAACCCTATTGATCAACCCTATTGATAGTACGTCACTGGATGGGTTTAGTGTATAATAAATCATATTCCAGTTTTATAAGAATGAAATTATCTTGAAATGTATTTCTGTAGGTGTCTACACGAAAATGTGTTTGAGTCTGAGGCGAACTTAATTGCACCATATCGTTGACAACATTGAGTAGATATTTCTTTGAATTTCATTGCAAAGTCATACTTCTGTATGGGGTACTAGTACTTATTCTGTGCCTCTACCCCCTTACTGCTGTAATGCATGTTTAAATAAGAGACGGCTAGTTTGGAATCAATGACTGATGAATCATGATCAATGACATGACATAGTGTAGACAAACATTTCAAATCATCTTTCTCATATACATATAATCAAGTGTAAGCAATGTCATAATCATTATTAGTAAGGGGTTAGACTTCATATTATCCATACTAATATTATAAATGCGAAAGTGTGTCTGTCTGTCTGTTACCTCTTGACGCTTAAACCACTGAACCGATTGAGATGAAATTAGTATGGAGGCAGTTCGATACCTTGGAAAGGACAAAGGCTACATTTTGTCGCGATATAATAACATTAAGGGGTGAAATGGGGGATGGAAAATCCAACTCTTGTCGGCGAAGTCGCGGGGAACCACTAGTTGACTATAATGTAACTATAGGTTAAACTCAAGATTTTGTAAAGCAAGCAAATAAAATAAACAAATATTTTAAAGCAATTTATCAACCCAATCGTCAATTCACAAAGACAATCTCACAAATTGGGTCCTACCTAACGGTTCACGAAATGACTTAATTCACTCCACCTAACCAAACAGAACGAGAAAAAACGTCCCATTTGTACACTGCCCACATTTGTCCGTCTGTCAGTCCAATAAATAAGAGAAGAAAAACTACGGCCAATCCTGTCTGTGCCTTATCTGGCCTCATCAGGGCGAATCGACGAAGACGGAGGTTAAGAAGATAATGGTATAGAGTTGATGAAACCACTTTGTTTTTTAAAGGATGATACTACTAACTAACGTTTACTAAAATTTGTTTATATAGTTTTTATTAGTATTAACACTCACAGTGTTTTTTCTTATTTATATAAGTTTAAATAAGAAACCAAAAATTCGCACACAGGTAGGATTTGAACCCACGTTCTTTGGCTAACCGGGCCAACGCTCTTACCAACTAAGCTACTGTGTAGTCTATCCAGCCGTGTGAAATTCTCGGTCTCTTTTGAATACGTCATTGCGTGACGTTAGCGACATCCACCCGAGCTGTATTACAACAAATTTGTTTATTTTATTCTAAACTAGTGGTTCCCCGCGACTTCGCCCGCAAGAGTTGGTTTTTTCAAATAAACTTTTATTCCCCATTTCACCCCCTTAATGTTTTTATATCGCGACGAAATGTAGCCTAACTAACTGTCTCCACACCAAATTTTATCTCAATCAGTTCAGTGGTTTAAGCGCCAAGAGATAACAGACAGACTGACACACTTTCGCATTTATAATATTAGTATGGATGGGTTTGCTCTTGACTCTAGACTAAGCCAGACATGGCGTTAGACAGATTCGATGGTGGAGCGAGCTCATCCAAAAGGCTCTGGCACTCCTACACAGCAAGTTGTTGATTTGGAAAAAGGCTAAAATATGTGATTATTTTAAAAAAAAAGCAATTTCATTGCAAGTATACATTATAAGTAGGCTCCGTTGCACCAAGTTGGTTAGAATATCATTATATTTTTGGCCACTTCTTAAGTAAGCTTTGAGTGGGGCATTAATAAATCTGTCAATTATTTTAAATGGTAAAATTATGATTAAAAAAACTTACTTTATCATACTTCTTCTTTTTAGAGTTATCTCAGTTGTGCGCTGGCGTGCGAGGGCCCAGGGTCCGCTTTGGACCGTGATCCAGGATATGGTATATCATAACACACTATAATTTCTTAATGAAATATGCCTGGTGGTATTATCCTCTTTGCTTGATATCTTCCCTGAAGTAAAACATTCATCGAAACTGTTCAGGATCATTACTCTTTGCCCTCATTGTCTTAATTTTACCTTCTTTATAGAAAAGTCTCTCCGTGAAGAATTAATTTCTTCCGCGACTTTACAAGATTAATTATTCGGTTTATTACGAATCGTTTTCTTTTTTAATGTAAATCTACAAAGAAGTTAGCATGATGTTTTCGCAGTATTATTTTAAAGATTTGGTTTATTTAAATAAGTCTTCTGAAACCGGAAGTTTGTTCGTATAGTTGGTTAATATTCTGAGATTAGTCTCAAAGCACTCCCAAAAAAAATGACGTAAGTACCTACTTAGGCCTTATATTTTATCACTTTATTTTTTTGCAAGTTTTTAAGGAAGTACATTTTTGCGCACAAAAATAATTAATTGATCGTGTTGTTCGGTGGGAATTGAACCCACGACCCTTCGCTACCCGGGTAAATGCTTTTCCAACTGACTTGACTTTGAATACAAAAAAAATGTTAATCGTGTTGTTCGGTGGGAATTGAACCCACGACCCCTCGCTACCCGGGTAAATGCTTTTCCAACTGACTTGACTTTGAATACAAAACAAAAATTTTAACTTTCTAGACATAATTTAGACCCACGCTATTCATCATTCTCCTAGCGTTATCCCGCTATCATTTTTCAGTTTTATTTTGAGTACTTCGATAGTGGAAGAAACTTTTTTACTATTTATTTTTTCATTATTAATACGGATCCATTTCTTCACATCTATGGGCACGTACTTGAGCAGTTTTTCATAACACTAGCAATGAATACCTGATTGCGATTCGTTAAGAAGCTCATACAACGAGCTTGTAGTTTTTAATTAGTTTCAGCTTGAGATAGGACGGGTTCTTCGGGGAATATTCGTAATTACTTTTCTGTCAGTTAACGGGCTAGATGAATAATGTTTATGGGATGCAATGTCGTGATCGTGAGTTCAGTTTGAAAATAATTATACAGGTCAGGTACAGGCACGAGACACTCGTTCAGTTACTTAAAAATTTAATATATTTTGTTTCCTTTTTTCTACAATATGAAATGGAAAGCATGTTGCTTGGCTGATCTAACAAGATTCATTATGTGATTTAGCTGTACTTGTTTTTTGGTTACTGTCAGCATTAAAACTAAAAACTAAAAATATTAGTATGTATTTTTAATACATTTAAAAGCCTTAATATTTCGCAGCGTAAGATTTCGTACACTAAAAACTGTGACAAATTCAATAATTATAATGTCGCTATTCATAGGATAGCACAGCATTGCATTTTATAATGGATCGACTCACAATTCTCATTCCTACCCATTTAAAATTAAAAAACAAGCGAAATCAAACATTCATTTGAAAGTGTCATAAAGAAACTTAATGAAATCTCAACAATGCGAGCCATCAAAAGTTCAGCCCGGACCTGCGGAGACAAGTTTTTACGATTTCATAAAGCAGAGAAACCAGTTTTTCATTTACACGGCTTTAGTGGCGGTAAAATATAATTAAAATATTTTATACCGGGTGTATCTGCGGGCTTACGCGACTCCGCTATCAAGAGGACTGTTTTAAAGGTGGCGATACACTACAACAATTTATATTTGAATTGTTTATTTATTTCAAAATTAATTAGATTTCGCTCACAAAAAATTAATCGACTATGTCATCCAGTGGGACTCGAACCCACGTCCCTTCGCTATCCGGTCGAGTGCTCTTACCAACTAAGCTACGGAGGACGTTAGTCAGCCGACGAATTTTTGTAAGTGCTTGCTACGCCAGTGAGCCGGCGTTCGATTTCATCAAATGTGTCATCCGCAAGCACTTACATTTTTTTTTGTAAGTGCTTGCAGATGACACAGTCGATTAATTTTTGTGAGCGAAATTTAATTCAATTTCGTAAAAACTTGCAAAATAATTGCTTTAGTTAAAAAAAATATTACTTCAAAATGTACAATGTGTCCCGGCACCGGTGTCGAAGCCTTCATGTGGTGACTAAGAAGCAAAATTGCTACCACTTTCTTAATAGGATCAACTTTAAAATCCCAAATATTTTTTTCACTTCCCCATACTATTTAGTAAATTGGCTACATTTGTATGGAAAGGTGTTATGTTTTGATCTGTTTTCGAGGTTTTTGTAATAGAGGAAAATGTTGCAGGGGAACTCATCTATCACCCGTTGAATGCTCCGACATCGGTGACGGGACACACTGTATATTTCATGAAATATTTATGATTTACAAAAACAAAATATCAACTTTTATATTTTTAACTAAAATCAAGTTGTTTCAAAGAAACGTTAACTGAGGGTTTTACCAATTTCTGTACTTTCTAATAGAAACTGATTTTCGTTAATAGGTTGATTGCCTATTAACTTAAGATTTCGATAGTCATCTGTGGATTCACACTCACAAAGTTAGGAACAATAACTAACATATAATATTTTTATAACATAAGCAATTATTTTGTAAGTTTTTACGAAATTAAATCAAATTTCGCTCACAAAAATTAATCGACTGTGTCATCCGGTGGGACTCGAACCCACGTCCCTTCGCTATCCGGGCGAGTGCTCTTACCACTAAGCTACGGAGGACGTTAGTCAGACGACGAATTTTTGTAAGTGCTTGCTACGCCAGTGAGCCGGCGTTCGATTTCATCAATACTTGGGGAATGTACCCGCATGTATCCAATGGAAATATTTTTACAAATATTTTAACCATCAGTTAAGATGAAATCAGCTTAACTTATAATATTTTTATAACTTAAGCAATTATTTTGCAAGTTTTTACGAAATTAAATCAAATTTCGCTCACAAAAATTAATCGACTGTGTCATCCGGTGGGACTCGAACCCACGTCCCTTCGCTATCCGGGCGAGTGCTCTTACCACTAAGCTACGGAGGACGTTAGTCAGACGACGAATTTTTGTAAGTGCTTGCTACGCCAGTGAGCCGGCGTTCGATTTCATCAATACTTGGGGAATGTACCCGCATGTATCCAATGGAAATATTTTTACAAATATTTTAACCATCAGTTAAGATGAAATCAGCTTAACTTATAATATTTTTATAACTTAAGCAATTATTTTGTAAGTTTTTACGAAATTAAATCAAATGTCGCTCACAAAAATTAATCGACTGTGTCATCCGGTGGGACTCGAACCCACGTCCCTTCGCTATCCGGGCGAGTGCTCTTACCACTAAGCTACGGAGGACGTTAGTCAGACGACGAATTTTTGTAAGTGCTTGCTACGCCAGTGAGCCGGCGTTCGATTTCATCAATACTTTAATAATAACTAACATTATAATAAAAATATTAATTTATGCACGGGTCAATGTTAAACCAAAATAGAAAATATTTTTCATATAGAGCTCATGTCATCTCAGCCGCACATTTACTACTTTTAATCCCAACATTAACAGTGTTCCTAGACAAAAACTTTAAACATAATCAAAAATGCTCCGTATCCTGGAATTAACAATTCTCCAGCGCGTTTTATATTTAGCACGGAGGGCCGTAAAGTTGGGAATGTTCGTGCATTTTTATTAGAACACTAGGTTTGTGAAATATGCATTGTTTTCTTTTACTACTCGTATAAACAAGCTTATCTTGTAAAAAGTTTTATTTCAGAACTGAAATAAGGATGGATGAAATTTTTTGTGCTTATTAAAATTCGTCAACGCGCAAGGTAAGTATTAAACTTTAATGTAGGTACGTGTAAAGTTTAAAGGTAGTATTATTGTAAGACAATTAGGGTAATATACAAGTTTTTGAGTTGGTATGTATATGAGATACATTATGGGTAGCTAATACTTATGTTGGAAAAATATATATATCTCTCTTAAATCTTCATAACAATATGATAATGCTACTGGGTTAAGTCAAAATTCAAATTCAAAAATATTTATTAATAAAAACACATATGACTAAATGTTATACAGCGGTCCCCGTACTAGGCTTTAATGCCTACCCGAGTTCATTCTTATTAACACATTCACGCGAGCTACGTATAGTGACGTTCAGTTTTTTGAACTCTGTGAGATGACACATATTTTTTCCATACAAATGTCCCAACGTTCATCGACGTCCCTCTTTAATTATGATCAAAAATGTGTCAAATAATGACACTGACGTTAAAAGACGGTCACGTTCTGATGCATATGATCCTAAAATATTTTATTATTTGTTAACAACGTCTTAACACGTCAACGATTTATGACGTTCCGCCTCATAGCAACATTAATTATCATTCAACTATGAACAACGTGTAACC
Organism: Pyrausta nigrata; assembly: GCA_949316185.1. Classification (NCBI taxonomy): domain Eukaryota; kingdom Metazoa; phylum Arthropoda; class Insecta; order Lepidoptera; family Crambidae; genus Pyrausta; species Pyrausta nigrata. The sequence goes on along the minus strand of OX438957.1, from coordinate 14,903,545 downwards.
AGGTCTATGTATGTTATAATATGTATTGAATTATTTATGGGAGACATCCCCGTTAAAATATTGTACGTATAACTAAATTCGTAACTCGTTTAAAACCATGTTAATTGGTGTGTTATCTGTTCATTTTTGTTTGTTAGACTTTATTTACAGTACCTACGAGAAATAAACATAGTAGGTTCTGAGAGATGGTACTTACGGTATGTTGTTTTGACGAACAAGGCTCCGGAGATGGTTGCATCTTTGAACCCTTTTTGGAAAGCTTTTTTTTCATATTTCGGTCTTTTTTGTTTATATTAAACGATTATTTTATGATTATTTAACTAAATACAGTAACAGAATATTATGTCTCATATGTTTACACACAGGCACCACATTTTTTTTTAACGGACAATGCATATAATCACTTGAAACTTACGGTTCTTAACAATAGTCGCCGATTGGTGCGAATTGCGCACACACTGCCGTCTCGCACGAGCGCGCATGCCGACTGACTTCAAAGCGTTATATGCACGGTTAGTCGTATAATGACGTTGTGCACCTGTCAATAAGGACTAGTTTAGGAGTAATCAATGCCTACTTAACATTGTAAATTTTCGATACAGTGTGACGCTGCAGAATTAATATTTTGATATGATGTGACACATTTACGTCACTCTAAGGATTTTGTATTGTCAAGGTCCGTGATCCTACGTTCTTCGTGATAGATTTTTTTTTATAACGACGTAGTGATACGTTGTTCTCCATTATCAACAAATTTTTAGGACGTTACTTGACGTAGCTCGCGTAAATGTATTAAAAAAGTTTTTTTTTTCAGACGAATTACGTCCTTTTTGTTAGTAACAATTTGCTTCAAAACTATGATAGTTTGACGGACTAATCCGACAAAAAGGATTGAAAATCGGGCATTTGTGGCCATTAAAGATATACTAAAAATTAATAAAAACACAAGAGCATTTTTCTGTAGCATACCTACTACGATTGTGAGCAATGAAGCTTAAGATCAAAATAAGTATCTATTTAAAGCAGCATATTATAATGCACCCGGAAAAGATAACAGAACTCACTTACCTAAAAATCTGGCTATTCCTTGATTCAACGGGCTTAAGTAGTGAGCTATAATCAAAAGGGCTGCCACAATAGACCAATCACTGGTCGAGCTAGCTTGTACTTGTCCCAAATTTTCAATAATAATAAAAAGCTATCCAGCGCGGTAATGCTGCCAGCATCCTGGGAACCTTACCACAAGGACCTTTTTTATAATTTATGTTTTTCTATTGTATTAAACGAGGAAAGTTCTACGAGGTGGTACGAAGCGCGCTGAGCAGAAACCGGTGGAGGCAAATCATCAGCACGGGATGCAGCCTTGATGCTGATCACGATCCTCAGACATGAGGGAGCGACTAAAGAGAGAGAGATATATAAATATAAATTATTGATCTAAGTTTTTATAGATAAGTTGTATATATGTTACTATTATAGTTTAGTTACCAATATTTTGGTATATTCTTTATATTTATTTTAAAGATTGGTTTCTTAAAATTTTTAGTTTTAAGCGTACTCTAGACAAAATAAAAATTATAATAAAAATGCTATGATTGTCCCCTACATAATAGTAAACAACTCAATTCCCAGAAGACCTCCGTCCATCAGTCATCCCGAAACACTTAATTGGAAACATCTTGCCTCCAATCTACATTTAAATTGGATCCCAATTTGATTTCGCAAACTTTTAGGATATTGTCTTACACCGTGATAATCGTACTTGATAAAGGGAGGGGATAAGTGTCAAAGTGATTAATGAATTTTAACTGGCAGTTTTGTTGTTGATAATGTATAATACATGTTATAAAATTAAACGCAGTGAAACTGGTTTGATTTCCCAATGGTGTTTTTGCAGTCAAATATCCAGAATACCCAGGTCATTCCAATCAGTATTATTTAAAACGACAAATGGTCCACCGATAAGTACATTAACAATTTGTTAATGTTACGTAGGTAGTCACTTTGTTATAAACTACTAACTTAATAATAAACTAGCAGTACCCCACGACTTCGCCGGCGCAAAAAGTCGGATTTTCCATACAAGACTTTATCCCCCATTTCAACCCCCTCATCATCCTCCTAGCGTTATCCTGGTTTGTGCACTCGCACACGAGGGCCCAGGGTCCGCTGACCATGATTCAGGATGTGGCAGGTCAGGTAATTACTGTGGAGAGACTGCTATCTGACCTCCGTGACCCTGTTACCAAGGGAACCATGACCAGTTTTGGATCATGGTTACACATGCAGTCGCCTGAATGTGCAGGTTTCCTCACGATGTTTTCCCTCACCGTAAGAGCATCGGTTAGTGAAACGACTAATGTACATAACTCAGAAAAAGTCATTGGTACCTCATTTTAACCCCCTGATGATTTTATATTGCAACAAATGGTAGCCTGTGTCCGTCCTTCCGGGGTCTCAAACTATCTTTGTATCAAATTTCATTTGTATCGGTCCAGTAGTTTCGGAGCCTATTCAATACAAACAAACAAACAATCAAATTTTTCCTTTTTATCTATAAGTATAGAAACAAATATGTGATTGATTTTTTTTATAGATGGCTTGAAAAGCTGAACTAAATTAAGCATAATAATAAACACCTAAATGTACTCTTTTTGAAATACACTTAGGGGAGGTCAGCTCAAAGCGGCCACCTTTACTTTAAGGTGTAAAAAACCTATTAAATAAAATGATTTTCGAAAAGATTTTTATTGAAAAAAAAAACTAACAAATATTTGTTATTCATTGTGCGCAATCCAAATTTGCAAAAAGTTGAAAATACATATATGATACGTAAATTACGAAAAGGTGGCAAAAAACCGCTTTGCCCAAGGTGCCGCCCAGAGCGGCCATGGGGGTAAGGGCAATGCGGCCAGTCCAGTAGTGTATGAGAAATGTACATTTATTGACAAAAGATATACCTAAGTAGTGTTCGAAAAAGAAAGATTGCTAATCATAGTTTAAAAACAACATCTATTTTTTATAAAACCTTTTCATTTAATCAATCAATTTAGTGTCAATTACACATTTAAACCCTCAAAATTAATGACACTTTAAATTTCACCTTCGAGGAGGTCAGGCCTCGGGCTCCGGCTATAGACGTCGGTTCTGGACGTCTTTTAAGTTAAATCAGGATAGCGCTTGATAAATCCCTAGCTATAGATTTAGTTGAGCCTTGTTGTTCCTTCACGTCTTTGATTGCTTGCGCCATTTTACTTTCGCCCCACTATCCTTGGGTAGTTTTTCTTTTATAATTGTTGACCATCTAAACAAAATAACCAAGTATTATACATTTATTTAAGGGCAAAGCGGTCAGATGAACACTTTGCCCGAGCCGCTTTGCCTTTTTCGTGCACTTTATTTTAAAAATTAACAGCTGTCATATTTTACATTAACTTTGTAAGCAAATAATACACAAACATAGTTTAATAAATGAGTGACAAGGCACATTAAATAAAAGTAATGAAATATGCATGGTTTGCATCAAAACAAGCTGGACTTGCCTCGCATTTTTTTAGGGAAACCGCCAAATATTTAAAAATCGTCACTGCACGCACGCGCTTGCCGCGACCGCTGCCGAATGGCTGATCGAGGTGGGGCGGGAGGTTAGCTGTGAGACGAACCGGTAAAGTTCGTTATGGCATTTAATAGAACCGTATACGGAGCCATGGCCGCTTTGCCTTCTGTGGCCGCTTTGAGCTGACCTCCCCTAAACATTTCATTTTATAGTTTTACTATAAGCTGACGCTGCAAAAGAAAATTCATATTTATTAATATCGCCTGGTAAATGTATTAATGTTTTCCCGGTCGTGCATAAACTTTGTTACTTATCTACTACTAATGATCCCCTGCCACAATTTCAATTCCTCTCACTAGTTCCACTAATTAAAACATGAAAGAGTCTAATCTCACACCGTCAACTCCAAAACCGACACATTAAGATCAATTAGCCACCAATTAAACTTGTAAAGGTGCCACCGACTGCAAAGAAGAAAATTAACCCATTACGGATCGCAGTTGCAGGCACTCTACTCATTTCACACCTGACTAAATCAATGGCGGTTACATGGGGCGACTTTTTGGGGTAACTAATGTTTAGTGATTTCTGATTGATCTTATTTTAACTGAGATTAGTGATAGATAGATATAGTCTAGATAATTTTGTAAGAACATTTTGTATAGTGTGCACATCATGCAGTAGACACTTACAATGTTTTATAGTGAGTCGTTCAACTAAGGCATTAGCCTTAGTTGAACGGGTTAAGTTATATGTACCTAAATTATATTCTTTATTCTTTTGCATTTTATATTTTGTGCATGCTATAATATAAAAAATATGGAAAGAGCATACAAAGACTAGTGACAGATAGCCATTCCATATTGCACACTATAAAGTAGACACAAATTTTTCATATTGAGTCTTTCAATTTTCAATTTGTTGTATAATTTTTAGTGCATGGTTTAGCACTACCACGCGTAAAAAGCGACAAATTTCAGGCTCAGAATAAAAGATCTTACTGTTGTTGGTGGATTTTTTTGCTATTACGTTTTTTTTTTCAGACCGGCAGTGACTTTGGGTAGCAGATGAGTGCATGCTTCCAATAGGAAGCCACTCCGCATGACAGCAACACACTTAACACATCTGCTCATAGTTTTAGGACTGATTGCAAATACAAACGGAAAAAAGTTTTTTTTTGTTTTTATGATTAACACTGCAACGGGTTGTGACAATATAGTAATCGTCAAGTGTAAACGCCGCAAGGTAAAGGGTAGGTGCATTTTTAATCGTCCTCTAAGTGAAGATGAAGCGAGCCATAAGCTGGAAGTGGTAGCTTAATTCACTTAGCTTTGGGGCGGAAGAAGAACGCTTTATTTGCGGCTGCGAGTGAAGTAAAATAAAAATGCACCGGGCCCTAAAGGGTAAATGGTAATGGGTAAATGAATATTCTTTTTAATCTCTCTTGTACAGATCTAAAAAGCCAATGAAAGACCAAAAATTTTTTATAGTTTGATTTTTAAATAATAAATAAATTGTTTCAACAAACACACCAATTACCTAGCCCCAAACTGATCGTGAGCTTTTGCTATGGTGATAAGGATAACGGATAGAAATACTTAAATACATATAACATAGGTACATCAAATGAATATAGAATTACATTTAAGACAATCATAATTTAATATTGAATTACATATTTACATGCAACTTAGAGATATGATAAAATATGATTATGTACAAAATAAAAATTATAAAAAGGGTCCTTGTGGTAAGGTTCCCAGGATGCTGGCAGCGTTACAACAAACAAACAACGTTACAAATTACATTTGTGTTTTTATTGGACTGAATTAGTTAAAAACATTAAATCAACTTATTTACGTTAGCTTAATCATTACGGTTATCGGTGTTAGCACAAGGTCATGGTTTTGTTGGAATTTGAAACAAAATCTTTATGATATAATAAACATGACTTGTAGCTAATGATATCTAAGAGCATTTTTTTTTTCGATAACTTGGTGATTTTTACGCATGAAACAATAACTTGTAAATGAAAATGATTGTAATGATGTTTCGCAGGTCCCCCCCTTTTTAATATACACGAATAAAATATAAATAAGAAAATATGAACACTTTTCAGTTATTAACACAAATGTTTAATGGTTTTGCGCATTGCACAGAATAAAACTATTTTATTTTATTATTTATGTATTAAAAATCATACAGAAAAAAAGTCTTAATCTAGGTACATTAATACCAGTGTGATTATAAACCAACATTGGTTTTACCACACACTGCGATTCGACGTCTGTCACTTAGTGGAATCGTTATTACTACTTATAGCATGCAAATACATAATTAGATAGGTACGTGGCTTGTAAGGGTAATTGTAAGCGCGCTCCGCGTCCGTCCGAACGATCAACGCATCGCTTATCTACGCAAGGTAAGAAAGAAGACCTCGTTTATTGTTCTTATTAAATCATCAAGTCTAAAACTTTAAAGCAAATGGATCTAAGTACTAATATTAAGAAGTTCGATCCTGTTTGAAGATCGTTTAGACTTACTCGAACTCCAAGTTCTTCGTTCGCGCGGCACCCCCTTAAGGTCCTGTACTTTAGGTGAAATACATAATATGTATAAGTATATAGCCTGGCCATCCAATAGGGTAATGTGGCCAGCCTTATGGGCACCTTCCCGCGGGACAGCGACCTAAGTCAGGTATTTTATCTATAGGTTTTTTCCTATTTTTAAAATACCTGACTTACTGGCATGTAAATAGTTTAGTTTTTATGTTTTTATTTTTAAGTTTATGTGTGTATACACGGTGTTACTTTGCATCCTTGCCATATTCACAGAGATAAAACAAAGGGAAAAAAAAGACGAAAAAAAAGAAGACGAAGGGGCGGCGTTTATGATGTTAGAAAGAGAACGCAATCGCCGCAGCTCTTTTGTGCCGATGAACAGCCAACAGTAATGTGTATGTGCTACGATCGTTATTGGTGTGGGTAACAGATTGTCGATAAAATGAAATAATCAAGATTAAAAGTCAAAATTTTAGGTCACTATTTTTTTAACGATTTGAGTTCAGTGTCCGTAATATAGTTACCTCTGTAAGGATACGGCAAGGATGCAAAGTAACAGCGTGTATAACTTTATTTATCTTTATTTTTATTAATAAGTTGTATATATATATGTATAAGTTACACGCCTACTGACGAGGGTCAGTCGGTTTCTTATAATACTTGTACTAGTTTTGTTCATAACAATTCAATGTCATCCAATGTTAGTCCAGTCGACATAAATTGATTTACTACGATTGATAGAATCACGTTTTACTTTTTGGAAATCCATTATCAATAGGAAAATTAAAATAAGTTTTTTTTTAAACTTTTGCTAAGAGACGACGACACAGGCACCTAGCCACACCAACCGTTACCGCATTGAGTATTGGTTCAGGCAAATGTAGTATGCACCGCCCGCCCTCCCTCAATACGCATGCAGTACCTACCTAACTTTTTCTAACAAACAAACTGTTTTCATGCAACGAGGTCGTCGACCCAAATTCCTTGCAAACCGGAAGCTTACCAAGCGGTCTCGGCCCCATGGCTATGCCATTTACCTCCACGGCTATACCATTTGTAAAACTACTGCTATAGCAGAGGTCTACTCTCAAATTCATGGTCTAGTTGCTTTCGGCTGGAACTTTCACACCCACTCGCACTGTCATTCTGTCTGTAAGACTAGAAAAAGAATAATATCCTACCGAATTCAGGCTACTGGTTTAACATCTGTTCCGCCTTCTGCGTATGTTCGTCTTCTGTGAACAGATCAAACCAGGCACGCAGGAGATATTATAGTGCACTTGTGTGAGCGCAGTAAACAGGTTTAGAGAGTGCTCTAATCTGAAGGATTAGAGCACTCTCTAAACCTGTCTCATAGTATTTAGACGGCAGTCCGACATGACTGGAGAAAAACAGGCACCGACGGCTTAACGTGTTTTCCGAGATGCGGGGTGTAATACCACCAACATCCCAACTCCGAGCTGTTCTAAATAGAAAAACTCAGAAACTGATTTCGCGTCGACGAAGCCAGCGTGCCAAATACTAGACCAACGAAGCTAGAGTCACATGGTTTTACATAGTAGAGGCTCAGGCTGCAACTCATTCTAATGCACCTATCAGTGCGCCATCATTTGTTCCGCAAAGCGCTTGCAACTTAGCAAATGCAGCGGTGAAACAGCAAAAATTGTAGCTGCTTTCTACATATTATTAATGCAGCAAAATGTTGTTTACTAAACATACCTTTTATTTGCCCCTTGAGCTGAATTTCGAATACGGCAGCCAATCTCAACCGATATTAGTTTACATGTTAAATTGGCTATTTGATCCCATTAATCGTTGACGTACTTTTAAAGAACTGCCAAAACGTTTTTCTTAAATAGATTTTGTATTGGAATAGTCAACTGTGACGTCATACTTACGTACAGCTGTTAACGTTTCAACCGTATCTTATTATTGTGTCGCCAATACTTTGTACCTATTTTAAGATACCAGATGTAACAATTTGTACAAATAAACTTATTATAAACTTAAACTTATAAACTTACGACGAGTTTAGCTTAGTTATAAATTAAATGTTACAGATAAATTTAGCATATTATCATTGAATGTGTGTATAATATATGCTGTTATTTTTTGAGATAGAGCTTTGGAATGAGGTACGAGTATTTGTAGATATATGTATGTACTTAGATTGTCAAGTACCTAAGTGTGAATATTTTGTTTTATAGTGATTCCTAACTGGATGGCTAAATATAGCTTTTCTAAGTGCTTCCTGCGCTAAGGAGTCGGCGTTTGGATGTAATCAATACTTTGGGAAATATACCCACAAGCTATAATCTGTTCATTGGCATTCAATTAAATTGATTTGCTCAATCAAAAGATTAGAGATCAGCATTCCAGACGGCTTAGTTTTTTGCAACATTTTCCACACCTTCTATGAATTATTCACCTAAACCGTTTCTAAGAATCACTCTGTCAATCACTTTGAAATTATCGCGAATATACATAGGTACATACAGACAGACGTGATAATGGTATTGATTTTATAATATGTAGCGATATTACAGGCATGAAACATGGCCACACCTTCATAGTAATTTTAAACTGGCTAACATACCGCCCTAAAGCGCTTCGTTCGCTCAATTTACGTGCAGCAAAAGCGCACCTCGCGCGATGCAAGTATTGTATTCATCACCTAGACGCGAGTAGGGATTCCATGATTTAAAGTAGGATACGGATGTCTCGAAAAAGTGAGTTTTAAAACTTGAAATTATAGTGTCCTCTTAGCTGAATTTTGGTCACGGTGTTCAATTGCGTTGCTTTCATCAATGTTATTGGTAATAATATCTTTAGATTGCAAAGTTAATGCTTATCACTTAAAAAAAAAACAATAATTTATCGTATTTGCAAGCTTCATCTTTCGATTGTTAAATACTTGCAAAAGTATTTCTTTCGAGTGTTGAGGGTGTAATCCCAATAACATTGATGAAAGCAACGCGGCATTACAGCGTTAAGATGCACTTGAAAATTTCGACAGGCTCTGCCAACGCCAGGGTGGCCGAGAGGTAAGGCAATCGCCCGGCTTGCGAGGAACGCGGGTTCGATTCCTGCCTCTGGCGGTGATTTTTTCAAGTGCAATAATATCTTTAGATTGCAAGGTGAATGCTTATCACTTAAAAAAAAACAATAATTTAGAGTTTTGTAACTTTAAATTATAATATTCTCTTAGCCAAATAGCGGCCATGGTGGTTAATCTCAACAGAGATATTATAGTGCACAAGTGTGTGAACAATACACAGCACTCTTTGTTCCTTCGCTCTCAAAGTTCAGTGACATGGCAAATCGACCGGAGAGAGAGACCGATGACCGGAGAGAGATTGGGCGCAGGATCAACGTTTTAACTGACTTCGTTGGGCCCAACCCGGGATTCAAACCCGGGACTTTTTAGATATTACGCAGTGGGCTGACTACTAGACCAAAGAGGCAGTCAAATCAAATGAAAATTTAAAATGTAGTAGATGAATGTTCGGCGGATAACTGCTCCAATTTTCCGCATGTAGGGGAGGGTGGGGTGATTACGGACAGCGGGTAATTGCGGACAGTACACGAGAAACACGGACGTCCGTATTTACCCAAAAGGTTGGAAAGAATACGAATACATAAATTAACATGGTTGTATTCTGTTTTCGATGCCTTTTGTGTACAAAGAGAAGACTAAAATGTATCTACATGCTTGAAATTTTAAAATTAGAGATTACAAAGGAGTTCTCAAAAAAAATAAGCTAAGTTTTAGAAAAGCCGTAGAAAATTTGTTAAAAAATATTTTTTTCTAGAAAAAAAAGTGATTTAAAAATTATTAAAACATTAATATTTTTAAAAAATATATTTTAAAAGATTGAAGCAGGTAACGAACCAAAAGAGCACTCTAAAATATCTTATACTAATACTCCAAAAAATATTGAATTGGAGAAGAAGAAGTAGAAACTAAAGAAGATAGAAAAATAATTAAGAAAGAATCTGCAGTAAAGAAGAAGAAATTAAACTGAAAGAAACAATACCTAAAAAACTAAAAAAGTGTCAAAACTCTTGGAAAATTTGATAATAATGCAAACATTTCTATAAATTATAAAATGAAAAATATTATTCGCCCCCCACTGAAGACTGGGCAATGTGTTTAGTGTGCCAGTATTGGGCACACGATAGTTGCACAGGTAGGGGCACAAGCCGTAACTTTAACGTATATGTAAGAAGATGATGACTAGCCGCAATTACCCCACCCGCTGTCCGTATTTACCCGTTCCCTACCGGGTAAATACGGACACTAAGGGTTTTATTTTCTCGATAAAAAATGAACTTGCTGATATAATACTTATAGTTTTATATGTTGATTTTATAAAGTATGAACCAAAGTTTAAAACTTACCAAAGACTAACTGATTATCTTTGGTAGTCTCTGTTTTATTGAAGGTTTCCCTTAAGAGTCCGCAATATCCCCACTCTCCCCTATACACTATGCTGAGCACCAGCTTGATCTGAAAATCATCTATTGATAAACGCATTTTCTTTCTCCTTACTTTCTTTTAAAACTGATAATGATATGTCGCTTCAAATTAACTTCCCAATCAGCACAAGTCGAATAAACCAGAAGAAATGCACTTATTCGGGTCGGTTTTGTTGGACAATAGATACTACCGAACTGACAGTAATAAAACTTAAATTCAAGTTATGTTACTGTTAAGTCGACTTGCCAATTTTTTTTTTAGCAACGGATTACATGTGTACGTCATAGTATAGCAACCCTTAGCCAGTATTGATATTATTATTTTTTTACAATTAGTTTGGTCCTAAGTGCATCTGAAATTACACTCGCCCTACTCGTCATACCGAGCGGATATGCACAGCTAATGCCTGTTTATTATAACAGGTGACGGAGCGAGGGAATCCACGCGATTTGTATAGTTTAGGTGCGGCGGGCCACACCCTGTTTTTGCTGCAAATCGGTCTGCTTAATGGGACGTGGGAATGATAGCGTGGAAGCCTTGGAAATAGTAGTTACTTTACTACAAAAGAGGACCATTTTGAAGTTGGTATATGGCAAAAAACATTCATTCGGTTTTAACAATATTTAAAAAAATATATACTACATGTAAGCTTTGCCTAAGTATTAGACACCCAATGTAAAATTAAAGTGTGTGAAATATTGTTGGCAACCAACGTATGCTTAATGGAATTCATATGAAATTGGACATTACGACTTGTGATATGACTTCAACGAATTCACTAATTGACTGTTACTTTGACAAATTTTCCATATAAAATATGTCCTAAAATATTATATAACGGCTGTATAAAATTAAACATTGTGTTGGTGATCACTCGACTCTTAGGCATCTTAAGCCTAGAGCTCAGCAACACCTGGTTCAATTTAATCAGCTGGTTTAGCATTATTTGACATTTTGTATGGGAATCCTGTCAAATTAACCATTAATTGTCTGTCGAAATTTTCAAGTGCATCTTAACGCTGTAATGCCGCGTTGCTTTCATCAATGTTATTGGGATTACACCCTCAACACTCGAAAGAAATACTTTTAAAAAATTGGTGAAATTGTTGAACTCGGATCTAAGACCCGTGTGTAAAACATGTCAAATAATGCTTAACCGGCTAATTAAATATTAAACATGTGTTGGTGAACTCAACCCTACATCTAGTTGGAGCTAGAAAGTGTGTTAGGAAAAGTCCCGTAAAACATTCAATTAAGTCATCTTAAATTATTACATAGGTTACCAACATTGAAACTATTTGTGTAACAGCATATCTATTTTATTACGAAACTCAATAGAAATCCTCGAATAAAAACATTTCGCTAAATTAAAAACTAATTAATTCCTGGTATTTCTCACAGATCCTCGGAAGTCGCTGTGGACCTCGTAGCTTGGTCATCAGCTCGAATACTGGCTTCAATTGGTCCTGGGTAACACCCTAAAAGAAAAATAAATAAATTTACAATTAGTAGTTCATTACTCTACTGCTTTTAACTCTACAGTCTTTGGTATGGTTAATCATTTTAATGCCTCCAATATTCGTTAAGTTTTTATCATTTATTCAGCACCTACATGAAACTTTCATAAAAATGAGAAAAACTGACATTACTTCTTAGTTTACCTTATTTTTTCTGTAAACAACAGCGGAAATCATTCGCCCCCACAACATTTGCACCAGGTAAGGTCCTGATCCGTCTTCTGTATCTAGAATATGCAACTGCATAGCTGCTTCTTGTGCCAGAGCTTTAGCTGCAACAAAAAACATGTTTTCACTAAACTACCTTTACCACACATTCATTGCAAGTGCAAAACTAAACTGATAATCTTCTTAATTAAAATATTTTCTATATTGCTTCGGAACAGCTTGCCTTTATAGAGTGAAAAATATGTAAACAGAAGATATTTTAACAAAAACGATAGATGATTCGTGGTTGCTTTATCTCGGCGAATCAGAGTCAAAAATCATCAATTCAGAGCCAGTGCACAGAGATCATTTACTTAATTGGCCAGTTAATTTCACCAATAGAGTTTTTAAATCGATAGAAAATGATTAGAGATGAGGCTTATGTCCGAAGATAGACTCACCAAGGATGTAATGGATGGATGGATCAATATAAAAATGACAAAGTCAGGAAACTTTGAGTTGGTAAAGGATCTACGTACCTTCTAGTGGTCCACCCCTGGAAGGGATGTCTTTAACTCTAGTTTGTGATGGCGACTAAACGATCCTATCCGCGGTGGTCGGCTCCTTTAGGTGCCGACTACTTACTGTGTTCCATCAGTAAGTGGGAGTGCCAGAACCTTCTAGGTGAGCTAACTCCATCGTCGAATCTGTCTACGCCACGTCTGGCGTAGTGAATATTCAAGAGCAAACTTTATAAAAACTTACTGATATCGCTTCTATCAGCGTCCAAAGACAGCACTTGCTGGAAGCAGCCAACTTCGCCAATCGACTTGGACCATACATCGAAAGGGTTCTGCGAGTGGTACCGCTGCCGTATGATGGTGCCTTTAATGTCAGTCAGGTTCTTGTGGTGGCTGTCCATCGTCTTGTTGACCAACCAGCGAAGACCGGCCTGTGATAAGAATTGAAACAATTACAAAACAGTAGGACCAACCATTGGAAAGCGGCCTTGAAGGTATGTTTTGAAGGTCTAGGTATTTTTGAAGGTATGGAAAAGCAATTAACTAGGTAATGAGACATATCCAGATATTTGCAAGTATTTATTTGTAAGTGTTTCAAATCAAATTATTTATTGCATGTCAAATTACAGATGGTATAAAAATAGAATAGGTAGGGACGAGTATGATGCATGTCGTCCTGCACAGGGCATAGCAACATTGTGAGGGCTAGGTAACTATTATTTCACAAGTATCATAACTATTATTTATTACACAATAATGTTTTACATCTACAAAATAGTAATATTTTTCACATTATATACTTATTAATTTATATAACATACTATTATAAATAACGAAGATTTCACTTTTAAAAAATAATTTTAATCAACCAAACTCAACAATATTTAAATGATGCCCAGAAGATAACTAAATCGGATGAAATAATCGAATAGAGCTTCTGGCTTGATGTTTTCTCTTCAGTGGCCGTCGGGCAAATAGGCTTGTAACAGGCGCTCGAGGCTTTATATAAGCACGGACGTGCAGTGTTGCCAGGAGGGGGTCTTCTCATTTCTAACACGGCCTCTCCTGACGGGGCAGCATCCTCGCAACCTTCACGAGTGCGAGAGCACTGTAGCTCTCGCATCGTCAGCAGGGTCTTCATCCTCGATCTTGTTACAAGCTGAAACAACCACATCAGTCTTAGGACATTACGTTCAAAGTAAGCGAACTTTTATTACTTGAAGGCTCACTATGTGGCGAAGAAGCATTGTTTTGTCATCGAAAAATAAAACTCAACAATCGGGTTACTTTACTCTTTTACACTTTACTAGTGTCTTTTCGAGCGCAACCGAATACCTCAAGCACTACATGAGAGGGCTTAATATTTACAATGTCCTAGCTGAATTAACACGACAGTCGCCATTCTCAACAGGAATTAGCCCACTGTGCGGGGGGTATACCAGTACACAAGTGTGTGCGCAATATAGTGAGTGCACCTGGCACTCCGTCCCTTCACTCTCATAGTTCGATGAGATGGCAGTCCGACAAGAGTGGACGCAAGACCAAAGGGGGCCAAATTACCACCACCAACTTCCTGAATCAGGAGCTATTTCGAAGTTAGAGGCAGAAAACCCCAGAAACTTTCAGCTAGACCCGGGACTCGAACCCAAGACCTTATGGATGGTACTCAGTGTCGTGACCTCTAGATTAGATAATACATAAAATTAAAGCGTCGCCTCGCACCGCTTGTAGGCGTGCAGGCTCGCGCATCACGCGCAAGCGTTGCCTCGCACCGCTTGTAGGCGCGTAGGCTTGCGCAGCACGCGTTGGCATTGCTAGTAGGCGCGCGCAGTGTTATGGACACCCTACTCAAACTAAAGCATTTGGTTATGAAATGCAAATGGCTATGCCCCGCGACAGAGGCTACAAAATATCGGGGCCAACAATAGCTACAATGTCAGGGCTAACAAGATAACAACAGCCACAATGTCGGGGCTAACAAGTTAACAACAGCCACAATGTCGGGGCTAACAAGTTAACAACAGCCACAATGTCGGGGCTAACAAGTTAACAACAGCCACAATCTCGGGGCTAACAAGTTAACAACAGCCACAATGTCGGGGCTTACAAGTTAACAACAGCCACAATGTCGGGGCTAACAAGTTAACAACAGCCACAATGTCGAGGCTAACAAGTTAACAACAGCCACAATGTCGGGGCTAACAAGTTGACAGAAGCCACAAGGTCGGGGCTAAAAAGGTAACGACAGCTATAATGTCGAGGATAAGAAGTTAACATCAGCCATAATGTCGGGGCTAAAAAGGTAACGACAGCTATAATGTCGGGGATAAGAAGTTAACATCAGCCACAATGTCGGGGCTAACAAGTTAACAATAGCCACAATGTCGGGGCTTACAACAATAAAAGGCACTTGTTACCACTCCCGAAGAAAGCTTTACATACACCCGAAGTCTATTTCGCCGCGTCATGGACTGCCACTGCCTGGATCGACCTCCCACAGGAGCAGGCAAGAAGCTGCATCTCGGCACGGATCACGCATGCCCGAGTCCAACTTCTCATTTGCGCTTGCCTTCAACAAAAACAAAATAATTAATTTCAAAGCCTCAAAGGGACTTTCTCCGTTGATTCACAAAGGCGTCTTGTTGGTAATGCCAGAGTCATTCCGACGTTCTTGTCGACTGCTTTCACGTAGGATATATTGATAGTCTACTACAATAAGTACGCAGGTAAAACCCTTCGCAATTCATCAACAAATCAAAACATCGGCATGTACTGTATCACACGGAATTCTTCTACCGCGAAGTTATAGGTTACACATTAACTCCATAGTTTTGTCTACCCTCAAAACCTCTAAAAAATGCTCATGTCTATCGTGGAAAACACGTAATAAACTCAAACGGAACGCTTTTGGAACATAACACAGCACTAGTACTTATCCTCGCCTTGTTTTTCTAAACTTTTATGAAAGTAGGTCATGATGTTACCTTAACGCGAACTATACTAAATCCACCATTATGTTTCACAGCTTCATTCTTTGCGATTTATACAATCTGTGGTTTACATGGTGTAGTTGCGCCCTCACGTATCAGCCTTCTCCACGCATTTGTTTAAAGTTTTTTTTTTTTTTTTTTTAATATATATTCGATTTCTACTGAAATTGATTTTTAAATAAAAATGGCAACACAGTGACGTGTTTCCGACTTCCCCCACTCAAGTCGAGCTCACCTTATGATGGCGTCCATTCGCTGCGAGTCATTCTGCGTTTTTGCGTTGAAGCCTTCGCACGTACCTTCGCTCGGAACTTAGTGTCTCTCAACATGGGTAACAAGAGGAAACGCACGGAAGACGAAATACGCCGAAAAATAGAAAAACTGCAAAATAAATTAAGTAAAAGGGCCCGATTTCAAGAGCCAATGTCATGGGACGATGAACCTAATCGTAAGTAACACTCTTTATTAATTTTACTGGTTCAATAGTGATACGTGATGCTAATTCTGGGCTACCACTGTCACGGTTATTGTTCCTTTACTCTTGCCATTTGCGATACGTGCTGCCGAATCTGGGCTACCACTGTCGTGTATACATATCAATGTGGTACGTGATGCCTGTTTTGGGCTACCGCTGCCACAAATATTGATAAAATTGGCTATTTTTAATTAACAAGGAAATATGTTTTCCTAATGCGTCAAGACTAAGACTTGATGTTTTTTCCTTAGACAATGTCAACCCAGACGAGTTCGCGGGTGACATGGAGGTGCTCCCTACACCTGATGCGTCTCCAAGGGGCACTTCACTACCCACTGAATCACCGTGGCATGAGTCACCTCGCCGTGAGTCACCTCGCCGTGAGTCACCGCGCCATGAGTTGCCGCGAATACTGTCACCAGCACGTCCTGCGTCACCAGAACACATACCTCAAACCCCGGCCTCACCGCGAAAAACTACTCCGGAAGTAAACGCACCAACAGACGCACCAGACCAAACGACACCGCAGGAATTGGTATGTAGCGGTGACCCAGAACTAGAAGAGGACATATTGCAGTTGCTGGGTGACGCTCCTAAAACGGAATCTACTCTCGGGCCACCTATTCACAAGGACGTAGCCAATAGGTGGCAAGAAATTCTTGCAAAAGGTCTTCCAAAAGAAGCAAAGGAACAAATTATGAAACAGTACTCTGTTCCTAACAACTGTGACCTATTAATGGCACCTACCCTTAACCCAGAGGTAAAAGCCGCTATTCGAGAGATCATGGTAAAACGTGACTCATCGCTTATGTATCAACAAAAACAACTTGGGGTCGCATTATCGGCCTTAGGAGAAGCTATAAATTCAATACTCTCAAATGAAACGTCAAAACAGAAGGTTTTGAAGCCGATTAGTGATGCATGCCGAGTCCTATGCGACTTACATTTTCACGAAACCAAAACTCGCAGACACTTCGTTATAACATCAATTAACACCCAACTCAAAGATTCGTTGGTAAACACCGTTAGAAATAATCAACTCTTTGGAGATAATGTGACAGAAAAGATCAAAACCGCCAAATCTATACAAAGGTCTGGAGAAGCATTAAAAAACGTACCAAAACCAGCTTTTAACAAAAACAATTTTACCAACAAACCTAGCACAAGTAAAGCTGCTTTAAACTTCAAACCGCAGCAACGGAAAGCCGACGGCAAGAACAACAGCGTTGCTGCGAGAGGCCGTCCGTCGTACCGCACGCCACACCCCGGCCCCAGCGGAGCTTACCGACCGCCGCACCGCTCGCCGCCGCCACCGCCGCCACCGCCAGCCTCGTCGAGGAGAACTCACCGCTCATAGATCATGAGGTACCGTACGCTGGTAGAATTCAATTTTTTCTACACAAGTGGTTACAAATCACTAATGATCCTACAATCCTATCATGGGTTCAAGGATATAAACTGCCTTTTGATACTATTCCTTACCGCAATGATAATCCTAGTGTTTACCCCCGTTCCCATAAGGAACAAGTGGAATTTGAGCATGCAATCAACAAATTGATAAAAATAAACGCTATTACTCGTTGCGATCCCGTTGAGGGGCAGTTCTTATCAAATATATTTTTAGTACCTAAACCGGACGGAACTAGCCGATTTATTTTAAATCTCAAGTGCCTAAATAAATTCATTAAGACTCAACATTTTAAAATGGAAGATTATCGTACCGCTTCAAGGCTTATCACTGAAAATTGCTATATGGCGTCAATAGACCTAAAAGATTCTTACTTTTTTGTTCCTATACATTACTCACACAGAAAATACCTTCGATTTATGTATGACAATGTTCTTTACGAGTTTAATTGCCTTCCGTTCGGTTTATGTACTGCTCCCTGGGTTTTCACTAAATTGATGAAACCAATTCTTGAATTCTTAAGATCACGGGGTATGATCTCTGTAATGTATTTAGATGATATTCTCTGTATAGGCCAGGACTATTCCGAATGTAAAGATAACATCACACTCACGAGAGAACTTTTAGAAAGCCTGGGGTTTTTAATAAACAAAGAAAAAAGTTGTATGGTACCTAAAACAAACTGTAAATTTTTAGGATTTATTTTTGATTCGGAAAAAATGATCCTTACTTTGCCCGAAAATAAGAAAACCAAAATAAAGAATACGCTAATTACAATTAAAAACACCGTCAGCTGTAAGCTACGAGAATTTGCTAGATTGATTGGGCTATTGATATCAGCTTGTCCAGCCATTCAGTATTCCTGGCTTTACACTAAAAAATTTGAACGGCATAAGTATTTAAGTTTACTTAATAATCAAAGCTACGAACAAAACATCAATATCCCATTCACTTTAGAAGACGACATTAATTGGTGGTTAGCTCATATTGATCATGGTTCTTTTTCACTTTCCATTAAAGAATTTGAATTAGAAATTTTCTCTGACGCCTCAACCACTGGCTGGGGCGCTTACTGTGATAAGCAAAGTTGTTATGGCCACTGGAAAGAGGATGAAAGATGTTTACATATTAATGAATTAGAGTTAAAATCCGCCTTTCTGGCACTAAAATGTTTTGCAAAAGACAGATTCGACTGCAGAATTCTGCTTCGCATAGATAATGTCACCGCTATCTCATGTATTAATCGTATGGGCAGTGTACAATATAGTCATTTCAATAAACTTTCGAGACAACTCTGGGAATGGTGTGAAATTCGTAAAATTACTGTGTTTGCTTCATATATAAATACGAAAGAAAATAATGATGCTGATTTACTTTCACGAAAAAAGTTTCAGGATACTGAGTGGGAGTTGAATCAAAATGCATTTAATAAAATAACTGATAAGTTTGGTTTTCCCGAGATTGACCTCTTTGCTAGTCGATGTAACGCTAAATGTAAAACTTATGTGACATGGAAAACTGATCCCGATGCCTTAACCACAGATGCATTCACAATATCTTGGAATGGAACCCTTTTTTACGCTTTCCCACCATTCTCAATTATAGTAAAAGTCCTACAAAAAGTTGTAAATGATAAAGCAGAAGGAATTGTAGTTGTACCATACTGGCCAACACAACCGTGGTTCCCTCTATTCCAAAAATTAATTGTCTCCGAAATAATATACTTCGAACCTAATGTTAATTTGTTGCAATCTCCTTTCAGGACGAACCACAGCCTTCACAAAACGCTACACTTAGCTGCCGCGAGGTTGTCCGGGAAGCTCTTCTAAATAGATCCCTAGCCCCAAGATCAGTCGATATTATGCTAGCTTCATTATCAGACAACACATACAAACAGTACAATGGATGTATTAAAGCTTGGATAAATTACTGTAACAATCATCAGTATGATTATATGAAAGCATCTGTTCCTGTAATTATTCATTTCTTAACCGAGATTTTTGATGGAGGGGCTAGATATGGTACTATTAATTCATATAAATCTGCTTTATCATTATTATTAGGTAATGTTACAGACGATGATCGTATCAAACGATTCATGAAAGGAGTTTTCAGATTGAGACCTACAAAACCCAAATATAATATGACTTGGGATCCTAATATAGTGTTAAATTATTTAGCAGGTAAATGGCCTAACACCGATCTCGATCTGGAAACTCTTTCCAAAAAGACCCTGACCTTGTTGGCTTTAGTAACTGCTCATCGCGTACAAACCTTTTCCCTTATAAAGCTAAGCAATATTTCTATTCAGTCTACTGATATAACTATAAAGATTCCAGATTTGATAAAAACGTCGAAACCTAATTCTTACCAACCCTATTTAAGACTACCTTTCTATAATTCTCGTCCAGAGATCTGCCCTGCTAGATGTATTCAAGAATATATAAATAAAACTCAAAATATTCGCAATAATATCGATTCTTTATTTATTAGTTACAGACGTCCCCACTTGAAAATCACATCACAAACTTTAAGTCACTGGATTAAAAACACTCTTAAATGTAGTGGCGTTAACACTAATATATTTACCGCTCACAGTACGCGTCATGCAGCAACTTCCACAGCCAACAAATCCGGGGTCAATATCGACGTTATTAGGAAGACTGCAGGTTGGACTGATTCCTCCTCAGTTTTTGCACGATTCTATAATAAAGAAATCGTCTCGCAAAGCAATCAGTTTGCCGAGACATTGCTAGATAATTATCTATAATTCTTATTATACCTGTAAAAGAAAAAATATGATTAATAATCAATTCAAATAATTTTTATTTACTCGCATGTTATTAAGTAAATAAAAACTTACCTGTTGTTTCACATTTTAATTTTTTCATTTCTTTCAACATCCTACACCATGTAAACCACAGATTGTATAAATCGCAAAGAATGAAGCTGTGAAACATAATTGAGGATCAAACGAACTTACCAAGTGAAGTTCGATCATAATTATGTGAACAGCTTCATTCGAAGCGATTTATACACACCCTCCCTAAATCAAATTACTTTGATACCCACCCTATCCTAAAAAATCAAAACATGAAACCACATATTATTTTAACTGTAAACAAAATGACTCGCAGCGAATGGACGCCATCATAAGGTGAGCTCGACTTGAGTGGGGGAAGTCGGAAACACGTCACTGTGTTGCCATTTTTATTTAAAAATCAATTTCAGTAGAAATCGAATATATATTAAAAAAAAAAAAAAAAAAACTTTAAACAAATGCGTGGAGAAGGCTGATACGTGAGGGCGCAACTACACCATGTAAACCACAGATTGTATAAATCGCTTCGAATGAAGCTGTTCACATAATTATGATCGAACTTCACTTGGTAAGTTCGTTTGATCCTCAATTATTTCGATTTTATGCTCGCTCGGTCGTACCTGACCTTGATAAGTAAGAAAAAAGCATTTATGCAATTGATAAACACAGACTGAACGTACGCATTCCGCGTCCTATGTGGAAAATTCGTCAGATTGTTTACATTACTATATGAAAGAACGATCACGATGTCGATATAACGTGGGCACAAAAGCTTTAAATTTCGCTTTAAAACATGACCAATTGTGTGGTACTTGTCCGTTTGCCAAGTCAAGTCTACCTTCAAACAAAGACTGACGCGAGCTAAACATTTCGCGTCATTTCACTTGTCACACCACGTATCGACATCATGAACACCAAGGTCAAAATCAGAGACAAAATATCGGTCAGATCTCACCGGGTAAGATATCGGTACTTCCTGAAGTTAGTCCGCAGCATTCCTCGCGTCACACGCAGACGTGCTCCGAGGCACAGCAGCACTCCCGCGCCTTCCCAATGCGCTCCCGCAGGCAGCATCGGGTCTGTAGGCCCACCGACGGCCGCGACGTGACCGAAGGTGCAGGCAGGATCTTGAGACGTCGTGCTAGGCAACCGAACAATTACTTGTTCGTGTCCCGCAACAACGAGGCGTTGATCGAGATGCGTGTAGAAGAAGACGTCGCACGACGCTTTCCCGTTTACTACTTGCAACGAATATCTGACAGCATCCAGAATTACAGCTCCGTCCGATTATTTAGAAAAAAATTACTACCCGCGATCGAAAGCAAAATAATTCACAACATCAGATATGGCATTGTCAAAGCCTCCTATCCCACTTCTGATTTTATACTTACTTTCACTTTCACTTCTATATTTCAGTGGCCGTCGGGCAAATAGGCTTGTAACAGGCGCTCGAGGCTTTATATAAGCACGGACGTGCAGTGTTGCCAGGAGGGGGTCTTCTCATTTCTAACAATACATTAATTTAGGAACTCGACACATACCAACACAGTTTCATTACATTGATAATTTAATAATATAGATAAGCCATTAAATTTTAAATATCACTAAAATTAAATGCCCAATAAAAAAATAAAATTTGTTAAAGGACAAATTACTCATTTAATCATAAGATTTTTTTTACTTACGATCAGATGCAACCTTACAAAAATGTTACTTGTGTGTGTTTTTTTTAAATGTATGATCTACTTTTAATGAATGAGTAAATTATTTTTAGGTTTGATATTATTCATTACGTAAAACAGCGAAGCAGCTCCAATACAATTTTATTCAAGAGAGTCGATATTTATGCACATAATTTTGCGTAGAGATTTATATAAACGTGTACTATTCGATATTCTGTAATTTGAGTAAATAATAATGAACGTACCTCATCAGGTTCACTGAACTCCACCTTATAACAGGTAACTGGCTTATCCGGGTACAATTTCTCTGGTATTATGGCCACCACGTACCAAGGACCGATCACGCTCTTCATGGCAAAGTTGGCTTCAAAACCGCAATTATTAATACTGTAGATTTCAATGAAAGACAGTGTGAGAAGGAACAGAATGATAAAAGGAGGCATGGCTGTGAATTGTGTGAGGAGGAATGTGGAACTGAATGTTGTAATGTGTCACCACATGATCTTGGTACCTATGAAGCGTGGAATGGTTAGAACTGGCATGTGTGATCTTAAGACTTATGGAGTACTCAGGTAGATTTAGATTTAGACAATGGAGTTAAAGAAAAAAATAACATTAAAAACATTTAAAAGGATATGTGTACAAAAAAATTTGAAAATAATATTTAGTTACTTATTTGAGTGGTGTAAAATAATAAAAATTCAACTTGCTTTCCGTTTACGAAAAAACCTTTAAAAAACTTATGCTTACTGAAATTGTCAAAACAATATTTGGTTACTTGATTTAAATGGTGTAAATTATAAAAATCCACACTTGGTTTTTGTTTACATAATGTAATCATTTTACTTATAACCTAATCAAACACGAACCCGAAATTTAGTTTTTTTTTATTCGCAATTTTTTTAATTTGTGTCAGCTCTAGTAAAATGTAATTCTATGGAACTAGTGCTAGCCAGTAAACGCATGTAATCGTTCACTGGTGCTAACTTTAAATTATTGCGTAGGTGGTAATTTGACAATTAAGGTAATACGAGTATCTTGGCCCCGTTTCCAGGATTTGACAATTGGAGGAGGAATGACCGACTTCACGAGGTAAATGGCAACTATTTGCTGACATGGATTCGAAAGATGAATTTCATAAGCAAGTAATTTTGAAATTAAAATAAATTTCGCTTACGAGAATTGATCGACTGTGTCATCCGATGGGACACGAACCCATGACCCTTTGCTATCCGGGCGAATGCTTTTACCAACTTTAATATCATAAAAAACTTGCAAACCAATTACTTAAGTTTTAAAAATAATTATAGGTTATATTGATTTTCACTGTTGAAGTAATATTCTTCAAGCTTTAGCTTAGTAGATTTGACAGAAAATTAAGTACACCCGTGAAAGAGGAATGGACTTTTCTCAGATTAATTTTATTGTGGTTATATGAATCTTAAAAAAAACATACGAATCTTCCTTAGTTTTAAATTTCAGAAAATAAAATCAAAAGTTAAAGAAATATACTAAAAGTGCATTGATCGATATAGGTAAGTCCATAACTTAGAAAACCCACTAGTTGAATAAATCTTCTTCAACAATCGTGAAAAATAAAAGTCGAATAGCGTTTATTTTCGGGTCCATTCAAAACATCTCAAGTTATTATCAGCGTTAAGAAAAATACGGTGATTGTTTAAAAAGTCAGAACCTACATAGATTTACTTGAACAAAGGCAGTAAAAACGGTTTATGGGCTTGTTATTGACGTCCCAACGGACTTCGTGTTTGGTCCAAGTTACAAGTAAGTCTTTGAAAACATGTTGTGGACTTTACTCTGGATGATGCTGTTCATATTATCGCCTGTAGCCGTCTCTGTCACTCAATACCAGCATATCAACGCAAACAAGCGTGACAGCAAAAAATAAATACTTTATAATTTAAAAAATAAATAAATATATAATTGCCCAAAATCGCGGAGAGTGGAGAAAGGGTAGGGAGGCCTTTGCCCTGCAGTGGGACACGACAATAATAACTTCAATGAAACTAACCGTAGTGAGCTTTTATTTCTAAATAATATTTAAGCGACTTAAGTAAATCCCGAGACGCTGTGAAAATTGCATTTTGGCGTACATAATGTGTAGTTAATTTTGATAAATAAAAGATTTACCATAACTTGGTTTGTCAGGCGTCAGGCCTCTTTGCGGCGGCTTTTGATAATTCTGTTGAGGGTGCAAAGAGAGCCTCCTCACCCAACGTCGATTGCCTTGCCAATTCGCTCTTCAAATAAGGATCTATGTAGATACTTAATAGGCAAAAGACTTAAAAGGTTGTTCAGACAGACATGATAGATCTTAGTAATCGAAAAAAAGTCTACAGGAGTGTAATATTTTTTGTATTTTTATAATGGGCTAACTCTTCATCTTCATCTTAGCCCGAGAGCAAATATGAGGTCTACGATGAAGCGAGCTTGCCCAGAAGAAGGCTATTTACTTGCACGAGCTACACGTACTCGGAAAAACGATGCGGGCAGGGCATTCTACTCTTTGGCTGTGCGCATTAAAAATGAATTTAAACAGCGCTTGGTATGAGAGATGGGAATTTAAAAATAAAAGGATGGTAATCTGCAGTATCTCTGGTGTTCCGTTTGAAGAATGGAGATGGCATTATGAGATTGTGTTCCGTATCTCTTGAACCGTGATAGCTAGATAGTTGAAATTTTCACAGACGATGTATTTCTGTTGCCGCTAAAATATTAGTATTTTGGTATAACCGACCTTGGCTTGTTTGATTTAAATTATAATAATCCGCCTGCTTATCACTTATCCCACGGCCTTCAGAGGCGAAGCAGTGGAAACAGATTTTAATGTATCCTATGAAAATCTTCATTCAAAGCTCTTCCCTTCGAATTTTAATATAAATCTTGGATCGGAAGTTTATTAGCGTTCTCTGGAATTGTTATAAATGCGAAAAGTATGTATTCTGTCTTCGTACTTTTGAGAAACAAAGAAACATTTATTAGTTATGGACAAACACAGTACAAAATTCATAACACATTAAAATCATCATCATCATTCGCTTGCCCTGTTCCCATTTTATTTGAGGTTACTTATTAAGGGTAACACATTAAAATAAACACCTTTAAAAAAAACATACTTTACCGATCAGACATATGACCCATCTTCCGCCGCATCGTCTCTTATCATCAGGTGAGATTGCAGTCAAAATCTGCCTATTAATTAAAAAAAATATTTGTAGAGCTTGTAACGGAGAAAAGTAGTTTACTAAGTTGTATATATTTTATCGATAGCAATATACAGGGTGGCCCGTTTACAGTGGTCCAAAGATTTTTCTCAGCTTGAGAGCACAATTAGTGCTCGTTTAAAATATACTTTAGTTAAGCGAAAACTTATGGTTTAGAAATTATTACTTAAAAAAAAAAACGAAATTCAATATTTTTGTCGCAAAACCTCCCTGTTATGAAAACTATGGGACCAAATCAAATGAAATTTGGTATGGGCATAGTGCAATAATCTACCTATTGCGCTATAGGCTCATCTAGTGTTAATTAATAGACAGTTTATTTGTTTAACTTTTTCTGTATCTTTTTTGAATTTTTCGGCAAAAGATTGATTTATAATTAGTTTTATAACTTAAGCAATTATTTTGCAAGTTTTTACGAAATCAAATTGAATTTCGCTCACAAAAATTAATCAACTAAGTCATCCCGACGTGGGTTCGAGTCCGAACGAAATTCAATTTGATTTCGTAAAAGATTGATTTTCGAAAAAATCCTGTGGGAAAAAATGCTCCGCTAAAGTTTTGCTGACACTGCTAAAAATTATTTAACATTAGGTTATTCTTTACACAAAAAATCATAGTAGTGCTCCGATTGCAACATCTTCAAAAACAACATCATACATGAATGTCGAAAAATTACGAAATTTACCATCGTTAAATTTTAATCATTTGGCCCTTATTTTGGATTAAAAAAATATTACTTTCGAAAAAAACTCGCTACAAATCTGTAAAAACATGGCTAAAAAATTAATGAAGTATTTTTTTATCTACCAGCCTAAAAATAATGAAACTAATAATTTTTGGACCACTGTAAACGGGCCAGCCTGTATTTTTTAATCTCAATAAGAGCTTTGATCGCTATATAATCGTAATCTTCCGATTCTAATGCTATCTTTTATACAAATATTATGCGTACAGCTGCACCCAAAAATTGCGTAACATTTTCAAAATATTTTCTTTAATTTCTAAACGACCCGTGACCATCGTCAACGTAATTAATTTCGCTAGTATTTTAAAAACCCTCGTCTAAAAACAAAATGGCGGCCATCAATCTTACCCTTTACGAGTTGTTGGCGTCTGAAAGGATTGGCGACATGCCTCATTAGGTGCGAATATTCATTAGGTTATTAAGGTCAATGCTAATTACTGTTTTTAAATAGTTTAAGAGCAATCACACATCTTATTTTTAAATTTAAAATGGGTTTGCTCTTGACTGCGTCATATAGTCGACTATAGTCGGCGGTGGATCACATACATATACGGTGTTATTACAAAAAAATAGACCAGGTTTAAAATAGGTCTTAATATCAGCCGACAACAGAGGACTGAATGACACATTCGTGACATAACCTAAAAAAGAAACACTTTTCTAATTGGCTAGCTAATAGCTTAGTCCTGGCTTAAACCTGATACCAAGTTTTTGTAATAACGGGGATAATGTCTAACAAAAGACGGAGTGATTTGACTGCAACACACTATTCATTGTGTATACCTTATAACTGAGGATGATCATCATGTAGAAAAAACACACACGACAACTTTTTTGGCTATTTTAATGGAGTGATTTACCATTGCCTTCTCACACACTAGCCAACAACACTTAACTACATGTGGCCAGCCTTACTTCATATGACATAAGATAAGGTTCTCTGTTAGAGGTGCTTGTGGCGCAGTAGCGGCAGCGCTTTGGTAGTGATACCAAAAGTCAAGCAACCCACGGCGCGGTCGTGATTGAATAGGTGACCATTCCGACCATTTAAGTGACGTCTATGACAAGCATCTCCGTGCTTCGGAAGGCACGTTAAGCAGTTGGTCCCGGCTAATATCTGTGGTATTAGTCGTTAAGCCTAGTCAGAGGTCCTAGGGCGGCTTGATAACTTCTGACAGTAAGGTTTGGCACTTGCCTTACATACACCCCTCCACCAATCCGCACTGAGCCCGCGTGGTGGAGTATGGCTCGTACCTCCTCATAGTTGAGGTGAGGCCTTTTCCCAGCAGTGGGATCTAATAGGCTGACTTCACTTTTTTAAGGTTTTATCGATTGCACACCACATACAATAGACATTTACAAAATATCCATAGTGAGTTGTACAGTTAAGGCGCTCTTATTGCTTAAGCAACATCTTCCCTTTGCTCAGAAAATGAGAACTCAACTCAAAAGAGGCAAGGTGCAACTATCTTTCTTAATATCTCAATTCAGTCAAAGTCTTTTCCGATTTTCAATATCATTTCCACCACTCATAAACCGGTGGATTCGATTAGAGATAGTCAATCGACACGCCACAATGCAGTGGGGTCGCCGTGTCGTGTCGTGTCGGATGCGAGTCGTAAAAGTTTATGCACTACCGCCCTCTACTGTGACAATCATCTTGATGCACAGAGGGAAATGGTTTCAGAGTAAGCGTTTAGACTCGATGATCTGACTGGATTTAGCTAGATCAACCCTTCGCCACTGACTTCTTTAGCGACAGATAGGAATAATAAAAAAAAAGTTAAGGATAGTTTGTGGAAATTGCAAAGTCTTGACTTTTGATAATTGCTCGAAGAGAGCAGAATTAACTAAGTCACTGACTGCTGAGTTGTAGCTTCATTGTTTATTTTGGAAACTCACTTGTAAATCTTATGAAAGTCAAGACTTTTTTTTAATAAGGTTTTATCTTTATTTGACAGTGTTACCATTTTTATAGGTTGTATTTTTAGGGTTCTGTACTTGGGACCCTATTACTAAGACTCCACTGTCCGTCTGTCTGTCCGTCACCAGGCTGAGATCTCATGAACCGTGATAGCTAGACGGTACATTTTTTACATAGTTGATTTAATATTTTTGTAGTAGTGAGGCTTCCATATAGCAACGTGATTTTTTGCCGTTTTACGCTCAATACTAAAAACGGCACAGTTGAAATAGTTAGGAGATAATGGTACGGAATCCTTCGTGCTGGATTTTTACCATTGTTTCTCAACGAAAAATAAACTCTAATTTTTTATTTTCTTTCTTTACATACCAAAAATATAATTTTTTTTGTTTAGCTGTATCATTTCAAAGTCTCTGTTAACTAAGCCTAATCTGTAAACACTACTGAGATTTCAATAAACGCATTCGGGCCGTGATTGCTACAGCCATTGTGACGTGACAGACAGACGCCGAACCACTCACCATTACACATATCTTTATATATATATGACGTCGTACAACCTCCATCCGGCTTTATACGACGAATTTAGCTACATTCCGCTTGCATCGGTTTGAGATGATTGGCATATAGGAAGATTGTATCAAGGCATATTATTGGGGTTAGGTTTTATGAAAATTTCAAGTTATGAGATGAAAGAAATATCATATTTTTAGCCCCCGACGCAAAAACGACGGAGTGTTATAAATTTGACGTGTCTGTGTGTGTGTGTGTCTGTCTGTGGCATCGTAGCTCCTGAACGGATGAACCGATTTTGATTTAGTTTTTTTTGTTTGAATGATTAATTAGTCGGGAGTGTTCTTAGCTATGTTTGATGAAAATCGGTCCAAGATGGCCGCTGCAACAAAATGGCGGATTACATATTTTTTTAAACTCTTTCAATATGGGTATCAAATGAAAGGGCTTGACTAGTAAAATACTATACACTACGACAAATTTCAAATCCAAGATTGCCGCAGTAAAAAAATGGCGGATTACATTATTTTTTAAACTCCCTCAATATGGGTATCCAATGAAAGGGCTGATTAGTAAAATACTATAATACACTATGATAAATGACTGTTAGAGAATGATTTTGGCATTAAGTCCGCCATTTGTACATTGTTTTTAATATGTGCAGAAAAGTATAAATAAATTTCAAATCCAAGATGGTCGCTATCACGAAATTACGAATTGCATTTTGTTTTAAAGTTTACCTTCTTACTTTATAATTATAATTCTTTATTATTAATAAAAAACCTGATGAAACACCAAATTACTTCAGAACTAGAACTAGAATCTTAAAACTCAAGAAAATAATTAAAATAAAATAATACAAATAGGAAGTCCCCTACAAAAAGCTTGCAATTAAAAAAAAAAAAACCCCCGACACAAAATAATAGATGCACATAAAAATCCTAAAACAAGGTTTTATAACTATGGAATTATAGCTAGATACAATACAGTTGGTTAAAATAGTTAAAATAGTTGTAAAACCTTGTTTTAGGATTTTTATGTGCATCCATTATTTTGTGTCGGGGGTTTTTAAATTTGTAATTTATACCTTTTATGGATAGTAAGATAAATTACGAATAATTTTTAGGAGTAGTACTGCAATCGATATTGGAAAACTTGTTTTTTTACACTACTTCTGGTTTCATTGCTCCAAAATTTTGACATTTGGAGAGTTGCAGAGAAGAATTACTTGTTACTTTGCCTTGTTACCTTATCTTTTCTTTGTGCAGTGAGCATTAAAGTAGCTGGACAATTTGGTCCTGTATCAAATTTAGATTTTGATGTAGCAATAATATTTTCAGATATACCTTAATTAAAACAAGGTACTTAAATACTTTGCGACGATGACTGTATTTAGTGACAACGTCTTGTGCACTAAGTTCTTATTACCGCAAATTAATTACATCTTGCACTTATTTTCCCGCCAAGCGGGAATTAATTTTTCACTCTTTAAAACGAAACCCCATAAATATCTCATGAAAGAATAATACATCTCTTATCAATTTAAAAAGCAATGCATCTTCATTGAGATCGGTGCAATCGCGATAACAAACTGTGTATGATCACGCGACCATGCCGTGGTCATATTTGTGGCAAAGCAAATACTGGGTAGGACCATAAATAAATGGGCGTGCTACGGTTAACAAGAGATTGTAAACTGGAAATTGTTAAAAATACACTTTCAAAACATAAGAAAATACTACAGAAATTTTTATTTTAAAAAGCTTATGCTCTGTAATATTACTCAGGTATCTATACTTACCAAAATGATTTAGAAAATTCATGTCAGCTAGAACCCGTAAAAATAATACATGTTGTCGTCTTTCTAAATAATGCTTTAAAAATATTTTCCAAATCAAAATAAAGGTATTTTCGTTTTGTGCGATAGTAAGTATGTGTGCCGCAAGCTTAGTGCAAACTGTCCCTAAATATTTCTGGCACTAAATTAATATTCAACCCTTAGTGGCCCTAAGGCTCCGCGCAGATGGACCACCAACCACAGCCACCGGTGGCCACCGACAAGCTGTTTACATTGTTTTTAATACTTTTTTGGTGGAGTTGCCGCACAAGTGAAGCGAGTGGCGGCTCAGTGGTGACTCAGTGTCCGCGACACGCTACCGGTGGCGACCACTCGCTATTTGCCATTTTGATAAAACGTCTTCTAAACTATATTGGTGAGAGACAACCACCCCTAACTACTGGTGGCGGCCACCGACTACCTTCGTTTACGCGGGACTGAAGGATGTGGCGCGCTACAGCCACCGGTGGCTGTGGTCAGTGGTCCATCTGCGCGGAGCCCAACAAGCGGTAGATCCGATTGAATCATTCAATCATCTACGGACTGCTACGCCACATGGAGTCTGATGCGAGGTTTGCAAAGACCACACGGCAAAATTAAAAAGATATTGGTAGTAGTAAGGCAGCCGGAATTTCAACAAGTACTTAAATAATTATTACGATAACCACATGAACGCCAGAACAACTTTCCAATTAGGTCACTTTACGGCCGCTATTTCAACTATCGGATAAAAAGTAACTGATTGAAATCTATGCAGTGTAAACGACTGGCATAAATAAAAAACGCACAATAGCTAAAGCACACAGATTTAATCGCCGAATCACACACTTTCAAATAATTATGATTATGGTTACTCAAACTGGCAGAGTTTCAGCTTACTTAGTGGTTGATGTGTACAAGTCGGCTAGACCGAGCTGGCCGTCGCTTATAAAGGCTTTCCCCCTCCATTATAGGCACATTGGCGGTGGGGAAAGGTGGCAAGCGTTGGCTTTGGTGGCAATAGTTGACTTTGGCTAGGTTGGCTTTGGCTGGCTGGGGTGGCTTGGCTGGGTTTGGCTGGCTTTGGCTATGATTGGCTAAGGCTTGGCTTTACAGCAGCGATCTATTTAATATAAAATAATAAATAATCCTAGTCGCCATAGCATAACTTCGTGCTTAGTTTGGGACTAGGTATAATTGGTGTGATTGTTGAAACAATTTTTTTAATTACAAGTGTCACAGTCACAAGTGAGGTGATGACATTTTAATATTAGTCGTACTGTATTTTATATAATCTAACTATGAAAAATAATGAAACCAATAAACCTAAAAGGCGGACTCTGTATTAGTTTTCTGAACTGCCATTCAATATTTCCTGGTCACTTTAAAAGCATGTTTTTATTTATTTCAACTTCAAAACTCGCAGTACCTTCGTGACTGTTCCTCATTAGCCGTGGTCGAATTCTTGAAGCAATCGCAACCACTTCTTTACACGCGAAGTTTATTGTCGGTCGTACAAATAGTGTAAGCGACGCTTTTAATTATTTATTTATTATGCCTCAAAAGTTTGTGTCAGGCGAACATTGTAGGAACCGTGAGTTTATAGTGAAAGCAACGAGATTAAGTGAGTGAGTAATTGGGTTAGGTAAGCACTAACATATCTTAGTCTATTATTATTATCTACTAGTGGTTCCCCGCAACTTCGCCCGCAAGAGTTGGTTTTTCCATATAAACTTTTATCCCCCATTTCACCCCCTTAATGTTTTTATATCGCGATGAAATGTAACCTATGTCCTTTCCAGGGACTCGAACTGTTTCCACACCAAATTTCATCTCGATCAGTTAAGTGGTTTAAGCGCCAGGAGATAACTGACAGACAAACAGATACACTTTCGCATTTATAATATTAGATAGAATTTTTAATTTTTAATTTTCATTAAATAGAATGTTTAAGCAATACAATTCACTGTCTAAGTCCTCCATTAATAGTGTTGATATATACTCTGACACGCTATCTAAATTCAGATCCACTTGCCTGGGTCAACCCACAGGGGTTGGCCAGGGCAGATTTTAATTTTTTTAAAGTACAAATTGTAACTGTTGTAGTTTAATAGTGGGAGTGATGATGTTTTATATTATTGCATGTCGTTGTCACCTATAATTAAGTTTGCATTTATTTTGTAACTGTATTGTTAGTGTTCATTGTATGTTTTAATGTAACCTTGTTGGTGATCTTATTAAATAAATAAAATAAAATAAATTAGTATGGATAATTTAAGAACAATGCTCTTATTGGTGGAGTTTTTTCCTTTCTACTCTCTATGCTATTCGTAGCAACGCAGCTTCGTAGCATTGTGTAAAGAAATCGTAGCAATAATGCAACAAACCGTAGCACGTATGTACCAATTCTAAGTTAACTGTTGACACTTACATATTATGTAGGTACGATTGTGTTATCCAATACTTATTTTAGAAACGGTGTTTAATTCATGAATAAATAAAAAACTCAATCTTGACTAAGACCAAGGTACAAAACTCATCATAAAATGTGTAGCATTGTCTAGTACTCGTATCTTCTTTACCTACTATATTCCTATGATATAATGTTGTTTTGAACATACGGTAAACTTCAATTTCTTCCATTCAATCAATAAAAATATTGTGTTGTTTGAGTGTTAGGCAAAAGCACGCTTGCTTAGATTTTATAAGCGTTTGATGACTCCATCCAAAACGGACACAACTCATAAACTTCCCATACACGAGGACACAACAATAAAAGCGAAACAGACAGACGGACGGCTCAGGTGCCGGACCCGTGATTGATTCGGCCAACTACTCAAACAGCGCTCGTACAAATGCATAAAATGTTGGCGTATACACACAGGGTGGGTTATTGTATACTTAAAGGGACAAGACTTATTTTCGTATCATTTCATAAGTAACAAACAAACAACATAATGAATGAATTGAAAATACTTTACTAGTTTAACATGTACCGCATTTGCATTCTATCTTGTTTTGTCCTTCAAGCTTTTTATACTGGTAAAAATATTTGGATAAAGATCACTCTTGCTATCGTTTTAAATAATTATTTTGTAATTGTTTTTCTTTTTGTAATTTAAGCAATTTCTTGGCATTTTCTTATAAAAATTCACTAACCGTCTCAGCAGACTATTATAAAAATATTGAATGCATAATTTATTTTCATTGTTTTTTAGTGAGGTGGTCCTATAACCTTTTACAATAATTCTATACACAAAAAAATTTTCAATTTATAAAATAATATATGCTGCAGACTATTTAAATAGTTTGAAAAACTGATGAATCTAAATTGAGTAGAAGAAAAGGAATTACTTATTAAGAAGTATAAAATAGGATAAATCCTATAAATTATCCTTAATATAAATATTAAGCTTTCAATTGTTCAGTTTTGATGCTGCCTTAAATATTTAAACAATACGAGTATGTCATATTACACCCTGTATAAGCGCAGGCATGACGAGCGCTGAGTCGGCAGTTCAAAGGGGTGTTCCAGTTGGCTCGCTTTATATCTATTGTTTATGGACGAGGGAGCTGATGGAATACCTATAATAGCGCCTACCCTGTATGTTTGACAAACAAATACCCATAGGTAATGTTTTCAAATATATTATATTAAAGGAGCTTGCTTGCATTTGGTTTTGTAACATTAATCTCCGTGTAGTGTATTTTGTAACGAATATTTTGGTACTGTATTAAAAGTTATTCATATAGCTAATGAAGAAAACATTTTAGTATAACCTACTTTATGCTGAAATCTATCTATGTTAGATGATGTAACTTATCTATAGTATAGAACACCGAGGGCCCAATTCTCACGCCTTCGATTACAAACGATATTTATCGAAAAAATATGGCGGATATCACAACTTCGAGAATACGCAATATTTAAATTTTGTGATATCCACCATGTTTTACGATAAATATCGGATGCGATATAATATCGGAAGCGTGAGAATTGAACCCCAGGAACCCAAGTCTGCTTCATTAAACTAGCAAAATTATAACATTATCGTAGGTAATTGAATAGCAAGATTTTTACAGTTCCTGTTACAATTTTGCTTTCGGAATTTAGCAGACTTGAGCCTTGCTTGTTTGTCGGTAGTGCTTGCAAGCATCTGCCATATACCTAATATAAAAGTTTGTCATGACTTATTCATCATCATAGCTTGCCGTTTCTATTACATTTGGGGTCGGTGCAGTATGTTTGTCATACCGTTATTGAATCATCCTTTTCTTACAAAATCATATCATGATTTATAAAATCCATACATCTCTTTCTCGGGGTCACTAAAATTCATACTGTTCACACTTTTTGACACATTTCGTTCTTTCACGACCACTAAAATTCCTACTGCTTTTGTTAAAGACCCGAAAAAGAGTTGGACGTAATTAAAATAACATCAATTCAGCTTTATCCGTAGGCACAAAAAATAATTCAACATAAAAAAGTCCCACAAAAATCCAATTAAACAATTTTAATCACTTCAACCTCAAACTGCTCGTGGCACTACCGAAAATGGGCAACCCACTTTAACTTTTAATAGGTGCTCAACTCAAATCCCATCTTCGGATCCATGCCGTGACGAAATTACCTAAGTCTTCGGACAATAAAATTGCCATAAAGACCATTTTATAATAGACCGTAAAACTGAATAAGGATAAGAATTATAAAGCGCTCCCTGAGGGCAGTTTTTGTAATTTTAAGGGTTTGCTGCTTTGTTTGCAAAATAAAAACAGTAATAAGTTGTTTTTTAAACGTTGTCAGAGCACAAAAAACAGGTGACTTAAATAAGCTATTTAAAAAAAAAACTGGTTTAAACTGAACTAGATCGAGTCCATGAGGTTACTTCTTCTTTTCGTGTGGGTTATTTGCAGCCTTAGTTGACAGAGTTCATGATCCGATAGGCGTCTGACATGGCTTTATTTGATCGATGAGTATGAAGTCACTGAGCTATT
Organism: Pyrausta nigrata; assembly: GCA_949316185.1. NCBI lineage: Eukaryota > Metazoa > Arthropoda > Insecta > Lepidoptera > Crambidae > Pyrausta > Pyrausta nigrata. The sequence goes on along the minus strand of OX438957.1, from coordinate 14,868,146 downwards.
TTCATATAATAAATTCAGGTACACTTACAGATTACAGCCAGACATGCATAGCTTACATTGATAATTGTTACAGTTACAGACTAGAAGGCAACCTAAAGTTAGTGAACACAACATGATTTTTAAACAAACATACACCTCTGAGGACAGCTCGGAAACAAAAAAACAATTTTGTCATAAGCTCTCATTATAAATGTTATGTACAATGTACCTACCGTACATGGGTCTCAATCTTCATCTGATAAATCGCATCTTTGAAAATTTTATTTATTTACTTTTTAAGGTTGTCATATCCCGTTACAAAAGTACTTCCCACCTACGTACTTTTAATAAAAAATCTTCCTAGAATACTTTATCTATGACACAACTCATCGTCCTGATAAATTTAATCATCGTCCATTGTAAAACATTTGAAAGAACGGGTTGTTTTGAGCACTAAGCACGATTCAAATTATGAGCACCCACATTCCACATAGCCCCGCAATTATCACGCTCGTCCGAACCGGTGTCCGGATTCTTGCGATTTCCGGACAATTTTTCATTAACCCGACCGTGGTCCGGTTATTGTGAGCCGGTCACCCGGGTAATTAGTTGGTCCTTTTGATCAAGCTTAGCGCAGCTATAGCTTTTTGCGTGTTGACAGATAGTTTTGGGGTGAAGTCTGTTTTGTTGAGTCACTTTTTGGCTTCATATACCTCTAATGTGTGCCGACTGTTGTTTAACAATAAATACGATGAGATATTTTGTCTATTTTGATTTTATATTGCGTTATCCTGATTCTTATTAAGAGTAAGTAGGGACATTTCATTTTCATGTTTTTGTCACAGTACGTAACAAAATACGTCTACTAAAATAACGAGCGAATCTGGGCTAGTACACAAGAGGCGATCGTAATCGAAGTTCACTATCGCTGACGAAATATATGAAACTGACATAGGCCATTGAAACATCACTTGACTTTGCATACATATTTTGACATTTCGTTAGCGATAGCGAAGTTCTCTGTAGAAAGATTTCATCTTGTCTAAGGGCATACCTACTACATATCGTGTCCTTTTACGCTTTCGTCGACTTCATTATGCTATATCCGAGCAAAAATTCAGTTTTCCTTACATCGCTAGTTAGATAAGAAGTCTTTATCTCTTTGTTTTTCCTCATTCAAATCCGATTGTATGGCTTTTACGACATCAAAATGGCTACGTGAGAAATAAAGTTAATAGTTAAAACAGCACTTTGGCATCTTTGTCCGGGCAATTTAGAGCGAAAGTCCGATGCAATCGTTAAATTTAACGTGTACTAACTCGGCTATAAAGGAGAGTTAATCTCAATACACCGATAGCGCTTATTATCCGTAGGGAGGTGTGTAAAAAATGTCGAGATAATCTAAGATTTGGCACGGAATAAATACCAATAAGTTTTTTTATGGTGTAGAACTGTAGATGGCTAATGGTGTTTTACTTCTGCTTAGCTTCTAAAATAGACTATTTATTAACGAGTAGGTACATCTTGAAAATTATTATTCCAACTCTCCAGAGGTGTTCGTCCATGTAAAAAAAAATATTTTTAAAGAATAAATGTAAAAAACTGAGTTAAAATAAGTTATTATTTCAATTAATATATTTTGCGGTTCAATTAATACATATTTTACTAACATGTAATTTTATAAGTTTGAATAAGAAACCAAAAATTTGCACACGGGCTTTTTGCATTTTTCTAAAGGTTTCTTATTTAAACTTATTAAGAAAACACTTAAACTTTAAAAAAAATCTTAAAAGCTACAATTTGTAAATTATTTCCATCCAATTACTAATTATCGATTTCCCATCGGACATCCTGCGCATCCTGCTATACTTATCAAATACGATTCTGATAGTTTTTAATAGACAACCATACGACTCTACCATTCATCAAACATTTTCTACAACCAATCAATCACAGGGCTGTCACGAATATCGATAAAAAGTATCGACTATCGCAATGGCCATCGCTATCCGGAAATAAAAATCGTAAATGAAGCCATTCGGCGGGAGGCGGACCGACGCGATTAACTGCGTTTCGGCAGCTTTACTGTCCTTTTATTTCAGGTGAATGTTATTTATTTATTTGCTGAGGTCATTGACTCGAGTGGGCTAGTGTGCTTAATGGAACGTGCGTGATGAGATGTAATGTGGTTTTTGTGTGTAGGTAAATTGAAGTAACATGATCATGAGAAAAGCAAACATAATTATTGAAAAAACAAAACACCCGGCTGCAAAAGTTTTAATATTTTTAAAATGGACTTTTTACTGGCTTTCATTTGATACCCATATTGCTATGGTAAAGAAAAAATCGATCCCCCTTTATTTCCATTTGCGGGCGCCATTTTTTAAATTTATACTTATAGACTATGTCACTCTCACAATTCTGATAAATTCAACGATACCTCATATGTCAAAAACTGTCCAGCCGTTTGGGATGTAGGGCGTGCCAAACAATTATACATACGTACATACATTACATACATACATTACATACATATTCTCGAAAAACATACAACACAACAGCTTGTCAGAAGAGTAAGCATTGCTTACTCTTACATGTATTGTTTATAAGATATGATGTTATTGCCATAACATAAAATGAACTAAGCATTAACTTCAGACAAGCTGTTTAAAATTTTGGAACGAAATTCCAAAATTTTAAACAGTACTTATTTTAGGAATAAAAGTAAAGCTAACATAATTATGCTACTACTTAGAACTCCTGGTTTATGAAGCCCGATCATATAAGTAATATGTTATAGTAAAACAATAGCTTTAAGATTTTTTACACTCACAATGTTATTTTATTTCCATACATTTTAAATAAGAAACCAAAAATTCACAGACGCCAAAGCCAAAGGTCGTTGGTTCAAATCCTGCCTGTTTGCACAGTTTCGGTTTTTTATTTGAAATTTATAATTATAAAGCACTTAGCTTCAAGTAACATGACAGTTAGTAATAATTCTCAGGCATAAGTTTAAAAGAAGTAAAGTCGCATTTCAAAAGGTAAAACTGTAAAACATTTTCTCCCCTGAAAGCCACGTAAATTCGTTATTGGTCAGTAACACACTTACCGAAGAAATAAATCGAATAAAGAAAGGTGGTGAGGGGAAATTGGGGTAATATGGTCCTAAATAGAGGCTGATGGCAGGATGCCGACCGGTTATGTCGGTCACAGGTAGTTTTGTAGAGGAAATTGAACATTTTACATGAGAGTATCCTGCAATATTTGTTAAAGTAAAAAACCTGAATAAAAATATTGCTATAAATTTGATAAACTGTAGCAATCTAAACGAGTGTTTATTACCTATACTTGTAAATAAATAAGACTTTACAACATTTTACAGGTATTATAACCTATGCATATATAAAGTCTTGGTGTAGTCGTTCGCGCACCGGACTTCTAAACCAGGCGGTTGCGGGTTCGAATCCCGCAAGGGGCAAATGTTTGTGTGATGAGCACGAGCATTTGTACCTAAGTCATGGATGTTTATATGTATTTAAGTATTTCTATCCGTTATCCTAGTCACCATAGCACAAGCTCACGCATTTTTTTCAGTGTAGATTTTCGAAGGTCTCGTTACAAGCGGCCCGACCATTTTAGGGTCGTTTATCAGATATTTATATTAAAACTAGGGGTTCCCCGCGACTTCACCCGCAAGAGTTAGATTATCCATATAAGCTTTCATCCCCCATTCCACCCCCTTAATGTTTTTATATCGCGATAAAATGTAGCCTATGTCCTTCCCAGGGTCTCGAACTGTCTCCATACCAAATTTCTTCTCAATCGGTTCAGTGTTTTAAACGTCAAGGGGTAACAGACAGACAGACAGACGCACTTTCGCATTTATAATATTAGTATGGATAGCACAACAAAGAACTACCCGACTAAGCCTTGAGTTCACTATCACATGTTTAATTTTGACTTATTTTGTGCTGGAATTCTGTCAAATTAACCATCAGTTAATGTTTACCGGCTGTTTAAAACTTGGTTAATACGGGTCTGAGCCAACAAAAAAAATACCAAACGACAAACGATGACAAATACAACGAAACACCAAAGGCAATCAAACAGCAACATTATGTTATGTTTGTACAGGCAGATCGACTCTCGGTATCACTTTGTACCGTTTGGAGTTGAAACACTGGGTCCGTGGGGTCCCAACGCTATCGCTTTTTTCAAAGAGATTTCCTCTTGGAAATCTCCACTCCACACTCCAATCTTGGAAACCATTGATGTCAACTAGCTTCTTGACTAGTTGACATCAATGGTGACCCAAGAGCTGGCAGCTACCTTGCTCAACGTATAAGCATCGCTATCCAGCGCGTTAATCCTGCCAGCATCCTGGAAACCTTACCACAAAGACCCTTTTATAATTTTTGTTTTTCTATTGTTTTAAATAATTTATCATAATGGTAAAAAAGTGATTACCTTGTTGTTATTGAAAGTTTTTATTAGTCATTTTGTGTTGCATTTTTATAATTACTATTAGTTAATTAAATACCTAACTAACAATAAATTAAGTCAAGCAATGGTACTACAAGTTACAGATGAAATGCCTAAGTTTATTTTAACAACAAAGCTTTTTAATGTCCATTCATCGTTCTTTGTCTTTTGGCATTTGGCTTGGTTAGTAATAAGAGTTAACAATAAGAAAAACAAATCCAATGCTACATCACATTCGGCTACGAGCTCGACTACGACGCTACGATGCTACGCCGTAGCTCTTAATTATCCTGTCTCAATACACGCAGAAAAATATTGTTTTCTCACAAAAGCACAACGGAAGCAGACTTCAAAGCGTCGAAAATCAAAGTGCTGAGCTCCCGTAGGACTTACCACAATGAGCTCCTGTGGGACTCTGGTATTGGTAAGGTAAGGCGTGACTATGATATTTTTAAAAATGGAGGATAGTTTTTTTTTAAAGATAAAAATAATTATTTAGCAAGGCCAGTAAAATAAAAAAATAAAAATTGTGCTATGGTTCCGGCACTAAGCTTAAGGTTTGTATCGCGGGAACCAGAAACATTGGCCAATCGCATTAACATTGAGTTCGGGACACCGGTTCCAACTAGTTATTTAAAAATGTTAAGGGTGTAAGCATTCATGTGTGTTTTTTAATTTAAACGATTTAAAAGTAGTACTATTTACAAACTAAACTAAAAATAAAAAAAAAGTGGAAAGCAAGTGACTTCACTTCAAAAATACTTTGGGAAGTAATGAATCCAATATCCTATTTTTTTATACTCTTAAGATTGAGTTTCTAATTTATATACCTTGCAATATCTGGCTTGCTAAGTCGGAAACAAATGTGCAAATATTTCTGAAGTGAACACAACACTTGTACCTAAGTCATAGATATCAGAGTTTCTGCTAAGTTAGTCACGACTGTAGGAACAACATACTATTTATAAAATTTAAGTAAGAAACCAAATATTCGCACACGGGCAGGATTTGAACCTACGACCCTTGGCTTACCAGCCAAACAAAATAACGCTGAGTGTTAAAAAATATTAAAGCTATTGAATACACTATTATTTTTCTCTTTTTTTATTATGACTGCCTCGTTGGTCTAGTGGACAGCATGCTGGGTACTATCCACGAAGTCCTGGGTTCGAATCCCGGGTCGGGCCGAGAGTGTTTGGGTTTTTCTGTCTTGAAATTACTCAGACACAGCTCCGGAGTCAGGAAGTTGGTGGTGTTAACACCCCCGTGCCTCGGAAAGCACGTTAAGCCGTTGGTCCTGCGCCTGATCTCTCTACGGTCATGTCGGTCTGCCGTCTCACCGAATTATGAGAGTGAAGAAATAGAGAGTGCACCTGTGTATTGCGCACACACTTGTGCACTATAATATGTCCCGCGCAGTTGGCTAATCTCTGTTGAGTTAGGCCGCCGTAGTCAAAATCGGCTAGGAGGACATCATTTTTAAACATAGGTTTAGTCTTTAGTTACAGTTTTTACGTTTGTGTTATTTATAGATAATAATAATAATTTTATGTAATACAACCTGCTTATTTTTTACCTTAAAAAATAGCAAAGCGTAAACAAATACAAACGATCAATAGTTTTAAATGATCATTTGTCCCCATTTCCCCCACTCCGTGGGCACCTGAGCGGCATCCATTGATCTCGCCGCCAAAGCGCCGAAGAGCTTCCGCCGGCGACTTTTTCCGCCGCACGCACTTTTAATGAACTAAAAACAAGGTAAAGGACCCTTTACACTGCAGTAGTAAATTGTGGTTACAGCTGTCTGCCTCTAAGGTAAACTGTTTGATAACTAATCGATAACTGATAATCTGCGTGAAAATGTTTGGTGTCAGGTGATTATTTATTCATTTAAGCTTTAATGCACAACAGAAAATTTTGTACTAAAGACGGACTTAAGGTGCTTGTGGCGCAGTGGCGGCAGCGCTTTGGTAGTGATACCAAAAGTTAAGCAACCCACGGCGCGGTCGTGATTGGATGGGTGACCATTCCGACCATTTAAGTGACGTCCATGACAAGCATCTCCGTGCTTCGGAAGTCACGTTAAGCAGTTGGTCCCGGCTAATATCTGTGGTATTAGTCGTTAAGCCTAGTCAGAGGCCCTAGGGCGGCTTGATAACTTCTGACAGTAAGGTTTGTCACTTGCCTTACATACACCCCTCCACCAATCCGCACTGAGCCCGCGTGGTGAAGTATGGCTCGTTCCTCCTCATAGTTGAGGTGAGGCCTTTTCCCAGCAGTGGGATCTAATAGGCTGACTTATAAAGACGGACTTAAAGTCAAGAGGCATTTACTACCAGGCATACCTTTGGGCTAAGCAGAGATGAATAGTGATTAATATTTTATGAAGTTATGAATTTATTTTATATTATTTATGCATGAAGATCCGTAACTAAAAACCCTGACATAGTTCGTTGTTGGAAGGAACTTAGACCCTTAATACCATATCAAGGACTATTTCCTCCTAAATTTGAGCGAGTGGGACAACTTTTGCTTAGAATTTTTAAAATTCATAAAAACTGTATAAAAGTAACAGTTTTTTTGGATGCAAAACTAATTTACTTTCATAAAACTTGCAAATAAATTGCCTAAATTATAAAAATATGTACGAAAAGAATTCGAAGCAAAGTGAAGTTACACCACGATACACAACATCTTACTTTTCGTTATGATGTTGTAATAACACTTCATATGTGTAATAAATCCAGATGACGTCATGAGTAAAAATATTCTATGGTATCATCATCCACAACAACTATTCTTGTTTTATTTTATCCGATATATCAAGCCGAGTATGAAATGCCTCTTACAACACGCAAATCGTCTTAATAATCGTTTGTTTTTATTACTTGGAAATAAGGTCGAGAATGCTGCTTTATTGCAAGCCATCTGAATGACTTTGAAATGTGGTAAAAAATTTAGAAGCATACTATTACAAAACTTTTGCACTCGAAATACACATGTCGAAATTACAAATGGTTTTTGTAAGAAGAATTCTCATTGTGCGTCCTTTTGGAATATTAGCTTATTTTTGATTGAAGCTTTAATAGCCAACTAAATATTTTTTTCTGTCTTAATAAGTCAAGAGTGACCACTGAATTGTGTTATGACACTAATTTAAAACCATGTTAAAGAAAATAAATGTTTCTGATTTCTGAAGAGTTTGTTATATATTATTGTTACGTGCGATTAAAACAAGCCAATAAAGCCTCGTAAAATTGTCTGACATACTAACTCTTATATAGCGAAATTTTTAAATCCAGTGCCTAAAATCCGGATTTAAAGACATAAGTTTTTGTAATGTCATTTAACCTCTCTATGCTTTATTCTTATACCAGCTCTGAATGAATATTTGATGGAGTGTGTGCCCACGGGAGCCGATAAATGCAAAAGCATGTAAAATCTATTGTTTTTTCCTTTACTGGGAATGGCATGAATTTTAAAATATCTTCTGTCGTACCGCCCAATGGCAAAGAATGTTATGAATAGGAAATAAAAGAGACGTTATGGTTTAAAGCTAATGGAGTGGTTGGCCATGCCTTTTTATGCGGAGATCCATCATATTCCATGAAATTATGTTGATATTTGTTTTGTATCATTATACAAGACAAATCGCTTATCTTCCATTGATACTTTAAAATTATGGTAATCATTTACAATAACATTGAATTACTAAGGTATATGAAACTTGAACCTAGAGATATTTTGATGGCCTTTACGTAAAGCATCGACGTGAATGACGTAAAGTCGATAGATTAGGGTTTGTCACACAATTTAAAATGAAATTAAATGTAATTTCATGAAATTAAATAATGACAGATAAGTGACATGAATATGACATAGCAATAAATTGTATTGAGTATTGAGACAAACATTATCAAATAAGCCGTCTAATATTTACGTGTTAAAACAATTGGCCCGGTTAGCCAAAGGACGTGGTTTCAAATCCTACCTGTATGCGAATTTTTGGTTTCTTATTTAGACTTATATAAATAAGAAAGAACACTGTCAGTGACACGAATAGTGAAACATGACGTAGAAACCTGGTTAAAAGGTCTACACTACTCTGAAACTGAAGATATACTTCCCCTCTGAACCAACAACACACATTCACTATTCATACACACACACACTACACACACGCATGCGCACGCAGGAACCAACCAGATCATCCACTTATAATATCAAATTTAAATATTAAATAGCGTCATAGTTTGTAATCCATAATTTGTAACACAAATAACGGCTGCTGCGATACAAGCTTGCTTAGTGCTGAAGCCGCTAGTTAAGCATTTCATGTTATGAAACTGGAGGTAAATAAATTGATTATTATTATTATTATTAGTGTTAAAAATACTAAAAACGATTGTTAAAACAATGTAAAAAAACATTATTATTAAGGGGGCAGATGTTTAAATTTAATTTTATGTAATTACGAATAGTAGATATCTGTAGCAGGTATTCATAGATCAAGACTACAATTCTTGAAGCAAAATAGGTTGCTTATGGATGGATGACTTCCTGACGAGTTTGCTGAAAATTGAGATAAGTACTTATCCGAAAGATGTATTAAACAACTATCATCTCTATTGTTTAGTTCATAAGATCCCACTCAAGCAACGGCTACTGCGGTAGCCCTGTCGGTTAGAAATAGTCTATTCATCGTAATTTGAACTTTATGATAGAGAGTTGAGGTGGATTTTCAAAGGTAGGATGGAAGCAAGTAAAGCCGTGAAGATTGAATAAAGGAAAAACGTATTTTGGGGTCTGTAACGATTCACCTTGTTATCGCTGAGGCTTTTAAGATGCGTTACTTTTTGGGATTTTTATCATAACGATATTTCTATTGTGGGGTTGTCGTTTTGTCAAGATGGAAGGATGTCCCTTTAGGTAACTTTTTGTTTAAGTTTTTGAAGGACTTAAGACTTATATAACATAGGTAGATAATCTACTTGTACTAACCTAATAAACAGAGATATAGCAATATATTATGCATTAAGGAGAAAGAAGCTATTGCCTCTGGATGCATCGGTAATAACAATATTATTTTCCGAAATTATAATCTAGTGCATTTAATTTGGCAATTTAAATAAAATTTGTCTTGTGACGACAACTTTTGAACAGCAACACAATTAAACATTCATTATTGTAAGCAAAAACACAAATTAAAGATGCGGCTTTAATCATTTCGCGTAATTAATAAACATTTAAGACAATAATTACTACTAATAAGGGGCTTTTTCTTTAACCCTTTCTTATTTTACCCTTATTTTTAATTTTCAAATCGCATTATTCAGTCCACAGATGATCAAGAAAGTAATTAACATCAGGTGCAATGAGATTAAAATCCTTTTGTAATTTTCAAAGTACTTATAATGTCTTAAATCTGCGTACACTGAATTTTGATAATTATTTTGTTTTGTTTGTAAGAAACTTATTAGTTTTGTACATTTGTTACAGCTTTTTTTGTGGCTTTAGAGCTTCGTTAAAAATGCAGTTTGGGTCCTATGATATCGTCACTTACCATCAGGTGAGATTGCGGTCAAATGTATGCCTATTAATTAAAAAACACAACACGTAACTTATAAATTGTCTGCTTATGATACCAAGTACTTTTTTGCTGCTGTACACCTACAACCTTTGGTACTTCAGTTGAACGCATTCGTATTTTTCATCATCATCATCCTAGCGTTATCCCGGTTGTGCACTCGCACGCAAGGGCCCAGGGTCCGCTTTGGTCCAAGATCAAGGATATAGCAAATTAGGTAAATTACAGTAGAGCGATTGCCATCTGACCTCCGTGACCCTGTAAACTGTAGAACCTGGGCAGTTTGGATCATCTATTGTATACTTAGATGAAAAGAAGATAATCATAATCGGTAAACATTGGCCAACACTGTAAAAAAATACTGTAGAGTAAAACACAAAATTACATTTTCTAGTATTAACGGTCTCTAGCAAAACCTCAACCTGAAAGACAGAAGGACGATCATGACGAAACTAAAAGAGTTCCTTGTCAGGACTACGGAACCCTAAATACAGCTCTACTAACATAAACAATTCAAATTAAACTTAACGATCATCGAAAATGAGCCACTGACTCGTCGCCAGATGAGCCCTACAATTTCATTATAACCGACGACAGGGAAGGTGATTCGGGGACACACCTGAGGTCCTACAAAGGTGGTGACACTGTTGATTAGATATTTATTAAAAGTAGTAGAGAAGTTAAGGGGAAAGGCATGATTAATGAAAGTGAATTGAAAGCAAGAAGGAAATGTTTATTAATTTGTGACATATCACACAAATAATTAATATTATATAACTGCCGCATTCAGGGACGTCGATATCAAGTCTCATGCCGTCCTTTTTTATTCATTGACAAATAATACTGACAGTACGAGACCTAATTATAGATTAAATTTAATTGACGTCTCTGAGTGCGGTAGTAAAACACTTAAAAACATTAAAAACAATTACGTAATCCATCCCAGCCACACGGTATCAGTGTGTCTGTAATGTCCAAACCAAGAGGACTTCACCCAGCACAAGCCAGTCCCTTTGAAGGCTCTCGAACCGAATTCAGTGGGCCCCTATTAATTGCACAATTACGGTTTATGTTTCAAGCTTTTTCCTAGCAAATTATTTTCTTTTATCAAACTACGACCAGAGAGAGAGATATATATATCAGTAATTTAGGGTTACCCCGAATACAGAGCATATTTATTTTCCACGCAATCAGTATCGGTATTAGAACATAGTTCACGGTTTTTTTTAAATGTTTTTATATGATCATTGATCGCTTCAATTACTATATTTTAACGGTCTTATGTCCGATTGAGTATGAAGGAAGAATTTATTGTTATAATTTCTCGTCTTTCAGTACTAAAGTGTTTATGATTACCGCGTGCCGTAAGGTGGTGCACAATTTTTCAAATCAATTTTAATTTTTTTATTTAAAGTTTGGTAAAATACAAAATACGTGTCTTTTTAATCGTATTTCTCAATTTGTGCACCGTCTCCGAAGTAAGTCTGTATAATTGCTGCTTCTCGAAAAAAATATGTACATTGGTAAAATCATCGACTCAGCCACGCAGCATTGCGACACATTGTATCCAGGGCACAATTTCCATTGCCCCCTTTTCAAAAATATCAAAAATGAGAACTTTTATAAATCTCGCATTACGGATATATGGACATTTATTTTTTCCCCCACAACATAGGGGATTAACACGTCATTAGGCGTATGTCCGCGGGTGGAAATCGAACGGTTTCCATGTTAATTAAACAGATTATACTCGCGTTCGCCTGACCTAGTTCTACCCTGGCTTGTTTTATCCTGAGAAGGGGAACCATGGTTTTAGGTTTTTATAAATTTTCGTAGGAGGTAAAGGAAATGGCATATGTTAGAGAAAATTAGAAAAAAAAACTCCACCGAAAAGGGAACCACATGTAATTGATAATAAACTCGGTTTTTTTTTCATTTCTTTATCAATGTTTTTTTTTATTACGGTTTTATATTATTATTAAAGTCTTTATTGCACGAACAAATGTTAAATTGTTAAAAAAAATATGTGAGTTTTACATAGTCATACTAGCAGGTTGTAAAGGACAAGAATGTCTGCATGTCACTGTTTCAAAAATGTAAATAGTTAAATAAATAAATTTTACAAACACACCAATTACCTAGCCTCCAACTAAGCGTGAGCTTGTGCTATAAATCAAAATCAAATTATAGTGACTAGGATAACAGATAGACATTCATAAATACGTTTATAATCCATGACTTAGATACAAATGCTCGTGCTAATTACACAAACATTTGCTACTTGCGGGATTCGAACCCGCAACCGCTGGTTTTGTAGTCCGGGGCGCGAACCACTACACTAAGAAGGTCGTCAATGTGTATTGTATTTAAGTTTCAAATAATCCATGTGATTACTGAAATTGGGGACTTAGCAGTTTATGTCCATGAATTAAAAAAACCCAATCTTGTGTACATACATTCAAATCAAACTTCTCCCGTTTCAGGAGAGGCAACAAAATGTGTCCTGATTTTATTCCCAGTGATCCTCTAACCCTAAGCCTATGTGTGTATGGAGGGCGCCATGTGAATGATTTAGAAGAATAATGTTAATTAATTAGGGAAATATCGCTCCGGTCGACCCCTAATTGGACGGTCGCGATGTTTCTCATTTTTCAAAAGCGCTGGTTAATTAATGTGTATTTTTATTGGCGCTTGTTGACGTCGTTACATAAACAGAATGTGTGTTGAAGCTTTGTTATGTTTCAATGGACTGCCTGGACTGGATTCGACTGCCTCGTTGGTCTAGTGGTCAGCACGCTGGGTACTATCCACGAGGTCCCGGGTTTTAATCCCGGGTCGGGCCAAGAATGTTTGGGTTTTTTCTGTCTTGAAATTACTCAGACACAGCTCCGGAATCAGGAAGTTGGTGGTGTTAACACTCCCGTCCCTCGGAAAGCACGTTACGCCGTTGGTCCAGCGCCTGATCTCTCTACGGTCATGTCGGACTGCCGTACCACCGAATTATGAGAGTGAAGGAACAGAGTGCACCTGTGTATTGCGCACACACTTGTGCACTATAATATGTCCTGCGCAGTTGGCTAACTCTGTTGAGATAGGCCGCCGTAGTCGAAATTCGGCTAGGAGGACATTATTATTTATTATTTTTCAATGGAATGTACTCCTAGCCCAATTTCGACTACAGCGGCCAATCTTAACAGAGGTTAGCCTGCGCGGGAGATGCTATATGTACAAGTGTGAGCGCAATACCCAGGTGTACTCTCTGTGTCTTCGCTCTCATAGTTCGGGGAAACGGCAATTCGACGGAGCGAGATTAGGAGCAGGACCTACGGCTTAAAGTGCATTCCAAGGTACATCGGTATTAGACCTACCGACTTCCTGACTCCTGTCTGAGTTATATCAAGACAGTAAAACCCAGTACAAATTTCGGCCTGACCAAGGATTAGAACCCGGGACCTCGTGGATACTACCCAGCGTACTACTGCCACTTTCAATGTGAACTCAAACTAATAGGCAGGCTAAAATAAGGTTGCTGATAACCTATTAACTGATCCTCGTCATATTAATCAATTGCTTCGAGCTGTTAGGAGTAAAAAAAATTACGGAAGTATTTGGATACTAAAAAAACGTTTTAATTTAAAGTGTTTTAGTTTTATTTTATGTTTTATTTTGTTTAAATTAATTGTATTTTTAATAATGTAAAATAAGTATCTTAATGTATTTTATATGTGTAATTTTGAATATGTTTTAATTTGAAATTGTAATATTTTGACATTTCTTTTATATTTTGACATCGATTTATTATTTTTTATTAATGTAATTAGGAATTAATATTTGTGTTTTTTTCTTATTCCATTATGGGACACGGTCCTGAAATAAATTATTTTTATTTTTTATTTAAATCACAGGCACCATGGTCCACTCAGGTTTTTGACCAAATTATTCACAATAATAAGCAGTCTTATCTCTTGGTAACTCTATAAAGTCGAAGGCAAAAATAATTTATTCAATTTAGGACAGAAAATGCCACTTATAAACGTCAAAAACAATAATATTGGCCCATATGTTAAAGTATTAGTTAAGTTAGTGTAAGTATGTATTGGTTATTATCAATCATGATCTAATGTAATTTACTGTACAAGGAACCTTACCACAAGGACCCTTTTTATAATTTTTGTTTTTGTGTTGTATTAAGTAATTAACCTTAATTTTTATTAATAAGTTGTATATATAATTAATCACACAGAAATATATTTACTGTATAGATACCTACCAATACTACAAGGAAAGTCAATAGTAATGGTCTTAAATCTCCTGATAATGAGATGATACAATACTCCACACAAATTATGTTAATGAAATTATGTTAGGGAGGAAAATATTTACCCCAAATCGAGTAGTAATCCATAGTTTCCCCAGAATGCGGTTAAATGCAACTATTTCGGGTAAAAGGGAACTTTAATTAAATTACTGATACAGGGTAGAAGATAATCGGATATTATGATCCAATTTAGTTTTTTTGCGGTAATGCACCCTGTATGAAACGTCGATTCAGTTTCATGACTGTCTATTAGGGTGAGTGACGGGGGAAAATGGGGTTGTTTTTGAGATGAAAATTATTTCGTTGGGAAAATGTTCAGTTTTTCAGATATCATTGAGTGGCTTTTGATAAAATTAGAATGTAATAGGTCTCTTTTAACATTAAAAGTAACTAAATACCTAAAGTAAACAGTCACAAAAAATGGGCAAATGTTTGTGTGATGAGCACGAGCATTTGTACCTAAGTCATGGATGTTTATATGTATTTAAGTATTTCTATCCGTTATCCTAGTCACCATAGTACAAGCTCACGCTTAGTTTGGGGCTAGGCAATTGGTGTGATTGTTGAAACAATTTATTATTATTATTACAAAAAATAGTTATGTTTTTATACTACACGTATAAATAATTATCTTGAGTGGATTTGTTTACATTTTTGTAAGTTCATGAAATCTAAACATGTGTTACATACTTACAAACAACTCAAATTTAACAAAATATGTTAAATGTTGTGGTATGAAATATTGCTTATATTATTTGCCATCTTGAACTCTGCTTTCAGTAAATTGCTGTCTAATAACCGTACTATAAAGTACTAGCTGTTGCCCGCGACTTCGCCCGCGTAAACTGCTATTTCTGTATCCTACAGGAACTGTCTCGTCATGGCGAGACAAGCTTATAATGCAAAAAAGCACCTGCTCAAGGCCAGAATATCAAGCAAAGTTCGCAAAAAACTTGTTAAAGTGTACATTTGGAGTATAGCACTCTATGGATGTGAAGCGTGGACATTGACAAAGAGGGACAGAGAGAGACTGGAAGCCTTCGAGATGTGGTGCTGGAGGAGAATGGAGCGTATAAGTTGGACGGAGAAGAAAACAAATGAAGAAGTTTTGTCTATGGTTAGGGAAAAAAGGAGATTGATGGAAACAATAGAGTGTAGGAGGGGACGAATGTTAGGCCACCTGATTCGACACGACAATTTTATTAAAACGATAATAGAAGGAAGAATAGAAGGAAAAAGGAAGCGAGGAAGACCAAGAATAAGCTACATGCAGCAAATAAAAGAAAAGATAAATGTCGGGTCGTATCAGGAGGTTAAGAGAAGGGCGGAAAGCAGAGAGGAATGAAAAAAACTCCACCGACAAGAGCCTAGCTCTTAAATTTGATGATGATGACAGGAACTGTGTTTTTTCTGGGATAAACAATAACCTATATGTTATTCCAGACTATAATCTATCTCTGTGCCAAATTTCATTCATATCCGTTCAGTAGTTTTTGCGTAAAGAAGTAACAAACATACACACTCACACACTAACAAACTTTCGCATTTATAATATTAGTGGGAAGTGGGATAACTACTTAGTACGAGTACAATCTGTCCAAATACTTATTAACCCTGTAAGCACGTGTTAGCTTATTCATTTGACTATTATATAAGGAGGAGTTAGGAATATCGAATCGAGAATATGACTAGTTAGGAAAGTCTCGAATTGGGAATATGACAAATCACAAACTAATCATTATTGATTTTATGTAAGTAAATTGACAATTACCAAAAAACAACTTCAACGGCTTAAATTTACAAATTCATATATTAAGCAGATCAGAAGTAGTTTTATAACAGGGGTACTATTGAGGACAAGTCCGCCTTACCAGTCTTAGGGCCAAAATGACACATCGCATCGTAGTTTTCTAAAGACAAAAATAATCAAATAACTGTTCTTCGTTACAGTAAAATTCTAAATTGCTAACAGTTACACAGACATAATTATATTTTTGTTTATACTGATCGGTAGGTTAAATTTTAAAATCGTCTAAGGCTTGCCAAGCGAATATATCTGCAGAGTGGTAAGGCGCAACTGTCCCCTCTAGTACGTCTGTTGTTATTTTCCCCATCTTTTATTTTCCAAACCAATATCCCCGCCAATTTCCATTTCCCGCCATCATTTCTTCTGTCTCGTCAAAATCCGCTTACGCGACATATAATAAAACCTCAGTTTTCCATTCTCGCGCAATAAATCATGTATCTGCGCCATCTAGCGGAAGGGTTCGTGACAAGACATTTGTCATGGAGCCAGCCGAGCGCGGCTAAAGGCAAGCGTTTGAATTTTGCTATTGTTACACATGTTTTGGGTTAAGAATATTTGAGATTAAAGTTGAATATTTGGCTGAATTTTTTTGTACTTTACGGTTAGAATTTCACCGTACTCGCGGGTGTGTCTTAAGTACCGCAGTGACCTAACATTCTCCCCGTAACTTGAATACTACCTATGTTTGAAAATCAGCAAGCCTACCTCCAACGTTATGTTTGACGTATCTGCCCGTGATCGCACACGCCTAGGGTCTACTGAAAACCAATGTCAGGGCCCCGACTTAAGCTGAGTAGGGCCCTCTTAATACGGACATCACAGGCGCACAACTGCAGAGTCCGTCTGGTGTACCTACCTACATTGTAATTTTACTTTGTTTTTTGATTTATAACTAGGTGTCCTTTACTTTGTTTACTTTCGTGTGTTATGTGATGTCCATTCATTAATAAATGTATTTTCTTTCTTTCTTTCTTTATAGCTATCACGATCTCGATTGCGATTCCGAAGAAATGCTACTGGAATTGATTGCCACTTATTATTTTAAAAGCTTTTTTTGCTTTCCAGATATCAGTTAAAATCTATTATTGATTCCCTGAATGCGAATATTATTGAAAGCAATCGACATAGGCGTTAGGTTCTGCCGGTCATTTCAAATTTTTAATGTATTACTCAAGGTGAAAAAAAAGGTTGAAAAAAAAACCCAAAAAAATTTTACCACTTTCGAGATAGCATTTGAAAATGTACCCTTTCTCTCCCGGTTGACATACTCGTACATTTGCCATAACGTCAATTGTTTCAGAATATCTTCGGTACTTACTGAACATGATGGAGCTTTCCTATGTTTTAAATCACAGGTACACACAATGTTTGACTTTCTCGTTGGTCTAGTGGTCAGCAAGCTGGGTACTATCCACGAGGTCCTGGGTTCGAATCCCGGATCAGGCCGAGAGTGTTTGGGTTTTTCTGTCTTGAAATTACGCAGACACAGCTCTGGAGTCAGGAAGTTGGTGGTGTTAACACCCCCGTGCCTCGGAAAGCACGTTAAGCCGTTGGTCCTGCGCCAGACCTCTCTACGGTCATTTCGGACTGCCGTTTTACCGAATTATGAGAGTGAAGGAACAGTTAGTGCACCTGTGTAATCCGCACACACTTGTGCACTATAATATGTCCCGCGCAGGTGGCTAATCTCTGTTGAGATAGCTAGGAAGACATTATTATTATTACACACAATATAAGATACCGATTTTATTAAAGTTGTATATTAGAATAGGAATAGCATTACATAAACTCAATATGTATTGTTACAGCATACAATTATCACTGCCCCTGTCTCATCAGACCAGCTTGGCCATTTTCTTCTCCTATAAGAGTGCAGACACGGTCGCATTATCCTTATTTCCTCAATACAGTGCCAGCTGCCCCCCCATAACTCTTGTTAGCTTCAACTGCAAAAGATAATGCGGGGAGGTATTAGTGGAAATCCACTTACGCAACTATTGGTGTACAGGGTGCTTGCTTTTGAAGATTTTTTGCCAAATAGTATAGGTTTAACTGTTGACTACCAATAGGGATGTTGACATTATCAACAAATTGCAAGAATACCATATTTCAGATATATAGTACGATCGTCTTGGCGAAGTGGGTAGCGGGTTGCTTCTTATGTACAACCGTTTTATACTTGTAATATTTGATATTTTAATACGTTACATTCTGGAATTGCCAAACAAATATTGGCAGAAGAATTGTGACTGTTTTTAAAAAGTACGTCTATAATTGGTGGTGTCTACTCCTAGAATAGAGACTTCATACTCGGTACGTTAACACAATAGCTAATACATAACAAATCTACTAATTGTATGTGAGAAGGTGAGGTTATCAGCCATAGTGTCTGTGGTCAGAAACAACCTCAGACGACGACCTCAGAGATGGCGACGTCTTGCAAACCGGTGTGCGAGCCACTACGCTACCGAGCCAGACTTAGCTTATTTCCCGTCTAACTCTTCGGTGGTTGCATTACATCAGATGAACTTTTAATGTCACCAAACAGAACACCCTGTACCTGTCAATAATTCCCATGAATGTTACATGACGTTTTCGCGCTGATATTATTTACCGCACCCCCGCTATAAAGCTGTCGCTGCGAGACAAACTGCCGTGCGGCGGCCGCGCGGGGCCGCAGCGGTTTTTTGCTTGACCCCTCATCGTATGTGCTGGACAATTTGTAGGGCCACAGATTATGGTAGGTTGGGAGGATATTGCGGTGTATTAAGACAAAGTATTATTTGATTGTATCGCTTCCATGAGCACATTAGTAGTGGTTACTATTCTTTTTGTTTATTTTATTTGCAATGAGTTTACTTTTGGCTCTACACTAAACCAAAGGTGGCATAGATAGGGTCGACGGTGGAGCGAGCTCACCCAGCAGGTTTAGGCACTCACCGAGTCAAAATGCATAACTGGCATTTATATTAATATTTTTTACTAGTAAAACATAGGGCCAATATCAGAGAAGGTACAAGCGGGTCAATAGAGGAATAAATTATAATGTTATTCTTAATTTCTCTAAATCTGTCAATTTATGTGGGAACTTTATCCCTACCTACAAAGTATTTCGTTTGTGTTTTAAAAATATATCTAGATTTGTTACTATAATCAAAGACAATGTGCCAATATTATCTGTGTTAACACATTAGTATAATCTTTATCTGTTTTTAAAACTTTAATAACTAGAATGTAATAATCATTTTGGCGTAATCAACTCATTAAATCCAACCTTAGCTTTGTATATTTAGCTTTGTCTAAAGTTATGAACATTCCACCGATTGCCTTACCTTTCCTTACAATAACAGCACACCAACATTTCTCTAAGTCTCATCAAAGTATTGTCTCGTCCGCATACAATCCTTTAGTAGCAGCCAGTGAACTGTGAATTTCCCATTACTCAGACTTTATAGATCAAAGAAAACGCAGATTTCGCCTTTGGGAAATATCCGAATAAACACTGGTAAAGTTTTGTTTTGGAGTTACTTAGCGGTAATTTGTTGTGAGAGTATTATTTCCTTAATAATGCGCTTGTAAAATAACTAAAACATAACCATCCTACAGACACAATCAGGGAAAAAGCATAATTCGAAATTATAAAACAGTTATCCATACTTCCATACTAATATTATAAATGCGAAAGTGTGTCTGTCTGTCTGTTACCTCTTGACGCTTAAACCACTGAACCGATTGACATGAAATTTGGTATGGAGACAGTTCAATACCCTGGAACGGACATTGGCTACATTTCGTCGCGATATAAGAACATTAAGGGGGTGAAATGGGGGATGAAAGTTTGTATAGAAAATCCAACTTGCGGGCGAAGTCGCGGGGAACCACTAGTATAATATAAGTCTGACTCTAAATTAGTTGAGTTACCTATTTGAGTAGATACCTAGATATCGTCTACATTGTGCTTACATGTTCTAAATGTATGTATTAATATATAAACGTATAATGTGTGTGTTAATATGTAAACTTTTTAAATCTACGTTCCTCTTGCTTACGGCTAGTGAATGGTATTGGTTGCCGGCTAAAGTGTTCCCCTATCACTCATTATCTGGACTCAAAAGGAATCTGAACTCCTTTTAGAAATGAGTGAATAGGCTGTTATTGTTACCAGTCAGACATGACACATCCTCGGCCACATCGTCGCTTACCAATAGGTAAGCGACGAGCTTTAATAAAAAATTATGTATGTCTGTAATGTATTTTCTTAGTGCAATAAAGAATATATTATGCATATCTGGGGTTTGCCTAAGAATTTGTATTATTTTAACATTTTTAAAAGGCTTACTTACTAAGGTTTGTCGCAAAACCGACGGGCGTTGGAGTAGGAAGGTTCTCGAATGGAGACCACGTCTCGGGAAACGTGGTGTTGGACGCCCCCCTGCTAGGTGGACCGATGACCTGAGGAAGGTGGCCAGTGGTGGCTGGATGCGAGAAACGGAGGACCGTGAAAGTTGGCGCAGTCTTTGAGAGGTCTTTCTCCAGCAGTAGATTGCAATAGGCTGATAATAATATGATGATGAACTTCAAACCATTCTCAATCATATCTCTTCTCTTAGCTTTAAATAATTTATTTAAAAAAATGTCATCAAATAAATGCTGATTTAGCAGGATTTAAATTGTAACCGAATATGTTCCTATACAAAACATCGGATTTGTGACAAAATTCGTCACACAAGCGAGTAGAGCATGCAAATGTGTTATCTAAACAGCTCGCGGCACGCGGCGTCGCTTGCGTCGCGGGGATTACATTTGTTTTCAATCAGCTAAGCCAATTGTCTGCAGGGACTTTGCATTTTGTTTGAATTTTGGATTATTTGAGATGCAAAACTGCATGACACATTTTTTGTGATTTTATTGTATACATTTTTTATTACTTAGAATCTCATGCTTCCGAGATGTGTGTGTAACATCGTCAACTGAAGTACGGCCTCAGGTACTCTCGTTCCTTCAGTCTCATAACTCAGTGATTACCTAATCCCGACATGAGTAAGTGAGCCTGAGAAGATAATCCGACATAACCGGAGAAAGATGATTCTCATGACAAACGACTTTACCTGCTTTCCCAGGCACGGGGGTATTCACACTCTCTGACTACCTGACTACGGGGCTAATTTTGAGTTATTTCAAGATAGATAAACCCAGAAACAAATTCGACTTGACCCGGGATTCGAACACGAGACCCCGTGGATAGAAGCCAGCTTGCCGACCGCTAGACCAACGCAGTTATTTCACATTATACGAAGACACGAACTACGTAAAAGAAATTTCCGACCATAATTCAACGGTCAGACAGAAATCTACAAAAATATGATTTCCTCCCCAAGCGGAGGCCCTTGATAAACGCCATCTGTCTTAATTCAACGACAACTATAAGCACCGCGACACTCGGACAGGCGATCTAATTGAATATTTATAACTGCACAGTGGGGTAGACCGATGGATTACACAAATCTGTTACAAATTCTAGAAATTGTATTTTTGGGTTGAATTTGCGGTTTCGTGCCAATAGGGTGATGGATGGATGCGATTTTAAGTGATAGCAATTAGTATATTGCGGGTAAATATAATGCTGTTTAGTTGTACGGTCGAGCCAAGAAAATAGCTTATTACTCTAAGGTTGAAAATCATCCGCTTCATAGAACAACAGGGTTGATTTTCCCATGAAAAAATATTATGTCAGCTAGTACAAATACTACGTCACGTGTATCTCTTTCATTGTTAAAAAGATAATAGGTTCATGAGTGAGTTCAACCTTATTGCTGTTTTACTTAAACGTGTCATTTTTAAAAGCTGGTAGACCACTTTCTTTGCGGTCCCTACATATAAGTGAGAAAATGGTAGTGTTTATTTCTGTTTGATCTATTATTATTATTCAGATAAAACATTTTTTTCAATCCAGTTTTAAGCCGATGCACTCGTGTTCGTGAAAAACAACTCAAAATAAATTATGCTCACATTAAAAGCACTGAATCCCAAATGAGACAAAAAATACCCTCTCAACGTTACCTCATTTACAAAAATACGAAACAAAAACAAAATATGGCTCATACTGTAAAAACAAAAGCGAAACACGACGCCCGTTCTCAAAACGCGCTACCTCTGAATTTTTAATAAAATAATTGCTAATTTGTCGTTTTCCCTTTAGTTCCGTTCCGTTTTACCCACTGTGGAAATTTCGGCATTATCTTTTCCTTTACCTGATGAATTATTATTGTTTTTTTATGCTCGAGAAGCTCTAATTATTTCCTCTTCAATAAACAAAGGGATTCTGAGTGTAATCTCGTTATTTCTTTTGCGGGCTGTGTTCGGTTTCATTATTAAAGTAGAAATCTTTAATTAGTGTTTTGAGCTCTTTAAACATTATACTCATTAGAAGAGAAAATTTGTTTGAACATCATATTATTATAAATCAAAATACTTTGACAACTATCTTGGTGTAGTGGTTCGCGCCACAGACTTCTAAACCAGGCGGTTGGGTGTTCAAATTCGCAAGGGGCATATGTTTGTGTGATGAGCACGAGCATTTGTGCCTAAGTCATGAATGTTTATATATGTATATAAGTATGTCTATCCGTTATCCTTGTCACTATAGCACAAGCTCACGCTTAGTTTGGGGGTAGGTAATTGGTGTGTTTGTTTAAGTAATTTATTATTTATTTACTCAATATGTAAGAATTTCTTTATAGACCAGAATCCCCTTAATACAAAAAACTAGCACCAGGTTTAGGCAAGGACTTTATATAAGCCAACCAATCAGAAAAGCGTTTTACTACTAGGTATTGTCACGAATGTGTCATTCATTTTAATTTGTCTGCTAATATTTAGTCCTATTTTAAACCTAGTACTAAGTTTTTTGTAATAAGGCCGTAGGCGTTTCGTTAGTGTATATTACCTAAAAATATGTCTTTATTATTATAATTATTTATTGTGCTATTTGCCGTCGAGTATGTGTGACGGTATTTTATATCATTGTATAATCTTCAAATTTAGTTCCTCACACCCCGTATATTTTCAAGCTCCTCAATAACATATCAAAGGTCCACAGAACCTCTGGTCGACACTGATGTATCACTTATCCCTCCCTACGGTAATCCGACGCCGACATCTTCACAATTACTTGCCCTAACATTCACACTCAATATTGCTTGGGACACAATAGAAATGCACGGATGTATAGAAACTCTGAAAAGGGCTTGTAATTCAATTGATAAAAACAATTTTGGGTTTCCGAATCATTTAATGTTTGGTAAAATGATCTATTTTGGATTCCAGAATAATTAATAATAGTGTATGGTATTAAAATTTTATAGGAAACAGACAATTTTCCTGTGCTGAAATGAAACAATTATATCGAATTGTCCATGTCTCCAACATTGGTTTACAATTCAATAAGCTCATCTACATCAATATTAAGGCTCATTCCATCTACCTACACTCATAATATTATAATAGCAATTTAAACTTTACCGGTAAGTTTGTTGTGAGTAATTTTAGCAAGTAGTTATCCAATTTTTGAAATCTTTTACCAGAAGACTTGAGTTATCACTGAGTGAAATAGCCTTTTATAACCTAAATTGCCTCGATGCAAAAGCTATAGGTTTTAATTTTAGAGAAAAGAAACAATTATGGTTCGCTAATAAAAAATAAGTACTTATTTGTAACACATCAGTAAAAAAAAAATGCAAAAGTTGCATATTGCTGCATATCTCGGTACCTTCCAGTGCTTCTATAGAAAGGACAAGAACACAAAAGGGCACCCTTAACAGAGCCCGATTTATCGCGTGTTGATTCAATCATAGATTCCTTTTTAAAGTCCAACGCTGGGACCGCGGATTATGAGGGGAATTTATTTCTTGCGTTATTGCTGCCAAAATAAAAAGGTACGGCTTTGATAGTGGTTGCTGATATGAGATTGAAAAAGAAATGAGAAGTTTGTTTAGGTAAAAAAAGCTATACTTAGCGCTTTTAAATGCCATACATCTATCTCTGCATAATATCTTAATTTTTGAGGCATGTGACTATTTTGCTATAAAGATAAAACAAACAGGCCCATGATTTGATTCAGGAGAAATAAAAGCGGTGCCAGTGGTAACTGAAAACGTTACTTTTTATTAAACAATTGATATAACACCTTAAAAACATTGTCATAGTTAATATATACTCATCTTAGTTTGCCTTCATTCATAGCCACAGAAAGCCGTTTAGCTAAACGTCAAGGTACAATGGTTGACATTTTGAAATACAATTTACCTTAAGCTCGCCTGCGTAAGACGTAATGTATTCCGCTATTGTTCTGGCAGACAGGCAAATGAGAATCATATCAAATTGCATGAAGGCAGGGCTATGGTCGACAAAACGGATGCTTAAATTGTGTGAGAAAATATGCATATATTTTTGTGACTAACATTACAAATATTGAATTAAATTATAATTAATTAGAAACTATAGCTCTCGAGCACAATAATTATAAAAATCATTAAATAATATCAAACAAAACAAAACCGTTATGAACAAAAAGGCTCCCTAGATGGTCTCGAATGTAACCGAAAAACTATTTTTTATAAGAAAAACTGTTTATTGTGGCCCAAAAACATTGTGCAAACAAACCACTGTGCGAAACGCAAATCTTTTGTTAGAGCTGTACATCAGCTATCTAGCTAGTGTATAATAGCATAATATTGCTACCGATAAGTACATTATGTAACATTCATGTATGCAAAACCAGCACCATAAGTTCAAAACACTTCATCACTTAGCAAAATTACCAATTCCTTACCTTCCTACAAATACAAAGCTCAGCTTACCTCAAAAGGCAACTTTACTGAACTTACCTTTCAAAAGCATCGACAACTTGGCTCTCACCCGGATTAACAATAAGTCAACCCTACGATATGGTCAAAGGGACAAATGTCTAGCCCGGTAAATAATTAATTTGACTAATGGCGCAGTTTGTCTGCGACGTTTTGATATTTGTCATGGTGAGACTGAATTGATTGGGCACTTTGGATAGTTTCTGAGGAGATAGTATTGTTTGAGATGGAATGATAATGGAAGTTGCTTTGCATTTAGGTGTTCTATTTAATAGAACCCTGCTTTGGAACGCTGCTGTTTAGCTAAAAACAACACATTCAATGTATTTGTTACTAACATGAAGCTAACAAGACAAATATAATGTTATTTGGAACATTGAACCCCGAAGTATTTGAATTATTTGATTATGTTGTTTTTAGTTACCTCAGTTCGACTTGTCCTTATTTATCTGATTACCTATGAGAATATCTGAAGATTTGTAATTAGTATGGAACCACAGTATACTGTTGTTGTTTAGTGTATAATTGAACATACTTACTTTACATTACATAATTGAAAGTGTAAATATAGGTAGCCATATTTTGATAATGTCCCACTAGCTTACTTAGTTTGTCGTCGTCAAACGTTAAAAAAATGTATTCTGTAAGGACTATTGACTTCTTAGTAATATTTAGCGTTGTTAGATATAAGAAACAGTATTGTCAGAATCATTCAATTCAATTATTTTCAGAATCGTATCACTAGGAAGTGATACTAACATCATCGTCTTAGCACTATCCCAGTTGTGCAAGGGCACAGGGTCCGCATTGGACCATGATACAACAGGTAATTACAGTGGAGCGACTGCCACCTGCCCTCTGTGATCCTGTTAACAGGGGAACCTCACGATGTTTTCCTTCATCGTAAGAGCATCGGCTAGTAAAATAACTAATGTACAAAACTCAAAAAGTCATTGGTGCATGGCGGCACGTGGGATCGAACCTGGTAGCTCCCGCATAAGGGTAACCCTAGCCACTACGCCACTGACGCTCCCTAGTGATACTAACAAAAAACTATAATTGCTGTCAATCTGATACAAAATGGACCGAACAATTTAATAGCCTATCACTCCATTTATTTCTCGTCATTTCAAACAAAACGTCTGATAATTGTACACTTTCTTCCACTATTGGAAGTTTCGCATAATAATACAATCGGTCGCCTATACAGAGCTGCAATAAAATCGAGGATTGCTTAAAATCGCTTCAATAAATCGAGCCGACACTCATCGGCAAACGACCTGGGGACCTACTGTGTAGGAAGACGTCTGTATTACGATTTCTGCCGCCTCACTCACTCGCCCAAGCCCGTCTAGAGTCAACGATCTCTGGCTTTTATGAGTAGAATTAGTAATGTTTTTAGGTAACAGTTTTCACGAAGAAAAAAAAAGGCTTTCTTATTTATCTTTGACTTATAGGTCAATTCCCGCGTGGTTTCTTTCACTTTGTGTAAATTAATCTGTGTTAGAAGATATTGGCACTTCGCCGTCGATATTCTGCCTTTTACAGCAATAAGAAAGACGATGAGAGCTAAAAATACGGCCATACTATTACAGAGTAGGCCGTCTGTTTTGAATTTAGCAAGCTTTACTTTTGAACGAAATCTTAGCACTCAGGCACGATTCGATTGGCCGCGGGAATACGGTATTGGCGTTCGGCCAAAAAAGTAGAGATACATACCAAGTTGTAAACTTATTTATTACTAGCAGTTCCCCGCGACTTCGCCCGCGCCAAAAGTCGGATTTTCCATACAAATTTCCATCCTCCATTTCACCCCCCTGATGATTTTATATCGCTACAAAAAGTAGCCTATGTCCTTCCCAGTGTCTCAAACTATCTCTCTGCCAAATTTCATTTGATTCAGTCCAGTAGTTTTGGAGCCTATTCGATGCAAATAAACAAACAAACAAATCTTTCCTCTTTATAATATTAGTATAGAAAAACTTCGCAACATGGCAAACCTTTTGCAAATATATACTGTAAGTAAGTGATAAATTGTTATGTTTTATTGCCGAAAACTTAGTATGGTATTTTAATATTGTTAAGAAGATGCAAGTAATAAATAAAAATTATTCGGATCTCAATGCATGATATACTTATAGCACAGACTAGAAATATACAATCAATACGTACTTATAAAACTCTTTTGGCACAAGCTGAGTGAGTTTTTAAATTTTACTTTTCATCCTTAAAAGCCGTGTGTTTCAAATGCCTTGCATGCTTATTGGTACACGTTTTAGGGCATCTTGCCATAACAATAAAACACCCCCGTACCAGGGGGTTGAGACCCAGCATTTACATACACATCGCCTTAAGACGTTTTAAACGTTTGACATGGATAGAGGTGTATTATTATGATCCGAGACGATAGTCAAGTTTGAAGGAAATGCCAAAGTTTTGACAAGGATGAAGGGATATGGGAAGTTTGTGTTTGATACGCAAAGGTCTTCAATTGTCTTAAATTGTTGACAGATTTATTGGCTTGCTTTACGTTTGGGCTATTCATCTATGGACGTAACAATTAATAGCTGTAATGTATTTGCAGGATAGGTTGGATGGTCAGATATAGGATAATTCGAGGCATAAATTGTATTTACAAAAACGAAATAGATTATTAGCCTGTTGTTTTTTTTTTAAATACTCTTATACCTAGACTTGAGATTTCCAATTTTTAAACAACCGGTATACTAAAATGGTATATTTGACACGATTCCCATACAAAATATGTCAAAAATTATTTTAACACCTAAGGTGATCTTGACCGCTTGTAGGAGATCGATCGCATATTCCGAAGATTTAAAATACTGATGATGGATGGTTATAAATAATCAAACAAATATTATTTATAGTAACCATTAATTCATTTTAAATTATACTATGTAGAACTTTATTTAGAAGCTATATTTAACCCAAAATAATAAAAAGACCTTCTATGTAGAGCTATAATCTAAAGTTATATTTAACCCAAAATCAAAGAAAATCAAAACCTTCATAATATCAACCCAAAGTCTATCAAGCTTAGGTTTAATATCTTATAGCAAACATAAACAATATTTCTTTTATCCTAAACTCGGTTGCATAATCGGAAGTGATGCGTTTAGTCGCGTGCGCACGATCCATCAAAAAAGTATTGTTTTGTTTCCTATCTGCTACATGTGTAGATACGTCTTGGTGAATGATTATTATTTGTTATTCAATTTGATTGATTCAATTGAATTGTCATGCTTGATTGCATTATTTCGATGATATGAAAATGAAAATATTTTATAGTAACTTTTATATCTACACAAATACTAACCTTTTATTAATATATACCTAACTAATTTAGTATTTACTCAAAACCACATCCCATGAACAGATTTTTCAATGAACATCTCTTCATATTCGTATTCCTCACTAAAGGTCGTGATTAGGTTTTTTAATTGTTATTAATAGGCAGACATTTGACGCGGCCAATAATATCATACACAGTAATTCTTAATCAATCAAGAAGGTAATTTTTATGAATCGGTTTTACCATAAATTGCTTTCTCCATTTCACAAATTAGCCTATATCCAGGCACTTGTTCGTAAGTTTTCTCATGATGTTTCCTTAACCGTTAGAACCCGATGTAGGCACTTTACAAACATATAATGAAAGAATGCTGGTAGGTACAATATACGCGGTCTTATCGCTGGGAGCGATCTCTTCCAGACAACCTTTGTTTTATTTATTTAGTAGGTATTTTATTTATTAAACTAACGTTTGTTCTAGATTCACCAGCACCATTTTTTCATTGATCACAAGTCTACGATAAACAATAGACATTCAATAAGGTACCATTTTTTCACTGATCTGAAGTCTACGACAAAAAATGAGAAATATGACATCCTTTTAACATAAATTATACGTAACAACTATTACTTATATTCAAATAGAGAGTAAATTCATTACATGAATCTGTTAACATTTACTCAGCAGCAAACTTTAATCAAATTAAAACGACACACTCATCCTATCTAATCCCCAATATCCTTAACCCTATCACTAACGATTTCGAAAGTCCAAGCAAAAACATACCGCCAAGTCCAAGTTGGCAGAGCGGAATTAGCGTGGACATTGATCGATGTTAGTCCAACTGACCCCTGGACGTAAATACCGGGGCAAATAGAACGTGTTTTATCGCCTTTTGAGGGTTCCGTGTTGATTAAGTTGGTAACTGGCAAGTAAACTCATGTGGTGTGGTTTTAGCGCACTTCGATTTTTTCATCTTAAGTTGTACCCAATTTTATTCAACTCTGGTGGAGTGAGCTCACTCAGACGGTTCTTGCACTCCTACTCACTGACGGTACACAGGAAGCTGCTTGATGCCGGGCTCCGGTGGGAGTATGGTAGCTACCAGGCGGCACCTAACGAAGCCAACTACCGCTGATAGGATTCAGCCACCATCACAAACTGGAAAACATAAACTGAATTTAAAAACATTCTATAAACATTTTGGTTTTCATGTACCTACGTATTCATTATTATCACTTTCAGCCATAGGACGTCCATTGCTGGACATAGGTCTCCCCCACGGTTGTCCACAACGACCGGTTGCAAGCAGTCTGCACCTAGTGTGATCCTGCGATCTTTATAAGGTCGTCCGTCCATCTTGCCGGTGGACATCCTATGCTGCGTCTTTAATCAAAGGGTCTCCAATTTAGAACTTTTCTGCCCCAACAGTCATCAGTTCTTCGTGATATTGCCATTTGAGCTTATTGATTCTTCTGTATCACAAACTTTTTATTTTTATCCTTTTGGGAGTAATTATGGTTCGTTCGTGACTTATATTTCGTATTTTGTTAATTTTTCCTTAAAAGTGTATCAATACTGAATGTCCCGCCACTGATTATCTTTCTCAATTCCCACGCGGTTGACTGGTAGAGAATGCCTTAAGGCATTAAGTCCGCCAATTGTACTTTCTTTTTTGGTGCAATAAAGTTAAAATAAATAAATATTTTTGTATAAATAAATATATTCCTAAATATTTTGGTGTATGGTAGGTTTCATTTTGGTAAGAAGAGATCAAAATCTAGACGCACGGCAGAGTGCCCGCCAAGTACGCAGAGCAACAAAGGCGGAGATGTGTTATTTTAATTTATGTTTTGGATGGGATCAAATTTCAGTAAAAATGACTGTAATAACCAAAATAGCATCAGTACTCACAAATGAACACACCAATTGGTTAAATTACAAACCAAAGCAACCCTTACCGATCGGAGTTATCTCGCGAATGCAAATGGCGGATCGCAATTAGCGAGACGCTCCTCTCTGCAGTCGGCTAAGCTGGCTTGAGCCGGCCAGCTTGTGGAGCCGAACTGACAACACAATGGACTTAGGGATACTGGAAGTGGCTAATAATAATTGTGATCATAAACCCTGAATTTGCTTATCGCTTGGCTTTCGATTATCGGATAATAATTTAACTGTGATCATAAACCCTGATTTTGACTTTAGTCCGACTGCTTATCTGAAACCGTGCCTGCGGGGCACGCCAGAGAGGCGGGAGAAGACGAAAACAGGGATTTGATTGGGTAATTTGAATATGAAAAAAATTAGAATTTCAAAATTCAATTTACTTAAACAAATTACAAGCGTCCGTCGGCCGCACAGCTCAGGTCCCTCGTTCCCTTCTATCCCCCCACCCCTGTATCTCGCTAGTGACGTCTCGAATAAGCGGTTGGACGATAAATAGGTACAATAATTATATATTATATTATTTTATATTATAGTAACCTTTTTGTGCACCGTTATTTAGCTCAGGTAAAAATGCTTTTATTTAGAAAATATCTCTACATTGTTCCCAGCGATAATTACATCTTAAATTACACATGGTCGCACGTGAGACTATCCACTTTGACCTTAAGACCGCCTATATTCCCTCCCTAATAAAAGCTGTTTTCGTAGTTACCATGAGTAACTCGACGTGATGTCATTACATTTGTAATTTTCATTTTTAATTCGTTTTGTATCCTTGTTTTTTCTAAAGAAATGTTAGACTTCGGTGGATATTTCGAAAAATGCAGGTAACGTGCTCACGCAAAAAAGATGATGCTCTATTAGATAGAAGACACGGCTAATAATTGACATTATAATATTATCTAAAACCAAAGAATAAACAATCACAGCCTTGGAAATCTTTGTAACATAAGAGTTGACATACAGACACATCAAGGAGTTCTATAAAAGAGAAAAGTGAAATAACTAATAGAAACAATTTGCCTTAAAAACAACTGTTCATCAAACCATGACACAAGTACAACTTGAGTCATGGTTTTTTATATAAACGTATTTAAGTATGTCTATCCGTTTTCCTAGTATTACTATTTATGCTGAGCAGAGACCTTTTTGGCACACACTTGGTCTAATGCTATGTACCGTCCTTTTACATTAATATATTATTTTATTTCATCATAACACTAGGTCACGTTTAGTTTGGGGCTAGGTAATTCTTGTGCTTGTTGAAACATTTCATTTATTTTATTCCATACTCAACGTCCCCGAAATTACTTTTTCAGACAAACTGCAAACAAGCAATTCGTCATTTAGTCCGAGTCAAGTTGTGAAAGGCCAACCGCTTTACAGAGAAATAAATTAAATGGGACTCATCCAGTGACTTCACGTCTGTGTATTGTATTTGTGATCGTCGGGAATTGGTGTCACTATTAAAATTACATTTTACGGGAATCCACGCTTAGTCCGCGTTCGAAAAGCTTAAAGTGTCACATTGGGTTTGCTAAATGCAGCTGCAATACGGTATTGTTTTTATTCTCTTCATCGAAGATTTTACTTACTTCCTAGAATGTACAGAATGCATTTAAAACTGTTATCGTGGGATGTAAGAATCATTTAATCATACATAATAAATAATAATAAATAAATAGTTTCAACAAACACACCAATTACCTAGCCCCAAACTAAGCGTGAGCCTGTGCAATAGTGACTAGGATAACGGATACAAATACTTAAATACATATAAGCATCCATGACTTAGGTACAAATGCTCGTGCTCATCACACAAACATTTGCCCCTTGCAGGATTCGAACCCGCAACCGCCTGGTTTAGAAGTCCAGTGCGCGAACGACTACACCAAGACGGTCGTACGACATAAAAATAAAGCATCTTAATTTGACGTATAATAATAGGTCTCAAAAAGTTTCTTCTCTAATTCTAAAAATATAAATTACTCTATTTACATTTACCGCGCTTAAGTTAGTTTTATCGTTAGTTACCGGTGTACCACGATCGGTACATATGTATTTTGGTGAAGTTATTAGGTCTATATTTTGTATCTCCCTCTCTCCTTCTTCAGCCTGATCCAATTCAAAATAAAAACATACGTCAATAATAAACACATCGTGGAAGAGTCCCACGCTTCAATCTCTATTAAATTATACTTTAAACACCCTTGAGACTCGATTTCCCATGTTCCCTAGATTTACGATTACACTATAGTTTGTGATTTGATGCGTGATCAATTGCCTGTTATGGAAACCATTAAACATTGCTAAACATTGTCGCTAACTTCTCAATAACCCGCCCTGGAATTTACATATCAATTTCAGTTTAAACTTCATCTTAAATTTCAAATTTGACTCTTGTATGTTCATTGTTTAGAGTTGAAACTAGTTTGCCAGTAGTTTCGTTTTTTATATATGCTTTAAATTCAGTCGCACATGCAATTCTAGCTTCTATGTCTCTTATCTTTATGGGTGAAAGTTGCATTTGATTTTTTTGTTTAGTTTAAATTGTCGCACGCGTCTTCACAGTTGAAAGGATTCAGAACGTTTGTCATATTTAAATGTATTACAAGTAATTATTTGCTAATGCTTGGGGCGTGTGAATCGAGAGTTTATGAAGTATTCTCAAAATCTAATTGATGATTTATGTGTGAATTTTCCTAAATAAGCTCAGCACGGTGGTTAGGTATTTCTACATTTTCGTTGAGCTTAAGAGTCAAAAGTGAAAACTATAGGTATAACACTCATGTCAGTGACATATGTCGACTAAAATTGTAAACATCCCTAGCATTTATGTGACAATTGTTAGTATGAGTACAGTTGTAAAACAGGAATATTTTTTACAATTACCTATAATACATAAATAGTATTATAATACATAAACGACTTTTGCTGCTGTCCGTTGTTATTTTGTGAAGTTAGTGCCTATATCTTTAATCAATCTTCACTTGTTAATCTAGATACATATTATTTTTATTTTCCTTAAGCTTCATAATGTGAAAACTATAGGCTAAATGTACATTGTTTTGTCAACTTATATTGCATTGTAAAAAGCTGTTTGTTTTCCTACAAAATAAAATAAAATAAACCAGTACTATAAACTTAAAATGCTTCTCACATTTATTGTTTCCAATTACATTCCTAATCAATATTTTATATTGATAGTTCATCATCATCATTCGCTTGCCCTGTTCCCATTATATTTGGGGTCGGCGCAGTATGTTTTTCTCTTCCATACAATCCTATCACTCGTCATTGACTCATCCACTCCTTTCACAATCATATCATGCTTTATACAGTCCATCCATCTCTTTCTAGGTCGGCCTCTTCCCTTCCATCCACTAACATTCATACTATTTATATTGATAGTTATTTTTAATTAATTAAAAAATATATTCTAAGTTCACTTATTATATGGAATCTTAATTAGATCCCTTTAAAAACACCTAACGTAATTAACAAACTTACACCAAGTTATTGGCAGTCAATAAACTAATGCACTCACCAGCAGATGACAATAACCAATCAAGACCATTCCAAGACAGATCAAAGGAATTCATCCATTCAGCCTCTGGTACAGTCAGACGTCTAATTGGATTATCTAACGGCAATATTAGTCCGATACAGGACACTGACCTGGGGTGAGGGTTGGATAGGGCTAAGGGTGTCGTGCGGCCATTTTTGGAGAGTTATTGTGATATTTTTTTTGTTGCTGAGTGTAATGTCTCGTGTTTGATTTGTTTCTGATTGTGTATTGTTGCCGTGATTTGTTAAGAGAGATGGCATATAGTATTTTTATGTGCACATAACTAGTTGCTTTGATTTATTTAGAAATACAGATTTTTTCAAAGTTATGGAAAATTCTAGTGTAAGCGCCATAAAGCTAGTAAACTTTTAGCATATATATCATTCGTAATGTTAAATATATACTTACTTGTTACAGAAATAGGTACATTGGTATAGAAAAGTACTCTTATTAATATCCAGATTGTCATTAACCATTCACGTGTAAACATCGAACTTGCATAGTATTTGGAGAAAATAATTTAATTATCATCCATAAAATGTAATGAATTTCAAGCTCAACAAAACTAATCAGGCCCAAGTGTGCTAAATTACAAGCAAAATTGTTATAATATCGTAATGCCTACGTAATGCTACTGCCTTCAAACTGTTCAGCAGTTTGGCACATGTAACTATTAAAATAAGTGTATTTTGGTAATAAAAACATGATTTTGATATGTAGCCCATACTAGAAACGTCAAAAGCTTACTATTCAAATAACGATTCTATTAAACTCTTGATAGCGAAATTTATCAAACTTGTGCCCCAGAACTCATACGCCATCACTGAAAACTACTACAAGATTGATTGATTCCCAAAATCGCATGAATTTATAGTCTACAGTTTATCCATTAGCCTAGTATCTTGAACCCGAGACTCAGCGACAATGGAACATGCAACATTAATCTTACCAGATGTATGCAAATTTCGCCTGATAAATTGTCGGTCAAGCGTGTGTTGGGCGCAGACCATCCATTACCGAGGTCATCTTTTGTGTTTTGTTGGTAGTAATGTAATTGCATTTTGTGAAAATGTTTGCAAAGTGATTTTTAAGGGATGTTGCAAAGGGATTTTTAATGATTCTATGAACGATTTTGTGTTGTTTTCTATTACCAACAAAGTATCGAAATTAAATCCTATTAGTAAGTTCATTCGTTCAATTATTCGATCGAGTTTATTTTATTCGATTAAAATTATATCCATACCCTTGTATTTGCATTTGCAGGCAACTACAAAACATGACTTCAAAAAATCATCGCCAGAAAATCTGCTTTTCATTATTTAAATAAAAACGCATCCAAATCTGTCCATATTGATATTGAGTCTCTCTACCTCCCTCTTTTTGCGTCCAATGTTAAAAAATACGAGTACATAATGAATGGAATAAGTGACAAAGTCCTCCAAGCACTTCAATCAAAATCAAATTCAAATAACATGAAATTTTATATCCAAATAAATATAATAAAACGTCAAGCAATCTGTTAGGATATGTCCAATGGCGACGATAAAAAGTTCCATTCGTCTCACCCGATTGCTTCCGAGCTATTATTTTCCCGTAAATCGTTCAGATTTAAAACGACCACCGTCCAATTCACGATTCTACAAAACGCTTGTCCGTCCTGATAGATGCCCACAAATGTCCTGGAAACGCTAAAGAACATCTCAAACAAAATCCAACTGTATGTTTGGGAACTGAAGTTAAAAATTTCAATGAAGATATTGAAACGCTTGGTCAGACTGTTGGAGCTAAAGAAGAATCAGATAAAAATGTTAAAAAACGAGACCAATTACGACCGCCTTATCTTGAAGCTTTCAAGTCTTCAGCTGTCAGTCCAACCCTGTTTAGACTTGCTAAACGTCAAGTTAATCCACCAATTAAAATGAAATCCAACACGTTTGAACCGCGGCAAAACGTTGGTTTTTTGGGAACGTAATTAGCAGGTTATAAAAATAATTGGGTATTCGTTTGTTTTGTAAATTAGGAGCGATAAATTTTAGTATTATTTTGTTACTTGATACGATAAAAATTCTAGCGAATGCCTATGCACATAATCCATACTAATATTATAAATGCGAAAGTGTGTCTGAAATAAGAAATCAGAGAAATATTTATTTGCTTTAGCTTGGTGGTTCAATGGTATTATAATAAAATTATGTGCTCACGTTTGACTTATTAGGTCATGCAAATTTTACAGTTGGAACTTAGGTAAGGTACATTTTAGGCTATCATTAAAATAAAGTGATAAGTATTCTAAAATAACACATAATGAGAAAAGGTAAGTCAGATCATGCCATAATGTAATTAATCATTCTATTTATGTCAGTATACAGTATTATTCACATGTCATATTAAAACAGAATAGCCACAAGTACTTCTATCATAAGTTATTATCTTGATCATCTAAATACTCCTGGATTGAATAAAAACATTTGGTCAATAGCCATGAGTGTAACTTTCGTTTGAACAATGGTAATGGTAAAGATTTGAAACTTGGATGTAATTTATTATAAATTTTTATAGCCATGCAGTGACAACTTCGTCTGTATAGTTGTAATCTTATTATAGGTAACATAATCTTTTTCTTATGTCTAGTGGAAGTCTGTCTGTCTGTTACCTCTTGACGCTGAAACCACTAAACCGATTGAGATAAAATTTGGTATGGAGACAGTTCGAGACCCTGAAAAGGACATAGGCTAAATTTTGTCGCGATATAAAAACATTCTTCTTCTTAGCGAGTCGATGGAACACGATGAAATTACATCGTAGGAGCCCCGAATTCAGCCACTTGTATTGCGGATCGACTGCCATTAAATCCGCTGGCGTGCAGGTGTTGGGGCACGCCGGGCACGATGTTAAATGTGCCATAGTTTGCACTGCACCACAAACACAGTCTACATCGGAGCCTACCGAAAATCCCCACCTGACCACGTTCAAATTAAAAACATTAAGGGGGTGATATGGGGGATGAAAGTTTATATGGAAAATCCAACTTTTGCGGGCGAAGTCGCGGGGAACTACTAGTGTGTATATAAATACATCGTGAGAAAAACGTTGTGCTTTCTTTAAGTATTTCGCAATAAAGCAATTGCTATCAACCGTTGTGGTATCATACTTATTATTTATAATTTTACTATAAAGCACACATTCCATGACCTTTGCATCAAACTTCCCTTCCTTTGATTAAGTATTTCCTATACCCAAAGCTTGTCTGGAATAAAATGCTCTTAGCGATAAGACCGCTTATTTAGTATATCTTTCCATGTAAATTTTATATTGTTGTTATTTTTATATATTCGTCCATGCTTTTATAAATTGAATTTTGAATTAAATTTATTTTAACAAAAAAGTAACAGTGAATCATGTTTTTATCGTGTGTAATAAATAATGACTCTATAAACACGGAATCCCTTTATAGCTTCATTTTAATTTTAGTGCCAATGTTAGTGTTTCCACTATGTTAGTCAATATAAAAACGATAACTAATAAGTATCTACAATCTCTCTTAAAGGTTTGTCTCAACACTCATCATACATTACTACGCTTTATTATAATATGACAGTTCCCAAACAAATATAATTCCGAGTCATTGGGGCGTATGACACGGAAGCTGCATGGTTTCAGCTACATAAGTCGTATAAATTATGCATGTTAGCACTTTGGGCACAATTACCAGGTTTCCATTACATAACTCATCGATGCTGCCGCGATCAAGGCGTGGTTGGCTAGTGTGGAGACGGATTTGTGTTTAGAAGTTGGCAACTGAGTTTAGATAGCAATACTTTTAATAGAGATGATGAAGGCTAATAAAATCTCATAACATGACGTGCTTACGCAATCAAGAACTTAGTGTAGTTAAGATAGAATGCTGAGGTCAAGGAATCATCAGCTGACGGTAAAATGTAAGCTGATAAAATCTAATAACGTGACGTGCTTACGCAATCAAGAACTTTGTGTAGTTGAAGTAGAATGCTGAGACCAAGGAATCTTCAGCTGACAGTAAAATGAAATTGAGTTAGGATGCGTTTTTGCCCAACAACACCTCAATAATATGTTTAAAAGAAATGTAATTAATTGTGTTAATATAACAAAGTATGTTTTAGCATTCTTAACCAATTACATAAAAATGTAAAAGTTTCTTATATTTAAATAACCGTAGTTGCAGATCAATGAAAATATTTATTTTGCAATTCGCAATTTTTCATTTTGGACCTTTGGATTTTACCTTGCAAACCTTATCTGGAGGCACTATAGTGTTCCTGCCAAGTAAAGCAAAAAAGCGGCACGGCCGTACCATTCTTTTCTGGAAGCAGTTCAGGCCCTTTTTGAACCCCCATTCTTGTGGATTTCGTTGTGGATAAAACTAGAAGCCTGAATTTACTAAGCAATCTAACTTAATATGCATATATGTGTTTTCATGCGATGGCCACGTCAACCTATACTGAAGGAGCTTACGTAAGACTGAATAAATTAATCAACTTGGATCTCACAAATTTTTACATGGTACAAAAATCGAGTTTCGAGACTTGCTTTTTTTTACATATTGTGTTTTGAGGGCTCTTCTTGAAATTTTGGAATTTGAATTCTTGAGAAGCCGTTGCCATACTAACTTTTCTTCCCAAATCCCTTGTCCAGCGTTCTAATAGCGGTCTACTGAACATAATCAAAGTCTCATAAAATTTCAATAACGCCCCCTAACGGCGTTTCCATGCAAATGTACCTTGGAACTAGGAGAGTCCGTCGCTGTTAATTGTTCCCAGTAGAAACAAATCTTGGTCGAGGTATGAATATTGCATTAGGAATATTCGAGAATTATGCCTCAATTTGATGTGGTTGAGTAGATATTTTTGAAAGTGAAGACTTTTGAGAATTAAATCGAATAATTTCTATGGATCCTGGGTGCTTATTACTTAATCAGGGTGTTCAATGTTTATAAAATTAATCAGGGTATCCAGAGCAGAAAACAGAACAGACAATTCTTTCTGTTCGTAACTATTCAACTTTTCAACAATATTACTATTAATCATAGGCTCTTTTATTGACATGTATGGGTTATATTATCATAAATTAATCGGCTTGAAAAAGCTTTTAGATTTAACAACATTAAAGGATCTAGCTCACCAACACATGTTTATTAAAATAACTGTTATATTTGACATAATTATTTTATTACCTTCTTTAAAATTAGGTGATTTCGGGTCTTAAGGAGCAATCAAACAAATACGTTCAGTGAATCACGGATGTGAAATGTTTTTTTAATAAATCGATTTTTTTTCTATTAAAAACTGTAATATTTGATCGTTTTTTTGTTCACATTCCTACTGATTGCTACCGCACACGCACCCGCGTACTCAGGTTCAACTCGTTGGTTTAGCTGAGCCTTTACATTAAAATTCAATAACCTAAACACAGGTAATAACCGACATTTAATTAAAATCCCGCTCAAAGCCCTTACACACACTGCATGACGTCATAACTAAACAATTTGAATACAAACAAAAGCGGTCCGCAGAGTGTCTCATAATCCGTTTGATAGGTCTCTAACAAAGCTGCTTAGCCTGCCTCAGCAAAACAAAGACGGCCTTTACGAGGCCTTTACGGCCTTTAGCCATTCTGAAATCCAGTCGTGACCATTGTCCATTTCGCCCCAAGCCAAATTGACGTATCCACCATAACCTGATCTCTATTACTTCGCACACAACCCAATAAACACACCAAATGGACAGGCCTCAGTAATCTGGCCGGGAACCGGTGCAAACCAGATGTAAGGGGAATGATCCGCAATATTATACTCGGATAGGAACAGAATGCGGTTTCCGTATATGAGATGGTGACATCTGATAAGCAAGAGGTGTATAGGCAGCCGTATTATCCTTAACCAGTGATGTACTTTTAATCGATATTAATCAATATTAAAAAAATATATAATAACCATATATTTAAACTCAAGCAACAATTGTTGAACAATTTGCCCATACAATAAATCAAATACAACATAAAAAAAGCACTTTTAAATTTGGGACATCAACATGCTGCAATTGTAGGTTTCAGCATCTCCTTTGATGTCTTTATAGTAGTCCAGTATTTTTCGTAAAGTAGGTGCTTTTTAAAAATCGATCAACTAAATTATTAATACTGAATTATAACGACAACACATGTGAAGACCTTGACTTATATTGAAGCGGTAGGTACTTTTTTAGTAGGTAATCATAAGATTTTATGCATCAAACGAATGCATAGGCACGCTATGTATAAAATTAAGATAGGTATCGATAAAATTTTAGCCACTGGACATCACTAGTAACATTGTCCCCATTACGATTCGGATATTTAGTACCGAACGCATTTGCATCGGACGCTGGCGTCATAACTGCAGCCCGCCCAATATATAGCGAATTACATGATTATGCTTCTCCGATTTCAGATATAGGGTGGAATTTATTTGTAGATGAAATTGTACCTATAGTATACCTACGAGTAGACTATGTGAGACTCCATCATCACCAATTACAAAATGTGGGCAATTGAAAAGACACGTTTTAACTTCATAGGTACTGTAAGGTTATAAAATATTTTTCCCTTATATGACAGTCAATCGTTTAACCTACTCTCGCATTCGTATTGTAATTTGACGAAAATTATATGGCGAGATTTGAGCGAGAGAGTGCGAGAGAAAAGAGTCAATTTTTAACAAAATTTTACGCTGGTGATGATATTGAGCTGATTGCTTGTATATATAATACAATCCTACGTTTTCATGGATAATAGGTGTAGGTACCTACTTACTTCTTCTTTAATTCAGTAGTTTGATATATAGGGTGTTGTTTTGGTCAACAGCTTTCGACTCAGGGCTGGTAGTATTCATTACACTGATGCCAAAAAAAAATATTTAAAAAAATTAAAAAAAAACTTAGACTTCTTCATACAAAGTTGGCCGATCACCGATAGATTTTGTACGAAGAATCCAAAAAAAAAATTATTTAATATTTTTTTGGCATCAGTGTTATGAATACTACCAGCCCTGAGTCGGAAGCTGTTCACCAAAACAACACCATGCATAGATAACTCTTTATTGCACACCATAACAGAAAAATAAAGTAGGTACAGCAATGAACACAGAAATATATTCAATGTAAGCCTTATCAATATATTCGATCTCA
Source organism: Pyrausta nigrata (assembly GCA_949316185.1). Classification (NCBI taxonomy): domain Eukaryota; kingdom Metazoa; phylum Arthropoda; class Insecta; order Lepidoptera; family Crambidae; genus Pyrausta; species Pyrausta nigrata. The sequence continues at coordinate 14,827,082 of OX438957.1, read as the reverse complement.
TCCAGACAACCGATATTTCTAAAGTAATTGTTTTGCACACAAAAATTGTTCGACTGTGTCATCCGGTGGGATTCAATATTCCTGTTAAAATTACCAAGCTGCAGTTATGCAACACAGCACCACACCAAATAGAACCGGAACCCACACCCAGCATCGACATCGAAAAGCAAACACGACTCAATTCGAAGGTGAGATTATTAACAACCAAATCCACCAAACACAGGCTACAACCTCAAAGGCTCTATTACCGAAGTGACCGAGCCTGTTTACACACGTCCGGATATTACCCGGCACGATCCGGTACATTTGCCAAGGTAAAACACAAATGTACATGAGGTGAGGTTGTGGGCTATATGCGATATGAGCTGATGTTAGATGTATTAGCTCCAATATTTAACAATAGGGTTTATTAGCATATAAGCATACGCCAGATGTTGTATAGCTAAAGTTTTTCATATATCAAATTTTTAATAGAGTGTTTAGGCTCAAAAAGACTTGATCATAATTATCAGATACTGTCTTACTGCCGCACTCAGAGACGTCAATTGAATTTAATTTTTAATTAAGTCTCGTACTGGCACTTTCTTGTCAATGACATAGAAAACGACGGCATAAGATTAAATGAAGGATTAACTTTAATTAGCGTCACTGAGTACGGCAGTTAGGTACCTAACCTCTCTCTCTCTCTTTGCCTAGCTTTATCCCTCTCCTCGATAATCTTCGACACACTAAAACAACGGGGCGACTCAGTGCTTGAAACTAATATTCTGGTACTAAAAAAACGGTAATTTAAAAAACTAAAAAAAACCCGACTGCGTTTCTGTGTAATTGGAAATTAAAAATCCTAAAACTACAAAGAGGTCATACCCGGGTTAAATTGATACCCATATTAAAAATTGTATAGCAGTCGGGACCCTTGCTAGAAATGGAGGCTTAGTGAATTTAGAGCATGTAAAATAAATAAATAAATAAATTGTTTTAACAAACACACCAATTACCTAGCCCCAAACTAAGCGTGAGCTTGTGCTATTGTGACTAGGATAACGGATAGACATACTTATATACATTTATAAACATCCATGACTTAGGTACAAATGCTCGTGCTCATCACACAAACATTTCACACAAAATCGAATCATACTAGACTCCAGTAACACCAATCTACCACCTAACATCCCAAGATTTCCTTGCAACGTTCTCTCAAATCCCCTAATCTCTCCTAAATCAGGCACAAGAAGTCCACGCCGTTTGTCTTCCCCGATGACAGGTTTACGACCAGCGCTGGAAAAGCGGTGTGAACGGGCCCATAAAATATTAATACACAATTTGTCCGAGTGGCCTTTTGTTAATCTAGGGATTAATTGCTGCGAATAAGGAAAAAGTGAGTTACTCAAATTAATATGAAGTTCGGGAGAGGACCGAATATTATTTCGAACATGAGCAATAGCACGTCAAATAGGTGGGTATTTGTAATTGAAATTCAGATTTAGTGTAATTAGTAACCTTCTAGCTTCTACACACATATTTTTAATGTGAACTTCAGAATGACAGTTTCCAGATTTTGTGAATAGCACTCAATCAGCAGTGAATAATGTTAAACGCAAGTGCATTTTTTTGTAACGTGACCCTTATAATACTATAATAATAATATAATGTCCTCCTAGCCGACCGATTTCGACTACAGCGGCTAATCTCAACCAAGATTTAGCCAACTACGCGGGAGATATTATAGTGCACAAGTGTGTGCGCAATACACAGGTGCACTCTCTGTTCCTTCACTCTCATAATTCGGTGAGACGGCAGTCCGCCATGACCGTGCGCAGGACCAACGGCTTAACGTGCTTTCCGAGGCACGGGGGTGTTAACACCACCAACTTCCTGACTCCGGAGCTGTGTCTGAGTCATTTCAAGACTGAAAAACCCAAACACTCTCGGCCCGACCCGGGATTCGAACCCGGGACCTCGTGGATAGTACTGAGCGTGCTGACCACTAGACCAACGAGGCAGTCTTGTAATACTATAATCGTACTAAATACTAAGAAGTAAATTGTTACAATTTGTGTAATTTACTATTGATTTTACAGCCGTTAATTTAACTTCTATTCTGGGATGCATACTTCTGAATATGGCTTTTAAAGATTAACACTAAAAATTAACACCTGTTGCCTATATACTCAACTTAATTATATTACTGACCATTTATGCAAATCTCATAGAAAACAATGTACCAACATTCCTTTGCAAATAATACCCAGAGAACCCTATGATATCCGTAAAGAGTTAGCAGTTACTGATGACTGTCATTTATAAAGTGCATTTATTCAGGCAGTAGCTTTGTGTTGCCACATTACTTTTGTCAACTTCACACAATATGGAATAGAGATAGTGTTGTAGTTTCTCGATGATTTGTGGGTATTTTGATGGCATTGATTGTTCGCATTTTGGTATCATTCGTTTTATTCACAAACTCAACAGCTTATATTACAAATAAAATAGTCAAGCCTTGTTTAAGTGTTAAGTAGTATCATTTAGAGATAGATAATCCACTGATAAATAATTATTGTTTTAAGTAATAAGCTGAATGCTTATATGCAATCCAATAGATGTATTGCACTTGAAAATTCCTGCCTCTGGTGATTATTTTTTCAAGTGCAATAATATTTAGATATTAGTATAATCCACTGACTTTGTTGAACATACGAATGGAATCTAAAAGCTCCTATAAATTTGAATAAACAAAATAGAATCTCTTAGTAAATGGTAAAAATGAACTTGAATACACTGAGATAAATAGTTACATAGAGCATAATTTCTTTTGTTCACGTTATTTTTTCTGAATGTACCGAAAATCAATTTCCATCACCATGAAAGTATTAATTACAGTGAAAACCAAATCCTCTAATATGCAAAGTAATATTGCAAAGTCACTAATGCCGGGATTAGAGAGGGCAAGTTTTAATCTTTCCACCCTGCTTGACGGGTTGTAACGACATGTATAACTATACAAAATAGTATCAGACATACTCACATACATAGTATTTTGTTTGTGGACATTGGGCTCGATTCCAATGTGCAATGTCTGAGATTAAATTTAACTTCTCTCTCTGTCTCTGCTAAACAAACGGAAAGAAACACACTAATATTTTTTTAACAAGTAAACATAATTTTCGAAAAAACAAAACACCCGACTGCAAAATTTGTAATATTTTTGAAATGGACTTTTTACTGGCTTTCATTTGATACCCATATTGCTATGGTAAGGAAAATATCAATCCCCCCTCCCCCCTTTATTTCTATTTGCGGGCGCTATTTTCAAAATTTATATAGCCTATGTCACTCTCACAATTTCGACAAATTTAACGACACCTCATATGTCAAAAACTGTCCAGCCGTTTGGGCTGTAGGCCGTGCCAAACAATTATACATACATACATACATACATACTCTCGAAAAACATAACCCTCCTTCCGCAGTCGGGTAAAAACAGCTGTCACTTGCTAAGGAAACTACAGAATCCATAGACAATTTATATACGTATAAGAAATCGCATCACTTAATTTGGCACTTCTAAATTATTGTAGTCTGTCTCTTTTCGTTTGTTTATCAGAGAAAGAGAGAGATTGAATACAAATGTAATCGGTGACATGGCATAAAAAAATAATTATAAATTTCCATATTGGTATTTTCAACCCAGTATTTTTTGGATAATTTGAACATAACGCATAAATACGACTATATGTTTTAAATAGGAAACAATTAATATGAGTAGGGCTGCTCACACTAAGTGATACATCATGTGATATATCAGACATTTGTGATCCATAGTAAAGTTAGCAAAAGTTTGTCCATACACAGTGTTTGAATAATTATTTAAGTAATTTATTTTCTACGCTTATCGTTTGGGTTATTTGTAATAGATTAAAATTTAAAATACTTATTGACGGGACATTATAATCACGGCTATGGATTGTAAGACCTCTCTTTAGAATTTGGCGGTTATTTTGCGTAATCCCTCTGACAAATGGCGTTAATAAGAAACCTGTCGCGGCTTATGCGCCACTAATTGACAATATTATTGTCACCGCGAGTTTGCAATTATAAACTAGGGATGCGAAAATTAGTTTCAACTGTCGATGAACATATATTTAGACTAAATAATATAAGCATGTTAAAGAATATTTTAAAATAATATAATCAGTACTTAATCAAAATAAAGCAGTAATTTAGAAATTATGATTATTGGATTAAAATTCAATTTTCATTAAATTTAATAAAATTAAAAATACATTCCAATACTGTTTGTTTCGTTCAATTCAATTTTCGATTCCATTTACAGATTTTAAGATAATAATTCTTACTACTAATTACTTTATTACTACTAAAAGTGCTAGTAGGCAGTTGCTTATTTTTTTCGAAATAATAGTAGACAATAATTGTAAAGCATGTTAGTTCAGCTCTACATGTTTCCATTTACAAAAGTTTTTTAATCGTCATTCGTTTTCCGTATTCTTTTTCATTTAGAACTTGAAAAAAAATGGCGACCGTCCATGCTTTTCCTTCTAGTCACCAAAGCTATCGACATAACTCTTACAGCACTATAACATAATTTAAACTCTGCATTTACACCGCTGTAAGCGGATTACGGTTCAAAATTAAAATGGCCGCCGCGAGATGTAATTAAAATGTGTCATAATATTTAGGGGATGACAGAATGCAGTCGGCGCATAGTAAATTAGTTTTTAGATTATTTTCTGGTTTCATTTGCGAAGTGACTGCCGTCATTTATTACAGGGAGATTAGAATATCTATTGTATTTATACAAGGACATTTACGAAGACATGATTTTACGTTTTAATTATCTTAAGGGCAGTACTTACGAAAGTTTCATTGCATCTTTATTAATACATACTAATATTATAAATGCGAAAGTGTGTCTGTCTGTCTGTCTGTTACCTCTTGAGGCTTAGACCACTGAATCGATTGAGATAAAATTTGGTATTGAGACAGTTCAAGACCCTGGAAAGGACATAGGCTACATTTTGTCGCGATATAAAAACATGAAGGAGGGATCAAAGTTTATATGGAAAATCCAACTCTTGCGGGCGAAGTCGCGGGGAACTACTAGTACATTATAATTTTATTATTGACAGTTTTTATTCCTTGCTTTTCCAATATTTCATTTCATATGTATACTTTTCCTAGTAATAGAGATAGTATTCATATTTCAGTAAAGCAATCACACAGACACACAGAAAAGTAAAAGAATGTAAAATGGTCTAGCTTATACTATGTTTATTCACGAACGACGTTTGTGATATTTTGACATAAAATAGAAAAGCATTATTTAATATTACAATCGAAAAATTGCGAGTTAGCAATTTTAAGACAATATGTATAAGAGTTATTTTACTTTGTGAGTAATATTGATATTCACCAAGATGTATGACTCACTATCGTCTTACTAAAATAACTCATATTTGTCACTCGTTCGTCTGACTTCTGGTCACTCCCCTATGAACTAAGACCCCTAACCCTTCTAAATTAAAATCCATCAAGAATGATCGCACATATCGAGGCAAAATCATCCATATTTCAATCAAGTTACGAGTTAAAGGGTAGAGTTAAGATTTGTATGCAATTGACAAATGAGCTCTATCCATGAAGATATGCGATCGGTGATAGAAAAAGTCATAGAAAAACCCACGGTCAAGCACGGTTAACATAAAGCCTTATTCAATCATTAAAATTAAATTTAAAAGTTAAAAATAGTGTTAAAAATTTTCATTTATGTTATTTAGGGTCATTAACACACAGCTTCAATAGTAGATTGTTACACAAGGGCCGAAAGTGAGCATTCCGCTAGAGCGCCAATAGCTCGAGAGTGGAATGGGTGCTTTCACCCGAGTTAAACATACTATTTTTCATTTCGACTGTGAGGAAATCGAGGGTATCGATAGACTATCGATAGTTGTGGCAAAAGCAATACTATCGATAAAATATCGATAATATCTATAGACTATCGACATTCTAGGCAAAAGCAATATTGTCGATAGAATATCAATAGTACCGATAGTCTACCGATAGGATCAAAGTTCAATACTAAAATCACTATCGATAGCTGATACAGCTTTGAATATTGCAATAACTATCGATACTCTCGATAGTGGTCTTTTATTCAATAAGTAGTAGTAGTATAAAGTAGGAGGGAAAAGCTATTTCCCACCCGGCTATCTACACAGGAAAGTTCAACTTTCCGAACAGGTGAGATGAAAAATATTTTTTATATATTTTTGAATTATTTTGAGTTTTGATTTATTGACGATTAGTACTAACCTAATGATAAAGGTATGACTGGTAGAGAATGCCACTTGGAATTGTGTCCGCCATTTGTATAAAATGTTCAGTTGTGCAATAAAGCTTAAATAAATCAAAAAATCTTTGAAAATAGCATCATTGTAAAGCTTCAATAAAACAAAGTTTAATGCCGATTTTAATTATACGTAGTCACAACTTAGCAATTGTATTCAAAGAAATGTCTACTCAATGTCGTCAACAATATGGCGTAATTTAGTTCGCCTCAGAGTCAAGCACATTTTCGTGTAGACACCTACAAAAATCCATTGCAAGATAATTTCATACTTATTACTCTGCAATATGATTCATAATACACTTAATCTATTTAGTGACGTACTATCATGCGGCGCGCTACGGTTGACTGCTATACGAAGCTAGTACCGCCATCTATCGCTCCTCACTAGAATTTACTCGTACTCGTCGCGGCACGTACAGCCAACAGCTTAGCGCCGCGCAGTATAGGCTAAGAGCTAGCAGCTAATCTTAAATGTTTGTAACTTTTTTATCGTGTTGATTAAGAAATAAAAATTCAATTTAGTATTTCAAACCCATTTCATTTAAACAGTTCAGTTAACTTAATGTGTTTGGCTCTTGGTCTAACTAAATACAACAAACGAAACTGTAAAGTAAATAGCTATCAGAAAGTCTTTAAATTTAATAAATTATGAATTATTGAAATCAAAATTTCAAATCTGTAGGATGTAAGGTAAATAGGTACACATTTCTCTATTTTGGTAGGTACCTACTTTGCCAGCAAGGGCAAAAATAGTCAATCGTCAGTCTCAAACGTCAGATATCCCTTTAACTTTAATAAATTAATGAAAGAATTATACTAGGTAAGGTAGTCAAGTAATTTTCTTAAACTTTGTTCATATTATTAAACCATGCACCAATCACAATTTCATAATAAAACACTTTTAAAGTATCTAGGACCTTACCTCTCAGTGTCCGCAGGCAGCGTAAAAAAAAATGGATCCAAATCAACATTTAAACAATTAAACACTGCACAGTATTTTCTTGCACGTTTTCTTTTTCTCTCCATTTCGGTAAAAATGGTGAAAACCGGGCGCGTACTTCACTTCTCGCTTGCGAAACGCAAACTATTTTAGCCTCGCTGCCGGCTAGCGACACCCAACTTGTTTAATGCCTACGTAGGTGCGCCCGCGCGTAGGTACGTTTTTGCTAGTTACGCGGGAAGATACACAGGCCTGACGTAGTCTCTTTCGTGACAATGATGACATGACAAATGCGCTACAAGGCCTCAGTAGATGGAATAATGGTGTCACTAAATACCAAAGCTTTTTGATTTTAAGAAAGATATGAAAGTGGCAACCCTAACATGTACTTTTAATTAGTGTGTTGGTACCATTGTTAATTATTATTGTGTTAGCATCACTGTCTGGCTGTCTCTCACTTGTCAACTGCACCGCGGATTTTACCTCACGGACCTCTTTTTATTATCAGGCATTTAGATTTAAAGTATTTACCTACTTATTTACAGAAGTTTTTAACCACATGTTTCTTTACATTTTCCGTTCACCTAACATGATAGAGTATAGTCCAGTCCAACAAATATCTGCCATTTGGTTTGGCGTTCCTCTCGTTTGTAATTCAAATGATATATCAGCCGATTATACTGATGGACTCTGTATGATTCGCTAAGGAAGGAGATGTATGGTAGCTCACCGAGATTGGTGTTAAGGCATTTGTTTTAATCAGCCAGTTAGTAAGCGTTTGACCCTGCCTGTTATCTGAGGCACAGTAGTTGAGAGAACATTTCTCTAGCGTTATTGAGGATCAATCATAACAAGTTTTAGGCAGCATATTATTTATTTATTTAAGGAAAACATAACAGATTACAATCATGGAGTAAAATAACAGACTTATAAATGGTGTTGTACTAGATAGTAATCCTAGACATGTTTTCACGGCTAAGATATATATGGCTTATCTTATCTTACACAAAACAAAACAGTGCATAAAAAAAACCATAAATAACAATAAAAGCAAAAAATTTTACAGGTTTCACAAATAGCACACATACATTATGATTTACTGATCGCCTAGGGAATATCCTTGAGGATATCTTTGATGAGTTTCCGGAACCGCGGAAAGTAAGGAAAGGAATTGACAAAATGACAACCAGAGAAGAAAACAAGGGACTTGAACTTAATGATAGAAGTTTATGATGAAATGTAGGTCAACTGAGAAAAACATTATCTTAGCTAAAACTCAGTCGGGTCAGATAGTGACCGGGTCATATAAAAGTTGTTTGGAAGATTAGAACCTATCGTGAGTTTATTTCGGCGCGATAGCCGAGCGGAGAAAACTTAAATACCCGCCTACAACTTAAGTACAGTATTTTTCAAAGATATCGCTGCCTAACGGTGAAGGGAAAACATCGTCAGGAAACCTGCACACTAGTTGGCTAGTGTGTATAATGGAGAAGGCAATGGTCAAATTACTTCATTAAAATTGCCAAGAAAGTCGTTGTGTATGTTTTATTCCACATAATGATCAGGACCCTCAGCCATTGATATATACGACCGTGAAACAGAATGTTAAAATAAAACTATATCGGTAGTTTCTTCCAAAATCCAAACTGCTTTTTGTTTATTTGATTTCATTCTATCCCAACGTCACCATAATCAATCTAAACCATTACAAAAACCATCGGAATCCCTCATGTTAATGATCAGATCCCTTGGTTCTGGAGGGTCAGAAAACAAACTCGCACTTTCAATACACTACCGACGGGTACCGACCCGTGTCAGCGAAACAAAACGGGTTAAGAATGAAAAATGAAATCAAGTGGACAGTGGCGATGGTTAGACCACTGTGACTTAGAACTTCAGACACATATAGTAGGTAGTAAAAATCGTCCTCCTTTTTTACGTCGTTTTCATCTTGGCATGGTCGCCATGTAAGGTTGGGAAAGTGACGTCAATAAAAACATGTTAAGCTTGTGTATCTGATGCTTGTATAATACCACAAAATAACACTTACATCTACCTATAAACTGGGGACAGTGGGGTGTAGTGAGCAACACACTACACGTTCTTTAAAATGTGAACAAAAGGTTAACCGAGTGGAATTTGCATAAACTCAGCAGGCGTACTGCCTAAATCCAAAAATATGAATTGTAATCTTTCATTTCTTTGAAAGCTATCATTGTCTTCCTGAAGGTAGTTTGCAAGCTATAAGTATTGCAATCTGAAAGTAATTGAATGGTAGGCCAGAAACTATTGTACTTATTACTACTTAAATAAAGTATTGATCGTGAAGCCTTAAATTTTTACCATTGGCTCTGTTTGAACCGATTAATTAGCAAAATGCACAGAAAAATCAATTCTTAGAGGCTAACACCCGTATGTTAAGACGTTTCCTCCAAACTACCTCGACTCAAACTCAACTGAGGAATCCTCAAGGAAAGTTTCGAGGATACCTTGAAATCGGTATTCTTACGGTAACGAACGACCATTTTGAGGCTCCTCCAGTGAGGTTGAGTGGTTGACTCTTCCAGTCGAGGAAAAATGGTACAGATTATGTCAAAACTAGCTGATTTTTTACTAGACTTTGTAGTCTATGGTCGATCGTGTTCCTCGGTCGAGGTTTAAAAAAAAATTGTCAACAATAACGAGTTCCGTTTTACGTTCTTGGAATAATTTGACCCCAATAAAAAAAATCAATGAATATTGGTTGAAATTTTACTATATTTCTTTTTAAAATAGCTTTATGATTTAAATTCGATAAAGTCAATAATATTTCTTTTTTAAGGATTATATACAATGCGTGTATCGAAACGACAATTTTAAAATCGAATGACAGATATCATTTATCGGTCTGTTTTGCAGTCGATCTTTGCGTTTGCTTTGATATCTTCTGTGCGATCTTTACGGACTCTTGATTATCTGATGCTTCTGACAACCAACCTGTGCTTTGTATACGGACTTTGATATCTGCTGCTTGTGACGACCACCCTGTGCTTTGTTCTACGGACTCCGACATCTGCTGTTTTTGACGACCACCTGTGCTTTGTTTTTACGGACTCTCTGATCTGTCGGCCCTAGAAGACGAATCATGTCTGGAAGACAGTTATTTAGTGATAGTGAGAAGATGTGTCTTAAAGAACTAATTATAAAATATAAATTAAATTCAACGGCCACAATGTCGGCAGGAAATTCTGCTGTAAAAAAAATGGCTTGGGCACGCCTAGTGGAAGAATACAATTCCATAGAAACAAATTCTAAGGTACATTACTTATGACAAAGTAAAAAGTTGTTAAAATTATCTACTGTTAACTCTGCAATTAATAACTCTTATTTTTCAGAGAACTGAAACCCAAATAAAAAAGTGTTGGGATAACCTAAAAACTCGACGCAAAGCCGCTCTTGCTTCAGAAAAAAGAGAACGTATGAAGACGGGAGGAGGAGTCTTCCAGCCAAAACCCAGCACATCCAGAGATGAAACTTTAATTGATGAGGCGCTTGATGAGGTTACGGATGTGGAGTTAACCTTTGTTTTGGATAGTGATACAAATCAATTGCAAGGTATCTTCATTTACATATAATTTTTAAGAATAGTTTTATAGTCCATGCAAAAATATACTTTAATTTCCTACTTTCCAGAGAGTGAATCAATCTTAACTGGTGGAGTGGTGCTGGAGGAAGAAGAAGGCCGACAACCTGAGAATGAAACACCTGAATGAAAGAGGTAAAATAAAATAATCTTTTTCAACAACTTGTAATGATAGTGATTTGCGCATCGTTCTAGAGTACTTAGGTACTCTAGAACGATGCGTCATAACCACAAATTTTATTAAATACAAATATTATCAATAAACATATTGCTTAGTATATAACTTGGATTCTCACATTGATTGTAGTTACTTAAAAATATATAATTGAAATGATCAATGTTATTATAAAACATATGTTATTTGTTATATTAAATTAATGATTTCTTACAGATGCTGGACGGCGATCTACTTCCCGCCATACAAATTATAGTGTAGAGCAACAAACAATTGGTAATTTGCTACTTTTTTATTAAACTATTTTAAATTTTTGATTTTTTTAATAATAATAATAAAGCCTTTATTTCCGAACTTGTTACAGTTTGCCTTACAAAAATAGCATTTCACTATTTACAGTATGTCCCTTAGTTCGGTGTGTCTTTCGGCAAAGGCCGACATTTTGATTTTTAGTAAATTTTTAATGGAATTAATACAATAATGTAAAATTATGAGACTTGTTACTATAACATGGATTGTGTTCTACTAATTCTTTTTTTGCCTAGGTGGAAAAAATGTTCGTGCCAAAGTGATATCGGAAGAGTTTGCCATTAGAAAAAATAATTATGACAAACAACAGGAATGGGAAGAAGAGCTGCACAAATTGCAGCTTGAAGAAAAGAAGTGGCTGGTTAAGGCAGCTGAAGAATTGTACAATAAAGCTCACTTAGAACGATTAAGTGCGGAAGAGCTTCTGGCCTGCAATAAGGCTAAAAGAGAAGAGGCAGAGTTAAATTTGTTATTTAAAAAAAAACAGTTTGAATAGTTAACTTTGTTTTATTTACATACATACTAATGATTATTAATCACTCAGAGATCATGTTTCCGGACACAATAATCAATTGTTATGAGACCACAGCCTCAAGGGGTTAAAATAGGCATATTGCAGTAGACTTGAATTAAATTTACTCTGAAAAATGCCTTCTAATGCAGACCTTATAAGTGTGCCTCTTTGAGTATCCTGCACATTTGGTACAGGAAAAACATTACTAGGTGCAGTTGGCTCAGGTATTTATTCATTGGAAGTTATACTAATATTATGCAGCACAGCACAAGCTACAATAATTTTGCAAGTGTTCTGCAGATTATTCTGTAGCTTTCTAGCCAAACAAGCAAACCTTCTCTTTAACACTCCATTCAATCTTTCTATAAAATTTCTTGTTTGTATGTGAGACCGGTTATATCTCATCTCAGCCTGTGTCCTGGGATTAGGAATTGGAGTAAACATAAATGAAGTTTGGGCATACCCACCATCTCCAATCAATATTCCATTTAGTTCACCACTCTCAAACCTCATACAGCACCGGCTATTTAAAAAAATCCTCGAGTCATGCACAGACCCTGGCCAGCGTGCTACTGTGTCGTATATTTCCATATCTGGCCCACACACTATCTCTACATTGATCGAGAACCAACCCTTTCGATTCCTAAATATTTCTCCACTTTCTCTACTGGGATTCTTTATTGGGATATGCGTGCAGTCTATGCAACCTAATGCGCCTGGAAAGCTAGCCTTGAGGAAAAATTTTCTTTTTACATTAGGTAAGTCATTTCTTTGTGGGAACTTTATAAATTGACCTATTTTACGACAAAGTTCTCCTGATGTTCTGCATACAATGCGAGATGCGACTGATTGACTAATTCTGTGTAAGTCGCCACACACTATCTGAAATAACAACAACATAAGATTTTCGATTGCAAAATACTTTTCTGCATATGACTACCATTTATGTTATTATTACAAAGTAGGTACCTAAATTATAATATAATTACTACTTACTTGAAAGTTTCCAGTTGCATAAAATCGCAATAATAATAGTAGTTGTATAAGGGGTGGAACTGGAAGACCCCTGTTATTTTCATTTTTTGTATTTCCAAAAATCAAAGGTAGCAGAATATTTATTACAGTTTTATATTCGGAAACGATAGCGCCTTTGAAACTCGACGTTATCATAAAAGTCCACAGGATTTTCTGCATCTCTTAAGTACCGGCGCTCTGGATATTCATAAGGCGTGTCGTAGATGTAGTCTATAAAATGTTGGAATTCCATTCTTGCTCTAATAAATTTTTATAACACACTAGAGATGATTTATTTGTAGCACTGGAGAATACAAAATAGGATATGACAACTAAATATTCCTTCAAGGTAGGTCGCGAGGTACCTTGAGTTTGACACTTGCTTACTCAAATCTTCCTCACCTCGAAAGAGCAAATATTTGGAGTGGAGGATTTTTAGCCCTTTAAGCATACAAATTAGATGAGTTAAGGTGGAGGTGAGCATGAGTGGAGTCGAGGAAACGTCTTAACATACCGGTGAGTCTCCCCAGCAAGGGCGGTATCGAAATGGCGCCGAATATCACTGAGCTTAGATTCTAGATATCACAATTTAAGGTAATATTAAAACACAATATTGAAAGAAAAAGATCTTGGGTTTTGACACCAGAAGACGCTCTTCCAATCCTGCTCTGATCTGATCTGCGAAAAAGCGGTAGTTACATTTTTTGCATACAAATATCCATAGTCCCTAGTTTTCGTGATTCTTTAATCTAAGCTTGACCATCATTTATCAGCAGCACTCATCCACATTTACATAAAAGTCGGTGATTAATGTCCGCAGTGATTGTACTACGTCGATGAACCCATGTTTGGGCTTATTACGAGACCTATATGGGAAGAGGGTTGGGACACAAACACATAGTGACCATCACTCTTCTGATTAATCCTTTTATCATGAGAAGAAACGTGAGTACCATCACTAACGTTAGGTATCTTTAGTGATTTTGATATTTAGGGAACTGGGCTACAATTCTTTGCATACAGAGAAACACCAGGATTCAGGAACTTATTTTAATGAGCCTGGAGTTCACCAACACATGTTTAGTTTTTTATCAGACATATTTTGTATGGGAATTCCGTTTAAATATCCGTCAATCGACGCTTACCGGCTGATTTAAAATTGGTAAACTCCTGAGAGTTTCATCGTCGATTTTTAAATTACCACTTAAACTGCACTTATTCTCTTAAACGTCGAAATGAGAGCACTCGCTAATTCCATATTCAAATTCTTCTTTGCTCTCACTCACACCGCCTTACTTCACTTTCGTTCACCTGTTTTACGACGTCAGTCAAGATGCTTACCACTATTGATCACGGGACTATGCTCACCACTGTAACTTCTGTTCAGCCAAGAGCTTCTCCACAAGAAAATTATCGACCAGTGAAGGCCTAGAAGTCCTAGAAGAAAACTAAACTATCTTGGGTCCCGCAACAAAATTCATCAATAAGTTTGGAACGTTAGTAGCTACTTTTTAAATAATGTTACATGACGAAGCTGAATATTTTTTACAATAAAAACACAATTTTACTGATTAATTCGCGATGTATTTGCATTTTATTTAAAACCTGACGTTTCGAACACTACAGCGTTCGTGGTCCCAGGGAGGCTAAGATATTAAAGTATTCGAAACGTCAGGTTGTAAATTAAATGTAAATAAATCGCGAAGTAATCCGTAATTGTGTTTGAATGAGTTCAACAATTCGCGTAAACGTAAGAAACAAATATTTTTTGACAAAACAAAGAAAACAGTCAGTATTTTTTTAACCAACAATGGGGTATAATACTCTCATAATTTATGTCATTATAAATATTTATCAAATGCAAACAATATATCAAGCGCAGATCCGTTAAACAGAAGCGACAATTCCATAGTTATTTGCATCCACGCTCGCGCAATGTATGATATATGGGCTGTCTTCATTATTCCTTTTTCAGAGGTTGGGATATTTAGGAGTTATGGCAGATTTATTATTTTCCGTTGTTGTCACATATTTGTTTCATTTATTTTGTACTCTACACCTGCGTAAGTGCACCAACGAGCAAAACTGCCGTTTTGCTTATTTTTTCTGTCAAAAATGTTCATTATATTAATATTTTCGAAAAATTGCAAGATAAGCAGAGTTTGCAGAGTCGCCGTATTTTTTATACCATCGTCACCTAAAGATGTCTGTAAAGACATCTTTCATTTTTTTATTTCATACTCACTCCTCATTAGGTGATGATGATTAGGTTTGGTGTTAGCTATAAGGCTTACGCCTTTGCTATTTCAAAGTCTAAATAAGTTGAATACAAAGCATCTGCAAACTTAATGCATCAAGACAATAAATAATGCATACTTATTAAGAATTGCATTGCAAAACACAAATAATAATATTTATATTCCTATTAATCATATTTTTTGTCAAAAATGTCGCAAATAAATAAGCTTACGTAAAACCTTAGAAGCAAAACATTATCTGAAATCGAATACTTTTTTCAATTTCACCCTGAATATGCAAATATGATCTCCAGACCACCACACCAGCTACATTCGCTTTTCAAACCGAAGGAAATGACCGTTCATTTGTCTCTGTCGAATTTGAATGCCGCACCGGAAACGGAAAAACGGGCGCCATCTGTAGTCTGTGTGCTCTGTTCATTTGAGTTTATGAGGTACGAGCTTTGATTTATTTGTATGGCCTTTGTTAGGTTTGCTCTGTGTCAGGACTGTATCTTTTATCACGACTTATTTGCGACAGAAAAGAAAATGGAAAGTCAGTAACAGTCCCGCTGTTATGATGCTTGCGGTCATGCCTTTAACAAGGACATATTACAAAAACTAGAAAAGCAAAAAATAAAATAAAAATTAAAACTTGTTTTCTTTTTAGAAAATCACAGTGTGATTTGTTACGAAGTTACTTTATAATACACACATCAAAACTGTCTAGGGATATACAAAACATAGTATTATTATATCCAAAATATCCCTAGACAGTGTTGATAAGTATACGTTCCTAGAATATTACACCATTCTAAAATCCTGCCTTTTCGTTCCAAAATTTAATATGTAAATTTTGCGCAAGTCCAATCTAGAAAAAACTACAACTTGTAGAACTTATCGATACCACTCTTAGAACATATCTTGAAAAAATTCTGAATTTGCAGCTAAAAAACGACTCTTGGTTACAAGCAACGCTTCCTATTCAGTTTGGTGGTATCGGCGTTCGCAAAATTTCTAGTATTGCCCTTCCCGCCTTTCTCTCCTCTCTTCATAGCACTGCTGGTCTTGTAGACAAAATCTTTAAACACCCTCGCCAGCTAACTGAGTTGAGAGAGGCGGAGGAATGTTGGCAAAGTCTCTGTACTAGTGAAGACATCCCAAAGGAAACACACAACCAAAAACTCTGGGATGTCCCTCTAGCAAGAGAGACTTTCAATACCCTGCTTCAAAATTCAGTCAGTGATTGTCATCGTGCAAGGCTCTTGGCAGTTTCCTGCAAGGAATCAGGTCACTGGATTCACGCCCTCCCTTCCAAAAATATAGGTACACTTTTTGACAGCGAGACATTCCGGGTGTGTGTGGGTTTGCGAATCGGGGCCCCGGTTTGTGAACCATTTACGTGTCCCTGTGGCAAGGAGGTCGACAAATTAGGTCTTCATAGTCTTTGTTGCCAGCAAAGTGCGGGGCGTCTTGCCCGCCATGCAGCACTTAATGACGCTATCAGAAGAGCTCTCTAATGTGGAAGGAACGTTAATGCTGGCAAGCATTAACGTTCCTTCCACATTAGAACCTCGTGGGTTGGTCCGTGATGATGGCAAGAGACCTGATGGCCTCACGCTCATTCCCTGGGAGCGGGGACGGGCCTTGGTATGGGACGCAACTTGTGTTGATACTTTGGCCCCTTCTCATCTCAGGGAATCAGCTCTTAAAGCTGGGTCTGCCGCTGAGACGGCAGAAAACGCCAAGCGGCGCAAATACGAGTCTCTTGCAGGTGATTATGTGTTTGCACCGTTTGGCGTTGAAACTTTTGGACCATGGGGACCTAACGCCAAATTACTTTTTAGAAAAATAGCCCCTATATTAATTACAATTCTGGAAAACAAAAAAGCTGGCTCGTTTCTCGCTCAGAGGCTAAGCTTGGCTATCCAACGCGGAAACGCAGCTAGCATTCTCGCTTCCTTGCCTCATGGACACGGTTACATTTTTGAATAAGTAGATTTTTAAGTTTTGTTAAGTGAACATATTTAATTAATTGATTATTTTTATATAAATGAGATATGTGTCCTAAATTGAATAAATATAGTGCGGCCGTAGACGGATAACTAACCAAAACTTTTGTGAACTTGCTTGAGATTACTTTTACTATTAGAACATTGAAGACATATTACACATTGTCACGACGACCGTCTTGGTGTAGTCGTTCGTGCACCGGACTTCTAAACCAGGCGGTTGCGGGTTCGAATCCCGCAAGGGGCAAATGTTTGTGTGATGAGCACGAGCATTTGTACATAAGTCCTGGATGTTTATATGTATTTAAGTATTTCTATCCGTTATCCTAGTCACCATAGCACAAGCTCACGCTTAGTTTGGGGCTAGGTAATTGGTGTGCTTGTTGAAACAATTTATTATTATTGTAAAAAACAACAAAAGCTACCAAATGTGTCGCAAATTAGGTACACTTATCTTTCAAAGAAACTTAAAAAGGTATTACCGTGTTCGCAGTTTTTCCACATACTTGTACAGAAAAAGTAACTCAAAACAACACATCGAAACCATGAGAACGAACTGAGAAGGCAATTAATTTGACCACAGACAATCCGAATAATCCTCTCTAAATGACAATTTTAAAACACGGTTTGGACGATAAATATGACCGATTACCAAACTCTTCCTTTCGAGGGTTTTAACTTGTTTTGCGGAACACCATTACGTTTCATTAATCCACGGTTCCGTATTGGTTTAATATCTCTTTTACTTTTTGTGGGTTCCTTTTACCTTTGCTCGGGTTGAAAAAATGAGTTGAGTTTCAACATTTTTCTCTCCACATGCTTTAGTTTTGCCAGTAGCATACAATGATAAATAAACAGAACAACAACAAAGACAACGAATCAAATTTCAGTGAGATAGGTAACTTTAATGAGATGTTGTAAAATGATTAATAAAATTGCAGTTACATGTGTTTTAAAAATCTTAGTTCTGTTAAAAGTCTAAGAGAGAAATAAGATAAGAAAGGAAGGTAAAAAAGGTGAAAAAATCTAAGTGCTATCCCGGTTGTGCACTCGCGCGTCAGAGCCCAGGGCCATGATCCAGGATATGGCATATCAGGTTATTACAATAGAGTGACTCCGTCCTACCTCCGCGAGGGAAACCTGACCAGCTTGGATCACGGTTACACATTCAGTCGCTGAATGTGCAGTTTTTCTCACGATCTTTTCCCTAACCGTCAGAGCATCGTTTAGTTAAACAACTAATGTACATAACTTAGAAAAGGTCATTTGTACATAGGTGTACCTCCGTGGGATCAAACTCGGTACCTCCCTAATGAGAGACAAACCCACTATGCCACCGACGCGTCGCTCAGGGAAGAAAGATATAAAGACAAAAACATAGTTATGAAAATGCACATTCCAAAATGTTTTCCAGTTAGATTTGGCCAATTTAAAAGGTGCAGACTGGGCTTGAACACCTAAAACAAAAAAAGTCAAACAAAATTTATTACCTTAATGAAGGTACGTGTTTTTCTCAATAGCCATTCTACAAAGAAAGCGTTCACCAAATCACTGTTCATAAAACAACAGAAAACTTCAATTTACTCCAAATTACTTCCCAACTGCAATCAGTTTTCATTTAGCTCTATATTATCTTCAATAGCCGTCGTGCAATCAAGGAAAATACTGAAATAAACAGCTATTGTACCCGTCTCAACGAAAACCAGTAATCAAAATCTGCCGTCGCGTCCACCCTTTACAATTTCTCAAACGTTCCAAACATTTGTATGCTAAAGTGGAGGTCTAAGAAAACTGGTGGAGCGTAATAAGGAAAATGTTGGCAGCATATTCGCGAAATCTCGAATATCACTTAGGAGTTATAACAATAAATTCGCCGAATTCGAGATTTACATACGGGGTTGACTGGGGTGATTCTCAAACGGGTCACTTAACACGGCTCGTAGGATGGTTTTCCCTGCTTTTTGTGTTTTGAAGTATTTATTGCAGGTTGCTTGAAGTGCTTTTACGTTGTGAGGCTTTTTTTATACGCAGAATGGAGCTATAAAATACAGTGGGTGTGATTTCAGTACGGTTTTCGTAAGTTTAATTTTTTTCTAGCTTGATCAATCTGAAATTCATAAGATATGTATACACAAGTATATATTCACGGCGATGTATTCTATTTTCGATATTTATGAGTGCCAAAATCGGCCTTTCAGCCCTTCGCCCTTCCAGTCGGCTAAAATCTGTTCAGATTGGCCACTATAGTCGAAATTCGGCTAGGAGGACATTATTATTATGGCTCATTAAGTTATAAGTTCAATCTAAAGACTTGCTGATTTGATATCTTATTAAGTTAGTAAGCAATGAAAAATATTTTAAATGGTAGGTACGCATTGGAGGCAACAATAATTTCGTAATTGAAACGCGTGAGTTTCATTTTATGAGATTAGAAACGATAAAACAAAACACTGCCGATCATCAAATCAATTCCCCGAACATTTTTGAAATGGCTGACGAAAATTCTGTTACAAATTGCATATAAAACGTTTGTCGCGCTATCAAAAGCTCTCGCGATAAATTAAAGGCAATATACATGTTAATGGTTTAAGGAAAATCTACATCTTCCCCTTTGCTCTCTGTTACTTTTCACCAACTTGTAGCAGAGATCGTGGAACCTTTGGATGAGGCATACAATTTCGATATTACAAAAGTGAATTCCGTATCTTTTGGTACTAAGTATCTTTTTTTTCTTTGCGATACTATTTAATTTTACAGGTCTTTTGCGTAGACAAATTAAAAAGGTAAAGATCTACAAATGCAATTATTCTACTCATATGTCAATGTTAAGGTACCATGTTCATCTCATCACAAATGGCGGCTGGATCGATATACCAAAAAGTTTCAATCCCCTTTAAAACTAGTCTTAGACTTTGGAATCGAGCCCATTATTGCTTGCCTGACATAAGTTTGAAAACGACTATTGCTTTCCTGGAAGTATATATATAATTACAAGCAATTTTAAACTTTCACGCATCATGTTTCCAGACACAATAGAAAATTAATTATTTTCGACCCACCCGCGGGTCTTATGAGGTTTAATCGGTTTCTCTTCGCACCGCCCACCATTAATCTCTGCTTAGCCCAAAGGTATGACTGGTGGAGAATGCCACCAGAGAAACAATAAAGCTTAAATAAATAAATAAATCGGTACAAAGCAATCAATTTAGTCGGTAGGCCTACGGATGCCGCATCCAAACCTAACTCGAATATTTCATTCTGTATTCTATGACTTCGAAAACCGGCAGCCGACGTGTGAGCCGACCACTGGTGTGTGACTAAAAGCACCGTAAATTTCACATAGTGTACAGTCGGCAGCATGTCAGGTTACTCATGTGAACTGCGAAAACAGCTTTTATTGCGTAGGAAATAGAGGTGATCTCAAGGTCAAAGTGGGGTAGTCTTAAGTGCGTCAGTGTGTACTTGGCCAGCACACTTGAATACAGGGTGGCACGCAGATCGTAATGGAAGATAGTTTGATATTTTAAAGTTTCAAAAGTA
The DNA here is from genome assembly GCA_949316185.1 of Pyrausta nigrata. Classification (NCBI taxonomy): domain Eukaryota; kingdom Metazoa; phylum Arthropoda; class Insecta; order Lepidoptera; family Crambidae; genus Pyrausta; species Pyrausta nigrata. Next base: position 14,806,349 of record OX438957.1, on the reverse strand, counting down.
CCTAGGCGCTAAGTGACAGATCACAGTCTAACACAAGTTGTCAGGTTGACAAAAGATAAGATAGAATTCCTACTTTTTATTGCACCAAGTACTGTGTAATCAAAGTAGACATTTACGAGGATTTTCAAAGAGTAGAGTTATTGCTAAGAGTATTTTCTTCCAGACAACTCTCGGGTATTCTAAAATAGAAATAAGAGCGACTGTGAATGTTTCCCCATTATGAATGATTTCCAATTTTATAATTTAACCTATAAATGTGTTTTAATACAATTTCAAGCTGCAAGTTAGTCGTCAGTATTCACTTTAAAAGTTAACCCACTCAAAGACCTTACTTAAAAAAAATTACCTTCTGATATCAATAACAACACTGTAGGGCCTAACGCCAAATAACTTTTAGAAAGATAGCCCCTACATTAAATACAATTCTTTTTTCAGTTGGATAGCTTCCAACGCAGAAACAGCCAGCACTCTCGCTTCTCTACTCATGGACACGTTGACATTTTTGAAAAAGTAGATTTTTTAGTTTTGGTTAAGTGTACATATTTAGTTTATTGTTTATTTTTATGTGATCCAATTATTTCGAAATAATAACAAAAAATATCGAATTTATATTTTTTCCCGCCCTGTATACATCGTGACTACTGGCTTGCAAGGCAAGATATAGTGCTCCCAAACGGCGTTTTAGACAATGTACAGTCACAAGCATCAATATGTTTGCATTTGATTGCATTGATTTCGATTTGAGACCTTATTACAATGACATAAAAGCTATTTGTATACATTTCATTGCTTGTTACTGTACCATCGATATTGCCTCGTCGACGTTTGCTCGTCATTTTATTGTCTCCTCTCAATGCGATGTAGACGAATAAATTGGAGTGTTTTGTTCCATTTTCAAATACTAACATCTATTAGTTAGAAGGAGCTGAGTTCTAGAACATTGATTGGTTATTAAAATTTCAGATATCCGTATGAAATATTGAGTGTATGACACGATCAAAGCGTGTAACCTGCAGTACGTCTGCTGTCCAATGGAAGAATGGAAATGGCATTATGAGATAGTGGCGCTCACGCACACTCACTGAAGTACAGTTTGTAGAAGACCAAGAGACTGGTTCATAAGTGAAACCGAATGGCTATTACTTCTACAAGTTTTTATTGGTGCAAGGTGGTGAAACAATTATTTTCTATTGCGCAAAACTAGATAACCTGAAATACCGTAGGGTAGTAAGTAGGGCTGACAGGTACCTACAGGTGCACACACGCGCGCACTCTCTCTCTCTCTCTCTCTCTCTTCACGCACTCATACACTATGAAAGTTTATCTTAAATACGTGTATTTTTTATCAATAGTATGGTTTTGAAGTTGTTGGCGATTATAATAATTTATTCTACTGGAAAAATGTATACCTCTATTTATGATTGCGAGCGTAACATTTAACGTTTATATTTATTATAGCTTAAACATTTGAGGCGGAATATGTTTTAATGTGTAATATTATTAATTAAGTTTAACTTTTTCTTCTTTATAAGTTTCTATTACCAATAGTCATCTTAAGAGAAACCTATCATTAGCCTTACGTATAGTTCTATTCAAATTGTCAAACAATACTTGTATTTTCAAAATAAAAAATAAATAAAAAAGTACCCCCAACAACGTTCAATGTAGTGAAAGTATATCAAGAAGTAAAATCTTTAAGCCTTTGACTGCCACGGAACTAGACACAATAAAATTATATTGTTTAGGGGTCACCGGTAACCACCATGGTGCTTAATGTGTTAAGTTGTAATTTTTCCGATACTTTCGCACGAATGAACTTTTAAGCTTGCTTGTGTTGTGCAGAACAAGTAACCTCCTATAAGTTGTTAATCCATTTGGAGAAAAGAAACACATTATAGATTCAGTGGCAATTAAAGTTGACGGTGAAACAGCAAAGCTGAGTAAACAAAGCCGTAAAATTGTACATTCAACAGTTTTATAGTTCACTTTGGACAACGACCGCTAATCAAAAGTTAATGCTGATGGAGTATGCGCGTTTTACCCGCCTTTAAATGGGCAAACCGCGGATTGACTACTTAAGGCCGTTTTGATAGGACTTGCAAAGCTTGGAATCATATCTTGAGGTGTTATTGTCGCCTTAATAATAATGTCCTCTTAGCCGAATTTCGACTTCGGCGGCCAATCTCAATAGAGATTAGCCAACTGCGCGGGAGATATTATAGTGCACAATACACAGGTGCACTCTCTGTTCTTTTACTCTCATAGTCCAGTGAGACGGCAGTCCAATATTACCGTAGAGAGATAATGCGCTGGACCAACGGCTTAACGTGCTTTCCGCACAAGGGTGTTAACACCACCAACTTCCGACTTCCAGCTGTTTCTGAGCTCTCAGTTTCTGAACAAAATTCCGGCCCGACCCGAGATCCGAACCCGGGACCTCGTGGAATTATATTTACGCCAGCGTGCTAGCCACTATACCAACGAGGCATTATGATTTATGACAAACAGGAATCATATACGAGTAGAGATGAAACTTGCCTAGGATAGAGGGAAATGTCACGGGATGAAGGAGGCTTTTAAACAACAGGGTTAACATATAAATACGTAGGTATTACCATTTATTTGTATAAGTAAATAACCATTCAATTGTATAAGTTTAAATAACCATTCGTTTGTTTAGTAACTTTAAGTTATGGAAAATATTGCGTTATTATTTTTCTCCTGCGGGAAATCACTGCACGAGGCCGGTCCTTTTGGAAGGCGTACGTGGAGATATGGATCCAGCACGAAGAGGCTTCTTTGAGATACGATAATTAGATGTGATGTTTACTCCTAGTGGATACTATCTCTGCCTGCACTATTAAGAAAATACAGCCGGAGACAGCACCCGCTAGGTGCAAGGACTATTGCGGAGAAGATGGAAACTAATACTGGTTCTATGGATGGGAAATTGCTGGACTGGTTGCCGGGATATTGATGAGACAATGAGACGCCTGCCATATCTAATGTCTCATCTCGATAATCACGGCAGACGGTGACACGCCGCCTTCTAAATGGGCCGCCTATAGTAGCTACCATAAGGGTAGCAAGGCAGCAACATTGGTGTGAGCGGCTAAGTTTGTAGAGAGGTGAGTCTATGTGGTGCAGGTGACCAGTGCTAAGCGCACCAGCTAGCAGGCCCCCGGCGTTATGACATTTTACATTTCCAACCTGGAGCATAGGTTCTGCTCTCGTGATCTCCACTCTTGGTCGGCCTGTTAAGGCCTGTTAAGCACAAGAGGCGAGGGCCAAATAAGTTAAGCCGGGCCCTCGGGAGTCAGGGTACGAGGTGTCGCCACTCACCTACAGCACGCCACTGGCTGCCCCTGCGTTTTTATTATTATTATTATGCGAGTAGAATCTAGTACGACTTTTTACTATTCAGGCCAAATGTGCTAATAATTGGCAGACCAGCAGACGCCTAGCACGATTGCTAATAAAATGCAATAGTTAAGCTTTCATGAAAGTAATAATTGCCAACGTTATAAGAACGTGTGTGAAGAGAAGGCAGTGAAATAGAAATTGAAAATGATTTAATTGGCACAAAAAAATTATAAAATAAATAGATTCAGATATACATTACAAAATTGCAAGTGCGTTCTTGACAAGCTAATTCAACTAAGGACGCGTTCTTTTTAACTTAGATCGGATCTGCAGTCTTGAGGAACGAAAATATACCTGTACAGATACAACATTTCCACCACGTACCAGCATCATGGTGAGTGTAAATAAATAATTTATTGTTCGCACACGCATATGACACACGAGACAAACTAATAACACTGAAAACGAAATCTAGTGCGTCGTTCATTTACTAGTAATATTATAATTCTGTTTTCTACCCCTAAAACTTAATTTTAGTGATTCAACTACACGGATTTGCATGTTTACCCGACAAAATAATTAGTGTCATTCTCACTTGGAGGCTGAGACAGCAACAACATTAGGGGCAAAGAGTGAAACGAAAAGGGTTTTTTCATCTTACCTGTTCGGAAAGTTGAACTTTTATCTGTAGATAGCCGGGTGGGAAATAGCTTTTCCCTCCTACTATATACTCCTTTTGGATAAAAGGCCACTATCGAGAGTATCGATTGTTATTGCAATATTCAGAGCTGTATCAGCTATCGATAGTGATTTTAATATTGAACTTTGATACTATCGATAATATCGATAGTATTGCTATGTATCAATAGTATTTATATAACGGAGCTATCGATACTATCATTACTATCGGTAGGCTATCGATACTATTGATATTCTATCGATACTATCGATAGTCTATCGATACTATCGATGTTCTATTGATACTATTGCTTTTGCTTCTACTATCGATAGTCTCTCGATACTATCGATATTTAATCGATACTATTGCTTTCGCCTCAACTATCGATACTATCGATATTTTATCGATACTATCGATATTTTATCGATACTATTACTTTTTTCTCAACTATTGATAGTCTATCGATACTGTCGATATTTTATAGATACTATTGTTTTTGCCTCCACTATCGATAGTCTATCGATACTATTGCTTTTGCCTCAACTATCGATAGTCTCTCGATACTATCGATATTTTATCGATACTATTGCTTTGTCCTCAACTATCAATATCGAAAAACTATCGATAGTGGACTATTGAGCGGCAACGCACTTTGGCGCCGCTCGCGGACCAAGTGAAACGCCTTAACGTACCGGTCGGGCGCTTTGCGGATTTGAAATGGAAAGCACCTTCGATTGCACCACATAAAAAAGAAACAGACTATTTCTTTCCTCACATTTGAAATGAAAAATAGTATGTTTAACTCACTTGAAAGCACCCATTACACTCTCGAGCTATTGGCGCTCTCACCTCGAGTGGAATGGTCACTTTCATCCCTTGTATAACAATCTACTATTGCTCGGTTTCGGATTGACAGCCTTCAAAGGACAGAATGTGGTTAACTTTAAATTAACAACATTTGAACTTTAAAAGTTCTCAGTTCCTATAGCCTATACTACATCATACATACAGGCTAAGTAAAATTTCTAAAGTATGCAGGAAAGCGGCAGTACTTTACACTACCTAAAAAGTGGTTTACAACTACTTATTTAAACGTACGTATGTTAACGTATGTATGTATATGTCTATCGGTTATCCTAGTTGCCATAGCACAAGCTCACGCTTAGTTTGCGGCTGGGTAATTGGTGTGATTGTTGGAACAATTTATTTATATTATTATTTATTTACACATATTTCCGATCCGTGGCATGGTAGCCCAGTGAGACATTACCCCTTTTCGATTTGGGCGTTTTAGGCGATAAATACGTTTTCACTTAGCTGATTAAAATGGCTGACCGCAAATGGGCTCACTTTATGCGACGTGCCAGTGATATTTTCAATGAGTGTTTAGTATTGTAATGTTTATTGCCGGAATATATTACTCGGATTACTATGCCGATTGGGCTTGTAATGTAAATTGGCTTTGTAAAATCAGACACAAGACACATTAAGCCCCTAAAGAGTATTAAATTGGTGTCATAATGGTATTGAGTTGAGATTTTCAAACTCAAAAGGGAGAACCAACCCATGTCATTCTTAAAACTAAAATGAAGCAAAAAAATTTTTTTTTTGGTATTTATTAGTACTTAGCCTGCCTACACGAACTTAGGGTTCTAAATTCATTCAGTTTCTTTGTCCCGAAGGCCACAGAAAAGTGTAGATACCAATTGACTTCACTGACCAGTATTTGATAAATTTTACTTACTAAATTTTTTTAATTGATATCAATTAACTTTTGTTTTTTACCCTAATCATTTTCCCCAGGCAGGCAAAAAAGTTAATACACGTATTATTTTAGTTGCAGAGCTGTTATAGGTAGCTGAATTATTGAGTAACACTATTTTAGTTTTAGTCTTATAGTAATCGCACTAGTAGATATTATCTTATATGTACACACGACCGCAAGTTAGACTACCCCACTTTGTCCTTGAGACTGCCTCTATTCCCTACGTAATTAAAGCTATTTTTGTAGTTTAGATGGGTAACCTGATGTGCTTCCGACTGTACCTACCTTTAAACAAGCAATTCTGATCTTGGAAACGGCTGTAACGATTTCGCTGAATTCGTTATTTATGTGTCTGGGTTTCAAATCTCTTGAAGACGAAATATTTACTTTTGATTTTTTAAATATTTATTCATGTTTAAATCAAAATGTCATTTGTGCGTAGTGAAAACGTCAAAATTTTACGATACCGACGTTTGAAATGATATTAGCTTTCGAAAAGTCCGTTCGGAAAGAATGTTTGACATTTGAATTTGGAAAAGATCCGACACGGAAAATTTTCTGACACTTGTGAATAAGGGTGCTGGAACCACTACACCAAGACGGTCGTATGCTTTGCTATGCATTAGGTATAGTTACCTACTCAGCAATATTAATAATGAAGCAATGCCGGCTGTCCAGCCACGTGTAATTAGTTGCATCTCATTAGTGGCATCACGTGCAGGGGACGCTGTCTCATTACGTCAGACATCGATATGCGGACTTATTGCCTCCGAGCGCTGTGCATCTGGTTACATAGGTGTACGTACCTATCTGCTACCAACTTGTCAAAGAGTAAGTACGTAATATACATTTGCCATGATTGTATTGGCGAGAAGGAATAATAAAGACAATGCCTGTTAAAAAAAATTGTATATTCCGTCTCGACACACTTTGATTAACAATCACTATTTTTGACTTCTGACCTTCTTTTATTTTATTTTTGGGGTCCCATACCTCGAACGAAAAAGGAACCATTATAAGATCACTTTGTTGTCCATCTGTCAGTCTGTCTGCCAAGACCCTTTTTTAGGGTTCCGTACCCGAAGGGTAAAAACGGGACCCTATTACTAAGCCTCCGCTGTTTGTCTGTCTGTCTGTCACCAGGCTGTATCTCATGAATGGTGATAGCTAGATAGTTGAAGTTTTGACAGATGATGTATTTCTGTTGCCGCTATAACAACAAATACTAAAAACAAAACAAAATAAATATTTAAGGGGAACTCCCATACAACGAACGTGTTTTTTTAGCGTTTTTTGCTCGCTATTAATAACAGCAACAGGAATATTAAGTATTATATTGTCTTTGAAAATAAATAGTTAAATTAAAATAATAATAATATTTGAGAGGGGGATAATGGCAACAAGTAGACGCTTAAAATAAATAATTAAAATAAATAAAAAAATAATATTTAAGGGGAGCTTCCACGTTTTTTTGCCTAATATTGTTAGTTAATGGTACGGAACCCTTCGTGCGCGGGTCCGACTCGCACTTGGCCAATTTTTTCTTAGGAACGTATCGAGCTTTCAATTTGAAATTAATTTCAATTTAAATTCAAACATTAGTATTTGATACTAATGTTTGCGGTCTCGGGTGTTAATATATCAAGATTTGCACGCAGTCCAATCATATTTACTATAAACCTAGAATCATATAATTTGGCAAGAAGGAAGTTCTAACAGCACAAGTAAAGGAAAATCTCCGAAAACAAATATGTGGTGACACCGTATTAGTTAAACCTTTGTTTGTACGAAACTCTCAATACGCGACTTCCACTTGCCCGGTTATTTATTATGAAATAAATCTTAATCAGTTTAAGAACCGAGTTCAATCCCTAAACAGCCGGTAAAGGTCGATTGACGGGAAATTTATCAGGATTCCCATACAAAATATGTCAAATAATTCTAAACCGGCTGATTTAAAAATAAACATGTGTTAGTGAAATCCAGGCTCATAAATTGAGCTTCTAGGAGTTGGTAGGATTTTATCAAAAACCCTTCCTTGCGCTTTGCACCAATGAAATTGCAGGCTTGCTTACAGTTGTTTGACGACCGTCTTGGTGTAGTAGTTCGCGCCACGGACTTCTAAACCAGGCGGTTGCGGGTTCGAATCCCGAAAGGGGCAAATGTTTGTGTGATGAGCACTAGCATTTGTACCTAAGTCATGGATGTTTATCAATGTAAATAAGTATGTCTATCCGTTATCCTAGTCACCATAGCACAAGCTACCGTTAATTTTGTTGCTAGGTAATTGGTGTGTTTGTTGAAACAATTTATTTATTATTTAGTTGTACTGGTATTATGGCAGAATTACGGAGAGTAATGAGCTTATACTATGCTAGCCTCACGGACGCTTACCTGAATACCTAGTTTGCTATTTTCATTCACATCACAGTTCGGAAACAACACGCTACGACTACAGCTATGTTTAAATTACGCTTTGACACTGATTTCACTGAAACGCAATTAAATTTTCGTCGTACCTAACCGTTCATTCGGCGTACCGTCGCGGTCGGCCGGCAATTTCGCCGGAATCAATTAGTATTACCGATTACATAAAACGGGAATTAATTAATTAAATTATCGGGCTGGTACGCGTGACGTCACGCCAGGACATCTGACGCCTGGGTCACCGTTATTGTAATTAGATTGGCTAAATATTGAACTGGCATGGCATTTTGATAAAGTGACCCTTAGTAGGACCTAGCAATGAAAAAGGTAATGCAATTCCACGCGGTTTACTAGTAGAGAATGACATAAGGCCTCGAGGATCATAAGACCGCGAGCGGGCCGATAACAATAGATTATCTATAGTTATTGGTCAATTAAGTCCGCCAATTGTACTTTTTTGGTGCAATAAATTTTAAATAAAAAAATGTGGTGTCCAGTCAAAGTAGTTAGGGTAAAAAATAAAAGATAGAGAAAGAAGTATTAAATAAATAAATAAATTAAATAAATAAAAAATATTTATTTAGTACTTCTTTCCCTTTCTTAATAGTTCTTTAACAAACAAATGTGTAAGAAATTATAATTCAATGGAAAATAATTATACACCTACATTTCTTACCAGTAACAACGCCTGTACAATGTACATAGCAACAAGTCTCATGTGATTGCACTGTGAGTGCATTTCTGGTAGGTGAATTTTCATGCTAATGTTTTAGTAGCATGATTTATTTTATGTACATATTATTACTTATGTATAACACATAAAAAAGAGTAAAATTGATTAACGAAATACTTGTTTACCCAGAAATGCAGTTGTACTTGAAATTCAAAGACGTTCATTCACAACAGTTGACTATAATACTTTACTATATAGTTTTAAGTCATCACAATTCCTAATTATCTTCGCCAATAACCAGTGTTTTTTCCTACATTACATAGTACTTTTACTTACATACGTTTTGAACTACATTTTAGTAGAGATAAAGTCGCTTTTCGCATATTTTATCCAGTGATATAGCAATCAAGCTTCAGATCATTACCCTGCCAATATGGAGCTGAAGAAGTGAAGTGTGTTTCGGGTCTATTGAGTTTATGTCAATCTTTTCCACGCCGTTCAACATTTATTGTTAGAAGTCAAACTTATTTTATAGTCCCGTTAGAAGTTACACATATAGATACCTACAATGCTCATATTTTCTTTTATTTTCAGCCCCTCATTTTAGTACTTGTCTTGCTGAAAAAGAAATATATCGCTGCCCTGACTTTTGATCATAATTAAAATTAATACCACCTAATTAATAGCCTAAGATTTATAACTATGTAAAAAAGTAGAGAAACCTGGAGTACAAAAACAAAAAGCCAACATCACGCGGTGTTCCCAGGCGGTCACCCATCCAAGTACTGACCGCGCCCGACGTTGCTTAACTTCGGTGATCGGACGAGAACCGGTGTTTTCAACGTGGTATGGACGTTGGCGACAGAAACTGCAAAATTCTGGAATAGTATTTGTTGCGTTTTTCATGTTTAAGTACAATCGTAAACGAAATCAATATTTTTAAAACAACTTTTAAAAGTAATATTTATTTAGTAGTCGCCACGTTACAAAATCATAACATTCTCATATAATTTATGTCACAAAAATTACTACATTATTGGATTAATTGAATGCAAACCTATACTTTTCCTATTTATCAACGCACATTTGATATTATTAATTATTACATTGAATATTTGTTTGTATTTTAAAAAACATACTTGAGTGTGACCTAGCTTCGTAAATGGTAAATATTGGAAAAAATGTCGGTAGACTCATTGATTTTATTAAAAATAAGAGGGTATGCGTAGGCGATGTGGCCGTTCGTACGCGTTCTTTTGTCGAGTCATTCTGCTTCCAACCGACCGCGACATCGCACGCAAACCCTCTGCCAAAATTGTATTTTTTTCCGTGCGCTGAGTGTTCGCAATAAATATTACGTTCCAAATCTTCAAGCGTTTCCTTCCTACGGGTGCTACGACGTCTTCTTCAGATCCTATCCAATTAATATTTCAATGTGAATGTTTGTGGGGACGGCTGAATGTGTGTTACTCTTTCACGCAAAAACTAAAGAACAGATTTGGCTGATGGATTTAAATCAACACAAAGGCTATTTTTATCCGGGTAAGTACCAAGCGATCGAAGACGCAGGTGAATACTAGTAGGTATGTAAACTGTAAAGAAGTAAATGTAAAATATAAATATAATGTAAACTGTTAATAGGTACAAATGTGTTCAATTGTAAATATATATAAATATATTATTACCTACACAAGTGCATTAGTAAAATAAAATGTATAATATTCTTACATGTAAAAGGGTGACTACGTTTGAATTACCTATTTATTTTCTGCTGTAATCTGCAATAGGTACCTATATTTACTACCGGCCTTGAGATTAAAAAAACATATGTTTCATTAATAAATAAAATACACAATAAATAAATTACCAAAGTTTAAAAGCACAGTCTGTGTTAACAAAAATAAAAGAAAAAAACAAAATACGTTGTAAGGCAACTCTAAGACGCCTCTGTTCTCGCAAGTGGTCATGCGCGGTCGACTGCGACTCGCAAGCCGCGTAAAAATCTAGCAGGGTGTGTGTGGGTTGCGGGGCGCAAGCGCTCTGTTTTAGAATAATTGTTTAGCGATGCGTCACCTTAAAAATATAAGGCGACCAGACAATGGTCGATAATGTTTGTGAACGAAATTTATGTCATAAGAACTTGCAAAGAAGTTGCTTAAAAATAGACATACGTTTAAAATACTCAAGCTTATGTTTTGTAGGTACCTACATTATAATTTGGTTTTTGCACAGCAGAGCCAGTCGCTATTGAATCTTGACTTTAACACTACACAAGTATACAACGTTCTAATCAGTGAATGTGAATGTCATGTAGTTCACTAGCTTTAATCAAAGCGACCATTATCTATCCCTTGTTAATGCAGCAGATATTAAGATAGGCTAATCCGCACATAACTTAGGATCAAGACCGTTAGCCGCGTTCGGAGGCGCTGACCATTGTCCCGCGTTTAATTTAAACGGCCATAGAGCGCGGGTAATGATTTTACTAGCCCCTCGGTAGGGTAGCCATGCTTTTGATATTTTAGGAAGAGAAAACCTTGGCTACTATCCGTGAGGTCGTGAATTTAAACCCGGCATGTATGAACCAATCAGGCAATCAGGGAGCGGAGAAGACTTCACTACTTATACGTGAGGTCGTGAATTCGTGATGTAAACCCGGCATGTACCTATCAACCAATCAATCGTTTATTTGCGTGTCAAATTACAAATAGGTATGCGGTAGGTGTTATTAGGCTGTTATAAACAGGTATACATGTGACGCCCTGCAAGGGCGTAACAAACAGGAGAGAGAGCTTACTACAAAATAGCTATTTTTACAAGGCTTAATGGGATTAGCAAACGATAACTTGACAACAATCAGCAAACAAACACATAAAGTGTATATTTATTACTTACAATACAACCTATAGTAAGTTACCTATCTACTACAGAGCTTGTACAAAATTTTACACTTTCACTGACAGAATTACAGACACAATACAACTCTTATTGTCTTTACGCCATGGGCGTCACTCTTACAGAAAAAATAAAGTAGGTACAGTATTTTACCACTGATCACGAACCTCAGTTATGGACTATGAATAAGAAGTGCTAAATCGAAATCGGAAACACCTTGTTACGGTATTCTTAATAATTAACACAAAACTTTAAAAGAGCTGTCTTCACGAGATTTTTTAACAATTATTTGATAGAATACATTTGTTTTGTATCTAAACGATTTTGTAGGTACTTAGCTACCCTAACCTAATAATTGCATTTATTATAAGATTCTCACAAATCATACTATAACATCACTGTATTTATTGAAATGCAGTAACAGAGTCAAATTTACCTATTAAAATTGTTGCAAGAAAACTTGGACAACCTACATGTGCGGAACTCCCGCTTAACCACAAAGTTCCGTCTTATCATACTTATGCACATCTGAATAAGGTTTAAAATCCTAACCTTGTGTGCAATATGATATTGTTCCAAGGTGTCGTAAGATTTTATGTCCAAATATCTTTATGCAAACAGGTCCTGTGGGCCACGTTCCCGGTTTTTGATGCTATTGAAACTTGACCCGTCATTTTGCCTGTTTAGTTATGACGTCATAACCGGGATTACAATTTGGTTGATGTCTGCCGTAATGACGGGTGTTGTGAAATCGAGCCAATTTCAAGATCCAGTTGTGATTGTGGGCATTAGGTTTATGTATGGTGCTCGTGAAATCCACGATGGTCTCTGTTAGGTATTGTGTTAAACATAATATTATTATACATCTATTTTATATTTATTTACATTAAAGATATTTTTATTCTCACCATTTGAAGTCATTTCTTTCTTCAAATGGAATTTCCATCTAATGTTCTTCAATTCGTATTAAGTGTCTCAGAAATATTGTTCTTTCACACGATTTGGAGTACCTACCACAGTTGCGCCACAGCACAAAACAAAATAATAATACAAGCCACAGGGATGTCAATAATCTAATTACCTAAATCTAAGATTTTCTCATATTCTTTATCAAACTCATTACAATTGAAAATGCGAAGCGAAAAAATGACAATCGTAAAGAAAGCATTCCTTCCTACTTCAAAGCTGGGGGGGGGCATTCCCCATAGTTTCCGCTTCAGTGCCTGGCGCCCTTATCATTAATATCGTTAATTATCACGATTTTTCTAACGAGAACCCTCCGTTAGTCATTAGTCATATGCTTCGAGTTGTTTATTAAGATTGATTTGCATTATGAGATGATACGTCTACATTTGTTAAAATTCGATCTTATATTGCGAATACAAATCATAGAACAAAAGTCCTACATCATACAGTTTTTCCTGGCGGTCATCCTCATCGAAGTCCTCTTTGTCCTATAAAATATTTATCTACTAATTAAATAGTGATTTAAGGAAGGAAATATACTCAGCTTTTAACTCACTCTTTTTTATTTGAATTATTTCACTTTACACAAGCTTCGTTTCGTAACTAAGATCGTATCACTTTTTCAAAATGACTCACTGCATGACATATTTTTTTTCTCTTCTGACGTTATTTGAAAATTGACTTATAAATAAACTTTCTTTTTATTTAAATCATGAAGTGTCGGACGAGCGAGACAAAGAGGTTTTGCGAGTAGCTCCAAACCTCAACAGTACTTATCACATCCAACGTTGTTTAGCTTCAGTAACCGGCTTGAACTGGTATTTTTGACGTGGTAATGGACCTTAGTGACAGAAAGCACAAGCAAACCTTTTTACCAGTATCGCACATCAGGCATCGCAGGTTCATACGCTAAAGATATAGGTAATGCAAGATTAATCACATTTCAGTTGCATATTTGAAGAGCATCATTAAACAATTCGTAGCGATTACTACAAACAAAAAAAACGTTCATTTTTTTAATTGGTAGTAAATGACATACATTTTGACGTGCGTAAAGCACCAATTTGGTACCGAAATTATAACACTTTACATAATCAAATCTCCAATTACGTTGTTACGTTCGAGCTTACGTGCACACACGACAAGAAAAAGCTATTTGATAATTAATGAGCTTGTTAAACAAACCCAGTCTTTCACCCTACACATATTGTTGCAGAATGTGGTTAAATATTTAGCTGTCAACCCTGGAAACGTAGCTCGTGTAGTAAGTTTTTTTTGAAGGAAAATAACTTTTGAATAAACGATTAGAAGAAAAAGATTTTAAAAATACATTTCTGCTACCTAAGTCCTAACCTTCCCTTTTTTACATATTTACTTATTCAAGGCTTTTGATTAACCCCGTATTAACCTTCTGTACCTAGATTATATTATAACCTAAAAAATATTTAAGATAAAAAAGAGATTATACCTATTTAGTTATTATATGTGAATAAACTTCACTGGCCTACAATGTGTATTATATTTTGCTGCGCCCTTACTACATACAAACGAATTATTTCTCATACCTACCCTTCTTTTGTTATTCTGGTTGTTGTCGAAACCAACTTCTATTTTGTGTCGCTTATTTTTTCTCAGCCACGTGTCGAAGATTGGGGACAATTTCACTAATTCGTCCCCAATTTTGGTTGCTCTATTTTTGTTTAGCCGACTGAGTAATTGCTTGTTATGTTTGTGTTACGGATTTTGGTGGTTTTCCTTTGAGTATTTACATAATTAATTTCGGGTTTTATGTACAGGCGGTAGCTGTGGAATACGAAAACAGCTTTTGTTAAGTAGTGAATAGAGGCGGTCTCAAGGTTAAAATGGGGTAGTCTGACGTGCGGTCGTGTGACTTACAATTAATACTACTCACAAAAAAAATCTAAAAAATATTTCTATCGAGTGCACAACCAGGATAACGCTAGCATGTGAATTAGGAGCATTTCTATTAATTAATAGAATCAGGCGTTACTTTGCGGAAATCCATTATTAGATGGGAAAAAATAAAATACAATTATTTTGCTTTAAATTTCCGCTAAGAGACGCTAGCGCAGGCAACAAAACCACACCAACCGCAACCGCGTTGAGTACCAGTTCAGGCAAATGCAGATTGCACCGCCCTCCCTTCCTCAATACGCATGCACTACAGCTAATGCAGTTGTTAGTTACCAACACCAACGTGCAAAAAACCTCGACGCGTTTCGCCACTCCACGCGGCATCCTCAGGAGGCGACAACATCTCCATTAGCTGTAGTGCATGCGTATTGAGGGAGGGAGGGCGGTGCAATCTGCATTTGCCTGAACTGGTACTCAACGCGGTTGCGGTTGGGGTGGTTTTGTTGCCTGCGCTAGCGTCTCTTAGCGGAAATTTAAAGCAAAATAATTGTATTTTATTTTTTCCCATCTAGCATTTCTATTAGTGTTATTATTAGATACTTTTTTTGCCCAAATGTGTTCACTTAATATGAAACATAACTTAAATTACTTGGTACATAGGAGATTATTTAAGAAATCTGTGAAAACGATCAAAAATTTGTTTTAATATTTATTGGGTGTTATTAAGTCACGCTGACTTACTAGATTTTTTGCATGATTGAAATATTTCTTGTTACACAAGACTTACAAAAAATGTTACCGATATAAAACTTTCTAAACCTTTTGTGACCGAATGCCCAATGAACCGAGTGGTGACGTCACTCACCCCCGCTCCAGCTAACCGACGCGTAATTTCGCCGGCTTGTTCACCACTCCGATAGCCGTGATCGTCTAGTGGTTAGGACCCTACGTTGTGGCCGTAGTAACCCAGGTTCGAATCCTGGTCACGGCAGTGTTAAAACACTGTTACGGCGGAGCTATTTCTTTTATCTTTTTTTGTTATTTTCTGGTCAATTATTTAATTTTTTTTCAGCTTCAAATTATTTTTGACAGTATCGTTGTTTTGAAGCTGAATTTCGTTTACATAGCTTATACTAATCTTGGTAAAAAATAAAAATGTGTGCGGACCTAAAATTTTCTCGTACTATCATTGCTTTTAAATAAAAACAGCCGTTTTAGCTCATTGTTTATTTTTAAATAAAATTATGTTAAAAGGTAAATTTAAAAAATTACTGAATTGTTATCATTTCCAATAATGTTTTCTCCTATACTGCTTTGTGTCATTTTATTTGAAGCAACGATATTCTGGGGACATTGTGATATCTTAATATTCCTTATCTACCCAATAATAAGTGAGCGTTGAATGCGTGGAATAGTTTACTATAGAAATTCGATGTCCCGGCCAGACACCGTCGTCAGACATCAAAGCAATCACCCGGAATGTTCCCCGCAAACAGTGCGAATAAATAACGCTCATATTTATCGCTTTTCGGCGCACGGTAGATGAGGGCCAAGACACTTAGCTAAAGCTGCTAATTTATTATTTGAACGTTTTTTTGTGTATTAATTTTCGCATTAAATAAAATAAACTCCGTGTTCTCATATTATTTACCTAACAATCTCAAGCTGAGTTTCACCATGTTACTTTTAACTATCACAAACGTCAAATATCTGTTCAAATCCATACGAATAACACAGGTTATTGTTTAAGTAACGGTTAAATTAAGGTAGTGCATGCAACTCCTCAACCTTATTATGCACATTATAAGACCACATTTCTGTCTTTGTTTTGCAGTTTAAAATTTAAGGATGTAGGCACCATTCATTGGTTTGCTATTGATAAAACATGTGTTCGTTGACTACTTAAGTTGGAACTTGGCTCATTTTGTTCGAAAATATTTTTGACAGAATCCATTTTACATATCACAGCGGGACGGCTATGGGCCAAAGTTGAGAAGCTTCCAACTTGCAAACTTCAGTTTACGATGCGCGCTTACTTTAGGAAACCTTACTGTAAAGACAGAAGGTCCAATTTCCAATGGTAATAGCATGTTTAAGGTTAGGAAGTATGTAGTTAGGGTATAATGCGAGCTATCCATAACGTATTGTGTTTTGATTGCTCAGGTCGTAGGATAGTTTCGATGGATGGCTGGAATACCACAGTAGAAGTATTGGAAAGAAGAAAGTTGATTTTGTCTTGAGCATCGTCCAAATGATAAATACTTTACCATTTAACACGACACATCACATCTTTGAACTTCAATTTTCAAGCTGATGTCTAGGCTTGTTTATTAAAAGCAAATTATCCTCCTTCGATCGCTGCGTCACCCGTGATTTTATATTAAACTAATCAGTTTCCTAGCCTTGCGATCAGTTGTTTGTCATTATTTAAAATTTGTATAATTTTATGTGTTGTGTTATCTGTATTTGCTTCATTATACTTCTTTCACATCATAGTGCTATAAACTGACAATATTAATACGTAGTACGAAATAATTAATCAAACTGTGATAAGGCAAATATTTTTTTCATTCATCCATTCTGATTTGCTTAACATTTAAAATAAATTTTGCATACATATTCTTAGTTCTTCTACAAATAGTTTTATCCACATTTGAAACAAGGTTATACTTCTGCTTTGTCGTGTACTATGGAGCTGCTTCGGTATATGGGAGTAGGAAACGGTTATACCATATCCGAAGGTATGGCCGAAGTTAAGCGTCAAACGGGTTCCTCGCTCGGTTTGTGCTTTATTGTCTCCAGAAATGATCCAGGGAAATGACTGTATAAAACATTTTGGATGAAGTGACTCTGGATGTGCTTCCGAGCGATTAGGTACAACTGATAGAAGTAATATGCCGTTTCATCAAAGAATCCAAAAATTTTACAGACAAAAATTTATTTACAGCACTCGCCAGATTGTCTGTGTCTTGTCTTCAAACGCTAGTAGGGCCAGGCCTGTGTATCTCCTCGCGTAGGTAGCAAAAACGTACCTACGCGAGGCGACCCTTACTTAGGGGCTAAAACAAGTTTCGTGTCGCTACCGGCCAGCGACACGCTCGCGCGTTTTATTCACCGGCGGCTGCGCGGCTACGTTGCTGGCTGGACGAGAATTAATAAAGTACCTACTAGAAAGAGGCGCTAGATGGCGTTAGAAGCTTCTCGTAGCAGTCAACCCTATCGCGTCGCGTGATATCGTCAGGCTGTGGTCATTGGTGGCTGCAGATCCAACTTTATTACTAATACCGTCAGGCGTCCTTCAAGGATCAATTCTAGGGCCTCTTTTGTATGTTATTTACTTATACGATATTGGTGATTGCGTTCAAAATTCTAAATTCCTGATGTATGCAGACGATACAAAGATTTATATGCCGATTAGAAACACCTCTGATTGCTTGAGATTGCAGGAAGATCTGAACTCACTTTCTGCTTATTACTTTAAAAATCGTATAGGGGTAAATGTCAATAAGTGTTCAACTGTTAGTTTTACGCGTAAGAAAAAAGTTATTAGTTTTGTATACAAATTGAATGAAAGAAAACTAAAATGAGAATTTTTAATACGAGATTTAGGTGTACTTTTAGACTCCAAATTAATGTTTTCCGAACACATTTCAACAATAATTAATAAGGCTTATAAGAACTTGGGATTTATCTTACGAGTAACTCAACTTTTCTGATGTCCATTGTGTTAAAATTTTATATTATTCCTACGTACGTAGTATTCTTGAATACTGTAGTAACATATGGTCCCGACAATATATTACTTATAAACAAAACCTAGAAAAAATTCAAGCATTATTTGTCAAACATTTAAATTACCGCTCATTCAGATCTTTCGAAAATTATGATGTTGCATGTAGTTTTCATGGAATCTCTACCCTTGAGCATAGACGGACGCTAATTGATATGTCTTTCTTATTTGATCTATGTAACGGTGACAATGACTCTGTGAGGTTATCGGGTTCGTTTTTAAAGTTTTTTGTTCCAGCCATCCGCACTAGACACACACCCTCATCTTTGTTTCATACACCACTTTCACGGACTAACTATGCACGTAACTCTGTAGTAGCCCGAACTCTTAGTAGGTACGTATAATAAACTCTTCTTCTCGGTAGACGTGTTCCACCTATCGAAGCTAGCGTTCAAAAAAGGTGTTATAAGCGTACTTGAGCCACTTTCTCATTGTAAGAAAGAATGATTTGTAATTTCTGTTCTTAAAATTAAAAGTAAGAGTTTGTAAACAGTTGCATCCGCTTCAAAATTTGTAATTCATATATAAATAACAAATAAATATATACATACATCTAGAATTGATGTTAAAATAGTTCAAAATGACTTTTAGATTTTGTTAGTAAGTTACTAAGTTTATAAAACTTTTGTCAACTCGTGTCAACTTTGATTAAATGCTCTATTTATATAAAGTGAATTCGTTATTAGCTGTTAGTTTAGCATTTAAGATTAGCTTAATTTGTAATAAGAACTGTGAATTTTATAACAATAAAAAAATATTACGTCACTGAATAGGTTTAGTGTATTATGAATCATATTCCAGAGCAATAAGTATGAAATTATCTTGCAATGGATTTTTGTAGGTGTCTACACGAAAATGTGCTTGATTCTGAGGCGAACTAAATTACGCCTGGTGTTGACGACATTGAGTAGACATTTCTTTGAATACAATTGCTAAGTCATACTTCTGTACGAAGTACTAGTACTTATTCTGTGGTAGGGCCCAAAAATTAGATCATAAGTTGAATAAATTACCTTTGATTTTTTGACACTGCTTTTCGCGGTTTATTTACATTTTATTAAAATCCTGACGTTTCGAACACTTTACAGCATTTATGGTCACAGGGAGACGTTGATGAGTTCGACTATTCGCGTAAACGTAAAAAACAAATAGTTCACTCATCACATCTGAAGTAAGATGTTTTAGTCTAAAGATAATCCATTATCATATGTTAGCCGTCAAAACTTAATATATTTATTAAATAAGTTAAGAAAATCATTAACGTTATTATAAAATAAACAATCAACATTATCATTCATGTAGAAAGATCTTTAATCTAGACAATAATCTCCATATTTGCAGTGTTTATGACAAAAGGCAATAAAATTTTTACAGCCCGACATATCACACATATTTACGACACTTCATCTCGATTACTAATCGAATGAAACCATCGCTTCTTCAATATTCATGAGGACATAACCGCGAGTTGTGGCCTGCAATATTTTTCCCAATCACCATTAGTCCGTATCTATCTGCCTACCCACCTTTTCATTGCTTGCGATACGTACATTATTTGTGCGTGTTCACCCTTAAATCTTCCACCAACATCTGCTCCCGTTATTCCAATTTCATCTCTACCGCTTTTGACACTAGATTTAAGTTTATTTTTATCAGAATCATCATGTCCTTTTCCATGACAAAATCCTCTGGTAAACGAATTTCAGATCTGTTAACACAGTTCTTGAACTGATTTTGCGTTGGCAGTTGTTAGTAAGTTTGGCCAATGTTGCATTGGTGAAGTTGCAGTAGAATCCGGAATATGTCGGCACTTCACTTTTATTGTACGAAATAATAGGGGCCCTCTTATAGCCATAATCACGTGTTTGATCTAAAACGATACTTTTGTCGGGGACTTGGGGTCCTCGCTACTGATGCTGGCTTGTGGCGGACTTAATCATGTTTTACATTTATCTTCTTATTGTTAGGCATATTTTCTAATTTTCATGATGGATGGATTTTCTTAGGGATTCTTCTGTATCTCACTCATAGGTAATTTATGAATGTCAACATGCTTTATTAGCATTATGCCTATTTAGGCCTTCGTTAACGAAGTTGAAACGAATAACTATAGCGCTGAATGGATATGAGCCTATAATATCACTAGACTCGTTAGTCAGTGGCTGTGGCAGTGATAGGTACTGACGAACAAAGTATTAACTTTCTACTTGCATGATTTTGATAGTAACATTTTATCTCTTGTAACAAAAAATCTATGCCGATAGAAATTAAAATTAAATGAGCAATAATCTAATCATAAAACGATCCTAACTAAATTGTTCGTCGAGCAGATACATATCTCCGAGACAAAATTGCGAAATACCATAATCAGTCAGTGTAATACAAGGGTATTAATTACCATTGCACACGCTTAGCCGGTTCTGTCGAGACACTTTGTTGTTATCAAATTTATTCACCCCTTGCCCCTTTTTACCCCTTCACCCTTTCTGGCTAGTTGACTGAATATTAATACACAGATCTGACGCGGAGTAATCTCTGACAATTAATATTTTGAGATATATAAATATAAGTGTGATCAACTTTGAAGTGATGACGACTTCCGTGGCCGACTGGCTAGCATTTATTTATTTATTTATTCACATTTGCGTACTAGGTGTATACATGACGGCTATTATAGTATCGCTATCTTGTTATGTCGATTTGAAAACCATATTTTATTTAATAATCTCAGGCCTGAGTTTTGCGGTTCTTCTGTTGGTTCTGTTTTTCTTAACATAATTGCTTTAGCAAATTAGTTTTTTTCCAATATTTGTGTTTTTTAAGGGATTGTTTATGTTTATTTTAATAAAACCTTCAATGTAAATGTTTACATCTTCTAAGCGCATGTAGCATATAATAAAACTATGGCATCAGACTATATAAAAAGGTTTTTGGCATGGTATGTTTGCATCAATCGTAAAAAATAAAACACTTAACACAATTAAACACAACTTGACATAAGGCATTTTTTTTTTTATCAGACAGTTAGATATTATTCAGACTAAAACTATGAGCCATATTTCTAATAGGATAAAAGTTTGTTCAAACTGATTGGTTGTCACAATAACCCTATTCAACCATTACGCTATTTCAACTCTAATTCAATTGGAAACCGTACCACCACTTGTCCTTTCGAATTATTGCCCCCAAATTGGTGTCTTTTTTCTAATCCCCATCTGAAATTTGAGGTATCACGGTTATCTAAAATCTGGTGTTGGCAAACACCGCCATATGTATGGACATGTACACATGTTGGAGCAATGAGGTCGGATGGGGTGTGGTGTCGCATTGACAAATGAAAGTAATTAACACTAAAAATATATTATAAACGAGTATTTGAATGGGAAGTATATTTGGTTGGTAGAAAACTTTGTAGAATAAAGTAGAAAAATAAATTAATGAAAGCGATACAAAAGCTCAACTTATGTTGAAAATCGAAATGACTGAGTCTTCTACAATCCTTTTCTGACAAGTTTTCTAAATTCTTGCTGTATTTCTGTACAGGCATTTAATTTTTAAGCATTCTTGTACAATTTTAAACAGTTTTACAATCGAATGGGGACTGGTGAATGATTTTTGTTATAATGTTTATTTTATTTTTTCTCGACTAAGAGGATATACCCCATAACCTCTTTCTACATCACCACAACTCGACACCCTGACATCGAGGGTGAATATATTACGGATTCCAATTCGAAAATTGTCAGACCTAATAGCAAGTGAGCCTGGACAATCGAATTTGGACATAATGGTATTACTGTTTGATTATTTCCTATTAGTTATTATGGTAAACATTTTGATTCTTGTTACCGTTTGGAATATTGGATTACCTAAAGTGATTGTAAACGGGTGGAAATTATATTTACACAATGTTTTGTTAACTACACAAAGTGTTAGGTAATCGAGTAAGTTCGAAACTTTTGTTTGTTACACCAATAATTAAAAAACCAAGTGGGTACAAATTCTTGTAAGTGATATGTTAACAATAACTGACTTTTTAGTCCTTCATAATATTTTTTTATATTATGAAGGTTCATTAAGGAAACGTTTTGGCAAGGTATAGTATAGATAGATACATATTTATTTGTACTTTGTTACTGTGAAGGTTCGGTAATATCGTGACCAAAATTCGTTACGCAAATTAATCAAACAAGGCCCTTATAAAAATAGTTGTGTCCAATTAGAATGGTATCCCGGCCCATCCATAACACGGTAATGTTCACAAATTGTTGTAAAACACCGCATCCATCACCGCGCTAATTATTGTGACAAGACTTGTTTAATTTATATTAAAATCTGCTGATAACAGGCACGCTATCATAAGTTCTATTTTTACTCGACTATGGCAAAGCAAAAAAGCGGGTTATGACTTTGACCAGTATGTATGTTATGTCAATGTAGGCTGTGTATGTATTCATGTTCATCTGTTTCCTCATTACCTACTTCTTATCAGAATTAGATAAATTAGGTGTTGTTGGAAACGTCTTGTGATTGTCCACTGATTATAGGCTACCTATGTCACATTAAATTAAATGTGGCGCTCTCTGAATGAAACAATAGTAAATAGCAGATCTGTGCCTCTTGTATGGAAATCAGTTGTCGACGTAGATACCTACTCAAGCTAAAATGTAAACTGTAGCACAGAATAAATACTGATCATAGACTTTACATATTGCTGTCTTCTAAATTAAATAACTCCTTGACTTAACTAACTCTAAACTCTTTTCTATAAGTTCAGCCTTACAATTCAATTTGTAAGGTCAGTGAACATGTTTATTTATTTAACTGAAAAATATTCGTTTTTAGTCCTACTAACTGTCATGTAACCGAAACCGGTCAGGTAACCCTTAGCAGGGTCATGGAGGTCAGATGGCGGTCCTCATTCCACTGTAATTAGCTGATCTGCCAAGTCCTGCATCATGGTCAGCGGACCCTGGGCCAACGCGTGCGAGTACACAGCCGGGATAACGCTAGGATGATGATGGTGATGAGTCCTAATTGTCATGTAACTATTGTTAGTACCCAATGAATTAGTTCTAATTTGAATCTAGTTACCAATGATTTGTGATTTTATTGAAGCATGCAAGTCAATGCCAAGTCAATAGCAAACGCAGTGTATATTGAATTAGTAATACGCAGGTAATTGGTTCTTGTCACCGACTGCACTAATTATGTACCACACAATGTGATTATAATATAACACTTAGGCTGCGGTCAGATAGTACGCTAACTTACAGAACAGATCTAAATAGAGAGATCTATCGCCGTCGAATCAATCACAAAAAATAATTTGGTCTGGTAGTAATCATTAAAATATAAATCAGGGATTATGAGCATCAGCCGCTTCTTATCAAACTGAAAACTTTGGCAGCTATCCATTTTTAGTTAGCATTGTGTATTTACTTGGCATTTTTTACCAACACAATCGACCTACAAAAATGTTCTTTGGATTCCAATGTAATCCTGTAATCGTCCTAAAATTGTTTATTTATGCACTTTTTATCTGTTTCTTTAGATATTCTAAATAATTTTCTTTATTTCGTAAATCAAAAACATAATATATAATAATATTTTTACCGTCAGGTGAGCTTAAACTGTTGAGCGCTCACCGGAGACCACGTAACAAATACCAATGAAATATCTAAGTAATATATTCATAGGTACCTACTCAAAGGTAAGATTTTTAATTTAGTTTTTTAGACTGTCCTCTTGCCGAAAGCTGTCTGAAAGAAATCGTCTTTAGCACAAGAGCTCCTATGTTGTACAATTCTCTATGAATGTAAATGTCTACTGTGTGGTATGCAATATATAGTATCATATTATCTATCTATAAGAAACAGTAAGGTTGGTCGCTTGTCTTACTGACACTCCACCACTAAAATGCACTCATCCCCCGTGGTGGAGTATGGGTCATACCTAGGTCATACCTCCTCATAGTTCAAGTGAGGCCTATGTCCACCAGTGGGATGAAGTTAATAGGCACACTTTACTATTTATTTAATTATGACTCTCTATTGCACACCACAGGCACTACACATTTACAAAATCGCCATAGAGAGCTGTAAAATTTAGGAGGTCTTATTGCTTAAAGCAATTTCTGTCTGACTTCTTTTGCCTTTCATCTTATTTAAAATTAATGTTTAAAACCGCAGACCAAATGGAAACAATTAATTATTACGTGGATCCAATTGAATTGAATTGAAGATAATTAATTATTATTATTACGTTACGGTACGTTAGGGTATTAGTTTGCTGAAGTATAAAAACAACGCGACATGAATGTTTTTATAAAATTATCATTGTCTACAAACCTTAGGCGCCACACCTGGGTGGTATTACAATACTATATGAGTGCGTTATCTCCTAATTACTTGATCCGTATCAGCGGTATTAACTGGTAATTGTCTCTAATATACGTCTTGTTATATCATTGTTAATTAGTGCCGAAATTGCTATTTTGATTTGACATGAACGCGCTAAGTATACATCAGAGTAGTTAGGTATGATGTAAATTTTAGTTAGATGCGATAGGTAGATGGGAATAGATATTAATCTGTTTTCGTAAAATCACGGCAGTTTTATTAAACGCAGTGTAAAATTAACAAAATATGTTTTGATCAGTCAGACAATCATTTTAGCCACATTAAATGCGAACGTCCATACCACGCTGAAAACACCGGTTCTCGTCCGATCACCGAAGTTAAGCAACGTCGGGCGCGGTCAGTACTTGGATGGGTGACCGCCTGGGAACACCGCGTGATGTTGGCTTTTTGCATTTTTTTAATAATTATTTAGATTATTTATTTAGAAAATTTGATTTTGAAATTTTTAAATATTATTTGAACTCGCTTTTGTAATAAAACTAGATAAATTATTAGGGACGTCATATCAACTATTCGCATGTATTACGAGTATTCTCGAAATCGATTAAAAGATGTCTCCATCAATCAAGTTCGTTTGACTATTATATTTTTGATTTTACAGAAACATTTAAATAATACGTAAAAAAAAAATATTTTCGCAGTTTTAACCCTTCACCAGACAAGGCGAATACAAATACAAAATGAATACTGCTAAGTTCAGTTTTACCCCTAACATTTTTTTCACGCAACAGTTAATCTTCGTAAGCTGTCAAATTATGCGTTTTTCGTGCACTAACGACGTATCGATGATGACGTGATGACATCGAAGCCCGATAACGATTGCAGATAAATCGATGGCAAACCGACTGTATCGAATCTACATCGTTTGTATACGATTAGCGATTCTATCTTTTCATATGCTGGTGGTTACGTAATTTATCATTTATTGAAAACCGTGGCGTAGATTACGATTATTGATTATTTTTGACCACAGATAAGGCGGTTTTAAATAATAAATATACTTCTTCTAAATTGATATCGGTACCTACATATAAATAATCTATAATATTTTTGTAGGTTATATTGATATAGCCTCGTCCAATCTAGCACTGTTGTAACTCAGTATTTTAAGCCTGGTTCAGAGTATCATTCTAGATTTTATGTTTTTTAATTAAGAATATATAATTTTTTTTTCGATAAGAATTAAAAAAGAAAAGATATGCGATAGTTAACATTTAATATTTCATTACTATAAGAGTAAAACCTAAAACATGTTATAGGTGACTTATAAGAAAAAATCCTGTAAGAGAGATAAATTAATGGATGTCATTTAATTAAAAAAACAATTGAAATAAACACATGAATCTTACAAATTTGGCATTTACATCACTTACTCATTCCTCTTTAGTCTAATGCGCGTTCAGAAATGGTCGCGTCCGCAACTTAGCACCTGACACGAATTAATTATTAATTTCGCGATTTGCGCGGCTCAGCCGCTGCCCGCTACCGCTGCTATGGGTTCCGAGCAACTCATAGCCAACGAGTTTTTGGCGTTTATTCAACACGCCATCGACACTATGGACGAGGTCAGCATCATGCAGATCTGCAAGTCTAACTTCAACGAAGAGGAGATTCGCAGTGGCAAGGTGCTGCTCTACCAGTCGCTCGGCAAGGCCGACCGCATGCCGACCCGCAGGAGAGATGAAAAAGGCGAGAGGAGTCTCCAAGACGTCATCTCACTGCTGAAGGAGACCGACCCGGACGACGTGCCTGCGTTCGTAGCGAGGGACTTGCACAAGCTGCCCTCCGTCACTTTCGACCACGTCGACGTCACCAGGCTTCTGAAGGACATTACAACCCTGAAAGCGAGCCTGGCCGAGATGAAGCTGAAGGTAGAGGCCTCGGAATCTACCATCTCCGACCTACGTACCGAATTATTATCTTAAAAACGTAGTGTTTCGGTAAGTGGGTCATCCGTGGCCTCTTATGTCGACGCGAGTAGTCAAGGTGCGCAAAACGCATCGGTCAGCAATATTGAATCTCAGCCAACTGTTGCTGACCGCGATGCGCTGCCGCCCCCCGCCGCCCACCCCGCTCCCGCGGAGCCGATGAATAGCGCTGACACGAGCCCCCCGAACCGTGCCTACGCTGCCGCCGCTGCCATGCCACCTCGGCAGCCTAACACGTCGGGGAAACCTAAACAAAAGAAGTTGTCACCGACACCGTGTCAACCGAAGGAACGGTGCGATGAGCAGGCTTTTAAGCAACGACTACTAAACAACGTAGTCCAGGGAGATCACTACTTGGGTTAGGTTCCGAAATACCGGGCCAGTTGTCAGGAGACTGCGTCAACCACAAAGGTGAAAACCAAAAGGAGTGGTCGATCAGTCGGGTGACTGACATACCTCTCGATGCACAGTCACTAGGGTTCATGACGTAGCCTGGGACGTGCCTCCATTCACTAGATGTAGGACTATTATTAATCTGGGAGACACGATTAGCCTCAAAAGTCTGAAGGAGGTGAGGAGTGGTTTTTAACCAACACAACACGATTTTACTATCCGTCCAACTATGGATTGAAGTCAACACTGACGACCTTTGCAGACAAAGAGCGACGTGATAAAGTAATTTAGAGAGGAGGGTAGCTCCCAACAATTCCAACTTGGGAATTGTTAAACGGGTCCGAACAGGGGCAACTTTAGATTTAGCCATAACAAGATGGACGAAGCAAACACCAGACGGAAGTTCCGCACGTAAATAAACAGCGGCAGCATATCCCAATTCAGAAGCATCACAGAACCCATGTAGGGATAAGGAGGAGGAACCTCTGGGAAGAATATGTCGCGGAATGGCCACTTCACTAACCTTCGCTAGGTCCTGAACAAATGCAGTCCACTCTAAAGACAGGGGTTCATTTAAAGGATCATACCAGGATAAGCCTGACATCCATAAGCGTTGGATAAATTCCTTAGCCTTAAATACGACGGGAGATATCCAGCCACAAGGGTCATACATACGGGCAATTAAAGATAAAACTTTGCGTTTTGTAATAACTGCATCACGGGTATCACAGGTATAATTGTAGGTAAATGAGTCACTCACAGGATTGTACTGCACACCTAAAATAGCGACAGTCTGAGGATTATCTGGGTCTGAGAATGAATGAGGAAGTTGCAAATGATCCGGGGGCATATCCTCCAGGAGCTCGGGCCTGTTACTAATCCACTTACGGAGTTCATAACCACCAGAGGCCATTATTCCTATAAGCTCAGTTTTCAAAGCCCGGGCAGACGCAATAGTATCAGCACCAGTAAGACAATCGTCGACATAAATATCTCTCTCAAGGACTTCAGCAGCTCGAGGGAAGGTAAGTCTCTCTTGTTCAGCGAGCTCAAGAAGGGCACGAATTGCAATGAATGGACTGGAACGAAGACCATAGGTATTGGTATTAAGTTCATAGGCAAGAAGTGGCTGAGAGGGATCCTCACGCCAAAGCACAAGTTGGTACCTTCTATCATCTGGATGTACCCAAGTCATACGAAACATCATAGAAATATCTGTTACAAACACTACCTCGTGCCTGCGGAAATTTAGGAGGATGTGAGAAATATCTCGCTGAAGCTTAGGGCATGTATGAAAACATTGATTCAGGGACACTTTAGAGGACGTAGGACTACTACCATCGAACACAACACGTATTTTGTCACTAACAGACCTAAAAATTCCATGATGAGGGATAAAATAATGTTCCCGGGTCGAGTCATATGATGAAAGGGACATATGGTTTAGGTCAAGGTGTATTTCTCTCGAAAATTAGGATTGGCTTGCAAACGCTTCTCAAGATTATGGAATCGCCGTAAGGCATTGGTTTTAGAATCACCGAGAGGTGGACGATCATGAAGAAAAGGGAGTCTAACCATAAATCGACAATCGTTTTCACGAGTGGTAGTTGCTTTAAAAAAGGTTTCACCCTCTATATCCAAGGGGTTCGCAACTGGAGATTGGGGGGCCTCTTCGATTTTCCAGAATTTTTCAACTATTTGGGACAGCGAGACTCCAGTCATGGGGGGTTCCAAATCAGTAAATCCTCCATAAACAGGACCACACAGGACATAACCAAATATCGTCGAGATAGCAGTAAGGCCATCAGGGGACACAAACAACTCGGACCTTAAAAGGCGACCAATGACGTCAGCTCCAAGAAGTACACTTATAGTACCAGGTTTGTAAAATAAAGGGTCAGCAAGAGGGAGGTGCTTAGTACAGGTAATTACACTTTTAGGTAAGTCTACCTCTGGGAGGGTACCAGCAATCACATAAACAACTATTGCACTGGTGGAGATTTCTGGAAAGACAGAATTAACTGGCTTAAATGAAAAGGATACAATGCCCGGGGAATTAATTGCTTGAACATTACCTATTCCACGAACAGGAACTGGAGAAGGAATGATAGGTAAGTTCATGTGGTCAACAACAAGCTCAGTAGTAAGAAGGCAGCCCTGAGCACCAGTGTCACATAAGGCACGCGCTTCCACATAATATCCAGACGAGGTTTTAACATGAATCAAGGCCGTAGGTAAAAGAACGAGAGAATTGCGAGGTAAAGATGTAAAAGCGGGTATGGAAGGGGGGCTGCTATCTAGTCAGAATTGTAGGGCCTCATTGTACTTATGATGAAATGCACGGTCAGCCTGGGTTCTTTGACCTAGAGGGGCATTATAAGTACGGTTACCGCTGGGTGCAGGTGGGGATCGCCCGCCCGAACGGGGAGGTGATGCTCTACGGGAATCACGAGGGGGCGGGGTACGAACACGGTGCCATTCAGTACGTGGGGGTGACACACGGTCCGTTAAGTGACTTTGTGGAGATTGCCGCGGTTGGTTAGAAGCTAAGGCCGCGACGTCTCGGTATGAGCGCTCGCGATCGTAATTCACAGGAGAGGAGTCATTATAACACAGTGATGTGTGATGACTGGAACGGCGGCACGTGCGACAGCGATAATTTCGCGTGCATTGGCATATGGAGTGTCTATCCAGGCATCGATAGCACAGTCGGGCTTCTTTTACAAAGGTAACACGTTGATGTGTAGGAAGACGAATAAAATCGGGATACTCGCGTAAGTAATGCGAAGTACTATTACAAAGGTGACATATGGATGTCGTCGCAAAGGTAACAAAGGCTCTCGCAGGAGGTGGGGAACGCGCGTTAGGTTTAGGCAAACGAGGGGAGCTCACAGTAGGGGGGGTAGTAGTGTCAACGACAGAAGCACTACCTACATTGTCGTGGTGCCTACATTCATCCTCAAGAAAGGTAATAAGATGATCAAAAGTAGGGAGGTGATTAGGATTATCGCCATAACGACGTTCAAATCTCGATTTTAACTCTGAAGGCAGTTTAGCAAGGCATAAGTGAACTAATAGGTACGACCAATGTTTAACAGGAAGTTCCAATCTCTCTTAGCATCGATAAGTTGAAAGCAGGGGGTTCAGGAAAGACACACGTAACCCGGAAAGTTTAGGCGTTATAATAGGGAGCATCATTATTTGAGCTATGTGGGTATCCGCTAAAACACGAAGGTTATGGTACCTACGTTTTAGGAGGTCACGGGCCACGGTGTAATTGCCCGCCTCAATCTTGAGGTGTTGTATCAATCGACGAGGTTCATCCGATAGGGCTCCCACTAAATAGTGTAGCTTCAAAGTCGGGGTAAGGGTAGGCTGGTTGTCCACCACGCTATCAAACTGGTCTATAAAACTGATCCAACTATTGGGACGGCCATCAAACTTAGGTATAGGTAGGTCAGGCAATTTACTAGCCGGGTTATCAATAGCCAGAGATTTATTCTCCTTGAAGGGGGTGCTAGTACGGGACCTCTCAAATTGGTGAGGTCGTATTTCGTCTAACTTAATTTTTAAGTCGTCTACTTTGTCCCTTACTACGCGCATCTCGTTCTTAACTTGTACATATTCTTGTTCATAAATCGCAGGATCGAGATTACCTAACAGCTTGGAACAAGCGGCAGAAAACTTATCGCACATAAGTGGCAGGTCGGAAAGACGCGGTCGCATACGATTGGAGGAAAAGGTCTCAAGAACTCGGTGGGAATCATCAACCCAGTCACTAATATAACGGAGTTCACCTATAGCTTCACGGTATTCAGCTGTATCCGTGTTAAGTACGGCCCTTACGGTCTCGTTGCCGGTTTCGGTATCCGACATTTTATTTACTTTAAATCGCAGGAAACAAGGTAGGTAAATTAAACTCACAAAAGATTCCAATACGATGCGTAAAGGAACAAATAGTAAGGGACGGCTCCGGGTATGGCAAACGTAACTCGTAAACAACTCGCACGCGGTCACGCGGTAATGGCGTGATCAATAGGGAAACAAAGCGCTCGCGCACCTCACTTGCACTCAAAGGGTAGGTAATTAACGCACTAATCGATTTATTCTACACTTATGTAAAAGGGGTTGTACTCGAATGTTATTAAGGAATTGACTGTAAATAGGTTAGGTATATGACGAGACGTTTTGTTCAAATTACAAAGGAAAGTAGCAAATAAATAACTCTCAATTAAACAAATTACGTTACTAATAAGGGGTCCTAATAAAAAACTACGCTCTGCTACCAGAATGTTTGAGAGTTTAGGCAGTGGATTACACGTGGAGGGCGACAATGATAGGTGGAAAATTAGTCAGGTCTGAGCACTTATAGCTGGGTACTTGCCGGTCAGGGTTCAGGTATCACTTCACAGGCCACAATCACTCGAAATGTCTGTAAGGAGCTTCACAGGATACACACGCGGCGAAAGCGCTCTGGTCGGTCTAGTACATGTGTCATAAGTATCAGTATCAATAGGGTACACAAACAAATCAAAATATTGTAGTAAACAGAGTCTTACAGACCCCCTTGGGTTCCACTTCGGCAAGCTGAAGACGAGGGCCTGGACCGACTCTCAGGAGCACTCGGATTAACGCCTGACCCCGTGGTGTCGCTACTCACCACAGCTCGCCACAAAGCTGCCCTGCGGGGTCACAAAGCTGCCCTGCGGGGTCACAAAGCTGCCCTGCGGGGTTATTATTATTATTACTATACCCTGAAAGTTTCACATCAATCTGGTAACTCTAACATATACAATTTACAATTCCAAACCTTGGGCGTTTAAGACTACAACAATTATGTCCTATAAGAAGGAGAGTCGGGCCATCTGCAAGGTAGAGTCAAAAAGTTTCTGGGCGCCACGAGGATAGGTAGCATAAAAAAATATTTAATAATTTATACTAACTTCAGTTGATAGAATAAACAAATTATATGAAATATGATAAAATGGTACCTACCTACTTTCCGTTTAAACATTTTGTTTAAGATACAGTCATAATAAGCATAAATATGTATACAATACAGGGGCTTTAGGATTTTTTACCTTATTACAATGGCATAAAATCGCATCTGTAATTTTTATTGTTTATGACTGTAGGTACCTCCTACGATCACACATTACAGTGAATCATTAAATCTGGATGTTTCATGTTATTTCGGTTAATCCTTTTTTATCTTCTCAAGACTCTCACCCCAAATTAGCTAAAAAAAACATCAAAAATGACTAATTCGTTTTAAAGAGGTCAAATAGAGCACCGAACCCGAGACCATGCGGGCACATTATGCCGTCTTGCGTCGATCGATCAACATCAACTCATCTGCATATTAATTCGCCCTGCCAACGCTATTAATCAGGGGTATTTTAAAGTAGAACGCGAGTACAGTTGGACTAATAAATAAACATAAAATATAAAATTATGCCTTCTAAAATGTACTTAACAAAATATATATTGGCTTTGGGAAGTTCAATTATTGATAAAAAATTACACACAGTTATATTAATAGCAGCTAGCAGAAACCATTTATTATTATTATGTAACATAATAATGATTTTTTATGCTCGGCTATAGCTATATTATCTGTATATACTTTTTGTATTGACGACCTTCATAGCCGTGACGCTAACATATAACATTTCAAGGTGTTGCCATCTCTGAGGTCCGGGATTCGATTTCTGGTCAGGTTAACATAGAAATCTCTAGGTGTTGTGATATCAACGTTGTTCCAGATTTTCATAACAAAAGTACAATGCCTGTGATGTTGTCTGATATTTATTATTTATTACCTTTGTGTGGCTATTCAGCCATAATAATAAACAACATAATAATGGCTTTAGTTTAGTAGCATGCAAAATAGAGTAGCATTTTACGTAACAAAGTTTTTATGATGTCATGTCACTCAAATACATACACGTCATTTTTGGTGTCGATAACGCCTTAACATAATACATTTTAACCATTTAATCGCCAACGTCCATACCACGTTGAAAACACCGGTTCTCGTCCGATCACCGAAGTTAAGCAACGTCGGGCGCGGTCAGTACTTGGATGGGTGACCGCCTGGGAACACCGCGTGATGTTGGCTTTTTGCTGAAGGCTAAAATTATTGTTTTATCAAATATATTTTTATTACGCTATTAACTATACTTTTTGCTTTGCTAGGTGACCAGTAGCGGATTCAAAGTACACTATGCGGGCAATTAAGCTCAATAATTCTCATAATCGCATGCAAAATTTTCCCATCAGCTTAAATGATCAGATTATTACCCATTATTTATTCTGTGTTATTATTACTATCAATGTATGAAGGACATAGGTATGTATATACCTACTTACATTTCATAATGTGTAGTTTTATTCAAAACATTCAATGTTTGTATGGTAAAAAGTATTATAACTTTTTCGAACATCTTTTTGCTTGTAATTTGTATTGCGATTTTTACACACAATTACTCAAAGTCAAAAATAATTTATTTAATTCAGGACACAAAATGCCACTTATTAAACGGTTTATACGAAATGCAGGATTTGTGTCATTGCTTACCTATATTTTACAGGCGCAGGCGCTCACATTTAATTTGATAAACATTTAATTTCATTTGTTATTACAATATTCAGTGATAGCAAGTGAAAATAGTTATTATGAATCGCTACACAAGTATGTATACCATCTTTCTCCACAGCTTATCCCAACAATTACTGACAAAATCTTGGTCTTAAATACAATCAAATTGCGTCTCCCAATCTCTAATCCTGTCATTACTACGGTACAACGCAATCAGTCTTTTTGAAAGCAAAATCACGCCCATCAGTCAAGAAGACCCTAGCGGTGAACGGGTTAAATTAAATATGCATAGAGAGGGTTAACGTTTGGTCAGATTTGCCACGCTTTCGGTATTAATATCTTGATCCATCAGCCGTTGACGGGTTAAGATGAATCTGCTCGCGGAAGGGTTGAATGAAGTTGAATGGGTTTCCAAAGTTTTAATGTTCATATTTTTGGTGAAAAGTTAAAAAAAGTAATAATCTACATAAGTTATACCTACGGGATGTTAGTGTTAACAGTTTTATCCTTTAATAGTGTGAATATGGCCATAAATTCCTACAACAACAAAAAATTAGACAAATAATTCTGCTTCCTCGATGACAATGTATGGAGAGCCCAATTTTGTTTCCATAGTAAAGTTGCAGTCGTTGAGGGCCTTAGGGTTGTGAATATCACACGCTTATAGGATTTATTATGTGTTTACTCTTTTATGTATTTAAATATCTACAGATGTAAAATACATAGCGGGAGCGAAGACTTAAATATCTTAAAAAATATTACATTAATATTAGATTATGTGGGTGTAGGTACTAAGTATAATCGATATTATATAAGTATCTAAATGATATTACATTATAAATCATGTTTGGTCTAAAAGGTCAGTTATTTCAGTAAATATTAGTCCCACATTAAGAGAAACCCTTTTAAAATAAAGGTAGTTTGAGAAAAAACGTAATCGTCAAGTTACGATTTAGCCGACGTCATGCACAAAGAGTTATGTTACCATTTATTACCAGATTTGTTCGTAAAACAATCCGGAGGGGGGGGGGGGGGGAGATGTTCCAACTAAATAAGTAGGTACCTACGCCGGAATTAAATATTTTGATAAAAAATTACATTAGTAAATACAACAAATTTTTACTCTAATCTATATGACAATGAACAAAACGTATAAATAACGCATCAAAAACAATAGCAACAAGCAGTAAAGCACAAATACTTCCGCGATAGTTAAAAATATATAAACATCTTACAATAACAATGTTATCTACGTTAAACAACTACCAAACCAAGCTCGCAGTCACACGAAAAGTGTCATCAATCCGTAAAAAAGACCAAAAAAATCAAAACAAGTCTATGACGGCATGAAATTGACCCACCCACATAGATTAATGATGTCCCGGCAACAATAGGCGCGGGTGGTTTAGATCGATCCCTTTTCGATTTAACAGCAATTAAAAAGTTTTACAAAGCATCGAAAGGGTTAACTTCATTTGCGTATAATTGGTCCGTTTTGGTGGGAATGTCATTCGTGGATCGTCGAGCTTGCGAGACCGTGCAGATTCCAGACATTCTATCACCACCGGTTTTTTTATTTAAAGTGTTTTTCATTTTATTAATTTACAGCGTGTCTGACCAAGCGCAGTTATATACACAAAAATAAGCAAATTTTAATCAATAAAAAGGTGGCGTTTTCATTTTAGGATATCATATTAGGTACTATATATTTTATTATATTTGTAACGGGTTTTCTCTTGACTCTAACCAAAAGTGGCATAAACAGAGTCGACAGTGGAGCTCGCCCAGAAAGCACTCTCCCACTCACTGACGAAACACAGCAAGAAGCTTTTAATATGAAAATGTAGACCATTTTCTTATTAATGTAGGATTTTAAAAGTCCTACCTTTGTCATTAAAAGATGTTGTATTTTTTCTTTTAAATGCGTTCCTATAATATCGCTACCCAAACCCAACCTACTTAGTTAACCAGACACTACGTATTTAATAAAACTGTCTTGGTAAGCGAAATAACGATAATTGTGTATTTATTTATCAACCATAAAAAGGTTATTGATTTGACGTATGAAATGTAATGCTACTAAAATTATAGAACTTTATTATAATTTTCGTAAGTCAATATTTTTAATTGATAATCTAGTCAAAAATCCACCCTCAAGAAAGTTGTAAACGAAACAACAAAAAAGAAATCAACCACAAACTGTTCCCTTAGTACTCACGGAGATCTTCAACTTTTTCGATTCACAAATTAATTCTTATTTGGTAGACGGGCACAATAGACCCCTGTAATTGATTCAACACGCTCCGGTGAGATGCCATGCGGTTAAGGGTTAAGATGCGCATAAAGCGACGACAGGGTTGCGTCTAGCGCCATTTTGATAAAAAATCTATAGGTACACGCCGCACGTTATGTATACCCCACTTTGACCTTAAGCAGGCCTGTGTATCTTCCCGCGTAGGTAGCAAAAACGTACCTACGCGCGGCGACCCCTAGGTAAGGGCCTAAACAAGTTGGGTGTCGCTAGCCGGCAGCGACAAGCTCCCGCGTTTTATTCACCGGCGGGGCGCGACACTAGGTTGCTGGTTGGACGAGCGTGAATAAAGTCCTAGAAAGATGCGCTAGATGGCGAAAGTAGCTTCTTGTTGCAGTCAACCCTATCGCGTTGCGGGATAGTACGTCACTGGATAGGTTTAGTGTATTAGGAATCATATTCCAGAGTTATAAGAATGAAATTATCTTGCAATGTATTTTTGTCTTAGATGAATTAACTTTTTTGTAGGTGTCTACACGAAAATGTGCTTGAGTCTGAGGCGAACTGAATTACACCATATTGTTGACAACATTGAGTAGATATTTCTTTGAATTTCATTGCAAAGTCATACTTCTGTACGGAGTACTAGTACTTATTCTGCGCCTTAAGACCGCCTCTATTCCCTACGTAATATAAGCTGTTTTCGTAGTTATAAGGGTAACCTGACGTGCTGCCTATTATTATTCAGTCTGTGGATTAGTAAGTGTATTTCTATGTATTTGGCATATGATTATCTGTGGTATTAGTTATGGCTTAATTTTTATATCATTTTCACTTAGGTAATGTAACTTATCCAAAATATTAAGTTTTTGGAGATGTTACGGGAACTGTCATTTTAGTGCATAATTGTTTGCAAGTTGTTCAAATAAGTATTTTTATAACACTCTATGAATTTTAATGATGGTTTATTTTACGATCCTGCGACAAAAAAAGTAAACATTTTAATAATTTAAATTGAGTAAAAAATCTAAACTCTGTGGCGTACTTGCTACACCACACCGGTAAGGGTCTATTCAAAAATTTAAAGTAAAACGAATTCTTACTAATGGAACAGAATTGAATTCTTCTAATGCGATTGAAGATTTTTTTCTACCGAGAATATTCCTTTTGACTGGGAAGTAATTAAGTTTGACGTTTTTTCTATAGCTGACATTTGTCATTTGTTCTTCTGTATATGCCTTACTTTCTTAATGTAAATTTATTATTTTTAACAAGTAGGTACTTATATTAAATTACAGTGGGAATAAAGTGGGTACCTACATAAAAAACAATAAATAATATTTTGAGTAATCACTTTACAAAGTTAGCGATTGCAAAAAAACATGTTTAATTTATTTTAAATACTGCAGTTTAATTTAATACACTTAATCAACAAAAAAAATAACAAAAAGACTCCTTCGAGCCGGATTTGAACCAGCGACCTATGGATTTCAATTTGTTACCAGCTACAGTCCACCGCTCTACCAACTGAGCTATCGAAGGCTTGGGAAGTAGGGCGAAATTATAAATCAGTTTGTGTGACGTAGTTATCGTTACGTAAATGTTGGCTTGGAGGTGGCTTCTGTTGAAATACTGTTAAAACTGAAAAGATTTGAAACGTTCAGAAACGTTGTCTCTCAATATTTCACTTGCTTATGCCATTTACTGTATAACCTACTTATTTTTCAAATAGTTAGTTCCCTTTCCATTGTCTTCTTTTTACTTGTCTCCCAGCAAAACAAAAAACTTAAACTTAAAAAAAAATTGCTGTAAATAGGCGTTGACATAGATTTATACAGTAAAACATGGCGTCGATCTTGATAGCGGCTTCGCAATCAGCGCTGACGAACCGAATATTTCACGGCGAGCGAACCACTAAATTATCTGCGCGAAGATCACTCCCCGTTTCACAATCTGTATTTGAAGTTGAAATTGCTGGAAATGGCATTGAAAATTAAATTATTCATTTGATGCATGTAACTATTCTGAGTAACACTACAATCGTCAGCAAAAACAGAATAATTTGTTGTTCGTAACATAGCAGTGCGACATAACGTAAACGCCTTGAGTTTTTAAATAGCAATGTTCAAGGGATGAGTTTAAATGATAGTTTTTAAATAGGATTATTGCTATTATGGCGTACATGATTGTAGTTTTCAATGCTTATAATCTTACATAGCATTATATTTCTCAAGATAGGTAGATTAAAAATATTTTAAAAAAAGTATAAAGATTTTTTATATTTATTAGCGTTTAATACCGTGTGAAAAACTATCAGTAAGAAGACATAAAAAGTTATTGAAATTTTCCAGATACTCTCCATGCCTGCTGCCACTTCCAGAAGACAAAATTAACCTTCCGACACCCGCACCCGGAAACGCTCAAAGATGGCGGGCGGAATCGCGTCGCGCCTACTGTCATCCCGCCGGAAGTCCTCCGCCATTTGATAAATAGTTGTTCTTCAACAGTTTTTCTCATGCAAATGAGGGGTTGGATGACGGATGACGTTTGTCACAATTTCCTCTGATGGATTTAATTTGAGAGCCACTGGGGTGACTAATGCGGGGCCGCGATGCGGATCGTGGAGTGCTGATTCTTGATTGCGCGGGAATCCGCGACGCCATTTTGTTTTTCCGGATTCGTTTTGAATTTTCCTCAACGGTGATTGCGTTGTTTTTTTTTCAAACTTGAAATTGGAAGCGACTGCTCGAAATACTTACGAATCGTTTCTCGCGGGAGATCTGTTTTACATAAAGGATAATAACTTTTGGCTAAATCACTTCCCCCTTACTGATAATGAATTTAACACTTGTTTAAATATGAGCGGCTAGTTTGGAATTAATAAAAGCTGGGTGACATGCCATAGTGACTTGACATTTCAAATTGCAAATTGCATTTTTGCACTCGCTATGCAAGACGCATGTCACGGCATGCGATGTGAGGGTATTGGAAGTGGCATATGTTGTTTATTAGCACGATTATTACGAATGTAGATAAAGGTGTAACTTTAGAATTATTCCTTTCAAAGCAAACAGTGCGAGAGATTGCAATAGATAGGCTACTGAATAAACTATTACTCTCTATTCCTTCTTACTCATTATTTGGACTTCGGTGGAGATTGCCGTCTTACCGACATGATCGAAGAGAGATCGTGCTCAGGGCCAACGGCTTAACGTGCTTTCCAAAACATGGGGGTGTTAAACACTAACTTCCTGACTCCAGGGCCCTTAGACAAGGATGCACTATTATATCTACTATTATATCTTCTACTATTATATCTACTATTATTAAATCCACTATTATATCTTCGACGACCGTCTTGGTGTAGTCGTTCGCGCACCGGACTTCTAAACCAGGCGGTTGCGGGTTCGAATCCCGCAAG
The DNA here is from genome assembly GCA_949316185.1 of Pyrausta nigrata. Lineage (NCBI taxonomy): Eukaryota > Metazoa > Arthropoda > Insecta > Lepidoptera > Crambidae > Pyrausta > Pyrausta nigrata. The sequence continues at coordinate 14,766,900 of OX438957.1, read as the reverse complement.
AGGCAAATGTTTGTGTGATGAGCACGATCATTTGTACCTAAGTCATGGATGTTTATATGTATTTAAGTATTTCTATCCGTTATCCTAGTCACCATAGCACAAGCTCACGCTTAGTTTGGGGCTAGGTAATTGGCGTGTTTGTTAAAAAACAATTTATTTATTTATTTATCTCACCTATCTGTCATCAATTCTAAATAACTAGCCATTTATTATTTATTCAAGTCACCTTTAATATTATAATAAGTCTACATATAAAAATTCGCAAAATGAAGCGCTTCTGCATACTCTGCGAATACTATGGTGACCATGCTGACAATCCACTTTTCGTGATTATTTTTTGACATACAACCATTAATGACCGAGGTGTGGGCAAGCTAGTAGCTATTAGCATCGTCATATACTGTGGCATCATTCAGGCGTGGCGAGGGCAATTGTCCGCTCGTGCCAAAAGGTCAGACAGATGTTTTATGTTTGCGATATGTAGTAGTTTAAACGAACAGTTAAGTGTGGTTAAGAATTTATGAGCTTTTTGAAGCGGTAAGCGTTTTTGTTGTCAATTGTGTGGGTTAATGATAACGATGATTTTTTACTTGGCCAGGTGTGCCAAGACTCTTATGCAACTTAGCTAGGTACTTAACGATATCATGTGATGTTCACTAGGTTTTATCAGCGGGTTATTTTGTTTACAACGAGAATTATCGATATTAGGATCAAGCTGAAAGTTCATTTGGGGAAAAATATCCTCACAATTTTAAGCGTTTATGAGTTATCAATGTTATCATAAAAAATATTAAACAAAAAGTAATTTATTCTATTTCTTTAATATTTTATATGATGTGACAATGTGTCATAATTACTTGTACAGTGTCTAGGTTTCGTGTAGCGTTAATTTATGGGCAATTAATTCATCAAGTGTTACAGACACAAACCCCCATTTTGGGTTCTAACTCCCGCCCGCATTTTTTTTAATTCTCTAAAATTCAAGTCAAGTTCAAGTCTCTAAAATTTGATAAATTAAAGGCCCTTAAATTATCGCTAGTCAAAACCAAGACACACTGTATAGTATTTTAGTAATAGTTTTTTGAAAGTAAACAAACTAAGATTTTCATTGCTCTGAAACCATTCAAACCGTTATATGTGAACGATTAAACTATAAAGGAAGTTATGCAAAAAACTGTCTACTCAAAGGTCAATGATTGCAAAAGCTGACCACGTGTCGTCTGACCTTAAGGACTGCGTGAGTCATAGACCACCCCTGTGTCTTACCGAGCGTGAAACACCTGGTCAACCTACATGCAACGCGTTACTCGAATGTGAACCTTAACACTTTGATATAAAGTTTAATTTATATTTTAATTTATTTGAAAATACAATGCACAGGAATTGCAATCTTAATTGTTTGAATGGTAAAGGTGAAAGTTGCTGTATATTAATGAACAGGTGTGAATGAAAGAAAACTGAATGAACGGTATGCGGTTACTTGAAGTGCGCGATGTGGGTGCAAAAAATGTGCATTCTTGACTGTAAGAATGTGTTAGGCAAACTTGCTTGCTGCTTATATTCATATTTTATAGTAAGAAGGGTTAAAGTAAGAGCGTCGGTGGCGCGGTGGCTAGCGGGTTGCCTCTCATTCAAGAGGTATCGGTTCGATCCCACGTGCCAATGACTTTTGACAATGCCACCACGTACCAATGACTTTTTCTGATTTACGTACCTACATAAGTTGTTTTACTAACCGATGCCCTAACGGCGAGGCAAAACATCGTGAGGAAACCTGCACATTCAGGCGGCTGAATGTGTAACCATGATCCAAACTGGTCAGGTTCCTTTGTTAACAGGGTCACGGAGCCGCCAGCTGCCATCTGACGACAGTCGCTCCAATGTAATTACCTGATCTGCCACATCCTGGATCATGGTCCAAAGCGGATCCTGGGCCCTCTCGTGCGAGTGCACAACCAGGATAACGCTAGGATGATGATGATGAAGGGTTAAAATAAGAGTTTTTGTGGTTCAACGTATCAATATCAAGACTTACCTACTAAAGATCTACACTTATTATAACCATAACCAAAACACTTTACATAATTGGATTAAAAGCTTTCTCAAATTTTACTTGTTTTAAGTAACTACTCAATACTAATATTCATTAAATGTTTACAAAGACTGGTAATAAGATAACCCTAAATGAGTTTTCTCACGCGTTTTATTGACCTAAATGGTCAGTGTACAATAAACCCCCATGATGTCCTGTCCATTAAAGCTTTATATGCAAAACAATTCTATCTACCATCTCCCTTACACCCTCTTAGCGAAACGGAAGCCATCAATATTCGAACTCAAAATACTAATCTGCTAACCTAGCACAATGTATTTTGCAAAAAACAAAATAAGGTTGAATTTCAAAAGCATGGCGACTTTAATTTGAAATTCGAAACTGCCAACAAATAAAAAACAAATGCCATCGATGTGGACTTTAACACCAAAAAAGAAGAGTCGATTTTTGAAAATGAAATTTAACCTAGGGTTGCCACAAAAGAGGGCCCTAAAAGAAAGGCGTGTGGAGTCAATGCGCTCATTTGCATGAGAGCGGCTAACGCGTGGCGGTCCTTAATTGTTGGATGCTGGCGACTATCAATTGCGAAATATAGAAAAAATGACCACTCCATTGCGTCGGTAACGCGCGCTTTGAATTTTTCAACAGGGAAAGCTGTGGAGATCCTTCTGGCCAAGATATTTGTTCAAGTTGGTTTCCAGTAAAACATCAATTTTAATTTACTAAAAGTTTATAAGGTTTGAATTTCGTTACATACATGCGAGTATTATTGGGCTCGTTATTACAAAAAGTCAATTCATTTGAAACATTTATTAATGCAAAATATTGGCTATAAATGTGAATAGGAATTTCTGATATTTCATTGTCATAGAAACTTTGATCATAATTTCGTGTTATTTCTTTGAGTTTCAATAATTACTCTACGAGGGTCAAACTGAAAGTTCTTAGAACTGGCCACTTATAAACAATATAATAAAAAAAATATTCTAAAATTTGAAAATAGAACTCTTTGCCAATATTACTGAGTATATATTTCATTCATTTGTCATTTGTTTTACGACTTGGCGGCAAATTGAAAATTGTCTGTGTCACGTCAAAATGAATTTAACACGAGAAAATTTTCGTGCAATGATTTTTTATGACTTTCGATGTCATTTAAGTCAACAAGAAAGTTATGATAGACTACGATTGGCCTTTCACGATGAAGCCCCATCTCGTGCGACTGTTTACAACTGGTTTAATGAGTTTAAACGTGGTCGCACTAATCTCACTGATGATGTACGTGAGGGACGGCCTTCTACGGCGACGACTGAAAATAACATCTGTGTTGTGCGGCGTATGATAGAGACTGACAAAAGAGTGACCTATCAGCAGATTCGGACAAGCTTAGGCATCGGTATGAGTCAAGTGCACAAAATCCTCCACGAACATTTAGGGGTCAGGAAGCTTTGCGCCCGGTGGATACCTCATAATTTGACTAAGACTCAAAAACTCCATCGTGTGGATTGGTGCCGTAAAATGATTGAAAGATTTAACGGAGGTGACTCAAATGCTGTGTTCGACATACTAACAGGTGACGAAAGCTGGATTTACTGTTATGATCCTGAAACCAAAAGACAATCTGCTCAGTGGGTGTTTCCTTTCGAGGAGTTGCCAACTAAAGTGAAGAGAGATCGAAGTGCGGGAAAAAAAATGGTGGCCTCGTTCTTTGGAAGGATAGGTCATTTCGCAACAATTGTGTTAGAGGATCAAAAAACAGTTTCTGCAGAATGGTACACTACCAATTGTTTGCCACTTGTCTTGGAAAAAGTTCGAGAGAAACGACTTCGCAGTAGGATCCTCCTTCACCACGACAACGCCTCGTCGCACACCGCCAAGCGAACGATCGACTATTTGGCGACATCAAACGTTGAATTACTGGGTCACCCGCCGTATAGCCCCGACCTCGCGCCTTGTGATTTTTATTTATTTCCAAAAATTAAAGAAAAACTTAAAGGAAAGCGGTTTATGAATGCTGAAGAAGCGGTGGCTGCGTATCGCGATGCCATTGAAGAGACCCCTAAGGACGAGTGGGCAAAGTGCTTTTCCCAGTGGTTCCATCGCATGCAGCGGTGTATTGACGTCAATGGACAATATTTTGAAAAGATATAATAAAACTAATAACTGGCTAATGTAATCAGTTTTTGATTTTCTAAGAACTTTCAGTTTGACCCTCGTATTACACTGTTGTAGTTACATAATTTTGATTAAAATATATCCTGGATTACGGTCCAAAAGCGGACGCTGGGCCCTCGCGCCAATTCAAAATATATGACACAAAACTACTCCACTCCAATCTTTATTCAGACAAAAGGGTGGGCCCTGTCCATCCCGCTTTTGTTTCCTTGACCCTAAACACCAGACTACTTTCCCATAGAAGATACGGGCGTTCTGATTTGCGACCGAATTTGAATGGCTGAATTGCCACCAATTAATATATAACTACCATATTTGTTTGTGACCATTCATTAGGCAACATTGAAGGGGTAATAATCGTAGGTGATGGTTAATTAAAGCTGAATATATGGTGATTAATAGGAAATGAAAATTACGGATGGTATATTGAATTTGAGTTTCGGTCACCGCAGGGTGATTACTCATTAAGTTGATGTTTCATTTGCACAGCGTGATCCTTGATATAGCAGTAGGTAAGTGGTTAAATTCATCCAAGATAGGTAATCAAAGAAATTCAGAAATACTCTTTTATAATTACTTGTTATTCGCATATTATCGACAATTATTTAGAGAAAATCAAATTGGATTTCGCTTACAAAAATTAATCGACTGTGTCATCCGGTGGGACTCGAACCCGGAATGGACGTCGCTAGCGAATTTCGTAAAAACTTGCAATATAATTGCTTAAGTTATAAAAAGAATTATAAATTATTTAGAGGTTGTGAATATTTTTTCTGGATTTCATTTCGGGAACGTTAATTCATACTTAATATTATAAATGTGAAAGTGTGTCTGTCTGTCAGTTACCTCTTGACGCTTAAACCACTGAACAGATTGAGATGAAGTTTGGTATGGAGACAGTTCGAGACCCTGGAAAGGATATAGGCTACATTTTGTCGCGATATAAAAACATTAAGGGGGTGAAATGGGGGGATGAAAGTTTATATGGAAAATCCAACTCTTGCAGGCGAAGTTGCGGGGAACCACTAGTTGTTCAATAAAGTATAGTTCGATATTGTCACTCATAATAGTTGATTGCATTGCATCGCTTTTAGATGCTATTAAGTAGTGCACTCTTATAACGCTGCTCTCACAATACACCATTATCAGTAGAACAACCATTTTTACATTATACGTACCTACCGTTTATAGCTCCAATGCATTACGATACGACAATCGATGCTCATAAACTGTCTACTTCTGTGTATGTATTCTATATGGAACGACTTTGATACGACTTCTATTTAGAAGCCTATTCTACGACAGTCATAGTTAATATGAAAAATATCGTTTTCTTCAACAGAAGGCTTATTAAAATGCCTGTCTATTACCTGCTCTGCCCTCTTTAGGCAAGAGCCCTGCGGAAGTCAAATAAAGAAAAAAAGGAAACAACATTTGTTATTTTCGTGTGTAACGTGATGTCCACGTTACATACGAAAATAACTATATAAAAGGCACGAATACAAAACAAAGAACATAGTAAAGTAAAGTAAAGTCAGCCTATATATATCCCATTGCTGAGAAAAGGCCTCACCTCAACTATGAGGAGGAACGAGCCATACTCCACCACGCGGGCTTAGTGCATAACATATAGAACATAGTAAAATGACAATTTAGGTAACACCAAATCAGATAACTATACTTACGTCTGTCTGATTTACCAACAGATTTTTAACAGACTGGTTTATTTTTACTAATAAATGTTTTTTTACTGTTATGAATACTATGCAACTGTACGACAAAAATTCTACAAGGAAATCGTGAAAAATATCTAGTTCTATTAAAAGTGACTTATGCTGATAATTTTAATTTCAATACACGTCAGATTTTAAACATTTTATTTTTGTGTCCGCGTCGTATCATGTAAATCCCACTGGACGTCCACCGGAACGATGTGATGACGTCACACGCGGATCATTTTTACGAATGCAACGCGCACCGCTCGTAAAATTTACGATTTCGAGCTCATTAATGATGGCCGCATGTGTGGGTGATACTAATAATGACGAGCGTACAAGTGGATCTGTGTGTGGGTGATGCTAATGGAGGTTTATTGTCTAGGTGTATATTAGGATATTTATTGAGATATATGTCTGTCTAATTTATCATATGATAGCTTGCTTCAGGCAATTTGCAAAAAAACTAGGAATAAATTAGAAATAAACAAGCAAAAAAAACAGTGTCAAATAATCGAAAGTGTTTTTTTTCCTTCCTATTCTTTATTTATTTCATAGTGTTCCAAGATCAACAAAGCCTAATTGACGACGATTATTTTGTTTAGATTAAATATCAGGTTTTTACAGATATATCAGTTATTTTAACCTATTTTTTTTTCCCCGCTTTTCTTAGCACGGATCGATTGACAACAGGGATACGAGGTAGCCCGTCGTGGTATTTAGTGACCTTTTCTGAGATTGTAGTTTGTATGTTGTGAGTGTTAGGAATGGCAATGTCGATCAGGTATACTGTGTTATCTCTTTTATTGTGCACCGTGATGTCTGGTCTGTTATAGTGTATAGTTTTGTCTGTAATAATGGTTCGATCCCAGTAAATTTTCAGTTCGGTGTTTTCAAGAATAATTGGTGGTGTGTATTTATAGTAAGGGACTTTCTTTGGAATGAGTTTATGTTTGTGAGATATGTGTTGGTGTATGATAGAAGCGACCTGGTCATGTCGATGCTTGTAGTCGGACTGGACTAAAGACTTGCAGGCGCCGGTGATATGCTGGATGGTCTCCGATGCACTATTGCACCTTCGGCACACATCCACCTGCAATTCTTTGGTGATATGTTTGCGATAATTACGCATCGCTATCACTTGGTCCTGGATCGCGAGCATAAAGGCCTCCGTCTCCGGGAAGAGCTGGCCACTTCTTAGCCATGCGTTCGATGATCTTTTATCGACATGTTGGCTAAGGTCGGCTTTATGCCTTCCATGGAGAGATTTGGGTCCATTGGGCTACTTTTTCTTGATCTGGTACGCATTTTTCATTTGGTTGAGCAGTTTTGTCTTGTAAATTTAAGGGAGTCAGTTTGTTATCTATTGAAGTCAAGTTGTTGTACAAAGGTAACGTTTCGGCTTTTTTATGAAAATATTTTCTCAGGCTAGTAATCTGTTTATTGTGGAGGTTTTTAATGTCAATTAGGCCTCTTCCTCCCTCATCTCTTGGTAGTACAAGTCTCTGAACACATGATTTCGGGTGATGTTTCCTAAATTTTGTCAAATTTGTATTTATGCAGCGTTGTAGTGTGTCTAATTCAGTTTGTGACCAGGAAATAATACCGGAAGAGTATGTCAGTATCGGGATGGCAAAAGTGTTTATGGCTTTGATTAGATTCCGCGAGTTAAGGTGAGTTTTAAGTAATACCTGTAGTCTTTGTTTAAATTAAGATTTAAGAAGCTGTTTTGTCTGTTTTTGTAAAAGCTGCCAAGATTGCTGAAAACCTAAATATTTATAGCTTGATTCTTCGCTCATTGCTTCTATCTGTTCTCCTGTTTTGACTGTATATGGATTAAGTTGCACTTTACCTCGTTGAACAGAGTGGACTTTACATTTGTCTATTCCAAATTGCATTTTTATATTTTGAGAAAATTCTTGTGTTATGTCTGCTAGTGTGAAAAGTTCGTCTTTGTTGCTGGCATATAGTTTAATGTCATCCATGTACAATAAATGAGAGAGTACCTGTTCATTATTTTGTGTCGTAACCTTATATCCTATGTTTGTTTTGTTTAATAAGTGTGACAATGGATTCAACGCTACGCAGAACCAGAGCGGACTATAGGCATCACCTTAGAAAATGCCGCGCTGAATCCGAATCGGTTCAGTTGTTAATGTGGTTCCATCACTTCGGATTTTTAGTACTGTTTGCCAATTTTTACATTGTTGATTTTAAAAATGTTATTATAGTGGGATGTATCTTGTATATGCCAAGAACATGAATAAGCCAGCTATGTGGAACTGAGTCAAATGCCTTTTGGTAATCGATAAACATAGTGTGGATATTTTTTCGTTTTCTTTGCGCTTCTTTCATGACTATTGCATCTACTGTTAGCTGCTCTTTACACCCTTGACTATATTTCCTACACCCTTTCTGTTGCTCAGCAAGTATGTTATGCTCATCTATATATTTGTATATCTCTGCACTTACACACGCTGTTAGTATTTTATAGAAAGTTTGTAGACATGTGATAGGTCGGTATTTTGCGGGGTTGCTGGTGTCTTGGTCTTTTGGTAACATATAAGTTACACCCTGCGTAATGAAATCAGGGACTATATGTGGTTCTTGTATGAATTGGTTTAAATGGTTATGGAGAAAAGGGTGGGTGCAAGAAATTTTTTTGTACCAGTAATTGTGTATGCTATCAGTTCCGGGTGATTTCCAGTTATGTGTGCGTTGAATAACTTGAAGAAAAGTGTCTGCATGTATAAACTCAAAATTCATTTCAGGGGTTTCTAAGTGTAGTATTGTGTCCTTAATCCATTTCGCGTCGATGTTGTGTTCAATTGGATTTTCCCAGATTTTTGCGCAAAATTGGCGTAGTTCTTGAGATGGGGGTGCATGTTTATCTGATTTACTGGATTGGTCTGATGTAAGGTGTCTATAAAAGTGTTTTTCGTTGTGCTGAAACTGATTATTTTGAGCTTTACGGGCGGTGCATGTAAGAAATCGTTTAAGTCTACTTGAGGCAGCATTTAATTTTTGCTTTAGTGTGTCCAAAAGTGTACTACTTCGGAGTTAGGTTCTTCATGGGCAGAGTGTATATGATATTTACCCTTTATTTCTTCAACTGTTTTAACTACTTGTGGATTTCTATTTCCTTTAATATAACTTGTAGGACGTCCTATATCTGATCTGAGTCTGGTTGTTTTATTTTCTAATCGCTGCTGCCAAGATGGCTTTCTTTTTGATCTAATTATCGGGCTATCGGTCGGTTCGTAAATTTTGGAGTTATTACATACAGCAGCTGTGTAGGCAGCTGAGTATATGACAGAATGTAAGGTGGCAAAATCTTGGTTATGGTCTAACTAAGTGTTTCGGAATGACGTGTTCATTTAAATATTCTACTATAAATGATAACTTCTTAGAAATTTTCTGTTTCGGAATGTAAAGTCTGGTTGTAGGGTCACTTGTTTTAAATCGTTTTTATGCAGTGTTGAATTGTTCTTCTATTGTCTTTTCTTCTATGAATCCTTGGATTGTTTGCGCGGTTTCTAAAGTGTCATTTACAATGTTGTCTGTTGTTTGGGTGTCATCGGGGTTGTTTGTAATGTAACTATTTTGTGAAAGGGTCTCGTGTTGTGTGCTGCGTGAATCATTAGTGTTTTGTAATTGTGTTTCTACTTCTTGTCTTAACTGTTGTATCTTATTGTCATCTAGGTATTTATTTCTGATAATTGCTCTTTTTTGATCCGAAATACGTTGCTCAGAGATTTGTGATAAGTGCGGGTAGTATTGTACAAACTTGTCTCTCAGTTTTTTCCTGTAGGTAGTCATGTCGGTCTCTAATTTCGTAACTTCAAAATATGCTTTTAAAATAGCTTCATTAAAATCATTCGTCCATCTCATTCTATTGTCTCCGTTGTCAGTAAAGTTTATGTGTGTGTGTAAATTTGTGGTTAAGTCAGTTTCTTCTAATTCAGCTGTAACTTCTTCTCTAATCTGATTAAGTGTTTTGGTGGGTAAAAGTTTATTGTTTATAATGGCTGTACGTTGGTCACCTAAGCGTTGTCTTGTTGCTTCCATATGTGGGTGAATTTCTGATGTAGTATATCCAAATATCCTCTTTTTGATTTTTCAACATTAGTTGCGGTAGGTGCGCCAAATGAATTTGTTCATTTCTTCACTCCATTGTTTACGCCCACAAGTGGTTCCAGCAGTGGGTGCAGATTGATCAGTGCTAGCTGTCTGCACAACATCTACTGGATTTGGCGAAGCTGTGGTTGATCGGGATGTGGTTGGGTTTTCAAAGGAATGCGGTGACGGATTGGGGGATAGGAATAAACTTTGGGTTGAGGATAGTGGTGAGGACGGTTGTGAGTTGATTTCGGCTGTCGTAGATTCGGGTACATGCCCAGCGAGGGCCCGCCTGCTCAACTCCTCGCTACCGACGGTTCGCATGCTGAGACACCCAGCGTCGGCTCCAGGTGTGCCCCGGCGATCGCCCCCGGGAAGCGACATTATACGTAACTTTCTACTTCGTAACGCCATTCTACTGGGTTTGCTAGTGCCTTGTTGGTCACTCGTAAAGTAAATTTGTTTCGAGTGTCCGCCCCCCACGTGGCTTAAGATCTTCAAGCGCGGACGAAAGGCTAGACTTTGGGGGGCTTATTATTATTATTTTACCATGTATGTGTCTACACAGTGCCCCAAAAGGTCCCTGCTGAAAATCAGTATTGTGACATGCCTCGCGCTGTCACGATTAATGCTGAGCAGGGACCTTTTTGGTACATAATTGGTCTTTAATAAGTTTTAATTTTTATTAATTTTTATTTGCGTGCCAAATAAATGATTGAATTTGAATTTGAATATGGTTAAGTACTTATTACAACGTTTATTATTAATAATATACGTTTAATATAAGTTTAAATAAGAAATCAAAAATTCGCACACGGGTAGGATATGAACCTACGACATTTGGCTCAAATATAAATGGGTTCAAATCCTACCCGTGTGCGAATTTTTGGTTTCTTATTTAAACTTATTTAAATAAGAAAGAACACTATCAGGGTTTAAAATATTAAAAACGTTTAATAGCCTAACAATAATAAGGGACGAGTTGCAGAATGAAAGTTATTATATTATTTAAACATTTCCAATTTCTAAACACATATACATACCACGATCAACTTTAGATAGAAACTAAGAGAAAAAAAAGATACAGTTTAATAATTACTATCAATATTCTATAATAAGATTTTTATGCCAAAAGGAATAGAATTGATATTTCTGATGTTCTTTGGTAAAACACAGATCATAAAATGCAACATCCGCCACATTTCAGCACTCGCACACATAATTCACAAACCGCAAATCCAATAATCGCAAAAAACGCAACAATCCCGTATCAATTACACTCCCTTCATAACATCTCGGCAATAACCGGACATTTACGGCCCGGACGGCTGTCCGAATTTACGGCGAATTCCGGACGCTTTATGATTATGTCCCACTGCTGATTGAATGGTGGTCACCCTACTTTGACAACATAGGCCGCGTTGCGTGAACTCTAATCGTTGTCACTTAAAGTTTATTTTCGGTGGTTTTTCGATTATAAAGACACAATTTAGCGATACTGATCTATATGAGATTGTGGCAAGGTTGAGTTTTGTATAAAAATACAGATGACGACATTTATCTAAATAATGAAGATGAGATAGGTAGTTTAAAGCTGAAAGCTGTTGACCAGTTAAAAGTGTGTGTGATTTACATACACTTACTTATTTGGTTACTACTATGAAAATCTCTATTATATTATAATTTAAGTTTCCTCCATTTGTTTTTCCATTTATTTATTTCTGCACTGTTTTTTTTTGTTATACTGTCACCACAGATTATATTTTATAATAGTTACTACTACGTCACTATGTCACTGCTATCATCTCTTGCTTGTTTTTATTTTTTTATTTTTCTTTTATATTTTTATAACTTAAGCAACTATTTTGCAAGTTTTTACGAAATTAAATCAAATTTCACTTACAAAAATTAATCGACTGTGTCATCCGGTGGTATTCGAACCCACGTCCCTTCGCTATCCGGGCGAGTGCTCTTACCAACTAAGCTACGGAGGACGGCAGTCAGTCGACGATTTTTTGCAAGTGCCTGCCACGCCAGTGAGCCGGCGTTCGACTTCATCAATACTTGGGGAATGTACCCGCATGTATCCAATGGAAATATTTTTATAAATATTTAACCATCAGTTAAGATGGAACTTGCAAAATAATTGCTTAAGTTATAAAAATATAAAAGGTTAAGCTGATTTCGACGTGGGTTCGAGTCCCACCGGATGACACAATCGATTAATTTTTGTAAGTGAAATTTGATTTTTATTTTTCATTATTGTTTGTAATGTCATATTATGCTTTTTATTCTAATGTACATAAGAATTTACCCCAGGCATCCGCCGAAAATCAGTGTTGTGGTTTGCCCTCGGTTACCACGACTAATGCTAAGTCGGATGCCTTTTCGGTAGATCATATTTTTATAATTTGTAAATTGTTTCTTGTTCATAGATCTCCGAAAAACTGCATTTTCTGTCTTTCTTTTAAGTATATTTTTATGTAATCGAAATACTGGCACGAAAATTCACCTACTAAAATTTAAAATAAAAATGTAAGGATTCAAAATAACATTAGTCATATTTTGTCATACTTTATGAATTACGAATTTATGTAAATACGTTTTCAGTGATATATTAGATTGGCTCCAAAGAAAAGATTTATCTAAAGAGCTGCCGGATTATGTTCACGCTACAATTTTCAGTTAAAATATTTTCCCCTTTTATGAATCTGCATATTTAGGGTTGCCAGTTCAAGATTCTAAAAACTGATCACCGATATTTTCAAAATTTCACAATAAAATCTATACACTGTAGTGTTTCGTTTTTTTAACTCTAATTGTTTATGTATTTTGCAGATTTATTAAAAGTTATAAAGTCGTACAATAATTTTCGTTCGATTAGACATGCATAGTTTGTAGACTAATGACATCCTCTAGCAGTTTTGTGTCACGTTGATCCGTCTTTCCATCGCAGTCTTTATTTTACTCCTTTTAGTATATAGGTCTATTCCATATCTATCCATATTCGTCTCTCCCGTGCCACTTTCATCTAGTTCCGTCTTGCGTGGCGCTGGATATCGTCCACACATCGAAGTGGTGGGCGGCTTCTACCGCGCGTGTTGGCCCATGGTCGCCACTCCATAACCCTTCTGGTCATAGATTTTCGTCCATGCTGGCTATCTGTCTGGCCATTTCCATTCCTGTCTGGCTATAGTATGAACAACGTCCCTGGCCTTCGTTATTCGACGAGTACGTTCGTTGGTTTCCGTTGTTAAGTTGATACTAGTATTAAAATAGTAGTAGTACAAAGTACCTAACTGACAATACTTAAAGCAATTCGTTAACTATCGGTTTATAGCCAGTGTACTCATATATGTATTAATTTACTTAGTAGTTAACCACACTACTAATGATTTTGACATTGCTATAACACTTAGTTTAATACGAGGGTCAAACTGAAAGTTCTTAGAAAATCAAAAACTGATTACATTAGCCAGTTATTAGTTTTATTATATCTTTTCAAAATATTGTCCATTGACGTCAATACACCGCTGCATGCGATGGAACCACTGGGAAAAGCACTTTGCCCACTCGTCCTTAAGGGTCTCTTCAATGGCATCGCGATACGCAGCCACCGCTTCTTCAGCATTCATAAACCGCTTTCCTTTAAGTTTTTCTTTAATTTTTGGAAATAAATAAAAATCACAAGGCGCGAGGTCGGGGCTATACGGCGGGTGACCCAGTATTTCAACGTTTGATGTCGCCAAATAGTCGATCGTTCGCTTGGCGGTGTGCGACGAGGCGTTGTCGTGGTGAAGGAGGATCCTACTGCAAGGTCGTTTCTCTCGAACTTTTTCCAAGACAAGTGGCAAACAATTGGTAGTGTACCATTCTGCAGAAACTGTTTTTTGATCCTCTAACACATGACCTATCCTTCCAAAGAACGAGGCCACCATTTTTTTTCCCGCACTTCGATCTCTCTTCACTTTAGTTGGCAACTCCTCGAAAGGAAACACCCACTGAGCAGATTGTCTTTTGGTTTCAGGATCATAACAGTAAATCCAGCTTTCGTCACCTGTTAGTATGTCGAACACAGCATTTGAGTCACCTCCGTTAAATCTTTCAATCATTTTACGGCACCAATCCACACGATGGAGTTTTTGAGCCTTAGTCAAATTATGAGGTATCCACCGGGCGCAAAGCTTCCTGACCGCTAAATGTTCGTGGAGGATTTTGTGCACTTGACTCATACCGATGCCTAAGCTTGTCCGAATCTGCTGATAGGTCACTCTTTTGTCAGTCTCTATCATACGCCGCACAACACAGATGTTATTTTCAGTCGTCGCCGTAGAAGGCCGTCCCTCACGTACATCATCAGTGAGATTAGTGCGTCCACGTTTAAACTCATTAAACCAGTTGTACACAGTCGCACGAGATGGGGCTTCGATCGTGAAAGGCCAATCGTAGTCTATCATAACTTTCTTGTTGACTTAAATGACATCGAAAGTCATAAAAAATCATTGCACGAAAATTTTCTCGTGTTAAATTCATTTTGACGTGACACAGACAATTTTCAATTTGCCGCCAAGTCGTAAAACAAATGACAAATGAATGAAATATATACTCAGTAATATTGGCAAAGAGTTCTATTTTCAAATTTTAGAATATTTTTTTTATTATATTGTTTATAAGTGGCCAGTTCTAAGAACATTCAGTTTGACCCTCGTATGAGGCGGCTAATTTGAAATCTTTGTCTCCAGTATGTCATGTCACATATCTGTCATTATTTTTATTTATCAATTTAATTATTAACTTTCTTACAACAATCATGACAGGTAATACCCAATACGATATTGTATCTTAAGCCTACTTATACTATCTATTGTAACATATACAGTTTAACGTAACCCTTTCCAATTCACTCAACGAGCAGGTAAATACATCAACTGACCCATGCACGTTATTTAAAACTTCGGTAATACGCGTAAGAGGCGCGTTTCCTAACTATTAAGTTAAATATAAATAATTCTCAGACGTCTCATATTTAATCAAGTATTATAGCAGTGTGAAATTCAATATTAATAAGGGGGTAAATACACAGATTCTTATTTTGGAAACCCTGAAGAAACGAGAATATTTCCCCGCTATGATAGAAAGAGCCCAATTCCTCATCCGAGCCTTTTTCTGGTCTCAGGACAAATGTGCTAAAAAGACAAACGCTCTGCTGCGGAAATATGGTAATAGCAAGGACATCTAGATCGTACTATTGTAACTTTAGACTATCTAAAATAGTCTTGATTATGTGAAAAATGGGTAACTATTAGTACAAACAACTTAAGTTTTAAATAGACAAATTTAATATTGGACAACATAACATACATTGCTCTTATCCCAAAGTAAGTAGCATAAGCACTTGTATTATGGAAATCAGAGACAACGGTGGTATCACAACACCTAGACCTGAGGCAATATACAAAATATAAATTTCTATATTCACCCGACCGGGGATCGAACCCGGGACCTCAGAGATGGCTACAACTTGAAAACCGATGCGCAAGTCACTCGGCCACGGAGGTCGACATATACAATAAGTTACAAGTTATATTGGACCTATTAGCATATTAATATTTTACCAAAACTTAAGATTGCAATTATGAACATAATGGAATACTAACAAAGCTGGTTCTATTTAAAAAATGTGGTGAACAAAAATGTGGGAGACGAAAAGGTTAAATGATAGCAAGACAAAAATAACAAGGCAGGCTACAAGACTCAAAATGTTGCACGATCATGTGTTAATTAAAAATAATATTGTTGCACTGTTTCTGCATGTAAGAATTTTGGCCATGACACCATGTCACACAAACAAATCGGAAAGACAATGACGTGCTAAAAAATTCACTGTATGAGCTGATTTAGCAAAAGTATACGGTAGAACGATGGATTTGTTTGTATAAGTTTAAATACGAAACCAAAAATTCATTCACAGGTGGTCTTTGAACAAATACCTTTGGCCAAAAAATTAAATAACACCGTGAGTGTAAAATATTAAGAATAAAAACTAGTAATAGATTTGTTCATTTCTCATTAGTTATTTGGGATGTTAGTATTATTTCTTATTAGTTAGTTAATCAAGGTGGTCTATTATACTATAATAATAGTATAATAACACTTAAAATGTTTGCTCGTTGCAGCAAAATTGTCGTTCCACATTTTAACAAATGGTCAAAGTCAAAGTTCAACATTCAACATTTATAATGCGCACAGCTATGTTGTGGAACTCACTACCCACTTCAGTGATTCAAACTTAAAAAGTGAACAGGCCTTCAAACTCAGAGTGAACAGGCTTCTTCTGGGTGAGCTCGCTCCATCGTCGACTCTGTCTGTGCCACGTCTGGCTTAGTCTAGAGTCAAGAGCAAACCCATTTCAAATAAAAAAAAAGTGGTTGACTCTCGGCTACAGTTAATTCTACTTAAAAGTGTATAGCGATATTTTATGAGAAATATACTGATTTATTTCGCAGATTTATAATTATGGTACTTATCGCAATGTCTTAAGCGGGTGTAGCGAAATTCGCTCATTATGTGAAATTTACTAAATCTTCAGAACAGTTTCAGTTCTAGTAGTAGTGGATCTTACACAATTCCACAAGAGCTGTCTCCGGAGTATTTTGAGAACAAACTATATGTGAGTGCTTATGTGCTATGCTACACGGAACCCGACTCAGACTGTTTTGAGAATGAGCTCGGGTAAATACGGGGATGCTATTATTAATATGAGTCACGTTGGAAAATGTGGAAATACACTGTCCTTACTAAGTGTCTGGAATCTAGACTAAATTAAGTTCTAATATAATAAGTTATATGAAAGAAAGTAACAGTCCACACGAAAGAAAGGATGTATTTATTTCGTAATTTCTATTTTGCACTTTTGGTACAAACCAAAAGTGCAAAATAGAAATTACGAAAAAATGCTTAATCCATATTAAAGCTATTTTATTCTACATATTTATGGTGTGGTCGAGGAAAGGTTGGGGAATTTGCAATATTTTTTAAATCCATCCGTGCGGTTACGTATAATTACCGTCTTCAAATTTAAAGGGAGAACTTAATAAAATAAATACAATTTTAACAGTTACACACATAATACGTCTACTATATTACTACCTTCTTCATACTCATATGGTACACTAGGTACATCAATATTTGACTGCCTCGTTGGTCTAGTGGTCAGCACGCTGGGTACTATTCACGAGGTCCTGGGTTCGAATCCCGGGTCGGGCCGAGAGTGTTGGGATTTACTGTCTTGAAATAACTCAGACACAGCTCCGGAGTCAGGAAGTTGGTGGTGTTAACACCCCCGTGCCTCGGAAAACACGTTAAGCCGTTGGTCCTGCGCCTGATCTCTCTACGGTCATGTCGGACTGCCGTCTCACCAAATTATGAGAGTGAAGGAATAGAGAGTGCACATGTGTATTGCGCACACACTTTTGCACTATAATATGTCCCGCGCAGTTGGCTAATCTCTGATGAGATAGGCCGCCGTAGTCGAAATTCGGCTAGGAGGACATTATTGTTATTACATCAATATTTAACCCCTATCAGTAGAAGGGACTATAATACCGTCCAAAGCACAACCAACCTAAATCAACACAGATTAATAAACTTTACTACCAGTGTCCCCACACACAGATACCAAACTTGTCACTTCATTAATCACACACCTTACACAATCATGAACTAATTAAACATGTTGTATGTTCACTCGCTAAGCCTTAGGGACAAAATGAGGAATGTCAGGAGAGCTATGTTGTTTGCGAAAGTAATGGTTAAGGATTATGAACCCTGTGTATGGGGATGGATGGTAGAGAATTAAAGTTGATGTATTCATGCTTGTAGTCCAGTTATTTTACAAACTTCAGTTAGCTTTCTTTTGTAAACTATCCATTGCGTTCAACACGTGTTAAATATAAATAAATAAATTGTTCCAACAAACACACCAATTACCTAGCCTCATACTAAGCGTGAGCTTGTGCTATGGTGACTAGGATAACGGATATACTTTTATAAACATCCATCACTTAGGTACTTAAATACTTTTATAAACATCCATGACTTAGGTTCCTACAAATGCTCGTGCTCATCACACAAACATTTGCCCCTTGCGGGATTCGAACCCGCAACCGCCTGGTTTAGAAGTCCGTGGCGCGAACCACTACACCAAGACGGTCGTCATATATGACAACGACAAGTCTAATTTTAAATGTTTGCATCTATTATGTCATGTCATTTATCTTTCATCGATTCAAAATTATCAGTCTTATATTTTAACAAGTATTGAACACAGTGTTAAAGCATTGAATTATTATGAGTCGTTTAGTTAAATATATATAAAAAAACAGTTTAATTTGTAACGAACACAATATCAACTACACCTACGTGTATTTTGTTACTATTAATTACTATTATTATAATTACTATGAAAATTAATTTTGAATGCAATTTTTTAAAATTAGATAACTGAGTGGTAAGTATCTAAGTATGTAAGTTTTTTGGGCATGTACCTACTTTTAGTTTTTATATCAATATCATTGTTATTATATATATTATATCAATATCATAAAAAATGGTGTTTTGTCACTTCGCTTTTACTATGCGCAGTCCTATTACTAGCCAGAGATTATTTCAACCCTATCTTACCGCCAATTAATTTGACGGGCCTTATTACCCCGTCCGTTGCCCTGTATGTATTTCGGCCCAATTAAAACTCAAATTCATTAGCTTTTGATTAGCCTCGTATGTGTTACAAAGGCAGAGTTATTATATTAATGTAAGGGGTTGAAAAATACCGACCAGAAGCAAATGTAAAATTTATTGCTAACTTTAAGCTGCTATAGACGCCGTATCCAAAATATACGTAATTATCAATACAACCATGGCCTTCGCTCTCTGATAGTGACTTTTCTTAGATCTTCCTATACCAATTTTTTCTCTGAAATTAGTGTTCCTAAGATAAGAAGAAATGTTTGGTTTAGGATGCTGTTTTCGTGGGTTCGATGCTTAGGATATGGAATAAAAGACATTTGAAAGAAAATGCGTTATGATAAACCGGAATACATTTTACCCACATAAAGGACTGAATTCAGTTTTGTATTTAAAATCCCTGATATTATAATTAACTACTAAGTGTTGTTGATTAACAATAACAATGGGCCTAATTTGCAACCAGTTAACCGATATACAAGATTCCATGCACTTGTAACACAATACCAATGTTGGTATGCCGGATTGAACGCCAATTAGTCGAAATCGGATACTGATAGCGCAAATCCTCTTACATTGTAAGTGCGGGGTAATTAAGACCGGATAATTATGCGAACTTCGGCTAAGTCGACTTAGTAAAGGGTTAAATCGGTCAGTTTTAAATCGGGGCAAGTTTAATTTAAATTTTGTACTGTTCATTTAAGGGTTAAGATCTGGACAGTGGCGAGGAAAATTGTTCCCGTGTTCCAATAAGAATTACTGTGATGTTTAAAAGCAACTTAATTTCCGCCAATAGACAAAAATATATTTTTGCTAATTTTTAGTATAACAAGAAAATAATTCACAAATGATGTATTTCTGTTGCCGCTTAAACAACAAATACTAAAATAGAATAAAATAAATATTTAAGGGGGGCTCCCATCCAACAAACGTGATTTTTTAGCGGTTTTACCAAAGCAGGTAGACGCTTAAAATATTCACAGAATATTAAATTGTATATTTACTTTAAAAATAATTAGTTAAATAAAAATAATAAAAATATTTAAGGGGGGCTCCACTACAAAAAAAGGGGATTTCTTGCCATTTTTTTTGCTCGATATTTATACCTAATGGCAACAGGTAGACGTTTAAAATATTCACAGAATATTACGTTGTATTTCATTTTGAAAATAAGTAAATAAAATAAAATAAATATATGTAAGGGGGGCTCCCATACAAACGTGTTTTTTGGTGCCTATACTGTCTAAAGTTGTAAGTTAATAGTACGGAACCCTTCGTGCGCAAGTCCGACTCGCACTTGGCCGGTTTTATATTACATTACTTGTTAAGCTTCTCATATAAGTACTATTATAAGTAGAGTCTATTTTACCTTATCCGTGTATTTCTTCTCACTACTGGTGACTAAAAGGCTAGCAGCTATGATAGCTTGGGCATTAATATAATAATATCCAGAGAGGCAATGCTGCCAGCTTTTTGGGTATTATTTCTTTTGGCACCGATGGAGATAATAAATAAAAAATAAAAAGTTTCGACAAACACACCAATTACCTAGCCCCAAACTAAGCGTAAGCTTGTGCTATGGTGACTAGGATAACGGATAGACATACTTATATACATTTATAAACATCCATTACTTAGGTGCAAATGCTCGTGCTCTCACAACCATTTGCCCCTTACGGGTTTCGAACCCGCAACCGCCTGGTTTAGAAGTCCGGGGCACGAACCACTACACGAAGACGGTCGTCATGATAATGCTTTTTATGTACCTAAGTATTGTTATTATATTCCTTTTTTTAACGTATACTTAATAACCAAACAAGCAGATCCTGAATATTGATGAGTAATACTAACCATACTTTCAATTCACGGCCATTGAATAAGTGGTCAAACCCCACCTTCACCTATACCTAATATAAATGAGTACATCCACAAACTCACCCACAGGGACTTTTGGTCCTATTTCAACCGCACTCGACGCCAAAAGGGCAAATGGACCAGCAAGGGCATCAGATTGGTTTTGACGCTCTGACGCCTTTCGCACCAAAAGGGTTTTGAGGGTTTATAGTACAGGAGATAGGAGACCAAAAATTTAACGAAGATTTTAGAGAATAATAATAATAAATTAATAATAATAAATTGTTTCAACAAACACACCAATTACCTAGCCCCAAACTAAGCGTGAGCTTGTGCTATGGTGACTAGGATAACGGATAGACATACTTATATACATTTATAAACATCCATGACTTAGGTACAAATGCTCGTGCTCATCACACAAACATTTGCCCCTTGCGGGATTCGAACCCGCAACCGCCTGGTTTAGAAGTCCGTGGCGCGAACCACTACACCAAGACGGTCGTCAAATATAAGTAATTATTAATTTGAGCAATTTTGTGGTATTTTTTACAAAAGTAAATACCTATAACCCGAATCGATTTTCAGGTGGAAGAAAGTCGACGATTAATTTTTATGATTATCATTATTTTATATTATTATTTTTTTATGATTATGTGTGCAATATTAACTTAATATTAGAGACCGGTCTCTGCTGCGTATTGACAAAACTGTGCAAAACTTAGATACTTTTTTTTATAAAGCTTATAAGAGAAATTTGACAAGTACCTAAAACAAAATATTGACTAGTATCCGGAGAGGCTTTAGCCTAGAGCAAAACAAAAAAAAAGAAAAAAAAATCACAAGCCCTCGATCTTTAAAAATAAAATGAAAAAATATCATAGATAATACCATCGATAACACTTTACTGCACACAAGTGTCAGCAATACAATTTACACAGAAAAATGTACAAATTAGGCGGTCTCTAAAGCAGAAAAAATACAAGTTCAATTTAAGCAGACTTTTCACTGGCAGCGATCTCTTTCATAAAACTTTGTGTGTTGTTGAACAATTCTTATTTTTGAAAAAATGCATGGCGCAGCTCAGGAAAGATTGAAACATTGAAAAAAAATAATGAGATGTCTGTTGTTTTCGTACGGATAAAACACGTCAAGCTAAACCCTGTAGCATCTTATGCAATTGTAATAAAGGTGATTTTGTATCAAAACTGAGTATTATCAGTGCTGACCACCGTAAAACCAAACTTCATATTAAAGTTGTCTGGCTTCTAGACTATCTACCCGTTTGAAAAGGCACACAGCGATCAGCAATGACACGGGTGCTCTTTGTGAATCGCTGATTCGTACACAAGTGCCTCGGTTTGTATAACCTATGCGATTTGAATACCAATGGGAAAATCAATCTGGGCGAAACTACACAATCTGAAGATGGGTTTGAGTTTGCTTGTAGTTGTCAGTTCAATTTTTGCTCCTTATAAAAAAAATACCAAAAGATCATTCGTCAAAGTCCACGGGAATACCAAATCTTTCTGTACACACAACCGCACGTCAAACTACTCTACTATTCTCTACGTAATAAAAGCTGTTTTGTAGTTCACGTGGGTAACCTGATGTGCTTCCAACTGTACTTTGTTCATTACGTTATTACCTCAACGACATAAGACGTTATGTAAAAAAGCAGATATTCACTTTTCAGGTTATGGTTTTTAGATTTTATTGACAACACATGTAATTATGTTATTTTGTCCATCTCACAGTTACTTAAAATAAAACATTTGAATACGTTTTTAAAATACGCAGGCAAAAAGTTAACCGAATCGTGCGCCAATAAAATTAATTCTAAAAACAGACATGAATGAACTATTCAACAATTTTTTTAAAAGGATTACGAGTACTCAAATAAAAAGACAAGAGGCTCTCGATAGAACATTTGCATAGTCTTAGATGGAGTACATTTAACTCTCAAATCTTCAAGTGTACTTCAGAAATATGCGGGCGATCTAAGGCACTCGAGTTACGTCTTTGTTGTTTGAAAATTCGCGACACGACTCTAGTTAAGAATGTATATTGAACATGCAAATTGAAACAGTGTCCAAAATCTTTTTAAAAAGAGCACTGTTTTGGGGTGAAAATATGACAGTTATTGAAAAAACTCGAGGACTATAATGTAACACCAATCCTTTCGATCCAATTGTACTTTTATACTTTGTCAACACACAAATTTTTATAAATGTAAAATGGGTTTAAAAAACAAAGATTTAATAGTAAACGAATCAGAACGGTAGTCTGATGCATTAACTATTGAATCGCATAAAAATATATATTTTCTAGAAACAACGGGTAAGCTATAAAACTTGTGAAGAAACGCTAACCTTGCTGGGTTTCTTGACATTTACAATGGTGTTTCAATCTTTTGTAATCATGAATGCACATACGACTAATAAATGATAATCGAGCACTTGCTCTTAGATCAACGACACTTGAAAATATTTCATGAAACTGACAGTAACATTGTGTTTTAAGGAGTTTGACTATTCGCGCAAACGTAAGTTACTAGTAACTGGCATTGATGGCAGTTATAGCGACTTATTATTTTTGTAAGGCGTATTATTTCACCGAAGCACTTGCCCAATAGTCGCGAATGCGCACTGAAAATAATAATTCGCCATGTACCATCATAATTTATACCGCCATCTTCAGCTCGTACGTCACCACCGGCTCTAAATCATAATAGCACTTCACTGAAGCTGGATGTGACACGCGATTTGCATTCCCATCGGGATTGGAACACAAGGATAGCTGCACTCAAACTTTTGAAATATTATATACTACGACCATTTTAGGGACATCCATGACAAGCATCTCCGTGCTTCGGAGGGCACGTTAAGCAGTTGGACCCGGCTAATATCGTTGATAGGCCCCAGGGGCGGCTTGATGACATCTGACAGTAAGGTTGGTCACTTGACTTACAGACACCCCTCTATCAATCCGCACTGAGCCCGCGTGGTGGAGTATGGCGATGGAGTATGGTTCGTATCTCCTCATAGTTGAGGCCTTTGCCCAGCAGTGGTGATATTTATAGGCCAACTTAACAATCTACGAGGCATGATGATGATAATTATTTTTATAACTTAAGCTATTATTTTGCAAGTTTTTACGAAATCAAATTGTAAGTATTGATGAAATCGAACGCCAGCTCACTGGCGTAGCAAGCACTTACAAAAATTCGTCGACTGACTAACGTCCTCCGTAGTTCAGTTGGTAAGAGCATTCGCCCGGATAGCGAAGGGACGTGGGTTCGAGTCCCTAGATATGATGATGTTCTCCCAGATGTATCCGTCTACGGCGACACCCTTAGCTCGTGGTGGCCTGGGCTCTTGCATGGGCGTGAGTGTGACTTGCAAAGTAATTATTGTATCGTAGTTATTGTGTTAAATAAAACACACCCGACTTTGGAGGGTGATATACTATTTGACACACTAGCCAACAACCAACCAATGTCTAATGTGCAGGTTTTGCATTACATACGGTATTTATTTTTATTTCTAAGCGTACATAAAATACTAATATCAATTTTTAAGACATTTCCCCCCATTGTTTAGTTAACTAATTGTTTTAAGGTTATTTTATATTCAGTTATAATAATATGTATTATCGTGTTTTGTATATAATTGGTTATATTTTTTTAAAACCTAGCCAAAACTCCCTCTAACTGCCGTATTCAGAGACGTCAATTAAAGATAATCGTTCATTATGTCTCATGCAGTTCTTTTCCATTACAATGATAAAGACAATGACAGAACGAAACATATAGAAGATTAAGTTTTATTGACGTCTCTGAGTGCGGCAGTTAGAATTGGTTTGAGAACCGCTGTCTGCATTGAAACGAGGACTAAGATATATGGGGGACAGGTCAAGTGTTCGGGATATGAAGGTGTATTGAAACTTTACGCTCTGTTTGAGCTGATCACTTGTGGTCCGGCGTGATGTGGGTCGAGGGGCTTCAAGATTGTACTGATTTATTGCCACTAATCTGTGTGGAGAACATACGAAGTTGTAACAGTTATCTACTACTATCGTAATATCTCAAGTAATGTTGACATTAGCTTTATACGTCGTGCGTAATGCTGTGTCTTTACCACTCTACAAATTCTCACTTACATTCGAACTTGTAGCTAATGCCAATAATAAATTATATGTAGATGTCTACCGGTGCCTTTATGACACCACATACATAACCTACCCAAATAGCACACAAGCAGCTTTCACCGCCTTTATAGAGCTTCTTAGCGATACAAATGCCGTTGAAAAGCTAAAACCAACTCTTCAGCCTGTATAGTAACGTATTCCAAAGTCATTATACAGGTATGCGATACAGTGGCCATACAATCGTAATCATTTACACTAACGGAGATACAATGGTTTTTTGTTTCGTCATTCTACAGGTAATGGAGGTATAGTAGAGTTGTGAACACTCCTGTACCACTAGTAGAGGTATAAATGATGTTTTGGAAGGTATGAGTGTTTGAAAGGCGCTATAGGATGCTACTTAATCACTCTGAGTGGAAAAGAGCGTCTCTATAGATCCTTGTTTACTACAATATTTTGATTTGTTTGTGTACCCTATTGATACTACGCCGCGCACACTCACACGCATACCTGCCTTATTTTTATTTGTTTAAAACGTACCGTGAGAACCCCGACGATCGAGTCGACATCGAGACGTTCCCTATGACACATGTACTAGACTGACCAGAGCGCTTTCGCCGCGTGTGTATCCTGTGAAGCTCCTTACAGACTTTTCGAGTGATTGTGGCCTGTGAAGTGATACCTGAACCCCTGAAAGCTGATGTGGCAAGTACCTAGCTATAAGTGCTCAGACCTGACTAATTTTCCACCTATCATTGTCGCCCTCCACGTGTAATCCACTGCCTAAACTCTAAAACAATCCTTAAGGTCTATTATAGAGTTAATCACCACTCTTTAGCGTCATTACCTACAGTGGAGTAAAAGTTACTCTGTAGTAGCGCTAAAGGCGCTATATTTTAGAGGAAATGAACTCTTTTGTAGCGCTAAAGGCGTTATAGTAGTGGTTTTAATTACTTAAGACGATGAGTAATACGTTTATAGCGTTACTATAGCGCTTTGAGTGGGACAGGAGCGGTTTCAAATGCTTTGATTAGTATACGTTGTCGTCCATTTTGAGTTAAAATTTTCGCCTATATGAATAGAACAAAAACTTGGAAATTAATAAGAAATACTACAACTTTATGGTTTAGTTTCGATATTATTTATTCATAAATGACTTAAACATCTATTGGGAAGTCATAATAAGTGGTTTCAATAAAATAAAAAACTATGTCACCAATATTATAAAAGTATTATAACACTAAAAAACGTATTATCTTGTGGGCGCGTTAAAATCTAAGCAAAAATACATGTATATATTCACAGTAAACTGATACTCGCTATAAATATGACACAGTAATAATATGTTCAAACGTACCTTTTGAGTTTATGTATTTGGAAAACTTCTGACAGACACCTTGTTTCATTTGCACTAATTTAAAGTCACAATTATTATTTTTCCATAAGTATTTAGTCACACAATCGCGATCAAATACGACAAGAGCTGCAGAATAGCGCTACCAAACATAATTTTACTCTTCCAACGTACGCTAAACCTTTTCAAGCGTCATTGTATATTCGTTAGCGTACACAACCACTCTTATAGCATCATTGTACAACCATTAACGTACATCACCACTCTTGTAGCGTCATTATATGGCGGTTCTAACTCTTATTTTACTACTATAGAGCGATTGTAGAGCTTATACCGTTATAAAAAGTGCCTATTTTGGGGTTAGAGTAGCTTTATGGCAGTATATACGGCTGCTGTATGGCTTATCTATAAAGCTAATGCCGTAATCGACAACCTCTTAACGGTCACTGTAGAGCTTCTTATAGCGCTTGTGTGCTAGTTGGGTAAGCATTTGTTTTATTTCTTGAGCTTATCACGATTTTCTTTCCACATCTACATTTTTTTAATATGATAAATATCATGTTAGACATTATTCCTATATATATACAATAATGGTTATATAATATTTTTAATTGTTAAGTTCAATATCTTCTCTATCCGTATCTGTCATTTGTTTATTATATCTACCAATATCTTCAGAGTTACCTCACGTTCGTTGTATTTTCGTTTCATTTTCCTTGTTTGGGCTTTCATCCACGAGATACACGTAAGTGTTTTCTTATTTTTGTGGCAAATGGGAATAACGCAGATGATATTTATAATATCAAATTGGATATTGTTTATATCATATTAATTTCGAGTGGAAGTTATTGTTAGTTCAATAACTGCCTCGTAGGTACGGGATATTATAATGTTGACTGAGTTAGATAAGATATGTGTTTGTGTTCATAACTCGTCCAAATCTTATAAGGGTAGGTAAACATTGTTTCCGTTTTTTTTGTTTTAATCCAAATAAAACAACGTTAAGACCTGAACACCCTGTTTTCACATCGCACATTATGTTCTCCAATAACACAGAAAATCCAATAACACAACATTAAAAAAGCGGATCGTCAATATTTCCTGTCAAATAAATTTTAAAATTAACACACAGAACATAGATTTGGGAATGTACTGAACCAACGAGAGGGTCGCATTGTGAATTGCGATGATTCGATTTGTAGCATAAAGCTTCACCATGAAATTTGAAGGGGTTGGGTGGCACAACACACGAGAATTTCCTTTAGACTTTACCCTATCGACATATTGTCAATAGCGCACACAAAAGGATTGATATTAATTTGACATACCATTAAAAATATTGCTTTTAAAAATCACCGATCGATGAATCCAAGCAGAAGATATTGCTGCAAATGGTGCTGCCAAATGACGTCATAAAATAACAATTTACGATCGGGATTTCAACACAAGTCAAATGAATTAATTAACAAGGATTTGCATAAGAAGATCGATCGATGTCGTAAAAATGAATCGGTTTTTTTGAAAAAGTTAATGACGCCGTAAACGTTGGCGAAAATTTTGCATATCATAAAATAGAATGGCAAATATGACACGCGTATTCATTGTCATGTATGCTAATGATAGTAAACATTAATTTGTAACGGTTGATTTGTTAATATACGAGGCTGATTAGCATAATCACGGTAATATCTGAAAGAAAGAAACGCCGGGTGTTGGTGATAATGATGGAAGAGATGACGTTTACTAGTTTTTTGATGCATCGGTAGTAAAACGGCGACATTAGTTTTATAACTCTATTTAATTTTCAGATGCATCTGCGGTTGTTACTTTAAACGGTGGCAATAAAAAAATAAATAAGCTAACTCCTTTGGTTTGAAAAAAGAAACATAATTTTAAGGTTCCCACGAGTAAAAGTATTGTCAAAGGGTTAATTTAAAGTGACAGTTTTAAATTCGCGTCAAAATTTGCCACGGTAGGTACTACAAAGTAAGTTGAATTGCGTCAAAATGACTGACAACTGTAGAGTGTGAAGAATTGAAACTCGTGCGAATTCGTCGGCTGAGTCAGGATAAGTGAAATGGTATGACTAATTTGGTTTTGTGAGTTGCGTAATGTCACCAGTGTTACTTTAAACTAATAAGTGTGAGAAATTTGAAAGAATATTCAAAATGACCGTAATTGAAAATGATAAATAAAATAAAGTTACCAAATGTTGATGCTTTTTTTTTCTTTTCTAAGCTGGTATTTGACCAAAGTCTCACTTATGACCCATGATTGGTGCAGGGTGTAGATCTATATCTGCAATCTAGGATAGTTCATGTCTGCCTAAAAAACATATTCACTCTTACTATAAAGATACCCAGGTTGTAACCTAGTCGTGCGTGATGCTTGTATAGGTAAATAGATTTTAAGTTTTTTATTCCTCCTATGATGCCTGCCCTCTTATTTGCTCTGATAACATACCTTCCTTATTTTCAGGAGATTATTTTACTTTTAAGTACACGGTCCTGGTTTCAGGACATAACTTTTAATAACATTTGTCATGCATAAACTTTATATTAATCATAATGCCCAAACACAGCTCGCTATAAAACCTTAATCCATTCTTGTAGTCCCTCGGCAATTAGAGAACACAGTAATTCTCTCGTAAAAAAGCCATAAGTCCGCCGTTTTAGATCTTTGGGGAGTTGTTAATGTAAGAAAGGGTTTATTCGTTTTGTATGGGTTATGAAATAAGATGAGTTTTGGCGTCTGTTTCGCTGATTACTGGAGATGCTTCTTAATGCTTGTAAAGATCGAGATTATTATCACGTGATCGTGACATTTGTTACAGTCAAATCCTATTATTTTAATAAGTTTTGCTTTTACTCTTATATAAACTCATAGTAAAATCAATTTCGTGTGAAAACATTCTTAAAATTTTCCTTCAACGTCAGAACACCAGCAGTGTTATTACAAAAAAAATTACCAGGTTTAAACCTGGTCTAAATATTAACCAACAACAAAGGAATGAATGACACATCCGTGACATAACCTAATAGAAAAATGCTTTTCTAATTGGCTAGCTAATAGTTTTGTTCTGATTTAAACCCGGTACTAAGTTTTTAGTAGCTTTATTTTTGGAACTGTATCTACGTGCTTTTCAGGAAAAGAGTTAATTATCAGCTGTCATAAATAAATTAGACCTGTCAATCACAACACCCTTTGTCACATGACAAAGACTATCTCCCTTTGTTTTTGTGCAGAAAGCGTTATCTTGAATTGTCATTCTTAAGGAAAACCATAATTTGTTATTCCGTCACCATTCAAGCTATCTTGTCTCTCCGCTTCTTAATTTCTTACTCTAAAGATTCTTTCTTTAAACATAATTAATCTTTGTCCCACTGGTTGTACCCCTGACAATTTCATTAGCTGGTAGAACATTGCGTAAATACGTATTAAGATGCCAGATGTTGCGAACTGTGGGTCGTAACTCCTTTTTATTTTGTTTTATTGCTAACTAAGGTGCCTCGGCAAATATTGGATTAAGAACCTGGTTACAGTTGTGTGATGGTGGTAACCAAGTAACGGTTTAGTTGTTTTGACCGTTCCTTTTTATGAGACGTAGTTATTTTTTATTAAAAATAATCAAAAAGGTACTTGATTTGCCTATGGGGAAGTTCCCACATCTAATAAATTTTATATGCTAAGTATGTGTACTTGTGTATAGCACGTACTACATATTTTACATACTTTACAAAACTACAAATACTTGATAGGATGAAAATATTGCTGTAATATTTTATTGACATAGCATTCAAGCAGCTCTACTTGAATGCTATGTCAATAATATACTTAAACCAAATTCATTGTAATCAAATCTGTATGTGTAAGACACGCTTTATCTTGGTATTTTTATCGTATTACTTAAATCTACGAGTTATGTACCAAAAGTCGTACATAAATTCACTACGCAATCAAGAGCAAATCCAGAAAAATAAAAGAGCATCTAGACAGGTGGTATTCCATTAGCAGCAAATCAAAGAATTCCTGATAGCAAGTCCCCCGAAAATGCTGACGTAAGCATTTTTACTGCAACCGTATTTTGTCCAGACGATTGACGCTAATGGCTGTGGGCGAATCTAATAAAGAAACAAATAAGGCAAAGAATATTTTGGTTCAACTAATGATTTTTGGGGTCCTTTTTACCTTCATCATCATCAAATTTAAGAGCTAGGTTTTTGTCGGTGGAGTTTTTTCCATTACTCTCTGCTTTCCACCCTTCTCTTAACCTCCTGATACGACCCGACATTTATCTTTTCTTTTATTTGCTGCATGTAGCTTATTCTTGTTAGGCCTTTTTACCTTAGCTTTTAATAATAAATAAGAAACCAAAAATTCACACATGGGCAGAATTTGAACCCACGACATTTGGCTGACAGGGTCAACGGTCTTACCAAATGAGCTTCCTTTTTAGGGTTCCGTAGTCTGACAAGGAACCCTTATAAGATCGTTCAGTCCGTCCGTCCTAGTCTGTCACAGCAGAATATATTCTACGTTTATGTACTGATTTGCATGTAAATTGGTTTGGGGATTTTCACATATAAATCTCATTTTTTAACATACAAAAAAATAAAATCACCCCTTTTTAAGGGTACCTCCCCATACATGTAAAGGGGGGGTGAAGCATTTTTTTAGTGCACCCCCTTGTGTGGGGTATCGTTAAAAAGGACTATTAAAATAAGTTAGGGTTTCCATACAACAGTTTTTTATCAGCTTTACCATTTGCGAGAAATAGCCCGCCAAAGTCGCTTACACGGTGTCCCCCCCTGTATTTTCTAAAGTCTTGGACCTATAAACTTCAAATCACTAACATAAAGTTTGAGGTGCTTGTGGCGCAGTGGCGGCAGCGCTTTGGTAGTGATACCAAAAGTTAAGCAACCCACGGCGCGGTCGTGATTGAATGGGTGACCATTCCGACCATTAAAGTGACGACCATGACAAGCATCTCCGTGCTTCGGAAGGCACGTTAAGCAGTTGGTCCCGGCTAATATTTGTTGGTATTAGTCGTTAAGCCTAGTCAGAGGCCCTAAGGCGGCTTGATAACATCTGATAGTAAGGTTTGTCACTTGCCTTACAGACACCCCTCCACCAATCCGCACTGAGCCCGCGTGGTGGAGTATGGCTCGTTCCTCCTCATAGTTGAGGTGAGGCCTTTGCCCAGCAGTGGGATCTAATAGGCTGACTTTTTTCGAGAATCTTACGTACAGCTAGGAATCGAATATTTAATACAGTAGAATAGTAAGGCCACAAGTTTTCCCTTAATTACTTAAATCAAGAAGGTGTTGCACTAGAAAAGCTAGAGAGAAAATTGCAAGTAAGCGTTTGAATTTTTGATTAAAACCAATACTATTTTAATACTTTGTAAATTTTTCAAATATCGCTAACAGCAATACCGTCACCAACCTTGGTAAAAAAAAATAGCAAAAGACTCAATCGGTGTTATTACAAAAAAAAATGACCAGGTTTAAAATAGGTCTAAATATTAGCCGGCAACAGAGGAATTAATGACACATTCGTGACAAAACCTAATGAAAAGCGCTTTTCTAATTGGCTAGCTAATAGCTTTGTTAGCCTGGCTTAAACCCGGTACTAAGTTTTTAGAATAACGGGGAATATGTATAAAAAAATTCCCAATCAAAATGTTGAACAGTCTGTAACAAAATTTTTGCTGCCACTTGTTTATTTAGCCAATTTCGACCACCTGCTAATCAAGCCCAATTCATTCTGTGTTCCGCCATCAAATGATAAAATACGGAGATAAAAATAACACAATTAATTAAGTATTTGTCATATTTTGACACGGTGACTCCGCATTTGATTGGCTGATACCGTAGTAGCACAAATAAGTACGAAAACTCATTTCAAACAGTCAGCTGCTGTACGACTTCGTAAATTTTTTGAATTTTCTGAATCAGCCTTGAAAGGTACAGATTTTGGTTAAAATATTAATTTATTAGATTGTTGTCTCATTATATTATAGTGGCTGTACGTCACAGTTTATGCCCTAAACTGACTGCAATGGTTAAGCATTAAAAAAAAAGAATGTGCCTTAATATGGACGATTTGTAGATACTAACTACATATACAATGTGTCCCAGCACCGGTGTCGAAGTCTTCATGTGGTGACTAAGAAGCAAAATTGCTACCACTTTCTTAATAGGATCAACTTTTAAATCCCAAATTATTTTTGAACTACCTTAAGTAAATCAGATGGGTACTTTTGTATGGAAAGGTGATATTTTTTGGTCTGTTTTCGAGGTTCTTGTAATAGAGAAAAATGTTGCAGAGGAACTCATCTATAACCTCTTGAAGACTCCGACATCGGTGACGGGACACACTGTATAGAAGTTGTATTGGTTAATAGTGTGAAGACAGGATGTCATGGCTTTTTTTCTTGTACTAGAACGTGCGATACAGGGGAGCGAAAATTACGTAGTTATTATCTCAGCCAAATCAAATGTAAGGGAAATGGTAATTATAGCAATTTGTCGCCCGTCTGTCCGTTTGCTTTTTAGTCAATTGGGAATTTTATATTATTTATTTTGGTGAAAAGTAAATTGAATAATTGGATGGGAATCGTTAGAAAATAACAAGGTACAAAAATTGAAATAATATTAAAATTTTAAAACACTCAGAGATTTACCGAAGCAGGAAATTCAGAAAATTAGCCTGGTCTTTGATTTTTACAATTAAAGTTTCCTTCCTGGTGCTGAAC
This sequence comes from Pyrausta nigrata, assembly GCA_949316185.1. Classification (NCBI taxonomy): domain Eukaryota; kingdom Metazoa; phylum Arthropoda; class Insecta; order Lepidoptera; family Crambidae; genus Pyrausta; species Pyrausta nigrata. The sequence goes on along the minus strand of OX438957.1, from coordinate 14,733,979 downwards.
ATAAACAAACACACCAATTACCTAGCCCCAAAAGCGTGAGCTTGTGCTAGAGCGACTAGGATACCGGAAAGACTTACTTATATACATCCATGACTTAGGTACAAATGCTCGTGCTCATCACATAAACAAACATTTGAATTTTGAAACGTTTGCCCAGTGCGGAATTCGAACCCGCAACCTCTTTTCACTACACACGTCGAATATCTATCTAACTATCATATAAGCTCTTGCATAGAAAGCTCTAGCGCATAAGCTTAAATGTAAAAGCTGGCCAAAACGCGACACCCACGCAATCGGGCAGTAAGTGGCAATTATCCGATAATTTCGTGACAAAACGCTCTCACGCCATCTAGCAGTCAATTCCGATAACATTAGAACCATATGGCGGGACTGGAAAATCGCTTTTTGGAACTATTAAACTAGCTTTGGAAATGATTAAGCAGATAGGTATGCACAAATGGTAAAAAAAAATTCAGTAATAATAAAGCACTCGTCAACAACACTGTTGTCTTGGTGTTTCATTATTGAATATCGGTCGGTCAGTCTCAGGATTTCAAGCAAATTTATAAATATTATTATTGTGTTGGGTGTAATGGAAAGCAGTTCCTCTCAGATGTTTCATAACTTGAATTCTGTATAGATTCGTGGCTTTTTTATTTTATTCCAAGAAGAAGATTTCATTTTGATTTTTTAGTTTCTTACACAAAAATATCCTGTAGGTGAGTACTCTATACATGATCAATTGCCTGGTATAACTTATACAATAACAAACCGATTGTTAAAGTTTTGTCAGGCAATTGACCCTTAGTTCAAACTTGTATTTCTTGTGTAGTATTTTATAACGTAAGGAGTCACATTGTGATTTGTATAGCTTACCGAATATAAGCCATCATCAGTATAAAGGTGGTTTCATTGGCATCGTTTCCCTGCTAGGATATTTAGGTACACATCCCCATCTGCGCATAGGCAGAGACTGGGGCAAGGTACGTATGCTAGCCAGGGTCCTAGGCTGAGCTAGCGAAAGGGACTTTTGTCAAATTGGCATTTATTATCACAGTTAAGAACTACTTCCTATGTCTGTCTGTACTGTAGAAGTTTATCGCTATAAAACCTTTACTAATTCGTTCAATGTTCAAGTTTGAATTGTTTGAAAAGATTGATGTGCTGTAGATTGAGGTTATGTTATAATATTATTATCAGAGGTCGGAATTAGGTAGAGTTATTCGTGTACTTACACTGATTTTATACAGCGAAAGAATAAAGTGGATATGCCTCAAATCCCGAGATTAATTTAAAGAGCAGAAAAAAATCCGTGATTTTTTAAATAAAAAGTTATTAACTTGTACAAAATTTAAACTACTGCACGCGCGACGTTGCCAAACTTACATCAATGACATCGGATGTCCGAAATTGCAAAATTCCAACACTCGCGATGTTGCCACAGTTGTAGTTCGGACAACATAGCGTATGCGAACAAAAGAATACAATAGCGAAAATGCGGAGCACTCTCCGCTTAACGGAATGTACTAGATTTTGTGTCTTTCTACCGCATTCAAACTATCTATTTGCAATATATCGGCTTACTCATTCACACAGCTCATTCGCTTACCTCGGTTCGTCGAATGCGCTCACTTGTTTTTTATTGTGTTTTGTGTGGTGAATCCTGTTTGTTTGTAATATTATTGGCCACACGGGATTGTCCATTACAAATAAAAATGCATTTATTTGCGTAAGTTTGCATTAGAAATCCCGGGAAGGTCCACATTAATATTAACATTTTGATGCAAGTACATAAATAAATCTACCTAATTCCGACCTCTGATTATTATTTCTTTGGACATGATGAAAAGAAATTTTAGTATACGAGGGTCAAACTGAAAGTTCTTAGAAAATCAAAAACTGATTACATTAGCCAGTTATTAGTTTTATTATATCTTTTCAAAATATTGTCCATTGACGTCAATACACCGCTGCATGCGATGGAACCACTGGGAAAAGCACTTTGCCCACTCGTCCTTAGGGGTCTCTTCAATGGCATCGCGATACGCAGCCACCGCTTCTTCAGCATTCATTAACCGCTTTCCTTTAAGTTTTTCTTTAATTTTTGGAAATAAATAAAAATCACAAGGCGCGAGGTCGGGGCTATACGGCGGGTGACCCAGTAATTCAACGTTTGATGTCGCCAAATAGTCGATCGTTCGCTTGGCGGTGTGCGACGAGGCGTTGTCGTGGTGAAGGAGGATCCTACTGCGAGGTCGTTTCTCTCGAACTTTTTCCAAGACAAGTGGCAAACAATTGGTAGTGTACCATTCTGCAGAAACTGTTTTTTGATCCTCTAACACAATTGTTGCGAAATGACCTATCCTTCCAAAGAACGAGGCCACCATTTTTTTTCCCGCACTTCGATCTCTCTTCACTTTAGTTGGCAACTCCTCGAAAGGAAACACCCACTGAGCAGATTGTCTTTTGGTTTCAGGATCATTACAGTAAATCCAGCTTTCGTCACCTGTTAGTATGTCGAACACAGCATTTGAGTCACCTCCGTTAAATCTTTCAATCATTTTACGGCACCAATCCACACGATGGAGTTTTTGAGCCTTAGTCAAATTATGAGGTATCCACCGGGCGCAAAGCTTCCTGACCGCTAAATGTTCGTGGAGGATTTTGTGCACTTGACTCATACCGATGCCTAAGCTTGTCCGAATCTGCTGATAGGTCACTCTTTTGTCAGTCTCTATCATACGCCGCACAACACAGATGTTATTTTCAGTCGTCGCCGTAGAAGGCCGTCCCTCACGTACATCATCAGTGAGATTAGTGCGACCACGTTTAAACTCATTAAACCAGTTGTAAACAGTCGCACGAGATGGGGCTTCATCGTGAAAGGCCAATCGTAGTCTATCATAACTTTCTTGTTGACTTAAATGACATCGAAAGTCATAAAAAATAATTGCACGAAAATTTTCTCGTGTTAAATTCATTTTGACGTGACACAGACAATTTTCAATTTGCCGCCAAGTCGTAAAACAAATGACAAATGAATGAAATATATACTCAGTAATATTGGCAAAGAGTTCTATTTTCAAATTTTAGAATATTTTTTTTATTATATTGTTTATAAGTGGCCAGTTCTAAGAACTTTCAGTTTGACCCTCGTAATAGTGCTCTTACCACAATCAATTCAAGAAAGAAGGTAAGTACTTTTATTTATAATAACAGTGAAAATAAAATTATCCGCAGATCACGCCAGAGACCTATCCACATCTATTTTACCACAGTACACACTCCGATTGAGCTTTCTATAACTATTATGTAATCTGTGGTCTTACTACCATCCCACTATTACAAAAACGATTCTGAACTGCGACGGCTATTAGCGCCCATTCACACATATCCTGTGCCAGAAATGTCCCATAATAGAATTACCTTAGTTACGTCAGGCTTAACCCATTAGATGGCAGAGGTTTCAATTTGCGATATTATGTACCCATGATTGGATTAAGTGGATATGGGAAAGTAGACTGGACAATCTTGTAAATTGGAGATTATTTTGTTAGGGAAGAAAGTTAGTGGTTGAATCAGTGGATTGCTTTGAGGTTACAATGTTAAGGTGAAAGAAACTTATTCTGTTTTTGGACATCTTATTATAATTGTTAGGACAGCTTTGAAGTTACTTATATAAAAATATCGAGAAACATTTCTCCCTACTTTCACAATTTATTTGTTCTATTGGTCATGTTAAAACAAAATAATATTTAATATGTTGTTAAATATGTATTGGTCAATTATTAATTTGTTAAAATATTAGTTGTGTTACATAAAATAGAGTGACGTCAAATGATTTTGCTAAGCTTGGAGTTCACCGACACATTAATTTTATTTTTAATCAGCCGATTTAGCATATTTACTATGAGAATTATGTCAAATTAACCGTCAATCGATGTTTACCAGCTGTTTAAAAGTTGAACTTGGGCCTAAGTTAACTACTTAAAAAATCAAAAGTGGTTTACACCAACCCTACCCTGAATCCTCATCAAAAGGACCTAACAGTGAAATTAAAATTCCTTGTTATACCCATAAACACAGAAAGTGTGAAGTAGTAATCGAACTAATGACCCCATCGCAATGAAGTATTTACGACTCCATTTTACAGCCTCCGCGCGCGCTAACTTACATGATTATTCAGACTCATACACCTCATTGGTAGGGGTGTGTAAAAGGTTGAAAGCATTACTTACGGATTTTAAAAAAGATCCTCCTATTGGTTTTTCGTCTGTTTTGTTATAAATAAAAAAAAAACTGGTATTGTACATTTTACTAAGATCCAGTTTTGTAAGCACTGACAAACCGTGTGTTCCGGGCGTTAAACGATGTACTATGATATCCAGCTTTATTTTTATGTTAGTGTTACTTTTACATTTCTATGCCCTTATAATAAGTCAGCCTATTAGATCCCACTGCTGAGAAAAGGCCTCACCTCAACTATGAGGAGGAACGAGCCATACTCCACCACGCGGGCTCAGTGCGGATTAGTGGAGGGGTGTCTGTAAGGCAAGTGACAAACCTTACTGTCAGATGTTATCAAGCCGCCCTAGGGCCTCTGACTAGGCTTAACGACTAATACCACAGATATTAGCCGGGACCAACTGCTTAACGTGCCTTCCGAAGCACGGAGATGCTTGTCATGGACGTCACTTAAATGGTCGGAATGGTCACCCATCCAATCACGACCGCGCCGTGGGTTGCTTAACTTTTGGTATCACTACCAAAGCGCTGCCGCCACTGCGCCACAAGCACCTCACATTCGATGCCCTTATTATTCCTCAATACATTTTTTATTTAAGCTTTATTGCATATCTAAAACTTTGTAAAAAAGCGGATTGAATGCCAATTAGCATTCTTTACCAGTCACTTTGACCTAAGCAGAAATTAAAAGTGGGCAGTGCGACAAAGGTACAAAAAATGTTAAATTAACAGCAATAAAATAAAATCTAATAATGCTAATGTAAGTAAATTTTGCACTCAAAAATTGATCGACCGGGTCATGCGTAAAAACTTCAATGAAATTGCTATATTATAAAAATAATTATAATACTTATGTACAATTCGTAGACGTTAAACATTATCCATAATTCAGCAAAAATAATGCCATATTCATAAAATGTAATGGCCAGCCCTAGCATTCGCACAATAATCGACAAAAGGCGTAAACTACACTTTACGATTACGACTCGCACGCTCTCTTTTAATTCGCGTCAATATTATCCACGCGACTGTTCGCAAGAATATTTACTGCTGATCGGACAATGAGACATATTGGAGGAGTGGCGATCGCTGTCAATCGCGTGGACTTTCAAGAGGTTAAATGATGGGTTCGGAAATTACACTAAGCCAACATATTCCCTGTTATTCCAAAAACTTTGTACCGGGTTTAAGCCCGGACTAAGCTATTAGCTAGCCAATTAGAAAAACGTTTCTCTATTAGGTTATGTCACGAATGTGTCATTCATTCTTCTGTTGTCGACTTATATTTAGACCTATTTTAAACCTGCTCTAATTTTTTGTAATAACACCGATTATGATTAATTTTTCATCAGCCGACTTAGAATTTTTTGACATCTTTTGTATGGGAATTCTATCAAATTAACTGTCAATCGAAGTTCACCGGCTATTTAAGGATTGGTGAACTCGGGTCTAAGACATAGGTATTGGAGGAGTGGCGATCGCTGTCAATCGCGTGGACTGCCAAGAGGTTAAATGATAGATTCGGAAATTAGAGTAAATAGTATGTATTTTGTATACGTACGTACAAGTTATTAGAACCTCTCGTTTCCAAATACACGTCAATCACGCAATATTAAAAATTAAATGCAACATTTGTTTGCGTAGGTATATATAACAATTTAAAAGCTCATGTTATGTGTGCAAGTAAAAAGAACAATTGTGTAAAATATGGAAAGTGAAAAATTATCAGCTGAATTATATAAAATATAACTGATGGATGAGTTTTATTAGTTCCATAGTAATAAAGGTTTAAAACGCTGAAAAGGGATATTCAAAGCTTTATACAAGTCCACATTATTATTCAACTAGCGATTTTTAGCGACTTTTCCTGCCCAAATTGTCAAGTTTCTTATACCACAGAATAAATAATAATAGGTACCTCATACAAATTTTTCATACAACCTTAACCTCCCATTTTTAATCTTAAAATTATGATATCTGGGGTAAAAACGATCCTATGCGGTTTGTGCAGAAGCTAGGCACAACTAAATAAATGGTTTTAACAAACACACCAATTACCTAGCCCCAAACTAGGCGTGAGCTTGTGCTATGGTGACTAGGATAACGGATAGAAATACTTAAGTACATCATATAAACGTTCATGACTTAGGTACAAATGCTTGTGCTCATCACACAAACATTTGCCCCTTGCGGGATCCGAACCCGGAACCGCTGGTTTTGTAGTCCGGAGCGCGAACCACTACACCAAGACGGTCGTCAATAAATGCTTCGTTAGTGGATAGTTCTCATTGTATTTGTCTCAATTACGTACTTATAAATTTGTGTCAACATATTTTCGTTACTCACCATTTTTTTCTTTGTTATTTTTACTAACTAGCAACACATGGACCTGTTAGTATCTCTTAGTTGCCTTAAATAAATGTTTTATTATATTTTTTACTTTTATTTGTTGACTTTATTTACATTGTAATCTCAAACAGAAATGTTAAACAAATTATTATACAAGTTTAAATAAGAAACCAAAAATTCGCACACAGGTAGAATTTGAACCCACGACCTTTGGCTAACCGGGCCAAAGGAAGGTTCAAATCCTACCTGTGTGCGAATTTTTGGTTTCTTTTTTAAACTTATACAAATAAGAAAGAACATTGTGAGTGTTAAAAATATTATAAACTATTAAACTAATATACACTAAACTAAACTATTTTTTCGGGTTTCAAACTATTTTTATAAGTACTAAGTACGACTGTCTCGTTGGTCTAGTGGTCAGCACGCTGGGTACTATCCACTAGGTCCCGGGTTCGAATCCCGGGTCGGGCTGGAAGTGTTTGGGTTTTTCTGTCTTGAAATTACTCAGACACAGCTCTGGAGTCAGGAAGTTGGTGGTGTTAACACCCCCATGCCTCGGAAAGCACGTTAAGCCGTTGGTCCTGCGCCTGATCTCTCTACGGTCATGTCGGACTGCCGTCTCACCGAATTATGAGAGTGAAGGAACAGAGAGTGCACCCGTGTATTGCGCACACACTTGTGCACTATAATATGTCCTGCGCAGTTGGCTAGGAGGACATTATAAGTACTTATCAGAATTGGTTCAGTTTTTTTAACATTTTCAGTGACACTAACGCAAGGCGTACTGAGAATGAAGTTCTTTTGTGTCCAGACAGACACATTTTCACTTTTATATATTAGTAGGGATCTGCTTCCGGCATGAGAATAAAGCTCGATGACTATGGCACTATTATGCCCAGATCATCATCCCTGTATCGTGAAATATTCGGCCATCATAAACCATTCGCCGTAAATAAATTCGGCCATCACTGTCGCGGCCGCAGCGATGTCGCAGCGACACGTGCGTCAGTTATCGTAAAATTTTACGACGGAGACCGGAGCTTTCGGACAGCTTCCGCGCTTCCGTCTGTGGGAAAAGCTTTGTTGTGGTATTGTTTGTGTTTTTCTGTAGCTATACGAAAATAGTTTTTCGTATTTGTATATATTTTCATAAATATTTTTTATTTTTTGTTGTGGTATTATTTGTATTTTTGTGTAGCTTGATGATTTATTTAATATTTGTATACATTTTCATAATATATATATATATATTTTTATTCATTTTTAATTAAAAATTTGTATATGTACCCAATAATATGCATGTAGGTTATGTAGTATAAGTATTAAAAAGTTATTTTAGTTACTAAATAAGTAAGCAGTTTCACTTTTCAGCAATTTTAATATGTAAGATTAACAGCTGTTTGTTTCTCTAATAATGATAAATTAATTAATTTTTCGACAACATTCGTGGTTGGGTCAATATAAATCATTTTTTCCCATTCTATACCATTTTCCATTAATTGATATGAGGATTTGATTGATATATATATGCAAGGTATAAGATGTCGTCCAATATTTATTTATTATTATACTATATTTATTATTATACTATATTTATTATCCATACTAATATTATAAATGCGAAAGTGTATCTGTCTGTCTGTCTGTCTGGTACGTCTTGACGCCTAAACTACGGGACCGATTCGAATGAAATTTGGTACAGATATAGTTTGAGACCTTGGAAAGGACATAGGCTACTTTTTGTAGCGATATAAAATCATCAGGAGGTAAAATAGGGAATGAAATGTTTTATGGAAAATCCGACTTTTGGCGCGGGCTAAGTCGCGGGGAACTGCTAGTTATACTATAAAGTCTTAATATGTTTGTACTCATGTACTCTGCTTTATAAATGTTTTGTGAAAGTATGTTCATATTAAGGGCTGCATCCTAGACCTCAAGATATAGGGATTATTTAATTATGTATTTTTGGCTGTAACCTGTTTTGTGCATATAATAAACTAAATAAATAAAATATTTTTTAAATCTCTTTATCCCGTTTAAGTTTACTATTACACATAAACCATTTGTAAGAGAAAAATCTCGAAAGAACACATTAAGTAGTATCGTTTCTTTGAAAGCAAAACCACGTATGTTTAAGAAAAAGCTCAGTATTAGCCATAAATAACGAAAACACACAAAAAAGAAAATATAAACCGCAATAAATAAGTCCAGTCCGACATTATCACTACCCCTATTTGTACAATAACTTGTCCCCACTTGGACAAATATGGAAACCCACAGATTAATACTGAAATATATCGTGGGCTTTATTTCGTTGACATAGAGATTGTATTCATGGATGTATAGTTGTTTAGCTATATGTTTAAAAAGAATTAAACGCTCATAGTGAACTAGCGGCCTACTCGAACAACTTCGCATGGGTGTAATTTTAAAAATAAAAAATACACAACGTATAGATCTCGGACACTAAGAAATTACGTAGCTTTCTATTGTTCAAAGAATTTTCTAAATCGAATCGGTAGTTCCAAAGATTTTTTACCATACAAGAAGTACCTTTTGATAATAGACATTATCTATTATTACGACCCAATAAAGTCCGCGGGAACGCACTGGACGCAGGTCGCTTGTGAGGTTGTGACAGATCACTTTTCAAATCTATGGGGGAGGCCTATGTTCAACAGTGGACTTCGTGCGGCTGATGATGATTTTTATTATTTATTTTAACGGCTAGCTTCTATAATTTTTTACTAGAATTTTTTGGAATCTGCTATAATAACAAAAACAATATTTATTTTGATTTTACACAATTATGTTTTGATTGCATACGATGAATATTAAAAGTAACATGTATACCGCTTATTCAATGTTTTCCTAGTGCCACATACACATATTACCTTTTTAAATAAAAAAATAAAAAAATCGATTTCTTACTAAACTACACTACAAACCCTACTCCATTAATATCACAAGAGAAAACTCCAAAAAAGTGTGTTAACAAACAAAAAGATTTATCCCCAAGCGCGAAAAGTCCCCCACGTCCGCAATCCGAAGGCACGTTAAATAAATAAAGTGGAAGGAACCAATAAAAGTATATGGCCTAATCGCTATCCAATATTTTCTTACAATTCCGATGAAAGTTTTCCTTTACAGTCTACGGTTGAGAGTTGTGTGGACATGCCTTTCAATTTAGTGGTTGTGTTGATCGAATAAAATACATTTATAATTTTAGAAATACTGATCACGATTTATGTTCATTTTGTGATATAACTATGATCTACCCTGGCTCCGCATTGTTAGGGAATCATCTTTCTCTGGCCTATTCTTTACTTTCTTTACATTCTACTGCTACGGAGATTAATTTGAGAATTGATACAAAGTTCGTATTTTTTAAAGGTTTGTTTTCTCTGCAATTTTTAAGCCAATTCTCAACTTTTTTGTCTGAAAGAGTAAATTTTTGAAGGTGGATTCTTGTCACTGAATTAGTATCCGATAGTGTTTTTAATACATAGCTAGTACCTTGTCTTTTTTAAGGGAAAGATTGAGAACTAAATATCACTACTCCGATGCCACAGTACAATGTTAAATAGGGGAGTCCGAGAGACTTGACCTATCCTTTAATATTCAATTCAAACTTTAATTTTAGACTGTTCTCGAAGGTTTTCTAAAATAAATTACTTTCAGCAATAAGACCGCCTAAATTGTAGGTACCATTATCTATGAGCATTTATGTAGGTAAATGTATACTGTGTAAAGTCTATCTATCTATCTATGTTATGTCAATGGATAGCACAGATTAGCTGTGTGTTACTAAATTGCATTTTCTATGCTACTAATGATCGATGTTAACTTAAGGGCATGGCACACTATACCAGCACCGCAATGGCACCGCCTCAACCAAGCAATTACCTACTTGCCATTCAATTCTAAGCATTAAGTTGTGAGTCGTTCAATATATTTTGTAAATCCGAGGCGACGCCGTGCTGCAGCCGTGCTGTTGCGGTGCCGGTATAGTGTGCCATGACCTTTAGATGTCCACAACGTTTCAATTGTTCAAGTTTCAATGTGTCAAATCTCCCACCTGTTCATCTCCGCCTAGGTATCAAAAGTAGGTGTCATGTCATGTCCACTCTACATTTTCGTTTTTCACCCACTCCATCTCGGTTCTATCGCTCGCGTTGTAGTAAGCGATCGTCGTTTTCGCTATCGTACGAATTTAGGAGACAACTGTTCCTATCGTATAAACATACGCTATCTTTGAAAGGTTATTATTTTCCGGGCCTCGCGATTCGAGTGTATTTTTTCATAAACGAAAAATTGTGATTATATTTTTTTACGTTTATATGTAAGTCGTATTGGCAGTTGGAGTTTATAAACTAACTTTTAAGGGAAACTTTTAAATGTGTAACGTCACATTTCTTATGCATATGCATATATAGTATATAGTATATATAGTATAGTATTATAGTTTGACCACGCTTTTTCCTCACTTGGTCACTTTATTGAACTATTGTCATACTTATAGTGTATTGTATTTTTTGCTTCATTAACCTAACGAGGCCCACTCGTTCCCACGCCTCTTAACCCCATCAGCGTCAAATTCGCACATTCTACCGTAAACTCCGGATTTGCAACCCTTTACCCTAAAGTGACCACCGGAGGACCGCTGGTCAGCTGTAATCCGATTTTGGCAACGTTGACGTTAACAAGTTTAAAGGAACTGTGTGAATTGGGATTTGTATATACTCCCATGGCGCAGGAGAGGTGACAATGCAATAATTATCAGAATTAGCCGTGTAATATTTGAGATAAAACTAAAATCAACCGGCAACCTGTTTATACAAAGTAGTAGCCCCTAGCCAAAGTTGTCTAGTGTCAAAGTCAAAATCAAACAATTTTTTCAATTTAGGACACAAAATGCCACTTATAAACGTCAAAATTTAAAAATCAGTCATATTAGCCCTTATTAGTGAAAAACCCGATCATATTAGTTTAATTAGCTAAGCGCTGTTCATCATTACTTTTAATGCGCACAATCAAAGAGTAGAATGCCCTGCCTGCGTCTGTTTTTCCGAATGCCTATAACCTGAAACTGTATAGGGTGTGTGTAAATAGGCTTCTCCTGGGCAAGCTCGGTCCACCTTATCTTTGCTGTCGGACTAAGATGAAGATTAAGAGTTAGCCCATACGTATAAAAACACTGCTTCGGTACATAATGCTAAAGATAGTTTAATTTCTTTTTTAAAAAGATCATAATAAATACTCTTGTCTCACAGTACGACAAAACCTTTTTTCAGTTTTACTTGGTTTTGCTTATCAATATCATAACTTAAATGCCACAAAAACATAGGCTTCAGTAATCTTTAAAAGGCTATCTTTTTATCAATACACAACAACAAATGTTAAAAACTAAACAACTATCTTTTCCCCGATTACGATCTCCACAAGCACACGGATAGACGTTTTTTAATAAAACCGGATATATCCGGACGAACTGGAGTTAATCCCGGTCGTAAATGTTTACGAGCGCGACTCGGTGTGAACGCGCCCTTATGACGCCTAAGACACTGTCGACTGGCCCTTAGGTTTGGGGCACCATGAGAAAAATATAAAGCTCAGAGATGACCGCATATTGAGAAAACCATGTAGCGCATATCCTTTTAGTTACACTAATGCATGTTTGTAAATTTGGAGCTATTTGACACTGCCGACCCTATGCTTTTATATACATTTGCAAACCTGAGCCCGTAGACAAGATGCAATTCTAAAAAAAGTTCGTTATCGCTAACAAAATGTATGAAACTGACTTAAGCCATCGTATATCACGTGACTTTTGCATACATTTTGTTGGCGATAGCGAAGTTCGCTATAAAAATATTGCATCTTGTCTAAGAGCCCTGGATTGTTCGATATTTTTTATTTGATTTAGTACGGTAAATGTGACTTAGTATCGCCAACAAACAATAGTCATAGTAATAAATGAGGATGACCCAAATCTCAACAACCCTTTCTAAGGCATATTTTAAGTTCATGCCCTCTCTTTTTCTGCTTAAAGGACGAAAAGAGACAGACTACAATAATTAAGACAAGTCAAACCTGAAACGTTAAAAATAGGATATCAATCGATCACGCCTGAAATTAATATAACAGCACGTTAAAACTTGGAATAAAGTAAGTTGTGTCTGGTCTGCGTATTTTGCGTGAATTTGTTGTAAATAAATTTTTGTATGTTTTTTTTTTATTTCTATGAATTTACAGTTAATAAATCTTTAACCGAATTACAGAAATGAAATTCATGCAAGAAAATGCATAAGCCTCAGTGATCTGAGGCTCTAGCTCAGTGCATTCCAAGCCTAACATTTTTCGTTAACAATTGACACTCATCTGCTAGATCCTCGGACGGCTGATATCAAAATGGCTAGTGGCCGCCACTCGCTTCACGTGTGTGATGAATCTATACAAAACGTATTAAAAACAATGAATAAACAGCTTGTCGCTAGCCACCGTTGGCTGTATCATTGGCCCAACTGCGCGGAGCCTCCCAGTGTATTCCAAACTTAACATTTTTCGCGTATTTTCCCCAATATCGCCACTTATTGTATTTTGTATTATTTACCGTCGTTTACGACTGTGTCGCTCATATTTTTGAGTGAGTCCGAACCACTTAAATTTTTATACGTCAGTTTTCCACTTCAGTTGCGTAGGTTTCATTGGTGGCTGTAAAAAGGTTGGTTTTCCATTTAATTGGATTGAAGTGTCGCTTATTGGGGAAGTAAAACTTGACTTTTTGGTACTTTTATGTGTCACGAAAAATGTATTGATAAGTATTTTAATCTAATGATTGTGCATTTTAAAAGAAGTAGAATATTATTAGGGTCTTTAGTGCGGAAATTGATTGCCTCAAATTGTGCAATTTACTCAATTTTACTCGGAGCATCAAATTCGAATCACCGCGCAGTACGAGATGAGAGGTCTATCTCTTTTTTAAATAAATACACTGTCAGTGTTTTTAATCAAACATTTCATTTGTTGTGAAAAACAAATATCAGTTGCTTCAAAATGAGCTGAAAAAATGTACAATGCCTTAATTGAAATGAAATATTTTATTATTTTAAACAATTACTTGCATTGTTTTAATTGACTTGTTTTTTACATATATACAACATGTATTCTAATACGTTATTAAAGCGTAATTAACTATATATACAACTTATTAATAAAAATTAAGATAAATTACTTAATACAACACAAAAACAAAAATTATAAAAAGGGTCCTTGTGGTAAGGTTCCTAGGATGCTGGCAGCATTACCGCGCTGGATAGCGACGATTGACTTGTTAGTTTATAATAACAGAAAATTGATATTTTACTTTGGTACGTACTGTACTAGATAATTTACTTTGAGATACCGATTCTTATAAAATTAAACTTCGAAAGTAGCGCTTCTAAACCAAAAAAGGAATTGAAATTAAAATATAAATACCGGACTATGAGAATTCTCAAAATCTTCTTTTCATCACACCATTAATCCTTTGTTCGCATCACCATTAACTGATTATATGTTTTGACACACCATTAAGCTTCCAGTTTCAATAACATTGACAGCTCGCAGTCCATCGATTGACTGGTATTGACAGCACATTTTACAGTTGACGTCATTCTTAATATGTCACATTGAATTTAATAGAGTTTGACAGTGTGTACGCAATGTTAGTGCAATTTTTCATTATTGTCGCCTATTGTGAATGTGACTTAATGTTTCCGAATCACATTAATAATGTTTCTTTAAATTTCAATCGAGAATTGGAAAAAAATATTTATTAAATAGGTAGCAAATAAAACTGAAATATTTGTTAGCTTACCGCTAAAATAATCTACGCCAAGCTGATCTTTTTTGAAAGAAAGAAAGAAAATGCATTTATTAATGAATGGACATCACATAACACAGGAAAATAGACAACGTAAAGGGCACGGGTATAAAACAAAAAACTCAGTAAAATTACAATTTAAAGAGGTAAACCAGTCGGACTGTGCAGTTGTGCGCCTGCGATGTCCATATTAAAAGGGCCCCTCTCTCACCCCCCTGACTCAGCTTAAGTCATGACCCGCTAGGGGCCCCGACGCTGGTTTTCAGTAGACCCTAGCCGAGTGAGGTGACTTCTTTTAAATATATTTTTTGATAATTTGATTAACTAATAGTGGTCTAGTAGACCAATTAAAATGATGCTACCACAGATAAACTATAATTTACAACCCACATCACGTCAAAACGTCATGTAACTGTCACTTAAATGGAAGATAATGTGAAGATTACACTGCAAATTAATTAATTGGTTTTAATTACTCTAACCCTTCCGATTCTATTGAAACTGGGGTCTTTTAGACCACACGCAATATCAAATATGCATACATAGGGTTAATTACCGTTTTGATTTTGTTAATAAATTGTTATTAATTATGAACGAGCCTCATTCTCATAAGTATGACTGACTTGAGGAAAACGTGTGTGGTTGGTAGGGAATACCACAAGGCAGTATGTCCACCTTTTGTACAGTCACAAGCATCAATATGCATACATCTGCCTTATTACAATAGCATAAACACTTATGTGTATACATTTCATTGCTTGTGACTGTACAACGATTACCTGCCTTGCCTTAATCATTGGATGCTTTTTCGGCTCTCACCACTTTAGTAATAGTTGTGTAAGTAATTACTGTCTTTGTAAACTCGTGTGTGTGTGTGAATGTCGAATAAATGTATTTTCTTTCTTTTATTACCTATGTAGCAAGTACAAAAATGGTCAGAGTCCGAACTTCAAAGAAATTGTATGCAAAAAATACACCAATACTCAAAGTTGATAAATCGTAACTATAAGTACTCAATTTGGTATTCGGTGATAAGGTAAACTGTATTGTTGACACAGGGCCCGTAGCCATATGGCAATCGTTCTGGAGCGAACTTCGCTATCGCCAATGAAATGTCAAAATATGTATGGAAAAGTCACGTGATGTTTTGATGGCTTATGTCAGTTTCATACATTTTTTTAGCGATAACTAACTTCGCTAGAGAATAAATTGCCACTAAACAAAGTGAAGCTATTCAGAAATTCCACACATGTGTAACAAACTTTAACATCTTACTTTCATAATAAACTGCTCTACGCCTTCAAAACTAATTGGCAAACTACAATGTTTCAATAGTTAACCCCCAACCACCGCGCTATAATGACCATTGCCCGTGACGATGACGGTCCAAATGACCCGCACGTGGTCAACAGATTTGCATTAAATACAATGTCTTGACCGTGACAAAATCAAGAAATGTGACCCCCGAATTTGGACCTTTGTGTTAGCCACGTAGTTTGGCAATAAATTTTACGCTTTAGAAATTTAGTACGTGCCAAATTTTTGGTCAAAATCCACATGTGGTTTGCGCACAAAAAATACTACGTGACTTATTTAAAAAAAATAAGACAAAGCTTGAAAAACACACCTAAGTGTTTAATTAAGTTCTTGTGTTTGGTAAAGTTTGTTTCTATCCTAAATGCAGGAAAGCTGTGATATGTTTTCAGATTGAAATATGTATTGCTTTTGTTAACCCTAGAATAACTGTGACCAGGTCCAAATGACCCCGGTGTTCACGGACAATGTATTTTTAAAGACATTTCGTTGAATCAAGTGTAAATGTGATAAAATTCGCCACGGCACCTCTAACAAGGGGTCAATTTTGAAAATCTACGCCATTTTGTTTTGGCCACTTTATCTTGACATATTTATGAGCTTTCACTAATAAGCGTTTATATGTGGGTGTACAGTTTTGAGAGCCGTAAATTATTTTGTAACTCTTGATAGATTAGTCACAGATTGACAGCTAGCCAGCCATTGTTACAAACAAATGTTTCAACTGTTAAAAATGTGTTAAAAATACGATATTGCTGTGTAAGTATTTCCTCTATTGTAAGATGTTATGTGCTTAAATCACGACAAAGCTGTGTGTTTGCTTTATCGTATGATGTTATAGGTGAAAAATCGTTTTAAGAATAGCATCCGCATTCGACAAAGAAAAAACTTTAAAAGCACCTTTCACAATATCATTTATCAAAATAATAGTCATTAATTTTTACAAAAGGGTTGTTAATGTATTTAAAATTCCATAGGTGGGTCTCAAAATTAACACAACCATAATCGATATTGAAATCCATTCAAGCGTAATCGTCTTACCGCAAACAATCGAATACTTAAATACAAACGGAGTCATTTATCAATCATCATAATGTGACAATCGAGAAAGAAATCCATGCGAAACAGAAGGGGTTATACTGCCTCTGACACTAATACGTTGCCGCTTGAACGATCTGTAGGGGAAAAAGACATTTTTTACGTAAATTGAATTTTGACGCAAGTATTACTGGAATTGGAGTGGCCAGAGGGAAAAACAAAATTATAGAGTGCGGAACCGTTAAGTGTTTATTAGATTACAATGGTCGAATGGGTTCGGCGTTGGGACCATTATACCACGTGCACACGCAATTTGGAGAAAACACTCGAAAATAGTTTCCTCTTTAATATCGTTAACTGTCCGTAAGTATTCTCTGTGAGTATGATTTCTTAATAAGTGTGTATGAGTATTCAATTATTTAACAGAAACTAATACATCAACACAAAATGTAGTGTCTTTTATTTGTTTCTTACGTTTACGCGAATTGTTGAACTCATTTAAACACAATTTTACGGATTACTTCGCGATTTATTTACATTTTATTTTAAACCTGACGTTTCGAACACTTTACAGCGATCGTGGTCACAGGGAGACTAAGGTATTATTTGTCATTACAAAGTTTTGAAAAATTTTAACTACCGTCACTCAATAATATTAATTTACGTTCCTATTTACACAGAAAGAGCTAACCGTGTCTTGAGATCTTGCAGTGCTAGGTGTTGCTTTGGTTTTTCCTAGAATAGGATCCCATGCCGGTGGAACTTTCCAACCATCTTCTCTATTGAAATTTGGATGTTTTCTAATTTCAATGGCTTCACGTAGCATTCGAGGAATAAAACGCCGTTCTTTTGCAAGTATTTTAGGTTGGTCAAAACGAATGAAATGGTTGGGTTTGTCTAAGGCATGTTCACACACTGCAGATTTCATGTTCCGTCTATGTTTTACGTCAGCTATGTGTTCTTTTATCCGCACACCTATACTTCGCTTTGTTTGCCCGATGTAGGAGAGGCCACAGTCACACTCCAGCTTGTACACCCCTGCATCTTGAAGAGGTATGTTGCACTTGACAGGTGGTAGGAATTGGTTAATCTTCTTTTGCGGCTTGAAGTAAGTTTTGATTGAAGCACGCTTCAAGATATTCCCAATCTTGTCAGTGACTCCCTTCATGTATGGTAGTACTGCAGGTTGGCGTACAACTGTCGTAGGCTTGGCACGGGGTCTGCAACGACGTGGTACTGGAAGCTAGTTGTCCCGTAGTACCTTCCTTACATGCTGAAGCTCAGCAGCCAGGTAGTGTCTTTTTTATAAGACAGAGAGATAAAACTAACAGCGGGACCAATGTTTAACAATAATCAATGTCTTATTATGGACAGATGGAATGGTTAATTAGATTGCTGTCTGGAAAGCAATGAGACGTCACTCTGAAAGCCATTTTGATAGCCATCGGCTAGGTAGGCCTGCAGTTTGAAAAAAGAGTATCAGTTAAAGAAAAAACAACAATAAAACAGCATTCGATCAAAACATTTAGAAGCTCTTCAGGGACCACTTGAAATTTCTTCATCCGAAACGCCCAATCGAAAATTCGTCTTTTTGGCTCGATTAAAAAACACCGAACGTCCCCTCCGCAAATGAAATCTAACAATTCACCGAATTTAAACCTCGTAAAGTTAAATGGAGTGAGAGAGACCCCGAACATGTGTACTCGCGAAACTGCTAATGGTTTTAAAATTTATTACCACTCCGCCTACTTAGGACGAAACATTTTTAATAACACACTGTGTTCTGATATAATTCCTTATAATATTGTCTGAACGTTTGCTATTAGATACGTCAATTAACGCAAAAAGAAAATAAACAGGCCTGATTTAAATATAACTAGGTGACCCAATGCATAGCAGTGAGTAGATGGGTACATAATTGGACTGCAATTTTTGCAAGGAAGGATCTTGCTTTACAGACTTGATGTTGTAATCTGATTACAACTGTTTTTACGTCTGCTTCTGAAAAAGAAAGCAATAAGCATCTAGCCCAGAGAATTGTAAGATAAACGCCACATTATTTTTATCCAGTTGACATTTAATATATTGACGGGGAGAAAAAAAACTGTATTGAGAGTGTGTGGGGTCACTCCACATAAAAAATGTTTAGAAGTAAAATGTCCCCACTTTTAGGGCAGTCAATTGTGAAAGTTGACACGTGCTATTTTGACACAATTGTAATGCATTATTTTATTGTATTTTGGAGCTGTTTATTGCTCTAACAGGCAGTTTATAACCAAAATAAAAAGTTTGGTAGGAAAAGGAAATACATCAAAATTAAAAATAATTATTATATATATAGATATTTTTCAAGTATCATTATTATCTTTCATTTTTAAAACATCCTGAAACATAAAAATATTATGCTTGTCAAAATCGCTCCTCAAAAAAGTTAAAATGTGATGTGTTAATCTAAATTAATAAACTATTATTTATAGTACTTTTTATTAACATCCATAACATAGGAACAATATATGCTCACCCTCTTCACATAAATATTTGCTCCTTGCGGGATTCGAACCCGCAACCGCACCGTATTTAATCAAAAAACTATATCAAGACCGTCGCGTCGTTCGCTAAAAAACCAACATTCGCTTTTCTTTTTCAAATCCCATTCTTCTCTGAAACATACTCCAAAGCAATCCAAGCTGTGCTGACTCAGAGGATCTTAACTCATAGCCAATACGTCAGGAGACGTTAATTCGCCGGAAGTCAATCGTAAACTTTTACGATATCGACTGCGACTTCCGAAGTGCGAAAGGGTTCGCAAGGATTGTTATGTCAGTTGTAAAAACGTCAAGTCAGACTTGTGATGTATGCGAGTGGATTGGCAATCTGATGTAGTTTCTGATGTAGTTGGGTTGAGATTGATGGTAGTATTCAATTTCTTTTCAAATTACACAGCGAAAGACTAGAAAAATAAAAATAAATAGTTGATTTTAGCACGTCTCCACAGTAAAAGTTATAAATTATTAAAATACCATAGGTAAGTTAGGTAAATATAATTTAAGGATATAGGTTATCATAATTTAAGGATTCATCATAAGAAGCAGTTACATACATCTGTATGTCTTATGCTTCTTAGCCTGGAGTTTACCAACACATGTTTAATTTTTAATCAGCCGGTTTAGTATTATTTGACATATTATTTGGTAAGTTAACCATAAATCAAGGTTTACCAGCTGTTTAAAAATTTATGAGCTCGTGTCTTACTATTGCATACTGAAAATCAGGGACATTTAATATGGACAAAGTTAATACATTTATAAAAGTACTAGTAGTTCCCCGCGACTTCGACTGCAAGAGTTGGATTTCCCATATGAACTTTCATCCCCTATTTCACCCCTTTTATATTTTTATATCGCGACAAAATGTAGCCTATGTCCTTTCTAGGTTCTCGAACTGTCTGCATACTAAATTTCATCTCAATCGGTTCAGTGGTTTAAGCGTCAAGAGATAACAGACAGACAGACAGACACACTTTCGCATTTATAATATTAGTATGGATTCTGACGACTGTTGATAATGGACTATTGTATATATCCGAAACAGTCACACTAAAAATATTACAGTACATTATATTAAAAAAATATTGTGTCGTGTAAATAATTTGTAGAGCTTTAACCCCTTAACTGTCTGGGGACTAACGCCGCGGTATCTATAAAATTCCTGCGTCGGTTCTGGGTTCGTTAAAAATGGCATTAGTCGCATTTATCGACGTCGTTGCCAAGGTTAAACAGTTTTAACTTCGATGACAGCGCTTCTCAATATTTTTCCAAGAAGGAAATGCTATGAAACTGATGCTTTTAGAAATGTCACTTAATTTAAACAGACTAAGGGTTATAGTTCACGAACACTTTATTATTTTTAAAACAATTGTTTTAATATTATTTAATATATTTTGGATTGGATTTGTGTCAAATGAACCATCATTTTATGTTTACCGGCCGTTTCAATTTGTGAACTCGGGTCTTAATTACAGGTGTCTGGTTAAGAAAATCTTAGTAACTCTCAAAATGACTGACCAAAGTAATTTGGACTGATTTGGATTTTTTTACTACTTCGTTTACTTTAGATAAAAATACCTAATATTTTTTACTTGTGCAGGAAATGACGTTTAAATTTATAAGTTCTGCGGTGCAATTTAAGTCTTATCAAATACAAAAATCGTTGTTATGATTTATTTTACATTTGATCACTACTAGCATTTAGCCCAACATGTCCAGAACCTAGGCATCGCCGTCATGAACGTAAACAAAATTATAGGACAAGGTCCACTAATTTCGTTTATTGCAAAAACCTCTCAGTTTGGGAAGCGCCCTATGTGGCATCAGCATCACAATGCTGCGGAAGAGTTGTAAATTTTTACAGCCCGGTCGCAATTACCGCTGCAGGCAGCGCAGGGTTGAATGACGCTGGCGCGTGATCATTTTAGGGGTTAACGGAGGTTTGCTTTCAGTCAATTGTTTGGGAAATATGCGACATTTTTTTTTGTTTTTCTAAACAAAAAAAAATCTGGGAAGTTAGACTTAGTGTGGGATGCAAGTAATATCTATACTAATATTATAAATGCGAAAGTGTGTCTGTCTGTCTGTCTGTTACCTCGTGACGCTTAAACCACTGAACCGATTGAGATGAATGATGAGACAGCTTGAGACCCTGGAAAGGACATAGGCTACATTTTGTCGCGATATAAAAATATTAAGGGGTGAAATGGGGGATGAAAGTTTATATGGAAAATCCAACACTTGCGGGCGAAGTCGCGAGGAACCACTAGTATCAAATACGCAAAAGGTAAAAATATAGCAATAAATATTCTGGATCGCTTGACGTGGCATGTTTTAGTAATAAAGCCTGAGTAGTACCTACTACTAGCAAAGAGGGTAATCAGAACTTAATTTTAATTATTTATTTTATTTTTACAACAAAATCCACAGCTCTCATACAGTTTTACATGTTCGGATCGGATAATCGAAGAGTATTTACATGGCGATGAAACATAACGTATGTCCTTTAAACAGGACCATCCCAAAATGTGTAATTTACATTCAAAACTTATCTGACGCAAAATACCACACTATGCCGTATCTAATTCCAGTTTAGTGTCGTTTCCCTGTATGCAATATTAAAGTTTGTTCATCATTCACGACACGGATGGCTCAATAAGTCGGAGCAGTCGGGTAAGCCGAGATATTAGAGGTAACTTCGCACAGAAATTGACCGAGCTTCTGTTTTGAAAAGTCCACAGATATTGAAAACTGGAAGGTGCTACTGCTTTACATTAAACTCGACTTGCGGATTTTCGGACTTCAACTGTTTGGATAAAAAAAATACTGGTTGAATCTATAGATTCAACCAGTATTTTCGCTTAATTAATTAATTAAAATCAGAAATGAGAAAATAAAAATATAATTTAATTACAGATGAGGTTATGACAATTTCAAATCAGTCGTAGGTACTATATTTTATTTGTACAAATTTCTTAGCTGACTATTAAAATATCAGCTCTGTTATCATTTGTTGTTTTTGAATGTTTAAGTTGTTAAACTGTTCTACACAAGACTTTCACAGATGAGATAAAACACAATAACTATTTGTTACAATCCTACGAGTAATATTGAAACTGCTTGGCTTCGATATCCAGTTGCACTCTGTATCGTCCAGAGAAATGGTATTATCTGACGTTTGAAAGGAATTCATTGATATTAAATGTAATATTCCAATTCAATTATGTATATAAAATTTGTCACGAGTTAAACTGGGCTCATGCAGTGTTTATTTGCTTTTTGTGCTCGTGAAAGTGATCTTTATATTTTCTTATCACAGCTCTAATGATGGATAGTTCTTCTTGTTTCTAACATTTCTATATCCTTGTGAATATTTACATATAGGCGTCAGAGCAGGATTAGTGCGGCAGATACGCCGCAGGCTCAAATAAGGCGCTGTCTACGTGTGTGGCGTTTGAATAATTTATTGCATGCCCGTAGGTGTTAACTGTTATATTATGTTTTGCGTATGTTTGGTTTTTAGAAAATTAGGTATTTTTTACATACAATTAATGTTCTTTAACATTTTTTGATTGTAAACAAGTTAGCTGAGACGTAAATAAAATATTACGGATTCCATAAATCAAATGATCGAATTATTAGTACATCTGCACAAGTAAATATGACAAACTATGATAAGGGTTGTAACGAAGTAAAAATTTTAATCTTGCCATTCTAATTAAGTCCTTTCAATTGATATTGAATAAACAGTAGCAAATTTTAATAACATAGACATGGTAAAAAATTGTAACTTAATATTAATCGTAACTTAATATAAAGTAAGTAAGATCTGATAACAAATCAATTTGTTTTTAATAAACATTTTGATCAACTGCACTGCAACCAAAAGGTAAAGGTTTTCTATTATGAGTATTTGATTTCACAGACCTAAAATAATAAGCCTTAATTTGTTTAAACCATCTTAACCTAATTACGCCTACACAAAGGACATTCTTAGCGACAGTACAACAACGCCCTAAAACAACTTTCCCTAACTATCACTACAAACCCCAAACCGAAGACAATTATCAAAAGGACGTTAAATTAAATTTACAATTCACACATCAAACTTGGAGTGTCCATAAATTATCGAATTTCAAACAGATTCCCACGGGCGGTGCACGTGGTCGATGGTCCTTGGTCCTTCATAGAGGACATGTCCTCAACAAATATTGTCTTTGAGGACACCCCACTTGAGACTTGACTGTTGAGGGGTTATGTGACAAATGACGGGAGTAATTTAGAAATTATATTTTGTTACGGTATATTAACGGATGATTGTTTACTAATCATTTGGATGGAATATATTTTGAATTTGAGATGGTTCGATCGTTTGTGGCGTCGGTATCCCAGGAAGGAACAAAGTATGAAAATTGGTATTTCGCCTTAAGGGGTTTAATATTTTGAAATATGAACCTAGTAGGTTTACCCATTCAGAGATCTTGTTTCCAGACACAATTGTTGTGAGCTGCCGGCGGTGTTATGATCCTCAAAGTAACCCTTTGTTAAATTAATTAATTAAATGTACTACTATAGTGTTTACTACAATATTTTGATTTGTTTGTGTACCCTATTGATACTACGCCGCGCGCACTCGCGCGCCTGCCTGCCTTATTTTTATTTGTTTCAAACGTACCGTGAGAACCCCGGAGCCCCCAGTTGTCTCCGAGACGTTACCTATAACACATGTACTAGACCGACCAGAGCGCTTTCGCCGCGTGTGTATCCTGTGAAGCTCCTTACAGGCATTTCGTGTGATTGTGGCCTGTGAAGTTATTCCCGAAAGCTGATGTGGCAAGTACCTAGCTATAAGCGCCAAGACATAACAATTTTCCACCTATCATTGTCGCCCTCCACGTGTAATCCACTGCCTAAACTCTCAAACATAGAGTATACAAATTATACGAAACAGAATAATTCAATTTAATAAACATACCTAACCTACTCTCATTTTTTGGTAACTAAAAGTCTGTTAGAGTATAATAGTATACACAAAACTGTATTTTGCAGTATATTTTAAAAAGCATCTCAGTTATTAGTTGCTTCAACAATAACGATTGTTGTGTATTAATATTTTTTTATTTTATTTTATATAGAGTTGGTATCGTAGTTCTTCATCAGTAATTGATTGAGTGCTTTCGCTGTTTACTGGAAATTCAAAAATATTTCGGCACCTAGTTCAGAATGACCGTAAATTTTCCAACTAAATTGACAACAACGTTTATGTTGAAATATTAATGCATTTTATAATTTATTTTATTTAATTGCAAATGTTCCGCCACTGATTCAACTTTCTGCATCTCCAAGCGGTTGACTGGTAGAGAATGCCCTAAGGCATTAAGTCCGCCAATTGTACAACTTACAGTGCAATAAAGTTTAAATAAAAATAAATAAATAAACAACGATCACAATTAATAAGCGCACGCACTCTAATCCAACAACTTGAAAGACCAACAACAAAATACCAATCCCTTGTTAACGTCCACTAGAATCTGGACAATACGATACCAATAATCTCTCCCTATTAATTATAATTGACATATTTCGTACTTCGACTACAATTTGTATGGAGTATGAATGGTCACGTGACCTCGTGTTTGTTTTGATGTCCATAGATTGGGATCGGGAGTATGACGGCTGTAGTGGTGTCAAGTAGTTTATTGATTTTATCGAGAGTTTTTTTTTTCATTGAGCTGTGTTTTATCGATGATTCCCCGTCATTGCTATTCTATGACGGGTAACATCATTAAAAGACCACAATCAAAGAAACTAAAAAATTTTAGGACAAGATTACAATAAAGTTATTTTGTTCATATTAATAACTAGAAAGTTCAGAAGAATACGTCCTCAAAAGTAAATAGTTTACGTTGAACGCGGGCAAATATTTATTAGATATGCACAGCATTTTGAGACACAACATTTTGCACAACACCTATAGTAAATAAATTATTCTGGAAATTAAGTGGTTAAACCTCTGAAAATAGCTGGTATCAATATTATTCGCTTCAGCAGTATTACGACCGACTTGGTGTAGTGGTTCGCGCCAAGGACTTAAAGACATGGCAGTTGCGGGTTCGAATCCCGCAAGGGGCAAATGTTTGTGTGATGAGCACGAGCATTTGTACTTAAGTCATGGATGTTTATAAATATACATTTAGTATAAGTGTGTCTATCCGTTGTCCTAGTTACCATAGCACAAGCTCACGCTTAGTTTGGGGCTAGGTAATTGGTGTGTTTGTTAAAAAAAATATTTATTTATTATTATTGTGATAGTATCGGAATCCGTGAGAGACATTACAATAATCTTAGGGTAGAGACAGTTAAATAAGAATAAATATATTTCAAAAGATTAGATACTGCACTTGAAAAATGTACGCATATAAAATAATATCGATAACTAAATCGTCAATCGACACTTCAACAACACTATTTCATCTTAGGTCAGAAGGACCGAAGCGATCATTAGAGAGTTGGTTTTTGTAGATATTGAGGAGCGATTGTTTGGTCAGTAACAAGAGATTATTGCGATGGACTTCGTGAAATAATCTGTATTTCAAGTGCGTAGAGCATGGGAAAGGGAGGAAAACAATTAGTTTTATTTTGACGTAAATAATTTTGATATTGTGTTTGATTTCATAGCTTTTCTTAAAAAAGTCTAAACTTGAAGAGTTCTTTTATGACCATATCGAAATAAGGCAATCTTAAGTAAAACCGTCACCGACGTAGCCCATAGAGTCTTATTTTATTTAACAGTTTTCGGGAATCTTACAGCTAACATCTGAGTCGTTAAGCCTAGTCAGAGGCAGCTTGATAACATCTGACAGTAAGGTTTGTCACTTGCCTTACAGACACCCCTCCACCAATCCGCACTGAGGCCGCGTGGTGGAGTATGGTTCGTACCTCCTCATAGTTGAGGTGAGGCCTTTTCCCAGCAGTGGGATCTAATAGGCTGACTTTACAGCTAGCTAGGAATTGAGTATTTAATACAGTAGAAGATTTAGGCCATTTACAACACAAGTCACCCACTTTCTTGATAAATAATAAATTCAGCTTTTTCTAAAGGGACGAAATTTTACTGATTAAAATATTCATATCTTTCTTTGTAATCTGAAATCTAAGATGAACATACCTGTAAAGATATTGCATGAATCTGATGGTCGTAGGTCATTTTTATGTCTGACAATATTAGGGGGACTTTAAATCCAATCATTCGAATTCATTATCACTAAATTTTAATGCTATAAATAATCACTGTGTTGGTAACTAGCAATGGATATACATATATCACTGTGTCAGTTATATTGTAAGTTCAAAGCTGTGCCATGATTTGGTAAAACGTAGTAAGTATTCAAGTGTAATTTATCTTGGTAAGTCTGATATAAATCAAAATGTAGTACAGTCTACGAAAAACCTTTTAAAGCTTCCGGGACCGCCCTGTGGGTTTCAACAATACAATTACAATGTTTATCAGAAGTCAATAACTAACAATTACTTCCCACGAGCAAATCTAACCCTCAATCGCGTCGCTAATTTCTCCACATTATTCTAACTATTTAGTCGACCATTTGACTATTTAGTCAAATACGGAGGCACACGACCGCCGCGGGCGACTAAAAATAAAAAATGTAACAATAACATATTCTGAAGTGTAGCAATGAATAAAACATTGTACTGCAGTGGCAGGGTTAGAACGGTTTTGATTTTTAGAGGTCCTTTGTAACATTTAAAAACCTTAAAAATAGTAATGGAAACGATTAAATTTTTGTGCGCAAAAAAATTTCGTAAAAAAAAATACTTGATTGTAAAAAAAATGCCAAGAAATTTCTTTAATTAGAAAAACAAATTAATAGTCATAAATTTTGTAAAGCCAAACTATTTTTGGACTAGCCAGCACAAATATGTACAAAATAACTTTTTGGACATAACGTAAGTAAAAAGCAACGTTCCTTAGTAAAGTAGGTATACTTACTTAATTTATTTTTAAAGAAATATAAATCTACACATCCAGTTATATTTGTTGGCCGAAACGTAAGATAACGCTGCTTACCATCAAGTGTATTTTGTTCGGCCAAATGTCTGTCTATCAATTAAAAAAATAACAGTTCAACAGCTAAACCACATTAACTACAAAATGATTTGAGCATTCTTCAAGTTATTTTACGTAATTTTTATACGGAACCATTATATTTTATTATTTCAAAATGTTGTTTGTTGTAAAACGTGATCGAATTAGTCATGGGAGAGCACCATGTGGGATATGACCTAAGGCAAGACGGAGCAAGGTTTGCGGAATTAATGGGGACTGGGTTTTGAATATAGGACATATTTTTTTGAAGAACTCTTCAGTCAATTTATTTTACTAAGAGCCGATTTTTAACAGTCAGATATAAAGTTACAAGTCGAATTGCGTACGGCTAGAGAGTGGAATTCGTTGCCGGCTGAAGTGTTTCCTAAATACTATGATCTGGATTTCTTTGAGAAAAGAGTGAATAGGCTTTTTCTAGACAGACATGTCCCATCCTCGACCGCATCGTCGTTTACCATAAAATAAGATTGCGGTCGAATGTCTGCCTATCAATAAAAAATAATACAAATACAGTGACCTATTGTAGTGTTAGCCAATGTAGTAATTTAGGTATTTCAAACGAACGTTAATTATATACAATATATTTTTTTACAAAGACACCAATTACCTAGCCCCAAGCTAAGCGTGAGCTTGTGCTATGGTGACTAGGATAACGGATAGACATACTTATATACATTTATAAACATCCATGACTTAGGTACAAATGCTCGTGCTCATCACACAAACATTTGCCCTTTGCGGGATTCGAACCTGCAACCGCCTGGTTTAGAAGTCCGGGGCGCGCACAACTACACCAAGACGGTCGTCAATGTAATGTTGCGCATGTTCTTTTTTAAATTTGCCATAACCCGATTGTAAAAGTTATCTGTATAAAATGATGTCACTGTTCAAACTAACGCCCTGTATTATTACAATTTTATTTACAATTAAACCTATTTATATATTATAATTTAATCAATTTCTTTGGAAGTTTTAAAGAAAGTAAACTTGTTTTGCACTCAAACATCAGTCGACCGTGTCGTCCGGTGAGACGACACAGTCAAAAACTTTACGTTTTGAATACATTATCCTAATTCTTTACGATTTTTTTAAAATAAAACAGAAAAAATATTTTCTTTACACAAAACATTTATAATTTTGACGATAATTGTATCCAACTCATCTACACTAACCATTTACAAACAACGATACTCGTACCCGCGACAGTACGCCCACTGTCTGTATACAGGGTGTCCTCAGACCTCAGGCGAGCTAGAACAAAGGCGCGGGCGCACGCACGGCACGCGCGCGGCACGCGGCCGGCACGGACGCACGGAAAATTGATGCGAGACTCAGTCGTCTCGCGGATGAGAGAAATGGAGTAGTTATATTTTTAAAAGGTTTTTTTTCATTTATTTTTGGACAAAAAAGGAAAAAAAGATGTTTGACATTAGACAGAATCCATCCAAGTCACAAATTCAAGAAACAGAACTTAATGTATATTAACAAAAAACACAGTCAATATATAGTAAGGATTAAAAAAATAATAATTAGATATCTCTTTTTTTCACACCATAAAAGGAACAACGGCACATTTTACTCATTAAGATATACAAATTAGGCGATCTTAGCGCTAAGAGCTAATTTTTCCAGACAACCTAACCCAATATGTTATTGTTACATACCCAAGTATGGGAAAAACTTTAGTACAGGAAAGTAAACAATAATAACTGTATATTAAAATTTGTAATATTTTTATAACTTATGCAATTATTTTGCAAGTTTTTACGAAATTAAATCTAATTTCACTCACAAAAATTAGTCCCACCGAATGACACAGTCGATTAATTTTTGTGAGCGAAATTAGATTTAAAATTTGTAACTAACAAAACCTACCTGTCCTATTTTTTGTCAAGTTAGATTCTTTCGTTTACGCAGATTGTCAAACCTTTTTACTTTCTGAACTAAATGATTTTTCTCCATGTCAACTCTATGCCTCCCCTGTCCACATTCCCAAGTCTTCCATTTACGTACGTTTGATTCGATTCTGATTTTGTCAATGCCATCGTATAACACTATTCGTGTCGGCGATTGTTTTTATACAATTTGCTCTGAGCCCTCTCTCTCACTCATTTAGCCATGGTGTGTCCAAAGTTGATGTGCGAATGACACTTTTTTTATCCGCACTTTTTAACCTTTGTTGTGATTTTGTTATCTGTTTTCTATTTGTATGGAGAAGCGTGTCGCAGTTTTGATTGACTGTCAAATTTACATTATAGTAGACGGTGTCGTGCGTGAGAATGTTTTTCTTGGTGTTTTCGGGTGTCAAATTTTAATGAACTTGTAATGGTTTGATTGTGTAAATAAAACAAGGATTATCCTTTTGAATTATCACTGTATTTTATAGGAGCAATTTTGGTTATGAAGGTCCAACAAATAAAAATAATGTAGTTTTACTATAAGTTTTTTTTTCATACTGCTATCTATTCGTAGCATACATAGCCGTAATTATATTCCTAGTGAATATATTATTATAATGTTGGTGTGTTCCGTATTCTCCAATCGAAAAACACTGTTTACTTGACGTGGTAGCTATAGGTATTTTCTATTAAAGTAAAGATCTTGTGTCATTAAAATCTCAACTTTGTTCTGCCAATTAGCTTCATCTAAAGTGTTCCAACCCTATTAATTCTCCTTACAACCGGCTGCGTCTAAAACATCTCACGCGATCTCTGTCGATTGTCCTTGTGCACTGCAACCGATCATTAAATCCATCACGCGTCGACTACTGCAAAAACCTCCCCATCCAATAATTACATACGTTTTAACCGATAGCCACCCTATATTTGAATAAAGCGTCTAATACGCCTGCCGCAACGGGAGCAACTCTCTTCTAACATTTGATTGTTCACTTTATTTTTATGAAATTAAGGTTGATTTTAGATTGTTAAGTGCGAAGTTCTAAGGTCAAAAATGGTACAAACAGTATTGGAAATTAATAAATGAGTTTAATTGAAAAGAGTAACTTTATTTGTAGTATTGTCACCACCACTTTAGGACCACATGTCGCCTTGAGGGCTTTTGATTTGTTTTTTTTTTCTTTTGGTTAGGATTTTAGTCACGTGTTAGGAAGGTTTTGTTTTACGCCCTACAAACAGATGAGGGTCAATTTGTTTGATTTTAAGCGGCAGTAAGTTACAAAAAAGTCTAGTAAAGTTAATTCTGTATTAAATAGTACCTAAGTACAATGGACGTTTAATATCCAACAAACAGCAAGTCTGCAGGATCTTGATTGTAAAGAAGTCTTCTCCTGCCGTATTTCCTAATTTCTACAGGACCATTTTGAAGGGATCTGCTGGTTCTTATATGGAATGAAACGACGCCTTCAAAAATATACATTAACTGTAAGTATTTCCACAGGAAAATTAATATAAAGTAAAGCTTACTACGACATCGTGTTAGGCCAATGGCGCCTGAAACGGAAGTAGTTCACAAACAAAATGCATAAACCAAACAATTTATCTAATTGACACAGATAAAAAATATGACTCCTCAGAGATAATATAAATGTATGGTCTAATCGCACTAGGATTTGAACATCTACTCTACTTAGCCCCATGTTCACCAATTTTTAAACAGTCGGTAAAAATCGATTTACGGTTAATTTGGCAGAATTTTCATACAAAACAAATCAAATAATGCTAAGCCGGGTGATTAAAAACTAAACATGTTTGTGAACTTCAGGCTTAAAACTGTAATGTTTTTATATATTCGATGGGTTCGGCTTTTGTCACAATTGTACAAATGCCATGACCCTAAATTTGACTAAAATAGAGTGACCCTAACAAAAGGAAAATTATACTTGTATTTATTGCAATCCGCTTACTTGTTTGATTAATAAGATTTCAATTATAGTCAAACATTTAAGGCCGCCTGTAATACAGGATAAATCTAGTACGGTTTTTAGCCCAGCCAAATTTTTATAATGTATGTAGGTAAAAATTTGGCTGGGCTAAAAACCGTACTAGATTTATCCTGTAATGTATGTAGGTAGTATCCTTTTAATAAATAAAATATATTGTATTTTTGTATTTTGTACCCTAAAACAACTTGATGATGATGTCCTCCTAGCCGATTTCGACTACGGCGACCTATCTCAACAGAGCCTTAGCCAACTGCGCAGGACATATTATAGTGCACAAGTGTGTGCGCAATAAACAGGTGCACCCTCTGTTCCTTCACTCTCATAATTCGGTGAGACGGCAGTCCGACATGACCGTAGAGAGATCAGGCGCAGGACCAACGACTTAACGTGCTTTCCGAGGCACAGGTGTTAACACCACCAACTTCCTGACTCCGGAGCTGTGTCTGAGTAATTTCAAGACAGAGAAACCCAAACACTCTCGGCCCGACCCGAGATTCGAACCCGGGACCTCGTGGATAGTACCCAGCGTGCTGACCACTAGACCAACGAAGCAGTAAAACAACTTAAACTTTTTTTAAATCTATTTTCAAAACAACGGTAGATACCTACACAAAATCCAAAATCGATGTAATTACTTAACCCATTAACAGTATCCAAATCGCATAAAAGTTCAATCCGGTTTAATGGCTATTAAAATGTCCGGTAAGAGTGCGAAGTGTTTGTTCAACGGACAGCCGATACCGGACAGCGGCGAAACCGCGAAATGCCCAACACGAAACAAAACTTAAAATAATTGGTCCGCAAAACGCTTCGATTGCAGTGTAGAGCGATCGAGTGGGGTTGATACTTAAAGCAAATGAAATTGATAATTCAAGTTTGTATTTAGCTCGTATCTGTCTGTAAAGATTAGTTTTGACCTACAAGGCATGACCTGCACCCTTATTCACAAACGTCGGAAAAGTTTCCATGTCGGATCCTTTCCGAATTCGAATGTCAAACATTATTTTCGAACGGAGTTTCCGAAAGCTTATGTCATTTGTGCATAGTGAAAACGTCAAAGTTTTCGATTCCTATGTTTGAGAATTGCTTTTTTGACGTCTTCGGAAACCTGCCCCTCGGATTTAAAATCTGTAGTTTTTGACGTTTGTGAATAGGTAAGGGTGCAGGAAGATATTAAATTGATATAATATAAAAACTGAACTATGACACTGGCACTAAAAAAATCGGCAACGAGTAGATAGTATAAAAACTCATGTTTGATGCTGTAATTTGACTGTTAAAAGATTTTTTTTTGGTCTGACTGTTTTGGAAAGTTTTAAAGGGCCAGAAATGTTTAGAACGTATTATTATAAATACTATTCTCCTGTCGAATTTCGCCTACAGTAGACAATCCCAACATAGATCAACGTACCTGACGTTTAGATGGTTATAGTGCTTGTATGCATTTTCTGTTTCTTCACTGTCATAGTTCGGTAAGACGGAATTCCGAGATAAATGAAATATTTACGAGTGGTGTGTTTTAAGTAGTCCGATCAAAAGATCTCGATTCGAGCTCGATCAAAACTCTCGTGAATAGGTCAAGTATCAAAACAGTTTGCTCCCCTATACCACCCCAAAAGAGTTATACCGAATCGGGTAGACGTGGATAAGTCATTAACTAATACAAATAAATTAGATTTACGGCAAAAAATGGCGGATCGGTGGACGGTAATACCTCTCGAGGGACTTTCATGTAGTGTTTATGTACAGGGTGCACTTCTAAAACTAGCTGTTAAGATATTTAGGTAAACAGTAGAGTACTTAAGGACCTACTAAGCGTCGAGTATAAATATTTTAGAGAGTTGGCTTTAAAAATGAAACTAACTTTTGAATTTTTTTGAACAAATATTAATTTGCAGTGTTAGAGACCATATTAATATTTGTTTTCAGATTTCAGGATACTCGTTCTGATTTGAATCACAAATATAACTTAATTGACTTTACTAAACATGTCAATTGAGTATATAAAAAAGTAATTGTTTGTTTTTAGAAAGGTTTATTCATTTACGCAATCCTACTCTGCTTATTACCGCTTAATGTACTATATTTCTCTTCAAACAAAACATTAAGGCAAAATAAACATGAAAACGTACGTTGAAACAGCTGTTAATTTTAATGAAAATCTCTTCGCTTCCGTATACAATTACACGTTTCGGAAACAACTTTTGTCCGCTGAAAATTGTCTGAAAATGTTCCCAACTAGTTAATTAAACGTCCGATTGTAGTATTCCAGTATTTTCAGTGTTTTCACACACGTCCCTGAATAAATTGGATAATAGAACAAAGCGTGTTTATTTGATATTGCATTTGTTCGGCTTATAACGAATACTGCTGGATTCAATTGTGAATATTGTGTGGACGTGTTTGTAGATTGCAATAATTGCTTAATGGGAACAATGCTTTGAATGCAAGTGTGATTATTAATTTTGAGACATCCCGAAAATTATGTACAGTCGGCAGCACATCAGGCTACCCATTTGAACTACGAAATCAGCTTTTATTCCGTAAAGAATAGAGGCAGTCTCAAGGTCAAAGTCGAGTAATCTGACGTGTGGTCGTGTGTAGGACTTGGTTAGCTGTCAGGAGCTGATTGTCATTTGATTTAACCTACAATACGAGCCTACAAGATCCACAGACAGTGTATTTGTTTAAAATAGAGGTAGATATGTCATCTTGTACTGCGCGGCGATTCAAATTTGATGCTCCGAGCACACGTTCTTTTACGTGTTAAATGTCGCATTTGAATGCAAAATTGAGCGAATTGCTCAATTCGAGGCAATATATTTTCGCGCGCTAATAACTTATCCACCTCTTTTTAAGTGCACTATCATTTCTTATTATAAACTCCCAAAGATATCTAATAAAATATCTAGAAGATATTACCGCTGCTTTTCGAAAAATCATTCTACAAAGTTAACATAACTGACCATCCAAAATAAGTAACTGCGATAAGCTGCACGATCATCCTAAAACTGATCATCCAGAAACTCATGGTGGTCATTTTGCTGTAAGATAATTAAACGCAATTTGAAACCACCCTGTATAAGCCAGCTCGGTGGCACAGTCCGGACCTCGTCCGCAATCTAATTACTCTAAGTGCTTTTCTCCCAGTCATACTATAAACATTAGCATTTCCGGCTAAGTACTGGGAGATCAGCGGATGAATTGCCCCCTTAATTTATAGGGCATTTAGCATTTTCCCTAGAATCTGCCTCATGGGGTATTTGAGAAAAGACTAAACTGAGAAAGCATTTCTTGGGACAATAATTGATATAGTGTTACTTATTAGTAGTTATGATCTTAGCCAAAGTTCCTGTTTTTTTAGAAAGAAAAAATATATTAACTTGGGACATCACAAATACACACACGCTCGCAAAAAAATAAGATAAATTCTAAACTGGCGCGCAGACATAATCGGTGTTATAACAAAAAAAATAGACCAGGTTTAAAATAGGTCTAAATATTAGCTGACAACAGAGGAATGAATGACACATTCGTGACATAACCTAATAGAGAAACGCTTTTCTAATTAGCTAGCTAATAGCTTAGTCCCGGTACTAAGTTTTTGTTATAACGGGGAATATGTCTGCGCCAAAAAGTTCCCTAACTGGCAGGCAGACATATTATGTCTGCTCACGAATGCTCCCAATTTTGGCCTCAAAACTAAAGAACTATTGAACACAGCTTAGTGCGAGTGAGATAAAATACTTTAGGATAGACAAGAATAGCCTTATAAGCTGCTTAACAAGCTGCATTGTAAGATAATTAAATGCAATTTGGAACCACCCTGTATAAGCCAGCTCGGTGGCACAGTCCGGACTCATCTGCAATCTAATTACTCTAAGTGCTTTTCTCCCAGTCATACTATAAACATTAGCATTTCCGGCTTAGTACTAGGAGATCAGCGGATGAATTGCCCCCTTTATTTATAGGGCATTTAGAATTTTCCCTAGAATATGTCTGCGCCAAAATGTTCCCTAACTGGCAGGCAGACATATTATGTCTGCTCACGAATGCTCCCAATTTTGGCCTCAAAACTAAAGAACTATTGAACACAGCTTAGTGCGAGTGAGAAAAAATACTTTAGGTTCTTGAAAAGAAAAAAATAATTCGTTACGAGGTTATACAAGTCTATGTCGAAACGCGGAAATCCTGGCTCCATGAAACCTCAGGGTTCTGCGGTCCACTTGGGAACCACTTGCCTAATGTTTGCGTAAGTTGAAATATATTACTTAAGTGCCAAATAAATTCTTATACGATTTTTTCCCTAAAACGATTCTGTAAAAGCTCAAAACTGTGATCCTCTTTTAAACTCGATGCTGTAAGAACTAGTAAACTGAAACCAAAGATCAAACAATGTGAATGATACGCACACAAATTGGTTACCTCTAGATTGCTCGAAAGAGTCGAAACTTATATGATAGGATTTCATTAAAGATACAAAGGAGTGAACCACATCCATGCTTACACCAAATTGATTGAGGATCCTTATTTTGGCTTTGTAGCATTATTATATAAGTTTAAATAAGAAACCGAAAATTCGCACACGGGTAGGATTTAAATCCACATCCTTTGACTAACCGGGCCAACGCTCTTACCAACTGAGCTACCGTGCAGTCCATCGACCCGTCCGAAATTCTTGGTCTCTTTTGAATTAGCCAAAGGACGTGGGTTCAAATCCTACCCGTGTGCGAATATTTCGATTCTTATTTAAACTTATATAAATAAGAACGAACATTGTGAGAGTTAAAAAACAATAAAAACTATTTGTAGCTTTTTTTAACCTGTTAAACCCCATAAGACCCGCGGGCGGGTTTATAACAATTAATTTTCTATTGAAACATGATTCGTGAAGGTTTAAAAACGCTTTGACCTTTGCCTCGGACCATACCCAAATCGTCGAGTTAGTCACTCGTTGAGGTCATATAATTTGCACGCCGGTAGCCAGGGGTCAGCAACACTGAGCGATTGGTGATTGCTTCCATTTTATATTTGCATGGTAATGCTTATGCGATGAGTAATGTGTTTCATCAAGTATTTATTTTGTTCATATTAAGTGACAAAGGAATTATGGAGGTCGCGGCCGAAGGCTTCAAGAAAAACCAAAATTGGTCTAAAAGTAATTTAATTAAAATAAAACTAGTTACATGAGTTGACCCTATCGATGCTAGATAATGAGTGTCTTATAGTTAAAATGTAGAAATCGTGGAATCGCGTCGGTGACGCGCGGGCTGTCCGTTGCAGTGTCAGCAGTGGCGATCGGGTTGCGTCTGGCCGGCGCCGCTGCTTCGTTTCGATGTTGAAATTTCATATTTAGGTAAATCATCTGGGTTTGCTTGTGTAGTTAGTTACTATGACACCTCCCCCCTCAGAACGTCATCTATTTTTGAAGCCGAAGCTGAGTAAATAGTGACGGGTGCTGCGTATGGGTTGCGGGTTTTTCGGGATCTTCGTAGGTTTCGGGAGCAGACTTCTCGGATTTGCACTGAAGCATCTTATAATGTCGTGTGAGCAGGTACATGACGAGTGCAAATGTAGTCGATAGCATGATGTACAGCGGGATCGTCGTGTGATAGATCGCAGACTCCGTCGATGCTTGGTCTAGCTGCAGTGCAGGTTCTGTGATAACTTTTTGTTGAACATCATGTAGTCGTCTTAGGTCGATGGAGTTTAGATGAATTCGAGGTTTGTCTCCAGGCAGTGATTCCATGTCGTAAGTAAGCTTCATTATTTTCAGAGGTTGACCTTCGACTTGATCGTTGGAATTGGTGACCGTAAACTCGGGAGTGTATAAGAAGCAGTTCGCAGGAATAGTTGCAAGATAGCTTCCATTGAGGATATCGTAATCTTCTTTCCCACAGAGTGTGTGTACTCTCGTGGAATTGGGGAATGATATCACGTAGTGTTTCTCGTCCAGTTCTTCCATTGCTATTCTTGACAGGGTAACAGTCACAATCTCGCAGGACTTGTCGATGTATTGATTTGCAATAAGTCCCTGGATGCAGTCTGGATCCTGGCGTAGTTGGTGATCGGTCTTCTCTCCACAAAGGTACCAGTTGTTATACTTCGGGCATTCAGCCTATATGTACGCGTAACCTTTTCTGTTAGTTGCTATTAAGGGAAAAGGAGGGATAAGGGCCTGTCTATTCTTATTAGGAGCTATTGAAAGTTTATATAAGTCGAAACTATCTTTACTGAATATCGGTATCTTAAAAATTATAACTATCAGATTATCTGAGAAGTAATAGCCCGGTTTTATGATATCATAGTATTCTCTAAATTCTAATTCTAACACTTGTTCCTTGCCATAGATCTTAACTAATCGTTGAATCATATGACTTAATATATCAATGCTAACATCGAGTGATGCGAGGTTGAAGCATGAATAAAAGCTAATATATTTTCGATCCTGTTTAATTCTCTTAACACATCATCGATATTTTCAGTTATAATAACGAGATACTGAGCAAATTTTGCATATTTTATCAGGCTCGATTCTTTATGAGCTTCGCTATTTAAAATTAATTCTAGTGTTTCATTTATCTTAGCCTGATTATCGACTAGTTTATCTATAACATTGGAATGCTGGACTATCCATTCCTTACTTAAGCTTACATGATTGTTAAATTCTTGAACTATTTCGTCATTACTTTTCTGAAGAATTTTAATAGCATTATCATATCTCTGAGCATCTGAACTATCTAAATTTCCGGTTATACTCTTAATTATTGAACCTAATCCGTCAACGAGACCTCTCTTTGAGCGACGTGGTGTTAGTGTATCTAACTGACTGATGACTTTTAGCAATTTAGAGGAAAGATAGTCTATTTGAAGTTCGTAAAGGACGTAAGTATCATTGCTTAATTTATGTTTAAAATCTACTAACTGATCCTGTAAGAGATAAATCTTAGTACTAATATCTTTTAAATCTACGTATTGGATAAAGGAATGATAGTGCGTAGTAAGCCTGGTAGCACCGAGGCGAAAAGGTAGCAGCCCGGGACCCTCATCGAGGCTCTCAAGTGTTATCCCCTGAGTCATCCCTTGAGATGCTAGCATGGGTGCAGTCAGGACCAGTAGTACCCTGGAACAATTGGGCACTTTTTGGTACTCTCTTAAGAAGGTTCTTAGCAACGGGACCACGTCTTCGCGAGGTATAGATGTGTATGGGTAAGTCTGCTATTACTGTGTCATGACTGTACCTAGGTGCTAACTTTTGACGGCTTGCGAGCGGGTTACTGACAAAAATTTGCTGTTTAGTTTGGTATGTCACTTCTGGCTCGCGGGTTTTATTTAAATTACCTATTATATTAGCACGAGACGGAAGAGTGGATTCATTGATAATTTCATATACTAATTTCATCTGTTCTCGATGATTCTGTGTATACTGCTGCATGAGATGTTTCGTTAAATCTATTTCGAGGGGATCCCGCGGATCAAAATGGCCAGTTATAATATCGTACGGCCTACATTTGGTGAAGCTGTGCACCGAGCTGTTATAAGCTAAGATTGCATAGGGTACGAGATTGATTACATCTTCGCTTTTGTATTTTAACTTTAAAATTCGAAGATGTTCTAATAATGTGGAGTGAAACCTCTCGACGATACCATTATCATTTGGAGAGTAAGGCAGGGTCTTATGATGGTTTATCTTGTGAAGACTGACGAATTCATGAAATAATTGGTTGGTGAATTCAGTACCATTATCAGAGACTACGGTCAAAGGTAAACCATGATGAGTGCAAAATTTTAAAAGTGATTGAAGGATGCTGATGGCTGTACCATCACGAATATGGTAGGCTTGTGCATATTTGGAGAAAACATCTACTATGGTTAAGTATTTTTCGCCATGGATGCTGAGTAAATCTATGTGTATGATCTCAAATGGTTTGGTAGCAGGAGGCACGATATTAAATTGTGGTTTAATAGGATGGCGGTCATATTTGGCTTGACCGCAGACGGTACAGCTATTAATAAATTTAGTAATCTCCTCTTTCATCTTAGGCCAATAAAAACGACGAGAGAGAGCAAGATGGCATTCATTTATACCACGGTGATTCGTTTTACCTTCGTGGTACTGTTTTATTATCTCCTGTTGCCTAAGATAATCTTTTATATTCTCGACTTCAGTTTTGGCTAGTACTAGATTCATCGCGGAGTTCTTAAATTTATCTTGAATTATTGGGATAATGTCGTACATAGCTAACGGAGGAACAATTAGTAATGCAGTCTTAACTTTTGGATTTACGAATTCTTTTATAATATTAATAATGTCGTTATCTAAATTTGATTGAGATACTTGTGCAACGGTTCTTGTATGAGTGTCGAAAGGCTTAGATACTGTCGGACGTTTTTTAATATCTCCGACTACAGATATAACAATCTGTCTGTTAAATTTATTGAGCGGTTCATCTACTATTGGGATTTCCAGAATGGGATTCTC
This sequence comes from Pyrausta nigrata, assembly GCA_949316185.1. Classification (NCBI taxonomy): domain Eukaryota; kingdom Metazoa; phylum Arthropoda; class Insecta; order Lepidoptera; family Crambidae; genus Pyrausta; species Pyrausta nigrata. The sequence goes on along the minus strand of OX438957.1, from coordinate 14,694,112 downwards.
TCTACTAGTGTGCGCGGATATTGTCGATGAGTTCGCTACAGATGGTGGATGCTCGGATGCATTAACGGCCATTGAATTAGTTTCTTCGTTATGTATTTCAACACGTGAGAGAGCATCTGCGTTGGTATTAGATTGACCCTTTTTGTAGACTACAGAAAAATTGTACTCAGATAGTTTGAGTCTCCATCTAGTCAAACGTGAGTTCGGTTCTTTAAGGTTCATAATCCATTGCAATGGCTTATGGTCCGTAACGATCCTAAACTTTCGTCCGAATAAATAGGGCCTAAAATATTTAGTTGCCCATACTATCGCAAGCAATTCTTTTTCTATAGTGCTGTAATTCATTTCGCTTTCGTTAAGAGTGCGCGATGCGTAGCAAACTGGCTTATCTGAGCCTACAGTACCTTGGGATAATACCGCACCCAAGGCCACATTGGAGGCATCGGTAGTTAAGATAAAATCACGGGTGAAGTCTGGGTACTGCAAGATGGGGTCGTTGGTTAAGAGCTGTTTGCATTTCTCGAAGCATTCAATGTACTGAGAGTCTGCTATGACCTTTCTACCCTTTTTGAGACATTGCGTGAAAGGTTTAGTGATACGCGCAAAATCTGGTATAAACTTCCTATAGTACCCAACTAGACCTAAAAACTGTTTAATTTCTTTGGGTGTTTTGGGCAGTGGGTATTTCTGGATAGCTTGAATTTTATCAGGATTTAGTTTGATACCATCTCTAGTGATTATATGGCCTAAATAAGCGGTTTCTAGTTTGAGGAATTCGGATTTGTCCATTTGGACTTTGAAATTAGATTCGCGTAATTTTGAGAAGACCTTTTCAAGGTTGACGATGTGCTCTTGGAGGCTGGTGCTAAAGACGACGATATCATCGAGGTACACTAGACACACAGTGTTCTGAAGGTCTTTTAGAACATTGTCCATTACCCTTTGAAAGGTGGACGGAGAGTTTTTTAATCCCATCGGCATTCGCAAAAATTCGTAGTGGCCATTCTCTACGTTAAATGCGGTTTTAGGGATGTCGTCCGGGTGCATTTCTACTTGATAAAATCCACTTGCAAGGTCAAGAGTTGAAAAATATTGGCAGTTACCCAATTTATCAAGGACATCATTAATATTTGGAATAGGATACTTATCATCCAAAGTTTTTTCATTTAATTTACGGAAATCGACGACTAAGCGCCATTTGGGCTTTCCCGAAGCATCAGTTTTCTTGGGGACTATCCATATAGGGGAGCTCCAGGCAGACTCTGAAGGTCGTATTATTCCTTGACTTAACATTTTGCTTATCTGATCCCTAACCTCATCTCGATGTACGTAAGGATATCTGTAGCTTTTAGTATAGACCGGCAATTCGTCAGTAGTTTTAATCTGATGTTTAATTCTGTTCGTAAAAGTTAAAGTCTCTCCGTCTATGTAAAATATGTCGGCATATTTCGCGCAGAGTCTTTCTAAATTCGCGCGTTCCTCTGGGTTTAGGTGACTGGTTCGTAGACGAGAGAGAACGTCCGTAGCGCGGCTGCAAAGTGTCGTAGCATTTGAATAACGCGGTTCTACAATATCCGTAGCATGTGAATGCTGTGTTCCGCTCGTAGCACTCGAGGAATCCGTAGAGCGGTTCGTAGCATCGGAGGGACACGCCTTATTTTTCGTAGTATAGGAGTGTCGTAGCTTGTTCGTAGCACCTGAATGATCCGTAGTACCTACTTCGGTTCGGTTGCACTGAATATTATAAGCTTCCGCGTGGACGGCTCGGTCCATAGAAAAAATTACGTCATGCGGAGTGGGATTCGTTATCTCAAGAATTCCGCGGCTATTTTTAATCGTGGTTAGGCACTCGGTTATCACACAGTTACAGAAGACTTGTTCACTAATGTATGCGTCACCGTCGTGAAAATTAATAGGGATTCTGACTAACTTACTAGAATTTGCAGGGATGACATCTTCGTAGAGATTTAAATTTTTAGAGGCATACATAGAGATCTCATTTACTGAGTTACGAGTTTATAACTGTTTGTCTTTAAGATCGATTTTAGCTTCCCATCTTTCTAATAAATCTAGACCAATTAGGCCGTCGAAAAAGTCGTGAAATTTGTATACGAACAATTTAATACTGTCGGGATCTTGAAATTCTTTAAAACACGGGATAGTAATAGAATAATTATTACGTGTAGTAGCATGGACATTGGTAACTTCAAAAGGATCAAAGTTTAAGGGTACGTTACCATAAAATCTTTCTATAGCTTCCGGACTTAGAAACGATTGATTTGCGCCTGTGTCTATTAATAGTTTCAGGGGCGGCTCAGCGATTTGTATGAAAGGGAGTTGCCTTTGACATTGCATATTTAATTCTATTTTAAAGTGTGTGATGTTCCGCGAATCTGAAAATCCTGCTCTTGAGCGGTGTTAGCAGATGGCTCAGGCTCGCTACCGGATGCTGGAGCCGTGTCATAAGATGACTCATAGGATGGCTCGTAATCTAAATAATACACGGGTTCTACGTCATAGTATTCCGGGTGGCCGGCTGCATTATAATAGTCCTCGGCCTCGTTATAGTAATATTCGGGTTGGTAATAGTTAGCACATTCATTTAAGTTCATCTCTCTGGTTTTAAAATAGTTAGATGGCGGCGGATTACCGTACTTTCGCCAATCGTGACCAGGTGGTTGACTGAAGGTCGGTCTTTCTTTTACAGCGTAGTGGCTAACGCCACTCATGGGCTTAGGGCCCGGGTTAGGTGGATTATCACGCGGCGGCATTTGGAACTTATTCTGATAAGCGTTATAATTAGGGGGCTGCGCACGGAATATCTGTTGCGTACGCGTAGGCATACCTACTGGCCTATACGAAACGGGGTAATTTTGGTAATTGAAAGTAGGTTTCATTGGCTGCTGTGAAATCTTAAAATTAGACATAGGTGGGGCCAGTGCAGGGAAATTGAATGGTTTGAACGCGGCGGGCAGGGATGCTGCCTGCATAGGTTTATGCAACTGTGGCAATTGTGACTTTTTATCTACTGATTCGTTACGATTCTGTAGGTACATTACATTCAATTCCTCTTGCACAAACTCAAGGGCCTTTTCAGCACTATCAGGACGCATGCACCGGATGCGGGACCCTAAGGGTTCTTTTAATCCGCGTACAAATGCCTGCATTGTTAATTTTTTATAAAGCACGCGCTTCGCTTCTACTGTAGTCGCGACACTTTCGTGTAAAGTAACATAAGTCATGATTGTGCTGAATAAATTTGTACATCGATCATAAAACTCTTGTGGCGAACTACTACCCTGAGTTGCTAACATAAGGTCGTTATAAAGGGCGGTCTCGTCTCTTTGGTCGGCAAAATTATTAATTAACGCGAGTTTAATGCTATTCCAATCCTCAGCAATGCCGTTTGAATTTATTATTCGTGCGGCGGGTCCAGTAATTTTATTTAGGATACCGTTAACCAGGCAAAGATTAGCTAGCGGATGTTGTTGCGTATACTCGGCTGCAATTTGATCGCACAGGTGAATGAATCGCGGCAAGATATGTGGGTTGCCGTCAAACTCGGGCACTAGGCGCAAGGCCTTAAAAATGGTGTCTACATCGGCCATTATAGGGTTTTCTGGACTCTCAGAGCTCACAGAATCCTCTAAACTAAGAAATGAATTATCTAAATCTACACTAATGTCCCTATTCGCATCTAAATCTAATCTGCGGGCTTGTCTAGATCGAGCAGGCCCACAAGGGGTAGTTTGCTTAGGATGAAAAATGGTGGCAAATATAGGAAACTAAGGAATAAAAAGGAAGCAACACAGAAATGATTTCAGCGTACTTACATAAACTGCATTCTGGTATTCTTGAAATCGATGTCTTGACTTATCCTCCAGCCGATACTCCAGGTTCTTCTTATACGGGATACCCAAGGACGCCTCGCGATCGCACGCGACGGTTGCGATTTCACGGGATTTTCGATGTTAGAATATCCTAGCTAGTGAATCTAAACCCAAGGCGGCTTGAGTATCCTACCGACTGCGCCAATTATGGAGGTCGCGGCCGAAGGCTTCAAGAAAAACCAAAATTGGTCTAAAAGTAATTTAATTAAAATAAAACTAGTTACATGAGTTGACCCTATCGATGCTAGATAATGAGTGTCTTATAGTTAAAATGTAGAAATCGTGGAATCGCGTCGGTGACGGGCTGTCCGTTGCAGTGTCAGCAGTGGCGATCGGGTTGCGTCTGGCCGGCGCCGCTGCTTCGTTTCGATGTTGAAATTTCATATTTAGGTAAATCATCTGGGTTTGCTTGTGTAGTTAGTTACTATGACAAAGGTCATAACTATACCTATAGGTAGCTATTGGTTCGACAATTTGTGTATCTATATAAAGACACTAATATTATAAAGAGGAAATATTTGATTGTTTGTATGTATTGAATAGGCTCCGAAACTACTGTACTGATTCAAATGAAATTTGGAACAAAGATAGTTTGAGACCCTGGGAAGGACATAGTAAAGTCAGCCTATATAGATCCCACTGCTGATAAAAGGCCTCACCCCAACTATGAAGAGGTACGAGCCATACTCCACCACGCGGGTTCAATGCGGATTGGTGGAGGGTTGTCTGTAAGGCAAGTGACAAACCTTACTGTCAGATGTTACCAAGCTGCCCTAAGGCCTCTGACTAGGCTTAACGACAAATACCAACAGATATTATTAGCCAGGACCAACTGCTTAACGTGCCTTCCGAAGCACGGAGATGCTTGTCATGGACGTCACTTAAATGGTTGGATTGGTCACCCATCCAATCACGACCGCGCCGTGGGTTGCTTAACTTTGGTATCACTACAAAAGCGCTGCCGCCACTACACCACAAGCATCTCAGGCTATAAAAACATCAAAGTTAAATGGGGGATGAAAGTTTGTATAGAAAATCTGACTTTTGGCGCGGGCGAGGTCGCGGGGAACTGCTATATCTATAATTTACTGTCTCGTTGGTCAAGTGGGTGGTGATGGTGGTTTTTCTGTTTCCAAATAACTCATAAATAAGTCGGATTCGGAAAGTTGTATTTATAACCACGTGTCTCGGAACTCTTGCCCGTCATGTCGGACTGCCGTCTCCAGAAATATGAGAGAAAAATAAAAGAGAGTGCACTTCATAGAACTGGATGTTCACCCTGAGCCGTCTCCAAAATGGCCTCCGCAGAATACCAGTAGTCGTGACGTGCTTTTTTGCCGTCACTGACATACACTGAGAGGAGTCCTTTTTGGTACCAAAATATTAGTTTTAAGCCCGAGTCGCCCCGTTGTTTTGGTGCCAAATAAATACTTTTTCTTTCTTTCTTTTTTTCACTTGTATATCGTGCACGCACTTGCACTATAATATACTGCTATATTGGCTATTTTCCGTGGAGATTACCACTGTAGTCGAAGTTCGGCTAGGAGGACCTTACCTTATCCATTCTGCAGAATTCTTTCTAACTTCGATCTTACAGCATTTCATCATCGATCCTCTTGATTCAAAATAGTTTTCTTAAGTGTACCAAAACATCCCTCAATCGAATTGTATAAATACTTGCTTTATCAAAATTGACATAAACTCAGTACAACTTTGACCCTTTTCAAACAAATTGTATCTATCACCACACACAATAATTAAGTGAAGACCATCACATTGCGTGACATCGAGAGTGTATGGACAAATGGCAAAATGACCAGTGTGTTATTAGTTTAGTAAGTAATTGCATTATTGGTGCAGTTGGTAGATGCAGGTAGAATTTTGTTGGGATATTCCAATAAATGAAGATGGCATATGGTATTAATGATTGTATATATGACTTGTCAAGTATGACACGGGCAAGTTATAAAGACGAGTATTTTTGCGGATGACCGTATTACTACAATACAAACTAAATATTATTATGTTATTTATTGTATGCCTTACACCTTACAATATCGTGGTCAACTATTATTGCCTAAGTGTTAAATCTATGTAAATGTCTAGAAACAAGCTTAACAGTTTATTTTGTCCTAAACACAAATAAATAAATGGTACAAAATTTGGTTTCAAAAAAACTCAAAGAAAATCTTAAAACTAGCACGACAAACTATCGTCTTTTTATTGGTAAATAGCAGCAGTAGCAGTCGGGACCCATGTTAGAAAGTCAGCCGTCTCACCAGTAGATTGGAGTAATCTGCAATGTAATGTGCTCTGAATTCATTAAGCCTCCATTTCTAGAATGGGTCCCGACTAGCGTTGGGTTTACTCCCCGGAATATTTCCAACTGATGGGTTTATTCCCAAATTCGGGGAAAGTATGCGGAATATTTCCAATTCGGCGGGAAAATAGGGAAAATACTCAAAAGTGGACTAAAATTAATAAAATACGAGAATTTAGCTACTGAAACAATGGTTTTACGCCTGTAGCGCACCCTTACATAAAACCATAACAGCGGGAACACGCTAGTTTTGCCTGTTTGTCAGTTTTATTACACCAAACGTAAACTGCATGTTCTAATGCTTAGATTTATCTGAATCTTTTTTTCTTTGAGATTCGACGATCCTGTAGTATACTTCCTACTACTGTGTCCACGATGTCGCGAATTGGTGCAGAAATGTAGACGTTTGATAAGGATTGGAGAAATCTCGACATAAACAAACCGGGTCATAGTAAAATCTCTACATTAGAAACGGCAGTTTGGCTTCTGTTAAGTTTGAATATTTGAGGCAAGTGATAATAAAGTTAAATCTTCGTTATTAAAAACAAGAAATTCAGAAAATAAAACGTGTAGGTTTGTTTTCTTCGAGGTGTCTAGGTGAACATACTTTTAAAGTCCCGAGTGTGATAAGTGAGCTATCAACGGAATAGTACCTGGCCTACAGGCCAACCAGGCCACCCTCGCAGTTCTTTACAATTCAATTTCTTATGTAATAAAGACAAGGACAAATGAAGGCTGAGACTAAAGTAAAACATTATACTAGTGCTAAATTAAAAACTACGAGTCACAAAACGAGTAACTTTGTAGAGTGAAGTAAAGTGAAGTTAAGGTGAAATGTATCGTTACGTGTTGTTTGAGTATAGTGTGTGTGAGTGTGTGTTTGTGTGTGTGTGTGTGAGAGAGAGAGTGCATGTCCTGCCGGGAGAGCCGTGTGTATGAGAACGAAGCCAGAAAATAGTGATGTGATGTTAGGTTAAAAAATTTAACTTCACAAGTATCGACAGCAAAGTGGAACTGACCTACAACATCATTCCAAGGGGCATAAAATCTGTTCGGTTTCGTCATAGTTCAAAGACTTCAGGTAGTTGGTGACAACTTTCTTACATTTAGAGGGTACATAGCAAAATGTTCGTTTAATTTATTATAAAGGTAAGGACCTAGGAAACAGAAAAAATTGTGCGAGAAAGAAGTTCGCAGAGTGATTTTTGGGCAAACTGAGCCAGTTCGCCTTTTGCCTCTCATCAGCTCAGGGTGATATTTTAATTGAGTGCTTTTTCAAGACAGCCCTGAGGAAGAAAGTTTGCCTTGCAGTAAGCACATCCCAGTCCTTGTGCAGGTTCCACAGTGGGGTAAAGAAAGGGAAGCCCAGCTGCGACCTTGAGTAGAGCTCGTTGCGCCCTTTCCACAGTTAAGAGGTGCGTCTTATCTGCACCACCCCAAACAGAAATACAATATTCTAGTAGAGAGTGATTTAGAGCGAAATAAACCGTCTTAATTACCCTACGATTAGCGACATTCTTAAGGGATTTAAACACAAAGATGAGTTTGCGCATTCTGACTGCAAGTAACTCAATGTGGGGTTTAAAGCTAAGTGTGTTATCTATTAACACTCCCAGGTATTTAGTGCATTCAGACCGTTGCAACTCTGGGCAAAGACACTCGTTTGGAAGGGATTGACCACAATTATGGGCTATAACACCATAAGTCGAGGATGGTAGATAATTTGACCTCATGGCAAATGGAACATATTTCGTCTTAGCAACGTTGAGGGTTAATACATTATGCCTTAACCAATTAGCAACCCTATTGAAGCCCTCCTGAGCGTTGGTGAAAGCTTCGTCTCAGGAGTCCCCAAAGAACAACAACGACGTGTCGTCAGCAAAGGTATACATAGAGCCCTAATAAAGCTGGATCTGGATTATCATCGACCAGTACCAATTAGTGCCCATGGTTAACTCGGAATGGTCTGACAATTCCATCAATAGCAACTGCTTTATACATGCCTGCTGTCATGAAGCCTTGATACGGGATCAAAGGTGTTCCAGCTCCAATCATAATACCACCCTCAAAAGGACACCGATTTCCCGCCTTGCTGAACTGTTCCTGTGGCAGTTCTTTGCCTTTCACAGTCTCCTGGTCTTTTCGAGACATGGACACGTCGGTTATCTGGATGACTACTGATTCGCGATTCGTCAACGAAAAGACAGTTTTGCTAAATGTTTTCTTCTTCATCTTCTTCATTCTGCCGAAGCCTAGCCTACTCCAATCTCTGTCGTTGACGTTGAGAGGCGCTCGCCAAGACCTCTGTGCTCGTAATCCAGCCTGGTGCAAGCTACTCAGAATGTTCTAAGTGCTAACTTCAAGCCCAGAGGCGGCCCGAACTTCTGCTTTTACTTTAGTAGCGTTGATTGTTGGGCACAACATCATCGACATCGTGGGCACAGTAATAGGAATTATACTACAGGATCGTCGAATCTCAAAGAAAAAAAGACTCAGATAAATCTAAGCATTACAACATGCAGTTTACGTTTGGTGTAATAAAACTGACAAACAGGCAAAACTAGCGTGGTCCCGCTGTTATGGTTTGATGTAAGGGTGTGCTACAGGCATAAAACCATTGTTACAGTAGCTAAATTCTCGCATTTTATTAATTTAAGTCCACTTTTGAGTATTTTTCCGCCGAATCGGAATATTTCCGAATCTTTCCGTTTTTTCCCATACTTTCCCGTATTTTTCTTTTCCATCCCATTTTTTTCTTTCCCTTGCCCATCGCTAGTCCCGACTGCTATAATTTTACCACTTTGGTTTCACTCTCTATTTTTCTCTTGTAAGAGTTCTTGAATCAAACGACAGAGATATGAAAAGTGCTTTACAAAATTAATATCCTAAACAGAACATGTCAAAATTAATAACTAGTGTAATCACCCCACATTACAAGATTTTAAATACGCCCGCTAATTTTAAAACAATCAACTAATAAATTAATGATGCACCATCTTTCCCCAACTACACTCAAACGTGACTACAAAATACATTATCAGTATATTATCACGATTATGAACCTTATCCAGTTGTAATAATGTTAAAAGTTTTGTTCAGTAAGTTAAAGTTCTGTTTGTAAAGAAACAATTTGTATACAGCATCTGTCAAAGCGACATTTGTCACGTGATCATATTTAATCAGACGCCATTAAATAATTTTGTTTGCTGCAATTATTGAATTAAAAATGTATTTGTTCAAAAGGTTTGTGATGGCTTTTAAATTGTACTTTATGAGTAGCATTTTTTTTTTGGTGTAATTGTTTTATTGTTTTCGATGTCATCATGCTTATTATCACTTTTGAGCAAGTAAGATAAAATCAGGGATTGAAGTGGGATTTTGAATAGAGTATCACTGATTTCTATTTAGTAACTATTACTTCAATTCAATTACATATTGATCTATCACTACTGATTTCATTTTCTACCTTTTTCTAATCTTCATTGTTTGACTGTGACTAAAATATTCATTTATTATGTTTATTTCCTTGTTATTGCTTGGTTTTTATGTTAAAAAATCAAAATGAATTTTTAAGTTTATACTGTTCTTTTGGAAAAAAGTATATATATTTATTTTATTTATCATTTCAAAAGTATTCATCACAGGATACCCGAAACCATTTTAAATAAGAGTTTCCGCGCCTGTTTCTTTACGTGAGTGATTTGAAGTTTACAGGTCCAAGACTTTAGAAATTACAGGGGGGGGGGGGACACACCGTGTAAACGACTTTGGCGGGCTATATCTCGCAAATGGTAAAGCTACCTTATTTTCATAGTCCTTTTCAACGATACCCCACACAAGAGGGTGCACTCAAAAAAATAATTCACCCCCCCCCCCTATACATGTATGGGGAGGTACCCTTAAAAAGGGGTAATTTTTATTTTTCGTATTTTTAAAAATGTGATCTATATGTGAAGTATCCTCGAACCAAGTTACATGCAAATCAGTCCATAAACGTGAAAGATATTCTGCTGTGACAGACTAGGACGGACGGAACGGACGGACTGAACGATCTTATAAGGGTCGACCTTGTCGGACTACGGAACCCTAAAAACGACCATTTTTTTTTAATGTATAATTTTTGCAGCAATATGTAAAGAGATTTAAAAATAATCGTAGTTCAGATACTTTAAGTTATCTAAGTAGGTAGCTATTCTGTTTTCCTTCAAGTAATCTAACTTTAGCAATTATATTTCGAACTGTTTTCGCAATATTATATGTTCGCAGTAAATAAGATTTCTTTCACACCATCTTCAGAGACACGTAAGGTAAACAGAATTAGCCGTTGTACTCCAACAGTAATATCGGTTCTTTCCTGTTTGTAAAACAAGCACAGAATCGTGGTCTTTGTGCGGAGTGCGGACGCTAGAATCGGACCCTTTGAGATAATATTTGGAGTGAAGGCTTTGGTCGAGGTAATTTTGTTGACAAAGATGTTGTCCTGAAAAGGTAAATAAATGTTAACATATTTTTGGCGCATACACAAAATTGATAGTTATATCCGCGTGTGTGTACTGTTTAATATTATGTCCTGGAAACATGATCTATGAGGTATTAAAAAGTTAAGCAAGGGTATATTAAACTGTAACTAGCTATATCAAATTAATATGATAAAATATAAATGATGTCGGGGTATTCTAAAGTGTCCTGGCCGAGCCTTATTCAGACGCGGCTAGAACTCTACATTGATATGTATAAGTGTTGTTGTTGGTATAAGTTATAAGAGTACGTAGGACTGACATAGTCGATACTCGGCTTCAAAATACTTAAAACAAATTAATTAAATAAAAAAACTAGCTATAACAATCAGAAATGTTGCAACCGAGTCTTAAGTCTTATTCATTTGTAACCAAACATCTGATATAATTGAAGTAAGAGAGTCAGAACGGATTAACATCAAAATATTCTTATTCCAAGACAATAATTCCGCCCATTCAACGAAATGGTCCAATTCTCATATGAAGTCATAGTTATTAGTCCGTCCGGCAACAATGTTGTGGACAAAGGTTCTGGATTGCATGATCAAGTTATGGCTGAACGCTCAGCCGGGTGCAGTTAACAGAAATTCAATTATAAGTTTTACTCCTTCTGCGGCATAGAGTAAAGAGCTGTAGATTCTCCAAGACTTGAGGATTTACCTTTACAATATTTTGACAAAATCAGTTCAAACAAAAAATATAAAATCAGATGCCGCTTTCTCACTTAGGCGCATCTTAATTCACCTTAATTTTTAGGGTTCCGTACCTTAAAAGGAAAATGGATCCCTTCCATGTCCGTCCATAGGTCTGTCTAACTGTCAACATTCAGGAACGTGTGGAGGTTTAAGTAAAAATAATAATTATGGCTGTAATTTGCTTATTAAAACACAATTTTACGGATTACTTCGCGATTTATTTACATTTTATTTTAAACCTGACGTTTCGAACACTTTACAGCGATCGTGGTCACAGGGAGACTAAGGTATCCCCAGTTGTTGCTGATATATTCATGGAGGATTTTGAGGATCGAGCTCTGAGCACATCACCTATATCACCAAGGTTTTATAAGCGGTACGTAGATGACACTTTTACATTTTTACCCACCAATAGTGTTTCTGCTTTTCTTAATCATCTTAATTCAATACATCCTAAAATTAAATTTACTATGGAAATTGAGGCAGACAGTAAACTAGCTTTCTTAGATATTTTACTAACTAGGAATTCGGATCATACCCTTAGCCACACAGTCTTTAGAAAAGCCACCCATACGGATAAATATCTCAATGGTGCGTCTCACCATCATCCTTCACAGTTAGCTACCGTGGGCAAAACTTTGTTTCAGAGAGCGAGGGGCATCTGTGACGACCGACACCTGGCTGCTGAGCTTCAGCATGTAAGGAAGGTACTACGGGACAACCAGCTTTCAGTACCACGTCGTTGCAGACCCCGTGCCAAACCTACGACAGTTGAACGCCAACCTGCAGTACTACCATACATGAAGGGAGTCACTGACAAGATTGGGAATATCTTGAAGCGTGCTTCAATCAAAACTTACTTCAAGCCGCAAAAGAAGATTAACCAATTCCTACCACCTGTCAAGTGCAACATACCTCTTCAAGATGCAGGGGTGTACAAGCTCGAGTGTGACTGTGGCCTCTCCTACATCGGGCAAACAAAGCGAAGTATAGGCGTGCGGATAAAAGAACACATAGCTGACGTAAAACATAGACAGAACACGAAATCTGCAGTGTGTGAACATGCCTTAGACAAACCCAACCACTTCATTCGTTTTGTCCAACCTAAAATACTTGCAAAAGAACGGCGTTTTATTCCTGAGAAGATGGTTGAAAGGTTCCACCGGCATGGGATCCTATTCTAGCAAAAACCAAAGCAACACCTAGCACTGCAAGATTCAAGACACGGTTAGCTCTTTCTGTGTAAATAGGAACGTAAATTAATATTATTGAGTGACGGTAGTTAAAATTTTTCAAAACTTTGTAATGACAAATAATACCTTAGTCTCCCTGTGACCACGATCGCTGTAAAGTGTTCGAAACGTCAGGTTTAAAATAAAATGTAAATAAATCGCGAAGTAATCCGTAAAATTGTGTTTTAATGAGTTCAACAATTCGCGTAAACGTAAGAAACAAATAAGTAATTTGCTTTTTAAATTTTAGTCCCATTGGGGCCAGTGAAATCAATTCGTGTAATTCCTGCCCACACTTGCCTAGAAGTAGCCTGTAGAACACGGGCAATAATTATTTGAGCTACCTATCTGTAACTATTTTAGTCTTTGAGGTATTGCAGTAAAGGCATATATCGCCCAGTTGACTCATAACCTGATATCTGAGATCGCTTCTAGTTAAGTTTGCGATGCGGTCGCCTCAGCTTAAACGTGCCAAGAATGTGGCTTAAAAGACAGCTTGTAGCGAAGTTCATGTTTAAATTTATTATTTGGAAGGTCAACAATATTCTTAATAACACTATCTGTGACAGTAACGCCTATAGGCGTAAAAACAGTAAAAGTTATATTATGTAGGATACTGTCAGCGAAATTGTTAAGTACCTTCTTGCTATAATTTTGACTTATGTTTAGCCAGTACTTACCAACGCAGGTGGGTACGGTCGGCCAAGAAAGTGGTCTACCAGTTCTGACAAAATTCCATGTGTTAGGTAAAATAGCAAGGTTGAACTCACTCATGGACTAATTATCTTTTTAACAATGAAAGAGATGCACATGTCGTATAATATTGTTGCATGATAAAATCAACCCTGTTCTATGACGCGCGAATGATTTTCAACCTTAGGGTGAAGATCACTTTTTTGGCCGACCGTACATATTTTCATTTGCTTTTTAGCTTTGATAGGTATTACACATTACGAAAGTTCAATTCATTGTTGTAAACGTTCGTAGTCGCTAACAATAAAGTAGTTTATGAAGAATCACTTAATGTACTAAAATTATTACCAAAATTTGAAAGCATCCGACAAGTCGATGCTGTTGCAAGCGGGGTAAACATGGAATGAATTTCTAATATCTAAAATGAGACTCAATAATATAAATATATTTTAACGAAACTTAATCAATCAAACTATCTTACTCTCGTCACTTGCGCCAAGGTGTAAGTGTTCAACTTAATTGCTCGTAAGACGTGAATCCACCGATTGATTCATAAGAAATGTCCATAAATGTGCAAATAAATAATTCACGGTGACTTTACACCGATGTCAGACTGACGGCAGACGTCATTTTTTCGTTATGAGCAGTAATAACATCGACTTTAGTTAATTTGTCTGTGTTAACAGATACTAAGAACTTTACAGTTACATAAAGATTAATGCAAAAATATAACTCGCCATTTATTGAATACATAATAATATAATGTGTATAAAACTACAGTGTGTTTTAAAAATGAGAAATGTCACTGTACATTCCTCCTCCTTTCCGGCCTCGCATCAACCTTCCCAAATCTGTCAAAATACCACAAATTATTTGGGACTCTATGTGATCAACATAAGGTTGAAATATGGGTTCGGAAATTTGACATATAAGGGTAGGTTGATGTGGGGCCCACTGTACACACGGCCGCACGTCAGACTACCCCACTTTTACTTTGATAGCACCTCTATTCCCCACGTAATAAAAGCTGTTTTCGTTAATCAAATGGGTAACTTGTCGTGCTGTCGTTACTTATTGTACATATGACTAAGAAGAGTGATTTGTCAGTTAATATTAAAATTTTCTTTTTTTATAAAAATATGAAACATATTCATTGTAGTGATGTACAAGCCTTGAGGCGTCCAGTTTATTTATGAAGCCTCAAGGCGGAATGGCAAGACTCAGTGAGCTCGGGAGGCTCGAAGTCCCGAGCTTAGCCGAGCCGCGAACTCTTTGAGCTATGCCTCGAGCCTTCAAAAGAGTTCGAGTCTTCAAAAAAACTCGAGCCTTCAAAAGAACTCGAGCCTTCAAAAGAGCTCGAGCCTTCAAAAGAGCCGCAAAACAAGGTCAAGCCCTAAAATGAACGCAATCCTTTTAAAAAAGCTCAAGTTTATGTTGATGACTTTAATACCTCCGTAACTAAGCAATAATGCGCGGTCGCAGTAAGCGATCCATAAGCATCGGTGCTTTTGCAATGTATAAAATAAAAATTGTCAAACATATCCTCATGTTTGACAATTTTTATTTTATAAATTTGTTGATATATTTTTTTAATTAAATCTCTATCTTTACATCATGTAACTGAAGCATTTAAAAATAGTGCGCAAAAATGCTTTAAGATCGATCTAGTGCTCAAAAGGTCTTGAGCCTTCAAAAGAACTCAAGCCTTCATGAGATCTCGAGCCTTCAAAAGAGCTTTAGCCTTCAAAAGACATCGAGCCTTAAAAAAGGGCTCGAGCCTTCAAAGAAGCTTGAGCTCCGAAAAAAACTTCCGAGCCGTCGGGGGCACCATACAAACGAGGCGAGTCCTGTAAACGAAACCGAGCTCTAGGCGGTTTAGGCGCATGAGGGCTAATTCTCATTATGGCAACCGACTCGCTAATGGACTACTTCTTATTATGGCCACTTCTCATTTTGGTTACTTCTCAATTGGGCTACTTCTCATTAGGGCTACTTCTCATAAGGGCTACTTCTCATTAGGACTACTTCTCATTCGGGCTACTTCTCATTACTTCTCAAATTTTGGGAATGTTTATTGAAATAAGTACTGTCTTTATGTAAACAGTGTGTGCTGCCGTCTTTATGTATACAGTGTGTTCGGGTTTGGACTAGCGATAATTTATGAGGTATTAGTTCATCAAATGTTATCGACAACAAACCCCCATGTTAATAACATAACAACTATAATTTTAAGAATAAATGAACATAAATTTAACCATTGTAATAGGTAAGCATACAATATTATAAGTAATTTATACTTAAATAAAGATATACCTTATTAATATTGTTTGTTGATTATTGTGTGGATTTATTTTGATTTTATTTAAATTAAAGTAATTCAAAGTGACACTTTGTAATGTTTACCTGTCCTTTTACTATTGATTTGTGTATGTTATATATAAATAAATGTTAGTTTAAGCTAGACTTAAGTAATTACAATAAGTAATGCTTATAATATTGTATACTTACCTATTATATTGGTTCAATTATTGTTAATTTATTCTTAAATAATGTCATTGATCTATTCGACGACCGTCTTGGTGTAGTGGTTCGCGCCACGGACTTCTAAACCAGGCGGTTGCGGGTTCGAATCCCGCAAGGGGCAAATGTTTGTGTGGTAAGCACGAGCATTTGTACCTGAGTCATGGATGTTTAAAAATGTATATAAGTATGTCTATCCGTTATCCTAGTCACCATAGCACAAGCTCACGCTTAGTTTGGGGCTAGGTAATTGGTGTGTTTGTTGAAACAATTTTATTATTTATTATTATTATTATTTATGAATGAATAAACATGTTTATACAGGTTGTCTGGGTTTCGACTAGCGATTATTTATCAAATTTTAGAGGCATAATACTAATGAAAAAAAAAGTTTTGTAATATGTTTAAAAAGGATTTATTTTTTTAAATTTATAGCAAAATTTCTTTTAAAAAAATATCCTCTATGACGGTTAATAATTTTGAATTGATCTTTATTTCACTTAGTAAGCGATAGCCTTACCTTTCAAATGAATCATTTTCATAACTTTTAGGACCTCCAGATCCACAGAAATAGGTTGTCTACAAACCTGGACACACTGTTTACATAAAGACAGTACTTATTTCAAAAAATATTCACAAATTTTGAGAAGTAATGAGAAATAGCCCGAATGAGAAGTAGCCCTAATGAGAAGTAGCCCTAATGAGAAGTAGTCCTAATGAGAAGTAGCCCTTATGAGAAGTAGCCAAAATGAGAAGTGGCCATAATGAGAAGTAGTCCATTGGCGAGTCGGTTGCCATAGTGAGAATTAGCCCTAATGCGTCTAAACCGCCAAAAGCCTCGGACGCCTCGAGCCTTGTACAGTGTACATCACTAATTCATTGGTCTTTCTTCATCACAGATTGCACCAGAAACTTCAAAGTGAGCTCGTTCCACTGTCTACTCTGTCTACGCCACGTCTAGTTTAGTCTAGCTAGAGTCAAGAGAAAAGCCTTTTCAAATGATAAAAAAACAATCATCACAGACATAAAATTACTTATTTGTTACGTGTTTCATAGTTAGTAATTTAAATTGATATAATTTTACATTTCACTTTTATTTACGCTTTCAAAAGCCCTATTTTAGAGGCCCAAACACACAATTACTCAAATTGAATGGTACACTTGAATTGAAAAAAATATGAAACCAACTCGCTAATCTACCAGATGTCGCCACAATCGGTGGTGAAAATTAATCCCGAAGAAGTAGACCCCATTTTGAATCACTTGTCAACGTGACCACTCATGCGCAATGAGAATCAAAATGATGTGACGTAAAAGCGCTTTTAGCGCTTTAGGAAAGTATTCCATACCAAGTTTTTTCTATTTTTTAAGTTTATTCTAATAAATAAATAATATTTCAGTGCTTAGTTTTTAATGTATACCTATTTAGTTTGTATTTAAATGTACGATATGGTATTTGTTGTACCAAATATTTTTCACGACATCCATTCTATCACTGATGGAAAAATCTGTTGTCCTTTGTTATTCCAATTAACAATATGATGAGACTGATATGTACAAGTATAAAGATAACAATATTTTAAATATTGTTCGCTTAGCTACAGAATTGTAGTGCTTGATATAAATGCATTATTTGAGATACAGTGTAGTTTGCTATTGTCACGACTCTAGCTCTGACCCGGTTCTCCAATCTTTGCTTTTGCAATATTTTACAATAAAGCGCTTTAAACCATACTATTATAGAAAATACCGTAGCTTTATAACTACTTCTTTTGCATCGGTACACTCCGACAAAAGTGTTATCTGATTGACACTCGCGACAAGTGTTAAAACTGTCGCCTGAAGAGGGTGTTTTTTTAACGCAACTATTCAGCTATTGTGCTGGGAAATATTTTGTGTGTAATTGACAATAGGGCTCAGGGAAGCTGCATTTGATGCTGATGGTATTTGTATAAAGCAGATTTATGTCACAAAAAATGGTTAGTCTATCAAACGAGTTAGTTGGTATGTATCATTTGCTGTAGTGTATTAGATTGCAAAATGTGATCTAAAATAAAAAAAAACATCGAATTAACCAAATCACTTCATTCTGAACGCTAAAATATTGTTCTATTTGACTATTTTGTTGGGGAAGTAGTTTAGTCTTCTTCTATTTGTCTTTTATTGCAAATGATGTTATGGCTTGTGATAATACGGCTTACAATCATAATAGCAAATGATTTATTAAAATTGACTTCAAAGTTTTTAGCACGTGACTTATATAGTAAACAATGAGTATGACATATGAAATTATGAGAAACAATATTATGTCTGTTGGTTGACCATTATAGCAGATGAAATTATGGCAAATGAAATTCTGGCAAGTGGGTGTGACCCGCGTACAAGGCATGCAAAATTCAAAAGTTAGTGTGAAATGCACATTTCGAAAATATACATATAATTGTATGTTAAGTTAGCCATTTCATGCAAATGCCAAGCAATGACAGGAAATGAAGGAAGTTTTGCGATAGAAATCCTGAATTCCGTGAAAAATATAATAGGATTTCTAGCATTAGGGATTCCAATAAGAATCAGAAAGGGAGTCATTTCATGTTTGTTGTGACAAAAGCACATAAAATTTCCTTATAGGGTTTTTTTTTTCAAGTTAGGTCAGTCATAAGATGACCAAAAACTTTACCAAAAACTTTTTCATATAAATTGTTTGAAAGAAGATATACTTAGCTCGCACTGTCAAAGAGTTGATCTCGTGTTGAGCTGGTTGTAACTCTACTCGTCCTAAGTTAGGGCCGCCCGTGGCTCCAAATTATGATTATCAACCCCTAAATGTATATTTTTCACTGTTTAATATGTTTTGGGATGATACAAAATATATTGGGATAAGACAATAAAGGAAATGCACTTAACCTAAATAGTACCTACTCAGTCAATTGACTAACCATAGTGTTCTACCCATTTCGCAGTCCAACAAGATTTATGTCCAAACTTATTAGATACCAATACGCAAATCTGGTATTGTGCCTAAATCACCGAAATCCAGCCAGACGTTTCTCTATATTTCGGGATTTCGTTCTTGGCTCTATGACATGTATGATTTATGTATGGAAGCGGCTCGCACTGATAACGGTAAGCCGTATTGATGTATGGAGTAGTGTGAGGCATTAGGACTTTAGGACATTAGTAGGAAAATTATAAATCACTGTTTGCGTACAGTTTTAAGTGGTTTGGGTTTGGCTTATGCCATCAAATAGGAGATGTAATTATGTTCGTGACGTATATTTTTTTTGATACACCGTGTAGCAATAATCGTAATAAATTAGTTTCCACTCTTAGTCACTTTTATTGTGAGTAAAACAATGTTTTCATACAACACCGGTGTCCCAAAAAGATAGTGCCAATCTAACACTAGAAAAAGCTTAGCTATACCTATCAGATTAACTTAAATCAAGTATTTTGGCTTGGGAGACAATGCCACTTTTTGTCCAAAAATGGTACGCAAACAAACGCTCGTGATAGTTTAGCCATAGCTACCTTTAAATCAAATAACATGACTCTAGTAAAAGTGTCATGAGTTAGAAGATATTGCCAAATACAAGATACACACATACTTTTTTATACAAGAACAAAAACAAGTATGAAACTCGACCCGAGTTGCATAAATTGGACCGGCTCGTAATTTGTACCACCTTAAAATCTACCAAACTGCAATGTTTAGTTTTAAATTGGCAACACTAAAAATCAGTACTACCAACATGACGCAACCGCTGCCATTTTGGACTCGTTAACACAACAGAAGATATAGTATCAAGAAGGGCTTTTGACTGGATATTAAGATGCGGGATAAACCGGTTCTTAAACTGCGGTGTGGAAGGCAAGAGGGAAACCACCACACTATCTTTCCTAATTTGGAGTTTTATGAATATGGCCAACAATAATAAAGTAGTTCTTGACAACAGGCTTCCACGATGTAATATGCCGTGGCGGTCCGAGTCCGGCAGGGTCAGGAGCAAGGCTGATTCGGTCGTCATCCAGCGAAATCCTTGTAAAGTTGGCACATGTAATGTGAGGACGATGCTAGAGCCGGGGAAATTAGAAGAAGTAAAGATGGAAATGGACAGACTCAAAATTGATATACTGGGATTAGCTGAAGTAAGATGGGGAGGAAGTGGAGATTTTTGGAGTGGTGAATATAGAGTTATATATACGGGAGAGAAACAAGGATCTAATGGCACCGCTATAATATTAAATAAAAAATGGGGTTTAAACATAGAAAATACCATACACCTTAGTGACCGATTAACAGCAGTTAAGATAAAAGCTAAACCATTTGATATTACTTTATTGCAAGTCTATATGCCCACGAGTGGCCACCCAGATGAACAGATAGTAGAGATATATGACAGCATAGATTCAATTTTAGATACAGTTATAGATACAGATAGTTTGATTATTATGGGTGACTTCAATGCGGTGGTCGGTGAAAGAAAGGAAGAAAACTCAGTAGGAAGTTTTGGGTTGGGAAAGAGAAATGAGAGAGGGGACAGACTGGTACAATTTTGTAAAGAAAATGATTTGATTATTACAAATACAATGTTTAAGCAACCAAAAAGAAGACTCTATACGTGGAAAATGCCGGGAGATATTGCTAGATACCAGATTGACTACATAATAATTAAAAGTAAATTTCTAAAACAGATAAATTTGTGTAAGACTTTACCTGGGGCCGATTTAAATTCTGATCACAACCTTCTTATAAGTCTACACAATTTTAAAACTAAGCAACTAAAAAGAAAACACAAACCAAAGAGCTTGGATCTCAATAAACTTAAGGATATAAATAGTGATAGTAAAGTGCAATATAGTAATGAAGTAGGTCATAAGTTAGAGCAATTTATTGATAGATGTAAGAATAACATTCAAAATATTAATATTGAAGAAAGGTGGAATGAAATCAAAAACATAATGGTCAAAAGCGCAGAAGAGACGATAAAGAAAGAGAAGCTGATTCCGAGGAAAAACTGGCTTAGCCCAGAAATTATAGCGCTAATGCTTGAGAGAAGAGAATTAAGAAACAAGACGGATGATGTCAAGGCAAAGGAGTACAGAATATTAACAAACAAAATAACACGACTGTGCAGGGAAGCGAAAGAAAAACATACGGAAGAGAAATGCAATAAAATAGAGTTTATGATGAAACGGGGGAAAATGGAAAAAGCCTACAATATAATTAAACAAATGGACAAGAAACATAAGAGACGAAGTACAGCTATATTAGATAAAGAAGGGAAAATACTAATGGACTCTAAAAAAATTGGTAAAAGATGGTTAGAGTATATAGAAGAGCTTTATTCAGGAGAAGGGATGTCAGAAAGCTATATGGAAAAAGAAGAAGATGTAGATACTTTAGAACTGGGACCTCTGATATTGAAAGAAGAATTCGGAATAGCTTTGAAATGTATTCAAAACAGGAAAACAGCAGGAGTTGATAATATTTATATTGAGATGGTTAAATATGCAGCTTGCAATCAGTTGAAAGAGGATTTTTTTTATTTAATCAAGAAATGTATAAAACAGGCAAAATACCTCAAGATTTTAATTTAAGCAAGACTGTAACACTACCGAAAAAAGCAAACACACTCAAATGCGAAGAACATAGAACACTAAGTATTATTTCACAGGCAAGTAAAATTTTAATAAAAATAATTCAGAACAGAATAATACCGTTAACAGAGTGCTTTTTGGGACCGGATCAATATGGGTTTCGGCAAGAGAAGGAAACCAGAGAAGCGATACTAGCTTTGAGATTGGTAATAGACAGGAGACTGGATTTTGACATGGATACACATATAGCTTTTATCGACTTAGAAAAGTGGTTCGATAAGGTCAATTGGAAAATAATAATGGAAGTACTCAAAGAAGCCGGATTGGATTATAGAGACAGAAGGATTATTTATGAATTATATAAAAACCAAGAAACGGTAATAGAAGTAGGAGAGGAAAACGGAAAGGCAAAAATAAGACAGGGAGTTAGGCAGGGATGTCCACTTTCACCGCTTATTTTTAATTTATTCATAGAATGTGCGATACGCAGAATAACGGAATCAAAAAAGGGGGGCGTCAAAATAATGGGGACGTATTTAAATTCATTCGTTTTGCCGACGATATTGCAGCCATTGCAGAAAACAGATTGGAGTTGGAAGAACTGGTTACAGAAATGGACACTATTTTTAAAGAATTTGGTCTCAAAATTAACATAAATAAAACAAAAACACTAATTGCTTCTAAAAAGGAAAAATATAGCCCTATCTCAATAAATAACACAAAAATAGAACAGGTTAAAACCTTCAAATATCTAGGTAGCTTGATAACTAGTGACTCCAAATGTACACCAGATATAAAAGCAAGGATAGTGATGGCGAGACAAGCTTATAATGCAAAAAAGCACCTGCTCAAGGCCAGAATATCAAGCAAAGTTCGCAAAAAACTTGTTAAAGTGTACATTTGGAGTATAGCACTCTATGGATGTGAAGCGTGGACATTGACAAAGAGGGACAGAGAGAGACTGGAAGCCTTCGAGATGTGGTGCTGGAGGAGAATGGAGCGTATAAGTTGGACGGAGAAGAAAACAAATGAAGAAGTTTTGTCTATGGTTAGGGAAAAAAGGAGATTGATGGAAACAATAGAGTGTAGGAGGGGACGAATGTTAGGCCACCTGATTCGACACGACAATTTTACTAAAACGATAATAGAAGGAAGAATAGAAGGAAAAAGGAAGCGAGGAAGACCAAGAATAAGCTACATGCAGCAAATAAAAGAAAAGATAAATGTCGGGTCGTATCAGGAGGTTAAGAGAAAGGCGGAAAGCAGAGAGGAATGGAAAAAACTCCACCGACAAGAGCCTAGCTCTTAAATTTGATGATGAACACAACAGAGTAAATTATACTGAACAAAAATATTTTTTGCGGCGTTCTAGTATTATTTTATGGGTGTGTACCTAAGAATTTCTTGTGGCAACGGTAAACACACTGCAACTATTATATATGTTTTTGGAAAGTAGGCATATTAGTGACCTTTTTTTAAACTATAGTTGTATGTTTAGCATTTTGAGGTTATAATGCTGGCTCACATTAAAATAAAACTTAGTGTTGCCTAATTTGTACCAGGTGTGGTACCCCTAAAATGTACCGGTATAATTTAGGTATACTATGGTAGTTTTTCATCTAGATGGTCAACTAGATTGAAATGTTTTCAGATGTCTGGAGAAGATAAAAAGTATTACAAATGGACACAAGATTACTTAAAAAAAGCCTTAGATTGTTTGAAAAAGAAATCAATGGGAATTAATGAGTGTTCACGCATGTTCAACGTACCTAAGCCCACTTTAAATAGAAATTTATCAAGTTCAAACAAGTATGCGAAAGAAAATACTATTTCCAAGGGCAGGCCTGCTGTTTTTCACGATGATGTTGAACAAGAGCTGGTGTCGCATTTGTCGAACATGGAAAAGCATATGTTCGGGCTTACAATTAAGAATGTAAGAAAGCTGGCGCGGAAAAAATGGCATTCCAAACACTTTATCAAAAACAGCAAAGATGGCTGGTAAAAAATGGTTTTACTCATTCCTTAAAAGACATTCCGAACTTAGTGTTCGCCAACCAGAAGCAATTGATCTCATTTAGAATATGAAGTACAATTTAGGATACCCATGGCACAATTAAGGATGTGATGAAAGTACAATTTAGGAAACCGGTTGGTTTCCTAAATTGTACTTTTTCAGACTTTTTTAAAAACTTAAATTTTCATATTTATTTCTGAAATTCCTCATTTTCTTTCAATAAAAAATGATCGCAAAAAGAACAACCTTTTTATTTCTAGTAATATATTTCTTCAAAGTTAAATAGTTTTTGTGACAGCTTGTGATGTTTGTTAACTGGTACAATATAGGCAACTTTACCCTATACATAATTAAAAAAAATACACCTGACTGTTAAAATTTTTATATTTTTGAAATGGTCTATTTCCAGGCTTTCATTTGATACCCATATTGCTATGGTAAGGAAAAAATCAATCCCCCTCCCCCCTATATTTTATTTTCGGGCGCCATTTTTAAAATGTACTAGGTATCTATATAGCCTATGTCACACGCACAATTTTGACAAATACAACGACCTCTCATAATATGTCAACGTTCCAGCCGTTTGGGCCGTAAGGCGTGCCAAACAATTATACATACATTCATACATACTCTCGAAAAACATAACCCTCCTTCCACAGTCGGGTAAAATAAAAAGTTGCATTATCTTCCAAACCATGAGATTTTTTCAATGCCAAGTTATTTTTATTTAAAAGTTCTATAACTAAGCCATCTCCAGTATCAGTCTGGCACGCTCTTTTTGCATCTCTTACCTCCTACTAACCGTCTACTTTTCTTCAAGTTACTTACATTAAATCTTCCTGAAAATAAAACACAGTATTTCCCAAAAACCCACTGAAATATGGACTTGGTTCACCGAAGGGCGGCCACAGATAAGAAATATTGACCGTTCGTATTCCAAAAACGTAACTGCATTATTTTCATACAGATAATCCTTGTGATTTATATTGTTTAACTCTATGATATATCGCCAAACTTTCTGATTGGAAATGTTTGTTTATTTTATTGGATTCTACGACTTTCTTTGTTACTGTTTTTTGATGAAAATCTATTGGTTTTGAAATTTTGTCTCTATGGCTAAGAGAGTTTTTTTTAGTCTTTTACTATAAAACTTTTTTTCACAAGTCTTATCATTCTTAAATGACTCATTTGGGTACTATATTTTTACCACAAATACTCATTATGAAAATAATATTTGTAAACACTTCCACGTGCAATCTAAAACTTTATTTGAGATTAATAATACTGTTAAGCTTCTCAGAACCCAATACAACAACGGCCTACCCAAAACGAATAGTAGGTAACTAATAGTAGACTGGGGATGAGATCTAATTATGATTAGCAAATGGGTAATTTAACCAGTATCCATACTAATATTATAAATGCGAAAGTGTGTCTGTCTGTCTGCCTGTCTGTTACCTCTTGACGCTTAAACCACTGAACCGATTGAGATGAAATTTGGTATGGAGACAGTTTGAGACCCTGGAAAGGACATAGGCTACATGTTGTCGCAATGTAAATATATTAAGGGGGTGAAATGGGGGATGAAAGTTCATATGAAAACTCCAACTCTTGCGGGCGAAGTCGCGGGGAACCACTAGTAAGTATATAAATTGTTCTAATAAGCACATTAATTACCTAGCCCCAAAGTAAGCGTTAGCTTGTGCTATGGTGACTAGGATAACGGATAGACATACTTATAATACGATTACATTTATAAGCATCCATGACTTAGGTACAAATGCTCGTGCTCATCACAGTAACATTTGCCCCTTGCGGGGTTCAAACTCGCAACCGCTGGTTTTGTAGTCCGGAGCGCGATCCACTACACCAAGACGGACGTCGAAACGGTATAGTGGACGTATGTGTGGTTACGAATAATCTACGAATTCTCATGCTATGCTAAACCTTTTGTTGTTTACTTAGTTCATTTTGCGACATTTCAGCCTATACCCGAAATATATCCCTTGTCTTGAAACCGTGTACGAAATAGCTTGTGCAATATTGCGTATAAGAATGCTGTGTGTCGGTGCAGTATTCCAATTAGAGATGTGTCTCTGCCTCCTGGACTATTGGACAGGCAGGGGTTAATTGAAATAGCAGTGTCGGGCGTCACGTAAGATGCATTTTTGTTTCTTCATAAATAAAGACAAAACTAATTTAAACGGGTATGGGTTAAAAAGCTAGGATATAGTATATCTTACAAAAAAAAATCTGTACTTGCATGGCCAAAGAAAATAATATTTTGAATGTGACATAACTCTCAACACAAAACATTATCAACGAAAAATACACCTTATTATTCTAGACCACCGAGACCAACAGACTTTGTGCAAAACTCATGTTTTTTTTTGAGTTTACAAAGTTAGAATAAAAAAATTGTTCCAACAATTGCACCAATTACCAAGCGCCAAACTAAGCGTGAGCTTGTCCTAT
The DNA here is from genome assembly GCA_949316185.1 of Pyrausta nigrata. Taxonomy (NCBI): domain Eukaryota; kingdom Metazoa; phylum Arthropoda; class Insecta; order Lepidoptera; family Crambidae; genus Pyrausta; species Pyrausta nigrata. Next base: position 14,668,158 of record OX438957.1, on the reverse strand, counting down.
AGGGACCAGGATAACGAATAGACATACTTATTTATTATGATACGTTTATAGTTGGTTCAATAATAAAAGTTGTTTTATTAGAGTGATAAGTAGTCATCCTTTAACCTGGGAAAAATAAAATAAAATAATTTTGCTTTAAATTTCCGCTAAGAAACGTTAGCGCAGGCACCAAAACCACACCAACCGCAACCGCGTTGAGTATTAGTTCAGGCAAATTTAGAAAACCGCAACTGCGTTGAATAGTACGAGTTGTTCAGGCAAATGCAGAATGCACCGCCCTCCCTCCCTCAATACTCATGCACTACAGCTAATGCAGTTGTTAGTTACCAATACCAACGTGCAAAAATCCTCGACGCGTTTCGCCACTCCACGCGGCATCCTCAGGAGATGTTGTCGCCTTGGCTGAGCATTCTGCATTTGCCTGAACTTATACTCAGGTTGTGGTTGGTGTGGTTTTGGTGCCTGCGCTAATATCTCTTAGCGGAAATTAAACACAAAATATTTTAATTTTATTTTTACCATCTAATAATGGATTTCCGCAAAGTAACGCCCGATTCCAATAATTATCTTTTAACCTATTTATAAAGTAAGACTTTAAAAAAGCTATCAACTACCTATTTGTACCGACTGTTTCACCTCCCATTGATTACACACTGTGTACAAAACAAGTAATCAACAAATCTACTTAACCCCCTCTTATAAATAATTATGTTTCCAAGAGGGCGACAACAATACCCTTGTTTGCAACGTAAACACAATTACGAACTAGAAAAAGGTCTTATTTGAGACCTAGACATAAAATTAACATGATTTATTAACTAGTTTTCAGGAAAAAGTGGAAAATAACGAGTGCGTTATTTCCAACGTTTATTAATATGTTTTTTAATTGAAATGGGAAGCATTTAGCTTCGACAGCAATAGTAAGGTTTTATTTGCTAATAACGATTTCTGTTGAAATAATATTGTGTGGTGAGTCATGATTGTGACATGAAAGTGCAGGGTATCGTATCTTATAAGTGGCCAAGTTTCAAATGCTTTAATCATGTTGGTTTTAAGAGTGCTGGGTCAGAAACGTGAAATCAAGTTTTAGCTAAGCCTTTTATTTAGTCGACATTTTCATTGTACATAGATGAATGTTATCATACTACAAAGTACTGCACTAAAATACAAAAAAAAATATTTATAAAAAAATGTAGCTTGAAAGAAAGAGTAAAATTGAAACAAACAGTATAAAGGTTAAAATGCTTAAGAGCTGGCAAGCACGTAGGCAATAGCCCTGGGCCCTTAGACATGATGCAATATTTCTAAAGCGAACTTCGCTATCGCCAACGAAATGTCAATATATGTACGCAGATATGAATGCAAAAGTCAAGTGATGTTTCGATAGCTTATGTCAGTTTTATCAATTTGTTAGCCTTAGCGAACTTTGCTTAAGAAAAGATTGCATCTTGTATGAGGGCCCTAAAGTAGCTATCAGTACTTTATAGTATAAAATGTACGTTCTATCTGTTGTTTTCTTTCAAAATAAAGATATACCCCTAAATAATTGAAGGCAACACAAGTCCCCTTTATTATAAGTCGTATATTGAGTATGTATGTATGTGTATGTATTATCGATATGTGTATAGTGATGAGCTTCTAACAGACGGTAAAGGGTGACCGGTGTCGCCGCGGTGACGGCAGGCGTTACTGAACGTAGGGTTGTCACTATTTTAATGTATTCAATGGTTAATAATTAATATCAATCATATGAGCCAATATTGATTGATATTAATTACTAACAATCATAAGTGGCATTTTTTTTTAAGTGGCATTTTGTGTCCTAAATTGAATAAATATTTTTTGACTTTTGACTTTATTTGGTGAATTCTAGGATTAAAGTGTCAAAATGTTGTAAAAAAATAATTGCGAAACACACGCCAACCTAAAAAAAGTATTGAATGACAGAATCGTCACAGAAGTTATAACAGTGCTTATGTACCAATCGTCAAGGTTTAAGTGCTCAATTACAAGTGCCCTTGATATCCTAATGCCTTAGTGCCTAACATTATGGGGCCTTCTTTTTTACTTTCTTTATTTATTTATGGCTCACAAAACAAGTAACAGTCAGTAAATAACAAAATACAAAAAAGACATTATATAAAGCTAGACTGAGACTCTAAACATGTGTGCACAATATCCTCTAGATTTAATTTAATGTTAGAAGGTTAAGATTTTAAAATACCATATTTATTTTTAGTTTTGTTACTAACATAAACAAGTAACAAGAACAGTTTTGATAAACCTATACATAAATGGTTACCTATACATAATGGTACAAAACTTTCTAAGTAATTTTGTTATCAAGACAAGATAAAATGTTCCAGTTTATCTTTCATGGGATAACAATATTGCCTTCAACGGTTGAGGTTTGGTTAACGTGGATAGTTGTGGATTGAGCTAACTTTTGTTACTGTGATATTAACAATGTGGTATGTTACGAAGTTTAAACGTTCTAGGAAGTAGATTAAATCTACAACAACTTTTATTATTAGACATACTTTAAAACACAACAGAAATTGCCTTATCTACTTCCCTTATTAAAATATGCGGTATACGAGGGTCAAACTGAAAGTTCTTAGAAAATCAAAAACTGATTACATTAGCCAGTTATTAGTTTTATTATATCTTTTCAAAATATTGTCCATTGACGTCAATACACCGCTGCATGCGATGGAACCACTGGGAAAAGCACTTTGCCCACTCGTCCTTAGGGGTCTCTTCAATGGCATCGCGATACGCAGCCACCGCTTCTTCAGCATTCATAAACCGCTTTCCTTTAAGTTTTTCTTTAATTTTTGGAAATAAATAAAAATCACAAGGCGCGAGGTCGGGGCTATACGGCGGGTGACCCAGTAATTCAACGTTTGATGTCGCCAAATAGTCGATCGTTCGCTTGGCGGTGTGCGACGAGGCGTTGTCGTGGTGAAGGAGGATCCTACTGCGAGGTCGTTTCTCTCGAACTTTTTCCAAGACAAGTGGCAAACAATTGGTAGTGTACCATTCTGCAGAAACTGTTTTTTGATCCTCTAACACAATTGTTGCGAAATGACCTATCCTTCCAAAGAACGAGGCCACCATTTTTTTTCCCGCACTTTGATCTCTCTTCACTTTAGTTGGCAACTCCTCGAAAGGAAACACCCACTGAGCAGATTGTCTTTTGGTTTCAGGATCATAACAGTAAATCCAGCTTTCGTCACCTGTTAGTATGTCGAACACAGCATTTGAGTCACCTCCGTTAAATCTTTCAATCATTTTACGGCACCAATCCACACGATGGAGTTTTTGAGCCTTAGTCAAATTATGAGGTATCCACCGGGCGCAAAGCTTCCTGACCGCTAAATGTTCGTGGAGGATTTTGTGCACTTGACTCATACCGATGCCTAAGCTTGTCCGAATCTGCTGATAGGTCACTCTTTTGTCAGTCTCTATCATACGCCGCACAACACAGATGTTATTTTCAGTCGTCGCCGTAGAAGGCCGTCCCTCACGTACATCATCAGTGAGATTAGTGCGACCACGTTTAAACTCATTAAACCAGTTGTAAACAGTCGCACGAGATGGGGCTTCATCGTGAAAGGCCAATCGTAGTCTATCATAACTTTCTTGTTGACTTAAATGACATCGAAAGTCATAAAAAATTATTGCACGAAAATTTTCTCGTGTTAAATTCATTTTGACGTGACACAGACAATTTTCAATTTGCCGCCAAGTCGTAAAACAAATGACAAATGAATGAAATATATACTCAGTAATATTGGCAAAGAGTTCTATTTTCAAATTTTAGAATATTTTTTTTATTATATTGTTTATAAGTGGCCAGTTCTAAGAACTTTCAGTTTGACCCTCGTACGCGTGTTTTTTAGGATTTCGAAGACTAAATCTTCGAAATCCTTATTTCATTAATTTATGCCTATTTATCAAAGTTGTTCGTTTGTTGTGTATTTATCAAATTCGCTTTAAAATACGTTTCTAAAATATTATTTTTCTACTTCCTAACATATTACATTGTATATTTAAGGGGAATAATAAAACGAGCGACTAAAAAAAAACTTTGCGACTGATGATGGTATACTGTTTTAATACCTCTTGCGGCATGAATTTGAGTAAGCGAAAAATAAACCAAACTAACGACGAATACTGATCAATAATAAAATCCAGAACAAGCTTACAAAAGGTGGGATTTGATTATTACATTTCAGTTTATAAAAATACTATCTGGGCGACGAAATTACTAAGTGAGTGACTAGAAATACAGAGAGGGCAACTTTAATACTAAGATAGATTAGATTTTTCTAATTGAGGTTTTAGAAAGAAAGAAAGAAATAAATAAAAAGCATTTATTCGGAGATCGGTGAACAAGAAACAATTTACAAATTATAAAAATGTGATCTGCCGAAATGGCATCCGACTCAGCATTAGTCGTGGTAGCCGTAGGCAAACCACGACACTGATTTTCAGCGGATGCCTGGGGTAAATTCTAAAGTACATTAACATAAAAAAGCATATTATGACATTACAAACAATAATAATAAAAAATACAAAAAAAAGAAAAAGAAAACAAGCAAGAGACATGATAGCAGTGACCTAGACGAAGTAACTATTATATAATCTGTGGTTAGAGCGTACAAACAAAACTAAACAGAACAGTGCAGAAAACTTAATAAAATGGAACAATATACACAAATGGAAAAACAAATGGAAGCGCCACTGTCAATAATAAGTATCAAGACTAGTTATTTGGTCAACTATGCTACGAGTGTGTAAACGACTGTGGCGCCTCCATTCACCCTTCACTATTCACCACTCCTCCTCCATTTTTACTTAACGAACTACAAAAAAGTTAATTCTAAGCAAAGTTTTGTGAGCTGCTTTATTAACGATTATTGGTTACTGATATTATATTTGAGGTCTCATGTTTTCTGTTTTGATACGCTCTTTTAAAGAAAATAATTCGGCTCAAACTAACAACACCGCCACTGGAAGCAAAACTGATACCCACTTGACAAAAAAAAAACGAGTAGAGCTCCTCAATCCTCATACCAATCAATGAACCTTATTAGGAAGATTCCTTTATTTTTGTTGACTGAAGCGTCTTATTTTATTTTGTTTTTTTATTGATTTGATTTAAGAAAATACAAATTGATTTAATTTTTTGTAAAACATTGTTTCATTTAATTACCTACCCTTAAATTTTAATTATTTTTTTTTTTTCTTCAAATAGTTATTTCATAAGATCATTTTTTATTTAAATGTAGGCTCATAATAGTATTTTTCAAAGTAGTTTTTGCATTCGAAGCACTTCATTAAAGATAAAATACCGCTCAGTATGAAAAAAGCATTTGCAAAATATTTAAAAAAATGCAGGACCTAACGTTGACACTCAATAAAATATTAGGTCGCACAAATATTATGAAGCTTCTCATTTTGTATTTTAAGTAACTAAATTTTTTTTTGTAAGTTGCTGTTCTTATGATTTTTCGTCACTCGCACTCAGTCGCTCACATAGTAATTCTTTAACCCACATTCATTATTTTTGACACTTAAAACATAAATTTACAGTCACTCGTTTAAATACTACCCTATATTTAATGGCTTTACAGTTTAAAAGTGTTTGATAAAACTTTACTATACAAAATACCTATGTAAAAAAAAAGAATTCCAACACTTCAACTGACAACCCTGCACGGAGGGGTCAAAACAGGGGGAATAGTTGTAGGGACTAGGGCACCATTGTGCGTAAAAGCCGATATATCAACGTTGCATATCAACGAGGGCATCAATCGCGTTGTGCCCTTATTGGGCATAATTTGGGAATTGTGCGCGTACGACGGTGGTTGATGACGTGATTACCGAGATGGGTTTACTTGTCAATGAAATATAGCTGAACTATGTGAAACTGAAAAAGTAAAAGGCTGATATAGCCGCACTGATAGTGCATGCTAAAAAATTCCAATAGACTGAGTCATATGAAACACAAAAATATTTCTTCATAATTTTAATGATAGATGCCAATTACTGGGGGACGATTTTCATGCATGAAAAAAGTTCACATTCGTGAAAAAGAATTTCGAACTTCGTTTTTTATTTCAAAAGTAACACAGTTTGTGCATTCTCAGAACTTCGAAATCTAGTTTGAACTTTTCAGTAGAGGTGTCCCTTTAAATACGTATCACCGCACTTAATAAGTTCTAATGCATGAGAATCGTCGACACGGTGGTATACAAGCTTTCCATAGACATTTTCTCTTAATAAGTAGCTATTTGGCTTTAGTATCATTTTTTAAAGATTCTCTTTATAACCGACTACCTACCGACTTTGTGTAATAACAGCCAAGACTTGATTTTACTTTATGTCAACTTATGATCTAGGTTCGAAAATAAGTGAATAGTGAGTGAAGATAACTGAGAATGATAATTTCAGGTGTAGTTTATCAGATTGTGATGAACTGTGTCTTATATCGCTAGTTCAGGGACATAAAAGCTACCCAAATAAACATTAAAATAAATGACGCAATGACCTTTCCCAAATTTCATGTATCATCAACAGCATTTTACTATGACCATTGAACGTACAGCTTTAGAATTTACTTCATTAATAACAACAAAAAATACTTTATCCCTTGAAATGAAATGACACTCAACTATTTCAGGGCACAAAAGGTCACATCAATCTACTGACATATTGTGATACAATTTCATCACGAATAATTAATAATGATGGTCCTAAGATGGTTCCTTGGAGAATACCTTTGGGGTCCCATTGTTACAGTTTAAACGGGGTCCTTATTCTGTTCCTTATCTCCCTGCATTATTTATTCATGGTCATTATTTGACCATTTTGGATTTAATGATGTGTCATCTTTGTTCTTGTGAGTTAATGTTTGGAGAGGTGTGAAATAGGATACTTAATGGGTGTAACGGAAGCGTATTGTGAGATACTTTGACCCCTTTGCCATTTTGTGTTACTGTTTTTTTGTTTGTGAATGTGAGTAATGATCATATTTGGGTCATTAGTAAATGTCGTTTGATTTAAGATTAAACGGTCACTCTGATTTTATATCATCATTGTTATCCATTTAGTTTTCAATTCTTATTCAACTATTACAATTATTTAGTAGTATGTTTAAACATTTAGTTATTACAGTTTGAACAAGTTCTTTCAAATTATGATTAATATTAAAAGAAGATATTCGTTGACACACATTTAAATAATATTATAATATATGTATGTCTTTTATTTGATTTCTAGTACAAGTGTCATAAAAATCGCAGGTGTGACCCACCAAAACAAGTTTAGCAAGACAATCCTCAATTTATTGCAAAATTTCTCACAACCATAAAACTGTTTAATTCGCACCAAAAACACGCATTGAAACACCATTCCAATTAATGCTCTCAGATTGTTAATATTGAAAAGGTTATTTTTATCGACCATTAACAATGTAGCTTCAAGTGTTCCTATTATTTGAACTAGGATATTAAAATCTACTTCTGGTTGTCACCTTTTGTTAGTTTTGTTATTTTTTGCATTCAAACATTTGAGACCCCTTAGAGTGGTCGTTTAATGTCCTCAAACTGGTTTTGGGCAATAATCAACAATGTTGCGATGTTTATTAAACAAGGCAATAAGCGTGAGTGAATGGTACAGTCAACCCTCAAACCAAAGTAGAATTTTATTCTCTCCGTCAAAGGACATAAAGACTGTAAGTGGTTCTCAGCCGGCCATTGTAGCAGTGTCGTTTTGAATGCGTTTGACAGTTGCTATTATGGTTCGCAACTTTGTATTTCCGATTCTTGAACTGGGGGATACGACCTGTCTAATTTTGAGAATATTTTACTTTCCTTTGTGTTACGTTCACATGAGCGTATATACCTCCAGTTATACTTTGTTGCTTAATATTTTCTTATTGGTTGTTTTTTGTTTAAGACTTATTAACGAATACTAAGACATCTTCGATTTACACAACATTTGATACCTCATTGTAATTCTTCATTGAAATATGTGATCTGCAGTGAACTGTGTTATAGTGTTTGAGTATCCTTTGGTTTAAAAACTAAAACAGATTTAAACTTATATAAAATGTAAATAGATTTGATACTGTTGATTAGATTGTACTACAAAAAGGTATTTGGCTCGTTCTTTCAATAATGTACTAGAAACATTCTCACATCCATCACCAATTTGTGTAATTACAAAAAATAGAACAATCCCACAAAGCGTTGCTCTATAACCCTTCATATGTCCCCTATCCCCAACCCTTCCTTGACCCATAAACAAATATGTCTAAGAATTGCCGGTAATGAGCTGGGGCATTAATTCTAGACCATAAACTAGGGAATTTATAGCCTCGAAGGTAGTCCTATAAAATGAGACATGGTTTCGTGTAATGCGTAAGATGCCACCTTTCATGGGACAATGTTGTTGAGTTATGGGGACAAATTTTACCATTGAATCGGCTTGGGAGTGTGGAGTGAATGGATTAAAAAAGGTACATAGTATGAGGATTGTATTCTATTAAGTAGTGTTTCAAGTCGGGGCTTGGCGGCAGAATTGAAATAAGCTATACCTAAGTGGTTTTGTAGAGCTTAAGTTTCTGCATATATACAGGATATATTTAATTCACAATTAGTTTTGTGTTTTTAGAAAAAATCTATCGAATATCTACCCACTTGTTTTTCAAAGGTTACTTTGTTGTAGTTACGTTGGTGTTATTTTAAAGATTTGTTATTATTTAGCTGATCGCTGTTTAGGATTCCGTTCCTCAAAGGGAAAATAGGGACCCTTAAAGGATTAATTTGTTGTCCGTCAGTCCGTCTGTTTTCATATCTAAGTACATTCTGGCGGAAACTTCCTGGGTAGTAAGTAAATAAATATATATGTATAAAAAAACAAAGTACATCATAAGAAATGACACAATAACGTACATCTACATATAACACGCATGTAAATATCAATAAGTCTTCTTATCCAAGCCAAGACAACTAAATCCAAACTGGTATCCATAAAAAACAGAAACAGCACTAATAGCCCATAATAATCCGGTATGACCATTTTCTGGACATAATTGACCATAAATAAAACAGATTACACATGTTTATTCTAACCCTTTCATAGAGAAGGGGACCATAGGCATTTTTTTTTGTTTCTGTCATAGAAATGCGAAGAGATATGTCTGCAAGTGTTAACAAATTCGGTAACAATTGCTAAAATGCAATAAATAACAAAGACATTTTATTTAAATGTAATTTGTAACTGTTAAAAGCTCGTTTAAATAATAGAAGTGATTCAAATAGCGAACGGTCATTATGATTAACAACGGTTATTTTTATAATTTAAGCAAATTCTTTGCAAGTTTTTACGAAAAAATTTGCACACAAATTTATCGACCGCCGAAGATGGTTGATGTACTGTCAGCAAAATTTACTTTCATAAAAAGTAAATTGGAAAAATATTTTGACCTCTTTTTGACCAAAACTTTGGTTTCAAATTAAACTGATTCTTTTCCCACCCCTTCATAAACTGCCCCAGTTTGAACTTTGACATCTCGTGAACGAAAATTTATCAGATCGCCTGTGGCCTTCTAATTTATTTAATTTCCAACATACTTTATTATTTATATGGGAAGATCAAACACAGGTGCATTGATTGTTTTAGTTTATTGTGTGTGCGTTTTAACGGAAAAGTATTGTTAAAAAAATAATTGTAACTCGTTTCGAGCTTTTATACATTCTAATAAAACGTTTGTTAAATGTTTTGTATTCCTCAAATAAGGATATTTTTACATGCCTTAATTAGTTAGTACTAACTTTTATTTTAAGTAGTTTAAGTATACAAAACTTGAATTATTTAAGCTTAGATTACAGAGCATTTAAGTATTTTATATTTAATAATAACGATAAATATCCGACTTGAACATCGGCTACTATTAACATAGTACACAAGACTCTGTTCTTTTACTCTCATAGTTCGGTGAGATGCATCCCACATGACCAGAGAGAGATCAAGCCCAGGACCAACCGACTTAACGTGTTTTCCGAGGCAAGGGGGTGTAGACTCCAACAACTTCCTGACTCCAAGCTGCTTCTGAAATATTTCAAGATAGAAAAAATTGCTAGATTTTTCTGTGATTTATATCAATGTGATTATATCAAAATAAAGTAAATATTATACATTCTCAACAAAATACTACCAATGTCTTACTATGTGAGTGTGATATTTAAACGCTACAATTCCTCAAATTGACAAGTCAGATTGTAACAAAAGATAAAATATGCTAAACACATAACATCAAGATGAATCATCCAAACGTCTCCAAACTTAATCCAGTCAACGACCTTTGGGTAGAGAAAAAGCACGCACCATAGTCTTTGCCAGTGATTCTCAAAGTGTAGATGTGTTTTCTTATTTTGTTTTTTTTTTATTTATTTTCTAGCTGAAGACAAAGATTGAAAGATATTTGAAAGATTGGTCATATAGCCAGTTAGAGCTGAAACATGATATTCTTCACGAAGACTAAGTGCTTATTGACAAACACTAGTCGAAAATTAATTAAAATGAGCAGTATTTGTTTGTTTATGATTGTGAAATTTCGTTCCTGTTTCCACCACCTCTATACCCGGCCCGGCGAACCTTGATCCCTATGACAGTTCATAATAGTGATGGGTCGTGTCAATAAAACTTAACTTTTTTAACCGACTTCAAAAAAAGAGGTGGTTATCAATTCGACTGTATGTTTTTTTTATTAACCGACTTCAAAAAAGGAGGAGGTTATCAATTCGACTGTATGATTTTTTGGAGGCTATGTTACCGCATATGTCAGTCAGTTGTGGACCGATTTGAAAAAAAAATGTTTTCCTAGAGGCTATACCTTCTAGTTGGTTCCATTTTGGCCCAGTCGAGATCTGATGATGGGATCTTGGTGTAATCGAGGGAAACCCTCAAATTTTGAAGGCACGTATACTGTTTTGAGCTGAGCTGATGGTGGAACTCCTTAAAAATTAGGAGTTTTGTAATTAAAACACCAGATGTTTTGTCAGGTACTGTATAGGATGCTAACAAAACAAAGTCAAAGGCGCAGCTTCCTCCTCTTTCCCACATAAGACATAGGACAAAAGACATAGAACAGTTTTTATCCCCAAATCATTTGTATAGGGAACCCGATGATACGATATACAACAAACTAAATTAAACATGCTATTGGCAAATCTTTAAATGTTCTTCTTTAAACGGTCTTCCTTCTCTTTACTACTTTCTTCCAAATGATGCTGTCGCATTTAAACAGCGCGTTTAGTAGGTCTGCCCATGTTGCACCTTACACTAAATTTCAACAAAAAATAGAAAAAAAACCTTTTTTTTTTAAAAACCGCCTTCAAAACTGACTACAGTGCTAATTAAAACTAAAATGTAATTAATTAAAAGTAATGACACTCATAACATAATTTATCACTTAATTATGGCACACATGAAAACTGATACTAATAAAATCTAATATGTGATCAAATGAACTTCTAAGTGAAGTTCGATCATTATTATATGAGTCGCTTCATTCGAAGATATAATATTACCTGGTAGTTCCCCTAACCTACATGGCAACACTACACACGTTTTAGAGATTTTCGAATTTCTTATAACTGGCAACACTATGCATCAGTCTACCTACCAACATTCACTCGCTGTGATACCTCATTCCTTTAGAGATTAGTTAGGTAAGTTCTTATCAAAATCTCTTTATGGGTAGGGTGGGTAGGGTTCTTATATCTTCGAATGGAGCGACTCATATAATAATGATCGAACTTCACTTAGAAGTTCATTTGATCACATATTATAATTCGTCGCTCCATTCTTCAGATATAATATTACCTGGTAGATCTTTAGAGAAAATGATTTTGTAAGAACTTGCTTGTTTAATAAAAACAATGGTTTAATCAGCATTTTTTATTATTTTCCAATAGGTATAACAATTTACATAAATTAATTAAATTATTATTCACGGTCGAAAACAAACTGATTCAGCAAACACATTATTTGTTATGATATTTAACTTATAAAATCTTGCAAATGTGTGATTATTGGTCCATCCTGCCGCTTTGCGAATAGTGTCGATGCATACCCCCGCTGCACTAGCCGTGGAGGTCGAAGCGTGCCTTGTACTATGCGCGCTGAAAATTGACACATCTACCCCAATCTCGGACAATACTGATTTTAACCAACGACTAATGGTTTGAGAAGATACGGGCTTATGAGGTTTTTTGATAGACAGTAGTAATAAAGTGTTATAATAATATAGTCCAGAAGAACCGTCGCTGGGCATATCTTTAAATTTTCTGAGAAAAAAGGCAAAAAGAGTAGTGGTTGATCGCGACCCGGTGCTGATGTCTTAATTATATCGGTGATAGCTATTGTGATGCCATTAGCCAGAACTTTAATGTTTTCTAATTTGATTAACGATAGTGTTTGTACTCTTTGAGCGGTGCATAAAGCTAAAAGAGTAACTAATTTTTTTGATAGCTTTTCGAAACTAATTTTATTGTTAGGATGCCAATTTGCTATAAAATTAAGTACTAGCTGCGGATCCCATGTATGGGAGTATTTTGGCTTTAAAGGTTTTAATTTAAAAACACCTTTAAGAAGTCGTTTTATGCACTCGTTTTGCCCTATGTTATTACCTAATAAAAGGCGCCCTTTTGAAACTCTAGGGTCAAAAAAGATATTATTTCCGAAACCGTACCTTGAAAACCATTAATGTCTCTGGTGTTACAGAACTGCCACCATGCTTTATAACTTGTGTTGTACTGTTTTTTAGTATTGTCCAAAAGTGATGCCAGCATCAAGTCTACGGCCTCTGGCGGGATGTTGCAACTAATGAATGCTTGCCGGAGAGTTTCGCCGCAGCCAATGTAAGATGTTGGCGCAGGTGGTGTGTGGGTTGATTTCTGAAAGAGGATTCAAGAAAATTTTCTTTGGGTTTGAAGTATATAATTTCGGAAACTAATAAGCTATTTAAAAGCGGATACCAAGGCTGTGATGGCCATTTGGGAAAAACTAAAATGCCCTCGGCTTTGTCGTTAACGATTTTTTGTAAGCACTTTAAGATAAGGGGGAAAGGTGGAAAAGCATAGAAAAAACTATCGCCCCAAAATATGGAAAATGCATCGACACATAAAGCATTAGGATCAGGGAGCAGTGATACATAAATGTCACATTTGGCATTGGTACGAGAAGCGAATATTATTGGTAATTTTATTCCAATTCATATAAAAATATTGAAGACTCCCTGCGAGTACTTGAGAGTTGCGATTGCGGTTGTTGTGTTGGCGGTGCTGGTTGTTGAACCCGCTGGTTGGTTCTCTTGAAACCTCCGCGCCCCCCGCTGGATAGCGAGGAGGGCCCTGCCAGTTTCCCTGGTTGCTGGCCCGAGGCGTCGGCTGGGACGTCGAAGGCTTCAGCGTAACTGTGGTCTTTTTTATTTGTTTGCTTTGTGTTACTATGGCTTTAGAAGCTTTAATTTTCTCTGATAAATTTTTGCCAAATAAAGTGTCATCGCGTTCTTCAACTTGGATCAGGTGTAAAAACGATTTATCCAAGCTAGGAGTAATGAACTTTTTTCGGGTTTCAGTTTGTTGGAAATGGAGGTCTGACAGTAAGCGACACCCGTCGCTTATAAATTTTATAGATTCTATTTTATTTTCAGAAGTTAATAACGAGCTTAACCCTCTATTGATGGCCGTAATTCCAAAGCCTGTTGCAAAAGGCTTATCTTTTTGTCCCGAAATCTTCCAGTTTCAGGAATAGCGGCCGTAATCTCCGGGTTTAAACTAGGAGACTTTAAAAGGGGGCAGTTTTCGGGTTTATGGTATTCTTTCATTATTTTTTCATGGTTTTCTTTAGAAATGCCCTTTTTTAATATAGGTGTCCATATTTTGGACAAACTATCGTGTATCTTATCGCCGAAATCGGGAGGGTCGTCCACGATTTCTCCAAGTGCCGCTAAAATACTGGGGTCCAAACCTGGGTTAGTAGAAGGCTCCTCAGTGGTAGGCGCTGCTACTGGTTCCACCATACTAGGAATTACCACCGGATCTTCGACAGGCTCCTCGGTCGGCTGAATATTGTTCACCTCTGGATGGAGAATTTCAAGTTCCTCGCGATATGTTTCCTCTTGAGGATTATCTTGGGCTTCGCCGATGTCTGTTAAAAAAAAAACATGACTCGGTTATTTCAATCACGTCAAACATTACCCTAATTTCTAGAATATGTTGAGTTGTGATTTCTAACCTTCCTGTTGTTATCGCGAACAACCTCCCGGTATAAAATGTATTTTACTAAAGAGTATCTGCCGTTGTGTTAACATCTCGGTTAACCTTCTGGCATAGAAAAATCATATTTTGTTACCTTCGCGTTACCATCGCGGGCAACCTCCCGGTTTTATAAATCTGTTGTATGTTAGAATACCTAACACAATCTGGACCACTTTTACAAAGTGTAAAAACTGAGGGTAGTACTTACCATTCTCTTCATCGGAATCCGAAGAACGTTTGTTATTATTCGTCTCTTCTTCCATTTTTTATTTTTTTCTTCAGCACTTCGTTTAGGCATTGTAGATTCAAGGAGTATTATTATTTTTGGAGAACGTCCGTTGGTTGCCACGCACGAAAAAGGAATGAGGTAGCACAGCGAGTGAATGTTGGTAGGTAGACTGCTGCATAGTGTTGCCAGTTATAAGAAATTCGAAAATCTCTAAAACGTGCGTAGTGTTGCCATGTAAGTTAGGGGAACTACAAGGTTATATTATATCTGAAGAATGGAGCGACGAATTATAATCTTAAATAAAACAAAACCTAGTGTCCCCAGAAATATTTTATAAATTTGAGTGAAATTAAAACAATTTCATGCAACTTTTTAACATTCAGCACCTATAACTTAAATGATTATAAATCATGTACACTCGTTTCCATCATCGACATTTGTTTATCGATATTTTTCTGCACTAATCGATATCTTCCGAACGAAGTACTTTTGCAGGACGTAAACGTAAAGTCTGATTGAGATAATTTCTTGTAAATGTTGAGAATTGTTATAATTCCGACAGAATATCATTGTAATGGCATATATCTACCTTACCTTAATAAATGGCATTTTTAGAAGCCTCCAATTCAATTCTGATGTAACGGTGACGCCACTACAATGTTTTGTCGTAGGAATAACTGTCAATGTCATAGGGATCAAGGTTCGCCGGGCCGAGTATAGGTTCTAAGTAGCTTACGTGAAAGACAATTTGACATCCTCGTATTATTTTCTTAAAACTATTACAAGCAATCCAGCAGGTAAGCTACTTGGAACACTTCCCTAGAGCCGGTAAAACAGGCCCTTGCTGATTTTTTTGCAATTTAAATTTGATTTTTGTATTGGTTATATACATACACCTATCAAATACGTATATGAGAAATAAATACATTTTCATAATTGTGATAGTCCCTAAACCGATCAACAAAGATGTGACAAATTTTGTTAAGATGTAGAAAAACATCAGTATTCGATCGAACACTCTTTAGAACATAGTTTGAGGACCACAGCTTGAAGATGACAAAAGACAAAATGCCACCAGTTCACAGGTCATAACAAATTCAAAGCTTTGTGCTGACCCTCGGTACGATTGGGAGATAAACAATGACGGCTGATGATCTCGATCCTAAATAATACGGTTAGAGGCAAAAAATGTTAAGAATTACGAATTAAAAATGAGTTCGAGTGTTCTGTACAGAGATATCATTAAATACTTTTAAAATAAGTAAAGTCAATCTAATGGCATTAGTATTCTATACAAGAAAGTTTTTCAGAAACAACAATGATGTTTATAAGATTTTGGAGTTCATTGAAGATAAGATATTACTACCAAGGGCGGAAGAAATGACTACCGACTCTGGTAGTCATCATTTTTCAAGTGTAACAATATTCGAATGTTTAGTTTGCAAAGTGAATGCATTATCACTTTAAAACTAGTTTGGAATTTATTTTTTTAATAATAATAATAAAAGTTTATTTATTTCCTTAACAAAAATTAGGCCTTACAGTTAGGTTATTATGTAACTTAATTAGTTATGTTGAATCCTAAATTTTGTGAGAGGCTGGAACCTGAAATAGGTTTTTAACAAATCCTGTTCTACAGGTCAACCAGGCCACCATCGCAGTTCTTTACAATTCAATTTATTATGTAATGACCAATGAATACATAGGACAAATGCATGCATTTTTTTCCTTACCATAGCAATATGAATATCAAATGAAAGCCAGTGAAAACATCATTTCAAAAATATAACTATTTTAGCAGTCGAGTGTTTTATTTTTTGAATTGTGTTTACTTGTTATGTTTTATGTTTGCTTGTTTTTAGGAGTTTTTAGCATTGGGTGGCCTAATAACATTACATAGTGTTCAAATATGACAAAGAAAACGGATCCCTAATTAGTTCTTAATTAAAAAAAAAAAATTGTTTCGTCCTTTGATGTCACAGGTTAGGGACAACTATTTTTAATGCATCATTAAGTTTGATAAGATCTTAAACATTATTATTTTAAAAATTTTAAATTTTTTTTTTAAATTTTTAAATACACACACAACTAACAAAACGAATACATACACACCTCATGTGAAGCGGATTATCGTGGGAACTTGGTTTTATAAGTCGTGTTAATCTTTTACTTAATTTTTGTATTAACAGATTAAATATACATTTATTACATAAACATTATACTTCGTACCTAGATATGGCGTTTTAAAGATTGTGCAAAGATGATGAGATTGCATTGCATGATGTGCATTTTGGGTATCAGTTTCAATATTTGACGTTACCTTTAATGCACAGTTAAATAAGCTTCAAACCTAAATAAGTCAATTAAAGTGTACCTATTCTTATCTGTTAGATTTTTTTTTAAATAACACACTTATTACTTAGCCCCAAACTAAGCGTCAGCTTGTGCTATGGTGACTAGGACAACGGATAGAAATACAGAAGTACATATAAACATCCATGACTTAGGTACAAATTCTCGTGCTCATCACACAAACATTTGCCCCTTGCGGGATTCGAACCCGCAACCGCCTGGTTTATAAATCCGGTGTGCGAACGACTACACCTAGACGGTCGTCAAAGTAAGTAGTTTAATTTTTGCCTAGAAAGTCTCAAGGTTTAGCGGTTTAAGATTTTTTTTGTTGTCATTCCAGTAAAAAATCTAAATATTCTAGGTACTTTAAAAGGATATTACTTCCTACCTAAGCAAATTGCAGCATTTTCCATTGCACTTTACAATATTTCTCTCCATTTAACACAATGATATTCTAAAAATCCTCTTCCTTTGCATCCGAAAGTAACATAACCTCAAACTACCAACTACCCTCAGTGTAATCTCCACACAACAAAAGACTGGACAGTACACGACGGTATAGTTTCCCGACATTTTCCTGGATGTTTATTTCTTTCCTAAACACAAGGAGGTTGCCTGAAAGAAGTTAGGCGCGCGGTAGTGGATGAGCCAAGATATGAAAAATATTTATTATTTACTTTACTTACTTAATCCGATGTCTCAGCGACCCAAAGTGTGTTTTGGCCTCCGATGTGAGACGTCGCAATTTTTCCCGGTCTTGTGCAGTTTCACGCCAGTCGACGACTCCGAGCTTACCAAGATACGCGTCTCACCGATACCAGAGACGACCATTCGACCGTCGACCCGTTGCTCGACCAAGATTTGCCTTCATGACGCTGCGATGGAATTATGGCTTCAGAAGCTATCCTCTGACATAGCCAAGCTATCGAGCCTATGCGCTTTGGTCTCGCCAATTATATCGGGGTCAGCCATTAGCTGTACTATTTCAGTATTCTTTAAGATCCTCCAACTTCAATCCGGCTCTTGTTTAAGCTCAAAGAAAAATTCATAGTTACGTAACCGATTAGATATAAAATAATTATTTTACCATCTTTAAATTACTGACATAACCACGATCTATTTAAAAGGGAAATATTTCCTAAAAGTCAGATCTGGAATAAATTTCACTCAGTGGAACACAAGAGACCGAGTGAAAATAACTTAGTTATGCGCGTTTTAGACGAAATGAATAAGTAGTGTCATTTAGGCAAGCTTTTGGTCCCTGTACCCAAATGTTGTTTGGAACAGATCACTTTTATTTAAAAAAGTCTTACATCGTACATCGTTATGTGTAAATTACAAAGTATTTTACACATAAAGATGTATGACTTTTTTAACATTGAGTTATTTATCTGTCTATTGTGACTAGCACAATCAGTTTAACCTCTTCGGTGTTTTATAATAATATTTTTTCATTAAGTCAAGTATTAGCAGGCCTGGAATTTGATATGACTACTAGAACGAACATACGAGAATATACTAAGTTCATGTTAGTAAACAAACATCCACAAACGATAAATAATTTTTCATTGCTGAAGCAAAATATAAAATACAAGTTCCATCATATTTAAAACAATACAAGAACTTGGCTCTCCTTCCTCCAAGCCTTCTTCAGCGATATTATTTACGAGGGAGACAAGAAAGGTAATATTTAGCTCGGATAAAAATTCTCATACAAGATCCCATAAATATCCCGCTGAAAAAGATGGCTAATGGTATTTGCAATTGTGCGAGATATATATGAGGTTTCCTAAAAGCGTACGGTGTTGTATTGGTGCAAAAAGATGTGAAAGAAAGTGGAAAGGTATTGTGAATCCGTGACTTACTGTACCTTACATTACTTTAGTTGAGAACACTGTTTTTCGGGAGTGTTTTGAACATTTGTACTGACCTAGTGTTTTATTAAAGCTTCTAAGAATTTCAAGGATTAATATAAAGTCAGACTTTATGAATGATAATAAATGCATATTAATACGAGCATACTTGGATTTGTACCTACTTTAGTTTGTTTTGTGTAAAGTTTTTGAGAAAATAATTAACGTCGCTAAAGTTTTTTACACACCAAATAATGTATTTTAGATGCAAGTGAAGTAAAGTGAAGTGAATGTTTGCATTCAGCAATAAATTTTAGTTTTAATTTTACAAAATATCTTTTCTAAATACTTACGTTACTAAATGTCCTCTCCTAGCCGAAGTTCGACTACAGTGGCCAATCTCAACAGGGACTAGCCGACTGCGCGGGAGATAATAAAAATAAATAAATTGTTTCAACAAACACACCAATTACCTAGCCCCAAACTAAGCGTGAGCTTATGCTATGGCGACTAGGATAACGGATAGAAATACTTAAATACATATAAACGTCCATGACTTAGGTACAAATGCTCGTGCTCATCACACAAACATTTGACCCTTGCGGGATTCGAACCCGCAACCGCCTGGTTTAGAAGTCCGGTGCGCGAACGACTACACCAAGACGGTCGTCAATAATATAGTGCACAAGTGTGTGGTGCGGCAATACTCTATGTCTCAGGTGGACTCTATGTTCCTTAACTCTTATAATTCGGTGAGAAGGCATTCCTTCATGACCGTAGAGAGATCAGGTGCAGGACCAACGGCTTAACGTGCTTTCCGAGGCACGGGGGTGTTAACACCACTAACTTCCTGATTCCGGAGCCTGAACCAGACAGAAAAACCCAAAACTTTCGGCCCGACCCGGGATTCGAACCCGTTACTACATAATCATTCTGACATTTCTATAACACATATAAGACGGCTAATTTGAAATATTGGTCTCCGCTATGTCATGTCACCTATCTGTCATTAATTCTAAAATAGCGTTTTCATACTCGAACAAGTGTTATAGCAGCGGCCAATTATTCATTATTAGTATGAGGGTTAAACTAAATTTCACGATACTTAGTAGCGGCACGAATAAGCTAAATGTGTGCTTTGATCAGAGGCAGTAAACCCAACCGCAGTTAATGTATGGAGCCGCACGCGACAATGTCACGGCGAAAAATTAAATTACGGGATATTCAAGAGTTAAAACTGCTGGAAGAACTTGACTGACCTTCCCAAATTAGGAGCTACTGCCTAACTAGCATCCTAACTCATCATCTTTGTGCTATGAATTTTTACTCACATGCCCTCGCATGAGAACCCTGGGCGCGGGCCCAGGGTCCTCTTAAGGTCATTATCCAGGGTATAGCAGATCAGTACCGTTACCGTGAGTTGCTATCGAAAAGTCTTATTCGTTTACTCGCAAGCGTAATCACGTATCGAATAGATTTTAATGATGGTCGTACCACAGTGAACGCATATAAGTTACGGTAGTTGAATTAAAAAAAAAATGTAATTGACAAATAATACCTGTCTCCCTGTAACCACGAACGCTGTAAAGTGTTTGACATGTCAGGTTTTAAATAAAATGAAAATAAATCGCGAAGTAATCCGAAAATTGTGTTTTAATAAGTTCGACTATTTGCGTAAACGTAAGAAACAAATCATTTCAGAGAGGTTTCCCGACAAACTTAAGAATCAAAAAGTTGTAGAGCTGGCATGTCGCTTCCATTTTTTTAACCATTTAGTGCCGGAGCAGTGCAATAAAGTGCATACGTAGCCCATAAACCGGCGTTAACAGGTTCGATGCTCCGTCTGTCTGTTCTTTGATTTTAATAACTTTACACAGGTGACAATGAAGGGGAGAAGTAATACCAATATTAGATATCCCATTTGAACAATTAAAATCATATATCAGCCTAGTTTTGAATCAAATATCAGCACCATGATGATAATTCATGGTAAATTGAGTTTCAGCACGGGGCTGGGTTTGGAAAACACGGCTATAATCACTTTTTATGCAACACGTAACCATACTTTTAGTTACACACTGTCCATATAAAAAGAAAAATCTAAGAAAGTAACTTTAGGGTTGACACACACAAGTTTAAATTTTAAACAGCCGTTATTATATTATTTGACATATGTTGTTTTGGAATTACGAGTATGTCTAATGAAGCGCCAATTTAGCTTTACCAGCTGTTTAAAAATTGGTGACAAAGGTTACTGAATGCAGTGAAATAATGAAAAAAAAAAATTGGTTAGTGAGATATAAGCTAAATGAGCTACATCAATCAAATGATTGATTTGGATAACTAGCTGGGAGTTACGTAGCTAGGAGTACCTAAAATTGAGTGATGCTCACTACCGACCCGCCCCGGCTTTGCACAAGTGCAACATAACAAATAGCTCACAAAAATTAATCGACTGTGTCATCCGGTGGGACTCGAACCCACGTCCCTTCGCTATCCGGGCGAGTGCTCTTACCAACTAAGCTACGGAGGACGTTAGTCAGCCGACGAATTTTTGTAAGTGCTTGCTACGCCAGTGAGCCGGCGTTCGATTGCAAAATAATTGCTTAAGTTATAAAAAAAAATATAACAAATAGCTTTCTACTGGTGGAAGAATTACCGAACTCTTAAATTTTACCTCTTTATAATATTCTTAAATATTTGTTTTCACATCAACATATAACAAGTAAACATAATTTTCGAAAAGGCAAAACAACCGACTGCAACTGGACTTTTACGGGCTTTCATTTGATACCCATATTGCTATGGTAAGGAAAAAATAAATCCCCCCTCCCTTTATTTACATTTGCGGGCGCCATTTTTAAAATTTATATAGCCTATGTCACTCTCACAATTTTGATAAATTTAACGACACCTCATACGTCAAGTAAGGCGTGCCAAACAATCATACATACATACATACTCTCGATAAACATAACCCTACTTCCGCAGTCGGGTAAAAACTGGAGTTGCACTATTCTGTATAAAATTAGTATTAACGCAGTTGGTATAGTCATGTAAAAAAGTCTTATGAAATAGCGCAGAACAATAAATTACAAAGTTTAGTCACACGGTGACTCACTATACCAGGACAATGCCCGTGCCGTTCGCCGCAGTTTTACACTGGATTGTGAACTGACCTATGGCAACCGTCTGTCGGTGAGACTGTACACAGTACAGTTCCAAAGAAAACTGTTCTTTTTTGTAACTTTGGCGACTGAGTAATGTCACGTAATGCTTAGGCAGCCGCTTTACTTGCACGTGCAATGCTGTTTACTAGACTACATAATTTCGAAATAATTTCATTTAAAGTTGCTGTGTGTATGCCATCTACCTAAAAAGAAAATTCGAAAGTCACATCATAGAAAACATGCTTAAAACGATTGTAATATTAGTAAATATCGAGTTTCAGCCTTGTACGGTATGTACGTACGTTTATGTACGATATTGTAGGTGTCAATATCATTTCTGCAAATCCAAAAAAAAAAAACATTTTAACGCTACCGAAAATACCTTAAGCTTTTTTATGAAAAGAGCGCTTATTTAGACAAAGCTTACTATACCGGGACCTATCAATATTTCTGAGCAGTCGGCTACAGCGATGGCTACAGCCTACTATGGATTTTTCTTTTTTCACGTCGAAGTTTTATTGCATTTCTTTTTATATATTTTAGCACTTGTATGTGACTGTACAACTTGACCTACCACAATAGTCTGGACAGTATCTAACGCAGAAAAGATTTCAATCTACGTAAACTGGAGTAGAAGTTACTCCTCCCTTCAAAAGTTTCGTAGTGTTACAATGTTGTGTTAGGTCAAAACACTTTCGAAGACGAAAAACTGACATTCATAAGTTATTTTCTCAGTCATATACAATACTCTTACAAGAGTATTTTCTATATTTCTTTCTAGTATTTCTTTCGAGTGTTGAGGGTGTAATCCCAATAGCATTGATGAAAGCAACGCGGCATTACAGCGTTAAGAAGCACTTGAAAATTTCGACAGGCTCTGCCAACGCCAGGGTGGCCGAGAGGTTAGGCAATCGCCCGGTATGCGAGGAACGCGTGTTCGATTCCCGCCTCTGGTGGTAGTTTTTTGCAAGTGCAATTATATATTAAGTATAAGATTCTCTCTATTTCACACATAGGTTACATTGATGGCCAGCCTTCAGAGAAGCATAAACGGAGTATTGGCATTCTTAATTCTAGTCGAATCATTAATTTATTATTACATATTATTAAAACTACAAGAACTAATGTCTTTCTAGTTGTGGTTTATTTTATTTATCATACTAAATTTAGCTCCGCATGTAGATACCTACTGATAGCAGTATGATTATCTTTCTTACAAAAACCAATCGATACTTCCTATAAATGATATTTCACCTCACCTTCGTTCGTGTGACGAAAATTTGTATGGGAATGTGGTCAGCGCCCCTAGCGGCACGTTTGCGAAACCTGTTTTTTTCTATAGAAATTTCCGATACTCGATCGATCGTGAGCGCGTGTGACTGACAAATGAAAACTCGCAGCCCTCTGAAGAGCTAGCATTGTAGTGTAGTGTACGCGTGTTTGTGATTGTGACAAAGCAGGAATACCAGCAGTAACAAACTAGTTCATGATTCTTGTTTGTTGAACCTGGATTTAATGTCTCAGTAATAAAGCGTAGATGGAAAATATTTTCATTACCCTCGCAGGACATAGCTAAATCACGAATAGACATTGTCGTGAAAACTTTTAATATCGCGTACAATGTGAAACTGTGTTGCAGTGTATAACGTTTTTAATATCTTTCTTAGTGCCTTTATTTGTGATGTCCATTCGCTGGACTTCTAAATATTTAGTTTATTTTGTCCATAAAACTTTGTATGTATGGACAGTCCAGTGTGTACCAAACTGATCTACTTACCTGTTTATTCTGATTTGTATCATTTTTTGTGGCAGCTAGTGGTAACTGAGTTTGTTTTCTTTTCAGCACTTGCCAGATTGTCTTTTCCGGGGGGCCCAAAAAATAATAAGACAATTTTTGTCCCCATATAGGCCATTATGAATAGATATATTATTGAAGTTCTTATGTGGCATTTTGCGTCCTAAATAAATTAAAACAAAAACAACAACAACTGCACAGTCCGACTGGCTTACCCACATAAATTGTAATTTTGTTGTGTTCCTTGTTTTATAACCGGGCCCGTTACGTTGTTTGTTTTCGTGTGTTATGTGATGTCCATTCATTAATTATTTGTATTTTCTTTCTTTCTTTCAAAAAATTTCTGAATTAAATATTTTTTTAAAGTATGAATTTACGATAAGGATATAAGGCTCCGTTGCACAAACTTATAATTAGCTATAACAAAAGTTAAAATAACCAAACTCTTAAACACTTGATGAAATTTGGAATACAATTAGATAGTCAAGTTTAGTTTTAAAAAAAACTCTGATTTAAACTGCAAAAGCTGAAGCTTTCCCATGACACCCTTTTCCATGAAAAACGGTTTAAAAGGCAAACACGGCGTCACAAAAGGTAGTGTAATGCATTCATTTTGTGGCGTATTTTAATAAAGCGGCTAATATGAGGTTGGCGTGGCGTTCGGCTTTGGTTTGCGGCTTTGCATCAGACAGACACGCCTTTTTACTATCTAGTCAGCTTAAGTTGGGGCCAAGGTTGGTGTAGAAATATATTATGAGGATTTGTTACTCAAAAACATTTATATTGGAGAACTGAAGTGCTCTGAAGCAAAGAAAATCTTTTTAACAATTAACTATGAAACAAATGACAAAAATGTTTAAAATATATATTGAGCTGATTCTGGCGCACTAACACTGACGAAACAAAAGCTATAGGCTTTTGAATAATCGGTATTGCTAGTTTTGTTTGTACTCATTAATAGCCAAGCAAAAAATTTGGTTATTTCATTATATTGTGTTCTAAAATACAGGCTGAAATCTATGAGGAATCAAGATTGCACTTTTTACTTTGGCTTTATCAGATTATGAGCTTTACAGTTTAACTTTCAGCTAATCTGTCTGACGCGTTTGTTTGCTAAAGTATTTTAACCGAAAACTGTAAAAAACTACTTGAATCTTTGCGAGTATCTTGCAAAATATTACCAAACAGTTCTTTTTCATTGTTGGTCACAAAACATTGGCCAACATTTGCGGCCACATTGGCTCACACATCAAGCTAAGTGGCGTTGAACTGTTTCGATCAAATCGTTCACGCTTTTGATTGACCAACATTAAGTTTATCGCTTCCATAACTTTTTCTATCTTGTATTTTCACTATCGGGCTTTCAATCGGGAATATTATTTTGCAATTTATTTTTTGATCGATGAAGGGTGATTTTTTTTTCCATTTTAATATTGCAATTTATTTTTAATACTTATTTTTTTTTTCAGTTGATCTCAAAGTTAAACACAATTTTAACTTTAACGACAAATTATTTAGTTGTTAAGCACCTGTTGTGTGTCTTGACGATGCATTTTTTTAAAATTTAAAGCTACTGGAAATAGCATAAATATCAAATGAAAGGATGACGCAAGGGTTTCAATAATGATGTGTGATATATCTTTAGAAAGGTATTATCTTGTAGAACACGAATTGGTATGGCGCTTGTCTTGATTTATTGTCCGATTTGATTACCAACCTAAAATAAGTTTAACAAAATCAAGTCAAGTAATGTAAATTTTCCGTTAACAAAATTAAATCTAATACGGTTAATGTAAGTACGTTTAGTATTGTTTATTAAAATAACAATTTTTAGTAATAATTAGAAAAATACAAGACGGGCGCAGCTTAATATTATATGTGATTACATTACAAAATAAATAAAATGATTAAGCAATGAATTAAATAAGTTTTATTAAACATTATTATCTACTAACACATCATTAGGGCTGGGCATAAAGCAGGAGCTATAAATCCCTCATAGTGTTTTAAGGTTTTTCTGCGAGATAGGTAATGGTCTCCCAGAAAGAGAGAAATGCCTGTCATGCCTCCTCGCTCCCTAATATTTGAGATATGATCGCCCTAATGGACAAGTCACTTCCAATGTCCTCTTTTCGGACGTCACGCTCAGTCTAGGTACCACTTGATAGAAAACTCCCTTCCTCGCAATACCCAACCATCCCGCTGACATGCCATTGTCTAGCATGCCATATGATAGTCTAGCATGTTGTAACTTTTGTCCAGGTTACTAAGAGCTAGTATATCCAAATGCTTAATACACATTGCTATTGGAAGTGGGTACCAAAAGTATGTAGTTGTTATTTCTAATTCTGAGATTTTAGTGGGCAGATACTGTGTAGCTATTACCGGATTGACGATCGAAACTTGGTGCCCTATAGTAACGTTTATTTAGGTTACTAATAGTTATCCAACGACGTATCAAACATTGCTGTTGTTGATGGCTACTATGAGTAGGTACTAGTTCTTATACTGAGACTTTAATACCATAAAGCTCAGAACGGACTAACAATCGGAATATGGTGCCATAGTAACTTTTATTTAAGTTACTAAGAGCTATCCAACGACGTATCACACATTACTATTGGTGGTGGTTACCAAAAGTTGGTGCTAGTTTTTATTCTGAGACTTTAATACCGTATAGGTCTAAATGGACTAGCGATGGGAACTTGGCACCATAATAGTAATCTTTAGCCAGTATACTAAGAGCTATCCAATGACGTATCACACATTGCTATTGGTGGTAGTTACTAAAACTAGGTGCACTAGCACCTACTTATCCTGAGAGTTCAGAGCTATACGGTTAATACCGTATATCCGGTAATACCGTAATTAGAACGGACTAACGATTAGAACTTGGCGCCATAGTAACTTTTAGGTTACTAATAGTTATCTAATGACGTATCAAACATTGCTATCGGTGATGGTTACTATGAGTAGGTGTTAGTTCTTATTCTGAGACTTTAATACCGTACAGCTCTGAACGGACTTACAATCGGAACTTGGCGCCATAGTAACTTTTATTCAGGTTACTAAGAGCTGTCTAACGACGTATCACACACACATTGTTATTGGATGTGGGTACCAAAAATTGCATCATCCTTAGTAAACTCCCCCGTTATTACAAAAACTTATTACCGGGTTTAAGCCAGGACTAAGCTATTAGCTAGCCAATTAAAAAAGCGTTTCTCTATTAGGTTACTCGTATGTCATGAATGTGTCATTCATTCCTCTGTTGCCGGCTAATATTTTTTTTTGTAATAACACCGTAGAGTGCAAAAGCTTAGACAGAGGTTAGTAATAAAAATGTTTTAATAAATTTAAGGTTTTATTTTTGCAAATACATAAAAGATTAACAGATTCCGTTAGGTGAGGGCGCCTACAACGCTCTACTGCAGCCGTGAGCTTGTGTTTCACCTCTTGACTTTTTTCTTTTTTGTTTCAGAAACGAATGGAGACTTCCTTTGATGTTTGTTGATTGATATCAAACGTGTTTTAATTTTATAGCATTAAGTTTTTTGACGGCAACTGAACTTTGAAGTATGTTTGCGACTTTTTCCATATAAACATGTGTCTTCAATAAATATTTAACTTATTGCCACTGTTTTTAGGGTTCCGTAGTCCGACAAGGAACCCTTATAAGATCGTTCAGTCCGTCCGTTCCGTCCGTCCTAGTCTGTCACAGCAGAATATCTTCTACGTTTATGGACTGATTTGCATGTAACTTGGTTCGAGAATATTTCACATATAGATCTCATTTTTAAAAATACAAAAAATTAAAATTACCCCTTTTTAAGGGTACCTCCCCATACATGTAAAGGGGGGGGTGAATTATTTTTTTGAGTGCGCCCCCTTGTGTGGTGTATCTAACTATGAAATCAAGATAGGGTTTCGATAAAACACTTTTTTATCAGCTTTACCATTTGCGAGATATAGCCCGCCAAAGTCGGTTACACGGTGTCCCCCCGCCTGTAATTTCTTAAGTCTTGGACCTATAAACTTCAAATCACTCACATAAAGAAACAGGCGCAGAAACTCTTATTTAAAATTGTTTCGAGCATTCTGTGATGAATACGTTTGCAATTATAAATAAAATAAAAATATATCCTTTTTTTGCCTATACTGTCTAATGTTTTAAGTTAATGGTACGGAACCTTCGCGCGCGAGTCCGACTCGCACTTGGCCGGTTTTTTAGTTTCATATTCAATTACCCTAACATTATTTAAGCTTGACTTTTTACAGTTCAAGGAAAGTTACCATTGAGTCCCATTTTGAGTCTCACTCACTTCATTTAACCTACAGATTACTAATAATAATCTTATAGGTAGGTTAATGTTTAGTAATTATTATTACTTTAGCGAATAATCAGAACATCGTCATCAGTTTGCAATTGTCTACTGCTAGATAATGCTCTTTTTCAGGGTGCGATACTCTATACGCATCCAGTTGCTGCTAGCCGCCTTATTAATACCTACTTCTTCTTGAATTAACTTTATGTTGCCTGCCTTTGACAACGTTGACTGCTTCATTGGTCTAGGATTCAGCACGCTGCACGCGCTGTGGGTACTATCCACTAGTGTTGGGTTTTTATGTCCTAAAATAACCTGCGCCTGATCTCTCTACGGTCATGTTGGACTGCATGCCATCTTACCGAATTATAAGAGTGAAGGAACAGAGAGTGTACCTGTGTTTTTCTCGCACACATTAATTTGTACACTATAATATCTCCCGCGCAGTTGGCTAATCTCTGTTTAGATTGGCCGCTGTAGTCGAAATTCGGCTAGATATACATTTTTAATAAACGTTTTGTATTATTAAACACTAAATTCAAAGTCAAACTGTCCTCTCCACCCCACCCTTATTCCACTTGGCCCACTTCAGCGATGAGTCACATCGCCATGACTCAACATGCATTCCACCTAGCGATCTACCTGATGCAACGTCAGTAGCCGTGTGGTGCGCCACGGTCCATAGGCCGTGAATCATTTGCTCTGAAACTCGAGACGGAGGTCAATGACATATTGTAAACAAATCGATAAAGGGGTTGTCCCGTTTTAGGAAAAAAAAATAGTCATGGTGTACAGAAAAAGTATCTCACGTTTTAGAAAGATTTTTTGACTTTCGATCTTTCTGATCTATTGATCTTTTTTGGCAATGATATAAAAAGAGGTGGATATGTCAATAGAGCGTGGAAATTGCTTGTCTCAAATCGAGCATCTTGCTCAATTTTGCATTCTTTCGTACTCATATGACATTTGACACGTAAACGAACGTGTGCTCGGCGCATCAAATCTAATCGCCACGCGGCAGAAGATGACATGTCTGCGTCTTAAATTAATACACTGTCATTGTTTTTGATGCCTAAGCTAACTGTGTGTCTTAGTTTAAACCAAACGCAGGCAGGAGTTTTGAAGTTTGCATGATGAGCTTGATCGAGAAGCACTGTACTTACCTATGTAGTAACCAAAAAGGTAATCACATAAATGACTTTTATTTTTTAAGACGGACAGTCTTAGTCAGTTGTGCACAGAGTAGAGATTAAGCAGGTTCCAGAGGATGATAGCAAATGAATGGATGCAGACATATTTAGAAGGCATCGAGCCATAGGTTGTGGTAGGCCGCTCGGGATAAATACTTTTATACAATACTGTCTGGTTGTATTGCGCTCGCCTGTTTGCCTGTTTGTTTCTGCAATTTATAACTAACCGTAGCAATAAGTTCTATTTTTACTTACCCTTATGGAGTAAAGTTTCTCTGAAATAAGTGATTTTATTTATTTACACACTTTTTCATTTTTTCAATAGCGCTAGAATGATCTAGCGCTATCCCGGTTGTGCACTTGCACGCACTTACCATTATCCAGGACATGGCAGATCAGGTAATTATAGTGAAGCGACTGCTATCTGACCCACTTGACCCTAACAGACCCTAGACCTTAACAGGGGAACCTGACCAGTTTTTGGACCATATTCACACCATTCAGTCGTCTGAATGTGCAGGTTTTCCTCACGATGTTTTCCCCTTACTGTAACCGTATTGGTTAGTGAATCAACTAATGTGCATACCTCAAAAAAAACATTGGTACATAGGCGGCACGTGGAGTCGAAGTCGAAGTCCTCCTGCATGAGTGGCAACCCTTTAGCCACTGCGCCACCAACGTTCTACATTATTAATTATCTACTCTTTTTATCTTTTTATCTTTTTAACTACATCAGCCTTCCTTTAAATAAAAGTGCAATTACATACTAAAAGCATCTTCTTCTTTTTCAATCTTAACAGCATAATGTACGTGTGTTCTTTTTGGTTTGGTGCTTTCATTGTTTAATCCAATAACCATTGAA
This sequence comes from Pyrausta nigrata, assembly GCA_949316185.1. Classification (NCBI taxonomy): domain Eukaryota; kingdom Metazoa; phylum Arthropoda; class Insecta; order Lepidoptera; family Crambidae; genus Pyrausta; species Pyrausta nigrata. Next base: position 14,638,043 of record OX438957.1, on the reverse strand, counting down.
ATCATAGTCCGTGCAAATAGCATTGCTGTAAATCATTTCTAGCCTCCGGTAATGTCTATGTGCGCGAGCGCAGAAGAGTGCTACGCATCTAATTACATGGAAAAATGCAACTTTTTAATACGTACGTTACCGTGACGTACCGCATACTTAATTCTGAAAACGCTCTTTTTACTTTCCTTGTTGATAAAATGAAGTCAAATATATATTTTTGTTATAAAGGCAATACAATTCTTTAAATACTTTCATAAATAGTCTAGAAGAATTATTATTTTTTCAGATTTTTCAGAAATTTCAGGTTGTCGGCTGTATGTTTAAAAATTTAACAGCATATTTGTTATTCATAGTTCTTCCCTTGCTGATAAATGAAGTAAAATATTTATTTTTTATAAAGGCAATACAATTCTTTCTGATAATTTATTATGTACCTTCTTGTCCATTCGTTTTTTTTCTATTTCCCATACACAACTATTGATGTTGTGCGGGCTTTCGATTTTTTGGATGGGAAAAATTGGTTGCGAAAAATATAGGGACTATTCAGAAAAATATTATTTATTCAAGATTCATCTTCAAACAAATGTTTTTATTTTATGAATTATAATTTTGTTAAATGTAACTGACTATAAATCATTTCTTTCCAATAACGCAAACCTCCAATTGATGATTAAAATTATTTTAAATAATCAAGCTCTTTTGGTGAGTTTGTTTTTTCAATTTATTACGATTTTTATAACAATAATATAGATGTATAATAAAAGTTTAAAGGTTAATTTTACAGAAATGTTATTTTATATTTTAAAATATTAACAATATATTTTTACAGGAACAATTTCATACTTGACTTATACTCTGAAGACTTCAAGGCTGCTTCCTGAAATAAATAAATCACATTAAGAAGAATAATGTACTTAGCATAATTTACACTTCAACAATAGTAACTGTAGGTATTCGATTACTAGTTTGAAAAGCGTAACATGAAAGAATTCTGGAAATAAATTCTTAAATAATTCTGCTAAATTAAGTATAAGTACTTATTATTATACTCTGAAATATTCTTAACTGACTCTTGTACCTACACACTACAAAAATATAACTATTTACAGTGTGCGTAAAAACATACTTTGGGCAGCTAAATTATGAAAATGTGGAATAATACGCTTTCAAATCATTTGCATGTTAAAAAAAATCTTCCAATAGAAATATTGCGCCCTTTACTAGGTACAATACATTTTGCAAATGACGAAAAAAAACAACTGCGTATCAAATAAAACCCTAAAAATACTAACAAAGCAGTCTACGGGACCAATTCAGTCTACAATCAACGTTTTAGCCTCTGGGTCTATTGTCTTCCCATCAAAACCAGGTTCAAATGACTGTGGTCCGATGTAATTGACATTTTGAAAAAAAGCCATAGAAATACGACTTCAAAGTTAGCCGGCCGGTGAGTCAGGCGATTGAATCGTTTACGAATAACAAGCGACAATTTGCCGACCGACGAAATGACGACACAATATAAAAATTACGAGTAAGCTCAACAGAGTAGTAGAAGACATCATCATCCTAGCGTTATCCCGGTTATGCACTCGCATGCGGGGCCCAAGGTCCGTTTTGACCATGCTCCAGGATGTGGCAGACCACGTAATTACAGTGTAGCGACCGCCATCTGACCTTTTTTTTTCTATAGCCATCTGACCTACGTGATCCTGTTAACAGGGGAACATTCAGACTCCTCAAATCAGATCCTTAATTAACCTTAAGTAACCCTAGAATTTAGCATAAGATTCGACAGGGCAGACATGACAGTTTTTAGGCAAGAAACAATGGGTGGAGTTAAAGTTTGACAAATCTCTCTCTCTCTCTCTCTCTCTCTCTCTCTCTCTCTCTCTATACTACTATATCCAACATGGTACAGTAAGCTTTTTAAAAATCGGTGGCTTAATATTCTAAATTAAAATCCCTGAGTTTTCTAGCAGCTTGAGGTCAAATTGGTTGTGAACGTAACCTATGCTTCGGAGAGTACGCAGTGGTTTTATTTTTCCAATAATTGTATGATACTGTAGACACCTTTTCGTTTTCAAACCAAAATGCGAGTTGTTATTGTTTTTCTGTTTTGGGAGTAAATACCTACTTAGTACTTATAACTTAACACACCCCATTATACAGTGAGGCTACTGCGCATTGCTGTATTTCAATAACAACTATAAACCACAGCCAATATTGAACTCTAACACAATTAAATAGAACACAAAAATACGGACAGTAAAACGCAATGACCACAAAACCTCTGTGGGTGGTGGATACTACATAGGCGGAACGTTTGCAAACAGCAAAGTGATTTTACGTAATAAAGAAAAAGGAGGTGGTGCCAAATCCCATGTAAATATAGGGACAAAAACTATAAAAGTCTCTACAATGGGCAAAGATGGGCCAACTGACCCGACGACTAAGGAAATGTCCCGCTGTGGTGTAGAAACGTGCACAAAATGAGCATTGACCGTTGGGTAGCCTTTTAAAAGATTTATTTCTAAGGGTTGTCACGGTTTGAAAGGTTTAATTAGTGGTGAGTGTAGCGGTCGTTTTATCAAAGACAAACTAAGCATAGATGTATCGCAACATTGGGGATGTCTTTATAAAATTTGTGGAAACCAGTCTCAAATAATTATGTTAATTATAGTCTTTCTTTTGTATTTATTAACATTTGTATTTTAATGGGAGTTAGGGAGTTTTTAGTGTCATGCGGATTCGCTTACGTTCGACGGATCGAGTGAGATACATAATTCTGCTATGCCAAAGAACATTTTAACATTTACGTGTCGCTGGGCTATAGCGGGTTTTGTTTGTTTTTATTAACAACATGCCATGACATGTTCCTCAACCCCACATGCGTGAGTGAATCCATATGACTCTAAAAAGGCACTCGCAGTTATGCTTGTTATAGTTACATTTAAAATGGTAAGGTTTTCAATTAACCCAACTTTTTTACTACCAAAATTTAATGTAGAATAAATATACACATATACAGGTTCACATTAACTTTAAAAACAGAATAAACTAGATACCGGCAACCTCGCCTAGTAAAAAGATTAAGAAACGCCGTAGCTCTTATGGAAACAATCACAAACAGAAAAAAAACTTATGCAACCTCTAAAAGCTTTTACCAAAGAAGCCAAAAGCTCAGCAGCCCTATTGTAACACAATGTGCAATATTTATTACAACTCATTTGCAGTTTACAATGCGTCTCTATCTATGTTATTTACAGTCGTCTACACTGTGGACCACTAGTCTTACTTTTCCAATGTCCTTTTTAGGGGCCCCGATAGAAGATTTTAAAAATGAAAAAATATATCTATACTAATATTATAAATGCGAAAGTGTGTCTGTCTGTCTGTTACCTATTGACGCTTAAACCACTAAACCAATTGAGATGAAATTTGGTATAGAGACAGTTCGACCCTGACTCTGACCTAAGACCCTAGAAAGGACATAGGCTACATTTTGTCGCGATATAAAAACATTAAGGGGGTGAAATGAGGGATGAAAGTTTATATGGAAAATCTAACTCTTGCGGACGAAGTCGCGGGGAACCACTAGTATTGCATATATACCTAGTTTTCAATTAATATCCAAGTTACCTAACCTTTTCATTCTGAATTTAATAAGCTTTTATTAAAGCTGTTGCCTATCTTGTATTAAATGATGCATTAATGGTTGTAAAGTTAATCCCGCTTTGTTTATGTTACCTTATCAACGTAACCTTTTTATACACTAAATAGATTCATTATTCTTTTAAATGAATAAATTTCATTAAAATCTGCAATACCCAAATATGCAATATTTGTTTAAACAAACGAAATCCAACAAATAGTAAGGATAATCGAAGACTGATTTGATTTCATAGTAAGTACCTGTTTTAATCCTATACGGAACACTAACAACTCTATAGCGTTTTCACTTCGCAATTAGGAAGTTCCTTTTAGTATTTTAGTGTTGTAATTAGTTACAGCTCCATTGTCTGGACTGTCCAGTGGAATGGTCGCCAGTGCGTCGCTAATTTGTCCCAATGGATGGCTTTCTTTGCCTCCGACGAAGACATTATTGTTTTCGGTTCAAAAACGAATCGCTCGTAAAAACGGGTGCGTAAAATCCTGTGTTACGGAACTTTGAGAGCATTGAACGCCTTATCTTTTGAATTGTTATTCATATGTTGGCATTTATAGAAATAGTAAGTCTTTCTGCGATGTTTCACGTTTGCCGACCTAGCATGAGGTCCGGTGTGTAAAACAATATTTTACGTTTGTCGGCATTATTTGAATACTTTTTTGATTGTAAAAAGAACGCCGACAAAGGTTGATAATGTGCCAACTGCCAACTAATAAATATTTCAAATATGTTTGTACTGTTAGTTCAGGGCTCATCAACACTTTAGGAGTAAACTTGTGAGCACCTTATAATTAGTCAAGCATAGTAAAAAAATCTGATCATCAAACATGGTAAAATTGCTGATGACGACCAAATCAAAACATTTACGCCAGGTAAACATTCAAGAGTCTAGTCTGATAGTTAAATATCCCTTCACGCATAATCTATAAAGCTAATCTATAAATAAAGCTAATTTATTAGGTATTGAAGTATTCTGAAGCTCAAATATAATATTTATATGTTTTAATTCAAAGATAAGCTTTTAAAATATCGCAAGAAAAATCATTAGGCTGATAGAAACAGAGGTCTCAAGAATTGTAGAGGTGGAAAAGTTGACCCATTTTAAAAACTCAATTCAAAAGAGATGATGTATGTCAAATTGTCAATTGGTATCACCAACTAGCTGCAAGCTTGTGAATTGCCTATGGCTGCTATAATAATAGTTATTAACAAAATATCACTACAAAATTTTTGCGACGTTAGCAAAAAAGAAGAAGACGTTAGCGAAAAGCGAATTATTAATTTTTCAATGGGTCAACTCTCTCATCTGCACAGTCTCCCAGAGTCCACACCATCAGTACATCAGGGCCATGTTACAGTAAGGGTAAAAATCTTGTGATACGAGTGTGTAACAATAGTAACACATACAACCCTTAGTGTTACTATGGTTACACACTTGTATTACAAGACTTACACCCTTCCTGAAACACGGCCTAGAGCTTAAGTGGGCATGGTTGGTACATATTGCAAGAATGGACAGAACTCGCTGGACAAGACGGGTTCTTGATTGGAGACCAAGAGCGGACACTAGAGGGCGCGGCAGACCACCACAACGCTGGACCGATGATAGCCGATGACACGCAGGCCTCAACTGGATGAGTCGGGCGCAAGTCCGCCAGGAGTGGAAAAAGAGGGAATAGGCCTACATCCAAGACTGGACAACCAAGAAGCCTTAGTGATGATAAACCTAATACGCATTCACTCCGCAATTCAGCTTAAAGCTACAAGTACATGCGCGGATCGACCGGTCGTCGTCTGTTCGTAATGGATCTCACAAGCCAGCCGCATTGCATGTAAGATATACGACTCACGCGCGCGTTTGGCGTCGCGTCGGTCCACCCTACGCTGTCAGGTGAGATGAGGTTACGCGAGAGAGGAGCAAATATCTAGGTGCTAATAGCGGTAGGCTATTGGCGTGCCACGATCTCAATTTGCACTTTATTATGTCGAGTCGCTATTTACTTAAGTAACTTTGCGGTATGGTTCTTCTAAACTTGTACTATTATTCTGTGTGCATACTAACTTAATAACGCAGGCCTTTGGATCTTGCGATAGTAGGTAGTTGTTCAAACTGTTCTCGCAGTTGCTGTATGCCATACCGAAGCCAAGCCCGCCGCCAACGAACATGGGCCACCTCCGGTAGCTCCGCATAAAGAAACTGCCCATCATGCTGCCTATGAGGATGCCCACCGCTGGAAGGGTTGAATTAAGGATATTAGTTGATAAAATATTTGAAAATAATGTCCTTCTGGCAGAATTTCGACTAGATGCCAATCTCAACAGAGATTAGCTGACTACGCGGAAGATATTATAGTGCACAAGTGTGTGCGCAATACACAGGAGCACTCTCTGTTTCTTCACTTTCATAATTCGGTGAGACGGGCAGTCCGTAGAGAGCTCAGGCGCAGGACCAACGGCTTAACGTGCTTTCCGAGGCACGGGGGTGTTAACACCACCAACTTCCTGACTCCGGAGCTGTGTCTGAGTTATTTCAAGACAGAAAAACCCAACACTTTCCGGCCCACCCGGGATTTAAACCCGGGACCCCGTGAAAAGTACCCAGCGTGCTTACCACTAGACCAACGGGGCAGTCATAAAAGATTTAGGCTCAATGTCATAAACTTTAGGTGCAATGTCATAAAATATAGATACGCTTGCGCTCGCTAAGCCGCGCCGCGAGGCCCAGTCGCTTCCTATTCTGTCAAGCGTATGTCTTATGTCATTGTAGCTTCATATTTGTTACGCAATGAATGTCAAATTTTCGTTGTAATTTACAATTGTCTCGTTTATAAAATACAGCCCTAGGTACGCATGATATATTATTTATAGTGCACAAGTGTATTGTCTACCTACATACCTACAGGTACCTTTTTTCACTCTCATGGTTCGGTGTTTAAGTGTAAATGGATTCAATGTGTGTCAGTAGAGTTACTACTATGCCTATAACTCTCGATGACTATTCTTGATAAGTTCAGTCAAATTGTTGAACCAAACCTTTCATATTTTGTATTACAAGAAAAATGGGCAAGTGTTTTTCTTGCAAATCTTTTCTATTTTGTGCTTTGCAAGGAACCTAACTTTGGGAGGCTTATCATTGTCTGACGTGGAACACGGTTGCATACTTTGTCAATGCATAAAGTCTGCTAGTATAAATCTCATACAGTAAAGAAGTAGATAAATCAGATAAAAGGTAAAAATATCGATAACATACTGGTTTTAGTGCCAAAATCGAGGAAACAAGCCGCGTATCTGTCTTCGAAGTCTCTCTTATCCGGTTTACTCATTACTCTCCTAAGTTACAAATACTTCGACTAAATAACAACACATTGCGTTCAAACAAATAAATACACAAAAAAACTAAATATTTGTACGTTTTAACTTATCATTACAAAATCGGGACAAAACAAATTTGAATGGCGTGACGTTTTGATGACATTTTGGCGAAATACTTTTTTCTAATTTTGACATTAGTCATTGATTTGAAAGAAGATCGAAATTCTTGTATATATTTTTGGCGAAATGCTTTGAGCATAGTGCACACTATAAATACAATGAATAGAATCTATTTATTGTGCTATGGGTGTGAAACATTTTTTGTAGGACAAAAAAGCAAGTGTAGGTATATTTAAAAGGGAATCTACACAGTATTACTTGTGCTTATAAGACCAGCGGGCTGGCCGATAGCAATTATTTTCTATTGTGTCTGGAAACATAATACACGAAGGTTTAAATCTTATTTTAATTAATTAACTTAATTTGTCATCTTGTAACGCCAAAAACTTCTAATGCTGCACATCCTTTATATAAGCAATTTGCAATACCATAATATAGCTATCCGTTATTGATTTAGTTTGTTTGGTAATTATGTGTGATACCTATATGTGTCAATATTACATTTGATTTACTAATTATTAATCCTGTATAGAATCAATACATCCAATTATAATTCGAACGCCATTCCGATCTGGTTTGGATAATTATCTTGACACACTTAATAGATTTACCCCATTTGCGTTTGATTTATTACAAGATATTATAATCTCAATCCCACATTTTGACCACTGTGTAGAATCTTGATTGTGATGGTTGAATATAATAGAGAAGTTTACGTGTAGAAATCTGTGTTCATCTTACAAGAAGAAACATCTCTCTGTGAGTTCTTGCTTTAAAAATTAGGGAAGGGGCAGATTTCAAAGCTGTGTTCAATAAAAAGTTACTGGTCAATATTCAGAGACCTATTTACATGTCATCCAATTAGATGTGTCACCATATGAGGTAATAGCATTTTAAAATAGGTATTCCCTTGTTTTTATTTCAGTTATCGTAGTGATACAGATAACCCATTAATTTTTCGTAATTTTAGGAATAAACTTTAAATTTCATAGGTATGAGATTAGAGAGTTTGGTATTCAAATCGAAAAAGCGTTTAAAAAAGCATAAAAATAATCATTAAATAAAGTTCCTGTATATATAATATTTTTGTTTTCTTGAATACCTGATCTGCTGAAGAGATTAAGCTCTTAACGATAAGATTATCAAAATTGCCATAACAAGTTAAATAGAAAAAAATTAATTGTCTGACTGACATATCAACTCACAGACAAAAGTTTTCACCATGCTGTCTTCTTTTGTGTACCGGTGCACAAAAGAAGAAAGCATGGAGCAAACTTAATACTAAAAAAGATTAAAAAAAACCCTGACAAGTGTAAAAAGTTTATATGAAATTCCGTAAGTTAAAAAAAAATCGATAAGAATAAGTGTTGAGCCATTTGGTTAAAAACTCAAAATGTGTATATCATGATTTTTGAAAATAATTTATTACACTGAAATTGAAACCTGAATTGCGTTTAGCCAGTTACTGTTAGATTACCCTATTATCCGACTAGTCCAGAGTCCAGTCCAATCCACTCCTTTGTAGGACTAATCAAATTTACCCGAATTAGTATCCTAATGACTGGTTAGTAATCAACCGGACTGTCGCTCTAATAACTACCTAACCTACTATCTAGTCTAAACCATGCAATATGCAAACGGGAGCTGCTTAAACCGAATCATAGCTAATTGATCTGCTGTACTGTACTAAGCTGGTGGTATACAAAGGATTTAGGTTTAAGATCTACATAGAATACAAATAGGAACATACAGTTGTTCCTATACCTATTAGATGCGGTATAAACCTCTTTTTTAAGTAAATTCACTGGCAGAGGATATAAAAAGGGTTATGTTTTTCGAGAGTATGCATGTATAATTACCCTTTTATACCTTGTATACCCTTTTTGTATGTAGGTATGTATATTGTTTAGCATGCCGTATAGCCCAAACGGCTAAACGGATTTTGACATATGGGGTGTTGTTGAATTTGTCAAAATTGTTGTAGTGACATAGGCTACGCAAATTTTTAAAATAGCGTCCGCAAATGAAGAAAAGGGGCGGGAGGAAGGGTAAAGTAAAACAGGTAAGAACAACAATATGGGTAATATATGAAAGCTAGACCATTTCAAAAATATAATACATTTTGCAGTCGGGTTTTTTTGGATATCAATAGTTTATTTTATATTTAAGATGTTTCTATGATACGGAAGCTTTAAAGCTTATAATTTAATATAACATTATAAAGAGGAAAGATTGATTGTTTGTTTGTATTGAATAGGCTCCAAAACTACTGGACCGATTCAAATGAAATTTGGTACAGAGATAATTTGAGACCTTGAAAATAATATAGGTTACTTTTTGTCACGATATAAAATCATCAGAAATCGAATGGGGGATGAAAGGTTTTATGGAAAATCCGACTTTTGGCGCGGGCGAAGTCGCGGGGAACTGCTAGTAGCTTATAAAAACATTCTAGATTTCCTAGTTTGCCTTTATTTCAGGCTTACCAAAGCGATATCGAAATCTGTAATCCACCTTACCACACAGACAGAGATCCTTGCCTAAACAAACATAGCTAATAATCTGAAACCAGGGCTGTCTCCCGTCGTAATTCTATCTGCATATCTTATTAAAGCGGTTTCCCGTAACGAAGCGAAATTGACAACCCTGATTGATACCCAACGTCTACAGGAGATACTCCTTAATTATTGTCATATGTGAGGAATCTTGAGGCAAAAGGAATTATTGGTAAATCTGGTATGCCTTGAGCTATGCATTCCTAGTTGCTGTAATTCAACTAACAACTACAGGTTTATATTTGCTAGTGCTGCATTTCAACCTATCATTCGCTGGAAAAAAGCTTTCAATAAAAATTGCAAATATGTGTCCTTAGCCTTATTTTTTACAAAGGAACTATTGATACTTATCTACTAGACATCTATTGATTCATAATGCGTAATATATTACTTTACATTTACTATGTCAAATTAATTTGAAGTATTTAATTAAGTCGTTTAATAAATACTCACTACGTTATTTCACTACATCTAACCATTTGAATTCTGACCACGCGTGTGGAACCCTTTTTGTATGTTCAGGAATTTTTAATTTCGATAACAACGCCCCGCGCCGTTTAAAATTATTTGGTGCACAGTGATAAACTCCAACTCCGTTTTTACAAAAACTTAGTACCGGGTTTAAGCCAGGACTAAACTATTAGCTAGCCAATTAGAAAAGCGTTCATTCCTCTGTTGTCGGCTAATATTAAGACCTATTTTAAACCTGGTCTATTTTTTTTGTAATAACACTGCAATGTATACGGTGACAAAAAAAGAAACATTAAAAAATACAAAGTTATGTTATACGTATGTATTGCCGTAGGTACCTATAAATTATTTCCAAATATTACTTGTCATCTGTAAATAAAACCGTTTAAATTATCAATCGCATTATTCAAATGTATTAAGTATTTTGAATCCCAACAAATACAAAATTAGGGTATAATTGAATCCCCTCATACAAAATATTGTCATTCAGCGTTATGCAGATGCGTCGCTTTGAAATTATAATTTCTCTAATTGTTAATTTTGCCTAAAGCTGTTTGGATATCTTCAAAAAGTATTTAGGGACATTAGCGGCTAAGTGACGGATTGTTGATTCGTTTAAGAGATTATGCTGTAGGCTATTTGTTATCATCAAAGGATATTTAGAAGCATTAGGAGTATTACTTGAGACTTGTCGATATTGAAAAGTATTATTTTTGCAATTGTAACATAGATATCATTAAAACAAAAATAACGTGATTTAAATGTAATTTATAAATAAGGTAACAAGTATTACAAAAACTGTCAATTTTGTGATCTAATCACTGGTCAGACTAAATGAGAAAATTAAGGCAAAACATTCGCTTAGATAATTTAAAAAAAAAACACTTATGTTTATTGATAGTTTAAATACGATGAACGCAAGTCTTAACAGAACACGATCCCTTTCAAAGTCAAACTCTTACACAATTAACAACTACACCAATTTATTTTTGTCGGCAACTCATTCCCACGTGCAAACAATCATATGGCACATTTAATTCCACGGTGTTAGAAGCGAAATTTCAACAAAGACTCCAAATAGAGATCTCTTACAAAACGACAATAAGTGATGGATAGTTCAGTGGCAGGATGCACTGTGGGTGGGTTCATGTTACGGACAATAATTAGTTTTTCAATATTGATGGGGATAGTGAAAGATGTTTTGAACTTTTCAGGCGTGTTTGACGACAGTATTTTTCTATAGCTAGGCAGAAATATTTTAATAAAAACAAAATTGAATTTTATTAAAATGTTTGACATGACACATTTAGACATCTTTAAAGTAACACAAAATGAGTAGGTTCTGTGTTGAAAAAAAAAGAAAACTGCAGCAGAAACAGAAGCAAAATAGGTCAAAGACCAGCAAGCAATTTATCCGCAGATTTTTTTTTTTCGAATAAAACAAAATTACCCGCGAAGCCAATCAGCTGCCGTAAAATTAAGACAACTATAAAAGTGGCCTTAAATCTCGTTGCTCCTGCCTCGTAAAATAGATGAGGGCATTCGTAAGCGCAGCCTCTGATGAGACAGTTTGATAAAACTCGCAATTTCTTCATTGTAATTTTGTGTGAACGCTTCTCGTGTCGTAAAATAAGAAATCTGTAAGTCTTAAAAGCGATGTTTACAAGATGACACGTTCCGGCTCACTGTGCTACAATGTGATACATTTTTGTTTGAAATAAATTTCTGTGTCATATTACATGATTAATGGACTAGTAAATTATAGATACTATATTAAAAAAAATACCTTCTTCAAAATAATTTGGTGTATGAATTCTGTTCCTTAATTTGAAAATATAACTTTAGCCAGCAATTAAATGTCTGACCCTCCAAAGTCTAGGTCGTCAACAAAAAACTGCATACGAAATGAGCAATTGCATTATACCGATCCATCAGAAAGACAATAACGCAGTCAGCGTTTTATTGCGACATTTGCATGAACTCATCTAGGCTTTACGAGAGGCTGTAACTGATCTGGTTTATTGACATGTGCTGCGATTAGTGAGGGTTTGAGGGCACTTGTCTGTATGATTGGGGAGGTTTGTCGAATCTACATGATCTACATGCACCGCTCAGCTGCTTACTGTTTTAAGTTTTTCCAGTTTGGTATCATTATTATCTTCGTCATTATTATCTTACAGTTTTATTTATTTTAAATAGTTAAAAATATAGTAAGATAATGCCAAAAACACGCACACGCATACGCACACGAAAGTTACATTTTTTTTTTGAAAGCAGAGGTAAAAGCTATATAATATTTTTACAAGAGTTTTATTTTGTAAAGAAACAAATCTTCATTTTGCTCGGTAAATACATTGATATATTTCATTAATATGGTAATGGATTAATATGGTCATACACATGACACCACAGCTGTAATAACTTCCTGTAGTATGTTTTCTAGAATGACAAGGTAAGCCTCCAAAATACACAGTGAGTCAAAACACTGGGATTAACGGACAAAATGCATAGGTTGTAAAGTTTACGAGTATGCAAATACTACACGAAATTGGCTAGTAAAATTTAAGCCCGATATATTGTAGGCGTCAAGATTGCGAGATTAGGGCTGGTTGTTAAGATTTCAGGTCGCACTTGTTAAATAATGTATTGACTTGTAATAGATTTGATATATCTGGCGAATGACCGTGTTTTGTTTTAATTTAATTCACAGCTCACTTGGCACAAACACATTTATACGTAGGTGGATTTACATTAGTAGATATTTTTGAAAATTTAATTGGACAAATAATTGTTGACTAAAAACGAAAATGCGTTTACTTTGTTGTTTTTTTTTTTGAAGTACATATAAATTAAAACAATGCTACCAAAAATTTCAACATTGTCTTACATTTTTCACAGGCGACCAATAAAACGGATGTAAGATAAACTATTTTATGTCGACGAGATTAAAAATTTGCTCGTAAAAGCTTAGCAAAGAGGGATGTAGTTACTCTATGTAATTTTATGACAAGGAGTCCTGTTATGAGATTTTTCCGCACAGTCATTATGAACTTCTTATTTTGTTTATATTCTGAAATTTTATGCAGTTGTAGAAAACTTGTGCAGTGATATTAGCACTTCAAAGATATCTTCTATTCTTTCATACCAATAACTTTATAGTAGAACGTAATTACAAACCCCATACCTAATCAAACAACGGCTCTATAAGTAATAATTACATTAAGGATGTTACGGTATTTGCAATCGTGTACCTACACATAATATAACCAGCAATCAACTGTCTACCATAAAGTCAATAAATACCAAACCGATAATTATTTTACTCGATTTTGTTGGCAATTCAAAAGACAAAACGTGTCATTAGGTTTTAAAAATTTTAACCAACTGACTGTACTGTCAACGTCTAATTAAATAGAATTATAAATACACGTGTTGCATATCGCAACCTATCATCTTCTTGGTAAAAACCGTTGTTAATATTTTCAACTCTATCAGTAACAAAATAAAAATGAAAATAAAATATCGCACTGTTACATTCAATACAAAATCCAAGTATTATTTTGGTCCTATTGCAATCAAAATAATGATCAAAATTGCCTAAAACCAGGAATCGTTTAGTGGCTCTAAAAATTGTAGTGCCAACACAAAAGCAATGCTCAGGTGCGTAACAAACTAATTAATTCGAAAGCCCGCATTTGATTACACAAATCAAACGCACTGTGGAGGGGTGCAATGAGAAATCGCTAAGAAATTTCGTTCGTCACGTTTCGGTCTTGTTTCCGGTAGTTTTTTATACGTGACTGATCGATATTGAGCAGTGTGCAGTGTTGGTAAACTTTTAGAGTGGCAGGCGTGATGTGTTAGCTTTGTATTTTTTTAAGTCATTGAAATCAATAAACCTTTTTTGTCATACCCTAGCGAAGGTTATCACTTTGATGCTTTGCTTTTTTGTTTGTAGTCCAGTTGGAGGTAAATTAAATCACAGGTAGTAACTTAGCTTTTTATATTTTTGTAGTCAAAAACTTCATGAAAGATTTATGCCATTATAATGATGTTACTCGTAACAGCTGATGAAACATATACATTTAAAATAATTTACAACTGTAAGGAAAAAATGATGATGATGATGCAATCCTGTTGTCCCTCATCAGGGACATAGGGCTTGAAGAAGGGATTTCCACTGCTCTCTATCTTGCGCGGTGACTTCTAGGTCCTTCCAGCCGAGACCAGTTGATGCAGCCTCATTCTCAACTGAGCGCCTCCAGGTGGTACGAGGGCGGTCCGGCCTTCTCTTCCCATACGCTTGCCATGTTGGCCCTTGTTTGGACAGGTGGTTATCAGGCTTCCGCAAAACATGTCCAATCCAGCGTCATTTTCTATTTAAGTAAAAGTCCTAAACTATAAATTGTTATGTCTAAAAATTACGTAGTCTACGATCATCGTGGCATCACCCCCGGCACAGGTGTCACCGTTTCACACGCTGCCTTTATGATATCTCGTTTATTATTTTGTCCGGTAATTACTCGATGCCTGCCCACTGGGCGGCGGCCATGATTTTGTTGGTTTTATTGTTTGTGGGCACAAAATGTGATACTGTTGTCCTCAAAGCTGTTAAATGATAGTTTTCGATGAAAGGGTGAAGATAAACAAAGGTTCGTTAAAATAGTGACCGCTTATTTGTTACAATATTTTTTGGCTACACTTACTTTTGGGTTCAAAACAATGTAATATATTTATTTATTTACTTAATACTATCGTAATTAAAAAAAAGGTATATTAATTGTTATTGTCTTAGACTTAAATTGATATCTTCCAATATTTTTTGGTGATGTAAACAGTACAAATGGAGACCACGTCTCGGGAAACGTAGTGTTGGACGCCCCCCTGCTAGGTGGACCGATGACCTGAGGAAGGTGGCCGGTGGTGGCTGGATGCGAGAAGCGGAGGACCGTGAAAGTTGGCGCCGTCTTGGAGAGGCCTATGTCCAGCAGTGGACTGCAATAGGCTGATATGATGATGTAAACAGTACAAAATATAATTTATTTATTTATTAATTTATTTATTTTCCAAACGTTTATCTATCATTACAGGATAATCATAACATCCAATGCAATAATATAAGTAAATGAGAATACAATCTATAATAATAACATAAAATATTACTTACTCTTCATCATAATTATCCAAGGGCCGCAAATTATCAATATTAATATTCTCAATTTTAAATCAATTAGGGATCTTATCAGTGCCCTCTTTCATGCTCGTGAATCATCAAATTAACAAAAAACGTGGGAATACACGCATTAAATACAGGGTGAAAACGTTTTGCGGTCGACATGATAATTTTACAGCCAATTTCGGTTTTGAAAGTTCATAGTTCAATAGCGATTTTGTAGAAAAATAATGTCTTTATTGGTACTAGCTCGAAAGCCAGAAAAGGGATGCCAATCTAGAAAAATTATATCTCAATAAAGAAATATTTAATATAAAAGTTTGAAATAAATTAAAAAAGGTTTCTTGTCGGTTATTTTATGGACTTAAGTCTCTTTTATTGTAAAGTAGCAGTTTCCCGCGCCAAAAGTCGGATTTTCCATATAAACTTTTATCCCCTATTACACCCCCCTTATGATTTTTTATCGCGACAAAAAGTAGCTTATGTCCTTCCTGTGGTCTCAATCTACCTCTGTACCAAATTTAATTTAAATCGGTCCAGTTGTTTCGGAGCCTATTCAATACAAACAAACAATCAAATCTTTCCTATTTATATTATTAGTGTAGATAAAATTGCCAAGCATTCATTTTGAAAACAATAGACATGTGGTGTCATTAAAATCCAAAAGCCAAACAATTTAATTTAAAACGAAAAACTAGGAGAACTTATTTTCCCAAAATATTTCCCTGTCTTCCTAGAACATTAACCGACCAACCTGTTAGCAAAAGTAACAAATGATTACATCAAAAAATGCTGCGCTTGCAACGATACGGTTTAATTAAATTAATTGTCAGCAGTTGCGATATAAATGACGAGCAATGTTGGAGGAAAAATGTAGATTTACAAAGATAAAAGCAATAATAAAACACTTCCCCTGCGAAGTGTTGTCATTGTACGTCGAACTTTAAAAAAAACCGCTGAAAATTTCATAAATATTTTGAAAAAGTGTTAGAATGAAGGAAGTTCGTAATCTGTAATTTACACACTACTTACACACACTACACATACACACTACTAAAAAGTAGAAAATAACAAAATTAAGTATAAAACACAATTTAGATTACACGCAAGATGTCTTACAGGAGGTAATATTTTTCCGAATTTAAGCTGACTTCAAGCTGGCCTGATAGTTTACTGTTACGTCGGCTCTACATCACTGTTTACTTGAGATCCTTTTTTTTTATCAATCATTTTTTGTCATTAATCTATCTGTGTTAACGCTCAACGGAATCTTGAATACACGTTATTACATCAACCTTGTATGCCTACAATATTTAAAGATCCCAGAATGCTAAATATAATTTTTCTATTTGCATATAAGAGAGGGGGTGGGGGTAATGTGGTTTATTGTACGCTGGCGAAGCCGCGGGTAGAAGCTAGTTTGGCATACTTTGACAGCTTTTGGTAGGTCACTGTTCTTGTGACACACATTCTTTCCATTCAGCAGCAAAATTCTATAAAAATATTCGTCGTAACGAGACCGCATGCGCCCGCATGATTCGGACAAGCGATCACGATGGCCATCAGTGTGGGGATATTATTAATCACTGTTGGGGGATTGTTTTGGGAAATTAGTTATTGTAAATACGCGATGGTATTAGGTATAGATGAGGTAAGAAAGTCTTATTCTTTTAACAAATTCGGGACATAAGACGCAGACGGGGTTTCCACGTCGTTGACACCACTAATATGCACCACGGTTTAAATCTACGTTCTTCTTGCGTACGGTTAGAGAGTAGAATTCGTTGCCGGCGAAAGTTTTTTATAAAAATTACGACTTGGATTCCTATAGGAAAAGAGTGCATTGACGGTTTCTAGATAGACTGAATTTATGCTTCTGAAAAAACCATGATAGTAAGTATTTCCTGAGCTCACTAAGTATTAAGTACGTAAAATTGTAAGGTATTTCCGAATACAATCCTTTGCTACGGTGCGCACGTATTCGCGCCAAGTGTTTGACATGTATCTTCCCTATCACTCGCACGATTTTCTCTATACGCGGCGTCATATTTGTTGTGAAATAATGTGATTTATTAATTAAAATGTGTTTTAACTAAGCTCCCGTACTTCAAAGTTTTTGACCTAAAAAACTTTGATATTTTTATTGTATTCCATTTTATTTAATTTTGTCTAGAAAACAACAATTAGGTCAAATTCAAAACAAAAATAAACGAGCATATTTAATTATCACATCGGTAATATGTATGTTACATATTAAATATGTACATGATCACTTTTAAATCTACCTATCTTATTGTTTGAGATAAAGCGATTTCAAAGTGATTTTACTACAAAGGAAAAAACATTTACCAAGTAGTAAAACGTGCATGGATTTGACTCTCATATGCAATACTCAAAAGTGGTTTAGAAATATCTTAAAGTAAACAAAACTAATTTTAACTAGTTACTGCAAAATTGATAAAATGGAACTTAATTATCACAAGAATCAAACTCAAACCCTTTCTTCGTTCAGACGACTTTATGAAATGTGACATTCAAATCCACACACAATAACACCACAGCATCAGCATCCACCTTTGTTTTTTTTAACGTTCCTTTCATCTACACCCCAATTTGAACAAAAACAACGCGAGTAAATCGTCGCAGGCATTAGTATAAAGAAAAACGACATTAGAAGGCACCCCCTGAATAAATAACGCAATTCTTATGTCAATACTGACATGTCACCGTGTCTGACAACATCAAAATTAGCCGTACAATCAAGAAAACACTTTTAACAGCCCTATTACAAAGAATAAAAGTTGGTTTTACTAAGTAGCCCGCCAAAACTGACAGCAAAAACAAAATGGCGGCGCAATGTCGTGTCAAAGATGGTGTCATTTGCATCAATCCACGTCGCATTAGGGAATTCTTTCCGTTTAAATAATTGCCCGAATGAAGTAAGGAAAGTAATTGGCGTATTGTTAGTGATAATAAATATTTGTTAGATATTTTTGGGCTATGTTTGGATTTGTTTTGGGTGCTTGCTAAGCTTTTGGTTTTTAATCCGGTTGCTTCTGTCAAAATGTATCTAAGTAATTATTGATTTATTTTCTGTAACACCAATTTATGTTTCATATTCGATAAACGAAAAGTTTATAATAACACTTACTAGTACGAAAAGCCTCAGGTAAATTGTCAAGATAACAGCAAATAAATGTGAGATATGACTAAACATCCTTTTTACAACAAAGAACTAACGCAAAACCGCAAACTTTTATGTACTTGCAATGATTTCCATCTAATTTGAAACGTATACCTCTTGCAATAAGAGTTATTTACATTTATAATAACCGGTAATTGACGATGATACCTTTCTCATAGTGGAGTTGGATTCAGTAATTTCTGTATTTTTTTTTTGTTTTATTCTTTTTTAGACAGGAATTTGACTGCAATCATACCTCATTTATGAAAAGTAAATGCCTATTCACTCTTGCCTTAAAACTCGAGTCAGTGTCATAAGAAGTGCATTAAATCTATTTTGTCAAGATCTAATAATTACATAGTAATATAAATTGCTAAATAAACGAGTAATGTAATCATGAAACTTATAGATAAATAAAATTCAGTCACGATAATAATGATGATAATGCGTAATAAAGAAATCAAACTGGCAAAACGCCTTATTGGCAAATTAAGTTGGTGAAAATATAGTCTTATTGCTCTAAATGCCGTGGTGGGTTTCGTAGGTGCCGCCTGGTAGCTACCACCGGAGCCCGACGCCAAGCAGCTTGCTATGTTCCGTCGGTGAGAGGGAGTGCCCGCACTTTCTGGGTGAGTTCGCTCCACAGTCGACCCTGTCTAGGTACGCCATGTTTGGTTTTGTCAGGCCTATGTATCTCCCCGCGTAAGTAGCAAAAACGTTGCTGGCTGGACGAGAATGAATAAAGTACTAGAAAGAGGCGCTAGACGGCGTTAGAAGCTTCTCGTAGCAGTCAACCCTATCGCGTCGCATGATATTACGTCACTGAATAGGTTTAGTGTATTATGAATCATATTCCAGAGCAATAAGTATGAAATTATCTTGCAATGGATTTACTAATAGAAAATGTGCTTGACTCTGAGGCGAACTAAATTACGCCATATTGTTGACGACATTGAGTAGACATTTCTTTGAATACAATTGCTAAGTCATACTTCTGTACGAAGTACTAGTACTTATTCTGTGGTTTTGTCAAAAGTCGAGAGCAAATCCATTTAAAAAAAAACAAGTGCTTTAAAACTGAGCCCACTGCATCCTTTTTAAAACAAGTTTGTATGAGTGCTGAATTTATGGTCCGTTGGTTATGAAGGTTACAAACAAAGGATTTTATGTGACTAATTCAGGACGAGATTGGTTTTGGAAAATGAAAGTTGACTTCGGATTAAAAGATCATTAAGGAGTTATTAACTTTCGCTGTAAATTCATTTAGTGCAGTGTGAAGAATGATATGATAGCAATCAGACAAAGGAAGTTGACTTATGTTAGGTTTGTGTTTGAGATATTAAATTAAATTATTGTTTTTAAGTGATAAGCATTATCACTTAAAAACAATAATTTAACTAAGTAATCTAAATATATTTTTGTTATATTTTCAAGTGCAAAAATATAATAAGTTAAGTTATTAGTTTTATGAGTTGATATCTCTACTTCTGGGTTTCCTTAATACAGATAATATATTTTTTTCTTTCAGATAAGTTAATTAAAAAGTAATTAAAAAAGTTAATAAAGTAAACAATATTATGTTATTAGTGTAAAAAATAAAATATAAACGTCTACCTAACGTTATGTGTGCAATAAAAAGCTATCTATCTAATTTTTTTTTATACTTGATCATCAATAATCTCAAGTTAAGCTTCGTCACTCTAAAAAACACTCCTCTAAAAAATCTCTAGAAAATACAAATCAGAAACCTATTTCAGGGTTGCCAAATCAAGAAACACTACTTATTCTACCCCAATTTAGTGTGAAAACAATCATTAATTATTTTCAAAGATTATGACGTAACCTCTGTTAACTAATTACCTGGGTTTAAAACTAAGAATAGAAATATATTTCGACCATTAAGCAGCTAGAGTCTGTCAGCAGGATTAATGCACACATCCATACGTGTTTCCAGTGACAGTTAATTTTTGATGAATTTTCGTAATCATTCATTTGCATGAGGCGATGGGTGGGTTAAGTAGTATAAGAAGCACTGTGTATTTATAGATATAAACTGGATATTTTTAAACCAATGAATGTTAGAAAACCGAAACGATTCATCTTGATGACGCTTCGGTATAATTATAATTGTAAAGATTTGTTTTTTTTTAATCATGCAAGGTATTGTTTTATTTACTATTTTAGTTTATTTTTATTTGTGTTGGTATATTTTCTATTGTCACGGATAATATACACGAGTATATATGGTTCAGGTTCATTAGTTCCTATCGTTATTAATTTTCCTATATTTATAATGTATGACACTAGGTCATAATTATGTAACTTCAATTTGCAATTAGTTTTCATTACAAGATTAATATTAATTTTATTCATTAGTTTTCTTAATCTTACAATTTCTAAATACACACAGCATTTTAAAGTGGTGTCTAATTCGGTAGCTGGTATGATCCTCTTACTAATAACGTTACTTTAAATAAAACCGTTATTGATAGGTACTCGATATTTTGTTAACCATATTGAGCCATCGGTCATCAGAATTAACAAGTATTTCAACAATTTGGGCCATGAAATAAGCCTTTTTAGCTAAATGCGATGCATTTTTATTTAATACTTTACAATATTTTTAATTCATGTCAGTCATGGATAAACGTATTTATATGTCTTTCCACGTAACGTATTTATATTTCTTTTAACCTTGCTGCCATTGCAAAAGTTGATGATTATTTTACGACTATGAGGGCTAGGTAAGTAATTGGTGTGTTTGTTTAAACATTTTTTTATTTATAAATAGAGATATGCTTTTTAAGTTTCATTTTAAGGCTCCGTCGTTGTTACCATCGACACGATAAGAAGAAGAAGGCGCCGATGCACTAAATTTTAATAACCGTAATCAATAAAATAACTGTATTTTGTATGGGGCGTTCTCTTTCTGCAACTGTGACATTTATAGTAAAATTGGGAAACAAAACCTTAAAACGCTACTTTTTCTATGAGTTTTTCGTTTTCGTTCAGCAAATGTAACAAAAAATATAAATTATAGCATCTTACAAGCCGCTATTAATAGACTCGTAAAATTACAAATTGACAGCAAACAAAAAAACTGAAGTTTTATTACAATTGGTGTAAACTGTAACACCTGATTTTATGGTTGTTGTAAAAAACAAATTGACCGTAAAGTAAAAACAACATATTGAAGGGAATAAACATTTGGTGCCAGTGTGCGATAAAAAAGATACATAGTTAATTTAGTCTGCGGTGAATATAATTAGGAGTGCACAAATTAGGAGGTTGTCTAAATGTTAGAAAACTAAATAAAAAATAAGTAGTTTATTTACCCAATTGTGTATTTTATTACATTAATTATTATTGTTTTATATATTTTTATTTTATTTATTTATATTATTTTACTATAATAGAACTTGCTTACTTTACTGACGCAGCAACTCAAAGTGAATTATAGCCTTCGATATCAGAAGATGCCACTCTTTCCGACCTAAGTCTTCATACCTACATTTATAATTATATTGTTTGAATAAGTCAATGATCAGATATGTTTTTATTATTATTAGATTTTGTTAAATCGTTGGCGTATCTAAAAACTTGGACGAAATAGTAGTTAAATTCATTCAAGGCTAATTGTAAACAACTAGTAGTAAGTACTTGTAGTTTTTAACATACTGTTTTTTAATTGCGAAGTATATTAAAAAATATATAATAAGTCAGCCTATTAGATCCCACTGCTGGGAAAAAGCCTCACCTCAACTATGAGGAGGAAATTAAAAAATATATGTGTGAAATTAAAAAATATATGTGTGATATTTATTCTGTCTATATGTTACAGTCAAAACCCTTAACCAGTCAATAACCTTATTAACCGGTAAAATTAGTCATTAAGGTTATTGACTAAGGGCGTCGGTCAAAATCCTTATTGACTGATTTTATCTGACAAAATCAGTCAATAAGGATTTTGAAAAACTCCCTCAGTCAATAACCTTGTTGACTAATTTAAAGAGCAGACATTCAGTCAATATAGGTTTTGACCAACGTCAGTCAGTCAAAACTGATATGAACTGATTAGAAAGTCGAACGTTGAGTCAAAACTCTTAAAAAGTTGGAGTGGTTTCAGTTTTGGTTGATTGCAGTGTTTGAGTTTGAGGGAAGTATGACTGTACTTTTAAGGGGTTTGGGTAAGGGCACCTGCGATGTCAGAGATTCACCAATATGTTGCCGACTTATGAGAGCCATGTTAGCTCGCCTTTTGAAGGACCCCATGTCAAAGCCCGAAGAAAACACCGTAGGGGCAGTTTGGTACTGGTTCTGATTTCAATTCCTGTACCGGAAACGGTACTAAAACTAGTACCTAATAAAACCAAAATCGGAATCGGAATTTTAGCAATATCAAAGAAAGTACTAAACTATAACCGGTACAGTAATTGGAATCAGAACTGGCATCACATCTGGAAACGATACCGGTATCGGTTATATTTCAGTACCTGTTTACTTCGATTGATATCTGTAAAAAAATAACTTTTTATGAGTTTTGACTGGGCACGTCGGTCAAAACCTATATTGACTAAATGTCTGGACTTTAAATCAGTCAATAAGGTTATTGACTGAGGGTGTCGGTTAATAACCTTATTAACTGATTTTATCAGATAAAATCAGTCAATAAGGGTTTTGACCGACACCTTTAGTCAATAACCTTATTGACTAATTTTACCGGTCAACAAGGTTTTTGACTGGTTAAGGGTTTTGACTGTAACATATACACCTCAATATGAACGGTTTATTCAAATCAACTTACAATGGCCGTGCGAGCGCACATATGGCCGATGATTTGATAAACGCAAAACGCGATCTTATGCTAATTTGGCTGCAGGTGTTAGTGTTCCCGATACTCGTTGATGACAAACCATATTTTATTTGATCCTTATAAGAATAAATAAATTAAAATACAAAATATACATAAATATAGTTATTACTCTCAGTCATTTTAACTTAGGTTTTGATCAAGTAGAATAGGCTATTCTACATTTTTTCAAATATTTTTTAAAATGTTCCTATGTATTCAATAGTCAACTGGTATTTTTATTTCCTGGAAATAATAGCTTTATGCAATATTTTTTTTTTAAATTCAAACGATAAATGTTTGCGCCAAAACAACAGCCTCCATTTTGTGACGTCATAAGAACAGCAACAAGTAAACGTCAAATGTACGTGTGTAGTGCCTGAACTTTATAGTTTAAAAAACCAAGATTTTTAAATGTGATGATGTAGTTTTAAAAATGAACTGTGTATACTTACATGGCTGTTTAACCATTTCTGAATTCGGCAGAAAAGAAATCGGTGATGCACACAAAGAACTTTGCTTTCTTAAGCGCGTCTATTTTTGCCAGATTTGTACTGTCCGCTTTTACGAATCCTTCCTTCATTGTAAAATAATGTATTAAATGTGCAAAACACTAAAACAAGCTACAAATTAGCAATAAAGAGATATTAATTCCTTCCTAGAACTGTGATTGATTCTGTACTTATGACGTCACTCTCGAGAAGAATATGGCGGCTGGCGTTTTCGGTCACGTGATACACAGATAATAAAACTTAGATTTTATTTTTAACATTATATTATACACCGCTAAATTTTTAAACAAAACAGTGCTGTATTTGTATTTCCTATGGTGAAAATTATATAAATAACAGACTTTCGCAATTTAATTTTGATAGATGAAACTACCCTATTGTAATAGTGCAATGAATAAAAAAAAGGAATAAAATAATAATTATAAAATAAGAATGCCTAAATGGCGGATTTAATGCTGAAGCATTTAAGTACTCCTTTTTGAAATAATAAAAAAATTGGGCCTGATTAACCATCTATTACTCCGGCTTAAAAAATGTTACCAATTCTATCTCGCCATATAAAGAAGTATCTTTTTCAAATATGTATAAAATGCTTTGATCCATACGCTCAGATGCACTATTTTACTTCAACTTTTACCAATTACTGTTCAAACTGTATTAGTCTTTATAAATACTCTTACGATTATTAAATAATTATGGATGTGCCGTTGCACAGGGTACCGTTGTACCCTAACCTGATTTCGATAAAACAATATGGTTATTAGTAACAACTCTATTAAAGCTAACACATTCTGTGTTAACACTAAAATGCCAATGCAACTGTCTCGTGTAATTTATGCGCTCGTACGTTAGGACACAGAATACTAGTACTTCGTACAGAAGTATGACTTAGCAATTGTATTCAAAGAAATGTCTACTCAATGTCGTCAACAATATGTAATTTAGTTCGCTTTAGAGTCAAGCACATTTTCGTGTAGACACCTACAAAAATCCATTGCAAGATAATTTTATACTTATTGCTCTGGAATATGATTCATAATACACTAAACCTATTCAGTGACGTAATATCACGCGACGCGATAGGGTTGACTGCTACGAGAAGCTTCTAACGCCATCTAGCGCCTCTTCCTAGTGCTTTATTCACTCTCGTCCAGCCAGCAACGTAGCCGCGCGGCCGCCAGTGAATACAACGCGCGAGCGTGTCACTGACCGGTAGCGACACGCAACTTGTTTTAGCCCCTAAGTAGGGGCGCCGCGCGTAGGTACGTTTTTGCTACTTACGCGGGGAGATACACAGGCCTGGTTAGGATTTAATTTTATAGTGTTAATTTGGACGTGTCACTGCGCCGAAGCGACTGCAACCTACATTGTTATGACGTGCCATGGTGTCTCTACATAGACCAAAATTTAATTTTAAATGTTGAATTTAACTGCAAGATTTTAAAATAATATCTTTGACAGTGTTAAAGTTCTATTTGATCCCGCAAATTTTATTTGGTTTTACGTGGAAATTAATCAGTACTTATGGTGTGAAGGATTTTTAATATTGGGCATTATTATGTAATGGTGTTACCTGCCTTTTTAATTTTTCACTTTCCTCCATCAAACGTATCCTCTGCGGAAACATAATATAAATATAAATACATATTGGACAGCATTACTTTTATTGGTCTCAAAGTTAGTAGTATAGTTAGTAGTAATAGCTACTATACATAGCAGAGGCACAAGTCTTACATTGTAGCCTGTAGGTATAATAAATCCATACTAATATTATAAATGCGAAAGTGTGTCTGTCTGTCTGTCACCTCTTGACGCTTAAACCACTAAACCGATTGAGATAAAATTTAGTGTGGAGACAGTTCAAGACCCTGGAAAGGACATAGGCTACATTTTGTCGCGATTTAAAAACATAAAGGGGGTGAAATGGGGGATAAAAGTTTATATGGAAAATCCAACTCTTGCGAGCGAAGTCGCGGGGAACCACTAGTAATAAATAAAATTAAACATTAGACAATATTACAAACATTGCTCACAAAGCAATAAACAGAGGCACAATTCTTACAATGTAAGTATACTAATAATTACATTATTTACTGATTTAAATAAAAACTAACGAGTCTCAAAACTTTCATAATTTCACCATTCTCGAACAGCCATTGCAACATAGTAATCCTCCACCAATGTGTCCACTCACAACCAATATTGATATTTACGACCGCGTATTGTCCAGTCCGTGATACATTACAACTTTATAGGTCCTTTGGCAGCACCGATTGGGACATTCACAAAGTCGTCCCTTAAATCTACGGGTTATTTGGGACGAGTTTCAAATGTACATTTTTTATCTAGATTATTCTTTTGTTTAGTCCACAATATATCTCGAGCATCGAGCATTTGTACCTAAGTCATGGATGTTTATAAGTATTTAAGTATTTCTATCCGTTATCCTAGTCACCATAGCACAAGCTCACGCTTAGTTTGGGGCTAGGTAATTAGTGTGTTTGTTGAAACAATTTATTATTATTATTATCTGACTACAGGTAGTAATACCTATGTCCAAAACGAAAATTTCATTTCATGTATATCTTCGTAGCTTGTTATGTCTTGCATACCTTTAATATTTGGTTGTTCATTAATAAATATAAAAGTTATCCCATTTTCTTTTGTTATAGACCAACAATCTTATCAACTTAGAACATACAATAAGGATATACAATGTTTAGAAATATAGAAATTCCCGACAATGAGTAAATGGGACCAGTTGCAGAGTGAATAAAATATTATCTAATAAGTCCCAAAGTGGGTCGTGTTATGACGAGTTGGTGAATTGCCCACCTTTTTCACTCAAACCCGAGCCGGTCGCAAGATCTATTTGACTTTCTGTGTGGTCTAAAAAGCATGGCTAATTTGAAGGTTGACGCAAATAGAGGTGTTTTGTTGATGTATTTATTGCAGTATTGTGTTTGGGTGGTATTTTTACGGTTGCTAATAATGTTGGTATTATGTGCTTACACTAAAGAATGTTATAATTTGCATTTCTGTGCAATGAGTACAAAATGGATATTCCCTACATATATGATGTATTTTTTTCAACATTAACATAACCAACAGTCGCTACTTTAAAAAAATCTAGTCTGGATCTTGTAGATAGTTATGTGGTAATATACTAATGACCGTAAAAATTAAACATATTTTTAAAATAGAATAAATAAAGCATCAAATTTAAAAGACGACACTGTTTGATCTGAATTGGTTTCATTAAATGATTTTCTTCTCTTTTTCCGAATCATTCTCCCCATCAATCAAATGAAGAATATTTTTCCGATGCCTTAATTTCCTCTCTTATTCGATTATAGCATTAAGCATATTGCCGAGTCAGCGTGCGGACCATTTTTCTTGCATTCCTGAGGACCCCCAAAATTCAGTTTGGATGAATTAGACGCCATAAGCCGAAGCTAATTTATTATAGTTATCTGAGTGGGAGTGATGAAGCGAAATAATTTCGGTTGTCATAGGAAGTAAGTTGTGGATGTAAAAGTAACGCATTATCTATGTATATAAAAGAAAGTTGTGTCAGTTACAACACTTATAATGTAAGAACAGCTAGACCAATTCTAATAAAATTAGGTAATGAGATAGTCTGAAATCCTGAGAAGGACATAGGCTACTTTTAGCCGTGATAAAACAACCATCAGGGGGTTGAAATGGAGGATTAATTTTGTATAGAAAATCTGACTTTTGGCGTGGGCGAAGTCGCGGGGAATTGCTAGTATGGTATAAAATGTAGTGTAAGAAAAGCCAGCGATATCATATTTTTTAATAATTTAAATGAGGTAAAAAACAATAACAGATAAAAGGTTAGGGGTGTAATTCACAACTGTAAATTTTTAACAGTCAGTTTTTTTCTTTTTTCTCTCTCACTTATGTCACTACACATAATTTATTAGGTATTAGGTAAATAAAGATATACTTTTTGTTACCCATCCACATGAATACATCACAAAGAGTACCTTTTTATTAGTTATGTATAAAATGAAAAACTTATAAACTAATAAAGACGTAAATCATCAATCATTAATAAATGTATTTTCTTTCTTTCTTTCTTTCTAAATAAATCTATAACAACCACTTTTCATTCATAGCTCATTTTCCTACAACGGAAAAGGGAAGTAAGTCTGAAAATCAGTTATCAGCCTTTGCTTATGAAAAATGTCGTAATTAAAACACACGTTTTTCAAAAATAAGTTTCATATCAATATCTTTACGTCTCAATATTAAGATTAGTTTTTTTGGACTTATGACATTTTAGTTTCATTTCAAAAATATGCGCGTAAATGCGTCTGTCATGCCTTTTGTAGCCCCCCAGTGGTAGTTCAGCAAAGTCATGGTGAGTCAAACTGCAACATTTGGTACCTATCTATCGGTATTAAGTCGAGATTGTAGAGAATAGTAAAGTCGGGGGCACAGTGAGAGAAAAAACAATATTAAATATTTGTTCGTAAGATAAAAATATTCGAAATAAGGAACTCATGATTGGTGGACGTAGGCAGACATGTATTTTATTAATATGGGTGCTTACATTCGTAGATAAAAAAATACAGATAATTAATTTTATATTGCTTTATGAATAAATTACAAATTAACAAATTGAATTACAAAGTTTAGGTAGGTATTCAGCAATTTAGCGTTATTATTACTAACAAAGCTACTTACTTAGCAATCACTCTTACTGAGCAGTTTTTTTACATAGAGAGATTAAAAAAACATATTTTTGTTTTACCAAATAACCCGAAAAATGATCAGTGTTTCCATTAACAGCTAACGTGAAACCATAACGATGAATGGGGACTCTAACTAAAAATGAAGACAGAGAGCATAATATATAAAAGGAAAATAAATGATTTCAAGAAACACTATAATTTTTATAAAAAATATTATTTTACTAAGATTCTGACAATCGTAGAGTAGAAAACCGACATTACCCTTCATTTAGCTCTTTATCTACACCTTATTACCAAAATCAGCACGCTGGGTACTATCCACGAGGTCCCGGGGTCGAATCCCGGGTCGAGCCGAGAGTGTTTGGGTTTTTCTGGCTTGAAATTACTCAGACACAGCTCCGGAGTCAGGAAGTTGGTGGTGTTAACACCCCCGTGCCTCGGAAAGCACGTTAAGCCGTTGGTCCTGCGCCTGATCTCTCTACGGTCATGTCGGACTGCCGTCTCAACGAATTATGAGAGTGTAAAAACAGAGAGTGCACCTGTGTATTGCGCACACATAACATATAATATGTTCTGCACAGTTGGCTAATCTCTGTTGAGATAGGCTGCCGTAGTCGAAATCGGAGGACATTATTATTATTATTACCAAAATACTCGAAAGTCAACCTATATTTATTAAGAAATTAAAAAATGTTTTCTCAAGCCGAGAACGCACACAGGTGTTACGCGCTCCGCCCCATAACTCCGTGGAACTACTCTGGATGACGTTTTGCATATTTTCGGCTCTTGCCATCACTCTCGTTAACATGTTGAGTGACAGAGGTAGCTATTGCTGTAAATACGAATGTAGTTTCACGGAGTAGGGCCACAAGCGCGGGCGCACCTTCGATAATGCATTAATTTGAATATTCGCGGTGTCTTGCAAATGGGATTACTTATAAAATGTTAAGTTTAAAATATTCTTAAAACAAAAATATAATTTAAATTTTCTTCCTTGCCTCACTACAACACAACCTGTAAACCTCGTCACTTACGATAAATCTCTATACTTTAAACAATTCTACACAGTGATCAACCGAAGGGTGAAATATGCCCATACATCTATTATGAAACCCCTTTAAAGCGATGAGTTTTTTACGTTTGGGATCAGTGTTGAAATGGGGCACTTGCGTTTGATTCCCGCATTGGAGCAAGGATTAGGGTATTACACTTGATTCTTGTTGTTACAGTTGAAAGGTTGGCAAATAGATTTAGAATATTTTGCACAGGTTTATATTATTGTGCACTGCTTTGCTAAGCTAGTCAGTATACATGGTAGGTTTACTTTAATTTTGATCTCTAAGGACGTGAGCTTAAGATAAAAAATAAAAAATCTATAAAGCTAATGACATCCACAAATTGTAGGTATTGTATTCACCTCATTTTAAACAGATTTTATTAAAAGGTACTCCATAGTCATTATTTATTATAAAATCAATACTTTTACTGCAAAAACAAAAAGATGCTAAAGGACTTGTCCATTAATGGTTTTATATTCGTCAATATTTCTAACCAGAATAAACTAAATATTATATTAAAGAGTTCACAAAAAATAGCCTTTCTGCATAATTAATATATTTTTTAAGGCCTCCGATTTAGATAAAAATTGAAATTAATTTTTCTCTTTGTCTGTACGAAACCGCACCTTCGCCTATATCAATCAACGCATGAAAAAAAAATTGGCAGCAAAATTGACATTCCATTGACAGTAGTACCTATTATATAATCTGTGGTAGTACCTAGTAGTAATTATCTACCAGTGGAAAGACAATGGTACATAGCCATACAGCCAGGAAATACAAGTAAGTGATCAATGGATGATACCTTTTACAAAACATATTTTTTCTCAAAAATGGAGGCGTTTAAAATTCTGATTTCTATGGTTACGTGTTTCATATTTTTGTAGCTTAAAGATAAATATAGGTTTATTAGTGGTTGGTGATATCTTAGAATAAAAAACCAGCCTCCATACAAAAAGAGGACAAGTCCTTTGTTTTAAATTTATTCATAAATGCATGTTTGAAATCAATGTGATACTTTATTCTGTGGTGCATTGTGTCTTGGAATAAAAACTATTTAATATAACATAAGGGGCATTTCACGTGAAGCGGGCAGCGAAAAATTTGACAAGTTCTGGATTTTGTTAATATTTGGGTCGATTGAACTCCTGTGCGACCTGAGTGAATGTGCATCATTATATTTTTAATTGTTAGCCTAGTTCCCAGAATATGGGACTTAGAAGAAATTGAAAAAATCGAAGAACGAAATTTCCGAAAGGTATTATTGGCGTTTATAAAATGGATTCAATAATCAGTTTAGAGTAATTATTATTCTGCCCGCTTCACGTGAAATGCCCCATAAGTGAACAACAGAGTTATATTTTAAGCATCATACCCATTTTGACATTAAATTATATGTATAATTCTGAGGTGAACACCTAAGCCTATAATTTCATAGATAAATTGATTTGAACTTATGCCATATTTATTAACCCCTATAATTCCATAACCAAAAGTTGCGCAAACACAATGACTCACTGACAGATCGCGATCGACGGCCGACTCCGACAGATGGCGCTGCGAGTCAAATGACCGTGCGCAATCTGTAATGATCTCACCTGCTAAATTGATATGACATTGAGTGATTACGAAGGGCAAAATGTTGGATAATAGGGATTATTATGCATTATGCAGTAGAATAGATGGATATAATTTATTTCGCTAATCAGAAAATTTATATAAGATTAAAATTATTGCAAAAAAGATTTGAAACATATAACAAATATTTCGCTTGCAAAAAATCCTAAATGGTATAATATAATGTAATGAAGTAGTATGTATTTAAGTTACAAAAATATCATAGTTATTTTATCTCTTTATGTAAGAAAAAATATATTGTGCCTACATAAAAAACTGAAACTAAATGAAAACTTAAATAATAATATAAGTACTTTTAGTTCAGATTAAAGATAACTAAAAAAAATCGTGCAATACTAAAAATTATTAACTTTCGTTAACCAACAAAACAAAAAACGTTTACCTGTACGCTAAATGTGCCCGATACTTCAATAAATTATTCAGCCATATGTCACAGAACTACGAATCTCGCCATGCCCGACCCTTATTACAGACTTCCTACTGTCTGATATTTATGACAGTCGTCAATTACCAGCCGTTTGACATCTGACACCGCGAATATTCAAATTAATGCATTATCGAAGGTGCGCCCGCGCTTGTGGCCCTACTCCGTGAAACTAAATTCGTATTTATGGCAATAGCTATCTCTATCACTCAACATGTTAACGAGGGTGATGGCAGGAGTAGAAAATACGCAAAACGTTATCCAGAGTAGTTCCACGGAGTTACGGGGCGGAGCGCGTGACACCTGTGTGCGTTCTCGGCTTAAGACGTAAAATTATCAATGCAAGTGCTTTTTTTTCTTTTTTGACCTTTTTAGCGAAAGACAGGCAAAGGACCGCAGTCTTTACAGCCAGGTCTGGTTTTGATTACTTTTTTAGTTTTTAAGTCAAAAATATATTTTCAATAACGCTTTCTTTAACGCAATTTCTTCTAATTTTTACTGTTTTTCCTTGTGTTTCTTCTCTTCTGCTATTTCTTCTTTTCTACTCTACTGAAATTGATTGTAAAGTAGAGATAAAAAAACATAAATGGGCAAATAAATATCAAGAAATAAGAAGCGTTAGCCTTGTTTTTTTTTCTGGTACATAACGTATAAATTTTTTTGGGAAAAATCGGGGATGTTGAGTAAACTTGGAACTGCGTGTTATCAAATGAAAAATTAATTTTAAGTTTTTATTTGAGGCAAACGTCAAAAATATCTATGGCGTACTTTTTCGTATAAAAATTATACTACTGGATGAAGCTCTATACTATACATACATACTTCAAGTCTCAAATACTTAGTAATCTACATAAACACAGACAGACACAGGTTATGACACGTAATTTGCGCGTAAATCAAATTTGACCGGTGGGTGTGTTCGGTTGTCTGCCACATATGGCGACTTTTCTACAGCAGCACTCGACCAACTTACATTTGCACCCTGTACACAATCTACAGCTTGTGATGAGTAAAATTTCGACCTTATTGCTAAAAGCGTTAAGGCTATTTGATTTGATGGTAATTCTTGATAACTGAATGGTTGTTTTGAACCATGATTGTTACGATTTTGAGTGCTTTCGTGTGTAGATCGTGACGCTTCACTGTTTTCGTGATGGAAGAAAATAAAGGAATCATAGGGTGCTCTATAATCATGGCCTAATGTGTTGGCGGGTGTATCTTTCAATTGTTTATAGCTTTTTTTTTTATTCTATTATCTTTGCATGGGCCTTTTTAAGAATATTACATTAGGATTATGAATGATAGTTGAAGCTGAGAAATAAAAAACTGTCTATATTTTGTTTTAAGTTTATAATATTGATTATTATTCTTTAATAAAATATAAGTGTCGTCATTTCAATGTATAGTTCAGTTTTCAATAATATATTTTTAAGTTGCGTTATTCTATTAAGTTACACACTTCCCCTTACTCACCTTACTTTTTTGTATAATTGCCTACTAAGAATACATTACCTTAACTACAACACTAAATTAGGTTCATATTTTACTTGTACCAGCAGCAAGTGACCACAAAACCGAATAAAAATCAAGTTCATGAATATTCCTTATCTTATCAAAGATCAAATAAACTGGTGCACGTGTTGAAACTGTAAGCTAATTATTTGCACGACCTCATTAAGTATGCTAATTGTATTCAAAAACCTTATGTCGCCTTTTTTGACAAGGGGTAAGAGTAGCAAGCTAGACGGACATATTTTTTCGTGGGTAGAACAAACACATTTAGACTGCAATGGAAATTACTTAAAAAATAATAAATGTATGTAGAGTTTTTAACACGCTAATTTCGACTCATTCTGCTTTTAAATAAATTTTAGTATAACATAACTAGCGTGTCCCCGCGGCTGCGCCCACGCAAAAGTTAGAGTCCCCATACAAACTGACATCCATTAATATTTTACCTTAAAACGAGCAATTCTTGTATATATTTGTGATCTCGGAAACGGCTCTAATGATCTCGCTAAAATTTGGTATGTAGGGGTTATCGGGATTAAAAATCGATTTAGATTAGTCCTACGTTTGGGAAAACGCGTGTTTTCAAGTTTTCATGCGTTTTTCTTTCGTAATTGTTCGACGCAG
Organism: Pyrausta nigrata; assembly: GCA_949316185.1. Classification (NCBI taxonomy): domain Eukaryota; kingdom Metazoa; phylum Arthropoda; class Insecta; order Lepidoptera; family Crambidae; genus Pyrausta; species Pyrausta nigrata. The sequence goes on along the minus strand of OX438957.1, from coordinate 14,604,232 downwards.
ATTTAGATAGCTAATTTCGTCTCGGCCACCAAGGGATTCGTGGTGTAATGCGTACAACGTCGGCCTGAAGAATCGTAGAAGACGTAGGTTCGAATCTCGATCGGTAACGAAACATTTTTTCCTTTTTTATTTTTTTTTGAGTATTTATTTCAAGTTTATTGCTTTTTAGTTTTTTAAACAAGACTTACGAATTATCAAGCTTTTTTATTGAATAGTAGTAACCGAGCGCTCGATCGCCCAGGTGCTTTTTTGAAATCGCGATAAAAGTAGCCTAAAATAGAATAGTAAGTAAATCGGTTCTGCAGTTTAAGCATGAAGAGACAACAGACAAAATACACCTTTCCACATTTATAATATTTGTATAGATGACATTATAATAAGAAAAAAATGGCATTTCCACGTATTGTACTAACTTATGGATTACTTTTTTTCATATAAAACTTAGACATGTTTTTTTTGTGTTGCCCTTAATAAGCACTACTTACTTCAAATTCGTATTAACAAAAATAAAATAATCCCTCTAATCTACACTAAAACATACTTCAAACAAATTAATCCTTATTTCAAAGTATTATCAGTAAATGCCCACTTATTAAGTCGGCTCCCATTTTACGCTTACACTGCCGGCCACAAAAACCACCCACCCCAGTATTTAGCTGTGCACCTGCGAGTTCACGCGCAACTCTGACAGTGTGCGTTGACTTGTTGATGTGCATTCGGCTGAATAGGATGCAAACATTTTAATGTTGCCTTATTAAATCAACAAGTTTAGTATTACTGCTTAAACTAAAGAATATGTATTGCAAACGTCCTTGTACACTATCTCTAGGCAGATCTTTGGATTGAAATTGACCGCCGTGGTCGGATTTAGGCTAGGATGGAATAAATTTAAGAATTAGGGATTTAGGCCTTGCTTCAAAATTATTTACTACCGAATAACTTACCAAAGTTCTTTGATATGGTTTAATGTCATTTTTCATGTTAAATCTTTTTGAATTGCTCAAATTAATTAGTTGGCATATCTATTGTAAAATAACTTTTTTTAAAATATCACAATCATTTCATACAATTTATTGTGTTGTAATGCATACTTATTTAATAATACAAAACATGTTTCTTGGTTTATTTTCATTTAGATTGGTAATTTACAAAATAAAAATTGAGTCACTTTTGGCATATTTCATAATATGTTTGGTACAAATCAGCTCTTACATTTTTTTTTCAACAAAATTCTCCCTACGAAAGAGCCACTCTATTCAGCCGTACGGACCGTACTCACCCCCTGTTAATCGTAATGAAGAATTATTGTTTTTACATCACGCTTTAGTGTTTTGTATAAGGATTTCCTTTCTATAAGTCTACTCACTCTTTAGACAAACACGTTCCCAATTGTTCCTTTTGTAGGTGTTATTGTTCGCTTTTTTTGCACTGCACTGTTTGGATTTGGTCACAAAATGTGGCAGTGTATTTTGAAAGTGAGTGTTTGGAAAGATTTTATTAATACAGTCTCTAACTTTCTGATAGTTTATGAAAAAAAGAATCTTTTTTGCTCCATCTCAGGACCGAATTCCCTTGAAGCAACAATATTTATCAACAATCAATTGCAGAATACTGTAAATTGAAAACAAAAATGTTTATTTTCGGCCCGTAAATTGACCCATAATTTATCAGTGAACTTATTTGTATTACTTGTTTATGTCATATTCTACAAGTAATAAAGTTATCTTAATTAGGCGGCCCAAATACTGACCCTTCCCACCCTTAGCTATGTACTATACTAGATTACTAGTACTTAAATATCTGGGTCCGTGGGGTCCAAACGCTATCTCTTTTTTCAAAGAGATTTCCAAGAGGCTGGTTGACATCAGTGGTGACCCAAGAGCTGGCAGCTACCTTGCTCAGCGTATAAGCATCCATGCGGTAATGCTGCCAGTATCCTGGGAACCTTACCACAAGGACCCTTTTTCTATTGTATTAAATAATTTGTCTTAATTTTGATTAATAAGTTGTATATATATATTACTATTATAGTTAAGTTACTAGTGTTAAATATTATCATATTCGTCCAGTGGTAAAATAACGTTACGATACAAAAAGTAGCTCAACCTATATTTTTTCCTAAAACATAGCGAACCGAATAAAAATAATAAATCTTAAGAACAGTCTCCGCGAATTATTTGCGATGACTAGCCCATCCTCCCCTCTTGTGTTGGGGTATAAATCATACGTTAATAAGATTTTTATAAAACATAGTTTAGGATAATATGTGATAGTGACAAATACATACACATTTTTGCCACATGACATTATAATAAAAACAGTAAAGTGTTTAAGGCTGTAATTTTTTTTCTAAGCTTAATTTAATGATGTATTTATTTTTAAAATTAGGCAGGAGATTACTGAACTACTAAGACCTACATACAAAACTTAATAAACATTTTTGTGCAATGTCCTTATTATTATTTAATTGTATTGATTTACACGTATACTTAAAGTCAGCCTAGCATCGAAGACTCTAATCTTTACTCGTATTACACTTTTTTATATATTTTTCATCGTGCAAGTTCGATCGATGTTAAAGTACTTACCTATTTGTTTTTTTTTTAAAGTTCATAAATAATATACACGTTAATTGTCTAACTTTGGGCCAAAGATACCCTGCAAAGACCCTGAGACAAAGTCATACAAGTTTATTACATTATTATATTTTCCTTAAACTTTCTAAAGTATCGTACATGACGTATTAAAAAAACAGTTAACTGCACCTCCTCATAATCTGCAGACCTAAACAATAGATCGTCCAGTGTTTGCTTCGCCCCCGGCTAGATGGCGCGCATTAGCTACGTCAACACTACATCTGTATAATCTGCTGCCAGCGCCCTCTCGGCAAATATGGACTGTTATTAGGAATTTCATGGTATGGACATAGATTATAATTGAGATATGGATTGAGAACTTTGTGTAGAGTGTTTGGTATTTCAATGTCTGATGGCATTAAGTATTTCAAAATAAAAATCAATCTTATCTTTCATTATTTTGTAAAAAAGAAGTTTGCTATTTAATAAACAAGTTTTGACGACCGTCTTGGTGTAGTCATTCGCGCACCGGACTTCTAAACCAGGCGGTTGCGGGTTCGAATCTCGCAAGGGGCAAATGTTTTGTGTGATGAGCACGAGCATTTGTACCTAAGTCATGGATGTTTATATGTATTTAAGTACTTCTATCTGTTATCCTAGTCACCAAAGCACAAGCTCACGCTTAGTTTGGGGCTAGGTAATTGGTGTGTTTGTTGAAACAATTTATTTATTTAAGTAGACTTTTTTGTTTTGTATACCTTTTCTACATGAGTAAAATGTGCCTGCTCCCTCTGTTGATCAAAGGTAAGGCCTTCCGACATATAGCAAATAACACACTTCTTCCCAATAGATATTTCGGTTCTTCTTTTTTTTGTATTGACCCTGGTATTACATTTTTAAAGTACAGGTCCTCATGATGTGTCCTCACATAATATCACTGAAATTCGCGCCTCTGTTAAGAGTTATTCTCTAAGCAGAAAAAAACTGCTGTTATTAATAAGTTTAATAAATGTCTGAAATTAAAACTCCTCATTTCGCCTTTTTCTTTGATAGTTAACTGACAACATATTTCAATACATAGAGCTGAAGACTCCAATATTTTCCAAAGTCGTAGGCCTTGTCTGCCGAATACACTTCATAAGCAAAGTCGGTATTCCGACTATGAAATGAATTTGTGAGAAAATTGGGTTCTGTGCTGTGCCTGAAATGGTTCAGACTAAGCTATGATAGGTCTAGGTTTCAATCGAGCGTACCTTATGCTGACAAGTATTACTTACCCCAAGTATGGTCAGAAAAAGAGTAGAATTATAAGTTAGGTGTTTTTTTGGGCCGATGTTACATAATACACTTGACAGAAGAAGTGTACTAGTAGAACCTAGAAGTGGTTTCAAACAAATGAAATTCTATTCTCGTGTGGCGTGGTGTGATCAGTAGTACTGGCCAATTGAGAAGGTAAAAAATTACAAAGAGGTCATAGATTCCGTAAATATTTAGTAAAATATTTATGTAGAGTTTTTTGAATCCAAAATAAAAACTGTTTTATTCTATCAATTCATAACTCAGTGACGTTTTAGCTGAGGATTTCGACTCGAGATCGTCGTTTTAATTGGACGGTACAAAGTCATAAAATTTTCGTTATAAATATGCATGCTATGCATGCTAATATTTCACTGAATTTATTTTTTTTAGGTAAAAAATAATTTCAGTTTTAGGGCATTATGCTTTTTTGATATCTTGAATATATCAATCCAATCCAAGTTAACATGGTAAACGATAGAGTTTTAGTTTCATCGTTATTATTCCTTTTTTTTCACTTTACATGCTGACGGTACTAAAGCCTGCTTACCGGCCGCCTTTGATATTTGTGGTGCGGCTCAGCATGCCTTGCGCTATTTCCGGTAGGCTGTAAGGAGATTAGTCAGCAATTAGGGGTTACTGTATGTGCTGCACTTAAACAATGCACTAAGCACAGAATCGGGAATGGTGACATATTGACAGTTTGTATTTGCACTGAGTCTAAAGGTAAAGTTGGGATGTTTTAGTGGCTGAAAAGCGGAATTTGAGGAGCAAAAAAGATCAAACTAACCACATAAGTTACTGTTCTGAAGTACACACTGCCGCACGTCAGACTACGTAATAAAAGCTGTTTACGTAGTTCACATAGGTTCCCCAGACATTCTGCCGACTGTACCTTGTAAAACTATGCTGGTTTTGCACAGATAAAGATTATTAGTTTTGATTTGAATTACTTATTTGGGATAGTGTTAGTACGTATTGCCTGATATAAAATCATCTTTTCTATAAGATAGTCTATCCATACTCCATACTAATATTATAAATGCGAAAGTGTGCCTCTCTGTCTGTCTGTTACCTCTTGACGCTTAAACCACTGAACCGATTGAGATGAAATTTAGTATGGAGACAGTTCGAGACTCTGGAAAGGACCTAGGCTACATTTAATCGCGATATAAATAACATTAGGGGGTGAAATGGGGGATGAAAGTTTATATGCAAATCCAACTCTTGCGCGGGCGAAGTCGCGGGAACCACTAGTTATAAATAAAATTATGAACGATTCAACCGGGCCACGAAGTTGTGCACAAGAGCTTCATTTAGCATATTGTTCAGCATATTAAAAGAAAGTATTTAAGAAGGACGTTTTCAGAGTGCTTGAGGGAAATTTTAAATATTCACAAACCCTACCTAGTGGCATTGTGATACAAATCCAAGACTTTCAGTCGTAGGACTAGGTGGTGGTGGTGACACACTGACACATACACACACACACATATCCATACACACACACAAACACACACACACACACAGTGTGAGAGGTGATCCCACTTATTTATTTATTATACTTTTGATGCTTGTCGATGTATAAAATTTGAAAATTAAAATGTAGATTCGTTATTGGCTTTAGGTTCAGTTTTTGAGTTTAATCATACATACTATAATAGAGCTTCTTATAATAAAAAATAAAAAAAATATTAGAATAAATGCTGAAATAAAGAAAATGCTTACACAACAAGCTTTACCGTTTAGCTTCGCCCTAATGGATTTACCGCCAGCCCCAGGGCTTTAGAAGTATATTACCATCAACGCGAGCGCATCAATACCTTCACTCATCAAAACGTCATTAAGCCGAGGTCGTTGACCTCATCGCGAGTACATAATTGTTTATATCGATGCTTATTGCACGTAATCTGTGGACTGGTCGCAAAGTCACGCCTGTTTTACTTACGGGATGATGCTTAAAATGTTTGTCTATTTAAAACATAAAACAACATTAACGGATATTCTAGAACATAAACAGGACTGCATGGCAAAAGAAAAAAAAATGCTGGTAGTCGTAAGGATTATGTATGTACGTTTTTTAAATAACACTACTCATTATATTTTTCCCTGACTAAAGTCCTAAAAATAAATTTAGATTATTAAAGAGATTATTTTTTTCTTAATTGGTCGTAAAACTAAGCCTAGTTATATATTGGTGGAGTTAACTTATATATAATTAATTTTTATCTGCATTTTTTTTGTCACATTAACCGTCAATTACTCGGGTCTAACTAGGTATATAAAATAAACATTGCCAACACAAAAAAGCCAAACTGCTTGCGCTTATTAAAATTAATGCAATCAAGAATTTTTAGATTAATATTTTTCGGCACGAACACTGCCTTCTAAATTCCATCGTTTTCAATTCCAGGTTCACGTTTTAACTCCTACGACGGAGTCGTAGATGTATAGTTTACTTTTAAAGATTTTAGACTCAAGCGAAACTAGAGCATCCTGTGTGTAAGCTCACGCACGCCAACATTCATCATGGGACAGATTAACTGGGCGCACTTGCTCCACTTAACCCCGCTTCCTCGTTTTGGCTGTCAACGCACAAATCAACGCAGTGTGCGCTGACCTTTATGCTTAGTAAGTAGATTAGAGGTAGATGAATTATAAAAGTGCATTAATTCTTGCCGTAACAAGACATCATCATCAATAATAAGTCAGCCTATTAGATCCCACTGCTGGGAAAAGGCCTCACCTCACCTATGAGGAGGAACGAGCCATACTTCACCACGCGGGCTCAGTGCGGATTGGTGGAGGGGTGTATGTAAGGCAAGTGACAAACCTTACTGTCAGAAGTTATCAAGCCGCCCTAGGGCCTCTGACTAGGCTTAACGACTAATACCACAGATATTAGCCGGGACCAACTGCTTAACGTGCCTTCCGAAGCACGGAGATGCTTGTCATGGACGTCACTTAAATGGTCGGAATGGTCACCCATCCAATCACGACCGCGCCGTGGGTTGCTTAACTTTTGGTATCACTACCAAAGCGCTGCCGCCACTGCGCCACAGGCACCTCTCATCATCATCATCATCAAAGTGTAGATGATTGACCGCGGCTTTCGTCTTTTACAAAACTTCTTTTTTTCTTCTGCTATTGATGTTAAAAGTAAAGTTAGCTTGTTCGATCCCACAGCTGGGCAAAGGCCTCACCTCAACTATGAGGTGGTATGAGCCGTTTAATTAACCAATTCGCACTGAGCCCGCGTGGTGGAGTATCACGCGGGCTCAGTGTGGATTGGTGGACGTGACTGTAAGGCAAATGACCAACCCTACTGTCAGATGTTATCAAGCCGCCCTAGGGCCTCTGACTAGGCTTAATAACTTTTATGTACTCTTGAAGCACTAGTAGGGCCCAAAAGATAAGGAGGCATGTCCAGGCTCCCTAAGGGCCAATATACCTAACAGATTTTTGCATTTTGACGTTCACAAGTGGCAAATTCTGTCCTAAATTGAATAATTTATTTTTGACTTTGACTTGACTTTACTGATATAAGTCGGGACCAACTATTATGATTGATGTAGTTATGTTTTTTTTCCTGGTTCTTTTTTCTAGTATTTAAGCGTATTCATTTGTTTATTATTGCGTACATGTTTAAGCTTCTTGTGTTTTTATTTGTGCCCTAGAATACCTTGATCTCATCTTATCTCTTCCCGATATATACAGAGTGTCTCGATAATGAAGGATAACCCTTTAGGTACAGATTAATTACATCATACTCTACCATATGCCAAAAATGGTTTTCAAGTAAAAGTGTTGCCATTTTTTTAATTTTGATTTTGAGTTTTTAGTATTTTTGGGAGCCCTACTAAAATTTTAAGAACTAGTTACTATTGATTTTGGTGTTTAGAATATTTAAGAGTATTAAAATAGAAAGACAATTAAGAAGTCATTAATTTTAGAAGTAACAATACATCAATTTAATATTTATTCTCGAAAATGGTAAAACTTTAATTGAAAAAAAGTTTTGGCAGATAATAGAGCATATGAATAGGGCATGATGTAACTAATTTGGACCTAAAGGATTATCCTTCATTAATGGAACACCCTGTATACTCGTAACTTAATCTCAACCAATGGCAGTACTCCTGAAGAGATTGCATTATGTCCGTTCAAGATTTAACAGGTCATGTTTTTCATGCCCTGCGCAAGGATGACACGCAAAATCGTGAAGCGTACCACATTTTTTTTGACGACCGTATTGGTGTAGTGGTGTGGGCCCCGTACTTCTTAACCAGGCGGTTGCGGGTTCGAATCCCGCAAGGGGCAAATGTTTGTGTGATGAGCACGAGCATTTGCACCTAAGTCATGGATGTTTATAAATGTATATAAGTATGTCTATCCGTTATCCTAGTCACCATAGCACAAGCTCGCGCTTAGTTTGGGGCTAGGTAATTGGCGTGTTTGTTGAAACAATTATTATAATTATTATTATGTTTTAGATAGATAGATAACTCTTTATTGCACACCATAAAAGATAAATACGATTTACACAGAAAAAAATACAATTTAGGCGGTCTTATCGCTATATTTGCTTTCGCTTATTTTTACTTAAGGTACACTAATTATTAATCAAGCAGTGGACACATACTTTGGGATTATATCTGGCCAAAAAATTATGTAATCTTATATAGTGTATTTTGTGATGTAATTGCGTTCTGTGTTCCTAAATAAATAAATAAATATAAGCGATCTCTTCCAGACAAACTTTAGGTAAAGAAACATACTCATTTACAGGAAGGGAATTTTAAAGCAAACACAGTTGGATGGAGGTGGTTTTAATGTTATATTTTAATACAATAATTAGAGTTTTTTTAGGTACGCCCTATGGATTATTAACCATCCTGTACACTATTTAAAAGTAATGATTTCACAGCAAAGAAAATCCAATTAACAACAGATATGGTAAAGCACAAAGAGTAACAATCAAACTGTCACAATAAGATACGGTCTGACGCTCACAAAATAAGATTGGGTCAAATCGAGGAACGAAATAAACGAATTTCGTGCTTTTTTGTGCAATCATACCTTTGTGATGGGGTCTATTGGGACCCCAATCTTGGGTAATGAGGCAGCGTTGGTTTACATGTTCGATTTGTGTCAATGCAGTTATTTTAAAATATTGTTTCTTTCGACAGTGTTGGTGAATCCATACTATCCATAATAATATTATAAATGCGAAAGTGTGTCTGTCTGTCTGTCTGTCTGTTACCTCTTGTCGCTTAAACCAATGAACCGATTGAGATGAAATTTGGTCTGGAGACAGTTCGAGACCCTGGAAAGGACATAGGCTACATTTTGTTGCGATATAAAAACATTAAGGGGGTGAAATGGGGGATGAAAGTTTATATGGCAAATCCAACTCTTGCGGGCGAAGTCGCGGGGAACCACTAGTAAGAAATATTTTCTTAATATAAAGTGAAAAGAGTTGTAATTAAAGTTGTTTTTATAGTTCACATGGGTAACCTAACGTGCTGCCGACTTGTAAATCTGTATATTACTACACTATATGGCAGACACTGGCACTGGACAGGGATCGGTGGAGAAGTTTGGGGGAGGTCTTTGCCCAACAGTGGGATGATTGGGCTAGCAAAAAAAAAACACAATAAACAAAATATAACAATAATATTACGGACATTCTTTAGCTTAGGTTAACAAAGCGTTTGTAATTTATTTAAATGTCTTTATAAAGAGGTTTACGTTAATAATATAATTATTAACCTACACAAGATCTCTTTCTATTTTTGTGGCGAATTTCATGCATTTTTAAAAGCGGCATGTAATCCTTCTCTTACTAAACAGATAGAGCTCCAGTATAATTTAGGATTTTGCGGTTACACTTTTTTACCCATTTTCCCCTATTCCGTTTTTTGCGAAGGGTTTGACCTCGTAAATACAGTTTTTTCGTCATTTTGATATATTGGTACGTTTGTCATTAAATGTCAAAGTATTATATGTTTTTATTGATAGAATGATTGCTGTGGGACGGCGTGGGAATCATCTTTTTATCTATTATGTCTATTTGGTCCAATAATGATGACGTTGACTATTTTATTGGGTTTGGTTGTTTATTGCTAAATTTCACATGCTTAGGGTAAAACGGTGTAACGTTTTACCTCTAATCCTTTGCCTCTAGGGAATTTGAAAAACCAGTACCGATGTTTCCTTAAAAAAACGCATTGCTAATATTTTTTAAAATATAACTTTAAACACTGTAAGATATTATCAGTCCCATCACATATTTTTTTTTAATCGAAAAAATTAATGTCAATAAATACCATTTTTATTTAATAGGCAGACATTTGACCGCAATCTCACCTGATGGTAAGCGACGATGCGGTCGAGGATGTGACAGGTCTGTATAGAAGCAGCCTATTCACTCTTTACTCAAAGGAATCCAAATCGTAGTGTTTAGGAAATCTACCTAATAAGTAAAGTTAGCCTATAAAGATCCCATTGCTGGGCTAAGGCCTCACCTCAACTATGAGGAGGTACGAGCCATACTTCACCACGCGGGCTCATTGCGGATCGCATCTCCGTGCTATGGAAGCTAGTTTAGCAGTTGTTCCCGGCTAATACTCGTATATGTTGATATTAGTCGTTAAGCCTAATCAGAGCCCACAGGGCGGCTTGATAACATCTGACAGTAAGGTTGGTCACTTGTTTTACAGACAACCCCTCCACCTACTTAATATAATATATTATTTACATAGATATCATAGTTATGACGTAATCCTTAATAATGTCCTCCTAACCGAATTTCGACTACGGCGGCCTATCTCAACAGATATTAGCCAACTGCGCGGGACATATTATAGTTCACAAGTGTGTGCGCAATACACAGGTGCACTCTCTATTCCTTCAATCTCATAATTCGGTGAGACGACAGTCCGACATGACCGTAGAGAGATCAGGCGCAGGATCAACGGCTTAACACACCACTAACTTCCTGACTCCGGAACTGTGATTTATTTCAAGACAAAAAAGCTCTACACTCTTGGCCCGACCCGGGATTTAAACCCGGGACCTCGTGGATAGTACCCAGCGTGCTGACCACTGAACGATGCAGTCAATCTCTCTCAATCCTTAATAGCCCTATTCTAACCGCACACGTACATATGTCAACAGAACTACTTCGCATGCTCTCCTCAAAACTACTTATACAGCATAAATCTGCACAAGAGAGTAACAAAGGACCACAATACAGCTAATGGCGGAGGCGCAGCGCTGAACAATCGCCGGCTTAATAGAATAAATAGAGTAATCAGACCACTTTGCAGGGCGAGCCCACTCCTCAACCCGTTGATGTAGCTAAGAGAGGTAGGTCAGACACACAAATCTTAATCATGGTGGTTGGGCTGTAGTCCGGAAATTTTGTGCGTGACCCTCCTGCGCCCCACCAGACGTACAGGGGGCGAGGAAGCGCTAACCGCACGCCAATGTCTTAAGATTATTTTTGTGAGCGAAATTTTATTCAATTTCGTAAAAACTTGCAAAATAATAGCTTAAGTTCTAAAAATAATTATATTTGATTTGTGTTCTGATTTAATAATTGAATTAATACAGTACAAATGTCCACTGTTACTAACCTTAGCATTTAAGTAAATTGTTACGAAGCCTACTTATGGACTTAGTCTGAAATAAAATAATATTATTATTAATAATAATAGAATTCTTCTACTGAATTTCGGCTACTGTACTGCCGATCTCAATAGAGATCAACCAGGTACACATGAGATATTATAGTGCACAAGTATCTGCACAATACACAGGTGCACTCATAGTTACAATCCCGGATTACTGGAGAGAGATCAGGCGCAGATTCAACGGTTATACATGCTTTTCGAGGCACATCGTAACTCCCGACAATTAGGAAATGAGTTGGCTGTTCTCCTTCGGTTGTGTTTTCGCTGAGCACTGTACGACCGACTATTGTGCAATGTAGCTTATGTTTCTAGAAATTATTCATTTACATGTTTTATGATTAGGAACTTGCATAGTCATATGAGTTTTTTTCACTTGTAAAATAATTTGTATTATTGACAAAATGAGTTTAGAGTTTAGTCAAATTTAGATTAGATGGTTATAAGATGGATGGAAAAGAAAATATATTTTTATGACTTTTAAGCAAGATTTTCTAAGAAATGAAGAAAGAAAAAGTTGAGGGTCTTAAACGAAACCCTTCAGACTTTTTATAAAGTACAGTCGGCAGTACGTCAGCCACCTAGTCTTCCCATTCGAAACACGGAAACAGTTTTTATTACGTAAGGCATAGAGGCGGTCACAAGTACGGTGTCTGACATACGACCGTGTATACAATTATTTTAAAAAAACATAACCCTCCTTCTGCAGTCGGGTAAAAAGATCTGACCAATTAAGTAAGCTTCACAGTAATCGCAGCCTCTTCCATCAAACCAACATTAACCCATTGAAAATCCACACATCAGCCATCTTTTGTAGCCGTTATTTGGATGCTAATATGTTCATTATCTGTTTTGCATGTGATCAACCCCAGTGTTGGATGTTATTATTCACTTGTCAATGCCAGGTTAATCACGGCACGTAATGTCGTTGACAAGTTTGGGTTATTATTCTGTATGATATTTATTTTATTTATGACATAGTCTTTGGAATTTCTGCTAAGATGTAATGTAGGTAACTGAGACGGTTTTGTGACATTTAGATGTTGAAAAACATATAAACATATCCAGTGAAATGACGATCAATGATGACCGCCGTGGCCGAGTTGTTCGCACCCCGGTTTTCAAAATGTTGCCATCTCTGAGGTCCCTGGTTCAATCCCCAGTCGGGTCAATATAGAAATCCATATTTTCTATATTGTCTTGTGTATAGGTGTTGTGACCACCGTTGTTCCTGGTTTTCCATAACATAAGTGCTTAGGCTACTTACTTCTGGGATCAGAGCAATGTATATGCAAGCAATGTAATAGAAAAAATCACACTCTCCATTTCCTTTTTTTACCCGACTGCGGAAGGAGGGTTATGTTTTTTGAGAGTATGCATGTATGTAAATATGTATGTATAATTGTTTGGCACGTCCTACAGCGCAAACGGCTCGACAATTTTTGACATATGAGGTGTCGTTGAATTTGTTAAAATTGTGAGAGTGACATAGGCTATAAACATTTAAAAAATGGCGCCCGCAAATGGAAATAAAGGGGGGAGGGGGGATTTATTTTTTCCTCACCATAGCAATATGGGTATCAAAAAAAAACAGTAAAGAGACCATTTCAAAAATATGATATTTTTTGCGGTCTGGTGTTTTGTTTTGAATAATAAAAATAAAAATAATAAAATAAAAAACGGTAATTTTAAAAATTTAAAAACTCGACTGTGTTTCTGTGTAACTGGAAATAAAAAAACCCCTTAAACAAGAAAGTGGTCATACCCGGGTTAAATTGGTACCCATATTAAAAATTGTACCAGTCGGGACCCATGTTAGAAAGTCAGCCGGATCATCAGTAGATTGGAGTAATCTGCAATGTAATATAGAGTAAAGTATGTGCTCTAAATTCACTAAGCCTCCTCCTTATTTCTAGAATGGGTCCCGACTGCTATACAATTTTTAATATGGGTACCAATTTAACCCGGGTATGACCACTTTCTTGTTTTAGGGGTGTTTTTATTTCCAATTACACAAAAACGCAGTCGGGTTTTTTAGTTTTTTTAAATTACCTTTTTTTTGTTTTACCATGGGTTCTACTTACTTGAAGTAGGTACAAGTAACAATTACTTCAATCAAGAAGATTAGTTACTCATCTTCATGACCCACGTAAGTCGAAGCTTTTGACATGACCTATCCGCAATAACCTTTTTATCCACACTTTTAACCCTCTTCAAATCTTTTATTTCTACAATATAGTACAAAAGCAATCGCTAAACACTTCAAAGTTGCATTGAACGAGTAACCGAAACGAATACTCAAGGGTTAACTTTCGCAAAAAAAACTTTGAGTCGGTTAAAAGCCAAAAAGGGGCAAGTTCAAATAGAGAATGACATACCTTTATTCGACACCCCATCCGTCAACCATAGATAATAAAAACTTAAAAAAAACTAAACGGCGTTTACAAATTTTTATGCGCTTTAAAATTTTATTATTTAATAAACTTACGTTCTTTTAAAAAAGGGGGTCATATATTCATTAGGGGTAATAAAAAAGTAATGTCGCTTTGTAATCGATCGATTCCGAGATGATTTTGCGATTTTTACGAGCGATTTTCGCGTTTACGATGATTCTGACGCGCATGCGTGAGAAAGGCATTTTGACACCTGGTGACGCATAAAAATGAATTAAAAGGCGGTTGTTCTAAATAACTCGGATACTGTAGAGGTTAAGCGACAATGACTAATCAACCAATAAGCTTGATAATCGGAATTCACCATTCAAAGTAGATAAATCCAAACTTATGAATGCGAAAATGTGAATGGCTGTCTTTTACCTCTTGAAGCTTAAACCGCTGAACCGATTTAGATGTAATTTGATATTGATTTGATCACATAAATACATTAAGGGGGTAAAAAGGGAAATGAAATTTTACATGGAAAATCCAACTTCAGGCGCGGTTTAACTTGAAGTGCTGTCCGTACATACCGCAAACTGATATTACAATTACACCAGTTGATGCTACAGAAAGTCTTTTCTACTCAAGTCTTCATCGTCTTAGTAAGTACCATGTTTCCAGACACAAAAGAAAATCAATTGTTATCGGCTAGCCCGCTGTCTTATGATCCTCGAGACTTGAATAAATGTAACCTAAATATTATCATAATATTTATTAATTTATTCAAACTTCTTTACACAATTTGGGCCACGCACCCGCAGCTACAAGCCATTTAAGCAGCTCATTTAACACCATAATAGCAACATAACAGCACATCAAAGCATTAGACTTATCTATTCAATATACGGATTTGTTTTTAACTAATTTATGGAGTTTTGACACGGAATGAACGCCTATGTTTTAGTGGGGCGACGATGTAGAGATTTTGGAAGAGACAGTTGCTTAAAATCTGTTATTTTTTGTTAAAGTTACCAATCTGTTATTTATCATTTTCTATTAAAAAGGTTCACAGTGCATTAAAAAACTTTTTTCGGCGTCAAGTTTAAAAAAAAAACAAAATTAAACGAATTATAGTTTTATTTTTATGAAAAAATAATAAAATATCTGTAAAAATTAATCTGTAAGTAAAAAGTTTTTTTTATTGATAAAAAAAGCTTTCGTTTCATGATTTAAAATCCCGTTATTTCAAAAAGGGTCTTATTGTATAAGTATGTCTGTTCGTTATCATAGTTACCATAGCACAAGCTTATTACGCTTAGTTTGGGGCTAGATAATTAATAATAATGTCCTCCTAGCCGAATTTCGACTACGGCGGCCTATCTCAACAGAGATTAGCCAACTGATAGTTGCTAGATAATTAGTGTAGTCACAAAGTCACAATAAAAATATATAAATACTAGTGGTTCCCCGCGACATCGCCCGCAAGCGTTGGATTTTCCATATAAACTTTCATCCCCCATTTAACCCCCTTAATATTTTTATATCGCGACAAAATGTAGCCTACGTCCTTTCCAAGGTCTTGAACTATCTCCACACCAAATTTCATCAGTTCAGTGGTTTAAGCGTCAAAAGGTAACAGACAGACACACTTTCGCATTTATATTATTATAGATATTATTAGTATAGATGAATATGTAAAAAAAAATTATCGACCCGCCCGCGGGTCTTATGGAGGTTGACAGGTTAAGACGTCCCAGTGTTGAGCTTCATTTGATCTCATTCGTACATTTGTATTACGTATACTTATACGCACCAAATGTTTTAAATCTTCGTTCCTCTTGCGTACGGCTAGAGAGTGAAATTCGTTGCCAGCTGAAGTGTTCCCTAAACACTACGATTTGGATTCCTTTAAGAAAAGAGTGAATAGGCTGCTTCTAGACAGACATGTCCCATCGTCGGCCGCATCGTCGCTTACAATCAGGTGAGATTGCGGCCAAATGTCTGCCTATTAAATTTAAAAAAAAAAGACTATCGCTTCAATAATCTCTACATCCGTGTCTATAGGGGTCACTTACCATACCGAGATGAGATTTTAACCATGGGTGTTACATGTAAATTAATTAATAACCACTCTTGGTTAATGGCACCATGTTTACAACTGTTATTAGTCAAGAGTAGCTGTCTGGGTGTTTGTCATTTATATTTTTATGTTTATTAAAACAAAGATGACAGCTAAGTGGGTAACGCCTTGACTAGACAGTGGTTATGGGTTCGAATCCCGCAAAGGGGCAAAGTTTGCAGTAAGAAATACGCTTGTGTTTAAGTACCGAAGTGTAAAAAAAACTGTAATTATAAAAGACGACCGTCTTGGTGTAGTCGTTCGCGCACCGGACTTCTAAACCAGGCGGTTGCGGGTTCGAATCCCGCAAGGAGCAAATGTTTGTGTGATGAGCACGAGCATTTGTACCTAAGTCATGGATATTTATATGTATTTAAGTATTTCTATCCGTTATCTTAGTCACCATAGCACAAGCTCACGCTTAGTTTGGGGCTAGGTAATCGGTGTGTTTGTTAAAACAATTCATTATTATTATTATTATCCACCTTCATCTTATTTTGATCACTGATCATAATATAATTTGCCTAACGAGTGTCGTTTCAGGAAAATATGACTTCAGAAAGCGTAAAAAATAAATAGATTTTTTTTGAAACATAAAAGTAAAAACTTTTATACAAAATGTTGCTTGGATAAAACATGAAAAGGTTGTATCGCGTTTTATTTTCTACGCTGACAAAACAACGTAAAATTGAAATTAAAAGATCCCAGGAATAATTGCGGTGGTTGACTGTACCTTTCAATAATTGCCGGCTAGTTAAGGCGGTGCTTATCACTATAATAAAATCTAGAAACCTGGAACATTCTGGATTATTAGCATAATCAAAAAATTTCACGCAATGCGCGAAGCGAATCACAGGCGTAGATAATGTCCTCCTAGCCGAATTTCGACTACAGCGGCCTATCTCAACCACAGAACAGAAAAAACTCGTTTTTTCTGTGATCTCAACAGAGTTAGCTAACTGCGCGGGACATATTATAGTGCACAAGTGTGTGCGCAATACACAGGTGCACTCTCTGTTCCTTCACTCTCATAATTCGGTGAGATGGCAGTCCGACATGACCGTAGAAAGATCAGGCACAGGACCAACGGTTTAACGTGCTTTCCGAGACACGGGGATGTTAACACCACAAACTTCCTGACTGTGTCTGAGTAATTGCAAGACAGAAAAACCCATACACTCTAGGCCCGACCCGGGATTCGAACCCGGGACCTCGTGGATAGTACCTAGCGTGACCAACGAGGCAGTCACAGGCAGTAGACAGGTGTAAGTATCATGTTTAGAACCTGAATATTGTAAAAATATAATGCTCGGAATTTTTTCACAGTTATGTATTTTAAGGGACAAGCTAGAAAACATAATTACTTATTTAAAATACAGTTATACACACATAAATTTAACAATGAAAACTTAAAATTAAACTATTTACATGCGAAACTAACCTATGAATAAAATTCCTTAGGCTGGCCATATTACATTATTACATTAGGCTTGGCCATCCAAGCATATCACATAGCATAACATATAACCATCTTAGTCCTAATTAAAGCAGATCAATCTTATAATAAGTGCTTATAAAATATCTGTATAACTACTTATCGCGTATTTACTGTTTTAGTAACTAACGAAGGCTAATAATTAATTAAATCTTTATCTTCTGGGAGGTTTGGTTTTATTAACGAAATAACTATTTCAAGTAACGAAGTTAGATGTAGCACATTCAATACGTGTCTTAGTAATTGTTACATTTTATTTTAAGCCACAACATTATTTTCATTAAGTTAAGGGCAGTTGCGCAGAAATTGCATCCTACTAATTAAAATTGAACAGAATTTTATCAGAGACAGCAGAAGAATAAGCCTATACTTGTATCAATTATTTTATTTTGTATTATTTTTTGCAAGTTTTTACCAAAGTAAATTTTGCACACAAAAATTGATCGACCGTGTCTTCCGGTGATATTTTTTTTTTTTTTTTAATTTATTAGGGAGACATTTGACCGCAATCTCACCTGATGGTAAGCGACGATGCGGCCGATGATGGGACATGTCTCTCTAGAAGCAGCATATTCACTCTTTTCTTAAAGGAATCCAAATCGTAGTGTATATCCCGCTTATTTAAGTTTTTAAATTGAAAATCTGATAGAATACTCCTAATAAAAAGACGCTTTTTCACCTTTTTATCCAGCCAACAAAATATATCTAGCCTTACAACTCTAATAATTTTTAGTAATCTACTTGATACATTTAACATGAAACTTGTATGATAGCTATAGTATAGTTCACATTTTTATGATGCTTCGCCTTAACCTGTTCGCAATACGTCTCATTGCAAAATGCCCTTTTGTATGAAGTATAATGACAGAAAATTGTTTGAGACGCATCCTTTGTGAGATGAACTAGACCAATCGGGAGTCCTGTGGGAGAATGAGTAATTTGTTGCATTGTAAGTAATACTCGTAGTTAGGAGTTTTTTTTAGTTGTTTTGCTGAGTTAACTCTTAATGATATCAATTTCTAGGTACCTAGGTATATGAGAAGATGTGGTAAATGAGAAGTGTTATGAAGGGTTAGTTGGACCCTTTTGCCCTTTTACTTTTGCTCTTGTTGAATTTACGTATCTAGTGCATACGAAGGTAAGGGACCTCAGATCACTAATCTGTGGTAAGTACACAGCGTATTATTCAAATGAAATGTTGTTTAATAGATCGATATATACTCTTTATTGCAACCAGAAAACAATTTACAAACATATAATAAAAGAAAAACCATGTTGGTAGGTACAATGTAGGCGGTCTTATCGCTGGGAGCGATATCTTCCAGACCACCTTTAATATCATCATTCGTTCCAAATATTTTTTTATTTCATCTTCATCATCTTCAACGTCAAATTTCATCCTTCGTCACTTATTTTCGTTATATTTCACATGTAAATTGGTATTTTTATGAATAAGGCTCGGTTGTATCATTATCATCTTACTTCTTTCACTACTTAAATAAGTACCTATTTAGGGATGACGACATTTACATTTCGGCAAAGAACTCATTGGGCTTCATTCCAATGCGCCCTGTCTAAGATTAAATTTAGTTTCAGTCTCTCTCTTTCTCTGCCAAACAAACGAAAAGAGACAGACTTCAATAATTTAGAAACGTCAAATTAAGTGATGCGTTTTCATACGTATTTTAACAAGTTTTTGCGTGTTTTCGTGTAACTTTAGTCGTCACCGAATTACATCCCTACTAAATTGTCTATGGATTCTTTAATTTCCTTAGCAACTGTTAGCTATTTAATCTGACTTTTCTAAATAAATATAGTCTGTCTCTTTTTGTTTGTATGACAGAGAAAGAGAAAGACTGAACCTTAATTTAATCTTTAATGGTTGCGTTAGAATGTGAGAGACAAGTACTTACGATTCTTCCGTTTATTACAATAACTGAATACATTTCTGTCTATCTCACAATTCCACATTCGCAAATCCTCACGTACAACTCAAAAGTGACTCAAGATTAAATGTCATTCATGTCGTAAAAAGCCGATACCGCGTTCCACATTTGCAGACAACACGCTTTCAGGAAATTAAACCATAAAACCGGGGGGTAATGGCCATAATCGCATTGAAGCTCATATTAGCATAGCATTTGATTATTAACTCCATATTCGTGCATTTGTAAAATGGGATAAGTTTTCTTAGTGGGATCGAAGTTTGATGAATTAAATTTGTTGATAGGAGAATAATGTTATTCGTGTTGTCTTGAAGAAATTTCTGCATGTCTTGAGATTGACAGTAATTTTACATTTTTTTGGGTTCTGCACCCAAATGGTAAAAACGGAACCCTATTACTAAGCCTCCGCTGTCTGTCTGTCTGTCACCAGGCTGTATCTCATGAACCGTAACAGCTAGACGGTTGAAAATTTCACAGATGATGTATTTCTGTTGCCGCTATAACTACTTTTAACTAAAAACAGAATAAAATAAATATTTAAGGGGGGCTCCCATACAAAAGTGTTTTTTTTGCCTATATTGTTTAATGTTTTAAGTTAATGGTACCGAACCCTTCGTGCGCGAGTCCGACTCGCACTTGGCCGGTTTTTTGGTATTTATTAGTACTTTGTGCAAAAATATTAAACGCCCAAATAAAGTTCACCATGTAGGTTTTTTAGGTTTTCATACTTAGTAGTTTATTCTCTCTGCTTAAACTTTTCTTCATACTGCACATAACTTACTTAAGCAATTTCATCTAAGCGTTAAGTATTAAAGCCTTACTAATATTTATGCACCTTGTGTGAGCGTGATATACTTAAAAAAAGTTACCCACTAATAATTGCTGAATATGCTAATCACCTGTATAAGGCCGTTATAACACGAGTAAAGTTTATATGACAACTTATAAGGTGTTTTCCGAGGCACGGGGGTGTTAACACCACAAATTTCCTGACTCCGCAGCTGTGTCAGAGTTATTTCAAGACAGAAAAACCCAAACACTCTCGTTCTGACCTGGGATTCGAACCCGGGACTTCGTGGATAGTACCCAGCGTGCTGACCACTAGACCAACGAGGCAGTCGTTGGTCCTGCGCCTGATCTCTACGGTCATGTCGGACTGCCGTCTCACCGAATTATGAGTGCGACGGAAAAGAGAGTGCACCTGTGTGTTGCGCACACACTTGTGCACTATAAAATATCCTGCGCAGTTGGCTAATCTCTGTTGAGCCAGGCCGCTGTAGCCGAAATTCGGCTAGGAGGACATTTTTTATTTTTATACAAGTTTCGCCGTGTAGTCATAATAACACTTTTGTTCACTGAATGAATACTAGTCAAATAATTGCATAAGGTATATACAAGTTCTGTTCGAATGCGCTTGTAACGCGTGGATAACGATTCTTTATCAGTAAAGTCTCTTCGTCTTCGTCGGAATCTTCCGGATTAGCTAATCCAGACTTGAGCAAGTGGGCTTTTAACTCAGATAAAAGGTCTTGAACAAGTCCGGAATAGCTAATCCGGACGTGCGCAAGTGGCCCAAGGTTGTAATTTGACTTGTTCAATTTTGACTGACAAAAAAGTTTTTAGCCAAGTGCAGATTTTTTAATAGAAACGAACAAAAAACAGATAAGAAACATTTACTCGTAACAGTGAAACTTTAAATAATGCATTTCGTGTGCACTTCATTAGTCTACTATGTGACTTTATATGTCTTTCGCGGCAAATGCGGGCATTAGGCGGAATGGCCATGAATCCTCTTATCTCAATCCTGCCACTGACGTGGGGCCACGAAATGGAAGGTAGAAGTATAGGATACATCATTTACATTCTTCATATCAGCTTATTACAGTCAGTGGACTGCAATAAGCCTGCAAGAGGCTTTTGTCCAGCAGTGGCTAGACAAAGACCTTTCCAAAATTGCGCCAACTTCCACGGTCCTCCGCTTCTCGCATCCAGCCACCACCGGCCACCTTCCTCAGGTCATCGGTCCACTTAGCAGGGAGGCGTCCGCCACTACGGACGTATAGGGTAACGGTTTTCGTTTTGCGTCACTTGAGGAGTACGGGAATTATTTTAGTACGTAAATCGGAAGCAAGTGAATAGTTGGCATCCATGTATTTAGGACATATCTGCCTGACCTATATTGTAACATCGGTCATCAAGTATGGGGAAGTGTTTTTTTTTTAATTTTTAAAGTTTTTGTTCTTACTTGTTTAATCATAGTAACACCTCCTCTGAATCAAACAGAATTCTTTTATATCGTTTAGGAATATTTTTTTGATAACGTATGCGCGTAAATCGTTATCTTCTCACGACTTTTCAAAAGAATACCAGTGTAAAAATTGCACTACTTATCAGAGAAAAAAGTTGTATGTATTAAAAGACAAAATACCCTTCTATAGTAAGTATTATTATTGTGTTGAATCTATCTTTTTTTAATAAAAAAATTGAATAAAAAGAAATGCCAACGCAACGCCAGGCAACGAAACACATTCAAAGTAAGAATTGCCATGAAGTGTCTGGTTGAGCGTCTCAATGTGTGTAAGTGGTAAGTAATAAGCGGTGTCTTGCTATCGCTGTTTTAGTGGCCCCAAATAAATACTTGTGCATTATTTAAGCGTCGCACTGTGGGTCGAAACGCCATTTTGAGGGACTTAGCATATGACTTTCTATTTTCACTTTTTTCTTTTTACCAATGGATAGCCTATTATAGCCTTAATCGAAAATGTCATAAGGCATTTTGTGCTAAACCTTATAGTTTAGCTGTAAAAAAATAAATAGTTTTTTTTTGTATGGGACGGATTACTTAAGTCTATATTGTTGTTGACCCAAGGGTGATCACGCGTTGAAACCTTTTTATTCTTGTTATTTACCTATAGTACTATAAATAAGCACTAAAAGCTTGTCTATAAGTCTGCAATTCTCTGAGTTATTGCGATCGGAAAATAAATATATTTTATACCTTATAAAGCTTGATTTTTGAATAACATTTATCAAATTAAACGTTAAATAGTAGGTGCAGGTTAAATATTACACCATTTGTGATTCGGTAATAAACAAAACCATTAACCCACACAATCTTTAAGTACTCAAAAACATACAAAGGATTAAGAAATTAGTTAAATTACTTTGAAAACAAATACTTACTATTATGTTTACGCTAATTGGTAATGTTTTCTGCTAAAATAGCTAATGATTACGTGATTAACTAACTATGTTTCACATTATTATCTATTTATGAAATAAATTAAGTGATACCACTAATCACTTTCAAGTACTCATTATTTTAGGTTTCTAATTACTAATTAGGGTTGTTATTTTATTATGAAAATTCAATAGTTGCTGGTGTTACAAAAGGTATATAATATCCGTAATGAGAAAATCATAACTAGTATTCGTTGAACCTTCGTTTAACTGCTATTTAAATCTCTTGTGACTGTGAATTATTTTCTTTTCGCTAAGATGGAAAATATAGTAAATAATTTAGATTTGTTTGTGATTTTGAGAGAAAACTTGGGATCACTGTCGGACAGTAAAAAACTTTTTGATTTTCTTCAAGAGAAAATGAATGTGCCGGAGAAGACCAGTGCTGTACTTAAAAAGTTCTGTGAGCGATTTTGTTCTATTGTGAGTGCTAGATGGAGAAGGAGTAGTCGCGTTTTACCTCAGTTTATACGGAACAATGGAGATTGGCTAGAAAGTCCAATAACTTGGCCTGAAGAAGTTATCTTAAGCAAAGATCATGAAGACACGTGTGATGATACTGATAATATAGAAAATCTGCCACCATCTACATCACAACCCTCTACGTCAGAACCATCTACATCACAACCTTCTACGTCAGAATCTCCTACATCAGGACCTTCAACAGCTATGTTTACACCAAGAAAACCTTTTGAAGATTTGGGCTCCAAGCAAAAGCGAAGACGTGTGGAGGAAATAAATAAATCGCTGTCATTGTCCCCTGAAGAAGTGAATGCGGTTGCTATGAGGAGCTTAAAAAGTTCTGGAAACGAAGATGTGGCAAAAATTATGCAACATTTATTGGATAACCCAGAAGACCTTGAAAAAGTAAAAGATTGTATAGGTAAAAGTGAAGACAAAAGAAAAACATATACACCCGAAAAAGCATTGGCTTTAATAATTTCCCTTAAACTTTCGAAGTGGCAATACATAAACCTAAGAGAGGCAGCTAGCGAAAATGGTACAGACTTGTACCCTTCGTACTATAAAGTTAGACAGGAAAAACAGAATTGTTATCCAAAAACAGAAGACATCTTGGTTACTGAAGACGGAGCATCAATTAAGTTGCAAGCTTTGCTGGATTTAACTGTATACAGACTTTTGGATTCGATTACTTTGGACCTGAAACTTGCCACTGATTTACAACTTGTGAGCAAATGGGGTTTTGATGGTGCTTCAGGTCAAAGTAATTACAAACAAAAGTCTGATACAGAGTTTCATGAGAGCAGTATATTTATGGCCAGTCTAGTACCGATTAGGCTGCAGAAACCTGATGGAACAGTGCTTTGGGAAAATGACCGACCTTCTTCAACCTTTTATTGCCGTCCAATTATGTTTAAATTTACAAAAGAATCTCAAGCAACTGTAACAGCCATAAAAGCCAGCATATCCGGAGAAATAGAAGCACTTTTACCGTCAAGAATTGAACAGATTGCAGTAAAACACCAATTACATTTGACAATGATTGACGGCAAGATAGCCTCCTATTTATCAGGGACTTCGTCAGCTGTCTGCGATATTTGTAAAGCGAAGCCATCGGAAATGAATGATCTGGAATCCCATCCCCAAAGACAGCATAATGAAGATATGTATCAGTATGGGCTATCATCTCTTCATGCTTGGATAAGGTGCATGGAGTGCTTACTACATATAGGTAAGAAAAAAAATTATAATTTTCACCACGCTAAATTACATATTATTTGAAGTAATAATTAGTAGTAGTATTAGTATTTTTAATCATTATTTTTCATTATATTTTTGCTTGTTTTGTAGCCTACCGGTTGGAGTTCAAAACATGGAGTTGCAGAGGTGATGACAAAGAAAAAATGAAGCTACGCAAAAGCGCTATTCAAGAAGCATTCAAAAAGGACAGTGGTTTGCTAATTGATGTGGTCAAGCAAGGAGTTGGCACCACTAACGATGGCAATACTGCAAGGAAATTTTTCAGGGAAGCAGACACAACAGCCCGTATCACTGGAATTGATCAGAATTTAATTGAAAGGTTACACGTGATTCTCCAAACTGTTGCGTGTGGAGAACGCGTTGATATTTCTAAATTCTCTCAATTTTGCAATGATACTGCGGAATTATATGTAAAACTGTATCCCTGGTATTATATGCCTTCCAGTTTGCACAAACTTTTAGTGCATGGTTCTGCCATTATTCAGCATTTTGGTTCCATTCCAATTGGTAAACTGTCGGAAGAAGCAGCAGAAGCTCGCAATAAAGACTTCCGTAATTATAGAGAACACCATTCTAGGAAAGTAAGTAGGATAGCGACGAATGAAGATATTTTACACAATTTTCTTTTGTCTTCTGATCCTAAGATTACCAGTCTTAGACCTCGGATGGTAAAACGAAACCTATTGGTTCTCTCTTCGAGAGCCAAAGAGCTTCTTCTGGATTTTCCGACAGAACCAGCAATAGATTTTATTGATGTAGATAATTTACAAGATAGTAATAGTGATAGTGAGTAAGTTTCATTGTATTAAAATTCCTTGTGATTTAAGATAATTGTAAATACTTGTATTATTGATATTGGAATGGTAGCTTTGTACATATTATTTTATTAAATTCTTTGTTATTTAAGTGTAATTTATGATTTTGTGTTGTTACATTTATGATATATTTGTGTAAATGTTTTAAAATATTAAGGCAAAACGAGAAGTCAGTGGTTCGTTGATGTTTGTATGTTTTGTTGGCTTAATTTTAAGTAATTTTCTAATAATTTTTATGTTCTTAATTATGCACCTACTTAAATGTTTATATTTTGTGTCAATGAACAATATTTTAAAAATAAATGCTCAGGTGCTTAACGTTTAATTTTATTGTATTTATCTAATCCAATTATCTCTGAAACATGCAGAGCGATTCCAGCATAAACGTCTATAGAATAGCCACAAACCAAAACTTTTTTCTTTTTAAAGCAGCATCTATAACGTCTCATTAACATTCAAGTACTCAAAGATTGTATGGGTTCATGCTTTTGTTCGTTTCCTAATCACAAATGGTAAAATACGTAACCATCAGTTACTATTTTACGTTTAATTTGATAAATGTTATTCAAAAATCAAGCTTTGTAAGGTATAAAATTTATTTATTTTCCGATCGCAATAACTCAGAGAATTGCAGACTTATAGACACGGTGTTAGTGCTTGTTTATAGTCCTATAGGTAAATAATAAGAATAAAAAGGTTTTAACGCGTGATCACCCTTAGGTCAACAACAATATAGACTTAAGTAATCCGTCCCATACAAAAAAAAAACTATTTATTTTTTTACAGCTAAACTATAAGGTTTAGCACAAAATGCCTTATGACATTTTCGATTAAGGCTATAATAGGCTATCCATTGGTAAAAAGAAAAAAGTGAAAATAGAAAGTCATATGCTAAGTCCCTCAAAATGGCGTTTCGACCCACAGTGCGTCGCTTTTAATGTGTGAGAAAATTAATGGAGTGGCAAAAGTTGTTCAGTGTTGCTGAAATTATTAGCACTTATGTGAAACAACACAGCCGTGACTGGTGGAGATTTCGCGCTGAAGGATTAGTGTCATGAATTATGGAAGTCTTTTGATGGTGCGTTACCAGATTAGTTTTAAAAGTAATGTTTTTGATAAAGATTGCACTGATAACAAAAACTGGGCTTAATTTCAAGTTTTACGGTACCTACATACCTACTCCCAAGAACGACTTTGTGATGTCCATTTGAAAGATAAAAAAAATCAAATGCATACAATAGAGCGTTTACTTACTAGTTTTGATATAAAAATATTAGTACTCCAAATTTTAATAATGATCATAAAATTCTGGCTGCGTGCGATTTTTTGGTTTGTAAATTAACTTATAGAAATACCACGGTGAGTGTTGACAAAACATTAAAACTATAAAATATCAAATTTTAATTTGATTTATACTATTTTTTAGTCTTTTTTATTATAAAAATATTGCAGTCTTTAATACAACATAGTAAGCGTTACTTTTGTGTGTCTTCAGATGATGTCGAAATAACTTCAACGATTCGGTATCTCTATCCAACTTAAAAGTCGTAAAACCAATCCGGTCGGTTATTTTATCGGAAATTAGAAAAGGTGTAAATAATACGATTTTACGACTTCCGAAGCTATAAAATGTTTGAGAAAATATTAGAAATGTTATGGCGAACTAATTAGTTGATATGAGATATAAAAGTCAAGTGCTGATATTAAGGACACGTGTAAAACTAAATACCGTTATTAATTTGTAATAAATTAAAATCTTGGCTGCTCAGGTTAAAATTCAGAGTACGCATTACCTAGATACTGATAGCTATTATAATATTCGTATGGTTATAGAATCGACAGGAAGTTTAGATTTAGGTGACCTTTCTTGATCGAGCTGACAGCTTATTAGCTACAATTTATACTTAGCATAACCCCAGCATGTGTGTTTTTCTTAATTAGATTGGGATTTTTATAAACCTACCTTATCTATCCAAACTTACATTGATGTTTTCACAGTACTAAAATTATAGCCGGCTATCAATTATACATTCAATCAATGTTAATTTGCGTTGTTCTTCTAATCGGGTATACTTAGCTATGTCTCAGATAGACTTCGGAGCGATGCGATGCGCATGGTGGCCGCGCGATCAAAACCGATCTATAGGTTTGAATGGAAAGGCCGCATGCGGCCATCATGACGCATCGCGGAAAGGGTTTCATACACTCCAATAGTTCCACAATAGCCGCGCGGCTCCGATGGGCCGAATGCGGCGAGCCGCAGCCGCAGGACGCATTGCTCGGAACTATACCTTTATTTAAACAGCTATTCCTTCTTTCATTCATTCGTAACGTAAGAGCTGCGCTATTTTTGGTTTCCACAAAGGGATTTCCACTCCTCTCTTATGTCACGCCATCCGTTTTTTAGGGTTCCGTAGTCCGAGAAGGAACCCTTATAAGATCGTTCAGTCCGTCCGTCCTAGTCTGTCACAGCAAAATATCTTCTACGTTTATAGACTGATTTGCATGTAACTTGGTTCGAAGATATTTCACATATCTCAGTTTTAAAAATACAAAAAATTAAAATCACCCCTTTTTAAGGGTACCTCCCTCATACATGTAAAGGGGCACCCCCCCTTTACATATATTCTTTTTTTGAGTGCCTTGTGTGGGGTATCGTTGAAAAGGACTATAAAAATAAGGTAGGGTTTCCATACAAACTTTTTTATCAGCTTTACCATTTGCGAGATATAGGCCGCCAAAGTCGTTTACACGGTGTCCCCCCCCTGTAATTTCTAAAGTCTTGGACCTATAAACTTCAAATCACTCACGTAAAGAAACAGGCGCAGAAACTTTTATTTAAAATTGTTTCGGGTATTCTGATGAATACTTTTGAAATTATAAATAAAATAAAAATATATACTTTTTTCCAAAAGAACAGTATAAAATTAAAAAGTTTTTTTGCCTTTACTGTCTAATGTTGTAAGTAAGTAAGAACCCTTCGTGCTCGAATCCGACTCGCACTTGGCCGGTTTTTTCTTTAACAGCTGTATTCACTGTGTGCGCGAGTCGTCGCAAATGTGAGTCGACACATTTATTTTTGACTTTAGAAAATGTGGAAATAGATTGTGAAATTCTGGCAAATGGATGGTTTGATAACGATTTTCGGATTATTTTTTGCAAAATTTAATTAAAATATCTAAAAAGGTTGTGCATATTATTATAATTAGTGACTTTGACCACAGAATAAATAAAAGCTTCGACGTGAATATTGTTGGGTCGTAGCTTGGGCTCGCTTCTGCATCGGACTTTTTGCCTCCAATAAAATGGTATAATTATTTTTATAACTTAAGCAATTATTTTGCAAGTTTTTACGAAATTCAATTTGATTTCCAATAAAATGTTTAACGCATACTCGTATGGGTCGAGGTTTTTGATGCCATGGGGTATCAGCAGTATAACAAATAAAAAAGGGTTAGTTTTAGAACGCATTATAGTATAAATAAATTTTAATCATATCATTAATAAAAAAACCTAATATGGTTTTCTAAAAACTTACTTAAGTCTCACCTCATCTTTGCAAAACTTAAAGCGACGGGAGAGCTAAATTCGATTTCCAACATCTGCATCTTACGTGATCCCTAACTTCAGACTACCCTACTATGCAAGACGAAGTCAAGATTTTCGATTTTTGCCGTCCTTGTCACTCATACTAGCATGACCTGGGCCGTAGCCAAGTGGTAATTAATTGTCAAACGAAGTTTGTTATCCCTGACAAAATGTATGAAACTGACATAAGCCATCGAATTATCACGTGACTTTTGCATACATATTTTGACATTTCTTTGGAGATAGCGAAGTTCGCTCGAGAACGATTGCCATTTGGCTACGGGTTCTAGGCCCATAGACAAGATGCTTGTAAAGCGAAGTTCACAATCACTAGCAAAATGTATGAAGCTGACATATGCCATCGAAACATCACGTAACATTTGCAAACGCGCGTTCTTAAGAAGCATCTTTACTATACGTGTAAATATTGGTATTAGACGCTTATTATACTTCCTATGACTTTGAGTATTTTGTTTTGCTTATGATGTTACAGGTAAAACTTTTTTGATGCTACTTTTTTACAACCCTGATGGAGTAGACCCTTTGCTCTTACATAAAATTAAGCTAACACTCGCTATTACATCGAGGAGCTGCAATTGCATTAAGGTGCAGCTGAAGTGCAAATTTCAGAAGCACCTGGTGCAATAACACTTGGAATGTTCGCGGGTAATTTGTTATTTTAGGTTGAAAATTACAGAGTACTTCTAGGTGCAAAGATTGACATTACAGTCATTCAGGCACGTGCTTCATATTGCTATGGAAGATAATAGTTCCTCTGCGGTACCTTGAAAAGTTAAGATCTAGTGTCAACCCAAAATTTTATTGTTTATATTTTTTTTGTTACCTTGTTTCAATCTTACACAATATGTGAACTTGAGGGAGCGACATGGTCATTGTTGACAAACCTTCTTAAATAAATAAAAAAAAACTCGTTATTATGATTTTTGTATCAGGTTTAGGGTTGCAACTACTTTGCAATATTTTGAAATTTTAGGAAAACCAAATAGAATCAATGTATGAATGCTGTTGCTATCTTTGGCAGAATCAAAAGCAAAAAAAAAAGTCGTAAGCCTAATTTGTGAATAAAAAAATATCTAATGAATAACTAATGTTTATACTGTAGAGTACCTACCCATGTTCAGCAAAAGCTTTTGCGCTAAACGCAGTGGCTAGGGTAAAAGTGCTCTGCTGCGGGATGTGACGATATTCCCACTAAATTCATAAAGCTAGCAGCAAACGAACTAGTCCCTCTATTAACTCACCTTGCGTGTCTGTGTTTTGAGAAGGGAATATTTCCCTGTACATTAAAACAGGCTATAATACACCCAATCTTTAAGACTGGGGATAGGACAGACGTCAGCAACTATCGTCCTATTTCCGTTCTAACGGTCATATCGAAAATCCTGAAAAAACTAATTAACAAACGGCTGTTAAACTTTCTGGATACTTACAAGATACTATCAAACGCCCAATACGGCTTTCGTCAAGGAAAAAGTACAGAAGACGCTATTTTAGACCTAACTAAAAATATAACACGTTACCTTGACGAAGGCAAAAGGTCGCTGTGTGTATTTTTAGACCTCAAGAAGGCGTTTGATACTATATCTTTACCTATTCTAATCCGTAAGCTTGAAACAATTGGGATAAGAGGATCCTTTCTAAAACTGCTCACTGATTACCTCAACGGCCGCAAGCAAAAAGTAAAGTTGTCGAATAATACTTTTAGTTCATTTTTGTTAGCCCATGGCTATGGTGTCCCCCAGGGAAGTGTACTTGGGCCAACACTTTTCATTATTTATATTAACGACCTGACCAACCTACAACTGAGCCAGGGTAGCGTTTTTTCTTATGCGTTGTCAGCTCGTTCTAGAAAACTGATTTGGTTATTCACATATCTTTAAATATTACAGACAAACAACTTCTAACATATATTTATAAAACTTTAGTTCAGTCTATATTATTATACTGCATTACCATATGGGGAGGTACTTTTAAAACTAAGTTTACCAGCATTGAAAGAGCTCAGAGGTCTATTTTAAAAGTGATTTTAAAAAAGGGACGTCAATACAGAACGAACCTATTATATAATGACGCCGGGGTTTTAACAGTTCGACAACTTTACATATTGCAATGTATTTTAAATATCCACAAACACACTCCAGTAGATCCCAACTTTCGTAAGAAACGTAAACGTTCCGCTGTTATACCGCAATCAAAAGTGAGAACTGCATTTGCTCGTTAACAATATTCCGCGCAGTCAGTAAAGTTATATAATAAAATAAATAACATTTTAAACATTTATAACATGACCTACTATGAATGCAAAAAAACTGTGACAAATTGGTTATTAACACTTTCATATGATGAAACAGAAGAAGTTTTATTGTTTGATGGTACATAGTTGCTCTGCACAATTTGGCACACATAAACACACGCAAACGCACATACATACACACACACACACACACACACACACACACACACAAACACACACACACATACACACACACACACATACAACTGTTGTTCATTTATCTTTTTTAAAAATGTAATTAAAATTAAAACTAATTAGTAATTAAGTACTTATCTTGGACTGTCAAAGAGCGGGCTCCCCTAACACAAGCGCTTAGCTTAAAGGGGGTTCCCATAATCCTGTAATGTTGATGCTGTAAGTTCTAATAAAGAAATTTTGAAAAAAAAAAGTAAAATTTTATGTTATTTGCTTTTTTTAGGGTTCCGTAGTCTGACAAGGAACCCTTATAAGATCGTTCAGTCCGTCCGTCCTAGTCTGTCACAGCAGAATATCTTCTACGTTTATGGACTGATTTGCATGTAACTTGGTTCGAGGATACTTCCCATATAGATCTCATTTTTAAAAATACAAAAAATTAAAATAACCTCTTTTTAAGAATACCACCCCATACATGTAAAGGGGGGGGGGGGAGAATTATTTTTTTGAGTGCACCCCCTTGTGTGGGGTATCGTTGAGAAGGACTATGAAAATAAGATAGGGTTTCCATAAAACACTTTTTTATCAGCTTTACCATTTGCGAGATATAGCCCGCCAAAGTCGTTTACACGGGGTCCCTCCTGTAATTGCTTAAGTCTTAGACCTATAAACTTCAAATCACTCACGTAAAGAAACAGCCGCGGAAAATTATTATTTAAAATTGTTTCGGGTATCCTGTGATGAATACTTTTGAAATTATAAATAAAATAAAAATATATACTTTTTTTGCCTATACTGTCTAATGATTTAAATTAATGGAACGGAACCCTTCGCGCGCGAGTCCGACTCGTACTTGGCCGGTTTATTATTGTTTTCATAATGAGTAAGTATAGCAATATGTCTAAAAATATTTATTCAGGTAAATCTTACTCAAAGAACACATTGTCAAAAAAGTTATTTAATTTAAAATCGGCCATCTTAAAGGCTGAAACACTGTTAATTTTGTTGGAATAACACCGTCAAAAGTTTTTTTCATTTGCATATGACAAATACCAACATTGAATTTCGTGACGGACGTGGGTTCGAGTCCCACCGGATGACACAGTCGATTAATTTTTGTGAGCAAAATTCAATTTGATTTCGTTAAACTTGCAAAATTATTGCTTAAGCTATAAAAATAATTTTAAATACTACCCGCGAGGTACTGGGTTCGAATCCCGGGTCGGGTCGAAAAGTGTTTGGTTTTTCTGTCTTGAAATAACTCGGACACAGCATCGGAGTCCGAGAGTTGGTGGTGTTAACGCCCCCGTGCCTCGGAAAGCACTTTAAGCCGTTGGTCCTGCGTCTGATCTTTCTACGGTCATTTCCAAATGCCGTTTTACCATATTAAAAGAGTAAAGTAACAGAGAGTGCACCTGTGTATTGCGCACACACTTGTGCACTATAAAATCTCCCGCGCAGTCGGCTAATCTCGGTTGAGATTGGCCACTGTAGTCGAAATTCGGTTAGGAGAACATTTATATTACAAACCATCTTTAACATTAATAAGGCAATGCTTATTTTTACTCTCATAATAACGTCTTCCTCGCGTCCTAACTAAACGTCGCTTATTGAATTCCGAATGCACTTTATTCGTTCTTCAGACAAAGGAACAGTTATTGCAGAGCTAACTACACGTAGGGTTGCCAATAATATAATATATATAATAATACTAATATAATATTATCGTTTATATAATCTAACATGCATACAATAATACCACAATACCTTTGCTTTCGCGCGTATTAAGAACTAAGGCCCACTTGAGCACGTCCGAATTAGCTGATCTGAATTTGTTCGAGGCCTATTATCTGATTTGAAAGCCCACTCGCGCCAGTAGCCTTCCGGAATATCTAATCCAGACTTGTGCAAGTGAGCTTTCAACTCAGATAAAAAAAGCTTTGAAAAAGCCCGGAACAGCTAATCTGGACGTGCGGAATAGACTACAGGCCCACGTCCAAAATGAATGGGTTATATGAACCACCTGACCAGGTGACGTATATAGGACGATATAAGAGCATAAATAAGAAAGCGCACACTGTGCGCATCACAAGAATGGGAATGTCATGTTTTACACATTTAGTATTGTATAATTTAGGTAATATTAGTCTGCTTACCAAAATATACATGTCCACCACTCATAACAATATCGTGGTCAACTATTATTGGCTAATCAAGTGTTCAACTCATGTAAAATGTCTAGTTACAAGCTGTTGTTGTCCCAAATAAAAATAAATAAATAAATAAGACCTAAGGCCAAATCTTCTCCCTGGGCCAGTCAAAACATTTTTGTTTTAAGAAACTGGAAGCCTATCGTCTAACCTAATTGCTTTCAAATAGCTAAAGCCCATCGTCTTAAACCAATTGGATATTTAACTAGAAAACAATGTTGGAAGAATATTAGGATATATTACATTCAATTGACTATAAATTAAACAGCTAAAGCAGGCTTGGCGAGGATAAATGTAAATAATGTCATAATATTTTCAGTCAAACCTAACTATGTGTTCGATTCAACTTCATTTCGGGTCTTTTTGTCATTTTGTGTTAAGTTCTGTGGTAGGAACCACACTGGTGTCTTAGCAACTTACTTTGGGACCAGAGCAATGTATGTGATGTGATCGCATAATTATTAATTAATTAATTTTGCGTTCAACCCTACGGAACAGTATTTAGACGTTAAGGTGTTAATTTCACAGGGAAACTGAAATAAACTTCAATTACAGATGGCGCCACTGCCGCGACAGAGGAACGTGCCGTGTTTATGTTTACAGCGTGTTTACAGCTTGTTTATTCGCGTAAACAAGTTTGTTTCTCTGTAGTTTCTTGTGGCTAACTGTTTTTATGACTGGCTAAGAGTAAAGGTGAAATAATAAGAGGAAAGTACAATTTCATTGCCTTTAGATCTGTGGTATTTCAAAGTGGAAGTAAGCGAAATACTTTGTTATTAATTTAACAACCCAAGAACTGACGAGTGTGAAACTACGTCGTTCCTATATTGAATATACTAATCAACACTATCTAGGGATATTTTGGATGTAATAATTCTATGTTTGGTATATCCCTAGACAGTGTTGATGTGTGTAATAATAAAAATTGTTTCAACAAACACACCACCATTTTGTCTACCCCTTACCTAGCCCCAAAGCCAAGCCTGAGCTTGTGCTATGGCGACTTGGGTAAGGGGTAGACAAACTATACGTTTATAAACATCCATGACTCAGGTACAAATGTTCGTGCTCATCACATCACATCACACAAACATTTGCCCCTTGCTGGATTTGAATCCGCAATCGCTGGTTTTGTAGTCCAGAGCGCAAACCATAACACCAAGATGCGTCCACCGTTATTACCAGAAACTTCAGGACATCGTAAAGATAATTCTGAATCTCGAAATACATGAGGAATTTTGTTTGATAGAAAATCCTCCTGAAATTTGGTCAAACTTTTTCCTCTTTGCATGTGTAATATGTTTGCTGGTGCAAAAATTTCAGAGCCTTCTTTTATTCTGTTAATCAGTGCTCAAAGACGAAGACTATAAAGTCAAAGTCAAAAATAATTTATTCAATTTAGGACAGAAAATGCCACTTATGAACGTCAAAGATTAAAAAATCAGCAATATTGGCCCTTAAGGGGCCCGAATATCTTTAAGGCCCTACTAGTGCATCGAGACAAGACTCACACAGGCAATCAGGCAAGTGCTGTGAAGAAGCACCGGAACAATCTCAGTCACCACTATTTGCCATAAAAAAGTAAGTGAAAATACATTTTTGTTTTGTTTAAGTTTTCATTCATAAAATTAACGTATCTTAGATGTAAGTAGAAAGGAAGAAAGAAAGATTATCGAGTTTTCTAGCTAATCCAAGAAAGCTAATGGATTAGTCAGTGTTTTTTTTTTCAGTTTCAATAAACAAAGCCTGTTTCCATTTGGTTTGGGAAACCTCATTAATTAGATTTTAGCGATAAATTGTTAAAAAACATCGAATGTTACGTGGAAAGTGAATTTTCCAGCAATTCCTGTAACAGCCACAAAGCAAATACAAAATCGAGTTTCGAAGGCAATTTGGCGAGCTACATTCAATTCTCGGTATTCAGTCAGTAAAGGTTAGTGTCTACTGAGAGTTCACGAAGCGATACTTTGCTAAGACACATTCAGGCGACTGAATGTGTAACTATGATCCAAACTGGTCCGGTTTCCCTGGTAACAGGGTCACGGAGGTCAGATGGCAGTCGCTCCACTGTAATTACCTGATCTGCCACAACCTGGATCATGGTCAGTGGACCCTGGGCCCTCGCGTGCGAGAGCACAACCGGGATAACGCTAAAAGGATGATGATGACATTCCTAAGACACTTTGTTAGTGATTGTGTGGAAGTCAAGACTGGCAGATTTTATTAAGGTTACCTTAAAATGCTCTAGACTCTTAAAATAGTATTGAAGATAAAATATCAAATAAGCGATAATTTAACAAAAAGAGAAGGAGGGAAGGATGGCAAAATAATAATTACCCATTCTTAAAAGACCACGGCGCTGTCAAGTGCTTTTTAACTAAGATATCTTTCTCTTAAAAATATAATAATTCCACAACTACATGCATTTCTATACTTGTATTTGCAGTAAAATACGGTCCATGATATCAAAATTTGATATCTGGCAATAGGCTGGGATCAACGGGATGCAAGTGGCCGGGGACAAACGGTGGAAAGTTGAATAGTAGACATGTGTTTGAAGACGAACCCACAGGCTGATATAGGTAAATAGAGAGAAGGTCCCTAATATAATAGTCACAAACAATGACAGTGTATTAAAAAAGAGGTAGACATGTCATCTCCTACTGCGTGCGCGGCAATTCGAATTTGATAAACCGAGCACACGTTCGTTTACGTGTCGTATGTGTAAAATTTGAATGCAAAATTAAGCAAATTGCACAATTTGAAGCAAGCCATTTCGCGCTAATGACACATCTACCTTTTTTTAAATGCACTACTCGTATGATTGGTCACAAAGGTGAAAGCTATCTTTACATAAGCCACTGGACATTGAACCTAAAGTTTCGATATCGAAAAACGATCGGTGTGACGAGTCGTCCGGTCCAGACGTTATTATTTTCAAATTAAGGTCGACGTGTCTGTCTGTATGCAAATTGCAATTCGGCGATTAATATGGTAAAAAGCTGGCTGAGGTTACCTTTGCCTTTTTGTGTTAGGGTTTGGTATTTAAAAGTTCGTTGGTTTTACAGGTAATGGGGGAATCTTTTAAGTTTCAAAGGATAATATTTTCTAGTTGGATGTTCAAAACAATTCCTTGTGTATTAGGTATTGGGAAGGCTTGGTATAAAAGTCATTTATTTATGCATGAAGATCCACTGGGGGCATTTATACACGTCCCAAGATAGACTCTACTACTGCTTTGGGACAAAAAATGGGCTAGTGCTGGGAAGAAGTATCGGAAAAAACTTCGTCTCTTTTGTCAAAGCCTCTAAAAGGTGTAAAAGTGCAACCTGGTCTATGAACTTTCATCATTCAAATAATCACTTATTTACGGTCTAACCGTAGAAATGATGGTATCACAGTTAATTGGAAATCGATGAATTGAAGGTTTTACCCCGTTAAATGGATGTTGTGCCAAACTATGAGCAAAAGTATTATTTATAC
This sequence comes from Pyrausta nigrata, assembly GCA_949316185.1. Classification (NCBI taxonomy): domain Eukaryota; kingdom Metazoa; phylum Arthropoda; class Insecta; order Lepidoptera; family Crambidae; genus Pyrausta; species Pyrausta nigrata. The sequence continues at coordinate 14,567,221 of OX438957.1, read as the reverse complement.
CTTTATACTGACCCCAAAAAGAGGGACGTTCTAAACGATTGTATGTTGTTTAATTGTTTATTAGCACGAGGGCTCCAAAATATAAGCGCTAGCAAGCATTGAACATGCAAAAAGGGCAAAGTTAGACCAAACTAAGAAGGATATCTATCGAACCAAATTCCTCTAATGGGCTTTTAAGGACCTTTTAGGTCTTTATCAGAAACTTTAAATAGTTTGAAACTCTAACACTCGAATTCCTATCATTAAAATGATTTTTTTATCGTGCTCCATCCTGCCTGAAGTTTTGATACATTTGCAAGGCATCGAATATTTCGTCTTAAAACAATATTCTAAGTCATTACTGTAAATAATGAAGTTTTTCCTCATTTCGTTCTGATCACGAACAAAACGAAAAAAAAAAAAACATTACAACCGTCTGGCTGGGTTTGCGTCCGCCAACTATAATAGTTAATTGATTGATGACAGTGACTCCTCAGTTTCTAGACGCGAGCCAAGCTTTTGCCTTTTCACCTTTTAGGGGTCTCTAGAGTAAATAAGAACCGCAATATTGCTTAGGTACCTTCTAAACTTGTGGATACAAGTTTAGAAGGTACCTAAGCAATATTTTACTTCACAGTTTTAAATGCGGTGTGTGTGTGTGTTCAGCCGTTTCGGTGTAAAAATTTCAGAAGAGGAAGCTTTCTACTCTCTGAGACTTACTGACTTTGAATTTGTTTATGGTGATAAAAATTACAATATTAAAGAAGTACTTACTCGTAGTTTGTCCATTAACCTTATAATAAGATACGACTCTACTTTTTATTTCACACACACATCTTAAAATACAATAATACTTCTAAATACATCTATCCATATTTTTATTATTTTGTCATTTTATTTCATTATATATTAAATTGCTACTTTGTAAGTAAATAATTATTAAGTTCCAAATACTGAACCCATCCTCATAATGTATACCCCTGTTTGTTTTTTGTACTTTTTTCCATCAATCGCTATACACAAGCGGGGATCGAACCGAAACCCTTTTGTTCTGAGGACACCTGCGCCATTGAGCCCTGGGTGCTCTTTACGAAAATACAGACAGAATAACGTTACATGTACACAATGTCAAAAGAAGCTAATTTAAACTTTAAAGCTAAGTCAATACGGTGCGTTTTTGTTAAGTATAAGTATATTTTTTCTTAAGTATTGTCGGTAAGTGCCAATTTGTACAGGAAAGCGAAATTAAGTGTTTGGATGAAACACTTGTTATGGGTCTGACTCATCGACTTGAAGGTGGTGAACAACCTTTAGCATAATACATTTAGTTTTCATAGAAACTCTTGTTTGGAGTTTCTCAGTAGCTGATACTAAGCACTTATAATTTTTTCTTACGTTTACGCGAATTGTTGAACTCATTAAAACACAATTTTACGGAATACTTCGCGATTTATTTACATTTCAAACACTTTACAGCGTTCGTGGTCACAGGGAGACTAAGGTTTTATTTGTCAATTACAAAGTTTTGAAAAATTAAACAACCGTCACTCATTAATATTAATTTACGTTCCTATTTACGCAGAAATTAGAGATCGCTAGCTTGTAAGGAACGTTTTTATTAAAACTTTTCATGACATCAAATAATAAGTATCATGTCGTGTAAATCATGTAAAATATCAAAAATAACAACCACTTCTATTCACTTATGTTGTGGAACAATACAAAAAATATTTAACAGTTCCACAGACCACATATGGCACAATAACAATAAACTTTCGCTTCTTATATTTTTTACAAAACGAAAAAATCTTTTATAAACTTGTATCGTGAATGATTCATCAAAAAACGAGATCGAATTTAAGTATTATTACCGTTCAATCGTGAGGATAGCAAAAAATCAAAACATAACTGACCCGGTCGCACATCCAAATACTTGTTAAGAGCGCGCCAAATTCTTAAAACTAGGGTTCCGTACCGTTTTTTTTACGTACGTAATCTATTTTTTCTATGCTCTGCCATGATCAAGGAGCTTGTAACCAATTTTATGTAAAAAATAAATCATCACTTTATTTATATATTGAATCTAGCTGACCTAACACATAAACGACGCACATGGATCGTGTCTTCATTCATTTCATTCATTTCATTCTCCAGAAGAGGTGTATACGATCAATCTGTGATGTCGAACAGATGGAATCTTAAAAAGTTAAATATTCTTGCCCTGCCGTCCCTATATATTTTGGAAATTTTATTATTCACTAAGAAAAACGCTAACTTATTCACAAAGAAAATTGAAGAGTTCAATTGCGGTCGCACAAGGAAATACCCGTGGAAATTATCTGTACCATTAGCAGCTACAACTTGCTTCGCAAGAAATAGTTTTAATATGTGCGTTCGACTATTTAATTTGCTTCCGAAGCAAATTTAAAACTTGCAATTTAATGTTTTCAAGCGAATTCTTTTCAGAACCCTTATTGACAATTGCTTTTATAATATCGATGAATTCGAGAAACTCTGCCGTGACAGCCGCTTCAAGCGAATTGTTATTGATTCCTGACATGTTAATTTAATTTATTTATAATTACTTTTTAAGTTTATTAATTATTTATAGTTAATTTTGTCATTGCACTTATGAATTTATGACCATACATTTTTATTTTACTATTTCATATATATATACTTGTGAAAACCTAATTTAACTTAGACATATTGATGTATTAAAATTTGTTGAAAAATTTAATTACCTATCTACTGAGATTTTGTAATCTGACTCTATTGACAATCTGTAAATCTTGAATGTATATGTATTTTAGTGATTGTACTTGCTAATATTAATAACTGCACGATGACGAAATATTTGCATATCGATAGTTCGATGAAACATGCATGTTCATACCTAATAATTTGTAAGAACTTAATATGTACCATGTTTTTTTCGCAAATAAATACTATTCTATTCTATTCTATTCTTAAAGCTAATAATCTCTCTCTCTTGGAGCCCGGCGCCAAGCAGTTTGCTGTGTTCCGTCGGTAAGTGAGAGTGCCAGAACCTACTAGGTGAGCTCGCTCCTTCGTTGACTCTGTCTACGCCATGCCTGTCTCAGTCTAGAGTCTAGTGAAAGCAATTTGAAAACAATCGATTTAGACGGTAAGCTTGCGGATCCCTAAAAGAGACACCAATAAGAACAAAACAGATCGTTTTGGTTGCTTCGAGATTCAGGTTTTGATTTGAGGAAAACCAGGATCCAGTCCAAAAATAGAAGGAGATGATAATATTGCACAGTGGGATGGGCAGTGAGCGGCCGCAAAGTATTTTTACTTCCTTTGTTTTAAGTTATGAATGAAATTAAGGTGAAGAGATCTGACTCGCGACAAATGGAAGATCCCTGTGCAGGAGAAAATCATGAATGGAGATCGCGATCTTTAGTAATGCGGTCACGACACGCACACAGAGAAATCAAGTGACAAATAAAGAAATTTTATGAATGTGTCTTTTTTCTTTTATTGTAACTCTAGAAAATAGTTTCAAATAGTAACAATAAAGTTTTTCCTTACACGTTTCACTTGGCGATAAAAAAGTAATATCTAACATTTTTATCCTAATTTGTTGACGACGCCTTAATAATCAAACCTTTTCCCTGTTATTCCAAAAACTTAGTATCGGGTTTAAGCCAGAACTAAGCTATTAGCTAGTCAATTAAAAAGCGCTTCTCTATTAGGTTATGTCACGAATGTGTCATTCATTCCTCTGTTGTCGGCTAATATTTTAAGCCTGGTTATTTTTTTGTAATAACACCGTTTAAGATTATTCAGTGTTAAAGTTTTCATATCAAACATACGTAACGTAAGCGAATCTACCCATAAGTATATAATTGTCTTTACCAATATTCAGCTTTATTTCAAGCGTAGTAGCGTTCATCTTCAGTTGAGAAATTACCTTTATATCGCGCACGAGGGGTATAAAATCATTCTAAAAGAATGCGAATCGTTTCCGTTTTGGCGAAGAACGGACCGGGGTAACTGATAGTTTATTTTTTTGTCGTACAATTTTAATAAAGGTGGCGACTGATCTGTGATATTTCGTCGTAACGTATCGTCATCACAAGATGTGGTTGTGTGTGTGGATGCCTTCTCCAGAACCACTTCACAAAATGACGAAGTTGCATCCGTATATACAGTTGCATTACGTATATACCATGGACCGCCAAATAAGTATATTTCTGGAATATAAAGACTTTAGACTCTCAGCAATCTGTTAACAAAGGTGACTCGGGTATTTTAGTGACATTGGCTGTCGTCAATCAGATATCTTTGACATTTTGGTAGTGGTGGATAAAGTAGGAGATAGAAGACCCCGCATCCGATCGAGTCGTAAGTGTGACCAGGTGACTCTCATTCGTGTCTCTGTAACAACCGTCCTTGAGAAGCCGAATAGCGACAGAAATGGAAGCAAATTACACGGCGACTTAGAGAGACACGATCATCAGTACTTAATGAAGAATACGGCAAAAAAGAAGTCAGATGGTGAAAAATAAAATACAATTATTTTGCTTTAAATTTCCGCTAAGAGCAAATAATTGTATTTAGTATTTTAGTATTTTATTTTTCACCATCTAATAATGGATTTCCGCACAGTAACGCCTGATTCTATTAACTATAAAAAAAGAAGTCGTCAGTTTAGCGACTCCAGCTACTAACGTAACACACATAACACGAGTCATCGAATGTTACTAGTTTTTAATATCTTTTAACACTCACAGTGTTTTTTATTATTTATATAAGTTATAAGGAACCAAAAATTCGCACACGGGTAGGTTTAAACCCACGATCTCTGGCTAAGCGGGTCAACGCTCTTACCCACTGAGCAACCGTGCAGTCCATCCACCCTTGCGAAATTCTTGATCTCTTTTGAATACGTCATTGCGTGTCGTCAGCGACATCTATCCGAGCTGTATAACAGCAGTGGGCTAAGTAATTATTCTTCATAGAATAAATTCAACTTGAATTATGAAGCTTTCTCTATTCAATAGTCTTTAATATTTTTTAATACTTACAGTGTTCTTTCTTATTTATATAAGTTTAAATAATTTTGCATGGGTAGATGGACTGCACGGTAGCTCAGTTGGTAAGTGCGTTGGCCCGGTTAGCCAGAGGTCGTGGATTCAAATCCTATCCATGTGCGAATTTTTGGTTTCTTATGTTAATTTATCGAATGTTACGTTACGGCGAAATGCTTAAGTCAAACGCCGGCTTAAGAAACTAGGATAAAATCTTAACCGGTAATATTGGTAATAATAATAGTATAAAGAAATTGGTGTGTAACGAAAAATATAACTTATGTTAATTCCAAAACCATTGAGATTGGATGCTTTAAACAGTATTTATTTCGATCACCTTAAAAAAATAGAAGATCCATACAATTAATTTTGCTTCCTCGATGGCAATGTAGATATGGAGTGCTAAATTGTTATTTCATGGTTTGGGTGATAATTATTCTATAGCAAAAGTTACCATTTATACTTAGATGCTTTACATACTGAGTATGGACTAAAGGTAGCTACTATTTTAAACAATTATAATATTATACATACATATTGTCGGGGGAGCCTGAATCCCTAGAGGACGCGTCCCCAGGTGGCGGATAGGGGGTGCTCGCCAGTCACCTCCCAAGCGATGACTTGAGGGCTGGAGGGAAATAAAATACCTCCCGCGGACCACACAGGCCGAAGAAGGACACTCTGCATCAAACCCCGTCTACAGGCTTCTTCGACATACCCGGAGGCGAGGCTGTAGGCGTGCTGTGCACTCAGGCTGGAATGTACAGAAGAATCGGCGGCGGAAGAATTTTAAGAAGATCAATGGCGGAGTTTCAGTCTTTGAGAAAGGCTACAGCCTTGGCGTTAGGTGGCAACTGGCCGTAAAACACTCGCCAACCAAAACTTCTCCTGATACTAACATGACACAAAAAGTACAAGTACCTATCTCATTTTCTCTTAAATGTGCCTACATTAGATTGTCAGGGTTAGCTTAAGGAACTGATTATTGAGGAATTTGTTTTAAACTAATATTAACAGAGCACTTACTTTGTTTTCTGGTACTACTACTTAGTTTCTTTGTTATTATTATTACATTATGATGACTGACTTAGTGACGTTATAAGCAAGAATCAGGTCACCACAATTATCATACCACCTTGAACTACAAACCCTACAGGATTAATACGCCAGCACAAATAACACCTATGAATGAATAAAATTAATTTACATGGAGGACCTACTACTACATTGAGGTACTGTTTTATTTTATTTGGAATAGGTTTGCTCTTGACTCCAGAATAAGCTAGACGTGGCGTAGACAGAGTCAAAGGTGGAACGAGCTCACCTAGAAGGTTCTAGCACTCCTTCTTTCCGACGGAAAACAGCAAGCTGCTTGGCGCCGGTCTCCGGTGGGAGAGTGGTAGATACGAGGCGGCACCTAACGGAGCCTACCATCTCAAATAATACTGAGCGGGGACCTTTTTGATTCACTATCTTAGACCCAAAAGTTTTTTATTTTATTTTTGTTATTATTTTCGTCTGTTGTTAATTTTTTTTCTTTACTCTGTCTGTTGTGCCAAATAAATGTTTTCTATTTCTATTGATAGGATAGTTCAGCAGCTATCACAAACTGTATTTAATTCATATAAAGTTTAACCAGTGGGTTTGCCAAACAATAAATTCCCATTCACGTTTGTGGCACATCATGATTGTAGACATGAAATATTTCTTAAATATTTTTCTCACACATTAGATTCGAAATCATTTCAAATTAGCATCGTCTGTAATTTTGCAAACATTTCTAGTCACTTGAACATCATAAATAAATGCTAAATCGTTTGTTTATTCTAATCATTCCAATCTATAGTTTACTCGAATCCCACCCTTTTGAGTTCTTCCCTTTTGCTTAATTTAAATATTAAGTCAATAAGCGAATTCTCACTTGATTATTAAATTCTTCTGTGTGGTTACCACTCAAATTGACCGTGAGAATTATTCATGTCTTTACATTATCGATGTTAGGGGCGATTTACATAATCGATACAGCATAGTGTTGTGTAACTATCTTGTGGTAGTTTACCACACTTCGATCACAATTCCTTGAGTAGGCAAGTAATAATAGAAATAACAATTCACATGCCATTGTTTTGGAATTAATCGCTTGTAATCGCTATATTTGATCGCTTTCAAATTAGATTAGGTTAGGTTAGTTTAGAGGTTAATTAATACATACACACATCAAAAAAAGTTTGGTATCAATTTGAAGATTGAAATATATTTTTTTATAAAGTAAACTTAATTCAAATATTTATATCAATTTAGGATTTATTATATTTTTATAACTTAAGCAATTATTTCGCAAGCTTTTACAAAATTTAGGATTTGTTATTAAAAAATATTTCTTGTAAAAGTTAAGCTTAAAAATAATATAAGTCTCAACTGTTGCTAGTAATCACAAGCTTTTTTGATGCCTGTACATAATCTAACTATCGATAAATATACAACACTATACAGGATCAAATGAGAATGTCGGCGCTGGTGTCTTCACGTGATTAGCATGTGAGATATCGAAGATTGACAGACGAGTGTTTTGTCATGTGCGCTGTACTGCGTTCTTATTTATTAGCGATAGAATGTTGTAGAAACTCCTCGTTTGTTTTTTTTTACTGACTTACATTTAGGTAGGTTCTGATGGTATGTTTTTAAGATTGTTATATTGTTTTTTGTTTTGAAAAGGTCTTTATTTGCAATAAAATATACAATTTGTACTAAGAGCAGGCCTGTGTATCTCCCCGCGGAGGTAGTAAAAACGTACCTACGCGCGGCGCACCTACGTAGGTGCTAAAACAAGTTGCGTGTCGCTACCGGCCAGCGACACGCTCGCGCGTTTTATTCACCGGCGGCCGCGCTAGAAGCTTCTCGTAGCAGTCAACACTATCGCGTCGCGTGATATTACGACACTTAATAGGTTTAGTGTATTATGAATCATATTCCAGAGCAATAAGTATGAAATTATCTTGCAATGGATTTCTGTAGGTGTCTACACGAAAATGTGCTTGACTCTGAGGCGAACTAAATTACGCCACATTGTTGACGACATTGAGTAGACATTTCTTTGAATACAATTGCTAAGTCATACTTCTGTACGAAGTACTAGTATTCTGTGCTAAGAGCTAGATATTTACTCGTACATTAATATTCCTAGTTCTAATAATCATGAAAAAATAGTTAGTTTTGCAGACGACAGTGTCCATTTAAAACGTTTCGTATGTTAGTTGTTATATTGTCTCATTAGTTACCTATGTAGAATTAAGAAAAAGTTAGGGATTCGTTCAGTTATCGGAATCTGCATTCTCATCGCTTTACATTTTATTATTTGCAGGATTATTAAAATTAAGAGGTGAAAAGAAGGGCGAAAAGCAGAAAAAGTAGGAAATACTCCAGCGTATTAGGTAAGCCCTTAAGTTGGATACAAAAATATTCAGTTTTCTGAATAAACCTCTGAGTAGATTGCGATTGATAAATAAACATACGATTTCATACTTTTATTATTAGTTTATAAATTTATGCATCTTTTAAACATTTTCTGTTAATTGGAAGAAACATACGACAAACATTTGAAACCTAATCTACCAAAACTTCCATAAAAGCTGTTATTTATTTTCCCACTATCCCAGAGAGCCAAGAAATTCCCCAAACGTTTCAAAATCTGGAGACAACAGCATCTCAACGGATGCATTCCCGTATAAAATCCTCGTTTGGTCTCGGATTGTCTGAATTTGCATTATGCCTTCGCCTCAGCCAATCTGAATAATTCCCGGTTGACAAATGTTGGGGTATTATTGTATTGTGTTTTTTTCTGTTGGACAAGCACCTAATTGAGTGTGAGAGTGTGGTTTTTGCATTTTTGTAAGTGTTATTTAGTTTTGTCTAAGGGTGGTTGAAGATTACATGACAAGGGTTTCGTATGTTTTTTTTGTAATATTTAAAAAAAACTACTCATACCTTTGTGATTTTAACGCAGTTACAATATAATATGTAATTTAAATATTTTAATTATATTTGAATATTTTTTTTAGTTCCGGTTTGTCATCAAAACTTAACATAACAAAATATTTAACATTAAAAACATGTTTCACGATAGCTTTAGCAAATTATTTAAAGATACATATTATGTATAAATATATTAGCTATATTTTATAATAATATAAAAAATATTAACAAAATTATATAAAGCCAATGCTAAAATTATGTCAAATAAAGAATTTTATATTTAATTTTTCTAGGGATCTCTAATAACTTTTCAGGTCAGGTGTCGCAAGGTGCAATGGGTGCAATTTCCGTATGCAAATTCCTAAACTATCGACGTATTCAAATTAGGGATTAGACGAATGCAACACGGCAAGTGTGTGAATATTCCCGGATTGCGCTTCCCAAAAGATGTTGTATAATTTTGCAAACACGATTCTGTACGGACAGGTTTTTTTTTAATAAATGACTATTTAAGTCGCTGAATAGTTTATGTTTTAACGAACTTTGACGAGACGTTTTAAATCTTCGTTCCTCTTGCGTACGGCTAGAGAGTGAAATTCGTTGCCGGCTGAAGTGTTCCCTAAACACTACGATTTGGATTCCTTTAAGAAAAGAGTGAATAGGCTGCTTCTAGACAGACATGTCCCATCATCGGCCGCATCGTCGCTTACCATCAGGTGAGATTGCGGCCAAATGTCTGCCTGTTAAATTTAAAAAAAAAAATTGTTCATTCTGTGTGATGCATTTCGATATTCTTACAAAGAGATAGAATCCTGCTTATTTTGGAAAAACTGCGTACTAATACATTGCGGTTACTTTTCGGTGTTTGAAGAAAATTAAAAAAAAATTGCACTATTTTATTAATTTAAGCTTTACAACACCACTGAAATTTTGTATCTTAGAATCTAGAAGATGAAGTAACTTTTTATCAGCAAGTAGGTAACTGGTTCCGTTTTATTTTGCTCATTACATTATATGTTAGAAACTATACGATGTTAACAAATAACGATCTAATGATTTTAATTTACAGATATGTTCCTGTTAAAATAAAACCTTTTAAATAATAAAAATAAACCGACCAAACAACAAGCGAAAGGCGTTCCTTTCTGACGTATCAATTTAATTAAACAGTTCCCATAGTTTTTCGCGATGTTGTGGATATTAACGAGCTTCATACAGCAATTAATCATTGGCTTCAGCGGCAGGGCCGGACGAAATAGTGCTAGGGTTGTCACAATGGAAAATTGTTTTTATTTGATATTTAGCCAATGGTCAAAATCCAATATTTAATATCTAAAATCGTTATCTAACTAAGAGCAAAAATAAAAGTTCTACTAAGTAGTGCCGTAGTGTGTTGCTCGCTTTTAGCCGACTTCAAAAAAGGAGGAGGTTCTCTGTTCGACTAAATGTATGTTTTTAAGTTTGGTCACTAAATCCTCCGTCGATGGTCAAGCGATTTTGGAACTTATTTTTTTAACTGAAAGAGCATACTACCGAGGTGAACCTATTGTCAACGAGGCAACATCATGGAATTCTAGAGAAATTGAGGACTAAATAGATTTTATAGACACAGATACCGTTTTCACTACAGCATCTTAAGTTATTCAAGCTTTTTCATGAAGATGCATAACTGTATAGTGCTGAGCTGATGATGGAAGTCATATGGAACTCCGCATCAAATAGCAGTCTGCGATTTGCGATTTCGGTATTGTGTTAGAAAGTACGAACAATCATCGAAGCAATTACTAAAAATAGTAAAAAAATATATTTTTCCAAAAAAAGCTCTCCTAGTGAAATATTTAAAAAAAAAAAATCAATCTTCAACTAAATACTCACACCATTTTATCATATTAATTCTGATAGGTTAGCATGAACTTTATTGCCAAAATTTTAAAGCGAAGGGATGGGATATCATGAGATGTAATAACTACACTGAAGGATGATCTTCGATCCCCTGCACCTTCATCACCTTTTGAGCTTTAGCTTAAGGTGAAAAAAATATCAACCAAGATATTATCTCCAGTTACTTCTACAAAAAAGTCACATGTCCACCCACCTTGTCACCGAAGCGTGATGTGACAATGATTTGTACGCAACAGTGTCAAGACCAGACCACATGAATCATTCACATGCAGAATAACCCTATTTGCCTATAAAATTGTCATCTTGACTCCATTATGGATGAGCTAAAAGGTAGTCTCAGACAAGGTTGTATGGATTTAGATTCAATAGCAACAATATGAAGGTTGAGGGTGCTAATGTTCTTTATAGCAACATTGATCAAGCAGAGTAAAAAACTCATCCTTATTAGTATACTTTTCCATGTTACAAGGCAAATATATGTAATAGTCCGTTTTTAACAATAAGCACAATTTCGCTGACCATCATTGTTTTGATGTAATTCGCCATTGTTGCTCAGTAACGAAGATTTGTGAGTCGAACTATTTTTATCGATACTACGAGTATATCTTCTCTTTTTAGGGTTTCGTACCTAAAAAGAGGAAAAGAGAAACCCTTATAGGATCACTTCGCGCCTTATAGGAGACGCTATCCTTCTGTCTGTCTTGGCTCTTTTTCTAAGGAACGCGTGGAAATAACAAGTTGAAATTAACATAATATACTTTTAGCTGCGGTCCCTTGAAGCTGTAATAAAATTAAGCTTCTTAACGCAATCCAAGATGAGGCAATGTTATCCGTATTTTCTAGCGTTTCGCGGAGAAATCAAACCCTAGAATCATAAAATATAGCAAGAAAGAAGATCTTACAGCAAAAGTAAAGAAAAAAATCCGACACCAGCATATTTGTTAATACATCACAGAAAAAACAACCTACGTTTCTACGGAACCTACAGTGCGCGAGTCCCACTCGAACTTGCCTGGTTTTTTTATTTAATCCAAGCATAAAATTCGTTCACATCTTTACTGTCATCTGTGGTTCAGACAAAGTGATATTGTGATACATGATCGCATATAACCTCGTAATCTTGTCACAGTAGTTGCAACCCTGTCGAATCCTGCGCTGCAGCCGCGAAGCCTTAGTACAATGGCGTGCATCAGGACTGCAGAATTAATAGTGGCGAGGCGCTAATGAATATTGCACCGTGACTGATGCTACACTGACTTTGGTACACTCGCGAAGATAATTATTATTTTATTTAGGAGTTATGAATAAACAAAATTTATTGATGATTTATAATAATAATCGTTTTTATTTGGCACACGGCAAACGAAATACAAGGAATTACTTAAACATTATAAATGGGATTAATTAATTGATATTATACATTATAAATGGAATGGAATACTATACTAAAAACTATGTGCCAAAAAGGTCCCCTAAGTAAGCTCAGTATAAGTGGTGACAAGTTAAAATTGTCACGACACTGATTTTCAGCGGGAACCATCGGGCATGGTGTGAGCACATAAAAAGAAACTAAAATAAAACTAAATCAGGTCTAAGTGCGAGCTTCACGCGATCACCCCCGTCCGTGCGACGAAAACTTTTATGGGATTTGGTCAGTGCCCCTAGCGACGCGTTTTAAAAAAAATTCATCACTTTTCTTATTGTTTAAGAGTGGGGAACTTATCTGAAATAATGACAATTGTTCGTGTTTGTGTCTTCCAAAACGATGCTAAAGGATCCTTACAGAAGATGGGCTCAACGAAGGCCAAGCGGCAATGTCACAGTTTGATGACAAATTGACAAGCAAGCAAATCTAGCACAAGATATAGGCCTTTATTATGTACAATCTTTAGCTTAGCTACTTCATCAAGCTGAGCTCCAATTCTTTCTATTTTATAAACTTTTAGAAATCAGTGTGTACAAAACATGTAAAAAATCTCATCATCAATAATCTTGTTAACTATCTTTTTGTAAATTTAACTAATAATGCTGAATATTTAGGTGCAGCAAATAAAAGTCTTATTTATCAAAGTGACTTTTCCTAGCGACTCTACAGATTACTGGTATTGTTTCGGCACAGCGTATTCGCCGCTCCGCCGCGAAATATGATTCTCACTTATGAACCGCTGAGCTGTCTGCCTTCATTTGCCTAAACACATGATAATAGCACTATTCGCTGTTGGGGCAACATTAATCGTCTGCCACTGTTTTGGGAGCAGAGTCCTTATGTACTCAGTTAGACAGTATCTTTAATTTCTACTGCCTTGTAAGTTCTGTGGTTTGGCACGCTCGCTTCTATCCACGAGGTCCTGGGTTTGAATCCCGGGTCGAGCTAAAATTTGCTTCTAGATTTTCTGTCTTGTAACTTAAAAACAGCTCTAGAGTCAGAAAGTTGGTGGTGTTAACACCCCCGCGTTGCCTCGGAAAGCACGTTAAGCCGTTTGTCCTGCGCTTGATCCCTCTCCGGGAATATTCACACACATACACTATATTAATATGTATCTCCTGCTCCTCCTGCTGATCTCTGTTGGGATTGGCCGATTGGATTGGATTTTGTACGAGAATATTATTATTATTATATTTTCGACTATACCAATAACTGTCTTATTTATTTGTTTATTGTATTTAGGATACATTATTCTTTCTTACATAATTGTACAGCATTCCAGCATATCAGTGCATCATATATCTCAATATTAAGACACGTTTTAACATAGACAACGTTTTAAAGAATAGGGCTTCGTAGGAAGTAGTAGTAAGGATAAGAAGTCTTGCAGAGTTACTTTGGATGTCAAAGTTGAGAATATGGTTTTGTTATAAACTAGCAAGATCTGTTTATTTTGCCATTACTCGTACGGACGGCAGCAAGTTAACTATGTGGTATCTATATGCAGTGGTAAAAAGGGTGATTTTGCAACAAAAAAAGTGTAGTCTTATGTGCTGTTGAAGACTAATGGCATGGCATGACATGGTACTAGAATAAAAGTCTTAGCAAAAAACGTCATATTTCGGTATGATTTACAATGACAGCGAATTAAGAAGTTCATTTCTTTATATTTGAATAGGGTAGGTACTCATACATATTTAAATTCGTTATGACTATTTTATTTTCCAGATTTATGCTGATGTAGTAAGTGAATATTACTGAATTATATTTCTGTATTTGAAATAGGTAATAGTGTAATTTACCTAAAGAATTTTAAAACTTACAATGATTGTCCATACATACCTACTCGTACTAATAATACTGCACCAAAACAGCAATGCCCACCATACAGCCTGATCAGATGACAATGCCATGTCAACGCACAATGGTCCGAATCACGCACGGTTTCGGAAAAAAAGCCAAATCATTCGGACACCTGCGATGCATACATTTATCATTGATCGATTAGCTACGAGCTCGATTATTACCTGTCGATATTTTAGCCCTTATCACCACATCGGAAGAGTGAAATTAAATTTTTAACATTGAAAAGGGTTGACAAATCATAGGACAGCTAAATAGAGTTAGTTTAGCTACCAAATTACTAAGCGACTGTTTGGTTGGGCTTCGTCATTTGCATCCTATTATACAATTTTAATCGTGGTTTTCGCTAGTCATCTTCTGTTCACACATACTAATATCGAAAGGGTTATTATTATCGACTGTGTCGATCGCCTATTGATAGTTTTTTTGTTGAATAAACGTCACGTGATCTTTTGCGGACTATAAAAAGTAGCGAATTGTTATTATTTAGGCCCTATCAATATTTTGTTGCATTTATTTTAATTATTATATGTTTGGCTTTTTTAATGAACGTCACATATATAAGAGACTGTTAGTATTAGACTCCTTAAATTGACCTATTTTTGTTTCCTTCTTGCAAAAACAATGGCATTTCTATAATTTTCTAATCTTGTCTACTAATTTTATTTGGTTATTTTGTTTGCATCGGTAAGTAAAAATGTAAATGCTTAAAACCTTCTTCCATTACCTTTATTAAAAAGCATACTCCATTCAGTTTTCATAATAAAATAGCTGTAATGCAAATATAAGTCGTAAAGAGTCTTGACTAATAAAACATTCAGGAATTCTACTGAAACTGTCATATTTCCAACTAATGCAGTTTTCGTAATACCCGCATGTCTTTTATGACTAATATGTGGCTGGAACAAAAGCAACCTTCAGCTGAATGAATATTTTATGACTGACGTGTTTTGGCCCGACCTCGCACCACTGTGCATGGTGGCAGTTGTGTAGATTACAAATTGTTGTTTACCTGCTGAAATAATGATAAGACATTTAAAAAAATATTTTTACTACTTTCAGTTCAGATGTCTGTCTTAAGTCCAAAGAAAAGTTTTAAAAAATCCTGGTAGAATAAAATAAATAGTAGTATAAGGGCACATTAGCCCTATTATAAACCAGTAACTACCTGATCTGCCATATCCTGGATCACGGTCCAAAGCGAACCCTGGGATCTCGCGCTCTAGTGGACCACCGGGATAACGCAGATTATGATGACGGCTCTATTACAAACAATAATATTATTTGGTACTTCTCTTTAGTACTTTTTAATGAAAGAAATTTTATTTGAATGCTGTGTAATATTCGTTGCTTAGCTTCAATTATTACCTCTAGATGTTACTTAATAAAATCACAAAGAATAAACACCTCTTCAGAAAACTAAGATTACATTTGAAAAGGTAAACAGGAATAGTTTAACTTTCCAAGTGTTATTTCAATTTTACCTAGGCTTTGCGTAAATATTAAAGCCGATACATACAAACTAACGTACCCCAGAAAACGCCATACCTAGCCATTAATTGTTAAATTGTATTTTTTAATTGTAATTTTTCTTTTGAAAAACAATAGGTAATTGCTAATGAGCAATAAACCTGGTTGAGTTTGAATCATACGTAACAATACCTAACTGTAATTAAAGTTTGCTTCACCACACCCGTCCATTACATTATCACACCCATTTAAGTAATGGTCTAATAATATATGCTAATTGTATGTTAAAACCGGGAAGCGATAGCATACATTTATGAATCATAAATTATGTCGACTTTAAACTGTCTATTACCGTAAATGACGACGTTTTAAAATACAGAACTTATTTTGAAGTGTAGAATTTAAGTTTGATTTCACAAATTTTAAATCTACACTAATACACACATCAACACTGTCTAGGGATATACAAAACATAGTATTATTACCTATATCCAAAATATTCCTAGACAGTGTTGATTTTTTGATTCAATGCAAACAATCAAATTGTTTGCATTGAATAGGCTCCGAAACTACTAGACCGATTCAAAATAAATTTGGTACAGATAGTTTGAGACCCTGGAAAGGACATAGGCTACTTTGTTGCGATATAAAATCATCAAGGGGGTGGAATGGGGAATGAGAGTTTGTATGGAAAACCCGTTTTTTGGCGCAAGGGAAGTCGCGGGGATCTAGACTTTAAAATAGTTATCTAGATCTTAGTAACAAAGCATTATTTCAGGTGATTGGGATAGGAAGAGACAATACTTTGATCATTGTTTTAACATAGTTTATAAGGTTACTAACACTTCTTATGGGCAATGCCTGAAATAAATGATTTTTATTTTTATTTCATTTATTTATTTAATTCTTTATGGCACTTGTAACAATAATACTGTAAACGTATTCAAGACGGCTGTGTAATGTCAAATCAATTAATTTTCTTTTATTAATAATTTAAAAAATAATCAAATCTTCAGATTTTGACGCAGTTGACGCTTTAAAATACAAGCTAAAATATTTTTTAAGTAAACGCGCTACCGTAATGCACCTCCAGTTTCGTTTAGTTATCACAAGATGTAAATCCAATAATTACCTCTAAATCAAGGACAATGGTAAAAAAATATAACTCAAATTGCGTCAATTTCGACGCGATTGAAGCTTTTTTATTACAAGCTACGATATGTTTTTTTAAAACACTACGATAATGCACCTCCAGTTTAATTTAGTTATCATTAGGTGCAAATCCAATATCTCTAAATCAAGGACAACGGTTAAAAATATAATTCAAATTGCGTCAATTTCGACGCAATTGAAACTTTTTAATTACAAGCTACGATATATTTTTTATAACACTACGATAATGCAACTCTAGTTTAATTTAGTTATCATCAGGTGCACATCCAATAATTAGCTCTAAATCCAGAACAATGGTAAAAAAATATAACTCGAATGATGCTTTCATTAAATGCAGCACAGGTGTGCCTACGTTTATTGAACAACAGAGTCATTCATGACCTGCCAAGATCATTACCCTCCCCTACCGTAATAATTACCGCCCATTAAATTTTCTCACTAAAAATCCCTCGGCACTTGAACTTATTAACTCAGGTGAATCAGAACAAACGTCAATAAACCCGAACAAAGAGTGAAACGTCCTTATCGAGTATTCTAGAACGATTACATCGGTTCTGTCGCCATAAAATTTGTAACAACTCTCAACTAATACAAAGAAGTTTTTATTAAAATTTGTCAGCTCACAGTTTTATCTATAAGCTCCGGTGGTACAAGTAGAAAGATATTAGAGTATAGAATAAAATATACAAAAAAAAACGCATTTAATATATCAGTCACTCCAGAATCGCTGTAATGGGTTCCATATTTACGTATGATAGTCTATGTATTTGCACGCTAATAATATTAATCGTTCAGTATTCTTTATACAGAGTGTGCCGTTAATGAAGGATAATCCGATAGGTACAGAGTAACATCGTGATCTACTATATGCCAAAAAAAATCAAGTAAAAGGTTTACCATTTTTCAGATTTTGGTTATGAGTTTTTATTATTTTTTGTTTAAGTAAAAAGTTATAATTGATTTTGGTGCTTGGAATATTCAAGAGTATTATGTAAAAACAGACTTTTGAAAAGTCTTTAATTATAAAAGTAGCCATACAACAATTCAATATTAATATTTCGAAAATGGCAACACTTTTACTTGAAATTTTGGCATATTGTAGAGCATGATGTAACTAATCTACACCTAAAGGATTATCCTTTATTAACGAGACAGCCTGCATAGACCCAATAAATTGAGCAAATACTTAATCTGAAAGGGAAAAGGAAGAAAGAAAGAGGTTTATTGCTTCTCGGCGATAGAAAATAGTGTAACGACCTGCACTTCTAAACTGTATACAACATAAAAATGAATTCTATGAGATGAAACATTCACTTACATCTTGTGCCACAACTAAAGCTTTATCTTCAGCAAACAGTAGGTACGACCTGCTCATTTGTGGGCATTTCGTCACCGCACCGATAACGAGTCGATTCTACAACTTTAATCATAATGTGCTTTTTAAATTACACAATAAACTATTGTCCCGGGCGTTGACCTGTTGCTGTCACTTACACATGTTTGTAGAGGTTAATAAGGATTCTTTTGGCATTTGGAGTAAAATAAATCTTAACTTTTGAGATAGTTACTTCTTATGTCATCATAATTATTATAACGTAATGTACAATTTTTATAAATAGGAAGACTATACATTTTTATTTGCTTTGTACGCAAATGGGTTAGAAAATTGCAGTACCTACCCTAAATATTTCTAAGACAGATATCTAATGTACAGTAAATCAATTTAAATCATAATTATTAGTATTATCAACAAATTAAGACACACATCATGAATATTTAACCGAACTATACTAGACATCAGTACAAATAATAAACTATAATAGTAACATATATACAACTCAAAATTAATACAATAGAAAAACAAAAATTATAAAAAGGGTCCTTGTGGTAGGGTTCCCAGGATGCTGGCAGCATTACCGCGCTGGATAGCGATGCTTATACGCTGAGCAAGGTAGCTGCCAGCTCTTGGATCACCAAGAGCTGGCATTATTACATACTACCCACGTATTATTACATAATATGTAATTGAAAAAATATAATTATATGTATTAAGATATTTTTAAATAGATTCGTCTGTTAATAATACTGTAAAGCGGAACTTTTGGCTTGATCAATATAAAGTGTGCGATTTATTAGAGCTTTCTTTTAAATATTGGTAATAAATTCCACTTCTTATTTCACTTTGAAAATATAAACAGAAAGCTACATTGTAACCTAATAAGTAGCCATCATTCTTCAATACTGATAATAATCCCGAAATAGCCAGTAAAATACTTCATTACTCTATTTAACATCTCGCTATTGGCTACAATGTATTTTACTATGGATTCGGCGAGTAAAGATTTCTTTAACTGATTTATGGTCGCTGTATTTGGGCTGCAGTTACCGTTAGTAGGAGTGTAGTTTTAAAAGAGCGATAATAGCCTTTTCATATTATTATTACTTGATGATTTATTTATGTCAAATGGCCATTATGGTACTTAGATATTATGTTCATCATGACAGTGTTAAGATGAAGATTTTCGTGGTTCAATCTTTGTGATATCTTGTGATTGAAATAATTAATTATTATCATTATAATCTAAATTTGGGCGCGCTGCAGAGCGCACAATAATATTATGAACTAGATTAGATTGTTTTTTCAATCACACAATATGTGGCTAAAGTTGTTCGTTGTGCAATAATATTACTCATCTTTATTAGGATTATTTATTAAGGGTATTGTACAATTGTATTTTGTTCTAAATAAAAAAAAAACTTGTTAAATATGTTTTTTTTTGAAAAAAATTATTCACATCGACACTACAAAAAAAAGATTTTGTAATTATCCATTTTAGTAGTCTGCTCAATGATGTTTTACTCGTATTTACCACAAAAAGTTGCTCCAGCTGTAGTTCCGTTTTTAATGGGTCTCAAAAATATGGCATTAAATTCATAACCCATAAAAACTATTTACGTCTAATAGTTACGGCGTCTCATCATAAAACAGATTAAAAAGAAGTCGAACAAAATTTATTACACTTTTGATTTACACGCTATAAACTGGCAACACTTTTGTCAATCCTTAACAGTTACATTCAAACAGTTAAATACTACAATAGCCGAATTGTCAGGTTTTGTGACCGTTAGTTTGAATAATACTTTGTATGATCTATTAGGTCGTATTTTTAAATGTTTAACTTAGAGATATAAAATACATTGTAACGTTTAAATAGTATAAATCAGAGCGGTAAGTTTTTAAAATCTTTGTTACGCTTATTCTAAAGTTTTTATATGTTTTGCTAGAACACCGCATAATCTTTCATGAACTATGTCTTTACTAACTTTATGCTATTAAACTATGAATTTGGAAAGAAAAACAAGTGTAAGCGAATATTTACTAAATGAATTTACCTCTACTCGTACTACACTATTGTAATTTTGTTATTTATAAACATCAAGCCACATCTTGACCTACCGCATTGACATCTGAAGCATCATCTACCTCAATAACTCTTATAAAAAACATAATTAAACTTAATACATCTTTGTCAAACGCTTTTCGAAAGTCATCTTAACGCTCCAACTCTTTTCAATAGTAATAGTTAATAAACATTAAAGAAAAACGTAACTTCTTATGGCAATCATCCAGTTACAATAGGAGACACTTTCAAGATTAATATTGGTCATTTGGATCGTATTAACTTTGTTGGGTCAACCAAGGAGCAATTTTGAGCTCCATTTTATTTCTACTACATAAAAATTATCGAAATCCTAAAGAGTTGGTTACAAAGTCTAAAATCGTTAAACGGAACATATTCTGAATGGTGAAAGTATTTTGGTCGATGTTCACAATTCAAAAGGTCCTAATTATAATTTGAATCGTTTAGGAGCTAAATATTTTCGGCGTCAAACAGATAAAAAAATGTTTGAAGACATCGTCTCGGGTTTGGCTAACAGAGCGGAAGAACAAGATGGCATGGAGCTAAAGTTTTCACTTTATGTTTACAATAGTTATTTATTTATTTATCTAAATGACTTATTTTGAAAGTTACATTAATGATATATCATATAAATTTAAAATATATACCACTTAACAATAAAAAATATACATTATTTAATACAATAGAAAAACAAAAGTTATATACACGTACATAAGTATACCTACGAGAGATTATGAAACAAGCAAACTAGATGTTTAAGGTTTTTGCCTTGTATTTTTTTGTTTCTAGCATATTAACTTACAATATTATTTTGTTTTAAAAATATAAGTTAATACATGCAATTTTTATGAGCATTAACCTATCCATGACTAAAAATAGAAACGCATAATTTATACGAATTAAAATTCCCGTGTCGTCTCCATAGCTTCCTGTGCCGATGAGTCACGCAGAAGTAGAACGGCCGGTGGCTCCGCGTAAAAACTGTGTGTGCCCGCCTTATCTGTTGCATCAGATTGTGTACAGGGTGCTTTATGTTGACCTATTGATTGATGTATAGATAACGGTACGGGGATCAGACGAAAGTAAAATAAATACTAGTAATTAATGAATGTCTTTTAAGCGTCATATTAGGACTTAGAGGGTCAAAATGATAGACAAGGCCATACAACTAAATATATTTTTTTTTAGTTATCAAAAATAGATTGTTGTTGTTTAAACTTATTATTTTACTGCTGTTGTAGCTTGTAATAACATTTTGTTAACTGAGGTTTTTTGCAATTTATGTAATTTTAATATTGCTTTACACTATCTACTAGTTACTTTAATCTGTATTACGGTTTTAAATTATGATTCCTAACAGTTTTTGTTCAAATTGCATCTTTGTAAAGCGAACGCATTCTTTAGCTTTCCAACTGATTTTTCTGCAGCAAAAAACCGTTGCATGCAAGTCATGGGAAAATAGCATTCAGTTCATCGCGAAATATTGTTCAACTGCCTCTTTATTAGACCATGACCAATACAGAGTGAAATACTGGTCTAACGTGAAATTTCCTAGACATGTATCAGCTAGAGTAAATTGGAAAGTATCGTATAGGTTGTTTTGCTAAATCCCTAAACATTATAACACAACGCAGAATGTAAATAAACCTGATGTTTCAATTGTTTAAATTACTCCAAAATTCAACATGTTTCTCTTTAAAGGACCAATGATCCAGGTTTATTGATCACAAATTGTTCTAAATATACTTGATCTAATCGAACGAGTTTGCATTAGCGCTCTGGGAATGTAACAAATTTTATTAAGTTTACCCTGACATGTGCTTTGTCTAAACAAAATAGATTGTCTATGTCAACGTTTACCTCGTAAATTGCATTGAGTTTTCTCATTAGTGTTCTATTGTTTTTACGATGTGTCAATACAACCAGTTTTGAGTCACCATCGTCCAATTCAAGAGCTTAGCTTTAGTGGGTGGAGTCATCTCCATCTTTCTCTGCTTCCTGTCCTTCTCTAAACTTTAAGTTTGGTTTGGTAAAGAGAATACAAGATAAAGATAACTCAAGAGCGAACAGGCATTTTTACATATAGTGTTGTATTTATATTTCTGATTGCCTATTTCAAGATAACCATGATCTTTCCCGCAGCTCATTCACTCCCATTTATAAACATAATTGCAAAACTCATAAATGAAAAAAGACATCCCAATTTCATCATCCTATACGCAGGCTGCGCGCACGCAGATGACTCACCGATCGTCAAACACTCTCACGACAAAGGAATAGAGTAAAAAATAGACACAGGTTAGCTTTGGCCGACAATTGGGGTTTGTATAGTGCAGTCATAGAACGCTGTAATAAATAAATAACTGTGTGAACCTTTCAAATTTGTTGGTGTGATAGTTTCAGTCGCCCACAATTTTTCGGGTATAGGAATCGTGATCAATCAATTGATCGGCCAGTGGCATATTATCGGCAATTTTCTTATTTATCCGTAGTATTTCTTTAACCCAGTTAAAAATGGAGGAGGTTCGTCATTTTTTTTTATAAGACATGGGCTAACTCTTGGTCTTTATCTTAGCCCGAGAGCAAAGATATGATCTAAATTGGAGCGAGCTTGCCCAGGAGTCTTTATTTTATGGTGCTGAGTTGATGATGGAAGTCGTATAGAACTCCTCATCAAATAGGAGTTCGAAAGTTGCGATTGCGGCATTGTGTTAGGAAGTGCGAGCAATTATCACTGTTTAATATTTAGACGCATAGTTGGATTTTATAACAAATAGACTGCTCTCGATTTAGTTGTTTTCAAACTTCTTTAACTCACTGTCCAACCAAACTTGTCAGTTTGCATTATCAAAGTACAATTACTTAACTCAGGCAAACTTAGCTCATTACCCTAATCACTTGCCATTCAACTGAACTTCCAATAGATGCAAAATTTCGATAACAGTTAAACTAACCAGAACTAATCAACGATACAGTTGTAGCACAAATTGAAACGCCAGGCAAACCAATTCCATAACTTTATAAAAGTTAACGATGACACATATCCTGTGTCAAAACAACGACAACGGATAGACAATAATTCTTGTTATTTGATTGGGCCATATATTAAATGTGTTGAATTTTTGTTCACGTGCAAATTGTACACTTCTAGAAATCAACCGGGTGGAATGAATTTGTAAATTAATAATTAATTCTTGAAGTTATTCATTCAACTTACTAATAATAAATTTTACTTACAATTTTGATTAAAATTAAAATAGCTTTTATATTATTTTATATATCCAATATTTACTAAAATAAATAAGCCCTTTTTTAAAGTTTGTTCGGTTGTGCGAATTATACATTTTATTTCACAAGCTATATTGCACGATCACAAATCGCTTAGACCCACTTGCACAAGTCTGGATCAGCTAATCCGGACTGGCACAAGTGGGTTTTCAACTTAGATAATAGGCCTTGAACAAATCCAGATTACCTTATCTGGACGTGCGCAAATTGTCTTACTGTTTTTATTTTTCTATACACGAGAACAGTTGAAGTTCCACCCTGATCTAATTTGGAGTCCGGTCCTGCACTAATGAAACTGGACGTATTTCGTTCAGTATCGTTAGAGTATCGAGCTGTAAGGCGAAGTTCTGAGGCAGTTAGGGACCATGTATGATCGTCTGGCCGTTTGTGGGATGAATATATTGCCGTGTGGATAGTTTGGAGTGGCGGTTGTTTTAGAATTGTGGGAGTTTATTTCGTATTGTTATTGTAGCACTTTACGAAAAAGTTTCAATATAATCAATGTATAGGCTCTGTACCGAACTGCAATAGATGATAAATATATACTACTCAAAACAAAATAAGGGCCACGAGGTATTTTGTCTGTACCATTAAAATAATAATACCAATATTTTTTTTATTTATCTCCATAACGAAAACTAATGTTGTTTTTAACGTGTAGTCCAATAAATTTATTCCAATAATAATGATTAAAAAGTTAATTTGCTTTTGAAAGAAAAAACCCATTTAAGGTTAA
Source organism: Pyrausta nigrata (assembly GCA_949316185.1). Classification (NCBI taxonomy): domain Eukaryota; kingdom Metazoa; phylum Arthropoda; class Insecta; order Lepidoptera; family Crambidae; genus Pyrausta; species Pyrausta nigrata. The sequence continues at coordinate 14,542,933 of OX438957.1, read as the reverse complement.
AAATAAAAAGAATGTAAAGTTACTGAAAACAAAAGAAAATACTCCATGCTCATCTCTTAGTAATGGGTATGCCCCCCTCGTTTCGCTACGCACTCCTGAAGCCTGGAGTGCATGCTCTCAATCAAATGCCTGACATTTTCCATTGGAATCTCTTCCCAGGCCCTTTTGACAGCGTTGATGAGTTGTTGTTGGTTGTGGATTTCCTGATCACCGTCTCTAACTCTTCGTTTCAACTGATCCCACATGTGCTCTATTGGATTAAAGTCCGGACTGTTCACCGGCCACGGCAAGAATGGAATTTGAGAGGCTTCCAGTACAAACCGAGTCGCTTGAGCCGTGTGTGCACGAGCATTGTCTTGCATCATGATGAATCCAGGACCCGCTCGCTGGGCAAATGGGATCACATGTGGTCTGACAACTTCCTCAATACACCGCTGAGCAGTAACAGTACCCTCATTTAAAATAGCGAGCTCAGTTTTGCCGTGTAAGCTTATCCCGCCCTAAATCATTACATTTGGACCACCAAAACGATCGACTTCATGGATGCAGGCTTCTGAAAATCTCTCGCCGCATCTTCTCCATACTCTAATACGCCGATCGTCGTTAAAAAAATTAACTTTCCATTCGTCTGTGAAGGGCACCATGCCCCATTGGTTTATATCCCAGTCCAAATGTTGACGGGAAAATCTTAAACGATTTGCACGATGATTTCTGGTTAATGGAACACGGACAACTCGCCTTCTTGATGCCTGCTGGTCTTCATGCAATCGATTACAAATAGTTTGGTCACTGACTTGAGTACCCGTTGTGAGCCGTAAACGATTTTGCAGCTTGCGGGCCGTCGTTGTGCGATCTCGGCGCACACTTAATCGAATGTAACGATCCTCTTGAGCTGTTGTAATGTGAACTCTGCCCGAACCAGGTCTTCTTTTAACACTGCCGGTCTCTTGGAAACGATTCCATAGATGTGAAATAGCTCTTCGAGAAAATCCCAATTGCAAACCCACAGATCTCTGGCTGCTGTCAGCGAGTCCATATGACGCCTGCGTGCTTGTGGCATATTGCAAAAGATGTTTCTGACTCGAGATATCAATAAACTCTGATAATTTCTAATAAACCAAGAAGCTAAGGAAAGCAAAACCTCAAAGAAAATGGAAACAAAATTTAAAAAAAGAATTTTAAATCAAATTTTATTTAAAATTGTTGCCAGCATTAGATGAATACTACAATATTAAAAAGTTTAGGTATCAAAGAGTTTGTATACTCAATATTTTACTACTTTCAATATGAAAATGTTTAATAATTTACACCAAAATGAAAAAATACCTCGTGGCCCTTATTTTGTTTTTACAAGTATATATTTGTTTAAAGCTTACTGTTGAAAGATGAAAATCTTGTGATGCTTCGCTTAGCGCAGCTCCTGTGTAAATGGTTTAGCATAACAAGGCTAGGGCTTAATTAAGCAATTATTTTGGTTCCTAACAAATACGTTTCTCACCTTTGGTGTGAAAATAATAATAATAATAAATTGTTCCCACAATCACACAAATCATCTAGTTCCAAACTAGGCGTTAGCTTATGTTATGGCGACTAGGATAACGGATACACTTACTTATATTCGTACTTATATCCTTCAATAAGTTACAAAGCTCGTGCTCATCACACAAACATTTGCCCCTCACGGGATTTGAACCAGAAACCGTTGGTATTGTAGTCTGGAGCGCGAACCACTACATAAAGACGGTCGTCAAACATAAAAATGTGCCTAATAAGTCCTTAATTTCAAGTATTTGGTATCCACTTAAATTATGTGAGGCCGACCTAGAAAGAGATGGATGGTCTGTATAAAGCATGATATGATTATGAAAGGAGTGGATGAGTCAATGACGAGTGATAGGATTGTATGGAAGAGAAAAACATACTGCGCCGACCCCAAATATAATGGGAACAGGGCAAACGAATGATGATGGTATCCACTTAAATACATTTGATAAAATATAAAATGCCCTTCAAGTGATTTAATAAATGTATTACAAAGCATCTCGGCAAATCAAATGTGACTTTTCGAAATTCGAATATAATAAAACCATCTAACTTTTGTGTCAAACAGGCTTCACATATATTAATTAAATATTTCAAACAATTAGCCATAAATGACCTTTGTGCTTCGTAACAAGCCTTTTTGTCCACAACATCGTGGTCACGTGGCTTTGAAAGGGTTAAAATTAATTTCATGTTATTATGAAACATTTTCATACTACACTGATTTTGAAAACCTTTGTGTGATGCTAGATTTAATCAAACTTTTGAATGAGGGACATATTTTGCTATTTCATATACAATTTATTTTTAGTAATCAATGAAGGACCTCTTATTTTTTAATCCTATGTTGAAAACATAGGATTAACTTATTATCAAAGCCATTTGATCTAATGCTATGTACCATGCTAATTCATGTTGTTTGCGTGTCAAATAAATAAATTTTATTTCTTTACATTTTTGACGACCGTCATGGACTACAAAACCAGGGGCACGATTCTCACGCCTTCGATATTATATCACATACTATATTTATCGAAAAAACATAGCGGATATCACAAAATTTAGAAGTTGCATATTCTCAAACTATGACAAAGTCGGATATTTATCACGTTTCGTGATATCCGCCATGTTTTTTTGATAAAGATCGTATGTGATATAATATCGAAGGCGCGAGAATTGGGCCCCAGCAGTTGCGGGTTTCAATCCCGCAAGTTCGTATATCCGTTGTCTTAGTCACCACAGCACAAGCTCACGTTTAGTTTAGGACTAGGTAATTTTTGTGCTTGTTTTTAACTATTTATTTTCCATTTCTTTAATGTAATTACTTAAATACGACATACTGGCGGTAATTTATTATTTGACAAAAAGTGAACAAAAAACACGTAACATATTGTATTGTAAAAACTAACTGGTTTTAAACAAAGTCAACAGTGTCGCTTCCAAATCAAATATATCATGGCGAACAAACATACAAAGTGGTCTGTTCGTTTTTAAAAGCACATCAAACACGTCAAAATTTAAGCCATATGTTCAAGTTTATTCAATAGTATTATGAACTTTAGTTTACTTTTGTTTTATTTTTAATGCAATTAAAATAACATAAGTAAAGATGTTATTTCTTATTATCTATTTAACCAACAATATTTTGCTTAATATCATCTTAACCTGGAGTTAACCACGATGTCTTTAATTTTTAATCAGCCGGCTTCGACATAAATATTATCATAATGTATGGGAATTCTGTAAAATTGCCGTCAACTAATGTTTCACAGCTATTTTAAAGTTGATGAGTTTCAGGTGACTATAATTTCATTTAAGTAGCAATTCCCTACCTAGCTTTAAGTTTACCTTATTAATTTTGTGACACCTAAGTTACATCACAAAAGGAAGATTTTTTCATAGATAGATAGAAACGATTTATTACACAAAACGCTCTGTAGAAATTTCGAATTTTCATAGGGTCGTTTGATTGAGGCGGTCTATTGCTTTTATAGTTTACGATATTCCATGTTTTATTATGAAAAGTTGGTCACCAACTCATCTCAAGTTCAAGTTAGTCATCCGTGTAAGCTAAACCTGATGTTACATCACCCTACTTCGACCTGTCTGTTGCGAAAATAACATTTCACTAGACTCGGATTCGTCATCAGAATGCTTTAGGAATTTAGGTCAGTGACCTCAATATTGGCGAAACTGTTTTTTTTTAAATATATCAACAAGGCCCAACGTCATCTACACAGTTTGATGATGAAATTTGCCATGTGCGTGTCGAGCCACGCCCAAGTTTAGGGTTCCGTTGGTGATTATCTCTGATAACACATTTTAAATTACAAAGTCAGTTTTCTGTAGCTACCTACGGAATTTCCTCTTCTTCAGCAACAATTTTTAAGTAGGTTCTTACTTCGTAAGCGGAGAAAACTTTACTTCTCATTCGTGAGATCGTGTGTTCGATCCCCGCCTGAACCACTGAGTTTGTATTAAAACTAATGTACAGCCTTTTTACCCGACTGGAGAAGGAGGGTTATGTTTTTCGAGAGTATGTATGTATGTATGTATAATTATTTGGCACGCCCTACAGCCCACATGGCTTGACAGTTTTTGACATATGAGGTGGTCGTTTGACAAAAGTGTAAGAGTGACATAGGCTATATAAATTTAAAAAATGCCGCCCGCAAATGGAAATAAAGGGAGAAGGGGGATTGATTTTTTCCTTACCATAGCAATATGAGTATCAAATGAAAGCCAGCAAAGAAACTATTTTAAAAATATGATATTTTTTGCAGTCTGGTGTTTTGCTTTGAATAATAAAACTAAAAATAATAAAATAAAAAAGGTAGAAAAACAAGAAAGTGGTCATACCCGGGTTGAATTGGTACCCATAGGTATTAAACATTGTAGCAGTCGGGACCCATGTTAGAAAGTCAGCCGTCTTGTCAGTAGTTTAAAGTAATCTGCAATGTAATAAGAGGTAGGTGTGTGCTTTAAATTTACTAAGCCTCTATTTCTAGAATGGGTCCCGACTGCTACAATTTTTAACACCTTTAGGTACCAATTTAACCCAGGAATGATCTCTATCTTGTTTTAGGGTTTTTTAATTTCCAATTACACAGAAACACAGTCGGGTTTTTTAGTTTTTTAAATTACCGTTTTTCGAAGATATCGCTGCCTAACGGTGAAGTATCGTGAGGAAACCTGCACACTAGTTGGCTAGTCTGTGAAATGGAGAGGACAATGGCAAACCAATCCATAAAAAATTGCCAAGAAAGTCGTTGTGTATGTTTCATTCCGTCTTGGTGTAGTCGTTCGCGCACCGGACTTCTAAACCAGGCGGTTGCGGGTTCGAATCCCGCAAGGGGCAAATGCTTGTGTGATGAGCACGAGCATTTGTACCTAAGTCATGGATATTTATATGTATTTAAGTATTTCTATCCGTTATCTTAGTCACCATAGCACAAGCTCACGCTTAGTTTGGGGCTAGGTAATTTGTTGAAACAATTTATTTATTTATTATTCCGCATAATCACGACTCTCAGTCATGCAGAGGTATACGACTGTGAAGATGAAGACTCCTTCCATACATTGATTACTAAAGCCTACTTCGCGGTCGTATTTCCCTTTTAAGATCAATCTAAATATTATCTTGTGAATTGTATCATCCACCAAAAATCTTTCTCATTAGTGAGTTTTCTAGTACTACCTAGAATAGGACAAATAGGCAGACAAAAGGACATGGCGAAACTATTTCTGTATAACTGTAATTTTTCCACAAAAGTTTTCAAACAAAGCTTTGGGCTTTGTTTTGATACCAAGAAAGTATTTTTAATGAAGTAGGTATAATTAAAAAAAAACTTTCTTTTGTACTTTTTTTTAATTAGTAATAGGCAGACATTTGACCGCAATCTCACCTGATGGTAAGCGGTGATGCGGTCGAGGACGGCTCATGTCATGTATGAACAGTAACAACCTATTCTCTCTTTGACTGCCTCGTTGGTCTAGTGGTCAGCACGCTGCACGAGGTCCCGGGTTCGAATCCCGGGTCAGGCCGAAAGTGTTTGGGTTTTTCTGTCTTGAAATAACTCAGACACAGCTCCGGAGTCAGGAAGTTGGTGGTGTTAACACCCCCGTGCCTCGGAAAGCACGTTAGCCGTTGGTCCTGCGCCTGGTCTCTCTACGGTCATCATGTCGGACGGCCGTCTCACCCAATTATGAGAGTGAAGGAACAGAGAGTGCACCTGTGGATTGCGCACACACTTGTGTACTATAATATATCCCGCGAAGTTGGCTAATCTCTGTTGAGATTGGCCCCTGGACGCCAATTCTCATTTTTCGAGATGTAATCTCGAATAGAGATAAAGTTCGAATTCGAATTTTTCTCGAGTGGTAATCCACTTTGGGTATTCTGGACATCTCGAACACGACATTTGTCGAAGGAGAGCCGCTCGAATTGCTTCGAGTGGTCGGCAGTGGTCGAGACTTAATTTCGACTACGAGAAACGAACGAAACGTCAACTATCGGCGCAATTACGGTGATATGGAGGAGTTAATATCAAATTTTTTCGTGGAAGTTATTGGATTGTTGTAGCTGGGTACAACAGCTATCATTTACTTGATAGATATTTAAAGATAATTTACTTGAATATTACTCTAGTGGGTATGGTTACTTCCACTGGTGGTTATCAACTAAGACCATGGTGTCTGACACCAATACTACATAGATACAGAGGAAGGCATCTTCAGCATTTTTAGGGTTCCGTAGTCCGACAAGGAACCCTTATAAGATCGTTCAGTCCGTCCGGCCTAGTCTGTCATAGCAGAATATATTCTACGTTTATAGATTGATTTGCATGTAACTTGGTTCGAGGATACTTCACATATAGATCTCATTTTTAAAATACCAAAAATTTAAATTACCCCTTTTAAGGGTACCTCCCCATACATGTAAAGGGAGGGGGAGAGGGGGTGAGTTATTTTTTGAGTGCACCTCCTTTTGGGGGATATCGTTGAAAAGGACTATGAAAATAAGGTAGGGTTTTTATATAACACTTTTTTATCAGCTTTACCATTTACGAGATATAGCCTGCTAAAGTCGTTTACACGGTGTCCCCCCCTGTAATTTCTAAAGTCTTGGACCTATAAACTTCAAATCACTCACGTAAAGAAACAGCCGCGGAAACTCTTATTTAAAATTGTTTCGGGTATCCTGTGATGAATACTTTTGAAGTTATAAATAAAATAAAAATATAAACTTTTTTTTGCCTATACTGTCCAATGTTTTAAGTTAATGGTACGGAACCCTTCGCGCGCGAGTCCGACTCGCACTTGGACTGTTTTTATATAATGAAGCCTTGAAGAAGACTCTCTCAATTATTGAGAGATGTAACGGAGTATTGAAGGGACGGTTTAGATGTTTACTAAAAGATAGGGTTCTTCACTACTCCCCTATCAAGGCCAAGAAAATAAATAATGCCTTTTCTGTATTACACAATATGTGTGTGGCTCATAACTTTGCTGAGCCTGATGATATGCTTGACAACATATATTTAGGCTTCATTGATGCGCCTAGCCCATTGGTTAGCAGTAAACGTGATAGAGGCAATATTTTCCTACTCCAAGGGAGAGAAAAACAACAGCTGTTGCTGTTGCTGATTAACTTTTTTTCAAAGTTTTGTATTTACCTAGTTACTTAAATAATATACAAAAATCATTTAATAGTGTTTTATTATTCCTCCATATTTTCACATGTATTTGGTCTAATATTTATCACAGAATTTATTATGACAACTCTAAGGATATCTAAGATATAAATCAAAATGAATATTGTTAAGCAAAACTCGCATATTTATCTTATAATTATAAATATCACAATCAAGTCTTTACACAAATAGGTAATGCACCGTTTAAGGCATTTATTTCTTCGGCAATCCGCTTCCTCTTTAGCTCACTCTCTTCTTTTGAGAAGGTGGAAGAAAACTTTCCACTCCTTTCCTTTCCTCCTTTAATTGTGGATCAGCTTCCAACATTTGCAGAAGAAGCTCTTTCTGCTGTGGCGTTTGTATATATATTTTGATGATATTATATGTTATTTTATTTTATTATTTACGTGACCACACAACCACAAATTAAATAAAGAAATGCACAAATCCCAATCTATACAAAACACAAATCGAACATTTTAATTGACAATTTGACATTGAAATGTCAACTGTCTGTCGACGATACGTTACGTTTTGTGCAATACAAGTTACCTATCTATGGAAATTCAATTTGATCACAATACAGTAAATATAATGATTTTTCGATACTATTTAAAAAAAATACTTAATTAAAAGAAAAACAATATTTAATACATTTAAAAACCTTTCAAGTGATAATATTTGAGGTACATAGTTGCAACCGATTTTAAATCGGATGGAACGAGTGGAACGGAACGCATCCCAAGTTGACTGCATATAGAAATGGCAACATATGTCCCAAAAATCTCGAAGTCTATTTCGATTAGTGCTGAGAATACCAAATTCGTGAACACGATGTCGACTATCGAGATTTCATGGTCAAGATAGAGATCGAAATGGAAACTCGATTCGAGACTACATCTCGAAAAATGAGAATTAGGCCCCGTAGTCAAAATTCGGCTAGAAGAACATTATTATAATCCAGATCACAGTAGTATGTACTTTCACGTAATAAGAGGCTATACTATTTATTAGAAGGTTATGTTTTGTCTGTATGGCTATATGACTCATCAATACATCATCGATCGTTTGTAATTGACACACGTCGGTGGCAAGATTATTAATGTGTAATTAGATGACTCACTCGTCAGCTGAACTTGAATTTGCATAATTACTAGCCCAATTATTTGTTTTGGAAACCATTGATAACAATACTATATCAGGTTTCGAATTAATGATGCTTTTTGCAAGTTTGACTGATTGTGAAAACGTATGTGTTAGGTATAATGAATAGGTAAGGTTACTTATTGTGTTAGGTTTTTCTATGATATTTCAACTAAAAATAAGCGGTTTTTAGATTTTAACCAAAATGTTTAATTTATAAGACTTTTCTAACTAAATTTAACGATTCTAAGTCGAAAGGAAGTATATAGTTACAGGAAACAGTCATGCAGAAAACGCACAACTAGGGAATCCTATATTTTGAGGTATGGAATCTTAATACCACGAATCTGTGACGGTTTTGATCCAAGTGTAGTTTTTATATAATCGTGATGACAAAACTTTGGCGATGTGGGTACTTCATTTGAGTGTTTATTTGGACGGAAATTCAACGCAGCAATAACTTTATTACTTTGAAAACTAACTAACAAACTCTAGCCTTATTAGTCACTAAAACAAACATCTTACAAACCAGACACCCTCGCAACTCAAAATGCCAGTGCTCCTAAATAACTACTTAGCCGCAATAGCTTAAAGTTATCATGAAAGTTCTGTAGCGCCTGCGGTCACGAGAGAGCAGTAAAGCTGAGCGCGAAAGCCTTCGGTGGGAAAGCTCGTAGGACACGAGCTTACACTGAACAGAAGCTTCAGCTTTATGGTTCAGGTGGTATTTCAGATGGTTATTTGAAATATTTTTGCGTAACCTCTATCATAGCATGCACCTCTATCATTTCATATATCTGACGACCGCCTTGGTGTAGTCGTTCGCACCCCGGACTTCTAAACCAGGCGGTTGCGGGTTCGAGTCCCGCAAGGGGCAAGTGTTTGTGTGATGAGCACGAGCATTTGTACCTAAGTAATGGATGTTTATAAATGTATATAAGTATGTCTATCCGTTATTCTAGTCACCATAGCACAAGCTTACGCTTAGTTTGGGGCTAGGTAATTGGTGTGTTTGTTGAAACAATTTTTTTTATTTATTTATATAAATGAGGGTGATAGCCATGATGTTAACCTTTGTTCAGAATATGAAGTAAGCTTTTTTTCTCGAATGTAGGTACATTACTGCCAAATATGCAAGATTCTAAATCAAAATTAGTCACTTCAATATACATATGCCACGTTCATGATTTATAAATATTAATTTTGTATGGCTATTTCTATATTAAAAAACGTAATGATTTCTAAAATTAGTTCTATTTTAATATAAAATATCCTTTTTTTACTAATATGTTAATAAAGCGCCCAAAAATAATAAAACTTAAAAAAAAATACCTCAAAAATGATAAAACCTTTACTAGATTATTTAGGAAATCGGAAGGTTATTAAAGTTAGGAACAAATTGGACCTGATTAATTAACATTTTAGCTTTTGGCTGCTGTTCTTCTTAAATTGTCACCCATTTAGATTTCTCACAATCGGATAGTGTAATATGTGCTTTTAAGTATATCAATTATTTACTAGACATTCTGTAAACTTGTAGACTTATCTTTTCCATACTTCTGGAATTCCCAAACATACTTTTCATAAACTAGACTGTCATACTCACGTGCTGACAACCATTAAAATTACTGTCGCTAAACTAACATAACAGTAACTTCATCAACTCACACTTCATCAGACCTTGCATCGCATATCATGTTGCAGATAACGAGTCATAATAGTGCATTGTGAGCGGCAATTTGAATACATTGCGCTAATCGCCTGAATTAACATTTTGTTTGCCGCTTTGTTTACATTTGCTATGTCGTGTGCTCTTAGATTAATGATAGGTGTAGATATTGCATGGAGATTACAGCCGAAGTATCTGTTGAAAGTTTTACCATATTGTTTGGATTTGGTAAGCCTAATTCATGATTCATATTTCTGCCATATCCTGGATCATGGTCAGCAGAATCATGGTGCGAGCGCATAACCGGGATAACGCTAGGATGACGTTGGTGATTGATGAGGCTAATTTATCTAAGTTTAGGGATGTGAATAGTTGGTGTTGGGTTAGGTTATTTTTGACATTTAGTTTTCTTGTTAAGTTTGTCACTTCTTGTATGGTCAAGAGTGAGCTATCTGTCGGTAAATTTAGACCGATATAATTTCAAAATATCTAAATTGATATAGAACTTTACGCGAAGGTTAAAATATAGTTGCGAAATTTTATTAGGTTGATGTGAGGCCCACTGTACCTATGTAGAAATGTAACATAGATTCATATAAATATGTAACTATTTTGCTTTAAATCGAGATGGATACAACTCTGATGATAAAAACAAACGATACATACTTGTATCCATCGGACTGATTGTTTATGTATTCTCTAAATAACCTTTTACCTTTGATTATACAGCGTGTCCGGTCACCGATGTACGAGTCTTCAAAAGATGATAGATGAGTTCTCCTGCAACATTTTTTTCTTTTACATGAACCCTGAAAACAGACCAACAAATATCACCTTTTCATTAATTTATCTACATAGCCGATTTAATAATTGAAACTTTGGAATCTCAAGTGAAAAATCATTTGGGATTCCAAAGTTGATCCTATTAAAAAAGTGATTGCAATTTTGCTCCTTAGTCTCCACATGGACGCTCGGACATCGGAAACCGGATACAATGTATAACAACAGTAACCATCAAAACGGTAATTCTCAAAAAATGGCGCATAATTAGGATCATAACGCGGAATCTTGTAAAAAGTCCGAAATAACAAAAATCTAAAATCACTGACACTGATTTCACGATACAGAACAATAGCCATTTAAAAATCCATAAAAATCATTTCCAACACTAATTGTGCCGCCTTTGTACGGAATTAGAGACCGTGTCTTTGTAAAGTAGCGGATTATTCGCAAGGAAAATTTTCCTTTAAGGCCCTCTTGAGCAAGTCCGAATCAGCTAATATAGACTTGTTAAAGACTTATGATCTCAGTTGAAAAGCCACTGGCGCAAGTAAGGATGAGCTAATAAGGAAGGTCCACTGGCGCCAGTCCAGATTAGCTAATCCGGACTAGAGCAAGGCCGGATCTGAGTTAAAAACCCATTTGCGTCAGCCCGGATTAGCTTGACTAGCAACGAAAGTGGTGGACCGTAGTAAAAATGTATGTTTATGATGCCTATGAAATATAAGAACGGCATTGTCCATCTTTTTATGTTTTTCGAGAAATTAAAGAAGGCATTTTGCAAATCCATTAACAGGTTTGATGATTCAGCCAAATCTAATTCAGATGCTTTTGCAATGATCATCATTTCAAATTAGTTAAATGCCATAAATTACTTTTCATTCGTTGCGAATAGAAAAGTTCATATATAAATATCTGATGTTGGCGCCGCTTGTGCCTCGCTACTTCTATAAAATTGTTTTATATTTACTTAAAACAAAGCAAAATCGCCTTTTACTGTTACCCTGGACCCTACAAGGTGTCAAAATCGCAGTAATGATTAACATAATTTTTACTTGATCCTACTTTTAGTGAAACACCCAACATTAAGCAACAATCGTCTTTACTCCATTCAACTTAAAGTGCACTTATTTTAGCACAGTGGGTATATGGGCCAAGGGATTGTAATTGCGTATCAAATGCGCTGATCTTTTCTCAGAAGGTGCGTATTGTTAACAATGTGTAAAGTGTTATTCCGTTACTTTTACACTGGACAAATAATTGGTTTTTCGATTGTGATTTAGGTGCGAATATTTTGCGGAAATTTTGGTGTTTTGTACTGAAATAAAAAAAAATACTTGAGGCACGCTTCAGCCATTCTAAGGTTTTGAAATCTTCATATTGATTGACTGTCTGATTAGATTCGAAAAAAGAGTGAAATCAATTTATTTTTAGTAAGTATTAAAATTAATACATTTGAATCTAGCCTGGTAGAGCTAGTACAGCCCCTCTAAAGTAAACAAATAAGTAAATTATTTATAATAAGACTAGACATTAAAAGTGAATTGCTTGTTGTTCAGTGGTTTTTCATGAGGAACCCTGAAATTATGCGATCTAAAGACTGAAGTTAAAAAGCAATGTGTTTGAATTAAGTGTGCAGAATAGACAAATGGTCTGCAGCATATTAGAATGTCTATTAGAGTTCAAAAGACAGCGAAGATATTGAATGGTGAAAAGTCGACCATCGTGGCAGAGTAGCTTGCACGCCGAATTCATATTGACACCATCTACGTTCCAGGTTCAATCGCCGGACGGGCGAATATAGAAGTTACATCTCCTTTATTATCTCCACCACCTCTTACCACCATCAGGGCCACCGTTGTTTCTGATTTCTACAACACAAATGCTTTAGCTAGGTACTTATTTTTAGGGTCAGAGCAATGAATGTGATGTCCAATATTTATATTGTTTTACATTTCCAGAATAACACTTTAGTGGATTCAGTAATCGAAAGTGCAATTGTTTCATCAAAAGGGTCGCTAACGTGTGGGTGACTTTGAAGAAAAGAGAAAGCCAGTAACCGAGTCACGTTACAAACAAAAACATTGTGAAACGGAGAGCCTTTGATCAAACAACCGTCGGAGATCAATGATTAATTAATTTGCATCGAGTTTGAATATAAATTGTGATCAGAAAAATACGCTGTAACGTACTGTATGCTTTATCTATACTTGTAGGTACCAATAAAATGACCGTATGAATGGTGAGTCACAGTTTAAATATCCACATTTTTTGTATTGGGTGGATGGAGGTTACTTAAATGGTGTAGACTGTAAACTAAAGGTGCAACAAGCTCTATGTTTTTAGGTAAAGAACGTTTAACATTTATTTGCATAACTGTCTGTGTCTGGTGTGTGTATAATAAAATAATTATAAACCTTATTGATATTGTTGTATTTACAGATTTTGTTATTTTTATGCTAGATTTAAATTTTATGCAAACAAGAATTCATTGTATCAAAAAAAGCCCACAGCATGATGCAATATGACTAGTAGTAATCACTTGAGCACGGCTTATGGCACGTCTTGTAACTTCCTTCATTGCACAGATAATTACGGACTTTCTTGGCTAGAGGGCAGTCTATTCTTCCGCAGGGTCCATGAACATCTCTCTTGTTGACAAATTGACCGTGTTGGTACTTCCCTTTGATCGTCTCTCCTGGAATGAACTGGTGCTGACTACCACGATAGTCCATTCTTTTGGGACAGTTAGTTCCACCGCAAGGACCTTTAGGAAAGCCCATTGCAAGAATCGCAAGTTCACTGTTAGTAAATGGCGCCACAAAGTCTTCATATATCTTAGGTTCTTCAACGGGTCTTATCGGTTCCCTACATATATCAGGAGCACCGAAAATATATGCCACTGGAGGCACCGCGTCAATGGTCGTCCCTTCCCAATGTCTGACCACTTCAAGATCTTTCAATTTCAAGTCATCTGATAAATACTTTCTACCAGGTAATCTTTCCATTTCTGGTAATGCGACGAAGTAACTTATCACTCTGTTGCCCAGACAGGACAATCTGATGAAGAACTCAATTTCACCAGACGCTTTCAAATCTTCCTCACACTGTAAGGGACGTGTTAGTTCTACTGTGTTCGTTATCATCTCTGGTCTGGTAGTAGTTCTGTACTCAGCTTGGTCCATGTTTACTGGGTTCAACTCTCCTGCCCTTTGAAGGCAATCGAAGAAGGATTCGTGCCATTCCACTATACAAAAGCCAATGCAGTTCATCTCTTGATCTCTATTCCAGACTGTGATATAAATAGGAGTCTTTCTCAATACTTCTTCCAATTTTGAAGGCCTTGATAGAAACATGATTGAGTTTCCAACGCCAAAGTAAGGAGGTTGCGGTAAAGGTTCTGATGGCAGGACAACTTTAAAAGTTGGTGCTTTACCTTTCTTACCTTTTTTCCCTTTTGCAGCTGCGGGTTTTCCTTTTTTTCCTTTTTTTCCAGGTGGTGGCGGTGGAGGTGGGGCAACAAAATTGTCATGTGCTACATAAAAATCAAAAAGAGGAAGACAATTCATTTGCATCGTGCACGTCTGCATATACTTCATCTCTTCTTCTGACGGCATCGGTGGTTCTTTACCCTTCTTTCCTTTTTTCGGTTTCGCCTTCTTTTCTTTTCCTTTCTTACCTTTTTTAAGAGCTTCGGCTGCTGCTAAAGCTTCAGCTTCTCTTCTTCTTTCCTCTTCCTCCATTCTGAGTTCGTACTCATCTTTTTGCGGTGGCTCAATTTTGAGCACTATTTTCTTCACGAAAACTTCGATCATAAATATTTGCTCCATTGTGCCTGAAAATAAGAAAAACTTTTTATTTCTTATATAAACACAGCAGTGATGAGAAGCTTAATATACTTTCACCAAGATATTTAAGCTTCATATAGGACTATCTCAAATAACATTTGACTGGTGTGTAATAGAACATTTATTGTGTCGTTACCGCGTCGCATTAACACTATACAACTTGGCGTAAAAGTATTGCTGAACATTGAAAAACATAGTATTGTGATATTTATGCAAGCAGTACTTACAAAAAAATATTATATTCTGCTAGGGTATAATTTTTCCAAGTCACAGTTAACAATAAAATACGTAAACATGTTCAAATTTTACGTCGTTACTATTATACACACGGCTAATTTGTTATCATAATTTTAATGTTCAAAAGACTTGAAAATTTGAAATCGGCAATGCGCCAATATTGAAGTTTAAACCATACTGAATTTTAACCTGTCAGATTCACGTCACACCTTATTGCTTGACTTAATCAAACGTCTCAAGTTAAATGTAAGTCAAATTGAACAGAATCCTTTGATAAACATTGTGTTTTGATTTTGAACGGATAATTTTAGAAATTTCTTTTTTATACGGAGAAAAAAGTTTGTATGTAATCAAAGTTTACAACAGTTTACAACATATTATGCAATCACCATTGTTTGCACAATATAATTAAATTTAAGGTTCTCCTACATTTAGTAGCTGTTTATCCAGCAGCAATGCCGCCAGTTTTATCCTACCCCTAAACAGTAGTGCCAAAGGACCCATTAAAAAAGAGCTCTTGAGCGATTCGCCTTGCGCGGTCCAAAACACTCGTGGTGCGAAACGTCTCAAGATCCAACTAGAAGTCACCCCAATTACTGCATTGGTCAATAACGCTGGCCCACAATCATGAAATCCTGGGTTCAAATCCCAGCTAAGGCTGAACATTATTTCTGAGCTAGCTATTCTAAACACAACCCCAACCCAAACCGATTTCTCCACCAAAACACTACAGCCTAACCTACATCCACACTCGACCATCTCAACAAAAAGCGGCCGTTTGCCGTCGTATAATATCAAACCACCTACAACAAAAAGAGAACGAGCAGAGTTCATCATGCGAGGTCACATTTACGCACGCGGCAGCGTAGAGGGGAGCGGGGAGGCGGGGAGGCGCGGGCGCAGGACAAGTCTGGTGGTACAAGAAGTAGAAGTAAATGGATGTGGTATAATATTTTAGGGCTTCAAGCTCACGAACAGGGGGCGTGATCCACGCGAACGTGACATGGCAAATCTTACTATCGATCTCCGCTGCGAATTTATCACATTTCACACCTATGTATTTGTGTGTGTGTTGTAACGCACGCATAAATTACTTTGGCGACACAGGTCCGCGAAGGATTAACTAGTTATTACATATCTCTTCTTTCTATGATCTGAGGTTTCAGAGGCTTCTTATGTCTTGAATAAGAAGAAAACATGGATCACTATCCAGCTTTTGTTTCTTTAAATCCAGTTATTATTCAACTACCTCACTTCATTGTTGTTTTAGCTGAGTCAGGAAGTTGGTGGTATTAACACCCCGTGGCTCGCAAAGCACCTAGAGTCATAAGTCCTGTGCCTGACACTCTCTGATTATGTTGAATTTCCGTCTCACCAAAATAAGAGAGTAAAGAAACAGGGAGTGCATTTTTGTATTGTGCATATACTTGTGCACTATAATATTATCTCTTTTAGTTAGTTAATCTCGCTTGAGATTGAGCGCTTTGTTGCTCATTTGACGATTGTACTTTTGACTTCACTTTAGGTTAGGTTAATATTGTATTGTTTTTGAGTTATTTTTAAGACAGAAAAACACAGAAACAAATTATGGCCCACGATTCAAATTCAAGACCTCGTGGACAAAATCCAGCGTGATGACCACTAGACCAAGACATAAACAAAATAGAGTTTATGCAACATCCACAATTTCATCACTCGTTGTCACTGCGCACGGGCACACTTTCCATCTCGCTCGCACGATGATATTTAAATTTAGCATCAGCCTTATATTATGTTTCGCTTAGTACGCCGATACTACGAGCTGATGCAACTTGCATTTTGTACATAGGTTGTGTTTTTATAGGTGGCTTGATGTGGTAAATGATTAGGGTTGGAGTATGTATGACGAAGTGAGTGGAAAAGATTTGATTGAAATATGAGGCTTTTTCTTAATCTAGGCTAGTTATTTGTAAGAACGTTTCGTTACATAGTACTATGCTATATATGGTTCCATAACAACAGTTATTGATTTCTTGTAGGATTTGCTATAATGTAACTTTTATCTTCGAGAAGAGCTTATTCAGTTATTTTTTCTCTACCCGAAATATTTTTATTAATATAAGATAATACATGCAAAATCTAAATAGACAGCCGTTTTAGGATACCAGTTACTTAAATAACGACGTCATTGAAAAAAATGGTAAGTAGGTTCTATGTTTTTGATGAAAGAGCAAGGAAAGCTCACAAAATCATTATCTCCTAGTATAAACAAAGTATGCAGCAACAGACATGGTATAATTTTTTGTAGTAGAAAAACCTCTTCAAAATCAATGCCCACAACTTATAATAACTACCAGACCTAATAAAGGCTATAAAATTTTCCGTTTCGGGCGCGATCGGCGCGGAGGGGAGCGGAGGGGGTCGTTAGCCACAGAACCGGTAGCGAGTGCGCATCGGGCAGCTGCGCCTGCGACTGAGTAGGCTGCGTTCACACAGGTTAAGGTAGAGTATTTTTTTAATGAATTTTGGTGAACGTAGTGTGAAATGCTCAGTAGGGTTAAACAGTGGTGTAGTGTGTAAAACTACTTGCTCTCTACAGGGTATTAGCGTAAACAGTATCATCCTTTACGGGAGTGAATATGGCTTTTGTGCATGCTGGCTCCCTTTTTTGTGTAGAAAGTATAAATAAGTGATGATAAGCTAGCTCTAACAAATATATGGATAGCAGCATATTAGTGTGTGTCAGGATAATCCAAGGATGGACGGAATTCCAATTCAGAAATTAAGATATGTTAAAATATATCAAGGGAATCCCATATTGGCATGGAAGAAAGTGTAAAGCACTTCTTGTACCTATCTAACACACGTACACAATAATATTAGTTTTATACTATAATTAACGTTTAACTGTCACTCTTATGATTCATAGTGCATTTCCATGCCATGTGTGTCATAAGGTGAAGTAGTTTGTAAATACTTAATGCGAGTCTAGGGAATTTGATAGTACATGATAGTACGAAGAAACGTTATGAACGATTCTTAGAAATAGGACAGTTAATAGTATGCCGTGATACTGTAAAGCTTAATATAGAAATCGATTTGGTATGATATAGGTAATAAAATGTGATTAATTGAAATTAGATTAGATTTGTCGTGGAAAAGGGATGTGGCTGATAATAAGCAATATATTTCAATTATAAGAGACGCAACACAGTTTTGACATACGTTTTTTTTCTTATTGTTTGTTTGTGATTGAGTGAACTCTTGTCAAACATTAAAAGGATGATATCGGTTACTTTTTATTACAAAATTTATTCAGGTACTATTTTATTATTTGTTAATAAATGTCTCAGGAACGCACTGGATGCAGGTCGCTTGTAACAGATCACTTTGGAAATCTATGTTCAGCAATGGACGTCCTGCGGCTAATCATAGTTTACTGTAATTGAGGTTGAAGTTAAGAAGTCGCAAATGCACAATCTGAACGCACCCTATCAAGTCATCACAACAACCTATAGTACCTACTAACTACAACCGATCTATGCACGGGGCACGTACAGTCGCTACCCGCTACGCCACTATTTGTGATGTTGGTACTTGTGCCTCAATAGTATAATGTGGTATAATAGCATTTCGTTACCAATTCAGAAGTAGTGTCTGTAATTCTATTATAGTATAACTTGTTACCTGGACTGACTTTCTTGTTAACAGGGTCACGGAGGCCAGAAATTGCAGTCGCTCCACTATAATTACCTGATCTGCAATATTCTGGATCATGAACAGTGGACCCTGGGCCCTCGCGTGCGAGTGCACAACCGGGATAACGCTAGGATGATGATGGTGTTGGCTGGACTCTCACGCACGGGGGATTCCGTACAAACTTGGGTCTTGCCTGAACTTAAATATATATATATATTAGATATATATTGGATCATATTTTTGTTTAGATTTAATTTGAAATTACCTATTAACGAACAGTGATAATAATATTCATGTTGTATGTACTTTTTTAATTGGCTATGGTCCAGTCAAGTATTAAAGTTATAATTTAAATTAGTTAATTAAATTAATTGTGTTAAGAAAATATTTTTAAGTCGTTGCCGTTGTCTTTTATTAAAAATATCGTAGCTTTTAAAAGACTACTTTTCGATTCTGTTTGTGAAATTAAGCTTTATGGGCAACATTGTCAAGTGTTCATTTCCATTCATTTCGTTCCGTTCATTTCCCATTCTCTACCAATTAATACTTTTGGGTTCGTGAAAAAATATTTTACAGTAGCACATAGTAGATAGTCATTACTCTTTTTGGACACCGTAAAAGTAACAACAATGTAATTTACAAAAAAAAGATGTACAAATTTGGTCTAAAGAACTTCATTCTCTCGGAGTAGGAAGGTTCTCGAATGGAGACCACGTCTCGGAAAACGTAGTGTTGGACGCCCCCCTGCTAGATGGACCGATGACCTGAGGAGGGTGGCCGGTGGTGGCTGGATGCAAGAAGCAGAGGGCCGTGAAAGTTGGCGCCGTCTTGGAGAGGCCTATGTCCAGCAGTGGACTGCAATAGGCTGATATGAATGATGATGAAAACTTTATTCTTATAAGAATTACAAATTTACTTAAAAAGAGATACACAAATAATAAATAATAGGTATTAGTCGCCAGTACTCGCTTCAACGTTTCAAATTAGGTGTCTGATTGCTAAGAACGATATTTTTCAGACAACCTTTAGTTATAGAAAATACTTAATACAGGAAAAAAGGGATATGATTATTATCAATACACCATTACCAACTTTAAGCTGTATACGAAAGTTTAGTAAAATGAAAAAAAAAACTTTTCACCTCCTCAAATTTGGAGAGACTTATTAAACTAATAACTTGTGTCAAAACTTTTACTTTTAAATCCAATTAAGTATGAAACTTGAACCAATACCTTTCAATTAAGTTGGTAACTTGGAGTTAAAATTATAATTGATGAATACCGTATGTGTCCCGAGGGCGTTAAGTTAAAAAGTTTTTAATGACCGATCACTTTCGTATTGAGACTTTACACATTACTTAGTAAGGAAGTAAGTAATTTCTTAAATCTCTCTGTATTTCTGTATTTTAAAAACAAAAACCTCATTTTCTCAAAAATTTTACTGCCTTCATTATTATTTTGTATTTTTCCCATAACTCTTTTCAAATAGTTTAGTTTAGTCAATTCAATCGAAGATAAAAAAAATAATTCAGTTTTGAAACGGTTAATAAAAAAAAGATTTTACAGATTTTTGATAAAACATTTGCATAAAATCTTTTTAATCTACAATACTGATCATTTTAAATATCTTTAAGGGTCGAGTTCACCAATGATTTAACAGCCGGTAAACATCGATTGACGGTTTATTTGACAGGATTCTCATACATTATATATATGTCAAACGATCTAACTGTCAAATGATGCTGAAAATTTAACATATTGTGTTGCTCCAGGTCTAAGGTCTTAATTTTGGAACTAACTGCAACACTACCCTAATAACGTATCCTTAACCCTTACTTGCCCAGTGTTTATACTAACAACACCTTGGGTCCGAATAAACACGCAGTGTAAATACGACGGTCTCCTAATGGTTAATTGACAGTGTTATTGTCCGATAGTTTAGGTAATTAAACTGTGGCATAACATAATAGTAGCTTTGAGGTACAGTCAAGATGTTCTCACAAAAGTCACAGGATTTGCAAAAATTATAATAATATTGTCCTCCTAGCGGAATTTCGACTACAGTGGCCAATCTCAACAGACAAGCCAACTGCGCGAGAGATATTATAGTGCCCAAGTGTGTGCGCAATACACAGGTGCACTCTCTGTTCCTTCACTCTCATAATTCGGTGAGACGGCAGTCCGACATGACCGTAGAGAGATCAGGCGCAGGACCAACGGCTTAACGTGCTCTCCGAGGCACAGGGCTGTTAACACCAGTGTTTTTTTGGCAAAAATTATACTGTTAGTAAAGTATACGTTATCCTAGAGTTATGAGTA
Organism: Pyrausta nigrata; assembly: GCA_949316185.1. Classification (NCBI taxonomy): domain Eukaryota; kingdom Metazoa; phylum Arthropoda; class Insecta; order Lepidoptera; family Crambidae; genus Pyrausta; species Pyrausta nigrata. Next base: position 14,522,025 of record OX438957.1, on the reverse strand, counting down.
CTCAGACTCGCCTAAATTAGTGCATATACGTACAGTCGGCAGCACGTCAGGTTACCCATGTGAATTACGAAAACAGCTTTTATTACGTAGGGAATAGAGGTGGTGTCAAGGTCAAAGTGGGGTAGTCCGACATGCCCCCGTGTATACGGTCTTCTTCTTTTCGTGTGGACTCTGTAAATTTATATACGTTTAAATCTGTACTTATCTTTTTTTAACAGTCATCTAATTGTTACTGTGTTTTAACCATTCTTGTAGTCAAATATTGACGTCGCAAATTACTTTTGTCGCCGCCAGTACAGTCTCAACCACTTAATCAATTGCAAAAACACTCCCAGCCCTTTTGCATATGCAAATATTCTGCGCTTGACGTTACCTCTGCTTCAGTTTTGTTTTCATCGTCTATTTCATGTATTTCTAATATTTTTAGTATGTGTATTTTGCGGATAACATTAAATATTATTGGTTGAAGTATTAACAAAATTAAAATCGGAGGAGGGATGTATAAATAAAACTTAAATGTCAGACAAAAAAAAACAAAATATATAGCAATGTAAGCTTATATAAATATACAACGTGTTTGGGAACCGACCCGTCAAACTTTAAGGGCTTTTTCTACGGTGATTTTTAATGATAAAATGTCCTATATAAGTGGGATGAAAACTCAACCCTTTCGGAATGGCGGCATTTTAATTATTTGGTCATCGTGAAGGAAAAGTATTGTCGGATAACTCAAAACGAGTGGCAATCCAATAAATATCACATAAGTATCGAAAACAATATCGTAGACTGTTTAAAAAAATATTTTTACCCAGAAAATACTGATAAAATTAAAGTTGCTCTAATTCATCCAAAAATCTTAAGTTGGTTTTTCACCCCACATGTATGGGATATTTTATGATTAAAATTTTATATAGAAGAAGGCCTTAAAGTTTGTCGGGTCGGTTATCTAACACGTTGTATATATTGTTAACATAACGTCATAAAATCTGTGAAAGCAAAATACTCTACGAAAAAACTTGTATCAAAAAATATAAGTTTTAGAAAATGGAGAGGCTTAAGTTACCAATCCCATGCATTTATTTAAACATAGTATTGACGTTCGAAACCAGAAATTACTTAAGTGGCTTAAGAAAAGAGCCCTCAAATAATTTCAGTCTGACCACAGAGAGATGGTAAATAGGTTTAAAATACTGTCATTCTCAACTAGAGATGTCACGAAATTTAACCCTCAACAAGCGGTATGTTTAAGTTTGCGGAACTAATTGGTTATGCGGAATTGGAGTGACCACTCCAAGTCCGGAGCAGATAAGGATCTTGGCAAACACTCCACTGTCAGAAATAATTAGACAAGAGTCTGTAGTACTAGTTTTACAAAACCTAAGTAGGTATTTTACCGAGAAAATGGATTGTATTAATAAGGTTTTTTAGTATGGCTTTTTTAATAATTATTTTATGAGAGTGATTGTTAAAAATAAGACACTCGCTTATTTAAAAAAAAAACTTTTGCTACTGAAGGTTTGTTTAACACAACAACAAATATGATTCCATTTTTAAATCAAACACATCTTGAACAATGCCACATCAAAAAATCAGAACCATCAAAAATGACCGCGGCATTTGAACCCAATGACGTCACAACTCACAACACATCAATTCCGTCGCCGTGTCCGTTTTTTACTTTTCTGTTAAAAACCCGTAGAGTTATAAAAATAAATGAGGCTTCGCAAACACTGGGGTGAGGACAATAGTTAGGTCATTATACTCGGTCATTTGGACTCTACGGTTTCTGAGGGGAAATGTATAACCTGCGCATTTGAGGGTTGAGATAGATATGTTTAGATTTTAACGATTATGCCTCGATGTGATGTTGTCGTTTCGATGATATGACAGTCATAGGTTTTAGTGATATGATATCAATAAATAAGGATAGTCGATTGTAATTTAGATGACAAAGTTATTATTGTTTTTATTATTACATCACATTTGGACATTTTGTTTTATTTTTTAACTAAAATGATCGACATAAATCTGTCAAAAAGCTTTTTTGACGTTTAGCTAGGATTAGAGTAAAATTATGCAATGCAGATAATTTAGCAGACTGCGACACCTTTGGGCTTAATCAGTCTTGTGTGTGCGGATAACGAAGATTGTTTTTTTTTTCGACGTATAAATATCCGTTTCACCACAGCAATAACATTTAAATAATTAAAATGCTAATTTCAAACCGAAAAAGAAGCATCCCCAAAACACCCCGGTACGCGGCTCCGGTAGCAATATCCGAAAAAATTGCGTCGCTCTAGTATCGTAACATTAATTTTAATGTTCAACCGCATTCCTGTCGCCAGCGAGGGATGAACAGACCCATTCAAATGCTGTTGTTAAAAACCGGCTAAGTGTGAGTTGGATGTACACACGATGGGTCCGATAAATACGAAAACGAAACGTTATAGGAGCAAGACATAGTAAAAGTCTCAAATCACGTTGGTGACAGGTCGCTTGCGACAAGGCTCTTCTGTGGTAAAAGCTTTGTAAATGAAAATGAGCTGTAGTGTGCATGAGCTGGGATCTAAGCGAAGCGAAGCTATGTTTAGCAAAGAACATCACACTGTTAAAGAAAATTATTTTGTGGCAGATATAACTATAACTTTTAAAGCAGACCGATTCCAGTGCAGAAAAAAACTACACTAGTTCAACTTGCTACTTTAATACAGTCGCATTTTTCACACTTCGGATACGGAACCCTGAATTGCGAAAAATTCACGATAACCACGATAAAAGCGACGTAGTAATTGTTATTCTTTCGCTAGAATTACGATTTCATGTTATGTGACGTTTAGATGCTTACAGAGAATTATGCATGCAATATGGCTTAGAAAGCCCCTCCGTTATTTTTGGGTTAAATCGGCTTGAAATGTTTTTTTTTTTGACAAATTGATGTAGCATGTCATATAAGTACCACTCATTTTTACAAAATGTAATACTTTAAATTATAAGCTAATATTTTCGTAGGTGATGGGTTAAGAAATCAGGCAATCTTATAATATTTTTAATAGAAATTGGTTTGCTATTGACTTTATGGTCTAAGCCAGACGTGGCGTAGATAGAGTTAAAGTCATTTTATTATCAAAATAAATGAATGTTCTACGATTCTTCTTTGATGTAGCAAGCAACACAACACTATTGTCAGGACCACCTTTTAAACTAAGTCCAGGATTTTCAAATCTAAATAAAGGGCTAATCGGGCGAATCTAGATATAAGGTTAAATAAGTAATCTCTTGGTTTTTCCCAAAATAACGGTTCTTTACATTTCTCCATAATTGTGTACGGCTTAGTCATAATTGCAAAAAACTGTGATTATAGAGTCATTGTTTGCAAAGAACTTAACTATGCGGACGTAATCTTATATGCGATCTGAAGCCTATTTTTATCACATTAATTACAAACAATTATAAACTTTATATCAAAGTAGTAGAGTATGATATGGATGCGTTTGTTGTCATAATTTATACTGTACCAGTAAGCACTTAATAGTGTTTCTATTAAGACAATACTCGTGGGAAAAATATCTAAAGTAACTGTACCGAAAAAGAAATAGCCAATTGTATGCGAATGTGTGAATTGCAAAAGCAAGTAACTTAGAAATAAATATTTTCAAACTAAACAGCGAAAAATCGAGAATCTCTAGTAATTAAACTGAAGATACACAGTGTATAAAGCAAAATTTAGCTCAGTTACTCTTGAAAACTGAAAAATCAAGACTCAATTTTTGTACGATGCAAGTAAGTTGCAAGCACTTTTATAGCCCAGATTACAATAAAAAAAAAACATATAGACAATTTTTACAATCAATTTTACTTAGTCACTTTTAAAGATTCGCGATTGTTACACATAACGAATTCTACTTATATCTAAAGAAGGCATAATATCCTTATTAGTATAAACTAGCTGATTCTGCGAATTTTGTATCACCTTAGGACAGATTTTCAGTTTTTATTATTTTCCTCGATAATTTTCAAATATTTATTTTCATCGTATATTGAACAATGCTTGAAAAATTAAATTGCTGTATTGCTCGCGCCAATCTTAAATTTCAGTTTATATATTAAAACTTAAAAAAATTAAAAAAAAATTTTTGTTGCATGCAGCATGAGATTTCTAATATCTATCTACCTAACTCTAAACCCTGCAAGGGTATGATTTTTTAGTCGGAATATACTAAACAAATTACTCATTAAACACTTAACAATGTTTCTTTAAACTCAACTTATCCGCTTATTCGACTTTACCCAGTAATCGTCGCGTGCGCAATATTAACAAGCAGCACACTTCACCACTTCCAGAACAACCTGAATCACTGAAATCTGATCTTTATCACTATTGCATAGAGTTCAAACTAAAAATTGCAGTACGTGCATACAATGGACATCATTTTATTCAATGCACTCAATAGTTTTTTTTAATCCTAACAGTTGTTAGGTCAAGTTCAGACTTGTTGCCTTGTTAGCTGTACCGTGGCGAGTAATTAGCGATTTTAACGGTCATTTAATAATTTTTGTAGAAGCTATAATATTTGCGATGGATGATAAACATGCGAGCATACTAAACTTTGGCATTTCAATCAAAAATTTACCATGGGTCGTTACTACTAAAACTCCTTCTAAATCATTACTACAATGAAAGTATATCAATACCTATGTGATTTTGTAATTAACACATCCCAAACCCAAAGTAGGCTTTCCTTCCCCAGTTGGTAACCAACTGTCTAATAAAAAGTAGATAATATAAAATATATCTTTTATTTCATTTTTGACGTTCAAAAGTAGCATTTTCTGTCCTAAATTGAATAAATTATTATTGACTTTATCTTTGACTTAATTGTTTCAACTAACTCAAAAGCGTGAGCTTCTACTATGGCGATTAGTATAACGGATAGATATACGTTTATAATGCATTTCATTGTAATGCAAATCCAAGACTTTTGCACATCACATAAACATTTGCCTCTACGGGCTTCGAACCCGCAACCTCGGGCTTTGTAGTCAGAAGCGCAAACCATTAAACCAAGACGGTCATCAAGAAATTATAACAGCTTTTCATTCCTATAAGAACTAATATTATGTATTTCAGGTAGAATAAAAGGCAATATGTTTAAATTTGGCGCAGAACGATTTAAGTCTATTTAAGATACAAAATATAAAATCAAATTGAATTTCGCTCACAAAAATTAATCGACTCTGTCATCCGGTAGGACTCGAACCCACGTCCCTTCGCTATCCGGGCGAATGCTCTTACCAACTGAGCTACGGATAAGTTTGATGATTTCGTAAAAACTTGCAAAATAATTGCTTAAGTTATAAAAGTAATTACAAAATATAAAGTTAATTTATTGTGAACTTGATTTGCTGATGCTTATCCGAAATAATTGATTTACATAATAAATATTACTCAATTCATACTCAGATTAGTTGTTTTGCAGTCATTATGATTATCGATTCGTGATCTTGCCCTAGCTGACTTATAATCAGGCTGTCAAACCTTGGTATTAGACCTATAGATCCTTGCTTTAAACCCGTTTTAGCCATTGTCTTCCATTTTGATTCGATAGCAATATTCAGATTGGTTTGTCTAGATCAATCTTTTGTTTGACGTGACTTTTAGCTTTTATATAATTATGCAAATGACCAATTTTATGAGTTGTATTGATGTTAACTTTAAAGTTGAAATAGTCTTATTGTTCTTTACTTTTTAAAGGTTAATAAGCATGAAATAATAATAATAATATGTTTATTTTTCACCACAAACCATACCAAGCCCAAGTTAGATCTTGTATGGAGTACTGCTGCCACCTTTGGGATGGATCTGCCAAATACCAACTGGCTGCATTAGACTCAATGGAAAAAAGAGCAATACGAATTATTGGAGACACTGAACTTTGTGAAACTAAGCTGCAAAGCCTCGAACATAGGCGTAAGTTGGCGTGCCTTTCAATGTTCTACAGGCTACATTTCGGCGAGTGTGCGAAGGAATTGCACGAATTGATTTCACCGTCACCTTTCTACTATCGGGACATAAGACGCAGGCGGGGGTTCCACCCTTATGTCGTTGACATACAACTAATACGCACCAAACGTTTTAAATCTTCGTTCCTCTTGCGTACGGCTAGAGAGTGGAATTCGTTGCCAGCTGAAGTGTTCCCTAAACACTACGATTTGGATTCCTTTAAGAAAAGAGTGAATAGGCTGCTTCTAGACAGATATGTCCTATCATCGGCCGCATCGTCGCTTACCATCAGGTGAGATTGCGGTCAAATGTCTGCCTATTAAATTAAAAAAAAAACAAAACAAAATACATGTGATACAACAAGTGCAATAAGTTTGAAAAAAAAAATAATACCTAAAGAGACACAGTAACAATATAAGAAACACAAATAAATCTTTAATAAATAAAATGCATTTTTACATAGTCATATTATGACTAGATAAGAAAACACGATCTAACAACAATCGCAGAATGAAGTATGTTACTGCGTATTCAAACACTAATATCATAAACTCCCCAATTCCAGAAACCCTTTGTTCCCAAGAAGGGTTTATTAAACGAACAAACACACAGTAAATATAATTTAGTTTATTTTAGTAAATTAGCTTTAAAATCAATCAAAACGATTGACTACCACATCGATGTTGTTATTGCATCGTTAAATGTTAATACCTTTGAGACTGGCTTCTGTTTGAAAGTTATTGAGACAAGAAATGAGGATTTTAAATTTCGATCAACATTCCTTTTAATTGCCTCTAACATAAATGCCTATTCAATCTCTGCCATCGTAACTTTACTTCCTACAAACAAAGTGTGACAATCTTAGACACAATGCTTGACTACTCGTATCACAACCCCTGAATGACTTTCCTTCACAATATAAAACACACCGAAAATAGCCTTACCAACCTCATTATTTACAACATGGCGTCTAAAGACAATGATCCGACCCACCCTAATGATTTTACCTATTACACTAATCTTAGCTTTGCATAATAAACCAGATTTAACTGCCAATAAAATATTTAACACCAACTCAGATCGATGCACCTTCCCTGTTTTTTGGTCGTTTGACATCCACTGTAACTTGATCTCTTCCCTCCCTAACATCTGTCACTTCGTTCGTATCTTTAGTAACGGTTGTAAATTCACCAAAGGTCAAGATGTCTGGTGCAATAAGACGAGAAGTTTTTATGATACTATTTTAAATATGGCATCTTAAACGACGTTGGCTTCAAAATTTATGGTGACCGTAATTTTTGGAGGCCTAAGACAATGGTTTTAATTATGTTGGGTGATAACTGCATTTCCTATAAACTTTTTACGGCTAAATCTTTTGATGTAATAGGTATTTGCTTATTTAAATGACAGAGTGTAAAATGTAGAGGACTTAGCGTGAATGGCAAGTATTTTATTGATTTTTCTTTCACGATATTTCTCTTTTTTCAGGAGTTTTTCAAGTCTTGACTCTTAAGCATGTATATTTAGAAAATGACTTACCATCCTTTTAAATAAATTGATTTATATTTCGTACAGTTACATAAAAAAATTCTGTAGTAGTAATTGTAGGCAAGACAATATTGATTTTTATTATTATTCCAGCGATGATTTAACTGGACCCTAATTCAAAATTTAAATCCGCGTTAGTCTGTAACTGCTGTTAAAACACATAAAATTATCTGAAAATAAAACATAGTGTAAAATACGTCAAAGTAAACGTAATAAACAACTCTTAAAGAAGCACCAAACGGAGGTTTGTGATCCAGAATCAAAGTGAAGCGATGGAGTATGAATCATGCTAAGAATAAGTCGCTTATTAAATACTGTGTTTTTTTTTCAGTTAATTTAAACTATTTATCAATTATAAGGTAAAGTATAAGCACTAGAATAAATTCACCTAAACTTAATAATATTAGGTAGGTATTCACTTTTATTTTTCCCAACAACACTTTTACACAAAATACTATTGCTTGGACTGACAGATTTTGAATCTCAGTACACTTTCAGTATATTTTTCAAATATCACTTGACCAACTAAAGTGTGTAAAATTCAAAAATTGTGCTTCGACCAACTTCTTAATAGTCGTATACTTCATGACTGAGGGTCGTGATCATTATGTGAAATGAAACACACCGGATTTTTTTGGCATTTTTAATTAAGTGGTTCGCACGTTTCCTCACAATATTTTTCTTCACCCTTAGGCAGCGATATCTTTAAAAAATACTCTACTTAAGTTTTTATACAAACTCAATGGTACAGGCGGGATCAAACTCACAGACTTACGGATATGTAGTTAAATTTTCTCAGCTCTTCTTTTTTTTTTCTTCATTTCTTTTTTTTTCTTCCAAATGACACGACTATTTAGCAAATAAGGAGCAATATTCTCAGGTCTTAGAATAAGCGTCTTTCATTTGTTTCTCTATAAAAGAGTATAGCTTATACTACATGGCAAGCATTAAAGAAGCATCAAGCATAAATTGTCAGTTTAAGTCCCGTAATGGCGGCTAAACGTGACTTACGGTATTACCGCGTTTTATTAGTAACAATAAACCAAGCCGCGTTTCGGGATATCCCTCCTCTTTGTTTGACGCACAGGATTAGAAAGAGATGTTTGTATTGGCTCGAGTTATTTGTTATGAAAACGCTCGCGATTGTCTTTTGTTTTGGTTGTAGCGAAAAAGAAGCTGACTACATAGTAATATTTTTTCCTTCCTTATATTCCTTACAATTAGAATATATTTGTGGTTGTCATTCACATATTTATTTACCAATTAATAATAATTATCAAAAATATCCGAATATTATGTCCTCATTTTTTCCTTGTTATGAAAATCCGACGTAAAACCCCATTTCTGATTGAATAACAGGACAATGATGAAAAATATTATCTATGTTAGATTTAAAATAAATATCCGAAATAGGTAATGAGAAATAGCAGAATTTTGTACGCAGTTGGGAATGGGGAAATGTTGGGATTATAGATTTTTGGGTCTTACCCCTACGTTTACTTAAATTCACTCTTTTAACTAAATATATTTCATAATCATGACAATATTGACAATACGTTGAGTAATTGTCAGCATTGAGGTGCTTGTGGCGCAGTGGCGGCAGCGCTTTGGTAGTGATACCAAAAGTTAAGCAACCCACGGCGCGGTCGTGATTGGATGGGTGACCATTCCGACCATTTAAGTGACATCCATGACAAGCATCTCCGTGCTTCGGATGGAACGTTAAGCAGTTGGTCCCGGCTAATATCTGTGGTATTAGTCGTTAAGCCTAGTCAGAGGCCCTAGGGCGGCTTGATAACTTCTGACAGTAAGGTTTGTCACTTGCCTTACATACACCCCTCCACCAATCCGCACTGAGCCCGCGTGGTGAAGTATGGCTCGTTCCTCCTCATAGTTGAGGTGAGGCCTTTTCCCAGCAGTGGGATCTAATAGGCTGACTTATTATTGTCAGCAACCTAGGTAACTTAAACGTGATAGAAAACATTATTATCGATCTAAAACTTGATACCTGCATGGGAATAAAGAACAGAAACCATAACGATACACGGTCCATTAGATTAATATGTCCCATAATTGAATGTCCCATGCGATCAGATTATTAACTAACGTTGATCGTTGTAAATTGTTCGAATTTTGACAAAAAAGAGAACGGTAGCTAGTTGTTACTGATAATTTGATTTTTTCTTTTGGTAGCTGCTCTTATTAATACCTGCATTACTTTGAGTGCACGGTCACTATGAGAAATAAAACACTCATAATAATTATATTGACAATTTTACCCATGCCTTTTATATTTCACAGATCAACAAACATCGAAACAGTTTTTTTGACATTTGGTTACAGTGGTGTGGAATTTTTTTTAGGTTAGTTTTAAAGTACTACATACCTTAGTTTTTCCAGTACAAATAAAAAACTTAAAAAATCTCTAATCGGTTCAATATGATTGTCATATTTAAAATTACGCGTAGGTAGAACTATGTTCTAGTCTTAGGAGTTGCAATAGTAGCGATTGTTTAAAAAAAAGTGTTTTACTGAATCCTAGCCACTAAATACAGTTTTAATTTCAACAGAAGCAGAGTTTTCAAATACTGTTACCTTTTAACAATGCACAACACAAATAAATGGCCGGAAGTATTATGGCATTGTCATTTATTAGATTCCATTTTATTTATGTTCCTAACGAGTAAACGTCATTAGTAAAATAGAGCTTCATATCCTGTGGTTTTGTGAAGGAGTGATTCATACCTAATTGTTCTTTTTTCTACCTATTCTTGGGTTTTTACCTCAATATCACAATAACAACACAATTGATACTGGAGAGCTTTTGTTCACTTAACTTTTAGATAAGAACAACTTAGAAAAGGTGTTTCGAAATTACAAGTCGACCTTTGTTCCAATTTTTAGCACATTAGCATTATCTTAACTTAGAGATACAATAAAAGAAACATAAAGGTTCATTGCTATACAATTATACATTGTATTTAAACAGAAAATACAAATATAATAAGCTTTTACTTCTATGAGAAGAAATGTATTATCTTCCTTGTTGTGTGTATTTCTCGACTTTTACAAGTCTGTATAGAAGAAATGTTGACAGGCTTGTTAGATAACATTATCGTGGTCTTGATAAGCCATCTGGTAAACTTTACCTTATTAACTGTCAGAAAAAATTATTAAAGTGTCCATAAACTAAGAAGGCCTGATTTGCCTGCTTGATATGATTTGTATAAAATACAAAAAAGGGTAGTGCAGAAGCAGCTGGCTTTACGAGCTCATATTTAGGGGATTACACAGGGTGCTAATCTCACCCCGCCCCTTTTCAGTGTTTCGGGAAATACCTCAATTAACGATCCTAACGAGCGAAGACAAACATTGAGCTGTATAATTAAAACACTTCGTAAAACCGCGGGTGAATCAATGATTTCGGTTAAATCATCATCTGTTATTTTGGCGCGGTGTTTAACACGCGAATGTTGCATTAGTGTACGTTCAGACTTAGTTTAAGAGAATTCGTGATTTATATTATGTTATATTTGTAATGAATTATAATAGTAATAAACATATAAAAACAAGACCAATATTTTTGTTATATATTCCTAATCAAAATTCTCAACCTTACAGTTATTTAGTATTTTTACTATTTACTACTACTACTATCAATGTGATATATACGAGGGTCAAACTGAAAGTTCTTAGAACTGGCCACTTATAAACAATATAATAAAAAAAATATTCTAAAATTTGAAAATAGAACTCTTTGCCAATATTACTGAGTATATATTTCATTCATTTGTCATTTGTTTTACGACTTGGCGGCAAATTGAAAATTGTCTGTGTCACGTCAAAATGAATTTAACACGAGAAAATTTTCGTGCAATGATTTTTTATGACTTTCGATGTCATTTAAGTCAACAAGAAAGTTATGATAGACTACGATTGGCCTTTCACGATGAAGCCCCATCTCGTGCGACTGTTTACAACTGGTTTAATGAGTTTAAACGTGGTCGCACTAATCTCACTGATGATGTACGTGAGGGACGGCCTTCTACGGCGACGACTGAAAATAACATCTGTGTTGTGCGGCGTATGATAGAGACTGACAAAAGAGTGACCTATCAGCAGATTCGGACAAGCTTAGGCATCGGTATGAGTCAAGTGCACAAAATCCTCCACGAACATTTAGCGGTCAGGAAGCTTTGCGCCCGGTGGATACCTCATAATTTGACTAAGGTTCAAAAACTCCATCGTGTGGATTGGTGCCGTAAAATGATTGAAAGATTTAACGGAGGTGACTCAAATGCTGTGTTCGACATACTAACAGGTGACGAAAGCTGGATTTACTGTTATGATCCTGAAACCAAAAGACAATCTGCTCAGTGGGTGTTTCCTTTCGAGGAGTTGCCAACTAAAGTGAAGAGAGATCGAAGTGCGGGAAAAAAAATGGTGGCCTCGTTCTTTGGAAGGATAGGTCATTTCGCAACAATTGTGTTAGAGGATCAAAAAACAGTTTCTGCAGAATGGTACACTACCAATTGTTTGCCACTTGTCTTGGAAAAAGTTCGAGAGAAACGACCTCGCAGTAGGATCCTCCTTCACCACGACAACGCCTCGTCGCACACCGCCAAGCGAACGATCGACTATTTGGCGACATCAAACGTTGAATTACTGGGTCACCCGCCGTATAGCCCCGACTTCGCGCCTTGTGATTTTTATTTATTTCCAAAAATTAAAGAAAAACTTAAAGGAAAGCGGTTTATGAATGCTGAAGAAGCGGTGGCTGCGTATCGCGATGCCATTGAAGAGACCCCTAAGGACGAGTGGGCAAAGTGCTTTTCCCAGTGGTTCCATCGCATGCAGCGGTGTATTGACGTCAATGGACAATATTTTGAAAAGATATAATAAAACTAATAACTGGCTAATGTAATCAGTTTTTGATTTTCTAAGAACTTTCAGTTTGACCCTCGTATAATGTCGAGTCGAGTAGTCGAGAGTACACCTCAAGTTGTACATTTAATCTACAAAAACAGCTCGTAGGTCTCGAGTTCAGCAATACTAGCTTCTGTCGTAGAGGTCCCGGGCTCGAATTCTGGTGTGGCGGATAGGAAAGGGAATACCTGAATTTCAGTGTAAAAAATAGAAATATAAGACATACACATATAGAAAGTCACTTGATTAAGACAGTAAAATAAAAACTATATTTTTTAACACATCATCATCATCATTATCGACCATAGGACGTCCACTGCTGAACATAGGCCTCCCCTATGGTTTTCCACCGCGACCGGTTCGCGGTCTATATATTTGTCATATAATATATATAAAGATTTGTACAAATCCTCAAAGAGGTCTGTCCTCCACACCTGGGTCGGGCCGAAATTTGTTTCTGGGTTATTCTAGTATATGGAAATAACTAAAGCAACTTGAAGGGTGTTTCTATACATTTGACATAAGTGGAACACTTCACTCAAAATCTTCTAATAAAACAATATTGCATCTACTATGTACAACCACCTGCTAATGTTAGTTGTCAAAATTTCAACGGCAACAGATTTTTTTAGGAACAAACATCGATTCTCTGGTCATTAGAACTAATGCTAACATTGACTCTGCGATACGAAATGATAACCCAAATTAGCATTTCTTTTTAGCATATAGTTCAAACAATAGATAGTAATTTACTGTTGAATGGGTTACAAATGTTGAGTCTAGGTAGGTGCTGAGTTGAAGTAAGAAAACGAATATCGAAAACAAACCAAAAGCTGATGCGTTTTGCATATCTTTTTATAATCCGTCATTGTCTATTGATATTAATAATTTTGCTGTAGATATCACTAAAATCTGTTAGAATCCATACTAATATTATAAATGCGAAAGTGTGTCTGTCTGTCTGTTACCTATTGACGCTTAAGCCACTGAACCGATTGAGATGAAATTTGGTATGGAGACAATTCGAGACCCTGGAAAGGACATAGGCTACATTTTGTCGCGTTATAAAAACATTAAGGGGGTGAAATGGGGGGTGAAAGTTTATATGGAAAATCCAACTCTTGCGGGCGAAGTTGCGGGGAATCACTTGTCATAATATAAAAAGACACCTTTTTATATCAACTTTCCGTACTGACTGACATATTGCAGGTAAAATTGGGCAAATCTAACTGTCGAAACTTGCTCTCAAATAAATACTTACAAGTTACCACTATGCCAATCAGAACCATTGTTAACTGTATCTTTAAACCTATTGAAATTGCAACTCTTACCTACTGAATAACCTTGTCAATAACCCAAACCGTTCGTTACTAGTTTCATCTTTCAACAAAGGCAATCCCATTTAACACAACATCACGTTTTACCTAATTCCCTACTACCCTTCTTTTGCGTAACAGGTAGATGTATCTCAAACCCTTTGCAACACAACGAAAATTGATCTCAATACTACAGTTTTACGGTTCATTTTTGAAGTGGACGATATAATATTTTTTGCTACACTTTTGACCTACAAGTTTTTGCAATGAACGCAAAAAAATCTTTTGTTAACACTGCACGTGTTCGAAATAAGCAAAGTAATGTTTACTTACAAAGTAATATTACTTTGCTTATTAGTAATATATACTTGTATACTCATGAAAATGTAATATCAAGAGTATGTACTGATATCAAAAGCCCGATTAAAAATGAAAGGAACTTTCACACTACTTGCAAACATCTCGTTAACTACCAGTCACTGAACATACAATGGAAGGCTCAACTAATTGGTCACCTATGGTGTGGTGGCAGTCACCTTTAAAGAAACACCAGATATACTCGTAGCACAGGTGTGTTCTAAATAAAAACTAAAAACTTTTTGAGATAAACTAAAACACCGATCTTAAGTGAGGTGTTACCTACCACCTTTTTATACCTAAACTAAAGAATTTGAAGCAAGAGTTAAAAAGAGTTGGGAATATTTTAATTAGTGAAATATTAGGTAGCATAACATAATATTGCAGCGGTACACAACAAAACTAAGGCTTATTAAATCGTAAAAAAACACCAGTCTAAAACCAAACTGAGTCTCTATGATATAGAGAAAGTTGAACACAAAGTTTTACCGTCCGAAAACTTCTTTAAAATAAGGTGTTGATTAAATCCAACGCTCGAAATCGAACCCACTCCTACTCCCACGCCAGGGCCACATAAAAACTGCTAATCCCCCGCACAAAGCCCCGATCAGCTGTGTAAACATCTTTCTTCTTTATGGACCAAAGAGTTTATACACAACTTAAATGTATACTGCAATGCGTTATATTTTGTTAAGTTTTTCTTTCAATAAGAGCATAGCAAGATTCGCTTTCAGTTAATGGTATTTAAGCACCGATACATTATTAGGTGGTAAGTTGTGTAGTGTATTGTGTGTGTAAAGTAAAAGTAAAATTAGCCAACATAGATCCTTTTGCTGGGCAAAGGCCTTACCTCAACTATGAGGAAGTAGGAGCCTTACTCCATCACGCGGCTCAGTGCAGATTGGTGGAAGATTTGTCTGTAAGGCAAGTGACAAACCTTACTGTCAGATGATATCAAGACGCCCTAGGGCCTCCGACTAGACTTAAGGACTAATATCAACAGATATGCCGGGACTAACTGCTAAACGTGCCTTCGCGGGCTCAGTGCAGATTGGTGGAAGGGTTCAGGGTTAAGGGTAAGGCAAGTGACAAACCTTACCTACTGTCAGATGATATCAAGACGCCCTAGGGCCTCCGACTAGACTTAACGACTAATATCAACAGATATGCTGGGACTAACTGCTAAACGTGCCTTTGCGGGCTCAGTGCAGTTTGGTGGAAGGGTTCAGGGTTAAGGGTAAGGCAAGTGACAAACCTTACCTACTGTCAGATGATATCAAGACGCCCTAGGGCCTCCGACTAGACTTAACGACTAATATCAACAGATATGCCGGGACTAACTGCTAAACGTGCCTTCGCGGGCTCAGTGCAGATTGCTGGAAGGGTTCAGGGTTAAGGGTAAGGCAAGTGACAAACCTTACCTACTGTCAGATGATATCAAGACGCCCTAGGGCCTCCGACTAGACTTAACGACTAATATTAACAGATATGCCGGGACTAACTGCTAAACGTGCCTTCGCGGGCTCAGTGCAGATTGGTGGAAGGGTTTAGGGTTAAGGGTAAGGCAAGTGACAAATCTTACCTACTGTCAGATGATATCAAGACGCCCTAGGGCCTCCGACTAGACTTAACGACTAATATCAACAGATATGCCGGGACTAACTGCTAAACGTGCCTTCGCGGGCTCAGTGCAGATTGGTGGAAGGGTTCAGGGTTAAGGGTAAGGCAAGTGACAAACCTTACCTACTGTCAGATGATATCAAGACGCCCTAGGGCCTCCGACTAGACTTAACGACTAATATCAACAGATATGCCGGGACTAACTGCTAAACGTGCCTTCGCGGGCTCAGTGCAGATTGGTGGAAGGGTTTAGGGTTAAGGGTAAGGCAAGTGACAAACCTTACCTACTGTCAGATGATATCAAGACGCCCTAGGGCCTCCGACTAGACTTAACGACTAATATCAACAGATATGCCGGGACTAACTGCTAAACGTGCCTTCGCGGGCTCAGTGCAGATTGGTGGAAGGGTTCAGGGTTAAGGGTAAGGCAAGTGACAAACCTTACCTACTGTCAGATGATATCAAGACGCCCTAGGGCCTCCGACTAGACTTGACGACTAATATCAACAGATATGCCGGGACTAACTGCTAAACGTGCCTTCCGAAGCACGGAGATGTATTCATGGACGTCACTTAAATGGTCGGAATGGTCACCCATCCAATCACGACCGCGCCGTATGTTGCTTAACTTTGGTATCACTACCAAAGTATATTTTCAAACGGAAAAAGATGTATCATATATGATCATATAAACAAATGCAATAACATCTTTTGGCTGTCGGGTGAAGGAGGCTTTAATAATACTATATGTCAAAAACACAATGATATTACAAAGTTAAGGTTACGAAATTAAATTATAATAACAAACTATTGTTTTTTAAGTGATAAGCATTCACTATGCAATCTAAATATATTATTGCACTTGAAAAAAATGACCACCAGAGGCGGGAAACGAACCCGCGTTCCTCGCATACCGGGCGATTGCCTAACCTCTCGGCCACCCTGGCGTTGGCAGAGCCTGTCGAAATTTTCAAGTGCTTCTTAACGCTGTAATGCCGCGTTGCTTTCATCAGTGTTATTGGGATTATACCCTCAACACTCGAAAGAAATACTATTGCAAGTATTTAACAATCGAAAGATGAAGCTTGCAAATAAGATAATTATTGTTTTTTAAGTGATAAGCATTCACTATGCAATCTAAAATTCCCGCCTCTGGTGGTCGTTTTTTTCAAGTGCAATAATATATAATAACAAACTATTTTAGCATTAAATTAATAGATAGTGTTCAAGCAATATTGTTTCTAATACCAGTTCAGCCCCAGGCATCAAAACATAGTAGCAATCGTTTCAACCTTGACTTGAGTACTTTTGGAGCTAACGACAGACTTAAGGGCTTTGAGATCTTAGTAGTGACTTAAAAGAGGCTGCTAAATAAATATTAAGTCAGGTACCTACTTGATTTCTGGAATGATGTCATTTCACCGTCAGAAGAGATTAAACCTTTTGTTCGGTTATTTCTCTTTCTTAACTTTTTTGCACGAAGTTTATTGTAGAAATGGCGGACTTGATGCTAAAAGCATTTTACCATTCAACTATAGGTCCAAACATCATCATAATGATGATTATGATATTTCGTATGACTAAGAGATGTTGTTGCTATATTTTAGGAATTCCAAAATGGATCACGAATATAAAGTACTTAAACCTATATCTGGAACATAAGATCCTTTCAAAATAAATGCCCACAGCTGCAAAACACCCAGATCGGGGGATAAGCCCTAACTGTCGTTCAATCAACCTAGATTCGTTTTAACTGCGTCTCACAGATTCCTTTGTTTTGTGGTCAGTTTCATAACCAGTGTGAACTGGTTACTGAAGTTGAGAAATTGAAGTTTTGAAGTTGTCTGATGTCTGACGTCAGTTTTTGAAAAAGCTTTGAAAGCTTTGAAAAGCTGTTTTTACAAAACTTGAAAGTAAGAGTAGAAAGTTTTTTAAGAATCAGTAAAAAGGATCATTTGCCACCTGTCATATGGCCCTTTAATGATAAACAAACAAACTGCCCTTGTCAAAATTTCGTCAGTCAATTAGAAACAAGGGTTTAAAACCATATTTGAAAGCCACAAAAATGCAAATCGGGAAACAGATAACACAAAACTACAAGTGTCATCATGTCACGTGTATATTCGTATTTTTTTTAAATCCCGATAAGGGCGTGTTTATCTGTCTTGTGTAATGGGACTACCTTATCTATTAATGGCTTTAGCTTTTTTTTTATCAGGAGACAGGAGTCCAGTTTTTGTTCGATATCTTTTGCGCAGTAAGTTTTGGGTTACACAGTAAGGGCTCCAGATATGAACTGTAGAGTCTTGTGTTCAATTTCTCCTTTGTCGTGATACGTACTTAACATCATCATATTCTTGCCCTATAGGTACCCAGTTTACCTAGGGTCGGTTCTGTATGTTTTTCTTTTCCATTACAATCAAAACGCTGATCTAATTTCTTTCACCAAGTCTTATGATAAACTTTTCTTCTTCTTTTTTGTCAGTTAAGCTTGAAATGTTTAACTAGGTGGCACGGATAGGCTAGTGCATTTAAATTGAGCAGAATATTGATATCAAAAACTTAAAGCCCTCCATTTATAATTACTATTCCCACTAACTACCTCGACCATCAATTTCTTGGCACCAAAACACCGCCCATAACTGGTCCCTGCACCCTTAAAGTTATCTTTAGTCCACAACATGTCCAAACCTGCATCAAAAAAAGTTTTGTTTACATTTTTTGTGCTCCCAGCTGAGGTTTGACTTTTTTGCTGACAATACAGTAGGTAGAGAGTTTCCCTAAATTTACAACTCCGGACTTGTTTTTGTTAACCTTTATTTTTTTTGGAGTTGACCATGTTGCTTGTCGACTTTGGCGTTGGTTTAAATTTTAGTGTCAGCGAAAGGTCTGTGAGAAATAAGGATATGGCCTCTTAATTATTTGTAATACAGTTCGCAGCTTGTGGTTTTCCTATTTCCAATTTGACGTGCTCGACTCGAATCGGGACTTAAATTAATTGAAGACTATCATGGTGTAGTTATCTGCTATACGGACTTCAATGGCAGTGGTAAAAGATATCACAAAAGGAAAATGTTTGTGATGATAAGCACGAGTATTTGTAGCCAAGTCAAAAATGTCAAATAATAATGGTAATTATGTCTGTTCGTTATCCTAGTCACCATAGCACAAGCAAAGTGCCTAATTGGGGACTATAAATTAGCACTATTGTGCACATGAAAAGATTCACTTCCTACTCGATTGTGACACGCTCAGAGGTTCGCTAAATAGCATTAGAATACAAACAGCATCTGAAACAGCCAAGCGTCCAAGTATTAATATTTTATTCAGCAGCTTAAAGTCAACTTCAGGCGGCTGAACGATTTTTTCAGCAGGCGGCACGTAACGGAGCTTCCGTTACGTGCCGCCTGGTAGCTAACAACCTCCCACTGGAGCCCGGCGCCAAGAAGCTTGCTGTGTTCCGTCGGTGATTGAGAGTGCCAGATCCTTCTGGGTGAGCTTGCTTCACCGTCGACTCTGCCTACGCCACGTCTGGCTTAGTCTAGAGTCAAGAGCAATCCCATTCCAAATACAAAAAATAAAACAACTCTCTAGGATCAATATTGTCACATGCGCCATTACAACTAAGTGGATGCACAGTTAGTGTGCTAAACACCCTACAGCTTTCATTTTCCGCAATTCCCATAGTTTCACTGCCTCCATCACTCTTGTGTGACAAATAGCTACTTTTTAACGAAAGCCCGCAATAAAGCGAGCACAAATAATATGGATTCGCAAAATAACAGGTGCGCCGGACGATACAATCTCTCGTCATAATTCTAAGCGAACAGGGATGGATTAAGGGTCAGTATTTATCGAGAGTTGCTACAACATTCACGCTTTTGACTACTAAAAATTTAACCATGCTCAAAGACTCATCCAGTAAAGTTTAAGAAAATATAAAAAAGGGGTTTAATACGGGCCTGCACTTTTAATACAGGAGAGTCCGTGATGTCCCAACGAGCTGACATCAGTACCACAAGAACATCTGTGTGGAAGGCAAACCTCAGCACCAACACGCAGACCAATCGCGACTCGTAGAGTTTTTGAGTCAAAAAGGGTTCCCACGTTGGCTGAAGGATAGGCTTAGTCTGGCTAGATCCGCGTTGTCAGTGCTACTGTCAATAAGACTTTTCAAAAGAGACTCACAAGAAATTTGGTCCCAACTCCTTTGAATTTTAAGATCTGAAGGGAATTTTATCGGATACGCCATTTCCCAAGCATCTCTAGCCTCGTCCAAGCACGCCACTTCGAAGTTTGCAGTAGAAGGCTGCAGGATACTTGCAACGAGAGTGGACGTGCTGTAAGAATATATTGACACTTCACATTTCAAAATCACTCAACAAATAATTTAGATTTTAGACTAGAAGCTCATTAGTCTATATTATTTATTTTTAAGATTATCTAGTTTCTACCAGATATTGACAAACAGACCCAACGTCCTCTGTTACGCTTACATTATACCGCATGTTTCGATTGATTTTCTTATATTTATCTAACGTTTGTATTCTTATGTATTGTCTAGTATAAAACTTTTCATAAATATGGCTTCAGATATTTAAAATGCTAACTGCAGTTATTTTAGATGTTTGGCTCTACCTAGACTTACTACTGCCAGCCATCAAGGAGAATAACATTTTATCTTTGACATGTCAACCATTTAAAAACATTCTGCGTGAAGAAATTTTTTTGAGCACTTTGTAAATTGACGCCATGAGACCTTCCTATGGAGGTTGTATCATCTCTACATCAGTCTGTCCAGGGCGTGCAATGAACTCCTCACGCTACGCCACTAATCTGCGCATCGCGGATTGCACTTTATTATCCGGCCCACGGACATGTGTCCGGGCGAAACCGGTTTTGTCAACCTTTAGTTTGGTTTGTCTATTTGTAAAGCTGGCTTTTGGGCGGATTTGGCGAGTCTTGCCTCTGATTTTTGCGGTGACGATTTTGAATTGTTGTTGAGTAAATGTGCCATACTTAAATGCTTTGGTGTCAATATTTTGATATGTAGTAAGCAGAGTAGTGTTCAAAGTTATAGATTTTGCTGTTATACGCATAACGATAATATAACTGATAATTTGTGATTAGCTTTTTGACTTCAGGATTTGTTCATTATTATTTACATGTTAGAGGTATATAAGTTTGGATCTGTCTAAAAGGCAGTTAATCTACCGACAAGAGCCTCACTGATGCTGCCTTGCTGAAATGACGATGATGATTTATTTAAAGTAGTTGAGTTAAAGTTTAAAGAACGTATTGGTTTTTCGTCTACTTTGATC
The DNA here is from genome assembly GCA_949316185.1 of Pyrausta nigrata. NCBI lineage: Eukaryota > Metazoa > Arthropoda > Insecta > Lepidoptera > Crambidae > Pyrausta > Pyrausta nigrata. The sequence goes on along the minus strand of OX438957.1, from coordinate 14,500,936 downwards.
AGTAATGATGTTGTGCTAATTTGCATAGCCGACTGCATAAAATATCCAAACATTTCAGTAGCCAAATTTTTTTACACTCAAATCCAGTACTGTAAACGCTCCCAATATTTTATACGTAGCATTTAAATTGATACAAGGGTAGGCTTGAAAACTATTAAAAGCCACCCAGGTTTAACTGTGTTTGTCCGAGGGGGGCAATCATCGACTACCCCCAATATTGGGGATGATAGAATAGTTTCCATTGTCATCAGCAAATAGAGCTGCTTTGTATGGGGTTGGTAGTGCATTTATTAAAACTGGACTGACCAGTGGTTTTTAATACTTTCAGCCATCAACTGGGTGGAAAATGAAAACTGTTTGAGCTAGCTACTGAAAAATGTATTGTATTCCGACAATTGTTTAAAAAGTTAGGGATGTTGATATTTGAGTTGATTCTATGACAGTATTAAATATAGTCTATTAATGTGAATTCTACATTTAAAACCGGCTACATTTAAAAATTAAGAAGAAAATAAAGTTTTGCAGATTGACAAATTTTAATAACGGTTGATATTAGTCGTTAAGCATAGTCAGAGGCTCTAGGGAGGCTTGATAGCATCTGAAGTATAGTTGGTCGCCTTACAGACACCCTTCCACCAATCCGCACTGAGCTCGCGTGGTGGAGTATGGCGTGGTATCGCTCATACCTCCTCATCAACTATGACTATCAACCCAACGGGTGAGGCCATTGCCCAGCAATTGGATCTGAATTTACTTTTTTACAGTTTGTCGAGGATCGAAAAAAGTTGTCGTGGCAAAAATAACATAGTCCATCGCTGGCAAAAGGAGGGGTCCTATACCTAAGTTATTTCCGCAACATAATGTTTTAAGAAACTAATAAAAGATGATCTATTAAGTGCTAGTTCAGACACAGCGGGAACCGCGCGATTTCAGAATCGCATGGAAATCGCGCGGGTCTTATTTGTATGAGTTATTAAGTAATCGTTCAGACGTACCCGCGCGGTTAATCGAGCCGCGCGGTTCCCGCAACCCAACCGCCAGAAAATAGAATCGCGCTACTCCCGCGCGTTTCTATTACTATGGAGTCTTTTACTTCGCGTTCAGTTGCATTGCGGCTACCGCGCGGTTAGCACGTCCACAGCTCATGAGTTCGCCATGGATCGTTTCGACACTGAACTATTTATTGATGAGGTGGAGAAGAGACCTGCATTAAGGGATATGCAGTGTGATGATTATTTAAAAAAAAAACAAGAACCGAGCATGTACTAATCGGTCACTTAATATTGGATGCACCCAATACCGCCTTTTCTTTATTTTAAGGAGCAACCACAGTAAAACACATTTCTTCATTGACCTCCATTTTGAAACTTTTGAAACTGACGTTATACGCACGAAAATCGCATACTAACCGCGCGTGTCTGAATAGCATCACAATTTTGCGGTTTCAAACCGCGCGATTCGTAAACGCTCGATTCCCGCATGTATGAACGAACGCTAAGTTATTACAAAGCACACATAAATTAACGGTCAATCCTTGAAATAATCGCTAATAAATCTTATCGAGTTAATTAAATGTCGATTGATCGGTTTTCAACGCATCTGCATTTGCGAGTGATTAATTTTAACGGTAGTGTATTCAGGGCCGTATTTCACTCAAACGACACCTGTGTCAACCGATGCTTAATGTCCCCAAAGCATAGTGCACAATATCAGCAAAGATAATTAACAAGTAAGTTATTGGTGTAGATTCAGATAAGATAATAAGGGAAAAACAATATTCTATAGTTTGTGTAAAATCAAAGTTTTTTCCTCTACCTAAGCTATTGCTATCTGTGAAGACCTATAAGTGATTTGATTGTTTCGTACTTCTTATCATGTCATCCCTGTAAGCCCTGGTTTTCCGTAAATAAATGAATTAGTAAATAAATTAAAAGGTAAAGCAAAAACTAGTAAGTAATATAAAAGTCGGTCGAAACACATCATCTGCAGCTAGTTCAAGTTCTACTATGAGTAAGAAAATTTTATAAGGTAAAGGTTTTAATGCATTTTCACTAACTATTTTCCTTGCTAATATCCCAAAACTTAGACAAGTGTCGCTCATAGACGTCGATGTATTCTATTTTTCTTAGCTTGGCTTAGTTTTTAGCACCCATGAGTAGCATCGTAATTCAAATACATCATAAACTAAATCTATTTCTATGTTGTACATAAAATTAAACCATGTAAACCTGTCCTAGCTTCGTTTCAGTGCAACTCTTGATGCACTTAGGTAATCTATGAATCCTATACATACATCATGTTTGGCTAGCTCGTATTATCAGAGCATTAACATACCTAAGTATGATCACTACATATTATTGCTAAGAGTAGAACTCCTACAGACTAATAATTAATAATAATAATATATTGTTTGAACAAACACTAACCTAGCCCCAAACTAAGCGTGAGCTTGTGCTATGGTGACTAGGATAACGGATAGGAATACTTAAATACATATAAACATCTATGACTTAAGTACAAATGCTCGTGCTCATCACACAAACATTTGCCCCTTGCGGGATCCGAACCCGCAACCGCCTGGTTTTAAAGCCCGGTGCGCGAACGACTACACCAAGACGGTCGTCAAATCAAATTAAGATTTTCTTTTTCAGACAAAATTGAAAACAGGGCAGCCAAAATATTTCTTAGAACAATATTTTCCATAATTTCTTTGGATTTTTCCTGAAGGAACTTGATACACTTACTTACTAAATGGTACGTAAATACATGTTTTCAAAGGTAGAACAAAGGGTATAAAATTAGGATACTTATTTGCAGTCGGCCATTATAGACGACCGTCTTGGTGTAGTGGTTCGCGCTCCGGACTACAAAACCAGCGGTTGCGGACTTGCGGATTCAAACCCGCAAGGGCCAAATGCTAGTGTGTTGAGCAAAAGCATTTGTATATAAGTCATGGATGTTCATGTATGATAAGTATGTCTATCCGTTATCCAAGTCGCCATAGCACAAGCTCACGCTTAGTTTGGGGCTAGGTGATTTGGGTGATTGTTAAAACAAATTATAAAAATCCATGAGGTTTAGCTGCGAATGCCTATATGGTGATGATAATAACTTGACATAAATGAACTGACTTCTGATTGCAAACATTCGTCGACACCCACTTAGGAAGAACCTTCTTAGGTACCTAATAATAAATTTGAAATCAAAAATTTCAGTAATGTGGAATAAAATCCAATCAAACCAGTAATTATGATGCTTTTAAAGAGTCCCATCATTGCAAATGGATCAGAATTACAACCGAAATTGTATGTTAATAAATTTATTACGAGGTGACATAAAAGCATTCGATGCGATGGCGAGCGGTAATATTGTAATATCATTTTAAAATAAATGAGGACATTTACATGTTTGTGTTATGGAAATCACATAACTTTACTGTTATTAAAACTTCACTATGAATTAGTATGGATATTGATACACTGCAAATCAGGTAAAATTAGATGGAATCATTTGTTTTTCTTTTATTTCGTGTCGGATAAAGAGCCGAGAGAAAAGAAGGTGCTTACAAAACCTTTACCCCGTTATTCCGAAAACTGAGTACCGGGTTTAGGCCAGGACTAAGCTATTAGCTAGCCAATTAGAAAAGCGCTCCTCTATCAGGTTATGTCACGAATGTGTCATTTATTTCTCTGTTGTCGGCTAATATTTAGTCCCATTTTAAACCTGGTCTATTTTTTTTGTAATAACACCGTTAGAATTTAGAAGCTAAATAAGCTTAGTAGTATTTAAATTTATAAGAGACCTATGAAACGTTTATCGGTGATCGGGTCACATTTTTTAAATGCTTTTGACTCTAGACAGACCGCTTGTAGACAGAGTCGAGGAGCGAGCTCACCAATAAGGTTCAGACGTTCCCACTTACCGAAATACAAAAAAAAAAGATGAAGAAGAAGATGCAGAAGAAACGAGTAACCTTAACAATTACCTTAGTAAATATCTGAGCAATATATTTTCAAAATTAGGCTAAAAACAAAATATGAGGTAACAACTGTTTTCTTTATCAAGTTAATTAAAAAAAGGCTTTTCTGCTGATATACGCTGAACCAGGCCAATACCTCAACAAAATATGTTTAACCTAAACCGAGAAATCGACCAGTAGCCGTCACGGAAGCTTACGAATTAAGCTCGGGGGTTATTCGCCAACTGGCCCCGCAATCTTTTAGCCCATTTGGTCCGAGTTGCAGAAAACCAAAGTTAAAATTACACTTACCTTTAGATAAATAAGAAAATCAAGTGTTAAAAAAGTAACTTATGATATAATGTTTTAAAAATTTTACTTCTATAGCTATAACTTGTCATAAAAGCAAATTTTCGATCTCCGACAGAAGATGGCTTTAAGAAGAAGAAGATTGCAATTTAACCCAAATGCTTGTGTGACTAGTTGGAGAATCACCCAAGCTCGGGCTTTGATCTGCCTTGAAAGCCTTATGGTACACGTTCTGTTGAAGCATACCTCGATAAACAAAGTTGGTAAAAATTATGTTCTGATAATTTATTTATATTCTGATATCAAATACGAAGATTAATTTAATGTTGACAAGTTATAATTTTGGGAGAATCAGTTGACAGTAAGCTACATAACATATGGTAGGAAGTGCAAAAGGTATATGTCGGCACCCTATTTAAATAATAGTGACTATCTTTTAATATTTAAACAATAATCAATAACTTATACCTGGTTACATTTAGAAGTTAAATAAAATAATAGTAAAAAAACAACTATTAAATATTTATTATCATTTAAGTATTCCCACATTGTGACCCATTTTATACATTTGCAAACCGCTAGCGCCATCTATTGAGATAAGTTTAGTTACACTTTACACTCTTGGATGAATTTAGTTATACTACCTACTTCGATGAACTGTTTGAAATGCGGTAAAGAAAATGTATAAGTTTGGAACATTGGAAGCGAAATGAGGAAGATCGAAAAGAAAATGTTCGTATAACAATTCAAGGTCTCATCACTGCTTAGGCAGGTACTTTCCAATTTAAACTTGCTACAACCTTGATCTTTACAAACGGATGCAGTACAGTTAGGCAATATTTTTGCTTTAAATGTTATTGAGTAGAGATGGTACAAGTTTGTGAAATCCCCAAGTAAAAATTCTACACAACGAAAATAAAGAGCTTATCTAATTATCCCTATGCTAGTCTTTTAACATACGTCCCGTTATTTATAGATATGGTAAACCAATAAAAAAATCCGCACTAAACGTCTGAAATTAAACATAGTTACTCGTACATTTGAAATAGTAAATTTAAATGAGAATAAAATTAACAGTACACATTTTTAGGTATCTTTTTACAGGTTTTTATGTATATCTTATGATATCTGACCTATCCTGATTTTTACCCATGTGAAGCCGTGTCGCTTAGCTTGTGTTCGCTTATATTACAATAAATTGGTACATACATACTAATTTAGTCCGACCACAGAATAAATTCTTCTCCGTCGATCTAAATTAGTACCTTTGTATTAATTATTCTTTTTGTTTCCTTAGAATATTCTTTATAGCATGTAGCTTATAGTATTCTTAATTAGTCGGATGTTCGCGGTTTCCTTTGTAAGTTAGAACTGGTCCGATTGAATCGAAAAAATAAGAGGCTACGCGATTTTATGCAGGTGCATAAATATTTATTTATTTAAACTTTATTGCACTGTAAGTTGTACAATTGGCGGACTTAATGCCTTAGGGCATTCTCTACCAGTCAACCGCTTGGAGATGCAGAAAGTTGAATCAGTGGCGGAATATTTGCAATTAAATAAAATAAATTATAAAATGCATTAATATTTCAACATAAACATACATACTAATATTACACAAATAAATAAAAAAGATATATAAAACAATGATAAACATACATAAAATACACAAAAATGAATTTACAATTAACGAAATTGAAGATATTGACGACATCTAGGTAAACGAAAGGAAAAGAATGAACAAAAAAAGGTTAGTTCTGAAGAGAGCCAAGCTGAAGATAGTGGGCACGGAGTGACTTTTTAAATGAAAATTTGTTTGGTGACATTCTGAAATATAGGTAATTGTTATTAATATTTTTCCTAACATTTAGCCTGGAGTTCACCAGCACATGTTAAATTTGCAATCAGCCGGTTAAGAATTATTTGACATATTTTGTATGGGGATTCTGTCAAATTAACCGTCAAGGTTTACTAAGAGGTTAACCGACTGTTTAAAAGTTAATACACTCAGGTCTTAGATCTAAATGATTTTAGAGAAATTGAACAGTGGGGCAACTCATTGTAAAGTTTGGGCATAGGAAAAATTTATTAATATCCGATATGATTTTAAATTTTCGTTATTGAGGAAGGTGATGTAGTAAAATAATGTATGTATTTTAATCGTGAATGTATTGTGTCCTCAAAAATTGACGTTACTTTAAATAGGCAGAAGTAAAGATCTATTTTATTTATAAGTTCTGAAACGTCTCATTATTCTTCTTATAGGAAATCTATATCTAGCCCAGTCAAATCGTAACAGAGTGATCATAAAATATTTAGAATAAAATTCTTTTGCTGGAGCCTTTGCGTAAAAAACCACTCGATTTTTTTTTAATTTCTATATAATTTTTTTTTATTATCCTACAGTGAGTCAGGGGAAGCCTTGAAGCTTAAAATTTGGTGTTTGAATACGTGATGATGACTAATAAAACACACTTGTGGTTTTTGAACTTTTAAAATCACGTCTTAGTTATGTTTGGATTTTTGGTAGAGTTTGTTGTGTGGAAGTATAAGTGGGTGATACTGAACGATGAAACAATGGGCCGCCTTTGTCGTTTCACATTTTATTATGTGATTAAAAAAACGTAAGTCCATGTGTAATTATTTTGATGTAGTTCTTAGTCTTGTTAAAAGAGTGATAATTATGAAAAAAATAGGATGGACATTTGTCATCGCAACCGTATTTTTTGTGTTGGTGTTATACTTAACCATTTTTTGGCGCTGAAACACTGTTGTGAGCTGTAAAACATAAAAATCATACCTACTTCTGTTTGTTTTTGATCGAATTATTAAAACTTAAAAATAATGACGACATTATAAAAAAATTCATCGCCGGTAAATTTGTATTCTTGAAACTTTTTTCGAAATATTTATTTATATTATTAATGTTTGTATATTGCTGCAAAGTAATTTTTAGTTTACTGTTGAGATTCGATTTTAGTAGTTAAATTATGACCAATTTTTTCTTCACTTTACTGTTCTTAACACTTTTTAAAATGTAACAAGTTTTCCTATATTTTTTATTTTACGACATGTTATTAACTACCAATTTTTGTATGTAAATATATTAATTTGAAAAAAAAAGTACAGGTATGTAAACGTTTTCCAAATTTTGAGGCAAAAGTTGTTATTGTGAGAATGTTGTTAGATTTAAGTTTATCGTACGTTTTGTTAATTTTCACATTTAAAAATATACAAAAAAACTGACACTGTTTCTACACTATCCAGATTTAAAACGTTCTAACACACAAAATTACGAAAATTCGCGTCGAGATTTTTATTATCTCTCCTTACCGTCAGCTATTATCAATTTTATTGCCGTTACAGAGCAAAACAAAAGTTTCCACTCGGCGTAAACCCAAAACACATCGGTTTCACAAACGAACGCGTATGGCAAAACCGCAACCATAAAATTTATACGCGTACAAAGGTTTACTATTCCTGAATTAGTACTAAAACACACACGCTCCTGTCACTATACATAACTCGATCTTCGAGTCACGAACAAAGAGCAGTTAAACTATCGGATACTGGGTTTAGATGCCGTGGCTTGCCGACGCCGAGTGAGCGTGTTCGTATAACAACCCCGAGCGACCGAGTCCCCGATTCTTACGTCACCTCACCCCATACAAATAACGACACCCCATTGGCTCTTTCAGTTTGGCGCGCTTTTCGAGTTCCAAAGACAAAAGCGCAACAATTATCCCCTTCTCTTTCGCTTACAGTAAACAAGACTGCAGCGGAACGAGACAGTATCCTACTGTCAACTGCTCTGTTACATGATGTAACGAGCTTGGAACGGGATAGTTTGATTTAGTTGTACGCGTGAGAGAAAGGGAGAGAGACAGCGGTGTCGAGGTAACAGTCCGAAGGGAACGTGCTACTGTGCGTTCCACTATTTATAATCAAATAGGTTGGCGATGTGTGCGTGTGTAGGGACGCGATGCACCGCACGCGTACATCGCCAAGCGTGGAGCGAAGCAATGACGTGCACGAAGCATTATCCTCTCATTACAAGATTTGCGCTCTCGCCGGCCGCACGTACACTAGTTGTCTGACGAGTCGACCTCTTTTGTAGCGGCGAGTTCGAGTTTGTTTACATCGTAGCGATGCAGTGCGTTAGTTAGCTATTGTGTCATCGACCGTGCGGTTATCGCTGAAATGATTGAAGACAATGCACGCCGAGTTTTTGCGACGGAACTTTTTGTGAACTTTTCGTGAAGTGATCCGGACAGTGAGGGAACTTGTGCCATTGTGACAGTGATTCTTCAGACAAACTTTTCGCTTTCGAAGATTTTTCTCCGTGAGTCTTGATTCGAGAAGCAAATCTTCATCAATTTTCACAAACAAAATTTTTGTAGTGATACGAGTGTGAAGCCAAGAATTGGCACTTGGTCCTCTGTAGCATTTATGCATACAAAAGTAACGTCAAGTCCACGCTTTCGTAGGAAAAGACGTTGTGTGCAACAAAGATGGCTATAGCATTCAACTTGCCAAGTGAGAGAGAGGCGTCTGAGGAGAACTTCTCCCGCCTGAATCGGCTTTTGGGTGAGCTGTACGAGGTGTTGTGCCATATCCTGGTGTCTCGGCAACCTGGCCAAGAAGCCCAGGAAACAAGACGAGGTGAGTGCCCTCGGGAACCTAACACACCACCTTACCACTTAAGATGCAATTCGACCTACATAGTGAACCTTGTGATGGTCGTGGCAATAATCAAAGTATCGCTCGCCTCGTCACTCTTCAACACCATAAGATAAAGACGTGTAACCATAAGTGTTGTTAAAAGTGATACTGCAAAGCAGATATGGACTATTGTTACGTATTTCTAAGTCCTAGTGTTTGGTTTCGGAGATGTTGTGTCCAACTGCACTTAAATTGTAAATGGTGGTAACAACGCCTATTGAAATGAAAGTTTTTATATCTTTTTTTCATTTTAATCGGTGTCAGCTCTAACAACCGCTTCATATTTTGCTTTTCGATCCCATTTGAGTGAAGTTCGACAAAACGTTTCTACATTTTGAGCGACTGCATTTAAATAACAAAATAAAAATTTTTAAACATGCAAATATTTTTGGACGAGTTTGTTGTAAGCTCTTGCTTTTTATACCGACATTTTGTAAGTACATACCTAAATAAAAATGCCGAATAACTGTAAAAATAGTGTTGTTAAGTTTTAATGTTTAGTGACATTTCCATTTGATCTCCAATTTTGTTTAACGATTTTTTTGATACAGATAATTTTGAGTAGTTCAATTTATTATTACTAAGTTTATGGTCTCGCGATGATTTAGTTTAGTAAAATCATTTATAATCATAATTGATCGTAATTACGTATGTATGTATGTGGATCTCAAATCTTATTTTAGTTCCAAATGATATCGATAGTCATAATTACATTAGTTTCAATTTCATTTTGATTTGATTAGAAACCAAATATTAGTTAAATATTACAAAAAATAAAAATGAACGCAAAGAAAAATTTATACACACGATGCGTTAACTATTTGTTCATTTATTTTCTCAATAACAAAATTATTATTTATGGTTCCTGTAAATATATTTTAAATATAACCAATTAAATGTAATTTTGTTATGATGATAGATTTTGTTTTACTATGTTATGTTTCGAAAAAAAATAAAATTAAAGGAGCAAAAAAATCCGATTTGTATAAAGATTATAAACTGATGTAGATTTATAATTCTTTTCTTTACAAAATGTAAATATTGCATTTAAATGTTTGTGATTACTTTTTGATTAAGCATTTTCGATTTACAATTTTATTATATACCTACCTACATAATATTAAGTACAGCATGTAATCAATAATACATAAACAGGTTTGTGTTTAATAATTTTATGTCCCCAAAATTGGTTGGGATATTGTGAAATAAACATTATTATGTAAAAACTTGAAATGTGGATTTTCAATTAATTCACCACTATGTTAACCCAATCGTTTGCGGTAAGAAAAAAAATTAAAACAGTAATAGGAGCAAAAGTGATCGATCGTTAAAAAATATAGATATATCCTTAAAACTTTATAATTCGTGTTCAGTGCCCATAAGTATAAATATTTAAGAAGATAATAATCTAGTGACCAACATATCTTGTTGGTCACTAGATTATTATCTTCTTACCACTTATCAGTGGTGCTATAATGATGCTCAACAGAAAATAATTCAATAAAACACAATGTCGCGTATTTGCTAACAATAACACCACGCGCTAGCTAAAACTCGAGCAGTGTCAAGCAAAAGGCCGTTAATCAAGCTGGAAATAACTCGTGTTTTCATTCGCCTGTCAGAAACAACTAGCCAGTTAAGCTGTGTAGAGAACAGTGAGTAAATTATCAAATTTTGTGAAATATGAACTGAAAAAGTTTTTTTATTAATTGTTTTTTTTGGTTCTGAAAAACGAGTATGTAGTAAACTTTACTACATATTTAAAAATCAGACGCAACTAATTTTTCGCTTAATTTCCAAAAGATTATCAAAATAAATATTTATTTTTCATTATGTGTGATGTCTGAAAAAGTTGAATATTAATTCTGTTTTAAGCTGATTATTCAAGTCATATAAAAAAAAATATCGAATAGAATACAGCACAACTGATTTTAAAATGTCATCAAGTCATTTAGACACCTTTTATTAAAAGTAACTTTAAAAGGAAAATTGAACAATTTACTGAACGAATAACTTTTTACCGTACAAATGAAAAATCCATCATTGAAAAAATATAAATAAAAGCTCATCCAAATTGGCGTATCAAAATTTAAACCATGATTACAAAATTCTAACAAGAACACAATAATTCTGATACACAATCCCAAGGGCTTAAATTGTGGACTCTACGAGAGACACGGCATGAGTTGCACACAAAACTGAGAAGTTAAACTTGCCACGATCTCGGACGGAGTCACGAGTAATGAAGGTATGTTAGAAACTTCTAGTGGAATTGTTTGTAGAGATAATACATATTTCTAATAAGATAGTTCAAACTATAGTAGATAATGATGTCATAAAGGGAGATATCCCTTTGTGTGTTTCCCCTAGGCCTAAGGTGGCATAATAAAATAAAATACATTCAGAGACACAGGTTACAAGCAAGTTGATGTTATCCCAATTTGATGAAAGCACATCAATGAAACAAAATATTAAAACAATTACAAGACGCGATTTGGAATTCATAGTACCTATTTATTAGTTGAAAATGTAAAAATATTTACAAACGGCTACTATCTACACTACAACCTCCACGTGCATCGAAGAAAAACTTGTTCCGACCTGTTGCGGACTGGTCAGCACAAGAATAGTAATCGGTAAAAAAAAGTGTTCATAATATCGCCTGGATGCAGGAACGATTAGTATTGCCTTGTCTTTTTACTTTAAACCTTTTAATTGTTGATGATCACTCAAAGCAAAAAATCTTTGAAACATGGCAAAATCTTTAACAGACACTTCAAACGACATTTAGTAATGCATTAGTTTTTAGAGACAATGCATATCCGTCTGGATTGGATTGAAAGTCTCCAGAATGTGGTCGAAGGGTGACTTGAAAATGTGTTCTGGCTGTTAGTTGGTATGGTTTATCTAAAAGTTCTACGATCTCTGACAAAAAAGCTCTATGTCCGCTCCATCTAGTGCCTTAGCCCAAGTTAACATTGGCAATGGACCGAGCACAAATAGTACAGCGCTCGAAAGCGAAAAGTGATCTGGATCGACGATCGTGAGCGAAGAAATCGAAAACTACATTTGTATACTGTCTCTGATATATTCAACTGGAGTAGAGTCAATGTTCCCATTTTGTAGACTGAATACTACTCTGTCTGGCTATGAGATTAAGATACCGTTAATAATAAAAGTAGGAATACGTGCTTCAAAAAAATCATAAAAGGAACTTATGATAATAATAATGATTCGCTTAGTCACAGATAAGAAGTTACAGAAAGAAAACATAAATCATTACTTCATCATTTTCTTGCCCTGTTCCAAGTCCACCTAACAACAAATTTAAATAGTATGATTTCCAATCCAAGCAAGATATATGTATATGTAAAATAAATAATGGACATTATAACAAAAATCACAAACATACGAAAATTGACATCAACTCGATAAAAAAGAAGCAGGAGCAAGAGCTTTTATAAAACAAGGTAAGTACAACCTTAGCTTGTCGATATCGAACTTCACTTTTTTGTTGGATCGAAAAGCAAGATTATCTGTGTGGTCTTTCCAATTGTTAACCCATTTTAGAATTTACGCTGGCAACATTTAAATGTATACTTTTAAACTGTGAAAATAGGGATTTAGTTTTTAGAGTAAAAATAGTAAGTCACGCTTTCTGTGACTTGGGATCACAATCACAATTGAAGTGTGAAAAGCTTCGCTTGGTTGAACCTAAGGATGATTAACTTTTTGTTGGTGACTTTTATTTAATTTTTGTAACTGCATTTATATTAAATAACGAGTGCCAAGGATTTGGTAATTATAGTAAGTAAGTACATAGTTACGTTAATTTGGTAACACTAAGACCCGAGTTTATCAATTTTTAAACAGTTGGTAAACCTTGATTGACAGTAAATTTGACAGAATTCCCATAATTACAAAATATATGTCATAATACTAAATCGGCTAAATAAATACTAGCAAATCATCATAACAACATGTGTCCGTAGGAATTATTATTACTACAACAGTTGTATGAATAATTTAAGCATTAAAGGAAAACAAAACTTCATACTTGTGAAATGGATAAATCAGAAATTAAATACCTACATAATGCACTACGCATTCATCAGAAACTACTTTATATTAATTATTGGGAAATATAAGTAAAATATATTAAATTTATTAAAATGCGGTCAGAATATTGCGTTCAAATAACATTTGATTGTACTCTGTGTTTACACAATGTTTGTTTATAAATAGTAATTGGACTTTGAACCATAACAGAACAATACGTCACTTGGTTATGAAACATTTTGTGATAATCTTAAAATTATGAAGCAAATCCATGATCATAACAGAGTTATATGAAATGTCACAAGCCCCTATAAAGTAGCACAGAATATAAAACTGATCGTACAACTAGCACAAATAAAACTTCGATCCGAACTTAACAAAAGCATTTGAAAATCGGAATCACCATCCGAAGGACTGTTAGGTTTTTTCTGACCCTATCCCATACTACCAGAGGGCTTAATATATGCCACAGGTGTTATCCGAACAGGTGCCTTTTTTTCTTTTACTCCAACAGGTTCATACAAGTTCAGTAAAGCTTTGTCAGGGCTCGCTCCTAGGCCCGATTTTGTATATTTTGATGCTTTTTTTTCTCAACGTCGAAGGCTGTGGAACGAATAATAATTTATTGCGACGAGCACCGAATTTTAAAGAGTTAGACAGGTTTATGATGATTGAATTCGAAATTAGGGTTTTATGTTTGATTTCAGAGACATTGAAGACAGTAGCTGGGAGTTAATGAAGGACCTTTTTATAAATGAATCTCTAAATAAGAATAATGTTTATTCATTCTGGATAGTAAAATTATTTGATTTTGTAATTCAAATGATAGAGCATGTATTAAGATTAAACCAAACTAATCATACCTTTAACGAATTTCAAACAATTATTTGTAACCATAACCGACTCAAAAGGGGGTTGTTGTAATGCTAGCTTAAACTAATCTAATTCGTTATAAGGGTCACCTATAATAACAATAATAATTAATAAACAATAACATTCTAAGTCAAGCGACGGGTTAGTATTTTTTTAAATATTTACATGACTATTTTTAATAAGCACGCAATTTAACAGGGTCACAAAAACTCCGTTCGAAGTCTTGCAAGTGAAAATAATTCTAACCACTTTATTATTATCCTACTATTTGAACGAGAATTGAGATGTTCAAATGCAAATTCTTGAGCTTTTGTGGCAACGATTTTACGGGTCATAAAGTCTATGCGGTTTAAGGGGTCATTTGATTTATAAACCGTTGACCCTTGACTAGCAAGATTTAGAAATGTGCGTGAAATGCAGATTTTCTGAATAAACCACATATTTTATTGTTCTCGTTGAAAATATTCTCCCATGGAGAGATAACAGTGCATTTAGGGCGATACAAGTGTTTACTTGTTTTAAAAACTGAGGTCATGTTATATTGTACCATAAAGTATTTATTGCTTGTATTGCCCTTAGACAAATTTTTCATTCATCAAGACACTGTCTAATTAGAAGTTTAACTTACACTGATTTTAGTTATTACTTAGATAATTAAATATTTATTTAGCTTAAATTACGAAAAGTATTTTGCGAAACTAACTGTGCAAATATTAGATACAATTTTCAAACAATATGTCCCATCACAACACACAACAGTCGATGATGTTTATTGTGCGAAATTTGTTTGTTAAATCTTGCAAAGAAATTGACTAAAAAATAATTTAAAAAATGTGTAAAATGTCTACGACCTTATTCAATTCTAAAGTCATATATTGAAAAAGATTGGACTTATCTAAAATGAGCGAGTAAAACATTAAAAAGAAAAATGACGTTTATTTCACACAAAACTTACAAACAATATGAACTTAAACTTCTTAACTAAGTTCTTGAACATCCAAGATCTAATAACATAGATAATGTAGTTAATAAAGACGAGCCTGGCATATACTATTCTGTTAACGATCATTAAGATATACGGATAGCTACTCATTGAAATGTCAAGGAGGTAATATGACGTTGTGACTTCATGAGCACCAAATCGAAGGCAAGTGTTGTTTATAGAATTTTATTGTAGACGTGCTGAAGCCCGCGACTTCGTCTGCGAGGATTCGATGATAGAGAAATACTCATAATTTCATTGCCGTCCACTAACCATGAACTTTTATTTGTACCGTGCTGTATGGTGAAGAAAGGTCACCTTGTTTGTATTTACAGTGGGCAGTACGTCAGATTACTCATTTGAACTATGAAAACAGCTTATAGGGAATAGAGACGGTCTGAAGGTCTGTCGTGTGGCCTAGTGAACTTATCAATTTGGTTCACAGTAAAGTTTATATTTATAAAAAAGTATAATAATTAAATTAAATTAATTAATGACGAGTAGGTAATTCGTACGTATGTATCAACCAACAGTGATGCCAAATATCATACCTACCTACCTCAAACTCGTTCGTTTTAACCGACTACAAAAAAGTAGGTTCTCAATTTGACCCATATTATTTTTTTATGTATGTGTTGTCCGTAAGTATCCCATATTTGTCTAAACCAATTTTTTAATGCAGTTTTTAGAAAAAAAAATACATTTTCTAAATCTATTCAAGAGTTTTGCTCCTGGTACTCTTCATTTCATGTTGCTAAGATTAATTTATGACAGAAAGTACGACTCCTTAACTATAAGGAGTTAATGATTATTTTTAAAGATCACTCTGTATTATGTTGATAAATAAAATTATTTTAATATTTCCCTCAAGTAATGAACCCGCATTTATATCATAAAATCATAATAAAAGTTACGCGCCATTACATCTATAAACAACTACCACGGCCACGTGGGCGCAATTACACTTAGACAAAGGGCCGGAGCCTATTGTCTTAGGAATAGTGCACAGAGAAACATTTAAGTTACACGTCAAAATCACAGCACAACTTAGCCTGGAGTCCACTAACACATGTCTAATTTTTAATCATACGATTAAGCATTATCCCACTAATATCCCACTAATATTATAAATGCGAAAGTTTGTGAGTGTGTGAGTGTATATGTTTGTTACTTCTTCACGCAAAAACTACTGAACGGATATGGATGAAATTTGGCACAGAGATAGATTACAGTCTGGAATAACATAAAGCAAGTAAGTTTAAAACTAAATTAAAAGCCTAATAATGGACAGTGGTACGGAACCCTTTGTGCGCAAGTCCAACTCGCCCTTGGACAGTTTTTTTTCTTATTGTGTGAAATTCATAAGTAATTGTCTAATAATGTTCTTAAATCACTACTTATAATAGTCATGTCATACAAACCGTAAACATTATAAACTAAGTCCGTGGGAACAACATGCTTCATTGCATGAGAAAAAGCTTTGCTGTAGAGCTTTTGTTTTAATGTCAATTACTTGTATGTTAAATACATTTTACATTACATTATTATCTTTATAATGTTTTGTGTTACTATAATTGTTGCGGGTATTAATTCTACACACTTGGGTAAAAAAATATATATTGGTAAAATTTTATTTCTTCTTCATAGTCGTATACTGCGTCATGATCATCATGTGGAATGCAATACACACAACGACTTTCTTGGTAATTTTAATAAAATGGTTTTCCATTGCCTTCTCCATTTCACACACCATGATTTCGACGCAATATTTAGGTATATAACTTAGATCTATCGACATAAAATTAAACTAAAATTTTGTGCTGGCAGAAACTCGCTCATTGTTTTCAAAGATATTTGACAGATGTGACATTATCATGTATGATGTGAAAGACGTGAATGATGTAAATTATGTGAAAGATATTTTAAGAATGTTTAAAGTATAAGAAATTCACAATAATTAAACAGATCTTATTTACAAAAATCATACATAAGACGCACTTAAGTTAACAATAGCTTCATCTTTAACCTGTTATATGACTAGAAAAATTGTAATCTTTCATCAAAATACTTGACCAAAACTAATAAAGCCAGGATTTTCTCAGGGATGCACAAAGTCGTGACTTAAAACCAACTTAGATGGTTCTTAAAGTCGTATGATGGGGTATTAGTTTAAACCGCTCATTAAAGTAAAAAAATTGGAAGCAATCAAAAACCTGTCTGGGTGCAGTTGTATTTTTTATAGTGCAACCTTTTTTAGAGTTCCGTACCCAAAGAGTGAAATCGGGATTGTATCACTAAGACTCCGCTGTCCGTCTGTATATATATTTTTTTCGGCTGGTCATGTCTGTCGCAGAACCGACGGGCGTTGGAGTAGGAAGATTCTCGAAAGGAGACCACGTCTCGTGAAACGTAGTGTTGGACGCCCCCCTGCTAGGTGGACCGATGATCTGAAGAAGGTGGCCGGTGGTGGCTGGATGCGGGAAGCGGAGGTCCGTGAAAGTTGGCGCAGTCTTGGAGAGGCCTATGTCCAGCAGTGGACTACAATAGGCTGATATGATGAAATAGATTGATAAGATAGATAACTCTTCATTGCACACCATAAAAGTAACAACAATACAATTTAGAAATAATAAATCGTTTCAACAAACACACCAATCACCGAGCCTCAAACTAAGCGTGAGCTTGTGATATGGTGACTATGATAACGGATAGAAATACTTAAATACATATAAACATCCATGACTTAGGTACAAATCTCGTGCTCAGCACACAAACATTTGCCCCTTGCGGGATTCGAACCCACAACCGCCTGGCTTAGAAGTCCGGTGCGCGAATGATTACACCAAGACGGTCGTCAAATTTACATAGAAATATGTCCAAATTAGGCGGCCTTATCACTAAGAGCGGTCTCTTCCAGAGAAATATTTAACCACATGAAGGGGTTGATTAGTGCAAAAGAAATAAAAAAGTGCTTCAGGTAAAATTATAAATAATAAGTACGAAACAGATAATAGATAGATATGACTTCGAAGTGACAATGACGTGATGATTCTTGTATCTATAGAATAGAATAGAATAGTTTATTTGCGTTTAAATAGGGTACACTGAAGGTCTTACAATAGGTTTGATGTTCAATGACATTTTCCCATTATGTTGATAGTTCTCTTGATTTACGAACGTCAGTATTAACCTATATCTATTGCAATTTAAGAGCTTTGGGTTGAGTTTGGATCGTCTTGGTGTAGAGTTCGCGCTCCAACAGAAGTTGCGGGTTCAAAATCAAATCCCGCAAGGGGCAAATTTACGTTTGAGTGATGAACACGAGCATAATATGTCCCTAAGTCATGGTCGTTTATAAACGTATATCAGCATGTCTATTTCATGTGGGGATTTTCGGTAAGCTCCGATGTGGACTGTGTTTGTGGTGCAGTGCAAACTATGGCACACTTAACATCGTGCCCGGCGTGCCCCAGCACCTGCACGCCAGAGGATTTAATGGACGGCAGTCGATCCGTGAATTCTGGGCTGCTACGATGTAATTTTCTCGTGTTCCATCGACTCGCTAAGAAGAAGAAGCATGTCCATTCGTGTTCCTAGTCGCCATAGCACAAACTAACGCTTGGTTTGTTAGGAAATAGTTCAATATATTTTTAATTGTCATTTTACTATTATTTTGGAAGCTCTCTCGCTTTTCAGATGTTAGTATTCATGCTCTTATTGCTTTCTTGAATGCTATTAACTATTGCAATTTAAAAGCAACTGACCTACAAAGGAGTAGGCTGGGGGACTAGGACATAAGTTTCATTTGAAGTGTTTCGAAGTAAGACTGTTTCGGTTGTCTGGAAGAAATTGCTTTCAGTATGAAGTCCGCCTAAAAGTATGACTGATCATTTATGTAAATGACTACTGTGTGTGGTTTCCAATAAAAGTATCTATCTATCTTCTCTGACTTCTAGAAACTAATATCATAATATTATTTTTCGTTTATTTCAAATCGTTTCGTGAAATATCCAGCAAGCACTATCATTTCGGGGAAGACACCTGAGTTCGTCTCAACAGGAAAATGAATCCATTGTACATATTCTTAGAAGCGAACCCTTCTACACATCATCCTGTGTTTTAGTGATTCGCGATAACTTATTATATTTAAGACTGGTTTTAATGTAAACAAAAAGAGCCAGGAAAATTTGAGTATTCTCAAAAAGGCGTGGAACGTCAAATTGTGTTAGTGAATTGAGGAAATAAAAGTACCATTTAATTCAGTGGATTCAGTGGATAAATCAGTGGGTTTTGAAATAGAAAGAATGATAATCTCTAAATAAAATATAGTTTATAATATATCACTACAAAGCGTGATTGCAGGGTGATGGGGCTAAGGCTTATCAATTTTGTTAAACAGCTGTTTGACTTAGATAGATAGATAGATACATAACTCTTTATGACTTACTACAAAATAAATTACAAAGCAATTAATACAGAAATATATATACACTTAAGGAATTGTTTGATACCTGATCCGTAATACTCTTACAAAGAATTAATTATTGTTTTCAATTACTTTGACTGTAATACCTAATACCCTATTTTAGCAAATAAATAAATGTATGTTTGAACAAGACCGCTGACACCAGTAACATTATATGGGTTAACTGTTTGAAACTAATTAAAATAAATAAAATTGATAGCTGGATAGCTGTATCCTTTTAGATTACCATCAGTTTCTCATTAATTCCATCGCAGTTACTACCAAACAATTATTCGTCAAAACGCCACCAAATTAATATCCTCTCTCAAAAAGGTTGTAAGTAATAAAAGGTTAATTTATTACTGAGTATAGCAAAGAACAGGTTTCAGCGGGTAACGCGCTACCGCTTTTAAATCACTATGTTTTATACTGAACAAACCCATTAAACAACTGGTGTACTGTTTCGATGTTATTAAACTTTCTTCTATGTTGTATTTAATAAAGCTTCAGAGTTAAGTTCATATTGTGTTACCAACTTAGTACAGAAATGCTACTCTCGCAGTTTGTGTTAGGTACTTCAATGTAGGCCATGCTGCTGTGTTAATGAAATTGCCGTGTATCTAATGTACCACAAAAAATAACATTAGACACAATTTTATAACTTTTTTTAGTTAAAATCACGTTTGTACGAGAGCCCCACTTAAAATATGTATTTTTAATGTTTATATATAACTCGTTATATTGTGAATATTTCAAGCGTCTGCGTGTTGCCGTTTTATAGTATCGTGCAAAAAACGATTTAAAAACACGTTTGTTGTATGAGAGCCCCCTTAAATATAAAAATATAAAGACAATTTTTGGCAAGAATTTTTGTAAAGAAGCCCTGTGTTTCATTTTCAGGTAACCCCTTTCTTTCTTGCGGATTATTAAAGACGTCAAACGGTAAGTTGTTTTTATAATCAAAGTAATCTGCGGAGTTTCTTGCAACCAAAAACTATATACTGTTTTAAAACTTTCATAGTCATTATCATTAGAATACTTATTCCGTTATCATGGCGCTTGCAACAGCGCCGAAATATCGGGAATAAAAAGGTACATGGTAGCAATCCCGTGAATAATAATACCAAAAAAATTTTAACGCTGATTCTCTTAAGTCTTCATGTAAGTTTCTTTGAGTTTAAATTCGATCAAAATACTCAACAATAATAATACGAGGTGTAATCATAATCCAACCCAGAGGCAACACTGTGACACCCATCCGACCATAAAGTTCACTCACTCTATTCTCTATAACCTTATTAAAAAACTGACTGACCAACTACTTTCGTAAACCGATCAACAAACCTTTTCTTAGCAACTTCACCCTTATTTATACTTACTACAGGGTCTAAATCAGGGATACAATTTAAAGGTCAGTTGTAAAATTGTGGTGACCAAAACCTATCGATCATGAGAGTGTATAAATTGTCAGATTAACTTTCATTTTGGATTTGGAGGTGTAATGTGAGTCGACTTATCTGATTAAATCTTCGTCTACATTTTTTTTTTTTTTTTGTACAAAGTTTGAAGACGTTAACACTGGGTGCTTCATTTTTGAACTGGTATGTAATTGCCTATATATATATATATATATTACTATATATATATATATATATATTATGCATTATTGCTCGATATATATATTATGCAGTCTCTGAGTCTGATTTGCTGGTTGTACAAATATCGAGCTTTTTAAAGCAAACTGACGTAAAATTATTTTTGTATATTTTTCTAACATGAAAATTGTTTATTATATTGCAAACTGACCGCAAACTTTTCATACTGACGTTGAAATTGCACAAAGTGATCATTAGGACATTGAATTCAGCAAACGCCAAAGGTTAGAAGCGACCGGAACGAAACCATAAATCATGCAAGCAACACCGAGCTCGCTCCAATAGACAATATCTGATGGAAAATTTAACAAACTTCAAACTACCCGCGATGTTTTTAAAAACAAAACAAACATAACCTTAAATACAAGTGAAGAAAGTCCAAAATCAACAGTTATTGTGATTCTGGAAGGAGAAATGGAGCTTGTCGATGCACCAACAAAATAAAAAGTTGAAACGATTGCAAGACGTATACAAAGGCTTATGGGCGTTTCGCTTCATTTAGCAAAAGTATATCGAATTCATCTAGCGAAACGGCTGCTCATCGCTTTTTGTTAAAAATTGTAGTCCTAATGGTGGACCAGCGATGGTGACAGCACTAGCGCTTGATGTATCGGCACTTTGTAGTTCTGCGAAATTACGTAAATGTCGCGTGCAATTTGTGTTAGGTAATGGTGTACGGGGTATAAAGATGAAACATATACATAAACTATTTGACTATCTTTTTTCAAGCGTGTCTTTTTTATATTCTTCCTGTCATCAAGTTTGGCTGGTTGCTGAATAGGTTTTTTTTTAATAGAGGAAAGGTGACCTGTTTAAAATGGCATAATATGTCTATAAATATTTACACATTGCAAACATCTTACAGTAAATGTAAGGCGTTTTTCGGGAATATTACAAATTATTATAAGTTTATTAGGTACGCTTCTTGGTGATCAGTCAGAAAATTTGACAGATCAGGGTAGGTTGATGTGTAACCCACTGTACACATCAACCTACCCTGATCTGTCAAATTTTCGCAATCATATTTCAACCTAATGTTGATAACATAAATATTTTGCCAGATTTGGGAAAGTTGATGCAGGGCTCAATGATAGGTTCATTCACTTTGTTGTCCATCTTCAAACAAAATAAAACCTGCTCGATGACATTACTATCCCACATAATCACATCGATTAGTGCAGTATGGCAGTACTCATTCACTTTGCAATAGTCACGACTTTGTTGACATTTATAATCGTCTGATACGACAGTAATGCACTAGCTTCTCAGCATTATGGTTTTGTTTTAGTAAATGAGCGTGTTGATTGGTTTTAGAGATCAGCAATAAGCTTTCTGAGATCAGCAATAAATAATGTAAGTCATAATGATATGAGCAATATTGCGCATCTAAATTATTCTTAGTCTTGAACATAAATGTATAAATACGAATTTATTACTAATATATCAGAAAAATAGTCTTAACGATATGAGCAATATTGTGCATCTAAATTATTTTTAGTCTTGAACATAAATAATACGAAATCCTTACTAATTTATCTGAAAAATATTTTTTGGACTCTTCGAGTTTGTATCTTCACGTTCTTAAATAAATAAATAAATTGTTTTCAACAAACACACTAATTACCTAGCCCCAAACTAAGCGTGAGCTTGTGCTATGGTGACTAGGATAACGGATAGAAATACTTAAATTCATATAAACATAATTTTAGAAAAAAAGACGGGTTTTATCACACCAATATATTTTACCAATTTGCTATTAGCTATCCTAAAATTACTACAACTACCCTCTATCTACTATCCCTCAAATAACGAGTAATTACGGGTATAAAATATGTTTTCTGTCTAATGATACTGAAATAAAATCAATTATATTACAATTATTTATTATTACATTTTACAACCCAACCAACTTTATATATATATTTTGTAATCGCGCATAAAACATAGCATTGTTTTTAAATTACTATAGCTCAATCATTACAACTCATAACACTTAACTGTTGATAAACAGTGACTCTAATACCGAAATAGTTCAAGCTGTACACTAAATCACCAGTTTATTATTTATACATTACGTGTAACGATCACAAGGACCATTTGTAAATCACTGCCCAACGTCTGTTAGGAGCTGACATAAAAACCATATACGTGTTAGCTCGTTTAGCTAGGGATTCCAAATATATCGATGAAATCTATCGACCAATGTTAGTATGAGGCTAAAACAATAAATAAAAACACATGTTTATATGCAATATTCCAACGATACGAACTAAGCATTTTTATCAACATTTATAATGCGCACACCAAAGTTGTGGAACTCACTACCCGCTAAAATGTTTATTACAACCCAAAGACCTTTAAACTCAAGTGTGAACAGGCTTTTTTCGACTCTGTCTGCGCCACGTCTGGCTTAGTCTATAGTCAAGAGCAAACCCATTTCGAATATATAAAAAAACATGAATCACTTCAGATAAAATCTGTGAGATATTTTATTTATTTAATACGAGTACAATCAGCGTAAAATTTTAACGTAAACATGGACATTAAATGGGTGTATCAAGACTTTTTATCGACACTAATATTGAAGCGTATGCATACAGGTAGGACCTTTTATCGATTAATATTTCTTTTTGCTGTTCTTGTACAAATATTTCTGTACATTTTCGACTCTTTCGATACAAATATCGATAGCGGTACATCTCTACTCAGCACGTGGCGTTGAACAGACGCAGATTGACACAGTGGTTTTATGTGACCCGAGATAAGGTGATATAGGCTCTTGAAGTGTTAGAAGCCAAAAATAGTTTACATACAACAAACATCATATTATGTTTGGAACTGTAAATGAAGAATACGATTAAGATCACACCACAGTTCAGGTTGAGTGTCTAGAACTTAGTCAAATAGCTATTACCTTGTAGTGCTATCTGTAAAAATAATTGTTAAATGTATTAACAGAGATTTAGTATATTACCGGCCGATTATAATATTACCTACCTGAACAAATGATTTCAACTTGACGATCTAACAGTTTTATGGGATAAATATTTTTTTTTTAAGTGATAAGCATTCACTTTGCAATCTAAATATATTATTGCACTTGAAAAAATGTTTTTTGGGATTGAATGAAAGCAAAGCTTATAATATTATGAGTTTAGTGTTTAATTTTGATTGTTTCTAAAACCCGTTTTTTTTTTAAGTTGTCATAGTTGTTATTATCCTAATGAATGATACTGTACAAATAGATGCATTTGTAATCAAATCTACTTATTGCGTATTTTCAATTAATTATCAAAGCTCAAAAAGATAACAGAAGTAACACATGACATTAAAAGCTGTGATTATTCATAAAACATTTGACACTTAAAAAGTTGCCCATGAGTGGTGCCACACAAGCGTTTCTCTATTAGGTAATGTCACAAATGTGTCATTCATTTCTAATTTGTCAGCTAATATGGTCTTGGTTTAAACCTGGTACTACGTTTTTGTCTGTGTCTAAAAATTGAATATGCATCCATGCACATACTTGTGCACTATAATATCTCTTACGTACCAAATGGATGTTCGTAAGGGTTGTTGGTCAAAATACGTCTAGTACAATACAGTACTTAAATGATCGATACTCACTCGGCTAAGCCTAGGCTAATGTTTTATTCAATAACATAATATGTACTACGTAAAAGCAATATCTTATTTCTTAGCTAAACACATTATCACCACATAATGCCGCACTAAAATCACATTGTGTTGGAAACTATAGAATTATACAAGCCCAAACAAAGCCAACAAAACACCTGCACTTCTAAAAACTGGGCATAATTGAATGAATAAAACCGTAAACAACTATTTATTAGACAGAGTTAGTATACACGATTTAGTTAAACGATCAATTTTGGCTTGAAATACGACTGTCCATATAAGAATTGACTTGTACATTTTCGACACCTTCGGGTATAATAGTTCGTAGGTTAATATTATATATTATTATTATTTATTTTAACGTTAGGTATCTTTTTTATGTAACGTAATGATGTGTGCAAGTACTTACAAAAAAAAACTTATAGTGATTTCAAAGATTGTTTTATTAATTTGTGTCCAAAACATCGAATGTTATTCTTATCTAAAGAACGGTAATCATTATGATTATGAAAAAATAAATAATACTGAAAGTTTAACTTAAGTGTCGTGCTACGTAGGAGAGGTCTAAGCAAATTTCTAATCCTAAAATTAACGCAAGCTGAAGTTCATAAGGCATAGCTCATATTTATACACCATTCCTCTAAGAGCAAGCTCGAAACATTGCAAATAAATCATAAGACTCAACTTAGAACTAAATAGCCAGGAATGACCTCACAAAGCTAGTTCGTTGCAGTAAAGCGTGCTTGCCACAAAGAATTAGGCTGACTGTTACACCGTCATAGTTTCTTACATTACAAAAGTCTGTTGTCTGAATAAAAGTATTGGAAGTGTTTTTAAAATATATGAATTGTTATATTAAATCCCCATAAATATATTTTGAAATTAAACAATTTCTATAGTTTTGATAAAATATAATCTGATGCATGAATAGTAAACTCTAGTCTTCACAGCTGATTCTACTATAACATAGTTATTCTGCTGAGTAACGGTCCCTACTAGTTTCGTCTTCAATGCTTAAACAATTATGTATTATGCAAAGCTATAGTTTATCTGGCATGGGTTACTTGTAAGACGATGTACTGGTACTATAGTGAATTATTTATACCTCAAGTAGACAAGATCTGCATTTAAAATAAGGCTAGAATCGATTTCAAATTGATATGCCAGGAATAAATTACTCGGTAGCAACAAAGTAAAAAAATATAATTAATATCGACCCAAATCCTAAGATGACATGATTAGTTTATTATTCCCATATTGTCCTTAAGTAGTCACACAAAGCAATATTTTTACTTGATAATTGTAAAAGTTAATAGTTTGACTATAAAGATCAGAAACGAACGATGTCATATGGTCCATGTTCACAAGTTAAAAATAACGAGACCAGTTTACCTTACGAATCTATAAAAAACATGTTTCCTCATTCCACATTTTAAAAATGGTTTCAAATATGATGAAGAATAGAGCCCAAAAATGTTAAATATCAGTATTAACCCGTACTTCACTCGCTTTAATCTTAAATGTTAATTACGTATTAATGAAGGAGATATATAAAAAAACAAAAAATATTTTCTCTTTTTGTAGCATAAAACAACTTATTTTTATTTAAATTGTTGCATTATGCCACACTATGGTGTAACAGTTGTCCATGGTAGCGTAATGCACCTCATCCAGCAACGTAGAAAGGAGTTAAACTTTTGATTTACGGTCTGTCGCGTATCTACTACAACGGTAAATCTGTGATCGCTTGACACATTAACGTTTGACACTGAATGGCTTGGCTGATGTATTTAAGCTATTAATATTAAGAAATTGGTAAGATGCTTTTAACCGCAGTGCTCAATTTGCTCACGACGAAATTGTCGAGTCAACGCTGGCCGTATTTTGGGACATGTCTCATCTATTGTACATTTTATTACCTTTTTCAACACTAACACATCCATTAGTACCATTATAAAGAAATTGTTAATAACGATACCTGCCTGTGGCTAAGGAGAGGCGTCAAGCCAAAATGCGCCTGATTTTTGAGCAGTATATAGGCGTTTTAACTATATTAATAGGTTTCTTTAAGGTTTGCAAAAAAGATTTTGGCAAAGATATTATGCATTTAAAAAGAGGTAGATTAAAGGATTATTAGCGCGCGGAAATTTATTGCCTCAAATTGTGTAATTTGCTCAATTTTGCATTCAAATATAACATTTGACACGTAAAAGAATGTGTGCTTGGAGCATTTAACTCGAATCGCCGCGCAGTACGAGTTGACAGGTCTAGTTTTTTTTAAATAAAAACACTGTCAGTGCCTGTAGGTGTATATAAACGACTTCTAGTTAGAGATAATATTAACCTTGAATTAAATAGCTTGAAACTTCCACGAGATAGCTATTACAATGACAATTACACCTACTAGTAAAATGACTTCTAAGAATACATAGTTAACTGACACATTGGGAGTACTTACTACGTGAGTCAAAACAAAGCTGAAACTATTACACATCTCGCTATCCGGTGGTCCAATAAGTGTCATCTCGTCGTCTGCCCGCAGTAAATGCAATAAATATTATATTACAACCAAGATACAACTGCGCACGCGCCGGTCGCTTCCATCTAATGTGTAGTGATGTGATCAATGCGTGTCGATAAAAAGACACTATCGATAATAGGCTAAATTTCAATGAGCCCTGTCTAAGATTAAATTTAGGTTCAGTCTCACTCTGTCTCTGCCAAACAACTAAAAAGAGACTATAATAATAAGAAACGTCAGACTAAACAGCTGTCCGTTGCTAAGAAAATTAGAGAATCCATAGACAATTTAGTAGGGGTGTCATTAGATGACGACTAAAGTTATACGAAAACACGTCAAAAATACGTAAGAAATTGCATCACTAAATTTGTCGTTTCTAAATTATTGCAGTCTGTCTTTTTTCGTTTGTCTGATAGAGAAAGAAAAAGACTGAACTTAAATTTAATCTTAGGCAAGGTGCATTGGATTTGAGCCCAATGTGTATTAAAACTGACTAACCGGTGGGCCAGGTTGATATTTTCAATCATCGTCAGAAAGAACAGAATCATTCAACAATAGGTAGAGCCCTCATAAAGTTAGAGAAAGATCGGATTATAGTACTAACCTCTACTTCTTAATGCTACTGTACTGTCCTAACTAGTCACATATTTTTTTGATCAAAAATTAAAAGGAAAAAGGGCCCTGTACTATGAAACCAGTCAGAAAGTACTAGTATTTATGCTGTACCCAAAGCTGCAGCAGTTAGTGACATATACCTTAAAAAATACCTGGATGAGCTCTATTTTAGAGTACTGTCACTCACGTGGGATCAGTGCACGGACGTAGCTGGATTTTTAGCACAAAATGTACTATTTTATTACTGCGATATTGAAAATTGATTGATTTGCAAAATCAAAAGACGTTAAGTATGCGGCAGTGTGTTTTATTAATCAGCTTACGACATGATGGCCGATAGACATTTAGACCGAGCTGAATATAAAATATTACAAGTATCGATAACTGAAAAGGTAGACACTGTCCCATCCCTACCCTGTTTCCAGTTTGTCGTATCAAACCAACGGTTTTGCGGTGTTAGGAAAATACAATATTACGCGGTTGTAAATGTAAGAAGTAACCGGAGCGCACTGAAAGCTAATCTAATATTGGAATACGTTGTTTTGTATGCATTGTTCGAATGGTAGTGAGGTAATTGTGTTTGTCGATATTGTTTTGTTTTTGTTTGGAGAAGCGATTGAGTCACTTTGATTTTATGCCGACTCGAAACGGTGGGCTTCTATTAACTGTATTAAGGAGTGCCACTGTGTTATAAGATTATTGTATGGCTCTGTTTGACTGTAATGTTTCAAATCGTTATATCTTTATCGATCTCAATGAGCGATTTTCCTAGTGTCAAAAATCAATGCCAGGGTGGCATTAATATAATTAGCTTTATTTGCCTAAAGAGAACAATATAAATAGTATGTAGGGTAAAACCGGGATAGATGCCACACTTTTTGAAAATATGTTATATCCCCTGTACATTTATTTCATTCTTTTATTTTTAAAATTGGCAAGTACTTTGATATTAAATCTAAGAATTTATGAAAGTAAAAAAATATTATCTTTGACATTTCCAGAGTATTATCGATTATTGCTGCTGACCCCTAAATTTTAAGACATCTATCCCATATAGGGGATAGTTGCCAAATCCATATGAATAACGTTAAGGATAGACGACCCGCTGAGAAATAGGCCATCTATTCCGAAAAAAAAATTGATTGCACCTAGCCGTACCGTGCAATCGCACAGAGACATGAGACATGATCCATTTGGTGGTAGTTGGAAAGTCTCTCGATAGATAAATAAAATAATGCCCTATGTATTTGCGAAACTAGGGTAATTACAATCGGGGCATCTAAACCAGTGGGGCGTCGATCCCGGTTTTACCCTACACAAGCTTAAAATACTAACAAGCAAACAAGGATATATGTTTGTTAGTTAGTTTTAACTAACTAACAAACATATATCCCCTGTTGCCAAACTTAGATTTTTTTAATCCTGTATTTCGGCAATCAGCGCCTCTCCACCTTTATTAATGTTACATTTTATAGGCTTGTATTATTTATTATTACTAAGTTTACTGAAATCCAGATCCATAGTACTAGAGATTTCGCCTATAAAAATATTACATGTATATTATCTAAGCTTCGATTTGGAAAGTAACTGACTGTACAAATCAATGATATACCTATATATTACTTTAATTTCTAATATTTTTTGGGCTTCAAAAAGAACGCTAGGTTAGAAAAAATATTATAATCGTTTATTTACTTATTTTTAGAAATAACAATACAATACTTGTAATATACTTACTGACCGCAAATCATTCACTGTTTATTTAATAATGAATCATTTATTACTTATAAACAATTTATCATTCGCCTTAACAGAGTGCAACTGGCCATAGTGTGCCCTTATCGGCACACGCGTAGTAGTGGGTTGTAAAATTATCTGTGGTACTATACGTAGTACCTACGTACTATATAAAGTACCTACATAATGTAATGTCATGAGCGTGTGTAAAATTATCGGCCGTGATGAGTATTGCGTTGTATTTTGTTTTGTTTAAGCATTTGTTGATCATTTTATTTCAAACAGTCAGTTTAATGTGTGTTCTTTCTTTAGATCGATGAAAACTTCATTTTAAAAGCAGATTATTGTGTTATTATGGCACCTACTTTCTTACCATTTAATTTAATGAAAACATCTGGATTGTATTTATTGTTGATTTTATGTAAGTATACACAAAACTACATTAACTACGCGGCTTCGCAAAGGTGCAATAAAAAAATGTTGCTTAAGTTACTTAGGAATAATGTAGCTTAGGTACTATTGATAAAAGACGTTTAAAAAATATTACTCCACACTTACAAACTTTATCCCTTAATATTATCAGTATAGATCAAATAAATATAATTCTGTTTCTTCTTGGCCTAAACTGCTTGTAAAAAAATACGTCACAGTTAAAAAGTTCGACAACTATCATCTTTAATTTCTATCGAGCTACTAGTAAAATAAGCGCAATTTCAATGGGAACCAATAAATTTTAAACTACCACAGTTTAATACTAGATATCGTATCAAGTGTATTTATAATCCACTCTAACTACTGCAATATAGTTTATCAGATTAAACACAAATCAAAGATAATTATGTAGGATGAGAAAAGTACACTTATTTAAAATTATAGAGGATTTTTCATTTTACGATACCACTTTATCTGGAGTGGGTTGGGCGCTGTATGTACATTTTGAAATTAACCGATTAAGGTGTGTGCCTACTTAACCGTACTATACTATGTTACATTTATGGTACGGTCATGATGTGGTACGGTGTAGTGGGCATAGGCCTTTATATATTTTTAGTTTCCATACTAATATTATAAATGCGAAAGTGTGTCTGTCTGTCTGTTAGCTCTTGATGCTTAAACCACTGAACCGATTGAGATAAAACTTGGTATGAAGACAGTTCGAGACCCTGAAAAGGACATAGGCTACATTTTTTCGTGACATAAAAACATTAAGGGGGTGAAATGGGGGATGAAAATTTATATGGAAAATCCAACTTTTGCGGGCGAAGTCGCGGGGAATCACTAGTAGTTATATAAAAATTTGTGGACAATTTCACAAAATTCAATTTAATATAATCTAACGTAATTTAGTCTTTGTTCAAAAAACCTAGATAATATATATGTACTGTTTTAATCAAAAAAAAGATAATAGGACTTTAAATCATTAGTCTGTCCTTGTGACTATGTCTGATTTTTTTCAATTACTAGCAGTTCCCCGCGACTTCGCCCGCGCCAAAAGTTGGATTTTCCATACAAATTTTCATCCCCCATTTCACCCCCCTGATGATTTTATATCGCAACAAAAAGTAGCCTATGTCCTTCCTAGTGTCTTAAACTATCTCTGTGCCAAATTTCATATGATTCGGTCCAGATTCTGAGCCTATTCGATGCAAATAAACAGACAAACAAATCTTTCCTCTTTATAATATTAGTATAGATAACTGGTTTCATGTAAAACACTATATTATTGGTGTTTTTAAAACAACCCTGTAGGTATATGTGCATAACGAATTATAAAACTTTCTTTATAAACGAATCTAATATTATTATTATTAACTTTATAGCGCGTTAATAATCAGTAAAACCAGTCAAAACTTATGCATACGATATACATAACTTTTAACTGTTTTTACTGATGCCCATTTAAACTTGTCCCATGCTTCCAATATATTTTTGTAACTCCTCTATCTATATACCTACTATAACAATCTACAAAACGAGCAAGCACCACTTGACGAAACCTGTAATACAATCGAAGAAACGAAAGCCGGCAAAAACAAATCCTACTTAAATCTTCCACGTCTAACCTAAAAACCTAACTCACGCCGAGGTAAACAGAAAATAAACATAATACTAAGTCGTCAGGAAACCTAAGAAATAGCTGGCTGGAGGGTAACAGCTACTGTCGGGGGAATGGTCTAAGTTATAAACTTTACAGAGTTTTCTTTCACAAGCAAAGCTACACCACCTGGGTTGGAATCCTGGGTTCAGCGTAATTTTTTTCTGGGTTGTCTTGTCTTTAAATAAACTTGATCCATTTATTTATTTATACTTTTTTGCACAAATGAAAAAAAAACAATGCCGGACTTAATGTCAAAAGCATTCTTTACCAGAAAACCATAGGTCAAACACAGAGAAGATAAAGGCGGAGCAAGAGAAGAAAGATAGAAGTTATCAACAAAAGTATTAAGTGAGAGTATGCAGAACGTGTAGGTAAGACAAAATAATGAGGAAATATAAATACTACTTCCTTAAATATCCATCTCTCGAGTCAGGAAGTTTGTGTGGTGGTGCAACCCTTGTGCGTGGGAAAGAACGTAAAACCGTTGTTCTGATCTCTCTCTGGTCATGTCGGATATCTATTAAATATTTAAACGTGGCTGAGAATATAACCAATTTAACACTTTCGCTAATTACTTTGGGAAGTATAATAATATCCTTCTAGCCGAATTTCGACTACAGCGGCCTAACTCAACAGAGATAAGCCAACTGCGCGGGAGATATTATAGTGCACGAATGTGCGCAATACTCAGGTGTACTCTCTGTTCCTTCACTCTCGTAACCCGGTGAGATGGCAGTCCGACATGACCATAGAGAGATCAGGCGCAGGACGGCTTAAAGTGTTTTCCGAGGCACGGGGGTGTTAACACACCAACTTCCTGACTCTGGAGCTGTGTCTGAGTTATTTCAGAAGTATAGATGTAGTATCTCAGATACAATAGAACTTTTGTTATCTTTACGCCTATAGCCGTCACTGTCATATAAACTGTTAAGCATCTTTCCTCTTTATTTTCTTTTCGATAGCAGTCTCCTATAACTTGGGCCATACCAAAAAACTATACTATTACGTAGTACATTATACCTCGACGTATACACGTATGAACTTTTGCAGGCTAGCAGGAGTGGCTTGGAAACCGGTTTGCGGAATACTGCACGATGTCTCTGGGACAGGAGATGACTGGACTGGCTGTTGTGTGTATTTTTTTAGAGTGGTCGGTCAAGGTAGACTAGACAAAGATTTAGGGATAGTGATAAAGTTATTTATCTTGGGGGAGAGATGAAGTAAAAGAGACATTTATTCAAAGATCGGGAAAATTATATTTAGGAAATCAAGGAAAAATATCCGTAGTGATTAGAAAAAGAAATAAAGTCAAATTATGAATTCATGCATTAATTACAAATACATGTAAAAATTGACCAAAAAAGGTGTATAATAGTAATGAGAAAAAATATTTATAACGCTCTCGTGACTTCTACTATGTCTCAGAGTCTTAGCTAAAAGCTTACCTACTTGATAATGCATAACCAGTTTCAGGGCCTAATATCATGCGCAGATACAAACCTGTGTCATATTAAGATAACGTCAACAATTGGCCGTGTCTTAATAAATCTTATCATGCCAGGTCATTTGTTTAACAAGTTTGTTAGATTCAGGTTTCGGTTCTGGTCTGGCCCTTAGATATTATCCATCAACAAAACGATACAGAAGTTGAGCTGTTAGCAGAACAACTTAAATAACAATAGATAAATATGAATTTAGCAGTGAATTTTAGTGCTAGTGAATAAATACTGCAAACACTACAACCACTCACAAAATTAATAATAAATGTCAATAAAAATAAATCATCTGTATAGAACGGTGTTACACTAAGGTTGTTCATCAAACACTAACATAAAATATGAACTTAAGAAATGCGTTGTATTTCTTTTTTCTTCTTAAATCTTCTTTCATTGCCATCTCCATGCCATTTTTGTCCTTAAGCTAGTCTCTGAAGCGTCTTTATTACTTGTTCATAGATACCATCGTAGCTTCACTCCACTACGTACAATCGCTTACTATAACTACTTATATTGTATATTCTATTTCCTGGTTTAAATAAAACTAAGCACAACGCTTTGTTACTTCTAGAAGATTAGTAGACACCTTTTAAGTTTATTAGTCACTAGAGAAATAAATTAGTGGCTTATATCTAGTGAAAATATTAGTCGATTTGGTTTCACGTTGCAAAGATGGAAGTTGGTGCTTTGGGTAATGTCTTTAGTTGGAAACTGGTATTTACCTGCAGTGTGAACCGGTTATTAAATAGACTTCTTGATCTAGTAGGATAGACAGTTTTAATTGTTCACGTCAGATCATAGGATTCACAGTTTTTTTACCTTTTATACCTAAGTACGCATAACTTAAGTAGAAACTTTTCCAAATTTGGAAAGATGATTTGTGTTTTGA
This sequence comes from Pyrausta nigrata, assembly GCA_949316185.1. NCBI lineage: Eukaryota > Metazoa > Arthropoda > Insecta > Lepidoptera > Crambidae > Pyrausta > Pyrausta nigrata. Next base: position 14,466,918 of record OX438957.1, on the reverse strand, counting down.
ATCGATTCGATTAATTTTAGATCAGAATTAGAAATCATGGAAATATCTAAGAAGTAACTTCATTGTGTTTGTAGTTGATAATAAAGTAATTAAAATACTTACAAGACATATAATATGCACAATATGTAATACTTACAAGATATATAATGTGAACAATTTAGTCTATCCTTTACGAGGGTCAAACTGAAAGTTCTTAGAACTGGCCACTTATAAACAATATAATAAAAAAAATATTCTAAAATTTGAAAATAGAACTCTTTGCCAATATTACTGAGTATATATTTCATTCATTTGTCATTTGTTTTACGACTTGGCGGCAAATTGAAAATTGTCTGTGTCACGTCAAAATGAATTTAACACGAGAAAATTTTCGTGCAATGATTTTTTATGACTTTCGATGTCATTTAAGTCAACAAGAAAGTTATGATAGACTACGATTGGCCTTTCACGATGAAGCCCCATCTCGTGCGACTGTTTACAACTGGTTTAATGAGTTTAAACGTGGTCGCACTAATCTCACTGATGATGTACGTGAGGGACGGCCTTCTACGGCGACGACTGAAAATAACATCTGTGTTGTGCGGCGTATGATAGAGACTGACAAAAGAGTGACCTATCAGCAGATTCGGACAAGCTTAGGCATCGGTATGAATCAAGTGCACAAAATCCTCCACGAACATTTAGCGGTCAGGAAGCTTTGCGCCCGGTGGATACCTCATAATTTGACTAAGGCTCAAAAACTCCATCGTGTGGATTGGTGCCGTAAAATGATTGAAAGATTTAACGGAGGTGACTCAAATGCTGTGTTCGACATACTAACAGGTGACGAAAGCTGGATTTACTGTTATGATCCTGAAACCAAAAGACAATCTGCTCAGTGGGTGTTTCCTTTCGAGGAGTTGCCAACTAAAGTGAAGAGAGATCGAAGTGCGGGAAAAAAAATGGTGGCCTCGTTCTTTGGAAGGATAGGTCATTTCGCAACAATTGTGTTAGAGGATCAAAAAACAGTTTCTGCAGAATGGTACACTACCAATTGTTTGCCACTTGTCTTGGAAAAAGTTCGAGAGAAACGACCTCGCAGTAGGATCCTCCTTCACCACGACAACGCCTCGTCGCACACCGCCAAGCGAACGATCGACTATTTGGCGACATCAAACGTTGAATTACTGGGTCACCCGCCGTATAGCCCCGACCTCGCGCCTTGTGATTTTTATTTATTTCCAAAAATTAAAGAAAAACTTAAAGGAAAGCGGTTTATGAATGCTGAAGAAGCGGTGGCTGCGTATCGCGATGCCATTGAAGAGACCCCTAAGGACGAGTGGGCAAAGTGCTTTTCCCAGTGGTTCCATCGCATGCAGCGGTGTATTGACGTCAATGGACAATATTTTGAAAAGATATAATAAAACTAATAACTGACTAATGTAATCAGTTTCTGATTTTCTAAGAACTTTCAGTTTGACCCTCGTATCCTAGTTGCCACAGCACAAGCTCACGCTTAGTTTAGGGCTAGGTAATTGGTGTGTTTGTTGAAACAATTTATTTATATTTAACTGGTATATTCAATCCAATTTAAGGGGAAAGCTCTTGTCGGTGGAGTCTTTTCCATCATACTCTGCTTTTTACCCGTCTTTTAAAATTTTACTTACTCAATAATATTCTTTCAAACTGTTTTTTATCTGTGTTGTATTTACGAGGTGTAAAAACTCCATCAACTTTTAAACCACTAACAAATCGTAATTAACCATCTTACGCGCAAGAGCAACACTCGAAAACCACAGCTTTCGACACTGCGTACAAAACATTATAATTCTAATCTCCTATACATAAATTATGAAGCCGTCGTTAAATATCAGTTCTGAGGCGATTGCAGTGACATAAAGCTACTTTGCATCTACAGACGTAGTTTTAGCATCTATTTCGTCAATGTAGACCCTATCTTCTTCGGCGTAAGCTTCAGTTTCAAATTCATTATCCGCGTCAGCTAGTTTGTCATTTGCGTCTGCGTTTTACGCAAGATTAGCACGAGCCAGTTACTCCGTGTACAGTTAACCTTAAAAGTTTCATCCAATTTTATGTCTTACTCCATTGTTTTTAAGAATATATGTTTATTTTCTAAGGCATAGACTGTACTAGTTTACATTACGAATTTTGATTGTTGATGTTATTGAAACTGTCGCATTTTGATAGAATTGATTGTATAGTTTTAATAACGTTCATTTAACTTTATTTTATTCTTATGCTGTCGATTTAGGTTAATGACTTTATTTTGAAGGATATTAAGGATAAATTGCAATAGGTAAGTTAAATTGTAAGGGCCTTTGGAGTCAAATAAATGTGGAGCGACATCTTACCACTGTCGCTAACACTAGCAAGCAACTTCAAGACGCGACGCCCTGACTCGGCTTCTACAGGCTAGATGGCGCTGATAGCCCGCTCCATACAACACAAACCGCGATATGTAAGATTTAGCACGAGCTTGACTACATATAGATAAACCAAGACGGTGACCATTGGACCTTGGTCCCCGACCATGACAACCGGTCGGAAGGAAGTGCTTCCCTTTGCCTTCCTAACTCAGTTGCGCCAAAAATGTTTTCAGCGAACTTCTTCGATAATTTCAATTACTTTGCTTTGTAAAGAAATATCTTGCTTTAAGTGCTAAAATAAATTAGGATATAAATATAGTTATGCTTTAGTAGTTTGGTTAATATCCTTTTTAATATTACTATTAAAGTAATTTCAAATATGTAGATGAAAAATGACACCTTTTGTTGTTTAAAGAATCGAAATTATCACTATTAAAATTAAGTAGATCATAAAGAATTGATGTCTTAATTTAAAAACATGTAGGATTCTTAAGGAATATAATTTTAACTGGAATCATGTTTTTTATCAAGACTTTACTAATTAATGATCCATTACGTATAGGTATTACAATTTGAAATTAGTTCCTATAGTGATTATGAATAAATCAGTCAAAATATGTCCATGTTTATGGTAAACTTATTCGATTTACATGCCATTAAAATTGACATTTTCCTAAGCATGCTCTTAACTATAGCTTGCGAAATGGTTAGCACCTGTCTTTTAATAATTACGATGGAAATCTGGTACTGTTTCTTAATTAAAACGTTTAGACACTTACTTTGCGTGGTAACTTTTGAAAACTGAGATAAGACCCAATTTAATTAATAAGGATCTCTTTGAAATTAAATAAAGATTTGTCTTCGAAAGTCTCAGATAAAATTGTTTTGCTTGCAACTATGGACAAGGGTAAGGCTGTCGCTGAAGCTGTCGTATGTGCTTCAAGTAATACTTAAGTAGGAATGCATAGGTGTTTTTTTTGCCAATTTTTATCCTTTGATATTTGCAGACCAGTATAAACAACTTCGTTAGTTATTCGATTCTTTTCATACCATAACATACTGAATACAGTTTTGGTTATTTTTACCAGACAAAGCATTAAGCAGACCCTACCATTACATACCATTATTTAGTATAAGACTACACTTTGGCCCCCTAAAAAAAACAAAAAGTTCATTCATAAGTGATTTCAGTTATCGTCATTATGACGATCATGAAGTTTAATTTGTACCTATGCAAAGCTCACGTGGTGTTTCGATGGCTTATTCAGTTTCATACATTTTGTCAGCGATAACGAACTTTACGTTAGAATAGATTGCATTGTGTCCCCTGGCTCTACCTATGCCCTAGCTCTCTCGAACTGGGTCACTCTTGATTGATGTTCAGTTAGTCTGAGTTTAATTATCGATTTAGCGCCGATCCGAGCCTAAGGAACCGTTAACATTGGGTTTAAATCGGTTTACTTAGAATCGTTTAAGTGTAACTTAAATTGTTATTGATGTTCTGCAATTATTCAGGTTTGATTTCATAGAAAAAAATCAATTGGTGTTGTCGCATAATTGGTTGCGTTATTTGTCTACGTCGTTACTGAAAGTTAATTGCATACTTTTATGTAAATAAAAGGGCTCGTATTATCACGAAGGACAAGTAGTTTTTATAGTTGTATCACTACATTTAAAGACTATCTGTGTGTATATAAATTATGAAATGTTCGTGTTGAATTTAAAAACTACAGAAAGTTTGTAGTTTTCTCCGAGGAAGGTTAAAGTATAAAAGATTTAAAAAATAGTTAGAGCGTTACTAATCGAAAACGCTGTCTTATAATCGGATTGGAATATAACAAAACAATGTGTGGTGGAACTGTATATTTTTAATGGATAGTTTACTTACTATACCTACTAACCCAATATAACTTCTTATTTTTTGACTGAAAATATTTTCCTTCAACTTTCTTTATAAAATCAATCACGTTTCTTACCGTCTCTATTAACTTGTAAATGCAATCTACCTACAGAGCTAGCCAAACAGATTACTATCAGTTATTTAAGATAGCAGAAACTTGTCGGCCGGGGACTCGAACCCACGACCGGCCCACCCACGCTCCAGCTTGCTTATGCTAATCCAGACAGGTGGACATTTAGCTAAAGATTTGCTCCAAAGTTTATTGTGATGTTAGTATTTGGTTCGTGAAGGGACAGTAAGCTATTTAAAGCCTTGAAAACCTATTTATTTAAGATCAAATGTACTAGTTTAAGGCTTGTACTATCTTACTTTAACTATTCCATCCATCCATCCATCCTTTATTTTTTTTTATTTAATAGGCAGACTGTTACGGACACCCAATCAGTTACTTTATGTTTATATTTGAATGTTGTAATTTAGTATAGGATATCTTGTGGATTCAATAAAGTTTAATTTTCTCATAGGGCTTAGCATAAGAAACAATGTAAATTAGCTCAGGGCTTGTTTTATTTAATAAAGATAGCAAACCGGTTATCTATAGGTGATTCCCACTTGCAAAAGTTAGGCAGGTAGGAACTAATAATAAAATATAAAGTAGGTAGTTCGGTACAGGGGCGAAGGAGGCCCTATCTGGTCGTCCCACTCAGGCAGTGTGGGACCGGTAAGACCAATAGTCTGTCCCTGTCCCCCATCTCGCACATTCCGAGGGTAGGTAGGAAAACCCGCAGAGGTAGAATGTTGCGAGTGGGAATTGTTAGGCTATCGGTAGGTAGTATGAAATATTGTAGAAAGAGATAGGAGATACGCATCGGTTGCCTCCCTCAGTATTTCGATGTTTTGAGGGTGGCTGTTGAACGCGTTGGAAAGAGTAACGTAGGTGCTATCTTTATCCTTTCGCCAGTAAGCACTAGGGTGCTTTAGTCACTAAGTAAGACCTATGTAATTAGTATAAGTATAGGGCCGTGAGCGCCGGATTTTTGTTAGCTGCTCTCACGGTCATCGGTCTCCAATAAAAGAAGAAAGAAACAAGAAGCGTTTTATTTGAAGAATACAGTCCATAACATCGAGGGAACGATCGTCTATATATTAGCTCGAGTGCGTAGCTAATATCGTCTGGTCCATTGCTCGCTGGATAAGAAGAAATCAGCATCGCGGCATCGACTTCGTGTGTGAAGAAAGTGTAACCAGCAACGAGGTATCAACAAAGCCGCGATCAAGACTTACTCCTGTGAGGGAGACGATCACATTTACACATGTGTACCGTGGCTCCGGCATTCACCACCTAACGGTGCCAAACGGTGTCTGTCGCGAGTTAACGCCGTTTCCAGGCGGTGCAGTCTGTCGGGCGAGCTGCCAAATATCGCGCAAGCGATTGTGAACTAGTCCGATCGCGCCAGTACGGTGTGCGTAAGCGTGGGGGCCGGACTGTAGGCACTGCTAAGGGTCCTGAATCAGCAAGAAAGAAGATGCCGACGACAAGAAGCCAAGCTGGGAGGAAAGAGACGGAAGACTCAAGACAACGCAACTTTGAAGAGCCACCCGCATCACCGTCAGTGCAAGCCACCGCAAGCATGCCACAAGCCCAAACAAGCGTAGTACCCGCAGAAAGCGGACGTATCGAACCAGTGGAGAGGCGTCACGACGCCGACGCCGACGCGCCTAGGACAAGGCCACCGTCGTCGAGAGGTTCAAGCGTCGCCGTTCGTTTGAAACAAGCAGAGTTACTAGCAGCCGAGAAGTTCGCGGAGATACAGCGAAGAGAGATGGCGATAGAAAAGAATTTAATTCAAAAGCGATTGGAATATGAAATAGCTACGATTATGGAGACCGATGAAGAGGATCGTGACCGTGAGAGCCTACCCGCCGGTGAAGTCCAAGCGAGGGTGGATGACTGGCTGGACAGAACCCAGTCCCGGCGTCACGACGAAAATGTGCAGATACCCACTACAGAAATGTCTTTCGGCGTTCCTACCCTCCGAGAAGAGAGGAATGAAAGAGGCAGACATATGATTACGCGTCGCAAGGAAAAGGATGCGCGTAATATGGAAATGGACAGAAACCGACATTTAAACTCGCCAAGCATAGAACCAAATCAAGTTAACAACAATAGTGAACATAATGAGCAACGACTAATCAACGAAAACAATGAATGTAAGGCAGGGCCCCGAGGTGATATAGACGGGGTTGAACGACTTGCTACTACATTAGAGAGGATTATGTCAAAGCGACCGGCCCTACGTCAAGCTATTGGGTTGCCGATATTTAATGGAAATCCATATGAGTGGTTGCCTTTTAAAGCTGCGATGCAAGAGTCAACGAGATCAGGTAACTTCAGTAAGGCCGAGAACCTGGCTAGACTACGAAATTGTCTGAAGGGAGAAGCCAAGGAAGCAGTGGCGGCGTTGTTGTACAGTGCTACAGATCCCGATAAAATCATGCGGACGCTAGAACAGTGTTACGGAAGACGGGAAGTGATTATAGATCGAGCACTGAACGACCTGAGGAGCCTGCCACGAGTGGGTACCACAGCCAGTGAGTTGAACATATTCGCTGTAAAGGTACAAAACATCGTGTGTACAAAACATCGGTAACTTCTATTGTCTACCGAGTCCAGTGTGGACTAGGTAGACAATAGAAGTTACCTAAGAAATCCGATGCTGATACGAGACATAGTCGAGAAGCTTAGCCCACACCTGAAGGCGAGATGGTGCGACTACGCGGTCCAGTATTCAAGCTATTCGGAGCCAGAGATCGTTACATTATCGCACTTTTTAATGGAAGAAGCTAACAAGGCGATTCGTTTTGCATACGTACCGCAACCTAGCAGCTCCGCAGCCAAGAAGGAAGTCGTACAAGGTAAACCGAAGGCGAACACGAAAGGAAGAAACACCGGGGTGTACGCCACAGCCGACGAGAAGGCGATGACGTCACAAGAGAAACCGTGTTGTTTATGTTGCGGCGGGGACCACGAAGTACCGAAATGCAAGAAGTTTACAACCATGACGGTGCGCGAGCGATGGGATTGGTTAAAAGAAGAAAAGATATGCTTTCTATGCTTGAATAGTAAACACAGGCGGTTTAAATGTAAGGCGCAGATGTGTAATGAGAATGGCTGTAACCGACGTCATCACAGGCTGTTACACACAGAGAGTAATAACAGCGGAAGTCAACAAAGCCAGGAAGTGGTAGCCTCAGTTAACCACACTGCTGGGGCAGCCAAGGTGCTGTTGAAGGTGTGTCCGATCGTCATTGAGAGGCCACGGGGTAGAGTAACTACACACGCTCTACTTGACGAAGGGTCCACCGTAACATTGATAGATCAGGACTTAGCAGATTACGTCGGCGCAGAAGGCCCGGTTCGAGACTTACACATATGTAGTGTGAACACGCAGAGCGTACCACACGCAAGCAGAGAAGTAGAGGTTCGAATTATCGCCAGTAACAAGGAAGAATATAAGGTGAAAGCGAGAACCATGGAGAACCTCCGCTTGAATAGTCAAACGGTAGATCGAAGCTGTTTGAATTATGGACACATGCGTAACCTGAACGAGAGTAACGTGTGTTATGTAAACGCCAAGCTGCGTGTACTCATAGGCGCGGATAATTGGCATCTTATATTAAGCAGGAAGCTGTTGACAGGCAAACGCCACGAGCCAGCAGCATCGCTCATCAGACTGGGGTGGGTGATACATGGTCTAGCGCCGTCCCGGATCATAAGGGAGAGAGATACGGTGCTATTCGTCGACGGCCATGAGAAGGCTCGGTCTACGCAACCTGACGAAGAGTTACACAATATGGTGAAGGCGTACTTTGAGATCGATTCTCTGGGCATAGAGAAGAAGGAACGCGAAAACCCTGAAGATGTTCGCGCCTTAGAAGCTTTCGAGTCTACAGTGAGATGTGTCAATCAGCGATACGAAGTTAAATTGCCATGGCGCAAGGTTAACACAGTTATGCCGCCGAGCTACGATGCTGCGAAGCGAAGGCTCATGTCAATCGAGAGGAAGATAGACGCATCAGAAGACTTCAAAAGTAAATACACTGCTCAGATCGACGGTATGCTGAAAAAGGGCTACGCAAAAGAGAGTCGAGAGAGCGATACACAGAGCCCACGTCTCTGGTATTTACCGCACTTTGCCGTGGTAAATGAAAACAAGCCACAGAAGATAAGACTAGTGTTTGACGCCGCAGCGAAGAGCAACGGGGAGTGCTTGAACGACGTACTATCAGAGCTACATAGCGTAGATTCACTTAGCAGACTGCGTCTACCCGGTCTCTACTCTTTAACGGGGGGAGTGACTAGAAAGCAGCTGCACGTGTTCTGCGACGCCAGCGAGTCTGCTTACGCGACGGCAGCTTACTGGCTCATAGAGTACGAAGATGGGTCGAGACGTGTTGTATTGACGGCAGCGAAGGTTAGAGTAGCCCCGATGAAGACTCAAACGATACCACGTTTAGAGTTACAAGCGTGTTTAATAGGAACGAGGCTCTCATCGGCGATAGTGACAGAGCACAGATGGCAACCAGATAGAGTTACATACTGGACGGACTCTACAACCGTTCTATATTGGATTGCGAACGACTGAGTGCGTTACACCCCCTACGTAGCGCACCGACTGAGAGAGATAAGCGAGTTTTCAAGTCCCAATCAATGGCGGTGGGTGCCGACGCAAGAAAACGTAGCAGACGACGCGACGAGAGTCGTCACAGAAAATAAAGTCAAGCAGACTGATGGTTTGTGGGCCTTCGTCACGAGAAGAGGTGCCTCACTACAAGAGCCGTTCATATAGAGCTGGTAGCAAGCTTGTCGACTGACTCAGCTATCATGGCATTGCGGCGGATGGGAGCGCGACGAGGGTGGCCACAAGTAATGTACTCAGACAACGCGACGAACTTCAAGGGCGCAGACAAGGAGCTACGAGCAGCGATGAATGAGTGGGAGCCCGCTCTACGGGACTGTGCGCTCACCCAGCGCATCGACTTGCGCTACATAGCACCGGGGGCGCCGCATCAGGGGGGAGCATGGGAGCGACTCATACGCTCAGTCAAGAACGCGCAACGAGTAACACTGAACGAGAAAGCACCAAAGGAAGAGGTTCTACAGACTCTGCTGGTAGAGGTCGAGCTCACTATGAACGCCCGACCGCTCACACACGTGCCTGTCAGCGCTGACGACCCGGAGGCGCTTACCCCAAACCACTTTCTTCTGGGGGGATCGCGCGGCCTACCCATCACCGGGCCGTGCGAGCCGGCGTCGAAGAAGACGTGGAGGGCGGCACAAGCGCTAGCCGATGAGTATTGGCGCCGCTGGCTGAAAGAATACCTACCGAACCTGGTGCCAAGAAGAGGAGCTCGTGACGTCACCGAGGTCGCTATCAAGCCCGGTGACGTAGTCGTCGTGGTGGACCACACACTACCACGCAATGTGTGGCCGCGAGGAGTCGTCACTGAAGTTCATCCCGGACCTGACGGAGCAGTAAGGAACGTCGAGATTCGGACCAAGGGCGGCGTGTTTCGTCGACCGACGTCAAGATTGGCTGTCCTGCCGGTGGAATGAAGAGGTTCGCACTTCGCAGCGCTTCACCGGGGGGAGACTGTTACGGACACCCAATCAGTTACTTTATGTTTAGATTTGAATGTTGTAATTTAGTATAGGATATTTTGTGGATTCAATAAAGTTTAATTTTCTTTGTCTCTCCCGTTCCACTTTCATTCAGTTTCGTCCTGCGTGGCGCTGGATATCGTCCATCCAGCGATGTGGTGGGCGGCCTCTACCGCGCGTGTTGGCCCATGGTCGCCACTTCACTTTAACTATTACCAAGGTAAAAAAACTGTCATACTCCATACTAAAACAGCAGTTAATGTTAAAATTACGGTTAAATTAAGGTGGTGCAACTCAGCTTTAGTAATTTTAATAAGAACATTTTATGTGGTAGGACTTATATTCAATAGTCATCTAAGAAATGAGTCGAATAAAATTTTGATCGACTGTACAATATTATGTTCAATGTAATGTAATATATTGTACAATATTTTTTAAATTGATATGCATGTCAGGTATATTTTAACTGGACAGTGGAAACACTCAGCCTAAAGTTAAATGTTTGGTATCCGCTAAAAATCATCATCGAAATCTATTTGTTTAGTTGTTTCGAAATCGACAAAAAAATTTAAGGGCGTTATCCACTACTACTAATATTATAATTACGAAAGTTACTCTGTCTGACTGTCTGCTGCGTTATCACGATCATATCGCTGAACGGATTTGCATAAATTTTGGTGCGGGGAAAGTTAAATATCGTAGAAAGGACACAAGCTACTGTCGCAATATACAAATAAAGAGAGTGAAAAGTGGGTGATAATATACGATTTTTGTTAGAGTAGCGTATCTCAGGACTATATACATACAATAATAAATAGAACTCCACATACAACCGAACAAAACAACTCACAGACAATGAATTTCAGTCTTGTAAAGCTTTTAAATCGTTACGGACCCTTAACATTAACAAAGCACAATTCTACTACAAACAATCCTAGATTTAACCTTGCGTACTAATCTCTAGCCCTATCTACCTCATGATAGCAAATTATGCTTCCTAACTGCGCTTGCGCAAGACTAGCATCGCAAAAATGATTCATAGATCGATCGATCTTGACCCCAATATGGCGTGCATTCACGCGAGTGCATTTAGGAAATACACTGTTTAAGATCTTCCTTATTCGGTTCGATTTGATTTGTAATATTTATATGTGTAACTTGAATGTTACGGCCAAGAAAACAAGGGTCAAGTTGAATGTCAAATAGGTCATTTTTTCATGCTCAATCTAGTTTATTTTACGATAAGCTCTTTGTTGTATGATTGCTCAGAAGTTTTGTAATTATAAGTAAAGTTAAATTACTCATTAGACACTTTTAATTTTATAAAATGCAAACGTTTACTTTGTGTTGTTTTAGAGCAGTCATGGATGCTTATAAAAATATATATAAAGTATGTCAATTTGTTATCTTAGAAAATACAATAACACCGGTTAGTTTGAGGCTAGATTGTACTACTATTGAGGAATGATATTATTTACTATATATATATATATATATATATATATATATATATATATATATATATATATATATATATATATATATATATATATATATAAATATATATTATAATTACAATTTACGTTTTTTTCTACTATTTATTCATTTGTAATGTACTTTTTTACATGACTGACGTTTTGACAGGGTTACACCGACTAAAGTTATCTATATTATTATTACAGACAGACAATGTTATCTAATTATTTTTCATAAAAAGGCAATAAATTATAAAATCATATTCTTAGAATAAGAATTTAAATAATAATTATCCTGACATTTTAAGGTTCTAATCTCCCTACAGATCTTAAATTAACATCCATTGTAACCATTCGTCGGGAAATTCATTCCCACTCATAACATATCGTTATTTAGGTCAATACACTAACGTACTACTAATGAGTAGTTAACTATTCTGTCCATACATGGGCCTAAGTCACGACAACTAACGGGCCTATTGGGTGTTCGAGCTGATTTCGAGACGTGCCTAGGTTTGCTAGGTCTTGAATTGATCGATAGCGTGACTTAAATGTTAGTGTTGGTATGCAGATTCATCGCTGTAGCCATGCCATGCCAATGGCCATAGTAAAAAGGGACTACCGTAAGGAAGACCAAAAAGAACTGAAAATATCACTCACAGTTCGAAAAAAGAGTACAATTTTTAGTCAGGGCATGACATATGTAACAACTTATTATCATTACATTGCTAGGTCTTTTTCGCGGACGTCAGTAGCTCCTTGTAGGTGTAGCTTGTTCAATACCTTAGCGTCCCGCAGTCTTCGTATGGCCTTATGCGCCTTCTCAACTCAACTGGTGATTCCCGCTTCTGGGAGGCCAGCGAGCCGATTCGCAACCACACAAAAACCACAAAAACACCAAGGTTTTGCTCGAAGGACCATAAAATGTATGGGTTCTTGTCGCCCATACACTTTCTTGACGGTAGTGAAAGCAGAAAAACACTTCTTGATTCTTGATTATTTATTCTTGCTAATGATGTGTGCACACAATGAAAATTGAACGTGAACTAATAAAAGCATTGAATACAATAAGCGCTTAAAACTAACTATGTACTAAGTAAGCAAAAATGATGTGTCGCAATGTGCGATGTAATCGTACAGCGATGATGGCGCGATAGCTAAGCGGGGAAAACATCAAACAAAAAAAGTTTGTTGTATTGTTTAAAGTACAGTCTTCTTCAAAGATCGCTGCTTGACGGTGAAAGTAAACATCGTGAGGTACACACTACTTGACTTGTGTGTGAAATGGAGTAGGCAATGGCAAACCTCAACAGAGATTAGCCAACTGCGCGGGACATATTACTGTGCACAAGTGTGTGCACAATACACAGGTGCACTCTCTGTTCCTTCACTCTCATTATTCGGTGAGACGGCAGTCCGACATGGACAAGGCGCAGGACCAACGACTTAACGTGCTTTCCGAGGCACGGGGGTGATAAAACCACCGACTTCCTGACTCCGGAGCTGTGTCTGAGTATGTAGCGACATCTTACCACTGTCGCCTACATTAGCAAGCAACTTCCAGACGCGACGCCCTGACTCGGCTCCTACAGGCTAGATGGCGCTGTTAGCCCGCTCCATACAACACAAACCGCGATATGTAAGATTTAGCACGAGCTTGACTACATATAGCTAAACCAAGACGGTGACCATTGGACCTTGGTCCCCGACCATAACAACCGGTCGGTAGGAAGCGCTTCCCTTTGCCTTCCTAACCCAGTTGCGCCAAAGTGGTGACCCCGACGTGATCTACACTGGAGCATGGAGCCTCACCGTCGTCATCATCATCGTCGCCTTCTCCCTTGCCAACAGGCACCCAGCCAGCAGCATCCAGCCAGCAGTCTCCTGCAAGCCAGCTCACCAGCCCTAAGGACACCACCGCAGACCGCACCGGTTCTACCTGGTTCCTCGGCAGCCTCATTCAGCTCATCATCCCGACTCACTGTGGACTTCGAGCTCTCCCGCACGCATCGTGGACATCACACATGCTCATCCCGACTCACTGTGGACATCACGCATGTACATCCCGACTCATCGTGTGGACATCGCGCACTCATCCCGACTCACCGTGGACATCGCGCATCCCGACACGCCGTGGACATTACGCATGCCCATCCCGACTCACCGTGGACATCGCGCATGCTCATCCCGGCATATCGTGGACTCAACAAGCACTGGCACTTGCAAGCTCACTACGCACAGACTGCTGAGCTCTCAACCATCTTGGCTCAATCAACCTCCGGTTCTTCGGGGGGAGTGGTGTAGCGACATCTTACCACTGTCGCCCACATTAGCAAGCAACTTCCAGACGCGACGCCCTGACTCGGCTCCTACAGGCTAGATGGCGCTGTTAGCCCGCTCCATACAACACAAACCGCGATATGTAAGATTTAGCACGAGCTTGACTACATATAGCTAAACCAAGACGGTGACCATTGGACCTTGGTCCCCGACCATAACAACCGGTCGGTAGGAAGCGATTCCCTTTGCCTTCCTAACCCAGTTGCGCCAAAAGTAATTTCAAGACAGAAAAACCCAAACACTCTCGGCCCGACCCGGGATTCGAACCCGGGACCTCGTGGATAGTACCTAGCGTGCTGACCTCTAGACCAACGAGGCAGTATCGTATCGTATAATTGGTATACGGTAATAAGGATGTGTTTTTTAATTTACTACTAAATTTTAACTAGGTGATTAATTATTTAATAACTCGGAAGACGTTGATGATGTTTACAGTCCTGTGACTGGGTGCACACGTTAAGCCGTTGATCCTCGTGTGCACTTCTCTCCGGTCATGTCAGATTGCCGTCTAACCGAACTTATAGAATAAAGGAACAGAGAGTGTACTGGTGTATTGCGCACACACTTTGTGCACTATAATATATCTTGCGCAGTTAGCTAATCTTAGTTGAGATTGGCCGCCGCAGTTAAATTCGTCTAGGAAACATTATAACTGTTAAACACTTTTTTTACAAGTCTTTGTTGTTTACTTAGAAACTTGAAATTTTTTACACGATTTCAGCCTGCAAAATTATTACATAATTTATTTTCGTTTTTACTCTGTTACTTCACACAAAGAAAATTATATCAAGTCAATCAAATGCACTTCATAGTAAATCTCGCATCCAATCCAAATAATTAACTAGACTTACTTAACAAAAGCTGACAGATCGTTCAATGAGTAAATAATTACTTAAACCGTATCTATCATTACCATACAAATCATCGTCAAAACTGATGTACAGATGGCACGTGTAATAAACACTGTGGTATCTTATCCAATTGTAATAGGGGCGATTTTACAACAAAAATGTATAATCTGACGCGCTGGCCGCTACCTTTCAATGTAGAACCAACAATGATTTCGTCCAAATCATCGATATTACCACGCGGTCATTACAAACGTGATTTCTATGCGTTTGTAATTCTACGTAATCTATTGTATAGGTAATTTTAGCTACAATAGTATTGTATAATTTGAAGTCATTAGAGCTGTAAGTCTAACTACATAAGAGGCAGCCATTACTGGATACTGGTTTTTTAATTGTGTTTTTTAAAAGCCCAGGCCTTGCGCACGACCGGATTAGCTAATCCGGACTTGTTCAAGGCCTATTATATGAGGTGAAAGCCCATTTTCGCAAGTCCGGACTAGCTAATCCTGAATAGTGTAAGTGGGCCTTATTTGTATTATTTTGTTTACGACGAGTACCTGAGCCTAGATACTTTTAAAACAATTTTACCAAAGCTTTTGAATTGAAATCAACAAATTTTCTTTTGAAGAAATTTTAGGTTCAGGATCTAAACATTATTAATGATCTGTAAGTATCTCTCTAATCTATTATTTATGAGCTGGAATTTCTAGTTTAGTTTGTCATGGACAGTTGCAGTTGGACATTGTAGTAGGCTTTTTGATTGCATTTAGTAAGTAGTTACTATGTAGTTAGAAGTGGCGTTCATTTTCATTATTTACGCCATGGGCTGCATCAAGAAACGACAGCCGGGAATAGATAATGACGCCTTTGTCATTAGATATCAGAGGCAAAAAGTGCTGCCTGGATGCTGTACCAGGGTTAGCAGAAGCAATTTAAACAATTTTTTTTTGGTATATTTATGTCATGATTTAGGCCTGTTAAGCAGTTGGTACCGGTTAATTTTTGTTTGTATTATTCGTTAAGCCTAGTCAGAGGCGGCTTGATAACATCTGACAGTAAGGTTTGTCACGTGGCTTACAGACACCCCTTCACCAATCCGCACTGAGCCCGCGTGGTGGAGTATGGCTCGTACCTCCTCATAGTTGAGACCTTTGCCAAGCAGTGGTGTCTGTAAGGCAAGTGACAAACCTTACTGTCAGATGTTATCAAGCCGCCCTTGGGCCTCTGACTAGGCTTAACGACTAATACCAACAGATATTAGCCGGGACCAACTGCTTAACGTGTCTTTCGAGGCACGGAGATGCTTGTCATGGTCGGAATGGTCACCCATCCAATCACGACCGCCCGTGTGTTGCTTAACTTTTGGTATCACTACCAAAGCGCTGCCGCCACTGCGCCACAAGCACCTCAAGCTTACGCCTTTCTCGGCTAAATTACATGCTCAAAATCATAGTGATTCACCATTGGGCCAGTACAAATAATAAATACATTATTTCAACAAACACACCAATAACCTAGCCCCGAACCAAGCGTGAGCTTGTGCTATGGTAACTAGGATAACGGATAGACATACTTATATACATTTATAAACATCCATGACTTAGGTACAAATGCTCGGGCTCATATCACAAACATTTGCCCTTTGTGGGATTTAAGTAGTATGAAAAAAAATGTTATGGCATTTTATTTTAAATTTTCGATTATGCCAGCCCTATTGCCACGGGAGTGAGCAACCGTTCACGAGCGCAGCGCACGACCGCCTTGACGATACTTAATAACCAATTAGGCCACTGCTGGGCCAAGGTCTCCATTGTCGAATCAATGGTGTCTTAGGTAAGGATATTTGATAAGAACCTAATACCAGCCAGTAAGGAATACTAAGGCACATTTCTATACTGAGGCATTCGTTTAGGACCGTAGGGGCAACATATTTTCTAAATTTATGTTAAAACGTTCATAACTGGCCAGTAACCCCTGTTAACAGGGCCACTGTGGTCAGATGGCAGTCGCTCCGCTGTAATTACATTATCTGCCTTATCCTGGATCATGTTCTAAAGCGGACCCTGGGCCTGGGCCAACAAATATCCGGAAAGACATGGCCATGCAAATAATAATGCTGACCAGCGAATTAATGGCGCCGATGATTAGGAACCGATCCCGAATTCGAATTCCGGGTCGAGCCAAAATTATTGCTGGGTTTTTCGTCTTGAAATAACTCAGACACAGCTCCAGAGTCAGGAAGTTGGTGGTATTCGCACCCTCGTGCTTCGGAAAGTGCGTCAAACCGATGGTCCTGCGCCAGATCTGTCTCCGGTCATATCGGATTGTTTTTTAAGCATTTTATTATTATACTCCTGTGTACGTTAGGTTTATACATGAAGGTAGACCATATATTTACAAATCAAAGCTAATCAATCTAAACACTTTCACTGGTGTACTGGTGTCAATGGCGTCTTGTTGGCCGCTGGCACAGGCGCCCACACAACCCTGTTACTTGGCTAATTACTGACAAATTAACGTTTGCACTCAATGCCTCACTGGTGTGGTGCGAGTGAAGAGATGACATAACCAATACCTGAAGAAATGTAACATTAAGGACAGCAAGTAGTACTGCAAAAACAGCAATTATATTAGCTAGTGTAACAGAAGGTGGGTCAGGGAGCCCAAATCAGACGAAGAACTTGATAATTATTTATTCGGGTAGAGCTTTGCCATACACTACTCTCAACGTAAAATAACAGAAGGAATCAACGGACATCTCGCTTTTATATTAAACAAGTGGTTCCCCGCGACTTCACTCGCAAGAGTTGAATTTTCCATATAAATTTTAATCCCCCATTTCACCCCCTTAATGTTCTATATCGCGACAAAACGCTTATGTCGTTTCAACACCAAATTTCATATCAATCGGTTCAGTGGTTTAAGCGTCAAGAGTCACTTTCGCATTCATAATATTAGTATGGATTCTACGAACAACTAAGACAGTCAAAATAGTAAATTCTAACCGTTACAATTTGAAATAAAATAAATAAATTAAAAAGGTGGCGCTAGTGTCAAGTGGAGTTTCCGGTAATTCCCCGGTTGTGTCGTAACGGTGCATGAAGCGGATCTAGCTCTCTAGTGTAGCTCTCTAGCTCACTTCACCTAGCCTAATTTCGGCCAATTTCAATAGAGATAAGCTAAATGCGCAGGAGGTATTATAGTGCACAAGTGTGTGCGCAATACACAGGTGCACTCTCTATTCCTTCATTCACACTCATTGAGACGGCAGTCCGACATGACCGTAGAAAAATCAGGTGAAGGACCAACGTGCACGGCACGAGGGTGTTAACACCACCAACTTCCTGACTCCGGAGCTGTATCTGAGTTATTTCAAGCAGCAAAACCCAACACTATCGGCCCGACCCGAAATTCGAACCCGGGACCTCGTGGAAATTAGTACCCAGCGTGCTGACCACTAGACCAACCAGGCAGTCGAGGTTCTTTAAGGGTTACTAAAAACGTTGTTTTTCTATTCAACATTAAATAACTGAATAGATAAACGGTTTTCCTCAGAAGCTGCAGGCCTCCCACCCAACTTGAAGGCTTTCGTGATCACGAATGCAATTCCTAAGCCGTATAATATTGGTTAATAGAAAAGGTTGTTGCAGAAGAAAACAAATACTGGAGTTATGTGATATTATAGCGAACACGCTGTATGTTGTTTAAGCACTGTCTTGTCTTGTAACTTGCACCAATCTCCCATTATTTGTAAACAGTGGCTCTTTGAGCCCACCCTTGAAACGTAACACCAAGGCAGATCCAGATAACACAAATTGTTCGACTTAACTACCTAATTTTAGCCCGTTTGTTGTTTTGTTCTGTTCATTTTGATGTTTGATCTTAGAAGCACATCTCTAAAATAATATAATCATGAATGTAAAACTACTTAAAATTGTAGGTTCGACCTTACCTGTAATAGATCTAATTTTATCTAAAGAAAAAGTCGCTATTGATTTTTGGAATGATTGGTCTTGATTATGGTCATATGTGTTCTAAGTAATATTACTTATGCTGATATTACCTATATAATTATTATGAATATAGTCTTCAGAGAAGTTTTGAAACATAACACACTCATCAATGAAATGCTTTTCACTCTCGGAAGAACAAAGGATAACATAGATTTTTTTTCTATTTCACCTAGTATAGAATAGAAGCTTGATTAAAAAAATCATATTAATAATATACCTACCTTTGATTATTTAATTTTGATTAAAGCCAACTCAAAATATCACTCTTCTACTTAGCACAAAATAACAAAATCTAGCCGCCATTACAGCGAGTCTAATATAATTCCTTAAACACAATAACACTGTATTTTGTCCTTTGCGGCCCTTGACACGTTTGCCACAAGTTTCGCACTTTAATATCCAGTTTGGTACTTGCGATAATTGCGTTCTGAACACCTGCGTTTAGGTCTTAGGCTGTACTGTGTAAGACCATGTTCTGATTCGAGTTTTGAACCCAGCCGTCCTTGTCACTCGTACTAACATGAAGGTGTGATTCCACGCTCGGCGACGGACCGCAAATCACAAGCGAAAAATGTTGACGCCGGCCTCAAGCGATAGTACTGGTTTGCGTATTTCTGTGTTGAAATAATTCCGAGTCGCTGCTTGCCGACCTATTTGTGTGACGTAAACTCTGTGCCGTTTCATCCGTGAATTGTTTGTTTCGAGATCCTGGCGTATGTTACTGAGGCTGGTTGATAGCTGACTACAGTGGCATGCCGCTACCTGGAAGCCAGGCGACCGCGATCGCAGACGACAATGCAGTTAACTGCAGTACCAAACTACATTGACGCTTGCAGTTGCGGTTTGCCGCTGAGTTTGGAATCACACCTATACAGTGCTAATGACCACAAAAGCTAGAGCCGGAATTAACTTTAGAAAAATAATTCTTCTAAACTTACTACCTACTTCTAGGCTTACATTATTCCTTTAAACTTATTACTTCTAGGCATACAGAGTAGGACCCCTTTTGTTTACATTCATTATAGTGTAGAGTTCAAGTTTGAAGATTGAAAGACTAATTATGTTTTGTTTATTATTTTATATTGCAAAGCTTTGATAGTTTCTTCTCAGTTCAATCTAGTTGTTTGGTAGGTCAATGGGTTATGCTATTACAAGACGTCATTATCTACTATAATAGGTACTTTTTATGTCTTTTACTTATTTTTTTAGGAGCAGAAAACAGCTTTATAAAAAAATAATTAATATTTAAGGTGTTTTCCACAATATATACTCGTACAAAGATGATAATACCAAAGCCGACTGATTTACCGTATTAGAAGTTAGTAGGCACCTACAGCCAACTATACGTTTTTGTTGAAAAGTTACTCTTAATACTCGTACACTTGCGTTAAGGTGCTGTAGTATCCTATCTATATATACCTCTACATGTGGATACCTTGCCTTCTGATCCTTCCACCGTGTACCAATTAGGCTTCGAAGGGTTCCATTTGAAGAAATTACCTCTAAAATTGCGACTTGGTGTTGTGAAAGCTTTGGCATATCACGTGTGTATTGTTCTTAGGGCTACGATGACACCGATACTACTGGCATTTAAGGGTTCTGTACACTGTGTTTGTGGTGTAAGAAATAAACTGAAATTATGTACTTGGGACGCAAATCTTAAGTTATGTTTGCTACACAGGGTACAGTCGGCAGCACGTCTCAGTTTACTGTGAACTATGAAAACAGCTTTTATTACGTAGGGATAGAAGAGACCTCAAAGACGATGTGGGGTGGTCTGTGTACTCAAATAATTAATTCATACTAAAATAATTACTAAAATAACTCCATCTTTGATGGTTGTGATTGGTAAAAACGGTATTCTTTTAGTTTTGGCCCCTAAATTGTGTGTTTGTAATACTGTACATGCCAAATAGTTTTACTATCATGATTTTGTATTTTCGTCTCATTAATTTTGTTTCTTTTGTTCACTTATTTAATTGTCTGTAAAAATTAAGAATAAAAGTTCCATCTGTTGTTGACAAGAGGTAAAATGCTCAATGTGGGCAGTGTTCTTTATAAATACCGGATAGTTTAAAGTTCACAAAAAATCTTTCCTAAAGTATAAAGTAGAACTTCAAAGTAGACCTCACACGTGTCGACCTTGGGTGATAGGTCGGCATCAAATATATAAATGGTTCCGTATGGCTAAATAACTTTTGAAAGCTTTTTGAAAACTACAAGTTGTGGACTGGCAAAAGGCGGCACAAGAAGAAGAGATAAGATGGCCTCTTGGTGTAGTGGTTCGCACTTCGGACTACAAAACCAGAGGTTGCGGGTTCGAATCCCGCAAGGGGCAAATGTTTGTGTGATGAGCACGAGCATTTGTACCTTAGTCATGGACGTTTATTAACGTATGTAAGTATGTCCATCCGGTGTCCTAGTCGCCATAGCACAAGCTCACGTTTAGTTTAGGGCTAGGTAATTGGTGTGTTTGTTGAAACAATTTATTTATTATTTTATTATGGTGCTCTCTTGTGTCGTAGGCCAAGAGTGCCAAGACACACTTTGGGTCGCTGTGCCAGAGAAGTAAGTGAGTAATTTGAAAGCTTTCGCGGTTATGGTCTTAAATCTATACAAAGATAAAAAATACTAACGGTTACGAAATACCATTGCTTTCCTGATTCTTAACTATTTCACTAATATTAGTCTTTGGTAGGCTGTCACAAATCAAATCCAATATTAAATTTTAAAACTTGTTTAAAGAGAATAGAAAATAATTAAACCTTTACGTATCATGTTCATGTTTCTAGACACGATAGAAAAATAATTGTTATCGGCCCGCCCGCGGGTCTTATGGTGTTTGACAGGTTAACTAGATGCTCTTTTATTGTTAAGAGCGTAACAGAATTACAAAACTGGCCCGCTGTCAATTCGCAGGTTCTTTTATTTTGTGTACGGAACCCCAAAGAAACCCCTACCATAAGGGTGTGTTTACGCCATCGGCGCACGTCTAACGCCATATTTGTTTACGTAATAATGCGCTGGCACGTGGTATGGCAAGCGAAGCTGTGTCATAAAAATTTTGGAATTCGTTCCCATCTGGCGCGGACAGTGTGTACTAACCTTTAAATAGTGTGGTGATGGATAAATAAACCATTTTTTTGTTTTGGAAACCAGCATCGCTTGACATTGGAGACTTTTTTCATTACCAGAAATATCTCTGACGAAATCTTTGACGATCGTCTTGGTGTAAGTAGTGGTTCGCGCTTCGAACTACAAAACAAGAGATTACGGAGTCCCTCTGTGACCACGAACGGTGTAAAGTGTTCGAAACGTCAGGTCTTAGATAAATGTTAATAAATCGCGAAGTAATCCGAAAAATTGTGTTTTAATGAGTTCAAAAAACCGCGTAAACGTAAGAAACAATTAAAATACGGGTTCAAAACCCGCAAGAAGGAAATGTTTTTGTGATGAGTACCAGCATTTGTACCCAAGTTATGGATGTTGACATCCGTATTATAAGAAGTTAGGTCTATCCGTTATCCTAGTCGCCGTAGCACAAGCTCACGCTTAGTTAGGGGCTAGGTAACTGGTGTGTTTGTTAAAACAATGTATTATTATCTCTATTGTTGTATTTCTGCTAGGTTGAAATAGAAGGGAGTTGTTGTGCATTCGTCTCATTGTAAATTCGTCACTTTTATATTTTTTTGATTTTTATACTTTTGGACTTATAGGGACCACACTTTCAAGTCGAAGGCATTTGATTGTGTCGATCACCAAACACTCATTATTAAGCTTGAACATTACGGTGTATCTAATAACGCGTCTAAAATGTTGAAATCTTACCTCTCAGGCAGACTACAAACAGTAAACGTTAATGGTACTAACTCCTCAGGTGCCCCGCTTCAAATGGGAGTGCCCCAGGGCTCAATATTGGGACCTTTGTTATTTTTGATCTATATTAATGACCTTCCTTTTTATGCCAAAGACTCCTGTGAGATAGTTCTGTTTGCTGATGATACTTCTTTAGTCTTCAAATCAAGAAGAGGCGAAGAATCATTTGACAATGTAAGCGGAGCTCTCTCTAAGGTATTAAATTGGTTCACTAGTAATAACTTGCTTCTTAATACAAAAAAGACTAAATGTATTAAATTCACCATGCCTAACGTGAAGCAAGCTAACACAGAAATCCTACTCAACGGTGAAAAATTACATCTATCAAACTCCACTGTTTTTCTGGGCATTACATTGGATTCGAAGTTGCAGTGGGGACCACATGTTGACGCTCTGGCTGGGAGACTTGCTTCAGCTGCCTTTGCGGTTAAAAAATTTGACATTTGACTGATGTTGAAACAGCAAGGCTTGTGTATTTTAGTTACTTTCACAGTATAATGTCTTATGGTCTTCTCTTGTGGGGTTCTGCTGCGGACATAGATACCATCTTTATTTAACAGAAAAGAGCCATTCGTGCCATTTACAAACTTAGTCCCCGCGAATCCCTGAGAGAATTCTTTAAAGAAATTAACATCCTCACTGTCGCTTCTCAATACATATTTGATAATATAATGTACGTACGCAAAAATTTAGATCTTGTTATAAAAAAAAGTGATATTCATTTGTATAACACAAGAAATAAAAACAAACTTGTCATTCCAAACTTCAGATTAGCCAAAACAATTAATTCATTCTTGGGAAATTGTGTCAAATTTTTCAATAAAATACCTCATAATGTTATCGAACTACCTATTAATAAATTTAAGTTACATGTCAAAACTACCCTAATGTCGAAGGGGTATTATAAAATTCAAGACTATCTTAATGACGAGAATGTATGGACAGTCCAGCCTGCACCAAACTGATGTACCTACCTGTTTATTTTGATTTGTTTTATTTTTGTGGCAGCTAGTGGTGACTGAGTTTGTTCCGGCGTTTCTTCTCAGCACTTGCCAGATTGTCTGTGTCTTGTCTCGAAGCGCTAGTAGGGCCCAAAAGATAAGGAGACATGTTCTGCCCCATATGGGCCATAATTGATTGATATTTTGACGTTCATAAGTGGCATTTTGTGTCCTAAATTGAATAAAGAATTTTTGACTTTGACTTTGAAGTGCTTATTTGGTCTAGTGGTCCACAACCCAGTTTCTATCCAAGAGGTCTCGGGTTCGAACTCGTGTCGCGACGAAAATTTATTCTTTAATAATTAGGAAACAACTGGAATTCAGGAAGTTCGTGGTGTTAAAAGGCCCCGTGCCTCAGAAAGCACTTTAACTTATATGGTGGGAAACTATGCTGCTAATTTTCATGCTTTTTTGACCTATTCTTTATAGTTTTATTGCGTCTAACTCTATTTTATACCACACACAGTAAACATTTCAATTTAGGCGGTCTTATTGTTGAAAACATTTTATTTCAGACTCTGTTTTGCAGACAAGAAATATTATTGTATTTTTATTAGCGTTAACACGTTCAAAGCCCTGGGCAATTCCATTGGCTAACATAATTAGCGCACTAACGGTCTATCAACCTAATACTTTATTTATTGAAATCGAAATAATGCATTACAATAACGATAGTAATATTGTTACGTCATTTCTTAGCCTTGGACTTGTGTGCACATGCATTTATTTTGCATAAACACAGACACAGTTCAATTTTCTTTGTTGCCAGTGGACTTACTACGCATGCTTTTATAACACGTGCTTTGGATTTAAATACCTACGAAATATTATTTTTATAACTTAAGCAATTATTTTTGCAAGTTTTTACACAGTCCATTCATTTTTGGGAACGAAATTCAATTTGATTACCTACGAAATATCAGTTTAAAAAGTGCGAAATCTACGTAGCTAATTGCAGTATAAATGATTTTACTGTTAAATAGTTTCAAAAATAAAAATACATACACCTACAAAATATGTAGTTTTAAAAAAACATTGTTACTGTAAGAACTATGGATGAACAGGCCGATTTTTTTTATTTTACTACATATTTTTTGTTTTAAAATTACAGCTTTCTAGTACTAACGTTCCCTTTGCAAAACTTCGGAAAGACAGACTGACTGACTACAAAACCCTAAAAACGAAAATCAAACTTCCAAAATGGTTGACTAAAAGAAAATATTGGGATTCAGTATGAATTATTATGACAAATCTGTTGGTAATGGATTATAATTTTTAACCGACTTCAAAAAAGGAGGAGGTTATCAATTTGACTGTATGTTTTTTTTTTGTGGCTATGTTACCGCATATCTCAGTCAGTTGTGGACCGATTTGAAAAAAAAATGCTTACCTAGAGGCTATACCTTCTAGTTGGTCCCATTTTGGCCCAGTCGAGATCTGATGATTCCCATCATCAGGTGTAATCGAGGGAAACCCTCAAATTTTGAAGGCACGTATAGTGTTTTCGTACTAGTATCTAAATGTTAACATGTTGTTACGTCTGATAGTCATTATGTGGAGCTGAGCTGATGGTGGAACTCCTTAAAAATTAGGAGTTTAGTAATTAAAACACCAGATGTTTTGTCAGGCACTGCATAGGATGCTAACTAAACAAAGTCAAAGGCGCAGCTCCCTCCTCTTCCCCCCCCCCCTCCTCCCTCTTAAAATGCTATTGGCAAATCTTTTCCTGTTCTTCTTTAAACGGTCTTCCTTCTCGTTACTACTTTATTGCAAATGACGCTGTCGCATTTGAACAGCGCGTTTAGTAGGTCTACCCATGAAAACGACTTCAAAACTGCCTACAGTGCAAATTAAAACTTAAAATTTTAAAAACAAATTTAAACTAAAAAGTACAAAATAATATTTAAATTACCTAACTGTTCTACGAAATTATACAAGAAACCTATTTCCAATTTATTATCTGTTATTTTTTGGATTCGGTGCCAGAAATTCTAATTCTAATGTTTTTTTGCAAGTGAGGACAGGATTAAACCATCTCTTGGCTGCTTAGAGTAGATAGAATATCTAGCTTGGTTGGCACCGACTCCGAAAAATAACAGATAATAAATTGGAAATAGGTTTCTTGTATAATTTCGTAGAACAGGTAATTTAAATATTATTTTGTACTTTTAAGTTTAAAATTGTTTATAAAATTTTAAGTTTTAATTAGCACTGTAGGCAGTTTTGAAGTCGGTTTTTGTTTTTTTTTTTCATATAATGAACTTTCTTTAAATCATGAACTCTACTATCCTTGTGAATACTGATTATAATTATAAGAATTTTAGTTAATTGGAGATTGAATTTTTTGTTTTCAGCGACATATGAATACACACTACAACTTACAATAAAGAAAGTAATTATAAGAATTGCACATAAATATCAATACACATTGAGTATTATCTAAATTACGCTTCAATTGAAGTAATTAACAAAGATAATTAATAGTATTACGCAATAATTAATGATTACTACTGTTTGTAGCTATCGTAAACGAGTGCGAGTTATAGGGATAACGAGATATTATTTTATTACCGTTTAATTAATAAATAACATAACTACGACCAATTGTGTATTATTCAATCAACACTTTGATATCAATCCTGAAGATACTGTATGTTTATATCTCAATATATAAAAAGAAAAACTGATATGTATTGACTGACTGACTGATCAACGCATTGCATAAAATATTGGAACAGAACTGGTACAGAACCCAAAAAATGGCTTTAAATAGGGTATAATCTGTCAAATTTATAGTAAAAGGATTATCCTCCATTTACGATACTAGTGACCCTATACATATTATAAGTAACCAATGGTAGTGCATTTAAAAAGAGGTCGATGGGTCATTAGCGTGCGGAAATTGATTGCCTCAAATTGAGCAATTTACTCAATTTTGCATTCAAATATAAATTTGGCAGGTAAATGAACGTGTACTCCGAGCATCAAATATGAATCGCCTCTTTTTTAAATAAATTCACTGTCAGTGTTAGTACTTACGTATGAATCTTTTTAATAGTTAATGGATCAAATCACCATCATCATCTGGGACCAAGTAAAGAACTTTATATAAAAACAGGATTGTTCAATTTATCACAGCAATGCAAATATAACACATGCATCTTCATAAAAAAAGCATTAACAAACACTATTAAAACTAACATTGAACTAAATATCAAGAGTAGTAAATATAACCTTAAAAATAGATATAAACTCCAGACAATAACGCCGAGGACTAACTATGGCACAGAATACTAGTACTTCGTACAGAAGTATGACTTAGCAATTGTATTCAAAGAAATGTCTACTCAATGTCGTCAACAATATGGCGTAATTTAGTTCGCCTCAGAGTCAAGCACATTTTCGTGTAGACACCTACAAAAATCCATTGCAAGATAATTTCATACTTATTGCTCTGGAATATGATTCATAATACACTAAACCTATTCAGTGACGTAATATCACGCGAAGCGATAGGGTTGACTGCTACGAGAAGCTTCTAACGCCATCTAGCGCCTCTTTCTAGTACTTTATTCATTCTCGTCCAGCCAGCAACGTAGCCGCGCGGCCGCCGGTGAATAAAACGCGCGAGGGTGGCTCTGGCCGGTAGCGACACGCAACTTGTTTTAGCACCTACGTAGGTGCGCCGCGCGTAGGTACGTTTTTGCTACCTCCGCGGGGAGAACACAGGCCTGACTATGGCAAAAAGTCAATACTGTTTGAGGGAGCAAAGCTATTTAACGGTTTGCCAAATGACCTAAAAGAATGTGAAAGTTTAAATACTTTTTTAAATAAGCTAAGGTTACATATAACAGCAAGTACCGATGCGTAAAATGTAGTACATAATATTTAATTTATATCTTATTTTAAGTGAAATGTAAAATTTCTTATGGGAATAAATTTCTTTAAACCTAATTACCATCTTGTGCCTTTAATTAACCACCTAATAGTTCATTTTCTTGCTAAAACAAAAACGTATCCGCTCACGTCTTTCAAAATCCTTAAGCTCCTGAGAAATGCAGTAGATTGCCGCTTATTATTTCTGCCTTATTTTACAATTTGAATCGCTACTTTAATCCGATCAATTAAGGATTATTTTAGAATGATTAAGACAGTTATAAAGCTGCTCATTTCGCAAATTGGCCGTAATAAGTCAGAAATAGGAATGCTTATGTTTTGATAGCGAATGGCGTATCCTGTACTGTGGCGCTTTTGATTTCAATCGTGAGAAAATGATTTATTCTTTTCAACAAATGGCTGGAGACAGAACATGAGATATTTATTTTCTCTACAGCAAAATTAATCAATTTTAATTCAGTAATCAAAAAATAGTGGCAAAAATAGAAACACTTTCAATTGTAAAACATCAGTTGGCATTAGAGGTGAATTGCTCGGCAAAACGAAAAAAAATATTTCATAAGCCCAATTTCACTATTAAAGGGCATATAAAAATGGTCATGTGTTCAATAAGTACGGCTGATTTTTCCCGGCAGTAACCTTGTATGGATAAATTGAAAATACATTAGTAAGATTCAATTTTGATTCTTATTTCTTACAACCTCACATGCCATCTCCACCATACGATCAAACATAAACCTATGTTTATAAAATAATGCATTAGTATTACGAATACAATATTACATTACGGGCAAGTGCAGTGGTACTTGACACCGGCTACTGTGTCCAATCGTAATGACAGCTGCCTCTAGGGCAGTGATGTTGTTTATACTATTTAGATATCGATAATATTTTATTATATTTCTCATCATTACCGATATTTTTATAAACTATTTATCGCTATACGGCAATATTATATGTTATACATAATAAAACAGTAGCTTGGTTAAAGTGAACCCTCTCATTTGTAAAAGTTTTCGTGTATGAATGTAAAAAAAAAGTTGCACTTTGCCTTACTTTTCGCATATTTTGGCACTTAAGTCACGGTAAATCTTCATATTGTGCTTAAGTATTGTAAAAGTTAGCATTGGAAACTTTAAATGCTTGTGTATAAGCTAATTTTGATACGTTTTTAGATGTACTATAAGACAGCTGTTTGTTTCCTTAATAAAGATAAAATAAAAATAAATAAAATACCCATAATCGCTTTTGTAGAAAGTGCTTTACTATCGTTGTTTCGTTTATTTTAGCACACTTATATCCATGGTGTTTTAATGGATGACTTATAATTTATAAGAGTAAAATTTTTATTAATCATTCAATTTTTGATCGATAGATAGATAAAAAAAAAGTATGATAAAGTATGATGAAAATAGCTGTAAAAAGCAATCACATAAAAACGATAAGTAAGTATTCAAATAATTTTGAAACGGCAATCAGATTTCCCTTACCAACATTGCGTAGAGACGAATGCAGAAAGATTTACAGCCAATATCAAAAGTACATCCGATTCAGTTATTGTAAGCGTAAACCAAGTAGTAATGGCAAGCAATCTTGTGATTTGATGGGCTACACGGAGAAGTACCACTTGCTTTTTCACGTGACTTCACTCGTTCAGGATTAAGTTTGTTAGAAAATTTAACAAAAGTAACAATTATGTATGAAATTTCATAGCATGAAATTTGTATTTTATAAACAGAAATAAACTTAGGTACTACGATACTTAAATAATGATGATGATAATGATGTCCTCCTAGCCGATTTCGACTACGGCGGCCTATCTCAACAGAGATTAGCCAACTGCGCAGGACATATTATAGTGCACAAGTGTGTGCGCAATACACAGGTGCACTCTCTGTTCCTTCACTCTCATAATTCGGTGAGACGGCAGTCCGACATGGCCGTAGAGAGATCAGGCGCAGGACCAACGGCTTAACGTGCTTTCCGAGGCACGGGTGCTAACACCACCAACTTTCTGACTCCGGAGCTGTGTCTGAGTAATTACAAGACAGAAAAACCCAAACACTCTCGGCCCGACCCGGGACTTAAATAATATCAATAAAATGTATAACATCCCCAATTATTAGTCCTCCTCACGCAATCTCTCAGCATAAAATAGAAAAGTCATCGATAAACATACAGTATAACAGACATACTCCAATTACTGTGATGAGTGTCAGAAAATTATGGCCTCAGTTAATTTGAGCCTGTGACGGAGACAAGAAATCGAAATGACAGGTTTACATGTAATCGGAACAGTTTTTTTGTTGTTTCTTCTACTGCACTTTCCAGTTTGCCAAGTACTCTCAACTTTCAAACCTGTTATTTTGTATCAAATAAAACAAATACTAGGTAACCTTATGGTATTACATACAATATGGCTCTTTACAGTTTAAAAAAACCACAAAGAATAGCAGATGAGGGGATACAATTAACGTCAGGAAAAGATGCATTTAAAAATATATAAAAAATGTCTATTCATTATGCCAGCCATTGATTTTGTATTGATAGGAAAAGATCGTTTATTGATTTGTGACATCACACACAATAAAAATCACATACTTAGACAAAGATTACGAAAAATAACCCAAACCAAATGGAGAAAAAATAATAATAATATGTTCAGTTAAACGCCAAGCAGTGTGTGTCGGTGATTTTAAAACCAAGAGGACCTCACTCAGCATAAGCCAAGTCTATTGGAGACAGCAGTTTGTGATGGCGGCTGAACGATCCTATAGTGGTAGGCTCCGTTAGGTGCCGCCTGGTAGCTACCACTCTCCCACCGGAGCCCGGCGCCAAACAGCTTGCTGTGTTCCGTCGGTGAGTGGGAGTGTCAGAACCTTCTGGGTGAGCTCGCTCCACCTTCGACGCTGTCTACGCCACGTCTGGCTTAGTCTAGAGTCAAGACTAAGCCAGACTAAAGAGTGAACCTACCCAATTGACTTAAAATAAATAATACGGATTAAAACAAGTAAGTATTCGACTACTTTGAGTCTCGATCAAATCCAGCGATAGGAACTTTCCCATAGTCCTATAAATAATTAAAAACATTTGAACTAATAATATAACACTTGAGTTTGTATGAGCCAAGACGTTTACCGATTTAAGTACCTGATTTAATAGTTCGAGTGGTAAAAAGTTCCCATGTTACCTAAAATAGAACTTAGATTAGTTATTTGTATAGTGTACGATTGAAACACTTTTGTGAGGTATTTAATTAATTTTGACAGCATTGTTAGACAATTAAAGTAAAATTAGGGGTCGCTACCCTAAGGTTAAATAGAAACAAATTAAAAAAGAATTAAAACATATACTTCATGTTTGACAGACAAGTCAAAGTTCACGTCGTTCGTTTTGTTTTTGCATCCTTATAGACGTTTAGTTGTTAATAATTTGAAAATATTTTACATTCTGAAAATATTTTAAATTTTAATTCCCTGCTTTTAAAATTTCCATAAAATCAAAGAAAAGCCCGCTAATAAAGTGATAATTTTATTTCATTTGTCTCATTTAGTCCGGTGTATCTATACATTGGTTCGATTTATGCCAATCTTCTTTGGTTTTTGCTGAACCGTTATACTTTTCTATAATGCAAAAATTTTATAACAATTTGATTAAAAAAACACGTGCCTGTTACATGAAAAAATGTTGTTTGTGTACCGGATTAAGCCGAATTGCACCACATAGTTTTAACCATAACATAACCGGTGATTTACGTAAAGTTTGACAGACCTTTGACTGTTATTTTTAAGTCAGATGCACTTAGCCTTAATAAATTTTCTTATCTTCATTTAAAACTGTTTAAATTTAGAATCTAACAACTATTGCGATTCTCTATCATAACTAATCTTAGCTGTCAAACATAAACAGAGTATATTTCTTAAACAAAATACACCTGATTAATTTACAGCCGATCCCATCATCTTCTACGGCCGGTTAGGGGGATTTTCTTTAAGTCTTGGTTAATGTCGTAAAGAATGGTAATTGCTTTTTGGACTGCGAAAGATTATGCTGGATCACTCGTGTATTTTTGTATGAACTTGTTAAACTAGGAGTTTTTGTTTTTTCATGTTTGAATGATGAGTTAGTGTCAGTGGTGTTGTAACGTTTTGTTTTTGAGTTGAGTATTGTGCTTATCACTTTTTATGGAAATAATATACGAATTAAAAATATATCCGTAAATACTTCATTTAAATAATTACTTAGGAGTACCTTCCAGGAGTAGGTATGTATACTTTGCTGGCTCAGCGACCCAAAATGGATCCTGCGCAATCATCTATTTGGAGTTTATGCAAGTTCTCCACTTTATCCTCCCAGCGATTTCCAGGACCGAGCGTTGTAGGTGATTGATTTCATATTTTAAATAACTTTCTGCGTTTCTTTCTTTCTTTCAGAACAGAATCAGACTTTTATTATTTACACTTTGTAAACTGTACATTTTGCATGTAAGTACACGTGTACATACACGTCGTATCGTTAATTACATTTTATGACGATGAATAACGCTGACTAAAAAAATAACGACGCTAACTACATAATAATACGGATAAACAAATCGGTAGTTTAACATTTTTACGTCAAATACTGCTCCATAAAAGTTCATGTGTCAGTTTGTCACAAGCCATTGCTTCTAAGTATAGCAGAACACGTTTTCAAAATATAAACAAAAGCTGTTGAAAAATATATTCTAAAATCTGGATGCTGTGTCAAAATTTAATAAATTTCAAACTTGCAATATTCAAAATCAAAACACCTCTATTAAAACTGTCTAAGGATATTTTAAGTCTGAATTGTCTGTTATTAAAGTCTCGTCTTCTAATAACTAAGGCTCAAGCTACCTACCCAAAGGGTCTTGAGCTTGATCGTTATTTTTAATGTAACGATGCTATTGGAGTAAATTGACATCTATATGAGTGAAGTTGGGAGATCGTGCCATGGTTAAAGCTGGTCCACGAAACTTGGTCCTTTTATAGAATCATTTTCGGAATTCTCGATAACCCCTAAGCAAGAGATGTGACTGGAGCACGCTGTTGAAATTTTGATTAGGATTTTTAAATCTTTTATAACTTGTATTTACATATAATATAGTGTTAATATTTTAGTAGAAAATTTTTTTGTTGAATATTATCCGACTGATGTTTCATGAAATGTTACTTGTTCATCGTCTATATATACAGAAACGTTATGATTTGTTTACCTTTCCAACTATAAGTCAATGATGTAGCTACTCTAACTCACTTCCAAAGTTTACAACCCAAACTTAGTGTTGCCACAATAAATTCTACTGGACCGTCTTAACTCAAATTGGCTTTCAACAAAATATCCACGGCTATAATTACCCTAGATTTATCGGCTGTCTTACCCAGAGGGGTACCTTTTGTCAGACAGTGATGGAAAAAAGGCGGTAAAAAATAAGATAAGTTCGAATCCGAAATGGCGACAGAGGGTTCTGTAGAAAAAACAGTACAGGATTTTGTAGCTAGATAAAATGCTCCCTATGAAACTGATTGAAATCACTGAAATAAGGTTGGCTAAAAAAGATTGCAGTAAAAACAGCAATCAATATGATAAAAAAGTTAATCGACTGAATAATTGATGTCACTAAACTTAGGTACAACGATTGGGCTGGGTCTTTACTAGAACTTTTGTTGCTTAGTGAAAATTAAAAAAAATATATTATCGAATACAATTTGTTAAATTAAGTAACGAGTAACTGTCATAAATTTTACAAAAAATCAACAGCCGTCTTCTGGTACAAAGATATTATTGCTTCAATTATAATAAAACAAATATGACATAATGTTAAAAACATACTTCAATTACTAAAATTCATTCATTTAATTCTAACCGTCTACCAGAACATACTGTTATGAAAAGTAGTGAGAGTGAAGAGTCTGTTTCTAGTCAAGCTTGAGCCATCTTCAGCATCATCTTACCAAGATGAGATTGTGGCTAAATATCTGCCTATTGAAAAAAAAAACCTTCAGTTTTAGAATTTATATTCAAGTTATACCAACACATACTCTATTCTTAGCGGAACCCCAAACAAAGCAGTTAAAAAAACAACATTAATCTCAAACTTCAGGCGTCGACTTTTAAGTAGCGTTTTGTCTCTGACTTATTTGAATTTAGTTGGTTTCTCCAAATTAGGGTGCCTTATTGTCCCCACTATATTAATATTCATTTAACTTCACAAGATTTTTAGTTGAGATTAATTTCTATTGTACTATTTTCGTCATCCAACTGGGGCTATTTGTCATAACTGTTTTGTTGGGACCTAAACTTGAAATATAGTTTGCGATTAATTTCAAATACACAGTTCAAGTGTTGTTATTAATGTGTTATTACTTCATTAGTTCTTGCTTTATTAATAACTTTAAGTTTCACTAATAGAACGGTTATTATGAGAATTTGATTGATACTTACAGGACTTGGGTCATTGAAACACTATTATTAATCCTGAGAGTACTACGAACGCCTTAAACAAAGCACAGCTTATATCACTAATCATTATATGGATGATCTAACACTATGATTAAAGGAAGCATTTTGTGTATTCTAAAGTAAACTTTGCAATTAAAAATACACAGAAGACAACGAAGACAGACGAGAGATTTTAGTGCACAAGGAGAAAAAGGCAATACCAACTTAAATTTTTCGGAATATTTGACCTCCGATAACAAGTTTTTGGTTTATGGAGGTAAAAACAATGGCAGAGAATAGGAAATCATGGAAATATATCCATTGCCGAGAAAAGATGATGGTGATTTACTTTCGTAAAAACTTATAAAATATTCTGATTTTGTAATTTTTTTAGTATTTAATTATCTCTTTCTTATTACCGCCTTGTTTTAATTTTAGATCTTCGCTTAAGAATGGCAAATATCATGTTACGAGTATCAAAAGTCATAACTGTACTTTACCATGACTGGTTATGAAACCAAAAAACAATATCTAGATACTTTATCTCTCCATCTCAGAAACATGAAATTTCATGTGTCTAATTTCTCTCAAACAAAATTAGAAGCCAATTATCCTGTCAATAGTCGTACTATTTAAAGAAACTATCCCCAAAATCTCGGGGGAATTCCACAAAAAGTGGAACTCGAAGTCTTGAATGATATTGTCGCTGTGACAAACAGACAGGAACATTCATTTTCGACGTTTTAATTTAAGGTTAATTACTAAGTCCCCTATTTTCGGTAAAATCTCTCGTGTCCTGAGTTGTATGGAATTCGGAAACGCCAGGAATCCGTCAGTTACCAGTTGACATGACAGATGCTTTAAAGGTTAACATTTTGTGGAATTAAAATAAAATGGAGTGTAAATGTCAAGTTGTTACAAGCTTAGAGATTGCAATGTGACGTTTAAGTGATTTTCCGTTTCTAGCAATATTCCTTTTAGTTATATAGGGTGATCCAAACAGTGACGTCCTATTTTTTTTTTATTTCTTACATCCAGGGCTATCCAAATATACCCTATGTATGTTAGCCGAATTTCCTTAGTTTTCGAGATATTTTTTATTTAAAATTGTAAAAATTTTCAATCTAATCATTTAAAAAAAATACCTCCACTTTTTATGATGTGTTGTCGAATTGTTTTGCAGTATGATCCTTATAAATTAAACCTACGTATAATTATCAGGTAGCTAAGAAAAAGGTATAAACATATTTTCAGCCTGTTGGTGAAATGTATCATGGTGAAAAAGAAATGAAAGTACTCTATAACCGCGCGTGTTCCTGACCTGACGTAAAATGTAATTTTTGAGATGTTAATCATCTTTTGTCCTAAAAAAATTTAGATACAATTACCGGCACAGCAAGCCGTAATTCCAATACTAGTCACAGACGCCTAAATCATTTCCAATAAGCGTTTATAAAAGCTTTTCATTTTTTTTTAAATCAACACCGTAAATGAAAACACTGTAGAGAATTAAAATTTAAGCTACTTCTTTACAAGTTTTTACAAAATTAAATGTATTCGTGTTGTGTAGGTAGGTAGTATTTATTGTTTATTTACTCCATTGAAGTCACCGGTAAGCACACTATAAATTATTTTCAAAAGACCAATTTGCATACAAAATATATTTTAACTGTAGCAAACAGTTGCAAGTATTCAAAGTATGAAATAATACGCCAAATGTAGCTTGTCCGATATAGTCGCCGCAGCGTCTACCGAGTGCAGATATTTCTGTGGTGACGCGTTTAGTATAAATATCTTCGGCAAATATGGTTCAGATAAATGTCTTTGAATCATGTCATCTAATACCAATAAGTTTAATGAAAATGACGCGAAAATATACTACATTTTGATTTTAACCAAAAAGTCGAGAATCTAGTCAAAATTATATAAATTAAACATGGTCGTGTTAATGATGCTGAAAAAATATAGAAATAAAACTTTGCTAAATAAATTTAATATTAGATAACTTAACTACTATTTTTTACAAGATCAAAGTTATAAAAATTATAATACATATTGTCAATAAAATGATATAATATTTAATATATTGGTGCACAGCATGCGCCTTGCCTTAATATGTTTCGGTATTACAGCCAAAGCTTGTGGAAAATAATTTATAATGAAGAGCTGAAATTTTAAGTTCTTACAGCCTTCTGCTGCTTTATTAATTGTTATTAACATTGTTATCTGTTGTCCTTGCAAATGTAACCTAGTTGTAGTGTTGTATAACGCTGTTTGCAACTATGACCTTGCTACCAGTCCTAGATACTAGAAACATTTATATGTGCTAGTAATTTTCCTTTGGGCATTAGTATGCCTTTCATTGTTTGAGGTGAATGAGTATGTTTCAAATATTACCTTGGAAGAATAGTAAGGTTCATATATGTCATGTTTAGGATATCGTTAGCAAGAAATACTACCAGAGTAACTAATGTAGCAAAAGAAAATTATTATGATAATAGTATCCTAAAAAGGATAAGTACTTGAGAAATACGCGACAGTGAAACATGTGCAAGCGCAGCTGGTGGTCATGATCTGTCTCAAAGGTATTCCGCTAATGGTGCACCCATTTGGCAGTTCATATGCCCAGGATAGATGAGAAAAATCGCAATTAAGCAATAAAAGTATGTGAGTCTTATGAGAAATATGCCTAGATTTAAATGTCAGCTTATCTGCTAATTGGTGACAAAACAAGATAAATCGCACTAGATGCATGTGGGAATAAACT
This sequence comes from Pyrausta nigrata, assembly GCA_949316185.1. Classification (NCBI taxonomy): domain Eukaryota; kingdom Metazoa; phylum Arthropoda; class Insecta; order Lepidoptera; family Crambidae; genus Pyrausta; species Pyrausta nigrata. The sequence goes on along the minus strand of OX438957.1, from coordinate 14,430,308 downwards.
TCCATAATTGGAACGAACTGCGCATGAAGAGTTATCTAATATTATACGCTTTACGTACCTTTGATGCGTAAATGTAAAAAAAAATATAGAACTTCCAGTATTCATTATAAAACTTTGGAATAGAAGAAAAGAATATTATTAATATAAACTAAACAATATTAATTCAAATGATGTTCCTGCATAAAACTTGTGAAATTCGCATCACAAAAAAAATTCAAACACTTAGTAATACAGCCTTGGATGACTATTTAAACTTTTAGAGGAACAGAAACTTTAAGATACTATTACATTAACGAAAGTTATGGTATCCTTTCAACAGCAACAATCCATTTTATTGGCACTAAGAAGAAAACAGAATACAACCCTTAACAAGCAACTACAAATATAGCACATGCAACAATATTTGCAACCGACCAAACAAAGGCAGCACAAGTCTCAAGATGTAAGACCAAACAAAGCATCGACGCCACGCAGTCTGCACGCACGTGTCTAAAGTGCTCTTAAATGGTATTGTTTTGTAATTAAATTTACGGCTTTGAAAGGTGACATCATTTTGGAGTTACTTAGAAGAGCAAAATAATTCAGGGATAGGACTCTTGAAATGTCTTTTTTCACACATTTAGTCAAGCAAGACAACCGTTATTCGTTACCTAGGTTTTTAGTAAGTATAAAATAAATTGACGGCAAATATCGGTTTTGATAAAAAAGGGAAGAATGAAGGTAATATAATGTATGATCAAAATATATTTTCATCGTACGTTAAACTCACGAAAGTCAAGATGAAGTATTATATATTCAAATAAAAATATGAACTGATAGAAACATTATTAACCTATAGTCTCCAAATCACACAATCAGTTGATCAAAACAACAATAAAGCATTAATATTAGTTTTAAATAATATAAGAAACATTATAACCAGTCGGATAGTATACAGAATTTAAAATCACAGAAACGGACATCTGTCAGCACTCCACTCGATAAAGTTGTAACAAACCTAAGATCTGCAATTTTAATATAACCCAACGCTATAATTCACTCATCCACGATTAATGCTATGAATTTATCTTCCACATATGTATAAAGCTCGTGTCAAGTAATGCCAAGGGCAACTTTATAGCACTAAACATTTTTCCAGTTTCCATTTTCAGTAAAAACATGTTTCAACTTATTTGATCACATACGAACTTGCTCCAACAATACTAGAACATCTTACATTTTTTATTGATGCTATCGTAAACTCAGCTGCAAGATTACTCCTTTAAGGTTCCTTTTACATCGACAACCGATGTATCTAGTGTTTTTCTGAAGTCTGAGTACATGTGTAGGGCCGTAGTAATCAAGGTCTACAAGTCTTTGCAAGTTGAATGTCAACGTTTTGTTTATATTTGTATTGAAACATCAATAGATACGTATTAAAGAAAATGCCATTTTAAATTAAACTTTCAGAAGATTCCAATAGAGCTTAAAGTTAAATAGAAAAGCTTTACTGCAATTTCAGATATATGCGTAGTACAGTCATTATTTGCTTTAGTAATAAAGCACGCAGATACAAGCAATTATAAATATTTTCTTGCCAGGCACGTTAATGTTTTATGTTATGGCACAGCATTAGTAAGATAAAATAATTACCTTTGAATTACCTTAAGAAACAAACCAATCGATGAATTTAACCATTTGAATGTACCTTTATTTCACAATTAAGACATTTGTGCAAATTCAATTATTATAGTCAATATAAGTTATTTAAAAGTAAAAACGTAATCATAAAGATTACTATTCACGTTTAATAAAGACATGAAAATAACACAATTACACTCGGAATTTACGATCCATAACTTGACGAGTAGATTCTGAGATCTTGCTTCAGCAAACAAATAAAGGTTAATGTCGTGTTGAAAGCTATTTTTAGCTTCGACATAATGGAAAACCATATCTGACGTTTTACTTACAGAATGATCATAAAAATATTTAATTTCTCAATTGTGCTCTGCTCCAATGAAACGAACTTCGTGTGCTTTTATTTTCTGTGTGATGTTATGCTCAACTTAAAAATTACATTAATTTGTCGACGGGTAAACTGCTTATAAAATTCGGTCAAGCAGGACTTTTGATTGGAGCAGCAACTTATTTTGTTTCCAAAATTAAATTTATATGCAAAGAGCTTCCCCAATGACAACAAACAATCACGCCACAGATTTGAGGGCACACACCTCGGTGGCGCCTTTTACGGGTGTCTGATGATCAAATTCGGTGAGCCGAGCGGAATCGTAATGTGTTACTTGCGGTGGACAGTAAATTTAACGGTACTTGTTGCAAGCTGGTCAAACAACAACATTGGTCCAAGGGAAAGAGGGTAGCGGGGTCGGCTAGTGATGTCATGGACACTGTAATGTTAGCTATAAGAGTTACTCACATTTGATCAAGTAAAAATGCCTTTGGATCTTTCAGTAATCTACTTTTATTTTCAAATGTCATTTCTCAGAAAAAGTGAAGGACAAAATTTTCAATTTAGGTCAATCTAAGGTTAGTTTTTTATTCAACTTATTGAAGTACTTACCTCGTTCACATATTTTTATAATTCATTATTTATTTCAAGACTCCACTAGTTACAAATTTTAGATTCTCCTTTTTCTTTCGACTTGAGTATTCCAAAATACTCAGAGACTAACAGAGCATTAGATGGCGATTGTACAGGTCGTCACGTACGCCGATGTAGTTTTAGATTATTTATTTAGTTCAGTAATAAGACCATTATTATTATCATCGGTCTGTAGTATTGTTATTATTACTATACTATGCTTTTGTCACGCCACTCTTCAACGAATTGTGCCACAACCCAGTCTCTCCAAACAGGTTCTGTGTTGTTTGCAAACTTTGAGTGTGTTTACGTTTTATTTTTAGCAATATCGTCTGAATTATCGAGTCAACGCTGGCTTTTGATTGTGCCATAAACGTTATCAGCTTTATGCCAACTTTTGTGGCCAATTGAAAGGAAATTGTCCAGTAATTAGGATCCAAGTGTCATTATGGAAGTCTGATATCTGGTCGTTATGGTTTTTGAGATCAAAGTTTTTTTTTACAAAAAGAATTAATTTAGTTTTGTCGACCCATTGGTCGATAAACTAAATTAATAAATTAAACGCCATTGCGTTTTGGTATAATTTTCTTTATGTAGAGCAAAGAGATGATAGTAGTTTCTTTATTCCTCTTTAGTGGAATACTTAGATAATGTATACTTACGTTTTATTCCACTTTAGTGGGATACTTAAATAATATATACCTACTTATGTTAATTTATTATTTTTGCTTATTAAATTAATAATGTTCATCCACATCATCTCTAGTATCGAAATCTATCTCAAGTAGCATCTCAAGTACTTTCTCTCTATTATATTACTTGATGCCTTTATCTATTTTGATCAAAACAAAACAGCCATTGATTTTCCCATCGCTCAATCCTCTCATACAAAATTCATGGTCACGTACACCACTTGTATGGAGTGGGCGAATGACCGATTGCGTCGGTACGTGTGTGAAATATGTTGTTTGTATTATAAATGTATTGACACTCTGTATGCAAAAGGTGTGATCTCTTTAATTAACATTTTGTGATTTTTGTACTCGTAATTCTACAGCTGTCGCAGTGGTTTTATTTTCAGTTTATAGTCCAATTTTCCAGTAATGTATTATTTCAGCCATTATCTTATGAAGTTTGAAATATCGTATTTTATTATTATTACAAGCAAATCAAAAAATATTAGTAGTATCTACAGAGCCTATCATGTCCCAATGAGGCACAAGACCGGCCCTTTTCCCAATAATTTCGGCTACTAGTGTCTATTATTTTTTTCTACGCATGGTCGTCGAGCTATCGTCTTCCAATTAAAGGGACTCAACTGGTGCATATTTTGGCCCTGAAGTCGTTTGTTTGAAATCACTCGTCCTCAAATTACTCATCCTGAATTCCAGCTCAAAATCTACACTGATTGCCACTTTTCATTACAACTCGTTAAGAGTTGCAACCAATAAACACGAACTAAAAGCTCTGAGGACTTGGTTATCACTTCTGAGCAAATATTGTAAGAGCGATCCGTCGGCGCAGTCAAAGGCGCTTGATAAACAAAACGAACAATAACGAATAGTTGATATTGTTTATCGTACCAGTTATTTCTGGCCGTTTCCTGTTTCGTAAATACACGGCGGGAAATTCTTCGCTTGTGGTGGCGCTTTGGGGCTAGTGCTGGGATAGGACCGTCGATGTCAACAACACATACAAACTTACTTTTATAATGTCTCTTTATTTATTTTCCCAGCAAAAAGTACAGTCGAATAATGTCAATTGCCAAAAAAAAATATTTCTCTCCCATTCACTTCTTAGCAACTTTGAAAGAGACAGAAAGTCGAACTGCAATCATATTATTGAGAATTCAGTAAAAAAATAAACATTGGACAGCATAACAAAAATGTATTTGATCCCAAAGTAATTAGCAAGTATTATGGAAACCTGAAACAATGGTGGCACCTCAACACGCAGACCCGAAACAGTGTAGAAACTACGATATGAATATTTATATTGACCCAACCGGACATCAAACCTAGGACCTTATAGATAATAAAATAATATAATAGAACCTGATTTTGATGAACCTGGCTATAAATTTTGCAAGCCAGCAAATTAAAACACACTATTACTAAGGTTATTCTTATGTGACAAAACCTGCATTACCCTGCTTTGGATTATAGTGAGCTTTTGCCTATAATAGTTATGCTTATTGTCTTCAGTATCTTAGTATTGTATCAATAGCAACTATCTTTACGAGGATATTGATAGTCATAATATGCACATTGGCTTATTTCCAACTACATCATCGAATAATTTATTTTCATTTACAATTGTTTATCACTTCCTTATTGTCAGCAATGTATTCGATATTCCCGTTTTACTTACACGTTCTAAGTCTTGAAAATATACATATAGTGTACATGTAGTATGCATATAGACTTAGTTTATTGTAATATAAGCTAAATTCTCGTAACTCCATGAACATAGTGACTGTGTTTAATGCAAAAGAACAGGGTATATTGAATCCTTTCCAATTATGATGTTCTGTTTTAAAAAAATATTTCTGTATTGTTCATCGGAGTTGTCTCCTTTTGATGATAGCAAACCCTATAACGAACTTGTCAAATCTATTTAAATCATTAATCTATCGATATTATCAGTAACAATATCCCATCACTAGCAACTGTAATTAGTTTATGAGGAATGGAAGCGCGTTGACGTAGGTCAGTACCATCTGGCGAGCACAACTGTTTCTGAAGTTTTTAATGTTCGCTCTTGTCTGTACTGTGTCTAGTAATGTAAATAAGTCAGCCTATTAGATCCCACTGCTGGGAAAAGGCCTCACCTCAACTATGAGGAGGAACGAGCCATACTTCACCACGCGGGCTCAGTGCGGATTGGTGGAGGGGTGTATGTAAGGCAAGTGACAAACCTTACTGTCAGAAGTTATCAAGCCGCCCTAGGGCCTCTGACTAGGCTTAACGACTAATACCACAGATATTAGCCGGGACCAACTGCTTAACGTGCCTTCCGAAGCACGGAGATGCTTGTCATGGACGTCACTTAAATGGTCGGAATGGTCACCCATCCAATCACGACCGCGCCGTGGGTTGCTTAACTTTTGGTATCACTACCAAAGCGCTGCCGCCACTGCGCCACAAGCACCTCATCTAGTAATGTACTTATTGTCATATGTTCTATTTTTAGCTCCTTAATTTGTATATCACGTACAGGAACAGTTGCTAACATTTTGAGATTAACGTGTACTGCAGCAATTTTTTGAATGTCTTACTGGTCTAGTTTAGTGGTCAGCGCGCTGCAGCTGGTTTCCGTTCCATAGGGTTTGAATCCTTGGTCGGGTCTGAGTTTGTTGCTGGGTTTTACTTTCTTGAAATAGTTCAGAAACAGCTTGGAGTCAGATGACGGTGTGCCTCGTAATGCTACGTGTCCTGTCTAAATTGTATAGCCATAATTCTTTAAAAACTCTCAAAAATTAAACGCTGTACTCTTTCTAAATGCCTCGTTTTGATTTGTGGTTCCGTTATCCTCTCTATATTCCTACTTTTTTCTTATCTTTTTTTCCTTTTTACTCACTCACTCATTCTGTCAGTTTAATTCACGATGGTCCAGACAACGTTAATTACTGACTAAACCACGTTTTGAGGCCAAATTGATTGCAAATTGGCTGCTACCGGTTTTACGGGAGAAAAAAAGATATTGACTTTTGTTCAGCCCAAAATATAGGAATAAGCGACTTTGGTATATCAAGAAAGTGCTTCAGCATCTGTAGCTTCGTTTTTTGATATTTTTTAACACTCACAGTGTTCTTGGCTCAAGCCAAAAGGTCGTAGGTTCAATTTTTGTTTTTTTATTTAAAACTTGTATCAGTCTGGAGCTTACTACAGAAACCTAAAGTCGTAGAGTGACAGGCACTCATGCCAGCATAATAGCACAAACGAGCGTGATGGTTAGACTGATGATCAATCAATTGTTCTAACAATCACACTAATTTCCTAGTCCAAAACATACGTTATGCTTTATGCTATGCATAGGTATTATACAGTGAAAGGTAGACTTTTCGCCATCGGACATTATCTGTCAGTGAAACCTTTGTTTTATTTTTAAGCAATTTTTTTTCCGCAAGTTTTTACAAAATTAAATTAAATTTCGCTCACAAAAATTAATTGACTATGTCATCCGGTGGGATCCAGTCGATTAATTTTTGTAAGTGAAATTTAATTCAATTTTGAAACCTTTGAGTTAAGCAGGAATAAAATCTGGACGTTGCCATAAAAGTGACTTATTCAAAATTTCCAGGATACCAAAAAATGCTCCATAAGTAGTAAATTGCATTTATTAATTTCTTCACTTAAACCAAACAAAACCTGCTACATCGTATTGCACTTATGTGCTTTGGTTCGGCAAGTAACTTATTTACGATTTGTGTTCTACTGCGTTTGCTCTTATCGTAATTCAAAGCTGTATTCTTTTAAATCATTCTGACGCAGTTTTATTTTATATGGAAGCTGTCACAGAAGCTTTAAAATTAACCTAAAGAGAGGTGGAAATTGTACTAAATGTTTTATTCAATCATATTTGAGTTTATACTGCAGAGCAAATATTTTTTATCTTTCCTTAACTGTATTATACTTACTTACTTCATTGGCTCAGCGACTTGAAGGGGATCTAGGCCTTCGACATCAGGAGTCGCTACTTTTTGCTGCAATTTCTTGCCAATCGTCTATTTGGAGTTCAGGCAGGTGGTTTTCCACTTCATCTTCCCAAGCATCACGGCAAATCTTTCCAAGTAATATGTAATACGTCCGACTGGGCTTGGGACTTCTTTTCCTACTAGGTCCTCTCAAATATGTCCTCTTCACGACATAATCTTCTGCTCTTATTTCTTCGTGGACACGCCATTGCAGTCTACAAGATGTCACTTTGCCAATTAGGTTAGGCTAAGCTACCAGTTCTTTGATTTCGGCGTTTTTGGATACTCCAATGTGTAAATTATTATAAATGATGACTGATATCATTAGGTTAGTACAAAAAGTAGAAATATATCACCGGCTCTTCATTTTTAGTTAATTTAGGTAAAACCGTAGACAAAATTAAAACTTGGACTAATTCAAAGAGCACTGGGCATCTTATAGAACATCATATTGTAAAAGTTTTAAGCAGTGTATATTGTTCGGGTCAAATGCAACAAAACGAGCATAACGACGCAACATCATCAAAACAATACAAAAGTGATACGGCGAGCGACGCGCGCGCAGCCCGGTCGATCAACTCCGACCGGTAGCAGCTTTTTAATCTACCTACTATATTATATAGTTGTTTGTTTGTACTCGTATATCTATATTACGTTGGTTTGGTATGATTTATTGTTTTATTTCACTTTGCCGAAAAATAATATTTTTAACAAATTGAAGAAAACGTGATTACAATATTATGTGCTTGAAATTAGTTCAGACCATAGCAAGTTTATTCAATTGATAGTCTAGGAATGTAAAGTAAAGTAAAGTCAGCCTTTATATATCCCACTGCTGGGAAAAGGCCTCACCTCAGCTATGAGGAGGTACAAGCCATACTCTACCACGCAGGCTCAGTGCGGATTGGTGGAGGGGTGTATGTAAGACAAGTGACAGACCTTACTGTCAGATGTTATCAAGCCGCCCTAGGGCCTCTGACTAGGCTTAACGACTAATACCAACAGATATTAGCCGGGACCAACTGCTTAACGTGCCTTCTGAAGCACGGAGATGCTTGTCATGGACGTCACTTAAATGGTCGGAATGGTCACCCATTCAATAACGAATCTAGGAATGTAATTTTATTGAATTCTAAAAATGTTTTCGGAAAGACTAAATCAGATGTAAGTCAAGAGTTTTTTTGGCACTACGCAAACTATGACTTTGAACATTACAAAAATATAACCGGTATTTTTTTTTTCTGATTAACATAGTTTTGAATAAAAAAACGCTTGATACCAGACTCCATTACAGCTATTCAAACGTTCAAATGAACCAAAAAAAAAAAAAAATCTCTTTAGAATACAATCAATTAGATTTAACACGTCTCACATCATCGTCGGTTTATAGGAGACAGGATCATTTATCATTCACACGAATCAATGTATTCACAGACATAAAAACTTACTTTATATTCGGAAGCCGGTGAAACTGAGAACTTTTTTTCTAAAAATATTCAAAGTTTTTTTTTCCTGTCTGTACACATTTTGGAGATATCTTTTGTAGCTCAATATAATTACAAGATAGTGTTACAAGAAATTTAAAAATGTAATTCTATATGTAAATTATGTGCTTGTTAATATAATACATGCAGTTTCTTTTTCAGAATAAGGGTCTATCACAAAAACAGACTGTCAATAGTTTTGTGGTATCCGGGGTCAGTAAAATCACTTGAAAAATACCTATCACATTCGTATTAACCATTTAAAGACCAAGTTTCCAGACAAAATAGATTATCTATTGATGCAACCGCCGGCGGTCTTATGATTCTTTTTAAACATTTTTATTAATGACTTTTCCGTTATTCTTGCATTTAAAAGACCAACCATAACCATAGTACTATTGAGACTGAAAAGCGAGTAAGTAAATATTTACTAATAACGCGTCTATCACGAAAGCTATTTCTGTCTCTGTTAGTTTACGAGTGTCGAGTTGAAACAATAAATCAATTTCAGCGCGTGTCAAGCTGGACGCATTAGCAACTTGGATCAGTCAGCGGTCAGACGAGTTATCTTTGTTTTTAGAAGCAATTAAGATATACATCGAAAAAGAAACAAAAGTACCTACACTGCTAGCTAAAAATATATTTCCACATGATTTGAGATGTACTTATAAAAACAATATGGAAACTATTATATAATCTGTGATATGACTGGAAGCACAGAAAAAATAATAGCTGAAAGTGATAAAAATATGATAATACAGAAATCAGAAACATACACTCACACAGATTATTTGCAATGGTAAAGCATCAGTAGGTAAAGCATATATTTTTAATGTGCCCATCGAATACACCTCGTTTTCGAATTGTAATATAAAATACTACGTCGTCAGAGTTCAATATAACAAAAAGTATGTAATTTGTAATGCTTCGTTATTGCAAACTGATGCACCAAAAAATATTTATAAATTATCTATTAAAAAAAATTTCGCATATTATTAGCCCACGTTGTAATTACGCACAAAAAATGGATTATCTCGATGCATAGTTTTTTTTTCTATTGTAATAATGTTGCAATAGTGCCCCAATTTCACAAATTTACCCTATTTTGAAGGATTCACACAATGACCCGTAATACGAACAGGTGTTCCGATATTATTACTACAATGCATTAGTTTATGCATTATAGTAAAAAAAGGAAAAGAAAAAACTAAGCTTTCGAACGAATCAAATCCGTATACGACAATGATTGCTTTACGTCGAAAAATAACACATCTATAATTATGAGTTCGTTGAACAAAAATGCATCCAAAAACAAACACCATAAAGTCTGAATTTGAAATGAGGTTTTTTTTACTTGCGCCGTTTTGCCACGAGACATCGAAGAGGTCGTTGGTACCCAGTGGAAACTGAAGCACAGGTGTCCAACGTTCGGCCGGTTAGAACGAGATAGCAATAACTAATCCGCCCCCGTGCGAGAGAGATGCAACGAAAATAAACGTTGAACTTATGTTTTTTTTTTCTTCTGCTCTCTCCCTCGCCTATGTTCGTGGTTTTTTATTTTTTTTACTTACGTCGTTTTGTTGGTCGCCTGAGCCTTTTTGGCTTATTCTGTTGCTTTTAGCTATATTTTAGGGTTCGTTTACTATTATTATTTTGGGTAAAATACAAGGTTAGCTTGACTTGTTCATCTTTCGTCTTTTTGTGGATTAAATTAGGGTTGGGTCTTTCGCCAAAAAAAATTGGTATCGATAATTTTTGCTTGATACCAATGTCATTTTTTGTGAAGTATTGCATCTAAAAATTAAATTAGTATACTCTTAGTGCACTCTGTTATATTTTGAGTCCAATGGTTCTAAAACATATTTTATAGCGACACCTGGATCTTAGCATAAAAAGCAAGTCATTCGGATGCCCTCAATAGTAACCAATTTGGGAAGCAATGGCGTCTTATTTTTATTCTTTATCTCTAGCTACTGTAGGTACGTAGTACAAATGTATGGTGTAGGAAAAACCGACAGCGATTTACAATATTAACCAACAAATCGGATTATGTCACCCTAATAATAATGAGATCGCGAATCTTATCATTAGGGATTATTCTATACAATTATTTTGAGATTTACTGTTATGTTAACACGTTAGAAATTATTCTCTAGATTTAAGCGGGCTTATTATATTTTAATTTACTTACACATTAAGAAGTTGAACATAATACATATAGCATCGCATTATTAGTCATTATAATAAATAAAGTTATTTCAAAAGGCGCAATAGCCGAGTGGAAAAAACTTAACTACTCATTCGTAGGTCGTGAGTTTAATCCCTATCCTGTACCACTGAGTTTGTACAAAACTTAAGTACAGTATTTTTCGAAGATATCGTTGTCTACCGGTATAGCAAACATCGTCAGGTAACTAGCACACTAGTGGATGAATGCTGGCTAGTGTGTAAAATGGAGAAGACAATGGCAAACCACTCCATCGAAATTGGCAAGAAAGTCGTTCAATGTGTTCCATTCTACATAATAATCACGAGATTCAGTCATGAACCAAAGAAGACATAATTGTTACTAACTAACTAATAATTAGAAATTATGACCAAAGCTGGTCAAATCCCCCTGTTTAACAGGGTCGCGGAGGTCAGATGTTAGTTGCCTTACTGTAATTAGGTACCTGATCTGCCATACTCTGAATCATGATCCAACCCTGGGACCTTGCACGCGAGTGCACAACTGGGATAGCGCTAAGGTGAAAATCTATGATCACATCTATGGTAAAGTGTAAAATTACTTTTACTTGTATTTTTCTTAGGTAGCCCATTACGAATCCGTACGCGTGTCTACAATAATTACAAAGGAAAGAAACCACAACCAGCTCTTAACAAATGTCCACATCTATCAACCTCTGAATAATTTCTACCAGATAACACGTACCGTTAGCAAAATAAATCTCTCTATACGAAAATATAAAACCCACCACAAAATTATGACCTTTAACTCGTCGTACTACAGTGTAAAGTTCTTCTGCACGATTTGCGTAGGTTTGTTTTTATTCAAAACAGACGCGGAATAAAATATTATCGGTTTAAAAAGAGTTTGAGCTTTAACAGCTGAATGATAGAGTTTGGTTTTGAATTATATTTGACAGATACGAGAGATTAGTTCCATGACCAAGCGAGTGAACTTACTGGTTTCATATTTTAAAATCAATTTTAGACTCTTTTTCTTGTAGAATAAGATTTAAGTTTTCTTTTTACGAATAGCAAAAAGAAACTTGGTGTTGGTATAATGTAGGTAATGCAAGATCGGTTGTGGATGTACAAAAATTATTATAATGATAGTGATATGGTCTTGAGTCATTACGGGCTCATTGTTCGTTGCGTGTCTGTGAGTCGGTTTTGATTGTTTCGTATCTGAGCATTAGTTCTCGATTTGTTTATCAACAAACTTGACCCACCTATTTGTTAAAAAGTATTTTTGTAGATTGTATCCACACTTGCTTAGTCCTTAAACTTCATTTGGACTGATTAACGATTTGGTTACAGTGCTGTTAGTTTTTTTTTTTTGTAAATTTTTGGCAATCTAAAAACAAAATCGGTTCAAATGTTACTATTTGCTAGAACAATTTGATACCTGAGATATTATTGATAATGCTTCATAAACACAATTTATCATTCACGCCTCCAACACTACGAAATAGGCACCAATCTATTAAACTTTTTTAGTAAGCAATCTACACACGTGCATCTACGACAACACGGAAAAGTACTCGAAAAAAGTGAATTGGCGTTAGGGATTATAAAAGTAAAAAAAGATGATACATCGATTGTGATTTTATCTTTATTTTGAACCTTACGCGTGATGTAATAAGAACATGACAAAAGTTGTAAGTCAAGCAGGCTGTTATACTCACACATCGGAAAAGCTGGTCAGGTTAGCTTACACGAACGCACACATAGATAACGCGTAAGACCAGTAGTGGACCAGTTTAGACGTAACTGAACGGTAATAATCGTGGTATTGTTGGGTAGAGACAGCAAAATAATTTTATAAAACTCCAAATAACACGTACTTATTGCGTTTAAAATCCTACGCTATTTATACTTGCTTAAAAAGAGAGAACCAATCAGTTTACTGTGATTCGGTTATGTGTTCTTTTATTTATCTTTCAGGAGTCAATTAATATTATGGAAAGATACTAAATAATAAACAAAAAAACTTTATATATCACACATAATATCGATGGCTTAGAGCACACATGTACTAATTACAAAAATTGCGATTTTTACTTTTTTACTGACAACTGTATTAACTGTCACGCACTACCGTTTGCACTTACCCACGTGTCTTTCTATCAAAAACCCAGTGTCACTGTTGTATCAAGTAACACTCGGTTATGACCAAAAGTATTATAATCCTTTATTTTTACTAATCTGGTAAAAAAACTCCATAAGTGATTTAAGCATTCCCTCACGCGGTAATGTTAGCGCTCAGGAATATTAAGTACATTTACGACCTGTAATTTTACATATTACAGACGATCCAAATGTTGTAAGTGCAGTTATTACAAAAACAAATCTAATGATTGCAACCCTTTTAAGTGCACAAATATGATAAGTTGCTATGATACAAAAAATAACTATGTTTACAAAATTATCGAAAATCACATATTTATTTATTTATTTTTTGTTTTGATTCTTGAAATGCTCAAGTATACTAACGTCATATATGTGCTTTCAATAATCGTTTTGGCGCGTAATTTCTGTACGGGCCGGAGTGATCGGACGACGTGAGTCCGTTCTGGAAGCCAATTAGCGAGTGTGTATGTATGTTCGTTCTCTGACTCTCGCGGCCATTGGCAAGCGCGGGGAGGGTACGTATTTTAGTATCTTGCCATTGGCAGCACTGACAGTACTGGACTAGCTCCGTGCGCCGGTAGCCTCGAGCGTTCGGCGCCCAGCTTGGTTACCGGCCACTCTCCTTGACCAGACTCTTATTGCGGTCTCCTCAAGGGCAAGCATCTCCGCCTCAATCTCACGCGGTGCGGGTCGTTACTCTTGGGCCCTTTGGTCTTCTCGCCAAACGACCACAGCGTCGAGGTCCCAAGGCAGACAGCCGGCTAGCGCTATGGCTGCATCGGTTGAGATCGTGCGATATCCGCGAATCACTCGCACCGCCATGACCCTCTGTGCCCTCCGCAGCTGTGTGGTATTGGGCGGCGACATAGTATCGAACCATACCGGAGCCCCGTACAGAGCCATGGACCGGATGACACCCATGTATAGTCGCCGACACAGCGCGGAGGGCCCTGCTACATTTGGCAGAAGATAGCTGAACCCAAACTGGGTGTTGGAGAGGTCCGGCCCATTCTGCATAAGGTGTCGAACGAGGCGTACAGAAATAATTCGCTCAAAGAGCTTTCCGGCCTCGTCCAGTAAAACTATAGGGTGGTAACCTGGTGAAGAGTCTGGTGGCCTCCCTTCTTTCCTAAGGAGGACAAGTCTCCCACTCTTCCACAGATTCGGAAACCGACCCTGCTCGCAGCAGGCACTGAAAAGTTTCCGCAGGCGTTCCCCAAGGCTTCCTCGTATAGAACCCACGCCTTTCCCGGCACTCCATCTGGCCCGGGCGCCTTATTTTTAGCCCTGAGTCTAAGCATAACTACGCCAAGCTCCCCTTCTGAGACCGGCTCTGGGGCCTCTGTTGAGGGTAAGGGGTGAGGTGCCATCAATGGTGGGTTATGTTCCGGTCTGTCTGGGAAAAGGGCTCCCACAATCCTGGCCAACAACGCTAGTTCGAGGCTTTCTGCGACTGGAGGCGCCCAAGAGCGTAGCTTTCCTCTGGCTGTACGGTAGGGACGCCCCAAGGATCCCTGTTGAGGGTCTCCAGGAGCTCCTTCCTTTCAAGGCCTTTTTTGCCTGTCCGTACGCTTCGTAGAGTGGGATATCAAGAGCTATATCGCGCTGCTGCCTACGGCGATGCCGTAAAACTTCACGATTCGCTGCTATGCATGCTCGCCGTAGCCGTGCAATCTCCTCTGACCACCAGTAGACGGCGCGTTTCGGTGGCATGGGCTTAGACCGGGGCATGGCCGCGTCACATATGTGAGACATGGCCTCCTTCCACCACTGAGCCTCTTTGTCTACATTGACCGAACCTGCAGGTATGGGCAGCCAGGCTTTAACTAAAGCAGCTTCTTCAACCATTTCTCTATCCAGGCATTTGACTTTCCAGCGTGGAAAAAGAGTTGGGTTAGGCGTTCTCGGCGTGGCTGTGGAATACGCTGTTGCAACATCAAATGTTATGTAGCGTTGGTCTGACATTGATACTGTATCTGCACGTACCGCCCAGCCGCTAATGCGAGCGGCGACAGCAGGGCTTGCGAACGATAGGTCCAAAATTGATTCACCCTGCGGCCGCACACATGGAGCTACTATTCTGCGGTTTAGAATCATAAGTCCTAGTGCTGTTGCCCTCTCTAATACGATTCCGCCTCTTGCATCCGTTGCAGGGGAGCCCCAGGCTGTCTACTTCGCGTTGAAGTCTCTGCAAATTAAAGCAGGAAGAGCGAGCTGCTGCAGAACGGCACCTGGCCTGTCCAGATCGGCTTCGAGTGTAGCAGTATTTCGGTTGGGAAGGCAGTACACCTCTACCAGCAACAGCCCCCACACTGAGCTACTACGTATCCGTCTACCTTGGCCTTCAGCTCTAGTTGGAGCCCGCCAGATACGACAATGGCCACCAGCCCCTTGTGGTCAGCTACTCAATCGCTACGACGAGTGGCATGTTATGTGTTGTAGTAGCATGTCCTGAGCAGCAATACAATGGTTCACATTCGCCTAAATAACACGAAGAGCCATCTTAGCTCACAGAGGTGCTAGAGTCCTTCTCTACCGTGTTTTGACTCAGCTGTGGCTGACTTGCTGGGCTCCTAATGCCGGCACGATTGCTCCCCTTCTGTTGATAGCAGTGCATGCTACCCAGCATGTGATCTGCTTGCTTACAGGTTGCCGTGCACAGTGGGCAGTGCGGCGCAGCATTGCAGCCGCGTCGAGTGTGGCCAGACTAACCGCAGCGGTAACAAAGATCGCTGCAGTCCACTTCAGCCTGGCACTGCTCTCCTATGTATATTTTGATAAGTACCTGTTTCTCTACTAGAATACTAACCCCGCCTCACTTAGAACATACGTGCATACAAATGTCAAAATTTAAGGGTTCAAATGTACTAAGTGAGGGGGGTAAGCTAGGAATTCAACTGATTTTGTAATCAATACGACGTAATTTCGTTTTAAAATTTACTTATTCGTAAAACTTAAGAATAAGTCTTATGAATAAACGAAATTCGAATTCTATATCATAGGCAGTTTTTGTATTATTCATGCTTCAACTTTAAAATGCTCTACTGAAAAATCTACTTTTTGTAATAAGAACAACTAAGCCATCGATATTTTAACAAACCAATCTTATTTAAAAACGGTATAATGACCCAAACTCTAATAATTTTTTTTGTCACTTTACGTAAATATTTTGCTCTGTTTGAGTGTTTTAAGGATTTTCCTTAACTTATCACTTAATTTTTAAAAAATCTGACCGCTTTAGTCGTTAGATTTTTTTTATTCTATCCTTACCAGAAGGCAAGCCTCCGCGCAATTGTGCTCAACCCAACACGTGGTACAAGAAAAGGAGAAAATAATAAACTTTAATTTATGCCACGATAGTACTTGTATCTCGAAAATAAAATATATATGTGTATCTTTTTTTTACTAAAGCTTTTTGTGTCAGTGACCTCAAGAGATGTCCCTGATTGTCGATAGTCGATCCTTTTTTTGTAAGGTTTATTGAAAAATGCAAATGTTGGTATTAAAATCGAGTTGATATGGATGAGCTGGGAATTCAACTTACTGTATTTTTGTTTGTTGATTTAGTAATGCACTTCTAGACAGTGCTTGTACAGAATAGTTGTTTTCGGATTAGTAACAAAATATTGAGTGCATAACAAAACAAGATAACGGCCAACATCTAAATGTCTTAGTTTAATGTTTAGAGATTGAGCTTCATATTACTTCACCCCAGTTACATTAACGTACTTTTACATTAATGTAACCAATTTTATTTAACTGGGATACACAATAATCAGAACCAGTATATTATTTATAAGATTAATAACTAACAAGAAATCATAAGCTTTGCCGACAGCCAATATTTAATTCATTTCGATTCCTGCTTCGAATGCAAAGTCGTCGTTTATCGATATTATCGATATTCAGGCCACAACCCTGCCCACGGTAGCAGGCCAACGCCTACACGATTCGACACACGTCACAAATCAACCATAGACTCTCGCTTTTGAATTTTATAAGCTACTGTAATACAAAAAGTTATAAATAATTGACTGCTACCAGAAAGTGGTAGCTACTATTTTATTTTAATTATTTGAATAAAAAAAATTAAAATGCTAAACGAGTACGAATACAATTAAAGGACTATGTAAAAAAAAACATACAACAATATTTTTAGTACGCTTTTACGTCACATCTATTTTCCTATATCACTATTTATATAATTTTACTCATAAAATATGCTTAAAAAGTACTTAAAAACTTTCTTCATATGATTTACAACAATGGTCAAAAGTTGATTTACGATTGGTACCCAAAAGTGGTTTCAAAAAATTTATTCAAAAACCACAGCTACTGGTATTAAAGTCATACGGGACAAAAATATTTCCCGACAAAAAAATGCAAAAAAGTTTTGGCTACCGAATTTATTGTGGCGGAACGCAAATCCCTTCCTTATACGGGCTTAAAAACGTTTTATTTCTGTGTAACTGTATCTATAAAATGGGTATCTTTTTTATATAGAATACATCGTCACTGTATCCTTGGTATTTAAACGCAAAGAAAATTGAAATGTTATTCATTATTATGCGTCCCTAGGTTTAATTACTCAGTTAATTAATTAAATTTATTGGTTTTGTATGTAAACGATAGTTTTAATGGCGCACTGAACTTAAGTTCATCATTGAGAGACTATTAAATATAAAGTTAATTGGAAATATAATAAGCAATATAGATTGAAACGAAATTTTATTCATAAATTTGTCGTGATTAAATTCTAGGGTATTTAATTGACATATTGAGATAAGTAGCTTATGCATGCGTCAGATATTACCTACTGGGTTATTAATATTAACATTTTATGCTGACTTTGGTTTTTAATTGTTTCTTGAAAATGCTTTATTTTTTAATGGAGTATACTACCTCTATGTTTTTGTTAAAATTTGTGAATCAAGAGTCAAGTTATTTTATTATCTACGCATATCAAGCGCACACAAAATGTGTTTTAGATTAAAATCTCAAACTGCTACTGTGCCCATTTATCACAGTCCCAACTTGTTACCCAATCTCGATCCATGACTAACTATCTCCTCAAACATTTTGGTCGGTCTCCAAATAATTTGTCATTAATCTACCGGTTGAAAGCTAAGAAAATGAAGAAGACAATAAGTTGAGGGGCATACATCACCAATCACAATGGTCTGAACGAATTACCATTTGAAAGAACGCGTAGTACGGTAGTCGACTGGTTTTTGTTTTGAGAAGCTTGTGCACACTTGCGATTAGTCGTGTGCGACAAAATTTGGCTTGCTTGCTTTTTAAAAAGTTATTCATTTATTGATTCCTTCATTTAAAAGTATTTACTTAATCTAATTTTAATTTAGGCCCAATCTTACTGCTACCCTTTTCCTTGTAACCAGAGTTCTCTTTACCTCAATGGTTGTCTTGACAAGGCAATCCGCGTCGCCAATTACTGGGCACAACCAATCTTTACCATAGACACGATAGAAGAAGAAGAATAGTTGCCTAGCAGAGATCGCTTCCAGCGGTAATACCACGTACCTTGTGCTAATGTGTTAGTATGTTATTAATTATATGTATATCTAAAATGAATCTACCTTAAATGTGTCAAAAAGTAAGGTCCTTTTGTCTTTAGTTAGGTCATCTAGGATTCTCACTATAATTTTTTATAGGTATTGGTATATAGATTTGGGATAATGAATAATGAAAATAAAAATGACAATTGGATTATCTTATTCAAAACATCTTACTGAAATCAGATCAAGTTGACATTAAAAAACAAATTATAAGTTCACCAAAGTTTCCAGTCGGAAGTGTGCACTACGCATCCTAGAAAAGTAATTGTCATTCGTAGTTGCGCGCGGGCACAATAATTAATAAGTTTAAGGTTTGAAAGAATTTGCATACAATGGGACGTCTGGCCCAGCTCGCTCTGGAAATAAACTCGTAGTAAATACAACTTAGGTGTCTATTGGCCCTTAGTTTTGCAAGTGAGATTTTCCTGATGCTATTGACAAAAGCTGAGTTAACGCTGCCTTGAAAAAAAATGACATAAAAGGAAACAAGGAATAGGTTTCAGAATGATGGGTTGAAAGAAAATAGAAAAAACATAACAATTATTTCAATTTTCCTACGACCCACCTAAGACTATGGTTCTATGCAATTAGACAATAATTTTTAATATTAATCATCAGAATGCAATTTTCGATGTTATAAATATGTCAAAATCAACACGCCCACATCAAATGGATCATCAAGATATCAAAACAAACCAAAAATATCAATATGAAAACCTTTCCAAAAGGTACTATGTGCCTTCTTAATCTACACTGAGTCTTGAAACTTTCGAAACAGGAACCATTGAAAAGAAATACAATACATTTAATGATACAGATGAAAATGTTAAAAATAAAAATAACGATAGAGAAGTGTGGTTAGAAGAAATTATTGTTCACTCCGAACCATTAAATGAAGCATCAATGCTATCTGTCTATGTTGTAAGTGATAGTTTGATAGCTCATAATAGTGCTGCAGCTATGATTTGGTTTATCACAAATAATAACAATAATGGGAACAGCAATTAAGTATAATAATACGTAATTGTATAAAAACGGGGATGATGCCTCGGGTGATTTCGAAGCGTTAACTCTAAACGTTTGATAGAATTAATGGTAATCAATTAAATGGTATTTAACTTGCTTGCATTTAAAAGGGGTTATTTCTCTTTTTTAATTGTTACTAGAAGCATCATCTTAATTTAAGTAGCTTAATTTTGTTACTTTAAGTCATTTGGCCATAGTTTTTACTTGTGCTACCAAAACTAGACGACTTTGCAAATGACTGAATCTTTTTAAAAGAAAATAAGAGTCCATCATTAATTTCTGTCACAAGAATCCAAAATATCGTCATTGCATCTCTTCAAGCAATTATCCAACGGCCAACAGCATCTATTATGCTTATAATTGTTGTTAAAGACTTAATCCTATCTTTCTGCTAGCTAACTGTAGAACCCGTTTCTGATCACCGTGATTTGAAGTCTTCCACTTGGTCAGCTCGAAGCTAGTAGCCAATCTTTGACCAGTTTTAATAATCCCTTGGTTAGTAACAGGAAAATACGAGTATGTTTAAGTGATGGGGGTTCTGTACCGTATTGTAATTAAAAAAAATCCTAAAAATTCTCTAATAAAAATTTCTACTGTTGTTATAATAAGAGTAAATTTCTACTGTTATTATAATGTGTTGGTCAAAGACCTTGGTATAGGCATAGAAGAACTAAAGGTCTTTATTGATAAAACGACTTAAAATTTATCGGGAAATATAAGCACCTTCTAATTTTTGACGACGAAAAAAATATTATTTTATAGGCACTTTACAAGTAACTAAGATAGATTATTGATCAGACTCCGAACACATAGTATGTAAAACGCTTTATTTTAAAAACAAGGATCTCTATCACAATTTATTATTCTACATCCCAAATCCATTTCATGTCTTCACAAAAGGCAATGAATTCGTCACTTTTTGTGATCCTGAGAAATTTTAAGTTCTCCAAATCGATTAATCACGCGATGACGATTGAAGGATTGCTTTGTGTGCAGTCATCGGATTGTCCTGGCGGAATAATGGTGGGTCAGCGGTGACAAAGCGATAATCGGTCAGTGGATGGCCAGAACTAGTTTTGACGGGAATCGGTACTATTTTGAGAACTATGGTAATCTGCTTAGTGGGTAGTCTAACGATATTTGTTGTCATTTGTTTCGGTTGTGCTATGAAGTTGCTCTTCTTTGCATTGTGTAGGAGACTGACTTGTGCTATCTGATTATCTTTTATTTTCATAAAAACTGTTTAGTTTTATGTTCTATAATTAGGATGGTTAATTACATCAATGTTATAGGCTTGTACTTTTCTAAAGTGAAAATTAAACAAAATTTAATTTCAAAAAATTTTTTTTTCTAGTCTTTTAAAATTTTATACCTTTTTTTGTATTTTCAATGAAATGTTGTGGATTTGGAAAGACTGTTTCTACGTTATTATAAGATTTAGCTGCTCTAAGTAAATACATTTCAACCAATTACCAATTTTAAGTGTCAGTTCCACCACCACGTCTTTGTGTTCGTCTGCGATCGATGTTTGATTTATGTCTGCCGTAAAACTGACCGTTTTATGGCGTCCGAGTGTTTGATGAAACTCTTATACACCTCAGTGTTTACTTCTAACAAAGTATGAGAGTTTATAGTTTTGGTTTATTTTTACGGCTCCGTTTCTAGGTGAGAGCGATTTTTAATTCAGTTTGACTTGATGGACAATAAAATGGTTTATTTGCGCAGTTTCAACTCATACCTTCTTAAAGATGTATCTTCTTAACCAACACGGCTGTAAATGTGTTGTATTTGCGTTATTTTGAAATTCTCATGAAACTTTATTCGTGTTACAATAAAAGAGTCTTAGGCCAGTTTGGGTACAAATAATTCACATGGCCAATTGCTTAGGAACACTAAAGTCAGTTCGATAGCTAACCAAATGCAAAGGTAGCTGGCAATGTATACAGACGACAACACGTCAACGTAAACACTGTGGCATCTCATGTAGTTGTGATAGGGGTTATTTTGCGACAAAAATGTTTAGTGTAATGTGCTGGCCACTTTTCCTCTAAATCCGAGCTTCAGTCGATATGATGTAACTCTATCAAGGTCATAACATTTTGATAAAAATAGTGGTACAACATTAAGTCGGTTAAGAAACAGATCTCGTTGCCCTAAACATTTACCCCTTTACTAATAATACTTGCTGCTGTTGTTCCTATAACACTTGTTTAATATGAGACGGCTAGTTTGGAATAAATGCTATAGCTGAAATGACATAAACATTTTAAAAAAGCCATCTTATAGGTATTTATTTAAATTTTTAGTAACGTCAAAAAATATATAGTGACGGGGTAAATAATTTGTGTCATGAGTTGAGTAAACATATTTGAGTAGGACATCGAGTCCAATGACAGAGAGACCAATTCTAAAATATAGGGCATCTCCATCAACGACCGCTACCTTAACAGTACAATTACAACGACTAAACGCGTTGACACACGCTATAATGAAAACGCACTCAAATTGCACTTGCACAAACCCTGCATTAGTTTAGTGATGCGAGCAAATGGTAGGCTTATCGATTGAGTTAAGAAAAATCGTGTTTACCGATAATTTTAGTCAAGGGTATTATAAATAATTATTTTGATTCCTTTTAGAAACAATACATTCCATCTCAACAATGATGTAATTCTATAATAAACGTTATAAATGAATTAATTCTATTTTCAAGTTAGTCAGTCGTTGTATTGTTGATAGAATTCAGCATTTTGTATTTGGACATGCATTTTCTTGAACCATCAAATCTCGAAAACCATGGTTTTAAAGTTTTCGAGATGCTATCAATTGTCCGCCTCCGAATACGCATCGTTATTAATACAAATCGATACCATATTCGCCTACAACTAGCAATACTCACACCATCGTTAACTCTACTTAGGTACGTCACTAGATTTCTAGGCGGGTTGTTATTATTATGTGAAATTACATATGGATTAGCAAATTAAGGTACCGCAAGGCGAGCTGTGATGAAATCGGACTCGTAAACAGTGATTATCCTTGTCGAGTTGATGGTGTGTTTCTTGGAGTATGTTTCATAGTAAACGGTAGGCAAGGAGGCGTGCGGTTGAGTTCTGCGGATTGACTTGACGCGCCTTCAGCGTTCTAACTAGATGACCAGTACTATCATTGATTCTGTGCTAGATGTAAGAAATTGAAATTATGGATTTGAAGTTAACCTTGATATTGGAATTATGCACTCAGTCACTGAATACGAGACTAGTTAGACTAGCCTACCATTTTTTACTTGCTACTTAACCATGGCCCGGATTCTGAGGTACTTTCGCAGCAGTTTAAGTATCTATCTGTGGAGGTATTACGCTTTCCGCTTACGCTTTCCTGGGAAACCCCTTATCAAAGTACCTCCATGCCCGGTGGTAGATCTTGTACGGAACATGGGTAGGCAGGCAAATGGGTTAGACCGAGTTTTTTTGTAAGTTTTATTAAATCTTAATTGAAATTGTTTAACTAAGTACAAAGTGAGTTTCAGCAAAGAAGACAATTTTATACCAGAAAATATCAAAAATATTTTTCTCGATTAATTTATACACATTAAACAACACCAAATAAATCCAATGATATCATATTCCGAAAAAGCATTAAGCTCTTGATAAGGCGCTGACTACATTGACACAGCAATAAACATTCCGAAATAGTCCATTGTTATGATTAGTTACCCAACAGTAATCAGGATCAAATAAATAATGACTAGTAGATTGTGTTCGAGCCTTTTGTTGACTAGTGGCGACAATCAAAGCTGGTTTAGGATTAAAATAGCGAGGTATAAACGTTGGATTTGATAATAATTTGAGCAAACCCTGTAGGATTTCCTGAGTGTAGGTAGGGTATACTGCACTATCAGTAGGGCAGTAGCTTGAAATCTTGAGTCGTAGAACAGAAAAGATCTTTAGCACTTTTTCGTTGCCACGATTCTACTTTCAGATACATACTAGCATACTGGCATTTTAGGTGACTGTGAGTTAGTGTGTATAGGGTTGACTGCCTCGGTCTTGGTCTAGTGGTCAGCACGCTGGGTACTATCCACGAGAAATCCCGGGTCGGGCCGAGAGTGTTTGGGTTTTTCTGTATTGAAATTACTCAGACACAGCTCCGGAGTCAGAAAGTTGGTGGTGTTAACACCCCAGTGCCTCGGAAAGCACGTTAAGCCGTTGGTCCTGCGCCTGATCTCTCTACGGTCATGTCGGACTGCAGTCTCACCGAATTATGAGAGTGAAGGAACAGAGAGTGAGAGGTTGATTGATAACTGACCGAAACGACAAATATAAAATAAAGATACACAGAAAAATATATAACAGTATATTCTGACATCTTTTTGAATTTGAATTAAATCAGATGGAATTTTATATGTGCAGACCTAGAACTATCTTTGTCGTGAATTTTCCTAAGAATGAAAAAAAAATTGAAGTTCATAAATAAATAAGGATCACTATCAAATTATTTATTGGTACTGCAATGTAAAAGGGTTTTTAAATGCTATTGCTTTTGCTATTTTCTTGGACCTCTTACATTAGAACTCTAAGGAGCAAAGTGCTAGTGCTCTTCTATCCAATGATGTTTCTTTTAAAGTGAACTAAACGCCATCGGAAATTATACCATAAGTTTTATAGTATAACGTTCTTTCTTACTAATGTTAACAGTTCTAATGACCCGTCTTCTTTATGTGACGTGTCTTGGCTATTTCCTCTATTAGCTTACATGACTTTGCTAAGGATTTCGTTTTTACTTGACTTTATGTCAGGTGCTTTACATTTCTTCTGATGTTTAGCAACAAATTGATAAACTTAATTATATGAGGATGGTTAAAAGGTGTATAAAGTTCTAAGGTTTTATTTACAAAGCCTAATTACGTACCTTCAATTTCACTAGATATTTAAGTCAAGTTTCGATTAGCAGTTGAGGTGATTCTAGTTACAGCTTAGTAAATCAAATAAAGTACGTTATGTATGTACATCTTGAATGTGTCATCGTACGGGTGAAGTACGAAATCACAGTTGAGAAACTATAAAATTTAAATAAAAATAAACTTCTCACAAATGCTGCCCATGACAAAATTTCAAAAATACCCGTTTTATGGTAGGTTTCACCAAATATCTTGTGACAGGTCGCTCTGATATTTGATACTCTCATTTTCAAACTAAGCAAAAACTACCAAAGTGTGGGCTCAAGACAAAACGTACGAGAAAAAAAAACGAAGAAGGCAGACCTTCTGGAGCCTGCAAAAAGTGCCATATTGCAGTTTCTTCCGGACTCGCACAATGCATGCCCCGACGCCACCCGACCGCGTAATTCCAAACAGCAGAAGAACGTAAAATAAACAATATAGACGGGATATTGTAATAGGCGTAAGCCAGGGACACCTGTGTTACGCGCCGTATGCCGGGAAAAAACGAGCGGCCTATCAGATTAGTGCATCGAGATAGGATGTTGTGGATATGACCTAATTGGCCAAATTGATACGTGTTATTGCGAGCAACGCTCAGACCAACTCTTCAGTCTGATTTGAATAGTCTATGGTTGTATCGTGTTATATTTTTCAATCTCAATCTCTCTCTTTGTTTTCGACAAGAGGCGTATCCTCCGCTTCCACAGTAATCACCACTCTAGATTTTTAATAATTTTAACGATAAGACCGCCTACTTATATGTTCTAAAGTGTATGTATATCGTAATGTGTTTTCTTGCTGCAATAAAGAATGTCTATGTGTCTATCAGTCTAATCTAATACTGCTTTTTTATTTGTCTTCCATAATTCTCAATAAGTAATAGACATGATAGGTCTAAACATGAATTAAAATTATTACTCACTGCTTCACGTTTTGTGTTTAGACCCGTCATGCCTAATAGTTAATTTAATGCACCGCAAAAGTTTTAAACCTTATTTTATTACAAACTTCTTATTTGGCATGTGTCCAAATCGGGAGCGCTACAAAGTTAAACGTTCTATACTTACTCAAAAAAGATTAAAACCTTCTCAAAAACCTAAATGTGCATCTTCCAAAAATCAAAAATTTGTATTTATCATGTTACTGAATTGTTTGTGTTTGAATGTAACCTTGTTGGTGATTTATTAAATAAATAAATAAACGTTTCCAAATTCAAATAGCCTGTCTTATCCACACTAACACCGTCGCTGCACTGAACCCGCGACGGGTGTATCTCCGTCCCGCTCGGCCGGTCGGTGCACGTGTGCTGGAACCAGTCCGCGCCCGCGCAGCCCATGATTTTATTAATTTGTGTTTCTTGTGGACACAGTTCATTGGAGACTGCAGTAGGTTGATGATTTTGTTACAGTGTGTCAAAGATTCTGTGTTCATTGCGAAAAGATTAAAGATCGGTCCGATAGGTTAGATTAAAAAACGGGATATGGTATCATCATTCTGAACTCTAAGACGTTCTCTGCTGAATCTCTGCCCTATCGATTTGAGTGACAGGTCGACACCGGCCTGTTGCTAGCAGATTCCTGTGAATTTTCTTCTTACTCACGAACTATAAGCTCTCAGAAAAAAAAGTCTGAATCATTGATTCTGATTCTGGAGTTTATAGCCTGATCAGCACAAGAACATAATTTTCTAAAAACTAAGATCGTTCAATCCATTCTTTATCAATTTAGTTCTGCTGATGGATTCCAGTTTTGTCTTTTCCGATCTATTTCTTCGACTTCTTTTGGGACCCGGATTATTTGTTACTATTTCATAATATACACAAGAGTTGGAAAAATCTGATGGCATCATGACGTATAGGGAGTTGAAGGTGCTGGCAGAATTCATGGAGATGAGTTTATTGGCTGTACCGATAAAAGTGCCGCTCTTAAGTTGTAAATTATTGCATCTCTTACATTGTAGACTTCTCGATGTCCCCTTTGTACTGTGCTGTAGTTCAACTCCTCATGGCTCCTGCTGCACTGGACTGGTACCAGCTCCGTCGATTCGCTTGATAACAAATTACTTTGCTTTGTTCTGTCAGCCACCACACACTTTTTGTGCATACGAGTATTTGTCAACTTCCAATAGTGTTTCGACTTTACGCTTCGCGTTGCGAAACTCTTTTGTGGAGACTACCTGAGCTGATGACGGTCGTTGTAGGTTCATCCGTTAAAAGATTTATGGTAGTTTTTTATTAGGAATTTGACTGCCTCGTTGCTTTAGTGGTCAGCACGCTGGATACTATCCACGAGGACCCGGGTTCGAATTTCCGGTCGGGCCGAAAGTGGTGGGTTCTTCTGTCTTGAAATAACTCAGACACAGCTCCAGAGCCAGGAAGTTGGTGGTGTTATTAACAACCCCGTGCCTCGGAAAGCACGATAAGCCGTTGGTCCTGCGCCTGATCTCTCTACGGTCATGTCGGGCAGTCCGACATGACCGTAGGGAGATCAGGCGTCTCACCGAATTACGAGAGAGAGTGCACCTGTGTATTGCGCACACACTTGTGCACTATAATATCTCCCAGTCGGCTAATCTCTGTTGAGATTGGCCACTGTAGTCGAAATTCGGCTTGGAGGACACATTAGGAATTTAAGTATTTTCGTTTTTCTATGGGTGTTTAGTACTTAGATTTCTGGCCACTTTAGTTTTTTTTTAAATCTTTTTTTAAACCAATTAATGCTGGCTGAAACAGTGTTGTTACATAAGATGCGTAAATCTATAAAAATATTGAGGAATAATATGGACCAGAACCATATAATTTGCAACATATTATGACTTAATATCTTAAAATTTTGATTAAAATTACGTGAGAAAAGGTTTTATTTATTTATGAGGAGGATTTTAGTAAAATTTCGGTTGGTGTCGGTAACTAGTATTAGATTCGATATCAGGAAATCAGCATCGTGACATGCTTCGCGCTGTCTCGATTAATGCTGAGCAGGGACCTTTTTGACACACGCTTGGTCTAATGATATGTACTGTACCTACGATTAATTTTTATTTGCGTGCCAAAAAATGTATGAATTTACTGTTTTAAACTTTCATGGTCATTATCATTAGAATAGTTATTTACGGGATTGCTACCATGGTAGCAATCCCGTAAATAACTATTCTAATATATGAATTTGAATTTGATATATTATAATTCATCTAAGAATTTAGATAACAAGGTTCGCTACATATGTAACTAATATTAACGTGTTCCGTTAAAATGCTATACTGTCCTGATGTCAAAGAAATCCCTACATAAGATGGTTGTAACATGGAAATTAAACATACAATATACTATTGTTGTGTCTGTGTAGGATCCATTTGGCTGAGATTCTTTTCTGTCCTTAATTTGCAAGATCTTGAAAACTAAAAAGTGCATTAAGTCCCTGCCCACGCGGCATGCGTGGTCGCAACGACCATAAACATTTGATTTACTATAAGATCAGCGTTTTTATGGCGCTGCACCTAAACTGCTTGTAATACACGCACGTTATAGCATCTGATGCTTTTGTTTGATAGTTAACCTTAATTTTTGGGGTCACTTTCTAGCGCAGACACTGCAAGTTTGTCATTTAGCTGTTCAATATTAGTGTAGAAGACTCTTCATAGTCTGTAGGCATTTATTTAATTTATTTATTCATTCTTAATTCGCAACTAATATTAAGATTAGAGTATTTTAAGTAAAAAAACAAAGGATTTTTTTCTATGTACTAACTTTTTACTACTAACTTTTTACCTAAAACTCTGAAAAATGCAAACTTTTATTTGAAATAGCGGCAACAGAAACACATCATCTGTCAACTGTCTAGCTAATACGGTTCATGAGATACAGCCGTGACAGACAGACAGACAGCGAAGGCTTAGTAATAGGGTCCCGTTTTTACCCTTTGGGTACGGAACCCTAAAAATCATGAATTACGAAACTCTGGTTTTTGAAAACAATACCTGGCCTATTAAATAAGTCCGTATTGCAAGTATTTTTCTATTTTAGAATCTTGTTTAAATGCACTATTTTGAAAACTTTGTTCGGACAGTATTGCTTAAAAATGATTAATTATTACTGGGTTCGTTTGATTATAATTTTACAATGCAACTTACAACAAAAATTTTCAGTCAATAAAATTATCGTGGTGTCTTAAATATCACTAAAGGGTGTCAATATCCTGATCTTTTTCCTGATTTATTTTATTCCCATAACTGATTTATGGGACACCCTGTAAATTTGCGGTATGGAGTACTTCGATTTTGTTTTAGTTCTTTTAAATACGTATTTAAAATAAGATAACGCATCTAACAAGCACTTCTCTTCCACAGATCGCCCCTACTCGGAGTCAGACGCAGACCGACCCCCTCCCCACCAGCCACACCACTGCCGCCGCTCCGCCTCTTCTCCCCCTCTCACCCTGACCCTCGACTCGGATCTAGAAGACGACGTCTTCATCAGCCCCCGCACCGACAACGGGAACGATCCCTTCTCGACAAGGAACCTGGAGATCTTCGGCTATGGCAGTCCAAGGACCCCGGCTGGCGTACTCTTAAGTCCGAGGAGAGAGAGGTCGTTCACCTTTTCGGTGACTAGTGAGAAGCATTGGAGGGATAAGGGGGGGACGGAGGATAGTGTTGCTGATGTTGATGTGGTAAGTTCATTGTTTTTTTTTTTATTATAGTTAAAAGGATACCAGCACTGAACGCATATAGTTTGCACGTATTATGTGTGAATGCCTCGTTATTCTAGTAGTCAGCAGACTACTGTCCAAGAGGTTCCGAGTTCAAATTCTGGGTTTTTCAGTCTTGAAATAACTCGCAAACAGCTCGGAGTCAAGAAGGTGGTAGTGATAAGAAGTTATTGCCCCCGTACTACTAAAAGCACGTTAAGCCGTTGGTCTGTCTTGCTTGATCTTACTCCGGCCGATCATGTCGGATTTCCATCTCACCGAACTATGAGATGGAAAGAACAAAGAATGCACGCTGTGTATTGCACAGAAATTACTTACTTTACCTTACCTTCCTTCCGAAACTCGTCATAATATCTCAAATGATATTAAACTTTATGTGATCAACAAAAGGTTGCGGAAATATGACTGATCAGGGTAGGTTGATTTGGGGCTTACGGTACACTATCACAATAGAAAGATTTGTTTTCAGAACAGTAGTGTGACTCAGCCGTATTTTTGAAATTAGAACCTACGGATGGGCGGAGCGCTAGGGTTAATACACAACAAGTAAAAAATGTCTAGATTTTTATTATTCATATGCGTATTGTTTTAGGTTTAGGAATGAGTCATATTTTTATTAAAGATTATTTATAATATCAAATATAAAAATAAGTTTATTGTCTATACACAGCACAGTGTGTCAGACTAGCTCAATTAGACCTTAAGACCACCTCTATTTCCTACGTAATATAAGCTGTTTTCATATTCCAAATATGTAATGCGAAAACTGTCTAGCTATTGCGGGTCATGAGATACAGCCTGGTGACAGACAGACGGACAGTGGACTCCTAATAAAACGGGCCCGTTTTTACATTGTCAGTTCGATGAGACCAGGTACAATTTACGAGTTTGCTCCTACACTTCATTGAGCCTTAAAAATAAATTTAAATCCTATGTGTATGAAAAATATCTACAGACCCTGCAGTTCCCGAAATCTTGGGAAGCATTGAAAATTTTGCGAAAAGAAATTTTATTTTTTTAACACGCACACTAGTTGTCTAGGGTGGGTAGTTTCCGAGTTATGGCAGTTTTTAATTTTGACAGCTGTAATCGAAATAAAGATGATTTTATACATGTTTCATATAACCTACTTTGTTCAATGATATCTATCTGCATTTCGAAAGTCAGTCTTTGTAACTGACGTGTATGCAGTGTGTCGATACGGGTGCTCTAGTATGAAGATAAAATACTGTATATCTATTTACCGTGACACTATATCTTCCGAGCCGGTGGCTAATTTCAGTTGAGATTGGCTGCCGTGGTCGAAATTTGACTAAGAGGTCAATTTTTGTATCTGGTGAAATTTTAAAAAATCTGATGACACATAAGTAATATCATTTACAAAACGTATTATAATAATATTTGTTTCGTTCATAAACCGCAAAAATATTTCTACCTACTTCTTCCGCACTTGCTCATGCGTAAAATAAATATTTACAATTAATTTTACGTAGTAAACAAGTTTGTGGTTTCAATGAAGTATTGCGCAATTTCATTTTGGTTTATTGGTGGAAGAATGATTCTTTCAGAATATTATTAATTGGCCCAATTAGCGGATCACTTCACAAAAGCTAGGTTATAGCTATGTATCATTTAATTATTCTTGTGGTTTTTACAAGGTCTATGGTGATTTTATGGTAGAACATTGGTAAATTGCTTTGGACTAACTTTGGTACAATACATTTGTATTGAAATCGTGAAAACGATAATTATTTAAACACTTATTAATATCAGTAGAAGTGAAGTTTAAAAGTATGTTTGTGGAATAAATATCTGGGAGAAGATAAATACAAGATACACTTTATTGCACACCACATACAGTAGACATTTACGTAAATAATCAGATAGAATCGAACAAAGTAGGCGGTCTTATTGCTAAAAAGCAATTTCTTCCAGAAAACCTTCGGGTAAAGGACAGTCAAAAATTTAATTGGGACGGGCGGCGCGGTGAAAACTATTGAAATAAAAAGAAATGGGTAAAGAAAAGAATATAAAGTACCTAAGTAAGTACCTAGTAGGTATAAAGACATGATATAGGCATACTGAACCGATATTGAACTTTTCTTTCATCAGTGAAATTACACGTGTACATAGACTGTATTCATATTTCTTACCTTAACTGCACAGCCAGGGCGGGATGCTAGTCATTGTTAATTATAATCCAGCTAGCACATAATTATTAATCTAAAATATTTAAGCCACCTATGAAGGTAGAAGTTTGGAAGGTAGTAGGTAGGTAGTAGGTACCCATGAAATAAAATTAAACAAGATGGAGTCGCTCCCACTGGCTGTTCGCTTAGATCTTTTAAACTACGAAAAGGATTTTAAAACAGTTTTCAGAAAAAATACTAAAGTGATTCGAGAGAAAGTTTAATAATAATGTATAATACATGCATATTGCACCCGTGAGCGAAGCCGGGGCAGGTCGCTAATAAGTCACTTTTCTTGCGTCTTTCGTTCCTAGTAATTTTGAGTATTATTATTACCTATTTAAAGCACACTCCTCAGAGATTCAGGTTACAACCAAAAGCAAAATATTTCCCTTTTACAAAACACATTAACGCCCGATACTTCGACCAACCACAACGCAATATTATGTATGATTCACCGTTCAAGTCGATGAACCTAAGTCATTGTTAGACAAAGACCTAATAATTGGTGAAACAGGACAACATCTTTATATTTAAACCACAAAGTATTTAGTTTGTATAGATATAAATCACTTCGAGGTAATATAGAGATGCATAAAATTATTAAACTTTTAGAAAGTAAACGCTAACGCCTGATAAGTTATAAAAGCAATTACGCAGGGCCGCTTAACAAATTGCTATTCAAAACGATCAGGCGCTAAGCTTTCCATCCCTAATTTTTATGTTGGGTGGATACAAATAACAATTACATGGTTAATGCTGGTAATAAAATAAAAAGTGCTGACGGCTGACTTCTAAAGATACTAGTTGATGTTCAAATAAAAATTTGTATGAATTTATTGGGAACAGTGAGCTATAATTGAATGAAAGAGGAGTTTGTTAAGTTTTTTGCGATAGTTCGTGAATCTACGTTACAATAATTTTAGGATCATGGGGTCATCTGATATCTTATAGGTTTTTGAAATGATTTATGTAAAGACAGTTGAGTAATTTGAATCACACCGTCTTACTTATAACCAATCATGTAAGATTAACGATTAAACGATTTGCTCATCTAATGAAGGCGAGCTGCTCTGCACAATACTGTACATCTAGAGGCGGGCTATAGAAAACTGCAGTGTAGAAATTCGTAGAGTTGGCGCCAGGAAACTCTTCGCATTTCTACACTGCAGTATCTTTTATTTTGCGTTTTAATCGTAGTATTTTCGCCAATTTCATACTTACCTAAATACCTAGCCCATAATGTTGACAGCGCAATCAAATATGAATCTAAAGTATAAACACATTGACACAGTATACCGTTAAGTGGCGACATCTCTCAAGCTGGCAAGGAGCCAAGCTGTTGCGTCCGCGCAACTAGCGCACGGGCGCTGAATGACAAACTGATGTGTCGCTGATACTTCCGCAATGCGAAAGTGAATTTATAATGTGGATTTGATTTGATCAAGTTTTGCAGTTTACAAATGGATATTCATAGAAGTTAAATAAAAAAAAAATGTTTCAATAAACTACATCAATTACCTAGCCCCAAACTAAGCGTGAACTTGTGCTATGGCGACTAGGAAAACGGATATACATATATACCGGATATAGTTAGTATATAATATGTATGTGGGTAACTAGAAGAGACCAGTAAACGAAAGGGCAGGTAAAGAATGACTGAATATACATAATCCTAACTAATTTTATAAATACGAAAGTAACTCTGTCTGTGTGTTACAAAATCGCGCCTAAACTACTGAATCGATTCAAATGAAATTTTGTACAGATATAGTTTGAGACCCTGAGAAGGACATAGGCTTCTTTTCGTCAAGATATAAGAACATTAAGGAAGGTTAAATGGGGGATGAAAGTTTGTATGGAAAATCCGATTTTAGCGCGGGCGAAGTCGCGGGGAACTGCAAATGTATGTGAGAGGAATTTTGATAGGGGCATCGGTAACGAAAAAGGTGTCAGGTCAGGGTTTTGGTTTAGGCAATGAGCGATGAGATGCTGTGGATAGCTGAGCAGGAAGAAGCTGCTGATGCCTAAAATTTTCCCTCAAGGGGCAAATGTTTGTGTGTGATGATGAGCACGAGTATTTGTACCTGAGCCATGGATGTTTATAAACGTGTTTAAGTTTGTCTATCCGTTATCCTAGTCACTACAGCACAAGCTCACGCTTAGTTTGGGGCAAGGTAATTGGTGTTTGTTTATAAAAATAAAAGATAATTGCAGCTTATCACGAAAAATATTTTTATCCAAAAAAAATCTTATTAGAAAGAGTTAGTCAATTATCATTTTTTTTACAATAGTTTTCGTCTTAAAAATAACACAATGACAAATCGACGTACATAAATAACAATCATTATAAAATGCCGCCGTCACACTCATGAAAACTGCGCGTTAATTTTCAATCGCTATTTTTGTTCAAACAGGGAAACTCTTGCGCAATAATCAGAACACGACTTATTAATTACAGAATAGAGTTCTTTTTGCTGTTTTGAAAGAAATAGGACAGATTTTTAAACGTTTGTCATATCATTTGTAACATTTGACTTTGTCTGAAATTACTAAATTAGATTTGTTAAGAAGCATTTGTAGGTACTAGTAACACATATAGAGTTTTTATTAATGTTTGTGATGTCCTAATGGGGATCCACACGCAAAGCTCGATGCAGATGGCGCTAGCATAGATACGCCTATGTCAAACATTTTGCTATTGTTTATGTCGGGCTTTTTCGTATCTAATTAACAGTTTTTCGTGACTATCTAATGTTATTTCATCATAATGTATTCGTCAATAAAGTTATCTGAACTAAAAAAGGAACTTCGGAAACGAGGATCAAAAGTATGTGGTAAAAAAGCCGATCTTATTGCGGGGTAAACATTTGGGTTTTAATCCAGTTTTATTACTGTAAATGTTACATTTTATTGGTTGTTGAAATTGTTGTTGTTGTATTTGTGTTACAAATTACATAACAAGGTTTTTAATTTAGATTTAGAAGTGTAGATTGTTTTGAGGTTATGATTTTAATGTTGGAATAACATTGACCCATGTTATCAAATAAATTTAGGAAAAATACTCTGTGACCTAATCTTGAGACAATATTTTACCTGTGTATGCAGATTCTTCAATATAATCAGTACTCTTGAAGTGATCCCTGCATAACCGAGAGCGTGTTGTCGCAACAAATGATTTTCTTCTTATAGCTGTTTCTCAATTCTTTTTTAAAACTGTTTTTTTTTGGAAATAAATGAATACCACTATTGTAACAACCTGGCACAGCACATAACGGCATTATGCTTTCGTAGATTGAAAACACAAAAAAAATACTCAAAAAAACACAACTTCTGTACTGGAATGACAGATAGCTTTGGGCGCATCAACAATGCGCCACCTACAGGGAGAATTTGGCAGTGTGGATCCCCATTAAATATATGCTATTTCATCATTTTGACTATTACAAAGAAAAGCACTGATCTGATTTTATTTATACTCAGCCACAATTTTGACTTATTAATAATTATTATACTTATTTATTAATGTGTCTCCAAGCTCTATTAGGGCCCAGAAAATAAGGACATAATACGAGTATATGGGCCTATATTTGTTATTATTGACGGCACATAAGTGGAATTCTCTAGCTTAAATTGTAATTTGACCTATACTTAGTTAAAAAAGTTGAAGAAAACTTCTCCCTCAAAACCTCAAAATCTGGTCCCATATGGGCCTATATTTGTTATTATTGACGGCACATAAGTGGCATTATCTAGCTTAAATTGTAATTTGTCTTATAATTAGTTAAAAAAGTTGAAGAAAACTTCTCCTCCAAAAGTTCTAGTAATAAACATACCTTATCTACTTACTCATGTCACAGATATTCTAATACTATGTCATAACATTCTAGATTAGCCATCTAAGTCTGGGTTTTTAGTGTTAGTTTTAGCCGCAGATTTTTCTTCCTCATCAAAAGCCGATTCCATCCCTGCGTACCCTCTTCCATCATCCCATCATTGACTTTTACACTCTATTTATGTTTGACATAAACCAAAACCTATTTTAGTATTTAGTACTAAATTAATTGCCCCACAAAACATTGAGGGGTGTTGAGTGTATGGCATTGGGTGGATTTGACACCAGTACCTCTGAGTCACTGTATAATAAAAATCGTTAGTGCCGACTGTACAATGGAGGAAATAAAAACGATTCGTCGCGGATAAATGGGATGGACTGTCTTTTAATTAAATAGTTGTGTTACATTTCGTTAC
This sequence comes from Pyrausta nigrata, assembly GCA_949316185.1. NCBI lineage: Eukaryota > Metazoa > Arthropoda > Insecta > Lepidoptera > Crambidae > Pyrausta > Pyrausta nigrata. The sequence goes on along the minus strand of OX438957.1, from coordinate 14,394,501 downwards.
CTACATCCAAAGATTATATATTGGACATGAAAAAAAGACCGCTCGAGGCGGGTAAGGCAAGTGAATTAGGCGATCGCCCGGTATGAGATGAACGCGAGTTCATCCCGCCCCAGGCGGTTTTTTTCAAAGGCGATATCAATTTAAAGATAAATATATCATAATAATAAGATTGTTAAGTAAATGCTGCTTACTTACCTCTCTCAAAAACAATTGGTCATTTTGTTACATTTTGAAAAACATGGTAGATTTTTGAGCTGTGCTGTCTAAAGTAAGCGACAAGAGAACAGTTCTTATGAAATTCAAGTATTTATGTAAGTTGTCTATTTTTATAAAGGAATAAGAGCAACTTGCCTACTTCAAATAATAGAGGTACTACTTTATTTTTACATATAATTAATTATATCTACGGATTCTTTGGTTCGTGCCTTTTTAAGTTTAGTGTCAATTGAAGTTTTAATTTTAATATTTCTAGAGCCCGCGCAGTTAGGGCTCAATACTAGAAGATTTTTAGTAAAAATTATCATTTCTAACTAAACAAGCAAAATATCAAGGCCCACTTACGCACGTTCGGATTAGCTAATTTAGATTTGTTCAAGCCTTATTATCTGAGTCGAAAGCCCATTTGCAATAGTCATGATTAGCTAATCCGACTGGCGCTTGTGTACCCTCCGGATAAGCTAATCCAGACTTACGCAAGTGGGCTTTCAACTCAGATAGTAGGCCTTGAACAAGTCCAGAATAGCTAATCCGGACGTGCGCAAGTGGAACTAAGAGATTAGGGAAACACGACTGCCGTTTCCTTTTCGCTACCCGTGGTTACTTTATCCGTGCCTGTGAAGACAACCTCCTATTTTAAGAAAATTTCAGACCTGACCTTGCTCTAAGTTGAAGGCACTACGCATCTACATACGAGTTACTATTTGTCGAACAATAAACGCGGCACATCGCAACTGTAACAACAGTGATGCTCCTACACTGCCCTTGTCTTTGTAGTGCGCTTGTTGAGTATTGGCAACCTGGCTTTAGAATTTTTTTGCTAAGTTGAGGTGTAGTGTCGGATTTTGTGATAGGGAAGTAACGTGCATTTAAAACTAAATATATATGTAGGCGTCAAAATATTTTGATTTATTAGCACTCATATAGAGGTGCTTAATTGTGACCAACAACAGCGCATTCGTGATTGAATGCATAAATCAATAAGTGACTTCTATCACAAGATTCTCAGTGCTTCGGATAGGAAGAAACCTTAACCAGTTGATTCCGGTTAATATCGGCTGATATTAGTCACTAAACCTTGTCAAGATGCCCTAAGGGCGGCTCGATGGCATCTGATAGTTTAGGTTGGTCACTTGTCTGACAGACACTCCTCCACTAATTCTAACTAGTGGCTCATACTTCATACTTTCTAATAGATGTAGTGCAGCATTTGCCCATCAGCGAGATGTATACTTTAAAGGGAACTTTACTTTGTGTTTTTGAAGAACTTTCATAGGTGATTTCAAATCCAAAACCTACTTGGTATTGAATCTACAAAAATACTTCAGCTAGTGTCAGTTACCTTTCTTCCAGAATTTCCAACCATCCAATGACCACTCTCTTCCAACCCCACTGCGTTACCCAAACAGGCACCGGTCAACGCGTTCTATTCCCGATCCGGCTGATTCACAGCGGGAGAGCAACAAACATGATTGACTAACACGCAGCGACCACGTGGGCCCTTGTCTAATTAAATAATTACGGCCTTCTGAAGTGCGGTTTACACCTGACGATTACGACGGTATGTCTGTGACGATTTACTGATGTAGGCTTAGATCTATCGTACCTGGTATGTGCATGAAAATAATAGCCGTGGAACATTTTCCTCTTTGGCAACATTTGGGGACTTTTCTCCGTTCTCCCATCGGAACACCAGACGTACTGCAGGTTACCATCCTTTTTTGGTTGATAGTCCCATCTCTCGTACTAAGTGCTTTTCATCATCATTTTTAATTGCGCACAGCCAAAAAATGGAATGCCCTGACTGCGCCTGTTTTTCCAAATGCGTATAACTCGAAACTCTTTAAGGTGCGTGTAAATAGGCCACTCCTGGGCAAGCTCGCTTCATCGTAGACCTTATCTTTGCTCTCGGGCTGAGATAAAGATCAAGAGTTAGAGTAGAAATTGTCGCTACAACTACTCGTACAATGTTGTAAATAAAAAACTGTTGTTGACCAATAATAATCGCTTGAAGTGTAAGTTGAAAGTTGTGCTGAGTTTGATCTCTGTATTGTTTTTGTATGACGTATGATTAAATATTACGGTCAATTTTGACGACCGTCTTGATGTAGTGGTTCGCGCTCCAGACTACAAAACCAGAGGTTGCGATTTCGAATCCCGCAAGGGGCAAATGTTTGTGTGATGAGCACGAGCATTTGTACCTAAGTTATGGATGTAAAAAAGTATATAAGTATGTCTATCCGTTATCCTAGTCGCCATAGCACAAGCTCACGCTTAATTTGGGGCTAGGTAATTGGTGTGTTTGTTAAAAAGTTAAGTTGTGGAAGTGAGTTCCAGTGTTTCCAACGGATTACAACCCAAAGATCTTCAAACTCAGAGTGAACAGGCTTCTTCTGGGTGAGCTCGCTCCATCATCGACTCCAATGCCATGTCTGGCTTAATCTAGAGTCAAGAGCAAACCCATTTCAAATAAAAACAAAACACTCGTTGATAATCGTAAAGTGTAAATAGATGTAAACAATGTGACTGACTGCTGTGACACAGTTGCATCTGGCTGGAATTAAGCCACTTATTAATACATGGTTGCGAAATGTGATACAGGAATAGTTAAGTTTAGCTCCACTGCGTTGTGATGCGCAGTTTCTGTTAGGCAATTATATAACTACAAAGTTATGGAGATGAGATCCAGATGAAAATTATATTATTGATAAAGCTATAGTACAAAAAAATTCAGCTGTTTCACACATGCGCGATGTAAGTACAGTATTTGTGTACTTTAACACATGTATTTTATTTCCGGAATAAAGTGGAATTCAAGATAAAAAAAAAATTAAAACAAAAAAAATATTAAGTTAACTTTTCTAGGGAAAGGATTTATTTTATGAGGATAGGTATTTCATAGGACAAACCTCATTAAGTTTTTTAGATATTGACTTTCCTTTTAAAAGTCATATTTTTTGTATTTTGACCAATACTACTCGTATTGGTCAAAATACGAAAAATATAAAACCAAACAAATTATTTTCATATCAGCTTTTACAATACCATGACATCAAAGGACAAAATATATTTGTATTATCAGAACCCTCGATTCTAATTTTAATTTTAATATGGTTATTGCTCAAATGAAACGTATGAAAGTAATGATATAGATGTAATCTGCAAGGAGGTACCAACAAATAGGGACACGAAGCTTTGAATAAATCAGGAATTCGGGACACTCACTGCGAATATCGTAATGAAATCGGGAGAGAAGGAAAAATTAAGGGCAAGCTCTCTTTCCGAATCATTTGTATCAATGTCAGTTGTTGAAATATAAGTAATTTTATTATTTATTACAACAATAAGTTATTGTTATTAATTAATAAGCATTCACAATGCAATTTAAATATATTTCTGCATTTAAAACAATGACCACCAGAGGCGGGAATCGAACCCGCGTTCCTCGCATACCGGGCGATTGACCTCTTGGCCACCCTGGCGTTGGCAGAGCCTGTCGATTTTTTTATTTTATTTATATATTATGTATCTATAAAATTTCAATGTTCAATTATTACAACAAATATAATGCAAACAGCCAATAAATTAATTTATATTCTATTCTGAAATCCACAGCTCTTGAAAGCTTACAAGTTCTTGAGTCTAAGCATACAGTCAACATTGGATTTACATTTTTTAAACTTATTCTATAAATGTGACAGAGTTTTGATAAACTTCTTTTTCTTCACAAAAAACACTAAACGAATTGCAGCGTGATAAACTTTAATACAACCTAGAAGGATAAAATGGCGCGATGGCTCCGATTGTTTTCGAGAATTAGCGATGGGCGATTATTACTAAATTAATCGAATTATTCGAATGGTCTCTGTAATCGAATGTATTCGAAAAGCAACCGCAGTCATTCGATTATCCTTCGATTATGCGGCGAGCAATATCAAAGCGCGCGGTGCGCAGGCCGTACCTACTACTAACGAATGAATCGTCATTCGTCGCGTCAATTAATCATTCGTTCTCTGCCTGTCCTGTCGCGGCAATTCAATCGAATGCATGGAAGGGCCGAGTATAATTATCATTCGATTGTCGATTATTATTCGATATTTTTTTTTCCGAATTACTAAATCGACATTCGATAGTTCGAATGGTCGATTGTCGATTCATTCGATTATTATTTTTTCGAACAATTGCCCATTGCTACCGAGAATGATGCACTAGAAATTACATTATATTATGATACCTAAAAAGGAATTTTATTTTAATTACTAGACTAACTAATAAATGGTTTAATATGGCCTACATTCCTATCCTACCACAATAAATCAGAGGTTAAGGTTGTCCCAAAATGGAAACTCATCTACATAAGAACGTTCTTGTGATAATTACACGTTCAAGTATAAAAGCTGTCTCGAATATAACATGAAAATAAACAACAAAAACATTTCTTTCAAAGCTCTTTCTCTTAACTGCATGCACACCTTAAAGGAAAAGCTCGTCGCCAAATATCTGTTCACAAATATGAGTGAGACGCCATAATTTGAAAGAATAAAGATAAAAAGACAGCCATTCAGATTTCCCTCGCGGATTTGCGTTTTTATTACTAAGGCGCCTTGCATCAGATAAGTGCGGGGTGTTCCGATTCGGTTATGAAGTTTAATTAGAGATATTTTTGCCGGAAAAATGACAATGCTTTGGGTTCACAAAGAATAAAGTTAAACGTATTTTTTTTCTCTTGTGTTTTGCACAAAAAACGTGTAGAGTAGGATGTGGGGTAGGTAACAGCATTTCACGTAAGACTAATATTCTACTGTTGACCAGTAAGACTAATCGTAAGTAAGTTGTGGTATGTTACAAAACCAGAAGATAAATGATTGAATTTGAATTTAGAAGAACTTGTTCATAAAACGAACAAAGCATATTAGAATTATAAGGTTATTGTCAGACATGGATATTGCGATCTTTTCAGGTCTGTGACAAATGAAACCAGTTTTTTTTTTCATTTGAATGTTTAAGCATCAAGAGTATCTTAACAGATAAGTACTAGCGAACATATCAAAAGCAGAAAAGCCTCTTTATTAAAATTTCATTAATTAATACGACACCACGTTCCACATCTCAAGCGCGCTCAAAGATCAGTGACACCACTCCGCGTTTAGCTTAAATAAGAAAAAAGATTAACGACAAAAAGTCCAAAAATCCTCATCCACTCCGAGTTAATGATACGGCATGGTGAGTGCCGCGAAACAAAGGTTCGGGATGCAATCACACCGAAGTGTAACAACTGTAATGTCAGATTTGGAATTTTCATGGGAAAAGTTTCCTATTAACGGTCCACGTTGAAAGTTGATCACTCAACTGGCATCGACTAATACTGCATAAAAACTTTAAAATTCTTGATTGCACAAAACTAATAAATTACCGTTTATAAATACTCGTTTCCCTTTTAATAATCGTATCGACGAAACTTTATTTTCACTTTTTTTGCTACATTTTTATCAGTTCTAAGCCGGGCCGTGCCTAAATGCCCATGGCTATTTGACCTCAGCAATAATAAATAAATAAAATACCAAATTGTTTTGACAACCACACCAATTACCTAGCCCCAAACTAAGCGTAAGCTTGTGCTATGGTGACTAGGATAACGCATAGATATACATTAATACGTTTATATAAACATCCATGACCCAGGTACAAATGCTTGTGCTTGTCACACAAATATTTGCTTCTAGCGTAATCTGAACCCGCAACCTCTGGTTTCGTCGTCCGGAGCGCGAAACAAAACAAAGGCGGTCGTCAAATAGCAGCATTAAATTTAGAACATGATGCACAAATCACCATATTACCACATGGTAGTGACTATACCCTTAAGTTTACTTTGTACTATTCATCGCCTGAAAATTCTCGTCGGTGTGACGAAAGCCGCCCAAACCCGCGATCCGCTTCAGACTCAGGAGATGTCTCGAAGTTTTTCTCCTCTATTTTCAATCCTGGCGTCTGGCTCCGTATCCGGCACTCCAAGCCTCAGCATCGGGTCCAGCTCACCCTTGAGCTCTTTTATTTTCACTCTTGTTCTTTCTTAAGGTAGTCTCTAGCACTGCTTCGCAAGACAAAGGGTAGAATATTCGAGGAGTGTTCTAAAAGGATCAGCGAACTGCTGAATATGTACGGACACTGCTTTGGATCACTTTAGGGTTTGCTGAATATAGACTGACACTTCTGGATCGTTTTAGGGGTTTAATGAATTTGCATTTTGGCTAGCTAAGAATCATCAACAAAGAACACAGAATATGATGTGTTTTATTAGTGGTTGTGTGTTTTCTGACTGTCTGGTATGTGATGGAATGACGGCAGAAATGGGATTTCCTACCTTTATTTTCATCTTGCCTATATGATACATTATAATTATAGATAATATTTTAACGTAATTTATTGCAAATTAGAAACAAAGAATTTGAAATCAAAATGCTATCCATCGACCGAAATCACCCGAGACGCGGTTAAAGGGCTTATTTGAGTTTTACCACATCTAGAACCACCCCATAACATGCTATTTTTGGAGATCAAGTTATGAAATACTATCAACCAATTCAAAATGTTACATTTTTGAACTGAATAGGCTATCGGTATTATCTGTATCATCGCCTTGTCTCAAAGATTTTCTTCTTACTGTGTATCAAAATAAACGTAAATACACCTCAACGATACACATGACTTGTTTAAATAAAGCCGCATATCTATACCGGAATGGGGTTCCACAGATACGGGATTAAAAAGAAAATGCCATCCTATTGTGGATTCACCCACCCTCCTAATCTGTGTCTCAACTTTGAACTCTAATATTTGCAACGTAAAGTAGAATACCATGAATGGTTGGGTGACAGAGCAATCACCCGGGAAAGCGGAAAAACGACGCGGCTAAGAAAAGTATTATAAAAAGGTAAAAACAAGTTAAGAAGGGTCTTTTTCAGACTGTAATGGAGATTTCGCAAGTGCTCGGAAGTAGAGTGTGCATGTATGAAATAATTGCATACAACAACCTGAAATATGAGACATAAGTACTTTATATTTAAGACAAGGAACTGCAAGAGTTTTATGCATAATATTAATAGTGGTTGAGTTTTATACATATTACTGTTATATTTCTTAAAGGCAATAAAGTTGTAATGATCGAAAAAACTATTTTAAAATAACGATAAGAAGTCTCTGGTAACTGATAACAGGTAGTTCGTTTTGTAACCCGAAAAATATATCATCATCATCCTAGCGTTATCCCGGTTGTACACTCGAGGGCTCGGGGTCTGCTTTAGACCATGATCCAGGATATGGCAGATCAGGTAATTACAGTATAGCGACTGCCACCTGACCTCCGTGACACTGTTAACAGGGGAACCTGGCTAGTTTGAATCATGATTACACATTTCAGGCACCTCAATGTGTAGATTTTACAGACACAAAAACATAGAATTTAAAATATATTTTTCAAACCCAAAAAAAGAAAATAGAAAAGAGCGACAAAATAACTCCACAAAATGTCTTTTTATTCAGCGTCAAAATCTCAAGCCACCAGCCATGATAAATATTAAATCCCCGTAAACACTTTTGAATATTAAAACGCGCAGAAAATAAGAGGTTCGTTTCCCGCGTTTTGTCATCCGTCAAAAAGTATTTTATGAGAGGGATCGGCCTCTTTGTCGAGTGTCCGGGTCCTCGAAAAGGTCCTATTTTTATTTTTTCTTAAGAATCGAGGACCTGCTCGTTTCGGTGTGATTAATATTTATAAGTGAGATGATGCGGAATGGACCTGTGGGATTTATTACAGAAAATAGACGAAATGGGTGTGTTTATTTAGAGCTAGCATTGTGCAAAATTTCAGGGACGTAGAAAATAAAAATATACAATCTACAAAGCATATAAAATCTTTACTTAAAACGTTGAAAAATTAAAATATGTATAACGCATGGAGAAAAGCGGGACTCGACTGTTGTCTTATTTTCACTAAGCTCAAATCTTAGTCTTTAATATAATAATATATTTGCTTTTCCATATTTAAGATGGATTTAATTGGATGAAGAATCTGTGAATAATTGCCCCCTGTGACTTTGTTTTTTATTTATTTACTTAAGATGCATAGCATATACAGGTTGCCCCCAAAATGGAATTATCTTTTATACCAGGAGACTTTTAGTAGAGTTTATCTCAAAGTTCTATGGCTAAGCTGTCAACAGTGTCAATGTATCTGGTGTGTCATTTTTAGGACACCATGGTGTGCTAAAACTAGGTAAGTGTGTGTAAAAACATATTGCAAAATATACCTACCTAAGATTTGAAATCTCCGCTAACATCTATACATCTATACATAAAATAAAACAGTAAAACCAATGCGAACATTGAGTATTTTTACCAAAATAATTGAGGGTGATGTTAAAATAGTAACAGAATAGGAATCTACAACTTTTATTTTTTTTGTCTGTTTGTCTGTTTGTACACGCTTATCTCCGGAACTACTGAACGGATTTGAATAAAACTTTTTTTGTTGCGTAGCTATTGATTCTAGGCAAATACTAGGCTATAACTTATTTTGAAGATCGGAGTACCTGACGTGGAACCATAGCAGTACACTTAAACTAAGAGAGATATGAAAGCAGCGCCTTAAGAAAAGTTATTAAGCGTGATGAGAATTTTCTATTGACACAAATTGAAGGTCTGAAGCAACTGATATGGAACCCTAGCAGCTTAGCTCAATTATAAGAGATACAAATAGAGCACCTTAAGGAACATTGTTTAGCGTGATGAGCACTTTCTATTGACGTACACAAATTGAAGGTCTGGAGCAACTGATATAGATTCCTGGCAGCTCAGCTCAACTATAAGAGATATGAATAGAGCGCCTCAGGGAATATTGTTCAGTGCGATGAGCATTTTCTATTGACGTACACAAATTGAAGGTCTGGAGCAACTGATATAGAACCGTAGCAGCTCAGCTTAACTATAAGAGATATGAATAGAGCGCCTTAGGGATCATTGTTAAGCGTGATGAGCATTTACTATTGACTAACACAAATTGAAGGTCTGGAGCAATTGATATTATGCTAAATTACTTTAGATTGATTTTCAAACTTCCAATTTAATCGATCTGGTAACGGAAACCTAAAGAAATCGAGAGAATCCTTCAGTTAATTTTATGGTGCTGACCTTAACGCTAAGTAGTTCGTGGACACTTTCACTACAGACAGTTTGTCGAAATTTTGTTAAATCAATGTAATTGTTCATTTCATTGATAAAAGATCATAGTCAATTGGCACTATTTTTATACTACTTATCACCTACTAACGAAAATTGAACTATAAGAATAGTCTTACTTACTTTACGATATAGGGGAAAGGGTAGGTAGGCCTTTGCCCTGCCGTGGACACGACAGACTCCTAATAATAATAACTTTACGATAGTAGTTACTTACAAACCGACCTTTGAGTAGGCTAGGGACACAACAAATAGATGCCACGTTCACCCGTTGCGTAGGGAGGTTTAAGTCTGACCTGAACACTAAAACCTAAAGTTACCTTTATTTTTTTACAAAGGAATAAAACTGCCTTCAATAAAGTAATCCAATAATTAAAAAAATACCTTTACACTTTTACTAACAAAAGATATACGACAATTATTAGTTTTGGAGTCGGTGTCACTGCCATGCAAAATTTTCTTACCAGAGGCGGATGGCGAGGTGATAGTCAACTATCTAAAAAAGAGTGCCTATTGACCTTGATTTTTCATTTCTCTCTTCTCCTTACGACATGGTAGACTAAGAGATCTTGATAGCTGGATGGCGGCGGGAGTATAAAAATATTTTGTATCATCGAGTCCAAGCGTACGAATTTGCGGGCAACAGCTAGTCTTCAATAAAACATGACAGTAAATAGTTTGTATTTCCATAAAAAATCTGCAAACCCAGACACCATGACCTGCGGTCGGATCCTTCTTTCATCTCATTATGGCTGCCTATTCCCATGACTGCAGGTGGTTAGGGTGAATTCGATACACTTATTTGTATCCAGTATGGCGTTAATACGCGTTTGACGCGCGGTAATTAAATTTTAGCTAATGATGCGTAGTTTGTGAGAAAGAGGTACAGAAAAAAGTTTTTTTTATTATATAGCAGAGAAAATGTAAACAATTTAATTAAATATTTATTTAGAAAACTAAGATGAAGGACATTCACTGTACTTAATGATGACGTGTAAGTAATTTTAGTGTGCGCAATAAAAACTTGGTAGGTAGGTATTAAGGACAAGTTAATTTTCTCTGAACCCAAAGTTGTAAATAAATAGGTCACCATGTTTTTGTTGAAGATTCATTTTCTAATGTTTTGTAGTGGAAGAGTAATCAAGTCCTAAAGAAAACCTTTTTTATGTCGAAGTAAAATTTCGTAATGTACAATTCGGAAGGCTATGTAACCTGTGATGGAGGTCAATGAGTACCTGCCTGAAAATTATTTGTAACAAATTATTATTCAGTGTCACAGAATACTAGTACTTCGTACAGAAGTATGACTTAGCAATTGTATTCAAAGAAATGTCTACTCAATGTCGTCAACAACATGGCGTAATTTAGTTCGCCTCAGAGTCAAGCACATTTTCGTGTAGACACCTACAAAAATCCATTGCAAGATAATTTTATACTTATTGCTTTGGAATATGATTCATAATACACTAAACCTATTCAGTGACGTAATATCACGCGACGCGATAGGGTTGACTGCTACGAGAAGCTTCTAACGCCATCTAGCGCCTCTTTCTAGTACTTTGTTCATTCTCGTCCAGCCAGCAACGTAGCCGCGCGGCCACCGGTGAATAAAACGCGCGAGCGTGTCACTGACCGGTAGCGACACGCAACTTGTTTTAGCCCCTAAGTAGGGGCGCCGCGCGTAGGTACGTTTTTGCTACTTACGCAGGGAGATACACAGGCCTATCAGTGTGTCCGGGTTTCGACCAGCAATAATTTAAGGGCCATTAATTTATCTAATTTTAGAGACATCATATTTTTTTTCCATCGTGAGGAAACCTGCACATTCAGGCGACTGAATGTGTAACCATCATCTAAAACTGGTCAGGTTTCCCTAGTAACAGGGTCACGGAGGTCAGATGGCAGTCGCTCCATTGTAATCACCTGATCTGCCACAACCTGGTTCATGGTCAGCGGACTCTAGGCCCTCGCATAAGAGAGCACAACCGGGATAACGCTAGGAGAACGATAAATGATTTTTTTTTCAAAAAAAATAGATTCTTGGGTGAAGTTTTGTAATAGGTTTGAAAAACTATTTTAAATTTTAATCAAGATTTCGTAAAAAAGGTTTTTTTTTGTTTTTTAGTTGCCAGTTAGTTAATAATACGTAATAATAATGCTTATAATTTTGAATTGACCTTTATTTTACTTGATATGCGATAGCGTTACCTTTTCAATGAATAATATTCATAGGACCTCCAGACCCATAGACATTTTTTTTATAATTAAAATGGCTGCCATTTCAGAGGTGGGGAGGGGGGGGGGATTAACCTAACAAAGTTTTTTTTTGACGATGACATATAATAAATTAATGCACGCTGTATGCTATACACTTTATTGTAACATAGTAATCTAAATATGAAGCAAGCGCAACAATATAACTTAATTTTCCCAACCGGTTAGTTGCGAAATTATGGAACAGGTGTTTAACTTAGATCCATAAACTTGTTAGTAAACTAATATACGTTTAAGTGATAGTAACTGTGCTAACAGCGTTTTTATCTACTTAGAGCTTGTTAGATGGATATTATTAAGTGCTTAATTGAAATACGATATGATCTCAAGCGACTATCTCGATAAAAAATGTTTATGTTCTTAGAGACTGTTGTCAAATAAAATATTTTGTAATTAGAATAGTTATTTACGGGATTGCTACCATGCACCTTTTTATTTTCGAGTTTCCGATATTTCGGCGCTGTTGCAAGCGCCATGATCACGGAATAACTGAAGATCTTGCGGGTGGGATGTTATGGGCAAACATATCGGTCTACCCTCCTTCTGAGTCTTTTATTGCGTTCACCTCCGGTACCACTGTTTGCAAACTCACTATTTCCTCGCGTCTTTTCTCGACATACAGCACTAACAGTATCCGACCGCGAAACTACACTTGGTTGGTTTTTTCGGTTTTTGCACATTCGAATCACTGGATTCCAGACACTTGACAATTTAAACCCGGCCTCGCGATTGAAATTTTTTGTATTTGGTGATTTCAATTGCTTTTCTGACCAATCTTGGTATGTAATGGCGTTCTGTCGAAATGATCTGAGGGTTATGAAACTCAATCCAATGATTTGGACCTGATTCCAACAAATGTTCCGCGATCGCCGATTTTTGTATGTCATTGTTCTTGACCGCCTTAATGTGTTCCTTCATTCGGCACGCTATGGTGCGTTTAGTTTGGCCGATATACGAACTACCACAGCTGCAGTCAACCTTGTAGACACCAGGTTTATCTAAGGGGAAACAGTCTTTAGGCGAACGTAGACATTGTGTCACTTTTCTTAATGGAGTGAAGACAGTATTTAGTGAATATTTATTAAGTACATTTGAGATCTTGTCTGTCACTCCTTTTAAATATGGCAAGTATACCGGTTGTCTGTCTACTGTATCTTTCTGTTGTCTTTCTCTGTGTCTAGGTAGAAATATTTTGTAGTTAAGAAAAATATCTACTACTATTTATTATAGTGTGTAATAAGCATAGGAACTCAATGTGGCCAATAGTTTATTTTTAACAAATAGACAGTAGTAAGTTTCAGCTGTTTTTTTTTAAACCTTATGAATTAAAGTATTCATTCGTCCCGGTATTTTAAATTATGAGGACATACCTAAATTTTGATTAAAACTTGCAATATTAAAAAGCCAAGCTAAAAATGTTGGCAAAAAGTTTTGCAAAAAAGACGTAAGAATATGCATTTGATAGATATCACCAAGCCAGTAAAACCAACTGATACTTTTATTTAGTGCCAAGAGTGATAGAAATCGCTTTAGTTAGCACTATATTCCATAATCTGACAGCTACCATATAAATGGTATCTGAATGAAATGGAAATCTAGTTTACGAGTGTATTCTTTGTCGATGCGTGTAATCTTCAAAGCAAACGCCGCACTTGCGTGTACAGTCGGTATCAAAAGTATTAATATTATTTTAATATTGAAATCCAAAACAAAAAAAAATTATAACCGAATAAAACTTTTATTGAATATTATTTTACATAAATAATGTACAGTGGGCATTAAATCAACCTACTCCGATCTGTCAAATTTCCGCTATGTTGATTACATAGACTTACATTTAATTTTAGATATTTTGACAGATTTGGTTAAGTTGATGCGTGGCCCACTGTGCAGTAAAAATCGATTATTTAAAAAAAATATTGAATATCGAATCAAAAACAATTGGGTAACGGAATAAAACTCCTATTAAAAAAAGCGCCGAGTTGTGCAAAGTCAGTTAAGAAACTACTAAAGAACTATAAAAGAACTATTAAAGAACTACGAGTATATACCTTCATAAATGAAGGTATATAGTTTAATCATTCGTCAGTTATATTAGCAGTTCCACCATTGCACATAGATAGTTTGAGATCCTTATTATTGTCATTTTTAATGTAGGTTTCCAAATATTTTTCTAAAGATCTTTAACTCTATTTTTATTTAAAAAAAAAAAAACTTTTCTCCACGTCTGTACATTGATATTAAGCTACAGCTTTATTGCAAACCCATTTACTCGCTTGTAAAATGTTTAAAGCCGGCAACTGCGTAAAATGTTTTCATAACAAATGTGTTAGGCGTAAAGTCGTTATATTAACTATAAATGGCATGTGCACCGTTTTGTATCAACACACACGTGTGCAAGTATGATATGCAAGGATGTAAAATTGATGTGTAAATTTTATTGGAATTGTGTTTGGAAGAGTTTGAGTTATGATGCCAGGTTTTCGGGAAAAGTTTTAATCATACATTGTTGAACGTACTCTTACACAATTGTTGCAATATTTACTTGTATAGGGTAGTGCTAAAATAAACTTTTTTTGGAGTCCTTGAGCCGTTAGTGTTTTGAGTGATTTCGATAAAAATAGCATATATAAAACAATAAATACTTTTTATAACTTAAGCAATTATTTTGCAAGTTTTAACGAAATCAAATTGAATTTCGCTTACAAAAATTAATCGACTGTGTCATCCGGTGGGACTCGAACCCATGTCCCTTCGCTATCCGGGCGAGTGCTCTTACCAACTAAGCTACGGAGGACGTTAGTCAGCCGACGAATTTTTGCAAGTGCTTGCTACTAAATACTTACTTAATAAATTAAGTTTTCCAAACTTTATTTATTAATAAAATAATCACAGCGCAGACAAAAATAGTTGCAAGTTACAAAAATAGTTTGATCAAATCCAAGTGACTGTATTTTTTAGGGCTTCGAGTTTTTCTAAGGAGAAATTCCGTGGTAGCTCTATAGAAAACTACCAGTATCAATAATTTTGTATTTTTACTATAGATCATGAGAGACTGAAAAACTACGGATCTCTACACTTAGACGTGGGCTTTCTCGCACTTGGCCAATATTTACATTAGTAGGTCACATAAACGCTATGTGTGTTTTAGGTTCGCTTTAAAAACACCCTGTATTCACAAAACATTTTCAATAAAACGAGGTAATGTCTTAAATACATTGAAGTTGATCCAACCCCGCACCATCGGGCATTATTGTAATCTTGACAATAAAAGCGATATTAAGTTTAAGGCCGTATTTTTATAACAGTAGATGGAGAATGTGAATTTCATATCAGTTGTAAAAATTGAATGATGGGTCGTATGGTCACGTGAGTGTGCGAATCAAATCATAGGGGTGAAAAGATTCATCAGCTTTGAACTAGTTCTTAAATATGAGTAAATTGTTTCAACGAACACACCAATTATCTAGTCCGAAACGAAGCGTGAGCTTGTGCTTTGGTGACTAGGATAACGGATAGACAGCTTCGTGGCATGCCGCTTGCTCGGTTGTCACGAATAATGCTGAGCGGATGCCTTTTCGGCATTCACACCTTCGTAATAATAGTCTTGTTTTCCGTAGGTAATTGTAACTTTCGTGTGTGTGTGTTTGCTGAATAAATGTATTTTCTTTCTTTCTTTCTTACATCCATCAATTGAGTTTGTATTTCGGAGCGCGAACCACTACTCCAAGACGGTCGTCAAGTCTTACAAAACACCTTACACCAAAAATATGTACTGCGAAAAGTTAAATTGAATTGTCCTTAAAACCTTTTGACGTTCATAAGTGGCATTTTGTGTTCTGAATTGAATAAAGAATTTTTGACTTTAACCGATTCCAAAAAAGGTTTTTGAATTGGTTTGAAAATGATAATTTTCTCTTGATTGCAAAAACCAACAATTATGCAGACTGTATCAGTTGTTTCAACTGCCTGTTTGCCTAAAATAATAATAATAATATCACTTTTAATTAGTGTACTGAATGATAATGAAGAAAAGCAAAAAACCAATCTGTTAGTTAGTCCGACGGGCTTCGGCTAGTCGATCTTCCTTTCCCTTTCCAGAGCGTGCCTTTCCCCAAAAATTGTCTGCACGGTGCGCTGGTTTTACCGGATCAGGCTTTAACCCTGGCTGAGTAGCATCTCGTATCGTATCGTAGTTTGGGTATGACATTTTCTGAATTCGCCTTACTCTCTGCCCGTCAATTGGTGTCCTTTAACTAAAGGTTGTATGGCAAAATTAACATAGGTACGAATTACCATACTGAACTAACAGATGCATAATAAAAATAATAAATAATCCATGTTGATCTGTTTTTTTGCTCTTTCAATTATAATAATATGCTATTGGTCTTACAGTAAAGGAACTATTTCAGCACTTGATATTGACTTCTTTACTTACTTTTTAGTGTATCTAACTTAATTACGAAATTCAACAAATTTTGGTAAGAGTACTTTTATAAAATGTACCTATTAATGTAAATCTCTGTAATCTTTCAAGTGCTTTGTATTTTACAGATTTCTCCATTCTCTTACTGTGTACCTATTATTATTTTTATTCTTTCGTACCTATTTTATGTTTCGCTTTTATTCGCCGTATCAGCTTTACTGTTCCAACATAAAGGGGAGAATAAAAGATTTGTTGTAAAAATTAAACTCTTAAGAAACCCCTTATTTATAACGCGAAACGTAATTTTTATTATTGCTCCAAAGATGGCGGATCTGAGCACCTATTTTGTTTTAAGATTCGAAATTTAAAAAGTCGAAATAAAAAAGGTATAAAATACTTCAACGTTGCTCTTTTTATTACCGAAATGAAAGATTAGGAATTATCTGTTTTGTAGACAAAGAAATGAAATGGCGAGGTATAAAAAAGTTACAGATAACATAATATTGTTTACAGTAATGTACGCAATCTTAGCTTTAACCAAAATAACATTTTTAATCCAAACGGAAAATATACAGCCCTCATATTATTTTTGAGCCACGTTATATTTAAAAAGACATGTAATTACATTTTATAATATTAATATTCATACTTTAGACGTGCGTTCGAATCGAATCGTCACCCAGTGAACGCCTTCGGACGGCTATCGCCGAAGAGGGAGGCCAAAAAAGAAAAAGAGATGGTGTGACGATTTCGATACTTACCAGGCAGGATGGCAGACTCTGGCATTAGACAGGGATCAGTAAAGGAGTTTGGGGGAGGCCTTTGCCCAGCAGTGGGATGATTCGGGCCAGCAAAAAAATACGTGCTTTAACTCACTGGGTTTAACAAAGCCCAATGTTTTTGTAGCAAAGAATAAAAGTCATAAAAGTCATTTATTTATGTATGTAGGCTTACAGGGGGCACTTATACACGTCCCAAAATATATTTTTTAAGCCCTACCACTGCTTCAGGACAAATTGTAGGCTAGTGCTGAGAAGAAGCAGCGCAAGAAAGTCAGTCACTATTGTCAAAGCCTTTTTTAAAAATAATGTTTAAATACAGAAATTGTACTAGTGCGAGCTGATCCACACGTTTACATCATTCATATAATATATAGGTACAATAAACTTTTTAATTCAGTTCACCGATCAGTTCTCATTACAGACTCTTTGGTATATCACCATTTATTTTATGCCAATAAAATCAAACACCCTTGCCATAATCACGTAATAACATCTTCAAATTACCGTTTCAAATTGACTTAACACTGAAATGCCAGTAAAAATTAACGCGCGAAGCGACGCGAAAGAAATTAAAAGCCTTGTTAGTGATTCAAAAGTCATTTGGGGGTTAACTCTTAATAAAAGTTGGACGTAATAAGAAGGCTTTAAATGTTTCTACTTAAATTAAAGTCAAGTTATGCTCAAATAGTGTTAAAAAAAAGTGTAAAAAATACTGCACCTACATATTTTTGCTAAAGATTTTGCTGAAAGTGATAAAGATCTTTGGATTTTGATTTTCAAAACCTTTGTTTTGACCGCTTTTTTTAAATCTAAATCAACTAAAATAATAGGTCTAGAACCAAATAGATTTCGATAACTGTACTATGCATATTAAAATTAATATTTTACTAACAAATCATAGGATTGAGTTATAATTTATTGTACATGGAGGCGATTTAAAATCAAGTAAATGCTGTTTAAATACAACATTCGTAGCCTCGTAGTCTCGTAGTGTTGTAATCAAAAAGTACGTAGCAATATTAAAAAAATCGTAGCTCGTAGCACACATTAACTATTGTACCGTATTATCTGTACTGTTCTGCATTTTATAACTATATAATTATAAGCTTTGTGTAAGCTTCGTGACCTCGTTCTTGCAATGGTTTGGTAATTTAAATTACTGCCTCGTTGGTCTAGTGGTCAGCACGCTGGGTACTATCCACGAGGTCCCGAGGTCGAATCCCGGGTCCGAATTACTCAGACACAGCTCCGGAGTCAGGCAGTTGGTGGTGTTAACACCCCCGTGCCTCGGTGGTCCTGCGCAGACTCTCTACGGTCATGTTGGACTGCCGTCTCACCGAATTATGAGAGTAAAGGAACAGAGAGTGCACCTGTGTATTGCGCACACACTTGTGCACTATAATATGTCCCGCGCAGTTGGCTAACCTCTGTTGAGATAGGCCGCCGTAGTCGAAATTCGGCTAGGAGGTCATTATTATTATAAATAACCTATTAATATTATTTTGCGCTTTAATTTTTTTTAAATTAGCCTGTCGATAAAAAAAATTCAACGATAAAAAATATTTTAATTAATATAAAACAAGGATTTGTACTAAAACACGCACACAAAAAATTATCAGCTGTCTGCTGGTGGGAACTGGATACGAGTACTTTAAATTTTGCAGTAGTTTTTAATTCACTGTCCAAAACGCAACATCCTTAGTAGTCCGAAATAAAATATTTGAAAGATTTGAAACAATATTTTGAACCGCGTCTCTCACACAATCCAGCCCCAAAAATCCGAGTTGAGAGGTCAATTTTTATTAGATGGGAAAAAAAATATATCTTATTTTATGAGCGACGCTTGCGCATCTTGGCGATTTTTACGCGCGCCAACGAACATGGTTTAACACCGAGGCGAATTTGTGACAAAGACCCTGAGTTATGGCTGTTTAGTGCTAATTGACGTTTTACGGGTTCCATGGTAGTAACAAGGTATTTAATGGGATGGATGTGGAGCTTTGACTTGAAGGAAAAAGTTTGGAATGCATCAAATAATATTAACGACATGCATGAAAGTGTGTTTTTATATATGAAATATACACTGTTTAAATTAAAAAATGTGTCTTTAGTATTATATGTATAATATACTATGTTTTTCAATCTGTTTTGCCAAAGCTTATCTTGAAGAGTGCTAAGCTAAGATAAGCTAAGATAGCTAAGACTGTGCTAAAGCTAATTTGTACTAGTTTTAATAATCCATCTGTGTTATTGAAATATCGGTCTGAGGGTATCTTTTTTTCTATGCAATTATACATTTTTCAACAGACAAAATCTTCAGTGCCTTTTCAAACTTTTTAGTAAGCGCTTTTGTAGCCCAAAACCAGAGGTTGCGGTTCAAACCTCATATGGGACATGATGTTTGTGTGACGAGAACGAGCATTTGTACCCGAGTCATTGATGTTTATAAACTTATTTAGTATGACTATTTGTTATTATTCTAGTCGCCATAGCAAAAGCACACAGTTTATTAGTAGTAGTTTAGTTAAGTTCGGGGCTGTAATTAGTGTGTTTGTTGAAACAATTTATTTATATTTATTTATTAATTAGTGCTTGTGGCGCAGTGGCGGCAGCGCTTTGGTAGTGATACCAAAAGTTAAGCAACCCACGGCGCGGTCGTGATTGGATGGGTGACCATTCCGACCATTTAAGTGACGTCTATGACAAGCATCTCCGTGCTTCGGAAGGCACGTTAAGCAGTTGGTCCCGGCTAATATCTGTGGTATTAGTCGTTAAGCCTAGTCAGAGGCCCTAGGGCGGCTTGATAACTTCTTACAGTAAGGTTTGTCACTTGCCTTACAGCCACCCCTCCACCAATCCGCACTGAGCCCGCGTGGTGAAGTATGGCTCGTTCCTCCTCATAGTTGAGGTGAGGCCTTTTCCCAGCAGTGGGATCTAATAGGCTGACTTATATTAATACCATAAATGACTTTCAATCTTTAAATTTTACTTGAGTTAAGTATTAATGTCCTCCTAGCCGAATTTCGACTACGGCGGCATATCTTAACAGAGATTAGCCAACTGCGTGGGACATAATACAGTGCACAAGTGTGTGCTCAATACACAGGTGCACTCTCTATTTCTTTACTCTCATAATTCGGTGAGACGGCATGTCCGACATGACCGTAGAGAGATCAGGCGCAGGACAAACGGCTTAACGTGCTTTCCGAGGCACGGGGGTATTCACACCACCAACTTCCTGACTCCGGAGCTGTGTCTGAGTTTTTTCAAGACAGAAAAACCCAACACTTTCGGCCCGACGCGGGATTCGAACCCGGGACCTCGTGGATGGTACTAGCGTGCTGACCACTAGACCAACGAGGAGGTTAGGTATTATACTAATATCAAACATAAATAAACGTGTGCTAAAAATTGTTTCGAAATGAAGCAGCTTGTCAAAAAGTCCCTTAAGTTGATTAATCAATTTTCGCAAATAAGATGTAGTGCTGGCTGATGAAAAAGCAGTCGTATGTAAAAAGATTAACCATTTCATAAGAACCATAAACTGTCAATGCTCAAAATAAACGTCAAGTATGAGCATTATTTTTATTTAATGCCAAACCATGTGCAATCAGATCAATGTTTTTTATTCGACGCGTTTATGCCACACTTTTTATAGTGACGCGACACACGCCGATACGGCTCGATATTTTTATGATCGATTTAATTTATCTTTCCGATCGTAAACGTCAGTGGTATCGAGCGCGGATTTTGAAATTATTCGTCGGTCGCAATTTTAACGATGCTCTTACAAGATTGCGGTTATGTTTTGATGACAAGTATTTTAGTGGTGATATTAAACATGTAGTTATAATGGATTGGGTTTTGAAGTGTGTGCGCTTTGACTCAGATCCGTAAATAGTTCGCCAAGTTGCAACTATTTCTAAGCTCACTCGCAGCCTCAAGATGGATAAGATTTTGCATTAGCTTACCTAAGTGTAGCAATTGAAATAACTCTATGATTTATTGACTTAAGAGTGATATTATTCGACTAAGCACAGGCTAAATGTGACTTGATGTAATGTATTTTTCGTTTTTAGAAATTGGCTTATAAACCTTTATATCATTTGTATACCAGTAATGGTTGCTTATACATAGGTAGTAGACATTTTATAAATTGTTGTCATCTTTGTATACCTATAATCACAAATAAATAAATTTGAATTTGAAAATGAAAACTATCTTGACAAAGAGAAAATGTATTTTGTGCTACCTTGTACAATATCCTGTCTTAAAGAATTTATTAAGTAAAAAAACAATACGTCAGCTGAAAATAAATATGTACAACAAAGTCAACGGAGCTCGAATAAAACGTTTCCATTTATAGTGGAAAGGTATAAAAGTTTCATATCTCGCATAATACGGTCGTTTCGAGAACTATCGATATGAATATATTGATGAAACGTACAGCATTACGACGTTTTCAAGATGCCAATCGCTCACTTGACGGTAACAATTGAATTCGACAATGTAGACTAGTGCGAAGTTTGAAAATTGGCAAGGTTTTCTGATCTCTATATTGTTATATTTGTTACGTTAGATATTACTTGGTAATTTTGTGTTATTGTGCTACTTTCGTAACATTGTTAAATATTTCAGAAATAAAAAAATACTGCGTATTATATTTTTATAACTCAAGCAATTATTTTGCAAGTTTTTACGAAATTAAATCAAATTTCACTTACAAAAATTAATCGACTGTGTCATCCGGTGGGACTCGAAGCCGAAGGCGAAGGGACGTCCTTCGCTATCCGGGCGAGTGCTCTTACCAACTAAGCTACGAAGGACGATAGCCAGTCGACGAATTTTCGCAAGTGCTTGCTACGCCAGTGAGCCGGCGTTCGATTTCATCAATACTTGGGAATGTACCCGCATGTACCCAATGGAAATATTTTTACAAATATGTAACCATCAGTTAAGATGAAATCAGCTTAACTTATTATATTTTTATAACTTAAGCAATTATTTTGCAAGTTTTTACGAAATTAAATCAAATTTCACTTACAAAAATTACCTATGTTAGCACGCAGTAAAAATACTGCGTGCTAACATAGGTACCTATTTTCAGGCAATATCCAATTAATATTCAAAATCCGAATTTCGTAATAACCAAACATCAATGACACACTCCCTTTCAAAAAAAGTAAAATCAAATAAAAACTCATTTCGTGCTGCTTCCAAACCTCTTTTCTTAGACGCGACACTGTAAATAACCCAACAAAGCTACCCACAACCTTACCAAAATAGACTTTATTTCGATTGGAATAAGGTTAAAATCCTTCTAGCCGTAAGGTCTTTTTACAAGTAGCAGGATCGGTATCGAGTGGAAATTCATCCCTTTGAATGGATTGGTTGGACTCCATTGTTCCGCTTCAAAAGGATTTTTTGTAAGCACTTTATTATTACGCTTCGTAGAAATAGATTTGATGCAAATTGTTTTCTTATTTGAGAAATGAAGAGTGCGCCTGTTTATTTACTGGTGGATTGAGGACTCAAAGGTTTTGTAAATGACTTTTTGCAAAGTGAGTTTACAAGTTTGTCAATAATTCTAAATAATGTAGCGCGTTTGCATTTACAAGTACCTACATTATTTGCTTGTATCATAAAGGCATGTAGAATATGACTATGATCTTAAGGATTGACTGAAAAAATATTAGGTATGAAAGGAGGTGCAGTGGATTCGGGAAATTCTCATCGTATCCAATAGCATTTGTCGCAACTTCCACTTGTATGTAGATGAATAAAGGTATCTTATTTCATGAAGCTAGTAAAACGCAGAATGTCATATTGAAATACATACTATTTTAATGTCCTCCTAGCCGAATTTTGACCAAGGTGGGCAGTTTCTACCAAGATTACCCAACTGTGCGCACTCTACGCAATGCACTCTGTTCCCTTACTCTCAAAGTTCTATGAGACGGCAATCCGACTGAACGGAGAGGAATCAGGAGCTCTATTTTTGAATCACCCTTAAGACATTCTGTTGGCGAATGCGACTTAATTTTCATTCTACGCATTAATTTTGACGTAATTCTACCACTCGCTTCTGTGACGAGTGGGTAGGGACCTCGGTCGAGTGCAGTTGATCGAGTGATTTAAAGATACGGAGTTTTAGATGACGAACGAAAAACAGTAGAAACCTGCACGCGAGTGATTCAAAAATAAAGCCCCAGGCGCAGAAAAAACAGCTTCATGTACTTTCCGACGCATGATTATGTTAACACCGCCAAATTCTTGACTCTACTAAAAATTATCTTGAATCAAATATTGACGGGTGATACGAATTTTAAAATAGCCTAAAGCCTGAGAATTTCTGTACAAAATGGTAAGGCGCAATTGACCCCCATAATACTATCTAATGCATTTTCCTAAAGATAAACAGATACACTTAAAAAGATGCCAAAAATCACATCAAAGCAATACCAGCAATTTATACTACTTTTACTGTTTGCAAAAAAGAGATACCATATCAAAAAGCAACATTAGCTTTCGATACACCTTACAATAATGTTTGTTCGACAAATATCGGTGAAATAGTTCGACAAACACATTACTTTCTCCTTTGCTGTATGTTTACGTAGTAAATTATGTTTTTACAGAAATATAGGGCTATTTTGTTGATAAAACATTGAGTTTTTTTATGATTTTACCATTTACTTAGACACTGAATTCATTTGTTTGTTAGATACTGCAAATAAGTAGGTATTACAGTTACATTCAAAACCAACCTAATTTTTTTTTAAATCTAAATATACTACTTAAGTGAAATATTTTTATAAGTAAGTATCTTATGTAATCTTAAATTACAATTTTTTTAGAAAAACCTAACCATAGACCAAACTCAGTAGAAGCAAGCTATTCATTTATGTAAAATAAATGATTACTGATTTGGTATAAGATTCAAAGCGATAAAGGTGTAACGGGGCCCTTACGACTACTGTTCAATTTAATTTGCATCCTATTCATATATTATTCAAGATCTTTTATTGTTTGCCGAGACACCGCAGAGATCGCTAGATTCTAATTTATTTTTTTATTTACTCCTAAAATGTATGCAAATGTGAAGCACGCTTGATGCTTTGTTGCAAGATTATCAGGTGAATTTCCCATCTCGTTCTTCCGTGGGCAATTTACATTAACGTGTCTCTATCTTTTTGGTAGAATAATGAACGTAATTTGCCAGTATGGTCGTATTCAATTCGGCAAAGAAATTAGGCAGGTATAATAAAATTATACAGATTTTAAAAGGTTTTACAAAGGGGATTGCTTTTTTGGGTCCCGTTTACGTGGGGTGTTCACTGTGTGTGGTTTGTAATCCACTTATTGGGTGCACAATTTTAATATTATCAGAGTATTTTGTACGTGTAGCGTGGCGGTTAATATAAAACTTTAATTACATTTTATAAACGTGAGCAAAATTTCACTACTACTAGCCAATAATTTAATTATTAGAGGATTTGGATTGAAAATGTGGAATTAATTTTATAATAGTAATCAACTACTTAAAACACAATTTTACGAAATACTTCGCGATTTATTTACATTTTATTTAAAACCTGACGTTTCGAACACTTTACAGCGTTCGTGGTCAGGGGGAGACTAAGGTATTATTTGTCAATTACAAAGTTTTGAAAAATTAAACTACCATCACTCATTAATATTGATTTACGTTCCTATTTACGCAAAAAGAGCTAACCGTGTCTTGAGTTCTTGCACTGCGAGGTGTAGTTTTGGTTTTTGCTAGAATAGTAGGTCCCATGCCGGTGCAACTGAAACATCCAAATTTCAATAGAGAAGATGGTTGGAAAGTTATCTAATCTAATATTAATGAGTGACGGTAGTTTAATTTTTCAAAACTTTGTAATTGACAAATAATACCTTAGTCTCCCTGTGACCACGAACGCTGTAAAGTGTTCGAAACGTCAGGTTTAAAATAAAATGTAAATAAATCGCGAAGTAATCCGTAAAATTGTATTTTAATGAGTTCAACAATTCGCGTAAACATAAGAAACAAATATACTAATAAACTACTTAAGTTTTTTATATGAAGATTTTTTATTTATCCTATAGCTCTAGTAACCTTAATATAATTAATAAATACATAATTATACATAGCTCCGATCCCAAAGTAAGTTGCACTTGTGTTATGGAAGTCAAAAGCAACGGT
Organism: Pyrausta nigrata; assembly: GCA_949316185.1. Lineage (NCBI taxonomy): Eukaryota > Metazoa > Arthropoda > Insecta > Lepidoptera > Crambidae > Pyrausta > Pyrausta nigrata. Next base: position 14,369,363 of record OX438957.1, on the reverse strand, counting down.
TCATATAAATAAGATTGATGCCTTAAAATTTGCAAAATAGTTTGAGCATAAACTGCGTTTCATATGCAAATTATCTATGATATTAGAATTATAGCAAACCGCACCAATTAGTGCAAAACTCATATCAATTGCTAATGGATCTAATAAATAAATATCTAAATTAAATCAGGAGAATTTACAGCCAACTGTTACATTGTGCACTAAATTTTACGATAGCTTTAAATAATATTGACTAGGAATCGAAGAGTTTAATGCGGCCGTAACGCGCATCCCCACTCCGCACTAAAAATGCCATTCAAATTATACTTACAATAAAACAGTCGAGTGTATCACTTACTTGAATTGCTGCTATATGACCCGTTTATATGGCAAGGTATTTGAATGGTTTTTATTTGATTTCTGTATAAAATAATGGTGCTAAACATTTTTTTTTTGATTTCATATTTATTTAAAAAAAACGGCCAAGTTCGAGTCGGACTCGCGCGCGAAGGGTTCTGTACCTATACAGTATATTATAATTTTTTTTTAGTTTCAAAACGGTACAAAAATCACGATTTTACGGGAGCCCTCCTTAAATAATATATATTCTTATTTAATTATTTTCTTTTAGAGTTTATATACATATTGATATTCTGTAATAAATTCAGGTGTCTACCTGTTGTCGTTATTGATATAAAGCCTAAAATCCCCTAAAAAAAATCACGTTTGTTGTATGGGAGCCCCCCTGAAATATTATTATTATTCTGTTTTTAGTATTTGTAGTTATAGCGGCAACATAAATACATCATTTGTAAATATTTCAACTGTCTAGCTATTACGGTTCATGAGATATAGCGTGACAGACGGACAGACCGACTGACAGAAAGACAGCGGAGCCTTAGTAATAGGGTCCCGTTTTTACACTTTGGGTACGGAACCCTAAAAAATTAAATCACGTGCTTAGAGTGCTTTACCTACTATTCAAAAGATAAAAAAGCATTTTTTTAAAGTTTTAATACAAATTACATGGAAACTAAACTCACATATTATTAAATCGAAGCTATGTTTTATGCCAATCATAAATTAAACTAATATACCTAGCTATAATAAAAAAAAACATTGAATATGTACATCACAGCGTAACGTTAAAAAAAAAAGTTTTTGTATTTATTTTCTTTAATAAGGTCTGCGTTTATCCTTTTAAAAGTACAAAAAAGTCGGATCGCCCTCACATCGCACGCTGTAAACGTTCCACAACTCCTGTATAAAGTTTACGAGAGCATTGTTTTATTAATATCTATAAAAAGTGCTTCCAAGTACTGACTCTAACATTTCTTATACCGTTCACTGTTTACAGTCTTTATGGGTGTGCTAAGTTTATTGGGTCTTAGCTTAGTTTTAGATAGGGTTGCCAGTATTAAATAAAACCTACTCTAATTAAAAATGACAGCGCGACAAATAATAAGTAGCAAATTTTTTAATTTGAATTTTTTGTTGTCTGTTATGGTCCAGTTTTTCATAAGGCTACGATTGAATTGTTTTTCTGAGAACCGGAACAGTACTAAACTTCAAAGAGGTACTACTTCTAGATCCAAACGAGGTAATTCGAATTTTAAATCTACGTATAGAAAGGAAAACTGACTTTTTGACTGACTGAAATATCAACGCAACGCAGTCTTAATTTTTTTGCACCACGCTTTCTTTTAATTTTGTAGGAAGCACTATGAAAGGATTAGTAGAAATTTGCATTTTGGGGATAATTTGAGGAGTAAGTTTGTAGGAAAATCCGTCAGTTTTGAAGCTAAATCTATATAAAATGGTATTTAGCTATTTGATGAAGGAAAATGTAGATGTCTAGTTACCCTTGTTGTATTGCAGAAAAGAATAGTAATATTTTACTAGTTCACCTTCATCCTGTAGACGGGCAACCCTACTTCAAGACATTACACTGTTCTATTTGCGTAGTCCCTGGATATGCAGTAAAGTGTTACTGTTTTCAAATATTGGTGCAATAGAGCGAATGCGCTTTGATATTGCATCAGTGTCTTTTATTGCCTTCTTGTGACTGTAGCAGCCTATTTTACGGCTTTTATGCAGCTGTTGAGTAACTTTCTACACCAATGAGGTTTTCTTATATATTTTTTTGTTGGTTTTAGACAGTTTACGATTGTTTAACTTTTTCCCTACAAGCAAAAAATACTTTTGCTTTAATCTACGATTTCTTTTACTTGAAAAAACTTGGTAGCTTGGAAAAGCCAGCATCAAAAGTATCGATTTCACAGTATTAATGGATTGTTTTCTCATTTTTCCAGACCGATGCAGTATCCGAGCCATCTACGTCTAATGAAATGGACAGATCATCAGAAAGCTCCATATTCTCGTCCATTATTCCCGACAAGCTCTCAGGGTCAATTTGCACAGCAGTACTCTTTATGCTTGGCTGGAAACTGCTAGCGAATAAGCGGTGAGCAATATGTCCTATATAAAGGACGGTTATATGTAGGGTGACGTGAGATGTCATTTATAAAGGACACTGTCAATAAGTGCGTGCGGAGAATAGCCCTCAGGCTATTTTAGTCGTCACGCTTTTTTTAATTATGTATTATTGTGCATACTAGACAAGTGATAATTTCTCTAAATTTCTGCTGAATCTAAATGTTTTTCGTTTTTCTATTTTCAAAAGTTGTATTTTTTTTTTAAATATAATCATCATCGTCTTAATGTTATACTGTATGTCTGGTAATTTAAATTTAAATTTGAAAGAAAGAAAGAAAGAAATTACATTTATTAATGAATGGACATCACATAACAAACAAAAACAAACAACGTGTCGGGCTCGGTTATAAATAATTATAACGGTTATAATTTTATATTTGATTTTCAGGATGTAAAAAATACGTCACTTGTATGTGCCATTTCGCCATTTAAATACGAAATTGTTTAATTTATGTAAATATTTACCACAAGACGTTCTCAAACATAACTTTGTGTGAAGTTATGGCTTTGTAAAAATACGTCTTTTTGTAAACGCACACATTTAAGATTTTTTAAATACGATTTAGTGATAAGAACATGTATCTCATTCCTGTTTGTGAAAAATTCACGAAATATGTATGACATTATTTCGTGTACGATTCTGATATTGGATTAATTTAATTTAAACTGTTGCATCTAGCAATTTCTACTACTTGAACTGCTTTGTTACCAATTAACGTTGATTATTAAGGAAAGAACACACCGATGGTCACTATTTAAGACATAAGTACTTTAAATAGGGAGTTTTCAAAAATTTTATTAAACCTTTTGTTTTACCCGTCAAACATTATACGTTGATTATTAAGGAAAGAACAAGATTACACTGATGGTCATTATTTAACACATAAATACTTTATGGGTAGTTTTCAAAAAAAATAATAACCCTTTTTTTTACCCGTCAAACATCTTGGTTTTTATGCTTGCCGCTATACATAATTATTATACCATTGTTAAATCAAATATGAGACTGCTTATTTTAAACGTTTGTCTCAATGATGTCATTACAATTATCTGTCAGAAATTCAAAATAAGCCAGCAAATAATATTTATTATTAAAATCTTATACCATTCGTATTAAAGTCATTAGATAGGCGGTAAATCTTGTACATCAACGTTTATTTGTAACGGTGCATGTCACATATGTCATATAAATATACAATAAACAATTATGTATACACCTTTTGAAAATTCAAACATAATTATTAAATTAATCGCGTGTCAATTTACATTCCGCTTTTGATGTTGAAATATTTATCCATAGTTATTAATCATATACTTGCATAATGTTATAGATTTACGATAAAATCTTGAGAGTATTCGAGTAATGGACCAGTTTTGTATAGCGTACGGTAAAATAGATTTTATTTAAAAAGGAATAAAGTACATTTTCCGACAAATTGTTCCAAAGAGAGCAAACCTAAAAATGATCATCGATTGATCTCATTTTATTATTTTTGTAATGGAAATGTTTATTTTAGAAATATTTTTTAATGTTTATGCGTAGACCATTTTGTGTAGGTTTGTGCCAAGTTGTTTGAAATGAAGATTTTATCAGAGTGTATATTTTAGTAATACGATTAATTCTTGTAAATAATTTGAATAAGCGAGATTAATGGCTCTGCCGTTTCTGTTCCCCGATTTAATCAATTTGTAGATAAATTAATCAAATGTACGGGAACGGAAATCCAGAGCCACGTTTTCTAAAATGAATTAATTTGGTACGAAAGAAAGTTTTAACGAAAGTAAGGGCTATTATAGGGAATATACATTAGTTGTGTAAATAGTAATACTCGTTTAGAATGATGCTAGCTTTAGAATTAGGTTGTTTGAGGCTTACATTATGTTTGTCACATGAAATCAATTATTTTTGGTTTAATTGAAAACATTCTTGATAATATTTATTCGAAATCTAAAACACTAGTAGTCAGTTATTATTCTTTGTTTTTTTATTTATGAAATATTTTTGGAACAACAAAATATTCATTGATAAAAGGGAACAAAACCAGTCAGGGATCAATTGTTTTAACTGCCTTTTACTTTTAACTACTTAGTGATTTATTTTAAGAATTTACAAAATATACGGAAGAATGTGTTCAAATGTGATATTGTATTTATTTAAGAAAATAATAAATCATAAAAAGAAGTTTTCATAATGATCTCTTGGAAACTCTTATTTGCTAATTAGTTTTGCCACTTTGAGCTAACAAATGTGATTTATTTAGCTAAATAGTAATAAAAATTCAAACGCCCCTTTGTGTGGACTCTGTCACAGAATAAGTACTAGTACTTCGTACAGAAGTATGACTTAGCAATTTTATTCAAAGAAATGTCTACTCAATGTCGTCAACAATATGGCGTAATTTAGTTCGCCTCAGAGTCAAGCACATTTTCGTGTAGACACCTACAAAAATCCATTGCAAGATAATTTCACACTTATTGCTCCGGAATATGATTCATAATACACTAAACCTATTCAGTGACGTAATATCACGCGACGCGATAGAGTTGACTGCTACGAGAAGCTTCTAACGCCATCTAGCCCCTCTTTCTAGTACTTTATTCATTCTCGTCCAGCCAGCAACGTAGCCGCGCGGCCGCCGGTGAATAAAACGCGCGAGCGTGTCGCTGGCCGCTAGCGACACGCAACTTATTTTAGCCCCTAAGTAAGGGTCGCCGCGCGTAGGTATGTTTTTGCTACCTACGCGGGGAGATAAATAAATAAATAAATTGTTTCAACAAACACACCAATTAACTAGCCCCAGCGTGAGCTTGTGCTAGGATAGGATAACGGATAGACATACTTATATACGTTTATAAACATCCATGACTTAGGTACAAATGCTCGTGCTCATCACACAAACATTTGCCCCTTGCGGGATTCGAACCCGCAACCGCCTGGTTTAGAAGTCCGTAGCGCGAACCACTACACCAAGACGGTCGTCTGATAGATACACAGGCCTGACTCTGTACAAAAAGTGAAAAGCCGTAAAACCTAATTGGCTGCTAACATCATCGATACAACATAAATTATGGACTTATGTAAAGTAAGTAAAGTAAATACAAAGACAGATAAGTCTTCTTCTTTCGGGCACTCTTGGCAGAGTGGTCGTGGCTGTTGCTGGACAGGGTTGCGGCTCGCCGTCGCTGCTCACTTTCAGGGCTGCAGCACGTCTTGCGATATATTTCCTTCTCTGCCGGTTTTCCTAAGTCTAGATTTGCAGGGGTTGTTGTAAACTCGTTACAGATACATTTATTCTACTGCAATATTATGTATTTAATACAAATTATGTAAATATGTAACTTCACTTGTTGGTAAAAAGTATCTTTTGTTAGCTCAAAGCCACGTCAAGCAAATAATATGTAATATTGCATTTAAGAGTTCTGTACATAAATTAAAATTGGTATGCTTGTTGCTCATAAATAAGGTTATAACTTGTAGAGAAATTTTCCTAAATTACCATGCTATAAAATGTATCTATTTATTTGTATAAAAGACACAATCGGACAGTCTGATTAGTGGAGTAGTTTTTGTAACTTTTTAAATTCAATGATTAATTATTAAATAATATAAATGGATATGTGTCTTTTATAAAAGTAAAAAGAGCTTGCTGCTTAATGAATTATAACATGAATAACATAAACACTAAGCAATATTATTGCAATAAAGTTAAAGTAAAACATACATAGATTAGATTTTTTTTTTGCTTAAAAAAATAAAAAAATATGCAGAAATAAAAGTTTGTCATGTATTTAATTTTAGTTGTATAAGTTTTCTTAAGTAGTAAATAATACTTGTGATCTACGCTACGTAAATTACACAAAACGGCCTGTATATTTTAGTTAATTTAGTTGATAAACTTTAGTATAGCTAATGTTTAGTCTGCATATTATTTTAGTCATACCAAGTGACTTAATTATGAATTTTGTAATTATTGATTTGTATGATTACTTGAGATCAACTGCCAATTATCTCTGTTTTAATTATGTTTTTTTATAATTTTCAAATATACTTTTTTTGTATATGTGTGTTTTAATTTTGAATTAAAGACAAACTGAGCAAAAACAAAAAGCTATTCTTCCCTATACGGGAAAACTATTAGTTTTTTTTTTAATTTATTGAAAGAAAAAGATTGATTAATAGATATTTCAAGAACATTCTGATGATGTTGAAGTGTTGAAGTCCCACTGCTGGTAAAAGGCCTCACCTCAACTATGAGGAGGAGCGAGCCATACTCCACCACGCGGGCTCGGTGCGGATTGGTGGAGGGGTGTATGTAAGGCAAGTGACAAACCTTACTGTCAGATGTTATCAAGCCGCCCTAGGGCCTCTGACTAGGCTTAACGACTAATACCAACAGATATTAGCCGGGACCAACTGCTTAACGTGCCTTCCGAAGGACGGAGATGCTTGTCATGGCCGTCACTTTATTGGTCGGAATGGTCACCCATCCCATCACGACCGCGCCGCGGGTTGCTTAACTTTTGGTATCACTACCAAAGCGCTGCCACCACTGCGCCACAAAAAGTAAAACAGTACAACTGTCTTTTTACATATTATTTCCACCATGTAATGTACATGGACGATCTAAATCTATCGATCAAAACTTTAAAACGACACCCAAGTTTTAAGTTTAAGTTATCAAACTGAGATGGAGTCTAAGCGCTATCCGTCTAAGTTAGATGTCTTTTGCAACAAGAAAAACACTATCCGGAAAAGTAGCAGTTAACTTAATGTGGTCAGTTAGCGTGATGTATTTCACTTAAATGTGACTTAGATGGTTTTACGACTTGACTGGAAGTCGGAACTGTCTGAAAGAATCTACTAACAGTTTTACACATTGTATGCAATGTTTTTACGGCAATAGAGTGCAATTTAGGGTTCCGTACCCAAAAAGTAAAAACGAAGACTCCACTGTTCGTCTGTCTGTCAGTTTGTCTATCTATATCGCATAAACCGTGATAGCTAGACAATTAACATTTTCTCTTCTTCTTCTTGATTTGACTTGATGATTCAATTATATTGCCGCTATAAAAACAAATACTAAAAACAGAAAAGTATAAGTATAGACAGTAAAGTGTATAAATATTTAAGTTGGGCTCCTATATAGGACCAAAGGTTTTTTTGTCGTTTTAAAAATTGAAATAAAAGGTATAGGTACCCGATTGTTAATAGTTTTCGAGATAATTACTTTTTCATGGAATTTTGAGATTTTTGCTCTAATTAGTCAGAAAAAATGATTTCCCCACTTTTAATAACATTATGTCAGAGTTTTTTCTTGCATTTTAATCCTAATGCATGAATTGCGGGGGTAGGTTAGGCACTATTTAGTTAGCTATGATTCTGTGCTGCAATTTATCGCCCTTTCCAATGAAATTACTTATGTTCCAATGAAATTAATTTACATGTGTTTTAAAAATGAATTCGTACATTAAATGTGATAATGCCGGTATACAACGTGTAAATTAAATAACGCAAATTCTGATCACAGAATACTTATTCTGATGTTCAAATATAACAGCATTTTCTAAGAGACCAACATCGAAATCGCAATAAAAATTTGCTTCCCCATACTAAGCTGCATCAAGCTGACACCAGTTTGTATGGAGAAGTCTTTTTTTTGAGATTTCGAAGTTGGTCCCATACTAAAAGTTGTAGAATTGGAGCAGCAGAATCGGCCGCTAAGAGGTTTTTCGTTATTTAATAACCAGCTTGTATATTTCCAGTGCAAGTCTTTTTGGTGAGTAATTTTGAATTCTGGATCTGACTGTATGAACCTTTTATTTTATGTAGTGACCTCTATAAACTCTTCTTCTTCTTTGTTATGGCGAGCGAACTTAAGTTTCACCCTGTTCTGGTCTCACTGTTCCGCCAATGTCGCATAAAGTTTAAACAAGAAAGATAAAAAATAAATGAACAAAATTACGCCACCTCTATAAACTCGCTATATCTTTAAGTATATTACGGCAAAGTACCTACAGTCAACATCACAAATTAATATGAAAATCAAACACACATCTTAATATAGACCAGACAATAAAAAAAAGTCAGCCTATTAGATCCCACTGCTAGGAAAAGGCCTCACGCGGGCTCAGTGCGGATTGGTGGAGGGGTGTATGTAAGGCAAGTGACAAACCTTACTGTCAGAAGTTATCAAGCCGCCCTAGGGCCTCTTGACTAGGCTTAACGACTAATACCACAGATATTAGCTGGGACCAACTACATAACGTGCCTTCCGAAGGACGGAGATGCTTGTCATGGACGTTACTTAAATGGTCGGAATGGTCACCTACCCAATCATGACCGCGCCGTGGGTTGCTTAACTTTGGTATCACTACCAAAGCGCTGCCGCCACTGTGTCACAAGCACCTCGCACAGACAAAACAGACAATAATATATACATAAATGGTTTTGATCAACAAAACGTTAGGGGTGGTTTTTTTCCCGTCTGTGAGTGCGCATAATCCTGTGTTTTTGTTATTTTGATTGTATCTATTTTGTTTAACTGAGCGTGAGAATTGTTGATAAAAGCTCGTTGATTAGGTGATCCCAAAGAATGGCACGTCACGTTATTAAGAGATTAAGGTTGGAATCGAAAACCAAACAATTATTATTTGACCATTTTAGAAGCACGGGTATTACCTGTCAAACCCCATGAGACCCGCGGGCGGGCCGATAACAATTAATTTTCTATTGTGTCTGGAAACATGATCATATTTGACGACATAACATACCATCGCTCTGTGTGTGTGTTATCAACATCAGAAAAAATGGTGGTACCAGAACACCCAAACCCGAGACAATACTTGTAGAAAATTTGGTTTCCCAAATTGACTCGACTGGGGATCGAACCCAGGATTTCAGAGATGGCCAAACCATGAAAAGCGGCATGCACTAGATCACGAAGGTCGTATGAACATGATATTTTTATCATATCCATACTAATATTATAAATGCGAAAGTGTATCTGTCTGTTACCTCTTGACGCTTAAACCGATTGAGATGAAATGGATGGAGGCAGTTCAAGACCCTGGAAAGGACATAGGCTACATTTTGTCACGATATAAAAACATTAAGGGGGTGAAATGGGCGATGAAAGTATATATTATGGAAAATCCAACTCTTGCGGGCGAAGTCTCGGGGAACCACTAGTTGCTTATATGATCAAAATGACATGTAGGTATCATGCTTTACAATATTCGGAGTTCTATAGGCGCTTAAAACGCAAATTGACGGAACGCGAACACGGCCGCACGTCAGACTACCCCAATTTGACCTTAAAATCGCCTCTATTCCTTTCGTAATAAAAGCTGTCGTAGTTCAAATAGGTAACCTCACGTACTGCCAACTGTACTGACCTACGTCCTTTCGATCAAAAAATAACTACATAAGCAAAATAAATTATATTTAATCATCAAACTAAATACAAGAATCGATCAATCAGCGAATTCATTTCAATTAGATCCTCGTCAATTCCTCAAAGAATCTGTCAAAAAGATTGGCACCCATCCAAAATCCAATTCTACCGTCAAAATCGGGGGCCGCGACAAAACGTTGTAACCCAACAAATCAACATTTTTGCATACGCAATATTCAAATGCACACGCACTATTAGGTGCGCATATCGAAAAAATAAACAAATACATTTGAATTTCAAATTTTTGGCAGCCAAACTATCGGATTTGCATATAGACAAGGTGACAATCATCGATCACGTATTTTAATATTAAGCATTATTTGCGGTACTTAAAGAATGCAAGGGTGTTATTTTCGCACATACGTTTACTTAGTATTATTTTATATTTGTGTCTATTGGTATAACCAGTTAGTAAGTCATTGATAGTTAGATAAATAGACAGAATTCTGAGTGAAAATTACACACACAGTGCATAATTTCAACACATTGTTTACGTCATAATAAATGACTGCGAATTAATATCTATGGATTTTCTTAAAATATATATATAAATAGGGCGGCTTGATAACTTCTGACAGTAAGATTCAGTCACTTGCCTTACATACACCCCTCCACCAATCCGCACTGAGCCCGCGTGGTGAAGTATGGCTCGTTCCTCCTCATAGTTGAGGTGAGGCCTTTTCCCAGCAGTGGGATCTAATAGGCTGACTTATTATTCTTAAAATAATATGAATTCAGCTGCTTTGATTAAGAGTCAGTTGATATGCCAAAGAATTAAACAACAATAGCATAATTGAATAAGGTACGTTGTTTCGTCCACTGATAAAAAATAACACGATATATTGAAAATAATGAACTATATGTTGTATGATACTAATTGCGTATTTCCAATCAACCGCATTTACAGGTACACCTAACTTAGTATAATGCGGTTTAATTCCAATATCTCGCCGGACATTAGCGCGTAATTACACGTGATCGACGTCATAGTGACGTATACTTCGCTAATCAACCCCAAATTATGTCGCCATCGCAGCAATTAGGGGCCATTTCTGCGCGTAATATGTTTGCGCGTTATATTTCTAGGTATAGCGTTCAAGTCGGTATTAACGCTTTGCATTAGCCTACTAGAGTGAGGAGCGAGAAGAATCTTGCTTAACCTGAGTTTAAGCACGCTTAAATAAGAAACCAAAAATTCGCACACGGGTAGGATTTGAACCTAGAACCTTTGGCTAACCGGGCCAACGCTCTTACCAACTGAGCTACCGTGCAGTCCATCCACCCGTGTGAAATTCTTGGTCTATTTGTCTTACGTCATTGCGTGACGGCAGCAACATCTACTCGAGCTGCATTGCAACAGCAGTGGGCCAAGTGTTACAAAAAAACTATTTCAAGCACGTGTTTTTTTTTTAATATGTACATTGTTTACGAGTTGTGACACGCGTTTGCCTTATTCAAGAATAGTGATTAAATAAGAAAAAAGAAATAAACGCTATGGAGAAAATTCTCTGATACATAACTCCTACCCTACAAACTTTATTGTTACAAAATAAAATTAACATATCTCCCAAAACGAATCTGTCTCCAGTAATAAATCTTTCCTTTTTTAATATTACTGAGAAAACATTTCCTACAGCCAAAGTTGTAAAAAATTTAATACCAAAATACAACAAAGGGGTTATTAGCGAATTTCCACGACAATGCGGTGTCGTTAAAGAAATCCTCTTTTCATTTCCACCTTGCGTATGCCAATAAAAGTTTGGTGAAAAAACGAGAAATAAATATATACGCATCGTAAAAACCACAATACAGCTTTTTATTTCCCCGACGACGGGTCCGTATGCAAAAATTGGTATGAAATTGAAAAACAAATTTGTTACATATTGCGTTTTTGATTCGGCGGGGAACGGGTTGGTGAGGGTTATTCTGTTATTTTATGTTCGTTGTCAAAATAGTAACTTTCAATTTTTTTTAAATAAGCATATCTGTAAATTGTTCAAAGTCTTCTTACGTTATTTTGATTTATTTACTTATGTGTTAAAGCTTTAAGGCACAACCGGATATTGTGCAAAAGGTTGAAAATTACACATGACGCTTAGTCCACACTAAGCGTCATGTGTAATTTTCAACCATTCACTTTGAGTTCAGCAACAATTATGTGAACAATGCGACATTCATTCCTAAGTAACTAATAACATTTGGATACACTTTTAAAACGGCGTAAACTTGATTTTACTTCCAAAACGTTTTCCAATAATTTTGTGGATAATGCTTATAAACCAATTTGTGAATTGTCCAACTGAGAATAACCCACCACAAAGGGGTGGATGTCACACGCCGACGCGTCATGTTACTTCATTAAACCAGTATTACACGCACCCGAATGTTACAATAGACATTTTGTTTTTTGCATTTTTTGGGTTTTGGCGGTCGGACTTTTTATTGGGGTGTTATTTTACAAAATATTGTGTCGTAGAATGTGTAATGAGAAATGATTTGTAAATAAGTCTTTATTATTGTATTTATCGACTCTACATACCTTATTACAATACCCAATTACATTACAATAACACATTTTATCTAGGTTTTTACACTAGAATTTTCCACTTCTCAAAAATAGGAATTTTGTGAGTAAAACGTTACGACGACGCTTTCCATCAGTACTTTTATTGTATTCGTCGTTTGACATTTGTCTTGTTGGCTTGATCTACTGACAGTGTATTTATTTAAAAAAGGTAGACCTGTTATCTCGTGCTGCGCGGCGATTCGAATTCGATGCTCCGAGCACACGTTCTTTTACGTGTGTAATATCATTTTTGAATGCAAAATTGTGCAAATTACACAATTTGTAGCAATGAATTTCCGCGCGCTAATGACCCATGGCTTAGTCGGGTTGAACATGATAAAATCATAAATACTTAGGTGATTACAAAGACTGCCTGCTGAAGGATAAGATTACTTGTTCTCATTTCACAATACAACTAAAAACGCTGTAGAAAATTCCTGTAATCTGGACTAAAATAAAAAAGAAACAAAAAAACAATCACATGTGAATTTTCAAAATAAACTTACCAAAATCTTCCCACAGGTACAAACGTGACTAAGTAGAAACATATTAACTTGCCGCGTGTCAGAAAATTAGCCCTTTGTACGTCCCATACAAAATAGTATGTGTGAAATAGGGGACTACCAGATTTGGGTAAATGGTTTTCAAATCGACGGTGAATTATCTTTTTAATGAGCTTAGCGGAATGGTTTTACGATATTAATTTTTTGGGTTATTGGCCAATGATGAGGAGGTGAATTTAATTAAAATAATTCTACTAATAACAGATTAATAAATTACGGTGTAAAATATATACATAAACAAAAAACTATTCAATTTCATTAGTTATGTCATTTTGAATCAGGCACTTTTGGAGAATTTAGGGAGAAGCAAAGTAAGGACAATGATTTTTAGCAGCTCAAGCCTGACAAGGGAGTAGGTACTTCGTAAAAAACAACGTTAAATAGAACATTTTAATTCGACAGGATACATTTTTCATAGACTTTGCTTTTGGTTAATCTAGGATTTACAAAATTTTCAAGTTAAAGAAAAAACATTATTTTTAAATCAACCAACTGTATACACTTTTATTTATTTAAACTTTATTGCACCAAAAAAATAAAGTACAATTGGCGGACTTAATACCTTAAGGCATTCTCTACCAGTCAACCTCGTGGGAATGCAGAAAGATAATCAGTGGAGGGACATTCAGTACACTTCTGTTATTTATTTTTGTAGCAAAGGTATAATACGCAGGTAACGTCATATTTTTACCTTGCAGGTGTATTTTAGCATCTACAGGCAAATGCTTAATTCAAATAAAATTTTACTCGTAGAAGGGATACGAGTCTCATTACTCCAAAGAAATGAAACTCGTATCCCTTCTACGAGTAAAATTTTTGCGAAATTGCTGTTGTATTTGAGTTCAGTCAAATACGACAGCATTTCCGCAAAATTAGCCTAGACTAGACAGCTACTCTGTGAGGCGTCACCAATAGCTAGCGTATAGTAAACGCATTACAGCACTAGACCGCCTGCGTCTAACAGTCAGAATCAATCATGTCCGCGGTTCTAATATCACTTAAACACGAGCTCATCCCCCAAATGGAAGCCTTAATAATATTCCTGCGTGAGCATAGAGTAAGAATTGCGCATAAAAACTCTAAAGACCACTAATGTGCCTATTTTTTATGTACACACGAACGCACAGACTAACCCACTTTAACCATGAAACCGCCTCTATTCTCTACGTAATAAAAGATGTTTTTGTAGTTATAATGTCAACATCGTAGCGCTATCCTGGTTGTGCACTCGTACTTGAGAGCCCAGGATCCGCTTTATCCAGGATATAGCAGATCAGGTAATTACAGTGGAGTGACTGCCATCTGACCTTCGTGACCTAGTTAACAGGAAAACCTAACCAGTTTGAATCATAGTTCAATGAAATAGAACATATTCACTCGCTGAATGTGCAGGTTTCCTTACGATGTCTTCCCTCACCGTAAGAGCATCGGTAAGTGAAACAACTAAAGTACATAACTTAGAAATAGTCAATTGGTTTGACAGTACGTGAGGTCGAACCGATACCTCCCGCATGAGAGACAAACCACTAGCCACTACGCCACCGACGTTCGTAGTTATGTAAATAAATATATGTAAAACCTGAATCATACGACTCTCTTATAGAACCTTGCGGTCCACGCGGCCAGCCGGACTTTGACTATTAGGAGCAGGTGCTGCAAAGTTTTTTTGGCTTTTCCTGTTTTCCTTTGCATATTTTAGGTATCTTAAATAATTAAAGTTGTATCAGCGGATATTTGACGGCACAACAGCAGATTTATACATAATATTATTTTCATCGAGGTTTTTTTTATTAGGTGCTGCGCATTCACGTACTTACTACTTTTGTGTCTAATTCTTTTTGTTAGATTATTCGATTTGTGGACTGTTTGTAGGTCTTCTTATAAATAATAACTTGAAGCTTGGCACGGTCAAAACTATTTATTTTCACACAGATTCACAAATTCAATGCTTCAGCTTCAATGGCGTCAAAAGGAAGAGAAAATGAACAGACCATCGATAAAAGAAGTTCCTTAAAAACAGATTAACTAAAATTACCATTACCAAACAACTTGTGTTGCTAGCAACACTTTTTTCTTCAACTTTACTTTAACTCTGACGTTGTTAAATCGTCAAACAATCATTTGGGCGTTCTGCACAAACATCGTTGGTCTATGAACCGTAAAATCATCCCTTGATTGTAAGCGCAATAGCTGCTGGACATTCAATATCGATGCAAATGTCTCGGTGGGGTGAGTGCACTCATCATACCAGTATTTGTTGAATAGTGTACATTCATACCAATTCTCTTGTATGATTGTATGATACTATGTAAGTACGGACGACAGCATGTCAAGGTAAAACTGTAGCGTCATAGCAGTAGTGCTGATTTTGGAAGACAAAATGTACAGTCTGATTTGCTATATATATATATATATATATTGTTTTTTTTATATTATCGTATATATATATATCAGCACTACTGGTAAGACGCCACAGTTTTACCTTGGAATGCAAAAATGTTTTTTTTTAATATTATCGTATATATAGTATATATATATACGATAATATTTAAAAAAAAAACAATTTTCCATGGTAAAAAAAACAATGGAAAATTGTTTTTTTAAATATTATCGTATATATATATACACGATAATATATAAAAAAAACAATTTTCCATCCAAAGGAGGAGTAATTCTGGTGTTTAAACGAACGATACAGACGATGCGGCACCATATGATTGGAATCTAGGTTTCTATTACGTACGGGTAGAGAGTGGAATTCGTTGAAGTATTCTCTAAACACTACGATCTGGATACTTCTAATAAAAAAATACTAGCTGGGCATAATCTATCGTCGGCCTCAACATCACTTACCATCAGATGAGATTTCGGGTAATGTCTGCCCATTAAGAAAAAAAAATAATTAAAATTATATCAAAATCTTAAAACAACGCTTCTTTGCCATCAGATTGCAATAAAATGTCTGCTTATTTATAAAAAAAATGATTTAAAAAATCATCGGAATCTTAAATAACGCATAATTATTCTTATAACTTAAGCAATTATTTTGCTAGTTCTTACGAAATTAACCCACTGGATGACACAGTCGATTAATTTTTGTGAGCAAAATTTGATTTAATTTCGTAAGAACTTGAAAAATAATTGCTTAAGTTATAAAAATAACTATAAGTTAAGCTGATTTCATCTTAACTGATGGTCAAATATTTGTAAAAATATTTACATCAGATACATGCGGGTACATTTCCCAAGTATTGATGAAATCGAACGCCGGCTCACTGGCGTAGCAAGCACTTACAAAAATTCGTCGACTGACTAACGTTCTCCGTAGCGAAATTTGATATATTTTTTTAAAATAACGCGTTTTTACACAAACTTGAAACAGCTGATCGGCCATTCAGCATAGGAAAGTAACTATTTTTAGATTTAAAAAGTCTTGTATGTCTCTTATCCCTGTATATTGCAAGCACAAAAATCATCGTAAAAGGTAAAAATTTTTTTAGTGTTTTATTATAATTTATGTAATTTAACGTATCAACTTGATAGGGTTGTGTCGAGTGGATCATTCCTAAGTACCTCGACACTGCAAATGTACTTGCAGTTTAGGTAAGAACCAGTCGATGCAAATCATAATGAGGTATTTATGATATTAATATGTGGCATTTGGATACAGGAAATACAAAACCACGATGATCAAAAACTCCTTACTCACACCCCTATCTATTACAAAACACAAACCCAACGTATGCAAACAATAGTGAAAATAATGAAATCCCTAATGATGGCATTTATGCTGTTATTCCGAACCAACGCGTCTAGTTTCTTCTTGGTCACGTGACTGACACGTGACCGTTCAGACAGCCGCCATTTTTGAAAAATAAACTAGTATTTTTTGACCCCTCATCAGTAAAACGTAGTACTAAGTTCAAGATCAGGTTGTCCTGGATGAGTTAACGGTCATTATAACAAACATTTGAATTTGAATTCTTAATTCTATTGAAAGATGTCGTTGGCCTATTGGATAGTGAACCTTATTTCAATAATATTAGGACTTGAGTGTAGGTGAAAAGAAAATTGTAATTTCTGGCAATTTAATCGTATGAGAGAGGATGGGTTTCGTTAAATAACAGATTACGATTTTTGGTTGTCTAAAATTTTGTAGGCGGTGATTTGACTATGATTTCAGAGTAATTCGTCATCTATTGTGTGTTGTGTGCACGTGCCTTTATTTATTTATATGGTGATTATTTTTGTCTTATAGTATTTGTCGACAGTATTTTTGTAAAGCAAGCAATGCATACTAAAATATTAACCGACACTACTCGGTTGTTTGGCGATAAAATTGCTCTTGCATACGATCAATTACAAATAACACAGCCCTCCTTCTAAAGCAGTCGGGTAAAACTATAAACACTATCCTATATGTCTGCTACAATAATTACTATTTTTCAGAGATGAGACCGGTAAGATTGAAATGGATTAAAATTTCTAAAATAAATAATAATAAACCTTTTTATTTCTTGCTTCTACAAATTTTAAGTTTTTTTTAAATTAAATAGAGGTTAGGTTTTTTTTCGGTATACAAAAAATAGTATTAATAATGTAGATTAATTTGAGTCAGCAAGAACCCCGGATTGGGTTTAGGCTTCCTCCAAAGATGCCCATGTATCTCTATCCTGCGCTACTCTTCTAATTAAACTCTTCGTATAAACTTGCTGTGATTACACAAATTGAGAAACATAACGATAAACCACTTAAAATTCGGTCGTTTTGGTTATAAAGCAGAGCCCGTAGACAAGATGCAATCTATTCTAAAGCGAAGCTCGTTATCGCTAACAAAATGTAGAAAAACTGACATAAGCCACCGAAATATCACGTGACTTTTGCATACATTTTGTTGGCGCTAGCGAACTTCGCTATAGAAAGATTGCATCTTGTCCTTAGACAAGTCTGGGCCCTTAGGCATCATCATCATCATTCATTATTTAACACTTTCACCGACGCGCGGATGAAATCGACCCCGCGTAAATTTCGCCAAACAAAAATTACAACAATAAAAACAAAACTTCGCATCAGACACGTGTCATCAAATATCAATTCATCCCTTCACAGTAATTTCGGTTCCCGCAAAAATCATAATCAGTGTAACAGCAACCAGACGTGTTAAAAAAAATAAAAAAAGACAGTGACAAGATGGGGACAGACAGGACCAATTCTGTGTGACCCCGCCAAACCCTTCTAAATTGCTTCACTCCTATACCTCACCCAGCCAAAGAGGTAAGGTCTTGTAAAACTGGTCGTGCAGTATTAATGGTTTGGACCTCGAACGAGACGTGCAAAATTTAATCTTCCGCGCAAAAAGTATTGAATAGAGCGGGACAAAAAGACTCGGTAAGTGATAAATGGATCGCCTGGTGATCATGGGCGCCTTGTAATTTTCGTCTTGTTGGACGGAAAGTTCCTTCAAGTTGACACTTTATCCGTGTAAGTTCTTAACGTTAATCTATCAATATATAAAAAGTTACTCGCATTACCTAAGTAAAAATACGTATTATCTTTGGCTGAATGCACTCTCTGGTATTGGAAATTTACTATGCCATTTAATGGGCGGAAAAAAAATAGTTCTGTTATATTTTCTGCCACAAATGACATATTAAATACATTTCTTCCTCCCTTTCTTGAATTTGAAGCTTTAAGCTTTACAAAAAAGTGTCAATTACTATCTACACGCAAACGGAAAAGTTAGTCATATTTTATACTAGCTGTTGCCCGCGACTTCGTAAGCGTGGACTCGATGATACAAAATATTTTATACTTTCGTCGCCATCCAGCTATTATGATCTCTTAGTCTACCATGTCGTAAGGAGAAGAGAGGAATGAAAAATCGAGGTCCATAGGCACTCTTTTTTAGATAGGTTACTGTGAAACATAAAAACAAAGAGTTCGGTTTGCCACAGTTACTATTACCTGGCCATCCTCCTCTGGTAAGAAAATTTCGCATGGCAGTGACACCGACTACAAAACTAAATTTTGTCGTACATATCTTTCTTAGTAAAAGGATTTTTTTTACCTTTTATTTTACTTTATTGAAGGCAGTTTTATTCGTTTGTAAAAAAATATAGGTAACTTTAGTTTTAGTGTTCAGAAAAAAGTCAGACTCAAACCTCCCTACCGCAATAGATGAATGCGGTTTAGCATTTATTTATTGTGTCCCTAGCCTACTCAAAGGTCGGTTTGTAAGTTACTACTCTCGTAAAGTTATTATTGTGGAGCCTGTCGTGTCTCACTGCAAGGCAAAGGCCTTCCTACCTAGTGATAAGTAGTATAAAAAATAGAGCCATTTGACTTTGATCTTTCATTAATAATACAGTAATTCAACAAAATTTCGACAAACTGCCTGTAGTGAAAGTATCCACGAACTACTTAGCGTTAAGGTCAGCGCCATGAAATTATGACTCCTGAATGTAAACGCTTAAATACCTAAATTAATGCTGTAGCATATATGGTATACATGCCTATAAAATCTGAAGGACTCTCTAGATTTCTCTAGGTTTTCGTTACCAGATCGTACCTTGGAGACAGTAGGATTACCTTGGGAGTTTGAAAATCAGTCTAAAGTAATTTAGCATATCAATTGCTCCAGACTTTCAATTTGTGTAAGTCAATAGAAAATGCTCATCACGCTGAACAATGTTCCCTACGGCGCTCTATTCATATCTCTTATAGTTGAGCTGAGGTGCTAGGGTTCTATATCAGTTGCCCCAGACCTTTGATTTGTGTACGTCAATACAAAATGCTCATCACGCTGAACAATGTTTCCTAAGGCGCTCTATTTATATCTCTTATAGTTGAGCCGAGCTGCTAGGGTTCTATATCAGTTGCTCCAGACCTTCAATTTGTGTACGTCAATAGAAAGTGCTCATCACGCTGAAAAATGTTCCTTAAGGCGCTCTATTCATATCTCTTATAGTTAAGACGAGCTGCTAGGTTTTTATATCAGTTGCTCCAGACCTTCAATTTGTGTACGTCAATAGAAAAAGCTCATCACGCTGAACAGTGTTTCCTAAGGCGCTCTATTTATATCTCTTATAGTTGAGCCGAGCTGCTAGGGTTCTATATCATACCTTCATTTTGTGTACGTCAATAGAAAATGCTCATCACGCTTACTAACTTTTCTTAAGGCGCTGCTTTCATATCTCTCTTAGTTTAAGTGTACTGCTAAGGTTCCACGTCAGGTACTCCAATCTTCAAAATAAGTTATAGCGGGTACGTATTATAATACCGAAAGTTCATAATACCTACAAATGAAATACCTACGCTTGAAACGTCGAAAATCAAAATACCGAACAAATGAAATACCTATACCCGATATACCGAAGCTCAATATGCCGAATTTCAAATAACCGAAAGTTTATAATCCCGAAAGTTCGAAATCCCGAAAGTTTGAAATACCGAAGGTTCATATCCCGAATGTTTAAAATCCCGAAGATTTAAATCGGTCCTACAGTCCTAATAATCAAACCTAATATATTTCTTATTTACTGAGTACCTAACCTAACTATATTTTGGCGCTTCGCCGGCCGCTGCCGCGGCACAACCGCGGTCAACACTTCTAACCTAACCTAACCTAATGTAATTGTCTTATAAGATTCGGTATTTTGAATTTTCGGGATTTCACACTTTCGGTATTTAGAACTTTCGATCATATAAACATTCGGTATTCTAAAATTCGGCCTTCCGTTCGTAGGGCTTATGAAATTCGGTATTGTAATACGTACCCGTTATAATCTAGTATTTGCCCAGACTCAATAGCTACACAATAAAAAAGTTTCATTCAAATCCGTTCAGTAGTTTTGGAGATCAGCGTGTACAAACAGACAAACAGACAAAAAATCCTATTCTGTTGCTAATTTTAACATCACCCTCAATTAGGTTATTACAGTTTTATTATATGTATAGATTGGGAAAAACTCAAGCTGACCCGCGAGTTAAATACGTACAGCGCCATCTATATCTACATTATAATATTTTGTTGCGTCTTTTAATTTCTATTCGACTACATTATCCTGCACCCATTACAATTTTTCTGCATGACTTATAGGCATGACTGGGGGAGAATACTTTTAGCATTGAGTCCACCTTTTGTACACTGTTCTAAGTGCAATAAAGTTTTTAAATAAAAAAATAAAAGCAAATGGCCAACTTTGCTGCCGTCATAACTTCGATACAATATTATATTACTCGTGATATTTTTTTAATGGTATGTCCGATTTGAATAATTCAAAAAGTAATTTACAGGTACTGATATAGCCTTGAATAATATGACGTAATTTATTTGGATAAGGATCAATACCGACATAGGTACTAAAACCGTGGCTTTCTTTTTGCCGCCGCAAAAATTTCATATGTTTACCTAAAAAGGAGTTATTGTGACTTAACTGTTATAGTTAGACATATGTTATCGCGGACTTTATTGTAGATAATGATGTCCTCTACAAAACTGTAGAACATTACTTTGCTCTATTGTCAATATTTTTCGCAGCGTTTGCAATTTAATGATTTTCCTTTTACACCTTTGGTTACATAATCGAAGTTTTCATACGGAACCCTAACTTTTTTGATAATGTAATATAGCCTATGGCCATCGCAGATAATGCAGGATTCTAATGGTGAAAGAATTTTTCAAATCGGTTCAGTAGTTTCGGAGCCTATTCGTTGCAAATAAACAAACAAACAAACAAACAAATCTTTCCTTTTTATAATATTATTATATTATATAGTATAGATAGTATAGATGATATGTTTTGATAATTGGGTAAATGACACTATCCAGAAATAATTCCGAAACCTTATTACTTGAAAATAACAACATATTTGAAACACACGTTCATTGATATTTTTTACTATCTGCAGTATTTGATTTTTAATTAAGTTAAACTTGATAAAAAGTAAGTTAGTTGAGTATAGTGAAATATGACTTCATAGTTTACTATTCCCATACAAAATCTATGGAAGAGCGTTTTACCAGTTCATTAAAAGTACGTCAACGTTGGTGGTATCAAAATATAGCCAATTTGAAATATATTTCGTAAGTTTATATAGGCGCACTTAGTCTGAATGAACAGCGAATAAGTTATGTTATAATCATCGCATTTGTATCGTTGTGTTGATTTGGTTGTATATTTTGTGTCAATAAAGAAATTTCATAAATAAATTAAAAAAAAACATCTTTTTTATAATCTTTTGACGAATGATCCACAATTTTTACTAGGTTACATTGCCACATATATCTAAATAAAGTTATGATGAGAGTTGTAACTCGAATGGTGAATGACAAATGATGCAAGCTGTCAATACCAGCTAGGCGACTGGAAACCAGATAGCTCGGTATTGTTTCACTGACATTGCTTTGAATGATTGATCAAAGAGTGCAGTTAATATTTCAGAAGTGTTTTACTGTGAACATTTTAACTTTTTTTTTGCGAGACCTAAAATACCAACTTAGCCCTAGTCATGTTGTCGTCCTAGTCCTAATTTAACTTAAAAACTGCATAGTTACTAAAGGCACAATTATCTACACTAACAATATTAAAGTTTGTAAGTTTTTTTAGGACATAATCTTTGGAATTGCTGAACTGATTTAGAACTTCTGAGCATTGGTTATATCAGTGAGTGCCTGCTATTCTAAACTTTTAATAATTGTTATTTTTTAACATAAAGTCACCAGTGCAAAGCCGGACCGAGCGGGTCGCTAAAGTTATTATATTATAAGACTATCGGTGAACGTGTTAATAGTCTTACTCCATTCAAATCATATTAATTACGACGCCCCACACAGGGTCAAACCATTGAGCATAAGTTCTAAAGAAGGCTCTTTACGAATATAAAAAAAGTTACACCTATTTTAAAACCCCAAGAAATCTACTGACTTCTAAAAAAACCCTCTAAAACGCGTGATCAGCACCCAACTAACCCTAAAATCAATCGAACGCCAAACTGAAAGGCGGGGACATATCCATCATGGTCTCTCACTGTCATTACATTACGATTAGGGGTCGCTGAGGCCTCACGACGGCCGCGGGGAGCCACGTGTGTATTGTCGAAATTATAAGTGTTAAACCTGCCTCGA
Organism: Pyrausta nigrata; assembly: GCA_949316185.1. NCBI lineage: Eukaryota > Metazoa > Arthropoda > Insecta > Lepidoptera > Crambidae > Pyrausta > Pyrausta nigrata. Next base: position 14,346,179 of record OX438957.1, on the reverse strand, counting down.
TGGTTTTGGTAAAAAGTTTTGTTGAACTATGTTTAAGGGTAGCGTGAGACTTAATTGGTTTTTGTGCTGTCATTGTTGGAAATTAATAAAAATAAAATCTGCTTATGAAAAACAGAGTTTCTAAAACTCTTGATACAAAAATAATTCGATAAATATTAGTTAAGGTAGTTAAATTAAGCCTATCTTGAAAATGAGCACTAACACATATTTTACTTTATATCCATTTTAAAACATTGCATTCTTTTAAATCACCGGCGGTTTCAATGATGAATTGACTTTTTTTTTTAGGTAATTTAAATAAAATGTGCTTAGTTTTGATCAGCCACACAAAATTACTACAAAAACATATTTGTTATGACAGTTAACCAAGATGTCGAGCAAAATAGTTTGTACAAGGTTCATACCTGTAATGCCTTCATGTATTGTTTCTTTTTCTTGTATCAAACTTTTCCTTAAATTATGTCCGTTTGTTTTATGATGTGTACACAAAGTTTAGGTTGCCGTCTAGTCTGTTACTGTAAAAATAATCAATGTAAGCAATGCATGTTTGACTGTAATTTGTAAGTGTACCTGTAATAAATAAATAAATATTATTTTTATGACAATTCTCCCTCGTCAGTTTATCAATTATAATCTCAAACACACGCACATTATTACCTCAAAGTTATTAATAGTCAGCGTTGCATAAATAATCGTAATTCCCTTAATAAGCGCCCTAAGCCGCTGTAATACCACAAAGCGTTGCCAGTAGGGGATTATCTGGGGATCCTGGAGACTTGGAGAAAAATGTCGCGACTTGAGAAGTGAGTTCTTATTAATTAGTCGGAATTAGGTGTAAATATGAATTAGTATTTGACGAATAGAACAAGGGTCAATGATTTGCATGATAATACTAAAGAATAAGTCTTGAGTCATCATTTCAAATCAAATCAAATCAAATCATTTATTGTTCATAGTCACATTACATTTTAAGTTGGTACATTATAATAAAGGTAGGTATACATGTGACGCCCTGTAAGGGCATGACAACAATGAGTGCTAGTCACTTAGAATTACTGTCATATTAATTATTATTTTTATTTTCACCTCCCTTTTAACCCATTGGATGATATCTTAATTGAAAACTACCCTATGTCTTTCCTAAGGTCTCAAACTATGTTTACAATAAATTTCATTCAAATCGGTTCAGAGATAGAAGCGTGAATACCTAACAGACATACTAGAGTTACTTTTGCATTTATAAATAAGTATGGAATATAGTTTTTCACATTGTGCCCCCTTACTAATAATTGCCACTCTAGAACACTTGTTTATACTCGTATATCTAAGACGGCTAATTTGGAATTATTGCCAGATCGGTGACATGACATAGTGGAGACAAACATGTCAAATTAGCCGTCTCTTAAATTCAAGTGAGATAGCAATGCGAAAAACAACTTTAAGAGGGGGGTAGGTAGATAAATGCCACTTGTCTGCAAACCACAGTTAACTAAAAGTACAAAATTATTTTAATGGTCTATTAACTCGACCTGCTACTCACTAAGCAGCCCTTATTCTCTCTAATTCTTCAAAGGGAATACATATCCCACACTTTTGGTGTCAAACAGACCCATAATGACCGGATAGTAGCTAAAGCTGGCAGATATTAATTTTGTGCCACTATCTTGACAAACATAACTCTACCACGACAAATAAAACCTTGTCGAATTTCGAACCTAAATACTACAGCAATAAAGACGAGGAATTTTTAGGGAAGCACGAAATAGGGAAGAAAAGACACGCTTTGATGTCATATTACCAGCAGGGTGTCGTTAAACAGAAGTTTTAATAAAAAGTGAGGAAATTATGGCGAATATCGTTGGGTTCCAGTCACCTGAAGTAGTTACTTACCTTTTATTTGAAAAAACTAACGATGTATAGTGACACCATATTTGTTAAATCAAGTGGCTTGATCTTTTCTGTCACCTTTTAGGCCTTATTACGTAACTTTGTTGCTAACAATTCAGGATTGAAATCGCTTGAATATGTCATATTTCACAACTTCAGTTACTCTGTTAAGCTGGCCATTCACGGTCAGTTCAAAAATTACTCTACTCACTAACATAAAAACAATCTGAAAACTGACTTTCATCCAGTGCTGCTAGAACGTGGCCAATTCCTCACGCAAAGGGGACTTTTAGTTTTTTTTTAATTTAGTGGGTAAAATGGGCAAGAAGTTCTTAGAACCTGTAAAATATGGGCAATTGGGGAAAAAAAATAACGTTGTGTTACTTTTTTAGTACTTATAGCCTTTAGCCTAGATTTTTATTACCGATATTGAAAACGTAAAATTTTGGTCGTAACTCAGACCAACTAATTAGTGTAACTGGCCGTGAATAGCCAACTTTAGCAACAAAACTTTTGATTGAAATAATTTCATTCAAAGTTACATAATCCACTACCTTGTATAGATCTACCTTGGCACAGCCCCAGCCTGTGGTTATATATAATAAAGAAAAGGTTCTGTTACGAAAAGTTATTACCATATTGCAAAATTGGCATAAAAACTTGGAAAATACACTAATATTCTTCTAGAAGGGAGGCGTGTTTTTCTTGGAAACAATATTTTTAGTGTTGCAATATCAAATTAAATTATTCAAGTTTCGTCGAAATGCATTTTCCGATCACCTACCCTTCAATAGTAACGACCTTTTCGTTATTTTCGTTTTCCACATACGGTATAGTCTTTAAGTAAAGATATCAAAGTTCAAAATGTAAAATCTTCTTATACGGGAGTGTTAGATATAAGTTTGTCAAGACACCTGAAAATTAATATTGGACAGGTCTTAACGCCGATTCAGTCATTAGGTTGCATTTGACACCATGATATAATGATAGGAATGAACCCTTAAGTGACAGTTGTCAAGGTGTTAAGTATCACTTAAGAGTGATGGATACGATATGGATATGATATGACGCCGACCGTCTTGGTGTAGTCGTTCGCGCACCGGACTTCTAAACCAGGCGGTTGCGGGTTCAAATCCCGCAAGGGGCAAATGTTTGTGTGATGAGCACGAGCATTTGTACCTAAGTCATGGATTTTTATATGTATTTAAGTATTTCTATCCGTTATCCTAGTCACCATAGCACAAGCTCACGCTTAGTTTGGGGCTAGGTAATTGGTGTGTTTGTTTAAACAATTTATTTATTTTATTTATTTATTTATGTCGTTTAGTGTGTCTAGTTATTTACTTAGGACATTTCTTGAACACAACTTCCATATTTGTTATTGGGAAGTTATCCAATCATAATAGAAATATGTAATAAAACAGGGCTTATCAACACCACAGATTTATTTGCTACCAAAGGAAACTTTAACTTTTTCTTGTAAACTTACACTGGAATACGCAATTTCATTTATTCTTGTACATTTTAATCACACAAATTGTTATTTCTAATCAGTCATCGATGTTAGACGCATCCTCCTCCATGACATCCCAAAGATATCTGTGGAGCAAAATTAGAAAATACTTACATACATAGATCACAAATATTACTTTTGGTTTTGTTATATAAATGATAATTTTATTTAGTAATTAACTTCAGCATTTTCTGCAGCTACATACCAACTTTTAGGTATGAACAAAAACCTGGCGAAATCTTACAAAGCAGTTCCCCGCAACTTCGCTCGCGCCAAAAATCAGATTTTCCATATAAACTTTCATCCCTCATTTCACTCTCTATTGTTTTTTATATCGGAACAAGAAGTAGCCTATGTCCTCCCAAGGGTCTCAAACTATATTTATACTACATTTTATTTGAATTGGTTTAGTAGTTTAAGCGTGATTGCGTAACATACGGACAGAGTTACTTTTGCATTTATAATATTGAAATGAAATGAAAATTCATTTTTCGTTAGGACTGGTTTGAATAAGTTCGGAATTAGGATGAAAATCATCACCTATTCCTAAACTCCACTCGTCTTGTCTCCTCCGAGGGTTTGTCGCCGATCGGCTCCTGAAGGCTGTCTGAGGACTCCAGCTCATCGTCCAGCAGTGACGTCACAGAGAGGAGAGTAGAGTCTGTTATGTTGATCGTGTCCCCCGCGTCCCCCCGCTCTGGCTGGCTACGGGTTGTTCCGAGGGTCTGGACAGGAGTTAGAATAGATTAGAACTATTTTATTTGACGCAACAAATGGGCAGGAGATGGAATAGTAATATTTTATTTGGCGCAACAAAACAGAAGAATGATTAGTCGGCTTGGTAAACTCAGCAGGTTTTTGAGGAATGATTCTCGATGATTTGGTTAAGTGCTAGTAGTGTTGCGTTTGTTTTGTTGAAAGTATTGAGCAGGCATTTGGGGCCTTTCTTCTTCTCTGTCGCTTCACTCCCTGCAAACCGTGGTCACGTTGAGCTATCCATGTTGGTGTTGGCGGACACAGCTTTCTTCACGATCTCTCGCCATATCGCCTCGGAAAGCACGTTAAGCCGTTGGGTCTGCGCCTTATCTCTCTACGCTCATGTCGGACTGCTGTGTCACCGAATTGTGAGAATGTAGGAACACACACACTTGTGCACTATAATATCTCCCGCGCAGTCAGCTAATCTTTGTTCAGATTGGCTACTATAATCGAAATTTGGCTAGGACGACATTATTGACGACCTCCACATATGCCATCGTCCTCTGAGGTCCCGGATTCGATCCTCGGTCGGGACAACTTAAAAAAGCATATTTTCTATATTGTCTAGGGTCTTGGTATTGTCTTTGATTTGATTCCATAACCTAATTTATTTTGGGGCTGACCCCAAGTTAAATGTGATGTTCTTCAATATGTATTTATTTATTCTTAATACTTATGAATATACACTCGGCCGCACGTCAGACTACACCACTTTGACCTCGAGATCCCCTCTATTCCCTACGTTATAAAAGCTGTTACATTTTTCACATGGGTAACCTGACGTGCTGCCGGCTGTACCAAGCGGGTCTCACATCTATAATAGCCATATGCAGTATAGGCACCTCCAGCTTGAGTGGCGTGATCTCCTGCGGCTCCTCATCCAAGTACGAGGACTCAGTGGGCACCTGGCAATTGATCTAGAAGTTACGTCGCAGCGTCAGTAATGAGAAGTTCACGTAATGACTGCCTCGTTGGTCTAGTGGTCAGCACGAGGTCCATGAGGTCCCGGGTTAGAAGACCGGATCGGACCGTCGACCGACTGACCAAAGTGTTGGGTTCTTCTGTCTTGAAATAACTTGGACACAGCTACGGAGTCAGAAAATTGGTGGTGTTAACCCCCCGTGCCTCGGAAAGCACGTTAAGCCGTTGGTCTTGCGTCTCTTCACGATCATGACGGACTGCAATAATATGCCTACAAAATGACTGGCGCATCCTATAGGCGCACCGTTCATAGTATACTATGTCATATGGTTAAGATATCCTTTTTAAATTGTCTTCTGCAAAGCTGGAAAAGAGTTTTATTCAATTTGGTGCAGTTTGCAGTCTTTCGGAAATTATGCAAGTCATAATATATCGGAGATTCATTTCTACGGCGCACAATCCCAACAAAGATCAACCAGGTACACACCGGGAGATATTCTTTGGCACATGTAATGTGCGCATTACACACGTGCATTTTCTGTCCCTTCACTGTCATGGTTCGGTGAGACGGCAGTCCGATATCGCCGGAGAAAGATCAGGTGCAGGTCCAACGGCTTAACGTACTTTCTAAGGCGCAGAGGTGTTAACACCACTAACTCCCTGACTCCAAGGCTTTTTCCGAGTTATTTCAAGAAAGACACCACACTCCCTGACTCCAAGGCTGTTTCCGAGTTATTTTAAGAAAGACACCACTTTTGTTCCGTCTTGGGATTCGAACCCAGGACCTCATAGATAGTAAAGAAGTATGCTTGTTGACCACAAGACCAACGAAGCATTCAGAATTTTATTATTATTTTTAGTTATCAGGCAGGCAGTTGAGATGGCTGCCTATATCCAGTATTTTATATAGTGTTAAACGTGTTCAGACGAGCGACAAGTCAGTGTTTGAATTGATTGATATTTTGGGCGGATACCACATCTTCCAGAAGCCGATTTCATGCTTTGACTGACTACTCTTTTGCTCAAAAATTGCTTACTGAGGGTTACACTAAGATGTCGGTACAGAATCTGAGATTGTGGCCTCTTAGTTTGTCAGTTTCGTTATTTTGTATTATGTTTATTTTGGATTGTGATTAGGAAAAGACTCACTCTTCTCAGCCGCCACTTCTCCAGAAATTCGTTGGTCTGCCGCAGCGCGTCGCGGCTCTCTTGCAAGAGTTCGTCCATGCGGTCCTTGCCGCGGATGCGCTTGTATTTCTTTAACACCTGGAATATAGTCAGAATATCTTGAATATCCTTTCTTTGAAAGAAAAAATATCTTGCCTTGGAAAAAATATAAACAAGATTTTTCGCAATACGCAGGTACCCTAACATTCGCTGTTAGTCCTCCTACTATGTACCCATATGTCGGAAATATTGAAGAAAAAATAGTGCACTAATTTGTTTACAATACGCAGGTGCCCTTACATTCGTTGTTAGTCCTCCTACAGAGTTAAGATCGGGAATATTAAAAAAAACAACTTACAGCAATAGTAAGCGACAGTGCCAAGATCTCAGCGAACAGCACGGGCAGGCTTATCGGGTTCTCGCTGGCCAAACTGTGAGCCACCTTTGCCTCCTCCCTGATCGAGCGCTTGATGAAGCACGCCACCTTGCAGAACGCCTGGAGAACCAATAAAAATCATAAAACCTTAAAAACAAGTAGTGTTATATAAACTATTTGTAGTGAACGACGACCGTCTTGGTGTAGTGGTTCGCGCAAGGGGCAAGTGCTTCGCTATCCGGGCGAGTGCTCTTACCCGCATGGTAAGAGCACTCGCCCGGATAGCGAAGGGACGTGGGTTCGAGTCCCACCGGATGACACAGTCGATTAATTTTTGTGAGCGAAAATCAATTTGATTTCGTAAAAACTTGCAAAATAATTGCTTAAGTTATAAAAATTATTATAAGTTAAGCTGATTTCATCTTATCTGATGGTTTAATATTTGTAAAAATATTTCCATCGGATACATGCGGGTGCATTCCCCAGGTATTGATGAAGTCGAACGCCGGCTCACTGGCGTGGCAAGCACTTACAAAGGTTCGTCGTCTGACTAACGCCCTCCGTAGCTTAGTTGGTAAGAGCACTCGCCCGGATAGCGAAGGGACGTGAGTTCGAGTCCCACCGGATGACACAGTCGATTAATTTTTGTGAGCGAAAATCAATTTGCATCCGTTATCCTAGTCACCATAGCACAAGCTCACGCTTAGTTTGGGGCTGGGTAATTGGTGTGTTTGTTGAAACAATTTGTTATTATTTATTATTATTAACGATCGGATCCGTGGCAACAAGTAAAAGTTTTTGAACCAAAAATCGAACAAAGAGCGCTAGTGTAAGGTACATTATTTTTAAATTAATCAATTTATCAACAGATTTGAAGTTCAACTCCTCTGACCAACAACTAACCATTAAACTAGAAACATAATATTATCAATATTATCATTGACTCTCTCTATCCGAAGGTTACCTGGAAGAAATAGCTTTTAGCAACAGGACTTTTTGTACAAATGTTTGTAAAAATGTTGAAAATGTCTACTGTATATGGTGTGCAATTAAATGTATTCTACGGTGTGCACTAAACAGGTAGTATGAAATACAGGGTGTCCCGATACTGAAGGACCTTTAGGTGTAAGTAATCTGAGTTACATCATGCTCTACTATATGGCAACATTTTTTTAAGTAAAAATGTTGCCATTTTTGAGATTTTGGTTTCGAGTTTTATTATTTTTGGGAGCCTTATTAAACATTTTAGTATAAAGTTTATATTGTGTTTGGAGTTTGGAATATTCACGAGTATTAAAATGGAAACAGACTTGTCAAAAGTCATTAATTGTAGAAGTAGCCATACAAAAATTAAATATTTATATCCCGAAAATGGTAACACGTTTACTTGATTTTTTGGCATATAATAGGATATGATGTAACTAATCTGTAGGTACCTAAAGGATTATCCATCATTACCGGGACACCCTGTATACAGAAACCAGATCGATCTGCACCTTTTGGGCCACATCAACGAATCCATTCCCCAGTATGTAGTCAATGAAGAAAAGGCTCAGGAAAATGGCTCCATACACGAGCGTGTTGTACACTTGGGCCAGCATCATGATCAGGGCAGGGTAACAGGTCCAGGGTTCAGTCAGCTCTTACATGGTCTCGAAGTAAACAGGTAATTTTACAAAAACACAAATCTGGTGGAGTAGGTGCCCACAAATTAGAAAGAATACGTCAAATGTCAATGCTGATTAATGTCCTTGTTGGCATAGATATATTTCGAAGTGGGAAGTTTGCTTCAATAAAGGTTTGAAGCCTATCTTATGAGATACTTCTCATGAACTCTTTAATACAAGTACCCTGGACTAAACATTATCTAAAAAATGAGAGATAATTTTTGGGCCGAACCAAAGCGCCCTCACCGAGTGTACAGGGACCTAAAATAGGGCAACTTGCATATGTTTATATGTCATTTCTCATTAGTTCCGTGGACGGTCACCACACGCTCACTAACAGCCGTCAGCGCTAAAATGGCGATAATCAAATGGCTTCTTTTTTAGGTTGACAGTATGCAGTCCACCGTACTTATATTAAAGAGGTCAGTGGAAGTAGCTTATATACTTCTAAGGTCAAAAATCTAAATATCTTTATTGAAATAACAAATAGCTGTTAATCATATATCTTTACAGATAATGTCTAGTGCTGAAGCCTCACAAGTTTCCACCAGTGGTTTATTAAAAATGTTGACAAGATACAAATACGAATAGACAATGGACTTTATAAATTGCTAAGTAACAAACATGAGTTAAAAATAAAGGTCGGAAATATTTCTACCTAAAGCCAAAGATTAACACACACACTGATAGATATAGCCTGACCAGAAATATATGGGACCTCGCCATATTGCGGAAAACAACAGGAACTAATTTCTTTTACTGGCAACAGAAACCACAAATCGTCATTGTCATGTCATTATTTGTCATAATGATTTGTGTCAAAGAGGAAGCGTAATCTAATTTTCAAGTATGTGATAAAATTATGTGTTAAAAACGCCGAAAACTATTCGCTGGCGTAGGTAAAATAAAAGTGGTTTTACATGTGCTGTAGTAATTTTCAACAAGGAAATCTCTGTAGTCAACATAATTTATTAGAATGAATTATGATTTAGTTGTCATATCACAATGATTGGTACGTCATATAGTGTGAACAGTGAGAATTGGCCATTGATGGTAATGGAAAATATTTTAATAACGATTTTGAAAAATAACAATTATATAAACTTGTTTTGAGAGTTTTATTTACTTTACTTCAACCCTACTTAGCTATTTTACTGAAATAGTTCGTAGAAGTTCTAAAAACTACATATACAAAATTTTAATAATTTTGTAACATAGTAAATAAAGTCATTTACAAGAACAACAGGTATTTTACGACTGTGGTTTAACAAAAATAATTCTAATTTGGTCCAAATTTCAAGGCGTATACTACATAGAGCCAATAAATTTAATAAGTACTTAATTTGCAATAACAAGACAGAACACTGTCTTGTTCTTGTATCGTAGGATCTTCTATGAGACTTAGAAATGTAACGTAAATGATAACATATAAAATGTATATTTTTAAAATTTCCGGTTGCTAATCTACGCTGGTATGATTATATCAAGTGTTGTCATATAAAGAGGATTCGTAGCGCCCTTAATTCAGGTCCCATATATTTCTGGTCAATCTATAAAACACATTTTCTCTATCGGGAAAATGAGGCGGGAGGAAAACTGAATGGGGAAACTTGAATGGGGAAACTTCACGAAGGTTTTAAGTAACTATGACAACGCTCGAATTGTTTATTTACCGTGACAACACGTCAGGCTTATTTTGACAGCACTGAATGCTTGTTTATAACATAACGTTTATTTTGTAAAAACCCAAACAAATCGTATGATTTTATTAGATTTAGTATTTAAACTAAATCTTATAAAATTTGTAAATACTTGAAGAGTAGCACGTTAATCTCTCACAATGGTATGTATTTGTAGTTGATAAATGTGTTTATTTTTTGTACAAGTGTTTTCACAAACGTTTATTTGTATACCGTATCTTATTGTTTGTTTATTTATTATGCAGTTGTAACTTTTATCTTAATTGCCTTCATTTAATGCCCCCAATTCATTAGTTAATGAATTTACACGTTTTTGACTGGTAGAGAGTGCCTTAAGGCACTCCAACAACGTACTTTATTTTTTGTGCAATAAAATTTAAATAATTAAATTAAATTTTGTAATTTTAGCCACCAAAAGGAGGTAAAGGCGGCGGGAAAAAAGCTCCAGGTAACTTTTGAACCTTTATCTAATCACCCATTTATTTGTTATTACAACATTCAAGAAAATCTATTGGCATTTCCTTTCAGCCATCATAATCGATGGAGTGGACACATCAGAGATGACTCGAGAAAAACTCGAGCAATTCACACTACGAGTCAAAGAAGAACTCGACAAAGAGAGAGAAGAAAGAAACTACTTCCAGCTAGAAAGAGACAAAATCAGAACCTTCTGGGAGATCACGAGACAGCAGTTGGAAGAAGCCAAAGCGGAATTGAGAAATAGAGAAAGAGCGACAGAGGAAGCACAGGAGGAGAATGAAGCGCTTCTAGAAACTGAGAAGCAGAAGATCAAGCATTTGAAATATGAACAGCAAGCGGCTGCAGCAGCTTTGAGAGCTGAAAATCTTGTAGCTCTAAAAGCTGCAAAAGAGGAACATGCTGAGCAAGAATTGGAACTGCTAAATGACAAACGGATGCTTAGGCAAGAGATGAGAGAAAAGGCTTTGGCTGCTCAAGACGAGCTCAGGCGAGCTAAACTAATACATGCGGAAGAACTATCGAAAGCTAGAGAGGTTTTTGAAGAAAGAGCTCGCCAGATAGAAGATAAAGCAGAAAAGAAACTGCACGAGACCAAAGTTGAATTGACGGTGAAGCACAGAACAGAAATTGCAGAAGTAGAGGAAAGGAAGAATAAGCAGCTGGCTGATCTGATAGCACACCATGAAAGGGCGTTTTCGGATTTGAAAAACTATTACAACGATATCACGTTGAATAATCTAGGTAGGCGCTTAGTTTATCTATTGATTTTTTGATAGCTACGGCTAATTTGTTAGAGCTTTTGGCCCCAGCACGCTTAGTGAAAAGAGGTTAATTTATATATAGATGACTCATACTACCCTTTAATAAATTATTACAGTAGGATATACTACACCTTACACAACCAACTACTTTAAGACACTTTAAGTGACAGTTATTTTAGTCATTTACTACTGGTTATCAATAGATGATAATTCATAGTTATTTTCCCTGATCACTCTACGGTTCAGTCAGAGTGCCGTCTCACCGAACTGTATAATCGAAGGGATAAAAAGTGTACCTGTGTATTGCGAATACACTTGTGCTCCTGCGCAAAATATCTCTTGCGTACATGGCTGATCTCTGTTGGAATTTTCCACCGTAACCGAACGCTGCGTCTGTGGTATGTATGTAGTGTTTCTATTGTTAGAAACGGCTATACACATAATCTGCTCATGCGGACCGCTTATGAGCAAAATAAGTATCCATCTAGGGCAGCATATGTCAGCAGCCGGATGAGATAACAAAACTCACTTCCTAAAAAATCGTGCGGTTCCTCGATCCAACTTATTACAGCTCTTTTGATTTGCTTACTAAAAGGGCTACCATAAAAGTAACAACAATATAGTTTACCCAGAAAGTTGTACAAATTAGGCGATGTTATCGCTGAGAGCGACACAACCTATAATAATACAATAGACAACAGACCAACCGATGGTCAAAATAGATCATAATGCCCCAATTACATAATAATAAAGTGTTTCCTTTCAGGTCTCATCAGCAGCCTGAAGATGCAGATGGAAGACATGCAGAAGGTAAAAGAACGAGCGGAGAAGATAGCGCACGACGCTGTCGCCGAGAGTAAGAGCCTGCGGGAGCCGCTGGAGGCCGCCATCATCGACAATAAAGAGCTGAAGAGGCAGATGTCCAACTATGATAGGGATAAGGCTGCATTGGCGGTAAGTAGATTTAACGTTTTGCGTATCTGAAGCGGTTCAAATAAACATTATACTTTCTAAGACCGTTTTGTACCATTTTTCGGTTGCACCGGCTTTGGACTCTCTTCAAGAAGGGTCACGGTTTTTTTACAAACTCTAACTGATGATAACTAAGCCTCGGGCTTATACACGCAGAAACTTGCAAGCGCGTTTGGGTCCTAAATTTAATGTAATTAATTACAGTCTGTCTTGTCATATTTTATGCCTATAAGTATAAGGCGTGTATTGTTAGGGCGTCCACCAGCAAGATGTACTGACAACCGTATAAAGGTGCCAGAATGTTAATGGATGCAGACCGCTTGTAACTTGTCACTTTGGATGTCTATAGGACAGCGGCTGATAACGATGCTGATGTGTATATTATGTCGCAGGCAAATGTACAATTCCGCTGTTTACGTAAAGGCGTCGTCAGCTTTCAAAGACACGCTGTTTTGTAAAACGCCGAAGGCAAAATGTATATTGCCGTGTCACTCAATATTATGACGCATCATCTTGCGTGTAGGCTAAAACGAAACAGTTGGCGTCTCTGGAGAAGCAGTTCGAGGTGCTGAAGTGGGAGTACGAGGTGCTGCAGGTGCGCTTCGACCGTGTGCTCGCCGAGCGCGACGAGCTCAAGGCCAGGTTCTCCAGGTGAGGAATAGTGCTGCTTCATAATGCTCTTACCAACTGAGCTACGGAGGACTCGAACCCACGACCCTTCGCTATTCGGGCGAATGCCCATACCAACTGGGCTACGGAGAACGTTAGTCAGTTGACGAATTTTTGTAAATGAAATCAAACGCTGACTCACTGGCGTAGCAAGCACTTACAAAAATTCGTTAGCGTTCGGATAGCGTTGCCTAACTTCCTTCGATCAAAGGAAGAAGAGACACGTAATAACTCGGTTATCCTTCGTCAATACGAGTATGTGTCGCCAATTTTATTTATGTGTCCGCTACAACTTCTAGAAAACTCTTGTTAGCCTAAGGGGCGCAGTAATAAAATTCACAACGCACATTGGCGCACACTGTAAAATATGACCAATCGGCCGCGTAGAGCGAATCGATAGTTTCTTTTGGCCATGTCGCGTTTGCGCGGGCCACACCCTTTCATATCTCTTCTTTCTTATGAGTTAGTTTTGCCGTACCCTTCGCTATAAGCGATTTACGTACACTTCTCACCTGGAGAATTCTAGACAAGATGCAATCTGTTCAACGAAGTTCGCTATAGCTAACGAAATGAAACAAACTTCAAGCATCGAAACATCATACTGTGAATTTTGCATATTTACATGTTTGGATATTTCGATTTTCGATATATTTTTTTACCGAAGTTCACTGTAGAATAGATTGTATCTTGTCTAGGGTTCTCCAGATGAGAAGTGTACCTACAAAAATCGCTTATTGCGAAGAGTAAGGCGAAACTAACTCAAAGTTAATCTCTTTCCTTAAGTCTTATGCAGTCCTTTTCTATTTCATTGATAAAAAAAGTGAAGTACGAAACTTGGCGATAACAAAAAAGGGATGACGAAGTGCGGCAGACAGCGGCAGAAAATATTACTGTTCATTGCTATATAAAAAACAAACTATTAAATTAATTTATTACAGAGCTGTATTGGAAGTACAACAAAAGGCGTCATTGAAGACTGCACTCCTTGAAGCGAAATTGAAGAACTTAGAAGCAAGAGATCTAGGCCCAAGAGAAATGCATGTAAGTATTTAACTTCATAATGTATTTATCCACAGAACTTAATTGAATTTTCAACTAATTATTATAAAATATTTGTAGGAGCTTCTGAAACTGAAAGACACGCAAGTTGAAGACCTTAGGTACGAAGCTGCAAGGCTCAGAAAAGCTCACGATGACCTGCTGGCTACTTACGAGGCAAAACTTGCAAAACTCGGCGTGCCGGCTGAGGAACTGGGCTTCAAGTACGTTTTTATTTTTAAATGTAACTGAGGAACTGGGCTTCAAGTACGTTTTTATTTTTGAATTTGCTTGCCTTTGGGAAAAAGAGGTTTTAGTAAAAAAAAATTGGTAAATGTAAAACGTTTCTTTATCGCTATCTATGATTTTGTAAACTTTATAATGAAAATTACTTTGCTTATCGGTCCTCCATGACATCAAAGTTCTTAGTAAACATAATAGATGGCGCTTATAAAATAAATTCTGTAGTGACATCTAGCGGCAAGTAGAAAAACTAAGTTATACATTGTAAAAAAGCATGCTTAATTATTATTCCAATAGTGCTACTACCTGTCGATAGGTGTCACAATCACATAGTATTAACAGTGACAAAATAAACGATTATCTATTATTTTTTAACCATTCACCGTAATTTTATGGCGTCACAATTTTTTTTGATGAGCTAGGTATTTTCTTGTCTATTTTGTGACTTTTTGAACTTATGGCGTTCACCTAGTTTTATTAATTAATAAATTATACATTGACGTCTTGCGACACCTATACAAACTACGTGGCACATAGGCTTAAAGCGTGCTTCAAATAGTTCTACTGCTGGCCAATAGATGTCGCAATTATGATTATATTTACAGCAAATAAAGAAGATTATCTATAATATTCTAACCTTTTTACCGAAACCAGAGGTTGCGAGTTCGAATTTATGGCGTCAAGATTTCTCTCAGACCTATTTTCTTTCCAATTTTTCTTTAATTTCTTGAACTTGAAGCATACACCTATTTTTACCTAATACAGTGACATCTAGCGACGGGTAAACATACTACGTGATACTTCGTAAAAGCGTGCTTAATAAATATTCAAATAGTTCATTTACTCGCCGGTAGGTTGCGACAACCACGTTTTATTTACAGGGACAAAATAAACAATTAGCTATCATTTTTACACATTCGCTGTTACCAGTTTTTACAGAGCTAGGTATTTTCTTGCCTAGTTTTCTGTGACTTTTCGAACTTGTGTCGTGCACCTATTGTTTAAACACTAAATTGACATCTAGCGAGGGGTAGATAAACTACGTGAATTATTGCTATAGAGTGTGCTTAATTAATATTTAAATAGTTTTACTACTCGCCGATAGGTGTCGCAATCATATATTATTTATAACGACGAAATAGACGAAAATCTATCGTTTTCCAAGCTTTCCCCAAAACTAGGGATTCCGAGTTTGAATTGGCGTCACGGTTTTTTTACAGAGCTATTTTCTTTTCTATTTTCCTGGGATCTTTTGAACTTGTGGCGTGTGCACCTAATTTTAGGATAATTAATGTTTTTTTTGTATTTAAACATATTGTAGTTTTTATTGAAAAGTGTCATAATAATGTACGAACTTATTAATATATTTTATAATGTTTTTTTTTCAGGCCTCTAAGAGCTGTGGCAGTGGCTGGTCTAGCTCCTGTGATTGGTCAAGGGCCAGCTGGTTTGGTAACACGAGACCAATAATCATGTACCTATGTTATTTTATTATTTTTACTATATCAAAATCAATGTACAACCGAAATATATTTTGTCTATTGTCTTTAAACTGGTTTTCGTTAACAAGTGTTCTTATCTTACTGTTACCTACGTGCGTTTTTTGGCGAACTGTTTTTTTTTTAAATTTCGCAAATAGGTAGGTAACCTTCTTTAATAATTTGGACAGCTGTATTTTATACTTTTAAATGTAATATTATTCGGACTTACTTATTACTTATTATTTTCTATTCTACTAGTGGTACCCTGCGACTTCCCCCGCAAGAGTTGGATTTTCCATATAAACTTTCATCCCCCATTTCACCCCCTTAATGTTTTTATATCGCGACAAAATGTAGCCAATGTCCTTTCCAGGGTCTCGAACTGTCTACATACCAAATTTCATCTCAATCGGTTCAGTGGTTTAAGCGTCAAGAGGTAACAGACAGACAGACAGTGAGACACACACTTTCGCATTCATAATATTAGTATGGATATGGATGTTATATCTTTGGAGGATATAATGGTGCGCAAATGAAAAAGCCCAATAATGGTGTGAAAAATACTGGTATTCAAAAATAGATGTTGTCGGTACAAGATTCAGAAAGCAAGTGAAAGCAGTTATGATATAAACTAGACAATTGAAAAAGGTGTATGAGCAGGATTATACAGAACTAAGAATTTGCTATACTATTTGGGAAGGCGCTGTTGCCTGAACATATTCCCGGCCGTTGAAAGGTAACTTTCAACAATGAAGCTCTTCAGCCGTTGGTAGTTTGCATAGCCGGGTCAGAGCACGACGTACGCAGCCCCTGGTTGTCATGACGGCAGCCACCCTCGACGTATTTTTGGAGCCGGATACAAGACGGAGGACGCGGCCGAGCCGCCAAGCGAGTGGATGAGCGTGGTCGTCTGCCAAGATTACCATATCTCCTACGTTGAGGTTTTCTGAATTGGTTTTCCATTTTGTTCCTTGTTGCAGTTCTGCGACATACTCTCTTTGCCATCTGATCCAGAAGTGCTGGCGGAGCCTTTCAAGGCGTTCATAGCGCTATAGCTGGCTTTCTTTGAAGTTCATCAGTTCTGGTGCCGGTGCTGCGGTTAGCGGCCTCCCGATGATGAAGTGTCCTGGGGTGAGGGAAAGGAGATAGTTAGGATCGGATGAGAGAGGACACAAGGGACGACTGTTTAGAATCGCCTCCACTTGTGCAAATAAAGTTGTGATCTCTTCAAATGTGAGATGACTATTGCCGATTACGTGTTTTATATGATGTTTAGCTGACTTCACACCCGCTTCGCGGAGGCCACCGAAATGAGGACTAAAACAAGGAATGAAATTGAATTTGATTGATTGTTGACTAGCAAAATCAGAGATAGGCTCCTGAGTTTGTTGTATGAACGAACCTATCTCCTTTGAGGCAGCTACAAAATTAGTTCCGTTGTCACTAAATATCTCCGTTGGCTTTCCTGGACGCGCTATAAACCGTCTAAGGGTCATTATGAACGCGTCCTTAGTTAAATCGCTAACAGCTTCAAGATGAATGCATTTGTATCGCATACACACAAACACACACAAGTAACATTTTATCAAGCGGCTTCCACGGCCCTTGCGATTGAGAATGTAGAAGGGGCCAGCGTAGTCCAGGGCAACGGAAGAAAAAACGTGACCTGGATCCGTACGTTGTGGTGGTAAATCGCCCATCAGGGGTTGCAAAGTGATACCCCGCAAGCGCCTGCAACGCACGCAGTTGCTGACGACGCGTCTGGCTAAGCGGCGCCCGTTCACCGGCCACACTGTTTCTCTAACTGCTGCCAGCAGTAGCTGCGGGCCAGCGTGCATTTTATCATTATGCTCCCGTACAAAATATAATTTTGTCAGTCTATTGGACGCATGAAGTAAGATAGGATGCTTCTTTTCATATGCATAGCATAATGGATCTAAACGACCACCTACACGAATTAATTTATTTTCGTCTAAAAACGGAGATAAAGATAATATTTTACATTTATTATTTAACTGTTTACCTTTCGCAAGTAACTCGTATTCAATAGGGAAGGATTGGCGTTGAGCGATAACGCATAGCGAGTGCAATGAGTCACGCAGCTCGTCAGCTGTCAAGATGCCTACGCGCCTATTGTGTGTATTTCTCAGGTTGTTTAGGTAAATGATCTTTGTATCTTATTGAGTGATGAATATTTTTCAAAATCAATTAAGGGTACATCAACAACAGCAGAATTTACTTTTAATTCTGGTAAATTTTCGAATTTTTCGTTGTTCAAGACAGGCCATTCTGCTTCGTTTTTTAATAAAAAAGTAGGACCTGTCCACCATTGGCTCATTGAAGTCAAACGGTTAGCGTCAACTCCCCGCGAAATAAGATCAGCAGGATTCGAATCGGTAGGAACATATCTCCATGCTGAAGGTGAGGTATGTTCTGTAATCTCGCTTATACGGTTTGCGACAAATACTTTAAGCCTTGATACATCACCTTTGATCCAGCCTAACACCACGCTAGAATCGCACCAGTGTACAATTTTTTGCGGCTGATACCTAAGTGCATTTAATACAGACATCGTGAGTTTAGTTGCAAGTAGTGCGGCGCACAATTCTAAACGCGGTATAGTGGTTGATTTTAATGGAGTTACTTTGGATTTCGAGCATAGTAAGTTAACTGTAACCTCATTATTATGCTGATTAATCGATCTCATGTAAATGCACGCACCATATGCGGCCTGAGACGCGTCACTGAAAGAGTGCAATTCAATAGACTCGGGTAAGTCACCTAAAACTAGTCTTGGAATTTCTAAATTTGATAAGTATTGAAGATTATTGCAAAATTTTATCCAATTATCGAGTATTTCCTGCGGAACAGGTTGGTCCCAATCAATTTTTCACGCCACAATTTCTGCAACAGTATTTTAGGTTGCACTACAACTGGGCTTATAGTACCTAAAGGGTCAAATATTGAACACGAATGAGACATAATATGACGTTTTGTAATAATTTCATTTTCAGTGTGTACATGCGCCTTTATATGAAAATGCAAGGTGTCCCTAAAAGAGATCCAACCGAGCCCGAGCGTACTCGATGACTCACTGATAGTGAGTGAGTTTATCTTGTTTGTTTATTTCAATATAATCGAAGATAGATGGGCAGTTACTCTTAAATTTTCTTAAATTGAACCCACCTGATTTTAGGGCTTTAGATACGGATTTTTGAATGTAAATCAGAGTATTTATGTCGTCTGATCCTGTTATACAGTCATCGACGTAGAAATCCTTTTGTATTATAGTTTTAATTAAATCATCATCCTGTTCCTCTCCTAATTGCCATAAACATCGCGTGGATTGAAAACTAGCGTTCGCGGTGCCGTAAGTCAACGTATTCAAGGTTAACGTTTGTAAAGGTTCTGACTCACTGTCCCTCCAGAGAATGAGCTGCAAATTCCGGTCGCTATCGTCCACTAACACCTGACGATACATTTTCTCAATGTCGCCGGTGAGTAGGTATTTATATTGCCTGGCACGTATTAATATCGAAAAGAGTGAATCTTGGACAACCGGACCTACCATCAGAATGTCATTTAACGAGTAGCCTGAGGAGGAGGGTGCGGAACCATCAAATACTACGCGAAGTTTGGTGGACTCGCTCAGTTCTTCTCTTGTTTTAGAACAGCATGATGACAGAAGTAATAATATGGTTCATCAAAAGAGGCATTATTATTAAGTGTTAAATGGCCTAGTTCAGCGTATTCATTTGTGAATTTTGTATACTCTATTTTTAGCATTGGATTTCGTTTGAAGCGTTTCTCTAAATGTAAGAAGCGTTTTTTAGCTAAATTGTATGTGTCGCCTAAGCAAACAAGACTTTCTTTCAAGGGTAATTTTACACAGAACCTACCTGTGATATCCCTAGTAGTGTGAGTGCGAAAGTGTATTTCACACTCACTTTCACCTTTACTCATCATGGAATTCTGAGAAGTTTCTTCTAACTCCCAGAACTTAGATAACATTTTATCAATATTGTTGTCATATAAATTAGGGAGTATAGCGTGATTGCAATTTATTGTATTTTGGAACATGGACGCCGGAATAGGACCGAATACTAACCAGCCAAACTGTAAGTTTCTCAACTTAGGTTTATTAATGCCTAAAGAACGTTGTTCGTTGCCTAAAATCTCCCAAAACAGGTCCGCGCCTATTAAAACATCTATGCGACCTGGCTCATAAAATGTGTGATCGGCTAATGGTGTATTTGTTGGAAATTGTAGTGATCTGATATCGACGGTCGATTTCGGTAATCGACCGGTTAATTGTTTAAGTACAAGACATGAGAAAGTTACATTAAACTTGCTACGTAAAGATTGTATTTTATTATTGCAGCTTTCAGTTATATCGTTAACTGCATTGTTTCCTATACCAATGACCTTTAGCGAGTCAATTCGAGTAGAAGGCAAACATAATTTATTCTTTAAAAATTCTGAAATGAAACTAGATTAGCTGCCACAGTCTAAAAGGGCTCGAACGTTAATCTTTTGCTAACTGGATTCGACACCTCAATTAAAGCAGTTGACAGTATGACTTGGCCTTTAGATTGAATAGAATCGTTGCAATAATTATTAAGAATTGTGTCGTCTTCCTCGTCTATAGATACGAGGTTGTTGACCGAGCAAGGTAAGTGCGGACGATGCAGTAGGCTATTGTGCCTCTGATTGCAGTTGCGCTCGCGACAAGGACCCATATGTCGAAACGCCATTTTGAGGGACTTAGCATATGACTTTCTATTTTCACTTTTTTCTTTTTACCAATGGATAGCCTATTATAGCCTTAATCGAAAATGTCATAAGGCATTTTGTGCTAAACCTTATAGTTTAGCTGTAAAAAAATAAATAGTTTTTTTTTGTATGGGACGGATTACTTAAGTCTATATTGTTGTTGACCTAAGGGTGATCACGCGTTAAAACCTTTTTATTCTTATTATTTACCTATAGGACTATAAACAAGCACTAATACCGTGTCTATAAGTCTGCAATTCTCTGAGTTATTGCGATCGGAAAATAAATAAATTTTATACCTTACAAAGCTTGATTTTTGAATAACATTTATCAAATTAAACGTAAAATAGTAACTGATGGTTACGTATTTTACCATTTGTGATTAGGAAACGAACAAAAGCATGAACCCATACAATCTTTGAGTACTTGAATGTTAATGAGACGTTATAGATGCTGCTTTAAAAAGAAAAAAGTTTTGGTTTGTGGCTATTCTATAGACGTTTATGCTGGAATCGCTCTGCATGTTTCAGAGATAATTGGATTAGATAAATACAATAAAATTAAACGTTAAGCACCTGAGCATTTATTTTTAAAATATTGTTCATTGACACAAAATATAAACATTTAAGTAGGTGCATAATTAAGAACATAAAAATTATTAGAAAATTACTTAAAATTAAGCCAACAAAACATACAAACATCAACGAACCACTGACTTCTCGTTTTGCCTTAATATTTTAAAACATTTACACAAATATATCATAAATGTAACAACACAAAATCATAAATTACACTTAAATAACAAAGAATTTAATAAAATAATATGTACAAAGCTACCATTCCAATATCAATAATACAAGTATTTACAATTATCTTAAATCACAAGGAATTTTAATACAATGAAACTTACTCACTATCACTATTACTATCTTGTAAATTATCTACATCAATAAAATCTATTGCTGGTTCTGTCGGAAAATCCAGAAGAAGCTCTTTGGCTCTCGAAGAGAGAACCAATAGGTTTCGTTTTACCATCCGAGGTCTAAGACTGGTAATCTTAGGATCAGAAGACAAAAGAAAATTGTGTAAAATATCTTCATTCGTCGCTATCCTACTTACTTTCCTAGAATGGTGTTCTCTATAATTACGGAAGTCTTTATTGCGAGCTTCTGCTGCTTCTTCCGACAGTTTACCAATTGGAATGGAACCAAAATGCTGAATAATGGCAGAACCATGCACTAAAAGTTTGTGCAAACTGGAAGGCATATAATACCAGGGATACAGTTTTACATATAATTCCGCAGTATCATTGCAAAATTGAGAGAATTTAGAAATATCAACGCGTTCTCCACACGCAACAGTTTGGAGAATCACGTGTAACCTTTCAATTAAATTCTGATCAATTCCAGTGATACGGGCTGTTGTGTCTGCTTCCCTGAAAAATTTCCTTGCAGTATTGCCATCGTTAGTGGTGCCAACTCCTTGCTTGACCACATCAATTAGCAAACCACTGTCCTTTTTGAATGCTTCTTGAATAGCGCTTTTGCGTAGCTTCATTTTTTCTTTGTCATCACCTCTGCAACTCCATGTTTTGAACTCCAACCGGTAGGCTACAAAACAAGCAAAAATATAATGAAAAATAATGATTAAAAATACTAATACTACTACTAATTATTACTTCAAATAATATGTAATTTAGCGTGGTGAAAATTATAATTTTTTTTCTTACCTATATGTAGTAAGCACTCCATGCACCTTATCCAAGCATGAAGAGATGATAGCCCATACTGATACATATCTTCATTATGCTGTCTTTGGGGATGGGATTCCAGATCATTAATTTCCGATGGCTTCGCTTTACAAATATCGCAGACAGCTGACAAAGTCCCTGATAAATAGGAGGCTATCTTGCCGTCAATCATTGTCAAATGTAATTGGTGTTTTACTGCAATCTGTTCAATTCTTGACGGTAAAAGTGCTTCTATTTCTCCGGATATGCTGGCTTTTATGGCTGTTACAGTTGCTTGAGATTCTTTTGTAAATTTAAACATAATTGGACGGCAATAAAAGGTTGAAGAAGGTCGGTCATTTTTCCAAAGCACTGTTCCATCAGGTTTCTGCAGCCTAATCGGTACTAGACTGGCCATAAATATACTGCTCTCATGAAACTCTGTATCAGACTTTTGTTTGTAATTACTTTGACCTGAAGCACCATCAAAACCCCATTTGCTCACAAGTTGTAAATCAGTGGCAAGTTTCAGGTCCAAAGTAATCGAATCCAAAAGTCTGTATACAGTTAAATCCAGCAAAGCTTGCAACTTAATTGATGCTCCGTCTTCAGTAACCAAGATGTCTTCTGTTTTTGGATAACAATTCTGTTTTTCCTGTCTAACTTTATAGTACGAAGGGTACAAGTCTGTACCATTTTCGCTAGCTGCCTCTCTTAGGTTTATGTATTGCCACTTCGAAAGTTTAAGGGAAATTATTAAAGCCAATGCTTTTTCGGGTGTATATGTTTTTCTTTTGTCTTCACTTTTACCTATACAATCTTTTACTTTTTCAAGGTCTTCTGGGTTATCCAATAAATGTTGCATAATTTTTGCCACATCTTCGTTTCCAGAACTTTTTAAGCTCCTCATAGCAACCGCATTCACTTCTTCAGGGGACAATGACAGCGATTTATTTATTTCCTCCACACGTCTTCGCTTTTGCTTGGAGCCCAAATCTTCAAAAGGTTTTCTTGGTGTAAACATAGCTGTTGAAGGTCCTGATGTAGGAGATTCTGACGTAGAAGGTTGTGATGTAGATGGTTCTGACGTAGAGGGTTGTGATGTAGATGGTGGCAGATTTTCTATATTATCAGTATCATCACACGTGTCTTCATGATCTTTGCTTAAGATAACTTCTTCAGGCCAAGTTATTGGACTTTCTAGCCAATCTCCATTGTTCCGTATAAACTGAGGTAAAACGCGACTACTCCTTCTCCATCTAGCACTCACAATAGAACAAAATCGCTCACAGAACTTTTTAAGTACAGCACTGGTCTTCTCCGGCACATTCATTTTCTCTTGAAGAAAATCAAAAAGTTTTTTACTGTCCGACAGTGATCCCAAGTTTTCTCTCAAAATCACAAACAAATCTAAATTATTTACTATATTTTCCATCTTAGCGAAAAGAAAATAATTCACAGTCACAAGAGATTTAAATAGCAGTTAAACGAAGGTTCAACGAATACTTGTTATGATTTTCTCATTACGGATATTATATACCTTTTGTAACACCAGCAACTATTGAATTTTCATAATAAAATAACAACCCTAATTAGTAATTAGAAACCTAAAATAATGAGTACTTGAAAGTGATTAGTGGTATCACTTAATTTATTTCATAAATAGATAATAATGTGAAACATAGTTAGTTAATCACGTAATCATTAGCTATTTTAGCAGAAAACATTACCAATTAGCGTAAACATAATAGTAAGTATTTGTTTTCAAAGTAATTTAACTAATTTCTTAATCCTTTGTATGTTTTTGAGTACTTAAAGATTGTGTGGGTTAATGGTTTTGTTTATTACCGAATCACAAATGGTGTAATATTTAACCTGCACCTACTATTTAACGTTTAATTTGATAAATGTTATTCAAAAATCAAGCTTTATAAGGTATAAAATATATTTATTTTCCGATCGCAATAACTCAGAGAATTGCAGACTTATAGACAAGCTTTTAGTGCTTATTTATAGTACTATAGGTAAATAACAAGAATAAAAAGGTTTCAACGCGTGATCACCCTTGGGTCAACAACAATATAGACTTAAGTAATCCGTCCCATACAAAAAAAAACTATTTATTTTTTTACAGCTAAACTATAAGGTTTAGCACAAAATGCCTTATGACATTTTCGATTAAGGCTATAATAGGCTATCCATTGGTAAAAAGAAAAAAGTGAAAATAGAAAGTCATATGCTAAGTCCCTCAAAATGGCGTTTCGACCCACAGTGCGACAGTCAGATGCAGAATGACCTTGTCTCAAACAATTGACGCATAATTTGTACTTTGTTACGTCTGACATTCGTTCATCAACACTCTTGGCCTTAAACGCGGGGCAATCATATATTCTGTGACGTTCGTTACAAATAATGTACAAGAAAATAGTGTTTTGTTTATGGGTGCTACTGCCTTGCCTACTGTTGTGGTTGTTGACACCTGCAAATGTTTTTAAATAGTTAGGCTGACCGTGCCTTTGATGATTGTTATTGAAATTACTAGCAGACGCGGAACGCACAGGTTTTTTAGGTATGTGACTGTCGTGCTTATTTATTTCTGACCTATTGATGTCAGACCTACTGTTTCGGTTCAATGACTCGAGTACATTAGCGCGATCTGTTAAAAACTTTAAAAAAATATCTAATGAGGGTGTATCTCCATTTAAGTTATTACAATATTCTTCCCATTTTATAAGCGTGCCGGAATCTAATTTGGACGAGAGCATAAAGATAATTAAAACATCCCACTTGTCAGTAGGTAGTCCCAAACTAGATAAAGCCCGCAAGTTTTTAGTAACGTTGTCAACTAGCATTCGCAAGGACCGCTCAGTCTCCTGCGGAAGATGCTTCATATTTAATAATGAATTGAGGTGATAGCAGGCCTGTGTATCTCCCCGCGGAGGTAGCAAAAACGTACCTACGCGCGGCGCACCTACGTAGGTGCTAAAACAAGTTGCGTGTCGCTACCGGCCAGAGCCACCCTCGCGCGTTTTATTCACCGGCGGCCGCGCGGCTACGTTGCTGGCTGGACGAGAATGAATAAAGTACTAGAAAGAGGCGCTAGATGGCGTTAGAAGCTTCTCGTAGCAGTCAACCCTATTGCGTCGCGTGATATTACGTCACTGAATAGGTTTAGTGTATTATGAATCATATTCCAGAGCAATAAGTATGAAATTATCTTGCAATGGATTTTTGTAGGTGTCTACACGAAAATGTGCTTGACTCTGAGGCGAACTAAATTACGCCATATTGTTGACGACATTGAGTAGACATTTCTTTGAATACAATTGCTAAGTCATACTTCTGTACGAAGTACTAGTATTCTGTGGTGATAGTTAATTAATATTCTTTTATTGTTGTAACGACTACACAGTAGCTTCCATGCTTCTATATAGTTTCTACTAGAAACTACCAGATTAGCAAGAACCTTGGAAGCATCGCCTTGCAAGTATGAATTTAGGTAGTGAAACTTGTTTATGTCTGAAATGCGATCGTTTTTGTGAATACGATTCTCAAACATATCTCGGAACTCTAACCAACGGAAATATTTACCGTCAAAATGGTTAAATTTGAATCTGAGGAAGCTTGAGACCTATTTCCTGAAAGGATTGAGGGTCGTCCACACAATAAGAACTATTGTGGATAGAATTACGTCTTTGTTCACACACAGCTTGTTTTGAAAACTTATCAAGTAAATTCTTTGCGGTAGCTATTAGATAAATAACCTCTCGCTCAATTTTATCGCGCACATCGACTTCAGCTGAAATGTTTTCAGGACTCAAGTCTTCTATCTCGTTTTGCCACTCATCAATTTTAACTGATAAAGCCTCAAATTTTGCTAGTTTTAAAGTTAACTCTGTTAATTGAATATCGGTCAAAGCACCTTAATTTTTTATAGAAATTAAATAATTTTTAAATTTCGTGATCTGGCCCTTGGCGGACGATCGCTTTGTATTTAATTGTTTGTACCGAAGGCATGTAGGATCTTGCCCTTCTTCCTTTAAAGCTGAAGTTGTGGACATTTTAAATTAAAACTTTCAAATTCAACACACAAAATTAATGTGGGTAGGTACCAAATTTAAGATAACGGACGAAACTAACAATAGTAAAAAAATAATAATAATAGTTGGAATTAGCTCACGTTCCTCGTTTCGATGTCACTTGACGAGACGGGTGAAATCAGCTGATGATGTTCGATAGGTATGTACAGGTTCACGGCTGGACAATCCCGACCAGTGACCCGATGAGATGGACGGTTTACCCTGAAATTGTCGGCAAATTCGCTTGATATATATACCCAGGATTAAATAAAATACTCGAACCGATACGATTGATGACCTAGGCACTTTTACAAAACTTCGTTATAAATCGATTTGAGTTTTATGCCCAAATCGAGTTATTTTTACTAAAATGGATTTTATTCTTGGTAATAAGCTATTAAAATGTGTGAATATGTTGTTATTAATGAGAAAACAATAAAATTAATGAACCTTATAGAATTATTCGTTATTTTTACTATGTGAGGTAGGTAGTTATGAAAGGAAAAATATAAAATTTCACACCAAAATTGAACTAAATCGCTGATAATACACACAAAAATGCTTTGATTCGCACAAATGGATTAAGATTGTAAACAGTTAGATAGGAATTTATAGGTATTTGGATTGTTGGACATGTAATTGGGATTGTGAAGGAAGACACTTATCTTTGGGCGGCCGCGCTCTTGACGATGTGATACTTTCGCTGTACCACTGCTCGTAGTCCGGTCCCCTGGGTAGTCCTTGTTTGATCTTCTTCCAGCACAGCTCTTGGAACCCGAGACTTTAGTCCGTCCACTGCAAGGCTCCAACTTGTGGTCCAAACCGTAACGGCCGTTAAGACTTCGCCGTTAAAATCTTGATTTATTTCTTGATTTCGCGGATTCTTTATTGATTTTAGTTCCCTTCATGGGCCACCATGTTATATCTTTGGAGGATATAATGGTGCGCAAATGAAAAAGCCCAATAATGGTGTGAAAAATACTGGTATTCAAAAATAGATGTTGTCGGTACAAGATTCATAAAGCAAGTAAAAGTAGTTATGATATAAACTAGACAATTGAAAAAGGTGTATGAGCAGGATTATACAGAGCTAAGAATTTGCTATACTATTTGGGAAGGCGCTGTTGCCTGAACAATGGATTTTGATTATTCTGAAAACCGTTTTAGGTGTTATTTCATATTTGTTTTTACTATGCTTAAAGGAACCCTGAAACCGGCCAAAGGTAAGTACTTGTTTTTACTGTTTATTTTGTAATAATGTAACCTATCTGTTTTGCAAAGTGTTTTCGTAAAACCTCGTCAAGGTCCAACAAAGACAATTGTGTTTGTAAATTTTGTATTACAAGCCGAAATGTAGGTAGGTAATCTGTCCATTTTAGGTGAGGGTATTAGTAGGTAACTATATATAGTAGGTAAGTGATGATCATCATAAAGTATTAAAAATGCCAGGGCTGCCAATCAAACGTCTAGGGCCAATTTGAAGGGTCAGCTAATGGCGGTACCAAATGCTAACTGGCTACTCTAATTGAATTTGTATAGTCGAACACGTAAATAACTATAAAACCTTAGCGAGTCGATAAGATAATCAAAATTTATACAATGTGTCCCGGCACCGGTGTCGGAGCCTTCATGTGGTGACTAAAAAGCAAAATTGCTACGACTATCAACTTTAAAAACTCAAATTATTTTTTCACTTCCCCATACTATTTAGTAAATCGGCTAGGTACATTTGTATGGAAAGATAATATTTTTTGGTCTATTTTTAAGGTTGTTTTTAATAGAGAAAAATGTTACAGGGGAACTCATCTATCACCTCTTGAAGGCTCCGACATCGGTGACGGGACACACTGTATAATATAAGTCAGCCTATTAGATCCCACTGCTGGGAAAAGGCCTCACCTCAACTATGAGGAGGAACGAGCCATACTCCACCACGCGGGCTCAGTGCGGATTGGTGTAGAGGTTGTCTGTAAGGCAAGTGACAAACCTTACTGTCAGATGTTATCAAGCCACTCTAGGGCCTCTGACTAGGCTTAACGACTAATACCAAGAGATATTGGCCGGGACCAACTGCTTAACGTGCCTTCCGAAGCACGGAGATGCTTGTCATGGTCGTCACTTTAATGGTCGGAATGGTCACCCATCCAATCACGACCGCGCCGTGGTTGCTTAACTTTTGGTATCACTACCAAAGCGCTGCCGCCACTGCGCCACAAGCACCTCATACTGTATAATATACCGCATTATAATCATCGACGTGAAGAAAAATATGGACTCCATGACGCCTACACCAAAGTAAGCCAGTCATCATCTTAAACACACGATCTTCTCATCTCACGCACACACTCACACCAAAGTAAGCCAATCGGCTGCCGTAACCCTATGATCTCACACACAGGCTTGAACCCAGCTTCACTCTTTAGTATCGCGGTACGTAGTCCATATTTTTATCAAGTCGATGATTATAATTTATGTTCAATGGCTTGTGTATCAGGATTAGCATTTTTGTAGCAATACCAATCCTATCACAACTGCATAAGATGCTACAGCCATAGTTCTTACCTTTACGTGATTGTTGGCTCTGTGAGTTGGACTTCCTAATCCAATTTTGTGCTTTCTTGAATTCAGAGTCCTTAGACTGGATGTAATCTTTGTACAGCGAACTTTGCTATCGCCAACGAAATGTCGAAATATGTATGTTGATATGTATGTACATAATAAGCTGTCGCTGTCGCCGGTCGAATTACAGTAGTAGGTCTAGTTACGTGCATTGAAATGTATCTATAACGGATGAGATTTCAGGTCTTTGTAATAAGGCCTAAGATCGAATACCTATGCCTGTAGATATGCATGCTCGTGACTGTCCTAATTGTTGAAAGTAGGGACAAAAAACTTTAAACTCTCTCTCTCTTTCTGTCGCACGTTGAGCCCAGCGTATTATATTTTATGTTGACTGTACGATGCAGACAAGTCACAGAATTGTGAACCCTAGCCAGTTGATATAAGATCCAAATCGACTCGTGCACAGATATTTTTCAGCGGCTAACGATTATAACGAACTGGCTGCCTGCCCAATAGTTGTTCCTGAGACTACAGGCCGTGTTATTGAAAACACTTGGATTAATTGACCTGGAGGAATTGTGGGTTCTAAAACAAAAGCATGATAAATGTAAAATGCTGAAATAAACCTGAAAAACGGTCTAAAGCGAGGTTGAGTTGCGTACGGGTGGTTCCGTAAAAGCTATGCTTTTGTAGTATTATTAATTATGAGGACGATAGCTAGGTGCCATATGAGGAGTATTTATACAAAATGTTGACATCCTGGATACATGCGTTTGGGCTGGTCCTTTTTAAGTCAGTTCACTTCTTTTTAGGGCCTTTTTAGAGTCGTGCCGATTTGCTCACACACGCGAAATTGAGTAACATAATCAGTGAAGTCAAAGAACATTTCACATGTCAGTGCGCTGTCGAGGGTACTACGCAGCACGGATTATATCGCACCTTTAATAATAAACTGCAATAATGCAAATATAATAGGATTGTTGGGAAATCGCGTTCAAAGTTTTGAGAGTAGGACTCTGTTCACATTTTTACAAATTAACAGAAGGGCGAATATGATACAGTGATTCTAATTAGTGGTACACGTAGGTAATAAAACTGTTTATCGACAAATATGTTACCAGCCAAACCTGATTTCAGGACAAGCTAGTTTTGCCTAGAAGAACTAGTTTATAGTTCTTATACGCGATAGGATTTATATCAGGATCAAATTTGGCCTAGCCTAAACTGGTTTACCCTATCGGGCTTAGGACAAATTAGTTTGGACTAGGCTATACCAGTTAATCCTATCGCGTATAGGAAGAACTAGTTCAGCCTAGGCAAATCTAGTTGGTCTTGAAATCGGGTTTGGCCGGTAACATATATCAATTCCGTGTCCGCACGACTCTAAAATCACCCTTATATAGATTGGGTTCTTCGCACGGAAAATACCTAAACTGTCAATTAATAACATAAGGTCGAACAGAAATAGCTTCAGAAACTTGTAACTGTCGGTCATGAATGAATAAGCTGCACGTGAACCGTCATCGATCTTCTTTATTCAAGGCAGGTTGTGAATAAATAAAACTGTTAATAACTTACTTCTAGATTTATTAAATGTGGATATCGCATGAACCTGACAAACGCGGTATATGTTCAAGTCCACCTTTGACAAGATTTTGTGACAGGATTTTCCTAGTGTCAAAAATCAGTACTTAAAAATCCGCTAGATGGCGTTGATTAATCTAAGTCAGGTAAAGGATTTGTCCATTAATGGTTTTTTATTCGTCAATTTCTAACCAGAATAAACTAAATATTACATAAAAAAGTTCACAAAAACTAGCCTTTCTACATAATCAATATATTTTTTAAGGCCTCCGATTTAAAGAAAAATTGAAATTATTTTTTCTCTTTGTCTGTACATAAACCGCACCTTCGCCTATATCAAATAACGCATGAAAAAAAATTGACAGCAAAATTGACATTCCATTGACAGTAGTATCTATTATTTAATCTTTGGTGGTACCTAGTAGTATTTATCCACCTGTGGAAAGGCAATGGTACATAGCCATACAGCCAGGAAATACAAGTAAGTGATCAATGGATGATGCCTCATTACAAAACATATTTTTTCTCAAAAATGGAGGCGTTTAAAATTCTGATTTCTATGGATACGTGTTTCATATTTTCGTAGCTTAAAGATAAATACAGGTTATTGGTGGTTGGTGATATTTTGAAATAAAAAACCAGCCTCCATACAAAAAGAGGACAAGTCCTTTGTATTAAAGAAAAAGGCTGGTTTTAGCGTTTATTATATCGGAATGTTTCTGTTTAGCATGTTTTTGATTAACGCGTACTAACAGGTCATTTTTTCAACAATTTAATGATCATGAAGACGTTCTTTTCTTTAAATTTTATTTTTAAGCAATATTTATATAACTTAGATGAATAGCGCCATCTATCAACAATAAATATAACTAAACTTTTGAGTTGTCAAAACATCCCTTAATAACTTCAATGTTATAAAGTATTAAAGCGTCAGTGGCATAGTGCCTAACGGTTTGCCTCTCATGCGGAAGGTGCCGGGTTCGATCCCACGTGCCGCCATGCCATTATCTTTTTCTGCGTTACAAGTATGTACATAACATTAGTTGTGTCACTAACCGATGGTCGTACGGTGAAGGAAAATATGGTGAGGAATCCTGCACCTTCAGGCGTCTGAATTTGCATCTACATGATCCAAAACTTAGTCAGGTTCCTCTGGGTCATAGAGGTCAGATGGTAGTCTCCACACTGTAATTACCTGATCTGCTATGTCCTGGATCATGGCCAGCGGACTCTGGGCACTCGCGTGCGAGTGCACAACCGGGTATATAATAAATTGACATCACACATTAAATGCATAGATAAGGATACCCAATTTTACTTGGCATGTAATAATAACAATAAAATGTTCCATGTAAATATCTTCGCCTATGATGGTTTTGTACCTTCACAAATCAAGCTAAATTGACCATTCAGATACAAATTTAGAATACAAATGTAGAATTTTCTACGAATAGTGAAAGTTGTATATATATCACTATTATAGTTTAGTTACTAGTGATTTTAATAATGAAATTTAATTATAATCCTTTAGTAGATAACATTTCAGATTCATTTCAGTTCTATTTTCTTTTTCTTTTTCTACACTAATCCGCACTGAGCCCGCGTGGTGGATTATGGCTCGTACCTCCTCATAGTTGAGGTAAGGCCTTTTCCCAGCAGTGGGATATAAATAGGCTTTACTTTACTTTACTACTTTCTTTTTCGTGAATGTCTCACATTTTAGTTGGTTTCCGTATAGGATACAGTCCCAAAGTGCGTGATCGTGGTTGGTTAAACTTCTTCTTCACTACAGGGACACAGTGCTGACTCGCAAAGCACAAGCCTGTGCAGACGCTGTCTGAAGCAACCGTTTTCTGTAAGATTCTGCGAAACAACATAATCAGGTCCGACCCAGTCAAAAGACAACCTCACACCAACATCGAAAAAGAAACTTAACAACTCTCGTCCGTCCTCACTCGAAGACCACCGCTCCTTGCTAAGTGGCGACCACCTTCTCTCTGATGCGGAGTTTAAATTCCAGCGCTCCCTGGGGGCCAGCTGGATTCTCTCTTCCTCAACTTGTACTGCACGAGCAACTTCCAGATCGTCATAGAGAGTTCCTGCGAGCACAGAAAGTGCCGCAGAACTGCACGTTCTGTAAGCTTTCGTAAGCAAAATAAGCGCCGACCTCTGCCTGCTAAGCAACGCTCTTCTGACGATAAATAACGACGAGGTTCGGTACCATACGGCGTATGTTCAAGACGCTACATAAGTCCCTGAGTACAGGATCTTAAGGGCCGGGAACTTAACGCCCCAATTCGACGCGGAAACACTGACCAAGATTCGGTAGATGTTAGTCGGGCCAAACAGGCGGGAGTTTGGCCTTCAACAAGATTATTGGCCACCACGCGTTGTCAAAGGCACCAGAGATGTCCAAAAAGTTCAGCTATACTTAAGACGCAGCGCTGTTCTCTGTAGACTGTAGTTGGTAAAAATATAAAATGAACATTATCTCCTAAACTAACCACATCTAAAAGTTATGCTCTTAAGAAAAAATGAAGCACATATTCATAGCTAATTATATCATAATTTAACTTTTGATTCTGAAGTGGCCGCTCACTTTTATTTTAACCTTCGGTTCACATAACAAACAGGTTCAAAAGAACATGTTTGTTATGTTCAAAAGAACCTGTTTGTTATGTAGGAATATTTTTTTATTGCCTGTAATTTCTTGGAAATAAAGTCGTAGCACACTATTTATTAAATCATATACAGAAGTCACAAGTAAAGCTAAATAATTCACTAAAAATACCAAAATTCATTATTTATTTCATACTATATTTATTCTTTACCACCTAAAAGTAAGTAAAGGTTGTCCTTTAATGCCCTTATTTTATACAGATATACATATAAAAGAGACTTACACTTTTACTTAAATAAAATAACGAAAATTCAAGGACAATTTATGTTAGTTTTGAGGGGGTAAAGGAAATTTATCTCCTTAATTATAGCAGTAGGTCAATTGTGGTACACACCTTTGGAAAATACATGAAATTCTAAGAATTTTGTACCTTGGTATCGAAAACATAGCTCAAGAAACAAAAAAGTTTTACTCAATTGAAGTTTAAAAAAAATGTTTTTTGCTTCTCCTGTAAAGTAGCCTTTTGTCCTTTACGACCTTTGAGCCCAGAGGTATCGATAAGTGCTTCATTTGTACCATTTGTACCCTGACTTAGTCATTTGTACAAATAAAGACAAAAACGGCACATCGAAATTTTTCTGGTCCCGCCATTATGACGTCAAAGTGGCGGGACCAACTTGAAGCGCTGCACACACAACCATAGTTCATTGAACGCGATTAGTACTGCATTTGTACTTCCTATATACTGAACTGTTATCTTAGTAGTAATAACAGAATTAAAGCAATTTAATCAAAAAGCTGATCCCGCCATTTTGACGTATCTGTAAATTAGTGCATTCATATCAAAGTCGCTAAATCACACAAAAATACACATAATAAGACTTTGTACTAGTACTACTAGCTGAGTACATGATCGTAATGCTTGTCTCAGATTTGTAAGCCTTGTAGGGAAAAAGTTATCATCAATTTGTTGCTCCATAATCCGTTTGGTATGTAAATAGGGGAAGGGCGCCCAAAGCAGGTCACTTATGTGTATTTTAATGACCTCATCAGATTCTCGATGAGCAGTCACGCGAGAAGGCTCGCCAAGATTTCTCGCACATCACTGGTGTCTGTTCACAGTTAAAATATTTCTCACTTGCTGTTCTCTTCGCTATTAAAGTACAAGTATGGACCACTTTGACAGTGCGCCTCCCGCACATCTGGCGACTGCAAGAGGGTCGCCGCGAACAAGCTTGTGTGTGTTCTTCGATCGGTGTCGGTACTTTTTCCGAACATTATCACATTCTTGTCTATGTTCTCAGTGAAACGAAAGGAAACAAATATAGTTATTTTTGCAATGCTCGCTGTAACAAGGAGCAGGTGCCCATGCGAGCCGGAGCGGCTAAGGATGGACGACCAACAAGCCGAAGCTGCGACGGGCGAGCGGAGGCAAGCGTAGGTGACTGCACCTTGTTACTTAAGAGCAAAGAAGCTGACAATTGGACATAACAAACACTATTAAGTATTTGAACAGAAAAGCTATATTTTTACGTAGGTACCCAATTAGTGTAGATACTTAGGATACCTAAATGACATACAGAGTAACTAATCTGAAGCGGGAAAATACCGACACACACAATTTTCGCGACCTCCAGGAAGTTGGAATTCACACTCAACCGATTGCAGAGGGTTTTAGACCTGCTTCCGGAATGTTATCTAGCATAAGTGGCGCATGGCAGTCAATGTGGGTAAGACCGTAGCGCTACTTATCGGTCGCAGGCAAGCGGTGCCGCCACTCAAACTTCGCGGGCAGGAGATTGAGTGGAAAACCCATGTCACATACTTAGGGTGTCGTATAGACCGGTCGCTGCGTATGGTGCCCCAGGCCAACCACGCCATTAATATGGCGAAGGCGGCACGCGCGGTGTTACGACCGGTCCTTACGTCACGACTTCCACTACGCACAAAACTTGCTGTTTATAAGACTTACATTCGCAGTAGGCTAACATATGCCATGCCGGCCTGGTATGGCTTATGTACACAACACACACGCCAACGCATACAAGTCCAGCAAAACATATCCCTTCGCGTCCTCACAGGGGCGGGTCGCTACGTCAGGAATGACGTCATCACCCGGGACGTGAAGTTGCAATCGAGCGAGGACTTTGTGGTTCATTCCGCTCGTCGTATGTACGATAGAGCGGACAATGGCCCACAAAGGCATCTCTGTAATATCGCGCCATTTCACGCCCGGCCGCCGGACAGATCCGGGCGTGCCCTGCCCCGGGAGTTATTACTCCCACAGCACGCGGAGGAAAATGTTCCACAACACACCTCACGACATGCCGCACACTCAGACACAATACGCTCACAGCCCAGTTCTTGTCCCCAGCCTCGTCCCAGACCCGTCCCAAGGGTCAGGTTAGTCCCCGGCGACTCCAGGACCTGTCTGCTGCGCTCGGATCTCGATCCGACGCGCAGATAGGCCCTGGGTAGGACGCTACAGACAGACGGACACAGACAAGGACAGACATTCATTTTAAATATTGATGGTTGTTATAGTGTCAATTATTTTGTAGGTAACTACTAAATAATTGTTATTGTAGCTACCATCAATACCATTGAAACACACGTCCTCCCCCCTCCCTTGCTCTTCCGCAAGTAAGCCGTAGCCCGCTCGCGGCGCTCGCTGGGCCTCCTCGAATGAGGTCTCACCCGGTGGGCGCACTGCGCCGAGGGCAGCGCATTGCACCAAGGGAGGGTATCCTGTACAAGGAGGCCATACACCCCCTGCTGGACAGTAGGGGAGCTCCGCCCGGGCAAGGGGCAAGAGCCCGAAGCCCGCACCGCCCCACTTAGGTGGGTGAAGACCGAGTGACTGATTTCCCTCTCTTTCTAATTGCGACATGCCGCGCGGCTCTCTCCACGGTATTGCTTTTTGACCGCGAAAATCACGCGCGCGCCATCTCCCCTCTCACTCGCTCCGACTTCCTGCTCACTCGGCGCCAAATTGGCGGGAATTTTCCCGCCAAAATACGATATAAAAGAGAGGCAGGTTGCCGGTGAAATTCATTCGATCCAGAGCAAGCAAAGAAGAAACTTCTCTCCTAAGAAAAAGGAAGAGCCCTAGCAAGAACACTAGGAAGAAAACACTCTGCACATAGGAAGAACTGAACAGCCACCTCACCGTACACAATACAGTCCTCCGATAGAAAATTGGGTTGGCTGTTTACTACCGTGACCTGACATAGGCGTTATTATTTCGCCCCTCATACCAGAGCAGACAGGTGTCTGGCTTCCCTCCTCTTCGCACCACACCAGAACGAGTGTCATCCGGCACAATATCCCTAAGAAATATATGTAAGAAATATATGTACGGACAACTAGTACTTTAGTAGCGAGAACAACAGCAAGTGAGAAATATCTTAAGTGTGAACAGACACCAGTGTTGTGCGAAAAATATTGGCAAACCTTCTCGCGAGACTTCTCATTGAGAATCTGAAGAGGTTATTAAAATAAACATAAGTGACCTGTTTTGGGCCCCCTTCCCCTATTTACATGCCAAACGGAATATGGAGCAACAAATTGATGATAACTTTTTCCCTACAAGGCTTACAAATCTGAGACAAACATCACGATCATGTACTCAGCTAGTACAAAGTCTTGTTATGTGTTTTTTGTGTGATTTACGGCCGAATACTGAAAGGCTACTCAAATATTTGACGGCTTCTCAAACAATTGAGCAGCTCCTAAACTCTGAATTCGCATACTCAAAGCCAAAATGTAAGCATCTGCTAAACTTAAGACTATCTCAAAATAATTCGTGCTCAAACGCCACTCAAATAAAAAATGGTATACTGAAACGCAACTCAACGCTATTTAGCTGTCAAATGACTGTCATACCGATTTAAGTAGCCGTTTAATCTAAGAGTGGTCTTGAGGTCTCTCAAATCAGTTGATAGTGATATCATGGTATGAAAATAATGTCTATAAAATCCTTATTTTCTCTGTGAGTACCCATGTCGCCCTATTTTAACCCTACTTTTAAAAACTAGAACACAATCAGGACTCAGATATGCATTAGAAATCTCATAAAGAGGCTTTTTGTTGTCTTAGAAAGGTTTTTTCTTTGCCTGCAACGGAAATTACAATTCTTTCTAGTTATTGTAGTATGCATATTTTGCACATCGTTGCACTCTCAAAAGATAGCCTAATTATGGATCAGAACTCCTTATTGAGGAAGGAGGAGGAGGAGATAGTTGAGGAAGAGCTAATAGTTCAGCCCATCGGTCTTGAAACTAATCAAAACTTTGCTGTCAGCGCTATGCTAGTAAATATGTACACATTTTTTTCAGTAGTCACCATATAATCACAATTACATCATAAAACATAAGTATAAAAATAAGTAGAAAGTCGAAATAACCGAGTAGTATTTGATGTGTTCTTCTTCTTCTTCAGCATGTATCTATCTGCTCACTGCAGGGCATACTCGGCCTCTCCAAACTTTTCCACAACGCTCTGTCACCGGTAATTCTAGACCAAGTTGTCCCGGTAGGATCTTTTAGGTCATCGGCATCCGACAATCTGGCTGGTGGGTTTGATCCACCAATGTAGAACATTATTCTGTGTAGAACACTTGGCATACCAATTTGTTTTATCTTTATTTAGAAAATTGTATGACTATTATATACTTGTTAATTTCCATTTTATTTTTGTTAATTGAATAGTTATTAAATACTGCACTGCACTGTAACCTTGTATAAATTTATTTTAATAATGTGAATTAAAATTAATTTGATGAGAACCGCGCTGTGACAAATGTCAAAAAGTTTGGCAAATATATTTTTTTCTTTGACACTCAACGTTTCATTTCACAACAATGGCGTCGTAAAAGTTTCTATCCAAAAAAAAACAAAGAATCTATACAAACAATGCTGCGTTAAACGAATACGCTCCATAACAATATGAAAATTGTAAACGAGAACATACTTTTAAGAATGAATGTTGCCATTATGTAAACATTTAACGACTGCTCAGCTAATCATGGTTTAAATTGCCTGAGTAGCGTTTGTGTATACCATTTAAATGTGAGAGACACTCAATTTTAGGAAGCCTTTAAGTGAGTGATGGATTTGAGTAGCGTTTCAGTATTCGGCCGTTAGCGAATTTGATATGAATGCATCAATTTACATATACGTCAAAATGGTGGGATCAGATTTTTGATTAAATTGCTTTATTCTGTTATTACTACTCAGATAGCAGTTCAGTATATAGGAAGTACAAATGCAGTACTAATCGCGTTCAATGAACTATGGTTGTGTGTGCAGCGCTTCAAGTTGGTCCCGCCACTTTGACGTCATAATGGCGGGACCAGAAAAATTTCGATGTGCCGTTTTTGTCTTTATTTGTACAAATGACTAAGTCAGGGTACAAATGGTACAAATGAAGCACTTATGCCCTGATATGAAACATTTTGAATCGGAGGCTTGATCCCGCCATATTGATGCTGACGAAGCGACAACATCTCCTGAGGATGCCACGTGAAGTGGCAAAACGCGTCGAGGTATTTTGCACGTTAGTGTTGGGTACTAGCAACTGCATTGGCTGTGCTACAGACTGCTGCATGCGTATTGACGGAGGTGCGTGCGGTGCATTCTGCATTTGCCTGAACTAATCAACGCGGTTACGTTTGGTGCCTGCACCGGCGTCTCTCAGCGGAAATTTGTTAATTTTTTTTTATTTAAAGACAAGTTTTGTCACAACACTGATTTTCAGCGGAGATTTTTATTTTCTTTGTGAATTGTATACCAAAGTAGCTAGGAAATGAGGAATGTTTATGTGTACAAGTATTTCAATTAGGGTAGGTAATGAAACAACACGATCGAAGCCAATAAGTGTATTTAATTTTTACTCCCTACTAACATTTTTATTTACTTTATGTACAAAAACGGTCATAAGGCAACAGTTCCAACTGATTGAAAACGCTTCACGACGAAGGGCGCACGACAGTGCACCGCCAAGTTACAATAAAACTTTACGCTTTAGCAAGAGAAATAGCGCCACACTTTGCTGAGCTGGGTACACATGAGCGGATTCAAATGTTTATAGTTTTTCTAATTTTTTGAGAAGACGACCATCTTGGTTTAGTTGTTCGCGCCCTGGACTTCTAAACCAGGCGGTTGCGGGAGCACGAGCATTTTTGTACATAAGACATGGATGTTTATAAAAGTAGTACAAGCTCACGCTTAGTTTGGGGCTAGGTAATTGGTGTGTTTGTTGAAACAGTTTGTTTATTTATTTAAATAAAATACGTTGTTCCAATAATCACAATAATTACCCAAGCCCTTAAACGTGAGCGTTAAGCTAGGGTGACAAGAATAACGGATAGACATACATATATACTTTTATAACATCCATAATTTAGATACAATAAGTAACTTATTTAAATTAACTTATGAGTTTGTTGTTATTCAGATTGTAACTGATTGTCAACTAATTGATGAATAAAATAAATGATTCGCGAGTAGAGTTTTGTCATAGTTCATTAATAATTATAAATATTAGACAACTTCACGTTTATTGCTTTGCAGCATTCCAAAGTAGGTAGCTAAAGCATTTGTGTTAGGGTTGTGTGAAAAAAAACACATCATCCAGACCTAAGATAGAAAATATTTCAAAATTCCTAAGACCGGGACCTCAGAAATTCTCAGCACTTGCCAGATTGTCTGTGTCTTGTCTCGAAGCGCTAGTAGGTCCCAAAAGACAAGAAGACATGTAATATTTTGACGTTCATAAGTGTAATTTTGTGTCCTAAATTGAATTAAGAATTTTTGACTTTGAATGACCACAAAGGTCATCAGTTCTCGACGATTTTTTTGATTATGATAACGATGACAAATTTTATTATTTTTTTGAATCCGCTCATGTGTAACTGTCTTTATCGCGATTAACTACTAATAGTTTTGCCCTTACTCTATACGCCTTTTACAAATTCATATCTCTAATAATTTGAAACCAAATATGACTGGATTTTGATTAAATTAAATACTCCTAAGTGGACTTAGCTGCATGAAAT
The DNA here is from genome assembly GCA_949316185.1 of Pyrausta nigrata. Taxonomy (NCBI): domain Eukaryota; kingdom Metazoa; phylum Arthropoda; class Insecta; order Lepidoptera; family Crambidae; genus Pyrausta; species Pyrausta nigrata. Next base: position 14,306,141 of record OX438957.1, on the reverse strand, counting down.
TTATAGCTTAGGCTCAAACCTTAGGACGTACATACCTTCATGTCAGCTGATTTGATAAAAGGAAACATACACCACCGGATGACACAGTCGATTAATTTTTGTGAGCGAAATTCAATTTAATTAGGAATCATACAATTTATTTTTCTTGAACACATTGGATTCTGGCATATAAAAGACACAATTTGATAAGCACATTCAATGAAATCCAATCCAAATTTAAAAGAGGTAGATGTGTCACTGGCGTTCGGAAATTGATTGCCTCGAATTGAGCAATTTGCTCAATTTTGCATTTAAATATGACATTTGACGCGAAAAAAAAAGGCGGGGGCTCGGCGCATCAAATACGAAACGCCGCGCAGTAGGAGATGACAGGTCTACCTCTTTCTTAAATACACTGTCAGTGCAGTCATCAAATTTTAATATTATTATTAATCGTAAAGCAAGCTATTTATCAATTTACTAAAGGTGCTTTGTATGTCCTAAGCTTCAACTCTTTCGTAGCTTGTAGCTGACGTAAATATACAAATATATATTTTATTTACATTCAACACATACAATCACAAGCCAAAAAGCTTTAAGTTAGTAGTCGTTTCAGTCCAAATAAATAAATTTTGAAAAGACAAGCATATTTGATTTATAATGTTTTGTCATTAAATGTTCTATGCTTGCTTATGCACTTTGTTTTTTATTGTTGAGGATTTTAAATTGTGTATATTTGTACATTATACGGTGTGTCTTGCGATAAAGTGAAATCCCGAAAGGTGAAAGTAGACGTAAACTTAACTAATGGCTAGCAAAAATAAGTACTGGATTTAAACTTTGCTTTTTGTAAAAAATATGCATTTTTCAAAAGGATTTTTCGTCTCTTTTTAAATTATCATTCTCGTATTTTTTTAACCTTTAAAAAAATACGGTCTAATATAAGAAACAATCAAACAACAAAAACATCAATTTAAAGTTGCGCAGCAAGTTTGCTAAGAATTATTTTCATTTCTTAATAAAGTGAAATGTGCTTAATTATTGTGCTGTCTAGCTTAACTTTCTTTGGAGATTCAGAATTTACCAAGGATTGAACTTTATCGCGGAACACACTGTGTATTGAAACATGTAAGATTACTGACAAACTATAACGTACGTTATAGTAAGTTTGTTAGTTCAAAAGTTACGGGAATGGATGTCGAATATCAGAACCATCAAAAGTGCTTGTCATTTCTCTCAACTCTGTCATTTTCTTCCAAAACTACAATGAATTTACAACATTTAAATTACAATGAAATAAAACATTATTATCTTAAAGCGAAGAATTCGACATTAAAATTACATTACGTTACCATTGTGACAAAATTATTGCAATTATATTTTACGTACAATATACATCACGTCACGATTATCACACGGAAAAATTGTGATTTACTTAGGTAGGTATGAAGCCGACACGTATATCGAAAATTTAAGTACAACTTAAAATATATTGACGAACAACAAACGGTGATAGAAAATTTAATATTATTTCAACGTAAATATTTCAGAATTTAAAGTGTTCCTTATTTTATTTATATGCATAAACAGCCCCTGTGGATAATTCTGTCATTTTTTACTCAATATTGCATCTAAGGCTTAATCTTATTTTCAAAATCTATCACCAGATGTCGTGGTGTTCAATATTCATCAATATCCTAATACAAAGTGAATTACAATCTTATATTTTGTGTTAAATCACATTAAGCGTCCTATTCTTAAATTATTAATTAATTAACTGCAACTTTGGGCATTTCAAAAAGATATAGTAACTATAATCTTCATACTAAAAATTTCTATTTACTAAAGCATACACAACCAAATTCAGACGTCAATAGGGAAAATCAAATTATTAATTATATTTAAATCTAAAATAATTTGACAGTTAATTACAATGATATTTTTAAAATTGCTTTTTACTTATCTCTAAAGCTGCAGAAGATTATTATTATTGGATATTTCATTTACATTAAACAAACAAAAAAGAAGAAAACAATTTTTTTAATGTAATATAAGCACGATATAAAATATTCATTTCATGGATTTGATAGCTGAAAATAACTAAAAACATTATAACAAATTCAAAGGAAAGGTTTCATATAGTGCAAAAAATAGCTTTAAAAAAATAATGATAAAACTTTGAACTCTAGCTAGATGCAATGTGGAACGATTCTTCTCTTAAAATTTACTTTCAAATATTATCTAGACATGTGCGTAGGTTTTAGCGATATCTATCTAGATCTTAAAATTTTCCCAGTCTAAGTGGTTAATAAATAATTTATAAATTTTTCGCTTTCTCATATACTCTTTGAACATTCGAATTGGAATTCAACAATAATAAAACATTTTAAAATATAAATAGATTTAGAAATAAATCGTTGAACAATAAACAGTGAATCGTTATTTACAGAAGTTGGAACCTTAACAGAAAAATGGTCCCAGAATACAGCACAAAAATTTAAAATAATTAGAAAAAGACGAGACAAAACCTCTCGTTTTGGGTCACATATTAGCATTACGATATTCACAAGCCTTTTGTCATTTCTACACTGTAAATTAAGAATTCTCCTCACGCACACACACAAGCACATCGACAAATCGACTTCTCTTTATCACAAAATTTCACGCGCATTACAATCAAAATTGTTATACAAGAATCAAATTCTTATATAAAACTTAAAAAATAGATCGAGTTCCCAAATGGTTATTCGAAATACATTTACTTGTAGTTGTTTGGTGAGATATTGATTAGGATACATAATTATTTCTATTTCGGTTAACAGTATAGGTACTCGTTTCGGTTACTTCGGTTCGGCTTGGACAATAACATTAATGAATTTTTAAATAGAGTTGGCATGGGACGGAAGAATCGATACCGCCTATAGCGATATGGCTAGGATTATATTAACGTCTTTTCCATTCCCCGCATATAATATATCATCGAACTGTTCTCTGTTATTTGAAAAATCATATAAAGCCATCTGACGTTATTTTACTACAACCAAACTGTTTGGAATCACACAAATAAAGAACAAAACACCATCCAAAATTCAAGCGACCCTAACTTTTTATGGAAATGTAAACTTTAACTCGTTTCAATTAAACGTTAACTTCAAAACTAAAACTTAGATCTAAAATGATATCGTGAGTTGTACTAATATGGGATTAAATACTATTATGTAGTCGATGTACCTATTTTTAATACATATTTTTCCTCATTTTAAATTTAGTAATATTTTGTCATAATCCAATGAATTTACATCGATTGCTTCTCAAAATCAACATTTTAAACAGCTTCATTCCACATGTTATGTTGTATTATATAATATATTTATGTATATAATTTAACAGCACGCGTGCATTTGACACTTTAGCATACGAGCATATTAAAATCTTAATCATTTCATAATTTAATATAGGAGATAAAATTCTTTATAATCTAATATGAATAAGTTTCTTGGCAATAATTTTTGAGACTAACCGATCGCACAGATTTGAGCAATACGTGTTTTAATAAGAATAATCCCATGTAGTTGTGTAAAAATAATATTCTCACAAACAATTTCAGAGTATTAGTATTCAAAGAATAAATTTTGCTTCGCAACTTTACAAAAAAAAAAAAATTTAGATTAAATCAAAAATTATTGCCACGACCCGTTTTTTCAATATCATTTTATAATTTCACAACGCTTTATAAAAAATCTCTTTCGCCATATTTCCGTCCTTTACTTTACCTCTAGGTAGAAGCAGGATATTTTGCGTTTTACGTCTTTCAATAAAATCACAAATGGAGCACAATATCTTTTGAACGTCATTTCCTTATTGTTCACCTTAATTCGTGATGCACTTTATACCCGATCCCGAATCTTCAGGACTCCTGTCATCTGAAATAGAAAAAATATCAATTTAGACAAATAAATTTAACAATTACTAAATGTATATTTATTTTACAATTTAAGAAATTTGTTTGAATATTTTTCCGAAATTAAATTAAATTTCGTTCACAAAAACTCACTCACTCATTCACTCACTGACCAAGCAAGCACTTACAAAAATTCCTCGACGGAATAACGTCCTCCGTAGCTCAGTTGGTAAGAGCATTCGCCCGGATAGCAAAGGGTTATAAATGTCCCATCAGATGACACGGTCGATAAATTTTTGTGAGTGAAATTTGATTTGACTTCTAAATGAACAGTTAACCAACTTGAGGATATGCAGGTTGCAGTAGGAGAAAAGTTTAAATAGTTTAATACAAGTTTACATTGGGCTCAATTTAAGTGTGACCTGTCTAAGAATAAACCGCGAACTTGGCTGATACACTGCCGTGTGTCTAGATTTAAGCTCCATCTCTCTCTGCCTAACAAAAGAAAAGAGACAGACTACTGTAATTTAGAATCGTCATGTTAGGTGATGCGATTTCGTATCTATTTTTATAAGTTTTTGCGTGATTTCGTCTGACTTTAGTCGTCGTCAAATGACATTCCTACCAAATTGTTTATGGATTCTGTAATTTCCTTAGCAACTGATATCTGTTGACTCTAATGTTTTTAAATTATTATAGTCCATCTCGTTTCGTTTGTTTAGCGGAGAAAGGGAGAGGACCTAAAATTGAATATTAGTCAGGTCACATTGGAATTGAGCCTAGTGTTAAACTGGAAAATGGAGTATTGGGTAGGAATGATTAGTTTTAAACAATTATTTTTGTCGCGTTAGTAAAAATAAATAATTTGACACTTCCCAGACTTCAATCATATCCGATAAGTGGACTTCTCGGAGGTAAACAGTATAAAATAAAAATGAAAAAGACAATATAACAAGCTAAGGTGTGGTTTGTTAAAAATAATATAGGTATAAACAAACATGAATTTGTTGCACTACTTGCATGGTACGTTTTGACCCAGGTTCGAGGGAGTGCCTTTGTGTTTTTTTACTATCGAAAATATGTTTTTCAAATATTGAACATTAAGCAAAAGAGCGATGTCTACATTTTTGATGCAAATAGATTTAAAACGCTTAAATTGTTATGTGTTTCTAATAATAAACTATTTAAACAATATTTGCATTTAAATTTGTAAGCAATTATTTGAGGCCAAGGTTATAATTGTTCTTATAAGACTATGTCAAAGGGGTAACAATAAAAGCTGTTTATACATATATTTAATTTTATACATCTTTCAAATAATAATTATGTGCAAAGTGGAAAATGCGTGTTTTGCAATTGTATTTTTAAAGGAAGCTAAAGCTTTGAACGTACCTCTGTGTATAAATATGTCGTTTTTCACATTAGGCGTTCACGAATGATGACTTGGTCCTGGTGAGGAGAATAGTAGGTGTCAGTTGTGTATTTTTGAATGGTAATAATGTCCGTCTAGCCGAATTTCGACTACAGCGGCCTGTCACAACAGAGATTAGCCAACTGCGCGAGAGATATTATAGTGCACAAGTGTGTGCGCAAAATAAGGGCACTCTCTGTTCCTTCACTCTCATAATTCAGTGAGACGGCAGCCCGACATGACCGTAGAGAGATCAGGCGCAGGACCAACCGCTTAACGTGCTTTCCAATGCACGGGGGTGTTAACACCACCAACTTCCTGACTCCGGAGAAAAACCCAACACTCTCGGCCCTACCTGGGATTTGAATGGGTAATATGGATACAAATACATCATTTTTTATCAAATTTTTATGCCTGTTGTTTTATCTTAACCGCCTTACTAGTAATACTAATACTACTAATATAACAAGTGTATAAATATAAGACGGGCAATTCGAAATTGTCATCTAACCAATCTGACATTATTTTAGTTATTTAATGTTTATTCAAGTGCTAGACGGTATAATTATTATTAGTAAAAGGGTAAGTGTTTACAACAAAATGTAATAATAACAAATAATAGTTTCTATATTATATTTTATAAACATTATATTTTGTGTGTATTATTCTAAATTAGTAATATTAATTGTTGTTTATGGTCAAGGCCAAAAATTCCAAATGTTTTAATGCCGAAGTTCATAAAACTCTCACAAGCTTTTAATGGTACATTATGTCTTTGCGTACTTGCCATTTGTTAGAAACAAGTTAAGTCCATGTTAGGAAAATTGAATTTAAGTACAAGCGAAATCAACTGTTTTTCTCTCAAATTCATTAGATTCAGTAACAAAAAAGTGATATCGTGATTCTCGAGTCAAATTGAAATAAACATGTTAGTATTGATAGTGAAGAAACTTCCAAAACAAAAGTTATACTTACAATGATTGTGTTCAAAGATCTGAACTGCATACAAAATAAACACCATTTTAATAAATGTTACTTCTTTGTGCAGTACATCAAAATTTAAGACCAACTTACCCAGACAGCGACGCGGAGTTGGAAATTGGTGGACTATTGGACTCAAAGCCATCCTTTGGCTTTTCATTGGCTAGCTGCATCTTCAGTTGATGTCCAAAGCACGCCAGGTCTTCCCTAAACGTGTCAGACCCTGGAGTCGTCGGCTTTTCGTCATCTCCCGTAGCCATCGCCTCTGCATCACTCTTCAACGGAGCTTGCTCAGACTCCTCCTCAGTATTATAGATCTTAAAGTATGCGAACGTCAAGTATATCACCGAAATAAAAAACGATGGTATCGGAATAGCCATCGCATACACCAAGTTCAAAGTGTTCTGCCACATATCCAGCTCTGTGATCACCAAGCCAGGATCCACTCTGCTATAGTAACATGTATAGTTAGAACCTATCGGTCGGTATTTGCCGTGAAATATGGTACAGTTTAAAATTGGCGGGTAACCACATCCCTTCACGTTGGGGAAGAGACGCGCCCCCGTGAAGTACCACTCAGAGTCGTTTCCTTGAAGACCTGTAGGTGGAATGTCGGGCAATTCTTGTTCCTCGGCCATGTCTGGATAGGATTTGTCAGCGGCAGTCTCGTAGTTTTCGTATTCGTAATCTTTCCTTAGTGCTCTCTCGACCCTGATCAGGTTTTCGTATTCAGTCGTGGTGATGTTCGCAGCGTATCCAAGTTTGTAGTTGACTCGGATTTGCGTGCACTCAAATAGGTCTTTAGTGCAGCCCTCTCTGCAGGAGGCCCACGAGCAGTTACTGACTCCGACCAAATGTTTGACGTTGGCCGTGACGCATAACGCTGCTACAGGATCGAACTGCATGAATATAGTTGTAAATGCTGGCTCGATTACGAAGGGCACTAAGAATAGAAAGGCAAAGAGGCTGAATATGGCGAGGAGAACGAAGCTTGCAGTGGTGTAGAAGAGCAGTTTCTCGAGAAAAGTTGGGGGTATTTTCTCTTCATCGGCCATGGTGGCGTGGGCACTTTAGTAGTGACCATAGCGCTCGTTTCAGCTGGGCTGCGTCATGTCACCCGAATTCCCATGACAGCCCCCGACGTCGCTTTTTGTGCTGATGTATATTCTTTCGTTGTTGTCACAGTTCATTTATTTACATATTTCGTGTCTGTTGGTAAAAAAATAGAACTGGTTTACTTGGTATTCTTGTAGATACAAATAAAAAATGTTAACTCACAAAAATTCATGGAATTGTTTCCCAATATTATACTTAACCTAAAATGGAATACAAATTGGAAGCATTGTCAATATTTACGAAGCAAATTAAAACAAAACAGAAATAACAACTTCCCCCAGTTTATTAGGTTCGTCAAAGAAAAATGACGATGATAAAACAATAAATTCTTTACGGTGTATGGCGAAAATGGGGATGAAATATAAGCCCCGAAGATAGTAGCTTTATTGAAGAGGGTCAATGACATCACAAACTTTGGACCGTTTTACTGAAATACTGTTCAACGCATGAATTTATTATCTACCGTTTACCTTAAACATTCCCAAAAAACCTATTTTTTTATAACCAAAGTGTAGTTTGCCAAAAGGAGTAAAGCGATATTTGATTCGACAAGTAATATCTAAAACAAAGTTGTATATATATTGTATTTTAATGTCAGATCCTGTAGTACTAGCTGACACAATGATCCCAAATAACATCGAGACAGCGATCGGTCACCACATCTTTCAACGAAACACTGCAACGCTCTTTACAGATTTTCCAAACGTGGCATCAACATTAGATATACTACGAGTGTATTACTTCTGTAAAGATTAGCTAATATTGTAATTGACGACATAACATCCGATCACAAATTGTCATATTCAGGCTCTTGCGATCGGTCACCACAGCTATCAACGAAAGCTGATACTGCAACGCTCTATACAGATTTTCCAAACGTAGCATCAATGTTTAGGCAGGCCTGTGTATCTTCCCGCGTAGGAAGCAAAAACGTACCTACGCGCGGCGACCCCTAGGTAAGGGCCTAAACAAGTTGGGTGTCGCTCGCCGGCAGCGACACGCTCCCGCGTTTTATTTGCCGGCGGTGCGCGACACTAAGTTGCTGGTTGGACGAGCGTGAATAAAGTCCTAGAAAGATGCGCTAGATGGCGTAAGTATTTTCTTGTGGCAGTCAACCCTACCGCGTTGCGTGATAGTACGTCACTGAATAGGTTTAGTGTATTATGAATCATATTCCAGAGTTATAAGAATGAAATTATCTTGCAATGTATTTCTGTAGATGTCTACACGAAAATGTGCTTAAGTCAGAGACGAACTGAATTACACCATATCGTTAACAACATTGAGTAGATATTTCTTTGAATTTCATTGCAAAGTCATACTTCTGTACGAAGTACTAGTACTTATTCTGTGACTACGAGTGTATTACTTCTGTAAAGGTAAGCTAATATTGTAAGAGACGACATAAACATCCGATCACAAATTGTCATAATCAGGCTCTTGCGATCGGTCACCACAGCTATCAACAAAAGCTGATAGTGCAACGCTCTATACAGATTTTCTTAACGAAGCATCAACGTTAAGGTAACTACGAGTATATTACTTAAGGATCAAGCTAATATTGTAAGTGACGCCACAACATCCGATCACAAATTGTCATAAACGCGGCCACCGAATCGCTCAGATTCCTGACGCCAGACAGTCTGCCTGGTATCTAGCCTTGTGCTATCGATTGAGGCTAGAATAGCCTACGGAATGCTGAGACATGATACTGATGCGACATTGGAATAACAATGCAATTTTACCTAGACATCGTTTTGATTATGTACGACGGCGGGAAGGTCATATTGCTTGGCAGTAAAATGTTTTGGAAACAGGTCGAACCCGTCATCGTTCGAAGCTGAATTTATTGTGCAATAGTACTAGTAGGTACCTTTATTTGTATAACGTTATGAAAAACTTCATTTTATATTTTGTTCTTGTTTTGTTGAATTGCAAAAGGCTTAACATGAGTGCATAGCGGTAGTAATATTCATCGAAGTATGTAGTCGGCTGATATTAATATTTATTTATTTATTCTCGTATGCCCATGGGCTATACTAGGGCATGGGCTTAAGGGAATACAATCTAATTCTAAACAGGTTTTTAAATATTTTAAATTTATTTACTAATATATTTTGTAAGCAAATTCTTATTAACACCAATATGGATAAGGTCCGAAATATTTTGAATTAATTAAATTTAAGCAACAACTTTTGCTCTTTTAGTGACATAGTTTTGTACCTAAGTTTTTTTAACTACTTCATAGTAAGTTTACTTATTGATTTAAAATATCAGTCGTGCGTATAATAAAATAGACATTTATAAGAATATTACTTAGTCTGTGTACTAAATTTATGACCAAAAATCTATGCACATTTTTGGGGTTTATTTTGAGGATCAAAATAAATAAAAATCACACTTAGTCACATTGTCTATTCTGTCCATCCGTCCGTGTCCGTTTGTCTGTCAAGGACCCATTTTCTCAGGAATGTATAGAGTTTTAGTACTAGTAACATCAAATAGTAACAATAATACTGCAGACCTTTTACGCTGTAAAAATCAAGCTTCTAAGTCTCCACAATACAAATCCATTTATGCCGTATTATTTTGCTTTGTTTGCAAGGAGTCCGACCCGCAGTTGCCTACTTTTTAATTTAATTTTGACCCTGTTCAGCCAAGACATATTTTCAATGCAAAAGTCAACTACATATACGTAGTATTATGTGCAGTGGGAAGTCTAAATTGAATACTTTGTGTTTATTTATAAACGGGCCTCGTGCCGGCAATGTAGAATGCATGAAACGGGAACAGACAGTGCAGAAAAGAGAGCGCTCGCTTTTCATCCCTCTGCCTTGGAAATAAGGGTCATAATAGACATGGACATCGTAGTTGTACAGTGTACATAATAGCGCAAAACAATGTTCTGAATCTAGCTCTGGCGTGTTTTGTGTTCTGTGGTGTATATAAATAGAAATGTCTGACGTTTGAAATTGACAAATAATGCTTTGTTTATACAGCAATGTATGTTGGTAATATTGTTTATGGTTTACCTAATATTTTTTTTGTAATACCTATTGTATTGATCAGTTTTGAAAGGGATCATATACAATTCCAATATAAAGATATTTGATTTGAAGTATTAAATATTATGATTGAATTGATGTAGAGAACAATCGTTAAGTGTGCACAGGCAATTATTTCGTATTATAGATACTTGTCAAAAACTATAAAATAATAATATCCAAATTACGTTACCTAATGATTAAAATGACATCAATAACTTTGTACAAAGGACTTGTCCTCTTTTTGTATGGAGCTGGTTTTTTATTCTAAGATATCACCAACCACTAATAAACCTATATTTATCTTTAAGCTACAAAAATATGAAACACGTAACCATAGAAATCAGAATTTTAAACACCTCCATTTTTGAGAAAAAATATGTTTTGTAACAGGCATCATCCATTGATCATTTACTTGTATTTCCTGGCTGTATGGCTATGTACCATTGCTTTTCCACTGGTGGATAAATACTACTAGGTACTACCACAGATTATATAATAGGTACTACTGACAATGGAATGTCAATTTTGACAGACAAAGAGAAAAATTAATTTCAATTTTTCTCTAAATCGGAGGCCTTAAAAAATATATTAATTATGCAGAAAGGCTAGTTTTTGTGAACTCCTAAATATAATATTTAGTTTATTCTGGTTAGAAATATTGACGAATAAAAAACCATTAATGGACAAGTCCTTTAACTAGAATATCAATGACATTAAATACTCCCATACATTTAGTTAATAAGATATAGGCAAAAAGGATTAAGTTTCCTTATTTTAAGTAGTCTAGTTCTTATCCATTATTGCAATAATTTGCTAAAAAAAAGAGAAATATCAAAAAGTTTGACATTAAAATTAAATATTTCCAGTAAGAGATTAGTAGAGAGGTTTCAGTTGCCTTATTTTAAGTAGTTTATAGATCTCATTCATTATTATTACCTCAACCGCAAGAATGTGTCGCCTATATAATCGATTGCAGGATAGGCTAGATAATATACGACGCAAGCTCTTCTCGGTATAAGGCTGCAGTGAAAGTTGTCACAGATGACCTCAGCTCAAAAGTCAAAAGTCAAAAATTCTTTATTCAATTTAGGACACAAAATGCCACTTATGAACGTCAAAATATCAATCAATTATGGCCCATATGGGGCAGAACATGTCTCCTTATCTTTTGGGCCCTACTAGCGCTTCGAGACAAGACACAGACAATCTGGCAAGTGCTGAGAAGAAACGCCGGAACAAACTCAGTCACCACTAGCTGCCACAAAAATAAAACAAATCAAAATAAACAGGTAGGTACATCAGTTTGGTGCAGGCTGGACTGTCCATACATTCTCGTCATTAAGATAGTCTTGAATTTTATAATACCCCTTCGACATTAGGGTAGTTTTGACATGTAACTTAAATTTATTAATAGGTAGTTCGATAACATTATGAGGTACTTTATTGAAAAATTTGACACAATTTCCCAAGAATGAATTAATTGTTTTGGCTAATCTGAAGTTTGGAATGACAAGTTTGTTTTTATTTCTTGTGTTATACGAATGAATATCACTTTTTTTTATAACAAGATCTAAATTTTTGCGTACGTACATTATATTATCAAATATGTATTGAGAAGCGACAGTGAGGATGTTAATTTCGTTAAAGAATTCTCTCAGCAAGCTAAGGCGCACACAATATTTTTGTTTTTTTCTTTCTCATTTTGTTCATCCGTATTTTTGATTTTATTTTGTATTTTAATTTTAGCCTTGTTTACCTACGCAACTTGTGTTTAGCGGAAAGGTGTAACATTTAAGGGCATTAGTCCAGTTTCTCTTAGTCTTTAATATTTTTTGTACTTTCATAATACGATTATTGTCTGTTTTGTTACCAATAAAAATAAAATAAAATCCTTTACTAGTATTTAATACCTCAATTATTTAAAAACTCATGATAGGTACTCATTCATTAGGTAACGTACTTTCGTCATATCATTTTCAACTTTTTCGATATCTTTAAAAGTTACGGAATAATCGCCTGTGCACACTTAACGATTCCGCGTGTATGAAAATATTCCTTACTTGAGTTCCTCGCGACTTCGCCCGCGCCAAAAGTCGGATTTTCCATACTAATTTTCATCCCCCATTTCACCCCCCTGATGATATTATATCGCGACAAAAAGTAGCCTATGTCCTTCCCAGTGTCTCAAACTATCTCAGTGCCAAATTTCATTTGATTCGGTCCAGTAGTTTCGGAGCCTATTCGATGCAAATAAACAAACAAACAAATCTTTCCTCTTTATAATATTAGTATAGATAATAGTCCTTATAATGGGGTCATGACAATACTGTGAGTATACATAATATACATGCATGTATACAAATAATGTATGAGTTACTGGGATCGTAGGGCTTATAAAGGATGGATGCAAGGACATACGGACTGAAACATTAACATAAAAATGTATGTGCGAAAGGTATACGTATATGTATTTTATGATATACTGCGCACAGCTGACAAGGTGTTCATAAAAATGATAAAAATATACTTTTAGCTAGCTAGGTTCCTACTTCCGAAGATTGAAATAGTATTAAAGATTTAACGTCGTAATATATTGTCACATTTGTCTTAAATAAATACAAAATATGAATTGTATGATTTTAATTTTATTCGTATATTTAGTTCTTATAAAATGCTGTTTTTAGGAGTAGTAAATAAATGTCCTCTCCTAGCCGAATTTAGACTACAGTGGCCAATCTCGACAGAGATTAGCCGCGGGAGATATTATAGTGCACAAGTTTTTGCGCAATACAAAGGTGCACTCTCTGTTCCTTCACACTCATAATTCGGTGAGACGGCAGTCCGACATGACCGTAGAGAGATCAGGCGCAGGCAGGACCAACGGCTTAACGTGCTTTCCGAGGCACGGTTAACACCACCAACTTCCTGACTCCTATTTATTACTGATGCCTTGGTCTAGTGGTCAGCACGCTGGGTACTATCCACGAGGTCCCAGGTTCGAATCCCGGGTCGGGCCGAGAGTGTTTGGGTTTTTCTGTCCTAAAATTACTCAGACACAGCTCCTGAGTCAGAAAGTTGGTGGTGTAAACACCCCCGTGCCTCGGAAAGCACGTTATGCCGTTGGTGCTGCGCCTGATCTCTCTACGGTCATGTCGGGCTGCCGTCTCACCGAATTATGAGAGTGAAGGAACAGGGAGTGCACCTGTGTATTGCGCACACACTTGTGCACTATAATATGTCCTGCGCAGTTGGCTAATCTCTGTTGAGATAGACCGCCGTAGTCGAAATCGGCTAGGGCATTATTATTATTACCCAAACTTTACTAATTTCAGCAATTAGTTTAACTGCACCTTAATAATAGCCATTAAGAGTAATTTATAAGCAATAGGCACTAATATTTGAGCTTCAAGCTTCAGTACATAAAATCGTATTTCAGGTGAATATAAATCAATAAAATCGTTTGATATTCAGTTTCGCACTTAGCTGAGCACAATATGGATTTATGTTTATGAATCCTTATAGTTATATATATTGTATAATAACTAGTGTATGGAAAGGTACAATTATGTTTATTAATCCATCCACTACTAATAGATTAATAATAAGCTCAAATTAATCCGGATATTAAATCCTTCGTTATAACAATCCTCTTTATACTGCTTTGATGTTTTTATTTCATTATCAATTCAATTTATTTTCAGAATCTATTTGGATTTTGTAACCTGTTTACCAAAATATTTGATATTACTTTTTCAAAATACCTTCAAAAATCTTGAATTGACATTGCATCGGGAAAACCTCGGGAAAACCATGAGCTTTCAAATCTTTACGGGGGCAGTAGCCTTGTTTCTAGCTTTTACATTAAGAACTATTACATAACCTAACCTCCAACCCCAAGAAAAACCCTGTTCTGACGTCATTGTTTAAAGTTATTACCAAAATGTCATATCAGTTATACTGTTAGCTTTCACGTAAATGTAATATGAACATGCCACTTAGAAGGCTTTAGTTAGTAACCTTAAACGGTATGAACATTAAAACTCAACCTTATTGTGTATAAACGATAAAATTTGGCGCAGTATTTCATGGTTATATAATTTATCATTACACTTTTCTATCGATAACCAAATCAGCAGTAAATATTGACAATGAAATGCGTTATTTAGTCTTGACTGAGTTCACTAATGTTATCAATTTAATCAAGTCAAAATAGTGAAAGCTAATACCATTAAGTGGCATGTAAAGGGCCAGTGTTACGAATGTTGCGACCAAAAATAGAAGGCTATCAAATAAACCAGTCCTAGTTCCAACCGTCACTTTACCTACGCGAACAACAACAACACATGCAGGTGGCACTTTAGTATTCACAACTTGACCATTATGTTCTAAATTCAAAACGTCTTTGCTTTTTTTTCAACAGTCACGGGGAGCGTCGACTCTGCGCCGCGTTCCACTCACTACTGGGCGCAGGGCGCTTTTCGTATTGGCTGTATTGGCACTTCAAAAGCCTGAATGTCTTCGCTTGAAACCTCCTCTCTAACACTAGAGTATTCTAAATTTGAACTATAAAAACAAAAATCAATTCGTTTTTATTTTAAATCAGTAGAACTCAGCAAATTATTAAAATATATTTCGATTTGGATTAAAAAATATGTGAAATTTGTAGAAAAAAAAAGAATTACTTAAAAATAAATGAAGCAGGACCCAGGAGAGAGCATTCGATTTTCCAATTTGAATTTAGAATAAAAACAAAATCGTCGAACATTCGTTCATTTGAGTGCGCGCGTCGCGGCCGCTTCGGTCGATACAGCTCGTGTCATGTGAGAGTCTTTGTACGGCGACAGACAGTCTTTCTTGTTTTACAATCCTGGGGTTTCACAGCCAAGTTTTATTGGGATTATTTTCGCTTGCGCTTTTAAACAATGCGCGTGGTACATTCACACAATGTCGCGTTTCGGTGCATGCGAAAATGGGCGTAATCGTAATGGCGGGTGACGTTTCTAGCGTTACGTAGATTGGGGTAGGTTTGCTTAGGTTAGTCAGTTATCAAATTGATTAACGCTAAGTACTGAACTGCTGCACAGTTTTATTAATAGCCTAGGGAGGGATACCTTTGCCTTTTAATAAATTGTAAGTCACGTTAGAAATACGAAGGGCCTTCACCCAACTTTTATTGGCAATTACGTATTTCTTAGTGGTTTATGGTAAAAGTATTTTGTATCTGCGACTTTACTTTTTTGTTTTATACGAGTCGTTTTAATATTTTTTGACATTCGGAGTGTTATTTTTTTATTGATATAAGTCTAAATAAGAAACCAATAATTTGCACACGGGCAGGATTAGAAACCACGACCTTTGGCTCACCGGGCGAAATAATCATCAATATCATATATATCAATAAATAATCAATTAAATTCGTTTTATTTACCCTTCTCGTTTAAAATAAAACGCTGAACACTTTCCAAAGGAAGTAACTACTAACCCGATCTGTATGCCAAAACTTTGACATTGAAGTACAATCATGCAATATTTAGCAGCTGCAGCCAATTCGTAAAAAAATACCTATATAGGTACAATATTATTTGTAGAAGTTCCAATAAATTCTAGAAACGTATCGTATTTGAAAGCGAATTTACAACATATTTTCTTGATAAACCTAATTTGAAATCGAGATTTCATACTAAAGTCGAGGTACCGCATATTTTAGTATGAAATCGTGTTTTTTTTAAGATTTCGAAGTATGTAATGTGAATTGTTTATCGTTGTAAGACTTTAAATACGTTCAGATAACGTGATCCTATAAGGGTGAGATCTAAGGGTGAGGTACGGAATCCAGCAAAAGGAAAAACACTCAAAATAGTGGACAGTACAGAATTTTAGTAAACACCAGCACCTGATTGGCAGTTAAATTTACTGGCAACAGTTTTGATTGGTTGCTGAGCTACCGCTGCAGCGCTGAACCAATCAAACAAGTTGAGTTTGATTTTGACACGTAATTAATCTCTGCCTGCCTCACTTTGACTGCCTCTTTCATCAAGAGATCACGCTGGCGCTCATCCAAGAAGTTTAGAGTTTTACAGTTTCCTTGGAAATTGATTGATTTAATACATTAGATTTTACTAAAGACAATACTTCAATCTCTTTCATCATCATTAAGAACTTTTCATCCATGACATACAAAGCTTTAGCCGTCGAATAGCGCCAATTGCTTTGACTGCATGCGGTAATGTGAATACCCGGTAATTAAGGCTCTGACCCGGTTGTGGGCTTCCTAGGGAACTAATATGCACTGGTTCAAATTTTAATTTATTTTAAACACGAATTGCGTTGAGCTTGTGATTGTTCGTGCTGGCCGATTCGTTGCTTTTGTCTTTGTAAAAACAGCAAGGTACGATAACTGTTTTCATGACTATCCACACTGTCTAACGCAAATGGAAAAAAGTTTTAGTGGCGTAGTGGCTAGAGGGTTTGCCTCTCATGCGGGAGGTACCGGGTTCGATACCACATGCCGCCATGTACCAATGGATTTTTCTGAGTTATGTACATTAGTTGTTTCACTAACCGATGCTCTTACGTTAAGGGAAAATATAATGAGGAAACCTGAACATTCAGGCGACTGAATGTGTAACCACACAACATTTTGGTCTCGTATGTAAACGAGTGGCATAAATAAAAAACGCACAATAGCTTAAGCACACAGATTTAATCGCCGAATCACACACAAAGAATAATGATTATAGTTACTCAAACTGGCAGAGTTTCAGCTTACTCAGTGGCTGCTGTGTACAAGTCTGCTAGACTGAGCTGTCCGTCGCTTATAAAGGCTTTCCCCCTCCATTATAGACACATTGGCGGTGGGGAAGAGTAGCAAGCGGTGGCTTGGTGTTGGCTGGCTGTGCGCTGGCTTGGGCTGGGCTGGCTTTGGCTGGCTTGGGTGGCTTGGCTGGGTTACGCTGGCTTTGGCTATGATTGGCCGAGCCTTGGCGTAACACATAGTAAGAGTAGTCGCATTTATGCAAAAAAAAAACAAATGTCCTAAGTTATGGGACATCAAAGGAACATGTTGTAGAACTTAACAACAACACAAGAACAACTTTAGTACTGTATCGCGCTAGATGTTGTGGCACGTGCAGCTAACTTTGTTTCGGGTTAGGCTCTGCGCAGATGGGTTACCGACCATAGCCACCGGTGGTTGTCCAATTCGCCACGTCCTTCAGTCCCGCGTAAACAAAGAATGTCGGTGGCCGCCACTAGAAGTCGGTGGCTGCCACTAGTGGTGGGTGGCCGCCACCAGTGGTTGGTGGTGGCTGTTTATCACCAATATCGTAGGACAATTGCTTTACGTGTGTGACGACTATATACAAAACGTATTAAAAACAATGTTAACCGCTTGTCGCTGCTAACCACTCGGTGGCCCATCTGCGCGGAGCCTTAAATCCACAAAGTTGCACTTGCTCCCTTTAGGTGGTGCTGGGAAATTTAATATTCCTAACACGTGCTATATGTAATAAATTTTCAGGCCAGGATTTTTAAATATTTTTATGGCATTGAAGTTTTAGAAGAAAATTGACTCCTATTTGGTTTTACTGAACTGTATAGTAATAAATGTAAGATGTAAAGTAAGGTATCTTTGCGTCTTTGCCTCGAGCTTTTTTATCATGCGTGTGACAAAATGTATTTGGAATTTATTCAGGGCCCAAACGCGTTATCGAAAAATGTTTTATTCTATAGAAATTTCCGTACGGTCGATGTTGAGAGCGTGTAAAAGTTGCACTTACCCATCCAGCACTTACTAACCTTAAATATTTACTAAGCCTACTTAATTTTGGGGTGGTGAAGCATCTACCTCCTACTGGTCCATCCTGGGCAACAAACTCTAGTTTGTGATGGTGGCTGAATGATCCTATGAGCGGTGGAAGGCGTCGTTAGGTGCCATCTGGTAGCTACCTCCCACCGACCAAGCCGCTAGCTGTGTTCAGTCGGTGAGTGGTGCCAGAACCTTCTGGATGAGGACGCTCCACCGTCGACTCTGTCTACGCCGCGTCTGGCTTAGTTAAGAATCTATAGCAAACCCATCCATACTAATATTATAAATGCGAAAGTGTGTCTGTCTGTCTGTTACCTCTTGACGCTTAAACCACTGAACCGATTGAGATGAAATTTGGTATGAAGACAGTTCGAGACCCTGGACAGGATATAGTTTACATTTTGTCTTGATATAAAAACATTAGGGGGTGAAATGGAGGATGAAAGTTTATATTATGGAAAATCCAACTCTTGCGGGCGAAGTCGCACCCACTAGTTTTAAATAAAAATAAAAAACAAATTTACAGATCTCGTCGCCAATAAATGAAAAAGGTTTTTTAACAACATCGCGACACTTCAACTTGAGAGGTGCTTGGTGGCGGCTTTTCATCTCTAGTGAATACTAAGCTATCGACTCCTTATTGAATCAATAGACGCTATCTAAATGACCATCTCAGTGTAGTGGTGCGAGCTCCGGACTATGAATCCAGCGGTAGCGGGTTCCAACCCCCAAGGGGCAAATGTTTATGTGATTAGCACGAGCATTTGTACCAAAGTCGTGGTTGTTAAAAACTGTTAATATGTTTATCCGTTATTTAAGTTGCCATCTATTAGCCCAACCTTATGTTTAGTTTGGGGATAGGTAATGTGGTGTAAGATTGAAGTTATAGTATATTTAACCTTTAATTGCCGAGGTGGCGTCACCGTGACAACGCGCAAGTTAGAACAGGATTTTTTTATTAATCAATAGAGTTTTATATCAGTCTCTTTGAGTAGCTGCTTGTTTTGATTTGATCTTTAGTTAGATATTCACACTATAATGCACACGCAGCAGGTTTACAGGTGTGCCCGGAATCAGACCTCTGGTGTCACCGTGACGTAAGGTCGGTGTTAATGTTACAATTTTATTTGTAGTGTTTTTTAAAAAAAACCTCGATTACGCTTTTTTGTCCTATTTTATTAATGTCACAGTCAAGTTTGTACATCAAGAAACGGGCGTAAGAGAAAAAAACCACTGAATTAGAATAAAATTAGTGATGAAATGATTCAAGAGAGCTGGTTAGAGGACACTTACAATAAAGCGTATTTTTGGTAAAAAATTGATAAACAAAGAACTAGAAGACCATGAAGTAGTCGTAATAAGTTAAACTAGGAAGTTGTGTAAGATTTGTCTATTCAATCTCAAAAAGAAGACATCTTATCAGTGTATCAAATGCAAAATATACATATGTCTACAATGCGCCCAAAACGTTGGCCAGAATTGTGCCCCAAAAATATTAAATCTTAAATTAAATTTATTGTGTCTTGTTGATTAGAGTTTGTTTTTATTGATTAGAATAAAAAAAGTTAGTTTTGTTAAAATATTTTACGACTTACTTAGTTTTTTCCAAAGACTCAAAACTAAGTTCCTGAAAGTGTGTCATTTGTGTATTTTTGCTTTAAAAAAAAAAATAATTCATTCAGATTTTAAATAATTTTAACAGATTTTTGATACAGATTTGACTAACATTATCACTTTAAATAAAGTGCCATCATGACCTAACCTCGGCAACTGTGTACTGAAAATAAGGGTCGGTAATTAAAGGTTAAAAATCTTACTAATCTGATATTAAGTACATATTTAAAGTAAATGCGATAAGCATAACTTAAAAGACAATAATTCAAAATACATTTCTGATTTAATTATTTGTATTGCTCCAGCAGTATGGGGTACCGATGCGAATTAGTGCGAATGTCTTTCTCGATGTAATACCTGTCTACAAATAAACCTTATAAACACTGGCGTTAGGGTTAAATAAAAAATAAAACAAATACTGGATGTCTTTGATCCCTTGAATCTGTAAAGAAATTAAGTTCTAAGACAACGCAATCCAAAATACGAGCCATTTTTCTAATATTTCATAGAAAAATCAAAACCTATAGGGTACTTCCTAATTTCCCATAGACTTAATAACATGAAATTTGGCAAGAAGAAAGAACTTACGGTACCTACAGCATTAGCATAAAGAAGTTCAATTTGTTTTTACATCGTAGGAAAAAACCATTGTTTGTAATCCTCAGTGTGCCTCTCCGACTCGCATTGGCCCCGTTTTTTTAATTAGATAGATAGATACTCTCTATTGCACACCACACACAGTATCTATTTACATAAATGTTCATAGAGAATGGTACAATTTAGGCGATCTTATTTCTGAAAGCAATTTCTTCCATACAACCTTCGGGTAAAGGACAGTCCAAAATTAAATTGGGTCGGCGGTGAAAACTAACAGAGTAAAGCGAAATGAGTAAAGAATAAAGAAAAAGACACGATATAAGCATACATAAATTACTAAGGCTATTAAATGTTAATAATACTAATAAATATTCTGAGTTACATAAACATACAATAATAATTATGCATACAAATTATACTGATACTATATACATACATAAAATATACATACTATATACTAATTATAACATAAGTTATAAGGTGTGTGCCACTTGACCAACATTTAAAGGAGAAAAAGTAAAGTAAAGTCAGCCTATTAGATCCCACTGCTGGGCAAAGGCCTCACCTCAACTATGAGGAGGAACGAGCCATACTCCACCACGCGGGCTCAGTGCGGATTGGTGGAGGGGTGTCTGTAAGGCAAGTGACAAACCTTACTATCAGATGTTATCAAGCCGCCTTAGGGCCTCTGACTAGGCTTAACGACTAATACCAACAGATATTAGCCGGGACCAACTGCTTAACGTGCCTTCCGAAGCACGGAGATGCTTGTCATGGTCGTCACTTTAATGGTCGGAATGGTCACCCATCCAATCACGACCGCGCCGTGGGTTGCTTAACTTTTGGTATCACTACCAAAGCGCTGCCGCCACTGCGCCACAAGCACCCGCAAAGGAGAAGGTTAACTTAATTAGAAACATAACTTATTTCTAAGGTACATTACTTCGAGACCAAACATTTGCATTCACCAAAGGAGACGTAAAAGTGATGGCACTAAAACTTAAGAGGATACTATAAAATCTTCATATCTCTAAGTGAAGAGACATCAACTCTTCCACCAAACGGCTGTATTTTGAAGGTTTTCGAACCAAACCGTAAACCATGTAGAATTTACGGCAATGCAGAGAAACGCAAGTTTCCGTGCCGTTAGGTCAAAGAACCCTTTTAAACCACTCGCAATTCTTGAAATAGGTGAGAACATGGTATTGGCGAAGGCGGGTTACAAACCGCTTCTTTTATTGAAAGTTTCCTGAATTCTTTTTTTTTATTCTACATTTATTTAAGAGCTTTGATTTATTTAAACATGCCAGCTCCATTATAACATGTGCCTGAATTATTTTTCACTATGCAATCTAAAGATTAGATAATGCACTTGATAAAATGACCGCATGGCCGTCGTTTGCGGTTTTAGCAATTAAGAAGCACTTGCGAAATTTCGACAGGCTTTGCAAAGTTTTGGGTGACCGATTAGTCTAGGTAATCGCCCGGATGAATGCGGGGTCGATTCCCGCTTCAGGCGGTGGTTTTTGGGGCCTGTACTTCAAAATAAAAAAGAACCCTTATGTAGGATCACGCGCGCGGTGCGCAGGCCGTACCTACTACTAACGAATGAATCGTCATTCGACGCGTCGATTAATCATTCGTTCGCTACTTGTCCTGTGCGCTCATTTGCGACAATTCGATCTAATGCATCGAAGGGCCGATTTAAGCGTAAGTAATAGTTGTTATAGATTATCATTCGAATGTCGATTATTATTAGATTATTATTTTTTCGAATTACTAAATGGACAATCGATAGTTCGAATGGTCGATTGTCGATTCATTCGATTTTTTTTGAACAATCGCCCATCGGTAATTCTTACCTATTTTACCTTTTATCGTGTTTAACTTTATTTAAGAAAACAATGATCGTGTGGTTTAAATGTGCTGTTATTTTCAAGAAATAGGGTTTCGAAATTATTTCTGGATAGTGTCAAGTACCCAGTTTGAACCCTCAGTGCGTGAGTCCGACTTGCACGTGAACCTTTGATTTAACTCATTATTTATTTAACATCATCATCATCATAATCGTCATCATTTTCAGCCGCAGGACGTCCACTATTATTCTATCTATTATTTATGATATCGCTCCGCTTATGCCCCGTCCGATACCGAACGTCAATGTGTTAAATTATTACCTTTTATCGATCGGCCAGTATTTTTATATGCCTAGTGCTAGCTTCCAAGAACGCAGCACCAGCTACTAATACGTTTAGTTAGTTAGTAGTGCTTTTAGTGATGATTTGACTGACTCTGGAGGCGAGTTTCATTTAGGGACTTACATTTCCTTAAACAATGGAAAATATAGATTTAGTTACATTTAGGCTCCGCTCAGATTGGACACAGCACTAGCTACTTATACAGTTAGTTAGTTAGTAGTGCTTTTAGTGATGATTTGACTAGCTTTGTAGTCTGTAAACTAGTTTCATTTACATTCCCTAAACTTACATCTTTTTAAATAATGGAAAATATGTGTTTAGTTACATTTGGGCTCCGCTCAGATAGGCCACCGCACCGGTGGCTAGCGACAAGCTGCTTACATATTTTTTATGTTTTGTATAAAGTCGCTGAACACGTGAAGCGAGTGACGTCCACTTGCAACTCAGTGTCCGCGATATATCACTATCGTTTGCGCGGGACCACAGAAGTATGACTTTGCAATAAAATTCAAAGAAATATCTACTCAATGTTGTAAACGATATGGTGTAATTCAGTTCGCCTCTAACTCAAGCACATTTTCGTGTAGACACCTCAGAAATACATTGCGAGATAATTTCATTCTTATATCTCTGGAATATGATTCATAATGCACTAAACCTATTTAGTGACGTACTATCACGCAACGAGATTGGGTTGACTGCCACAAGAAGCTACTTACGCCATCTAGCGCATATTTCTAAGACTTTATTCACGCTCGTCCAACCAGCAACCTAGTGTCGCGCATCGCCGGTGAATAAAACGCGGGAGCGTGTCGCTGTCGGCTAGCGACACCCAACTTGTTTAGTCCCTTACCAAGGGGTCGCCGCGCGTAGGTACGTTTTTGCTACCTACGCGGGAAGATACACAAGCCTGGCGGGACTAAAAAACGTGTCACGCGACATCCACTGGTGACTGTGGTCGGCGGCCCATCTGCGCGGACTTTAAATCTCTTTCTCTCTCTACAGGACATTACACGTAATAAAAAGGAAAACTGACTTAATGACTGACTGACATATCAATCACAGCATAAACTACTGGGATTAGAACCTTGAAATATTGTACCATTCTTCCTTTTATAGTGCAGGTGAGCACTTAGAGAGGATTTTTGGAAATCCATCCTTTTAAAATGGGTAAAAAAGAGGGGTAAGTTTGAATGAAACTCAAACTTCATCAGTTTTGAAACTAAATCAATAAAAGTTGGTATTTAGCTATTTGGTTAGAAATTAGGAATGTCTGCCTTCTTAATTCTATTTATCATTATTTTCTTAAAATTAAGATATTTATGCTTTTAAGTTAGGCTGAGCAGCTGAGTTTTACTATTATTATTCCGAGTGATATAAAACTGTGAATAAGGGCTCTTTCAATTTATGCGTTTCTTGACGGCCGGCTGCGGTGCGATAGCGGTGCGTTTATCGTTTCGCATACGGACGGTCGTTTGTTTTCATACAAAACGCGCGGTGCGGCAACAGTGCGGCATCGGTACCGAAAACTCGGTTCTCTACTCGGTTCTCGGTACCGACGCCGCACTGTTGCCGCACCGCGCGTTTTGTATGAAAATAAACGACCGTCCGTATGCGGTACGATAAACGCACCGCTTCCGCACCGCAGCCGGTCGTCAAGAAACGCATAAATTAAAGAGCCCTAAATGTTTTTCTACCATTTACCGAGTTTTAGAATAAGTAAGTGTTAGTTATAGAAATAATTACATTAGAAAAAATATGAATTTTCAAAAGGCCAGCAGTTCTTACTTATTTTTAACGTAGAATCGCTATTTATCAAAAGTAAGTATTTTTAAGAATCTAAGAATCCTTTTTGTAAATGCATCATTAGGGAAGAAGAAAAAATTGTTTTACAAAATAAGCTTTATTTGTCATAACAATTTGTGTTTTCTTGCGTTTCAGATGCTGGTTTGCGTAAACTTACAAATAATAATTATTCTAACAGTAAATATTAATTTATAATTTGAAAAATTATATTATTTACACGTGATTCGCGGCGAAATTTATTAAATACATTAATTATATACAAAATTCTCACAATTTTAGATATTTTAACTGAAATTTTACATTTACAATACACTTAACTAATGAAGCGCGAAATACTTGCAAGATGCGAATTTTCATTTCAACACTTTATGTAGTATTATTTAAAATAATTGAACTAACACTACATTAGGGTAGAAATATTGACTCCATACCCAACAATACAAATAATTCCAAGACATTTAATATAAATTAACAACACATTTGCAACACACATTGATCAGGTTGTATTCATCTAATATGAATTTAATTTTATCTATAAATATAAAAAGTAGAATGGGAAATAAACTATGTGAGCAATATAATTTACATTTAGATTTAAAATAAGCGGATCTCTGCTTAAACTATATCTAAGCCAAAAAATAGGTACTTACAGAAAAAAAATTAATACCGATCAAACTGAATAGTTTGCACAGATATTATTTATTGCTCTTATCACTATTATTTTCTATTGCTAATGAATATGATTGTAGTTCTGAACAAAATTACCAATATTCTTAATTTTTGTACGACCCAAAGTTGAATTTATATTTCGATGATATGATTATAATTTGTTTCATAGTTGTGAATTTATTAGCAATTATTACGATAAACACGTTGTCCATGTGTGTTATTTACATCACACACAATAAGCACTAATATCACAAAAATATGGCAGATACTTTACAAATTATTTGAAGGCAGTATATTATATTTAATTGTACTTTGTAATATAATTAATAATTTTCATTAAATTTATTTATTTTCACAAAAATATTAATTTTAAGATACATGTTTCAAATGATTTAATAAAGGTATATATCTTAAGTATATATCTTAAGTTATTTCAACAAAACTTAAGTTTAAAACAAATTTATTTGGTGAAAAATTATAATTTTATGCGTTCTGTTTTTATGCATATATTATTTAAACATTAAATTACGTGTCGAATTAATGTAATTAAAGTTGCATTTAATTACATTAATTCGACAAAGCAAAATTGTATATTAATTTTACTATCAATTTGTTTTAAAATAACAACAGAAATGACAAGAACTTACATTGATTATAAATGAAAAGCATTTTTATTAATTATTATCGTTTGCCCTAATTAATTTAAGTCGCACTATTCAGTAATTATATATCTATACTTATTTTCTAATTTATACAGAACACAATTTAAAGTCACGCGTTTCCGGAAGCAAAATATAAAAATAAAACTTACACAACTATAACATCCGGCATAGCTCAATTTTATAACAAAGAGACGCTCATTTTTTTAACAATTTTTTTCTCAAAATATTACTTAAATATACGAATGTAAGCAAAAGCCTTGCTGCCCGCCAGAGTCGTTATAATACTGTTTCGTTCATAAAATACCACCCCAAAAGTTGCGATTGCCTGGAAAAATGTGGAAGATAAACATCTACCTTATTTTTATTTTGTGCGTCACAAAATACTATTTTTTAAGAACCCAGCCGTATTGCACTAGACTTTGGTACGTTAAATGTTATGGCGTTAGCTATTTCTTTGTATTTTTTTACTATTTTTGAGTGCGTAACCACGAAGAGGCTAAGTATGCATAAATAAATATTTTCATAAAATGTTTAGGTACACTTATTAGCAATTTAAATGTATTTAGTCGTGATTTAAAGTCATTGCAATAGGGTTTTTTATTTATTTATTTAAAATAGGTTTACTCATGACTCTACGACTAAGCCAGGCGAGGCACATACAGAGTCAACGGCGGAGCGAGCTTACCCATAAGAAGTATATTCTTCTGACTTTGAAGGTTTTCTGGATGTAATCCGTTGAAAACTTAGGCTTGAAACACTGACGCGGGCTAGTTCCACATCTTTGCTTTCAAAGGTTTTTAACGAAATTAATGCTCTTAGGGTTCTAAATATAAGGTCAAGTATTATCAAGTCTAGTGCAACTGGGCACATTTGTGTTGTAACTACAGAAGCATCAATAGGAATGTCTAGATTTTTATTATTTGTATTGCTATTTTATAATCATTGTAAGGTAAGTCAGAAACCATGTTTATATGCACTCGCAATCCTTCTGCAGCTATATAAATATGGCTACGTTGTGGTTAAGCCCCGATTTCACCATTAATTAACCGTGGTCGAAGCTTCGGTAACGTGTTTATGAAGCTGTCATACTGATATCTTTGTTGTAATGTGACAGTAATGACAGCGTTATAAACGCTTTTTAACTATAATGAAATTGGTGAATTTATCGCTTAGTCTGTCATTGACGTAAGTGACTATAGTAGTAAAGGCATGTCTCACTAGCACCATTATTACTAGTGCTTAAGCTCGTTCTCGTACTTTGAGATCTGTGCAATGTATGTGATACTGGCCAATATTTAATATTTGTTTAATTATTTATAATTTTGTATTCGAGAGCTCTAGAAACTGTTTCAATGGTCAATTGCTTCGAGTATCTATGCCACTGTTGTAGAGGCCAGAGACTGATGAATGGATAGTTGCTACGAGAAATGCTACAAAATTAGATGCACATTTCTGTGTAGCTTTACAATGGTTATGCTTGACTCGGTTTACAACTGAATTAAATCATTTGAATGTTCCCTTTAACCCCCTGTAGTCTTATTGTGTTTCTTGCTGGTGTTACGTACTACATTGCAGTTGGAATGTTGTGTAAGGCTTACTACGGATATTCGTAGCCGCTTGCTACGGCTCTGTAGCTACGCGTCATATTTTCTGTGCGCTTGCTACGAATTTCGCAATGGCTACGACGTGTCATAAACGAACACTTGCTTCGAAGTTTTGTTGCGCTTGCTACGACATTTTACAGTGCTACGAGTCACTTACGTCAACACAGCTACGATAGCAATTATTTCACGATAGCCAATCCAGGTTTTTAAAGCTGCGTATAGTTGCGGGGGGAGGTGCGGCGGCGGGCGGCAGAAGCGCGGCGTCAGAATACCTCGTCGCTCGGGTCGTCATCCAACTCGCAGAGGAGTTTGCTGCTGTGAATAGACAAAACTGCAATTGAATACAAATACAGGAGAAATTAGATTTCTTATTTAAAGAGGTAGATTGTGTAACGATTGATATTTATTATTTTATTTTTCATCAATTTGTAAGTAAAACAATAATTGCTTTTATTTGATTTTATTATTATTATGAGCCTACTTAGATTAGTTATTTTTTTATGATCTAAGCTTCGATTAACTGCTTCGTATATAGCACAGTTAAAAATCAACAGTTAATAAGAACGAAACGAAAGAGGGGTGAATTAGTTAAATGGTAATTTAGAAAAAAACAACCACCAATCGTTTAAGTACATTTTGAATTCTAATCTACTTTGTGTTAAGAACACTTGCTAATACTTGAAGGAAGTGCTTGTAAATCTACTGGTAATCAGATATAATGGTTTAGCTGTGGACTAGTAAGAACCATGCAGTCTAATATTATAAGTCTAATCTAAGTTGTATCGTAGTGTTTTGACGACTTCTACCCTACATTCGCAGGAATAATTTTAATAAGTTTCATTGAAGTATTGAAGTATAGTTTATGTTTAACGAGTCATGCGTATCTGCTTAACCCGTCGTTAGAATGAAAATAGTTCATAAAAGCATTAAAGCCAATTAATACCTAAAACATCAAAGTGAAATGTAGAGTTGCGAACATACAGTAGAAAAAGATAAATTGTTTGACTGACGGATACAGTGACGTTACTGAAGGTTTTTTAGTTGAATTGACAGAGTGAATAGATCACTCGGCACAGTGCATCAACATGAAACGTACTTGTGAAGTAAATCATTCCAACAATAACAATATCCACTACGATGATCCATCGCCAAACTTGAAATCGATATCGGACCTGAAAGTCCAGTATTTAGAATCATCAATAAACTAAAAAGTTCCACCTTCACAAGTATTGAGACCGATGAGAAATTTTAAAATCTCATGCTGTTAATGAACTACCTGTAGATTTTAAACATTCTCAGTCACAAGTTCTTGAGAAAGTTGATAAACAACAATCACTACAGAAAATAAGTCTCAAAAATACTTACTCCTCTTTACTCGCATACGATTCGGCGTGGACTCGTCTATTACAGGCCCTGTCACAACAGCGGCAGTGCCAGTAAGCGAGAACACTTAAACTGAATACAAAGACAGTCGTTGGTAGCACCAGAGCCAATATCAACCCTCTAATGGTTGACTCCCATGAGTACCTAGCTACAACCAGATCTGGTCTCGTCAGACTGTAATAGCATGGAAATATCTTCGGGGCTTTCGGTCCTGCGTATTCGGTTGCGAATACAGAACAGTTCACTCTTGGAGGATACCCACAACCTTCGGGGTTAATGAGGAACTTCAAGTCAGTTTCGTCCCAGTCTGTCGGAACTTTGGCGCCTTCTTCGTAAGGTCTCCTCGCTAAATTGACACGGATTTTGTGGCATTTTGTGTGGGCAGTGGTGCAGCCCTCCCGACATGACGCCCATGTGCAGTTTGTTAAAGTGTTCGCCTGTACGTGTTCAGAGACAGCACAAATGCCAGCTTCGGGGACGAACTCCGCTAATATGGTCTGGATAGCGGGTTCTACGACGAAGGGTATTAAGAATAGGAACGCGAAGACTGCGAGTATTGCTGACGTGCCGAGGCAAAGTGACGTGTAGAATTTGAATCGTTCGAAAAAGTGCGTTAGCAGTTGCTCCCTGGTCGGTTCTAGTGGCTTGAACTCTGGGCTGCCTGGTTCCGCAGAGGCGCCCATAGGGAGGGTGGACCTCTCGGACGCGGCGGGGGAGAGGCTCCCGCGGGACCTGCTCATCGAAGACATGAGGAGTTCAGCCAGTAGAAAGCATTGCAAGCGTTTAGTCGTCTCTTAGTGAACTAGCCGGACCCTCGCAGAGGAGGGGAACGCCTGGAAAGAGAAACGGTGATAGTTAACAATAAATTAATCCTGAGTGTCGTTGAAAAACTTTAATGCAAACTAAGAGTTTCAAAATCAATGGCAGTACGTCAGTTTAAAAAAAAATGATCCATCAATCACACCAATTACCTAACCCCAAAATAAGCAAGACCTTGTTTAACGGCGACTAGGATAACGGATCTAGACATGCTTATATGCGTTTTCTCAATGACTTAGGCACAAAAAGTCGTGATCTTCACACAAACATTTGTCTCTTGCGGAGTTTGAATCCGCAACCGCTGGTTTAGTAATCCGGAGCGGGAACACTAAGACGGTCGCCAGTTTGAAAAACATTGACTACAGCGGCCCATCTCAACAGAGATTTGCCAACTGCGCAGGACATATTATAGTACACAAGTGTGTGCAATACAGAGGTGCACTCTCTGTTCCTTCACTCTCATAATTCGGTGTGACGGCAGTCCGACATGACCGTAGAGAGATCAGGTGCAAGATCACCGACTTTACGTGCTTTCCGAGGCACGGGGGTGTTAACACCACCAACTTCCTGACTCCGGAAAATACTAAAATAATAAGAATAAAAAAAAACACTACAATTGAATTACTACTATTCGTGAATAAAGCCTTTTTCTACTGGGTAGCTAAGCTACTAATGTTAGTTTCGGTGATAATGGCTCAATTAAATGTAATTTTGTGCCAATATGTGCTTTTGACGTCATAGTTTTTTGAATACTTTCTTACTGTATTTCTCATTTCCTTTTTTTTTTGTTTTTGACTAATAGTTTTAATACAAGGTCAAAAGCAATATAGGTATTCCAATCCAAAATGATGGCATCATCAAATTATGTAATGCTCAGAAGACGACCATGTAATCAAATGCAATTGACATTAAATGCTGTAAACACTCCACTTATACACTGTACTCTGTAATCGGTCCATGAATTATTAACTATCGGTACACACGGCCGCATGTCAGACTACCCCACTTTGACCTTGAGATCGCCTTTATTCCCTACGTAATAAAAGCTGTTTTCGTAGTTCAAATGGGTCACCTGATGTGCTGCCGACTGTACATTGAATTCTAAATGTAACTTTCGTATTCGTAGAGGCTTTGGAATAAAATATTAACTCTACCTAAACTCCTTCTGGTCACGATATGTTTATGTCAAGGGCAAACCTATTTGCGTGTATTGGTGTTAGAAATACTACTGTTTGGGTAACAAATTATGGCAATTAATGTGCTTTGTTTCTTTGGAATTTATTTTTGTAGGCAGAAAAAATATCTCACGTGACTGATCTCAGAGAGGAGAAACAGGATCATTCGGTGACAACTGCATATCAGCTTGACCGCTGGTGCAGCTCTTGAATCTCATTTTCGCATCATCACCAACCTCCACTGTTCTTTGACACAGCATCAAAGTTATACACGATACAACCACCAACACAGTCGGAAGCACAAGAGCAACTAGGAACTGCCGATACGTTGTTTCCAAATCGAATCTGGCCACAACAGTGTCGGGACTGTTCTCCATGTAGAAGCATGGGAATCTCGCTTTAGCATTGTGATCAGTGCCATCTCTGCCGTAATCTTTGAGGAACTCCTTACATTCATCCGCTAATGTGTTCACGCAGCCTTCCAAATTAATCATCAGACGACTGTCATTTGCTAATGTCAACTCAACTTCCGATGGAGCGATAAAGCGGTTCGGAACTGCTCGCATGGTATACAAGTATTGCAAGTACGTGAAGTTGGTCAAATCAGACAGCTCAGTCCTCGGCAACAAAGCGGAGTTGATGCAATCGACAGCTACAACACCAGATGTGCCGTTATGAACAGCGTGACAGGACAGCATTAGCACTTCTTCACCGGAATCGTTCCACACAATCACACCGCCTTCCTCCTGAGCTAATTTTGCACACTTTGCCAAAAATACTCTATCGCCACTCAACACTATGACGTTTTTGTTGCGGGTGGGAATGTCAACGCAGCGCCGATCGCAGTTATACGGCGTTCGTATTTTTCTACAAGTCCCCCTGTTACATGAGAACAAACCATGAACGTCGATACACGTTATCTTCCCTCTTCTCCCAGAACATTTTAATGGCGGATCTGTTTCTCTGAATGCACATTCGAAAGCATCTGTTATGTTGATGCACTTTCCTTCTGTACAATTAAAGGTTCCAGTCAAGTTTTTGCACTCATCGCGGATGCAGTGGTACTTCCTGGCGTTTTCCTGGTCGATACCATAGCAGGTCTTGTTTGCTGCACTGGCGCATTCTGATAAAAGTAAAGACGTGCCGTTCTTTCTGACGTTGACGTAGATTTGGATGCACGCGCCGGAGGTCTTGCTAAGGCACCACTCGCCACAGGATCCCCAGTCACAGTTGTCTTTGTTGACAGCCCTTGTTGTGGTGCACATGATCGGTGTAGGATCTATTCCGGATGCAATGGCTCTTGTGTAAGGCATGTAGATGGCGACTGTGAGGTAGACGATGGCGACAGCGCTGAGCACTGCGGTCATTTGGCAGACGCATATTGTCCCGCATATCTTTTGGTCTTGCGGGGGTATTATGAGGTCCTCGACGGGCGTCGGTTTCGGCATGTTGAGTACCTCCGGCGCCCCTCGTCGCGTAGCCACTGACGGGAGGGTTGGCGGAGTGCGCGTGCGTGGCGCTGCGATCGATCCGGCGCAGTGCGGGCAACCCCGGCTGTGCTATTTTTTTTAAACGCATTGATGTCAACGTCCTGACGTCGAATAGTGGCTGAGCATACGGAATGCCATTTGTTTAATTAAAAATGTATAAGTTGTATCGCACCCTTTGTTTTTAGCTATTCAATTCATTAACGAAAAAGCATTATTTTATTTTCACGAGCAAAGTTGAAGTCATTGTTACTCTTAGCAACTAACACGCATATTAGTTATTGCACAA
This sequence comes from Pyrausta nigrata, assembly GCA_949316185.1. NCBI lineage: Eukaryota > Metazoa > Arthropoda > Insecta > Lepidoptera > Crambidae > Pyrausta > Pyrausta nigrata. The sequence continues at coordinate 14,273,596 of OX438957.1, read as the reverse complement.
GAATGTATGCGATACGCAAATATTTAAAAGCGTTTTATTTAGATTACCAACCGTTGTTATGTTATTTTTATTTTATTTTTGCCGTATTTTAAAACTAAAAAATATACCGCTTAGAAAGGGTTTTGTTAAAATTATTATTTTATTGAAATAGTAAATAATTATGCATAACATTAAGCAAATAAAAATAATATTTTTTTAAAATAAATTACCTGCAACACAGAATGTTATCTCTGCACCTACTTTACTTTGCAAGTTTGTAAAGTGAGTAAAACTTCAAGTAAATACTTAAGTAATTTTCTAAATACTTTTGCCAAAGTCAATCAAACAATGATGGCACCCATAGATAAATTGAAACTACTTACAGTTAACACACATTTTGACATCCGTTCTAAAATATCCTGGGAAAAATGATTCAACAGATGATTTTCGTAAGTATTTTGTTCAACATTTAAAGACTGCAGATGTTTTGTTACATACTAACAAAAATGAAAATATGATTAAGTGCATTCATGAACAACATAAAAATAAATTAAGTTATACATTACATTTTACAACCAAAAGGCAAAGTAAATGATCTTACCGATGCAAAACGGTTCCGAATTTCCTTAAATAATTGCCAACTCTTGATTTTCGATCAACCAATACCAAAAGTGATTTATTCGGTATATTTTTTCCAATGTTTGTACTTGTTTTTTGTTGTATTTTCACAGTTTCTGTTGTTTCATCTTGTGTGTATGCGTTTTCTCGGTTTTAGACAACTGATCTGAATATAGCCGCGGTCGGACCTGCGCACTGCGGCGTGCGGACTCTTGGTACCAGTGTGAAGTTATCCTGAACTTAGTTTACCGCAATATTAAGGCCTAATAAATCACACTAAACGCCTAAGTATTTCTCATTATAGGGAGAGGAAGAATTATGGACGGAATGCTACGTAATGGTAGATAATCCTTGAATAATGAACCCTAATTGAATGTGAATTTATGTTTTCTAAATACTTTTGCCAAAGTTAATCAAACAACGATGGCTCCAATAGATAAATTGAAACAATTCAATCTAAGTGAAGGAGAAGTTAGGCATTGTAACGTATTAGGAGGTCAAGAGAATGGTAGAGGATAGGGAAAGGTGGAAGAAAATCCATCGACAAGAGGATTAACTCTTAATTAATTAGTAGTAGTACTTTAATTAAGAGTTTTAAGCATTAAATAAGTATAAATATAATACTATCTATAACTTAGAATATTAACAATGTTAATAATTATCTAATACATAAATATATTATGTAAATATTATAAAAAAATGTTACGATGCACTTTCTTTATGTATTTATTCAATCTAAGTAGATTGTTTAATAACAAATGAAAGTTTAGGAAGTTGTAAGCAGTTGTGTCTACCTAAAGTGTGAACTGTGGGCGCAATAAACTAGCTTTCTTAATATAACGTTGTTTTAACTTGGGTCAGATTATGTGAATTGTGAATAATTAGTTTGCGTATTTGCGTATCACATTCACACACTCTTAAAATATTGTTTGGACGACGGCAGATCAAGATACACTGTGGCATCTTGTATAGTTTTGAAGGAGGGATTTAAGAACAAAAATCTTTTGTCTGATGAGCTGGCTACTACCTATGTAACGATTGAAATACAAAACGTAATGTGAATTCATCTATCGTGGTTTTTACAATTCACCACTTCATCACCCCCAAGTGTTTTACACTGCAAAAACACTGCATACAAGCTGAGTTTTATGGATCTTTAGCTCAAAAGAACCAGTACATACCTTTACACAACTTCCTCTCTTCCATTTTACATCTCACGAACTTTCCGACTTTGTTTATTTACATCGGCACGTTACATTCCGACTCCACTGTTTACGCGTATAAGCCAGGCAGGGCTAGCCGGAGCCAGGGCGCATGCCTGCTCTGATGCCAGTAGGTGTCATATTTACTCAGTTTGCACCATTCTCATCGACTTTTTGTAGATATATTGCAGTGGTTTAGAAAGTCGAGATAAAAGACAAATGAAAGACGAAATGTCGAGGATAAGTTTTTCAACCATGAATCTTAACTGTCAGTTGAAAATTGCGCTATGTTTAATTAAAATATTTTCGTAATTTAAGCAATGTCTTAGCAAGTTTTTGCAAGCGAAGGATCGTGGGTTCAAGTCCCACCGGACGACACGATCTAACAAATTTAGAGCGCAAACAAATTTTCGTTTTAGTATAAGCTTGGACAGGATTACGATTAAAGGTCAATAACTTTCCGCTTATTTGTGATTTAACGGGTTTTTACGGTTTCGTACGTCTGTAAAAAGAAGGATGTAACCCTTATAGGATCAATTGATATTAACATAAAATTAATGTTGATTTCAATTATTTCAATTGAGCAGTCTCTTGAAGCTGCGAAAAAATTAACACTCAAATTCAACGCAACCCAAAAATACAGCCATTTTAACCTTGTTTTCTAATATTTCGTAGAGGAATCAAAATCTATAGGTTATTTCCCATTGACCTAGAACACAGAATAAATAAATAAAATCATGAAATTTGGCAAGGAGTTACAGCACACCGGCACAATTAGCGGAACAGAAAAAAAAGTGAGACTATGAGATAATAACGCATATATTTGACGAAAATGTAATAAGACACAAAATAACAAATTGATTAACATATTTTAACAACGACTTTGAAAAGTTTTCGTTATTTTTTATTGAAAAATAAAGAAATTTGAAATAAGTGATATTTCTAGATGATTATGAACCATCACAAAATGTATAAAAAAGTAAGCATTAAATGATTTAACAATAAAATTAAAGCAAAATTAATAACGAGTGTTTCCCCCTCTTGCTCTGATTACGGTTTCCATTCGTCTGGGCATGCTACAGATCATGTTATCGATGATTTCTTGAGGCAACCGCTCCCACTCCTCAAGTAATGCGTTTCCAAGTTCATTCAGATTGTTGGGGGGTGGCATTCTGGATTTAACCCTTCTTTTTAGCAAGTCCCAGACATGCTCTATCGGATTCATATCGGGGGAATTTGCTGGCCACTGCATCACCGGTATACCTACGTGGCTCAGATATGCCTGTACCGATTGTGCACTATGAGCACGAGCATTATCTTGCATTAGAATAAAGTCGTCACCAATAAATAAAGCAAATGGTACAGCATGTTCTTCTAAAATGTCTCTGATGTATCGATCTGCTGTCATGGTCCCTCTTGTGACTATCACTAACTCCGTGCGAGCTCCCAAACATATCCCTCCCCAAACCATAATCGAGCCGCCACCATAAGCCATTGTGTGTTCAAAATGAGACTGTATGTGGCGTTCTCCTTTGCGTCTCCATATTCGCTGTCTCCCATCGATCTGTTTTAAGTCAGAGTTGTTTTAAAAGAACTCTGCACTCATCAGTAAAGAGAACCTGCTGCCATTCGTTCAAATCCCAATGATGATGTTCTCGCGCATAGCTTAATCGGTTTACGCGGTGACGTCTCTCAAGTTTTGGGCCTTTGGCAGGTATATACGACCCTAAACCAACTTCTTCAAATCTCCTGCGAACTGTACGCTCACTTACTCGTACTCCTCGAACGTCTTCCAGTTCATTTCGAGCTTGTACAGCCGTTAATCGCGTATTCCTACGAACTCCAAGTTATAAAAACCTGTCATCTCGCCTCGATGTACATCTTTTTCTACCCTGACCCCTCCTCCTCACAAGAGAATTAGACGATCTGTACCGTTACCGTTCTTCTCATTTCATCAGCCCTAATGATTTCCAGTGATGTTAAGTCAGGCATAATAAAGAGCTTTTAATAAACAAAATTGCCTATGGAATAACAAATTTATAAAAAATTTGACAATAAATTAAAAAAATATCATAACTGGCCAGTTCCTCAAGTAAAATATTTTAAAATCCTGCTTTTTTGTGTTCCGTTAATTGTGCCGGTGTGTATATAAAGGGAAAAATCAGAAAACAGAATCTGAAAGGTTTGTATTACGATGTTACATCAACATCGTTAAAAAACCTTTCTTTATAAGGAACCATCAAAGCGCGAGGCCGACTCGCTGCCCGGATTTCAGTAGTAAAAGTGTATGCAAAGTCGTTTGTCATAACTTATGATGCATAACGGTCCACCCGTCGATCGAAACACCAATTTTTAAAGTGCTCGTTCGTATAGGTACAGTAAGCACCGCATCAACCGAATATAACCAGATAATACCCGAATCTGTCTTAATATCTGAAAATGAATGGAACTCTATGTGATCAACATAAAGTTGATATATGGTTGCGGAAATTTGACAGATCAGAGTAGGTTGATGTGAGGCTGTGTGTACTTACCTATGTGATATAGAGAGCAGAACATAACAATTTAAAATAATGTTAGTTAAAGTGCCACTTCCTCAGCAGGCTGCGCTCTATCACTTTATCAGTCGTTAATTCAATGAGATGCTCTTACGCACAGCTACATTTTCAAGTCTGCAAACTTGTAAATGTATTAACTAATTTACCTTGAGCTAAACTTACTAGTATCTCATAGGTCAACTATACCCTATACCTGTAGAGATTGTATGTACGGGTAACAATGATTTAAAAAACCGGCCAAGTGCGAGTCGGACTCGAGTACTAAGGATTCCGTACCATTTACTTACAACACTAGACAGTATAGGCAAAAACAACTTTTTAAATTTATACTGTTCTTTTGGAAAAAAGTATATATTTTATTTTGTTTATAATTTCAAAAGTATTCATCACAGGATACCCGAAACAATTTTAAATTAGATTTTTCGCGCCTGTTTCTTTAAGTGAGTGATTTGAAGTTTATAGGTCCAAGACTTTAGAAATTACGGGGGGGGGGGGGGGGGACACCGTGTAAACGACTTTGGTAAAGCTGATAAAAAAGTGTTGTATGGAAACCCTACCTTATTTTCATAGTCCTATTCAACGATACCCCACACAAAGGGGTGCACTCATAAAATAATTCACCCCCCCTTTACATGTATGGGGAGGTACCCTTTAAAAAAGTTTTTTTTTTTTGTATATTTAAAAATGTGATCTATTTGTGAAGTGTCCTCGAACTAAGTTACATGCAAATCAGTCAATAAACGTAGAAGATATTCTGCTGTGACAGACTAGGACGGACGGACTGAAAGATCCTATAAGGGTTCCTTGTCGTACTACGGAACCCTAAAAAGGTAAATGGGTCATCAGCGCGCGGAAATGTACTGTCTCAAATTGTGTAATTTTCTCAATTTTGCATCTAATTTGACACGTAAAAGAACGTTTGCACGAAGGATCAAATTTAAATCGCCGCGCAGTACGAGACAGCGCCCTTAGACAAGGTGCAATCTTTTTATAGCGAACTTTGCTATCGCCAGCAGAATGTATGAATAAGTCACGTGATATTTTGATTCTTTATGTCTGTACGAGCAAACTCGTACATTTGATCTCGTCACATGAAGCTGGAGGTTGGAGCGGCATCGTCTTCTTTCTCTTTTGGAGATGCCAATATGTACGAGCTAGCATCGTACATTGCATCAAACACGGCGTCAGCGACCTACATCCAAGCGGCTGACCGATGAACCCTCAAGCAGCACCGTCGGCACTCTACACCGACGGCACACATCTTCATACGTTTATATGTTTACTAGCAATAAGTTTATTATAAATACATGTGCAGAACAATTAATAAATCAGATATCAACCGTCCGTGTTGGTTCTCATTTCCCTCCGCAGCGGCCAAGACACCCTTAGCCGTCACTATGATCAGTCTGGTGAGTCTGCCAGACTGGCAGCGAGTCCACGCCACCTACCTACCGTCCTAACGCTGCTACCCTGGGCGACCTGGGTGCAGCTATCCTACCACAACAACATCCTTATTATATTTAAGTATCTATTGTTAGGCGGGGCTAGGGCTCTAGGGACTTAGTGTCTTGGGGTAGAGGGACATCTACGCTCACTAGGGAGTTAGTTTCCTTCCTGACCTTATAGTTTGACTGACAGGCGGGACTTCTTCACGGCCTGTACAATGTCAGTTTCATACATTGTGTTAGCGATAACGAACTTCGCTTATTTATAGATTGCGGTCTACGGGCTTAGGTCTACCCTACCTAGTATGTACGTAGTAAGTACCTACCTTTGACAAAATTTTAGGGGATATGAAATCCAATTTACGAATAGGTAGTTTCATTGTCGGTAAAACTTCATTGTTATATTTTATCATCTGGTGTTATACATACATGGTGTATACATGAAGTGCCAGTTAAATATTGGGCCATGTTTGTTTAGGTATTAAACTGTAAGGTGTGGATATCCATAAAATATTATAATAAATCTAAGATTAGTACAGAGAGCTACAAAATACCGCGAGAGACGCACGTCAGACTACACAATGTTGACCTTAATTCCCTAAATAAAAGCTGTTTTCATCATTCGAATGTATAACCTGACGTGCTGCGTCTGTACATTGAAAGCTCATGTAGATATAATGTTACCAACTGTACTCGGTAATCAGAGAGCCAAGGTTGCATTACCGGTTCGAAGGGACTCGAACCAGAGACTTTATTGAGCGATTTGATAGGTGTGGTGCAGTCTGGCTGGTGGATCCGATTGACACAGGAACGCTTGATGTCATGTACCGGTTAATACGATTAATGTTTGTGTGGATGGGGTACGAGAAAAGTTTGGAAGAGAAATTATTTATTTATTTAAACTTTATTGGACCAAAAGCATAAGCAGTGCAAAAAAATCAGTCACTATTGTCTTGCTCTTTCCTTTAAAATATTCCATTAATTATTATCATTTATTATTGTATAGTTTTAGTTGACAGTTGATAAGCAGTTATTTTTATAATTTAAGCTTTTTCTTCGCAAGTTTTTGCGGTTATGCAGCACTAAAAAAATATTCGTCCTACTTCAGGTGGACCACGACCCTTCAATTGCTGAAGTTATAAAAATAATTATAAGACAATCAGTAAGCTCAAATTGCAGTGCGCAGGGCACATTGCGCAAAGAACTGATGACCGTGGGGACCAAAAAGTTCTTTCCTGGAGACCATTGATCTAAAGTGTACCACACTCAAGTCAAAGTCAAAGTCAAAAATTCTTTATTCAATTTAGGACACAAAATGCCACTTATGAACGTCAAAATATCAATCAATTATGGCCCATATGGGGCAGAACATGTCTCCTTATCTTTTGGGCCCTACTAGCGCTTCGAGACAAGACACAGACAATCTGGCAAGTGCTGAGAAGAAACGCCGGAACAAACTCAGTCACCACTAGCTGCCACAAAAATAAAACAAATCAAAATAAACAGGTAGGTACATCAGTTTGGTGCAGGCTTGACTGTCCATACATTCTCGTCGTTAAGATAGTCTTGAATTTTATAATACCCCTTCGACATTAGGGTAGTTTTGACATGTAACTTAAATTTATTAATAGGTAGTTCGATAACATTATGAGGTATTTTATTGAAAAATTTGACACAATTTCCCAAGAATGAATTAATTGTTTTGGCTAATCTGAAGTTTGGAATGACAAGTTTGTTTTTATTTCTTGTGTTATACGAATGAATATCACTGCGTACACTGTGTGTGTGTGTGTGTGTGTGTGTGTGGTGTTTAGTCTACCAGCAAGACGGACAGATGACCCAATAAAGGTCGCAGGATCGCGCTGGATGTAGGGCGCTTGTAACAGGTCACTTAGGAAATCTACTGGTGTTCATCAGCGGACTTCCTGTGGCTGATAATGATTGAAATAGTTTGAAAAGATCTTGCCGAAAAATGGGGTAAAGAGGCGCGCCTATGTTTAGCAGACTGCCTAATGCTAATATTGATGATGAGGTAATTAATAAGTAAAACTTTATATACCACAGTATATTCTGTGGTGTTGACGTAAACCCGGATACACAGTACGGGTTTCAACCGGCGATATTAAGAGCCTTCATGAAACGTTATCGACAAAACCCCCCCATGTCTGACCCACCCCCCACCTCCTATCTTAGGATCCATTAAAAAAAATGCCATATCTGGAGGTTCTAAAAATTGTGGAAAAATCCCTTATCAGGTTGGGGGTTTTTTATCGATAAAAGTTTATGAATCAGGCCCTTATTATCGCCGGTTGAAACCCGTACACTGAATAATAGTGCTAGTCAGTATGTCAATCGGACTAGCCTTGTTTTCGGCACTTGGCTCTAGACGTCTCGACTACTGTACTTTTCCAGAGATTGAATATAGTAAATAAAATCGCAAAGGCCGCTCGGGTCAACGGACAACAATAAATCAATGATCGAGCCCGCCGTTTATTGTGTCACCGCAATTTAGCTGTTAGTGCTGCGCGCGCGCACACTACCGGTAGATTTATGTTTTAAGAACTTTATTTTCTCAAAAGAATAACAGATAAATTGAGAAATGACAATCATAATTTTATTAACAACAAAACTTAATGAGCGTACTTAAAGGTAGACTGTTTCCGAGTAAAACAATTTACTAAGTATCTCCTAATATTCACATAAATATTGTCTTCTTCTTCTGTCCTATTCCTAATTTATAAACATTCCGCCGAAGATTTACTGCAGCTATCTTAATATGCACTGATTTAGATTTTCTCCTTCTTTCCGTTTCACTGATCTTCATTACTATTAGGTAATGTAAATGTGGGTACTTTTATCAGTATAAAGTTAATAACTAAAATAACGATTTGACAAGATTTGGGATTCAAAATTGAAATCCGCCAGGATAGAAAAAAAGATACAGTTACCTACTTTGCATGTACAGGCCAAAAACTTTATAGCCTCCTGTTTGAGAGTTTAGGCAGTGGATTACACGTGGAGGGCGACAATGATAGGTGGAAAATCAGTCAGGTCTGAGCACTTATAGCTAGGTACTTGCCGGAACAGCTTTCAGGGTTAAGGTATCACTTCACAGGCCACAATCACTCGAAATGTCTGTAAGGAGCTTCAAAGGATACACACGCGGCGAAAGCACTCTGGTCAGTCTAGTACAAGTGTCATAGGGAACGTCTCGATGTCGACTCGATCTTCGGGGTTCTCACGGTACGTTTTAAACAAATAAAAATAAGGCAGGTATGCGTGTGAGTGTGCGCGGCGTAGTATCAATAGAGTACACAAACAAATCAAAATATTGTAGTAAACACCTCCTTTATTACGAAATATGTAAATGCTTATAATGTGATAAAGTTCGTAAGTTTTTTTGTCAGCATATTTGTAAGGAATAATCATTGAACGACCGTCTTGGTGTAGTACGAGGGTCAAACTGAAAGTTCTTAGAAAATCAAAAACTGATTACATTAGCCAGTTATTAGTTTTATTATATCTTTTCAAAATATTGTCCATTGACGTCAATACACCGCTGCATGCGATGGAACCACTGGGAAAAGCACTTTGCCCACTCGTCCTTAGGGGTCTCTTCAATGGCATCGCGATACGCAGCCACCGCTTCTTCAGCATTCATAAACCGCTTTCCTTTAAGTTTTTCTTTAATTTTTGGAAATAAATAAAAATCACAAGGCGCGAGGTCGGGGCTATACGGCGGGTGACCCAGTAATTCAACGTTTGATGTCGCCAAATAGTCGATCGTTCGCTTGGCGGTGTGCGACGAGGCGTTGTCGTGGTGAAGGAGGATCCTACTGCGAGGTCGTTTCTCTCGAACTTTTTCCAAGACAAGTGGCAAACAATTGGTAGTGTACCATTCTGCAGAAACTGTTTTTTGATCCTCTAACACAATTGTTGCGAAATGACCTATCCTTCCAAAGAACGAGGCCACCATTTTTTTTCCCGCACTTCGATCTCTCTTCACTTTAGTTGGCAACTCCTCGAAAGGAAACACCCACTGAGCAGATTGTCTTTTGGTTTCAGGATCATAACAGTAAATCCAGCTTTCGTCACCTGTTAGTATGTCGAACACAGCATTTGAGTCACCTCCGTTAAATCTTTCAATCATTTTACGGCACCAATCCACACGATGGAGTTTTTGAGCCTTAGTCAAATTATGAGGTATCCACCGGGCGCAAAGCTTCCTGACCGCTAAATGTTCGTGGAGGATTTTGTGCACTTGACTCATACCGATGCCTAAGCTTGTCCGAATCTGCTGATAGGTCACTCTTTTGTCAGTCTCTATCATACGCCGCACAACACAGATGTTATTTTCAGTCGTCGCCGTAGAAGGCCGTCCCTCACGTACATCATCAGTGAGATTAGTGCGACCACGTTTAAACTCATTAAACCAGTTGTAAACAGTCGCACGAGATGGGGCTTCATCGTGAAAGGCCAATCGTAGTCTATCATAACTTTCTTGTTGACTTAAATGACATCGAAAGTCATAAAAAATCATTGCACGAAAATTTTCTCGTGTTAAATTCATTTTGACGTGACACAGACAATTTTCAATTTGCCGCCAAGTCGTAAAACAAATGACAAATGAATGAAATATATACTCAGTAATATTGGCAAAGAGTTCTATTTTCAAATTTTAGAATATTTTTTTTATTATATTGTTTATAAGTGGCCAGTTCTAAGAACTTTCAGTTTGACCCTCGTATTTGACGACCGTCTTGGTGTAGTCGTTCGCGCACCGGACTTCTAAACCAGGCGGTTGCGGGTTCGAATCCCGCAAGGGGCAAGTTTGTGTGATGAGCACGAGCATTTGTACCTCATTCATGGATGTTTATATGAATTTAAGTATTTCTATCCGTTATTCTAGTCACCATAGCACAAGCTCACTTTTTTTTTGGGGCTAGGTAATTGGTGTGTTTGTTAAGACAATTTATTTATTATTTATTGAAACAACTGAACCGATTTTAAAAATTCTGTCACCAGTTGGAAACTTCATTAGGCTTTATTTTATTTCTTTAATTGCAACCGTGCCAACTGGATTAGAAGGCTTAACAAAGAAAAACTTGTATCGCTAGTGTATAAAAACCGAGAATAATATGATCAATAAAACCAAAATGGGATCAATAAAACCAAATACTTCACTCGCACTGCCTCAGCACGTCTGGCTTCCATTTGTTTTATTTTATTTTTATTACTGATGCAATAATTATTATGCTAAATATCCAGTAGTGTGGACCAAAGACTCCAGTTGAGATGTGACACAAGCTAATCCCAGATCATTCCAGACCGACCTGTATTGGGCAGAGGTGGGCAACATTTTACAATGATTTTAAATAGAAATAATTATTGCTTTAGGAAATGTTTTTTGAATTACCTATTTGGACAGAGTTTACTTCAAAACTTGCCTATGATCAGATTTGAAGAAATACCTTTGTCAATAATGGGTAATGAATCATTGAAGTAAGTATGAAAATGCTTGAGCGCAGTCGGGAGTGTAAATGGAGTATAGTAAATGTAATAGATGTGTAAAGTAATAAATGCGTTAAAAGTTATTTAGGTGGTTCCACGAGGATAATATTTGTATACGTGTTTTATCATAAGTTACTTATTGACTACAATACAATAGCTACATCTACTGATTTTACCTAAAAATAACTTTCAATCAAAGAGTCTATAAAAACTGTTCCGCACCCCTGCGCGTCCGGCGTCCACAGACCGACTCCTGCGCAGGGCCGCCTATATAAAGGACCCTGCCCACTGGCACGCATCACACTCACACGCAAACATGAAGACCCTGGTTGTTCTCGCCGTCTGCCTCGTCGTGGCTCAGGTGAGGATCTTAAATTCAGTAAAAGATTTTAAATTCAGCAATGAAAAACATAGTTTCAACTGAAGGTGCTAAATATTTTGTATTCTATTTACTAGTCTTTTTTTGTTGCATCGCTGATATTGTAAAAAATCTTGAAATAATTTTTTTATCGATTTTATTTATTTGAATAAAAATAATCAAAGATAACAAGCCAAGTACTACGGAAATTTTTAATTTATACATAAAACTTTTGGTATTTATCATTTCATAATTTTTTTCACTGATGGTACTTTAAAAGTCATACAAAGATTGTTTCCAATAAATAAAAAAGGTCTTTACATCAGGTATCCCGATTTGAGCAATATGTTTTTATACCATATTGTAATCCGATTCAAGTCTTTGTTGAATTCAGTCTGCTTATAATAGGGGGAGAAGGGGGTAAAATATAGCTCTGAAGTCCTTCCTTCTGCTTTCGCCTTCCATCTAGGATCACGCATTTACTGAACTAGTAATGTTGTAAGCATTGTCAAAAAATTTGGACTGCCTAGGAGCCCATAAGAGCCCGTCTAAAAACATCTAGCGAGATTCTCTCAAAATGTACAGTTTGATTTTTTTATCGACGCTGTTGTAGTTTCTTGAAGATTTAAATAAAGGTTCATGTTTACTTAAAGTATATCTGAGCTTCGCTTTGAATACGATAAAGGGCTCTTAGTGTAAATACTCTTTTGGTTTAGGTTCTTACACTACTTTTGGTTACTATGTAAAGTGTAAAATAATCATAACCTTACCTACTAAAAACACAATAAGTAGAGTAAAGAAACAAAAAGTGCACCTGTGTATTGCGCGTATTAAAATTTAGTAGGAATATATTAGATTACTAGAAGTGGTCCCACTTGTTTCACGATCAATAAACTAAGTGTTCCACCGCCAGGCCTTCACCGACGAACAAAAGGAGAAGTTGAAGAAGCACAAGACAGAGTGCCTGTCGGAGACCAAGGTGGAGGAGCAGCAGGTCAACAAGCTGAAGACTGGAGACTACAAGGTAGGACACACAAAGTTATAGCCTTTTTTCTTGGGTAACAACTTCATAATTAAGGTTAAGTTAAGGTGCACTGTTCACACGCAGATGAAGTTCAAAGTAGCGCTCAAATTGAAAGTTTATATTATTGTTTTTTTTTGACGTTCATAAGTGGCATTTTCAGTCCTACGTTTAATAAATTACTTTTGACTTTTTAGAACCACAGTGCCATGTGCCAAATGTAAGGGATACCAATTTTAGATTTTGTGGCATTTTCTGTCCTACATTTAATAAATTACTTTTGACTTTTTAGAACCACAGTGCCATCAAATGTAAGGGATATCAATTTTAGGTTTATGTCCTTTTAACAAGTAATGTTAAGAAAAAAATACGCAAGACGATCACCTTTTTGCTTTATAAAAAAGGCTGCGCTTCGCTACAATTAAAATGAGGATGTGTAATAAAGGATGTACTAAATAAGAAATAAAAAAAACTTTTCATTTACGAGTACCTAGCCACGCTTAGCGCGGCTCCCCGGTAAAAATGACTTAGCGGAGCAAGTCTAAGTTTATATTATATTTATTTTTTGTTTTACATACATGCATCCTCGCTACAAAGCCTCGCACCTCATCACAACGCAACCGAAACGCAGTCATAGCATCGGTCGTTTGCACATTTAACCAAGTCACCGGTTCTTTAACATAAAATGTCACCGGAGCCCGGCGCCAAGCAGCTTGCTGTATTGAGTAGCGATGGGCGTATATTACTAAATTAATCGAATTATTCTAATGGTCTCTGTAATCGAACGTATTCGATAAGCAACCGCAGTCATTCGATTATCCTTCGATTATGCGGCGAGCAATACCGGAGCGTGCGGTGCGCAGGCCGTACTACTAACTAATTCGTCGCGTCGATTAATCATTCGTTCGCTGCCTGTCCTGTGCGCACAGTCGGGGCAATTCAATCGAATGCATCGAAGGGCCTAGTATAGATTATCATTCGACTGTCGATTATTATTCGATTTTTTTTCCGAATTACTAAATCGTCATTCGATAGTTCGAATGGTCGATTATCGATTCATTCGATTATTTTTTTTCGAACAATCGCCCATCGCTAGTAGTGAGTAAGAGTGTCTGAACCTTCTGGGTGACCTCGCTCTGCCGTCAAGTCTGTCTGCGCCATGTCTAGCTTAGTCTAGAGTCAAGAACAAAACCATTTCAAATGAAAAAAAAGTTATCTCAGAGGAACTTTCAGCAATAACTATGGCATTGTTACAGAAATTGATAAAAAAAGGTTAGACTTAGGTTAGGGCTTGCTGATCAACATCTGGTGACAAGTAATCATTCATTTTATATTGTTTTTAGACGGAAAGTGATGCCTTGAAGAAGTACGCCCTGTGCATGCTGATCAAGTCGGAGCTGATGACCAAGGATGGAAAGTTCAAGAAGGATGTTGCTCTGGCTAAGGTGCCTAACCCGGGTAAGTCTAACTAGTTTTATTATCATTAATTATGTACAAGCCCTGTAAGTAAGTGACGTGATGAACAGCATACTCGTAAATAACCATCATCAATTGTTTGAATGTCATGCAAAAAGAAATGCCTTGTTGTAACATACAATCATTAAGTAATCCTCATGATCTACCAAAATTCTGCCGTGATTAGTTTGACAGAAGGCAATGACCTTAATAGTGTACCTATGTGTTACAGTCAAAATTCATAACCAGTCAAGGCCACTTTTGACTGCAAAAATCAGGCAAAAGTGGTTTTGACCGAAGCCTTAATTTAAAAAACCAGTTTTGACTGATTTTCACAGTCAAAAGTGGTTTTAACTGCGGGGCCCACTGTCGCATCAACTTACCCAAATCTGTCAAAATATCTCAAATGATACTCTATGTAATCAACATAAGGTTGAAATATGGCTGCGGAAATTTGACAGATCAGAGTGGGTTGATGTGGTGGGGTTGAGTGCACTCGTAGACGGTTCATATAAATATAAAGTACAAAGTTGCTTTTACATCCACGAGGACATGTTCCAAATTAAATAAAAAAGAAAAAAATGTGAATTTCAAGCGACTATTTGATCACGCGCAGAGAACAGGCTGATCGCCAAATGGGCTTTGAAAAGGCTTCCAAATTGACATCTCATTCATTGCTTGACTGACGTCAGTGAGAACAACATTTTTTAAACCCATCCAGTGGGACGGTAGTAGGACTGCAGGCCATATCATCATAAATTAAATTATATGTTTTGTCCTCAGCTGACAAACCCCAAGTAGAAAAAGTCATCGACGCCTGCCTAGCCAACAAGGGCAACACGCCCCACCAGACCGCGTGGAACTACGTCAAGTGCTACTACGAGAAGGACCCCAAACACGCCATCTTCCTATAAACTAACAAACACAAGATGCATAGCAGATGATCAGCTTTGCTTAGATTTAGTGGCACTTTTTAATTTTGGGGCTAAGCATCATACAAAATCATACGTAGCCCAGATATTGGGATCTTTGAGACTACAAAATTTGCAACAAAGTGGACACTCGTTCTAAGCAATGCAGATTATCTCGCATTTTCAAAAAATATCTTTGGTTTGAAGTCATCAGCATTTTCGTGGAAGGTTTTCAAAGCTTTGAATCCAAAATCATTATAAAATACTTCCAAACACATCCCTCAAACCGAAGCATGAGGATAATTTCAATGTTCTACAACACTTACCGTGACTGCCTTAACGAATTTATTTAGTAAAAAGAAGAAGAAATAAATAATGAAGATGCACACACTTGGTTTTATTCGAAATTCCACCACAACCTGAAATTACATTTTTTGAAATCATGTAGAAAGTTCCCAATGCCTTTACCAGTATGAAAATAAAGATTTTGAGCTAAAAATCTTTGAATTAATTTAATTCTAATTAAAAGTGAAATGAACTTTTTACGATTCACTAGGTCTGATCAAATGCCATTTTATCACAAAGGTGTCTTCTTTTATCTATGTTTAGTTAAGAAAACACTATTGAGAGGATGATTCCGCTAAACGTAAACATTTTTGATCTTAGTGCAAAAATAATCAATAATGACGTAATTTTTGTTAATAAAATCTTCAAAGTATAGTAAACAAAGGAATAGTGAAAGGCTTCTCTCACATTACACGACAAAGTTTATTTTATTTAAAAAAAGTAGTTTTAAAGGTTAGATATTATTGCATTGAAAAAAAAAAAACCACCAGAGGCGGGAAACTAGTTTTAGTTAATTTGGCTCATGCGTATTTAATTAAAGCTTCAAGTTTGGAAAGGTAATTTTTGCACACAAAAAATAATATCGACCGTGTCATTCAGTGGGACTTCAGGTTTAGGTTCAATATTTTGTGTGATGTACAAGCTGCAACATGATTTAAGGGTTTGGCAGCATCTGCTTAAAAAGTGATTGGATGACCATTGCATGGCAAACACTTTCATTTACCAGAATAGGCTGGCCTTTAAAATGTGAAAGAATATACTATTTTTGTGAGAAACTGGTAACCGCTACGTTGAAAAGTGTAGTGAGAGAATGCCCTTATACTTTTTTTGTTTTGAGAATTTAGATGTCAATTGATTAGCTCTACTGGTGCCAGTATAAATAAGAGAGATTGGAGGATGAACATCATTACTTTTGCCCTAGAAGTCCTATGTAATTAACGTGCGCCAAGTGACAATGGTTGGTGATATTTACAAAATGAATATTTTGGCTTTTGTGTTTTTGACTGTTTTGACGCAAATTCAGGTAAGAATGTTCTTTCGAGTGCTATAGTTTAGTTGATTAGTTCAAATTCAAATTCAAAAGATTTATTTCAGACAAAGTCCATACCACAATACAATACAGTTGAGTCAGTAACACCAATAGCACTACACAAATATAAAAAAAATTACAGAAAGATAAAAATAAAATAGGTAACATATGAGACATTTAAGGGTTTTTTATGTGCATTCGAACCCAATGCTGCATAAACGTAGTTCAGTAAGGTTAGTTATGGCAAACCTTTTACCTTGTATCAACGATATTGTAGTCATTTGGATGTAGAATAGGAATTAGGTAGCGTTCAAGTCCTGAGGGAAAGCCTAGTGCGAGGGTTTTCATGCTCTCACCTTTGTCCGTGTGACGAAAATTTGTATGAACATTTGGTCAGCGTCCCTTGCGACATGTTTGCGAAACCTGTTTTTTTCTATAGAAGTTTCCGACACTCGATTGATCGTAAGCATGTGACAGTGCGATTTCTATAATGTAAAGTGATAACGATATCATTAGTAGTTCAATAACTTCATCCTTATGGAGCTTTTACAAGATAGACTTTCGTCGATTGTACAGTTGCGAATATTGAAGTTCTTTGGACACATCTCTAGGAATGAGGACTCAATGGAGAGACTTGTTGTGCAGAGCCGTGTAGAAGGCACAAGACCACGTGGTCGAACCCCAACCCGCTGGATCGACCTTATTAAAACAACTACCGAATCGACTGCCATACAATGAGCTCGCAATGCGGAAAACCGGCAGAGATGCAAAGTCATCGCACGACGTGCTGCATCCCTGAAAGTGAGCGGCGACGGCGAGCCGCAACCCTGTCCATCAACAGCCACGACCACTCTGCCAAGAGTTCCCGACTAAGAAGAAGTAGTTTCCTAGTATTGTAATAGGACTTCAAGCTTTTTTTTTTCAATTTCACTTACTCTTATAGGGCGTTTTTAGAGTCGCGCGGTTTAGTTTATGCTAGCAGGGTTGAGATACATTGGGCTCAATTTCAATGTACCTTGTTTAAGATTAAATTTAAGTTTAGTCCCTTCTCAAATAAACGAGAAGAGACAGACTATAATAATTTAGTTGCCGGTCGGACAACTGCCTGATGCTGCCTTCTCATCAGAGGTGTGCAATATTGCGTAGCTATGGATGGAGCAATTCAATATTTAAATGTGCATGTCATGTGTCTGACAGAGCATTGGTATAAAAATTTTGAATTAATGATAAGTATTGATAATTATAAGGTCAGTAGTTCGTTTTCAAGAGAGACCACTACTAGAGGGGGGTCACTCATACTCTTAAGAAATGAATTAAATTGGAAAGATCGCAAGGATATTGTGTCACTCTCGATGGAACGAACTATTGAACTAGCGTGTGCGGAGCTGGATCAGTATATTATATTGTGTGTGTATAGTCCCCCAGACGCAAATTACCAACTTTTTGAACCCATTATGGAAGAAGCATTAGATAAAGTTTGCAGATCAAACAAAAAAATAGTTGTATGCGGAGACTTTAATATTAATATTTTAAAACAAACACATATATCTACCCGATTTCTCAATCTCTTTGCATCTTATAATTTATTTAACCTTTTTAAGGAACCAACTAGGGTGACTCCCAATACTGCAACTTGTCTAGATAATATTTTTTGTGATTCCAATGCAATCGTAATCGACAAATGTATCTTACGTAATCTTAGTTCCGATCATAGAGGTCAAAAGGTCTCATTTCAACACAGTCATGCCTCAAGTGTTGTGGAGAATGTTTATAGGCCTGTCACAGTAAATAGGTTAGACAGATTTAGGGATACAATTTGTAATAGTGTAAACTCAACTATTCCCAATAATTGCGATAATGTTGATAAATTATACGAAAACCTTTTTGAATTAATAAAAAATCAATTCAATGAAATCTTTCCACTGAAGAAGGTAAAGACAAATCAAGCTAAATGTAAATTTAATGACTGGGCTACACCAGGTATTCATAAAAGTAGGATTAAATTGTATGACTTATATAGTATAAGAGAATACTCACAGGATCCACATACTATTGAATATGTTAAAAATTACTCTAAGATATTTAAAAAAGTATGTGCTGCAGCAAAGTCAAACTATATTCGTAGAATAGTTTTAAATTCCAACAATAAGGCAAAAGCTACTTGGAACATAATAAACAAGGAAACTTGTAAAAATAAATCAAAAAGTAGCTCATTCTCACTAAAAGTCGAAAGTAAATTGATCACATCCAATCAAGAAGTTGCAAATGCCTTTGAGTCATTTTTTTCTAATATTGCACCTTCAACAACTAAAGAACTTGCATCTTCTTTAGAACTTGCGGAATCGATTCTCAAGTACAATGTCGACCAGTGCGATTCTCCACTGCACTTTAGGCATGTCAGTCCCGAAGTAATTACAAAAACATTTCTAGATTTAAATATGAAGAAGACTGAGGATCTATGGGGACTATCTGTGTATATTATAAAATCAATTATCAACACAATAGCTCCTCAATTAGCAATAATTTTTAACAAGTGCATTGATGATGGCCAGTTTCCAAGCCTAATGAAATGTAGTAAAATTATACCGCTATTTAAATCCGGCGAAAAAAGTGACCCCTCTAATTTTAGACCAATATCGATTCTTCCGGTCCTCAGTAAAATATTTGAAAAGGTAATATTCAATCAACTACTAGCACATCTTTCTTTAAACCATCTACTACACAAAAAACAATTTGGTTTCACTAAAGGTAGAAGTACTGCTGATGCGGGAGTTGCTCTATTAAAACATATCTTTGATGCCTATGATAATAGACAAGATGCTTTAGGTATTTTCTGTGATCTTTCAAAAGCTTTTGATTGTGTAGAACATAAAACTTTATTGAAAAAATTAAGACATTATGGGGCTTCAATGAATGCATTAAATCTACTTGAATCTTACCTAACAAGTAGAACACAAAAAGTATGCATAAATGGGGTTGAGTCTTCTGGAGCACCTCTGACCATGGGTGTGCCCCAGGGATCGATATTGGGACCTTTATTATTTTTAATTTATATAAATGATCTTCCACACTTTGCGGAAGATCTTTGTGATATAGTATTATTTGCTGATGATACTTCACTTATATTCAAAATTCCCAGGGGGAAAGATACTTTTGACGATGTAAATAATACTCTTTCACAAGTATTGCATTGGTTTACCGTTAACAACCTTTTGCTTAACGGGAATAAGACTAAATTTGTTTAGTTTACGATGCCTAATGTCAGACAGGCCTCAACAGATGTTTTGATGAAAGACAAACTGCTAAATACTATAAATTCAAGAACATTTTTAGGAATTACTTTAGATTCAAAACTACAATGGGGTCCTCATATCGTGGCCTTGTCAGAAAGACTTAGTTCAGCTGCTTTTGCTGTAAAAAAGATACGGCGCTTGACTGATGTTGAAACGGCCAGACTAGTCTATTTTAGTTATTTTCACAGCTTGATGTCGTACGGTATTTTACTATGGGGCTCAGCTGCTGATATAGAATCAATTTTTGTACTACAAAAAAGGGCCGTACGTGCTATTTATAACCTCAAACCTCAAGATTCATTGAAAGATTTTTTTAAAGAAATAAGGATATTAACAGTAGCCTCTCAATATATTTATGAAAATATTATGTATGTGCGTAAAAACTTGCATTTATTTACAAAGAAAAGTGATACGCATAATTTTAACACTAGAAATAAAAATAAGCTTGCTATTCCACAATTCAGGCTTCAAAAAGTTGGTCATTCTTTCATGGGAAAATGTGTCAATTACTTTAACAAATTACTGAAAAATATTGTAGAATTACCAATTAACAAATTCAAATCATTTATTAAGGATACCCTAATGACAAAAGGTTATTATAAAGTAGACGATTATTTGAATGATGTAAACGTGTGGACCAGCTCGCACTAGTACAATTTCTGTATTTAAACATTATTTTTAAAAGAGGCTTTGACAATAGTGACTGAGTTTCTTGCGCTGCTTCTTCTCAGCACTAGCACACAATTTGTCCCGAAGCAGTTGTAGGGATTAAAAAATAATATGTTGGGACGTGTATAAGTGCCCCCTGTGGGCCTACATACATAAATAAATGACTTTTATGACTTTTAATAGGTTCTTAACAAACACATCCCTTGCGACGCATTTTTGCATTACTTTGTTGGTATGCAGCCTTAGCCTAAGCTGGAAAGAACCATGGCATACGCTCTGGTGGCTTCTTAAGTCTGTTGCCAAAGTTTTTAGCTTACCCGATGTAAGGAAAAAGAGATAACAAGCAATCGACTCTTTTGCCTCAAAAACAGTCGTTTGTTTTGCAGAGTATGAGCGATGAGCAGAAAGAGAAACTGAAAAAGTGGCACATGGAATGCTTTGAGGAAACAAAAGTCAACCCAGACTTAGTTCTAAAATTGAAGAGCGGAAATTGGAGCGTAAGTCCAAATAATAAAAAGTACAAAATATTTAAATTAATCAGTTGAAATCTTGAAACAACCCTCAATTATCTAACGATTAAGCTATATTTATCTTCTACGCTTGAATTTTTCTGCAGACCCCTTTAAAATGGAACCAAGTAGTATGAGATAACTTTCTCAAACTATTTCAGATCAACAACAAACTTTTAAAGAAATGGACTCTCTGTCTTCTGCGAAAATATGACCTGATGTCTGCGCAAGCAGTGTTTCGCCTAGATAACGCCTTGGCACTGGTGCCTCAGAAAGGTTTGTATTCAAATTTTTAATATTACTATTAGTTGTTGTTATTCTGAAGCTGACGTGTAAAGATCATAATTATACAGATTGGTCCAAACAGTGATGTCCAAATTATTTTTGGATTCCTTACATCCAGTGCTATCCAAATAAACCATCTGTATCTTAATCGAATTTTAGTAGTTTTTGAAATTCTTTTTTTGAATTTTCGATCTAATCAGTTTTAAAGAAATAATACCGCCACTTTTTATGATGTTATGACGGTTTTTCATTGCAGTATTGTACCTATAAATTCAACTTACTTACCTGACTAAAGTACGCTAAGCTATTTAGTCCTGCGCCTGACATCTCCGGCTTGTTTCCTATCGAAAACAGACAGATAGCTTTGGGTTATCTATCATCCAAGGCGTTACGGTAGGCTCGCTATAGTCCTTTGGCTTTCTCTACCTTCTGAAGGGTTCATAACAGGTTGAAATAAACTTTGAAGCAGTGAAAGTTTTGCACTTCAGTTGCAGCTGTTACACCGTCAAACTCGCTGACCAGAAGAAAACTAACGAAAAGAAAAAATAAAATCGAAGACACCGAAGAATTTCACATGGCAATTTTTATAGCTGCGTTCTTTATGTTTATGTAACAGTAAAATATTATCATTTTAATAAAATAATAATTAGCGGAATTTGAAACTGAATAGATTAAAAATATAAACAATAAAATCTCTGATCTAGTTAGGTAAGTAGGTACTTATTTTTATACAAAGTTATTTTATTAATAGGTTCTTTATTGTTTTCAATATTATTGTAAAATAGTATGATACCTAGAACCTTAGATGTTTTTGATCGTTATCACAGGAAAGCGAGTATATTCCTATTACTTTTTGAATTGAAATGAAATATGCCAAATTTGTCTGAAAAATAATAAAGAATGTAAATATTTTATAGTAACTATTTCCAACAAAAACAGCACAAATTAAGGTGATGTTTGCCGATAGTATAATGTGTTTAAAAAATATTTGTGAAGGTTGAAGACACTCAAAAATAAAAAAGCAGCACAGTTTTGTGTTTTGACTGTACTAAAATACTCAATTTACCTTCAAATTAGAAATATAAAAATATTTCTTTAAGGTTATTAAAGCATGTAACACATACATACAAACATTTATATATTTTTTTTACAAAAATGGTATCTTTTTCATTTTGTATTTTTACAACAATTCAACGGTACTTGTTTGAAATGGCTTTCTACTCAGCCTAAAACCGCTAGGTTCTTTTTAGTTAGTCTTTATTATTATATTCGCGAATAATAATTCATTCCAGCCAATCTGCAATCAGGTGTTGGATTAATAGGAAAAAAGCGTAAGACAAAGAAAGAAATAGATAAATAAGGTTATTACTGTAATATTCACACGAGAGCTATGAAATCAGGGCATGAAAAATATACCAACCTAAAAATCTTGAAAACTTTAAAAAGTAAAATAAATTAAGGGTTACCTCGGTGACAGTGCAAAAATTTTAATTCACGTAAAGATGATTTAAAAATATATTTTTGGGTTTTAAGCCCTATCCTAGGGTAGAGGTAAGGATAGTAAAAAATTAGATACACCTCCTCTTTTTTTTCGGTGACATATGTTACTACTGTACATACATATGTGTACTGATTGTGTAGACAAGAGTGTGCAATGTCTTTGGGGTAGCCCTGTACCCGACATTGCCAATTTTAGATTTTCAGGTTCTGACTCGGATTTATTGCTTTTGGGAGTTGCTCTCCAGAAATAAATGAGAAATTACCTAATTAAAAATGCTACGGGCATCTTTCTTTACAACAAATATGTATTTTCAGTCCTTTTTTTTCGCTTAGAAAATGAATTGGGTCTGAGCAATTTTGGGTACCTACACTATGTTTACTTAATTTTTTAATTCTTTCTTGCTTCGCCAAGTCGAAATATAAGTATGTAATTTGTATATTTTATTGTCCGCACCTAATAGAGAAGCGCTTATGGCTAGCTAATATAGCTTAGTCCTGTCTTAAACCCGGTACTAAGTTTTTGGAATAACGGGGTTAATGATTTTGTCGGTATTTCGTCTCAAATCAGTCAAATATGATTTATTTCAGATAAGGAGGCTATAGAAAACATCATAGACGAATGTTTGCCCAAGAAAGCTTATGATCCCGCTGAGATTGCTTGGCAGTACACCAAATGCTACCACACCTTGTCCAAAAAACCTAAGGGGTTGAAATACCTGAATTTATTTTATTAATGAAATTATTATTCAAATTTGCATAATATTTATGACAAATAGCGCCATCTATAACTTTGCTACAGGACTGTTTTGAAGTTGTATCTTCATCTAGTGTCTATTGTAAGAACTATTGAGTTGACAGATGAAGTAGTTTCAAATATGATTGATAGGTAGCACTAACTAACAAGGGGTTGAGTAGTTCCAATAATACCCGCTTGGGCAGCGCTACTGCTTCTGGAGACCTGACGTAACTATAATATTTAATATGATTGAATTTGACTTTATGTCATAAAATAATAAACCATTCACTAAAACCATGACTACTTAACGATAAGGTTAGACAAAATATTAGTTAGAGCTTCCTTTTTTCTTGTATATTTTCCATTACATTTATTTCGTTCTAAATATAAATCCGCCACAGTCCGTGAATATTTGTCACTCATTTTTAAAATACTCTTCAAAATCACGCATATCATGACGAAAACTATCAAAATCACGTTTCACAGGTTTCCGCATAAGCTAGCGCCGCCTGGTGGGAGAAATAGTAAGCATAGTCCTCGTTATGATAGATTTTGTTGATATTTTTGTATTAATAAAACATATTTTTTTGTAGTTGTAGTTTTATTAAAAGACAACTTTTTAATACCTATGTTATTTTGACCCATTTTTCTGCGACAAATCCAAAAGGAATGGGTAGGTATTCACGAATGTCTTCTTTACAGTCGTATACCTACCCCAATGACTGAGGGTCGTGACCATTGTGTGGAATGAAACACACACAATAAAACGACTTTTTTGGCAATTTTAATGAAGTGGTTTGCCTTCCCCATTTCACACACTAGCCAACTAATTAGTGTGCAGGATTCCTCACGATGTTTTCCTTTACCGTTAGGCAACGATATCTTTGAAAAAGACTGTAGGTACTTAAGTTTAACTCAGTGGTACATACGGGGATCGAACTCACAATTTTAGATAAGAAGTGCAGTTTTCTTCGCTCGGCTATCGCGCATAATTCACAAATGTAGTCCTAGGTAATACCATACTGAATTCATGAGATATATTTGAAGAATAGGTATTATTGCTGTCTCGATGCGATCTCTGGTAGCCGCCCAAGCAAGAAAGGGTCAAACGAGCGCAGACCGATAAATCCTTCCTATAACAGCATTTCGAAGTCCCCTGTTTCATTGTCCAAAATTTGACAAATGATAATTATTTTCTTCTGAAATCGTTTCTCAAAAGGTGGGACTCTGCTCCTATGTTTTAGTTTTAGTATTTATTTGTGTATTGTGATTTTTTTGGCGAGCGTCTCAATATTGAGGTTGAAATTAGGCAATTTTCTTAGTTTTTGAAGGCTCATATTTCTTTTGTTAATTCGAATATAAGAAAAAACGAAAAATAGGAGCATAGCTGTGGTAAATGTTAATTTTATGGTAAAAAAAATATTTTGGCTTTAGCCATTATCCAGGGAGAAAACAGGGGACTACGATTGTATGAAAAATTGGCGCCTGGTCTTTTCCCTCAAGTATGATGAAAATAAAACTAAATAGGTTACAGGAATCTCTACTATAAAATAATTTAAACACTAGTTAAAACAGAAAAAAAATAGCACGAATAAACAGATACCTAAAACGCAACTCATAAGTTGAGTTTTAGGTGATGATTAATAAAAGGGGTGTTCCCATCAGGGAAGCTTGTCTAAATAAGTTTGTGGAAGATTTTTAACAACATTTCTTATTGAAAATGTTTGTACAGGTAAAAATATGAATATTCAATGGTTTTCAAGAATAAAGTTTTTGCTGACTAAATATTGAACTTGTTAAACCCCATTAGACCCACTGACGGGTACATAACAATTAATTGTCTATTGTGTCTCGACACATGATACGTGAAGGTTTAAATAAGTTATGCTAAATTTAACATTACTCTATATCAGAATTGAAAAAGCCAATTTAAAAAAGTGCCGTGTTGTGGTTTGTTAACAATCGCAATACACTTGTACTGACTTAATAAACACCGCTCTATTTGATGGAAACGTCCCTTAACCTGTGTCTGAGACACCACGTTGTGTTGCCATAATTGTGTATAATTTCATTAAATTACCCTTAACTAGAGAAATACTGAAATAAAGACTAGACATTTAAACAATGCACCTAAAAAGTTGTTTCAATCAACTCTACCGTTGATTCTAAACGCTTCTTTGTAATTATCCATGCCGATACGCAAAAAACATAGTTTACACACAACAATAGACCTTATCGAATTGAAAACTCAACTCTTATGCCTAGAACATACGGTACGCTTTAATTTAAACAATTATGCAAAGTTTTCCGAGAATTTTATGAAATTGTTGCTATTATAGTGATTCAAGGAAAATCGATCAGAATAAAAGCATAATCGGTTAAGTTCTTTTATGAAGAAAGTATAGGTTTCCCAGACGGTTAAATGTAGATAATATGCTTAATTAAATCAACAAAATCTAAAGAATCTTCATGCAAATTGTAGCTGCTGATGGGAGCTCCCCCCTAGGCCTTTGACAGAAATAAGATGCAATATTTCTACATCGAACTTTGCTATAACGAAATATCAAAATATGTGCAAGTCACGTGATGTTTCGATGGCTATATAGCGATAGCAATCCTCGCTCTAGAATAAAAAGTTTAAGATCTTTATTCTCACTAAGAATTACAGAAATTCACTTACCATGAGAAAAATAACTATAACTTTGTACATAATATTTTACATTGAAGAAGCGAAGAAGTTGGGGGTAAAAACTAAAAAAAGTTACAGCGTCAGATTTCATGGACGGCAAACAAAATCACTGATAAGATGCGAATAGATTGCATCTTATCTACGGGCCCAGGGCAAAGTCTACCTTGGTAAACTTGGAAGTTTTTATATTAAAGACAGACTATTGCCTGCGGAGACAAGTCGGCCGAAGCAAGGAGAACGACATGCACAGATGGGATTATGCGCATGATATGAGAGACAGCACGAGTATGTGTGGTGTCTCTCCCGAAACAATGGCATACCTATTGTCTTGCCCACGTGCCCCTACATCTGCACACGTGAGGACCTGTACTAACTGGACAACTGGACGTGCTACTGATATTGGTTTGATAGTCACCGAGTATCAGTTCGCAAAAACATAACGTCAGAATAAACACAAAAAGAAGAAGAAAGTACCATAAGAAGAAAATACCATATCATGGTAATTCTAGATATAATAAGAGCCTAGGTAGTATGAGCACAGATAATTATCTAATAGTTTTTGGTATTAAGCTGTCGTGTGTGTGGTTTAGTCAGTTTCTGTCCAAGAGGTCTCAAATTAGAGTCCCGGGTCGGGTTAGTTTCTTGGTTTTTGATTATTTCTTCTTTATTTCTTTATTTATGTTAAACAATTTACATTAAAGAAACATATTTCAAGACCAACAAAAACCTATTTAGATTTATACGTGGTAATGAGAGTCACTACACTACTCGTTACAATTTAAGACAATATGTAGTTCTTAAGTATTTTTATACATTTGGCACTATTTTCTAAATTACTTATTTGTTTAATAATATTGCTAGGATATTCATTTAAAGTAGATGGCAGGAAATACTCCCACATTCTTTTACCATGAACATTGTTGCATGAAGGTATTATATATCTGGGTAGGTACAATAAGTTACGCAATCCGATGCTTCTAGTTTTTACTTGTAATGATTTAATTTGATCTAGGTTTTCACACACAATTTGAATTTTTACTTTATCATATATGTTTATTACTTTACAATATTTATATAGGTCCACATCATTTAGTATATATTTATTTTTTATTTTATTCGGTGTAATAGTTTTGAGTAAGCTTAGTTGTAATTTGTAAATATTTTCAATATATGTTTTGTATGTCCTGCCATAACTACTTATACCATAGTCGATTAAACTATCAGCCAATGACATATACAACATGCGTAAAGTATGATAGGGTAACTTATATTTTAATATTGATAGCTTAGATAAAACTGCTCTAAGTTTATTACATAAGTTATTTATGTGGGGTTTCCAGCAAAAGTTAGTATCAATTGTAAGTCCCAGATAGGTATATTCATTTACTAATTCTATGTCTTTACATTTACACTGATTTTTGGATGAATGTAGGCATTTGTGTTCGTGGGCAATTATTGTTGGTTCTATGGGCGATTTCAAATCAGGTGTGTGAATATGTAATAATTTAGTTTTTTGAGCATTTATTATTAAACCGGCATCATGCGCCCATTGGCATAAAAGATCAAAGTTTCTTTGCATGATATGTTGCGCGGTCTGCGAGTGTCTGTGAGCAACTACAAGGCAGGTATCGTCAGCGAACTGATATATTGAACCTTCTTTAATTATATTACACATGTCATTTACATACTAAAAGGTACTCAATAGGCCCAATTATCGATCCTTGAGCTGTGCCTTCATTTGTAGGTATCATGTCACTTAACTTGCCGTCAATTTTAACAGCTGTTTTCCTATTAGTGTGGTAATTTTTAAACCATTCTAATAATGGCCCACGAATTCCAGCGTCTTCAAGTTTGTTAAATAATATGTTATATCTAAGGGAATCGAATGCTTTACTGAAATCAATAAAGACAACAAGTACGTGTTTTTTCCATTTAGATGACAGTTTACTTCATTAGTAAACTGAGACAATAGCTGGGAAGTATTTTTATTTTTTTGGAAACCAAATTGTTTGTTATTTATTACCTTGTTAGATGATAAAAATTTGCTTATTTCTGTACCAAAATATCTTTCAATAATTTTGTCGATAGCTGACAAAATTGTGATTGGTCTATAGTTATTTGTATCGTTATGTGCACCTTTCTTGTAAATTGGTCTAATTAATCCAATTTTCAAGTTATCGGGAAACAGTTGTTTACTAATACATGCATTAATTAAGTGTGTGATAACTGGTGTAATCCCTTTATTTATGTATTGCAAGTCAGACACACGTATTCCGTCGTAGCCGGGACTTTTATTTGAATTTAATTTATTAATTATAGTATATATTACCTTATTTGTAGCTGTTTTCAATCTCATGCTAAAGTTAGTTCAAACGCCTTTATTTACTAAAAGGTGGTAGGATAGATACAAAGTTATTTGGTTAAGAAGACAACACTAGTTAATTCTATTAGGTATTCCCCTTAAAGCTTGTCCTTTGACACAAAGGCCTCCTCCAGCCCTTTCCATGCTTTCCTGTTTCTTGCTGTTGTTGGCCATTTCGGCCCAGCAGTTTTCCGGAGCTCGTCTGACCATCTTTTATATTGTCTGCCTCTTTTTCTTTTTGTTTGGTATCGAGGTGTCCATGTTGTCACAGTTTTAGTCCATTTTTCTCTCAGCTCCCTGAGCATGTGGCCTGTCCGTTTCCACTTTAGTGCCTTGACTCGAGTTTCGACATCTTCAAGTTTCGTTGTTTTTCTTAGCTCCAAAGCTCTCTTTCTATCCCTCCCTCGGGTTTGCTCTTTACTCTATACTAATTCAGACATGGCGTAGACAGAGTCGACGGTGAAGCGAGCTCACCCAGAAGGTTCTGGCACTCCCACTCACTGAAAGGACATAGCAAGCTGCTTGGCGCCGGGCTCCTGTGGGAGGGTAGTAGCTACCAGGCGTCACCTAAAGGAGCCTTACCACCGCTAATAGGATCATTCAGCCGCCATCACAAACTGGAGTTTGTTATGTCGATGCCCGGGTTGAACCACTTAGGTAGATTCTTTATAACCCAACTACCAACCCAAAATATATTTTGAACTCAGAAACAGCTCGAAAACAAGAAGTTGGTGGTGGTAACACCCCCTCGACTCGGTAAGTCTTCAGCCTAACCTGACCTGACCTGAAAGCCATCGCGATCACGGTTGTGATTCCAAAGCAAAACGAGTAAAATTATCTCCTGACGTTAGGTTGTAATCTTTTATTATTTTTTGAAAGTTATAATTAGGTAACTATTGCATTTTGTCGTTGTGTTTATCGAAAGTGATAGGCTTGCGGGTCAAGTATCCAGAAATTAGGAAAACCTGTCAAGTGTGGGTTTGTGTCTCTTTTCTATACTAAGTATGTACATATTATTATATAATCTGTGGTATGACTACACACCATGTCATCATACCAGCTAACAAGTCTATCCATTGTGGCTATAGTAAAGTGTCATATGATTGATAAGAGAAAATAAAAAAGAGCGAGTCGGACTCCCGCACTCAGGGTTCTGTATGAAGTTCTTCTTCTACGATGTAACCATACATTCTTCCACACGGTTTTCGGACTTTTTCTTTTATTAGTGCTGTTCTTCTTGCCTTTCATGATTCTAGGTCTAGGAAGTACCCTATAGGTTTTGTGTTCCCTGCAAAATGTTAGGAAATACGGCTAAAAGGCTATATTTTTGGACTGCGTTAACTAAGAAGCCTGATTATTTTACAGCTAAAAGGGAGTCATAAATTATTAATTAATTAATATTAATTTAAACTCGAAAAAAGGTCTTGACAGACAGCGGACAAAAAAGTGATCCTATAAGGTTTTTTTTTAACTTTTTAAGTACGGAAGCTTAAAAATGCATAATATCCTCTTTGTGGAAAAAAGGGAAACAAAATAAGATACCTACATTTTTTCTGTTTACCTTGACATAAAGTAAATAGGGAGAAAATGACCTAAACAGAAAAAAATAGCTAATCACTTTACTTCACTAAGCGATAATTAAGGCAATCTAGAGGTACAAACAAATGAACTAGCATATGAAACCTGGACGTATGTACGTACATGTAGGTGTACTACAGCAATGTGATATTTTACCGGGTCAAAACAATTATTGATATCTAACTACAATCTATTTGACATGTTTATTATGTGGTTGTCAATTTTACCCACACACTACACAGTCTTGTATGCTGGTTGCGTGTCTATTGCCAACGTTTGGTAAAAAACACTGCAATCATCCAGAATTATGATAAAATGCAATATCAATGTATCAAACCAAACTTAAGATTAAAAGTGTACTGGATTTTCAAGAATTTTGTTTATATCAATTAAATTGCCTAATTTTTGAATTCAGTAAACAATTGTTGTAGTGTAAAAATGCTTACACAGGGTGGTCCGTTTACAGTGGTCAGCTTGAGAGCACCATGAGTGATCGTTTAAAACATACCTTAGTAAAGCGAAAACTTACGGTTTAGAAATTTTGACTTTAAAAAATAAAGCGAAATTTCAATATTTTTGACGCTAAACCTCTCGGCTACAAAAACTACTGGACCGAGTCGAATTTTTGATATGGGCATAGTGCAATAACGTACCTATTGCGCTTAAGGCTCATATAGTGTAAATAATGAGACTGCATTTTTTAGTTAAGCCTTTTCTGTAGCTTTTTTTAACTTTTCAGCAAAAGATTGATTTTCGAACAAATCCTGTGAAAAAACATGTAGCTACCGCCAAAGTTTTCAAAGGGTCTCCATGCAATCTAGAACTTTGCTTCCCCAACAGCCATTATTGGTGTGTTTATTGAAACAATTTATTTCTTCGCGCTATGAGCCCCAGCCTATTTATTTCCACTTGAGGTTACTGATTCGCAGACTACTACGATTTATTAATTAGGGTTCAGTACCATAAACAAAAACACGCTATTTTTTATAATCAGTCACTTGACAAACCAAAGTAGCAAAGTATTTTATTTACACCCGTCAATTAAGTGAAGTAACCAAAATCTTAAAATTACTTGATTTTTATTTAGAAGGGCTTATTTATTTAAAAAAATGCACATTGTGCTTTATCATACCCAGTCTGAATGTCATAATAGGTATACCTATGTTAACTTTCAGATTGCAAGACTTTGTTAGTATTTATTTTTGTGAGTTCTGACTAAAGTTTTACTGAAATATTCTTGTCTTAAAGCCTTATGGTGTATGCTGGTTGAATTCCATACATCTATTTTTATTAATGTATATATTAAATTTATAGTTACTGATTATTACAAAAGGATACCTTTAGGTCAAATCGACTTAAAAAAAAACCAAACTATCATTTTGAAAAAAAAACTAACTTAAAAAAACCGATAGCACAAATCCACAAGATTGAACCAATGCAATTTGAAACTTCGAACCTATTCCAATTTGAATACAGAAGCGGCACGCCCCTGGCACGATAGCCATTGGCTACCGGCAACAATGTTAGAAATACACGCCGAGATATACACTCGTCCTTGTCACGCATACTGAATTTCATTCGAGTCCGCTCCGACCTCTCGCTCGCGCGCGCGTTTTACAGATTACAAAACTGTTAAACAGTTAATACTCTTTTCCTACTTGTATTTGAATTGTAATTTTAGGACATTCTAATATATATTTTACATTAAGATTTTGAGTCTTATTCTGTGACAATGAAGGCAGGAATTCGAATGCAATAAAAAGGGTAGTTACGTCAGTTTGTAATAAAGACAGTCGGGTATAATTTTTACACACAGTTTTTTTGCTAAATGCCATAATGGTTATAGCAAGTCGGTATAATGGCGGAGCGAGTTTTTTTTACATACGTTAAAACCTTTGAGCGTGTTTCCCTGTTCATAATTATGAGTTATCTTGATTTTAGATAAAGGTTTTTACATACTATGTTGTGTCCTTCCGCCGGCTGGTATTGAAATTGCCACAATTTCGCGTGAATGGCTGATGCGATGCACTGGGCTAAGTGTGCTGTGTTTAGATGTCTAACGCCACGTATTTTTTTTACTTATTAGACATTTGATCACAATCTCAACTGATGGTATGGTAAGTAAGTGACGATGCGGCCAAAGATGGGTCGTGGTGTCTAACTAGTAACAACCTATTCTCTCTTTTTAGGGTTCCGTACCCAAAGGGTAAAAACGGAACCCTATTCCTAAGCCTCAGCTGTCTGTCTCTCTGTCTGTTTATCACCAGGCTGTATCTCACGAACCGTGATAGCTGGACAGTTAGTTAGCTAGATATTGGGCCCAATTCCAATGCGCCCTTTCTAAAATTAAATTTAGGTTCAGTCTGTCTCTTTCTCTGCCAAACAAACGAAAAGAGACAGACTATATAAATTTAGAAACGTCAGACTAAACAGCTGTCCGTTGCTAAGGAAATTAGAGAACCCATAGACAATTTAGTAGGGATGTCATTCGATGACGACTAAAGTTAGACGAAAACACGCAAAATCTTGTACAAATACCTTAAAAATCGCATCACTTAATTTGACGTTTCTAAATTATTGTTGTCTGTCTCTTTTCGTTTGTTTGATAGGGAAAGAGAGACTCTGAACCTAAATTTAATCATCGACAGGGCGCATTGGAATTGAGCCCATTGTATTTATATAGCCGCTTCAACAAAAAAATACTATGAACATATTAAAATAAATATTTTAGTGGGGCACCCATACAACAAACGTATTTTTTGCCGTTTTTAATACTAAAAGAGGTTAAAATATTTTATAATGTTGTATAGAAAATCATACATAACCCTTCGTGCGCGAGTCCGACTCGCTCTTGGCCGGTTTTTTTTTAAGAAATCCAGATCATAGTGTTTAGGAAACACTTCAGCTGGTATGAATATAAACGATGATTTTATGACGAACTAGCAGTTCCCCGCGACTTCGCCCGCGCCAAAAGTCGGATTTTTCATACAAATTTTCATCCCCCATTTCACCCCCCTGATGATTTTATATCGCGACAAAAAGTAGCCTATGTCCTTCCGAGTGTCTTAAACTATCTCTGTGCCAAATTTCATTTGATTCGGTCCTGTAGTTTCGGAGCCTATTTGATGCAAATAAACAAACAAACAAATCTTTCCTCTTTATAATATTAGTATAGATATAGACAAAGTTCAAAGGTGGGAAGGAATAGAGTGTGTATCTACTTCTGCATTTTGATATCTCTCTCACAGTTGACTAACTTCGGTAGAGATTGGCTGCTGTTGCAGCCATTGCAACAGCGGCCAACGTCTACCGAACATATACAGGTCACCCTGTAAAATATACTAGCAGTTCCCCGCGAATTCACCCGCCCCAAAAGTCGGATTTTCCATACAAACATTCATCCCCCATTTCACTCCCCTGATGATTTTATTTCACGACAAATAGCCTATGTTCTTTGTAGAGTCTCATCTATCTCTGAACCAAATTCCATTTGAATCAATCCCGTTGTTTCGGAGCCTATTCAATACAAACAAACAAAAAAACTAAGAATTAATTCTTCTCTCTTCAAAATATAAAATTGCTTATAATGTCAGTAGGTACCTACTTAATGCTTGTAACTTGCTAGTCTAGTAGCCACAATCGTAATAAGCCAGTTAATTATCTTTTTGCATCGTAAATGATAAGATATCTAACTATCCAGTAACAACTTCACAAAAACTTTTGTTTAATCACTAACGATTTAAACAAGATAATTCCTAACTATATAGTGCATCGATAACTTTCTGTGCGTCGAGTTATATAGTGTATAGCAAATTCAACTGCGCAACAATACTATAAAAGTAGGAAAAAACATAATAACTGTTGTGAGGTATGCTTGATCAACGATGGACGGATCCATATATGGATAAAGATGGTGGTGTGCGTCTTTTAAAAAGAACGTGGGTTCAGTAATACTGCATCGCATTGGGCATCTACTCTGTAAATTTTAAAGTGCACCTGTTCTTTCTCTTCCGAAAAACGAAAACAGATAGATACCTAGTTGTTAAATGTATATAAGTATGTCTATCCGTTATCCTAGTCACCATAGCACAAGTTCACGCTTAGTTTAGGGCTAGGTAATTGGTGTGTTTGTTGTAACAAATTATTTATTTATGTAAACTGGGTTAATAGAGTAATAATTTTTGTAACACCTGGAAACAGACCCATTTAATTTACTTTTAAGAACGATAAATAGTTCGAGATAATTCTCATACTAGATGTATGGGAATTCTCGTATCTTTAATGGAAAAAAAGAACTCAAGAACTTCGCTTAGCAACCAAATATAATTATTAGATCAAAACTAGCAATTATTGTCAGCAAAATTGTGAGCTTGCATCTGCTTGCACCTAATTTCATCGGAGTTTGGACCACATTTTTTTATCACAAACATTCATTGCTCTTAACACTTGTGTTATGGACATCAAAAACAACGATGGTATCATAACACTTAGACCTGAGACAATATTATGTAGAAAATATGTAATTCTATATCGACCCGACCTGGGATCGAACCCGGATTCGGAATCGGAGATCCCAGTCCCGGGACTCAGAGATGGCGACACTTTTAATACGGGTGTGTGAACCACTCAGCCTTGACGGAGGTCGTCATAGAAGGAGTTCGGACCATTCATGAGTTTTTTATTTTTGTTTATTCTACGTTCTAGACATTATCCTTTATTTTTACTCTGATTTTGCCTTTAAACAGCGAACTAGTTTTTTAATACTAAGTGCTCTACGGAACCCTAGCTATCGCCAGCCCACTAGTGCAATAAAGAATCTAAGAATTTCTCCTGAACGTCAAAAAACCCCATCTTGAATCATTTGCATACGCCTCGTCAGTAATTAGTCGCGACTTAAATTGTAATTAAAATCGTGTACCATTTAGATTCTTGTGATTGCATCTGAAGTTAACGGCGAGTTGCCAGTGAGTTTTTTTTTAATGGCGCCATATAATTGGAACAGTGTTCCTGCTTTCTGGTCTATTTGAATCTAACTGTAGGTAACTTGGTATGTTAGACCTTCACGTTATTTTTTAACTCTTCAAAATATGATCCAAAATAATTATATTATCAGTGAGTATACAACTTTCAATTAACGCGGTAGATCTTTTCAAACAGTTGGTCACACTGACACGGTGTACCATGGCTACGTTATCTACGAAATTTTATTTTTTGAAACTGAAATTCCGTGATACTCATTCCAATTCATTATTTTAAAATCGATTTTTATTTTTTTTGAAAGTTATACTTATCTTACTGCCGCACTTAGAGACGTCAATTAAATTTAATCTATAATTAAGTCTCGTTCTGCCACTTTCTTTGGCAATGGAATAGAAAAGAACGGCTTGAGACTTAAAAAAGGATTAACTTTAAGTGTGGTCTCTGAGTACGGCAGTAAGTATTGCAATTTGAAAGGCGGAAGGCCTGCAGTTCCTAACCATTCTTAGGTCTAATAACTTATAACATGGTCATGTTTGGACGTGATAATCACAGTTACATTTCTGGATGACTTTTTTTAAACTTTTTGATGACATATAACGTAACCCATTCATTTTAGAACATAAGCGTTCTTTTTATGATTCAGAAAATGTTTTTTTTATGCTCGTTAATATAAATAATGCCTAAATGAGTATTTTAAGAACTAACTACAACAAAATTTTCTGCATATTACTAAAGTATCTATTAATGTAAAATTATATTTATTTTAAGTTAGAAATGTTTTACAAATTAGTCATTTATTAATTATACACATTATTATCATTTCTTTTCATTTCTTTGCTTTTGCAATTCCAATCAAATAAATAATGCATATTCTATTTGAAGTTTTATAGACTTTCCTAGGGTACATAAAGTTATGAATAATTTCCTTTACAGGTGAAAGATAGCAATTATTTAATTTGTAAAGCATCAGTTGATTTTTGTTTATTAGCTTCATTAGATAAACACGCGAAACATTTTATAATCTTAACCTTCAAGTCATTCGCGTATAAAAAGTGAATTTCATTATTATAACTTTAGAAATAAATAGGTAGGTACACGCCCCGGAAAACTAATGACATTTATGCTTATTACCTATGATATGTAGTCGCTTTATAATGAAAAACAGAATGAGCGTGTCGCTACCGGCCAGCGACACGCTCGCGCGTTTTATTCACCGGCGGCCGCGCGGCTACGTTGCTGGCTGGACGAGAATGAATAAAGTACTAGAAAGAGGCGCTAGATGGCGTTAGAAGCTTCTCGTAGCAGTCAACCCTATCGCGTCGCGTGATATTACGTCACTGAATAGGTTAAGTGTATTATGAATCATATTCCAGAGCCATAAGTATGAAATTATCTTGCAATGGTTTTTGTAGGTGTCTACACGAAAATGTGCTTGACTCTGAGGCAAACTAAATTACGCCATATTGTTGAAGACATTGAGTAGACATTTCTTTGAATACAATTGCTAAGTCATACTTCTGTACGAAGTACTAGTACTTATTCTGTGGGCAGACTTACAAGGCTCCAATACTAGGGTAGGTAGAAAGAGTACAGGTGCAAAGGCATAGGTGCTTAGTTTTGAAGTTCTGTGACTCTTTCTCTCCTGTAGAAACAAAAAAGACAGACATAAATATTTAGAAAAAAAAATACATTTCTCATTTCTCGCGTTTGGTCTAATTTAGATCGATTTATTACCTACTAAGCCTAGAGTTCACCAACACATGTTTAATTTTTAATCAGCCGGTTTACTTAAACATTTAACATATTTTCTATGGGAATTCTGTCAAATTAACCATTAATTTAGAGGTGCTGGTGGCGCAGTGGCGGCAGCGCTTTGGTAGTGATACCAAAAGTTAAGCAACCCACGGCGCGGTCGTGATTGGATGGGTGACCATTCCGACCATTTAAGTGACGTCCATGACAAGCATCTCCGTGCTTCGGAAGGCACGTTAAGCAGTTGGTCCCGGCTAATATCTGTGGTATTAGTCGTTAAGCCTAGTCAGAGGCCCTAGGGCGGCTTGATAACTTCTGACAGTAAAGTTTGTCACTTGCCTTACATACACCCCTCCACCAATCCGCACTGAGCCCGCGTGGTGAAGTATGGCTCGTTCCTCCTCATAGTTGAGGTGAGGCCTTTTCCCAGCAGTGGGATCTAATAGGCTGACTTATATATTATATATTATATAACCATTAATTGATTTTTAAAAAAATAATGTTTACCGACTGTTTAAATTTTGGTGAACTCGGGTCTTAATTGTCTATAGATTTATACTTTTCTTGATTACAGACAGTTGTTAAGTCTGCCGTTTCTGAATTATTGTAGTACTGAAAGAGAAGCATGAAAATTAACATTAAGTCTAATCTATCAAAATCTATCGGGAATCGGCTCTGAGACAAGATACAACTATTTCATAGCAAACTTCCCTATCGCCAACAAAATGTCAAATTATGCAAACGTCACGTGATGTTCAGATAGCTTTTGACAGTTTCATACATTTTGTTATCGATACCGAACTTCGCATTAGAATAGATTGCATCTCGTCCACGGGCCCAGGCCCCAAATTGGTTATTTACGTCACAGTGATGGTATTTGTAAAATGCAAACACAGGAGCTCCTTGCAGAATATTAATGGCGACAAGCTCCTGTCATGGCGGACATGTCAAATGTCAAATGTGACATGGACGTTATTTATAGCTTCATCGCACGTCTTGTCTTGTCCATGACTAATAGAGCGCCAGGTTTCACGTCAGACTACTTTGACGTGGTAGAGTGAGTATACTTTATGGTTTGGTGCGGACAAATCAGACAAAAACGTAATCGTATCTGCTTCTTATTTGAGCAAAATAACTTATTTAACTATGGTATTTAATTTGCATATAGGTTCCTTACTATTTCAGAAATTCATACAAATTAATTATTGTTTTTAAGTGATAAGCATTCACTATGCAAATGTCATAGGTAGTAAAGTCAGCCTATTAGATGCCACTGCTGAGAAAAGGCCTCACTTCAACTATGAGGAGGTCATAGGTACTCGTACTAAAACTTTTGCTCCCTACTACACCAACTATTATTCATACTGTTTTACTACTGTGTGTGTTATGCAATATGGTGTATCCAATCTTATCCCATCTTATCTTATCTTCCTACTTGGTACAGCGGATAAGGATTTTAAAGATACAAAATCATCAAAGGTATGCTACTCATCATATAACAATTTAAGCAAAGATTTTAAAGGTAAAATATTAAAAATGATTTAAGCTGGTCTTCAAAACCCCCACCGATTTTTTATAATTTGAGAAATGTAGGTATATGATAGTTTAAGAAAGTTTTATCCCGCAAAGTGTCCTAATATTACAATATCATGGTTGCCCCACACATTTATGATCCAATTAATATTCATTGGTAAATTTAGAACGACTTGAAAGCTTACATTAAGCTCTAATTATTTGTCACCTGCCCCTAGGCCTGGCTTGAGTTAGACGCACTGACAATTTAGCTTTTAGATAACCTATAACTATAATTAGTAGGGTAAATACACAAATATTAATTACCTACAAATATTCTTGGATAAAAGTCCTTGAAATTGTTTGAATTGTAAAAGTGGTCCGAGACTGTAAAAATTTAAGGAACCCTGCTAACGGTTCCTTTGCTCACTCATCAAGACCCGGGATATGGTCTTCGGATCAGAAATGACAATGAAGAGCTACAGAATGCAAATATGGCAGCTGCTTCGGGATGAATGCTGGGGCGCGATATGGCCGTGTTCAATATATAAGCTACCTTGGTAATCACATGAGATTGATATGATGTTACTTTAATCACATAAGATTGATATGATGTGATTTATTTGTGGCAGATAAAAATATCTTGTGTTGTTTTATTAGGTCGGGAAAGTAACATTTTGTCAAAAGAGAAAAAAGTTCTTGATTTTCAAAAATTGATGATTTTTAGGCACTTATTGGAACTGGAAACAGGAAGATGTAATCGCAGTTAACTATTTAGGTTCCTATGTATTATCCTAGTTAGGATGCGATTGCTTCCTACCTTCATAGTTAAGATCTTTAATAGGATGCTACCAATCTTCCTAGTTAGAAAACTATAAATAGGATGGTGTAAAAAGTGCTTTAACAAGTACAAATGCATATCATACTATACGTTTTTGTTGCCAAATTACACCTTTTACAATTGTTTAATAAAGTAGATACAGAGTGTTAGTGTGTCCACTTACTGTAGCATTTACCCTACTTTTATTGAAATTTATTTGATCCTGCCCTCGTAAATATACTCAGACAGAATTTACTAACGCAGATAGAGTTAGTTAATTAAAATTGATATTCTTTGAAGCTTAGCAAATTAACTTCACCTTGCTTTTAGTTATTGTTGCGATAAGTTGATAAGAAGCCGCTTTATTTACATATTTTAATTCTAATTTGGAATTAATCTTATTTTTAAAATATTTTGAGTATAAATGAAAGTTATATACAGTGAAAAATAACAACTTAAAAGTTTTAAACTTTAAAAAATGTCAATAGCTATAAAAACCCGTAAAAGCGATATAAGAATTATGTACGTATTAAAATTTTCATATAAAAAAACGTGACATCGTCAGAACATGTCAAAATATATATGCAAAAGTCACGTGATGAAATGAAAAGCTTTGCTTTAGAATAGATCGCGTCTTGTCTACGGGCCTATCGAGTAGTCACGTGACGTAGCGAAGGTCAACATCCTAATAAGTGCAGTACGCATAATCGTCGTCAGCTTGCATCGAAACACGCCACATACACCGAATCGTGTTAAATGTAAGATACATTTTTTTTTAAAACACTCAGCAATCAACATGTTCCATGTTAGTATTCAATGTGGACTACATTGGGCCGAGCAGGAAGTGTTTTTGGGTTCTATCTTGAAATTCTACCTCAGTGCCTAAAGACGAAAAAGTCTACAACCAATGTGTGTTACCAGTGATGACATACGGATCTGAAACATGATCTCGAACCATGGCATTTATAAGAAAGCTCGAGGTCACGCAACGAGTTTAGTTATCACAATTACATGTATACCTACATACTATAATTTGTAACTTGCAATGCTCTTACAGAGCCATGTTTACGGGTCTTTCCTAATGTATGTGATCTATATATGTACCAACATGAAGCAAATAAACGTATGACTATGACTATGACGAGCTATGGAGGGGGCCAAGCTCGGTGTTTCTCTACGGGATCGAATCAGAAATGAGGAGATACGTAGAAGAACTAAGGTAACAAGGTTCAGCAAGCTTAAGTGGCAGTAGTTAGGACACATTGCGCGAAGAACTAAATTAAATAAATAAATAAAATTGTTTCAACAAACACACCAATTACCTAGCCCCAAACTAAGCGTGAGCTTGTGCTATGGTGACTAGGATAACGGATAGAAATACTTAAATACATCATACAAACGTTCATGACTTAGGTACAAATGCTCGTGCTCATCACACAAACATTTGCCCCTTGCAGGATTCGAACCCGCAACCGCCTGGTTTAGAAGTCTGGTGCGCGAACGACTACACCAAGACGGTCGTCAAACTGATGGCCGTTGGGGCAGAAAGGTTCTTGATTGAAGACCATTCGATCAAAAGCGTAGCGTAGGGCGTCCACCGGCAAGATGGACAGACGACCTAATAAATGTCGCGGGAACGCACTGGATGCAGGTCGCTTGTAACAGATCACTTTGGAAATCTATGGGGGAAGCCTATGTTCAGCAGTGGACGTCTTGCGGCTGATATTGATGATGATGATGATCTTTAAATAGATACCTAATGCTTAACAGCCGCCAACACTCGAGACCTCTGCTGGGGGCATTAACTGGTCACTACGCCACAAATAAAATGCTTCTCAGAATGGGGCTAACTCAGGACGGCAGCTGCAGAGCCTGTGGGGAAGAGCCAGAAGACATGAAGCACTTGATGTGTAAATGCGATGCACTGGCTAGAACCCGAATGGGTCTTCTTGGATTGGCTTACCCAGACTCGGAAGACTATAGGCTCTTCAGACCTAAAGACATAGTAAAATTTATAAAGGAAGTCTTTAAGGAACACTGAAGAGTAAAGGTATGGGGAGTCACAAAAGATCCTAGTGGGTCGAGGTGCTCCGTGGGTTAATGCCCATGGCCCCTATAAAGATAAGATAAGATCTTTAAATAACTCAGCCCCGAAGTAAGGATGACGGTAATTTTAACCCCGTGCCTCGAAACGACACTGTGCCTGATCTATTATCAGATTATGACTCATGTCAGATCACCATCTCACCGAACTTTGTGAGTGATGAACACAGAGAGAGTGAGAGAGAGAGAGAGAGAGAGAAATAACTGTGTATTGCCAACACACTTGTGCACTAGGTTATTGCAATATCTTTAGCGCAGTTGGTTAAATCTCGATTGTGATTGGCTGCAGTGGTTGGAATTCGACTATTTGTACAATTTAAGTTTGTAGAGTTGAATATTTTCTATCTTTATTTATAAAAACTGGCTAAGTGCGAGTCGGACTCGCAAACGAAGGGTCCCGTACCATTAACTTAAATTTTAGACAGTCTAGGCAAAAAACACGTTTGCTTGGGAATAATTATTAAAAAATAATATTTAAGGGGCCCTTAAATATTATTTTTTAATTTTATTTTAATGATTTATTTTTAAAGTGAAATACAACATTTTATTCTGTGAATATTTGAAGCGTATACTTGTTGCCATTATAATTATCGAGCAAAAATGGCGCAAAAATAATGTATGTTGTATGAGAGCCCCCCTCCAATGCTATTATTATTTTAATGAAATTATTTATGTTCAAAGTAAATATACTACTTAATATTCTGTGAATATTTCCAGTGTCTACCTGTTGCCGTTATTAATAGCGAACAAAAAGCGCAAAAAAAAAACACACTTGTTGTATAGGAGCCCTTAAATATTTATTTAATTCTGCTTTTTGTATTTGTTTATATAGCGGCAACAGAAATACGTCATCTTTCAAAATTTCAACTGTTTAGCTATTACGGTTCATGAGATACAGCCTGGTGACAGACAGACAGACAGCGAAGGCCGTACCCGAAGGGTAAAAACGGGACCCTATTACTAATAATAGGGTAATAATATTACTAATAATAGGGTCTCGTTTTTACCCTTCGGGTACGGAACCCTAAAAAGGTTAACCACCTTATGACTGAGCCAGTCATATTGAAAAAAATTGATAAGGTTGACCAATGAAACCGTAAATGTCTTTTATCAAAATGTCCATCTAACGACGGCCGTCTTGGTGTCGTGGTTCGCGCCCCGGACTTCTAAACAAAGCGGTTGCGGGTTCGAATCCCGCAAGGGGCAAATGTTTGTGTGATGAGCACGAGCATTTGTTCCTAAGTCATGGATATTTATAAATAAGTATGTCTATCCGTTATCCTAGTTACCATAGCACAAGCTCACGCTTAGTTTGGGGCTAGGTAATTGGTTTGTTTAAAAAAAATGAATTTAGTAAAGAACGTTTTTTGAAATGTTATATAAAGTGAAAAACGTATCAAAAACATAACAATAATAAATATATTATTGCACTTGAAAAAAACGACCACCAGAGGCGGGAATCGAACCCGCGTTCCTCGCATACCGGGCGATTGCCTAACCTCTCGGCCACCCTGGCGTTGGCAGAGCCTGTCGAAATTTTCAAGTGCTTCTTAACGCTGTAATGCCGCGTTGCTTTCATCAATGTTATTGGGATTATACCCTCAACACTCGAAAGAAATACTTTTGCAAGTATTTAACAATCGAAAGATGAAGCTTGCAAATAAGATAATTATTGTTTTT
This sequence comes from Pyrausta nigrata, assembly GCA_949316185.1. Classification (NCBI taxonomy): domain Eukaryota; kingdom Metazoa; phylum Arthropoda; class Insecta; order Lepidoptera; family Crambidae; genus Pyrausta; species Pyrausta nigrata. The sequence continues at coordinate 14,230,695 of OX438957.1, read as the reverse complement.
AAGTGATAAGCATTCACTATGCAATTTAAATATATTATTGCACTTGAAAAAAACGACCACCAGAGGCGGGAATCGAACCCGCGTTCCTCGCATACCGGGCGATTGCCTAACCTCTCGGCCACCCTGGCGTTGGCAGAGCCTGTCGAAATTTTCAAGTGCTTCTTAACGCTGTAATGCCGCGTTGCTTTCATCAATGTTATTGGGATTATACCCTCAACACTCGAAAATTTCCCGCCTCTGGTGGTCGTTTTTTTCAAGTGCAATAATATATTTAAATTGCATAGTGAATGCTTATCACTTAAAAACAATAATTATAACAATAATAGTTTAGAGTGAAATACAAGGAGTGACCGCACTTGCTAACGCACTGAGATATACTAAGAAATTGTTTGTACCATAAATTCAAATGTGGTATTTTTTATGTATTCCATAAATCTTGGGCCTTTTTGAAAAAATGTTTTTAATCCTATTAATACCTATTGCATTAGTATCTGCTCAAACAAAATCATTTCGTCTTGATTTCTAAAACGATTAGCATTATTTTCCAAATGTTAAAATTATGTCTCTCAAAATATTGAACAATACGTTGCGTCTTAATTTTTTAAACCATTTGGCAATTTATTTTCAAGTTTAAAACTATGGCTCTCAAGATGGTCAAGAATAAGTCAAAAGTTATAATTATGATCTTAGTTTATTTTTAAGAGTCAATTTAGCTACACAAAGTATGCTAATAAAAATAAATATTTAAAATTTATCGTTAATGTAAATTTTAATTTGGAGTTAATTTACCGAACCCATCTGCCACATTGGTTGACAAAAGTTACTGTTTGAGCAGAGTTATACTACAGCTTCATGTGCTCACTACGCTGAAATTTCATATCCATTAATTACCTTTTCGTACATCCAACTGCACTTATTCTTATTAATGAAATAATAAGTCGGTGTAGCTTTGTCTATTTGACTTGCACTGTTGAGTTGCCCCGCCAACATCCCTGACCCCTCTATCCTTCTCATCGCGAACATTATACGGGACATTTGTATGAGTTTGCAGGGCTCAAGTAATACTGGTCTTTATTATAGTGGTTTAATATTACTAAACGAGCGCGACGAATCGTTCAGAGCGGCGCCTTTGATGTGCGGCGGCGATTACAAAGGATTTTGTAATTGTACTTTTTGGGGTACAGTCAAGTTCAAATGAAATAATTAGAAGGGTTCTGGAAATTCCGTAGATGTGGACTGATTAGTGAGTTTCTTTATAAGCTAGCTGTGGATAATTTAAAAGTTATTAGATAGAAGACTGGATAGTAATGAAGAAGTCATATTAAGTATGTTCTTAAATTGATATTGCTGACGCATTTATCTTCTTGTATTTCGACCAAACAGTTTGCTAAACTAAAAAATAATATTTGCTCCCAAGGATTGAAAGCACTACGGCCAATCTTAATATAAGGTGAGCATCCCTGAGTATTCCTATGGGTTTTAAAGTAAACTAAATTAGGTGACCAGCATTAAATACAGTGAGGTTAGCTTATAAAATTAATAATATCCCGAAACCAGTAGAAGAAACAACTTTGGGTTTAGTATGAAAGTGAGTGTTTCAATTTCAAAGAAAACACAGTCCGTGTACGTTGAAATATATATTTTTTGCTTTATAATCAGCTATAGATCAGGCTGGTCCGATAAAAAATAATACATAATTATGTCAATAGTCCTTACATAGTTTTTTGCAAATAAACACTTATATTATCAATGCAATCGAAATCGCATGCTTATTGCAACTCCAACGGCTCCGCGGCCGATCGCAAAAACCTGCTATCTTCGAAATCAAAAATTTTGCGGCAAGCTGACAATGCGAAGAAATTACTTGTTATTTGAATTCAATATGTTATATCGCTGATAATGTTTCGCTTACAAGGAAGAGGCGTTTTTGTTTGTAACAGCCTGATATTTATGATATCGGCAATAAAATTTAGTAAGAAAATGAGGACGACAAAACATTAAGCTCGTTTTCAGCTCATTTTCAGCTCGTTATCCAGTATTTATTTAAATAAATAGTTACTTAGCAGCTGATATCCACACTAATATTATGAAGAAGAAAAATTTGATTGTTTGTTTGTATTGAATGAACTTCGAAACTACTAAACCGATTCAAATGAAATTTTATAAAGAGATAGTTTGAGGCCTTGAGAAGGACATAGGTTACTTTTTGTCGCGATATAAAATCATCAAGGGGGTAAAATGGGATATGAAAGGTTTTATGGGAAATCCGACATTCAGCGCGGGCGAAGTCGCGGGGAACTGCTACTTCTTCACAAGGAGGACTTAACGCATCACAACATGCTTAGTATTCTGTACCCGTCATGCCTTTAGTCAGTACTATTCTCAACTACAAAAATACAAAAAACAATTTTACACGCAAGCTCAAATTGATTACACTCAACTAGCAAGGTGCACATGAGCTTAGGTCTAACTTAGACAATACACGATGCTTATTAATCTAGAAATTACATGCCACAGATAAAACAATGACTAGTGATGCGCGCATCGTTGCAATTACCGTGTTGGTTGGTTATACGTACTTGCCTCATTTGATTCGTTAGAATTAAGGGCAGTTTACTCTTCAAAAGCAGGTTTGGATACAACGCGAGCGTGGCACTTACACAGCTTTTATCTGTCAGTGTCAATAGAATGATAGAATAAACTTTCATTCCCCATTTCATCCCCTTAATGCTTTTATATCGCGACAAAATGTAGCCTATGTCCTTTCCAGGGTCTCGAATTGTCTCCATACTAAATTTCATCTCAATCGGTTCAGTGGTTTAAGCGTCAAGAGGTAACAGACAGACAGACACACTTTCGCATTTATAATATAAGTATGGATTTAGCATTTTTTCTAAGTTAATTCACTCAATATTTAATAAATGATAAAAAAGTGAATTTTCTTATGTCTATCATTCAGACATAATTGAAATTAACTGCCGTACTCAGAGTCGTCAATTAAATTTAATCAATGATTTAGTCTCGTTCTGTCACTTTCTATGCCAATGAAATAAAAAGGAAGGCATGAGACTTAATGATAGTACAAGCCCAAAGTAAAATGATACGTACTCTTTTAGATTGTTATTAGAAAATACTTTTTATTTATAATTTTCGCCTCATACACTACTGGTCGTCATTATGCCACAAAGGTGCAAAACTGTAACCACTTGCGTGCGTCCGCGCATCGTCCGATTGAGATGCGTATCGCGTTATTAAATACGTTTGGTTACATTTAATACTATATTGTGTTTAATTCGATTGGGTTATGCGGAAGAGGACAAGTAATTTTTGTCTTATGCAGATTTGCGCCAACAATTTAATGAACATACTGTAATTTCAGTTAGATAGGATGTTTATGTAGGGGGAATCTTAATTTTAATTAGGTATTTTAGAGATTTTTCCACAACCCCAAGATTTTAGAGCTTAAAATCTAGTTAGATTGACACGTCCATCAAAGTACGAGTAAACCGAGCCCAAGAAGAAAATTGGTTTTTGTGACGATCCCAGTCAGTAATTGATACTTCATTTGTCAATCATAGTAATAATAAATAATAATAAATTGTTTTAACAAGCACACCAATTACCTAGCCCCAAACTAAGCGTGAGCTTGTGCTATGGTGACTAGGATAACGATTAGACATACTTATATACGTTTATACATCCATGACTTAGGTACAAATGCTCATGCTCATCACACAAACATTTGCCCCTTGCGGGATTCGAACCCGCAACCTCTGGTTTTGTAGTCCGGAGCGCGCACCACTACACCAAGAGGTCGTCATAATAGTAAGTTTGATTAAATCATTTCATTTCAAGTCTTCAGTAAGTAACGTATAAATCCTCATCACTTCTTTGCGATTGCCTTTGACGGGGTCTTTTTAACTGTTACTAATTTTGCCTGTTAATCCAGCGCAGTGCGGTATGAAAACTGTAAGTGACAAATGTTTTAAAACAATGTAAGAGTAATCGTATCAAAAATTGCAGCACGCGTTTGTTGTAAGACACTGGGCACTTACTGCATAAGGCGCGTGTGCGGCGCAGGAAATCGGGCCGGTTTGGCTGTATTACTGTACTGTATGCAGCAAAAATAACGATAAGTACAAATATATACGAAACGTTTAAATAAAAGTGATGTGGAGCTTTTACATTTATAAAATTCGTTGGTGTAATTTCATCGTATTACTTGAGAGATAAGTCCTTGGCGGTAGAATATTAGCATACTTACATACATTATAGCAATTGAAGCTTAATTCCATTTGGTGTTTATTTTTCATGATTTATTGTTTATCTGTTGATCAAGCCATAGCTATCTATATGTGGAAACACGTGAATGGTTATTATTTTTGTAGTTAGAAGTTAAATAAGCTTTTGATACTGTAGTATTTTCCTAGTAAAATAAATACTTTTCTAGTCTGATAACAACAACATGCACATATCTTTTTACATTAGTTAGGGGCTTGTAAGGAAAACACAGCACATGAAGGTATCTTATGTTGTTTTTGTAAGAAGGGATAAAAATTGTAGTATTTGCGTAAGCATGTGTATTCTGATTCTGGTCACTGTAAGATAAACTTGAATGGTTGTGCTTAGACATAAGCTGAGCGCAAAGTTTGGATCAAGTGACTAGGATTTCTTTTTTAATCGCAATTTGGCGGTCCGTGGGAACATGTTGGCCCGCAGGTTCGCTCGTTGTACAGAGGAAGTCAAAATAACTCTCTTTAAGGCATATTGTCAAAATCTGTACACGGGAGGTCTGTGGATCTGTTGTACTAAAAGGTCGCTAAACACTCTCCGTATCCAATATAATAATATTTTCAGGATGATGTTGGGACTTCCTCGCTTCTGCAGTGCGTCTGAAATGTTTGCACAGTCAAATACTGACGGTTTCCAGGCTCTCATTCGAAAGAAGGTGGCGTCACTGATAAGTCGAATGCGGGGAAGTGACAACAGCATCCTGACGACTGTGGCAGATGATCCGCATGCGCCTATACTGAGGCGCTTCATGCGAACGATGACCGAAGTCGCCACTAGTACCATTCCCGGGTCACGTCCGCACGGAGTGCCACTTAGGTACATGGTACAATAATAAGATTCTTAAATTAAATTAAATTAAAATTATTAAATTATATCAACTAACCCCTATTTTATAAGTTATTTGTACTAACCCATGTAGTCTGAAATAAATAAATTTTGATTTGATTTGAATTTTTTTTCTGCGTACTTTGCTTATATTAATTCTATATTTATTATTTCGTAAATTATGAAAACGGGCAGTATTTATTTTCAAAAACGTCGCCATCATTACAAATTCAGGAATAACTATCAATAAAATGTATTAATTTTTTTATTTTCTTTGCTGACCATACCCTGTTATTAAGTTAGGCGGTATTATTTCACAAGTTGGCAATGTTTAAGCACTAATTCCGTACTCGCGATAAGCTTCTGTTTTTTGCTGGGGCTTTAATTTTTTAATGTCTTTGACGCGAACTAAGTTTCACCTGTGCTCGTACCGTTTGGACACACCTTCGGTAAAATTAGGACAATTATGAACATGTGCCGGTCAGAGTTGTCAGTTTAATTTTGGGGCCGTTTTGAGGTCTTTGTTTCGTAATCTTGACGTCGCAGAAAAATAATTTGGTATTTTTAAAAAAAACCGGGTCGGTGCGATTCGGACTCGCGTACTGAGGGTTCCTATACACATAGGTTTTTTTCCTACGATGATACCTCAAATTTGCTGCTTTTGGACTTTTTCCTTAACATGCTATAAGACCTTCCTTCTTGCTAAATTTCATGATTCCAGGTCTATAGGAAATACCCTATAGATTTTGATTCCCCTGCGCAATGTTAGAAAATGCGGAAAAAATGGGCGAATCTCTGTATTGCCTAAACTTAAACACTTGATCTGGACATGTTAAAGGGACTACAGACATAAGTACTCGTATTGTAATATCATATTGAGATTATGTATAGCTGTTAATTTTAACCTCCACGCGTTCTTGCGAAAATGGGTCTTGTAGACAGACTGACATAAAGTGATCAATTATGGTTATAATAATAGTCTAAGAGTGAGTTTTGTGTCTGTGGGACGTTTTTTCGTAGTTTTCTACGTATAAAAACATTAAAATGTGTGGCTTGCTTGCAAAATACTCGCAAAAAAGATTTGAATCAACCTGTGGATTTTAACCACGACAAAAAATACTCTGCTAAAAACAAAATAAGGTCTTCGAGGTGGTTCTTTCACTTAAGAGACAATCTTATACAATTTTAGTTAGACCTCACTTTTTTACTCAGAACTAGTGTATTGCATGTAATTTTATAAATTACTATGCAAGTAAAACTGCAACTAGTTTCCTTTTTCTTGGAAAAACTATTTAAAACGTTGCATTTTGTATGCGGTACATTAAATTTTCTATTCAATACTTTTTTCTGTTTGAAATTTTGCACCTGGTAAGCAGGACGTTTCGAAGCAAATAAATAGGCTATTGTTCTAATGCGTTTGTGTGTAGAAGTCTTTATTATTGTTGCCTATTTATGTAAAGTTCCACTTAAGTATGTATGTGCCAATCAATCAAAAGCTTATGTTTAATTAATATACTATTAGATACTAACGAACTCTATGTAGTACTTTCACGTTATATCAGGCGCAGGTCTTGCAGCTTTTAATGTAATATCCGAGGCATATAAATAATCCTCCTAGCCAAATTTCGACTACAGCGGCCTATCTCAACATATATTAGCCAACTTCGCGGGGATATTATAAGGCACAAATGTGTGCGCAATACACAGGTGCAATTCCTGTTCCTTCATTTTCATAAATCGGTGAGACGGCAGTCCGATATGACCGTAGAGAGATCAGGCGCAGGTCCAACGGCCCAACGTGCTTTCCGAGGCACGGGGGTGTTAACACCACCAACTCCCTGACTCCGGAGCTGTGTCTGAGTTATTTCAAGACAGAAAAATCCAACACTCTCGGCCCGACCCGGGATTTAAGCCCGGGACCTCATGGATAGTACCCAGCGTGCTTGCCACTTGACCAACGAGGCAGAGGCATATATGGGGATGTTAACAACACCACCTTTCTGACGACGAGATGTTTCTGGCTATATCAAGACAGAATGACCCTGAAACAAGTTCTGGCCCGATCCGGGATTCAATTCGGGACTTTCTGACCAGAAACCAGCATGCTTGACTGACTACTAGACAACAAAGCAATCACATAGACCAAGTAACGAACTAGGTATCATTGAAAAAGCCAATTTCGCACTTTTACTGTGCACTCATTGTTTTTTTCACGGCTTTTAATCAAAATTGTAATTGCGCTTCCTACACAAAAGGTACAATATAAAGTATTAAAAAAACACAAAATTATCACCACTAGGAGGTGTAGAAGACGGCAGAGATAGTAATCAACCGATAATGAGTGCTGAAGCCATGTAAAGTGACAATTAAGAGAAATACAACACTTAAGTGGCGGATATTAAAGGGTGTATTGCTTTTCATCGCTAAAGTTCAGAGCAAATGATGTTACAGGTTTAAATTGAAACGCTTGATTAGTGCTTATTAGATGGGTGTGTGTCGGCCTTATTCTAGATAAATAAATTGTTTCAACAAACACACCAATTACCTAGCCCCAAACTAAGCGTGAGCTTGTGCTATGGTGACTAGAATAACGGATCATCATCCAATTTAAGCTAGGCTCTTGTCGGTGGAGTTTTTTTCCCTTCCTCTCTGCTTTCCGCCCTTCTCTTAACCTCCTGATACGACCCGACATTTATCTTTTCTTTTATTTGCTGCATGTAGCTTATTCTTGGTCTTCCTCGCTTCCTTTTTCTTTCTATTCTTTCTAACTTCTAGAATAACGGATAGACATACTTATATACATTTTTTTTATAAACATCCATGACTTAGGTACAAATACTCGTGCTCACCACACAAACACTTGCCCCTTGCGGGACTCGAACCCGCAACCGCCTGGTTTAAAATTCCGGGGTGCGAACGACTACACCAAGACGGTCGTCAATTCTAGATGGACTTTTTACATCTATAGTCAAACTAAATAAAGATGATGTGTAGATAGAGCTGGCTCTGTCTAGATGTCTCTCTACTTGAATAATATTATTTATTAAATAATTTGTTTTGACAATAACATTAACTAGTTCAAAATTTAGCATTAAATTGTACTATGATTGATGTAATGAAATATGACATAATACTTTGAGGCAATAGTACAGACATAGATGAACTTTTAAAAAAACAGAAAAAATGCGTTAGGATAATAGCAAAAATTGACAACTCTCAATCATTTAAACCTTGCTTTATAAAAATTTAATTTACTGACCTTGCCATCTATTTACATTTACGATATATGTCTCTTCACTTATAAAAATATTGAAAAATTATTTACTAAAGTTAAAGATACACATAACATAAACACTCGACATAGAAATAGACTTTCCTTACCCCCTTCTAGAATTAAAATGTTGAATACCAGCCCATATTATATGGAAATAAAAATATTTAATAAGCTGCCACCTCATATCAAAAGAGAGAAAGTTAAAATCATTCTCACAAACTCTACGATCATACTTAATATCAGGTTGCTTCTATTCATTGGATGAATATTTTAATAACTAAATATTAAGATATTTTAAAACTGTTCTGCTCTATATCTACTTATAACACAATATCTTTATTTTGTAATATTACACCTACTACTTTATTTACATTGAGCTGCCCTCAAATTTGCCATACCTTCTGGGTAACTAAGTTCACAAATTGTATTATATATTTTATCCTTATAATGTATACACCAAGCACGCAAATGTGAATAATAATAATAAAATAAAATAAATAAATAAATGTTACGCGTGAATTTGTGGTTAATGCTAGAAAAATGCGTTCATCACACAAACATTTGCATTATTGCAGGATTTGATCCTGCAGCTACTGGCTACACCAAGATGTCGTTAAGCCAACACAATGGGAATCCACACTGCCAAATTCTCCCTGTAGGTGGCGCATTGTTGATGCGACCAAAGCTGTCTGTCATTCCAGTACAGAAGTTGTTTTTTTGAGTATTTTATTTTGTGTTTTCAATCTACGAAAGCATAATGCCGTTATGTGCTGTGTCAGGTTGTTACAAAAATGGTGTTCATTTATTTCCAAAAGACTCAGTTTTAAAAAAGAAGTGGGAAACGGCTATAAAAAGAAAATGTATTATTTATAGGTAGTTTAATGGAACTATTTACATCATGATTAGCTTCTGGATCGGGAACATTCATCGTATTACTAGATTGTGAAGCTACGGCACCAAAATTCCTGGTATCATCGCGGTTCCGATCGTTGAATTCTAACCTAAAAAACAAACATGTACGTGTTTTATTATTTTAGTTGTATTTATTAAAAACCTTGTTATGTAGTTAATTTGTAACACAAATACAACAAAAACAATTTTAACAACTAATTAAATGTAACATTTACAGTAATAAAACTGGATTAACACCCAAATGTTTACCTCGCAATAAGATCGGCTTTTTTACCAGATACTTTCGATCCTAGTTTCCGAAGTTCGTCTTTTAGTTTAGATAACTTCATTGGCGAATTCATTATGATGAAATAACATTAGATAGTTACGAAAAACTGTAAATTAGATACGAAAAAGCCCGACATAAACAATAGCAAAATGTTTGACATAGTCGTATCTATGCTGCGCCATCTGCATCAAGCTTTGCGTGTGGATCCCCATTGCACATAAAATCTTTGAGTAACACGAATATTTGAGTATCATAAAATGTTCGTGAGAAAAGGTTTCATATATTTTTTTAAAAAAATTTTGCAGATTCAGGACTTAATATACATACGTATTTCGTGGTTACCTGTTGACCTACGTGCTATGCGTGTTTAAAGTATGTTTTTAGTTACTACTGTTTAAATTTAATAGAAGATGCAGAGGATCGATCGCATGATCTTTTGTAACCATATTTTTTAACACACATTGGGCTTTCTCATATTGACTTCTAAAGAATTTCGATGACTATTTTTTTAGAGGTGTAATAATTCTTATAAGTTGCGTGTTACTTACACCATTCTTATCGTCACTTCAACAGGTGATATTAAGCTCAAGCGTGCCCGAGTCATCTCTATAAAAATAAAAAATACAACATGGCAGATGCATTAAAGGCCTTAAATTGAAAAATGTGACATAAATACGTTATTTATTTCAATATTGATAAATTTACGATCGCGCCACGGCTACCTACTTTATAATTATGAGAACACCGTTGTGCGATTAAATTACTGCGAAAAGTTTATGAAACATACAACGGTTGCTTTTTAATTTCTTAGTTAAATCGTATTAGTTTAGGAACAACGATTCAATAAAGGAAACATTACAGTTTGTTTGTTTTTGCATTCGCTTTTTTTGCATCCGCTAAAAACCAGCGTACACTTGGCCGCCAGACTAACCCCACTAAAACCTTGAGGCCGCCTCTATTCCTTACGTAATAAAAGCTGTTTTCGTAGTTTACCCTGAATGATGTGCTTCCGACTGTACCTATGCCCCAAGCTGCCACGAATAATGCTGAGCATTCGGTAGATCACTTGAACTCACTTTAAATGTGCCCGTGAAATATTAACCATAGGTGTTTGTGATAACTGGCAAAAAATTACATTATATTTTTAAAAACTTTACTTTATTAAAAGAAATTCAAATCTCCAAACTGATAGCAAACTGTCCTGTCAGTCTTTTCTTACCATGAGGCATTAAGTAAGACCTGTGTTCACCAACTTTTAAACAGGCAGGTAATCATCGATTGACGGCTAATTTGACAGAATCCCCAAAATATGTCAAATAATGCTAAGTTGATTAAAAATTAAACATGTGTTGGTGAACTCCAGGCTAAATCAATACCAAAAAGCGAAGTTCGCAGAAACTTAGATAACTTTGACCGCTTTACTTAAGAATTTGAGGAATGCTTTATCGGTGCAATTCTTTATCGGTGCGCAGATTATATTGATTCCGTAATTGACATGTTATGTATAGCTTCATTTGCTATCAATGATGTATTTGCGTCGGTTGAGGAACTAATGCTGTTAGTCTACCTATTACCTACAAAAACTGAGGGAGTGTGCCTACAAATGTTTCAGCATAAATGATCATCATCAAACTTGACACTTACAAGACGACACAGATGTCGTTAGTGTCACATCGTTCCATTTGAATAAAGAAGCAATTTGAATAAGGAACAAGACAGAATGCGCGTGGACTGCGCATCTGCGCGCGCGCCGCTCGCCCGTCATTTTGACACTTTGATACTAAATGCTCAGAGCATTGTCGTTTTTTGCGAGCCGTCGATCCAGTATATGCTATAAAGAATATCAATTATTATTGAACCGAAATAGGTACTTTTGCTGACCTACTTGATTATAACAGGGTGTTTCGTAATTGAAGGATAATCATTAAACTACAAATTAGTTACTTACATCATGCTCTACGAAATGCCAAAAAAAAAGTCAAGTAAACGTGTTACCATTTTGGCGAGTACACATCAACACTGTCTAGGAATATAAAAAAAACATAGTATTATTATATCCAAAATATCCCTAGACAGTGTTGATTAGTATATTAACATTCAAATTCTGTACGGAAATATCTACAAAAATCTATTTTTTATTTAAATATTTATTTATTCACATTTGCGTACTAGGTGTATACATTATAAGGATAAAATATATAGGTAATACAATTTGTGAACTTATGACCTAGTTACCCAGAAAGTATGGCAAATTTGAGAGCAGCTCAATGTAAGTAGAGTAATAGGTGTAATATTACAAAATAAAGATTCTAGCTAGACACCAAATTCTTTTTACTAAAAATGTTAAAAATGCTCTGAAAAATCCATACTAATATTATAAATGCGAAGGTTTGTCTGTCTGTCTGTCTGTTACCTCTTGACGCTTAAACCACTGAACTGATTGAGATGAAATTTGGTGTGGAGACAGTTCGAGACCCTGGAAAGATCATAGGCTACTATTTACATATTTTGTCGCGATATAAAAACCTTAAGGGGGTGAAATGGGGGATGGAAGTTTTCTATGGAACATCCAACTCTTGCGGGCGAAGTCGCGGGAAACTACTAGTAAGTTATAAAACCTTTAATTAAAAGTCTCAGAAACTAATAGATACCAACGTTAACCCAATGTAAGTCAAGGTCGACCTAAGATTGCTGTGGTCAGAATTCATCTAGGACGTTATTAATTACTAAGATAAATACTTTACGACAAATCTGAATTTGTCAAAGAGCTTAAAACTTAAGTTTTTGATTTTTTGAAATTGAAAAACACAATAATACAATTATATTATAGCTTATCCCTTACTGTGTGAAATGGATTAAATAATAGTATTACTTATTTAAGTTAAATAATTCATATTCGATCATTTGCTTTGCGTTGATACCACGTGCCTGATAAGCGACTGAAAACCTGTTACAGTGACATTTGTTCCTTTTTCCTTGAAATCGTCCTTTTGTCAGCTCATTAGGACACTGTAAGGTGAGAAAATAATCAAGTTTTATCAAACAAATGTGTGTTGGAACTTCATAATTATCTTTTTGTAATTAAGTATATTCAAAGTCAGTGTTTTTAATTTATAGCTTAAAGGGCTATACATAGGCGGGTACAGACTGGTCAAACTTAACATAAATTTAACATGCAATAAAAGATTTGCCGTCTACTCGTGCATACATTGGTGCAATGCATCATTTATTAAGGCTTTATTGCACTACTGAAATTTTGAACATAAGGCAGACTGAATATATTGTAGCATTCTCTACGCTAAGTAGAAATGAATAGGCGGTGCGAAAAAATATTAAATTAAAAAAAAAACATCATGGAGGTGTGTACCTTTGCTCTCGCGCACGTTACGTCCATGTTTGGAGCGAACATGCATTGAAAATGCAGAATGTTAGGGTAAAACTGGAATTGATGCCCCAGTTGTATAGATGCCCCGATTGTAATTACTATAGTTTCGCAAATACATAGCGTGTTATTTTATTTATCTATCGAGAGTCTTTCCAACTACCACTAAATGGATCGTGTCTCATGTCTCTGTGCGATTGCATGGGACGGCTAGGTGCGATCAAAGTTTTTTCGGGATAGATGGCCTATTTCTCATCGGGTCGTCTATCCTTAACGTTATTTATATGGACTTGGCAACTATCCCCTATATGGGATGGATGTCTCAAAAATTAGAGGTCCGCAATAATCGGTAATACTCTGGAAATGTCAAAGGTAATATTTCTTTCCTTTTAATAAATTATTAGATAAAATACCAAAGCAGTTGCCAGTTTTACAAATAAAATAATTGTATATACTATACATCTGTGCTCTGTGGGCTAACTACTCGCAGAAAGTGTACAATGCCCTTCGTGTGCAGTTCAACAACGCCCTGAGGGCCGTGCTGGGGCTGCCCCGCTACTGCAGCGCCTCGGCCATGTTCGCGGCGGCGCGCACGGACTGTTTTCACACGACTATGCGCAAGCGGTGCTGGTCGTTGGTGCGCAGGGTTTGGGGCAGCCCCAATACGGTCCTGAAGATGATCGCTGATAGAGTCGACTGCCCCTACATCCGGAACTGCTGCAACAGACATGTTGCCGTATCTACGGGTGTGGCGGCGGTGGGCTCTTGATGTACTCATTCAATTAGGTATAAATGATTTGTAAATGATTTTTATATGTATTTTAATTTTTATGTGGAATTATGGGCCAAGATGCCTGAAATAAATGTTATTTTACTTTATTTTTAATTTATTTATAGAAAGTTATAACATATTAAGTGTGGCATCTATCCTGGTTTTACCCTACGTTTTATGTGACGGTTCAACAGTCTATATCCACCTTATCAGTGCTCGATAATCTAAATTATGTACTACTGTTGCTACAAGACAATAATGGCCTTAAGAAAAAAAAAATTAAGCAAAGAGGATTTTTTATAACTTAAAGAATAGTTTTATTAACTTTTGTAAAATAACTTGAAAGCAACATAACCAACTTTTAACAAGCAAAAACGCACAAGTTGCCTACATTCTTGATATCCTCAAAGAGTTGACAATAACTTATGTAAATGTACACTATTATTATAATATCATCGATTTGACACTTGACACAACACACCATTGCCATATTGTTTATTTTTTTGCGCATTGTACTCGTATACTCGACTACGATAAATATTTTTGTGTCCGACTGTCCGACGTATGCGATAATAGGAATGATGTCGTAAATATAGTTAAATGAATAAAATCGAGTGATCTTTGAACTTTATAAGAATTGCAAATGAAATTACAGCTGCTGCTTTTATAGTTTTGGGCGAAAACATTTTTTTTATAAAATATGTGACTTAATATGACTTATATGACTTTATAAATATAATTTAAAATAAATTAAAAATGAATCATAATTATATCTGTTTACACAGTTAAGATATCTGATAAAAACTGTAAATTTTTATATTATATGCCTAGGCCTAGAAATTTCCAAAAAGCTAGTACGTTGCATGTATAGTTATTTTTTAGGGTTCCGTACCCGAAGGGTAAAAACAGGACCCTACTACTAAGCCTCCGCTGTCTGTCTGTCACCAGTCTGTATCTCATCAACCGTGATAGTTGGACAGTTGAAATTTTCACAGATTTTGTATTTATGTTGTTGATATAACAACAAATACTAAAAACAGAATAAAATTAATATTTGAGGGGGGCTCCCATACAACAAACGTGTTTTTTTTAGCGTTTTTTGCTCGCTTTTTATAACGGCTACAGATAGACGCTTGAAATATTTACAGAATATTAAGCTGTATATTCAATTTAAAAATATATAATTAAGTTAAGGGGGGCATTCCCATAAAAAAAAACTGATTTTTTGCCAAGTTTTGCCCGATATATCTAATGGCAACAGGTAGATGCTTCAAATATTCACAGAATACTATGTTGTATTTCAAATAATTAAATTAATATATATTTAAAGGGATCACCCATACAAACGTGCTTTTTTGCCTATAATGTCTGATGTTGACTCGCAATTGGCCGGTTTTTTTTTCAAAACATCTACTACATTAGAACCTGAAACCGCAATAGATACACTTACCATAGCGTTTACTGATAAAATAAAATCCAGCACGTGATATCTGGACCACGTTATGCAGAATGAAGAATGAATATGAGTTAACTGAGACCTACTTCAGACCCTACAATGCTACTTTATGGCCCTTTGGCAAATGGAATGATATAATAATGAAACGGAAACATTCTAGTTTTATATTATTTCATCCTTCGAAACCTGCTGAATATTATCTTATGAAAACCAGGCATTTCATTTTATAGTTCAGACTTAAAAAACATGAAAGACAAAATTCTCAAAACGAAATATTACTGTGACGAAGTATTTATAAAATGTGCAATGATGTAATAAATAGTGTTAAAAGTATCGTTAAATACTACAAAATGGCAGAATTAACCTTGCCGTGTCGGCATGCGACAAAAAATGATTTTGTTAACCATAACATGACTTTCTTTGTATTGTTATGATAATGAGCATTTTTATTAAAACTTATCACCTTATTATTTACAATCTATGCAGTTATTTCCAACGAGAATATTTTTTACTAATACAAACATAAGTTTTAAGAAATATTATCACTTTATACTAAAATCCACCCTGAATGCAGAAATTCGAACCTCATTCTTAAAGTAAGGTTTTTAAAAGTAAGCCTAAAAATTCTTACAGATTGTTTATAGGTAGGTGCCTACCTACAATCACCATATAAAGTACTATAATCCATACTAATATTATAAATGCGAAAGTGTGTCTGTCTGTCTGTTTGTTACCTCTTGACGTTTGAACCACTAAACCGATTGAGATGAAATTTGGTATGGAGACAGTTCAAGATCCTGGAAAGGACATAAGCTACATTTTCTCGCGATATAAAAACATTAAGGGGGTGAAATGGGGGATGAAAGTTTATATGGTTTATAAAAAAAAATAAAAAAAAAAATGGAAAATCCAACTCTTGCGGGCGAAGTCGCGGGGAACCACTAGTAAATAATATTTTTCATTAAGCATTGTATCATTCTGACATCCTTCTTCAAAGTATAATGCGTTAAGTTATTAATGGCGTAGGTAATTGCAAAACAGGTTAACACAATGCAATCACTATACTTAGGTACTTGAAAAGACTATACTAAATCAATTGCGCATGGTCACGTGGAACAGTATAATAAGTAGATCTTCGTTATGAAGGGCTTTTACTGTTTTGCCACCAGCAGTGGCGAAAGTGATAATAATAATGATTAAAAATATGAAAAGGGCGTTAATATTTCGGGATAATTTGAACCCTTATAAGAATTTTGTCGTCGTTTTTAATTTGCGTTATTATTGTAGTCCGCCTTAGTTAGCAAATAGTCCGAGTAATTTGAGCTACTGATAAAAACATAAAATCTTTAATTTCAGATTTTTGGCTCACGATAAAACAGATTGTCGTTTTCATGTTCATTTTTTAATTTAATTTCGTAAACTTCCAAACAAATTGTTTATGTTATAAAAATAATTATAAGATTTTAGTTTTTTGAAAGTTTCTGACAGAAATGTTAGAAATCTTCAAATGGGTTCCGTGATTAGGCTATTGGTAATGAATGAATGCAAGGTTTACAATTTTTAGGAATTAATTGTTTTAGAGAAGCGTATTTTAGTGTCAATATTCTGTAGGTACACTGCACTAAACATTTTGGGACATTGAAAATCACAAGACGGCAAGATATAAATGGAAGTACTTTTATTTATGTAAAAATAAAAAAAGTTCTTGATAAAAAAAGACTACAAATCGCAATGATAAAAGGTACAACAAGAAAGAATAAACAGATGAAAAATCTACATACTTGCCCAAAAACACACAAGAATTCAAGCTCGTTACACACTACATTTAATCACAAGGTGATTACTAAAAAAACTAAGCCTAAACACGACTGTTTATTTTAATTCGCCTTTCGTTCAGAAACTAACGCGGCGGCCAATAAAAATGGATATAATTAAGATATTGATTGTGCATAATTGCGCGAGCGCAGGTGTGTTGTACGCGTCGCGAATTTTTATTAAACTTCGTAGTGGATATAGGGTTGTGCGTTGTACAAGGTTAGTAAAAGTATCGAAGGTACTTTGGCATGCTAAAATGTAACTTCATCCTCATACTATAAAGTTGTACACTATGTCTGAAGATCGGAAGATCGTGATCAATAAGTGGGATAAAACACAATATAATGGACTTTCTTCGCAGTTTTCATAGAGTTTAGTTTACAATTGCAGCCTTCTATCCAAATATCAATTACCTGTGTGTAAGTTTGCTCCTGCCCTTAAGCAGTGATAATTTGGAAGTATTGTCTGAAACTCGTTTGAATTGCTGGAAAACGCATGGAATAAAGGATATTTCATAGAAGTCTCTCGTAATGGACAACAAGCTTTTAGATGTATAGATAGATTATCATTATTGCAAATCACACTTAGTAGACATTTACATAAATGTTTATAGGTAATCGTAAAATTTAGGTAATCTTATTTAAAAAAAAAATCTACGCAACTTTCGGTTAGATAATAGTCTAAAGTCGAATAGGGACGGTGCGGCGTTGAAAAGTATTGAAATAAAAAGTACTTTTAAAGAACTTTAACATAAGGTGGATATAAAATTACCGATATTATAATATCGACATAATCTCCCATCACTATTAATGAGACGGTTAAGTTTTAACGCACGTCGATAGAATGCTGATGGGACATGTCGTGATACAGTTTTCCATTTCCTGCTTTTAAACATTAATTATGGCGAAAAGAAATTAATTAGCTATCGCATAAGCGTGACTCTACGTTATATTTTAACTTTCTATTTGAAAGAATTTCTTACTAAAATCGTAAACGATTTGTATAGCTTTGTTTTGCTAAAATGTCCTTACAAAGAGCAACATTTTGAAGAAAAATAATCTCGAAACTGGTTCTATAGAAGATACAAGTGTCACTGAAAAGAGTATCAGAAAATAAAAGATAATTTTTGATACTTTAGTAAAGTGAACTAACTAAAGGATTTAAGGTAGTTCCTCTACAGGGCCCGTAGATTTTTTCCACCCTGTATATGCCATAATGCGTACTTAAAACTACACTATTTTTCATTTGGTACTTTGGTCCTAAAAAAGATTCAAAGCAAGGTACTGCGATACCTCCTACTGCCAAATCTAGTGGTTTCCCACGACTTTTGCCAGTTAAATTCAAAAGTAAACTGCAGGCGTGTTCTATCGATTAAATAAATACTTATCGTTAATCGATAAAAACATTAATTGATTGTAAGCGCTTAGCTGTAACAGCTTGCAAATAAAACTCGCATTTAGATCAGAGCCTGGGGCTAAATAATTAGTTCAATGGTTTTAAATTTACTTTCATAGCGCTATCCATAGTGAGTGTTTCTGTAGAGGGATCTTTATCAATGTCTAAGTATGTATGTTAGGTAATAATTAATTGATATTATGTTATTATTCTCAGTTAATTACCTAACATGGCTAAGTATTTATTATCTATGAAAATATCTGAAGTACTAATAAAATTATGTAACGGGGTGGAAGTAGTTAAGTTAGCGTTTTGGGAAGTGCTTTTTGTATTCTAAACATCGATGAAAAGATGTCTTTAGGTAGGCGGAGGTTTTAATATAAGACATTCATTAAAATATGCCTTCATATTCAGAATTGCTGCAAAGCGGTAAAAGCGGTAATCTCATTTTGTAAAAGTCAAGAAATGTCCTAAAATGCTGCATAAAAATAATATGAACAACATGCTGAATACTTGTAATAGCACAAATAAACAAATTAAGGGGCCAAACAAAGTGGTTTTTTTCAGGCATCACCCATTATGTTTAAGTAAAATTCGATTACGAAGGTTACATAGGTTGTTAAAGTCTCAGTAGGTACCACAATTTTTTACATTTTCAACCTTTTGAACCGCCTGTGTTTTCTTTGTTTGACCTGTATGTAGTTGACTATAGGTAGAGAATACTTTTGGTATTTGGCACTGAGTGCAAAAAAAAAGAAAAAAAAATGTGACTCTTGTTTTTATTAGGTATGTAGGAAAAACGTAGAAAATTCTTAACAACAACGAAACCTAAAAATACTCAACATCGACAAAGTCCTCCATTTTTATTATCCAGCAACGCACGTCTTGCTCATAAGTCGCGATGCGCGCGCGCACTAAATCAACAGTAGTCCATGTAAATGTCGCGTTGGCTCTGCGCATGACATTATTGATCGCATGTGTTTCTTTTAATGTTGCTGGTAATGAGGGGAATCGGCTATATAGTCGGAGAGCCAATATGCAAAAGTGATCTTGAATATTAAAAATCTTTTGTCCACTGATTTTAATAGATTTATGTTATTCCATTTCTGTCCAATTTGTCGTAAAATATGTAAACATTTACGTATCATTATTGACAAATATTCTCTTGATATTGTCGAAGATGTTTCAGAAAGAGATTTGTTCTGAAATAACCAAAACTATGTTTATCCTGAAAATATATAGGACTAGTAATTCCCCGCGACTTCGTTCGCAAGAGTTGAATTTTTCATATTTCATCCCCCATTACACCCCCTTAATATTTTTATATCGCGACAAAATGTAGCCTATGTCCTTTCCAGGGTCTCGAACTGTCTCCATATAAAATTTCATCTCAATCGGTTTATTGGTTTAAGCGTTAAGAGGTAACAGACAGACAGACAGACAGACACACTTTCGCATTTATAATATTAGTATGAATAGGTACTATATCCGAGATGATAATGATGTCCTCCTATTCGAATTTCGACTACTTAATACAACAGCCAATCTCAATAGAGATTAGCCAACTGCGCAGGATATGTTATAGTATGCAAGTGTATGCACGATACATAAGTGCACTCTCTGTTCCTTCACTCGCATAGTTCGATGTCACGGCAATCGGACGTGGCCGGAGAGAGATCAGGTTCAGGAGCAAAGGCTTAAAGTGCTTTCCGAGGTACAGGGGTGTTAACACTACCAACTTCCTGACTTCAGAGCTGTATCTGAGTTTTATCAACACAAAAAAACCCAAAAGAAAAATCACCCTGACCCAAGATTTGAACACGAGACCTCGTAAATAGTGTGCTGACCACTAGAACAACGAGGCAGTCTATCCAAGAATGATTATCCAAGAAATGTGATACTAAAACGAAGTATCAATTGTCATAATTGGCACCATGCCCGCTGCATATCCCGGCACCAACTTTCATGAAAGTAAATGTTGTGTGTGCAATTAAACGCATTACTGCACTTAATTATATATCGTCGGTAACATTGATATTTCTTTCTCCGTATCATTACAATATGCGAGTGGATACAGTGCGCTCAATCATCTTAACAGTTTTGGTTGCAATACTCACTGATAGTGTTTGAGAGTTTAGGCAGTGGATTACACGTGGAGGGCGACAATGATAGGTGGAAAATTAGTCAGGTCTGAGCACTTATAGCTAGGTACTTGCCGGAACAGCTTTCAGGGTTCAGGTATCACTTCACAGGCCACAATCACTCGAAATGTCTGTAAGGAGCTTCAAAGGATACACACGCGGCGAAAGCACTCTGGTCAGTCTAGTACATGTGTCATAGGGAACGTCTCGATGTCGACTGGATCTTCGGGGTTCTCACGGTACGTTTTAAACAAATAAAAATAAGGCAGGTATGCGTGTAAGTGTGCGCGGCGTAGTATCAATACCGGAACCCTAAAAACTATCTGTTTAGTGGTAAATATACTAACTGGCTATACTGAACCATTGCGCATTGTGGTCGTATCATTTCGTTGGTACGTTAATTAGTTGGTGGTTAGCGTAGCTACGGTTTCCTAATGCGGTTTTGATTGCTATTTCAATTTGTTCATCGAAGACGTGAAATACCAAATTGTAAAACTTTTATAATTTGTGACTATTTGATTAAACTGTGACAGAGCATGTTCATAATAAATGTTTTTTTCATATAATAAAGATTCCATTCGAGAGTCTATTCTTATAAATATTTCAATGCTGCTAAGTGCAGAAGATTATACGATCAAAAATTTGACGTACTTACGCATTACACAAATTTTGGGCGTAAACCTGATGAAGAATCAAAAAAACACCAGTAAAAGTCGATAGACTGAGTACCAAATGAAAATAAAATATATAATCATATTATGCTAACTATTAAAGAAAAGTGCAGTAAGACTTAAGTAGCGCAATCTAAGGAGGCCCAAAAATAAGGAGATTAATAAGTATTATTGTTTTTTAATTTTGACGCCACGCAAATGCCAGTTTCGGAAGTTGCATTCTTTGTCCTAAATTATTGAATAAATTATTTTCTATTTAATCGCCAGAATTAAAGTTCTTTTGAAGAAAGCTCTTTCACGACCGTTGCTCTATTGGAACCGGAAAATAAGTTAAACAAGGGAACAATACATTACTAATAAGCTTAATTCTACACACAAAGAACTAAATAACTGAAATAAAAGCTAAAAACACAAAAACGTTTGCTGTTAAACTAACAAACATTTTCAAAGTAATATTTTTACAGAGACATGACTGTTACAATGGGCGCCATATTTTTTTTTAAAGGTTGCACAAAACATTAGTTTACAAAATGACCTTATATTTGCAACAACACAACATGAGTACAGTGTACCTGAGAATACACTGCTGCAATTTGCGTCCTATCTATAAAAGAGTAAGGGAGAAAATAAGTTAGACGTTTTGACTCCCTCAAAATGTCTAACTTATTTTTTCCCTTACTCTACTGTACGTCAGAAGTTAATGAAAACCATTTATTGACACAGCAACTGTTTGCTGTCACTTTAAATTATACTCTTTTGTGTTATTGAATTACTTTTGTGTAATTTTTTTTTTAACAATCACACCAATTACCTGGCCCCAAACTAAGCGTGAGCTTGTGCTGTGGTAACTAGGATAACGGATAGAAATACTTAAATACGTATAAACATCCATGACTTAGGTACAAATGCTCGTGCTCATCACACAAAAATTACCCCTTGCGGGATTTGAATCCGCAACCGATCGACCTAAACCGAACGACTACACCAAGACGGTCCTCGGTAAATGTTAGCCTTGTAAACGTTTACGAATATTAATATGTGTTGAAGATGAATCGTGAGCAGTTTTTACCCTACTGAGAAAGGAGGGTTATGTTTTTCGAGAGTATGTATGTATTATTGTTTGACACGCCCTACAGTCCAAACGGCTAGACAGTTTTTGACATATGAGGTGTCGTTGAATTTGTCAAAATTGTGAGAATTACATATGCTATAGACATTTTAAAAATGGCGCCCGCAAATTGAAATAAAGGGGGGAGGGGGATTGATTTTTTCCTTACCATAGCAATATGGGTATCAAATGAAAGCCAGTAAAAAGTCCATTTCAAAAATACAAACATTTTGCAGTCGGGTGTTTTGTTATTAAAAATCATGTTTACTTGTTAAAATTAGTTTTTGAAGACCCGCAGGCTAGCATTTATGAATAATGTCCTCCTGGCCGAATTTCGACTACGGCGGCCTATCTCAACAGAGATTAGCCAACTGCGCGGGACATATTATAGTGCACAAGTGTGTGCGCAATACACAGATGCACTCTCTGTTCCTTCACTCTCATAATTCGGTGAGACGGCAGTCCGACATGACCGTAGAAAGATCAAGCGCAGGACCAACGGCTTAACGTACTTTCCGAAGCACGGGGGTGTTAACACCACCAACTTCCTGACTCCGGAGCTGTGTCTGAGTAATTTTAAGACAGAAAACCAAACAACCAAACACTCTCGGCCCGACCCGGGATTCGAACCCGGGACCTCGTGGATAGAACCCAGCGTGCTGACCACTAGACCAACGAGGCAGCACTTACGAGTAGCTATAGGAAAATAGGGTTACGAGCGAAAAGGCAAAGAGATTTCAACCAGATTTAATTGGTCTCGTATATTTATCGCTTACGAGATACAAGGAAGGTATGACGTCTGCCTCCTAGCACAGTGAATCGTAGAAGGAAAAGAAGAGAATAATATAAGGGGCGATCATGGCTTTTTATAATAAACCACAGACTAAACATTATTCGGTGTTGGCATGTTAATAATATTAAATAATTGGCTTTGATTAGCACAAAATTTATACCAAATATCGCGATAGTTTTGGCTTTTAAAGTACCTACCTTAAAAAAGGAATGGTAGCTCTTAAAGTAATGTAATAAATATCATTATACACAAATGTCAATTCAGTGGGATTTCAATCGTAAAGTTTCATTATTACATTGCCAATTGTATTATACATTTTAATTTGTTATTTATATATTTCATATAGGAAGATCAAATATTGACACATTAATTAAACCATGCATTTGATTATCTTATTATTGTCAAAAATTAAATACGTATTATTATGGGTTTTTCTATATACAAAATGGCACAGAAAAAAATTGAAGTAAAAAATTTGGTATTGTTAACACCCTCGTGCCTCGGAAAGCACGTTAAGCCGTAGGTTCTGCGCCTAATTTCTCTCCAGTCATATTAGATTGCGATATTGAGTGCAAAGGAACAGAGAGTGCACATGTGTGTTAAGCACATGCTTACTTGAACACTGATATCTTCTGAGATTGGAAGTGGTGATCGAAATTTTGCTAGGAGGACATAAATGAAAAAAAAAAATGTCCTCCTAGCCGAATTTTGACTACAGTTGCCAATCTCAAAAGAGATTAGCCGACTGCGCGGGAGATACTATAGTGCACAAGTGTGTGCGCAATACACAGGTGCACTTTCTGTTCTTTTACTCTCATAATTAGGTGAGAAAGCCGAAAGTGGTAAAAAATATATGTTGGGACGTGTATAAGTGGGTGTACAGTCGACCAAATTGAATCATGACCCACCTTATGGTCATTTTTCTACTGTCATTCTATACAAGTAAGTTGAAATTCGCTTGAACATACATTTCCTAGAAACGAACGTGTTATCATTTTATTAGACACTGACAGTCACTGACAAGGCAATGGTCGCTATCTGTACGAATAAGTTTGTATAAAAATCGGCGAGAACTTCATTTCATGTGGGTAAGGGTTGCAATGCAACACACAAGTAGGTAGGTAGATATTCGGGATTATTGGGAACCAGTTTCTTTTATAAAAGTTCCACTGGAACTTGTGTTTGCCATGATGAAATAAAACAGTATACTTAGTTGAAGAAAATAATATTTATTTTAAGTATATATTTAACAAGTGGCATTAAATTGGTACAGTGAAAAGTAACCAGATTAGACGACAAATGTCACTTCCCCAATTCGAACACCACAAATTTTCATCTGGGGACCTAGACGGCCATGGAATAAGAGTGAATGCATCTTCATGCTGGGTAAACCAATTCAAGACAATTCTGGCAGTATGCACTGGACAGTTATCATGAACAAAGGAGAATACTGGCACTTCTTCACGCAAGTAAACTGTTCGCAAAGTCGGTAACATTGATTCTTCCAATAAATTGACATAGTTTACAGAGGTATGACGAGGAGAAATTTGAACAAGTTTTCCGACACTTCCGGCATCCATCCAGGTACACATGTTAGCTGAAATTTAGCTGAATAATTGGTTGGGCACAACGTGATCCTCTGTGTATCGCGTGTTATCGTAACGCCACGAAGTTAAGCGACCATGTTGAGAAGAGCGAAATGATTTCTTGTCTGTAAATATGTTATCCATAATAGTGTTGCATTTCCGTTCTCTTCCGTTCCATGAATATGTCGTCGTCTGTCTTCGAGGGTACCCTCTTTAGCATGCCGGCCGATCCAGGTTCTGACTGTGTTCCGACTTATTATTAGCTGTTTGTTCTGCCAAATTGGCCATTATACGATTTGTTTGTAGATATTGACTTAGGTTTTTATACAATTTCAGACTTACTAGGTATACTTGACATTTGACACACGACGTTTTTTATTTTTTAAATTATAATTCATTTTTCTTCGTAGTGAAAAGAGTTTGGATTATGGACTTATTTTAAATTCATATTAAGACTGGTTTATCTAAAACATGTCTAGTGCAGTGATAATAAAGATTAAACTTGCATAGATCTCTGACCCGTTATGACGCATTTTTATTCATATTTAAAACGGTGCATGTTACACATAGTATGTGTAACATGCATGACAGCGAAGAAAACCTTACTACATTTATGAATGCAAAGGAATAATCGGCATAGTAGGTCATGCTCGACTATACCTACCCCAGTGGGTCTACATGCATAAATAAATGACTTTTATGACTTTTACTTTTATGGCTTTTATGACTTTACGTCCGACATGATCGTAGAGAGATCAGGCGCAGGACCAACGGCTTAACGTGCTTTTCGAGGCACGGGAATGTTACCACCACCAACTTCGTGACTCCGAAAGTGTGTCTGAGTTATTTCAAGACAGAAAAACCTAACACTTTTCGGCCCGACCCGGGATTCGAACCCGGGACCTCGTGGATAGTACCCAGCGTACTGACCACTAGACCAGAGAGGCAGTCAAAAATATTATCAATTATTAAAATCCAAAACTGATTTATACGAATTACCACCATAGGCATCTACTGTAATTTCGTCAGCAGATGCTGGTTTTCTGTTGGAAATATTTTCAAATTGGATATACATTTGGATCACAAAACTTATCATAACATCTTCAAGAGACGACCGTTTGTCGGACCATCGCGTGAGTCGGTCGTCAATTTACCTATTTATACTGATTAGTTCCACGGAACCAAATCCGTCCGGTGGCTGAATGGAACAGGGAATGGTTGGAGTAGGCTACATCTGTTTGTACTGATAAAGATATAAGCCTATATTAACAGACCAACACACAACGCTGTATTAAAAGAGATATAAACCTATATTAGCAGACCAACACACAACGACATCGGTTTGATAGATATTTTACGGAAAATAATAACTACGGTGAATGATCTCCCAAGTTAGTCATACTTTTTAAATATCTGGTTCGGTATTTATCCTATCCCTATCTATGAAAGTTTTCTGAAAATCATAAAACGTTAGCGCACACTTACAATACTTAGCTTTTTTCATTTTGTATTACAATATATAAGCAAAAAAATCAAGCCCAAACTAACTTATTTTAAAACCATTTGAAATTTCAAAGATATATAATTCTGATTCAAAAAAAAATACAAGACAAAAAGCAAAGGACGTCTCCACCCCAGCCAGAAATAATTTATTACAATATTTCGGTCTCATTACCGTGTCAATATAAGATTAGGGATAAGTCTAATTTATAAAAAATGCTGTAATAATAAGCGTGGTTTTACGTCGCCCGCCTAGCCGAACAATTACATTGCCTCAGGACAAAATACGTAGCATAAAATTAGCAGCCAAAACGAACGAACGAACGAATTTTGTACAAAATGAAGCTAAGTCGTCCCACTAGATATTAGTGGGCAGACTTAAGCTTAATTTTCTCTGATCTGTCCTCTAACTAAAGAGAACAAATATAAAGCTGATATTGTGTAGCGTATATTTACAATGTAGGTACGAGTATGTGATAGTGAATCAAAACCATGATTGCAATCATTAACTGCATGTAACATTAATTTACTAATTTAGCTCTTAAATGCGCCGAAAATGATGGTTGAATTTTGCCAAAATTAAATTCATCTTTTATTTATTTAATTTGCAAGAACCCAATGACAAACGCGTAAGTTGAGTGTGGTTTGTGATGAAACTACTTTTGAAATAATTTGAATCGCAATGAAACTTGTTCAGTGAATAAAAGTTCACAATTTTATGCTCTTATGACTTTCATTTGGTGTCTGTTCTTCTTTAGCTTTTGCCGTCGCAATTAGATATGGTAAAAAAGACCTGTCGATGCCGAAAATTCGGCATTTTTTTACCCGAACACAATACCCTTTATAATAATATGCAGCGCAGTTTGATTGACAGCTCGCCGGCGCCGGCGCAGGAAAAAATTCGGACTTATCCGTTTAAATCAAATCGAATTAGGAACGATTATCGGTGAAATTTCTTGTGGCATATGTTCTGTGGAATTATTGCCCGAAGGACGAATGTCGAAATTGATCGAATTAAACAATCGATTTTTAAATTTTTTGAATGTTACAATGTTTTTGGGAATCCAACCACAATATTATAATCGGGAAATTATGTTATAGAAATTCTTTTTGGATTGCTATTCTGAGCGAATTGTATAATATGAATATTATTTTGTCAGTAGATAATTTTAAAACCAAATCGATGCAGGAAGGGCAAAAACTTTGGAAGATCTTATTAAGTGAATTAAGTAATGCATGGTGCTTTAAGAATTAATGAGAGAGTACGCTTTAAAGTTTCCATAATCTACTAATGTGTCATTAATTTGATAGTTCTTAAAGAGATAATGACACATTAGTAGGTAATGAAGCCACTTGCGAGGTATAAAAAAATTGTCAGATTCTTGTTTTATAAATAATCGGTAAATTCTAGCAAAGAAATGCTTAGGAGCGCTATAGAAGTTCCCGCATTATAATAATGTTAAAACGTTTGATGAATCTATGATCTGTTTTGGATACAGGATCCAGTATCAACTGTAGTTTGGGTTAATTGAAAATCGAAATTAGGTTGAGGCTTTATATGATTTGACGTCGTTATGATCATTTGCACATATGTTTTATCAAGGAAGTTTTAGCATTTTTTAATGGCTACAAAAGAAACAAGTTTGCTTGTTGTCTTCTTCTCTTCTTGAAAGTTTTACCGTACATTTTAAAATAAAAACCAAAATACAAAAAAGCGACTAGTAACAAAGCGCTAAGCGATATTTCATTGTTTTTTTTTTAATTAAATTTAAAAGTAATTATTAATATCTTGGATAACAGTAAAGCGGTTTTTTAAATGTAACATTAGGTACCTAAGTACAGTGCGTATTAAAATAATATCCGTAAAAATATTGCAGCACAATGCCAATTACAACACCTAACTTTAAACACAATACCTGTCCACCTAATTGGCTTGCTAACAAAAAGCTTGCTATTAAGTATTGATCAAGCTCCACCCGAGCTTTCTGGGGGTGGTTGGGTACACAGAACATAATTTTTCTGTTTTGTGGTTGGGTAGCGCTAACCAACTATATTGTAGAGCGGAGATTCGCTTTCAGATGTCGCTAGCAGTACTGAAGTTACTGAAAAGCTTTTCAAGTGTCTTTTGTTTACGAGTTATAGCAGCGGCAATTTAATTATTAAGGGGGTTATTAAGCAATAACATAACATTCCGTCCATAGAACCAATTTTATCAAAATTACCTATTAATTTGAAATATGTAGTTGTTACTATACGAATAATGCCCATTTTATGAAATTCGTAGATAATTTCGCTAACTACCCATTTTGAAAACCCGAAATTACGTTTGAATTAAGAATGAAGCCTAAAAGTGTACTTAAATATTTTTAAATGAAATTTATAATCTTTACAATAAAGAAAACAGCTTTGCACCATGCCCGAAGCAGCATGAAGCAATTAAAAAATACGATATCAGCAATATCTTCGCAATTGTCGTGTATTGAATTTCTTGATACACGATCGAAAAGTATTGGCAGTGTAATAATATTAACAGCTAACGATAAAACTTTGTGAAGATTTCATAATATTAACTATTTCTCTATATAAGTATTTTAGTAAATTCATCGCTACAAACTTAATTTAATAAAACAATAAACATGTTTTTCTGATTATAATTTAATAATTTAATATCGACCTATTTTTAACTGGGCATAAATTATGTTAATTTAGACCATTTTAATTTCATGAAAGTGACATCATGCTAACCAGGAGTTATGACTTCTATACGACACTCGAATAATAAAAAAATATTTAGCTTTTACCTGCTCACTTGTCCCTAAAATTTTACTATTCGGTGTTTGGCTCAAGCCAAGAGAGAACAACTTTAATATTAAGTCACGTGTCAAACTATTGTTATATTTTATAATATATTAAAGCAATTTCTTCGCACGTTTTTACGGAAGTAAATTTTGCATACGAAAATCGATCGACCGTCATTTAATTTTGTAATGTTATTTGTGACTCCGTAGTTTTTGCAATAATTTGACAAAGGATGTAAACCTCTTAAGAATGGTGCATGAGCAGAAAACACTAGACCTTTTTTTCTTGGTGAACGATTTTAAACACAAAGGAATTTGATAGGAATTATGTATAGCTTTTATGTTATAATACAGTTACGCAGTGTTATAACACACTCGAAGTTTTTATGTTGAGCTGTTTCAAAGAACGTTAAAAACGCAATGTATGTACATGGAATATGTATATAAAACATGGCTTCACATTTTTTTTAATCCTTTAAACTTTAAAGCGTTAAATAAACCGTTGAACCTCCTAATTTATACTCGACAGCTTTCGCTCTGAGTAGCTTTGTGATTTCCAATAGTATGTTACAATCATCGTAATCTCTCGCTACCGCTACCGCGTCCGCTTTAGCTTATGCCTTGCCCCAACCGCAATAAAAGTAGACATTTCGTAAAATGCGTGAGTTTGGGCAATTCCGCCGTGATTTACCGTCGGGGCGGGAGGGGCATAAATCATATTACATTTAACGTTTCGGGCTTGACGACGCTTGTTTACTGTAAATCCGTAAACAATAACAATGCAAGCTAAATCTGAATAAATAATAGTATAAATCGGGCTTTTATTGGTAGCAGTTTAGGTATCTATATTTTGGCAGTGATCAAGATAAGGCAGTGGTAGGACAATGACGAGTTTAGCGAACAGGATAATGATCCTACAAGCACAAGTGCAATGACACTACGCTATTCTTACAGCCCTTTAAGTAAGGTCAAAGATTTATAAGACAAGCGACCCGCTCTGGCTTCGTTCGGTTGTTATTAAAAATAATAAAACCGTATTTGTCACTCCCAATATTCATAGCTCTCTACTGATAATTTGTTTTTAAATCGGTTCAGTGGTTGAAGGTATTAGTTTATACGAACAAATCCACAAACATTGAGGTAATGTGTGTGAGGATATAATGAAAGGGTTGTCAATGAAATACCATTGATTCATTTACTTTTTTTTTAAATTATCTTCTAAGTGACTTACAAGATAGTTTATTTCATTAAAAAAATTATTGTTTGTGTAAATGCACCTAACTATTTTTAAAGTTATGACAAAAGTAAATTTAATAGCAACAACAGTTTTGAAGTATAAGAAAAGTCAAATACTTAGTTAGTTTTTTATATTTTTAACACTTACAGTGTTCTTTATAATTTGTGTAAGTTTAAATAGGAAACCAAAAATTCGCACACAGGTAGAATTTGAACCCACGTTCTTTGGCTAACCGGGCCAACGCTCTTACCAACTGAGCTACTGTGCAGTCTATCCAGCCGTCTATCTAGGCTGGATATGGAAATAATTAGTTTAAAGTTCGTAAAAATCTCAACATCTTTTTTGTAACGAAGGTTTTATTTATTTATTTCATCCTTACATAGATGAACTGAAATAAAGTGTTGTGAAAAGTACCATAATAATAGTACTTTTCTTGTCTTGTACGCACATCTTATCTTTATATAGAGTGAACACTACCAAAATACAGTAGCAATTAAAACCGCTAAAATGTATTTTGCCTTTATTATATATTTTATATGATATCATAAAAGCATAGTTTGCCCAGATTTTTTATTTCACCATAACTTTTATAGCCTTAATCTTCTATTGGACTTATTAATGTTGTTTGTTGTGATTTACGTACAAAAGTGTTTTTATTTATGGGGTTAAGGGCCAGGGTGAATACTTCGATAAGCTGAACCTTGAAGGTTGAATATTATTTGTAGAAAGTTGGGAATGTGTAGGTACAGAAATATTTACTACGATTTTACGAGCGTCTTGGTGTAGTGGTGCGCGCTCCGGACTACAAAACCAGTGGTTGCGGATTTGAATCCCGCGCAAGGGCAAATGGTATCCACCCATCCATTTGTGGTGAACTTTTTCAAGCAAAATAATTAAGTACAGTTAACGACACGTTTTTCTATCCTACGGTTAGAGAGAGCAATTCGTTGCTGGCTGATGGGCTTCCTACACACTATGATTTGGACTTCTTTAAGAAAAGTTAGGCTTTTACTAGTCAGACATGACGCATCCTTGGCCGCATCGTCACTTACCATCAGGTGAGATTGCAGTCCAATGTCTGCCTATTAATAAAAAAAAATCATAATCTTATACAATACACATACAAGGTATTATTGAAATAACGCAAAACTCCTTAGCGGTCGATAGTGATGCTCGAATACAACAACTTTTTCTATGGGACGAACATCCAAATCACAAAAAATAATTTTGCTTCCCCATACTAACCCGCAACCAGCTGACATCAGTTTGTATGGAGAAGATTTTTTTAAGGATTTTAATGTTGATCCTGTACTAAAAGTGTTTGTATTTGAACAGCAGAGTATGCCTGTAAGAGGTTTTGCGTTATTTCAATAGCAACTTGTATACGTGGCAACTCTCCTGTTAAAACCCCATAAGGAGCCGCAGAGTTAAGATTGATATGCTGTTGTCCTTACACCTTTTAATCTTATCATTGCAAAATTGAAAGAAATTAAGAAAATACATTTGAAATGAATGGACATCATATAACACACAAAAATAAACGTCAATTGC
This sequence comes from Pyrausta nigrata, assembly GCA_949316185.1. Lineage (NCBI taxonomy): Eukaryota > Metazoa > Arthropoda > Insecta > Lepidoptera > Crambidae > Pyrausta > Pyrausta nigrata. Next base: position 14,198,918 of record OX438957.1, on the reverse strand, counting down.
TCTGATTTTGACCCCATAAGATGGCACAGTGTGTAGCTTGATGTGCACTCATACGTACAGCTTCATCACATCTTTATTATCTCTACATTTCTCGCTAAACTCGCCCCTACAACAGCATTTGCTGTAGCTATGTCTAGTTTGATGTGCCGTGGTCTGTATATAAAGTCCCTTAGTCCGTTCTCGCCGGCAGCTAAGGGGAAAATGTGGAAACTCGCCCCGAGCGGCCATCTTGTGACGTCACCGCGCGGGCGCGAGGGACGTATTCAGGATTAGGATGTTGTCAAGTTCGATGTGAGGTAAGACGTGGTTAAAAATATTATTATTTTGACACAAAACGTTGTACACAAAATTTTCTTATCCAATTTTGCCACATGACATGCCTGGTTAAATATTCAATTTCTTACAAATAAAAAGTTGGTTGGTTGCTAAGTGTTCAACAACTTTTTAAATGCATATGCCTATCAGATTATTTAAAATAATCAATACAAACTAGTTATAAAGTATTTTTACAAGATACATTAAAATACATTAAAATAACAGGGTGTTTTTAGAAGTTTATTATTTCACTGTCACTATTTTATAAAATCAAAAATACCAAGATAATAAGCCTTTTGTCCCTACAACGGAAACCAGAAGAACTGTATTTTTAAACAAAATATTTTTTTTGTGCCTTCAGATTTCTTGATATTAAAATATTTATAGCCACTCGAAACATGGAACACTCGGAAATGCCAAGCTGTCCTTTCTCGTAACAGTCAGCTTCGGAACTGGCATTTCGGGTGCTATTCGGTAAACAGTTACTATGCGATTTAAAACAAAAAGCGACGCAGACGAAAAAAGGTGCAAAAGAAACTGCAATTGTTCGGAAAAATAAAAATGTACGTCACTCAATACGTCCCAGTGCGCGTTTTGATGATGCCGAGGCTCTCTGATTGGTGGGATGGAATTGTAGGGCGTGGCTTGCGGTGGCGCCTCCCACCTCGGTTAGGGGTCTAGGGGATAGTGGCTCCAAACCACACTGGGCGCTTGAGGTAAGCGCCACGCGTTGTCGACTCCCGGTACATAACCTCAAAACACGTGAATGCTTGAATAAAAAAAAAACATCGCGTTCTCTATGTATTGATGTGATCAGTGGCATGACAGACCTGCGGGACAGTGATTTATGTGATCGTGTTAGATGATGAAGATTCTTATAGGATTCTTGAAGTAGTGACTGAAGTGTTGTAGGGGAGTATCGATTGCATGAATACAGTGACCTCTAGTGGTGATACAAAACAAAATTATAACGAGGGTGCGTTATATAAAGACGAACAAAAACAAATATGAAGTGTATAGATATCTAAAACAAAAGATATCAACGTGAATTCTGATAAATAAAAATTCTTCCAATTTTAAAATAAAATAAATAAATTATAAATAAAATAAACGAATAAATTACTATTGTATATAATCAACGAATTCAATGATAGATTAATTAAAGAGTTCAATTCACCAGAATTTGTAACATATAATCACTTTTAACTGGTCAAAAGGATTTAATTTAATAAATTAACTAATTACTGTTGATTTCATATTGTGTTGTTTTGATTTGCATATGACTAGGTACATATTTATGTTTTGATATTTTAAAAATAAATACAGCTAACCAAAGATCGCATTGAAGTTAGAAAAGTGACGTTTAAAATTATACACAAAATTTGTAAAACAATAGTGCTCAAATCCGGTGACTTATTAAAATATTTTTGGACTTTGACAAAACGCTAACAAGTGTTAATGTGATTTTGTGAAACGAATCTTTTAAAAATTGCTCATTTAAATAAGAAAGTGCACTCTAATAGGAAAATAATAAAAATATATTATCAATTCACTGACAATTATAAATAATAACCAAAAAGCAAAGTCAAGTGTCAAAAAATTTATAAAATCATATTGTGATTCCAGATGAGTATTTAAAAAGTGTTACTCTGGAGGCTAAAGTGTTTCTTCAAGACGAGTCTGCTCTTAAAACAGCATTTACTGAAGACCCAACGTCTAGAACAGTCACAGAGTCACAAAACACTCTGAGCGTTGAGAAAACACTTGATGAAAGAGTTATACTGGAGCCAAAACAGTCGACAGACCTTCACATCGGCATCACCAAATCAGCTTTTGGGCCTATAACAGCAGCAACTACGGCTATCAAAACTATTGAACCTGGAACTAACATTGACAAATCTTATCTAAATGACGGCGCACTGGAGCCTAAACCCTTGACGTCAAGCTTCCTCCAATTCGGATTAACTGGTGCTCCAGTCCTAACCACGGGTATTAAAACTATAGAGCCGATTAAAGCCAGTGTGATCAATGACAGTGTTCTGGAGCCGAAGTCTTTAACGACTGGGTTCCTCCAATTCGGCCTCGAAGAGAATCTGTCCCTAGAATCGAAAGCAAAGATAAAAGGAACAGAGAAGACGTATGACGTGTTAGAGCCAAAAGGATTCTTGCCGTTCGGCGAGGAGTTAGAGAAGAAGAAGTTCGATGAGGTGGACAAGTCGCTGCTGTTCGGGCTGGATGAGAGTGGTCTAGAGGCCGTCAAGATAGCCGCTGAGCCGAAGCTGCTGTGCGGCGGGTGGGGGGGGCAGTCCTACACGCTCGATGGGTGCGTGGACGCGGGCCTGCTCCGGCCGCCGCCGCAGCCGCACTCCAGCCAGCTCGGGACCGTGTATGCTACTAAGCGGCGTAGAAGAAATGGGAAGAGGTAAGTCTTTTTTTAAATTTCTACCATCCAACGACGACTAAATGTGGTAGTCCGTACTCGAAGCTATTACTCCTCACTTCTTTTATAAGTGAGCCGAGCGAAGGCAAGTGACCAGCCGCAGCGATACGCAATGCGACATTTTTGACTCGGATAACTTTTTTAGCGGAACATGCTTTGCCATTTCTGTACCTGTTTTAATTTTTTCCTATAAAATGGGATATGTTTGTCCTCTTTGCGTTGGAAGACCATTGATCAAATTGTGATAAAACTTTGCTAAGTTAGTAAGTTCTGGGGACGTCCGCCAGAATTTCTGGTCTAAAATATCTATGCGTGGCATTGGAAATTTGAAGTTAGTTTTTAGCAATATGATATCAAAGGTCTTCGTCAAAGAAACTCATTACTTGGAGAAGACCCGATTCGGTTTGCCATTTCTGGTGGATGGATAAATAGAACGCTCAATCAAGCGTAACAACGACGTAGTAAAGTAACTGTACTGACCGTTGGCCATTTCTTTTAGTAAGACTGTTTGGCCGGAACGACCAAAAGAGTTTTTTTCCTTCTTTCATATAAATAGTTGCTATGGAAAATCTGATTAGTGGGTTAGTAAGCTATCAGTTTTTTTTCAACAAACACTAACTAACTAGATAATTATCTAGTCACAAACTAAGCGTAAGCTTGTGCTATGGTGACTAGGATAACGGATAGAAATACTTAAGTACATATAAACATCCATGACTTAGGTATAAATGCTCGTGCTCATCACACAAACATTTGCCCCTTGCGGGATTCGAACCCGCAACCGCCAGGTTTAGAAGTCCGGTGTGCGAACGACTACAACAAGACGGTCGTCATCATCAGTCAACAGATCGTCATAGATATTGCTTAAGGCTTACTGAAATATTAGAGACATGAATTAACCTAAATATTGTTTTATTAATAATAAATAGTATACCCTTTTTAAATTTTTTTATAGCAAGTCGTTTGCAAGTTTATACTAAAATAAATACTGCACACGACCATCTCACCTGACGACGGATGATTGTCGATGGATTTTTCTATACAATATTTACTTGAGTTTTATTTGTATTGAATTAGAAAAACTACATTGCGCATTAGAAACTGAATAAGAAAAATATGATTCCGAAACTAATCCAAGTGTTGGATTTCTGTGTTGACTTGTGATTGGCATTCTTTATGGTCATTAGTCATAGTTTTATAAACAAATATTTTTATAAAAACAGCTTTCTACATTTGATTCTAAAAATACGAACATGTGAGTACTTTTTGCTTGAAACATAAAAATGCCAATTATTTTATTGAGTCTGCGCTATATTTCTCACTGACATTTATTGCCAAATTGTCTCTTTATAAAAAAACTCTTTCAATACTTTTAATTAGTCTCGGTAAAAAACACTTAACATGCATTATTTCAGTGGGTTTTTGTTTTTTCGTCACATTGTAAATTCTTTACGAAAAATTTCCAATATAGGTATTAGAAATTTTCTCCAGTAGGTATCAGAAATGTGACGAATTTATACATACTCATAAGTTTGTTAGTCTAAAGTTTTTTTTTATAATTCTGTTTTTCCGTTAAAACTGCTTCCTACTTTTATACTTATACTACTATATTATCCATACTAATATTATACATGCGAAAGTGTGTCTGGCTGTCTGTTACCTCTTGACGCTTAACCTCTGAACCAATTGAGATGAAATTTGGTATGGAGACAGTTCGAGACCCTGAAAAGGACATAGGCTACATTTTGCCGCGATATAAAAAAAAATAAGAGGGTGATATGGGGGATGAAAGTTTATATGGAAAATCCAACTCTTGCGGTCGAAGTCACGGGGAACCACTAGTACTACTATAAAACTAGATTTTTGTGTTCTAGAACTATTTTTAAACGTAAAAATGATTCCAAAGACGTGAAGGATATGATGGAAAAAGTCAATAGTCGCATCAAATCAATTTAAAGAGTGCGTAATTATGAAATCATAAAAAAAGATACCCAAAAGGACGAAAGTTAAAAACGTTTGTTGATCAACTTTGAAATGTATTTGTGATGAGTTATGGTTGAATTTAGATTTATAAGAGATAAAACATTAGAAGTTGAGATGCGGGTGAGTTAAAAGATGTTCAGTTTACTGGATATGGCAGGACATACATCTCTCAAAAAACGTCTGTGGGTATAGAACCTGTAATACTTATTAGATAGATCCTATCAAGTGCAAAATAAATTAAAAAAAATACCTATTACTGGTAAGAATTTGTATTTCTAATTAATTAAAGTTGTTAATTGCAATTCTTTAATTTGATTAGTTTAGCGGCCTTGCAAAAAATGCCCAAAAAATTAAGTGTATTATATTATAAGTCCTGTATAAAGCATGATATGATTATGAAAGGAGTGATTAAGATAGGATTGTATGGCAGAGAAAATCATACTGCGTCGACCCCAAATATAACAGGAACAGGGCAAGCGAATGATGGTGGTGATAATATTATATTAAAAGTAATGCGTCTTACCCGCTGACGTGACGATTTACTACTGTTAAAAATATTTTTATATGGTAGAACTATGCGTCATCAAAAGTCACATGTACTTCAAAAAAGCTGTTAAAGTGATAATTCAAAAATTACAATAAACGTATGGTTTTATCAATAAATAACTTTACTAAAATAAAATGCATTTCTCGTTTTAAATATTCAAATTGCAACAACACATCTGTCTTATTATCGATGTATGTAAATGGAATAAATTCATGAATGCACAAGTTTTCAAAGAATAGAATACGTGTGATTGTTAAATGTAATTAATGAGCCAATAAATTCATATTTGAATTTATAAATGGAATGTGCCTAGTTAAATTTCTCTTAACATTTTATGTAATTATATCAGGATAAAATTCCTAAATTCAAATTAGGCGTTGACAATATACGGTCTAATAATGATACATTTGTCATTTATTTCGTAGTAATTCGTTTGGTGTAAAAAGAACTTACCTATTTGCTGCTAGTAAATTAGTAGATCTGTAACAAAAAAAAGTTTTAAGATCAATAAAAAATAACAAGAACATTAAAGGCAGACTTTTATACAATTGTATTCCATTTATAAATAAGGTTCCATTGCAAGGCATAGACCTCACTTCACGACGTCATTCAACTACTCACCTTAAACGCGTTTCAGTGGAAGTAAATCTAGCCATACGGCAAAATAACTGCCTTACAGCTAAAATCAAAATAATCAAATTAAAATAAAAAAAACCGACTTCAAAACTGACTACAGTGCTAATTAAAACTAAAAATTTTATTAACAAATTTAAACTAAATAGTACAAAATAATATTTAAATAACCTAACTGTTCTACGAAATTATACAAGAAATCTAATTCCAATTTATTATCTGTTATTTTTTGGAGTCGGTGCCAACCAAGCTAGATATTCTATCTACTCTAAACAGCCAAGAGATGGTTTTGGATGATCTGGCACCGACTCCAAAAAATAACAGATAATAAATTGGAAAAAGGTTTCTTGTATAATTTCGTAGAACAGTTAGGTTATTTAAATATTATTTTGTACTTTTTAGTTTTAATTAGCACTGTAGTCAGTTTTGAAGTCGGTTTTTTTTAAAGAAATTTATTTTTCTATTTTTAGTTGAAACTTAGTGTAAGGTGCAACATAGATAGACCTACTAAACGCGCTGTTCAAATGCGACAGCGTCATTTGGAAGAAAGTAGTAACGAGAAGGAAGACCGTTTAAAGAAGAACAGTTAAAGATTTGCCAATAGCATTTTAAATTTAGTTTGTTGTATATCGTATCATGATTTTGGGGATAAAAACTGTTCTATGTCCTTTCTCGGTACTCAAACTATCAAATCCATCGTTTCAGCGGTAAGAGTTAATTGATTTCTTTCTTGAAGTAATTATATATCTTTATTGTTGGGGACGGGAGGGAGGGATTAGGAAGGGGGGGGGGGGGTAAAGAGGAGGGAGCTGCGCCTTTGACTTTGTTTTGTTAGCATCCTATACAGTACCTGATAAAACATCTGGTGTTTTAATTACTAAACTCCTAATTTTTAAGGAGTTCCACCATCAGTTCAGCTCTACATAATACACATAATGATTATCGGACGTAACAACATGTCAACATTAAGATACTAGTACGAAAACACTATACGTGCCTTCAAAATTTGAGGGTTTCCCTCGATTACACCGAGATCCCATCATCAGATCTCGACTTGGCCATAATGGGACCAACTAGAAGGTATAGCCTCTATACCCGGCCCGGCGAACCTTAATCCCTATGACAGTTCATGTTAGTGATGGGTCGCGTGTCGATGAAACTTAACTTTTTTAACTGACTTAAAAAAAGGAGGATGCTATCAATTCGACTGTATGTTTATTAACCGACTTCAAAAAAGGAGGAGGTTATCAATTTGACTGTATGTTTTTTTTTGTGGCTATGTTACCGCATATCTCAGACAGTTGTAGACCGATTTGAAAGAAAAATATGTTTACCTAGAGGCTATACCTTCTAGTTAGTCCCATTTTGGCCAAGTCGAGATCTGATGATGGGATCTTGAAACGATGGATTTGGTAGTCTGAGTACCGAGAAAGGACATAGAACAGTTTTTATCCCCAAAATCATTTGTATAGGGAACCCGATGATACGATATACAACAAACTAAATTAAAAATGCTATTAGCAAATCTTTAAATGTTCTTCTTTAAACGGTCTTCCTTCTCGTTACTACTTTCTTCCAAATGACGCTGTCGCATTTGAACAACGCGTTTAACAAACTTTCAACTCCAAAGAAGAAAAAACATAATAGGGCACATCCCGTAACCAATCCCGATATATCCCAAAATATGGACAGACGACATAGCAAAATTCTGTACCAAAGCGCCAGAAGGCAAGGGTCAGCGTTTGATTATCTGCCACCCTGGTACAGCCAAAGGTTTTGCGCCTAATTGCTTGTGGGCCTTCAAATCAGTTAAAACGACCGATGATCACGAAGTAATGATGAATAATTTAAATGAGCCCCACCATATTTTGATGGACAACGCCCCATACCATTCCGTCCAAGTGAATAAAGCACTACCAGCAACAATAATAAAGGGTAAATCCTAGAGTGGTTGCAACGCAATGGTGTGGCAGCTAACATTCAAATGTTCAAAAAAGAATTGGTCAGACTGTTGAACCTGCAGAAACAGCAAACAAAGCGGACATATTTTTTGGATGAAATGGCAAAATTCAAAGGTCACGCAGTGATTTGGCCACCGCCCTACCACTGCCAATATAATGCTTTAAAACTTTGTTTTGATGATTGGGATCGAGACGTACGATACAACAGCATTGTAGATGAGCCGTTTTTGATAAACGTAGGCGACAGCAGCTGCAGTTCAGATTCCGAGTTCGTGACACAAACCCTAATGGCATTATCAGATTCAGATTAAAAATATAGCTTTTGTTTTATTTGGTCTTGTCCTACAGTTAATTTTTAATTCTCTTGGGTATACAATCGTGAGTTCATGTATGCCGCGCTCCGTTCTATTCAATAGAGAATGTACTAGTACTTAAGTATGAAAAAGCTATGACACTCATAATTTATCACTTAATTATGCCACACATGAAAACTGATACTAATAAAATCTCATCTTAAATAAAACAAAACCTGGTGTCCCTAGAAATATTTTATAAATTTGAGTGAAATAAAAACAATTTCGAGTGTTGAGGGTGTAATCCCAATAACATTGATGAAAGCAACGCGGCATTACAGCGTTAAGAAGCACTTGAAAATTTCGACAGGCTCTGCCAACGCCAGGGTGGCCGAGAGGTTAGGCAATCGCCCGGCATGCGAGGAACGCGGGTTCGATTCCCGCCTCTGGCGGTCATTTTTTCAAGTGCAATAATAAATTTTTTTAAAACAATTTCATGCAACTTTTTAACATTCAGCTCAGCACCTGTAACTTAAATGATTATAAACCATGTACACTCGTTTCCACTATCGACATTTGTTTATCGATATTTTTCCGCACTAGTCGATATCTTCCGAACGAAGTAACTTTTGCAGGACGTAAAGTCTAATTGAGATAATTTCTTGTAAATGTTAAGAATTGTTATAATTCCGACGGAATATCACTGTAATGGCATATATCTACCTTACCTTAATAAATGGCATTTTTAGAAGCCTCCAATTCAATTCTAATGTAACGGTGACGCTACTACAATGTTGTGTCGTAGAAATTACTGTCAATGTCATAGGGATCAAGGTTCGCCGGGCCGAGTATAGGTAAATATATATTTTTTTTCAAATCGGTCCACAACTGACTGAGATATGCGGTAACATAGCCACAAAAAAAAACATACAGTCGGATTGATAACCTCCTCCTTTTTTGAAGTCGGTTAATAACATTAACAGTTTTGTCAGTCTATTTACCAAAAAGAAGGCCAATTTCAAATCAGTGACACATTGTTGACGACGAGCGACTTTTAGTGTCAAAAATCAGTACTTTAAAATCCGCTAGATGGCGTTAAACCATCTAAGTCAGGTAATTTTTTATATGAAAAATGTCGGTTTTAGCGTTGATCATGTTGCAGTGCTTATGTTTATTATGTTTTAAATTCACATGAACTGACAGGTCACTTCTTATAATTTAGTGATCATTAAGACGTTTTTCCATTTATTTTATTTTTAACTGCATTTTGATACTCGCTTATTTTTGACGTAAGTACTTCCACTACATGTCTCACGTAATAAGTATTACAATATTTTTATACTTAGGTTATATTATTTTAACGCAATATTTTTATAACTAAGATGAACAAAGCCATCTATTAACTTATAATTAAAATATAAAATTTTTCTTTGAGATCTCTCATTGTGTAATTTATTTTAAACTGACATTTTTTAATAACACTGGTATTGTCACCAAAGCTACGCTCCAAGCACAAGACCCGTATGCACAAGCCATATCTAGAATTGTACCACAATCTCCCGAAAGCGTCACAAATCGCACGGATTAGTGCCGGCCTATTATACCGATTCGATAACTAATTTACGAGGTGGGAACGACCGTGTCGGCATCGATTGGGCTTGATTGATAATCGGTAACGGGTCTGGTTTTGACGTGCCGTTGGTAAAATCACCTTTTTAAAGCGGATTTTAATTCGTAATTTTTCGGATAAAAGAATTACATACTATGTAATTAAATTTGTTTCACTTCGATCTGTGGTTTTGCAAATTATGATTTTATTTCAATTAAATACAACGTGACCAAAGTCATGAGGGCGACTCGAGCAAAATCTATATGATTGATAAAGTCATTATTTTATGTATACAGATACTTACGATGTACAGTCACAAGCAATGATATGTATACAATTTTTTGTATCCCATTGTAAGAAGGTCTCAAATCGAATGCAGATGTATACATATTGATACTCGTGACTATACATGCAGACTTTTAATAGAGTATAAGATATTCCTAGGGTATTATTTCATAGTACTGTACTAGCACTAAGGATATTCCTTTTTTTAATGAATTTTATTTTTATTCAAAATGAGCTTGTTCTTGACTCTAGACTCAACCAGACAAGGCGTAGACAGAGTTGACGATGGATAAAATTAAAGAGTAAAGATTCGAGTAGAATCGCCTTTTGATGTTTACAGTTCCGGAATATTGTTTGATAGAAGTACAAGTAATATAAGCCAGTAACTGGAGCAATATCCATCAAGTCAGCCTGTATAGAGAGTAGAGATAGCTATATAGATAAAGGTCAGCTTCGAGTGTTCCGTATGAGGTACCGGCTTTACCCAGCACATAGGTACGTTATGACTCACTGAACAGTACTTAATATACAACAATAGATTATTAGGTAAGTAAGTAGTTTTTCTGTAGATTTTTCAGTGGGTCGATCAACTTTATTTATTTTATGTAATGTTTTGAACAAAGGAATAGCAAGGTGAATACTATCTTATGCTGTTGTAATACGGGCTAGTTTACTGGATGTATAATGTAGAGTATATAGAATAGTTTTTAAATTTTTTTAACACTCACAGTGTTTTTCTTATTTATATAAGTTAAAATAAGAAACCAAAAATTCGCACACAGGTAAAGAATAACTACTTGGCCTGCAGCTCGGGTAGATGTCGCTGCCGTCACGCAATGTCGTAAAACAAAAAGAGACCAGGAATTTCACACGGTTGGATGAACAACACAGTAACTCAGTTGGTAAGAGCGTTGGCCCGGTTAGCCAAAGTTCGTAGGTTCAAATCCTACCTGTGTGCGAATTTCTGGTTTCTTATTTAAAAGAGTATATAGAATATAAAACATACTAGACAGCGGATTAACTATGACTTTTTCCTTCTGGACTAGCTAATCAAGACTTGCAAGTGGGCTTTCACTCAGATCATAGGCCTTGAACAAATCCGGATTAGTGTAATTTTTATTTTTTAACAAACAAGCTGATGTCCTTTTTATGAACGATCAAATCATAACTCTCCCAAAGCATGTATGTATGAGAATATCGCGCTTTGACGTCACGCAGTTTTTGCAATTTCCAAGTAATTGAAAAAATAGGCTTCTTGGAGGTACTTATATGTGATAATATTTATGAAGAACTAAATAAAAATAAAAAAACTATGCTTAAAAATGCAACATACCGAACCGTAAACACTCGAATAGGCGACAACTTCCTATCAAAATCATAGACAATCCGAAGGTCGATCATAAACGCATACTACGCTCTATGCCCATGACACTGGCGCTAATACCCGGCCATTACACTAAATGGTTATTTATTAACCAAACTACAGTCGTCGTGTGTAAAAGCCATGAAAGCGTGTGTCATTCAAACCTGCCGACTAAGACGTTTTAATTTGTGTGTTTATGCCCTTATTTATTACGTTGAATTGATATTTTTAAGTCGTCGTGGGTGATGCTAAATGATTATGGTTTTGTACAAAAGAAGTTTTAATGGGGAGGGCTAGTTGATGTAGTTTCAGCTGGCAGAATATTATTTCGTTTTACTTCAACGACAAGGATTGTATGGAAGAGAAAAATACTGCGCTGACCCCAAAAGTGAACAATTTATTTTACTACATCACTGAGTTATTCGCCAACTCTCGCTATTTTTACTTGCATCATAAAAATGTCTTCTATAAATCACCAACCAACTTAAATTGTGATTATTTTTTAATAACACTGAAAACGTTCAATCATTTGTTTATAGCTGAATCGGCTATAAAACGGTATCACTTGATACAATTACACAAAAAGTGGTTTTAATTAGTGTTTTACTGTATTATTGCGTTCACATAAGTGATCTAGAATCGATAATACACTAAGGTACAGATCACACTACATCAGTGCCGATGCCACATAACTCTATAGGCGTAACTAGGCATGGTTTATTTGTGTATTTCCTGCACAATTGTCTAAATGGCGAAAGCATTCTCTACCAGTCAATCAATGCAATGGTCTAAAATGTAGAAAATATACCCAGGCAGCAGAAATACAAATGTTTTTTTTACGAGAGTACAAAATACAATTATGCGAGTAAAATTAATGAATTAATTAAACATACATCCCACCTACATACATCATACAAATACAAGACATACATTATTAACTAAACTACAATACATAATTATCTACATAAACATAAAAGGTAGCATAATCTTCATTGTACACAAAACTCATGAGAAAGGACCGAAATTTCGCCCTTGTAATTTCGTAAAGTCCTTTAAAAGGATTCTTTGGAGGTGCATTTCCGAATTCCTGTTTTAACGATTTGGAGTTTCCCAAGGACTGCTAAATTCAGACCTCCACCTAATAATACAAACATTCACCGCGCATAAATCAAGTCGACTTTATAAAAATTAACGTCGTACGTTAGAAAATTCGACAATCAACAACCGTCGTCATGATGCGTATCTTACAAATGAGAAACGTAACAATTAACGTTAACTGTACGCTAATTAACAGCTCAAATGATCGATTCATCGTTGTTCATACGAATTGGTTTCTCTCGCATTCTCTGGGACGCTAAATGTAATAAAGTAAAAGTTACGAGTAGCGGCGCTTTGATGTTAAAATCGTAAATTTTACATGATTTGTTTGAGTTGGATTCACTTATCCCTGTTCGAATTTTACTTACAGAAAATCTACGCTAATATAATAAAGAGGAAAATTTGATTGTTCGTTTGTTTGTTTGTATTGAATAGGCTCCGAAAAATTAACCGACTCAAAGAAACTTTGATACAAATATAGTTTGAGAACCTGGGAAGGACATAGGCTACTTTTTGTCGCGATATAAAATCATCAGGAGGTGAAATGGGGGATGAAAGTTTTTATGGATAATCAGATTTTTGGTTTGAGTGAAGTCGCGGGGAACAGCTATTTGTAATATAGAATTGCTTGATTTCTTCAGTTTGGTTGACTGGGGCAAAGTCCATTGTAGTTTTTTAAACAACAAACACGAAACAGCGCAAACCAGCCTTATATTCTGTCTTCATCATCATCTTAGCGTTATCCTAGTTGTGCACTAGCACGCGAGGGCCTAGAGTCCGCTTTGGACAATGATCCAGGATATTTCAGATCAGGTAATTACAGTGGAGCGACTGCCATCTGACCTCCGTGAACCTGTTAACAGCGGAACCTGACCAGTTTGGATCATGGTTACACATTCAGTCGCCTGAATGCGCAGGTTTCCTCACCATGATTTTCCTCACCGCAAGAGCATCGGTTAGTGAAACAAAAAATGTACATAACCTAGAAAAACTAATTGGTATATGGCGGCACGTGGAATATAACCTGGTAGCTCCGAGAGGCAACTCGCTAGCCACTACGCCACGCACTCTATTACTAACCTGTCTTACAATTGAAAATTACTAAAATATTTTTAGCTGTTTCGTCCGTTGCTTAGTGCTTTAATAATATTTTTAGTTTTTTGGTCCGTTGCACTAAGCTTCAAATTAATTATCAGCAGATTTTAGCCATTACAAACGAGGCGACGCGTTCATCAAAATGTATATTTCAGGGTTCAACCGGCAGACTTATTAGCAAGCAAACAGCTGCGCGGGCAGGTGTTGGTTCGCGCATGCTCGCTTAGGGTTCAGTACCCATGGCGAATCGCATATTAGCGGAAATATTTACATATAAATATAGTGTTCAATTGTTTTAATAAGTGAAACTAAAAGTTATTGTCACTATGGTAAATCTAGAAAGTAGTACTTAGTATAGGTAGAAAAATAAATATTAAGGGAGATAAAGAATAAAAAAAGTGTTTGCACAAAAATTTTTACAGAAAATGGCGGTATTCTAGATAATTTTACTTTGGAGACCGTTGTGGTCAAGTGGTTTGAACGTCGGTTTTAATGATGTTGCCAGCTCCGAAGTCCCGGGTTCGGTTTCGATCGGGTCAATATAAATAGTAAAACTATTTTCCTATGTTGTCTTTGGTCTGGGTGTTGAGGTACCACCGTTGTTTCTGATTTCCATAACACAAGTTTAACTATAACACATTTTAATTTTGATTGTGATTTTAATTTTGATTTGATTTTATTTTAATATCTGACATATTTATTTTAATGCAATGTAATGTTTGACAATATGGGACTATGTCCTGAAATAAACGATTTTATTTTATTTATTATTTATTTAACTATTTAGGATCAAAGCAATGTATGTGATGTTGTGATGAAATGTTACTTATATTTATACATAGTTTATGGCTTCCTTAGAATGTCTAAATAACTTAACAGAATTCTTAGAATGTATCTAAGTTAATTATTAGTTTTTGTCAGCAATGGTTATTTATGAAAACGAATAACAAATACTTTTAATTTAACTATAAAAATTCAAAGCATTCTAAAATTAGCTAAGAAAGAGAAAAAAGGATCTGTTAAATAAAAACAAAATAATGAGATGAAAGTCGTGTCATTCGCCGTATCAATATCTAGTAAATGTGTCGTCGCCTTTCTTAGATCAATATAGGGTGATACATATACTTTTATGGGTGTGTAAGACTTGATTTTTTATCAATTAAAGTCCACCAATTGAACACTAATTTCTGTTCTAAGTAAATGGATACACATTATTAAAAAGATTTTTTCATTTTATCTAAAGCTTTGGAAAAAAAGCGTGTCCCTAGTCTCTAGACAAAATGTGAAAACGACAATTTGGTTGCTACTTAATTTTGTAAAAAACCTTTAGTACAAAAGTTATTATTTGTACAGTCGAAAGGCTAGATAGGGTGTATCTGTTATAGTATCGTTTTATACTTAGTTGTTTCTTCAGTTAATATTTGAGCTCCAACCGTTTCAGCTAGGCGGTGGTTTTTGCGAAGGAAAGCCATATGGAATTTAGTAGTTACCACAAATTATACCTAATAATATCAAGTAGAATTTTTCTTCAAAACGCTCAATAGCTTCCGACGTTAAAAGAGCAATAAATATAATTGCTCCGTCGCGTTTCGAATACCCTGCGCCGGCGCAAGGGTTGCCAGTAAACAGACAATTAATTAGCATATTGTTGGTAAAATATATTTTATATTTTTCTCTTATGTCCAGTCCTTTTTTGTGGGGATACATAACAAAATTGGTACTATTTTACTACACTGTCTGTTTCTCATTGTTTTTTATTGTTAGGTGTAAGAAAATGCATCCTTATATGAAATATTCGATAACATTACTTACCTAAATTGCTTTTATTCTAAAGCAAGTTGCTAAACAACTTGTGTTATGTAAAGCAGAAACAACGGTACCACAAAACCCAGACCCGATAGAATATAGAAAATATGGTTTTGTAGCAATATTCACCAAGTCCGGACCCGGTCAAATCCCAACCGGGGATCGAAACCCGAGTTTGGCGGAAATGATCAGTGGTGTAAAAAACACAGCACAAAATTATAATGTATAAATAACTTATATGTTATTATAATTTGTCTAGTTTTCTTCATGTTAAGAAATTTTTAAGCAGTAACAAATAAACCCAGTGATAATTAATTATCTCATATTTTTGCTAACCCTAGCATTCCTGCGCAGTCTATTAGTATTCCCAGTGCGCAAGAGAAGGTGCGATAGCTATGTCTGTAGGGAATACGAATTGGACGAATGCTTTAATAAACTTCTGTAGGTCATTTTGCTGTAGGAAGAAACGATAATTTGCTTAACCCGTTAGTTTACATACTTGTAGTTAAAATCAGGTACTTAGTAAAGTCAGCCTATATATCCCACTGCTGGGAAAAGGCCTCACCTCAACTATGAGGAGGTACGAACCATACTCCACCACGCGGGCTCAGTGCGGATTGGTGGAGGAATGTCTGTAAGGCAAGTGACAAACCTTACTGTTAGATGTTATCAAGCCGCCCTAGGGCCTCTGACTATCAGCCGGGCCCAACTGCTTAACGTGCCTTCCGAAGCACGGAGATGCTTGTCATGGAACTTATAATGGTCGTAGTTAAAATGAATCACCATCAATTACATGTGATTTAAGGTTATAGACAGTACTTTTTAGGGTTCTGTACCCAAAGGGTTAAAACGGAATCCTATTACTATGCCTCCGCTGTCTGTCATCAGGCTGTATCTCATGTAAGTACCGTGATAGCTAGATAGTTGAAATTGTCACAGATGGTGTATTTATTTTCCGGCTATAACAACAAATACTAAAAACAGAATAAAATTAATATTTAAGGGGGGGCTTCCATACAACAAACGTGTTTTACTGTCGTTTTTTGTTCTATATTACCTACGGCTAAAGGTAGACGCTTGAAATATTCACAAATTATTAAGTTGTATATAAACTTTAAAAATTATATATTATTAATAATAAATTATATAAGATATTAAGATAATGTAAAACAGGGTAAGAATAACAATATGGGTATCATATGAAAGCTAGTGAAAAGACCATTTCAAGAATATAGTAAATTTCGTAGACGGGTATTGTTTTTGAAATAATTATGCATTAGGTACTGGTTGTGAGAGTAATTAATATAGTTTTTATGGCGACCCCAACTTATTTTAACCACACCACCAATCTTATGGATACCTCTTGTTTGACTGATTTGACTCAAATTATTTAAACCTCAAACTTCAACTTCAATGATTGGTAACTCAAGTGCTAGGGTAAGACTATAATTCTCCAGAGTTATAACTTGCATACTTAAGCCCTAGTTCCACCTATATCGCTTCAAATTGCGCTTTATTGAAAGACTGCTCTTTAATTATCACTTGATAGCGAGATGCCCTTAGGCGAGTTACCCTTTTTCATTATATCTTTACCATTGAACAGTAAACGTAACATAGCAGATCATTTGCGACTCTGTCATCATTTTTTGTGCCACATTCACATCATTTTATAGATTAGCGACCCGCCCTATACAGGGTTAACAAAATCTATGGGCCCTGGACCTAAAATCCTTTAGTTAGCTTATTTTACTGTAAAGAAACATTCCTTTATTTTTTTAAAGAAACAAAACTGCATTCAAAGATTTCTAAAATTAACTTGTCTGACCCGGAAATCCTAAAAGATTTAATGTAGTTCTCCTCCAGGGCTTATAGATTTTTTTCACCCTATATAGCTTCGCACAGATGCAATTAATTAGAAAAAAATTTTAGGTACATATGTCTTTTAGTGACAACGTAGCATTATACTGGTAAAAGAGTTTTCAAAAACATATAACTTGTTTCATAGATAACAAACAAACTAACAGTCTACATACCTCATTACATTATAGTTGGATCTAGGTATTTGGTTTCAGTCTATGTACCTATATATAAGATAGGCAACAATCTTTACCACCTTCAAACATTTAAACGTCATTTTGTGTTATTTTTATTTCGCTGACATGCAAAAATGTCCAAAGTTATACCTTTTAAAATAAGAATATAACTGGATGTAAATAAAAAGACTTACTAGACCAGTTCCTTACACCTAACTACGTTAACATCTCAATCATCATCCTAACGTTATCCCGGTTGGGCACTCGCACGCGACGGCCCAGGGTCCGCTTTGGATCCAGGATATAGCAGGTCAGGTAATTACAGTGGAGCGACTGCCATCTGACCTCCGTGTTAACATGAGACCTGACCAGTTTGGATCATCGTTACACATTCAGTCGCCTGAATGTGCAGGTTTCCTCACGATATTTTCCCTCACCGTAAGAGCATTGGTTAGTGAAACAACTAATACATAACTCAGAAAAAGTAATTGGTACATGTGGGCCCTTGGGATCGGTACCTCCCGCATGAGAGGCAACCCGCTAGCCACTGCGCCACCGACGCTCCACCTCAATCATATGCTCAAACCACTGCATAATACCTAAAATCCATCACACCTGCTTCACCCGGTATGTAACCTTAAACAGATACTATACCTCATTTATGTAGACCACAACTGCATAATAATCGCGAGCGTTTAACTTCGCAATTAAACACGGGTTCCGTTGGGTTTTTAACGAAAAATGGAGCATTAAAGATTTTAAACCGAGCGTAACGCTTGTTTTAATTTGAGGCAGATGCACTTGGGGGAGCGTTTGAACGGGCGAGCGACTCTCGCGAGTTGATGGAACTAGTTGAATGAAGCACCATGCAAAATATATTGTTACAACGAATCTAGGTACGATTTTCGCTTGTAACAGTTCACTTTTGAAATTTATGGGGAAGGTCGTAAGTCGACGTCTGAAGTCTATATGCAGGCAGCAGTGGACGTCCTGCACCTTATAATTACGATGATAATGATATTAAATTGAAATAATACAAAGATTTTTTAAGGCGAAGGTAAAATTTGACAAAACAATAAAGTAACGAAATGATTAAAAGGGCATTCCTTTAATAATAATAATGTCCTCCCAGCTGAATTTCGACTACAGCGGTCAAACTCAACAGAGATTAGCCAACTGCGCGGGAGATATTATAGTGCACAAGTGTATGCACAATACACAAGTGCAATATCTGATCTTCCAATCTCATAGTTCGGGGAGACGGTAATCTGACATGACCAGAGAGAGATAAGGCGCAGCACTAATGGCTTAACGTACTTTCGAGGCACAGGGTTGTTATAACTGCCAACTTCCTGACCCCAGAGCTGTATCAGAGTTAATCCAAAAACCAATTTCAGCCCGACGCGGGATTTGAACCCGGTCTCGTGTATAGTAACCAGCGTACTGACCACTAGACCAACAAGACAGGATTCTTTCAATAAACTACTACACAATATGAATTTTTTTTTCAAACTATATTTTCCCATTTTGGCATGGTATTTTTGTAAAAGTTGTAATAAAACTATTAACCGCTTACATAACCTAGCAAGATTACGTGTCTTTATGTTTAACTTATAAGTGTACTTTGCATAGCACATCGTCTGAGCGCAGCACACGTTTTTGCAAGTGCACCGGCCAACAAAAGTCATAAAAGTCATTTATTTATGTATGTAGGCTAACAGGGGGCACTTATACACGTCCCAACATATTATTTTTTAATCCCTACCACTGCTTCGGGACAAATTGTGGGCTAGTGCTAAGAACAAAACGTGATCATCGTGTTGAATGTCTTTATTAGATCAAAGGTGCCCGCCTCAAACGGCATAATAGCTCAAATTATAATTTCACACTTAAACAGCTATGTTGGATCACCAGTGAGATGAATAATGGATATACATATAGCATGGTAAAGTTGTCAATAAAAAAATAACTTTTTTGATGACGACAAAACGAAAACTTACATTTCAAACGCTTAGCTCAGCTCAGGCATTAAAATCAAAATAATTTATTCAATTAAGGATAGAAAATGCCACTTAGGAACGTCAAAGTTTAAAAATATTGGCCCTATGGGGCCCGAATATTTCTCCTTATTCTTGGGCCCTACTAAGTAGTGCTTTGAGATAAAATACAAACAATCAGGCAAGTGCTGAGAAGAAGCACCGGAACAAACTCAGTCACCACTAGCTGCCATTAAAAATGATAAAAATCACAATAAAAAGGTAGGTATATCAGATTCATGCAGGCTTGACTGTCGATACATACTCATCTTCAAGATAGTCTAGAATTTTACAATACGCTTTTATATCACACTTTTATATACAGGGTGTGGCGTAAATAGTGGTCCAAAGCAAAGGTGTGGATACACTGTACACTGAAGCACCACATACCAGTATTTAAAAAAAAATTATGTACAGGGTTTTCAAAAAAAAAATCGTTACCTTGCCTTACAAATTTGGTTATAATTTCCAAAAATGACGGTTTTTTTTTATCCATTTTTTTAATTATTATTGCTGATCACTTGTACTTAGTACTCCATTCGTTTTTTTTTTTTTACAAACTGAATTTAATAAAAAAACTTAAGTTTCTTTCAAAATTCAATACTCACTGCTAGCAAATCGTTTGACTTTCAATGCTTTTGGTGCAAAAAAAATGTACCACACTGTCAGTGCCCATTGTTTAAAAAAAATGCCCATCTTTTGCAGATTCTAAAATGGTGCAACAATAAGTGTTACGACTTACAGGAAAAAAGTTATTGCTTTTCGAAACAAAAAGGAGCCCAATTCAGAAAAACAATTTATTTGAAGTTCAAGGGTTTACAAGGGTTGTAATTTTTTTCTGTGTGGTCCAAAGCAAATGTGTGGATACACTGTACACTGAAGCACCACATACCAGTATTTAAAAAAAAATTATGTACAGGGTTTTCAAAAAAAAAAAATTTTTTTATTTTTTTTAGAAATCGTTACCTTGCCTTACAAATTTGGTTATAATTTCCAAAAATGACGGTTTTTTTGTATTCATTTTTTTTATTATTATTGCTGATCACTTGTACTTAGTACTACATTCGTTTTTTTTTACAAACTGAATTTAATAAAAAAAACCCTGAAAACCCTGAAAACCCTGTACATAATTTTTTTTTAAATACTGGTATGTGGTGCTTCAGTGTACAGTGTATCCACACCTTTGCTTTGGACCACACAGAAAAAAATTACAACCCTTGTAAACCCTTGAACTTCAAATAAATTGTTTTTCTGAATTGGGCTCCTTTTTGTTTCGAAAAGCAATAACTTTTTTCCTGTAAGTCGTAACACTTATTGTTGCACCATTTTAGAATCTGCAAAAGATGGGCATTTTTTTTAAACAATGGGCACTGACAGTGTGGTACATTTTTTTTGCACCAAAAGCATTGAAAGTCAAACGATTTGCTAGCAGTGAGTATTGAATTTTAAAAGAAACTTAATTTTTTTTATTAAATTCAGTTTGTAAAAAAAAAGAAACGAATGGAGTACTAAGTAACAGTGATCAGCAATAATAATAAAAAAAATGGATAAAAGAAAACCGTCATTTTTGAAAATTATAACCAAATTTGTAAGGCAAGGTAACGATTTCTAAAAAAATTAAAAAAATTTTTTTTTTTTTGAAAACCCTGTACATAATTTTTTTTAAATACTGGTATGTGGTGCTTCAGTGTACAGTGTATCCACACCTTTGCTTTGGACCACTATTTACGCCACACCCTGTATATTTGTAAGGTACCTATTTTATGTTTTCTGTCTGTGATTTTATTTCAACAAAAGACACTTACGTATTTCATAAAATATTAGATTTCCCTAATGTTATATTATGTGTTTTAAAATTTCTTTATTTCGATTACTCTTGTAAATATTTTTAATCTGATTTTTTTTGAGAAATTGAAGTAGCAAAAAATGTTACAGGTTCCCTCAGAAAACGTTTGATGAATTGTTTTTGTGTGATGTATACTTTAGTACTTAATAAATAATTAATAATTGTTTTATTCCTCAATATAAAATGTTGCAAATTGGAACTTACTTCCGAATTTTTGTCACTTTTATTTGTACAATTAAAACATATAGCATTACATTACATATTTTTTAAGCCCACTGTACTCTACATTTTTGATTACCATAAAGTGACATCTGTTATCTTGTCCCGTTCTATTTCTTATGTTTATCGACAAGAGCGATGGAGACAGATGGTTTCATTGTGTTAAGGTGCTTTGGATTAAGATAAAGCCATATATCATTATTTTTATTTAACGCCTTTCAGTGACCATAGTTTATTGGTAGCAATAAATATTTAAAAGAAGTAGCAAAAATATCTAGAAAAATGTTTATAAATAATCTTAGTAGTGAACTTCTCCACAATCTGGAATATTCAACAAAGTTGCTTAGAAAATAAAAAACCGAATGTTTCAACTTTTGTTAGAGAAGAAGTAAAAAAAGCATCTAATTTAGATAAACTCGAGTTTGTATTAAAATAATATACATGCGTTGCATAAAAAAATTAAAACTTGATATTTATCAAGACAAGCCACTTACGTTGGAAGTCGAATCTACACAGAATTTCATATCGGCAAACGTCCTTTGAAAACTTTACATCCTACAAAGATTATCACATCATATCTCATCACGAGTCATCATAAAAATAACGATCCCCTTCCCACTTCAATAACGGAAAACAATAAGACTTAATACTCGTGTTACTTGGCTTACACCCAGTTAATGAGTATTTATGACTATATAACTAGAATATTGGGAAAAAACGGAAACAATCGCATTCTTATTCATCCGACCAATTCTAGACTATAGGGGCCGATTCACACCAACACATAGGCATGAATTTCATCATCCATCATCCTAGCGTTATCTTGGTTGTATGTGTGTTGGCCCAGGGTTCACTGACCAACCATGATCAAGGATGTAGCAGATCAGGTAATTACAGTGGAGCGACTGCCATCTGACCTTCATGACCCTGTTAACAGGGGAACCTGATCAGCTTTAGATCATGGTTACGCATTCAAACGCTAGAATGTTGGGTTGTTTCACAGACCGGACAGTCGCTTGAATGTCCGGTCTGTGAAACAACTAATGTACACATAAAAAATAACATAAAAAGTAATTGGTACTTGGCGGCGCGTAGGATAAAACCCGGTAGCTATTGCATGAGAGGCAACCCGCTAGCCAGTACGCCACCAACGCTCTACATAGGCATAAATGTATAGTATAAATATTGTTACATATTTATACTATGCATTTTTTAAAAAAACATTGCTTATGTTTTTTTAAGTAGCCCGATGATCCCACAGCTGGGCAAAGGCCTCCCCCAAACTTCTCTACCAGTCTCTATCCAGTGCCAGAGTCTGCCATGCTGTTTGGTATGAACTAGTTTTCTTATTGTCACTGAAGTAGTTCAACAAATATTTTTGTGTTAATAAACTTTACATCAATAGTAATCGATTTTGTTCTGAATCTTTGCTATTTATACTAACGTCAATATAATGGCGTTTTAGTGATCAATTATTGTTAATATTATAAAAAACTCGTCGCAAAGTTTTTTTTTTAAATCGAATACGAAATTTAAATAAAAAGCAATAACTTTTAACTAACAAATATGAAATTCTTTAAAAAAACGCTGAAATGTCATTATATTTTTATATCTTAAGCAATTATTTTGCAAGTTTTTACAAAATTATATCAAATATCGCTCATAAAAATTAATCAACTGTTTTATTCGGTGGGACTGAAATGTTATTTTCTCCATCTTCATTATCTGCTATTGAATCCTAGCGTGTCTATATGAATCGCACCTAACGCACAGACAATAGCAATGTTAGATCTTCGTATTCAAGTGTCGTTTCAGCGGTAATCGTCAGAAAAACTTGGTGTGTATGATGTGTATGCCTATGTCTATGCTATGAACGTAATGTGGTTAATTGTTGGAAGCTGACAATAGCGTACTGTTTGCGTTACTTATGTTGTATTGCAAATACTTCGCATTTATAGGTATTTATTACCAGTAAGTACATTTTGTTTCGAGTTCGAGTTATAAATAAATAAATTGTTTCAACAAACACACCAATTACCCCAAACTAAGCGTGAGCTTGCGCTATGGTGACTAGAATAACGGATAGAAATACTTAAATACGCATAAACATCCATGACTTAGGTACAAATGCTCGTGCTCATCACACAAACATTTGCCCGAACCCGCAACCGTCTGGTTTAGAAGTCCGGTGCGCGAACGACTACAGCAAGACGGTCGTCTATAATATGAAATCACTTCTTAAGACACTTCTTCTTCTCTTTTATCTCTTTCATCTTTTCTTATTGTACTGCATACAGGTTATTTATGTTAAAGATATAGAATATCACAGTGATAAATTCATTTTCAAACACTATCTAAAATTTAACATAATAACTAGGAATTTAAAGGACAACCCTTAATAGTCTTAATATTTTTTTAACACTCATAGTGTTTTTTTTATTTATATAAGTTTAAATAAGAAACCAAAAATTCGCACACAGGTTGGATGTCGCTGCCGTCACGCAATGACGTAAGACAAAAGAGACCAAGAATTTCACACTGTTGGATGAACTGCACAGTAGCTCAATTGGCAAAAGCGTTGGCCCGGTTAGCCAAAGGTCGTAGGTTCTAGGATTTGAGCCTACGACCTTGTGTGCGAATTTGTGGTTTCTTATTTGGACATCCCTTAAATTAAGTAAGTAAACACTTGCTAGCATCAGTCATCAAATGTTAGTTGTTTATAAGTTATTTTTTACTCTCACAAAAATGTCCCAAAAAATTTTTGCGTAACACTTCAATGTTTAATTACTATATCTACATTTATTTACGATGAATTACATATTTTAAAAAGTTATAATAAAACAGAAACCTGCTGAAGCTAATATTACTTACACCTTTTTCAAAGCCTATCAATTTGTAAATGTAACTGATCCTACCTCTAATACATGAAAATAAAATTACAAGGCATTTGATAGAAGCTGATAATTATAACCTCAATTCCTAAGTATGGTATTAAGCGGTCTTCAAGATAACTAGGCAGTTACAAACTAGGCGAGGCCTGTGGCATCAACATTAATTTGAATCAAGTTTAAAAGAGGATATAATAAGTTTTATTCTTTTATGATACTAAACACCACAATTCATACTCCTGATAAGGTAATAAGGCATAATTGTAACTTTTTATAATGGTAAGACCAAAATATGAAACGCAAAAATTTTCCAAAACTATTTTATCCCAACTCTGCATATAATAGTCAAGGAGTTTTTTCCTCGCAATCGTAAATCAAACTGAGATTTAGATATTTATTTATTCATTTTACATTTTCTGTATTGGAAACTGACAGCCATTTTTCAAGTTCCTTTTTGTTATTATTTGGGGGATTTTAAATACCTACAATAAGTTGTTACATAATTTGCCCAATAAAATTATTTTAAATTAATACCGATGAAATACAGATGTTTGCAAAATTATGAAACACATTTTTTTATTCTGTTTTATTCGAACTCTGCAGTATAATAGTCTTAACAAGGTATAATTTTTTGACGATCTATGATCAAACATAAATTTAGACATTTATTTATTAATTTCACATTTTCTGTATTGGAAACTGACAGCCATTTTGAAGTTCCTTTTTCAACATAATTTAGGGGAACTTAAATTTATTTACAGTTACATAGAAATGTTTGACCTGACCTGTTTCTAAATTATAAAGTATGACACTTTTAGTTTGTTAAGCAGAGAAAGAAATAGATTAAAAGTAAAATTTGTCTTAGACAGGGCCCGTACTACCAGCAATAATAATAAATAACTAAGATATAAGAAAAAAAAGAAAAATTTAAAACATAATAGTTATAGCACAACAAAAAAATATAAAATGAAACAAAATAAAAATCGCCTGTGCCAACCCTGCCTGCAGCGCGTGCCGCTGTGTGTCGGTGACGTCCAAATCAAAAGGGCCTCACTCAGCATAAGCCAGCCAACTATCCTTTGAATTGCGAGCAATCAGAAAACTACCCAATTTTAGGATGGCTAAAACTATATGCGTTCACAACCTGATAGTCTTACAGGATGAAAGAGCGAGATGGGGATTTACATTCACTTATATCTATTTTAGTGTATAATAATAAATAAGTCAGCCTATTAGATCCCACTGCTGGGAAAAAGCCTCACCTCAACTATTAGGAGGAACGAGCCATACTTCACCACGCGGGCTCAGTGCGGATTGGTGGAGGGGTGTATGTAAGGCAAGTGACAAACCTTACTGTCAGAAGTTATGAAGCCGCCCTAGGGCCTCTGACTAGGCTTAACGACTAATACCACAGATATTAGCCGGGACCAACTGCTTAACGTGCCTTCCGAAGCACGGAGATGCTTGTCATGGACGTCACTTAAATGGTCGGAATGGTCACCCATCCAATCACGACCGCGCCGTGGGTTGCTTAACTTTTGGTATCACTACCAAAGCGCTGCCGCCACTGCGCCACAAGCACCATTATTTTAGTTTATTATATTATTATTTAGTATTTGATTGGTGACAGGTTAACACAAACTGCCCTGCTGCGGGCCTGCTAATTCCGGGGTCATTGTAGTTATTAATGGAACTATTTAGAAATTACACGGTTTTTGATGTTTAGGGTCTAGGGCACATTGGAATCGAGTCCATTGTCGCTTGAACGTCAAAACTTTAAATTACCATCTGTTGTTCACCAGTAATGGATATCTATGTCACTTGAAGTGTCAGTTGAAAGCTGTGCTATTTTCATGTTTTGTTTTTATAAGGGTTGGCATCTAATTATCTAAGCGTACATTGAACAAATTTTTATTTAGAAAACAAAAATATTATTTTTGTAAAATACTAGCTTTGTGATAAAACCATAATTTCCAATTAGCCGTGGTGTTTGTTTATACTTAGCATAAATTCTTATATGGTAAAATTAAAACACATAATATTCGTAAAAGATAAGATCAAAGTATAAATTAAAGTGACACTGCTCTGAAAACCCATGCCTCCCATAACCCATTATATTGAAGATCATAAACTATACTTCTATGAAGTTATTAAGCTCTAAACAACTTCGCAGCTGCTATGTAACTACTAACTCCGTTACCTAATACTGTAATCATTACGCCATTTAATAATATTGTATGTACACAGCAATTATAAAAATACAGAACTGTAAATAGTGTTAGTAAATAAACTTGTATTTATTTTTTATTTGTGAGAGAGATAAATCAGCTAGCCTACCCTGCCTAAAACTAAATCAATTGCAATTTTTAAAAGATGAATATTAGTACAGTAGTAGCCGCTTAAAAAGGCGCGTCGCGAATCACAGCATAGTTACTTACGAGAAAGTAACTATGGTTGACTGCCTCATTAGTCTAGTGGTCAGCACGCTGGGTACTATCCACGAGATCCCGAGTCGGGCCGAAAGTGTTGGGTTTTTCAGTCACACGAAAATATTTTTAGGAAACATGTACCCACGTGGTTTGTTAACTGGTGTGGGTAACGAAAAAGATAATGGGCTGGATACATGATTCCAATGTCTATCTAAGACTAATTTTAAGTTCATCCTCTCTTTCTACTTCAAACAAAAAGGAACAGCAGGCTTACTCTTGACCAGATCGAGTTACTATCACAATCGAATCGACGTCGAGAATCAGTGATTTGGTACTCTGCAAATCAATTATAGCGCCAATCGAGTTGTGGCCGAATAGTAAACTACTTGAAATCGAAAACCAATACCTTCAATAAATTTAGAAACGTCAAATGTTGTGTTGACATTTCTCACGTATTTTTCAAGTTTTTGCGTGTTTTCGTCAAAACTTAGTCGTCATCGTTTGATGTCCCTACTAAATTGTCTATGGATTCGGTAATTGCCCTAGCAGCATTAAGTTTTTGTCTTTTTTCGTTTATTGAACAGTGAAAGAGAAAGAATGAACTAAAACTTATTCTTACAATTCTTTATTGGATGTGCACACATTGACATCGAAATCATTTGCTATTGCTGTAAGAAACCCTTGTGTATTTCAATTTAACTAAATGCAGATGAAATAAATGACTGTCAGTGACACTAACAATGCTCCAATTGACTAATCTAACTTAACACGTTTATAGAAATACTAGTGGTTCCCCGCGACTTCGCCCGCAGAAGTTGGATTTTCCATATAAACTTTCATTTCCCATTTCACCCCCTTAACCCCTTAATGTTTTTTATATCACGACAAAAAGTAGCCTATGTCCTTTCCAGGGTCTATGACTGTCTCCATACTAAATTTTATCTCAATCGGTTCTGTGGTTTAAGCGTCAAGAGGTAACAGACAGACAGACACACTTTCGCATTTATAATATTAGTATGGATTAATAATATTAGTAATAAATCGCGAAGTAATCCGTAAAATTGTATTTTAATGAGTTCAACAATTCGCGTAAACGTAAGAAACAAATAGTATGGATTAGTAGAAAAAATCAAGTTGTATCAAGAAACAAATTGGATTAGTTTAAAAATATCTTCACGATATGAAACCAGGTATCAGGTCGGAAAACGCCTGCCGTAATCACAGAAGCGGAAAAGCGGCTGAGCGCTGGCGTCTAAGAGATTGTGGGTTC
Organism: Pyrausta nigrata; assembly: GCA_949316185.1. Classification (NCBI taxonomy): domain Eukaryota; kingdom Metazoa; phylum Arthropoda; class Insecta; order Lepidoptera; family Crambidae; genus Pyrausta; species Pyrausta nigrata. The sequence goes on along the minus strand of OX438957.1, from coordinate 14,170,769 downwards.
CGTATTTCAGGTAATTTGGGTGTACTTAATAACATCTGAGAGTAAGGTGGTCACTTGCCTTACTGACACCCCTCCACCAATCCGCACTGAGCCCGCGTGGTAGAGAATGACTCGTACCTCCTTATAGTTGAGGTGAGGCCTTAGCCCAGTAGGGGGATCTTTATATGCTAACTTTACTTACCTACTTTACTTAAGGTGTTCTTAAATCTTGTATAATAAATGGGTTACATACAAATAGTATTCAGTTTCATAATATTTTTAACGAAAGTAGAGCCTGCATCGTAGTTAGCCAGTGCAGTTAATATTAGCTCTTATGAAATGTAGGTTTTCTACATTGTGTGCGTGATCCTAAAAAAGCAAATACCTTAAGTAGGTAAGGCGAGGCAACTGAACTTTGATCATCTCTGGATTAGGATTAATATAAAAATAAAAATACCGATAATTGCAGGCACAGGGCGGTGTACAGATAGTGTACTCATACATTGAATGAAAATAAATAAAAATAAGATAGATGTTTTAATTCAACCAATCTTAAGTGTAACCAACAATGGTCATAAAATAGGAACTTGTTCAGCTTCCGGCAACCTAAACTCTGTAGTTTTTCCACCAAGCCACGGAACCCTAATAAAAAGGTAACTAATCGCTATCACTAGTCTCTATCAGCCGATAGAGGTTATTAAGGCCATTGTGGCGCGCTCCCACGAGTTACAGTTTTTGTCTCCTCAATACGCAGATTTACAGTATGACGTGTCAGACAATCAGCTTTGATATGCCTTGGATTATTTATAGTGGTGCATGTTCGTATAGTTTTCTTGGAAATTGAAGAATAACTTATTTCAACGTGTAAAAAACAAAGTATTGTATCTTAGTAGACGATTCTAGTCCTTTAATGCAATAACTTTTTCAGAATCAAGAACATAGTGCCTTCCTTAATAAATGTAGATTCTCAATTTGTATGAGAAAATGTGATGTTGATGTTAGTTCTTATATACAACTTATCAATAAAATTAAGATAAATTATTTAATACAATAGAAAAATAAAAATTATAAATAGGGTCCTTGTGGTAAGGTTCCCAGGATGCTGGCAGCATTACCGCGCTGGATACCTATGCTTAAACGCTGAGCAAGGTAGCTGCCAGCTCTGATGTCAACCAGCCCCTTGAAAATCTCCTTGTAAAAAGAGATAGCGTTGGGACCCCACGGACCCAGTGTTTCGACTCCAAACGGTACAAAGTGGTACCGGGAGTCGATCTGCATGTACTTGTTTTTTTTTAAGATTTCGGCACTTGTCGCAGCCAAACCAGCATCACGGCTTGTACCGGGCAGAGGAGAGGCTGCAAGATGTTAGTTCTTTACAAAATTTGTTGTATTTATGCAGTAGAGTCACCACCACACCTTGGGGCGTTTATTCTGTTACATCTTATGATACTTACCTTTGATATGATTATGAAATAAATAACTTGTTAATATCTGCACAAGTGAACATTAATTTAATCACAAATTGACCTAACTACCTTTCATGTGTGCTTTATAGATTGTACAACTGATTCTTACCCCAAATAAAATTGATAAATGTTTCAAAATGACAATAATACCATTTTTAAGGATGAGATATCTTGACTTTTTATTTCTTCAGCACATAAAGAGACAAATTATACTTATTCGAAGTCCGTGGAAGTTCAAAATTGAGCCCAATAAAAACATAGGTCATTCACCTTGGTAACTAGGTACCTAGGCTGTACCCATGGTCTTTACCGAAGGTCTTACGATTGTTTTATGTCTTCTGGTCATAATATTGGACCTTCGACAGACGTGGGAATTATCCCATTTTCTCATTCAAAACCCATTCGCGAGCTCAACCAACCAATCAATACACAATCGAAGTGTTGATATTGACACTATGACATAGTTGTGGATGGAGGACTTTTAACTAGGCAAGCATGTCATGGTAAAAGGGCTTTTTCTATCTTTTTACATGACTGCCCAAAAAAAGGAATGTAATGTTAGCTAGTCATTTGTATGTTTATACAATTCTTAATTCCACCATAACTTCTAAACGCCTGAACCGATTTAGATGTGTGTGGTATTGTTAGAATCCTGTCACCAGGATGGTGACAGGATTGTGACCATAAAATACCTAAACTGGTAATTACTACCAGGGCTATTTTTATTAAGGTTTTCATGTAGTCTTGTCTGTTCTGTTGATCTAGCGGACGATCTTCTTTTCACAAGGTCCTGGGTTGAGCCGGAATTAATTTATAAAATTACTTAATAGCAGCCCTGGGGTCAGGAAGTTGATGGTGATAACAACTCTGTACTCCCGATCTGTCTCCCGTCACATTGAAGTCTATAGGAGATGTATAAGAGGGTGAAGAAACAAAATATGCACCTGTGAATTGCGCACACACTTGTGCACTATAATATCTTCTGCGCACCTTGTTCGATTTGGAGAATATAAACTATTATTATTACTGCTAATAAGTCGCAGAATTATTTCAATGATATCATTGTGTAAGGTTATGGCAGACTTTTTGTGAGCTACAGACCAACATTTTATTTACAACTACGTCAAAAAGAAAGCTCCGAGTTTCGACTATAGCGGCCAATCTTAATAGATATTCAATAGGAAAATATGATACTGCACAAGTGTGTGCATAATACACAGGTGTAGGTACTCTCTGTTCCTTTACTTTCGAAATTATAAGTATACTTCACGGATTCTTACCAGGAATGAAAAATATGTTTTCTTATTGTAAAACAAATAAATTATAAATTCAATTTTCACATTTCAATGTAGGTAGATTAAATAACTCTGACATACAAACACACTTCCCAGCAAAAATACTACTATTAGATATTATTACGCTCAGTACAGCTCAATTATGAGCCTGTGTCATGTACGTACAGTACTATCATATTGTCGAATCACTTGTCGTGTCCACTACAATATATTTTTATTTTCATTCTATGAACTCTTTTTTATGGAAACGGTTTTCGGAATGGAGCCGTATTATAAGCGTTAAATAAAATTGACATTTTTTTTTATCGTTTCAAATTTTAACTAATCTCTACCAATGTATTATTGAGCTGTGAGCTAAGATTTTTTTGACTTTACTTACGAGAAATAAATTCTTAAGAAAACATAGCTGTGCTCATTCAACTAGTCAAATTACATGAGACTAAGGATATATTCTATAACAACTACGTCAAAAACGAGGAACGCGGGTTCGATTCCCGCCTCTGGCGGTCATTTTTTCAAGTGCAATAATATATTTAGATTGCAAAGTGAATGCTTATCACTTAAAAACAATAATTTATCGTATTTGCAAGCTTCATCTTTCGATTGTTAAATACTTGCAATAGTATTTCTTTCGAGTGTTGAGGGTGTAATCCCAATAACATTGATGAAAGCAACGCGGCATTACAGCGTTAAGAAGCACTTGAAAATTTCGACAGGCTCTGCCAACGCCAGGGTGGCCGAGAGGTTAGGCAATCGCCCGGCATGCGAGGAACGCGGGTTCGATTCCCGCCTCTGGCGATCATTTTTTCAAGTGCAATAATATATTTAGATTGCAAAGTGAATGCTTATCACTTAAAAACAATAATTTATTCTGTAACAGATAATAAGGTAATAATTATCAAGTTTTCCTGGACTTCAATAATCCTCCAATTATTATAATACTTAGCCGCACCAAGAAGAGTCAGTTAGGTGAATATTAACCCCTTTATCATAAACATATCAGACCTTTAACTTATATGTGGTAGTAGTTGTCCCTTTTTGACGAAACAAATGTCAAATATGACAAACAAAGACATACGAACTTTGTATCAAATCCACTATAACAGTCATGTTGGACGTTTATGAATAACAGATTATAAATATAAACACCGAATAAACGATGAGATATGAAGAAAATACAAACTCTATTACACACCCGAATGAAAAAAACGAGGAAAACTTGAGAACAAAACAGTAGCCCAAAGTAAAGGCCACCGCACACTGCTCACGGCGCGTATCGTCTAACAGTTGTATAAATGAATTAATTTTCTGCAATTTTCACCGTAGGTATGGATGCCCGTTACGCTTCAGACAATCGGATCGGCGTACACTGGGAAATGCTGTTTTGTTTTATCTAACCTTTTTGAAGTGTACAAAAATTCAAAAATATATTATTATAAAATGTTATATTAGAGAGTACAAAAAAATATCGTACACTGGACCAAAATACGTAGATTCATTTTAGATTTATGTTCCATATATACATGAGTAAAATATGGCATACCACCATGTATGGTACTGTGTACTTAAAAAGCAGTAAATACTTGAAAATATCAATTAATTTACATAAAATTATAATAATGAATGTCTACATAGTTTAAATTCAATTCGCTAACAAACTATATTTCTCTTGTCGTTTTTAAGACGAGAATTAATTGCAATGCTTAAACTTAAACCACTACAATAAAAGTAATAAACAATTTCTTTGGCCAAAATTTGACACAATCGCAAAACTTCCTCTATAAATCTCGCGTTTCATAACTTTGACGTTTATGATCAATAGTCCAAAAACACGAAATTCTAGTTTTCCTGGTAGCTCTGTCTTTGTATTTCACGCATCGTTAAATACGTCATGTCGTATGTAAATCATAAAGTCAGTGTTTACAAGAAGAAACTAATGGGTTACGCTTTGGTTGTGACAGTGCAAGAATGTAATGGTTATGTACATGACAAATTAGCAGTAAATCAAGACTTAACCGTGTTATATCTTCTAAAGAATAAGTAAAGTATATTGGCAATATCTTATAATTAATCTTTTGTAGCTTAGTTTTTAAAATTGTTATTTGTGTATCAAAGAATCAGAGTAAGGAAATTGGTGGTGTTAACTACCCTATGCCTCGGAAAACTCGTTAAGCTTGATCTTACTCCGGTCATGTTCGATTGCCGTCTCACCGAACTATGGGAGCGAAGGAACAGAGAGTGCCATTGTGATTTGTGCACACAATTGTGCACTATAACATCTCTTAAATATTTGTTGAGATTGACCGCCGTCGTAGTCAAAATTCGGCTAGGAGGACATTATTTTATTATTATTATTATTATTATTATTCTTCCTAATTTATTTATATTATTATTCAGTACACACCCCAGTGTCCGCCGCGCCATCCTTCCGCCCGGCGGGAGATGCGCCTGCGTCGTTTTTGCGCATCTACCGGCTCGCGCTCACTTGTAAACAAACGTATACCTATACTCAATAAATAGAACATAAATTGTTTGCTTATTTGTAGAGGGTAGCTCTACAAAAAAGCAAATAATTTTAGTTGCAAATCAGTGATCATTTATTAAAAATATAAAAATATAACTGAGTTGCTCTTCTTATGAATGTCATTGTCATTTCATTACCTTATGTTGCAATAAACTATTTGTTTATTTGGCATCTTATGATATTTGGTAGATAAGTAACTTTTCATAACAGAGATCGGTCGTCGCATCGACAACGCCTGGAAGAGCTTCTGGTCCATGAAAGCGTATATGAAGGGAAACCTTCCTACTTCATTAAAACGCAAACTCGTTGACACCTGCATCCTGCCCGTGCTCACTTACGGAGCGCAAACTTGGTCACTGACCGAAAGTCAAAATTCTAAACTTAAGGTTTGCCAAAGAACCATGGAAAGGAGCGTGTTGGGCATTAAAAGGATTGATAAGATCCGGAACGCCACAATACGTTCCAACTGGCATAGCGGATGTTGGCGAGAAGACAGCAAAGCTGAAGTGGGAATGGGCGAGGCATGTTTGCAGGATGCACCCGGACAGATGGGCCCAAGTCGTCATGCGTTGGATACCACCAGACGGATTCCGACGAAGAGGTAGACCCAAAAAGAGGTGGTGTGACGACTTGGACAGCTTTGCGTTAATCAGCGACCGATTGGATGTCATTGGCAGCTGACGTGGATCAATGGAAGGTGTTGGGGGAGACCTTTGCCCAGCAGTGGGAGGATGTAGGATAATAGAAAATAAAATAAAAAGTAACTTTTATCGGTTTTTTTTTAATAGTATCGGACCTTTTTATTTTATAGTAGTTCTAGCAATTGCATGTTTCATAGCCACAATTACCTAGCACGGGAAAACTTAATTCATAACGCACATTGCTATCTCATTAATCATGGTAACGTATTCGTAATAAGTCATTATATTTTGCTAATCATAATCCAAAAAGAAAATAGATTAAAAATATGTAGGTTTAACGACCAGCCGACAATGACGGATCACTTCATATCGTTTTGATAAACTCTACAATATTAATGTAGAGTTCAGTGGTTCATAAAGTTTGATAAAAACTACTACCTATAAGTTGCAAGTAATTTTCTGGTTTTAATATATGAAACGAAGTATGTAAAACATTCCTAGCATTTATGTGACAATTGTCAGTATCGTACTATAATGACAATTGTGTTGTGAAACAGGAATATTTTTTACAAGTCGACATACCTATTTGTAGAATTGTCGGACATTCTTGACATGAGGTCGGAGCTGTGTCTGTTTTGCGTGACAATCGTAGTTTTGAATTGGTTTAGGCTCATTAACCCTAAACGCCTATATAAACGTCATTATCGCAGATTCGTGTATATCGATAAACGTGTTTCGATTTGACTTAGAACTTGAATTAGATGATAAAGGTAAAATCAGCTCAAATATAAAATATTTTATGCGTCTCAGTATGCGCTGGCTCTTATTTTGCCTCATAGAATACACAATCCAAGTCATCGGAGTTTTTTCAGTTGTGCGAAGTGGCACCAATTTTTTATTAATTTCTAATTTCATAATCACTTTTTGTACTGAACCATTGAAGTTTATCTTCCCATATACTCTACCGGCTTCATTATCACCCGTGCATCTATTATAAATATCATTATTGCAATCTAATGTTATTTTTATCAATTTCTTTGTGCTTTCTAATTTCCGCCTAAGATTTTTCCCATCCCATTCCCAGACAAATTAAACTTTACTGCTATTGTTTTAAGATGACATTTCAATTGCGCAAATTGTGTAAAGTTAAGTACGGAATAGTCTTACAAACATTAATCATACGATTTGAAATTACAGATCAAATCTCTGCGTCAACAGATTTTATGTCTTATTTCTTTGGTATACGGCTTAGAATTGTTTTGTAGCGCTTGGGGGCTAAGTCCAGGGCCGGATTTAGAAGAAAAAGATTGACATTTAAATACTTAAGTGGAAGTGAAAGGCTCGAGAGATATTTTAGATTAAAATTGGAAAATAATTGTGTCTCCCACGAGGTTGAGGTTCACATAATGGTCCGTTTTTTAGTTTTTAGGCATTTAGTCGTGGTTCGGTTGTTGTCCAACCGGTTATATCCGGTTTTTTCAGTTATCTGATTGTGATCGCGCTAATACCACATCTAATTTTCTTGGCGGGAAATCAACTAGCCTGGTAGCCATTTTGATTGCTAATCCGTTTTATTTATACGAGTAATACACAAGAGTGATCTCTACACTCTTCCACGTTCTTAACACGTTTGCAGTATCATATTCAGACATAATTGTAACACAAGAAAAATAAAAAATATATAATTTTGCCTGTCAGCGTGTACAATAATCAAATCAAATCATTTTATTTGTAAAACCACCACCAGGGGATTAGTTACTTCCTCAAAACACTTGTCAAAATTGTACTAAAAACATTATGCTGTAAACTGTCCTCTAAAAATTGTACTACCATTTTTTTCTAAAAATACACATTATCGATATTTTAAATAAATTTAAATTGAAATCCGAGCTAGCAGTTTTAGTTCCAATACTTATTTACCAGTTTCACCCCATAAATTTGTGCTTAAGTAGACATAATAACTAACATAACAGTATGGGCATTTTAAAAATAGCCACTTGCTCAACCAGTTTAGTAAGACCCCAATGCATCTTGCACTCGGTAGATTTGGTTGCAGGAGATGCAGATATCAGGGGCCAGGTTATTTTGGTTCGCAAACCGTTCTGGTTGTAAATGATGCTTGAGTGAGTTGGCAGTAAAAACTCAATTGCAAACTGTTGTTTAATGTAATATACATTTAGATGGGTCGGAATGGAGCAATAGTTAGAGAAAAGAAAAAAGATACCTAAAAAAATTAAACCCTATTACAAATCCATTTAAGTACTTGTCAAATATTTTCGTCAAAGCGCCGATATTGTTAAATAATACGATCAAACTATATAACTATTTTTTTTAAATATATAGGCAGACATTTGACCGCAATCTCACCTGATGGTAAGCGACGATGCGGCCGAAGAATGGTCATGTCTGACTAGTAACAATCTATTCAATCTTTTCTTAAAGAAATACAGATCTTCTTCCTGAGTCTAGGAAAACCTATGTATTTCTAAGTCTTTGTATAGTGTTGTATGAACGGGTATTTTCCAAAATTGAGACCACACAAACATCTGATAAAATGTGAATGTTTAACGCATCGTATTCATAATTTTCAGTAAAGGATCATTTAAGTTCATAATAATGGCATTTTAAGGTTAATAACGTCATTCTCAAAGCGCAAATACAGAGAAAAATTTTCAAAACGGACACGATTTTTGAAATGATAACATCGCTTTAATTTTGAATCGTCAACGTCTATTCAAAATGCCAACTTCTTTATTATTTAGAGTCGACGCTGTTTACTCGAGCAAGTAAAACTAGTGATGTTCCTGCCGGGAGTACCGGTTGTCTATGGTCATAGATGATAAAAATGTTTAGATTAGGTACCTAAGTACCTACAATCTTCATAATGAAATAGATCTAAGTATTATTGTTCTTACTGCCTCGTTGGTCTAACATTTACTACTTTGGCTTCTACTTAACAGGTACCCGGCAAATCGACCCGGATTTGAACCTGGTATCTCTTTTGCCGTTTCCAGAATTCGTTTTGGTTTTCGGTCTTCAAATAACTAAGAAACTGCTCGGAGTCAGTAAATTGGCAGTGTCACCTGTCAAATATTTTTGGCACATACTAGTGCACAATACGTACTATCAGAACTCCAGCGCAATTGGCATATTGGAGGTTGAGATTGGCCGCCATGGTCAAAATGATGCTTCTCAATAAGGGCTGGTGTCTGGTAATGACAAATCTCAAAACCGCTGTCAAAATACCCCAAAACCATGTCATTCGTAAAACCGGTAAACTGTTATCGGGACACTAGACCACGAGCACATCACTACTGTTCACACTAATTTCATCATTAATGCGCGCCACAGACGCGCCGACTAAGGCGGACCACACACGGTAATACTACGAATATTTTTTAATCCAACTGATTACGTGCAGCTGTTTTTGCAAATGTCAAAGGGTTTTTAAAGATGTCTCGCTAATTTTTCGCTGTCGCGTTTGTCGTTATTTTAAAAGAAATCGTATTATTTCCCGCCGACAGTTGGCAGATGTTGCGCCCGCGACGGCCAAGGTGGATGAACTGGTCTGTTGTACTAATAAAATATTTAGAGATCGTAAATTAAATTCAAGCAAAAAGAACGCGAAGAAAAGCTAGCCTTTTGTTTTAACTACAAATAAAAAAAATACCTGTACTTTGCTCTCGCCCCTCTCCGTTACACGATTACTTCATGTTAAAAAACGACATTGGGTTTTTGATCAACTTAATACATACATCACAAGGTTAAGATTTTTTAAAGCAATATAATGCTTGTGTTACATAACAAGAAATTACAGTAGTGTACATTAAATAGATTTTTCTAATCTCTCAATTACAAAAATTAACTATAATAAAAAAACTGAAACTGAGTCTGTCCACGCCACATCTGGCTTAATCTAGAGCATCCATTTCAAATAAAAAAATAGAATCATCCCAATAACCTCAACTATATTCTTGTGTATGAAGAATTCATTTGTAAAAGTAAAGAAATATTGAACAATATCGATCATTGCTCTGATCACTAAAATAAGTAGGTATGTAAAGCACTTGTGTTATGGAAAGAAGAAACGACTGTGGTACCACAATAGGCAGACTCGAGACAATAATAGAAAATTATGGTTAGTAAATTGACCCAACAGATCAACCTTTGAGCACCTCCTCTTTTTTGGAAAACAGTTAAAAATACTTTAAACTACATAAAATTTGTATTTACATATAATTATACAAGTATATGAAAAAGATAAAATAATTTCTAATTCTCTATGAACGACGTAAGTATTATTTATTTTCCATTCACATCAATTCCGTACAGAAGTATACGCTACACAATTTATTGTTCAAACGTAACTTTTTCATAATTGATCCTTATTATACCACATCAAACAAATGGTACGGAATTCGTTCCACGAAAAATACGTGTACGGTCAGCAGTGAAATTGCGTTGAATTATTGTAATCTCTTCAATTATCCACAATTATCTCCAAATGTTTTTTCGAAGCACAAAAGCTATTATGCCACTTCTAAATATTATTATCTAAGCGTTAATATTTTGTGGAAATTATTTCCAATTGTATGTGATTGCTGTGAAAGGAGTTTCGGATTTTCATTGTTGTAAGTTTTTTACTGAGCATATAATTTGCGGTAAAAGTATGAGAAGCAAGCTAGCCCCGATTCAAACTGTAAAATAAAATGCATGCTGTTATTAACAATACATGGTAAATCCCCATAAAAAAATATATATTTGATCGATAAATCTACATACCTATTAAAAATGGCTTCCGCAGAATAATATTAGTCGTGTCGTAACATGCATTTACCGTCACTGACATATACTGAGAGAAGGCCTTTTTTGTAAAAAAATATAAGTTTTAAGCTCTATATTGCCTGCTTGTATCCTTTTTGGTACTAAATAATTATTAAAATTTTATTATTTCTTTTGTTCTTACTAAATGTTTTTTTTAGATGTTGTTGTGCTTGTGTTTTTAGTTGATGTGTGTATTAATTCTCCATTTTACAATAGTAAAATGGAGAATTAATTTATGTATATCTCTCTTAGCATCTTAGAAAAGAAAATAATATCAATCAACTGACCCCCAAATATATTTCGTCCTTCAAAAAAACTCTAGCTCTGTCCCCATTTTTTGATTTTCCTGCTGACGGTGGATGCGTATTAAGTCCACAGATCCTCGGGCCACGTTTGAATAGCTTATCATTATGTAATTACTATCATTGTCTACACATAACTACTCATATGTACAGACAGACATACGTGTAAGATGTTATGACATTCACATTATGTATTTCTGACCTAGACTTGGTTTGATTTAACAATGGGTACATAAGCAATTAATGAAGTCTGTAAAGATTTTTAAAATAGTAGTTCACTCTCATTATCAGGCAGGTACATATTTTTAATATTGATTTAAAAAATAATTACTTACGCACATAATAATTATGTGGATAATGTTGTGGTATCTACAATATGTAAGAATAATTACTTAGAATACTTTGTGCCTAAGAGGTATTGTAAAATTGTCTGTATCCCAAAAAATAAATGATTAAGGCTAAACGTCTAGTTTACTCTTGAATTTTAATTTGACAGTAACTTTATGTTTGTCTAGGTAAGTCTAAATCGATTATTACAAAAACAGTCGATACACAAGATACTTAAACCATTGATTTTTAACCTGGTGTACAATAATTGCTTTAACTTTGATAAAGGTCTAAAAAGCTGATAAATTGAAGTTCCTTTTAAGTCTAAGTGCATTTTAAGTACTAATTACACGTCAACAATGTAAGACACAGATAGATTGATAGGCGTGTGGCCATTTATTGATGGTGACGTGTTAATCAGGCAATCGCCTCAGGCTTTACTTGAGTTGTCAGCTTTTTTAGCCATTTAATAGGTATTATACGCATTTAAGTAAGCTTGAGTTAAGTTAATTGTCATTTATTGACCTATGGGTCGACGATTTGCTAATGACATTAAGAACCAATTAATGTATTTAATGCCTAAGTTAGATTATGTCTAACAGACACAAGTCGTTATTTTTTATATTATTAGGAACATTAATGAGACTTATACATACGATAAACCCAGCTTGCTACGCCTAAGAACAAACAATGTAGAGATAACTGATTGATAGATATCACTGCACTATAGAGCGGACAAGTCTTTAGGTTGAAAAATTCATAATATTGTCCAAAAATTTGTCAACACTCAATTTTGACAGGTACATAAACATTATGCCATATCATAAAACGACACCATATTTACCGAACACTTCCTAAAAGCTGAACTTAAGAACGTTTTAAGTATCGAAACGGAGGCTTAAAACAAAGCAGGTAGCTCGTTTATCTCGGGTTTGCCGCCGTACGTCAAACTGCGGGTCGCTGCGTACGCGCAGCGAAAACGGGCGAAAAGGAGCCGCAATGGAGTAGTCTTTGCATAATATTTTTAGGATAACCAACTAAATATGCATGGTGATGATAGCAAGATGGGCGATCGTGTGATGGTGGAAGGGTTGCGCTAGACGCTAGCTAATTTGTAACATTGTGTCTGTGTTTGTGTCATTGTGGAGTAGATTAAGAAAGCTTATGTTTAGCAAAATTTTAAGCACCAGCAAAACATATTAAATAATCTTAAACATGCAAAGGGGGCAAAGTTTGAATTACCTTCAGGAGGATAGATGTCCTACACTGACTGATGATTATAAAAATATGCAAGAACAAATCATCTATTATGCATTGATATTTCGTGTTGTTGTTGACTTTTCACAGTTTTGTTTAGTTGCTACAAACAGACAAGCGTGCACTCTACTTACATACAATAATTGAAATTACAGGGTTATATTTAAAAATAAAATAAATCTTCTTACAAAAATGATTGTACGGCTGGCTTAACAAATGCTTTGAAGTTTTGTTCATTGCAATAAAAAATCATGATAAGATAACCACTCCATTCAATTCTCTGTTCTAAAATCTAAAGATAAGAAGGCGTCGGGAGATATCGTAGTACAGTACTTATTTATCCAATTAACTTTCCGACTGCTGAAAAGGACAGTAATGAGTTTGCCACTTATTTACGAACCAGCTCAAAATTGCTTTGACATTTAATGACTGGTCTATTGTTTAAGTTAATAGAATATGAGTTAATATTTTATTTGTACAAATAAATCACGGAGCTGAGAAATTGATTACAACAGCCAGACTTATTGTGATGTCTGTAAGTTAAATCTCGACGAATGATTTAATGACTGAATGGCGCCTTATTTTGAAAATGTTACAAGCAATTGCACGAGCACTAGGGTGGGTATTGTAAGGCATTTCCGTACGCAATTCTTTGCTACTGTGCGCGCGCATTCGCGCCGTGTGTTTGACATGTATCTTCCCTCTCACTCGCAAAATTCTCTCTGTACGCGGCGTCATATTGTGTGATTTATTAATTAAAATGTGTTTTAACTGAGCTACCGTACAGTACCTAGTTTAATTAAGAAAGAAAGTCCTACTTATAACTAGAAACTGTTATTAAGTAATATGTCAGTTATCTAAATGACAATGACTGGCCTATGCCTTTCTCAATTATTTTAAGTGCCCAAAGTAAACTGTATCAAAATCAATTAAGCTATTTCTTTATGATTTAAAATATTTTTTATAACAACGAGTAACGTAGAAGGGTTAAAAGAATTAATGTAGGGATTTTGAAAAGAGGTACGTATGAAATGATTGACTTTCTTGCGCTGCCTGAAATCATAGAATTTATTAGACAAACCAAATACCCACCAATTGCACAAATTGTGACGAAATTTAGTAAAAATCATAACATCACGACTATGCTGATTACATCAAAAACGTAATTATTCAATGGCGAATAAAAAATGAAACCAGTTACGATTCGGTATTCCTCGAAACAGCGGCTCGTTTGTCCAATCAAACGATCGGACCAGTCACTGATGGTCTAAATGGACGTTAATGTTTTAGCACGAATTATGTGATTACCCGCCACATAGCTTGGATTTGTTTTAATAAGGATGAGGTTGAGAATCTCCGAGAATGTGACTGTTTCTTTAGTCACAGCAGTAGTGTTCACAGCGGGTATGCCCGCAAATGTCAGACTTCCTATTAATAAATAAATATTGGACAGCATCAAATACATTGCTTAGATCCAAAAGTAAGTAGCCTAATAAGTACTTGTGTCATGGAAATCTGAAACAAGTATGGTAACACAAAACCCAGATCTGAGACAATATATAAAATGTGAATTTCTATATTGACCCGACAGGGGATCGAAAACGAAACCTCAGAGATGGTAACACCTTAAAAATGGTGAGCAAGCCACTCCGCTACGGAGATCGTCTTATACAAACTCCCATTTCCCCCTCCCCCCCTTTCACCTCTCTTAATATTCAAATAACGACCGTCTTAGTGTAGTGGTTTGCGCACCAAACTTCTAAACCAGGCGGTTGCGCTCACGCTTAGTTTGGGGCTAGGTAATTGCTGTGTTTGTTGAAACGATTTATTATTATTAAATGGATTTGCTATTGACTCTTGACTAAGCCAGACGTGGCGTAGACAGAGTCGACGGTAGAGCTCACCCAGAAGGTTCTGGCACTCTTACCCACAGACGGAACACAGCAAGCTGCTTGACGCCGGGCTTCGGTGGGAATGGTAGCTACCAGGCGGTATCTAACGGAGCCTTACACCGCTGATAGTGTCGTCCAGTCGCCATCACAAACTGGTTTGTGATGCCGTTGCTCAGGGTGAACCACTAGAAGGTAGATTCTTCACCACCCGCCACCTTACCTCACCTTCTCAAAGGATCCTTTAACTGACCTTCTCAAAGGATGATTTCTAGGATTTATTTAATTTATTTCTGGGAATATTATTTGTCCTTAAACTAGTCAACCATTACCCAAGTATTTTAATATTTTGTAAAGGAATTGTGTCAAAATAACCGTCAATTACGTCCATCATGAGGTGCCTGTGGCGCAGTGGCGGCAGCGCTTTGGTAGTGATACCAAAAGTTAAGCAACCCACGGCGCGGTCGTGATTGGATGGGTGACCATTCCGACCATTTAAGTGACGTCCATGACCAGCATCTCCGTGCTTCGGAAGGCACGTTAAGCAGTTGGTCCCGGCTAATATCTGTGGTATTAGTCGTTAAGCCTAGTCAGAGGCCCTAGGGCGGCTTGATAACTTCTTACAGTAAGGTTTGTCACTTGCCTTACATACACCCCTCCACCAATCCGCACTGAGCCCGCGTGGTGGAGTATGGCTCGTTCCTCCTCATAGTTGAGGTGAGGCCTTTTCCCAGCAGTGGGATCTAATAGGCTGACTTATTATACGTCCATCATCAAAACTATTATTTATATAATGTCGTTAATAAATTAATTTTAACATCCATTTGATTTTATTATGTAGCTTACCGTAACAGTTATTTTTCTTATTGTAGTAGCATGAAGGTAAAATAATAAGTAATAATAATTATAACCAATCACATTTTTTACTTGCATTCGTACACAGCAGATAATAGCAACATGATATCTACCCTCCGCGCTAGTAATAGTTTCGTTCGTCGATCGTGGTATAAAGAGCTGTGGATTTCGGTAAAAAAACACTGGTTCAAAAAGTCAAAAACCTGGACATATGCGAAATCACAGAATTCGTCCGTCAGGCGAAAGGCTTAACACGATTTGACGTTAAGATGTTAACTGTTAAATGGTATGGAAACCGCGTCTTTGTAACCTTATACCCACTACACCTCGACTTAACGGCTTACAAGTTAATATCCACCTTAAATCTTTGGTCAATGGATTGAATTTCTTTTGACAACCCTATAAACTAATGGATAAGGTATTTTAAATTTAGTATTTGGAGAGAATAAGGTCAATTTTGGATTGAAGGATGTTAAAGTAGTGTAAATAAGCTACTGTTTAGTGTCAGTTTACTTGTACGGTGAGTTTTGATGTCCAAAATTCGATTCTTGGTCAATAAAACAAGTTATTATATTCGAAGAACACGATTTGATACAACTAAGACGGTTGATACACGATTATCAATAAAACCAGAGTTTGATGGCTCAATTTGGTATAGACTCTTGGATTAATATGCCGACAGATATTGCATAAGACTGACAGCCGCGGGAAAAAATATTTGGGAGACATAATTTTAAATAAGTGTTTAAATATATTTGGTTTTTTAGTGATGCTCGAGTCTTTTTTAAATTACATTTAACGTAAGTATAATATATTAACTGAAACGAAGTATATAACATAATTTATTATATTCGTTATGTGTCGTGTTCACCAATAGCACTTTAAAATATTTGGAAAATATAGTGCTATCGCGAACAGTAAAGAGCCCTTATGGAAACCTATGTTAAAAAAACTTTGTAAACACAGTTTACTAATTATCACTAGTCTTCTTAAAGACTGCGCCTTTGATCAAAGGGTCTCCAATATATAACTTTTCTGCTCCAACGGCCATCAGTTCTTTGCGCATTGTGCCCTGCCCATTGCCAATTGAGATTACTGATTTACCTATTTCTGATGGCTTTAAATTTTGATTTAAAGCTCACAGTGTAACTTTTAATTTTTATAAGCTAGTAAACCAAAAATTCGCACACGGGCAGGATTTGAACGACATTCGTGCAAAATCCCATGTCTCGTTGAACACGTCATAGCGTCATTGCATCACGCACTTACATATTCAAGAGACCAGTGATTTTGCACGAACGTTGGTCCGGTTAGCCATAGGTTTAAATTCTGCCCGTGTGCGAGTTTTTGGTTTCTTATGTAAACTTATTTCTGATGCAGGGCTATGTCTGCTACCTTAGTTCTTCTACTTATCTCCTCATTTCGATCTCGTAGAGAAATACGAGGCATACTCAAGGCTGTAATCCAATACAATTAACGTGAATCCGCAATCCACAAACAAGTCCTGCCTTAAACCTTTAAATCAAGTACCCCCAGTTAATTTAAGTATCGATGTTCTTATTAAAATAATAAATAAACAAATCAAACTAATAAATAATGGGTTATTTATTCGATTATTTCCAAAAATTAATATAAATATCTCATGCTGGTATAAAATCTAAGCGCTATATTGAATGCAGGCACCCGCTGCGTGCGCGCATGCCTGGTGCTGATAATTGAGACATATATCAGGCGAGGAGTCGAGGGAACAAGCCAGTATGTAGGTTTATCGAGTTTTCGATTGGATGTTTACAAGGGACGCTGAATAGAGATACAAGGTTAACAGGGGGAGTGGTGATAGAAATAATCAGTGTCCTATTGAGTTTTTATCGTGGCTATGACATAAGTGTACATTTTTTGGTCATACTTAGTCCTCAATAAAACGGTAACTTTTCCTCAAAAATACACAGCTCTGTCATAATTGACTTTCAAAAAGCTCTTTAACTAAAGATGGAAAAATACACTTTGCGAGGGTCACGTTATCCCACTATCCCTTGTGTGAGTACTAGTGTGTGAGTATGTGAGTGTGTATGTTTGTTACTTCTTCACTCAAAAACTACTGAATGGATATGGATGAAATTTAGCACAGAGATAGATTATAGTCTGAAAAAACATATAGGCTACTTTTTTATCCCGAAAAAAAAAACACAGTTCCTGTAGGATACAGAAATAATAGTTTGCGCGAGCGAAGTCGCGGGCAACAGCTAGTGCCTAAATAAAACGCAAATTAAACCATGTTACTCGTTGAAACTACAGCAGTCATTAAAGTTTTTATTTTTCCTCGAAACCTTATAAATTGTTTTAAACATATATATTTTTTCATTAAAACTACTTGCATCTTTTGATCAGATTCTCAGTTACGCACTTTTGCCCGCTGGCATCGGCCTAATAAACATGTCATCGTAAAATTAAGACCGGCGAGCATAAACAACGGGCAAAAACAAATAAGTAAATAAATAATGAGTCCTGGTAACTCTAATTATTTCCACGGCTGTATATTCTGACTTGACATAGAGTACTGGACTATGCGTATAAATATTTTGCAGATATAAAGGTCAAACTATAAAATACTATACAATACCTAGATAGTGCCCATTATTTCATAAGAAAGGTAATAATAAACTGTTTCCTGTTAACGCAAATTAAATGCAAAAATATCACTTAATAAAAATCAAGGGCATTTACACATTGTTTCTTAAACAAAGATTTAGTGTCGAGTTCACCAATACATATTAAATATTTGATTAGCTGTTTTAGCATTATTTAACAATTGCGTATGGGTATTCTGTCAAACTAACCATCAATTGAGGTTTACCAGTTGTTTAAAAACTGGTGAACTCGAGTCTTAGAATTTATTTGCTTTGACAATTTAAATCATTGTCTAAGGGATACACCTATCTAAATATAATGTTAATATGCTTTTACATATACTTATTATTATAATTTCGAAGCAAAGCTTTCCCGGTATATTACACATCAGTCTACCGTTATTACTCAGAAAAAAGATTTTAATTTTAAATCATCTTGTACGAATACAAAGGGTATTTATTATTTATTTGCCAGAGTTCAATGAATTTTGGTAGCAATGATATGATTGGTAAGGTTACAGACAGTCATAACTTCTTACAGCCCCCTTTTTGCATAATACCTACCTGACGGTACTTTAAAGCTTACATTAATAAATCAAAAACTTGCTTCGAGTATCTTGAGTGTATTCGAAACTTAACCCTCATATGCACCATTAGAAATCAAAGACCACTAATTCCAGCTAACCGCACATTACGCGTACCTCAAAAACTTTAAGACTTCATAACCCAAAAATTACCATACACACCTAACAATGAGATATGCAAATCCAGTACGGGAATCGAACAGGCTACCATTAGTAGCTATCTGCGTCTAAGCATTCGCTTATTATAGAGTTTAGCCGATTTTTGGAGGGTATTGAACGGGTTAAGTTCTGATGCGGTGAATTGGAGGATTTGTTTTTGTTTTGAGTGGCAAAGGCTTCAATGCCCGGCAGCCGCGGGTTTAATTTAAACTTATTCGTGTATTTTTTTTATTCGAAATGAGCTTGCTCTTGACTCTAGACTAAGCCAGACGTGGCGTAGACAGAGTCGACGGTAGAGCGAGCTCACCAGGAGGAGCCTATTCACTCTGACTTTGAAGGTTTTTGGCTTTTACACGAAAAGAGATAATTTGTCAAAATGAAATAATCTGTCAAATTAAAACTGTATTGTACAGCTCTCAATTGAGCTAATAAATTGGCAAATGAAAAATCATTTAAACTCATATTCTCGAAATCTCGCCACTCGACTACAGTAAATTATACTGACACTGTATTAGCAGACTGCCTCGTTGGTCTAGTCGTCAGTGCACTGATTACTATGCACGAGGTCCTGGATTCAAACCCCGGGTCTGGTCGAAATTAGTTTCTGGATTTTGCTGGAGTAACTCAGAAGCAGCTCCAGAGTCAGGAACTTGGTGGTGTTAACTCCCCCGTGCCTCAGAAACGTTAAGTCGACCGTCCTGCGCCTGATCTCTCTCCGGTCATGTCGGATTGCCGTCTCACCGAACTTTGAGAGTGAAGGAGCAGAGAATGCACTTGTGTATACACTGTAATATATCCTGCACAGTTGACTGATTTCATTTGAGATTGACCGTCATAGTCGAAATTCTTCTTCACAGTCGTATACCTCAAGACTGAGGGTCGTGATCATTATGTGGAATGAAACACACACAATGACTCGCTTGGCAATTTTATTGGAGTGGTTAGCCATTGCTTTATATGAGCCATTACTCACATGCAAGGGCCCAGGGTCCGCTTTAGACCATGACCCAGGATATGGCAGATCAGACAAGTACAGTGGAGCGACTACCATCTGACCTCCGTGACCCTGTTTACAGGGGAACCCGGCCAGTTTTGATCATGTCAAAAGTCAAAAGTCAAAAATTCTTTATTCAATTTAGGACACAAAATGCCACTTATGAACGTCAAAATATCATGGTTACACAAGCAGTCACCTTAATGTGCAGTTCCTCACGATGTTTTCCCTCACCGTAAGAGCATCGTTTGTGGAACAACTAATGTACTCGCACATAACTCAGGAAAAGTCATTGGTACATGGCGGCACGTGGGATCGAACCGGTACCTCCTGCATGAGAGACAACCCGCTAGCCACTGCGCCACCGACGCTAGACCGTTACAGCATATCTTTGAAAAAGACAGAATAAGGGCCCAATTACACATGTCACGGAACCCATGTTCAAATACCCATAAAGCACATCTCTCACGAACCTCTACAAGGCTAGGTAACAACGTAAAGGCTGTCTTCCTTTCGATGACGTCACGCACGCTACCGCCTAACAGCTCGCTCGCATGCTAGAAAACGAAACCGCTACCAAATGACAACTAGCATAGGCTAGATTCACACCATGAGGTCCGTATGGATAAGCCAGTCGATTTTATGGTATCATCTTCAAAGGTGGCCCGGTGTATTGATATGACATATAATATGTAAAAACTGGACCTATATAAGGCTACAAACAGATTTAAGTGCAAAAAACTCTACTGTAAAAAAATTGGTACTTGAATTCTGTTTTTTAATTGCTTACATTACTATTTCATATTATAAAACTTATTATATACCTAGACTACATAAATATAGTTTTTTGAGACAAACTCAAAATAGAGTTCCAATTTTAGTATTTGTACTGCCGAAGCAAGTACAAATTAGAGTATTTCATATCTTAAGCAAACTTTACAGGCAAACTTGTGTGCAATCTAAAACCACAGACTATGTCTTCTGCAACTTGTATCCCTAATTATGTTTACATGAACTTGTCCTGAATTACTTTTAAAGTAAATGAACAAAACGGTAAAATTTATAAGATTTGTGTCGATGAAGACATGTTTTATACATAATATTTTGATTTGAAACATATCAAACCACGAATAGCATTCACCAACTCCACAGTCTAGTCGTACAACACAAGACGTATCACACTCGCGTGGTACCGATTGTTTTCATCAATTAGAAAACTCGTAACATTGCATGCTGCCACAGTTAAGACCGCTACATGAGTACGGGTCTCAGCTCGCACGCACGCGTTGCGTGAGTACACCACGTGGCCCCAACACGCGAAGTGACGTTCACTGATACACTCCTGTCAATGGCTAGCGTGATGGCAGCTGATTTTTAATCATGTACCGATGGGATCATTGCGTGTTGGGCTAGGTTGAGGCTGCAGTTCCATGTGTCACGAGTACTCGTGGGTCGCCACGCAAGCGGTAAGACTCTTATGACGAAGTTAAGGATTGCAATCCCGCAGAACGGGATCGGGAACGGGATTTCGCACCTTCAAAGCGGGAATCCCGCATGATCCCGCACGCGATTTAATGAACTGCGGGATTGCAATCCCTAGACGAAATATGCTTAATGCCTTGTAAACATATGAGAAGCTCAGTCAGAAAGAGTGCGTTCAAAAAGTTCATTTTTAGGAACTTATGGTTTGTCAAAACACAATAAGAGGATTATTTGGTTAGATTGAAAGTCCTTCTGTAACATAATGAATCAATTTAATTAAAACAACAACAAGTTTACAGCTACTCCTTACTAGATGGCACTGTACCCATTTGACTCGCAGTGGCATTACGTTTGCCTTTTAGAATAAGAGCACTGGGCACAAATTTGTAAGGTAACTCTGTCCACACTAGCTTTAGCGCTCAGTAGCAGCACTCCCTCTGACTATTGTGCCTATTGTCCGGTTGTACAAGAGTTGACCCGCGTACAAGTGTATGCTTATACGTCAAATACAACACGCCTATCCCAAGTTCGTGTTTTATTACGAATCTTCGCCTGTCGTACCTCGTGTACGTCATCGTTACCGGCCTACCAAGTAACACCCTTCTACACTTCTAAATTGTTGTCCTATTTTGCCCTTTTTGCATGTTAAATATCCATACTAATATTATAAATGTGAAAGTGTGTCTGTCTGTGTGTTACCTCTTGACACTTAAACCACTGAACCGATTAAGATGAAATTTGGTATGGAGACAGTTCGAGACCCTGGAAAGGACATAGGCTACATTTAGTCGCGATATAAAAACATTAAGGGGGTGAAATGGGGTATGAAAGTTTATATGGAAAATACAACTCTTGCGGGCGAAGTTGCGGGGAACCACTAGTAGTTTTATATGTTTGCTGATGCTAAAGTTTCGGAGCATTATCTTTTATTCCTCTTTGCGCAAAGACGAACCCTATGGAACTACATTTTTGAGTTATTGAAATTTTTATTCATAAAATGACTAAAAACATTTTCATGTGCGAAATCTGTGCAGTGACGACGCAATGAGACAGTTGGGTTTTATGGTGAACTTTTGACAATAGTAGTAATCTAACAGATTTTGATCGTCTTGGTGTAGTAGTTCGCGCCCCGGACTACGAAACCAGACGGTTGCGAGTTCGAATCCCGCAAGGGGCCAATGTTTGTGTGACGAGCATGAGCATTTATACCTAAGTCATGGATGTTTATAAATCTATAAAAGTACCTATGTCTATCCGTTATCCTCACCATAGAACAAGCTCACGCTTAGTTTGGGGCTAGGTAATCGGTGTGTTTGTTGAAACAATTTATTATTACTGTTATTAATAGTTTCTTCCGCTGATTCTTTACAGCACTAGCCAAAAATTTGTTCCCAAGCAATGTGGGGTCTATCCTACGACGTGTATAAGTGCCCCCAATAGGTCTGCATTTTGACGAAAAATTATCCAAGGTCTGCATGTACAATTTAGCACACAGGAATGTTATTTGAATTGACAGTTTTTCAATAGTTTGAAAGCTTTAATTCAGACTTGAGAAAGCTATATTTCTTCCTTGTAAGCTATAACTATTGCAATTTAAAAGCAATTAAGTTTGTATGAAGAAAATAATAAACACTAGAATCAGGCCCTAAGAGGTTTAGTTACTAATGCATTTTATTTGAATAATGAATTGAAAAACACTACAAATTACCTAGCCCCAAACTTATTTGGCTTAGGTTGTGTGACGATGTAACGAATATATTGATCTAGTTTTAGATCAATATGTTCGTTACATGGCCGCCATTTTTCGAAATGAAAACTACAAATATGAAGTTTCTCTGACCTACAATATAACAAACGGTAATATTAATTGTATTATTATCGTGAATAATTACTAAGTGAAATAGTCAGTTGGAATGTTAGTTGCGCAATTATCTGATAATATCAGCTAGATGATAACCTGTGTAATTGCGGCAAACGGAAAAACAAACACACAACAGTCATGTATTGAAAACTAGTTTTATATTTTAACCGCCAAGGGTAAAATAGTGGTGAATTAAGAAACAGTCAATGGTTTTCAATACACTGTAATTGGGAACAGTCTGTCTGTCACCAGGCACCTACAGCCTACATCTCATTACTGTGATAGCTAGACTGTTTAAATTTTCACAGATATATTTCTGTTGCCGCTATAACAATAAATACTAAAAACAGAATGAAATAAATATATAAGTAAGGCTCTCATTAACACGATTATTCTGCCGTTTTAATTCGTTTATAATAATAATAATATAGTGTCGTCTAATGTAGTGTGCCCGACTCGTACTTGACCTGTTTTTTTTTCACGGCGAGTCTTAAATAACACCTTTTAAAAGATTTTGATTCGTGCTCCCACCGACTTTGTCCCACTATAACTTCGTGGACCTGTTTATCTTAAAACTAGGGTTCGTCATAATTCAGTTTTTTTTACATAAATCATGATTTAAATACTTATAGTTTATGCTACTAAAGTCCGGATTTCGTAATACTTACCAGCCTAGAGACAGAGACAAAACATATTTGAAAAATTTATCTAAATCGGTTCAGAATTTTAAGCACTAAGAGGTAATAGACAGACAGACAGCCAAGCAGACACACTCTTTCTTGTTTTAATATTAGCATCTATGGATTATGATTTGACTATCACATTTTTATATTTAAAAAATATTAAATTAAAAACACGTCACACAACAGATTAAGTAAGCCATACGGAAATCAGCCCTCAAACTAATTACTGACGTATCTACCCCAATCGGGTTCAACAGCCGGGAGTCGAACCCGTCAGCTGCGGTCACGCCGCGTGACTGTGCCGTGACACGGGAGCATTTGGCCAGGGGTCGGATGCGCTGGCGCCGCTTTTTGCGAACGGCCTGCTAAGAAATGCGCCTTAGGCCCTCTTGTACAGACACGTTTTTTCGCCATGAAAAACTAAAGTTAATTCGCCGTATGTAGACACGGCTGCCAGTGTTGTATGGATTACGGGAGCTTGTTGACATAAATGGCACAAATATTCACGGTGCCTCCGCCGTTTGACGACCATCTTGGTATAGTGGTTCGCGCCACGGACTTCTAAACCAGGCGGTTGCGGGTTCGAATCCCGCAAGGGGCCAGAGTTTGTGTGATGAGCACGAGCATTTGTACCTAAGTCAGAGATGTTTATAAAAGTATTTAAGTATGTCTATCCGTTATCCTAGTCACCATAGAACAAGCTCACGCTTAGTATGAGGCTAGGTAATTGGTGTGTTTGTTTGGAACAATTTATTTATTATTTATTTATTTATTATCCTCCCCATTTATGTCAACAAGCTCCTACAATGATCCATATAACACTGGCAATCATGCCTACATACGGCAAAATTACCCGTACTTAGGTACTACAAGAGGCCTTACAATGCGCAACGAGATTTGATTGGCAGGCCTTTTTATTCAACTGGCATTTATTATGATTAAATAAAATAAAAAACACTTTATTTCAGACTTTGTCAATACAAGATTCAGATATTTTTTATTGTTGCCATAACTGCCTCGTTGGTCTAGTGGTCAGCACGCTGGGTACTATCCACGAGGTCCCGGTTTCGAATCCTGGGTCGGGCCGAGAGTGTTTAGGTTTTTCTGTCTTGAAATTACTCAGACACAGCTCCGGAGTCAGGAAGTTGGTGGTGTTAACACCCCCGTGCCTCGGAAAGCACGTTAAGCCGTTGGTCCTGCGCCTGATCTCTCTACGGCCATGTCGGACTGCCGTCTCATCGAATTATGAGAGTGAAGGAACAGAGAGTGCACCTGTGTATTGCGTACACACTGTGCACTATAATAAGTCCTGCGCAGTTGGCTTATCTCTGTTGAGATAGTTGCCATTTTTTAATAATAATTTTGTAATAAAGCTATTTTTTAAATATAAATATGAATTTACTAAAAGTTTAATAGTAATTTAGATTAATTCTTAATTTTATTTACTCAGAATGATGTCATAATCACCACTGCGCCTCGCGTGACTCATAATTATTCGAGTTAGCAAAGGGCAGACTTGATGTAGGGAATATTTAAAACTTCAGACAGCTTGTTGGAAAAACAGCTTATAAGCGCTTACCCAGCAAGGCGTGAATTTTAATTTCAATCATTTGTTTCGGCTGAACGTTGGTGATAAAGCTAAGCAAACATTATCAGTTATGAATATTTTTTGTGTACTAACATTTTATGCAATTGCATGAATTCCCGTAAAACGCAAACAATCCCACTAATATTATCCCACTAATATTATAAATGCGAAAGTTTATGAGTGTGTGAGTGTGTATGTTTGTTACTTCTTCACGCAAAAACTACTGAACGGATATGGATGAAATTTGGCACAGAGATAGATTATAGTCTGGAAAAATATATAGGCTACTTTCTATCCTGAAAAAAAAACACAGTTCCTGTAGGACACAGAAATAGGAGTTTACGCGGGCGAAGTCGCGGGCAACAGCTAGTGCAAAAATAAAGTTTTAAATGTTAGATTTTTGTGTAGGTTTCCTTACAAGAAATAAGAAACGGGGGTAACTGATTCTTTAGCTGTTTCTTTGATTGCAAAAATGATGTTAATTTAGTAATAAACAGAAAATAGGACTTGAGCATTATCTTCATTTATTGTACTAGGCATACCTAAGTAAAGGGCTTAGATTGTCAAATTGTTACAATGCCTTAAATTTCATACCTTTTGTTTCGGATCTATCCATCCAACAAATCCAGACTGAAAAAACAAAAAATGTAATGCAAAAACCAAAAGAATTTTGATAAAATATAGTATCTTAGTAGTATCAGCATCAAAATTTAAAAAATCTTATGAATTATTTTTTGAATTTAAATTTACTTAACGCTTTTCTTCTGATGTATGTAAACACCATTGTTCAATTATTTTCTTCACTCCCTTCTTTAAAAGAAAAATATAATTCGTATAAAAAACCCATACAAAAAAATCGTTTTTTTTATTAATAGGCAAACATTTAGTTGCAATCTCACCTGTACCATACCATGAGTTTACGGCGGTTTTACTCCCTAGCGACGACGTAAAAAAAGTGTATGGAAAATTGCACAGCGCCTCTAGCGATTACTTGGAGAACTACAATTTTCTATACACTTTTTTTACGTCGTCGCTAGCGAGTAAAACCACAGTAAACTCATGGTAACGGTACTGGTGGTAAGCGACGATGCGACAAAGGATGGACTACGTCTGACTTGTAACAGCCTATTCACTTTTTTATTAAAGTA
Source organism: Pyrausta nigrata (assembly GCA_949316185.1). Classification (NCBI taxonomy): domain Eukaryota; kingdom Metazoa; phylum Arthropoda; class Insecta; order Lepidoptera; family Crambidae; genus Pyrausta; species Pyrausta nigrata. The sequence continues at coordinate 14,144,284 of OX438957.1, read as the reverse complement.
TCCATCGAATGTCACTCTCTAGCCGTGCAAGAACCACGTAGATTTAAAACGTTTATATGCAGTTAACGTTACTGCATGACGTGGATAATAATAATAATGATAATAATGTCCTCCTGGCCGAATTTCGACTACGGCGGCCTATCTTTACAGAGATCAGCCAACTGCGCGGGACATATTATAATGCACAAGTGTGTGCGCAATACACAGGTGCACTCTCTGTTCCTTCACTCTCATAATTTGGTGAGACAGCAGTCCGACATGACCGTAGAGAGATCAAGGGCAGGACCAACGGCTTAACGTGCTTTCCGAGGCACGAGGGTGTTAACACCACTAACTTCCTGACTCCGGAGCTGTGTCTGAGTAATTTCAAGACAGAAAATCTTAACTCACTGTAAATAAAAGGATTATCCTTCAAGTACTGAACATCCGGTATACAGGGTGGAAAAAATATATAGGCTTGTCTTACCCGGGAATCATACTAACTAAAAAAACACGAATCCGTAGGTTTATTGTTCAGGATAGTCTTACCACAATTTTGGTCTTTGGAATAAAATATGTGTAAACTAGGTGTTATTTTTAGATTTTTTAAATTGTGAGTGTTTTTTGTTCTTTTCAGCAGGTTAAGAAAAGCGAATTTTAGAAATATTTAAAAGCCTATTTTTCGTTTAATAATAAAAGAGAACATTCTTTTATTCTCAGGGAAACATCCCTGACAGTTAAATGGGCTAACTAAAGGATTTTCTTCCAGGGCCCATAGTATTTTTCCACCCTGTATGTATACCCTCCTAGTTCGCCACATTTCTAACTTAGGCACGTGCAAGCCAATTTACTATAACGGCTCGTTCGTTCACCCCCTATACCTAAACATAGTTACCAAATTACCCTTGCAAGCAAGAAACGGGGCGGGCTCTAAGGGTGGGATCTTGCATCCCGTTCTATCTAGCAGAGATTGTTATCTGTCTTGCTCATTGAATTCGATTTTGTAAGGCAAAAGCTCCAAAGGTATATCCTTGGGTTTTCTTTAAGAAGGCTCGTGGAAATATTTTTTGTGCAACACAAGTTGTAGTATCAAAATGTGCTTATTTATTAAACTTGTAGCTTAGTGAAACTTTAAGTAAGATTTCCTAATACATGCAAAAAAATAAAATAAATAAAAAATATGTATCAAAAATGACAATATTGTTTAACATTTTTGATAAAATTACGAATAAAAAACAACGCTGAAAAGAGTGAAATTAGAAACACATAAATTGTTTCCACAAACATACGAATTACCTCACCCAAAACTAAGCGTGAGCTTGTACTACGTCGACTAAGATAACGGATAGACATACTTATTTTCGATTATAAACATCCATTAATTAGGTACAAATCCTGGTGCTCATCAACAATTTGCGGGATTTGAATCCACAACCTTTGGTTTTGCAGTCCAGAGCGTGTACCACTACACCAAGACGGTCGTTAATATACAACATGATATGATGAATCCGAAATTTGTAGAGAAAAAGTCACGTTATAATTACAGTGTGGATACTTTTTATAAGCATTTACGTTCTTTAGGGTTCCGTGCCCAATGGGTAAAAACAGGCCCCTTTTACTAAGCCTCCGCTATCTGTCTGTCTGTCACCAGGCAAATTTTCACAGATGATGTATTTCTGTTGCCGCTACAGCAACTAATACTAAAAAATAAATAAAATAAATATGTAAGGGAAGCTCCCATACAACAACGAGATTTTTATGCAGTTTTTGCTCGATATTAAATAGTATAAATACTTTCAAAATAAATAATAAACTAAAAATGAAAAATAAATTTAAGGGGGGTTCCATTCAAACGTGCTGTTATAAAACTAAAAAAACATCATTATATTATGAGGTTGAATGTTGTATAGATAATGGTACGAAACCCTAATGCGCGAGTCCAACTCGCAATTGGCCGGTTTATTGTCACCTGTACGAATGATTTCATCTTAAAAACTAAAAAACTTATTCAACCTGTCATCAGTAATATTATAACTATAGCACCCTCCGGTGGCATGACAAATACTAATAATTACCCACCTCATTGGTCAAATAGAACTACCCAATAATTATAATGAAATCAAACATTTCTCGAAGTAAGAAATATGCTTTCCACATGTGAGTTTGTAAAAAAATTACGAAAGTTAGAGTATGTGGGTTATTCTAATGGTTCCGTGGGTAAATATTACCGGAGAGCAAAATGAAATAAATGTTAAGAATACTTGTTGAAACTGTAAAAAAATCTTAAAACTTAAAACTTATAGAGACATTTTTTTTAGCGACTTCCGCTTTGATACCTACCTAATACATGATAAGGCTTTATTAATAAATTAACGAACAAAACTTTACGTTTTGTAATCAAATAATCTTTGGTTATTTCTGAGAATTTATTCACTAATCACAAAGATTTAGGACTAGCAAAATATGATTCCGCAATAAATAATAATGATAACAATTTTAAAGATCCGACTTCATGAAGATTCTCAGATTCACTAAACAAAGGCACTCGAACAACCCGATGAAAATCCTGCCGCTACTTCAGGGCAGTTTGGGCTAGTGCTGAGAAGACGGAGCGCAAGAAACTCAGTCAAATTCACTCAAATATTAGGCCAAACAAACAATTGGTCTATTTATTTTACCGAGGAACTGTAACCACAGTCATCAAGTAAGCGGCTCTGTCCCACACTGTTATTATGGCGCTTTTTTCGATTTAATTAGTTTATTAATTATGCAAATTTGTATGCGAGTGCGATGCTTTATTGCGATTAATCGGATAGAGATTGTGTGGGTGATAAGGTGTGGGGTGAGTGATCGAAGGTAGCAGCTTGGGCATAAGCGATAGCGGGTCTAAATCTAGACTCTATCTTGATATGATCACCCGGAGAGCTACAATAGACACATGCCACAAAAATTTAAAGATTAAAAAAATGTATAGAGTTTGTAGTAGTATCATCTTTATTATTTATTTATAAAAAACATTGTTAATTAAAACACTGTTTGCCAATTATACACAATGAATTAAATATGTACACTTAATACTGTATTAAAAATACTATCATTGTTGTTTGCAATAATCATATAACTTAGGTATGAATCAAAAAAGATATTAGTATTGTTTTATAAAAAAACAGCTCTTATTGTCCAGATTCGGGCTCAGAGGCATGTAAAAGCTCGAAGATACTACTCGTCATTCGTTTTCAGATCACATAAGCACTTTTTACTGTCTGTCTTTTTTAGGGTTTACTTTTTAAGTAAAGAAAAAACTACTACGTATCTTGTCTTTTAGAGACTAACAGACCATTTCTCTAAGTGACTCTCCCCGCCCCGCTATCGCTTATGAAACATGTCCCTATCCAGATTGGTGTTTGGCACTAAAACTAGTTATTGCTTTATTGCTAAGGGTGTATTTTGTATGTACAATGTTTGCGTTTATTTTGCACTTTCGCGCGGTCGAGTAAGGGCTATTAGCAATGCGCCTGAGTTTGCATACTAATTGTGTTATTTCGCTAGACCCGTTTTTGTAGGAACACAAATAATATTTTATCATATTTTCGATAAAGGGTGACAGTTTTCAGATCATGGATGTCGTCAATGGCAGACTGGTAGAGATTGCTTAGGGAATTTCGTCCGCATAAATAAATAAATAATAATAATAAATTGTTTCATCAAACACACCAATTAAATAGACCCAAACTAAGCGTGAGCTTGTGCTATGGTGACTAGGATAACGGATAGACATACTTATATACATTTATAAACATCCATGACTTAGGTACAAATGCTCGTGCTCATCACACAAACATTTGCCCCTTGCGGGATTCGAACCCGCAACCGCCTGGTTTAGGAGTCCGGGGCGCGCACCACTACACCAAGACGGTCGTAAATAGGATAAAAGTTATAAAGAATAAATACTTATTCACCGCGATTTAAAGGCGATAGGTAAAGATACGTACTGAACTTGATTCGAATGTGCCCTCTCTAAGACTAATTTAACTAAAACAAAAAAAAACTGACTCCACTAATTTAAAAACTTCAAACTTAGCGATTTCTTACGTATTTTTACAAGTTTTTAACGTGTTTTCGTCTAACTTTAATCATCATCGAATGAAATCCTTATTAATTTGTCTACTGATTCTCTAATTTCCTAAGCAACTGACAACTGTTTAGTCTGACGTTTCTTAATTAATATAGTCTGTATCTTTCGTTTGTTTGGCAGAGAAAGAGAGAGACTGAACTTAAATTTAATCTTAGAGGGCATATTAGATTTGAGTCCAGTGACTATATTTGGTGCTTGAAACCAAATTAAGCTTAGTAGATAGTATTTTTTTATAAAAAACCACAGCTTTTTCTACCTCCAGTAAAAAAATTAAGTCGTTGTAGGTAGTTTCCGTTCTACATCTTATTGAATCACTAATTTTAGTTTAAAATTTAGATAGTGCTCTGCACAATAGGCTTAATTAAGAAACATTTTATCGTTTACTCGCAATTTTTTGCCAATTAGTGCATTATTAATGAACTAACTGGACTTTCTTATTGAGTTTATTTGTTCTTATTTGGTGAGATGGGACGTCACTTTATAGGGTTCCCTACCAAAAAAGAATGGAATCTTTCATAGAATCACTTTGTCGTTTGTCCTTCCTTCAGTCTGTATGTTTGTCTGTCAACGCTTTTTTCCAGAAACGCGTATAGGTATTAAGTTTCAATTGATATCTAATACTCAAGTATAGGATCCCTTATAACTGTGACATATTCAAATAATCGAAATAAAATATACTATTGTTTATGCTGTACATATTTTGCATATTAACGTAAGGGACTCAGAATCTATAAGGAACTTCTTAATGATCTAGGATCATAAGCGCCTCAGGTTTTATAGCACAAATTCAGGAGAAGATCTGACAACTGCATGTTTGTTGTAACATCACCAGAAAAAAAAAAACATTTGTCGCAATCGCAAGTTTGTTCGGAACCCTTGGTCCGCGAGTCTGACTCGCACTTAGCCGGTCTTTTTCTTATGACTAGAAATAGCCCATTGTCAGACGATCATGTTATTTTTATGAAGTGTCAAGCGTAAATTAAGTGACTCGCGCAATGTACTGGTGGGTTGGTAGTTTGACTGCAGCACGCAGGTCTTCCAGTTTGATTTCACACTTATAATTACAATTATATGCCATAAAGTGTCGGTGTGGCGCAGTGGCGGCAGCGCTTTGGTAGTGATACCAAAAGTTAAGCAACCCACGGCGCGGTCGTGATTGGATGGGTGACCATTCCGACCATTTAAGTGACGTCCATGACAAGCATCTCCGTGCTTCGGAAGGCACGTTAAGCAGTTGGTTCCGGCTAATATCTGTGGTATTAGTCGTTAAGCCTAGTCAGAGGCCCTAGGGCGGCTTGATAACTTCTGACAGTAAGGTTTGTCACTTGCCTTACATACACCCCTCCACCAATCCGCACTGAGCCTGCGTGGTGAAGTATGGCTCGTTCCTCCTCATAGTTGAGGTGAGGCCTTTTCCCAGCAGTGGGATCTAATAGGCTGACTTATTATTTATTATATTATAAAGTGTCGGTTCCCAGTTTTTAATAGGTATACTATATAGTTTTTTTAAATAGTTTTTATTTAAATATTTTAACACTCACAGTGTTATTTACCATAATATGATTATGATATATTTATTTGGTATACTATGTTGGGAAGCCGTTGCCGTCATTGGTCCTGCTTCTGATCTCTCTATGTCGGTCTATGGTCATGTCAAACTGCCGTCTCACCGAATTATGAGAGTGAAGGAAGAGAGAGTGCACCTGAGTATTGCGCACACATTGTGCACTATAATATCTCCCGCGCTGTCGGCTAATCTCTGTTGATATTGGCTGCTGTGGTCGAAATTCGGCTAGGGGGACATTATTATCACTCTTCTGGGAATAGATGGATGGATTTTATAAAACAAGAAGAATGTGAAAGGAGTGAATGATTCAGTGACGATTGACAGGAGTGGAAGAGAAAAACACAGTGCGCCAAATCCAGATAAACTTGGAAAAGGGCAAGCAAATGATGATTCTGCTTGTAATTGACCCAGGATACCATATTCACTAACCCCAGATACTCGGAAAAGGGCAAGCAAATGTTCATTCTGCTGGGAATAGACCCAGGATACCAAATTTACTATAGAAATTATTGGCGCTTCATTCTCCTTTGTTTCACAGATACGAATACAAAACAGCTTGGTGTTTTTTACTGTGGCTGAACTGCAAAAAATGATTTATGATCATCATCAGTTACTTACTGACAGCGCTGTAAATCAACAGATCCGACGAAGCGTTGCAATACGATTCCATATTTTAAAGAAAATGTGACTTTGGTTAGATTGTGACAGGTCAACTTGTTGGTGTATTAGGAGAGTAAGTCTGGAGCTCTCCAACAATTGTTTAATTTTTAGTCAACCGGTTTAGCATTGTCTACACTAATATTATTATAAATAGGAAAGATTAGATTGTAAGTTTGTATTGAGTAGGCTCCGAAACTACTGGACATATTTAAATGCAATTTGGTAAATAAATAGCTTGAAACCCTGGGAAGGACATAGGCTACTTTTTGTCGCAATATAAAATCATCAAGGGGTTAAATGGGGGATGAAAACGCCCGCGCCAAAATCTGACTTTTGGCGCGGGCGAAGTCGCAGGGAACTGCTAGTTTCCCATAATTTGTATGAGAATTCTGTCAAAAAACCGTAAATTGACGTTCTAAGGTTGTTTAAAAAGTTAGTTTTCAAATAGGTACAAATGGCACTTCATAACCAATCACATTAAGATTTCAAGTTTAATTTTTAACTTGGTCAAAGTGTGACTTCAGCTAACTGACCCGACATCCGGGCAGATCAGTGGTTGGAGTATCGGTTTCATGAGCTTTGAGGTCTCTGGTTTAGTTCCGGGGTCGATAGAGGATGTGGTCGGCGATATTGGCACGCTTGCAGATGTAAATGTATGTAAAAAATGGTACAGTGTACAATGTTCGAAGTTCAAATGGGTAACCTGTTGTGCTGCCGACAACAGGTTACCCATTTGAACTTCGAAAACAGCTTTTATTACGTAGGGAATAGAGGTCAAAGTGGGTAGTCTGACGTGCGGCCGTGTGTACTAATATCAATTGCAACTATTTATTTGACTTAGCTAGCTAGTCAGACACGTAACATAAACAATGTCACTTTCATACAATTAATATATGTAAGTACATGTAAATTCACACTTCTTTTATCTATTTATTTATGACAAAATAATAATATTAAATTGTTTTAACAAACACTCTAATTACCTAGCCCCAAACTAAGAGTAAGATTGTGCTATGGTGACTAGGATAGCGGATAGACATACATAAATATGTTGATAAACCTCCATGTCTTAGGTACAAATGCTCGTGCTTACCACATAAACATTTGCCTCTTGCGGAATTCAAACCCACAACTGTTGGTTTTGTAGTCCGGGGCGCGAACCACGGTTCGGTGGCACTGCACCAAGACTCAAAGCTTGTCCTCATCGCTTAAATAAAGTAGGGAAGTGACCGTTAGTCACGGGTTAACAATAACTTGCCCCATAGTTTTTCGCAAATACACCAAATTTCAGTAAACAATTCTAATAAGCAGAAACTAGGAATTAGAAAACCTCAAATAGCAACCTAATAGTTAGACAATTAGTGTCGAATATCAATCGTTCCACTCGTTTTTCTCAGAAGCATTGCTAATGTGGTATTATCGGATGCCTCACTCTGAACATAGAATAATATGGTACAGAAAGACCACTCGGTAGTTCTTAGAATGTTTAACAATTCAAATTGTTTCTCTAAGCAATGCCATGAAGTTAGTGCATATGGCAATCAGTGGTACAAATGCAAATTTACATCAACAACAAGTCAGGTGTATTTTACTGCATTACTTAAACCGAGACAACATAGAAAATGTTCTTTTGTAAATTGACTCGAACGGGGTTCGAACTCGGAACCTTAGAGATGGCGAGACCATGAAAACCGGCATACATCACACTCAGCCCCAGAGGTTATCATTGATTAAAAAACTATGACCCCTAAGAAAAAAACTACAAATGAAATCAACCTTTACGACTCAAGTAATAAAATGCTACTTAGAATTGGTTTTGAACCCCCAACTTATAGTAATCTGGTTAGTTACCTGAAGCATGAAACAATAAGCTATATTTCTATAAGAATAGGGCTAGGAAAGGAAACATCAGTATTTAATAACATGATTTAATGACAGCTTACATCAGCGTTGACTCCTTAAACCACCCTCATCCTCTCGAACAATCCAAACAAGAGCACTCTCTACTTCCATATTCAAATTCAAATCATCGATCTTCTCTGCTCTCACTCACACCGTCTTTCGTCACTTTCGTACACATTCCGGTCCTATTTACGTCAATATCTCACATTTCTTTTTCGCATACTCTCAAAAGGTTCTTCTGTTATCTATTTGTTTGTTGCCAGACACTTATTGATGCCTAATTACGAACATTGTTTTAATTCTAGGCCGAACAACTTTTTCTGAGCTAAACAAAGGTATTATTCTGTTTGTTGTGCATCAGCTTAAAGCAACTGTGTCAGCAATTAAAATGATTAGGCGATAGGGTGGGGCCTCAGCATCAGCGTGTTACTGAATTTATAGTTTTTGTGCTTAGTTTTATATTTACAAGGCATGTTCTCGTAACAATGATGACTGAACCAAAATTCTTGTAACAATGATGACAAAATTTTTTTATTAGAAACGTTACATTATGGATTAAAAAGCACTTAAGGTAAATTCTGATACTATAAACAACAATAAGCCTGGAGTTCAGCAACACATGCTTAATTTTTAATAAGCCAGTTTAGCATTATTTGACAAATTTTGTAAGAAAATCATGTCAAATAAACCGTCAACCGTCGGGTATTTAAAAATCGGTGTAATCTGGTCAAACCCTGTTTAGTCTAAACGAGAACCAGTTAGTTAATAACTAGTGAAAAATAGTAATCCAAATAGCCAAAGCCACCTACAGGTTGCCATCATTTGACAAGAGCATAATTCGTCTACACGCCACGCCAATAATTCGTCTGCTCACATTCAGACCCCACCCCACCTCCGAATGATTATGAATTATGTAAATTATAAACGTTAAACAATCTAAGAGATGGAGTGGTGGCTGTTTTGGAAAAAATCCTCCATGCTTCGTCTGGCACTTATTACAATAATTACTTTTTGCACTGGTCTCTACACTAGACACTGGCCGTTCAAACTGCCCGATTACCTCAGGTCATCGGTCCACCTAGCAGGGCGTCCAAGTTCACACTTGGATTTTTAATATTTCACCAGTAATGTTCATACCGCTATAGCATATTTCTATTAAAATAACCTAGGTATAGAAAAAATGTAGAAAAATAAGTTTGACTGAACTCGTGTTTGCAATAACACTTGCTGGTTCGTAAAAGTGTTTTTTTTTTTAATTTTCTTTTCTATATTTTTTTGTTTTTACGAGTAAATCACATGTTAATTGAAAGTTACCAAATTAATTTTGACCGATAAATCTTAATTTAATCAAAGCATAACTTTGATTAATGACATTTCGAAATTGCCTATTAATATCCCTTCAATTAGAGGCGAACGATTAATTTTAAACCCACAACAAACAGTGTAACTAAATCCGACCGCCGGCTCACCTTAATTCAATCAGGGGCATTGACTAATCGAATAAGCCACATCTAACTCCGGGGCAAGGGTTGAGCGACGCACACTGGGAATAAAAATCGCAAGCTTTCACTTAAAGCTGCCGGCAGCGGCGATCCTTCATACACGCTTAAGAGCCCGCGGCGAATCAAACATTCAAATGTAACAAAATTTTTTAATCATTTTTAGTTTAGGTAGACGTTACCCGAATATTTGTTACAAATTATATGTATATCAGGCTTCAGACAGGCTGGAATAAGGTTAATCTGAAGGTTTGGCACGCTGCTGACATTGCGCTCGATTCTGAGCCACCATGCATACAATTATTTTTTTGTCACAGTTCAAACTCGAAGGAATTTTTGTATTGAAAGTAGGAAGAATATTCATCTATCCTTGGTGCGTGATTTTCAAATGTTTAAAAAAATTGCGAAGGCAATCTCAATCGCATTGTCAGCTTGTTAGTACAATACATTATCCAAAATAAGTGTTGATATCACGACATAATAATATGTTTTTGCAACGGTAAGTCTAAAATATTAGTAAGTTTTGTTATTTGTTTATTAGATACACGCATTTATCTGATTTGAAGTGACATATCATTTTCTATATACATAAAATTGTGTTAACAATGTACATATCGCGTAGATCTATCATATAACGTTTTTTAACAATGCTTGGTGGTTTAATAACAATATTTAAATACATAACATACTTGGGCTAAATATGAACACGAGAATTGCGTGCGCACAGAAACAAACTAAACACAGAGTGCGCTGATTTTTATTTTATCTATGCAAGTTATTGTTTTCATTTACAATATAGAAATTGTTATTACATAATATTCACATAATTATGTGTCATAAATGATGTTTTTCAATATATTGCTTTTATCGGCTGTGATAAAATGTTAAAATATACTTGTTTATCTGCACGTGGGACTCGATAATTTAAAATATATAATTATTAAATAAATATTACTAAAAAGGTTTATCATTGATTATTAAATAGACATGAAAACTCCTTTAGTTCAAAATGATATTAAGAGGTGTGGCTGACAAAGTCTTTTATCTTTGATAAAGCTAAAAATACTGTTTTGCTAACTAAAAATATTAGTTTTTGTCTACTGATAAACTTGCGTTTAAATAATCGCTTCTCTATCTCACTGTGCGTTGATCCTGATCACAAAATGCAACGGCGCGACGCGTCGGCAAATCCAATAGATTTTCATTAAATAAAACCCTTTTATTGGTTTAACTTGGATTTAGTTGGCTTTATACTTACAGGTATTGCTTAGCGTTTTATGCGGTCATTGTGCGAGAGCCTTTGTTTTTTCAACCCTTTTAATTTATTTTTATTTTTATTTTTGAATCATTTTTGACCAGTTAACGTAACACTGATCACAGTTTGTTGTTAAGCGTGAAGTCAAACAGTACATCTGATTTTAATGCTTCTAAGTCGTTTTATAAAGCCAATTGTAATTAATCATGCGCTTAAATTACAGGGATTAGGTACATTTCAATACATAGGGGCTAGCACTGAAAACATAGATCGTGAGCAGTGTTGCGCAGTTCGATTCTTTGCAGACTGAGTTTGTATGGAGTTTTGAATTGTTATGTTTTCCATGCATTAATTGACTACTCAAAGAAAATACTTGAATTACCGTAACATCAGGTTTCACGGGTTAAATGGGGCATGAAGTAACAAGTAATTTTTCAGGAAAGATTTTCGGGATCGTAGAAACTTCGGCATCCAAATCCCTGACCAAAAGATATCAACGCGACACCCAGCGTCTGCCATTTCTAAAAAGGCGTGGTTCAGCACATTATCCATACAAATCATTGCGGAAACTTTCAAACGCACGCCTATATCAAATAATTGTGTGTAACAAACTGGATTAGTCGACAAATCGTGTTAACAGCCACACCTACAAGCTCTTAGTTGGTCGGTAGGAGCGCGGATTAGATGGAGAAATTGGTTATTGGTGTTGTCATGGCAACGCGGACCGCCCCAAGGCTATGCACCAGAAGGAAACGTCAATAGTCGATGGCAAGCCATTTGTAAGGAAAGTTAGGTATATAGGTATAAATATAGGATTGCTTGAAAACGTGGCCGTATAACGCGTGCCTATAACTCATGTGGCGCTCAAACGCGTGCGGCCATAGCTTGGAAACGCCTGGATAGTAGCGAATAAGGTATGTCAGACTTTTTTAAGTATATGTTTGTCGTTTTTATAGGATACATAACTAGGAAGTTAATTAAGAAGTATAAGAGACACGTTATCGTGCTAGCGCTGCGTAAAAGACACACGTAAAGTAATACTCAAGTTCACCAATTTCACAAAAGCCGGCAATCCTAAATTGACGTTTAATTCGACAGGATTTCTATACAAAATATTTAAAAAAAGCCTGTTTTAAAATGAAACATGTGTTGTTAAACTCGGCCCTAAGTGATCAAAGTAGCATGCATATTAAACTCCGACTGCACTAATCAGTTGTAATGCTGTACTAGTAATAAAATAAATAAACTGATTCAGTAAATAGCAGACTGCAGTCAATAGTTAGTTATTCGAGTTGAAATGTTCAGCCGTGCGAAATATACTCGTACCGGTGCAATTCTGTTGGCTAACAGACCCTATACAATGATTATTATATTATTTTTCATTAATAGGAAGACAGACAGACAGTTGACCGCTATCTCATTTGGTGGTAAGCGACGATGCGGCGAAAAGAGGGTCATGCTGAGACTCTATTCACTCTTTTCCTAATCCAGATCATTTTCTTTAGGGAATACTTTAGCCAAAAACAACGACAATGACAACATTACAGTTAGTTAACATAAAAATATTAAACAAGCTACTGCAAATCTTCAACTAAATTTTTATTTAGTTAAGTGACAATTCAAAACAAATAAAAATTAAACAAGATGGATCAAACTAACTGATAGGGTTAGAAGTGTCAAATTTAAAGACGCATAAATAAAACTGCTTTAACAATGCAGTAGGCAGTTTCACTAGACAACGAAAATGCCAGATCGATTGAAACTTCCTTACTCCATGACTTCATTTTGTTTATTTACTTTCGGAAAACCAGGATTTACTTAGGGATGATAGAATACAGTGTAGAAAACAATTAACAACTTATAGATCTTCACAGATATCAACAGTTTAAGAAGAAGAAAAAACTACTTTTCTAACGTATTTACGGAAATTTTACTTTTAGATTTGTCACTCGATCGGGGCAGGTATCATTTGCAGATTGTATTGAAGACACTAATGTCCAATATTTATATAACTTCATAAAATCAATATGATCTATCTATTTATTATCGAACAGTATTGTAAAAAAACTGACAAGTATAGATAGACATGACAAACTAGCAATCTATGCATGCAAAGTTAATCCATCTTTGCACAGATACATTGAAACGTATCTAACGTAACGTAATACCGATGATTATCTGAATAATTAGAAATTCCAATGAAATTACAGCTTTTTAGTCATTTACATAAGGATGACACAGATGATTGAAATTATCAATAAATCTACGATTGCATACAATGGTATTTAATTGCGGTAATAGTTTGCGTGTTAAGTATTCGCATTGTTTTTGCTCATAAGTAGGTAGAGATGATGGATCGGTAAATATCTAAGCTATGTTTATTTTAAAAATTTGATCGTTCTTGTTGTGATAAATGTTAAGTCCAACAGATCATAAAGTAAAACAATCAAACACGAATGTTATTATAACTTGCGTATATAAGTGATATGAAACAAGTATTTTTTTAAATATTTTTAACACTCGCAGTGTTTAATTTTATTTATATAAGTTTTAATACATTGCTGGTTTCTTATTTAAACTTATAAAACAAGTACTAATTTTTTTTCTATATTCATTAGATCATGCTTTACCATCAGATAATTCGTAATCATTATTACTTCATTAAAAATATTTTCCTAAATTTGTAAGATGCTGCAGCAAAAACAATATGCAAGCCTATAAAATCTAAAGAGATTTCTCGATTTCTGAGCAGCTATGTTAATAATAAGACCATCTTAGGAGTATGCTATTTCAATAAAAAAAAATATTGTTGAAAATCAGTTGACAACTTACAGAGAAATCGGTACGTAATAAACAATATATAAAAAAATACATGCAGCTGAACATAAAACATTCAGGTTCAAAAATAATGTATTTTTTGTAAAATATATTGCAAATCACCACAAAGTACTTTAACTATTTAATACTTTTCTTAACTAAACCTAACAGTATTATTGCACTTGAATAAATGACCGCCAGAGGCGGGAATCGAACCCGCGTTCCTCGCATGCCGGGCGATTGCCTAACCTCTCGGCCACCCTGGCGTTGGCAGAGCCTGTCGAAATTCTCAAGTGCTTCTTGACGCTGTAATGTCGCGTTGCTTTCATCAATGTTATTGGGATTACACCCTCAACACTCGAAAGAAATACTATTGCAAGTATTTAACAATCGAAAGATGAAGTTTGCAAATACGATAAATTATTGTTTTAAGTGATAAGCATTCACTTTGCAATCTAAATATATTATTGCACTTGAAAAAATGACCGCCAGAGGCGGGAATCGAACCCGCGTTCCTCGCATGCCGGGCGATTGCCTAACCTCTCGGCCACCCTGGCGTTGGCAGTTTTAAGTGATAAGCATTCACTTTGCAATCTAACAATAATTTATCGTATTTGCAAGCTTCATCTTTCGATTGCAATATTATTTCTTATATATTAATTATTATATGATACTTGCAATAGTATTTCTTTCGAGTGTTGAGGGTGTAATCCCAATAACAATGATGAAAGCAACGTGGCATTACAGCGTTAAGAAGCACTTGAAAATTTCGACAGGCTCTGCCAACGCCAGGGTGGCCGAGAGGTTAGGCAATCGCCCGGCATGCGAGGAACGCGGGTTCGATTCCCGCCTCTGGCGGTCATTTTTTCAAGTGCAATAATATATTTAGATTGCAAAGTGAATGCTTATCACTTAAAACAATAATTTATCGTATTTGCAAGCTTCATCTTTCGATTGTTAAATACTTGCAATAGTATTTCTTTCGAGTGTTGAGGGTGTAATCCCAATAACATTGATGAAAGCAACGCGGCATTACAGCGCTAAGAAGCACTTGAAAATTTCGACAGGCTCTGCCAACGCCAGGGTGGCCAAGAGGTTAGGCAATCGCCCGGCATGCGAGGAACGCGGGTTCAATTCCCGCCTCCGGCGGTCATTTTTTCAAGTGCAATAATATATTTAGATTGCAAAGTGAATGCTTATCACTTAAAACAATAATTTAAACCTAACAGTTTTTAGTAAACAGATTTATTTCGCTAACACATTTTGATTACCAAATCCGTACACAAAAAACAAAAGAAAACCAAAAACCGATGAAGCAGTGTGCAATCTCCCTAACCGATCTACATATCGAGTTCCATCCGAACTACCGTAGCGCCCGGGTTCGCTCGCCTTTTTACTTGTTTGTTTCTTTTTACTTGTTTATTTGTTTTTACTTGTTTTTG
The DNA here is from genome assembly GCA_949316185.1 of Pyrausta nigrata. Classification (NCBI taxonomy): domain Eukaryota; kingdom Metazoa; phylum Arthropoda; class Insecta; order Lepidoptera; family Crambidae; genus Pyrausta; species Pyrausta nigrata. Next base: position 14,129,028 of record OX438957.1, on the reverse strand, counting down.
TGGTACGTATCGCAAATCGAGCGTTACGGAATGCTGGTGTCGATGTTTGTTTTTGGACAAAATTGAGAAGGATTAATTAAAGAGGATGTGGTTTAAGGTTTGCGGTTCGTATCCGTGTTAGGGCGTTTCATCGACCTGGTTATTTAAAGCTTAAAAACAAATTAGAAGGTACTTGGCTGTTAGAAAAATATGTCTTAAGTATCTTTACGTAACTCTAAATATTAAAAGGCAAACTGACTTAACGACTGATTGACATATCAAAGCACAGCCCGAACTACTAGTACATATTAGAAACTTGAAATTTTGCACCATGCTTCCTTTGTATAGTGTAGGTGAGCACTAAACAAGGATTATTGGAAATTCGCTTCTATACGGTGGTCAAAAGGGGAGTATTAGTAGGGTTATTATCCAACGGGGTAACGCAGCCAGCATCCTTGCCTCCTTGCCTCAAGGACACGGGTTTTTTTTTGATTAAGTAGGTTTTAAGTTTATTTATTTTTATTTCATGTGTCTTTGTGTTTATTTTCTTTTATCGAATTAAACTTAAACAGAAAAAAGGGGAGTTAGGTTATATGAAACTCCTTCATTTTTAAAGCAAAATCGATAAAAATCGTATTTAGCTAATTTGCTCCTTGTGTAAAATTTATTTTTCAATTATCTTAAAGTCGATTTTTGAACCGCTGTTGGTTAAATAATAACTGATCGAATAACTATACAGGAACCTATTTATAATGTACAATAAAAAGTGACACAAATAACGTGATGACATTTTAAAGTTTAGTCTTACTATTCATTTGAAGAATACTTCCTGTCTGACCATTAAAAAATCAACCCTCAGTTGATTAACTGTTAAAATTACATAAAATAAACTCATTATATTACTCTACTTCCAAACTTGTTTCTTTTAACCTATTTGTCTATAAAAACAAACGAACCTTTTAATGCATTTTTTGCTATCTACGACTAGCAAAACCGTTTTTTGTGCAAAATGATAATAATATTCTTTCCACTTGTGAAAAAAAAACAATGGCTTAAATTAAACGGTTATAAGTACCAATATATTAATGTATTTCGACTTATGGATTCAACAAGTCAACACTTAACTCACTGGTTACCGTTTAGGGTAACTAACCACGATAATAAAATATGAAAGTTCACCAAGATTGTTTACAGTTCATCTGTCAATTAATTCTTTGTCTATATTTACTATTTCAAGATCTCCTCGACTATTACCGGCGATAATTAAAGATGCTTAACAGCATCATATTAGAAGTTAATTAGTGTTAAATTAATAACCAATGAACAATTAACTTCAGATAAACTGTGACATTATTTTCCCACAGTTAACCAAGGATGCGAAGTGCTAAGATATAATGACCATGTTTTTGTTTCCTTTATTATTAACATGCTTATTTTTTCGAATCTATTCAAGGAGAGCGCACGTCAATTTAAATTGCAGAAAAACAAAATGAAAGTTATTTAGATTTTATTCAGATTTTAAGTTTGTCTATTCTACTTAATAACATTTTATTTAGTAAGCAAAATTTCTATTTTTCTTCTAAACAGCATTGGAAATTATAGCGAAGTAAAAAAACATTGCAAATCACGCTGATTTTGTTTTTAAAATATGTAGAGCCCATGTCAGCCAGGCAAAATAGTATTATATAGTATTAATTTTTTTTGTTTGTTATTATAACTATGAGTCTGGGAATACTATTTATAAATATTTACATTTCTAGTCATAAAAGTAACCATAACATTATCAGTGCATGGAGGGATTGTAATCATACTTAGTGAATAAATTAATAAAAGTGTTCAAATTCTACGGAACTATTGCAAATTAAAAATTTCACTCAACGATTCTACACGATATTGCAAAGCAAAAACTGTAACTAGAGTCCAAGATTAATCAGGAACATAAAGTTTTTCTAACAAGATAAGTTTTATGGTCGGAAAAATTCGATCTTTCGCAATTGGTTCAGAAGGAATGTTTTGTGGAACTTTTGCAAAGTTAAACGAATTAGCATGATATCCGCAGGGAAGTCAGTTCCTGGGTTGAGTTTTATTTTAAAGGTAGTTTTGTGTATCGAAATAAAGTGCAAACTTTTATAATTTACCTACAAGTTTTTATTAAAGTTATCTTGGGTACTGTTCTTACTGTTATGTTTGATACTTACGGTTGCCCGCGACTTCGTCCGCGCAAATGTATTATCTCCGTAATAAATGTCTACGTCTCTTTTTACGTCCTTGGATGTTGGATTTTCGAAAATACGCCATTATCTTTTAAGTTTCTAATCCTAGAATTTTGGGTTGTGCCTGGATGTGAAAGTCAGACAGTTAGTCAATAAGTCAGTTTTTATTTTTATATTCTAGATACCTAGTTGGTCTAGTGGTCAGCAGGCTGGTTACTATCCACGAGGTTCCAGGTTCGAATCCCGGGTTGGGCCGATAAACTCAGACACAGCTCCGGAGTCAGGAAGTCGGCGGTGTTAACACCCCCGTGTTTCGGAGAGTACGTTAAGCCGTTGGTCTTGCGCTTGATCTCTCTGCGGTCATGTCAGACTGTCATTTCACCGAATTTGAGAGTGCACATGTATATTGCACACACACCTTGTGAACTGTAATATCTCCCGCGCAGTCGGCTAATCTCTGTTGCGATTGTCTACTGTAGTCGAAATTCGGCTAGATGATTTTGGTAATGATTTATAACATTTCATTGTTCAGATTAAAAATTAAAGTAAATTCAAAACCATTCTAATTTTTAGGGTTCCGTAGTCCGACAAGGAACCCTTATAAGATCGTTCAGTCCGTCCGTCCTAGTTTGTCACAGCAGAATATCTGTTTATGGACTGATTTGCATGTAACTTGGTTTGAGGATACTTCACATATAGATCTCATTTTTAAAAATACGAAAAATTAAAATTACCCCTTTTTAAGGGTACCTCCCCATACATGTAAAGGGGGGGGGTGAATAATTTTTGAGTACATCCCCTTGTGTGGGGTATTGTTGAAAAGGACTATAAAAATAAGGTAGGGTTTCCATACAACACTTTTTTATCAGTTTTACTATTTGCGAGATATAGCCCGCCAAAGTCGTTTACACGGTGTCCCCCCTCCTGTAATTTCTAAAGTCTTGGACTTATAAACTTCAAACCACTCACGTAAGGAAACAGGCGCGGAATCTTTTATTTAAAATTGTTTCGGGTATCCTGTGATGAATACTTTTGAAATCATAAACAAAATAAAAATATATACTTTTTTTTCCAGAAGAACAGTATAAACTTAAAAAGTTTTTTTGCCTATACTGTCTAATGTTGTTAATGGTACGGAACTCTTCGTGCTAGAGTCCGACTCGCACTTGGCCGGTTTTTAACGAACCGTGCAACCAAATCAAAGTTTCTAATCACCATTCATTTCCCAATAAAATAACTCTCAATCCGATACCCATTTAACTGTTCGCTAAAACCGCGGTTATTTAACCCCTCGCACGGTGCGGCACTTAAAACGCATTAGTTCCGCGCGTGTGGCCGAATGTGCCCCATTGTGCGCCATTGTGCCCCATTTGTGCCCCATTGTGCCGCACAATGGAACGGTTACCTGGACACCGATACCCCTGTTGAATGGCCAGTGCTTGGGGTTTGCGGACTTGTCACAGGGTTGACGTTTTTGGGTTGGATTTGTTTCGTTTTGGCGGCGAGAGTTTAATTAAATGTATTTCACGGACAATAAAAAAAAGCTGTACACCAGATGTACACCAGATATAAAAGCAAGGATAGCGATGGCGAGACAAGCTTATAATGCAAAAAAGCACCTGCTCAAGGCCAGAATATCAAGCAAAGTTCGCAAAAAACTTGTTAAAGTGTACATTTGGAGTATAGCACTCTATGGATGTGAAGCGTGGACATTGACAAAGAGGGACAGAGAGAGACTGGAAGCCTTCGAGATGTGGTGCTGGAGGACAATGGAGCGTATAAGTTGGACGGAGAAGAAAACAAATGAAGAAGTTTTGTCTATGGTTAGGGAAAAAAGAAGATTGATGGAAACAATAGAGTGTAGGAGGGGACGAATGTTAGGCCACCTGATTCGACACGACAATTTTATTAAAACGATAATAGAAGGAAGAATAGAAGGAAAAAGGAAGCGAGGAAGACCAAGAATAAGCTACATGCAGCAAATAAAAGATAAGATAAATGTCGGCTCGTATCAGGAGGTTAAGAGAAGGGCGGAAAGCAGAGAGGAATGGAAAAAAGTCCACCGACAAGAGCCTAGCTCTTAAATTTGATGATGATGAAAAAAAAGCTGTGTATTCTTTTTTTTTTCATACTTATTTTTCCAATTGTATGACGTCATCAGCAGTCGATAAGAAGCATGAGGAATGAATCCGTCCGTCACTTCGTTGAATAGACTGTTTTTGTAACATACGAATATGTTTTATTTTACATTTTATCTCTAGCGGGTACGTCGGCACAAATGCAAATATTACCACACAAACTGTTATTCCCCATGTACTCTTGTGGTGTTAATCGTGTGGACTGTGTGGCACTGATTTTGATGGTGTAGGCTGGTTGATAATTAAAAACTGACTCTGTTAATGAAATGGCTAGTTAAATTTGAAGATAACACACAAGGTAGACTAGTTGAGACGATGATTTTATTTCAATATCTATGTTTGGGGCTGTCTGCATTTACCCCCTTCATTTGAAATTATTAGACATTTTATAAGAAGTTATGATGTTGTTCGGGAAGGAAAGATTACCATTTGCAGATCATGAAAAACCGTCTATCCGTTCTTTATCTCGACTTTTTCTTAATATAAAGAAAAATATGATAATAATTATCGTGTCTCAGCACCACAGAAATATAAACACTTACTGCTCGTAGAGATTCCTTAACTTACTAAAACAACTTTGAAGCTACATCAAGATTCAAGCCGCGATACTTAAGATGGACTTCGCTATTAAAACAATATTAAGTGCGCCCCAGGTTATGGGTCTTAATGACACGCATCAAACATTGTCCAAATCACAAAATGTGGAGCAATAGACTTGTCATTTGTAACATATTCAGTGTTTTGGGATATTAACCTGCGATAGCATCATTGAATACTGTCACCGGCTCGGTTGATATTTCAATTATTTAATTATAGTTGCTATAATAAGTCTGCAATAATCATAACTGACAAGTTCAATGAACTGGAGACTTACAACGTTACTCGTTTGTTCTCAAATGGCAAAAGTAGCTTATAATTATTTTTATAACTTAAGCAATTATTTTGCAAGTTTTTACAAATTAAATTAAATATCGCTTACAAATTTTAATATTAATCGACTGTGTCATCCGGTGGGACAAATAGTAGCTTTCGTAACATAATAGCTTTCAAAGTAATGAGGACGTGCAAGTAATTGTTTTGGACTTGCAATGACATCACGATATCTTTCAAGTTTAACCACAGAATAATAATAGTACAAGGCTTAACGAGATCTTTACGTATTCCAAAATTTTAATTTGGCATTTAATTGAAAACAATATTAACAAGACCGAGTGTTGAAGTAGGTAGTACTAGTACATACATTATAGAATTTAGAAACACTTTTTAAATGTATATTTTAATAAAAGTTGTGATTATCACCCATCTTAATGCAACTGGCCTGAGCAGACTGCAATTTCCACCCACACACAACAAATTACAACAATTTACTTTACATTGATCCAAGTAATTGAAACTTAATAAAATCAAGTGCACCAAAATCGCTATAATGTATCGCATCAACATTTATCCGCAATTATCCTGATGAACCCGAAAGCACTGGCAATACGGAACCCCTCCTATCTATGGCGGGTACAAAGGACCAGGCATTATGTTTTGACAGGAGTTAATGCTCTACGGCAGGGGACTGACGTCTCTACCTGCTTCAATAGACCCAGGGGCCTGACGTGCACCGTATTGTACGTACGTCAACAACACATCAACTCACCCTAAATCGACAATTATGCTCAAGCAAGTTTTGCTTATTGGCAATCGAAATAGAGTTCGATATCAGCTGAGGAAATTCAACTTTTTGTAATAGGTTGATGTGCTGTGAATATTCGCAGGGTTCAGCACTTGTTCGGGTAATGTTTTTAATTTATCAAGTTTTGAAAGGGAAGGTTTTCGTTGGGGTGCGATCGGGACAGATGATTTGAGAATTACGCGTGACGTGTTTTATGTACTTTGGTAATGCGTAATCTATTATGCGTAATAATAGATTACGCATTACCAAGCTAAAGATATAAATAACAAGCTAAAGACTAGTTCATGCGCAGTATAGACATTTGAGTAAGGGTTAAAAGGAATTGATTAAATAATAAAAAAACACATCACAAAATATCTACACAAACTTCGTCTCTTTATAATGTTAGTAGACGAAAAAAAAATGACAACTTGACTTATCTGCAAAAGATAGAGATAAATGTGACCACGTGCCCCAAATAACCGTTTTTACTATTGTTAATATACTACTATATATTTTATAATATACTACTTTTAACAAAACAGTAAACAATTTTACTTGTATGGACACATTAAATCACTACAGATACCTCGGCACCAGATTTTGACACAAAATTATACTCATGTAAGCAGTAGCCATTCTAAATATTGGCTTCTGTAAAAGCCACATGGCCACAGCAATCATTTTTCTTTACATGGCAGCTAATGCGGCATAATAGCAAATATCTATTACTAGCCTTAACCGTCGCAAAACTGGCCAATTTGTTGCAATTGCTGCGATTTGTGACAATCAAACGCGGGCTATGAGGAGGGCATTAGTGACCCGTGGTCCCATTGTAGGGTTAATAAGTCTTGTTAGAGTAACAGTACGAGTGGTTGGTAGGTCAAACGGTACCTAATATTATGTATCTATAGTTTGAATAATATCAACTTCTTAAGAGCCGGGAGATGCAGCGTTGACCTGCAGTAGGTACTGCACCTACCTTCTCTCAATGCTCTCTTCATTGTAGGGTTGATTAGTTTTGTTAGGTTAACAGTACATGCAGTTGGTAGGTACACAGTATCTACAGTACTACAGTATCTAATATTATATGTAGTCTGAATAATATCTACTTCTTAAGAGCCGGAAGATGCAGCGTTGAGGTGCAGTACCGATCATTGGGGAGATCCTTTGTCCAGCAGTAGGATATTTTTCATCTGAATTTACACATCCCCTTAGTTTATTTCAATCTGGAATGGAGAAACATGGGTGAACTTAATGTAAAATCACATTGTATTTTTGTATTTTACATTGTATTGTATGTATTTAAAGCATCATAAAACTAGTTTTAGTTCCAAAATTGCAGTGTAATAGTACACTGTTATGACGCCGCGGTGCATAACTTGATGTAGTGTCATCATATTTGTAGGATGATTCTAAAATAATATCAACTTATTTCTTTTTAATCCTTAAATCTGAAAAATGTGTTAACACAAACATAATACAAACGTGCAAAGAAAAAGAATCCGAATCCTCAAATATAGTGGTTTTACACAATAATACAAGTATAAGACCAGCATTAAATACTATGCGATTTCGATGTTGGGTCTTACTGAACAAATCTAACTGTAAAGCAATAGTAGAAAAAGGTGAATAAGCAAGAATACACCTAAACATACCCAAACAATACTCACATCAAGCATAACCACAAATACTCGGATAACTGTTGTATAATTTCCCACTGTTAGCCTTGACAGGAATAGAAAAGTACACGATAAAGAAAAATCTACGGAAGATGGCCATTCCGACGAAGGCTGCGCGCGATCAGGCGTGAACCTTATGATATTGGCATACTTAATTTTGCTTGGCACATATGCGCAGCCGTGTATGAAGACAGTGATGTAGCGGTGGGTTAAAGGACAAAAAGGTTATTTTTTTAAACTCTTAGCAGGCAAGGAACGTATGTTCGTAGGAATTTACAATCGCTCTAAAAAAGAGTGATTTTCATAATTTAACACAAGACATAAAAAAGCTTGCCGTTCCAAACTTTAGGCAACTTTGAAAAGAGACTATGACAGACACACAAAGGCACTGTTTGGCTAGCGTTGACTGTTACTGATTTGTTTGTGTGGTTTCTATTTTGTATTGTTCTTTTTATTATTTTTTTGTGATCTTTATAATTTTGTTTTTAATTCTGTACGATATTTGTTTGTGATGTCCCAAATTAATAAATGCTTCTTTCTTTCTAGTGACAGTTTCTTGCTGCTTCTTATCAGCACTAGCCCACAATTGTCCCGAAGAAGTGGTATGGTTAAGATTGGTACGTGTATAAATGCCCCTTGTGGGTCTATATGCAGAAATAAATGAATTATATTGAATTTTAATTTTAAAAATATATGACTTGTTGCAACAATCATACTTATTACCTAGCCCCAAACTCATACATGTCACAAGTTAATAGCACAATTCGTTATCCGAATTATCGATAGACATGACAGACAGGATAGACAGACCTACTTTATTTACGTTTATAAACATCCATGGGTTGGGTACAAACATTCGCGCTTATAATCATTATAAGTTATACGCATTATAAGTTACTTATGTGTTTTACACCGCACATAATCACAATAGTGTATAATGTTAATCCAAATTTAACCTCAGCATGTCTGACCACTACGGTGGCTCGATTAAAAACGTATATTTTTATTATATTTTACTATATAGGCACTATTAGGTCTAATATATTATTGCACTTAAAAAAATGACCGCCAGAGGCGGGAATCGAACCCGCGTTCCTCGCATGCCGGGCGATTGCCTAACCTCTCGGCCACCCTGGCGTTGGCAGAGCCTGTCGAAATTTTCAAGTGCTTCTTAACGCTGTAATGCCGCGTTGCTTTCATCAATGTTATTGGGATTACACCCTCAACACTCGAAAGAAATACTATTGCAAGTTTTTAACAATCGAAAGATGAAGCTTGCAAATACGATAAATTATTGTTTTTAAGTGATAAGCCTTCACTATGCAATTTTAATATATTATTGCACTTGAAAAAATGACCGCCAGAGGCGGGAATCGAACCCGCGTTCCTCGCATGCCGGGCGATTGCCTAACCTCTCGGCCACCCTGGCGTTGGCAAAGCCAGCAAAGTTTTATAGTCTAGAGGGCGAACCACTACTACACCAAAACGGTTGTCAAATATACATGGTAGACCATAGCCTGACCAATATTTGTATTACGAGGATTAAATTCACTGAAATCAATTGATACCTATGTAAGTACCGCCGGGTATAGTAGCTAGATATATTATTTTAAGTGATCCTTCCGAAGAGATGAAGGTAGTAATTCAACTTTTGCCAAAATGGAGTTGAAGTAAAAAACTGCGCAATGGACGGTTGTTAGCGACTTATTTTTATTTCATTTTATTTATTGAGTCAATAAATAACAAAATACAAAAAATACATAATATAAAGCAAGACTGAGACTCTAAACATGTTTGCACAATATGTTTAGATTTCATTAAATGTTAGAGAGTTAAGATTTTAAAATACAACATTTATTTTTAGTTTTATAAGTAACTTAATAGAGGTGCTTGTGGCGCAGTGGCAGCAGCGCTTTGGTAGTGATACCAAAAGTTAAGCAACCCACGGCGCGGTCGTGATTGGATGGGTGACCATTCCGACCATTTAAGTGACGTCCATGACAAGCATCTCCGTGCTTCGGAAGGCACGTTAAGCAGTTGGTCCCGGCTAATATCTGTGGTATTGGTCGTTAAGCCTAGTCAGAGGCCCTAGGGCGGCTTCATAACTTCTGACAGTAAGGTTGTCACTTGCCTTACATACACCCCTCCACCAATCCGCACTGAGCCCGCGTGGTGAAGTATGGCTCGTTCCTCCTCATAGTTGAGGTGAGGCCTTTTCCCAGCAGTGGGATCTAATAGGCTGACTTATAAGTAACTTAAACAAGTAACAAGAACAGTTTTGAAAAACCTATACATAAATGGTGGCTCAATGTACGTTGCCAGAGAGAAACTTATAAATTTCATTTTTAAATGTGCACCGACATGAAAAGATATCCAAGAAGAAGAGTTAGAAGGGGTTTCGTTATACAAACGGCACATCCTGGAAATTGGGTTATAAAATGATATGTTATTCTTGTAAACAAGAAGGTTGAATAATTTAGGTGCGGTGTCTCGTGACCTGAATTTAATGTTAAAGTTTAGTAAAGAAAAAAGTGACGGCGAATCAATCTCAGAATGAATAATTTTATATGGAGTAATCAGCTCATTGCACTTGCGGCGGGAAGCGAGTCTGTATTTTAAAGTAATCGATTCTAGCAGAATAAGATCTATACTTGCGGCCCAGGTGCACACTAAAGTAAAGAATACTCAGAAACTTTTTTTGATCTCCCTCGATTGTATTGGCGTGTACCTCATAGTATGGTGACCACTGAGCCGTACTCCAAGATGCTTCAAACAAGAAAGAAGAGTGAGAGTAAAAACTTAATCTAAAGTTAAAGTAGAAGGTAGAGGAAATACAAAAATGTCTAAATTTCTGAAATAGAGAATTTCGGCCCCGAATCCAGTCGCCACGTTGAGATTCAAATAAAAGTATATAGTAACTTAGGATTTATTAAGATACTTTTATTATTACAGTTATTTTTGTGGCCCACAGGCATCTCGTTTATGATATTTTAAGTTAACAATCTACTAAAAAGTATTGGCACCAAGCGTCATCCTATTTAAAAGTTATTAAGATTTTTAACATTTTCAGGAAATAAAAAGACATAAATATTCGATATTTGATTTATTCTTCAGCTACTGTGTGGCGCATCACTACCACTTATCAAAGCATCTGTCTTCAAAAACCAATCGAAAATCAGTTTTATTATCTCCCACTCAAGGTGCTTATTTTTTGCGCATAATTCGCCTCAGCCTTTTTTCATACAATCTTAAGTTTATACCGTCGTATATATTAGTCACGGTTGAACGAATTTGTTTTTAATTTACAGCTAGTTAAGGTTTATAATCAATTATGTAAGAATGCAGATGAGTTGTTTATGGCCGGAGTGTCCTAAATCTTGGTATTTGATTAGGCTACGAAGGTTATATGACTGCATACTTGTAGTATTTTTTGCAACAAAAAATGCATTATTATCTACATTGTTATGAAAAGGTGTGGTTGTAGTTATATCGGCAAACGAAATGCATTATCGTTAAAATTATCCACTAATTATTTCAAACTAGCAGTTCCCCGCGACTTCGCCCGCGCCATAAGTTGGCTTTTCCATACAGACTTTCATCTTCCATTTCACACCCCCCTCGTGATATTTTATATCGCAACAAAAAGTAGCCTATGTCCTCCCCAGGGTCTCAAACTATATCTGTACCAAATTTCATTTGAATCGGTTTAGTAGTTTAGGCGTCATTGTGCAACACACAGACAGAGTTATTTGCTGAAGCGCTCAATACAAGGCTAGTATATTTTTGAATTGATGGAGTGAGGACAATAGGAGTTATTGGTTAAAAGAACGTAGAGATTTTCTTTTTCATAACAATTTTTGAGTCAGATTTTTATCCCTGAAATTTATTTTATTTACCAATTTACGAACCTATTGACTTTATGACATTCTCAGTAGCTCCAGGTACCAGGTCATAACTTTTTACTGTTATAATTGTATTTAATTGTTTTTATTAATTTAGCTTCTTTGTTCTGAAGTTAATGACTTCATTAATGAAATAATTGCGAAGACCTCCATCGCTCTATGTTGCGATGTGCAATTTTTATTTGTGTGAGATTAAAAAGGGGACTTTAAATCTTTTTTTTGATCACAAGTAATGAGGATGACCCAATTAATGATAGAAACATCCAAAACATAAGAAAGCTAATGACCCAATTATTAATGATCAACACGTATTTTTCACTACATATCGAGATACATAAACACAAACTAACTAGCAGCTTAGGTAGGTACTACCTAATTTTAGATACCTACTTAGCATCTTAAAACTGTACATAAAATAATTGGAGTGATAGTACCTTTTCTGTTTGGTCAGCTTTACGATTCAGTCACACGGGATCAATACTCAATACTTTATTGCTCCATAATAAGTGGGCCTTTGTCCAACGGAGGGATAATAATAATTAAATAATAATAAATTGTTTCAACACACCAATTACCTAGCCCCAACTAAGCGTGAGCTTGCGCTATGGTGACTAGAATAACGGATAGATATACTTAAATACATATAAACATCCATGACTTAGGTACAAATGCTCGTGCTAATCACACAAACATTTGCCCCTTGCGGGATTCGAACCCGCAACCGCCTGGTTTAGAAGTCCGGTGCGCGAACGACTACACCAAGACGGTCGTCGTAGGGATGGTACAAGTTGATTAGAAATCGGTTTACCTTGTACTGCGAAGCATTCAGCAGTCCATTTTATAGGTACACACTCAGCACGTGAGACTCCCCGCTTTGACATTGAGACCGCCTCTATTCCCTACGTAATAAAAGCTGTTTCCGTAGTTCAAATTCGTAACCTGACGTGCTGCCCACTGTACCTACTATTTGAAACCCAATTTTGGTTTATCGTTACATTTTTTTGTCTCCACCATCTTAATTACTACCTACTGGTAAGACCAGGTGACTGCTCTTTATGGTTTGTAACAACTTTGGAAAGCGAGAGAAATGTAAGAGAATTATAACACACATAAAAGACTTTTATGAAGGAAACGACCTCCACGAATCAGTGACGAAGAAAACGACAAAGAAGAAGAAGACCAAATCTCGATATATGTTGTAAATAACTGTTGTGTTTATTTTTCATCTCAGCGGGTCTTCAAAGCGCCGCACAAGGCACCAGAAACAAAAGGTGTGTTTCAATAAAAAGTAGTGTTACGTCACTGACCCCGTGTTTACCGTGTAATTATAAACGTATTAGAAAGGTCGTCGGACGACTAAGGCTGTGTGCTTTCGGGATCACTGCCTTTTTGATAGAGGCATGCGTTTTTTGTGGCCTCATGTGACTCTATTTCGGATATAAGTTCAAATACTGCCTCGTTGGTCTAGTGAGTTCTGAGTTTTTCTGGCTTGAAATAACTCAGACACAACTCCGGAGTCAGGAAGTTGGTGGTGTTAACACCCCCGTGCCTCGGAAAGCACGTTAAGCCGTTGGTCCTGCGCCTGATCTCTCTCGTCATGTCAGACAGCCGTCTCACCGAAATATGAGAGTGAAGAAACAGAGAGTGCATCTGTGTATCGCGTACACTTGTGCACTATAAATGTCTTGCTAATGTCTGCTGAGATTGGCAGCTGTATTAGTCGAAATTCAGCTAGGAAGCCATTATTATTATATGTTCAAAATTAAGGTTTTATGCTTGGTAGATTGATAATTGCATCTGAAAGGGGTTTTCGTGATACTGTGCAAAGCCAATGAAGACTGGTATTTAAGAGGAAAAGCCTAATCGATTGGTTAACTTTGGTAATCCAAATAATAATAATAAGACCGCCTACATTGTACATATTTCTGTGTAAATCGCTGTACTTACGAGTACTGTATTTTTCTGTTCAGGTGTACAATAACGAGTTATCTATCGATCTATCGCGATAGCGATTAGATAATCGCTCCCAAAAAAGAGGCTTTATTTAAAATCTTTTAGGGTTAGCCCTCTTGCTGGATTACTTATTTTTTTATTTATTTGTCTTTAATGCGTCATTTCATGATGATCGCTTAGTCCGATTATGTATCGCAACATTACACCCTATTCTTTGTTTTTCCTTTGTTTTGCATTAATATGAATAAATAATAAAACGTCTCCTCCCGATTGTCAAATGTTTTAATCACAACAATCTTACGCGTTTTTAACTTGTTTGGCTACACATTAAGCCCGACTTGCACCAACACGGGTTAATCCCTAACCCGAGAATAGGTCATACAAAAATGACAGGGTTAAGGGGTTAACCCGGGGTTAGCGCCATGGCGCATGTGGGCCTAAACCATTTTCGATTGTCATTTGTTTTGCGGTAAAAAAGAAACAATTTGATTTCGCGCTCTCCCGATGGTCAAATATTTACAACCTTTCCACTCATCCTGATCTTCACTTGTTTCTTACGGCCATTGCACGTCCTACCGCGTAGGCTCTAGACCTTGAGTTGAGCCGCTGACGTGCGCCAAGTCTTTACCCGGCAGATTCATTTTCGTTGGATGCGTGACACCCAGTCGCATGCCGGCACGGCAGCCCATTCAGCTCATATGGTGTTTGTTTTGGCCATTGACTCCGGTAATTAATGACCTGATGATAGCGATGACGGGGCCACAGTCACGGAAGCGAGAGTGGCCCGGTTCTGCACGCTTCGGAGATTCGTGTAAGAGCCGCGTTTGACATTGAAGGTGAAATAGTTGGGACGTACGATGACGTTTGATGCTACATTGACAGTTTACTGTTTATTTATTTATTTATTTGGCTTACTTACAGCCAACTTACACTACAAAGTTAATTACATTTCCAATACTTAGGCTAAGTGTAGTGACTACTTACAAGTTAACACAGCATGCAATATAATATTAATCTAAAAGAAGAAACAGAGGAGTAGGTACAAATAAGGTAATACAATAATAATTTTCGTTCGAGCGACACTATTTACTTATAATATAATTAATGAGCTTTTTTCGGAAACTGTAGAAGGAGTCAAAGTTAACATCGACTATGTGGCTATAGCTATTAAGTAGCTTGCAGAGTCTCGGCAACGGGGGGTAAGATCCAAGAACAGTTCTTCTGAATGGTGGTTTTAATGGTAATTTTGGGTGACGAGGACATCTCGATGGATCAAACACTACTTCTGTTATAACACTAGGTTAACTTACGCTTGACAAAATCGAAACCATAACACAACTTTCATCTGATAATTCAAGTGACAGTTACTTAGGCACGTTACTCGTTAAAAACGGATGATAAGAATAGAGGCATTTTGGCAAAGTCTATCTATCCAAATCAAATTGAATTTCGCTCACAAAAATTAATCGACTGTGTCATCCGGTGGGTCTCGAACCCACGTCCTTTCGCTATCCGGGCGAGTGCTCTTACCAAATATGCTACGAAGGACGTTAGTCAGCCGAAGAATTTGTGTAAGTGCTTGCTACGCCAGTGAACCGGCGTTCGATTTCATCAATACTTGGGGATTGTACCCGCATGTATCCGATGGAAATATTTTTACAATTATTTAACCATCAGTTAAGATGAAATCAGCTTAACTTATAATTATTTTCATAACTTAAGCAATTATTTTGCAAGTTTTCACGAAATCAAATTGAATTTCGCTCTATCTATCTATCCAACTGGACTGCAACTTAAGCTATTGCTAATGTAGGTAAGCTTGGAGTTCACCAACACATGTCAATTTATTTATCAGCCGGTTTAGCATTTTTCTACATATTTTGTATGGGGATTCTGTCAAATTAACCGTCAATTGAATTTAACCGTCTGTTTAAAAATTGGTGAACTCGGGTCTTATTATTTTCTCAGAGTTTAATAAGTCCTCGTAACTCTACAATAAACCAATTATAGTTGATCGATCTAGAACGTTGTAGTTCTAAAGAGTTATACAGGCTGTTAGTGAAAGCAGTCTTATACTCTATCACTGCCTCGTTCGTCTAGTGGTCAGCACGCTGGGTACTATCCACGAGGTCCTGGGTTCGAATCCCGGGTCGGGCCGAGAGTGTTTGGGTTTTTCTGTCTTGAAATTACTCAGACACAGCTCCGGAGTCAGGAAGTCGGTGGTGTTAACACCCCCGTGCCTCGGAAAGCACGTTAAGCCGTTAGTCCTGCGCCTGATCTCTCTACGGTCATGTCGGACTACCGTCTCACCGAATTATGAGAGTGAAGGAACAGAGAGTGCCCTTGTGTATTGCGCACACACTTGTGCACTATAATATGTCCTGCGCAGTTGGCTAATCTCTGTTGAGATAGGCCGCCGTGGTCGAAAATCGGCTAGGAGGACATTATTATTATTATCCTCAAGGGGCTGAATGTGACCATCAATACATACAACTTTTACTATGGGACCATGGTCGAAATCTTTAAAAAACTGATGCTCCATACAAATAATTCGGCTACCTTGGTGACAATGTATGGAGAGCAATTTTTTTTTACGATTTCAGTGTTGACTTCATAGTAAAAGTTGTAGGTACTGATGGTCATATTCAGCCCCTGAAAAGATAAGACTGCTTACACTAAGGATAAGTAACACCCTGTCGATATGTGAGGGCTATTTTTATGACAGGGATCATAACGTGACTGGCACTGACCTATCTAATAAATTCATACGTAATTTCAGCTGCGGTCGTTGCGCCGGGTTTTCGTGTAATTTTATTAATACGTTTCGAGAACAGTGTCATGATTTTGAACTATAAATACATTGTTTCAAAGGTTAAAAGGTTTCAAAATTACAAATGTTATTTTTTTTAATTAGGTTAAATTTTTCCATCATTATTTTCATCCATATTGGATGGATGACGGATGTTCACTGCTGAACATATTCATCTTAAGACTTATTTTTACTATTTCTATTTTTGTGTGATTATCATACTTATTAATTATTAACAGACATGGTGAAAATGATTTTTCTTAGGCAAATATATACAGCTAAAAGCTTAAGAATCTAATAATTTTTTGCAGCGTATCTATCTGTAGTTCTGAACAAAACAATCAAACTAATTATTTGCATTTTATGATAGATGTTCATAAAAAGCAAGCTCTCAACATTATCTCAGCTTATTTTGAACCAAATCATTAATCACAATATCTTTGTCAGCACATATTTCCTTCATTTTCATCTAAAAGATTTTTTAAGCTACCTATATTAACCTATCTTAGCCACGTCATTACTCTTACTCCTGACTACTTCTTGTCTCAGGTACTCCTAGGCTATCACAACAAAATTGATGAAATCCTAAACAATCACTTGAAAACATTTATTTTATACAACGAAAAACCACAATCGACTTAGTATGGTATTCGTTGTACAAAATAAATGTTCACGAATATATAAAAGAATGCCGTTCGCTAATTAAAATAGACAACACTTGACCGCGGCAGTTAAATTTCAGCGAAATGTACAGCAATTGATCAATGAACATTGTAAATGGTATTTAAATTGCTATTTTCGTACAGACAGCTAACGATAAACCTAAGCGACGATTAAACGATCGTTAGGTCGAAATTACACATAAATATGAGAAACTCCTTACACTTTTGTGATGATAATTTAGACAATTTAACGTTTTCGAACGGGATCGGAACGATTGTGTGAGTAATAGCATAATTTTGAACTACATTCGTAATCTCTATAAATAGTTGTATAGTCCAATTCTGACATTGATTTTAAAACTACAGTTGTGTCGACACACTAGCAGCCTCTCAGCTGCCCGGTACCACTTTGTACTATTTGCAGTCGAAACACAAGGGCCGTGGGATCCCAACCCAACGCTATCTCTTTTTTAAAGAGATTTCCACGAGGCTGATTATCATCAGTCAGTGGTGACCCAAGAGCTGGCAGCTGCCTTGCACAGCGTATAAGCATCGCTATCCAGCGGGGTAATACTACCTTACGACAAGGACGCTTTTTTAAAAAAAAAGTACCTAATCATCATTATAAAGTATTTATTTATTATAAATTAGAATAAATAATAAAAATCCGTTTTGTAGAAAATTGGGTATCTAAAATAATACAGTAATATCCCCTTAAATGCTATTAATTTGGTCAGTGGAGTACAATAATTAAGTATATGTTCTGTAAGGACTTAAAATCTGCTTAGTTGTTTGTTTTGTTTGACACTGATACGACAATTTAAACAGGTGTATTCCGGAGCACAACATAGCCTATATTTACTTAATATAATAAGTACTTTCAGAGGTGCCTACAGGTGACCTCAGCTCTTTACCATACGACATGGTACGATAAGGGTCAAGATTATTAGACGGTGATGGGAATCAGTATTTTTCTATTATCAAGTCTACGCAGCCAACAAAGTCGCGAGAACCAGCATTCCATTTGCTGTAAATTTTTCATACAGCTCACTTACAAGGAAATTGATTCTTAACAATATTATTTTCTCCGTTCCGTTTATTAAGCTACAACGAACCTAAGCTATAACCAGGTCCCAACGACCGGAAAGCTGTTAATACGGGCCATAGACAATTTATTTAATCCATTGTCTACGGTTTCGCAACGAAATCTATAATAACAGTATCCGGCAATAAAAGTAATGGAAATGTTTCAGTTCTTACTTTTTTTTAATTACGATCCATTGCCGTCTACAATTATGTATTCGATACGATTAAATTTTTGCTACGAGTATAGTACGGTATAGTTGAAGTTTTACTAAAACTGCAAGTCTTCAGAAAAAAAAATTGTCTATAGGAAATAAGTCCGCCATTTGTACTTCTTTGTTTGTGCAATAAAGAATAAATAAAAAAATAAAAGTAAAAGAAAAAATCAACGATGCAAAAATTGATTCTTTAAATAATTTTGTGGAATTTTCTGTCCTAAATTATATAAATAGCTTTAAGGTTACGTTTGAGCAGTTCAGTTTTAGGTTACTTTAGTGTATATTTAGTAAATTATTTTTGTTTGTGTGTAAATACAATGTACTAAATAGAAACAAAAAAAAAATTGCTTTGACTTGAAATTATTGTTTTGTGTGTTTATTTATAATATTGTAATAAAATGTAAGACCTCTAAAATAGTCACTGGTCAGTGCAACAAAGTTTTCTGTGGATCGTATATTTTTACGGTAAAAAATTGACACTATGCAATTGATCAACCTTTTGTTACTACACATAAAGCAATTACTATGCGAAACTCAAAACATTTTTCGAACTAACAGACAGAACAATAACACTGTAGACATAGTTACTTCGTTGATCGATAGTTTTATCAACAACCCATAAAATTATACAGCTATAAATGTTTCTACCCTTTTAAGGTCGAAACTCTTGTCACCAAGATGAATGTCATACAAACTACTCTATTACAACAGTGTCAACATACGTAACCTTTAATAACATTTGTCGCGCCGAATGCGATACCTTTTGCCCTTACCGTTAATTCAAATAGCTCTATAAATAAGAACATGACAGCCAAGGAGCCGCTTCAGAATAAAAAAATGTACTGAGCGTTAACAGTTACCAGCAACCACAATTGCCCATCGATTATAACTTAATCGAGTTACAATTTATAGAAATAATCAGTCATTGATTTATACCGCAATTGGTCATTCCACTCAAATCGAATTTCAACCTTATTAGTTGGCAATAGGGTAAGATTTTAAATGAAGGGTGCATATATGTATGGCAACAAATTGTATGAGAGTTATATCAAAGGCACGCATGCGCGGTTTGATACCTGCCTTTGAATAAATCAACGAAAACGGCAGGCGGTGGTGGGTAATATCGGAACGTGTGTAGTTCGAATGGCACAAGGAAATGCGTGGAGCTGAAATATTGTCTAACTAAAGCATTTAGTTCTAACAGTTTAACTAGCTTAAGTTATAGGTTTATCGTGACGCTCATTTTAGTTATTTGAAATGTTAGCTAAAAAAATAATTAACACAAACCGATGCTCTTACGGTAAGGGAAAACATCGTGAGGAAACCTGCACATTCAGGCGACTCCATATGTAAGCATGATCCAAAACTGGTCAGGTTCCCCTGGTAACAGGGTCACGGAGGTCAGATGGCAGTCGCTCCACTGAAATAACCTGATCTGACACATCCTGGATCTTGGTCAACGGGCCCCGGGCCCTCGGTTGCGACTGCTCAATCGGGATAACGCTAGGAGGATGATGAAATGTAGTTAAAAATTGTCAGTGTTATGAACTTTATGAAGCACAACAACAAATATTAAATACAATGTATTGTAGCATCATGCGCCTAAAAGTGATTAACAGGAATCAATGTCGGACTTAATGATACAATATTTTTAAGGAAAATTTAACATTCTTGAAACAAATTAATTGTATTTTAATATAAAGACAAAATATATTTTTAGCAGGATGTAATACATACATAAATAATTACTAAGAATTCCGAACATATTTTTTTCCACCGACTCTATTCCACTTTTGTTTCATAACGCAACGCAACGCAACGCAGCTTACATTAGTTTAGTAAATTAACTAAACTAATGTAAGCTGCGCCGCGAAGAAAAACAAATAAGTTCGTCCATACTGAGCATAACTCAAACTTAATAATGTTAATGAAAATAGATTGCCTTTGTTTTAAACCAATTGTATGTGTCATATTAAATCATTACTCTATAACGTACGATGTAGTAATAATTAAAATACGATTAGGAACACAAATTTATAAACTATATATTAATATACCTACCTGAGTTATTGTGATCGGATTTGAGTTGTAATCGAAATGTCGGTTACGAAGAATGTTTTTGGCAAAAATCTAGCCAAGTTACGTTACAACCAAAATCAAAACATTTAAAAAAAACATGTTTTTTACAAGTAATCAAAATTAGACAAATAATTTACTTAACATACCTCTACTCGTAAGCTTGTCGTTACAAAAAATAAAATAAAAAAATGTGATGAAGCATGACTATTTTACGCTTTCTTTCTAAGAGTAAAGGTATTAATACACTATACCAGGGCCTCAATTCTGCTAAATGTAATGTAGTTCAATTGCACGTCGCCAGCATGGCAATGACATAAAATGACACTTATGGTATTCTGCTCTTGTTAAGAAAGTTGAATAGAAGCTACCAAGCCGCTATTGAGACATTTCGGAATTCTACTAACCAATGGCGTCACAATAGTGTGAGCACGGCAACTTAAATATGTATTCTACTCTTATTTGACGTTTGAGTCGATAGCGTCTGGCATCGTCGACATCTGTCAAAATTGGCCAGCGATAAGCAATTGTGCAGCCATACTTTTTCTTCCGCCTTTTATGCTCCGCCGATTCACGTGTACGACGAAGATACACAAAAGGACACACGAAATGAATCGACAATAACAATGCCTCATCACATACTGCGATGGAGGTACCTACTTAGCATTGGCCAGCAGGGAGGAACGGCGTCGGGATCAGCGGCGACAGCGCGAGCCTTACTGAGGCGAAATGAGGGTCGATACCCTATGGTTGTTTTACCGGACACAGAATTTATCAAAATATTACGCCTTAGTAAAACGTGGTAAGTGATATTGTCGCCATAGTATCTCTATTTATTTCCGAAGAGCGAAGACGTGATGGCATTTCGGTTTTGACGAAGGCAAGTTCGTAACTCTTTTAAATAATAACCTACAATAATGATTTAGACCTTCCATGACTTTAAAATGTAGGTACTAGCCGTCAGCCCCTTTTGTGGGACAGTTTGCCGAAACACTATTCATGATACTGGCGCATTCCACCCACAGTCGTTTCGACAAACTGTGCCCCTCTTTTGTACGGCTGAATCTGCCCAGCGCCAGCTCTTTGTGTCGCTCCATGAACTCTATTAGAGCCTCCTGCTCTGGAGCAGCAAGAGCGTGACTGCTTCCGCAGACATCCTCAAAATCATTTTCAAAATCTTTTTAAATGCAACAAGTACGCAAACAATTTTCAAACTTTACGTTTCAAAAGATGACAATGACAGATGAGAAAAGTCAACATTCCGCGTGTTTTTTTAAACTGGCAAAGAAATTCGGTCAATTTTGGCTGTTTGATGTTTTTACACAGATTAAATAACCACTAGTACAATATAATCTATGGTATAAAACCTAGCCAGTGCGAGGCTGTCGACGGGCCAGTGACATGCTGACGACGTTCTTCTTAAAATTAGCAGAATACCGTGTTTTGACCAATGGCGCTGGCATATCAATAGCATGTCTGCGACATAGCAATTTGTAGTAAAATAGCAGAATTGAGGCCCTGATCATGACAGTGCTAGGTCCGTATAATTTTATTTTCATTTGATTTTGGACCTTAAAGTAAAGAGATGATCAAAGTATATTCGTCGAGTATTAGCACGATATTCGTCGGTTATTCAGTCAAAATTTGATAAGCAAATCAAAAACAATACAAATCATAATTGTCATAGCACGACTGAATTGAAACGGGGTAGTGGGCACAGACCTTTATACAACATTTTTTTAAAGCTGCAAATAATTTTTATGTAGAAACTTATTTTCTTAATTAAGCAACACAATTTTACTTGTCTTGCAATTCGAGAAGAAACCTTCCCCATCAGCCATATGTACAATATCCAGTTCTTCGTTTCAGACAATTAAAACAACTGGCAACGTATTATCTAGAGTTTTAATCTTAAAAGTTAATGAGTGATACGCGCTTGCTCATTTCAATATGTGTTTTTAGTTAGTAACATTAAACATAAAACTTCTGCATTGTCACATACATGCACAATAATTGCTATGTAGAAAAGGTCAAGTCTGCAGATGACTTATTTATTTTATTGATAATACAAACAACGTAGAAGAAAATAAACGTACACCTTCTTATGGGCTAATTCTAGTGCTTAAGTATTTGAGCTCAGTTAACTATTGAAAAATACGGATATAATAACTAGAACGTAGTTTTGGACGCCCTCCTGCTAGATGGACCGATGACCTGAGGAAGGTGGCCGGTGGTGGCTGGATGCGAGAAGCGGAGGACCGTGAAAGTTGGCGCCGTCTTGGAGAGACCTATGTCCTGATATGATGAACTATTGAAAAATAAATTCACTTCCTCATGCATAGCGACCATACATTAATGTTTTTATTTATTTAATTTGAAACACCAACAGGTTACATAAAAACATTCACCGGAATTTAATCTTACAATAATAAAAATGGTGTATGCTTGTGGAGAAAATATATCTTCACAAGTATACACCAGTTTACGCTCTAAAATTTTAATGAGAAGCAAAAGACTTTAATGCTACTGTTGGCAAAATGACTGGGCTTTGTTTTTGAATTTAATGTAGTCTAAATATAATTAATCAGTTTTTAAGAGAATGCATTGGTAGCTTGCCAATATTTTCTTTAGGTAAACTGAGTGTACATTTTTTAACTGCGACAACTACAACTAGCTACTTTGTACAAGTACTTTGTTAATCCATCTTTAAAAAAAAATACCACCGAATACCTCACCCTCCTCCCCAATTTATGCCACCCAAAAAAAAAAAAACTAAGCACAATCCGTTAAAAAACTAAGCACAATAATGCAACAAGCTCAACCCTTATCCGCTGTATAAGTTATGCTAACAAGTTGAGGTCGCGTGACTTAAGCCTCGTTAGATGTAAGGCCGGGCGGGCGCGGGCGACTAATCGCGCGACCGGGCAACTAGCGGATGACCGATTTCGGTGGCATGTGAATGAGCGACTGTGACGTATCGTTGCATGTCTAGGGACGTGATCTGCTTAACGTGACCCACCGGGTCAAAATAATGTTACGAAACTTGCTTAGTTCTTTTATAGGGTTTACGAGACTAGATGAGACAGACTGAAAATTGAAGGTCATTCCACTTTTCACCTAAAATAAATAGTTGAATACTTGATTATTAAATGTTCGTTGGAATAGTCCACTGTACAAAAGTACTAAAACGGCATAATATAGTGTAAGCTTCTCTAAGTTTATTTTAAGGACTACGGAACATTACAGCAATGATGCAAGTTATTATTTAAAATGTGTTAGCAGGTGCTATAATTAATTATTATGATAATTTTTGGGCCATGTGAAAGCCAACTCGACAATGTTTGGTATATTGTGGCAGCCCTTTTGATTATAGCTCACTACTTATGCCCGTTAAATACAGGAATCGCCAGATTTTTCGAAGAGTAAGTTTTGTTATATCATCCGGGTGCATTATAATGCTGCCCTACACTGAAAAAAATGATTGGTTAACAGTAACCAAAATTTGGCTACTTGTAGGCCGTAATCTAGTGACTTGCGAACTTCTGGTTATATTAACCAAAAATTGACATCAATAACTATGTGATATGTGAATACTTTTTTGCTTGAGCAAGTGCTTACATGTCAATTAAATATAATCGATGCATAAAAGCTTGATGCAGCACTTTACACTGGCTTAAAATGATTGTTCGTTTGCAATTGCCTTTATATTCAACTGCTATCAACTAATGTAATGTGTCATTTTAAATCACCTTTTAGAAATATGAGTGATCAGGAATAAAGTGTATTGCGAAACATTCTAATGGATCCGGTCTACTGGGTTTAAAGTTTCTCTGAGTCATGACATGAGAAATGCTATCTTAAAATTACACGGGGTGGTAGAAAGGCGTTTACTTTCATGTTAGTTCAAGATTCTGACTTATCTTGAGTTATTTTATTAAAAAATTTATGCAATTTCATTGCATTTAGACTCTTGAGATTTCCTTATTATCAAAGTCAATAAAACCTGTTTTTAGCATCATCAATCAGTTTTTACATCATCAGATTCTTTATCTCTATTTGTGTTAGCTATATAATGTATTAAGTATTTTTAGAGACGTAAGACTGATGCGGCATTGCAGACAAACCTTAGTGGTTTTTGTCAATGTCTATTAAAATGTTACATTAGTTTAAATGCTAAATAAATAAATAAAATATATTGTATAAGACTAAGAGCCTTTCCTCCAATGTGGCTAATACAAACAGTTGTAAGCACTTAATGACGATAGCTTGGTTACACGAGACTCTGTGCTTCAGAACAAGACATATGGATATGTGGTATCATCTCAAACTTGACGCTATCCCACTGACACCCATTTCAAATGGGCACTGGTGGATCGCACAAGATGCCTTCAATTGATTCAATTGATTGCAAGAAGAGTATCTTCAAAACACCATTTAACTAATAGATTCTTAACCTAACCTTACCTTATCTTTTTTGTTCCAGCATCAAACCGCCATCAAAAGACGGCGTTACCAAAAGCAACCCAAGCAAGCGCCACCGTGAGCGACTCAACGCTGAGCTGGACACCCTGGCATCCCTCTTGCCCTTCGAACAGAACATCCTCAGCAAGCTGGATCGCCTCTCGATACTCCGGCTGTCTGTCAGCTACCTCCGGACGAAGAGCTACTTCCAAGGTCAGTGGGCATTATTGTTTTCTTCATCATTATCAGCTGCTCACTTTGGAAATCCATATCTAGTTGATACCCCATCAACTAGATATGGATTTCCAAAGTGATCTGTTACTTGCATCCAGTCCGAACCTGCGACCTTTATAAGGTCGTCTGTCAGGTCCATTTTGCCGGAGGATACGCTACGTTTTAGATGAAATGATCTCCAATCAAGAACCTTTTGGTTCTACTGTCCATTAGTACATTTGCGCAATTTGCCTTGCCCACTACTACTTAAACTGAATAGTTTAATGAACTATGAATGATATTCTTTATTTTTACCAAAACCTGTAATTTAAAAAATAAATTAAAGTAGTCCACTTCCTTTGGCTAGTCTTAGCAAGGACAACTGCCGTGCCCCCATATTCAGAAAGAAACTTTATTTCCATTTGTATGCGTTTAAATATACGTTTCTTTATTTAAAAAAATACTTAGCTTACTCATCTAAATAGTCCGGCTACCGAGATTCAAATTAATTCCCATTAATAATTCATTTATTAACTCTTCGAACATAAAATACACAATTTATTTCTCATTTGTCCTGTTGCAAGTTTTTTATTGTCTCGTTTATGTTAGTGTTTGTGAGGCAAATCTAATTATCTTCCGTAAACAAAAGGAAAACCAACTATAAACAGTAGGAAGAATTAGCAACCGAACGCATTCTTAACAAATCGCCTAGTGGAGAGGCGAGGATGACCACAGTCTAAATTGAAACGCGAAAACATTACAATAAGCACGTCAAAACATTATAATGTCTAAGATCTGATGATTTTGACTAGAGTGGTGCGGCATAATAATGCTTTATATGGACTGTCACCTAAGTTTTGTATTGAACAAAGCAAAGAGTCATCAAAATTGACGTTGGTTCTTCCCCAACTCAAGTGTTAAACATTGCAATTCTTTAGTCCTTATGTTCAGTCACATCGTATCTACATGGAGCAAAATTTATTGCTTTTAGGCCAAATAAATGAAGAATCACACAAGACCAAAACTGTAGCCTAGACTTCATGAGGTCACTTTTTTGCTTTTTGTTTTTTCTTGCAAACTAATGCTGTCATAGTCTGGCCTATCTCTTTTAACTGGGCTTTACGCGAAGGAATTCTTAATTTACAGCTTTAATCTCGCATCGAATACAAAACGATTAAAATCGGTCTAAGAATCGATGCGATGCATACCGATGTATTCGATTACTTACGAATGAGTCCAGGACAAGTATTTAATGCTGTCAGCCAATTTTATTAGGTAGTACACGGTGTATTAATAAATGTGCAAGCGCATTCGATTCTGGCGAGTTGTAATCGATATGATGGTTGATGTGAGCATTTAGGGTTATCGATTGATCGTATGATTAGTAAGTATAGTCGACTATGTCAAAGTTAATTTAGAATTTTCAATTTACTGAAAAGGTGGCTTAGACTTGTTTTAAATGTTATTCATGAGATTCCTATCCTACCTCCTGTCAGTAATAATAATCTTAGTTTGAATACATTTCACAGTTAAAACGATATTATTGAAATTAACTGGGATATTGTTAGCGATAGTACGATATAAATTTAACTGCTAATAAAAAATATTTTGTACGTACCAAATTTTAAGAGACAAAATTATTAAATTGATTGGTGGATAAAATGTTTACGTTTATTTGAAATATCATGAGTGATCCTTAAAATTTTTATTATGTTTGCCGAAACAAAAATAACTGATAAAATATGTTATAAAGACGTTATGTTCGTAAGTTAGTTTAATGGAGGTATTCTCTGAAAGTATTTGTTTTTTATTCTTTTACCAGTAGAGGAGCTTTACTATTCATGACTCGGAGTGACATAAACTATATTTTTTATTTCATAAATTACACTAGTGCAAATCCCTGTCGCTATAGTTCCTATATTAATCTAAAAACCAAGTTTTTCTGACAATAATTATTGTGAAAAACACCAACAAAAATGTTATTTCGTTTGTTTAATTACACATAAAAAATCACTAACAGCAGATGCTTCGGCGCATTCTCAAGCAGTCAACTTGGGAATCATTTAACAAACTATTGTATATACATAATTACATATTCCATTTTATCTTACTTCTATGAATTCAACCCACAAAGCAACAACTCTAGCCGTCTGAATTACGGGGCCATAGCTAGCTGGTAGCGAGAAATCGAGTCTGTGTGTAATGGTCACGAGTTGCAACCTGCAACCTAACGCCGTTATAGATATTATCACGCTTTGTATGCAATCAAAAATAGTGTTAATAATGGTGCTAGATTGAATGTTTAGAAAGTAAGTAGAAATTAACTTAGAGAAATTGTGAAGCAACATGATTTTTTTCGCATTTAGCGCTTCGATGTATAACAGTATGTTTTTTGTTGTGCCAAAAGTTACCAGTTCAAAAAGTAATGTTTTCCTACCGAATGCCGGTAGCCGGAGGCCACCGGCGACCAATCCCAACTGATATCAATCGGCCGCAGGAGATGGTATATCTAGAAATTAGACCAAAAAAGATATTTACTTTTATTTACAAGTGTGTGCGCATTTTCTGTTCCTTCACTCTTATAGTGCAGTGAGACGGATCACGTATAGACTCAGGATCAAAGGCTTTCCGGATTCCGATATACGTGCTTTCCGATACACGAGAATGTCAACATCACTTAAGTCTGACTTCGGGGTTGTTTCTGCCTTATTTCAAGACAGAAAAGCTGAAACAAATTTTAGTTCAACCCGGAATTCTATAATTCAAGACCTTACAGATAGAAGCCAGCGAGCCGAGCCGAAGGTAGCAGTTATTTGATAAAAACAACCCCATAATTCAATGGGGTCGGCAAGTGAAAGCTGAAGTCTGATGGCGCCATCAGTGTATGGACCCTTGTCAAAGCTGAGATAAACTTGGAGTTTCTTAATTTGTGATGATTTCATGTCAATTTTCAGCTTTGGAACATGTATTCCACTTATATTCAACACTGTCTAGGGATATTTTTGATACAATAACACTATGTTTTGTATATCCCTAGACAGCGTTGATGTGTGTATGTGAGTTAAAAGAAAAGAAGGCACTTTTTATTTAGAAGGAAGCCAGACCTAATTAAAATTTCCTGAATTTCTTTAGAATTTTCCAATTTTAAGGTCATGAAACTTGCTACCTACGTGGTATACAAATGCACGCTTATTTAAAACATTCTATGATTAAAATATTATCATTCTATTAATAACTTTAATTATGGAACTAAGGCTTAATGTCTTGCTAAAAGTTTGAAGTTATATTTTAAGTACAAATCCATACTAATATTATAAATGCGAAAGTGTATCTGTCTGTCTGTCTGTTATCTCTTGGCGCTTAAACCACTGAACTGATTGAGATGAAATTTGGTGTGGAGACAGTTCGAGACCCTGGAAAGGACATAGGCTACATTTCGTCGCGATATAAAAACATTAAGGTGGTAAAATGGGGAATGAAAGTTTGTATATGGAAAAAACAATTTTTGCGGGCGAAGTCGCAGGGAACCACTAGTAAATAATAAAAATAGAGTTTTATGACAAAAACGTCAAGTTTGGGCAGTCAGTTCCCCTATAAAATGCAAAAGTAAACTTATCAACATTTTAGGTTATGTTATGCAGTTTAGCTTTCGTACTATTTTTTAAGTTTCTCATCTTGAGAAAACACAAACAAAAACAGCTTTGTTATTGGTCTTTGCGCTACTAGCGCCACTTTGACAGTTGCCAGCCCCATTAACGACAAATCAACCTTATCAATCATAAAAGATAAATCATGTCGTTCTACGAAACACGATAACTCACCAGCTACCGGAGCTGCGCGTCTGAGATGCGCGCGCGGCGATTCGGGGCCCCGCGGCGGCGCCGATCCGTCGATCGTGTGTAATCGATGCTTCAACAATCGATTTAATTAGAAATATCAATTTTTTTAAAGTACCGTCGCGGGGAGAAGTTAAGATGCCAATTTCGGAAAACTAAAGGTGTTTTAAAATAATTAAAATTTTCGTCTGCGTATTCAGTTTTTGGACTGTCCTCTACCCGAAGATTGTCTGGAAGAAATTACTTTTAGCAATAATACCGCCTAAATTTTCCCATTCTCTTTAAACACTTATTATTAATTATATAAATGTCTACTGTTAGTGTAGTGCAATAAAGAGTATCTATCTATTTACGTATAGATTTTGAACTACAGTATCTAGGTACTTATCACACTAGATGCAGATTTTAAGAAAAGAATGGATAATCATATTGTCCACATTCGTGGATTTATTGCAGTGCCAAGGTAAAATAATTATAATATAGTTGCCAAAATAATAATGATATTAAAAATACCACAATTTTTTATCTTTATTCTGTCGTTGCTCTATGAGTGTCTTCTTTTTTTCATTTAAAATTCGTTTTTTTACATATATTCGACATTTAAAAAAAATACCCAAAAACATTTTGCCACCGCCAGTACCCGAACCCGCTAACTTCAGTCGTCGTCCCCACCATAAACCATTGCCCCCCACCGATTTTTATTCCCCGTACCATCGCGGCATAATATTATACACAGCATTAATAACTCATTTAGTGATATATGTACTTAGTAGCCGCCGTATGCAAAGTGCCTTCGATTTACGCGCCCAATTATATGTTGATTTGCTTTTAGAGCTGATTTAAGGCAGTTTTGGTGTTACTGGGTCGATATTAAATATCTTTAAACTTTTAAGTTTATGGTAGTTATTATTTAGAGTTAACTAATATTTTATTTATTTTATTTTATTGGAAAACAAACAGCTTTTAACAATGCAATATAAGTTACAAAACAATGAACATTTAGCCTATAGTTTTCACATATATGTAGCTTAAAGAAAATACAAATCATATTATGTATCTTGATTGACAAGTGATAGGTACTAAATTCACAAGATAACAATAGACAGCAACAAAAGTCGTTTATGTATTACAAAAAGTACCATAAAAGTGTTATACCTACAGCTGCGGTCAGTGACATCAGTCAGTTGGGCCCATGAAATCACTCGCAATCAGTTTTATAATAATATGAGAATTCATACAACGTTGCTTATCTGATTTGACGACATGCCCGAGTGGCTCGCGCACCGAAGATGACATGTCGTCATATCTAAGATCCCCGTTCGGGTAATATAGAAATCCATATTTCCTTTAGCGCCTCGGGTCTAGGTGTTGTATTACCAAGGTTGTTTCTGATTTACCTAAGACAAGTGCTTTAGCTAATTACTTTGAGGTCAGAGCAATGTATGTGATGTTGTCCTACATTTACATTCGTTGCCAACTGAAGTGTTCCTTAAACACTACGATTTGGATTCCTTTAAGAAAAGAGTGAATAGGCTGCTTCTAGACAGACATGTCCCATCATCGGCCGCATCGTCGCTTACCATCAGGTGAGATTGCGGCCAAATGTCTGCCTATTAAATAAAAAATAAAAAAAACTAAGTTTTTTTTTCAACTTTTCGGCCCAATCGCATGGACCGTGGCCACGGGCAGACTGGCGATGAGCTGTGTATATCGTCTGCATTACTTTGGCTACACACTTACTTTGAGATCAAAGCAATAATAAATTGTTTCAACAAACACACCAATAGCCCCAAACTAAGCTTGAAAGCTTGTGCTGTGGTGACTAGGATAACGGATAGACATACTTATGTATACATTTATATCCATCACTTAGGTACAAATGCTCGTCGCAAACCACTACACCAAGACGGTCGTCAATGTTTATTATGATAGCAAAAAACGGTTTGTAATTAGAAAAGCTCAAACCTCTATCATGGAAAATTGTATGCAATTATTTACATTTGAAAAACAACAGCAAAAGATAAACTTCACAAAAACGTATCGCTTTTTTCCAAACAAATGTTTGTGAACAAATCGAATTAATTAAACTACAAACACAGCAACGGTTCCGTTGGAAAAGTTTTGATTGATGACAGTATAATAACTTTCCCATGAAAATACAGATAGAGCCGCGTCGAATGTACGGATAGAGAATATACTTGCTTCGCGTGCAGGGTTGCCTAAAAAAATATACATAATCTATATACGAGTATATAAAAGAAAGTTGTGTTAGTTACAACACTTATAACTCAAGAACAGCTGGACCAATTGTAATGAAATTTGGTAATGAGATAGTTTGAAACCCTGGAAAGGACATAGTCTACTATTTTTATCGGGGGGGGGGAGGGTGAAATGGGGGATGGAAGTTTGTATGGAAAATCCTACTTTTGGCGCGCGCCAAGTCGCGGGGAACTGCTAGTAAATAATATTGGGCAACATTACATACATTGCTCAGATCCCAATGAAAGTAGCTTTCCTAAGCACTTGTATTATGGAAATCTGGAACATCGGTGGTATGACATCACCCAGACCCGAAACAATATAGAAAATGTGAATTTCTATATGGAACCGACAGGGGATCGAACCTGGGACCTCAGAGATGGCGATACCTTGAAAATCGGTATGCGAGCCACTCAGCTACGGGAGCCGTCAAAATATTATTGTACTTTTAAAACCTTTTAGTATATTATATTGATATGGTAAACATTTTATAAAAATGTAACATGGGTCGCGTATCAGGTTCCCTATTCTGCTGATATTGTCTGTATGAATAGAATTTCGTCGCCTCATTATCATCACTTTAAAAGTACATATTTTCGAAGACTCCTAGCGCCACCGAATGACCCTTGCTGACAACGCCATGACAGTACACATGCTAGTCCTGTGGAAATCGTTACTAGGGAAGGCCTATGTTCAACAGGATACTCCTCCTGCTAAATATGATGATTATGAAGATAATAAGGCGGGCTTATACTTGTGATTAATAGGGAAAAACCATGGTTAATTTTATAAATAGGGCTTCCAGTAAAATATACTATTTTGATTAATCTCTTAGTTCATTTTTTATATATTTTGTTGCCCAAAACAGTTTCTTTTTCTCCTTACAACCAGTTAATGTGGTACATATGAGGCCAAATGTGTATTACCGAACAAAACAGAGTTACTGTTTTTTTTTCGAAAGCATTGATTGAGATATAATGTAACTGTGTAATATTTTTATGTGGCAACCCTGTGTAAAAGCAAACCCCCCGGCGCGGCGTGGTACGGCCCGGAAGAGAGCGTATCGATCCTATGCTAATTCCGCCCGTTCGCTATTGATGGAGAATTGGTATACATTGGTACACCCTGTATACTTGCTTTATTAATAGCCCCGAGGATCGAATCGCTTCCGTATACAAAGTATTTGTTATATATTTTTGTTTGTTTGCGCTGTAAATATGGAAATGCGATAGTTTTCGCTGACTACTCAGATAAACCGACTTGACACTTATCTAAACTCGCTTAACTTAATGTAAAGAACTAGATACAGGCGGCTATCAGTTGTCTCAACTGCCTGCCTGATAACTAATAATAATAATAATAATAAATGATCAGATATATGTTTATGGGTATCGCTTAGACTACTAAATCGTAACTCCACTACCTTTATTATTATTATCCTCTTTGTATCGACTCTGGCGTTATATGTCTGTCTGTATGTATGTCTATCCGTTATCCTAGTTACCATAGCATAAGCTCACGCTTAGTTTGGGGCTAGGTACCTAATTAGTGTGTTTGTTAAACCATTTATTTATTATTATTATTTATTATATTTTTAAGGACCAATACTCAGCGACTAACAAAACATTATCATTAGCGTTGTAAAGGTTCTCATGTGTTCACGTGTAGGGTCACGTAGGGCAAGACAGTTGGCATGCCGTTGTCTGGGGAGAGACATTTCATAGGTATGACAAACAGTCCCAACCACTTTACCTGAATATAGAGAAGATATCCTTATTTTTTAAATGTTTTTGGCGTGACACATTTGTTAATTATCGCTTTTTAGCACCACCGGACACACAGAGATACGGACATGACGAAACTATACCTAAGGGTTCTTTATTGACTACGGAGTATCTCTCCCGCTCTCTCTATCTATCTTCCACGTAGTTGAATAATCTCTGTTGAAATAGGCCACTGTAGTCTGAATTCGGCTAGGAGGACATTATTATTATTGATTACAGAACCCTAAAGAGTTATACTACTCAAGAATTCAACGAACTTTACAATCTACAATTATAACGAACGAAGGTTAAGCAAAAAATATTCTACTAATTATGCTGGCTAAGCAATATTTATTGAAAACAATGGTTAACTTCTCGAAGCAAAACCAACCTTATTGGTGACAAAATATGATGCTAAATTGCTAAAGACGTTTAGTGAGTAAGTAATAAAGTAAATTACACTTTATAAAAAAGGCATTAAAAGCTGATTTAGCTTGGTGAGGCAGCGCAAGGCTGCGCTGTGAATACATAATTGATTTGATAAGGGGAGAGTCGAAAGCTTTTGTATTAGATTTAGTTTTGTTTTAGTGGGGTTCAACTATTTGCCACATAAAGATAGGAAATATAATTTCTGTAAAACATTTTTATGCCGCAAATCCAGACCAAAAAGTATTAACGAAGCTCTCTTCATACTATTTAATTTTGAAAAAAAAATTGTCGATCATAGTTAATTCTACAGTTAATTGGTTGAAGAAATGAGTTTGTAAGTAAACTGATATTGTATTTACAAAAGTTCAGAGTAAATTTTTGGCTACAGCTTTTGTAACAAGTAATTTAGACTTGCGAATGTATGTAGGCTTTCAACTCAGATAACAGGCCTTGAACAAATCCGGATTAGCTAATCCGGACGTGCGCAATTGGGTCTAAGAGTTTTCTATTTACATAATATAATTAATCCTGAGTAAATCTTAAAACACGTTTCAAAAACCGCAAAAAAGTATTTCAGAATGATTAATTTTTAATCTATCCTTAGTTAAAAATGGCGCCAGAAAAATTCTATTAAGGGCCGCATGCACACCATCTCCATCAAATTAAGCCACATGTAAAAGTCTTTTTCCTTTGAAAATTGAGATGCACGTATCGATAAAGTAGCTACATCGATATTCCAAATACAGCACACTAGGTAATTGCCTTACAACGAATTATTTCGGAAAATTAAAAATGCTACTATAACTTTATAAGAAAAAAATCTATGACTGCTAGTAAAAGTCATCCCCAACTCAATTGCATACTTCAAAAAAGCTTAAACAGTATGTAATTTAGTTGAATATGGTTAACTGCCTGTAGATACTTAAAACAAATGCAATTACAAAAACTTGACATTAAAAAATACGATATCATCGGTAGTGTTAGCGGCGAACGATTTTCGACTAAAATATCGATACAAGCTTCAGCCGTCACTACCCATAAGCTATGGGAACATTGATGGATTACAGTCCTTATCAGAGATTATTGTTTTTCATGAAACTCCATGAGTGAAAAATACTAATTTGTCACATCGAAACGGCGCCTTATCGCGAGTAATTGTTTTTAAAATCGTTGAGAGTGGCTGATAGAGTGTATTGATTAAATAATAAGGTGGTCATTGAACCTGCGAATAAATTTCACCTAGGCAAAAAATAAAATAAGCTCACAATAATGTGAAGGACATTTAGCCTAGCAACTATCAGGAACTATGGGATGGCTTACAGTTCCCCATAATAGAGTCAATGGGATACTAACGCCCCAATGCGAAAAATATTTAGCCTGGCAACTATGAGGAGCCATAGAATGGTTTATAGAATATATAGTTTCTCATAAAAGAGTCACTAAGCCACATTACCAAAACATTCAACGTATGATTTTTGAATAAGCTGATCGAGTAATATTGAGCCCTTATGAATGACTTAAAACGCGCGTTTTCATGCACATGTGCGTTTCATGAAAATATGTATTTGGTGGCACATTTATATTTGTAGTTTTGAAATGAAATGAAATATGTTTATTTGGAACTATAACGAGATTAAATATTATGATATGTGCGATAACAACTGCGGTAGTCTGCGTATTACTGTGTTGCAGTTATTATTAACTTATCTGTGGTTTTATGATTTTTCTCGTATTATTTTTCATTTTGCTTTTAATAACCTTTGTGAGTGTAAATGTTAATAAAGCGCTTGTAGAATTTAGTGAACTCTGTAGTTTTTTTCTTACAGCACTTATTTTTTTATTTTGGTCAGTGATAAATGTCACTGAATACAAAAATGGCCACCCATCCAATCCAAGCATTTTTTTTTATTTGAAATGGATTTGCTTTTTAAATTTAGACTAAGCCAGACGTGGCGCAGACAGAGTCGACGGTGTAGTGGTAGTATAAAAGCTTAGGTTAAGTGACATTAACGCTCTTAATAAATCTACAGTGCGCGCTAAACTCTCGTGTGGTGGAGCGAGCTCACCCAGAAGAAGCCTGTTCACTCAGACTCTGATGAAGGTCTGTGGGTTGTAATCCGTTGGAAACACTGAATCGGGTAGTGAATTCCACAACTTAGCTGTGCGCTTTATATATAAATAATATTAATGCGCATATAATTTTTGTAACGACTTTGAACGCATGACTGCAGTGCTTCAAACGTCAACAAACACAACTGTAACGAACATTGTTTGTTCAAGTGTAAGCATAAACGGAGTAACATACAATTCCGTACGTATCGCCGCCCAGCGTCGCGCCGCCCGCCCTAGCCACTTATGAAATATAAATAGTTCTTTGTTAACGCGACGCAACCTTCGTTATATTGTAACTTACGAAGTTAAAACGAATTGGGTCAATTTCTATGCTTATTCGTACTAATTTAGTGCTGTTGACGTTCTGTCGCCAGGCTATGTCATTTTAACTAAGTTAGTGGTGAATGAGTTTGTTTCGGCGTTTCTTATTAACACCTGCCGTATTGTCTGTGTCTTGTCTGTAAGCACTATACTAGTAGAGCGTAAATAAGGAGACGTCCTGGCCCCCTTATGTGCTAAATATTGATCGATATAAATTTTGAGTGGAATTTTGTGTCCTAAATTGAATAATTAAAATCGTAAATGGAGGCACTGTCGCATTTTTTTTAGTTGCAATTTTTCATTACATACTTCTACCAAGTATGATGTAGCAACAAACGATCCGAAACTAATTTGCCTTTCACACAACATTGTACAGTCGATCACAAAAATATTGTGACCCATTCCTCGCCCCATCCAATAAAAACTTCTGAAATGACATTCACAAATTATGATAATTCCCTTTTTATATCCCCTTATCGAAAAAATCAGTGGTGAAACTGCGCATAGGCACAATAAAAAATCTTTTCAAAGTCATCCGACCAATAGGGGTAGAATGTTCCCCTCGTATATACTGAAATTACTTAGGGTAGTTTGTGAAATTCGCCGTCTCGTAGGGAGAGAGGTCGGCGGGGGAGGGGGAAACAACCCTTAATGGCGGGATTGCGTGACCAAGTTTCGGCACTGACCCGACTTGGCCTGTGAAAGTGAAAATATCTGCGTAGAGTTGAGAAAACCTTCTATGCCATTTATAGGTAAAAATATAAATTAATTTTATGTAGGTAAATCTGTTTTGACGCTAAACCTTTTCCTGTTAATGGTTTTGGCAGTCAGTGCGTTGTGCAATTTTTATCTAAAATCAGCTTCTAATACTTATTTGACCTATCGAGCCAACAAACAGAGTCATGTATTTTGAAGATTAACTACGTGAAATTCCAGAAATTTAAGACCGGTTTTAGGACTACATTTAGGATGTTATTTAGTTAAAAACTTTGTTTGACCTTTATTAAAGTTATATACCTCAAAAACATCTAAATAGCTACCTAGATTAAAGTGATGAAGTTATTTAATTACCTTATAATTATAATAAAATGAAAACACGTGACGGTGTATATTTGTAATAATATCATTTATATACAGTGTCATTTTTCAGCTAAGTAAAGTACTGCTGGTATTTTTAGTTTGGTAAGAGGTGGTATTATCAACTCTGTATTTACTCCCGCATTCCACCCCGCCTCGGAAAATTTTATTATAACCAAATTGTGAACAATATTTTCGTAAATATTTTGGAATGGAACCTGTTTGTGCAGGCACGCTTCACAAACAGACAGAAACACCGACCACATTGCATATATTCGTATATAGATTGAATACTAAGAATAGAGTACGTATATTGTAGGTATACCGTACACATTGAAGAAGGAAATATACGTGATGAGGGAGAGTGAGCAAGAACCGACATATGTTGTCGGTGTGGTGCTGTGGAGACTTTTGACTTGAATAATTATTGTGGTTATGCATGTCATGAATTACAAGACTTCAGTAGCGTCTTTGAAAAGGATCCATTTTATTTATGTTGTGACACCCTGTGTACATATCTATCTTCTTTCAAAAGAGATTTTCCAATGACATACAATAAAAACGTTCTAATCCTCATTTTACGGACGCCCTGTATATATCTTCTTTCCAAAGAGATTTTCCAATGACATACAAGGAAAACGTTGTCTAGATCTAAAGGCCCAGTACTCTTAATAAGTCTAGGTATTGATTTATAGGTAGGTATGTACCTCTCAACTACATAACGACAGTATAAATATAAACATTGCACACAAAAATTAATCAAGCGTCTCCAGGTTTTTGTAAGAACTTGTTAAGACATTGCTTAAATTATAAAATAAATATTACGATATTCCAAAAGGCAACCCTTTCATTCAAAAAACCTTTAAATTTTCAATAATTTTGTATGCCTACCCAAAACACTTATCTAAGACTTAGTAGTTATCTCTAGAAGAATAAGATTAGTTTCTCATTTATTTAGCAACAAGCTCCTGACATTCAGTGAAGTTATTAATTTTACAAACTTAGACTCAAATTAATGTTATTTCGCATACTCGCTAATTAAAATCTCATCTAGTTGCTTTCTTCAATTAATCAGATAGCTAGTCGCGGCTTCCAGTGATCAATCATAGCGCTGATTTGATATTATTACTGTTTTATTGTAAGTATAATAGTAACCTAAAAACTGGCGTTTCGAATTTTGTGTAAATAACCGATTTTAATGGAATAGGGTGTTTAGTTTCTTCCGTTTGTTTATACGAAAGATCGCATCGTGAACTGACCGTATTTCGATTCTTGATTGACTTTTTTCGGTTCTTGTAAGTCAAGTTGCTGCGCAGATTTCGAACATGTAAATCGGTTTTTAACAATGTCATGAATGAAAATTTTAACAAAAAAAATCCATAGCTTTCGTCTTTGTGTACTAAGGAACCGAATAAAAGAGAAGGCTCCGAAATTTTAGCACCAAAAATATATTGAACAATATTAAACATCCAACAGGGCAAAGTAAGATCAAAGTTCAAGAGGATTTTCTATTAAACCTAATTCCTCTAATTAATGTCCTGAAATTTCTGGTGGTACAGGTTTGAATCTCTTACGATCGAGTTTTTATCATATATTTTTTTCAATGCACTTGTTCTTGACTGAGTCCTCATACATTTGTATAGGCATCGAGCATAATATGTCACCTTAAATCTAATTTTTTCCTGGTATCTGCCTCTAGTGGTTGTCACGCTGTAATATCTTCTAGGGTGCTGTAGATTTGTTTGTTTCTGGGGTTTAAACTCATAACCTCACAAATGAGCAATGATATTCACCCGTTATCGCACCTTTAAGAAGTGTAAGATATATGATAAAAAAATCGAGAACATTTAGAGATAGAAGTACCTAGGGAAATTAATACTGATTATATGTACTATTCCATTATACTACGAAGCTAAGCTAACATAATTTCTCATATCATTATGGTTGCAAAAAATAGGCTAGCTAAAACAATGCCAAACTGGCCGTGCTATTCTGGTATCGATAGAAAACGAACGAAAGTGGCCAGACACACCTATCCCAGTTAGGTACTGAATGACTAAGTACTGGGTAATCTGAATTTATTTAATCTTCTGACATGGTTCAGCAGGCCTATCACGTAAGTTGTTGTTGGCTAACACAACAACTATTTGGCGTACATTTTATGTCTTTCTGTGTGAATTGCTTGTATTTTTTATACCATGCTATAAATGGTTTTATTGATACCAACATGACGAGAATAAAATAGTATACCCTTTAAATCGATTGATACTATATGTATCGATATTTGCAAGCTAGAGAGAGGAGGCACATATGACAAAAAGAATGATAACTATGCACGTGGATGAATTAGGAAAAATAGACCGCCCTTGAAAGAGATGAATAGACTGTATAAAGTCTTGTTTAATAAAATAAAACAAAATATAATAAAGTGACAAGTAATAGGATTGTATGGACGAGAAAACCATAATGCGCTGACTCCAGATAAATTGGGAAAAGAGCAAGCGAATGATGATAATTTGCGAGCGATTTAGTATTCCTGACTCGATAGTACAGTGACGTAGTACCTACCTACCAGTGTAATGCCAACCCTTGGGGGTGCCACGACAGATAATAATATTTTTACGACATATTACACTAATTTATGTCCAAGCGGCCTAGTATAATGAGTTTATGGTAATTAGTATAAATGACACCGCCACTAACATATATACTTAAAATAATTATAAAAGTAAATGATAAATGGTAGGTTTTGCACAATTTGTTTACCTACAGGTGTATTAGGTATGAGTTACGGCAAAAGTGTCATTATGCGGAATACGTTGTCCGACAATGCGGTACTAAATAAGACACTATATTTCACTTTATACATTGTTGTAAGTTTTTACAACCAAAATATTCAATTATTTAAAAGCCTTCTTGTGGCGTCTACTACCATATCAACACCAATAAACTAATGTTAGGATATCCTAAAGGATATAATATCCTAAAGTTTAGAATTATGAAATATAGGTAAAATTTAGGTCTTATAACATTCAGATATATTAGTACGGCATAAATATTGTCGAAGTTTTTTTAAAAAAATAAAATCGATTTAGGACTAGTAATGCCACGCACCTTTTTATTTGTGAGTACGTCTATATGTTGGTACTAATGAAAGTTCCACGATAGCGGAATTACTACAGGGTATAGTTTTTACTAAAAAGTTTAATTCTCGTAGCAGCTGTAAAAAGAAAAAGTTATATTGGATAGATAAAATGTAGACCGATACATTTATCGTTATTGCAACTTTAAAGCTGTTGTAACTATCACACATTAAAATCACAACCGGAAGCCAATAGCAAAACGTAATAAAAACTGATTTCGAGCAATAAAAGGTAAATTATATTTCCTTAACAAGCGTTAGGTGATTGTAAAGTCCCACTTAAGCTGGCAAACATAGCGCTAACTAAACGCCCTACTGGCTTAGTCTGATGTTGATGAGATGTGCCCAGATAACGTAGTTTTCACTTAGACATAAACACTAGTGCAGAGCCAGAGAATAAATGGAAATGGCATTTATGTGATTTTACTTTTCTAAATCAATATTAATTTTAAAGAGAGACTAAATTAGGATATTCACTCATTCATTTAAATGACTTGTCCTCTTTTTGTATGGAGGCTGTTTTTTTATTCTAAGATATCACCAACTACTAATAAACCTATATTTATCTTTAAGCTACAAAAATATGAAACACGTAACCATAGAAATCAGAATTTTAAACGCCTCCATTTTTGAGAAAAAATATGTTTGTAACAGGCATCATCCATTGATCACTTACATGTATTTCCTGGCTGTATGGCTATGTACCATTGCCTTTCCACTGGTGGATAAATACTACTAGGTACTACCACAGATTATATAATAGGTACTACTGTCAATGGAATGTCAATTTTGCTGTCAAATTTTTTTTATGCGTTAATTGATATAGGCGAAGGTGCGGTTTCTGTACAGAAAAAGAGAAAAATTAATTTCAATTTTTCTCTAAATCGGAGGCCTTAAAAAATATATTAATTATGCAGAAAGGCTAGTTTTTGTAAACTCTTTAATATTTAGTTTATTCTGGTTAAAAAATTTGACGAATAAAAAACCATTAATGGACAAGTCCTTTAAGATCTTAGTAATTTTAACTTTTTCGAGGCTTTGTTTATTAAAAAGAAAACGTTGTTTAAAAGTCACAAATCATTCATGGATAAATTGCGATTTATGCACAGTAAAATACTGGATACAAACAACAGTTTTTACATAAAAAAATATTAGGAACTAACAAAGTTTCTTATTTATTTAAACTTTATTGCATTTGGCGCAACTGGGTTAGGAAGGCAAAGGGAAGCGCTTCCTACCGACCGGTTGTTATGGTCGGGGACCAAGGTCCGATGGTCACCGTCTTGGTTTATCTATATGTAGTCAAGGTCGTGCTAAATCTTACATATCGCGGTTTGTGTTGTATGGAGCGGGCTACCAGCGCCATCTAGCCTGTAGGAGCCGAGTCAGGGCGTCGCGTCTTGAAGTTGCTTGCTAGTGTTAGCGACAGTGGTAAGATGTCGCTACACCACTCCCCCCGAAGAACCGGAGGTTGATTGAGCCAGGGTGGTTGAGAGCTCAGCAGTCTGTGCGTAGTGAGCTTGCAAGTGCCAGTGCTTGTTGAGTCCACAATTTGCCGGAATGTGCATGCGCGATGTCCACGGCGAGTCGGGATGGGCATGCGTAATGTCCACGGCGAGTCGGGATGCGCGATGTCCACGGTGAGTCGGGATGAGTGCGCGATGTCCACACGATGAGTCGGGATGTACATGCGTGATGTCCACAGTGAGTCGGGATGAGCATGTGTGATGTCCACGATGCGTGCGGATGAGCTCGAAGTCCACAGTGAGTCGGGATGATGAGCTGGATGAGGCTGCCGAGGAACCAGGTAGAACCGGTGCGGTCTGCGGTGGTGTCCTTAAGGCTGGTGAGCTGGCTTGCAGGAGACTGCTGGCTGGATGCTGCTGGCTGGGTGCTGTTGGCAAGGGAGAAGGCGACGATAATGATGACGACGGTGAGGCTCCACGCTCCAGTGTAGATCACGTCGGGGTCACCACTTTGGCGCAACTGGGTTAGGAAGGCAAAGGGAAGCGCTTCCTACCGACCGGTTGTTATGGTCGGGGACCAAGGTCCGATGGTCACCGTCTTGGTTTATCTATATGTAGTCAAGGTCGTGCTAAATCTTACATATCGCGGTTTGTGTTGTATGGAGCGGGCTACCAGCGCCATCTAGCCTGTAGGAGCCGAGTCAGGGCGTCGCGTCTTGAAGTTGCTTGCTAGTGTTAGCGACAGTGGTAAGATGTCGCTACATGCACAACTAAAATTTGATACAAAACACGGACTTAATTCCTAGTCGCATACTTTACCAGTCATACCTTTGGGCTAAGCAGAAATGAAATGTAGGCGGTACGACAAAGGTAAAAACAAAATTATTAAATTAAAATCAAAAAAATCTATAAAGTAATACTAAAGTTACAATTCTTTACGTATAAATAGGCGCTTTGGTCAAGTTATAATTGGATTTTTTTAAATTACTTTAGGAAATATTAGGTTAATCCAATTATGGTTTTTATTTGTCACATCTAGTACTTTCTTAGATCCCTTAGGCTCTACCTACATAGCTGTCGGGTGGAAACGGTGAAATTAAATAATATAATAATAGTTCTCATTGCTTTTCACACACCACGGTTTCACTGCTTATGATTTGGAAAATAGTTTTCTTATTTCTTTTATTACAATAACTTATACCTACCCAGGAGATATGGTTAATTAATAAAAAAATAGGGTTGGTGTGTAGTTTTTTTATTTTTTATTATATTCTAAGCAGGTATTCGACCGTAGTCACACTGATCACATAAGATTGGTGCGAGGAGTAGACATGGCCCAGGTTGGTTCATATCGCCTAGTAAAAACCTACTAGTAGTAGTACTAGATTTGAGATAGGTACTTTCTGGTAGCCTTGCTCTTTCCAATACCAAAATTACATAAATATTATCGGAGTGGAGCGATAGTATTTAAGATCCAAACTGATGTCACAAGTCCGATAAAAATAAAAGTTCGATAATGGCGTGTGAATTTTATTGGGTTGCTTGATCATTGTTTATTAATTCACAACTTAAGAACTGCAGGGCTCGTGTCGGTGGAGCAATTGCCACACTTCTTTGGACTCTGCTAGCACCTCCAACTCCCTTTATGTCATGACATCAGCAATTTCCTTCAAATATTATTACTCTATGTAAGCAAAAGTGCAGAAATCCGTGATCAGATAACCATGATCTCATTATAACCAAATCACGTATGATAGAAAAACAATCTTCCATATATCATTAGCACAACCCATACATTTCGCCGATACTAATGAGGCACATAGTTGCATAATTGTTACCATAGTAAGTATTATAAATTTTCTCTAACTTTCCCGCTAATTGCGAGCGGTGATTCTGGAGTCGATCTCTGTGAAAAACAAATGAAAGTTAGTGATGAAAAAAATCGAGAATTGCCCACTATTACGGCGCAATCTCAGCAATAAGCGATGCATACTAAGACAAAGAGTTAATGGATCGGCAAGTTACACTGTTCAATTTCAGGAGAAAATTCGCGTTTTTCAAATACCTGTACGTACAATTGGGTTTGAAAGTGACCGATCTATATTTAATTCGATCAGATACTGTAATGACTGCTCACTCGTTTTTTATTTGACTTTTTTAAGTGTCTATCAGGAGCTCTAGACTGTCTGTCTAGAGCTCCTGATAGACACTCTTTTAATGCTTTGAAATCAGTTCATT
Source organism: Pyrausta nigrata (assembly GCA_949316185.1). Taxonomy (NCBI): domain Eukaryota; kingdom Metazoa; phylum Arthropoda; class Insecta; order Lepidoptera; family Crambidae; genus Pyrausta; species Pyrausta nigrata. The sequence continues at coordinate 14,085,336 of OX438957.1, read as the reverse complement.
ATTTTTTTTCTTATGGTACTGACGTTCTTACAATTCAGTTTCCTTTTAATAGGGGAACCTGACCAGTTTTGGGCCATGGTTACACATTCAGTCGCCTTTATATGCAGGTTTACTCACGAAGTTTTCCCTCACCGTAAGAGCATCGGTTAGTGAAACTAATGTACATAGCTCAAAAAAAGTCATTGGTACATGGCGGCACGTGGGATCGAGCCCGACGCCTTCTGCATAAGAGGCAACCCGCTAAGCCTTTGCGCTACCGACGCCCAAGACCGACAAGAGAGTTATAGCAATAATGGCATAATAATTAATGATATAGGGATGAGGTTCCTGTCTGTATATATAATAATGTCCTCCTAGCCGATTTCGACTATGGCGGCTGAACTGAACAGGGATTAGCCAACTGCGCAGGACATTATAGTGCACAAGTGTTTGCGCAATACACAGGGGCACTCTCTGTTCCTTCACTCTCATAATTCGGTAAGACGGCAGTCCGATATGATCGTAGAGAATTCAGGCGCAGGACCAACGGCTTAACGTGCTTTCCGAGGCACGGGGGTGTTAACACCACCAACTTCCTGACTCCGGAGCTGTGTCTGAGTAATTTCAAGACAGAAAAACCCAAATACTCTCGGCCTGACCCGGGATTCGAACCCTGGACCTCGTGGATAGTACTCAGCGTGCTGACCACTAGACCAACGATGCAGTCAAATATAACAGTCAGTATATATAACTGCATATTTAATATACTTGTTGGATATTTTCAACTCAATTTTTGACAACACTTAGGGGATTTTAAAAACAATTATGCCCGCAAAACCTAAATTTACACACTGTCACTTTGTTGTTAATCAGTACTTTAAGTGTCAGTTCAAAGTTATAATTAGGTTTTGTATTTTCAGGCGTAGTATATGATTGTGTTATTCATTTAAGTTCAGTTGAATTACTGATTAGTTTTAAGCTAGTTTTTTTTTGTTTTGTTACTTTAAAGATGTATTTGATCATTGCATTCCTATAGATACACTTTTCTGGTATTATTTATGCTGTGGTAAAACCTGTCACTTCCTTAAAAATTCCTTCAACCATTCAGCTTACATTTCCATTGCCCCTATATGTACTTCTATTGTAATATTCATGTCCGCTTTTCTTTTTTCTAAAGTGCACAAGAAAATAGTCGATTGTATTTCCTTTAACGCTTATTATAAATAATTTATTAGCGTATATCACATTAATACCAAGGTGGGCGTATTCATGTATTCTATCTCGAATTACATCTTTATGCTTTTAATCGTTTATGTCAGTAATCGAAGTTAAATAAAGAAATTATAATGTAATAGTTTTATTTACGAGTTTAATGCCTTTCGAGTCGATTTATATCTTAGCGAATGAACGATAAATTAAAGTGACATTTTGAATTGCCTTACCGTAATTTGAATGTTTTATTTGCGGTTAAAACGTTGCTACTTTAATTTCTTTAACTTCATTGCTGTTGTTGCCATGGTAATTAAAATATTCACAACTTTAAGGAAATAGGATAATGTGGCCAGTTCAGTGAATTTAAAAAAAATCTGTACCAAAGTACGTGTATTCTAAAAAATATGTACCTACTTACCGTAATAGTCTAGAATCTATAACTCGATCGCTATCGAGGTACTATAGTTATAGCTTTCAGGAAAGCAATAGTATTATCAAATAAATGTGTGGAGAGCCATGATAGCTTTCAATTTACTATGAAAAGGATATTTTATATCTAAAAGGCATTAATCATTGGTTTTAAACTATCCGGTAGACCTGTCGGTGACCCTTGAAGAGATAACACTGGTTACGTATACAACCAGATTCCATGTCTTTGGGTAAGTGACAAATGTAGATCAAATATAAACTATCCTCAAATGACAACGTACCACTTACTTACCTACATACTTACTGCAATGTTCAAACAAATGCCGTCCCTAATAAAAATACAAATGAAAAATAAAGAATGACTAATAACAATATGCAGTCTTGGAGACAAATGAAGAGAATTAGCTAGACTGAAAAGACTAATGAGGAGGTTTTGAAGATTGTTGGAGAGAAGCGAAGTATTCTTGAAATAAATAAGAATAGGAGAAGAAAGATGCAAGGACACTTGATACGACACGATGACCGTATAAATACAATCATGAAAAGAAGATAGAAGGGAAAAGGCAGAGCGGGAGACCTAGAACCATTTATGGACCAAGAAAAGGAGAAGTTGGGCGTCGTATCGTATCAGGAGGTCAAGAGAATGGTAGAAGATAGGGATAGGTGGATGAAACTCTACCGACAAGAGGATCAACTCTTAAATGAAGAAGAAGAATAAAAAATACTGGTCACCCATCCAAGACAGTCCACTGCATCAGACGCTTAGTGCATGATCAATACTCATTAAAGTTATAATTTAATGCAAAGCAGCTCACTTTCAAACAATTAGCAACGTATACATATGTATACAGACAGACATATTATGTACGCCCGTATCGATGTCAATGCGAGAAACATGCCATGTCACACATACTGAAATACATTTATATAGCTTGAAACACTATAGCGTATTCTCGTGAAAAACAAGTTATAGTACCAAATTTTTTAAAAACGAAAAACCGCACTGGAAAAAATATTATATTTATGAAATTGTATATTTTCTAGCTATTATTTAATAACCATATTTGTATGGTAAGAAAAAAGCGACCGCTTTTTTATGGTTCCGTAGTCAAATAGCAAAATATGAAACCCTTATAAAATCGTGATGTCTGTCTGTCTGTCCGTCTTCTATCCGAACGTCACCGCTACTTTATCCTGAAACTACTTCATAGGATTACACAGTTAAAACTTGGTAGGGTAGATCCTTGGAACCGCTTAGTTACGATTTTTATGAAAAAAAATAATAGCTGAGGTAAGGTTTCATACATGGAACTAAAACAAAAAAAAATCCGTAAACCTCATGCGGGGTGTCTAGATAGGTCTCATAATGACGTTGAGGTTCCTAAAACAATTTTGTCTCAAACGAAATCATTTAAAAGATCAAAGAAGAGACACTTGCAAAGAGGTAAAATGTTCCTCTCTCCCTTTTATAATTAAACAGTATAAAACACATTCTGTAGATCTTTAAAAATACTTTCAACCAAAATCGGTTTGAACTATTTACTTTAATTTAAGCAGAGGTTTAATTAAAGTGAGTATTATTAAAATTAGAAATATTGTTTTATCTTTTTTAGTTTGTTACTTTATAATTTTTATTAATAATTGTTTTACATCTTTTTACTGTCAGACTGCAATTAGTCTTCAAAAAAAATTCAATGATGAAATAATCAAATCTACAGGTTTTTCACAAAACCTATTTCAGTCACCAGTCTCCCACAAAATTGAAATACGAGTACATTTCATTTTATGTTAACTTCAAACTCCTAATGAAGGACTCTTAATTAGGTTTCCTAGCCATAGTCTAGCTGTAAGACCAATTTTGTGTAAGAGAAATAAATAAATTATATATATATATATATATATATATTTTATAATCTGTACAGAAGTGCCATCCCTAACACAGTACCTATTCATTATGACACGTCATTAGAGACATTGTCCACGGATGTTCGGCAATTTAATGCCTGCTATCAGGGCCCGCGTCCGAGTGGCTACCTGTTAAATATGGGATTCAGTAATGTAAACTTTGGAAAATCTTAGAGGTGCCTATAAATCAAATCTAAATAAAAAACCTAACTTTTTTAAAAAAATAATTAGGTAGGTATATAAAATGTAAATAAATCACGAAGTAATCCGTAAAATTGTGTTTTAATGAGTTCAACAATTTGCGTAAACGTAAGAAACAAATAGGTAGGTATGTTTATTACTTTACAATACGGAATATTGCCAAACTATTTTTACACAATAAATACATTTGTCCTATTAACCGAAATACCTACCTACAGACGGACAGTTTCCACAAAAATAATAGTAAGTCTGTTTGTCAGAAAGCTTAGATATTGTAACTTGAAAAAAATGACCCCTTGAAAAGTTAATGTTTTTAACAAAACAATAATTTATCGTTTAACAAAAGTAATCTAAATTTTATTAATTTACGTGATCACAAAATGGAACTTTTGGACCTGCTAAATTGATTTTGGGCAGCGTTGGTCACTGACAGCATTTAACCGTCTTATTAAAAACTTTTTTTATTACACTTTTTTTTTGATATGTTGTATTTTGAGTATTCATTTTTATTTTGAGTGAAAAAGGGTTAGGTAAACTGTAAAACAACTTTAAGTCTGCAGTATTTTTTTTCTCGGTTTATAGACTGTACAGATCGTGACCGCGTGGCTACAGAATAGGCGTTAGGCACTTCTAAGTGTACATAGCTCTATATCGGAATGTCTTACTCACAGCTGGTATAGTCATAAATCGGTGGCTCATTTGAATGCGATTGTGATCGACGCGCGAACGGGTCGGCTGCGCGCGCGCATGACTCAAAAATATTTATTAAGTAGCCGTTTATTGGGCAATGAACGTGAACCATTAATATAGTAGTGGTTACCACTACTATATGGCGCTATATTTCATACAAGATATTGTTTGAGCTAAACAATAAACATTTTAATTCGATTCAAAAGTACAAAATGTAAAATATTGAGCCACATTTTGTGTTAGTTTAGGTTTCCGTAAAGTAGGGGTGGGTAATTATCATTATCTAATCCTGATGATAAAATTTCATGAGTCCCCATAAGCGTTTGACACGGAAGTTAACTTTGAATACATAAATTCATTGACCTTCGTCGGATGAGATTCGAACCCACGACCCATCGCTATCCGGGCGAATGCTTTCCCAACTGTAGCTCAGTTGACGTTAGTCACTCGACAAACTTGCGCTAGTGAGCTGGCGTCTGACATAGCTTGTTTAGACCGAAGACAGCTCTACGCACCCTTCGAAGCATGAAACCATCCGTATTAATATTATAAATGTGAAAGTGTGTCTGTCTCTTACCCTTTCACGGTTAACCGCTGAACCGCTTTACATGAAAGGTGTCGATATAGTTTGATACCCTGGTAAGGACATAGGTTACTTTTTGTCACGATGTAAAATCCAATTTAAGAGCTTGGCTTTTGTCGGTGGAATTATTTATATTCCTTTTTGCTTTCTGCCCTTTTCTTGACCTCCTGATACGATATGAAACTAATATTCAATATCTCCACCTCGTTTACCACAATCGGGAATTGACCCTATAACAACCAGGTTCAGAATCACTACTCATCACACACAACATTTGGTTCCGTTTAAACGATCACTGTATTTAAAACCTCATTATACATAACAGTCCTCATTAAAATATTTTTAATTAACATAATTCACCACAACCAAGTCTTACGGCGCTGTCAATACACAAACCATATATTTGGTTGGGCAAGATGGATTCGACCGAAAATTCGTTCAATTAAACAACAGGAGCTGGGAGTTAAAAAAATAAATTAAAGTTAATTAAATCTTTATAAGGTCGAAAGGGGAATAAAAGTACAACTGAGTGTTAGGGCGTAAAAACGTTTTGTCACTGCGCCACCTCGCGGACTGATCACAAGGTAAATTGGCAAAGTAGACTCATAAATAAAATTATAAAAATTTCATGAAGCGTAGTGGCAGCAGCACTCTGGTAGTGATTATCAAAGTGAAGCAACCACTGACCAAGTAAGCAACACTGATACCTAAATCCACCATATAGGTGACGACTATTTACTTATCAATGCCACCAGCCTAACATGACTTTCGAAGCACGTATAATTGTAAAAGTGCCGACTATAACGAATATCTGTGCTTTGGAAGACACGTTAAGCTATAAGCCACGACTGATACTAGTTGATATGAGTCTAATGAGTCAAAATATGGGTGAGTTAGAGACTGCAGAATGCCTAAGTCGATAACCCACAGTTGCATTAATACTAATGGCATCCACATGCACGCTGGTTTTAAGTGCATATATCCACTCTTTCCAGACGAGGGAGTCTTACATAACTCCTGGTCTACCTCGAGATTTGTAGGTATGCATTGCATGCATTTTTCAGTTATTAAAAAATGGTCTGCAAGGCGGTAACACTTAATATCCTTATATCCCCCTATATATTCCCTTCCCAAAATCCACATTGGGTATTCACGGTGCAGCATAATGTATTAACCAGTGCCTCTGTAAGATATCAGTATTTTCGACGTAGACCCAAGTTCACCAATGTTTAAAACAGCCGGTGAACATCAATTGACGGTTAACTTAACATAATTTCCATACGAATTTGTTTCAAATAATCCTAAACCAGCTGATTAAAAATTAAACATGTGAACTCCAGGCTAAATCCTTTCGTTGTCACTCATGCCATCATGACCAGTCGATTAAGCACGTTGGCTAGAAACATAGTCAAGACTCTTTAGATATATTGAGTTAGTAAGCTTTCTGGGTCCACTTATATTGTGGCTGGTTCGTGAGGTGTCCTAGTCGTTTTTTATGTGCGCGCTGATAGCAAGGCGTTGGACGACGATTATTTTGTTCACTCTGTGTATGCACGGTGCTTGGGAAGTGTGATGATTAAAAGTATTGAGCAGATGATACATGGTTGCTATTAATTGGCAAAAAAAACGTTTGTTTCGGCGATTTCATATACAAAAACGCCATATTTTCTGTAGAAACCATTTCACTCCTTAATGTAAAAATATCCAGTGGTTTTCAAATATTCAGTGTGTTGGTGGAGACAAATACAACAAGCCAAAGATCATGAAAATAGGTCCATTTATTCTCTAGTTGCCGCTTGTGACCAGAATAATAGGTTTCTTATGATTCTCAGCGACAAATCTATCCTCTTTTTAAAATTCTTCAACAAAATTACCTTTCCATAAAGTTTAATAATTTTAAGTTCACTTCTAATAACTTCATTGGTAGAAACTACCAGTCAATTTAATGTCTCACTATTTGATTTGAAATTATAATTACACGTAAGTACTGTAGAACTTCCTTTAGTTGCGAAGTCCTCTCTGTATCCTATGAAAGTATCTATATATTCGAGAAATTGTATTTATCTATATAACACAGAAACCACTTAACTTTCTTCCAGTTGTTTATTTCTTCATTTTACTTTTACAGATAAAATCTTTATCCACGTAACATTTTTTTGACATCGACTTGATCTTTTCCAAACAATTCCAAAAATCTATCTTTTTCTTTAAACTCTCATTCTCTCTCTGACTTATTTCAAAATTGACGTACGAAGTAACTTTCTTTTTTATTTATATATCGAATAGTCGAACGAGCGAGACATAGAGGTTTTACGCGTAGCTCCAAACCTCTACATCCCCCCCGGTCAATAAAATTTCAAAGCATAGCTGTGAAATTTACCTATCAGTCCATTACTTACAAAACCTTCCTATGTGGGAACATAATTTACAATACAACAATGTCTCATATGGTTGCAGCTAGCAACTAGTTGGAACGATGTGAAAATAAACATTAATTAATTAATAAGTAAAACTAAATTATTTACAAGTTAAAATCGTTCAAACTTTAGGTTGAAAAAACCCACATAAAAATCAAACCACACAATCAACATTGTTGTCTACTACTTTAACCAGATCAGACATAATAGTATAAATTTTGAAAAATTCAATTACTTATCTATCATTAAATTAAATAATTCAACCAGTTAGACTTGATATTACACATTGACAACTCGTGACACCAGTAAATCTGATCACACAACAAACTGTTTGAATATCCAAGACCTGTGATGAAAAATTCCCTAACTAAACTCTTCCCCCTCTTCTTCTTCTTACTGAAAATACAATCACCCTTCACTCCTTATCTAAAATCTCCCCAAAACTTGTAATCATTTATAATGTATAGTATCCAACATAGACACCACCCAAATGCTATGCGAATCAATGGGTTTACACATAAATAACCACTAGCTCTCTATCCTAACTACCTCTCTATCTTTACTTAACATCCCAATATTACACAAATTTACCCCAAAAATATCACACCTATATCTTCCCTACATTTCTGTTCATCCATTGGATGGTGTTTGGGCCATCCTTCATCATCAAATATCTCTTCCCCATTTGATATACTGAAACAATACAACAATGAAAAACTGTTCACATAGTTATATCACTAACTAATAGTTCACCACTATATTCATTTATTATTTACACACCTATTTGATAATACAATTCATAATTATTGTAACTATTTCTAATATTTAAAACAACAAACAAAATAATTTGTTTAAATTAAAATAAAACTGACACTTGACAATGACATTCAATGTCGATGTCATTTGACACTTGACAAATATCAATCAAAATCAATCTATGGACAACTTATTTTTTTTTTAATTACTTTTACGGTCTGTGACTCATTTATTTTGCCAAACTACTAACAAAGTGTAAAATGAGTATTCACAAAATCATAACTATTTTAACCGACAACGAAAAAAAAAGGTAACTTAACAAAATGTTTTTCCTACAATATTACATTACACTTCCTACCAAAATTATGTAACAAAAAATAAAATTAATAAAGTTATATTATTATGAACGATTCCTAAATTTAACTTTACGACCAAAATTTATTTTTTCATTTTCTGGTACTTTACCTACATTGCTATTTTTTTCTAAAATAAATGATCTATTCAGTTTCTTACATAAATCAATAAAATTATCAACGTGTCTGTTCAAACCAACATGATAACATTTTTCCTCAGACAATGTATCAACTTCATTTGTATATTTATTTTTAAAGCAATCAATTTTATTAACATATTTCTTATTATCTACAAATATTTTATTCATTTCTTCATTTTTCTTACGGAGTTTCAATATTTCATTGAATTTCTTACTCTTCCCGTCGAACATCATATCTTCTTCCTTGTTCTTGCATTTCAATTTTCTTTTTATTGCTAGTTTTTCTTCAAATAACTGCTTATTGTCATCTACTTTTCTTTTTTCATCATCAGTTTCTCTTTTCCTATCCATTTCTCTTTTTTCATCCGTTTCTCTTCCTTCATACATTTCTATTTCTTCATCCGTTTCTATTTCTTCATCCGATTCTATTTCTTCATCCGTTTCTATTTCTTCATCAGTTTCCCATTCTGCATCCGTATCATTCTCGACTGTTTTTATTTCATTGTTTTCAACAATTACATCTTCACATACTTCTTCGATAGATTCACCCAAGTTTTGATGTTCTTGTAGAACTTTCTCGTCAGTGTGCACCTCTTCTTTCAAAACCAAATTATCAATACTTTCATCTTCGTTTTGTTTTTTATTTACTTCCACATCATGACACAATTCTTCATTCCTGGTAAATCCACAAAAATAAATATAATTCTGTTCAGATAACTGGTCTGATCCTCCTTGTTGATCCTCCTGTCCATCAACAAATTGCGAAGTATTTGATGCTACCTGAGAACTTTCTTCCAATAATATGGCTTGGTTCATCATTGATTCGTAATATTGTTTTTCTTCATATCTTGGGCTGCTTCTTAAATTATATCTAGGTCGGTAATTCTGGTTTAATAATCTTCTATATGTTGGTTGACCTCTTGTAATGGGAGGGCTGGAGGGCGGTTGTCCTCTCGTAGTGGGAGTGACAGAGTACGGTTGTCCTCTCGCAGTGGGAGGGATGGAGTGCGGTTGTCCTCTCGTAGTGGGAGGGACGGAGTATGGTTGTCCTCTCGTAGTGGGAGTGACAGAGTACGGTTGTCCTCTCATAGTGGGAGTGACGGAGTGCGGTTGTCCTCTCATAGTGGGAGGGACGCAGGGAGATCTCCACTCTTGTTTAGCACTCCACTCCGCTCTGAACGTAGCATCACCAAATGACGGTATTGTAGGTTGATAATATGGCGATGCACAAGGTGTCAGAAATAATTCGCGAGGCATAGGGCAATCCTCAGCCGATTGTGTGTTATTCAACGAACCGGTCAGTTTAATAGGCAAATTGAATGTCAAATCATGATTTTTATTAAATAATTGCTCTGACTGTACAAGAGCTTTTTTCAATTCTTTTATGGATGTAAAAGTGTGGAAGCGAAGTTTATTTTTATAGAAATTTGATAGGTTTCGTAAGAATTGATTAATAATGATTCTATCTTCTATTATTTCCGCTTTTGAGGCTAATTCTTCGAGTCTATAGAGGTAATTTATAATAGATTCGTTATAATTTTGTTTGGCATTGTAAAAATTTGCGATATGGTCTTCTTCTTCAGAGAATTCGGACACAAACTTAGCTTTTATTTCCGTAAAACTTAATGAAGACTTATTTGTTATTTTCCTATAAAATGAAAGAGCAGCGCCCGATAAATAGGCTCTCAATACACTGGTTTTGGTCTCGTCTGACCAACCATTAAGGGACGCTATTGTTTCAAATTGTTCTAAAAATTCATGTACATATCCGAAGTATCCATCGAAAGTTGATGCCATGTTGGCTGTTATAAATCTAGTACTTAGCTTTGTATCCTGGAGATAGCGGAGTTACAATTCCTCTTGCTCTTTCTTTATTATTGTTTTTCTTTAGCGTCTTAAGCTTCCATTATATGTTTTCCGTTTTTTTGATCGTCTTTTTTCTGAAATTATATAAAATTGTATATTTGTCCTTTTTTTTATGTAATTTATACCACTCTTGTTTCTTGATTGGGGTGCGGGATCGGAAAGGAGCCTCCACCATGTAGAACTTCCTTTAGTTGCGAAGTCCTCTCTGTATCCTATGAAAGTATCTATATATTCGAGAAATTGTATTTATCTATATAACACAGAAACCACTTAACTTTCTTCCAGTTGTTTATTTCTTCATTTTACTTTTACAGATAAAATCTTTATCCACGTAACATTTTTTTGACATCGACTTGATCTTTTCCAAACAATTCCAAAAATCTATCTTTTTCTTTAAACTCTCATTCTCTCTCTGACTTATTTCAAAATTGACGTACGAAGTAACTTTCTTTTTTATTTATATATCGAATAGTCGAACGAGCGAGACATAGAGGTTTTACGCGTAGCTCCAAACCTCTACAGTACCTATTAACTATAATTTCTTTGATACAATAACAATTATTCCTTTACGAGTATATGGGAACCAGTGACATGACATGACATGTGTAATATTGATATGTGTTCAATAATAACTATAAGCTGACGATCAAAAATTTTTTGATGTCGTATACTTTTCACATAAAATTGTTGCGATTAAAAGATATTATTATTATGAATTCCGTATTGCGATATAAAAGAAAGTTAGTTAAAAGTGATAATTATTATTTCCTTCCATTGTAGTAAATGTTTACTAATAAACTAACAACACTTAGTTATCAGTCAGCAATAAACCATGTCTTTAAAGCGTTTTTGTTTTAATAAATATTATGTAAATATGTATGACAGATGTAGTATGTTAATTTTATTATGTCTTGAAAATGTTGAAAAATTTACTCTACGATACAAAATTAAAAAAAGTTTATTTGTAGGTTCAATTTTGTACATAATTTGCAATTATAAGTACTTAATATCAGCACGTACTTTAAACAATTTTTTACTTAACTCTTTCCTAGTAAATACTAATTTCGATGGAATAATTAGTTACAATATGTTAGAAATATGGCTTTGAGTTTTTTAAAAGATCTAGTTAACCTTTTTGATTTGCTTAAATGAAATTCAAATTTAAATAATTCGTGTTTTCTGACAACATTGTCATATGTTTGGCAAGCCTATTTCGGAATAATATCATTACTTTCATTATTACTTTAATAAACATAACAAACCTATTTGCTTTCGTGCCCCAATGCCTAAAAAACCAACCTGTACTTATTTAAAACAATTAATGAAACGTTCCTTTAAAATTAACATAATATTTAACAACCAACCGATATCAAATCGTCAACCACCAAAATTGCAACCCTAAAATTACCTTAACTTATTTGACAGCTGCAAATTCATTAAAAAGTGCATAATTATAAAAAAAAAACAGTCCAAAACAGGAGTCGGCAAGTATGTTATGAATTTCATAATTAGCAATTAGGATTTTGGCGAGCACCTTGCCAATTATGAACCGCCTATAACCGGTCATAGCCGGAAATAGCTGGAGCAATTGGGTTGAAGAAATGAATGTATATTATGGTAATGGCATAGTGTAATGATGCGCATACGTCAGTTACACTTAAGTAGAACTCGGACAAGGTATAGTAAACTCGAAATAGTTGAGGCATATAATCTGTGGCGGGCAATCGTAGTAAGATTTTTTATGGAGAGAAAATAATTAAAAAATGCGAGGAAAAAAAACGGTAATTTAAAAAACTAAAAAACCTGACTGCGTTTCTGGGTAATTGGAAATTAAAAAACTCTAAAACAAGAAAAAGTCATACCTGGGTTAAATTGGTACCCATACTAAAAATTGTAGAATTCAATGACACCTCATATGTCAAAAACTGACGATCCGTTTGGGCTATAGGGCGTGCCAAACAATTATACATACATACATACATACATACATACATACTCTCGAAGAACATAACTCTCCTTTCGCAGTCGGGTTAAAAAGCGAAAATGTTTAATCTGTCTTAAGGCAGTGGAAAGTTTGGCGAGTAAGGTAGTTTAAATGTAGGACGTACTGACTGACTGATCAAACACTTTTTTTGTAAGATAAAGGTTTAATAACCTTGGTAGCATCGTGGTATTTAACCTGGCAGTGGCACTATAAAACGGTTTGAAGAGTTTAAAATATACAGGGTTATTTAAAAAAAAACATTGATAACCTCTTTTAAGAGCTGATTCTGATGCTCATGTATAGCAACTTTCATGAGGAGACCAACATGTAAGTCGCAAAAATTTTTGCTTTCCCGAATTATTCGTCAGCAATCACGTGACATTTGTATGGAAACATGAATATTTTTTTTAATTTTGTAGTCGGTCTAATAGAAAAAGTTGTCGTATTTGAGCACCAACACCATTTATTTATTTATTTATCTCTGCATTTTTTAAAATTATACTAAATTTTGCAAATATAACACAATAATTGCGCGCATTTTGTCACTATGCGCAGACGCATAAACCCTTCGAACGTCTCCATTGCGCAAACGAGCACAATCAGCGCTGCGCTTGTATTTATGGGCTGGCTCTTTGGGGATACCATGCTGGTTTACTATGTGAGACAACCCTAAGATAGATAACTCTTTATTGCACACCATAAAAGTAATAACAATACAATTTACACATAAAGATGTACAAATTAGGCGGCCTAAGTTACTTAAAACTGCTGTATGAAACTTTGAGTTTTGAAGCTGAATCGACGTAGAGTATTTTAGCGTTTTTGAAAATTCATGGACGAAATCAACTAGTTAAACCAAAACTGTGTCAACACTCCCATTAGGGACCGCTGCCAAAAACGGATGTGCATGTAACTTTTAATCCATAACATCTTTATTGAACCACTGGGTTTTTATCTGATTTACCTTTACCTAATTCTTCCAGTGAGTGAAAACTTCGTGAGAAAACCTGCACTCAGGCGCATGTGTAACCATGATCCAAACTGGTCAGGTTCCCCTGATAACAGGGTCACGGAGGTCATATGGCAGTCGCTCTATTGTAATAAACTGATCTGCTATGTCCTAGATCATGGTCCAAAGCGGACCCTGGGCCCTCGCGTGCGAGTGCACTATCGGGATAACGCTTAAGTAATTATGACTCTGACTTTATTCTCAAAAGATAGATGATATTTTAAGATTATTTTTGTACTTGCATTTTTTCATCTTCATCATCCGTGTTCTTTAAAAAAAAAAAAAAAATAGACTGCACACAACTCGGCTAAAGCGAGTCGCAGAGTATTGGGCCTTAAAAATGACACACCAGAGTCGACACGAAAAGAAGTATGAATTTTAATTCATAATTTCATTTATGCCATTTATACTAAAACTATATACTAAACGGTTTTATCCGGAACCATGGCGACCCTACCACGCAATCAAATGAAATGAAATGAAATGAAATATTGTTTATTTGCGTTTGTATAGGGTGTACAGAAGATGCCAGTGTAGTGAATGAGCGCCTATCCAGCCATTGTCAATAGCATGCAAATACTAAACCTATTTATTATTGTCTACAATCAACAACAATCAATGAGCGCGATATTTTGACGTTTCATTATACCGGCGGACATCTTCATACCGGCCCACGGGGTGTGCGCGTGCGACTGCGGGTAGCTAGAGAAAAGATAGAGATGTGATGGAGAGCGGTCCCGGGATTGCACCTTGAGGGAGCTGTCGCCATGAAACTATGACGGCGTAACTTAATAAAAGTTTTATGTTATTTTTGCAGGCAATCTTACACCAACTATAACCAGGCACGGAATAAATATTAGTACCGAGACACGGGGATATTGATAGCCACGGGTCATTTTCAAGTCCCCATTAAAACTTTAGGGAGTTTAAATCGCTTTTTTGTCGCTGTTGATTCTCGCTTCAAATGTCAGTTGAAAGTTCCATGTCTGGGCTTCGTTTTTGTAGGGCATGGATTAATTCTTATTTATTGATAATTTTTTGGTAAGTAAACTTATTTTCGCCAATAATATTTACTTTATCTAATTACAAATAGGGGAAAATTGCAGCTAATCTGAGGTATTTTGGTACCTACACAAGTAAAACAAAGGAAATAGAGACTGGTGAAAGGCTCAACAGTATTTTTTACGCTAATTTCGTTAAAGATTTTCCAGAGATAAAATCAAAATGATTACTTAGAAATCATGATAATAATACAACTTATTATTATAACAGATTTGATTTTGAAGTAGGTACTAATATGTTGTTATGGATCACCATCATATGTTCATCAAAATCAATCAATTCGTGTTTATAAAGATAAATTATTAAACCAAAAACAAAGACATCCTTTTGTCAAAATTAAAGATAAAAAAGTTATTGGTTGTCTTCAAACAATACAAGACCGTTAAGTCTCTCTCACGAATTTTGCATAAATTCACAAAAAGAATCGATATCCGAGTGTAAAATCGCAGCTGGTCTCGCGCCATTATCGATTGTGATCGATTAAATCGATTTCGATCTTAATTGATTGAACGCACGAGTCGATTAAAAAAAAATGGTGGGACGTGCGTCCGTTGGTATTGAGTTCTGTATGAAACAGAAATTAATGAAATAACATTTGTAAATTTAAAAGTGATGATACTTAATGCATTTACAAGTCGTTCAAGAACCTTATTTTTTTACTTTATCGTTTATGTATTTGGTTTCTTAACAGAGAGTTCTTAGCCAAAAAAACAATATAGAGGTAAACTTGATTGAGTCAACGAAATAGTAGAAGTATCGAAGTTTTTAATTAAGTATTGGATTGCTCCTATAGATTTACTTATTCATGCAATACCTATAGGCTAATAAGAATATAGCTTAACTATATTACGAACGATTTTATAAACTGTCGGATAAACAGTTACTACTTAGTTGAGAAACTACACTTACCTACAGCGACTTATTTAAAGTTACATTTAATAATAATGTCCTCCTAGCCGAATTTCGACTACGGCGGCCTATCCCAACAGAGATTATCCAACTGCGCGGGACATATTAAAGTGCACAAGTGCGTGCGCAATATACAGGTGCACTCTCTGTTCCTTCACTCTCATAATTCGGTGAGACAGCAGTCCGACATGACCGTAGAGAGATCAGGCGCAGGAGGCACAGCTTAACGTGCTTTCCGAGGCACGGGGGTGTTAACACCAGTCAGGAAGTTGGTGGTGTTAAAGTTACATTTAATAACACAGTGTCACAGATGATGTAATGACATTTTTGAATCAGTCGTAATGTTTTTATTTAAAGAATATATCTTACTCAACGAAAAATGAGCCGTGTTTATTTTTAGTTTGATTAACATATTTATTTTAACTGTTCCAAAAATCACTGCAATTACCTAGCCTCAATCTAAGCCTGAAATATATCAAACTACTAAAGAGCTAAACCCTATAAACATACACAAAAAACCGTTTTTATATACCAAACACGGAATCCTAAAACATCCTAAAACGGATTAACACATAAAAAAACTACTAACTAGAATACCGTGTCGCACTGATTGTTATTGATCAATAATCCACTATCTCCAATTAGACAACGGTATTTGGCACGTGGCTATTTCTCGGTGGATTGATAGGTACTGAAATTGACAACGAAAGATATACCGTTAAATTTTCAGTTATTTTTATTGAATTTTATAAACCTACGGTTAAGGTAAAAAGGTATCATTTTGAATGAGTTCTGGAATGAGAAGTTTGATAAGATAAAGGGAACGCTGTAAATCTACACAAATTAAATAAAAAGTCTCAAATTGAAGTTCACCAACACATTTTGTATGGGAATTCTGTCAAATTAACCATTCATCGAGATTTACCGGCTGTTTAAGAATTGGTAAGCTCGGGTCTAAGGCGGTCTATTCGTTACCTGTTCTGTCATTATTAAATGTAAGTGATGCACTTACTCCTAGCTCTTTGACTTTTATGTTTATGTTAGTAGAAAGTATAGTAATACGATATCCCGAAAGAAACTGAGAATACATAATTCGATAAACTTTTCTTAAATTTCATATTCAAAAGTAGGCTTTTGGACTATGTGAATATGTAGAACTAAGTAAGCAAATTATTCCGCGCTACTTTGGATTCGGACGAAGCTAAAGAACTTTAATTTCAACAAGTGTTTAAATAACACACCTTGAAAACCCGCCAATAAAACATATAATGAGACTGTAAGCGAAATAAACAGTGACAAAGGCGTTTAAAGCGATATATCTTGAAAAATAAAGGGTCCCACTCACAGCGAATATACAGAAGTGGATCTGATAGGGGTGGTTTTAATTGAGCCGCCGTTTCTGATTTATAAGATGGTCCCGCCAAAAGTTATTCTCATTTCGCGCCTTGTACGCGATACGCACGGGCGTGAAGGAACGCCAGCCAAATCGGTATGTAAAGTAACAAACAAGCTATGTTCATTCCAAAATAATTTATTAAATGTTTTTAAAACAACACTTTTGATATTTGAATTACATAAGTTTTTTTTTTTTAATGACCACTAAATATGCTTCGGTGGATGTGCGGGGTGACGAGACTCTACAAAATCGCAACGAATACATTTGCGGCAGACTTTGTGTACGCGACATCACCGATAAGCTCCAAGAGAGTAGGCTGCGCTGATTTGGACACGTAACAAGAAGACATCCTGAGTACGTGGGTAATGTGACGGCCAATCTGAACATCCCAGGGCCCAGACCCAGAAGGCGACCAAAAACAAGAAGGGTAGATGTTATCAAGAGAGGCCTGTGCCTCTGCAAGATCTCCGTAAACGATGCGTCCGATAGGGCAAAGTGGAAAAGAAATATTAAGATGGTCTCGATCATCAGATGAGATTAATAATGCACAGGAAAAAGAGAGAAGTCGCTAAATATGCTGGAAACTTTTGTTGTGATCCGTTGATATTTTGCGTTTGTGACCAACTGTAAATGATGATAAAAGAGTGGGAAAATAGTGTCTTCTTGACTGAATTTGTGATAAATTAGTTTCAAGCCTGTGATAAGCTGACTATACAAGTATAAGTAAGAAGGTGTATGTACCTATCGTAAGCGTTTTTTTCCTTATGGTACATCCGTACCGTTGTTACCAGTTTTAATTAATCTTCGGTTTAATATATAATATCAGAACAAAATCTGTTGGTTGGTTTGGTCGACCGTGAGTCCCAAAGCAAAGATCCTACCAACTGATACAGTCTTGGTACTCCAGCCTCTTTTACAGTTTGTTTTATTATTCATTTTGATGTCGGAATGAAATTCATTCCATCTCGATTGAATTTTCATCACCTCGAGGTGTGATGGAACACAGCCACCGGATTTTGTAATTAAGTTTGTTAATACAAAGTTGTGCTATTGGTTCATCAAATGATTTATTCGTAAGTGTAAAGGTTTGTCCTAACTATTGCTGAATACAGATCTTTCTTTTTAATTTTTCAGTTTGAATGTTAACTATTTAAAAATGCAATATGTAAACAGAAAGGAGTACAATTTTCCTACTGTCAGAATTTGGTTTTGCTTTCAGATTCCTATAGTTATAGCGCTAAGCAATGATAACAAAGTAATCATTTCGGACGACCGTGTTGGTGTAATGGTTCGCGCCACGGACTTCTGAACCAGGCGGTTACGGGTTCGAATCCCGCAAGGGGCAAATGTTTGTGCGATGAGCACGAGCATTTGTACCTATGTCATGGATGTTTATAAATGTATATAAGTATGTCTATCCGTTATCCTAATCTCCATAGCACAAGCTCACGCTTAGTTTGGGGCTAGGTAATTGGTGTACGAGTGTATGTCTCGTGTCTCGTATTTGTTGAAACGATTTATTATTTTTTTATTTATTATATATAATACTACGTTAAGTGTCCGCAATTTGAATGATTAAATATTTTAATCCGTAAAATTTATTTGTTTTTAATGTACAACTTGCAGCACGTCAGGTAACCCATTTGAACTACAAAAATATCAGCCTACTCCTATGACCTTGAGAGCATCTATTTCCTACGTAATACAAGCTGTTTTCGTTTCTCAAATGGGTAACCTGACCTGCTGCTCATAGTACAAAGACTTGCAAAGAGCACATAATACACCCCACCATAAAAGGTCTATGTATTCCTTCGGGACAGTAATTTT
The DNA here is from genome assembly GCA_949316185.1 of Pyrausta nigrata. Taxonomy (NCBI): domain Eukaryota; kingdom Metazoa; phylum Arthropoda; class Insecta; order Lepidoptera; family Crambidae; genus Pyrausta; species Pyrausta nigrata. The sequence continues at coordinate 14,066,618 of OX438957.1, read as the reverse complement.
GTGAAGCAGCGCAAGAAACTCAGTCACTATTCGTCTGTTCATTTTCAAAAGCTAACAAGATTCTGTTCGTTGTTCAAAACCTTGCCATGACAAATAAAATGGTACTTGCTCTCGTTACTAACAAACCTAAATCATGAGTCCACCTGAAGGCATGCACAGAGTAAGTCATAAAACAGTAGTGTCTTCGCCGACACGGCTCAACGTGTGGATTCGTGGTTTATTTGCGCCCGGGGGCGGCGTGACCCGTCCAAGACTTCTGTACTTGCGGTAGGCTTACATGCCGGGAAACAAAATTGTTTTTGTTCTTACAAGTTTTAACAACCTCCAAAACAGAAAAAGGGTTGTTATAAAGTATTGAGTAAAATAAAAATTCGCTGCAACAGCACATTGTAATATTATAAGAGCCTGTGGTGTCCCACTGCAGGGCAAAGGTGACCTTTGATCATTTTCCACACTTTAAATTTTGAGGAGCTATTAATATTATCTCCAAATTATCCACTGTCTTTTTTTAGCACTTTCTTCTGTATAAAGTTAGCGATTGCCTAATTTAATTAAGATGTATAATTTTTTGATTTTACTAACTAAGGCTTATCGAGGAAGCGGAAGGGATTTATGCTTTGATTTGATTTTGGTCCGCTATCGGGAAATACCCAAAAATATTATTTATTTTCTACAAAAACCAGTAAAATTTTTTGCATAGTTGTTGTAATTCCAATTGAAGCAAAAACAATCCCTGTGTTCACTGATATCTACGGTAAATAAAATTATGTAGTTTCCTATAATATACAAAATTATAAGTTAATACTTAGGTATAATAGTAGTCAATTTTCCGCACACGATACTGCCAGCTCATTACTTGAAAACAAACAAATGTGTGTACTGTGTAGTCAACTAAGCAACTGCAAATAAGCATTTGATCAAATCACACTGCTTTTTTCCTCGTTATTTTTTCTTAAACCGCGATCGCCATGTAAGCCCGCCCTTATAACTGCTGGTGTGAAATCAGTATTGTGATAAGCTAACGACCGTCCCTTTACTTGGATTCCTTTCTCGAGCCCGTATCAATTAAAGGCGCGACACCATCTCCTCACTTTAAATTGAACAGCAAATGTTTTGTGGGGTTTTTAATTAATCACCGACTTCCAAGTAATTAAACAAGATAGATTTCTAAGCCGTATGGTGTGTGGGACTCGGGACTTTGGTTACCGAACTTGATCAAGATTGAAAGATACTCGGAACCACTTGCGCATTTTTTTTATTTTTTTTTATTATTCGCTCTAATTATAACCACCACGCAGGAATTTATTTTCTATATGAGTTATTAAAGTATTTGCTAAATACACAGCAAACTTAGGATGTACTGACCTAATTAGGATGCGTATACATACTACCATGCACACATATAAAAATATATATTTAGTTTAGCCATTTTTATATTAAGTTAAACCACAGAATAAATAAACCGCAAAATTTTACCCTGTTAACGCAACTTAGGATACTTATATTTTTTTAAATAAAATTTATTAATATTGTCATTTTTTGACATCACCTCGCCTAGATCGCAAAACTTCGAAAGTGCTTGACACTTTCAGTGACAGAAAACGCGTAAAAATATTAATAAATATATTGTGTGTAGGTTACTGACCGCCAAAGTGTCAAATTAATTTCACAAAGCATCAACATAATTATTTATCAACAAGCTTAAAATCAACTAACTCTTCCCCCCACGTCTGCTCCGTCATACAGCAAACTATCAAATGAGCCAATCTTTACGATTAGCGCTCTGACGTTCCATTTCATGCAACTGACGCTCCGTGACAGTTGGCATAGATAATCAGCAGTCGGTGTGAACGGAACGTAATTGGTTTTTATAAATATTGGTATTTTTAATTAAGCCGTAAGTAAATGTAATTAAATGGGCGTCGTTGCGGTGTGATGAATTGACCGCATAGATGAGTATCTATAGATAAGTTAAGTGTATATAAGGGACTCAAAAGGCTCGGGAAATAGTTCTGATTTTGAGAGTCTTAATGCACCATTGCAAAAAAACAATTTTAAGTATAGTTCTGTGAAGGTCGTAATTACTATGAATTTTAACTAACAAGCTTCAACTAATGTTGCTGTGCCAAATAAAGACCGATATTATATGGACTAAACTTAGATTAGATAGATGATCTGAATATCTCAACAAACCCATAAATATTACAACGTCATGTTACTATTAAATTTTATTATGAAGCGGCTTTATTTTTTAAGAAATGAAACATGTGTACAGTTTAAGAGTTTGTTTAATTTTGAATAACCAAATAATTCCCAAAATACTTGTTCACACAAGAGAGCAATATGCGTACCTACATCAAAGATATTCAAGGCATTCACGAAATTGTAATTTTAAATTTAGAATAAAGGTCCCTATAACTCTTTGGTTTCCCACAGGGAAGCGTTGACAGCGAATGATTTAGAACCTACTTGCTCCTTAATTAATACAACTTGTTGGAATCCCGTCATCTCTTTCTATCCTACCTACTCCAGCTTCTTTGTATAGTGTCATCTCTTACTGGCGAGAGTAAAGTAAAATTACGTTGAAGAATATTGAGACATCTTCCTTTGCCAGTGATTTATGTTTTGTCGGTTCGAAATTTTATCGATTTGTTTACTTTAGAAATTAGTGACTAAGGAGTGCTTAGCGATTTATGTCGAGATGTTAATTTGGTATTGCCTGTGTCCATAACTTTTGGGTTAAAAATGCCGACAAGGCTACCTTACCTATTTTGGTAATCTCGTCGGTAATGCTGCAGCATTACCGACGAGATTACCGTCGTTACAGTCCGACCGACCGACCGTTACAGCTTTTTCGTTTGATTATGAGTAATATTTTATGCTGGCTGTGTTTATACGAGATAAATTAGTTAACACGTAGGTAAGTACTTTCGGTTCGTTAGGTATGGCTGAAAAAAGTCACCCTATGCAAGTAATTCTTCTATTATATTGTAACGCTTTATCAATTCTGTGAGAATTACACACGTTCTTTATTGTTTTTATTAGCCACCGAATCGAATGTTAATGATGCTTTGCTCTACGTTTAAGATGTACTTAGCTTGTGTCTGTGGGTTCACATACCTATATATTTGATTACTATAGATTTGATATACATACCCATAGATTTGTTTTTTTTTTTGATAGTTTTGACCGTAAGAATTGGTGTATCGTGATTGATACTATAAGCTGGGTTTACTTTCTTTTTTACTCACAATCTTCATATTATACATGAAAATAAGGATCCTTGAAAATAGTTCATGTAACTACATACCTTAAAAATATAAACAAATTAAGCTCACATGTCAAAATGTGAAATTAAGTATTTTTCCCTGATTCTTGCTTTAGCAACTATAAATCCATATTAATATTATAAATGCGAAAGTGTGTCTGTCTCTCTGTCTGTCTGCTACCTCTTGACGCGTAAACCACTGAACAGATTAAGATGAAATTTGGTATGGTGACAGTTCGAGACCCTGGAAAGGACATATAAAAACATTAAGGGTGTGAAATGGGGATGAAAGTTTATATGGAAAATCCAACTCTTGCGGGCGAAGTCTCGAAGAACCACTAGTTTATTATAATAGCGTGGATATTGCCCATGCATGCAACATGATACAACCTACCAAAACATACTTATTAGTAAGCAAAGACAGAGACATCAGAACATCAACGAACTACAATAATATCCAGAATTTATTAAATTAAAGTTACAGGCAAAGCTATTACAGGTTTGCAATGTTCTTGATTCGTTAAATCACAAAGCAAGCAAACCGGTCGAGCTTACACTAAAAAATCTTTTTAACGCCCACTTAATTCCAGTGCAAAAGTAACGCGCCCAGCAGAACCGGGATGACCTATCACCGACATAAAAAGCTAGTTAAATCGTCGCATTACAAGAATCCTTTGTGTTTACTCTTTGGGCCAGTGGTTCTCAACCTTTTAGGAATGGTACCAACTATTTAGTACCATCGAATGTTATCGCAAAAATTTAATTTTTGGTCGATAAAATTTATGAAAACACTTCCAAATGTTTAAGTAAATCAAAATCGAGATTGAAAGCAAAATATTGATATTAACTTCAGATTGTGACTCCCTCTCAAACTGGAGTTTCAAAGATTTAAGATTTTTTTTCACTCATTGTTATTTGTTTTGTAGGTTTTAATAAGAAAATACTGGCCGTGTGCGAATTTTAGAGTTTCAAAATTGACCAAAATCACACTTCATAATTTCAAGTCGCAATAACTTTCAAAAAAAAATTGAGTCGAAAATACACAGACCAAAATAAACGTTCATGTGCGACGTGACATGAAATTTAATTACCACAAGAAAATGTTGCTCTAATACATTTATATGCTCTTAGGTACCTGATAATGCATATGTGCATTATACCAGGTACCTGAGTGGTAAGTTAAAACAACACTAATATTATAACCAGGAAAGATGTATTGTACCTGCATTTTTGTATGTTTGAAACGAATAAACACAAAAACTTTTCTTTTCACCAATAGAAAGCTACATTAACTATGAGTGACATCGTTAGTGGTTAACCAGTGACAGACTTTTTTTAAGTAGGTTTCAAAAATGTTGAGAACTCCTGTCATAAAGCGTACAGTGCTAGCCCAACTCGAGCTTCGCGCGCGCGATCGCGTGTTTTACCACTTGATTATAATATTGCACGACATCGCCAGTACGGACGGACGGAGGGACGGACTGACCGAGATGTGCTTGGAAAAATTGTCGATAAACACGTGTGTTGTATTTCCGAATAATTACTAGATACACATGTGCGTTGCATATTTTCAAATAATATTGACTAGAGAAGAAAGGCAATTAGGGACTTCTTCAATCGTATGGATTGGGGCATGCACACTGAAAAAAAAGGATCAACCAAACTAGTTTTGTTAGTTAAAGGTTTCGTTCTAGGGAAGTCAATTTTTGGTAAATATAAACAATCTTCTGGTTATCAGTAACAAAACTAGTATGTTAGTGATAACCAGAAGTTCGCAAGTCACTAGATTACGGCCTACTAGTAGCCAAATTTTGTTTACTGTTATCCAATCATGTTTCAGTGCACGCGGAATTATAGAAATATTTATTTGGCACTACCACAGACCTCTATAATACTAGTACGGTTAACTAAACGTTCTCTAAGAAACGACAGATGATTTTTGTGCCTAATCAAAGCGCCCCCACTGAGTGTCCAGGGAACTAAAATAGAGTAACTTACATACGTTTATGTCAACTCTATTGAACCACACGCTCACTACAGCCGTTAGTGCCAAAATGTCTATAGTCAAATGACTTCATTTTTAGGTTGACAGTATGCAGTCCAGCGTACTTGTATAATGAATGTCAGTAGGTACAACACACAAGACAAAATTAAGATCTACGATCAAATAACTAGTATTTAACTAATCTTTCCCAACCACTTTAATAGTGCCTATATCTGCTGGGATTCCTAATTTATAGAAACAATTTCCTGTTATCTGTTGTGACATGATGTGAAATGTTCTTTCACATGACAGATTCTTTAGCTCAGACCCGCGTGCGTGTCCAAATCCGCAGGAATAAAAAAAGGCTCTTAATAAGTAGTTACTTACGTTAAACCCAAGTTCATCAAACTTCAAACAGCTGGTATAGGTAAATTGACGGTTTATTTGACACAATGCCCAAACAATGACATATTAAATTAAATATGAGTGTTAGTGAACTCGAACCTTAGATAAATTACCCTTTGATACACTACGCCTTGCAAAATCGAAACCCGACTTTTGCACTACTTTAAATTGACACTACAAATGATAATTTATAGCATTGAAGTTTAAGCGATATTGATACGTATAACTGGATTTAAAGTACTCCAAATGTCAATGGGGGACTTGAAAATGTCCCGTGCCTGTCAACTTTATGGAATATTTACAGTAATTTGTAAGTTGATATAAGGTAGTTATTGTTAATCAAAGGGAATCGAAATTGGTTCTAGTAGATTTATATTTAAAAGTATGCTGTTGATTCTAGACTAAGCTTTATGAAGCAATGTTCCCCATTTATTTTGTAAATTTGTGGTATATTAATATTCGAACAGAAAACTTACATACCTACGGTACGTTCACAAAGTAGCTTAGAGCCTATTTTTTCAATGGGCTTCCAAAATCTTATTGTTAGCAAGTAAAAATTTGATTTTGTACTCTGTTGAATTTTGTTAACATTCTTACACAGTTTATTTCTATATTAGCAGACACACCCGGCTAATTATGCTATTATCTACTATTAAACATCATAATGTAAAAGTGCATTGTAGAGTAATAATGGCAATAACGTTGTTAATGACACCAACATACTCTAAAAGTAACTTTTATACTTTGTTTGCTTTGAAATATTTATTAAAAATAACTTATTATATTATAATTGAGGTTATTATGGTAAAGTGGCGGCAGAGCTTTGTAATACCAAAGTTAAGAAGCGCATAAATTTTAGAAGGCTCACGCGCGGTATAAAAGTTTAATGTCAGTCAACAAAAATATATTTTCTTCTTCTTGTCGTGTCGACACTGGCGTTATATTTTTGAGGACCAATACTCGGCGACTAACAAAGCATTATCAGTAGCGTTGTACAGGTTCGACTCAACGGCGAAAAATATGTCGACAAGCTAAGTAACACCAATAAGGCATAATCAGTTAATCAGACCATTTATAAAAGTGCTCTCTCTCTGCTCTATAGTCGTATACCTCAATGACTGGGGATCGTGATCATTAGATATGTGGAATGAAAAACACAACGATTTTTTTGCCATTGACTTTTCCATATCCACACTTGCCAACTAGTGTGCAGGTCCTCACGACGTTTTCCTTCACCGTTGTCTTTGATAAAGACAGGGCCTGTAGCCAAATGGGAATCGTTCTGGAGCGAACTTCGCTATCGCCCATGAAATGTCAAAATATGTATGCAAAAGTCACGTGATGCTTCGATTGCTTATGTCAGCTTCATACATTTTGTTAGCAATAACGACCTTTGTTTGAGAATAAATTGCCACTTGGCTACGGGGCCCTGCATTTAAGTTTTTATACAAACTCATTGGTACAGGGATCGAACTCACGGAGAAGTGAAGTTTTCACTGCTCAGCTATCGCTCCTCATAAAATGCTACTCCCCAATAAAAACTCTAAACTAAAGACAAAGATGCACAAAAACCCCGCTACGCTCGCCATGCCTGGCTGCGTACTGACCAGTACTATAGGGTGCCATACCACCGTGCCATATTGTGGAACGGTTACCGGCCAGATGGCACGAGATAATTACCCACTGTTATTAGGTGTGTTGTTTTGTTTTGCTAAGGGTCAGGGGTAAAAAGGTAAATGATGATGAGTTTCGTGAGTTATGGCACCAGAGAATTATAAAATTTTACTGTTGAGAAAAAAGAATAGGTACGAAATTAAATTAAAAAAAAGTATCTTATTCATTTTACTAAGTATTAGAAATGCAAAAGTATGTAACTTGGTATTTAAATATTTGTATCCATCCATTTGTGACCAAATATGTTTTATTTCATTTTTGTCAGTGCAATGATAAAAGAAGAACGGCAAAGCTCTTTGATGCTCAGCCCCAAATGCTGGCATGTTTTAATCTTTGGTGAAAAGCCTAAAACTGTATAGAGGAAAAAAGTATATAACTGACATTGAACGACATTTTATTTGGTGCATTATGTTGGTCTGACAATTAAACAATGTATGATCCGTTCAACATTGACGTTTGATATAAAAAAAATACTTCATGTTTGACTGACACGTCGTTCGTTTTGTTTTTGCATCCTTGAAGATATTTAGTTGTTAATTATTTGTACATTCTGAAAATATTTTTAATTTTAATTCCCTGCTTTTTAAATTACCATGAAATCATACAAAAGCCCGCTAATTGAGTGGTATTTATATTTCATGTGTCTCACTTAGTACGGTATCTCTATCTATTGGGTCGATTTATGCCAATCTTCTTTAACTGAAAAATCTGTAGAAAAGTATTAGAACAAAAAATACGTAACTAAGTAGGTATGTACTAACATTTTTGGATACATTATCTATACTATATACTATAATATTATAAAGAGGAAAGATTTGTTTGTTTACTAGCAGTTCCCCGCGACGGGCGAAGTCGCGGGGAACTGCTAGTTTTTAAATAAACAACACGAAGAACCGTCGACCTTTCTCGCCCGTCTTACATGCGTTATCGTTATTTTTTAACGTTAACCACGTCTGATTAACGTCCGTTTAACGATAACTCTTATATTAACGCCGCGCCTACTTTATGGGGCAGTGACACGAAACGGCTCATGTTGCCGGCTCAGCTTAAGTAGCTCATAATTGCTCTTTATAGGTTGAAAACTATTCAAGCCTTTGGAAATTATTTCAATTGAGCTTTTTGTATTGTAGGCCGACAATGGTTGGCTGAAATAATATGTTAAGTTTTTGTGACTTGAATTGCGAATCCAATTTGATATGTAACTTGTGTTACGACAACTTTGCTTAGACTAAATTTAGTAAAACATACAAACGGATAATTTTTCGCAGTAACATCATTACGGCTGATCCATTGAAGAACTTAGTAAGTGCAGTGGAGTTAATTTCCAGAAGAGCGATATGTCACATTCTCGTTTACTTCGCTAAGATACGAGATTTGAAATCCCGGTGTTCTAGATTCTACAGTTTTAATATTTTGTAAATTATTATGAAGACTAGTAATATTTAATAATTTATTTTGATAGTTAAATAATTTAATTTATTTATTAGTATCTAATAATTAATTTTAATAGTTAATTTATTTATTTTGATTATAAGGAAATTTATAGAAAAACAAACATCTTTAGAGATTTTTAAAAATGTTACGTACTAGGTTTTTCGATCGAGCAGCCGATTAGTTATTGTTGATCGTATTTTGACAATACTGAAAAGACGTAACGAAACCAAAGGCCACATTTTAGCTACGGAAATATGTATTTAGGTCCGATAATTGCACCTTTAACCCTGACTTTAAAACTACTGTACTATCTGTCCACGGTGACAACTTTATCTAACTTGCTTACATCCGATAACTTAACGATAGTGTCGACAATTACAAATGGATACACGGTGGTCTTTGGGCATGGGCATAGCTAATAATACAATTTGCATTTACAATCTAAAAGGGTATTTTCATAATTTTATGTGCGCAAAAACACTAATGGGACGTAAACCTGTCCTATTACTTGCACCTTTGCTAAACGAATGTGTATGGTGTAAAACATATAGGGTGTCTGGTAAAGTAATGCACAGTTTTAACAGGATATTTTGTTGATTGACGTGAGCAGATTTCACAAAGAAAATCACTGCAGAATCGAAATAATATTTCTCTATCCCTCACCAAATCTTTACATGATACGACAGCAGGACAGGAGCCAAGCAGCTTGCTGTGTTCCGTCGGTGAGTGGGCCACCGTCGACTCTGTCTACGCGACGTCCAGTTTAGTCTTGAGTCAAGAGCAAACCCATACCAAAAAACAATGTATTTTTGCAGTATCGATGCTGATCATTAAAAACTGTACCAAGATCGTGTCTACACCTCTCACCAATCATGTGTGATTAGTGTGACACGTTCAAATACCTGCTAAAAAATATTTAAAACATCTTACTTACGCTCAAGAAAAGCTTCTTACTAGAGCTTATTCACCGGTCTACCTCACCCTGTATAAGGAACATGCAAATGATTATAGCAATGAGTAGTTTATATTCTATACTTAACCTTATGCGTATGTATCACTATCTGGTATACTGTTGATAGATGGATGGTCACCTAATACAATGGTTTTAGTATCAAAGCAGATGTTTAAGTAAGAAAAAGGTGTCAATTTATGGGCTAAGTAGCATTAGGATAGTGTGTAGCACATTTTATAAATAACTATCTTTTTTTAAGAGCATTATATTTTACATTCCTGAATTATTGTTGTTTTACGTTACATTCAATAAACGGAGCCCTTAGACGAGATGCAATCTACTCTATAGCGAAGTTCGTTATCGCTAACACAATGTATGAAACTGACATAAGCCATCGAAATATCACGTGACTTTTGCATACATTTTGTTGGCGATAGCGAAGTTCGCTATAGAAAGATTGCATGTTGTCTAAGGGCTCAGTTCGTTTACTTTGCAAAGAAGTCGAATAAAATATTTCATACTACGTAGTAAAACCTTTTTATTTATAATTTCCTCCTATCTGAATTTCTGAGGGATTAGCCAACTGCGTGGAAGATTATTAAAGTGCACAAGTGTGTGCGCAATACACAGTTGTACACTCTGTTCTTTCACTCCCATAGTTTTGTGAGTCGGCAATCCGACTCGACTGACTGGAAAGACAAAACCTAGAAACTTATTTCGGTCCGACCCGAAATTCGAACCCGGGCCCTCGTGTATAGAAGCCAGCATGCCACTAAACCTACAAATATCAAAAAACAATTTACATCATATTTGAATGTAATAATAATATAATGTCCTCCTAGCCGAAATTCGACTACCGCAGCCTCTCAACAGAGATCAGCCAACTGCGCGGGACATATTATAGTGCACAAGTGTGTGTGTGTTGGTGGTGTTAACACCCCCGTGCCTCGGAAAGTACGTGAAGCCGTTGGTCCTGCGCCTGATCTCTCTACGGTCATGCCGGACTGCCGTCTCACTGAATTATGAGAGTGAAGGAACAGAGAGTGCACCTGTGTATTGTATTTGAATTTATATATGGATTCATTATTCGTGAAACTTAAGTTGACATCTAATGAAACAAATATGAAGTAATTATGCACTGATCAATTATTTACTTGGTAGCTCTTATTATGACAGCTATGGTCGGTGACCAAATATGGAGGTGCATAAAGGAAAAAAGGCACGCAGTCACATAATTAACAATTAGCATTTTTATCGGGAGCTATCACGATAGTGGTATGGGATAATTTGATTAAATAAAAATAAATCGTTAAATGTATGACATGAAACATCTTTTTTTTCTTGTTGCCTAAGGAATGTTTTTATTTAGAGGAAAAAAACGGAATATTTAGGAAAAAGATAGAAAAAACTAAAAGACTGTCCTAGAACGGTACTAATTTCTCCAAGTTATAGTTAGTACTGTAAAAAAATAATAAATAATGTTTTTAAAAATTCAAAGAGAGTTTTTATTGATAAATCTAGAGCTTTATGAAGTTTCTATTTTATTTTAGGTAAAACAACCAAAGGCGAATAGTTTTTTATTCTAAATAAAAATGATACTGACTAGGTGTGGTTACTTAAATAAACATTCACCTATCTACAAATACATAGTACTTTTATCTATAATCAATCTGTCGAAGAGATCTATTAAGACATAATAATATCTCCACATTAAGACTTTTAAAATATATTTAGTTAAAATCCTAATCCACCAAAATGTGATCTGCTACTCAACAATCGACAATGAACAACCCTAAACGACATACATCATTATCACGCAACCGTAACGGTTACCGAGAAACGTTAATAATAACGTTAATTTAGCGATTTGTTATTAATAACTGCTAATGGTATTTGCATCTTAATCGCCGACATTTACATGGCGCTGCACAGTTAGAAATCGCTAGGAATCTGTATAATTGTTACTTATTGCTTTCTCCACAATTGGGGTTCCGTATTTCTAAAAAGGAAACTGCATGAAAAGTTGTAACGCTGAACACAGTCAAAAAATTCAGGAACTCGATTTCAGAGGTTCGTAACTTTGTACTTACATATTGTCACATTGAACGTCGTGAATCATTCCAGACCAAATAATACATTTCACATATTCGTTTTCAAACAGAAATAAAAAACGCCGCAGGTAATTGAAAATAAACCACAATGCGATTTTTATTAATACCTTTTCGTCCTTTTTGAAAAATGAATGTAATTTAGGTAAAAACACACCTAAATTTTATAGAAAATAAGTTTATGTATGAAACTGAGTTAAGTACAAACGTGAAATAAAATTTATCGTCACTTGCTTTATCAACTTTCGTGAGACGCAGTTTTCGTGAAGTTTAACGCTAATTAAGTTGTTAGCGGGTTTGAATCCCGCAAGGGGCAAATGTTTGTGTTATGAGCACGAGCATTTGTACCTAAGTCATGGATGTTTATATGTATTTATGTATTTCTATCCGTTATCCTAGTCACCATAGCACAAGCTCACGCTTAATTTGGGGCTAGGTAATTGGTGTGTTTGTTGAAACAATTTATTATTATTATACTGGATTCTTTGTTTTTCTCTACCTTTATTTAGGCAGGTATTACATCTGTTATGCGGGCATTAACCAAGCATAACAGCGTTAAATGCTGATATATCGGATGATAAAAACTTTCGGGTTAAGCGACAGGTATTTAGTAAAACTGCTTTTTGTAGTAAAAATGTTAATTTTGTGGGAATGTGTAGCAGTTCAAGACTTTGGTTCAGGTTCTTAGGAATCACTCCTGGACGATATGACTATTGGTACTATGAAGACAGAAGTTGCTCTCCATTGAGTTTTCAGCTCAATGGCGAGGTCGTGGTACTTAGTGACCTTCTCAGAGATTGTGGTTTGTATGTTGTGTGTGTTGGGAATGGCAATGTCGATCAGGTATACCGTGTTGTCTGTTTTATTGTGTATCGTGATGTCTGGTCTGTTGTAGTGGATAGTTTTGTCTGTAATAATGGTTCGATCCGTTCGATCCGATTTCAGTTCTGTGTTTTCAAGAATGACTGGTGGCGTGTATTTGTAGTAAGGGACTTTTCTTGGGATGAGTTGATGTTTGTGTGGTATGTATTGGTGTATGATTGAAGCGACCTGGTCATGTCGATGCTTGTAGTCAGATTGGACTAAAGATTTGCAGGCGCCGGTGATATGCTGGATGGTCTCCGATGCACTATTGCACCTTCGGCACACATCCACCTGCAATTCTTTGGTGATATGTTTGCGATAGTTGCGCGTCGCTATCACTTGGTCCTGGATCGCAAGCATAAAGGCCTCTGTCTCCGGGAAGAGCTGGCCACTCCTCAGCCATGCGTTCGATGCTTTTTTATCGACATGTGGTTGGCTGAGGTCGGCTCTATGCCTACCATGAAGCGATTTTTGGGCCCATTGTACTACTTTCTCTCCATCTGGTATGCATATTTCATTTGGTTGAGCAGTTCTGTCGTGTAAATTTAGGGGTGTTAGTTTGGTATCTATTAAAGTCAAGTTGTTGTATAAAGATAGTGTTTCGGCTTTTTTATGACAATACTTTCTAAGGTTACTAATCTATTTATTGTGGAGATTTTTAATGTCGATTAGGCCTTTTCCTCTTGAAAGTACGAGTCTCTGAACACATGATTTCGGGTGATGTTTCCTAAATTTTGTCAAGTTTGCATTTATGCTGCGTTGTAGTGCGACTAATTCGGATTGTGACCAGAAAATAATGCCGAAAGAGTATGTGAGTATCGGAATGGTAAAAGTGTTGATGGCTTTGATTAGATTTCGCGAGTTAAGGTGAGTTTTAAGTATAGCTTTTAGTCGTTGTTTAAATTTAGATTTAAGTTGCTGTTTTATCTGTTTTTGTAAAAGCTGTCGTGATTGCTGAAACCCTAAATATTTATAACTTGATCCTTCACTCATTGCTTCTATTTGTTCTCCTGTTTCGACTGTATATGAGTTAAGCTGTACTTTACCTCGTTGAACTGAGTGGACTTTACATATGTCTATTCCAAACTGCATTTTAATATCGCTAGAAAATTCTTGTGTGACGTCTGCTAGGGTAAATAGTTCGTCTTTGTTGCTGGCATATAGTTTAATATCGTCCATGTACATTAAATGAGAGAGTACCTGTTGATCATTATTTTGTGTCGTAGTCCTATATCCTATGTTTGTTTTATTTAATAAGTGTGACAGCGGATTCAACGCTAAGAAAAACCAAAGCGGGCTCAGGGCGTCACCTTGGAAAATGCCTCGTTGAACCCGAATCAGTTCAGTCGCTAATATAGTTCCATCTTTTCGGATTTTTAGTATTGTCTGCCAATTTTGCATTGCTGATTTTAAAAACGTTATTATAGTCGGGTGTATCCTATATATGCTAAGAACATGTATAAGCCAGCTATGGGGAACTGAGTCGAATGCCTTTTGGTAATCGATGAACATAGTGTAAATGTTTTTTCGTTTTCTTTGTGCTTCTTTCATGACTATTGCATCTATTGTCAGCTGCTCTTTACATCCCTGACTATTTTTTTACTACATCCTTTCTGTTGCTCAGCAAGTATGTTATGTTCATCGATATGTTTGTATATCTCTGCACATACACAGGCTGTTAGAATTTTATAAAAAGTTTGTAGACATGTGATAGGCCGGTATTTGGCGGAGTTACTGGTGTCTTGATCTTTTGGTAAAATATAAGTTACACCTTGGGTAATGAAGTCGGGGATTATATGCGGTTCTTGTATGAATTGGTTTAGATGGTTATGAAGGAAAGGGTGTGCAGAGGTGAATTTTTTGTACCAATAATTGTGTATGTTATCGGTCCCGGGAGATTTCCAGTTATGTGTGCGTTGGAGAACTTGGAGAAACATGTCTGCATGTATAAATTCAAAATTCATTTCAGGGGTTCCTAAGTGTAGTGTTGTGTCGTTAATCCATTTCGCATCTTTATTATGTTCAATAGGATTTTCCCAGATGTTTGCCCAAAATTGTCGTAGTTCTTGAAGTGGAGGTGCAAGACTATCTGGTTTATTGGATTGGTCAGATGTAAGGTGTCTGTAAAAGTGTTTTTCATTTTGCTGAAATTGATTATTTTGAACTTTACGGGCTGTGCATGTAAGATATCGTTTAAGTTTACTTGAGACAGCATTGAGCTTTTGTTTTAGTGTATCCAGAAAGTGTACTATTTCGGAGTTGGGTTCTTCATGAGCAGAGTGTATATGATATTTAGCCTTTATTTTTTCTACTGTTTTCACTACTTGTGGATTTCTATTTCCTTTCATATAGCTTGTAAGGCGTCCTATATCTGATCTGAGTCTTGCTATTTTGTTTTCTAATCGCTGCTGCCAAGATGGTTTTCTTTTTGGCCTAACTATCGAGCTATCGGTCGGTTCGTGAATTTTGCAGTTATTACAGATAGCAGCTGTGTATGCAGCTGAATATATGATAGAATGTAAGGTGGCACAATCTTGACTATGGTCAAAGTGTTTTGGTATGACGTGTTTATTCAAGTATTCTACTATAAATGATAGCTTTTTAGAAGTTTTCTGTTTCGGAATGTACGGTCTAGTTGTAGGGTCGCTTGTTTTAAATCGTTCAAATGCAGTGTTAAATTGTTCTTCTATTGTGCTTTGTTCTATGAATCCTTGAATTGTTCCCGTGTTATGTGAAGAGTCATTCACAGTATTGTCTGTTATTTGAGTGTTGTTAGGGTCATTATTATTATTATTATTAGGGTTAATTAGTAATAATAAAAAATAACACTTTTGAAACAATTGAATCTAATAGTTATTTTAGTAAATAACGATTCAAAATTGAAATTAATCATCAAATAAAAGTAAAAAATTATTGCGGAACCCAGAATACATTAATTATAAACTTCCCCAGTATTATTCTCGCACAGTTATCTCAATTATGTTACGCCATCTTGCAGATATGGTTCATAACTAGGCATGTACAGATTGATAATAAAATCAAAGTTTATGTTTTAATACATAACTACCATTCTTGGTAATTGAAGACCGTTCATTTTACGGCGAAAAAGTTAACTAGGGTAAAAAAATGTAACGTTGCCCATGCTTAAGGCCATTTTGAAATACAGGGTGGCCTAATACTCTAAAAGTGAAGTCATCTAGAGCTAAAAAAATAACAAATGTGACTTTCTAGACTAAACCAGAGGTCATATTTTCGATTGCAATTTTATTTTATTTTATTGCAAAGTAGGTCTTATACTAAATAACTTAACTATCGTAACTTGTGCAATTTGCAATTCCAACCAATTTACTTCAAAATGAGTTTTTTCTCAAAATGCCTAACAAACTTTAAAATATAAATCTTTATTTTTTTTTTCATGGCACTGGACTTCATACAAAGCTTGTAATTAATTATAAGACACAACTTTGTTTATTGTTTTCTGATAAAACTCAATAATAAATTAAAATATATAAATAAACTAATTATTTAATCTTGTTAGCATAATTACGTGTCATATTTCTAATGCACAGATGTCTAGTAATTGCTCAAGGCAAATTACTTAGCACCAGACTTTATATATCATGTTATAAAATACAGCGGCCTTTACTAGTATTAATAAGTAATTTTAATCGACACCTAAGTTAATTAAAGTGCAGTGGAGCTACCTGAATAAATACGAGTGCCATAAGAAATAGATTACTAATAGAGTTATGTTTGTTCACCCATTTTTTTATGAAATAGTTAAAAATTTTGAACTGTGCTCTATGCGAAGGAAGCCTAAAAAAAATTTTGCAACAAGGCCGGCTGAATTGAAAATCTCTTTAAAAAAGCCTACTGTGTGTAGTGTGCATAAACAGTATCCTATCTAAAAACCGAAAAAAAAATAGCTGATTTCTTGTTATTCATTTGACAACTATTTTTTTTTTGTTCATATAAAAAATTTACACACATAAACAATATTAGTTACACAAAATATCCAGAAACAATTACGCTTTAATAAAAAAAAATGAACGAAAAATGAAAACAACAAAAAAGTTAGCCCTCCAGCTTAATGACGATCATAAAGGGCGATAAAACCATACGTTCGATTATTAGTGAAGTTCGTCGACGTTATCGATACAATCAGTATCGGTATCGGTATCTCGATCAGGGAACAATAACTCCAGTTTCATGAAGTATCGACGACACAGATCGGAATCGAATCCGAATTTATGGTTAGCAAGCTGTGTATCTAAATTGTTTTGTGGTTTTAGTTGGCGCTAGACGGTGCTATCTTTCTGTGAATTAGAACGGTATGTAAAAGGTTGGGTCAGAGTGTTCTAAAACTTGTAACTATTTAAAGTAATTTTTAACTAGACGTGAAATAACAAGTGCTCTAAACTCAAATCCATTACGGGTACAATACATTTTTTTGCTATTAGTGTAGGTAATTTTAATTGTTCCATTTGAGCGATTTTTTATAACTCATAATCTACGTCAATCAAATTCTTTGTAATGTTAAGAAGAAGTAAGTATGAAGGGTAAGGCTAACCGCCACCATTGAATTTATTTATGGGGCATGAAAGTAATGTCTTAATTGTCAAAATCTAATCAAAATTATGTTACTGTTAAAAGTTACTTTAGTTGGTTGCTTTTAAAGATGTATTCTATTATATTTTAGGCAACCTAAAAAACGCGCTAGAGCGCTTCGAATGTAAAATAGAGTTTATATCTATCGACTTGGTAACAACACTAGCGCGACCACATGGCGTTACTCACGTGTGCCATAATTGGGCCGGTCGAATCAACCCCGGACCCACCGTTCGTTTGTTTGTCACTGGCAAAAGTGAAAATTGTATAGTGGCCCCGCCATAGCTCACGGAGCATAAGCTTCAATCTAGAGTTAATATAGTTCGACGAGTTCTTGCGCGACCTTCCAAATGTCGTCAGAGGTGCGGAAGGCGGGGCATAGATCTCATCGTGCGGGGAAGAGGATTTTCTTTGACAATTACGTGTTTTTGATTGGCTTCCACGCCTTCCGCACGTTTTTTTGCAAGGAGGGTCGCGCACGACCTTGTCGGACTAAAGTAAAGTATTTTTAAAGCCATGTGACCTTTTTCAAGCTTAGCTTAGTAACTTTTGTTGGAATAGTAATAATATTGGATAATATGACGTAGTTACATTGCTCTGGTCGCAAAGAAGATATAGTACTTGTGGTAAGTACCTAAATCAGAAATAACGGCGATACATTCACAACATAGATAAATAGACCAGAGACAGTATAGAAAATCTGATTATCTCAATGGACCCGCTCGGAGAATGAACTTGCAACCTCACCTTGAGGTCTACTGTGTAAGCCGCTAGACGACGCAGGTCGTCGAATAACATTTTAAAACCCAAGTTGACTTGCAAATATCAAAAATTGAGTACTTGACACAAGTCGCAAACAATTACGGAACCCTATTACTTGCAATTGACAGGATAATTAAAACAATTTCTAACACGCGTTTAATTGATATTTTTAAATGTTCTGCAATATTTGATTTTTAATAATGATTAATTCGTTAATTTAATGTGAACTAGTTGAGTACAGCAAAATGTGTCGTCACAGTTTACTATTCCCATAAAAAATCTATTGAACAAGAGTGTTTCAACAGTTCACGATTGGTGGTGTCAAATAGTTATTTATATTGCAGATACCTGTCGGTTATCAAGTTTTTTCTTTCTTTTAGGGACGTAAATGTTGTTATAATGATCTAATTCTGAAAATAAATAAATAATTTAGGCGGAAACGATAATGCACATCGTAACAAGTTTTCACACTATTCAATTACATTTTATTAGAACCAATCAAATCTTTAAACACCTATTACGTCAAACTCATGCAATTTTCCACCTTATCTTCGAAGCTTTATAGTAAAAATTTAAATGCGAAAGCTAATAATAAAAATAATGACCAGTTATTGGCAGTGATGTGTAATTAAAATATGGTTCTTTTTGTTCGTCTAAATGAAGGTTTAACCACAACGTAAGCAAAAAACCAGAAGGTCTATTTACAAGGATTAAAATAGAACTTCTAAAATATTATTATTTTTTGTGGTTAGCATTCACTTTGCATTTTGATTAGGCTATTGCATTTGATTGCCTAATCAAATGCAATAGCCTAATCTGTCTTTAATGTTTACAGTTTAAGAAAACAAAACTCCAAACAATGGGTATGTCTTTCGAAAAGTAAAGATTCAACATTCCTTATTAAATTGTATAACAAATTGGTAAAATCGTAACACATAAAGGACATAAGGTTCATGTTCCTTTACTAAATGAAATCGGGGACAGGGGTGAATCAGCCAGCATCCCTAACATCAAAATGGCGAAATGTGATTTGTCCCGGAATATTTTGCTCCGCCCATTTATTTGATCACAAACAGTAGGTAGGGGCATATTTGGGTTTCCAATAGCTTAGGTATTTGACAGAGTGTTTGATGATGTAAGTTTATTTAGTAAACTAGTGGTTCCCCGCGACTTCGCCTGGAAGAGTTGGATTTTCCATATAAACTTTAATCCTCCATTTCACCCCCTTAATGTTTTATATCGCGACAAAATGTAGCCTTTGTCCTTTCCAGGATCTTGAACTGTCTCCATACCAAATTTCATCTCAATCACATCTTCTCGTCGCCTCTACCGCAATGCCTGAAGAGCAGGGTATATAACCAGTGCGTCCTACCTGTCATGACCTACGGGGCCGAGACGTGGAACTTGACAGTCAAGCTAGCCCACCGACTGCATGTCGCTCAGCGAGCTATGGAACGGTCTATGCTGGGAATCTCGCTAAGGGATAGAATCCGGAACGAGATCATCCGCCAAAAGACGAAAGTCATAGATATCGTGCAGAGGTGCAGTAAGCTGAAGTGGCAGTGGGCTGGTCATGTCTGTCGCAGAACCGACGGGCATAGGAGTAGGGAGGTTCTCGAATGGAGACCACATCTCGGGAAACGTAGTGTTGGACGCCCCCCTGCTAGGTGGACCGACGACCTGAGGAAGGTGGCCGGTGGTGGCTAGATGCGAGAAGCGGAGGACCGTGAAAGTTGGCGCCGTCTTGGAGAGGCCTATGTCCAGCAGTGGACTGCAATAGGCTAATATGATGATGGTTCAGTGGTTTAAGCGTCAAGAGGTAACAGACAGAGATACAGACAGACACACTTTCACATTTATAATATTAGTATGGATACCTGCCTAAAAAACTTACAATCAGTTGTGAGTCTGAGTGCAAGATGAGTTGAGTTGAGTTTAGTTCCTTAAGGAGAGGTAGTAATTAATTTTACAAATATGCTATATTCAATATAAAATAAAATAAGTCAGCCTATTAGATCCCACTGCTGGGAAAAGGCCTCACCTCAACTATGAGGAGGAACGAGCCATACTTCACCACGCGGGCTCAGTGCGGATTGGTGGAGGGGTGTATGTAAGGCAAGTGACAAACCTTACTGTCAGAAGTTATCAAGCCGCCCTAGGGCCTCTGACTAGGCTTAACGACTAATACCACAGATATTAGCCGGGACCAACTGCTTAACGTGCCTTCCGAAGCACGGAGATGCTTGTCATGGACGTCACTTAAATGGTCGGAATGGTCACCCATCCAATCACGACCGCGCCGTGGGTTGCTTAACTTTTGGTATCACTACCAAAGCGCTGCCGCCACTGCGCCACAAGCACCTCAATTCAATATATTTATACTCATATACCACTCAGGGAACACCCACTTCTAGGGATAAAATTACTAGTATACATTCTTACGGAACAATAATTCGCTTTCCACTTTTAAACTTACTATCAGCAGCTAATGATGTTTAAGTGATTCGCAATAGCTTAATCACCCATTTCTAAGTATTAAATATCCGTTGATACTACTCACAATTAACACTCATAAAATGCAGGTGGCCCATATTTATGTTGCGGCCCTAACTTCGAGTTAACTCGAACTAGTAACTATAAAGTTGCCGTATCTCCAGTCACTTATAGTTATCGTATTTCACAATTAGCGAAAAAAAGACGGTGGTCATCAAAGGGTTAACTTTTATACTCCCTACAAAGTAATTATTAATGTGCCTTTAAAATTTATAGTTGGCAATACGATGACCTTTGAAAAGTAACGTTATAATAACTAAGTTGAAATGGAAACATTATATTTATTGGACTGTCAAGCTGTCATATCCTTCATAACTCTGTGCTGCTTTTACGTTAAGCCTGGAGTTAACCAACACATGTTCAATTTTTAATCAGTCGGTTTAGCATTTTTTACATATTTTGTATGAGAATTCTGTCAAATTAACCTGTTAAAAATTGGTGATCTTGGATTCTGGATTAGATACTGGATTTGCAGTGACAATGGCTTTAGTTTTGTAAGTATTATTTCATTATTAACCCTTGGACCGATCGGCCTTGCGGCAGGCCTGTGTATCTCCCCGCATAGGTAGCAAAAACGTACCTACGCGCGGCGACCCTTACTTAGGGGCTAAAACAAGTTGCGCTCGCGCGTTTTATTCAACGGCGGCCCCGCGGCTACGTTGTTGGCCGGACGAGAATGAATAAAGTACTAGAAAGAGGCGCTAGATGGCGTTAGAAGCTTCTCGTAGCAGTCAACCCTATCGCGTCGCGTGATATTACGTCACTGAATAGGTTTAGTGTATTATGAATCATATTCCAGAGCAATAAGTATGAAATTATCTTGCAATGAATTTTTGTAGGTGTCTACACGAAAATGTGCTTGACTCTGAGGCGAACTAAATTACGCCATATTGTTGACGATATTGAGTAGACATTTCTTTGAATACAATTGCTAAGTCATACTTCTGTACGAAGTACTAGTACTTATTCTGTGCTTGCGGTAAGCAAAAGCGCTGCGCGATCGCGCTGTTTACAAGATGAAGTTTTTTTTAGGTCCACGGAGTTTAAATACAATAAAAAAAATATTTTTCTAGGTAGGTACATATTCAAAAAGAGGAATAAACAGGCTATACAACAAAAATATTGTAAGCTAGATTTCGGCTTTCTATAATAAGAAATAGATGTTTTTCTTTATAATTGTGATGATCTGCTTATGCACACTTGGTGTGCGCAGGACGCTCGAGGTCATTTTGAGTTACGCACACATGGTGTGCCTAGGACGCTGGGAGGGTTACAAGATTCGTTTTCTTAGGTTTAAAATAGCTTCAAACTTTTGTGACAAATTTAGGCCTGTACACGGTTTACGCGTCACCTTAATGTTAACTATGCTTTTTACTAGGGCACTAACATTAAAGCTCAATAATTATGCCTGTTAACTACCACCCTCCCACCAGAGCCCAACGCTAAGCATGTTGCTGTGTTCCGTCAGTGAGTGGCAGTGCCAGAACCTTCTGGGTGAGCTCGCTCCACCGTCAACTCTGTCTACGCCACGTCTGGCTTAGCAAACCCATTCCAAATTAAAAAAATATACAATACTAGGAAATTAATAAAATATAAACTTTTAACCTTCACATCAATTACCTAGTTTCAAATTAGGTGTTAGCTTGTGGGTGACTAGGATTTACAGACAGACATACCGTAGCATGTGTACCACCCACACACTTGCAGAATATTAACATATATTATTATAAAACTGTAACCGAACCTGAGACGCTCATTAAACGCGAATCGTAAGAGCAACATATCTTTGTGTTCTCCGGTCCCCACATTACAATACTTATTTTTTTTAAACATCTATCACTTAGGTACAAACTGGTGCTTATTACACAAACATTTGCTCCTTGCGGAATTGAACCTGCAACCGCAGGCATTGGACGTCCGGGGCGCGGGCAGCTACACCAAGACACTCGGGAAATATGTCGATCTGTGCTAATTATTGTTTTCTTTTGTTTCAGTCGTCATGCACAAGGATAAAGAAGACATACACGGACATCGAAGGGAGCACTCACCGTACGACCACGCCATGCCGGACGGAGAGATGTTCCTACAGGTAAGAAACGGATCTTGAATGTCGACCCTTATTTCCCGTAGTATTGTTAATACACATTGTCATACAACAGCCAAAGTCAAAGTCAATACACCCGAAGCTTATGTTGCTGTTACTGAAGTCGAATATTATGACGTAGTTCATAAGTTCAAAACCATGTTAGCCATGGTTAAGAAGTACTTCAGAGATAATGTTTCCAGACACAATAGAAAATCAATTGTTATGTGACTGCCGGCGGTCTTACGATCTTCTTTCTTTGCGCTATTATTGATAACAATCACTGCCATACGTCATTCTTCACTAGCAACTATATTGACTACTAAGGCTGGGTTGCATCTTACCTTTACTTTTGTTTATGTTTTTCAAAGGTCGTTATTTAAATAAATTACTATTACAAACATATTTGTTTCTTACGTTTACGCAAATTGTTGAACTCATTAAAACACAACTTTACGGATTACTTTGCGATTTATTTACATTTTATTTTAAACTTGACGTTTCGAACACTTTACAGCGATCGTGGTCACAGGGAGACTAAGGTATTATTTGTCATTACAATGTTTTGAAAAATTTTAACTACCGTCACTCAATAATATTAATTTACGTTCCTATTTACGCAGAAAGAGCTAACCGTGTCTTGAGATCTTGCAGTGCTAGGTGTTGCTTTGGTTTTTGCTAGAATAGGATCCCATGCCGGTGGAACTTTCCAACCATCTTCTCTATTGAAATTTGGATGTTTTCTAATTTCAATGGCTTCACGTAGCATTCGAGGAATAAAACGCCGCTCTTTTGCAAGTATTTTAGGTTGGTCAAAACGAATGAAGTGGTTGGGTTTGTCTAAAGCATCTTCACACACTGCAGATTTCATGTTCCGTCTATGTTTTACGTCAGCTATGTGTTCTTTTATCCGCACGCCTATACTTCGCTTTGTTTGTCCGATGTAGGAGAGGCCACAGTACTATTACAAACGTCAAAAATCTGTCAAATTCTATACGAAAATACCGGTTATTGTTATAGGTACGGTTATAAAAGTTAGTACAAGCCTTACTCTACCAAGCGGCATGTAGAGATCACGATAATATATTTAAGTATTATTAGAACTAAAAAAATAATAAAAAAATGTAGTACCATAACTATATTAGTCTACAGCCTTCAGGCTTCGCTCTGGACACATTCCTCTAAACAGTTTTGGATATCTTATGGAAAAAAGTAATACGAAAAAATGTAAGGAATGTGATGTGATCGAGGATGTTTTCCACATAATCATGGAGTGTGTCAGGAATAAAGCCGAAAGGATACAATTTTTCCAAATTATTAATGTTCATGGTGAAGTTGGTATCTGTAATAGTATCCTAGTAAAGCCTCGATCTAAAAATGCCAAAATGCGTTATAATTTAGTACATTGTGCCCTTAGACGTAGGTGATCTTGTACAATGTGTCTAGAACAATGAGGGTGATGTTTTCTTCGGAAAAAAACCTCCTAATAATAAAAGAATAAAAATAAAAAAACTATATTAGTCTGTTATTTGCAAAAATGTACCCCAATGGTAATAAATACGTGAATTGGCCTGATAATATATCAATGGAAACACAGGGCTATAAATAACTGCCAGTATGAAACCGTATTTCATATTTTACGTTTTCGACTTAGTGTGGGCGAAGGTCCATTGCCGCGGTTGATTTTACCACACGGTATCATCATGCCAACCAACAAATATTGCAAAACAATGCTAGCTGCCACCTAATTTATAATAATAAATTAGGTGGTTAATTACTATATTTTACCTAAAATGTATTTATTATATCATGCATGCATAATACTCGTACGGGCTATAGCTGTTTTTCTTGTTTATTATAGTAAAACACAACTTAAAAACTCACCACAACGGCCAGGGTCATGTTTCGGAAAGAAGAAATAAACTTGTATTACAGACAAGTCTTGTAATACAAGCTTACAAGTAACCCATAGAAGAAATTGGCGTTACTTTGGTTACACCCTCGTATCAGAAGACTTGTACGCTTTGTGAAATAGGGCCCTGGCCAGTACTACAGGCCTATGGGGAAGACTTTTCATTAAAAAAAATGATTTTACATAGGTACTAATTGACAAAAATATGATTTACCAGGGAATGAAGGTAAGGCAAAATAATAGAATAGTATTTATTTGCGTTAAACATGGTAAATATGGGATACAAAATTTCATGTTTGACCTCATGTTTTACCACAGACATTATTAAATTTCACAACAAGAATTTTACATCATTGCATATTTAAATCCCTTAAAAAACACTCACATAGCTAGATTCAGGTTTTATAATTACTTATACTGCCAAATTTTATGTTAGGTACATTTAAATTTGTTATTTAGTTTGTTTGTTTTACTAAAAACCGTGGCTTAGTGGAAACTCAGTAGCATTCTTGAAACTCTGCCCGTAACTCAGCCGCTGCGGCGGGAAATCGCGAAACTCGGGAAATTCAGCGACACAATTTGTATTTCCGATTTATCCCCGACACGACATCACCTAGTCAGTGTAATATAGTCAAACTATCATATGATACCGAAACTTTCGTAACGTTCAAATTTTACAAAATTTATTAAAAGAGACGAAAAATCACAGCATTTAAACACATGCGTTGTTTTTACTAAATCACAAAAAGGAATATTTGTTTTAAAAACCCGAATATGTTTACCTTCTTTATATGTATAAGAAATCTTAATGGTAGATAGTTATTAACACTTCTCATAGGCCTAAACAGCAAGGTTATTTAAAACTAACGCCTAACTTGAAATTGCGATTACACTTTCAATTCCAAAGTATTAACATACATTGTTTTAAGTATGGTAAAAATACGCGTCTTTTATATTTTTATCGTCTGTATAGACGTAATTATATTAAAAATACTATTTATACTTTAATACGTGCATATTTTTTTGCACTGTCTTCGTAATAACCCTGTATAAATAGTTGTTTTTAAAAGCTATTACTGCTTTGTTATTGTGCTCATTGTTGATTTGTATTTTGTACTTCTATATTTTAACCTCCTATTCTCGATGGTTTGCAGTATTTGTCGTTCCTCGCCAACAATCTTCAAAACCTCCTCATTGGATTTTTTTTCACCTAACTAATCCCCTCCATCCTGCGCTAACACCACATTTCAAAAGCCTCTATTCTCTCCCTGTCGCGTTGGGTCATCGTCCACGTCTCACTGCCAAACAAGGCGATACTCCAGATGTACAATTTTACAAGTCTTTTTCGAATTCGCCTTGATATTCGGGCTCTAAGCAGCTGCCTCTTAGCATTAAACGCTTTCTTTGCCATAGCTATTCTTGCTTTTATATCTGATGTACATCTGGAGTCATCCGTCACTATGCTGCCGAGATATTTGAAGTATTTGACTTGTTCTATTGTAGTGTCATTTAACCTAATCGGATCATATTTTGAAGAAGTTTTTGCAGTTATCAAAGTTTTCGTTTTTTTATAATTAATTTTAAGTCCAAACTCTTTAAAAATTATGTCCATTTCTGTTACTAACCCCTTTTATTCTATGGATGATTCAGCTAGTGCTGCGATATCGTCGGCGAAACGAATGAACTGTATTACCCTGATGCTGATGCTGGGACACTTGGTACGACACGATGAACTAATCAGAGTGATTATAGAGGGAAAAGTAGAAGGGAAAAAGAAAAGAGGAAGACCAAGAAGGTCCTACATAGACCAAATCAAGGAAAAGTTAGGGGTCGTGTCGTACCAGGAAGTCAAGAAAATGACACTGAATAGAGAGGAATGGAGAAGACTCCAGATATAGATAGATTTTAACCTGTGAATTGTACTTTTTCAGGCACTCAACGGTTTCCTCATGATCCTGACGTGTGAAGGAGAGGTG
The DNA here is from genome assembly GCA_949316185.1 of Pyrausta nigrata. Taxonomy (NCBI): domain Eukaryota; kingdom Metazoa; phylum Arthropoda; class Insecta; order Lepidoptera; family Crambidae; genus Pyrausta; species Pyrausta nigrata. The sequence goes on along the minus strand of OX438957.1, from coordinate 14,040,035 downwards.
TTCTTCGCGACGCACAGCATCGAGAGTTACTTAGGCTTCCATCAGGTCAGTACCGTGACAACATCAAGCTTTAAGTAATAATAATGTCCTCCTAGCCGAATTTCGACTACAGTAGCCAATCTCAACAGATATTTGCCGACTGCACGGGAGATATTTTAGTGCACTTTATTTCCATTTGTGGGCGCCATTTTTAAATATATATAGCCTACGTCACTACCACAATTTTGACTAATTCAACTCCTCATATGGCAAAAACTGTACAGCCGTTTGGGCTGTAGGGCGTGCCAAATAATAATAAGAGTGAAATGATTGGTAGAAAACGTATGGCGCTAAATTAAACATCTTATACATGTAAAACAAACTTGTGTCAGTTACAACACTTATAACTCAAGAACGGCTAGACCGAATTCTAATGAAATTTGGTATTGAGACAGTTTGAAACCCTGAAAATGACATAGGCTACTTTTTGTCGCGATGTAAAATCATCAGGGGGGTGAAATGGGGGATAAAAGTTTGTATAGAAAATCCGACTTTTGGCGCGGACAAAGTCGCGGCGAACTGCTAGTTTTATATATAATCAAAATAAAAACTTTTAAAAACCTACGGCTTAATTACATTAGAGTCATTAAAGAAACTAAGCGACCTACCTGTCAAGGCATTATTTAATTACGTTTACGACAAAAAGTCACCATTAAGTTACGATTAATTCCAAAATTATAACCCTATTTGGGAATAAACGGCAAACGCTAGTTATTAATCAGAAAAAAAAACTAGATAAGCGCCCTACGAATTTTAATTTAGCTCAGCCGGTGTAGGACGGAAGCGTAGAAGTATCAGAGTTAGCTGACGCTGAGATTTTCAGCCTAGACAGATAAGTTAAAAAACGCAATAGTGTACAAATATTAACTGTATGTCGATATTTAGTTCAGTTCAATCACTATATTAAATCTTATATATGTATATCTCATGTCATGGTGTTTGTGGACGCACTCTTTCGAAACAGGTCGATCGATTTCAAAAGGTTCATAACGGTTATTTTCATGTGTATACAAGTCGAATACCGCTAGAAAAGCAGTGCCACGACACATTGTTTCAGGTAAAATCAGTTTGTACCTACGCAATTTTAAATCAAATTTTTCAACTACCTCTCATATATATTCAAATAGCAATGTCAAAATCATTATAAGTAAGAAAGTTAATGTTTAACGTACGTCAAGATGTATCAATTAAAAGTCTCAAAATCAAATATCTTGTTTTGAATGTGAAATAATTTTTTATTGGGGTATTTTGACGTGCACTTGCCCGTGTAAGGAAAGCATCTATGCTTTTTTCAGCACCCCAGTTTGTTGTTGTATGAAAATATTAATTACTACGATAAGTGAACGTAAAAAAGGCTTTAGCTTTATTAAAAGGCTTATCGGCGAGTGTTTTATCAAAGTCGTTCACCGTACGTAACGCAGGCGGACAGGGATTAGCGATGCTGAAGTAGTTGAGACATTTGACGTGACGTAATGGAAGTAGTAGCTACACAATTGTACCCCAAGTATTTCTAAATTTTAATGACGGGTGTAGAAACGCACCGACGAAAGTAGAATTCAAATTACTTGAAACTTTTTTTTTTGTCTAATAATAAGTACAAAATAGTTTGCTTTTAAAAATCTGCTAGCATCGACAAAGTCAAACTCAGTCATTTGTTTTATGATCAATGCGGTTTTTTTAGCTTTCTAATGCTATTCTTTTAAAACCCTTCTTTGTATGGTGATCAATCTATGAATTACGTAGACTAGTTTAAAAAAATTCAGACCAAAATAATTGATTGAAAAAAATGCTTTGCTACAGGCTCGACAAATAACACAAGTTTTATGGTTCAAAGGAAAATAATTTGTTCTTCAAACATATTAGGAACGGGGCATAGTTTTAAATGCGTTTGCTCTTGACTCTAGTCTAAGCCAGAGAGAGGGCTTACTTCTGTTTACGAAGTCCGTATTTTCGACTGTACCCGTCCCTTTCACTCACGACAGAATGACAACGCAAATGAGCGTGATAGCTGGACTCGAAAATACGGACTTTGTCAACTGGAGTAGGACCTCAGACGAGGCATAGACAGAGTCAACGGTGGAGCGAGCTCACCCAGAAGAAGCCTGTTGTTCACTCTGACTTAGTTAAAAGCACACACTTAAACTTAAATAATCTCTGTGAAACCTAAAAATCTCTGTAATAATTTTATTAAATTTGTTAATCCCTAATTTTTTCAACCCTCTTTTGCTATCCCTAAAAAGAAGAAACCACCAACAAAACTAATCCAACACTAAAATGCTCATTAATGGGCGCACCGCATTACTGTTAATAAAGTCCCCGTGAAATATCGCTATCAAAAGTAAAAACCGGCCAAGTGCGAGTGGTCTCGCGCGTGGATGATTCCGTTGTACGTACAGAATTGTTTTACGATGTTACTTATGCGATATATTTTTATGTTCCAAAACGTTGCTTTTTTTCTTAAAATTTTTTTGGTCAACAAGAAGAAAGGCTGTATTATTTAATTGCGTTGAAAGCGAAATTTTATAAGACTGATTTTTTCAAAAAAGTCATTTTTTGAAAAAATCAGTTATCAAAAAATGTATCCAAGATCGTAAAACATAATTTGTACTTTGTATATAAATACTCAGTTTAAGAAAACCTAATTGAGCGACATGTTCGCATCTCAGTGATCAAGATTATTAAATAAAGATTTTAAAAAATGACTTTAGACTTTTGTCTCAAATAATTTCTACCGCCTAGATCCTCGCGATCCTGAGAAATAGGAAAAAAAAACAAAAAATACTTGAACAAACGGAAAGCAACTTTATGGTTTTTTTTTCTATAAGAAATAAGGAACTCTAAAAAGGGCCGAAGTCCGCCCAAACCGTACCCCAGCCCATAAAACTTTCAGTTGCGATCGTATATAAATTTTATTTCAACCCCCCCATCGCTTTTGTTTCGCTTACGGCCAAAGCGACCGAGTAATTCGGTTACCTGAGTAACTTGATATAGATTAAAATATCACAGAAAGGTCAATGTACTTTACTACCTTTCGATAACATAATTTTTATACCAAAACACAGGTTACGTTTTATTAGGGTTCTGTAGTCCTACAAGGAACCCTTATAAGATCGTTCAGTCCGTCCGTCCTAGTCTGTCACAGCAAAATATCTTCTACGTTTATAGACTTATTTGCATGTAACTTGGTTCGAAGATATTTCACATAAAGATCTCATTTTTTCAAATACAAAAAAATAAAAGTACCCTTTTTTAAGGGTACCTCCCCATACATGTAAAGGGGGGGGGGTGAATTATTTTTTTGAGTGCACCCCTTGTGTGGGGTATCATTGAAAAGAACTATAAAAATAAGGTAGGGTTTCCATACAACACTTTTTTATCAGCTTTTCCATTTGTGAGATATAGCCCGCCAAAGTCGTTTACACGGTGTTCCCCCCCCCCCCTGTAATTTCTAAAGTCTTGAACCTATAAACTTCAAATCACTCACGTAAAGAAACAAGCGCGGCAACTCTTATTTAAAATTGTTTCGGGTATCCTGTGATAAATACTTTTAAAATATAAATATATACTTTTACAAAATCCACAGATCTTAAAAAGCAGTTACATATTTAATAAATATTGTAATAAAATATATACTTTTTTCAAAAAGAACAGTTTATAACTTAAAAAGTTTTTTTTTACATTTTTTACTGTTAGGACTGAATGAAGCTTAATATTTAATTACTTTTTAACCTGATATTGAAAAAAATTGTACTGTAGCGACTACGGGAAAAGGCTAGGGAGATGATGATGATGCAAGAAATGCAAAACAGCGCGTTGCCAAAAATGACTACGGAACCCTACTTTATGCGTGGTCCGACACTCACTTGGCCGGTTTTTTACATACTGTACGTCGCAAACATTGAGTTAGGCTTATAGCAATCATCAGTAAAAGAATTGATTACTTTCATTTTGCAGGTGCAAGGGGTTGGAAACGCCGATTCTAAATTAGTATACTCATAGTTTTACTGCGTCTTGTTGTTAAATCATATTTATATTAAATAAATAACTGCTTGTTTGAAAAGGACGAATTATGGACGTGGTTGGTAGTTATCATCATCGACAATTAAAGCTCTTCTGATACGCGTTTTGCCAATAAAAGATATATGAAAATGAATACATCAAAAATAAGAATATTGTGTCTCATCGCCGTAACCATAAATATTAGTTATCTTATTGGATGACCTAATGATGTCAGGATTTGCCAAGCATTTAAGATCCGACTGCGTATTCACCTTTCTGCCTACTGCCCCCTCTGAGCTCACATCCAACAATCGGAGGGTGGGTTTGCGATTAAAACAAATCGATTTAGGATCATTAAATCGAGCCAGGCACTCGGTACTTCCGACAGCGGCCACGTGCCACGTGGGGCGATCGGCTGTGGGGTCCTTTGCAGGGACCGATTTTAAAATTGGCTAAGAAAAACAAAAAAGAATCGAATCAATGTCAAAGTCTTGACTAGGGGAAAGCATCAAGCTGTCATTGCGCTAGATTGGCGTTCTTTTGTAAACTGTTGTTGCAATGTTTCAGGTTGTAGGTAGAGTAGGTATGTGTTGTAGTTTGTAGTAGGCAATTTATGGTGTTTCAAAATATTTGAACATTAAACTTTAGAATAATGTTACTAAAAAAACAATATTGAAGAATTAATAATAATAATAAATTGTTTTAACAAACACACTAATTACCTAGCCCCAAACTAAGCGTGAGCTTGAGCTATGGTAGGATAACGGATAGACATACTTATATATATATTTTAATTTAAATTGATATAGAAATGGGTTCGTCTAAAGGTTATAAAGCCCCTTTTGGTGCAGTTGGTCGACATTTCTCTCTTTAATTTGCTAGTACTTTGATTTTCTAGTACAATTTGATGTTACATTAATTGGTCAATATCACTTTTTGTTGGTCTTCTTCTTCCCCTTTTTCTTTATATTTCTATTCAAAGGCATGGATTACTACATGATTCGTTATTGATTTAAGATCAAAGTTGGTGATATTCACCCATTTGTTTATAGATGAGAGAGGCCTATCGACTGGCAAAAAATCCATGTTGGTCTTTAAACCGTTAACCTTTACTATAAAAATAAGATAATAAGTCACGTTACAACATTGTAAGGATTATGAACGCGCATAACAAAACCTCATATCATAATTAATCACCATTCTGCATCAAAGCATAGCCCTTATTACTCGGGGTCGATTGAATCGTGCGCCGATTGGCTTAACCACCAGGTGGCCACGGTCCGGGGTTCAAATGGACTATATTGGGGTGCGCCAGTATTGCCAGTAATTTGGAATGCGTTTCCCGAAATCTGGGTAATGACCGTGAACCTTTAGCGTGATATTTATGGGATAAGGTACCTTACTGGTAGTTTAAACTGTCCTTTATTCGAGTATAATACAAAAGAGATATCGATGTTTCTCGAATCTTAACAATTTTTAAGAGATAATCTTAAATCTTCACTTTCGAAAAGAAAACGAACTTTTCGCCTTAAATACTAATAATTGTGGCAACTCAATAAGATAGTTGGTTAGTGTTAAGACTAACTAAGAGCCGAAATAAGTGTTGACTTTTGACAATAATGACTTCTATTTTGGTCGGTCCTGCGTTATATATCTCATCTATTTTTTGCAAATATATTATTATTAAATTAGATTAAGATTTATTTATTGTAAGCTACATTGGTGAACACAAAGTTACAAATAGATACATGGTAATATCAGAAAAATACAATGTAACGCCCTGCAAGATAGAATTATTCAACACAACAGCCTATATCATAAAAACTTGCAATATTGATACAGCTACGAATCGCGTAAGTAAATATAAGCAAAACGAAAACACGAACATCGTAATCACCATTCATCAAGTCCACAAAAACGCAGAAAATAAAAACGTCTTGCCAAAACAATGGCATATCAACAAAACATCCGTCTGTATCGTAGCAACGGAACCCTCCGAAACAGAGAACAAAAACCAATTACCTCACAAATCATCCTCTGACGTTTAATGCCATCGCAATATGTTCCAACTCACATAGCTGTGTTCCTACGAACCCCATTCCATGCCCACCTTTGCCGTATATTTCTGTATACTCATTCATTTACATGTCAACGATTTAAAATAGGGGGCCCAAGTTAGTACCTTGTGGGACCCCATTGATTATCAATTAGTTTTGTGCATGCATCATATTTTGTTGGCGCGTTGTCCACAGTATTTACACGGTTCTTTATAACTTGACGCGTTTGAAACGAATGGGCATCGCTTTCAACGCAATTTGCACTTTAAAACAAAGCTATAATGCAGTCTATTGCTTGTGTGTGGAAGCGGAATTAACTTGTCCATCTTCGTTACAGATGATGTTTTAATGATCGCATTTGAATCGATTTTTAGGGTTATCGATGCGTTATTGATTTATAGTCGGTTTGATGACTTGCTTTTTTCACGCTGATAAATGTTTCTCTTTGTGCTCTGATTAACTGGTTGTTATGATACTTTCGTACGTTAATAGCTCTTCTTTTATATGTAGTTTACGGAGCAACAAGAATGTCACTTTTTTGATAACTCTTATAAGTTGCCCGCTTGTTTTGTAAGTTGTCGGTACTAAATACATATTTTTCTCTCTTTTAATAATAAAAAGACTACTTAAATCAAGATCAAAGTCAAAGTTATATTTTTTTTATTACTGAGCTTTGAGCAGGATCTTTATTATGAACTAAAATAATAGACAAAATAAAGCTCTTCGAAGATCTAATCATATTAATCGTAATTGTAAAATCATGTTGATCGATTGTCTGAATGGAAACCTCTAAAACTTACTGATTTGTATCTGTTACAGTCAGACATAGTCCACCAGTCAGTGTACGAGCTAGTGCACTCAGAGGACAGAGAAGAACTTCAGCGGCAGCTGCTCTGGAACTCATTCCTGCCTCCAGAAGTAAGCAGTCTGACGCTTCAAGATGCTCTCCGTCCAGACAGGACCCATCTATTAGAGAGAAGCTTCACTGTCCGCTTTCGGTGTCTGCTGGACAACACCTCTGGATTTTTGGTGAGTACATTGTATGAAGAAAGACATTTGACCACTGTCTAACCCGATAGTAAGCGCCGATGCTACCGAGCATGTTAGAAATGCCTATTCATACTTTTCTTGAATATGTTTATATATTTGTACATATTTAGGGAACGCTAGATAAAAATACGGGGATCTTTAGAGGCAGGTGTTCTAGAATTCGTTCTTACCTTAAGAAGTGCACAGTCAATATACTCATTTTCAAACAGTATGACTGCCTAAGATGCCTATCGTGCCTCTACTGAATCGGGAATTTTCTCCAAAGCTCTAAATCCAGCTGTATTTTCCATGCAGAAAAAGTACAGTGACAGTTGTGCCAATGAAAATCAAACTTTATTTAATGGCTATAAGTTTCAATCAAAAATCTATAAGTAATAATATACTCAGCTCATAAAGCTTATCACCTTAATAACAAAAGTAAATTTTTCAATGATCCTTGAAAGTATTTTCTTTATTTCTTTTAAACTGTCACCATACCTTTTATACGTAAAAATACTTAAAAACCATACAGAATTTATGTATTTAAATATTCCAGAGGCTAGACATCAGGGGCCGCATCAAGGTCCTCCACGGGCAGAACAAGAAAACCGAAGAGCCTCCACTAGCTCTGTTCGCTATATGCGCGCCCTTTGGCCCTCCCAGCCTGCTGGAGATCCCGCAGAAAGAAGTCATGTTCAAGAGCAAGCACAAGCTTGATCTGTCTCTAGTCTCTATGGATCAGAGGTGAGTATGATATCGCTGTTGGATACCTAGAATCTTTATTTTACCTATTTGATCGCGCATGATTGGTGCGAGACACAGTCTACGGTAATTTATATCTGCCTAGTAAAAACCTATTCACTCGTACCGTAAAAAGACCTAGGTCGTAATCTTAAGGAAGATATTAGCAAGCAGCGAGCTCCAGTCCCTAACTGTTCGCATAAGAAAAGTATCGGTGAGACGCTTTTTACAAGCAGGTCTACATATGGATGATACGCTAACCTGCTTCCGTTTCCCGATGATGGAAAGGAGCTGGTAGAATGCGGTCGTGTAATTCCTTTGCTCTGTGGCCGAAGTGTAGCCTGTAGAATACCGACAGAGAGGCCACTTTGCGGCAGCAGTCAAGTGACTGGAATAATGCTTCAAAAAGCGTAGAATCATTTACCAGTCCTCTTCACAGTTGAGTTCAAAGCAGCTATATTTTTTTGGCTGAACCATCCCAAAGAAAATATTCGTATGCACGGTCGGATTTGTCCTTTTAAAAAAAAGTCTTTGCTTAAATGTGAATTATCGCCTAACCCTAACCTTTGAGATGATTCCCAGTTTTTTGACACCAGTTTCATATCAATCAAACATCATGATGATTCAATAGTATCAATACTTAAATGACCAACTAAGTAGGTACATAACTTAAACTCTTAATGGTTTTAAACCTCACTAGCTTCAGTCACAATAACAACATAGTACTAATAAGTTTTAATGATATTCATGGTCAACATAATGCAGTTTACACGAAAAACAGCAAAGTTGTACCTAAGTAAAAATGTGGATATAAGCAAGCAATTAAACCTGCTAATCTCTACCCGTGTAAAAAATAAAATAAAACCAACTAGACAAAAATACCTATTAGAAACCGGCTGAGGCGGGTAAAATCGTTCATCCACCAGCAACTAAACTAAGTTAATAGTTTAGCACACATTGTTGAGTCAGTTTTTGTGCTAACGCACATGTATAAAAAACTGACTCAACCATGGTGCGCTAAGTTAAACTAACTTAGTTTAGGTCACGGATCTAGATTAACGTTACAGTCTTAATAAAAAATAGGTTCTATGTTCTTGACGTTTTTGATATCTCAATTTCCACAAAAACGACATTACTTAAATAACAAAAGAACACTCATTTTCATCCATGGTGAATCGTTCATGACCCTGAACCGAAGCATGGTGTGACTAATGCTTTTATTGGAAGTAATTTAAACTAATAGTACGACTTATCATACAATAGGCCAAGTTGTGGACTATAAATAGACCCTAACCTAAAATACATATATCCTAGTTGTAGTTTCTACATACAATTAAGTGGTAAATTTTTAACTGATTGTGCTAAAAATGTCACAACTCAGTTTTTATAATTTTTCAAAAATAGCGTTAAAAGTATTTTTCATAGAATTAAATCAAATTTCACTTACAAAAATTAATCGACTGTGTCATCCGGTGGGACTCGAACCCACGTCCCTTCGCTATCCGGGCGAGTGCTCCTACCAACTAAACTACGGAGGACGTTAGTCAGTCGACGAATTTTTGCAAGTGCTGGCTACGCCAGTGAGCCGGCGTTCGATTTCATCAATACTTAAAGAATGTACCCGCATGTATCCAATGGAAATATTTTTACGAATATTTAACCATCAGTTAAGATGAAATCAGCTTAACTTTAACTAGTATTTTTCATTTGTCTTTTCAGGGGTAAAATGCTGTTAGGTTACACAGACGCAGAGTTGGCGAATATGGGTGGCTACGACCTAGTTCATTATGACGACATGGCCTATGTGGCCAGTGCCCACCAAGAATGTAAGTGTTTTTTACCATCAGTCCATGTTAAGCACGAAAACAGCAGCCAAATAAACTTTACATTACGATATTTAATTTTGAAAAATATTATACATTACTCGGACTACAAGGTAAGTAGATAAAGCACTTGTGTTGTGATATGGAAACAACAACGGTTGCATCACTTTACCTAGACCAGAGACAACATAGAAAATATGGGTTCCTGTCTGACACGGGATCAAACCCGGGATCTCAAGATAGCAGCCCTGGTAACCATATGTGCCACTTGACCACTGAGGTTGTTAGTTTAATAAGTGAGACTGCCAACAATAGGCCCCTGAAGCAACTTAATATCCGGTAGTACTTACAGAGTTTTTTTATTGTTGAGTAATTTGTAATATAACAAATATAAATTGTTTCAACAAACACACCAATTACCTAGCCTCAAACTAAGCGCGAGTTTGTGCTATGGTGACTGGGATAAACGATGGACATACTTATATAAATTTTTAAACATCCATGACTTGGGTACAAATGCTGCCTGGTTTAGAAGTTCGGGGTGCAAATCACTACACATCGTCTGATTTCTAACTTTTTGTTCCAGTATTAAAAACAGGTGCTTCCGGGATGATTGCGTATCGCTTCCAGACCAAGGACGGGCAGTGGCAGTGGCTTCAGACCTCGTCGCGGCTCGTCTACAAGAACTCGAAGCCTGACTTTGTCATCAGCACGCATCGACCGCTGATGTAAGTTAATCGATTATAGCTTCGTATTTTTGAATCAAATTCTCTATGAAATGCATATCTATATAAGCTTTCTGTTTTACATATTTTTTGACGCAAATCACGACAGATACCTACTTTTTAGGTGATTTTACTCGAATATAATACAAAATCACTCCAAAAAAAACATTGTTACAAATTTATAGAGACCAATTCTAAAAAAAACATTAATTTTATTACAGGGAGGAAGAAGGCAGAGATCTACTCGGTAAAAGAACGATGGACTTCAAAGTCAGTTACCTAGATACAGGGCTCACTAGCTTATACTTCTCTGAGACGGAGCAGCTATCCGGCTGCGAGACGAATGTAACCACACCGCCAAGAGCAGCTAGACGATACAAAACTCAGTTGAGGGACTTCCTTTCGACTTGTCGAAATAAACGCCGAGTACCAACAACCCCAGCCCCTCCTCCTGTCGACTACTTAGCAGCAGACGCCGTAGCAGCGGCGTATACTAACCTAAACGGAGCATATACGGCACCCTATGGAGAATACCCGCCAGCCCCAGCCTTACATTACGCCCCGCCACCATTAGACGATCGGTTCCTAACAGCGGACAACCTTTTCCACCAATACAAGCCACTGTCTTACCATTATACGCCGTACGCACCAAACGGTTTTTTGGAACCAGCGCCACCGCCTGGATACGAGGTCGCGCCAGCGTACCACAGGCCGCCTTCTAGAGAATACGCATACGTTGACAGCAGTGGGAGATACATGAGCCCTGTAACAGGACAAGAGAGGAGATCACCTAGTGTAGTCCCGGGACCTAGTCCAGGAGGATCTAGTGGGTCCACAGAGCAGGAGAGGATGCAACAGCCCCAGACTGAGATGCCCCGACAGACCGTCCTGATGTGGGGCGCTGGCGGAACAGCCCAGGAGGTCCCCGTGGAGTACTCCCCCCCACAGGTTTGGCGCTACCACCCCTCCCACTATCACACTGCTGAGGCAACCCAATGAAAGCTTTAGCTTTTTTTCTTTCGTGCAATCGATTAAGTTAAGTTATCAATACTTTCTGGTCCATTTGATGCTGAGCTTCAATTAGAGTAAGGCTCGGTTTTAGCAATGATTTTTATATTATTTTTTATTTCTTATGAATATATGGTTTATATTTCTTTTATACTTGATGAATCTTAGTATTCAAAAGTACTTGTTACCAGATTAATTTTCTAAAGTCCTAATTCATACCTCGCTCAGTGGTTTGTAGTTAAGCTCGTCGGACCTTCGTATGTAATTATCTAGGTCTTGTTAAAACAGGGTCTTTCCATAATCTCCATTGTAGATAATTGTAAATTATAATAATCGAAAATTCTATCCAAAAATATTAAATTGATAGTAGAGTTGTAGTTAATCATGGTTTTTTTTTATCACGCGATGCAATGTTACACACAATAGTATAGTATTGTAAATAGATATTTATATAGGATAGTTTGGAAGCTTTGGCTTTGTGTTGAGGATTTGAGCTTAGTGAGTGTTCGCTTTTCAAAATCATAACGAAATGAAGCGAAGCGAGAGAAAACCGTATCATATACAAGGTTATGTCAAACAATAGCTTCAACTCTATGGACTAATATCGTATTCATATTCGAAAGACGCGTATATGAAAGTTCTAATACATAATAATAGTCGGTTTCATATTCCACGAAAAAGTATCACTGTTATTATTTTTATGTATACACGGTTGCACGTCAGACTACTCCAGTTCGACCTATATTTTCTACAAAATAAAAGCTGTTTTTGTAGTTCAAATGGATAGCCTGCCGTCTGTACACCAACGGATGCTAGAACTCAAAAACTTAGAATATTGTGTAGATACTTGTAAAAGTACGTATTTAACCTTGTGTACGAATGGATAAACAGAAATATAATTTTAACACTGCCAAGAGAAACAAAAAGTACACAAATCTGAAATCTAAAAACAGAAACATGTTTCGCTTCGCTTCATTACTATCAAAAATCAAACATGGAACGAAACATATCAGAATAAGCATGTCACATACCTAGAGTTAACTTAAATTATAAACACACACAGCTAAGACGTTCTTGTTTCACTATTATAACTAAAAGAACTTACTTGTTTTTTTCTTTTCACGGGCTCGTATAAATTAAAATGTCAGATATCATCAGCTCAAGAATGCCGTTATTGAGTCAACACGCTTTTACTTTGACTTTACTATGACTTATGCAATCACGTTCTATTTTTAACTTTATAAATAAAATATTATGTAAACAAGAACGTCTTAATAATATCCTGCACTGCCAAGCCAACGTACATCATGCAGCACTAATGTAAATACACTTTGCGTGCCTTCACTCCAACTCTTAGCCTTCCACGATTGATTATACAGGGTGACCCATCAGTAGCGAATAAAACTGCAAGAGATCGTAATGATTTTTATGCGATACATACAATTGCTCCATACACAATTGAACTCATATTTTTTTCCGAAAGTTAATAACATGAAATCATTTTCATATCATATCACATATTACTTTAGAGCTCACCTTATGAAAAATACATAAAAAAATATGCAAAATAGTATAATTGTTTATTTAAATATTAATTTTTACTATCGTCAAATCACAAAGCAAAAACACTATACAAAGTATAATTTTGGTAGTGATAGTTATCTCTTATAGTTTTCATAGCTACTGATGAGCCACCCTGTATAATAACGATACGATTTCATTGCTGCAGTGACCGTCGTTGGCAAGGCATGGGGATGTTTCTGAATGTATCTTCCGGCGTCGATTAGATATAAGTCATAGAATAGATTATTGTTTTACGTTACTTATACCACATAGCGTCAAATAATGATTATTTGGTAAAATGTTTAACAAGTAAATTTAGCACAAGCGCTTTCATAATCTTAAATAAAATATGTTCCCTTTTTTCGTCATTTTAAAACCCAAAAATTATATAATTGAGTTGTGTCACTACTGCTTATCTATTTATAAAAAAACTCTGAGCCTTTGCATTGGAGATCGGTCGATATATTAAAATAGATGTGTTGCGTGCAAATTAAAATAAATATTACATGCCTGCCAATATTATTACAGTGAGAATGATTAAACTATGTCGTGGTGGTGTTAGTAACGTAACAACAAATTACATTTCCGTCTTCTTAATGAATATTCCTTATAAAAACATTTTGTCGATACGGGTTACACGACACTTAGGTTTTGTATTGTATCGAGTCATTTGAACGAATTTTATCTTCCAATTTAGACATTTTCAAGTTTTAACGTAACTTGTGTGATTATAAGTAAGTTTGAAATACAAAATTCAGTTTAACCGAATTATCGCTCTACATGTCATACCACTGTATTAAGATTTTTATATAATTCGTCGTTTTAAGACATGAACATTTTGTGAATTTATTACTTATCACATTTTTTTACCATCACAAAGTTATAAGAGATGAAACATCTTAGTCTTATATTGAATCTGATCTATTCCAATAAGACATAAGAAGACGAAGAAGTCACTGAACGTTATTTTAACCAGTCGTAAATTATTAATTGGATTGGATTGTAAATAAATAAATAGGTTAGACGCTTTTACGTCTTGTTATTAAATATCCACTATTATTTAAATGAACATATAAATAAGATGAAAATATCCGAACAATTTCTGTATTTATTTTAGCATAGCATAATAATGTAATTAAAAGAAAATCAAATAAATTTTTCATGCCACTGATTACAACATTTTATTTGAATTTGAATCCTGAATCTCACTGAAATTAATGATTTGGAAACATAGATGAAATAGTAGTAGTTAATTCAAGCTCAGAATTTGAAAAAAATAAGTTGACACCATTTTTCCGTAAAGAGTCTTTAGCAATAGGTAGTAAAATAAAATGTCCACTTATTGATTCTTAAAACCGAACGTTCCTAAATGCCAAGTGGCTCTATCTACCGACTTGTTGTATCAACATCTCTAACATTAAGCATGGATCAAGGCCAATTTACCTTAGTGAAGTTTTTCCGAGCATAAATTTCCTCAGACATAGGTAGATGGCGTTTAGGTTCGAGTTATTTCAAGCATAATTAATATTACTTGTCTATGTCGTAGAGTGATTTGATAATTCGAATTATCGCGAAAATGCTAGGGATTTTGCGAAAACACGGATAATTAGACAATGGAGTCACATATTTGTTTCTTACGTTTACGCGAATTGTTGAACTCATTAAAACACAATTTTACGGATTACTTCGCGATTTATTTACATTTTGTTTTAAACCTGACGTTTCGAACACTTTACAGCGATCGTGGTCACAGGGAGACTAAGGTATTATTTGTCATTACAAAGTTTTGAAATATTTTCAACTACCGTCACTCAATAATATTAATTTACGTTCCTATTTACGCAGAAAGAGCTAACCGTGTCTTGAGATCTTGCAGTGCTAGGTGTTTCTTTGGTTTTTGCTAGAATAGGATCCTATGCCGGTGGAACTTTCCAACCATCTTCTCTATTGAAATTGGGATGTTTTCTAATTTCAATGGCTTCACTTAGCATTCGAGGAATAAAACGCCGTTCTTTTGCAAGTATTTTAGGTTGGTCAAAACGAATGAAGTGGTTGGGTTTGTCTAAGGCATGTTCACACACTGCAGATTTCGTGTTCCGTCTATGTTTTACGTCAGCTATGTGTTCTTTTATCCGCACGCCTATACTTCGCTTTGTTTGCCCGATGTAGGAGAGGCCACAGTCACATTCCAGCTTGTACACCCCTGCATCTTGAAGAGGTATGTTGCACTTGACAGGTGGTAGGCATTGGTTAATCTGCTTTTGCGGCTTAAAGTAAGTTTTGATTGAAGCACGCTTCAAGATATTCCCAATCTTATCAGTGACTCCCTTCATGTATGGTAGTACTGCAGGTTGGCGTTCAACTGTCGTAGGCTTGGCACGGGGTCTGCAACGACGTGGTACTGGAAGCTGGTTGTCCCGTAGTACCTTCCTTACATGCTGAAGCTCAGCAGCCAGGTGTCGGTCGTCACAGATGCCCCTCGCTCTCTGAAACAAAGTTTTGCCCACGGTAGCTAACTGTGAAGGATGATGGTGAGACGCACCATTGAGATATTTATCGGTATGGGTGGGTTTTCTAAAGACTGTGTGGCTAAGGGTATGATCCGAATTCCTAGTTAGTAAAATATCTAAGAAAGCTAGTTTACTGTCTGCCTCAATTTCCATAGTAAATTAAATTTTTGGATGTATTGAATTAAGATGATTAAGAAAAGCAGAAATACTATTGGTGGGTAATATTGTAAAAGTGTCATCTACGTACCGCTTATAAAACCTTGGTGATATAGGTGATGTGCTCAGAGCTCGATCCTCAAAATCCTCCATGAATATATCAGCAACAACTGGGGATACCGGAGAGCCCATTGCTACACCATCGGTTTGCAGATAGAACTCATTATCCCACAGTAAATAGCCAGATGTAAGGCAATGTTCCAATAGTTCCGCATATTCTATTGGCATGTCGAGTTGAACCAGCTTCCTTTTAGTAATTTCAATGCAGTCCTGTACTGGTAAGCTTGTGAATAGGGACTGTACATCAAAACTAACCATAGTTTCATCATCTGCTAATTGTAAGTTCTTAATTTCGCTGATGAAATGGTAGAAATCCTTCACATACGCCGTTGTTTCTCCCCTTAGCTTTAATAATGTTTTAGCTAAATGCTGAGCCAACCTGTAGGTTGGGGTATCAATTTGACTCACAATGGGACGTAGCGGGATATTAGTCTTGTGAATTTTTGTCAACCCATACAACTTCGGTGGTTTTGCACACGTAGGTACTAACTGTTGAACATCTAGACTTAAACTGTCACTGTGTTTTTGTACTAAGTCGCTGGTTTTATTCAGGATTTTGTTTGTTTGATCTACTTTTACGCGTTTGTAGGTAGATTCGTCCGACAGCAACTGCGACATTTTAAGTTTATAGTCCGATGTATCCATTACGACACATAAAAAACTCATTCATCACACTTACATACAAACATTAACATAAAACACAAAAACATAAATAATTTTAATTACACAAGCAAACCCGCATGATACCCGTAGTATGCGGCGAGTGTACATTAATGCGTTATAACTACACGCGCGCACCGATCGGCTCGCGCGCCCGGCGAACGCTCGCCAGTCGAGAGAACACTGCAAAGAGTAAAGTAAGTATACCAATGGATGTATTTTAACTCTTCTGAAATTAATTTAATATCATTTAATTATTATACATAACTTTTCATAAGATTTTTGTATATTGACTTTAGATTATTTTATCTGTGCTTTAGATATCCTATAACCTGCCCTCTAGCGACGACTTTCAGAAATGAATTTTAGTTCAAGTACGTGATACTAGATGGAGCCACATTAAGGAAAAATAGCCTTATTTCTAAGAGTACCCCCTATGGAACACTGTCTGACGCATAGCCCGTGCTACTCGATGCGCCGTTTATGCCTACTCGCGCGGCTACGTAATTTAAATCCTAACGATTTGAACTGTTCGCGTCTATCTTCTTGTGTTTTGTGTTTGGAACTTTTGACTTCTATGTAAATACGTGTCTCTTTATGTACTCCTTCTTTCTTTCCTGTGTGTTGTGTAATAAACAATATTGAAAGTGATTTCGGACTTATTAACTTTAACTCCACACACACAAATAATATAAGGGCGTTCATACTCCCTTTACTGGTGACGGCCCTTTAATTGTTATGCTGAGTTGGTAGTAAGTTACACAGCGACATTCGTATTCACTTGCTATATATTAGACACACGGGTGTACCCGTGTACTTTATATTATATTTTTCAGCTTTTTATCAACTTAATCGACTAATGTTTGATAAAATAATTCATCCCTATCCTGAATTCTCATATCACACTAAAATAGAAACAAACCATCTGCAAGAAATCACCAAATTATACATTTTTAGGGTTCCGTACCCAAATCGGGACCCTATTACTATGACCCCGGTGTCTGTCTGTCTGTCACCCAAGTAAGTGGGGCTTTCATATAACAATCGTGTTTTCGGCGTTTTTTGCTCTAAATTAATAAAGGCAACAAATAGACGGTTGAAATATTCAAAGAATAATAATTTTTATATGAATTTCAAATTTAAATAATAATATTGATATAATAAAAATGTTTAATGGGGGCTCCCATACAACAGACGTGATTTTTTCGCTGTTTTTTGCTTGATATTAATAATGGCAACAGGCAGACGCTTGAAATATTCACAGAATATTAAGTTGTAAATTCACTTTTAAAGTTAATTAAAATATATTTAGGGGGGGTCCAATAAAACGTTTTTTTTTAATTTATAATAAATAGTATGGTACGGAACTATTCGTGCGTGAGTCCGACTCGCGCTTGGCCGGTTTTTTATTTAGTCACAAGACACGTTTACCTCCTCAGTAGTTCAGTTGGGAAACGATTCGTCCGGATAGCGAAGGGTCATGGGTTTGAGTCCCACCTGAAGACAGTCCATGGTTAAATAAAAACTTGAATCATAAATCGTACAATTAATAATGATTATTAAAAAAAACTATCTACTGCCTTTTCTTGAAAAAAAAAAAGAAAATGTCAGAAAAAAATACTCTGAAGATATAATTAGCATATTTCGCTACTAATAAAATAATTATCTGCTGAATGTCGATCTGCTTATATCCAAAGCACGATCATTTTAATTGCACCTAAGAAAAATTGTAAGATATACCTACTGATAAATTAGCTTGAATTATAATATTTATAAATACAGTATTATATTTATTACTGCAAAAATTGCAATGAGCAATAAGCACGTAATAAATAAATTTCACGTAATAAATAACAATTTAAAAAGTAGGTCATTCAGTAGGTGTTCATAAACATAGTTAAGTAGCTACAGTGCAATAGATTAGAGCAAAGCTATTGTTTATAGGAATAAATAAATAAACAAAGATGTGAGAGCGCCTGACGCGTTAGCGAGCTGTAAAATGATATCATATAGAGCTGATACTACCCGACCAAGCCAAGTGTCTAACAACAAACGACGACAAATACGACAAAAATACCGAAGGGAACCAAAAAGCAATGTTGTTACAATTTAAATGTAATGCCTAATTATATTTTTATAACTTAAGCAATTATTTTGCAAGTTTTCAGAAATTAAATCAAATTTCACTTACAAAAATTAATCGACTGTGTCATCCGGTGGGACTTGAATCCACGTCCCTTCGCTATCCGGGAGAGAGCTCTTACCTTGTGCTGGCGTAGCAAGCACTTGCAAAAATTCGTCGACTGACTAACGTCCTCCGTAGCTTAGTTGGTAAGAGCACTCGCCTGGATAGCGAAGGGACGTGGGTTCGAGTCCCACCGGATGACACAGTCGATTAATTTTTGTAAGTGAAAATTGATTTAATGTAATACCTAAGTTTATTTTAGACCATTTCTTTAATCACCGTCGGTATTTTCGTTGTATTCGTCGTTGTTTAACATTCAACTAGTTGGCTTGGTCGAGTAGAAAGTACACTATCAATATATCAGTAAATACGTATTTCCCAGACATATTACTTGATACATTAATAAATTAAATAATAAATTGTTTGAACAAACACACCAATTACCTAACCCCAAACTAAGCGTAAGCTTGTGCTATGGTGACTAGGATAACGGATAGAAATACTTAAATCAATATAAACATCCATGACTTAGGTACAAATGCTCGTGCTCATCACACAAGTATTTGCCCCTTGCGGGATTCAAACCCGCAACCGCCAGGTTTAGAAGTCCGGTGCGCGAACGACTGCACCAAGACGGTCGTCAGTTGGTGCTGTACTTACTAATGCTATGCAACTATAAAAGCAATTCGAGTAAAACGTTGTTGTACTTGCATTTGTTACAGTTTTGCAGCTAAAATGTATAGTCCGAAGTTGTGGTGAAGCTTTCACAAGCAAAAAGTAATAGTTTTTATCCTGTCTTTGCACTCTCAGTCATAAAATCTGTTCTGTGTTTCCTACAACAAAATCCCGTACAAAATGACAGGATCTTGGTGCTTTAAACCGAAGATTTTCATCTATATGGGGATGGGCTTTCTCTATTGTTTTTTATTCGTCCCTGTCATAACTTCCGCTCTTAGTTTACTTCTAAGCACTTGTCAGATTGTCTGTCTTGTCTTGGAGCAATGGCTTTAAAAATAAGGAGACATATTCTGGCCGCATATAGGTCAATGTTTTATTCATGTTTCTCATATTCTGTCCTAAGTTATTTTATAAATTTTATAAATAATTTACTTATAGACAGAAAACTTGAGGTCAGAAACAGCCGAGAGCAAAGCAATGCATTTATTTACCTAGTTCTGGTATGCAAGTACGGAAGACACAATAGCCAACACAATATCTAATTTTGGTGCCCTAGGTCAGGACGAAAGAGGCCTGACAAAGTGCATGTGATCGTCGATTCTTCGTTGTCCCATTAAATAGACTACGGAACCACGCGAATTTATAGTGGATAAACGAGTACTTGGCCAATCTGCAAGGAGTCCCACCTGGCTGCTGCTATCTCCAGAGTACGCGTAATAATTGCATCCTTATAAAATCCTTCGTTTTCAAAAAAAAATTTGAAATCGACCGTATCTAACAATATAATAGGAGAACATTCTTTACCATGTCTAAAACAAAGGTGAAAGTCGTATCATCAGCTCTGTGCACTTCTGTCACGGGTCCCAAGCGCGCGGCACGCAGGCGCAGCACACACCGCCCGACCGTCTCACGCGCAGGCCGCTACAACGACATCGCGATGCAGCTATCTGAAGTCCTGTGTTATTTATTATTCACGGTGAGTTTTTATTTTATTTATTTGTTTGTTACACATACCAAATAGTTGATGACACATCATCAAAAAAAAATTTTAACATTTTTTTTTGGTAGTTTCTTTTAAAAAAAGGTCGTCTTTTTATACAAAAAACAGAGTATTTTATTCTATCAAGCTAATATTTGTGTTATTTGTAAATAACGTGACATAAATAATAATATTATAAAGAGGAAAGATTTGATTGTTTGTTTGTATTGAATGGGCTTCGAAACTACTGAACTGCTAGTTAAATAATAATTAGATTTTTTATCTGCATTATTTTTTTATTGAATTGCATTGAAAATGCGTTGTGACTGTGATATGAACGTGTACATTCTTTTTACAAAACAAAAATTTCCTTACTCTTGTTTTCTAAACGTGAGATAATTGTTTACACGAATAGTGTTGTTCTGCATTAAGATGCGCGAGCAACGAACCGAAACAAAACGAAACGAATAAATGAATTGTACGCGAATCATAAGAAATTTAACATAAGTAGTTAAAAAGTGGTTATCAACATTATCTAGTAGCGCTTGTCATTAAAAAAGTTTAAAAAATTGTTTTTTTTTAATAAATAAAACTACTCTTTGGTCCGTGCCTTTTTTGTTTAAATTATTTGTTAATTTATTTAATTATAATGTTGTTCCGCGTTAAAGCGCATCACAATACTTTGTAACTTAATTACAATTTTTGGTAAACTTTCTTACTAAAAACTCTTATTAATAATCGTCTCCTTAGTTTAAGTTACGATATGTTTTTTTTTTTAAATTTTATTAAATCTGTTTTTTTATTAGTATCATTTTTTTACTTTGTTATCGTACTTGTTTTTTTTTTGTAGCTTAAATGTAAAGAATTTAATGAATTAGGCTTTTTAAATTTATTTCACAAACAGAATTACAATCAAGGCAACGTAACAAACATAATTGCAAATAAATATATCCATACTAATATTATAAATGCGAAAGTGTGTCTGTCTGTCTGTTACCTCTTGACGCTTAAACCAATAAACCGATTGAGATGAAATTTGGTATAGAGACAGTTTGAGACCCTGGAAAGGACAAAGGCTACATTTCGTCGCGATATAAAAACATTAAGAGGGTGAAATGGGAGATGAAATATGAAAAATCCAACTTTTGCGGGCGAAGTCGCGGGGAATCACTAGTAGACTATAATTTAACTTCAAATAGTGAACACGGCATGACTAAAGTGTCATTTTTAGGGCATTCTTTTTCATTTTTAGCGCACACTTGACATTTGTTTCGTATTATTGATAATTTTACTTAGAAGGATCTATTTTGTGATTTTGTACCAAACTTTCTGTGATAAATAATTGCCTATACCCAAAATTGTATAGAACAAATCGCTCTCATCTTTTTGTGTAGAGGTAAATTGCATTATTGTTACTTATATTATGTGCATTAAGAGTTAACGATCTATTTTGAACTAAGCAGCTTTATATTGAACTGTTTAGTTTTCGTTGAATTAAGAATTAATTTTGTCTAAAGTTTATTATGATAAGATCACTTATATGGCAATAGAAAACTCTTGTATATGACAAAAACACGTATCTAACCATTATGATGGTAATCAGCATTTAATGATTCTTCCACGATGATTTTATTAATCAATCGATTACCATAATCGACAGCATCTATCATTCTCGATTACACTCTGAATCGATTAACACCGAATCGAGAAAATGTCTGGGGCAATGTCTCCTGAGTTTCTGGATTGTTTGTGTCGCGTGCTATGAGTAAACAGTGCAATAATGCTTGACAATTGATACATTGCAAAACTGATTCATAGATATAGACGCGAGAAGTGCAAATATTTTTTGTTTTAAGAATCTTGATAGATGAATCACAATGATTACACTAATGCCTTACAAAATTCTAAATTAACGACGCAACGTTCAACTGAGAGTTATAAGGTTACTAGTGGTTTCCCGCGACTTCGCCCGCAAGAGTTGGATTTTTCATATTTCATCCCCCATTTCACCTCGTTAATGTTTTTATATCGCGACAAAATGTAGCCTATGTCCTTTCCAGGGCCTCAAACTGTCTCCATACTAAATTTCATCTCAATCGGTTCAATGGTTTAAGCGTCAAGAGGTAACAAACAGACAGACAGACACACTTTCGCATTTATTAGTATGGATTACTGGTTACCAAATGATGACAAATAAAGTAAACCTACTAGATCCTACTGCTGGGCAAAGGCCTCACCTCAACTATGAGAAGTTATGAGCCACCAGGCAAGCTCAATGCGGATTGGTGGAGGGATGTCTATAAGGCAAGAAACCCTTCTGTCAGACGTTATCAAGCCGCCCTAGAACCTCTGACTAGACTTGACGCCTAATATTAACCGATATTAGCCGGGACCAACTACTTAACTTGCTTTCTGTGACGTTCTGCTGACAGAACAATCTTTAGACCCTTTTTTCGAATGATTTTACTAACGACTATTACCTTTAAATTTATGATTTATATTTTTAAGAAAGATCTATAGAATCAAGCCAGCTAAAGTGGCAAAGGATTTGTGATTTAGCTCATCAAATCTCTTAAGGCCTCTAGACGCTTAAAAATAAGCCTTACAAGGAAACCACGGGCTTTATTTATTATTGTGAAAAAATTACGTTGGTAGAAAGTTTCTAACAGGTATTAGGCAGTTGTCCGACCGGCAACGAGAAGCGAGTCGAACTGAAACTAGAAACGAGTTGGCGAGTTGTAGCTGGGCTATAAGCGAGTGTTTTTGGGAGGCCGGTAATTTCGATTAGGAATAGAATTTGACCGCTAGTTGATCACTAAGTGAGCATCGCCAAATGAGTTTTAACTTTGAAGCTCTGTCGCTCAGCGACAAACTAGTAAAGCAAGCTCTCGCTGGCGGCAGTGTGAACAGTCAGCTATTAACTAATAATGTATGCATCTTTTTTGTTTACACGTAATGTATATCTATTGTACTTTCCTGGACCGCGAAAATAAATCGCCGATGTTTATTCGTCAGCGGTGGGACAACTGCCTTAGATATTCACTTTCAAGTACTATTCTCAAGCTAATCCAAGATTATTAAACACAGTGTCAGTTAAAGTGACCCAACCGATCTGTTTAACGTGATGAAACAAGAGATCATCTTCTCAAATGTAATTTCGACTTTCTCTTATGAATAACTAAATGGGATTTGATTATTACCATAATAACAAAAGTATGGTTTCTTTTGTAGGTAGTGTCTGGACTTAATACGCATTTATTCTCACTAATAACATAACGTGTGTTATTTTAATAATATAAAAAGAGATCAAGGTATATTTAAGTTTGAAAAAAAAAATACTTGGATTGGTAATAAAAAAGTCATAGTAGAACTAGGCTATGTAAATAAAAAATGCATTTCAAATATGTAGGTAACGCGTGACGAAATTCAGAAATGTCTTATGTAAATAAAATTTAAAAAAAGTCTCATACGTTTTGGCAAAATATAGAGCATCACGTAGCAACTAGTTGACTAGTCACATTTTTAAGTATAAAAATTTACGTGAAATAAATTATGTTCTTGACTGTACAAATTGTGTGCCTCGGTGGGAAACCTGGTTAATCATAAGCATACATTATCTTTTCACTGCACTAAAAAGTGAATTGGGCGGGGCAGTAAATCAAAGATTGAATTGTAATAGTTTCCTTGACAATGTTAGACATAACGCATGAATTTAGTGTTATAAACTATTGTTTTATTGATAAGCATTCACTTTGCATTCCAACGATTAGTTAGATATTGCTCTTGAAAAACTGACCGCCTCACGCGGGAATTGAACCCGCGTTCCCCGCATACCGGGCGAAAGCGTAACCATTCAGCCACCCAGACGGTATATAATAATCTTAGATTTTTAATATTGGGTGAGAATTGTGTCAAATGTATCTCAATTGGGAGTTACCAATTGAGATACTTATATCGGTTAGCAACGAGTGATAAAAAATAATAGACAACGAACACATGATTGTATTTAAAGTCGCCCAAATAATATTAAAGGGAGACTTGAAAATGTCCCACGACTGACAGCTTCATGCAGTATCTACAGGTACCTATTTGATCTAAGCCTTGAGCTTTCCGTAGGTAATTATTCCTTTAAGTTAGTTCTTGGTCTGTATTAGGCTTAAAGCGAAATATGTTCGATGCCTTGCAATACATACAAGACGTCGGGAAGTAGCGCGTTGTTATAATGTTATTTTAATGATAATTCAATCGTGAATTTCAAACCTTTACCAGAAAGTTCAGGACATCGTCAACATAAAAGATCTTGACCAAAACTCCATAGAAACTGGGCCCACTTTGCGTCAGCATGGGTCTTTAAAAAATGTTCGGATAAAATATATAAATATTTGAAAGAATACACACAAAAAATATTTTTGAAAAATAATCAGGGGTTTACGAGGAATTCAATGGCAGATTAGGCATTTCGAGGTTATGTTTTGTGATTGCATGCAGAATTAATTATGTGATTAATTTAAGAATTTTGTGATTAAGTGTTACTTTTAAACCCCGATTCGTTAGATTATTTAAAAAATACCAGTGCAATTATAATTCAAAACAAGATTTTTGAAATATAAGCTACAAAGACACAATCTGGGCCCGGCTTTGGTCAATATCCTTTGTATCTCGAAACAAGATTAGAGGAATTTAGTTCGGTAGAAAATCCTCCTGAAGTTTGATCTATCTTTGCCCTCTTTGCTTTGTTTGCTATTCCTAATCGTAATTTTTTTTTATTCTTTTTCTCATTACATATAGAAGAAAACTCTGGGAATACATTTTTATTTTTATTCTTGAAATTGCCGAATACCCATTTACATGTGCAAAATCTACGCAGCGACAAGACGCAAGGGGACACTTGGGCTTTAAGCGTGTTATAACCCAACCCACAGTTAACTTCCTTACTTCCTACATCCGACAAGTAATTGAATAATGAAAAGAAAAGTGCAAAACTGGTCGAGGTGCCTCGGAGAAACTAGCATTCCTGCGAAGGCCGTGATCATGACACCAGATATAAATACCTGAATTGGCTAGAAATACGCAAATGGGTTTCTAATTTGTATATTATTATTTTATATTTATTTTTACAAGCGCAACTAATCCGACTAATAGGAGTCGTAGTGGCCGTAATCAGTTGGATTGTTCATTTACTTCTTTTATATCTCCTAATATTTCATTGCATTTTGTTTACTAATTTGTCTACTGTTTACTAATCGATTTAAAATACCACATAACATACAAAAAAACAAAAGAAAAACTTTAAATAACAAAATTAAAATTTATACTGTAATGTAATTTGAGTTTTCTTTCTTCTAATTTTACTTCGCATGTTATTACCTATAAGTAACTGTACATTTAATTTACAACCATTTTAATGTTTTAAAAAAAAGATTTAATGTAACAGTTGTTGGTAACCTGAATAAATTAATTAATAAATTTATCAGTCACGTTAGATAGTTATTTTCCAAGGGAATACTCGTACGCCTCTCTAACTCAAAATATCTCAGCGCTACCTCCTAAAAGAGTTCGGGCTTACTTACAATCATAATGTCGAAAAGTATAAGTATACTTAGGAAAATAATTTTGGCAGTGATAATATTAATGTTTGGGCCATTAAGATTATCACAGCCAAAATTATATTCTTAAATACTGTTCAGATCCTAATCACCACACTTTAAGCTTCTTCATATTTCTATTCATTTCTGACGACCGTCTTGGTCTAGTGGTTCGCGCCACGGACTTCTAAACCAGGCGGTTGCGGGTTCGAATCCCGCAAGAGGCAAATGTTTGTGTGATGAGCACGAGCATTTGTACCTAAGTCATGGACGTTTATATGTATTAAGGTATTTCTATTCGTTATCCTAGTCACCATAGCACAAGCGCACGCTTAGTATGAGGCTAGGTAATTGGTGTGTTTGTTGGAACAATTTATTTATTATTATTTATTTATTATTTGGGATTTTCTAAAGGGGTGAAGGTATGTAAATGACTGCTTGAGGGAGTAGAGAACGTCACAAGCACAGCCTAGGCTTTATTTTAAATCAATTAGTAAGTACATCCAAAGATAGAAGGCAAAATAAGTACATCCAGATACAATGTGACCTCTATACCGCACAACTTGGTACAACCAAAAGGTCATGGATACTGGACGGCGATGGGAGCATTTCAAGTAATTTTATAACATCGAGACAACGCAGGTGAAGTCGCGGAAAATAGTCAGTAAATTATGATGGTTTTAATTATCAAAAGGTTAAAAAGTTCAACTATTAATTTGATCGGTCCTGAGTTATAATAATCTTTGAATGAATGATTATTTATTTGCATTAAAACATGGTAAGTATAGATATCAGGTCTTCATATTAGTAAAGTGAACAATCATGTTTCATCGATGTAACGATAGGCAAACATTTCGTCGTCATGCAATATTAGCTAATAAGCAACAATACGGTAACGAAAATATTTATATCCAGGATTAAGATTGGTAAAATTTAGATAATCAATAAAATTATCTAAATTTAACCAATCTTATTGAAATATATAACATGTCAGGTATTAGGTGATAACAATTCGTTTAAGATGGCCATCACGACAGAATTTTGTGAACTCATCTATGTCATAGAAACAGTTCTCAACCAGCACTTTAAAAATAATTATTTTAAAAATATTAAATGACAATCTTTGAATGTGGTTCGGTAGCAAATTAAATAGACGGACGCACATACTGTGGCTGTTTCTGGCAAGACATACTGTATCTGCTACAGGGACAGATAACTTCCACGGGTATCTTCTTGAACCACCTCGACTACAATCGTCCCGTGTTTTTGTAAAGAGATGGGTATTTTTCTTCGTAAATAATAAAACTTCGAATATATACAGGGATGGCAATGTTAAAATTCTTAATTTTTTAAAGAGAGGCCTACATGATTCCATCCATTTAACACTTGATGATTGTAAACAGCACATTTCTTGGTAGTAAAACGCGAATGATTTGTTTATTACCTACGTCCTATCATAAAATTCATAAAACAATTTTATATGAACAAAACCCGCTATGCACCAGCCCTGCTATGCACCACTCATAAAATACCTACGAAAAAGTGGCGCTTTGTACCACATTTTCCGATTTTATGTTATACAATGATAGGTACATTTGGAAAGAAAAGGGCTTGCTCTTTGGATAGTTCAAATCTTAAATAAACATAATAGAGGAAATAAAATACTAAACCCTTTGCTATCTCGCTTAGAAAATAGTAAAATGATGACAGGATAACTTTGATTTGCGTTCAAATGAATAAATAATAATATTTATAACAAACTAATTTAAGTTAGATTATTATTAATTACTACAAATATAACATAAAGCAAAAACAAACGAACAAATTTAGTTTGAGAAGAATCTAAAATTCCTAAATAAGCCTTTTACTTTAAATTATTTATCTTATTTCATAACTAGCTGTTGCCCGCGACTTCGTACGCGTGGATCTGATGATACAAAATTTTATACCTACTCACGTCGCCATCCAGCTATCATGATCTCTTAGTCTACCATGTCGTAAGGAGAAGAGAGGAATGAAAAATCAAGGTCAATAGGCACTCTTTTTTAGATACGTTACTATCACCTCGCCATTCTCCTCTGGTAAGAGAATTTCGCATGGCAGTGACTCCGACTTCAAAACTAAATTTTGTAACTAAAGTGTAAAGGTTTTTTTTTTACTTTTTAGTTTACTTTATTGAAGGCAGTTTTATTCGTTGGTAAAAAACTGTAAGTTACTACTATCGTAAAGTTATTATTGTTATTAGGAGCCTGTCGTGTCCCACTGCAGGGCAAAGGTCTCCCTACCCTTTCTACTATATCGTAAAGTAAGTAAGACTATTCTTATACTCGTAGTTAAATTTCCGTTAGGTAGTGGTTAGTAGTATAACAAAAATTGTGCCAATTGACTTTTGACAATAAAATTCGACAAACTGTATGTGGTGAAAATATTCAGTCACGTCGCTGTCCTCTGCGATATCGCTTGTCCGTTTCGGCTATTCTCGCTCGTCGCGCAGCTGCTTAGCCAGAGGTTCCCAACCACAATACTACAAACGGTTGTAGCCGCATTAATATTTTTATTCTTTTTTGTGACACTTCGAATAAACCTATCGACCATGCACACGTGCGCAAGCTGTAAAACCCGGTTTACCGACGGTGCCTTGTGCAGCGTATGTAACGGGACTTTGATTTTGCGTGCTCTGGTGTCACCGAACAGGGAAACAGAAAGCTGGGAGATCGTAAAAATAGCTGGCATTGCCCGGGTTGTAAAAACCAGGACAATTCTCCTAAGCCGCTTCCTCTGTCTCCACAACCTCAGCTCTCATTGGAAGGTTTGCATCAAGACCTTAAAGTCATCCTCCATAGGCTGGCTCCCTTAGCTGCACTTGTTGAAGACGTCAAAAGCATCAAGGCAGAGATCACCAACCTGCAGTCTTCACTGGATATGGCGCATGAGATGATTAGTGGTTTTACGGACAAACTCAAAGCGTTGAATAAACGAATCAAGGATGTTGAAGAAAGTACTATAGTCATCCCTATGTTACAAGCGGAGATATCCAAAATAAATCAGGAATTAAACGAGAGGGAACAATGGTCGCGATCAAACAACGTTGAAATTAAGGGAATCCCTACTACTAAAAATGAATACTTGTTTGATATCGCTCTTAGCTTAGCCAGGGCAGTTGAATGTCCCCTTAAAAAAGAAGACATCAATTTCATTTCCAGAATCCCCTCACGAAACCCTGACGTACCTAAGCCTATCATAATGTGCTTCAATAACAGGTACTTAAAAGAAGACTTTACCGCAGCATCCCGCAAGCTAAAAACCGTCAATCCTGGTTCATTGGGCTTTCCTGCAGAGGGCAAATTTATGTCAACGACCATCTCACGGTGCATAACAAAAACCTTTTATCTAAGGCGAAATCCAAGGCCAAGGAGTCTCTTTTTTAATTTATTTAGGTCAAACACTGCAAGATAATGGCCCGGAAGTCCCCCACGTCGCCAATTTTTATAATAAAATCCGAAAAGGACCTCTTAAAAATAAAATAAAAGTGTGTGTAATTTTATCACTATCAATAAGTTATATTTACTATGAGTGTTGTACGGTACTATTGAGCTTGATATTGTGTTGTTATTTGCGGCCCAGTGAGTTGGGCGCCCCTGACATGCGTTTGCGCTTTAGACGGGCGGTATCTAGTACATCCGTGCCAACCCTCGTAAGTATTACGTGTGATACGGTGGTAACTGCATGCGTCATATTGCACACTGACACCCTGTCAGTAAGGTTTATATTCGTTCGATGTTTACGCGCGTTAAAGCGAGATTTGCTTGTTAATCGCGCAGAAGGTATATTTACGAATACCTGCTTTTTCTTATCACTGCATTCAAAGTTAACTACGTTTGTAAAAATTAATGATTTGCGCTTTGATTCAAACGGAGGATAGTTGCGGTTTTGAGTTGTTTGCGCGTTTTATTGGTGTTTACCTGTAGCGATAAGGATTCCAGTCTTTAATTTAATAACGTGTTTTGCATTTGTCTTTATTGTTTCTTTTATTTACCGAGCTAAGTCAACTTAAAATTTACTACCAGAATACTCGAGGACTACGAACTAAAACTAGTATTTTTAAAAGCAGTATCTGTCTAAATTCTTATGACATTATCGCTATCAATGAGACATGGCTGTTAGATGGAATACACAACCAGGAGCTTTTTGACGATCGTTACTTGGTGTGGAGGCGATATAGGGACTATGAAAGGCTGGTTCAGACGCTTGGTGGTGGTGTCCTCCTAGCTGTTCGTCGCGAGTTGACTGTGGTCGAGCGCCCGGAATGGGGCAGTACCGCCGAGGACGTATGGTTAACTGTTGTAATAAACAATAAAACCAAAATACACATTTGTATATTATACCTGTGTCCTGAAAATAATGGCAACTCGTTTGCGACTCAACTTATAAATTTTACTGAAACAATGGTTAATGCGATTAACTCATGTCCTGATGACAGGTTTATTTTAATGGGTGATTTTAATCTTCCTTACGTAAGTTGGATACGTGATCGGGAAAATCTGTCACCGACGGGAATATCTGGGGAACACCAGGTTGACTTTTTTGATGCTGTTTTACTGTGCAATTTGATCCAATCTAATGATAATCTCAACGTGAACGGTCGGGTTTTGGATTTGGTCCTCTCTAGCTCATTATTGGTACTGTAGTTGTTACGGTGTGCCGATCCACTGGTGCCTGAGGACCCCAACCACCCAGCGCTTGAAATATCGGTAATGGTTCCTGTTCCGCCTTCACTCGAATTTAAACCTAGACTTAAGTACCTATACCATGCTGCGGACTATCTAGCTATATCGATGTCGTTGGATGACATACCTTGGCTGGATTGTATGTATGGAATACCGCTCGAAGAAGCCACTAAGTTATTCTATGATAAGATATACAGCTTACGTGATAAGTATGTGCCTGTCAAGACCACCACTGCTCGAAAAACACCGCATTGGTTTAGTCCAGCTTTAATTAAAATTCTAAGGGAGAAAAACAAATACTTTCGTAAATACAAAACATACAAAAATTTATGTGATTACCAAACATTTTCTCTCTTAAGGAAACGAGCTAAAGCTGTAGAAAAAGAATGTTATGACGCCTACATACTTAACACTGAAAGATCAATTACCAATAATCCAAAATCTTTTTGGTCATACATAAAAACATTAAATAATAGTTATGGCTCTTTTCCATCTACTATGACCTGTGATGATACTTCTGCTGATACAGGGGAAGCTATATGTGACTTATTTGCTACTTACTTTCACTCAACTTTTTTGGAACCTACACATAACACGGTGTGCGCTCCTGTCAACGCTTACTCTTGCTCTAATACAATCTGTAGTATAAGTGACATTGAAGTCGACAGAGACACAGTACTCAAGTTGCTTAAGTCCCTAGACCTTACCAAAGGTGCTGGACCCGATGAAATACCGGCTTGTTTTATAGTAAGCTGTGCGGACAGCTTAGTTGTACCTCTTTGTATTTTATTTCGAAGATCACTCCAGGAAGGTATGGTTTCTACAATTTGGAAATCGGCTTTTATAAGTCCTATCCATAAGAATGGCAATAAAAGCAACATAAAAAATTATAGGCCCATTTCCAAACTCTGCATATTTTCAAAGGTGTTTGAAAGGTTAGTCTATCAGCAGTTGTACTCATCGCTTGCACCCTCATTTCTGCTGCAACAGCATGGATTTCTAAGGCGGCGATCTACTGTTTCTAACCTTATTTTATCTAACGAAATCATCACGTCTTCTATGGATTCTGGTGGCCAGGTTGATGCTATTTTTACTGACTATAGCAAGGCGTTCGACCGAATTGATCACGTGATGCTGCTTCACAAGCTCCATATGGCGGGCGTTCATGGCAATCTTCTGAGGTGATTTGAGTCCTATGTCGCTAACAGATCTCAGGTGGTTGTCCTGAACGGATTCAAGTCCAAATGGATGACTGTTCCTTCCGGTGTGCCCCAGGGATCGCTCCTTGGTCCTCTTCTATTTGTAGTCTTTATTAATGATATCGATAAGTGTTTCCATCATTCTGAATTTCTCCTTTTTGCTAATGACATGAAAATCCTTAAACAAATTAACAACATTCAGGATTCTGAATTGCTGCAGCAGCACTTATTAAGGTTTGAAGATTATTGCGAGCGAAACAAACTTGACTCAAACGTTTCTAAATGTCAAGCCATTACATTTACTAGAAAAATTAATCCAGTTGCATTCAATTATACTATTAAAGGAAGTGTTTTAAAATATGTAGATCATATAAGGGATTTGGGTGTGACTCGAAAATGATATTTGACAGACACGTAGACTTTATTGTCAGGAAGGCGTCGAAGGCCCTAGGTTTTATAATGAGATCATTTAAACGCTTCTCAAGTCTCAAGCCTATTAAAATCTTATACTGCTCTTACGTCCGTAGTATCCTTGAGTATGCATATCAGATATGGAATCCTCAGTATAAAACATATGTTGATCGAATCGAATCCATACAAAATAGATGTTTAAGGTACTTACAGTACAAAACCAAGAAACGTGACGCAGATAATCACGCACGCTGCAGGCGCCACCATTTCCTCCCTCTTGAGTTACGCAGAGACATCGCGGATATTATATATTAAATGAACATTGCAAATGGTCACATCGACAACTCTGCGCTTCTGAACCATATATATCTCAAGGTTCCCTTAAAACCCAATGGAGTACGTCCTTGCCTCTGTGTCACACCAACTATCGTAAAAACTTTTGCAGGGTAGCTGAAAGGCTCAACAAGTTAATAAGCGCTCACCCGCATGTTGATTTGTTTTGCACCTGCCCTAATACGGTAAAAAAACTGATTGCGAGCGATTTCATGGGCCCAACTGACTGATGTCACTGACCACAACTATAGGTATAACACTTTTATGGTACTTTTTGTAATACATAAACGACTTTTGTTGCTGTCTATTGTTATCTTGTGAATTTAGTACCTATCACTTGTCAATCAAGATACATATGATTTGTATATTTTCTTTAAGCTACATATATGTGAAAACTATAGGCTAAATGTTCATTGTTTTGTAACTTATATTGCATTGTTAAAAGCTGTTTGTTTTCCTATAAAATAAAATAAAAATAAAATAGAACTACGTAACGTTAAGGACAGCACCATAAAATTATGACTCCTGAATTTAAACGCTGAAATAATTAAATTAATGCTGTAGCATATATGGTATACATGTCTAAAAACACTGATTCTCTCGATTTCTCCAGGTTTCCGTCATCAGATTGTAACTTGGATACAGTAGGATTACCTTGGGAGTTCAAAAATCAGTCTAAAGTAATTTGTAAGTGTAAGTCAAAAGAAAATGCTTATCACGCTGAACACTGTTCCCTAAGGCGCTCTAGTCATATCTCTTATAGTTGAGCTAAGCTGCTAGGGTTCCATATCAGGTGCTCCAGACCTTCAATTTGAGTACATCAATAGGAAATGCTCATCACGCTGAACAATGTACCCTAAGGCGCTCTATTCATATCTCTTATAGTTGAGCTGAGCTGCTAGGGTTCCATATCAGTTGCTCCAGACCTTCAATTTGTGTACGTCAATAGAAAATGCTCATCACGCTAAACAATGTTCCCTAAGGCGCTCTATTCATATATCTTATAGTTGCCCTGAGCTGCTAGGGTTCTATATCAGTTGCTGCCAGACTTTCAATATTTGTACGTCAATAGAAAATGCTCATCACGCTGAATAACTTTTCTTAAGGCGCTATTTTCATATCTCTCTTAGTTTAAGTGTACTGCTAAGGTTCCACGTCAAGTACTTTGATCTTCAAAATAAATTATAGCCTAGTATTTGTACAAACAGACAAACAGACAAAAAAAATTAAAAGTTGTAAATTCCTATTCTGTTACTATTTTAACATCACCCTCAATTAGTTTTTGGTAAAAATACTCAATGTACAGACACATTGGGTTTACTGTTTTATTATATGTATATAGACGAAAAACCTTTTCTCCCTATTCAATCAATATTTTTACAATATTACAATATTAACAGAACATCCTATATAAGTATCACACCACAAAGTATCGTTTTAATGACGTTGTTCACATACATTTCTGTGGCTAATACAGTTAAGTCGGTGTAACACTTGTCCATACATTTTATGAGTTGTAGTACCTACTCTTAACCACTCGTATATCAATATTATTATTTATTCATGTTATTATAATAAAAGCCCAATTTACTGCGCCGGCGCCGCTTTTGAACGTGTGCTGGTTTACTGTTACTTTCAAAACTGGCCAAGTGCGAGTCGGACGCGCGCACGGCTCGCTAAGTTGAAGTAGATAATGGTACGGAAACAAAAATTTAATTCATCTTAGTCATTTTAGAAAATTTATTCTAAGGATTGTGTATTTGGTACATCATTATGCAACACCCAAGTTCTACGACTATTTCTACTGAACTAATGAAGTTATTTTAACCGCTATAGTTTTACTTTAAAGTTTATGAAATGCACTATCATCCCGATTTTTCAAGCTAGCAATCAAGCTTTTATAGGGATATTCAAATCTGAGGCGTTTCTCCGGATACCGATCGCGATGACCGTATTCTCGATTCTCTGCATCACACCCGTTATTTGTCATGCTGGTATAAGTGACAGAAACGGCTACAGTCGAAAATATTCGTCGATTCGTCTTTTTTCACAATTCGTTCTTTTTTTGACGGCTGTAATGCTTTTTGAATCGTGAAAAATAACGAAACGTCTTAAATCTAGTATCGTGTTTTTAAAATCACGAATCGTCAGAATACACGGATTTATGACCAAATTCAATTAGGATATGTATTTTGACGAATCGTGAAAAAACACGATTCCGTATGTAATGTTAACGTCCATTCATCATGCATGAACGTATCCTGTATTTTGACGAATCGTCAATGACGGATCACGTCTAAAAGAGCCTTAAGGGTGTTTTTAAATTAAATTAAAACTCTTTTATTTCGGCCCATACATCCATATTATTGTTAGTAACAATTTGCTTATAAATAATGTTAGTAAATTAATTTCAAATATTAAAAATCAGGTTTTGTCACGACGCGGATTTTCAGTGCGATAATAATCTGTGATACTGTTAAATTTTTCATTTTCAGTGTAATATCATTTTCAGTCAATCTTGTATTTAATTGAATAGATACGTAGGAACACATCAAACGTTCTTTCAAATCCGCATGACACTAAAAATTTCCTATAATATTTTCAGCTCAAACAACTGACCTAGAATGAGACCTAGATAATCTGTAAAATGATACTAATGAGAAAAATTCTCATTAAAGGGATGTTTTCTCCCACAGTGATTTTTACCATCATCATGTTACATTAGGAAAAAGATACGAAGCCGATGATCCGATATTTTGACCTAGATGTTCAACCGCATAAGAGAACACAGGCAAACAACAGTAGAATACAATAGGGCGAAAAGACAAGTTTAATAGTTTATTACTAGTTCGACAAATTCTTGCGCCACCCTCCTTGCACCCTGCAAGACATGCGGGGGGCAAGGTAGCGCCGATCACAGGCGATTATCAAAGCAATGGCAAATTCATTCCCCGCAATATCACCCGTCACCCGCTGACGTCTAGCGTGCCTCGCCTCTCGCACCTCTGGCGACCGCAGGAAACTTGTCGGACTATAGCGCCCCGTTTTGCATGGATAGATGTTAGAATGGGTATAGCTTTCCTTATAGTTCTAAGATGTAAGCAGACTTTATTGTAGATTTATTAAACAATCCCACCTTATAAGGGAGCGTCTTCGATACAGAATGTCAGATGGCATGATTTTCCGACATCTTCAATAAATCATCGTCTATTATTTTTACTAATTTACACAAGACTTTAACGAACTATATAACGAACGAACGTACGACTACGTTTCGTGTAGGGATTTCTATATTAAAATTTTCGTTGAAAAGTCTTGAGAAAACAATCAAAATAAGGACCTTAGTTAGTTAGTTAGTTAGTTTGGCTGGGGTGTTTTCCGCACTTAGCCTCTTGATTGGGCCATTGTGCGTATGTCCCTTTATTCTTTTATTCTAACCACTTCACGTTTTCCCAGAAGGCTAGCAACCTGCCCAGGTTACTACAGGCCTCCGGAAATGTTGCCGGGGATTTGAGGATATCTGCCCGCTGCTCCGCCACGCCGGTGCACTCCATGAGCACGTGTTGCGGTGTTTCTTCTGCCTCCATGCATCCTCTGCATAAGGGGCTGTCTGTGACACCTATGTTGAATAGGTGTTTGTTTAGAAGACAGTGGCCAGTTATGGTTACTACGGCTATGCGCAGCTTGTCTCTCGTTAGTCGGGTAAGGTTGCGGGCGAGCCTTTTTGAGACCTCCGTAATTGCATCCTTTGTTTGCCTGCAACCTTCACCGTTTCTCCGCTCTGCTAGGTGTGTTGCTTCAGTTTCTGCACGCAGCCATGTCTTTGTTTGGGCCTGCGGTATGGGCAGTAATGGCTCTGGTCCGAGTACTGTTGTTGCTGAGCCCCTCTTGGCTAGTTCATTAGCTGCGTCGTTACCTAGTGAGTTACTGTGTCCTTTGATCCATTGCAGGGTTACTTTATTTGTGCTTGCTATGAATTGGAGTCCACTATGGCATTCCAGTATAAGGACAGATGTTATGCTGTTGTTCTGCAGAGCTTGAAGCACTGAGGCGCTGTCTGAGACAATTTTTATATGTAGGTCTTTTATGTCTCTGGCCGCTATCGCCTGCGCCGCTCTGGTGATTCCGATGCATTCCGCCTGGAAGATTGTGTTCAGTTTGTCTAAGGTGGTTGATATTTTTATGTTCAGATCGTTTGAGAAGACGCCAGCTCCTGTAACCTGTGGGGTCTTGGAGCCGTCTGTGTATATCCTAACTTCACTGATGCCGGAGCTGTCTTTTGGCTCTTCAGTGAGTTGGATATTGTATCTTCTGTCAAAGATGTGTTGGCATGGTGTCCTGTCCATGGGTGCATTCAGAAGTGGTCTTTCTCTCAGGATGCCATCCAGGACTTTTGAGTGCGTGGTATCCGTGTTTTGTTTCCATAATCCGTTCGCTCGAAGTCTCAGGGCAGCCGCCTTTGCTTCCTCCTGTATGACCAGATGTAGTGGTCTCAGGTTCAGGAGGAACTCTAGTGCGGCCGTTGGAGTGGTTTTCATGCATCCTGTGGCCGCCACGGTTGCTAGGCGTTGTAAACTTTGAAGTTTTGATTTGGTTGTGGTCAGTTGTGTTCTGGGCCACCATACAACTGATCCGTAGGTAAAAGAAGGCCTGATTACTGATGTGTATAACCACAGTGTTATCTTTGGATTTAGGCCCCATTTCTTACCAACTAGTCTTTTACACTGATGGAAAGCTATGCAGGCCTTTTTTATTTTATCGTCGATATGACTCCCTCAGTTCAGTTTACTATCAAGGGTGATCCCTAGATACTTCACTTGCGTTGAGGGAGATAGTTCGGTGTTAAATAATTTTGGTAATTGTAGGTGTGGTAACTTCCTTTTGTGGGTAAAAAGGATGAGTTCCGTCTTTTTCGGATTTACTGATAGCTGATGCTCGTCACACCATATTTCTACAATCTGAAGCGCGGAGCGCATTATTCCACATAGGAGGTTTACTGCGTTTCCGTTTATCAGTATTGCTAGGTCATCTGCGTATCCAATAGTAGTGTATCCTCTTTCATTGAGACTTTTCAGAAGGCTGTCTACTACTATGTTCCATAAAAGTGGCGATAGGATGCCTCCTTGTGGGCATCCTCTGACTACTGTTGCACGTGTGGTGGTATTTGTGGTTATTTGGACTGCCCTCTTACTGACCAGCTCATTTATCCATTTTGTTATGACTGGTTCTACTCTGAGTTTTTGTAGGGCGTGGTTAATGCTGTTGTGCATGGTCTTATCGAATGCCCCCTCTTTATCTATGAAGGCGGCAAGTGTAGAAGATTTGTTGTTTATGGCAGGTTCTATTTTGTGTACTACCATGTGCAATGCAGACTCTGTTGATCTGCCTTTTCTGTACGCGTGTTGTTGTGAATGAAGCGCTATATTTTTTAGGACCTCATCTTTTAGGTATATGTCTACTAGTGTTTTCAGAAGAAATGAAGTCAGGCTGATCGGCTAAACGATTTTGCCAGTGTATAGTCCCCCTTTCCCGGCTTCGGCAGGAAGACTATTTTTGCTTCTCTCCATATCTTCGGTATGTATTTGAATGTTATACATGCTCTAAATATAGGTATTAGGTGGGTGATAATTTCCTGTGATTTCCATTGTAGAAGAGCCGGGAAAATCCCATCCAGACCCAAAGATTTGAATGGTAGGAAACTTTTTATGGCCTATCCGATCTTTTCCGATGTTACGATACGAAAATAAGAACCTTATTGCACTGTTTAAGGGTTCACGCCTTCCTAAAATGACACAAATATTGTCGGTAGTAAAAGGCACACAGGCATATAGTACTTAAAAAAGTAAATATAACATTTTCAAAACATACTTGCATGTATTACGTACGTTCAAGATGTTTTGCTAAGCTACCGCTGCTAAATTAAAATAATAAGTCACTGCACATGCACTATTTGAGACCACAACAACAAATTATCTACTATTGCTTCTAAAAATTAATAAATTATATTACAAACTAAAAAGACACGCATAGTGCGACGTTCCTGGACGTTCCACAGAAAACTAAACTTATGTGCAACTTGACAGGTTTGGCAAATATAAAAAAAACGCGGGTATTTTTAAGATCGACCTCTTTCTGTTTAAGCAAATGCAGTTGTAGAACTTTATTAACTTTGAAAAATATTTGGAAATGGTGGAGCTGATTTCTATGTCATCAAAAAGGTATTTTTTAATAACATATTATTTCCAAATATTGGCGATATACATAGCAAGTCCAAACACCAATCTTTGAAAAGAGCCTGTTAACAAATTATAACTACTTCCTCTTAGTTTTAAACCGAACCTAAATCCTCGGAATCAACCTTTCAAAATCCTCAGTCAAAGTTAAACGCAATATCGAAAGTGCTTCAACAGCATGCCAAACTTCTCACTTTCCAGTGAAAACTAATACGTATTTATCCGGCAGTGTAACCCATAGTTAGCACGGACGTTACCCATTGATTAGCTGTAATCGCCGATTAATTGCAGATTATTGGGTGCGAGTGTGGCATTGGTCATGCTTGCATTATGTTTGTTTTAATTTTAAGAAATTTATTTCGAAGTTTTGAGACGAAAACCCATACTAAATCCCATCGCCGTCAAGTAATATATCTTTTGTACCATACTCTATGGTGGTGAGAGATCATCTTTGACTTTGGATGTACTTATTTTATTCAAATGAAACATAAGCTAAGTTGTACCCCAGCCTATCCGGACTACAGTGTTGTGTGTGTGTGAACAATGTTAATTGAGCAGATTTCGAATCCACAAGGCCATAATTTGTATCTTTGAATATCATTTAGATGAAACAACCACTCGAGTGCCCAGTTCGTGCCCAGTTCCTGCGCAGGTTATCAGCGCTGACAAGCGCCGGTAAGCGCTTATAAGTTTCCAGCTTTCTTTCTGTATACGTCCTAAAGGTACAGTGGACCTCGCATCAACCTTCCCAAATCTGTCAAAATATCACAAATGATATGGAACTCTATGTAATCAAGATAAGGTTAAAATATGGTTCCAAAAATTTGACATCTCAGCGTAGGCTGATGGCGGGGCCCACTGTAGGTACATGTCATAATTTTAATTAGTAAGTAGCAGATCAGTCCTAAAGGCCATATTGAGAAGCAAACGGATTTAACAAGCTTGCGCACTCTGAATCAAGTGACAATGTTCTCTTAAATTCATTATTCGGCAGTAAGATTACGAGCATCCATTACATCCGAATTACATAAACAGATTACAAACTTGCACTAACACGACATCAATTAAAATATTATTGTACTATCCTACGTAGTTAATCCTTAGAGATAATAATTTTATATAATCAAGAACAAAGCAGCCCACTTATAAAAAATCTATTATACAACCTTTATAGCGAGTGCATAACGTTAAAAATAGAATGCACCTGTGGTATTGAAGCTAAATGAAATCATAGAATGAACCAGCGAAAGTGTAAAGAGGCAGTGACATATCGAGCGACGGTAATACGGTCTGTTTGCATGGCAATTACCTGAGTAAAACGCTTGTTGTTGTTTGCCAATTTCTAGCTTTGAGACCAAGGTTTACTAATTTTAGTTTTACTTACAGTGTGTCCCGTAAAGTTCGCTAGTTCACAAATCCAATACATGTGACAACTCTTAGAAAATTCGCAAAAAAATTTGCGTGTCGTAGACAGAACAGAGTTTATTCTTTATTTTTTTATTAATCGGAATCTATTTTTTGCACAAGAATGATTCAAATCAATCCCGTCTACTTGCTTATCCGTTGAACAATCTACGGTAGCTACAGCTGCCAGTGTCAACAATTTACGTACTGACTGAATACCGACATACCACAATCGGGATTCACTTAAATCTTCCATCTCCAATCGTTTACTTATTTCGGGCGAGTAGAAGATCATTACGGCAGCTATGGTTTCGTTAGCTTTTTCTTGTCAGCTTAAGTCACATAAGTAACAAGCTATTACTAACTAAGATACCATGCAATTAATTGACGTTTTTGTCAGCATTCTCATAGCAGTTAGTTCCTTACTGTAGTTTATGCAATAACATGAGAATTCCATTTGTTCAACTAACGGTACTTTTCTCATGTCAATGAACAAGTGCAGTGTAAATTGCGCCATAGTTCATTTCAGTTCAGTTTAAGGTTATACTCCTGGAGGTTTCAAATTCTTCCTAGTGTTTATAGCTACCGTAATGAATTTTATATTCTTTACTGCAACTCAGAGACGTCAATTGATTTTAATATTTGATTATGTCTCGTTCTGACACTTTCTTTGTCAATGAAATAGAAAAGGACAGCATGAGATTTAAATAAGGATTAACTTTAATTGACGTCTCTGGGTACGGCAGTTAGTGTCGCTTAACTTCAAACACAGGTAACACCACTGAAATTGATTCAGAGTTATTTGAGGAAAATGGTTTTTAAAAGACTTAATTACAAATTAAAAGTGATGTTTTATCATGTAAATCTTCGTTGACAGAATTTCAGAGCTTTCTGACAGATCGGTCTTCACATACAATTAATTACAAAGACAAATCGATAAATTACACGTAGGTTTATAATTTAAATTTGCATTATTTTTGCTAATAATGCAATTCGTCGATCACGTATTTGTAACTTTTAAAACTCACGATATCATTCTTTTCCAAAACCTGTCAAACTCTATAGATCCGCGGGCGGGCCGATAACAATTAATTTTCAATTTTGTCGGGAAACATGATACGTGAAGGTTTAATCTACTACTATCAGTAATAAGTTATGATTGAACAAGCATAAAGGTAACAACATTATACCGACAAACGGTAACCTGCGGTTACTTAGTGCCGTTGAACTTTGCAGTGAGATTTCCTTCCTTCCGTCATAGGCATCATTATCAGATGATACTGTGTCAAAAAATACATTATCATCTTTCTCTTTTGTATGCCGATAAATTACTTTCAACTTACTTCAACATAAGACAGTTATAAAGTGGATTCTATTTACCATGAATCTGACCAATATATCCCTGAAATTTAAGGGAGGGAAATTCAGTAGATCCATGAAATCGGAAATCCGATTAGAAATAATATAACCTCATTACTAACAATTGTTTAAAATCAGAGTAGATCGTAAGTCGCCTCTTTTGACCCACACATGCTCATTGATATAATGGAAGAACGGAACTGGATATTACTATTATTTAATTATTTTTGGACTGGCAAACATTGCTTTTAGCATTAAGACTGCCTAAATTGTACTTCTATGAAATTGTTTTTTTAAATGTATACTGTATGAACTAACTAAACCCGGCCCGGCGAACCTTGATCCCTATGACAGTTCACGTTAGTGATGGGTCGCGTGTCGATGAAACTTAACTTTTACTTACTGCAAGAAATCAATTAACTCTTACCGCTGAAACGATGGATTTGGTAGTCTGAGTACCGAGAAAGGACATAGAACAGTTTTTATCCCCAAAATCATTTGTATAGGGAACCCGATGATACGATATACAACAAACTAAATTAAAAATGCTATTAGCAAATCTTTAAATGTTCTTCTTTAAACGGTCTTCCTTCTCGTTACTACTTTCTTCCAAATGACGCTGTCGCTAATGAACAGCGCGTTTAGTAGGTCTACCCATATTGCACCATGTTGCACCAACATGGGTATGTTGCACCTTACAATAAATTTCAACTAAAAATAGAAAAATTAAAAAAAACGACTTT
Organism: Pyrausta nigrata; assembly: GCA_949316185.1. Taxonomy (NCBI): domain Eukaryota; kingdom Metazoa; phylum Arthropoda; class Insecta; order Lepidoptera; family Crambidae; genus Pyrausta; species Pyrausta nigrata. The sequence goes on along the minus strand of OX438957.1, from coordinate 13,997,769 downwards.
AAAACTGACTACAGTGCTAATTAAAACTAAAAATTTTATAAACAAATTTAAACTCAAAAGTACAAAATATTATTTAAATGACCTAACTGTTCTACGGAATTGTAAAAGAAACCTATTTCCAAATTATTTTCTGTTATTTTTTGGAGTCGGTGCCAGAAATTCTAATTCTAATGTTTTTTTGCAAGTAAGGACAGGATTAGGAAAAAGTTATTGGCGTCGCTGAAATCAGGGAATTTATTAAAAGGCGGTATCACTTCTCTCAGAGTCGTCATAAAAAAATGTGGATTTCGGTAAGTGGTGGAAAGTGTGACTAAAGGAAAGTGTTAATGGAGCGAAAGGTTAAAGCACTGATGAGATGTGATTTTCTACGAAAAATAAAGACTATTGAAAACTGGGACAATGTGGTTTACCTGGACGAAACGTGGCTCAACGCCAATCACACAGTCTCCAAAATATGGACAGACGACACAGCAAAATCCTGTACCAAAGCGCCAGAAGGCAAGAGTCAGCGTTTGATTATCTGCCACACTGGTACAGCCAAAGGTTTTGCGCCTAATTGCTTGTGGGCCTTAAAATCAGTTAAAACGACCGAAGATCACGAAGTAATGATGGATAATTTAAATGAGCCCCACCATATTTTGATGGACAACGCCCCATACCATTCCGTCCAAGTGAATAAAGCACTACCAGCAACAATAATAAAGGGTAAATCCTAGAGTGGTTGCAACGCAATGGTGTGGCAGCTAACATTTAAATGTTCAAAAAAGAATTGGTCAGACTGTTGAACTGCAGCAGCAGAAACAGCAAACAAAGCGGACATATTTTTTGGATGAAATGGCAAAATCCAAAGGTCACGCACTGATTTGGCTACCGCCCTACCACTGCCAATATAATGCTATAAAACTTTGTTTTGATGATTGGGATCGAGACGTACGATACGACAGCATTGTAGATGAGCCGTTTTTGATAAACGTAGGCGACAGCAGCTGCAGTTCAGATTCCGAGTTCGTGACACAAACCCTAATGTCATTATCAGATTCAGATTAAAATATATAAATAAATGATCGCTGAACAGCTTTCGTTTTTTTTGGTTTTGTCCTACAGTTAATTTTTAATTCTCTTGGGTATACAATCGTAAATGCATGTATGCCGCGCTCCGTTGTCCCCAGAAATATTTTATAAATTTGAGTGAAATAAAAACAATTTCATGCAACTTTTTATTATTCAGCTCAGCACCTATAACTTAAATGATTATAAATCATGTACACTCGTTTCCATTATCGACATTTGTTCATCGATATTTTGATGCACTAGTCGATATCTTCCAAACGAAGTAACTTTTGCAGGACGTAAACGTAAAGTCTGATTGAGATAATTTCTTGTAAATGTTAAGAATTGTTATAATTCCGACGGAATATCATTGTAATGGTATATATCTACCTTACCTTAATAAATGGCATTTTTAGAAGCCTCCAATTCAATTCTAATGTAACGGTGACGCCACTATAATGTTGTGTCGTAAGAATAACTGTCAATGTCATGTCATAGGGATAAAGGTTCGCCGGGCCGAGTATAAGTCTAGACAAGAAAAAGATTCCACTTAATTAAATTAAAGCGTATCTATCTAACTATAGACAAGAATAATAATTTATATAATATCAAATAGTATCTATCCATCTATCTATCTTATTATAGACAAGAAAAATGTACCACATGATTCAAATACATTTTCTGCAACATGGCCCCAATAAGTGTCCTAAAACCATAAAACGCCATAATGAAGAATGCTTTGTCACGGTGATACACAAAATAACGGTCCACAACTTTTAAAAACTACAACCTCATTGTAATAACAAGCACATTCATAGTATATACTTAAAAAACTGTACCTATTGACATGCGGCATTTCACTCTGATGTTTGCATTCAGCCAACATCGATGACCCTTGGGATGATAATTAGCATAATAGATAGGGAAAGTATGCTTGAATAAATGATATGTGGAATAAAGTACAGTCAACCCCGAGTCTATTAGAACCTATGGTGTTATCTACTAGTTGGTAAGGACATTGGGCAACTTTAGACAGAGATGTATAAATCCTTAACCCAGATAATGTTACGAAAAATCGGCCAAGTGCGAGTCGGAGTCGCGCATGAAGGGTTCCGTACCATTAACTTACAACATTAGACAGTATAGGCAAAAAACACGTTTGTATGGGTCCCGTTTATACCCTTCGGTTACGGAACCCTAAAAGCAATACTCAGGCCTACTTACGTACGTCCGAATTAGCTAATCTGGATTTGTTCAAGGGCTATTATCTGAATTGGAAGCCCACTTGGATCAGTCCCGATTAGCTAACCCAGACTGGAGCAAGTGGACCTTTCCTTTTTAGGGTTCCGAGTCCGACAAGGAACCCTTATAAGATCGTTCAGTCCATCCGTCCTAGTCTGTCACAGCAGAATATCTTCTACGTTTATGTACTGATTTGCATGTAACTTGGTTTGAGGATACTTCACATATAGATCTCATTTTTAAAAATACAAAAAAATAAAATTACCCCCTTTTAAAGGGTACCTCCCCATACATGTAAAGGGGGAGGGGGAATTATTTTTTTGAGTGCACCCCCCTGTGTGGAGTATCGTTGAAAAGGTCTATGAAAAATAAGGAAGGGTTTCCATACAACACTTTTTTATCAGCTTTACCATTTGCGAGATATAGCCTGCCAAAATCGTTTACACGGTGTCCCCCCCTCCTTGTAAATTCTGAAGTCTTGGACCTATAAACTTCAAATCACTCACATAAAGAAGCGCGGAAACTCTTATTTAAAATTATTTTGGGTATCCTGTGGTGAATACTTTTGAAATTATAAAAAAAATAAAAATATTTACTTTTTTTGCTTATACTGTCTAATGTTTTAAGTTAATGGTACGGAACCCTTCGCGCGCGAGTCCGACTCGCACTTGGCCGGTTTTTTTATTCTAATTACAAGATGTTTCTTTTAAGTGGAAGAATCTGGGTACATGGATAAATGCATGGAGAAGCAGTATTGTATGAGATTTGACTGCATCTAAATTGTACTATTTTATACGTAAATGGTAATAGTAACTAACTACAGATTTTTTTGTATATTGAAAGAAAGCAAGGATGAATCAATGCACCAGGAAGAATGATTAAACTATCTACTTATGTACAATTTACTGGCAATGTATGTTGATAACCGTACATTTATTGACCGAGGGAAATAATATCACTAATAGAAAGTAGAACTTTTAAGTCATGTACCTTATGAAAGTAGCTTTTCATTGACAATGGACGGACATAATAGATCATTTAGATCATTTAAAAGCTTTGTAATGAATACGAGGGTCAAACTGAAAGTTCTTAGAACTGGCCACTTATAAACAATATAATAAAAAAAATATTCTAAAATTTGAAAATAGAACTCTTTGCCAATATTACTGAGTATATATTTCATTCATTTGTCATTTGTTTTACGACTTGGCGGCAAATTGAAAATTGTCTGTGTCACGTCAAAATGAATTTAACACGAGAAAATTTTCGTGTAATGATTTTTTATGACTTTCGATGTCATTTAAGTCAACAAGAAAGTTATGATAGACTACGATTGGCCTTTCACAATGAAGCCCCATCTCGTGCGACTGTTTACAACTGGTTTAATGAGTTTAAACGTGGTCGCACTAATCTCACTGATGATGTACGTGAGGGACGGCCTTCTACGGCGACGACTGAAAATAACATCTGTGTTGTGCGGCGTATGATAGAGACTGACAAAAGAGTGACCTATCAGCAGATTCGGACAAGCTTAGGCATCGGTATGAGTCAAGTGCACAAAATCCTCCACGAACATTTAGCGGTCAGGAAGCTTTGCGCCCGGTGGATACCTCATAATTTGACTAAGGCTCAAAAACTCCATCGTGTGGATTGGTGCCGTAAAATGATTGAAAGATTTAACGGAGGTGACTCAAATGCTGTGTTCGACATACTAACAGGTGACGAAAGCTGGATATACTGTTATGATCCTGAAACCAAAAGACAATCTGCTCAGTGGGTGTTTCCTTTCGAGGAGTTGCCAACTAAAGTGAAGAGAGATCGAAGTGCGGGAAAAAAATGATGGCCTCGTTCTTTGGAAGGATAGGTCATTTCGCAACAATTGTGTTAGAGGATCAAAAAACAGTTTCTGCAGAATGGTACACTACCAATTGTTTGCCACTTGTCTTGGAAAAAGTTCGAGAGAAACGACCTCGCAGTAGGATCCTCCTTCACCACGACAACGCCTCGTCGCACACCGCCAAGCGAACGATCGACTATTTGGCGACATCAAACGTTGAATTACTGGGTCACCCGCCGTATAGCCCCGACCTCGCGCCTTGTGATTTTTATTTATTTCCAAAAATTAAAGAAAAACTTAAAGGAAAGCGGTTTATGAATGCTGAAGAAGCGGTGGCTGCGTATCGCGATGCCATTGAAGAGACCCCTAAGGACGAGTGGGCAAAGTGCTTTTCCCAGTGGTTCCATCGCATGCAGCGGTGTATTGACGTCAATGGACAATATTTTGAAAAGATATAATAAAACTAATAACTGGCTAATGTAATCAGTTTTTGATTTTCTAAGAACTTTCAGTTTGACCCTCGTATTAAATAACATCGTATAATTATCCGTCTCTAGTGTTAAGGGAATGCAGCGCGAAGCAAGTCGAGTCAGTCGAAACGATCTTCAAACAGAATCGAACTTATTAATATTATTATGATGATGATTTAATTAAAATAATAGTTTTATTCTGCGCAATGCGCAAAACTATCAGACATTTGTGTTAAAAACTGAAAAGTGTTCATATTTTTTTATTTATATTTTATTCGTGTATATTAAAAAGATTTTCATGTACAAATTATTGTTTCAAACGTAAAAATCACCCAGTTTTCGAAAAAAAATGCTCTTAGCTATCATTAGCTACAAGTCATGTTTATATTATCATAAAGAATTTGTTTTAAATTTCAACAAGACCAGGACCTTGTGCTATGATTAGGCTAACGTAAATAAGTTGTTTTAAGACGAAAGAATAGCTCCATTTCGCCATACAAACGTAGTCCCCTGTTTCCTCCCTGGATATAGACTAAGGTCGAAAAATGTTTTTGCTATAATATCCGCATTTACTACGGCTATGCTCCTATGTTTCGTTTTTTCCCATATTCGAATTAACACAGAAAATATGGACCTTCAAACACTAAGAAAATTGCCAAATTTCAACCTCAAACTTTAGACGCTGGTCAAATAAAATTTACGAACATAAAGACAAAAACTAAAACATAGGAGCATAGTCCCATCCTTTTTTTAATTATTTATGTAAACAATATTATCATTGGTAAAGTTTTCGTCGAGAAAACAGGGGACTACGAAATGCTGTTTTGGTCAGTTTTATAAAGCGAATTTTGGTCTGAGCTGCATTCGTCCCTTTCTTGCTTTAAGAGGAGAGGTTTGGGGGGTGGGTAATGTCATAACAAATACATATACGTATAGTGATGCTTCATAGTCGATATTATATCGATACGCCATTGTTGGCCTAATCGACATCGATGTATTAAATTAAATATTGTCTTGGTAATTTGTCTTAGTATTTTATATCATTAGCTTTCATCACTTTGGCTTTTAAAGGTCTACTACTCCTCAGTGGTATTCCTATAGAAGAAAAAAGCAGGTAGATGTTCCCTTGCTGACTCCCAGAATTGCTGTGCACATACATCTGATGTAAGCACTTACTGAGGACTTAACGTAAGTAGACTCATTTCAATTCGATAGATTGTAACTAAGCTGATTTCTGATGTCGGTGGAAGCTAATTATAAGAAATGGATTTTACTAGCGGTGGCCCACGACTTCGTCCGCCCACTTGAATTTACCATACAAATTTCCACTTCCATTTTCACCCCCTTAGAGGATGAGCTTTCAGAAAACCTGTTACGTCATTCTTGATTTCTAACCAAAAATTTTATCGATTTTGCTCCATAACTGACCGAGTTTCATACAAACTTGCCCCTTCTTTTTTACCGCGTTAGGGGATGAATTTCCAAAAACCTTTCTTAGTGCTTCTCTAGACCTCTTATGGAACCTTTGATTTGGAGTCTCTAGACCTAGCAGTTTGGGATGTGGGTTTATATGTCAGTCAGTCATTAAGTCAGTTCATTTTGATATAAGTACTTACATATTTAGAAGATCCCTCACCTTAGTGAGGGCGTGTTGTAATATCCACCAAGACGTTTAATAAATTACATCATCTATTGTATGGTTTATAAGCACACTGTAGACAATCCGCAAATGCAGATCACTAAATCGCATAAGAAAAATACCTACTTTTACTTTCTACAGGAAGGACACACTCATGCCAGCTTCTTAAACCAATTAAACAAATTGTTTCATAATATTGTTCTTATTGCGCCAACTGCAAACCACTTGTTAGTATCATATACAATTATCTTCAAAAATAGGGTTAGTTACAAAACAATTTTATTGTTACAACTATCAATGTCGTTACACGAACACATTGAGACTGTAACAACATTCTGGTTATACTGAGCCCGTCTTCTTGCGAATGATTGAGTAAAGATCATCAGTTCTATGCTTCGCAAACATCGCGGATGCGCTACGGTAACGAAGAAGTCCAAACAGAACCCTGAATTCGTTGCTATAGGTGCTACACACGCAGCATTATCCTGCACCTGATATGAAATTGTCCGAGGGTATTGTATCCACTTTTGTCGGTTCTCTTCGCCCAAGATCCATCTCCGACCTCTGTTATTAAAGGGATTCCGTCGTTTTCTTTCCACGCCAACATTTAGAATAATTAGCCTCCTCTCTTGCTGCGATCGAAAGCACATGATGTTTGTGCAGGTTGACCTATTTGTGTCGGACATATGAAACATAAGTATTCATGAATACTGCATTTTATACGAAAATTATGTTCTTCCGTTTAGCGATCATAAATAGACGACATTTACTTCATTTTCTTTAAAAGATAGTGGATTTCAACTTGCTATTGTTGCAAAATTAGATGTCTTGTTGAAAGGTGTTGTCATTGTTGTCAATCAATCTTCATAAGTAGAAAGTTCCGTTCCACGTATGAATAAAATTGAAAAAAATAAATGATTCTTTAATTTCTTAAATTCTTGTTGTTAAAGTAGGCTGTCGTGCCGTGTCTTAATAATATGTTTGTAAAGATATAAATATTTTCTTATTTTTGTAAAATATAAATTTAGTTACCTAATTGTAGTATGAGTGAACCGGAAAATATCATCTGTCACCTCTCTTTCGTATTTCTAGGTATATCTTTGATAAACTATATTAAAGAATATAATCATGAAACTGACAGCAACGGCACATATTTACATTTATTATTTTCTTTAATTTAATGATGTATCATGTTCAAGCTCCTATATAAATAGCAACGTATTTATATCTTGCATGATGCCCTGCTATAAAGATATAATCACGTAAATATTAGAATAAAAACATGAATTTTATTCAAAATGGACTCTACCATAACCTGAATTTGAATAACTTTTTCTTCTTTGTTTTTATAATTTTAAGAAACTTTCCACCAAAAAGCATTGTGTATAGATAGACTTTATTTTGTATTGCGTACTGTATCTTCGGTTATAGTTTATCAAAGAGTACATCATGTTTCTTGAAAATACTTTATTTTAGCGAGTTTTGTGCGAGGTCTAGTGCGCACACACACTAACTTACGCTACTCACACATAGAAAGAGCAGTGCGAGGTGCGGGGGCGGCTGCCAGAGCTTGCATCGAGACTGCAACATTTTATTCAAAAACCTATTTTGCAAATGTCACTTAGACCGCGTTTCCTCTTAATGTATTTAACTAATTCAGCTCATCGTACAAGTGATTTAGAAATACGTTAATTTTCTCAATTTCGTGCAGGACCGCCTTAACTATCGAAAGAATAGCGCTTAGATAGTAGGTCATTATTTCTAAATAAGATACTTTTACTAGTGAGTAATTTGAACAATTTAGTAGTAGATATTTATTAAAATTGAATTACACATGGACTACTGTGAACCGGAAATCCGTTAGATGAAAATAAGAAGTAATTGCGAATACATTGTAACTAATAAGAAACTGACTAAATCTCGGTATCTAGGTACACAGGGCCGCACGTCAGATATCCCACTTTGACCTCGAGACCGCCTTTATTCCCTACGTAATAAAAGCTGTTTTCATATTTCACATGGGTAACCTGACGTGCTGCCGACCCTACATACTTATCCATACTCCATACTTATATTATAAATGCGAAAGTGTGTCTGTCTGTCTGTTATTTCTTGACGCTTAAACCACAGAACCGATTAAGATGAAATTTGGTATAGAGACAGTTCGAGACCCTGAAAAGGACATAGGCCACATTTTGTCGCGATATAAAAAAATTAAAAGGGTGAGATGGGGGATGAAAGTTTATATAGAAAATCCAACTCTTGCGGGCGAAGTCGCGGGGAACCACTTGTGTTATTATAAGTTATCGGCTACTCGGGTGCTTATTTACCTAAACTTTAAGGAAGTACTGACATAGAATTGATATAACCACCGTTCATGATATATTTACATTTGTTCACTACACATTTTTCTAAATATAATCTTTGCCCTATAGAACGTTCTAGGCACTATTACTAGGTTCTGATTAGTAGTGATTAGGGGTCGGATAACTACGTGCAATAGCGCGCAAAGCATAATAAAATTAAATAATGCCAGAATAATATACCCCTTGAGGATCAGGAGACCGCCGGCGGTCTCGTAACAATTGATTTTCTATTGTGTCTGGAAACAACCCGAAGCAAGTCGAGTAAGTCTAAACGATGTTCAAACAGAATCGAACTTATTAATATTAGTAATTAGATCCATTTACTTTAAAGTTTTAGACTTGATGATTTAATTAGAACAATAGTAACCATCAGAAATTTGTGTTAAAAACTGAAAAGTGTTCATATTTATTAGAATTATTGTTTAATGCGTAAAAATCACCAAGTTTTCGAAAAAAAATGCTCTTAGATATCATTAGCTACAAGTCATATTTATTATCAAATGTCATAAAGAATTTGTTTCAAATTTCAACAAGATTAGGACCTTGTGCAATAATTAAGCTAACGTAAATTAGTTGTTATAACTTAAGCAATTATTTTGCAAGTTTTTACGAAATTAAATCAAATTTCGCTCACAAAAATTAATCGACTGTGTCATCCGGTGGGACTCGAACCCACGTCCCTTCGCTATCCGGGCGAGTGCTCTAACCACTAAGCTACGGAGGACGTTAGTCAGACGACGAATTTTTGTAAGTGCTTGCTACGCCAGTGAGCCGGCGTTCGATTTCATCAATACTTGGGGAATGTACCCGCATGTATCCAATGGAAATATTTTTACAAATATTTTACCATCAGTTAAGATGAAATCAGCTTAACTTATAATATTTTTATAACTTAAGCAATTATTTTGCAAGTTTTTACGAAATTAAATCAAATTTCGCTCACAAAAATTAATCGACTGTGTCATCCGGTGGGACTCGAACCCACGTCCCTTCGCTATCCGGGCGAGTGCTCTAACTAAGCTACGGAGGACGTTAGTCAGACGACGAATTTTTGTAAGTGCTTGCTACGCCAGTGAGCCGGCGTTCGATTTCATCAATACTTGGGGAATGTACCCGCATGTATCCAATGGAAATATTTTTACAAATATTTTACCATCAGTTAAGATGAAATCAGCTTAACTTATAATATTTTTATAACTTAAGCAATTATTTTGCAAGTTTTTACGAAATTAAATCAAATTTCGCTCACAAAAATTAATCGACTGTGTCATCCGGTGGGACTCGAACCCACGTCCCTTCGCTATCCGGGCGAGTGCTCTAACCACTAAGCTACGGAGGACGTTAGTCAGACGACGAATTTTTGTAAGTGCTTGCTACGCCAGTGAGCCGGCGTTCGATTTCATCAATACTTGGGGAATGTACCCGCATGTATCCAATGGAAATATTTTTACAAATATTTTACCATCAGTTAAGATGAAATCAGCTTAACTTATAATATTTTTATAACTTAAGCAATTATTTTGCAAGTTTTTACGAAATTAAATCAAATTTCGCTCACAAAAATTAATCGACTGTGTCATCCGGTGGGACTCGAACCCACGTCCCTTCGCTATCCGGGCGAGTGCTCTAACAAGCCGGGCGTAGCAAGCACTTACAAAAATTCGTCGTCTGACTAACGTCCTCCGTAGCTTAGTGGTTAGAGCACTCGCCCGGATAGCGAAGGGACGTGGGTTCGAGTCCCACCGGATGACACAGTCGATTAATTTTTGTGAGCGAAATTTGATTTAATTTCGTAAAAACTTGCAAAATAATTGCTTAAGTTATAAAAATATTATAAGTTAAGCTGATTTCATCTTAACTGATGGTAAAATATTTGTAAAAATATTTCCATTGGATACATGCGGGTACATTCCCCAAGTATTGATGAAATCGAACGCCGGCTCACTGGCGTAGCAAGCACTTACAAAAATTCGTCGTCTGACTAACGTCCTCCGTAGCTTAGTGGTTAGAGCACTCGCCCGGATAGCGAAGGGACGTGGGTTCGAGTCCCACCGGATGACACAGTCGATTAATTTTTGTGAGCGAAATTTGATTTAATTTCGTAAAAACTTGCAAAATAATTGCTTAAGTTATAAAAATATTATAAGTTAAGCTGATTTCATCTTAACTGATGGTAAAATATTTGTAAAAATATTTCCATTGGATACATGCGGGTACATTCCCCAAGTATTGATGAAATCGAACGCCGGCTCACTGGCGTAGCAAGCACTTACAAAAATTCGTCGTCTGACTAACGTCCTCCGTAGCTTAGTGGTTAGAGCACTCGCCCGGATAGCGAAGGGACGTGGGTTCGAGTCCCACCGGATGACACAGTCGATTAATTTTTGTGAGCGAAATTTGATTTAATTTCGTAAAAACTTGCAAAATAATTGCTTAAGTTATAAAAATATTATAAGTTAAGCTGATTTCATCTTAACTGATGGTAAAATATTTGTAAAAATATTTCCATTGGATACATGCGGGTACATTCTTTAAGTATTGATGAAATCGAACGCCGGCTCACTGGCGTAGCAAGCACTTACAAAAATTCGTCGTCTGACTAACGTCCTCCGTAGCTTAGTGGTTAGAGCACTCGCCCGGATAGCGAAGGGACGTGGGTTCGAGTCCCACCGGATGACACAGTCGATTAATTTTTGTGAGCGAAATTTGATTTAATTTCGTAAAAACTTGCAAAATAATTGCTTAAGTTATAAAAATATTATAAGTTAAGCTGATTTCATCTTAACTGATGGTAAAATATTTGTAAAAATATTTCCATTGGATACATGCGGGTACATTCCCCAAGTATTGATGAAATCGAACGCCGGCTCACTGGCGTAGCAAGCACTTACAAAAATTCGTCGTCTGACTAACGTCCTCCGTAGCTTAGTGGTTAGAGCACTCGCCCGGATAGCGAAGGGACGTGGGTTCGAGTCCCACCGGATGACACAGTCGATTAATTTTTGTGAGCGAAATTTGATTTAATTTCGTAAATTAGTTGTTTTAAATATATTTAATTAATTCAGCTCATCGTTCCAGTGATTTAGAAATGCGTTTATTTTCTCAATTTCGTGCAGGACCGCCTTAAAGCATTACAAGCCAACTTAAAAAATGATGTCTACCTTTTTACAACTCAAATATTTTCTTATCTAGGTCTAGAGACGGTGGTAGTACCAACTCAATGTCAGTGCCGTGAAGTTAAGGTAAATAAGCGCCCCAAATATATCCGATAACTTATATTCATTGTGGGAAACTGCCAGTTCAAATATTTTTACGATTATTTTAAAAATATTTCTACCTAATGTACAGTCAGCAGCACGTCAGGATGTCTACTACGAAAAACGAAATCCGACAAAACGATAATCGTTTTTCGTTTTGCTTACTACGAAACGCTTCGCATCCGCTATCGGAGACGAAGTTCGTTGTTTGACGTTTTGCATCGAAAATGCTACCACGAAACAAAAACTGACAGACGATAGATCGTTTTTTGACGTAAAGTGTTTCGGAAATTAACCTCAAATTATACGATAGCCCTTCACGTATAGTTTCAGGTTTATGTCGCCTATTTCTATCTAACTGAAGGGAAAATATAGAAGAAATGATGGAGAGAAGGAGATATCTGCAGCTTTTTCGTCAGAATTTCATAAGAAATATTCCAGACGATGAAGATAACATGATAATTACAAATCCATAAAATTTATTTATTTTATCACACAGTCTCCAGAAGAGCTAACGTTGAATATTTTACTATGTTACAACAGGAGATTCAGGATATCCTCTTGGAGAATAATTATGATCCTAGTAGATCTTACGAAGCTTCAGCAGACTTAGGGCGTCCCTATTTGATTATGGCCCATGGTTAATAAGGTAATGGTCATGATAACCTGTAATAAGAAGCAACAACTTTTATAAAAAAACCTATTACTTTTAATACAATAAATAACATTTTCCATTTTACGAAATATTTTAAAAATATCAATAGTTGTATGATACACTAAAAACCAAATATTTACCTAGTTTACCAATAAGTATTAATTATTAGACGCAGTAAACAAATTACGTAGGTACAAAGCACACTAAAAACCAAATATTTACCTAGTTTACCAATAAGTATTAATTATTAGACGCAGTAAACAAATTAGGTAGGTACCAAGCAATGTTTAAGCCTAATTTGTTAACTTATTAAGGCAAGATTTATAATTATGTTTTTCCTTTGATTTTAAATCAACAAACAAACATCACTGTCAGACAGATGACAGACAATAGTCCACCATCAATTTATTTTTAAAATTGGTTTTAGGTTTTGACTACAGATTTTCAGCCGTCAAAGTCATTCTCAATGAAAAAGCTTTCCTTTAAATATTGATTTAGTTTGAATAATAGTTGTCATCACACTTAAAGATAAAGATGTAACGCTTATTTTAAGTATTTAAACAAGAAAATACACATTTATTGTACATTTTATTATTATTTACGGTTTTCCGAGAAAAGAGCGGTAAATAACATCCATATCATTCATTCACGAAAGTCATCCGAAATATTGTCTATGGATTCGATTAAAGCAACAAAATCCAAAACCGTTTCATAGTAAGTCTATCGCTTACGTATCGTCAGTGTGTCGTATCGTCCGCAACATCGTATTTCGTTTTTCGTAGTAGACATCCTGGTTACCCGTTTGAACTACGAAAACAGCTTTTATTACGTAGGGAATAGAGGCGATCTCATGGCCAAAGTGGAATAGTCTGGACGTGCGACCGTTTAAAAGTAGCAATTGAAGACAAAAATCAATTGGTCATTAAAAAATATTTTCGGTTAGCATTTTCAACTAAGGTCTGATTTTTCAGTAGTAAAAAAGAAAAAAAAAACCGTTGCATAAAATACCTACAACAGAACTGATTTTCAAAATACTGATTTACAAATATAACGACATTTCAAAATACTCTGCAATATATTATCAGTCAGAATATTTTTGTCCAAAAATGGAGAACTCGGGCCGAGTTCTTACTAAGCTGATATCTGACACTCAAAAACTGTTTTTACTTAGTAAGCGGAGTTCTAGTGTGATCTACACTTGTTTGTTACCAACAAAGCTATTAAAAATGAGTTACGGTAGTTAAAAATACCAACAGTCTCACGTCCAACAAATACTCGATCAAAGAAATCGGTAGATCGTCCGTCCATCGCAAACCGCGACGAACAATACTTTCATCTCCAATTAGCTGTGCGCACACGCACGCAGATGCCTCTAGTTCTACTGTGATTTATTACGAGCTTGAGAAATGTTTGAAAATAGAACAGTAAATTATCAAGGATCGAATACTAAAAAAAAAAATCTATGTTAAAAATATATTTACAAGCACTGATAGTGCATTTAAAAAGAGGTAGATGGGTCTAGTACTGCGTGGCGATTCAAATTTTATACTCCGAGCACACGTTCTTTTATGTGTCAAATGTGATATTTGAATGGAAAATTGAGCAGATTACACAATTAATAAATAAATTTAAAAAAATAATTTCCGCGCGCTGATGACTCATCTACCTATCTACCTCTTTTTAAATGCACTATCAGTGTTTAAAAGGCTAATTTTAAATCATAAAACCCTAAGCCAATCGCAATCATTATTTGATTCGTGTTAATTAATCGCTGAGAGTAGACGCCTGCTAAAGGTGTAAATGCTTTTACCACTCCCGATTAGATCTTTTAGATACAAAAAGATGTGTCCCCATCCACACTGCTTAAACCTTGTAAAAGGGTATGATGATGATGATGAGAAAAAAATATAGGCTTTTTTGTATAACATTATCGTGATATGTAATGTGCTTGTATTAAAAGATAAAATATTATATGATAAAGTGTTATTCTTATGAAAAAACGTGCCTTTATATTTGACCCTACAAAAGATGTACGATGCAGATTTTTCTTCCCAACAGTATCGAAAATATTGTTCATACCAACTATTTCTTCTTTTCAGATAACAGTAACATCAACGTGTGCAAAATCAGAACACGCCAGAACAAAATGGGAGATGTCAATAGGCAAACCAAAAAGGCTGCTGAAAAGAGACGCAGCAGTACTGATTGAAAGCTTCCCAGTCGACTCAATGCACAACCACAACCCCAAAGTGATCTACCGAAGAGTATCCCGCCAGAGATACGGCCCACCGAAAGTAAAACCAAGTTACAGACCACCCAGACCTAAGTATGGACCCCCACCGAAATCAAGAAAACCGTCAAAGAAATATAGAAGCCCAATCAGTACTAAATATGGGCCTCCTAACAAGAGGCGGACTCCAAAGCCCAAATACGGCCCTCCTAAGCGTCCAAGCAACAAACCGGTGTATGGTCCACCAAAGAAAGTTCCATCGCATTACTATACACCAGAACCGGCAGGATTCGCTGAACCCCCAACAGAATACGAACATCATCAACCTCCACAGCAGAATCATGCTGAACCACCTGTGGACTCTTACGGTGCTCCATTGAAAACACCACTGAACGAAGCTTTTCCCACCGCACAATCCTACGACGAAATCCCGAACCACTCCGAAAACCAAGGCTTCGCAGACTTTGGCCAAGAATTAAACTCCTGGCAAAACAGCTATCCACCAGAACCGGCCACTGATAACTCGTACGCATTTTCGAAAAAACTACCTCTCTTCTTAAAACAAGATGAACTGTTCGATACTCTTCAGAACCATAAAGAAGAAGGTATAAATCTGAACTCTTATTCAGACGTGTTCAATTACAAACATAACTTCCAAGAGCCCCAGTTCTTACACGAACGAAAAAAGAGGCTTCAGTACTTCCCAGACAGAAATAAAAAGGTGAAAAAATATTGGAAAGCGCCTAAATTTAGACCAGATATTAAGCAAGAGCCTGATGATGAGATATTAGTTGGAGGCCAGTACGCAGAGCCGCCACCTCGATACGTGCCAAAGTTTCAGCCAAGCGCTCCCATGTTCAACGGAGAGGATGATTTTGCTCCACTTCAAAACTTTGCAGATTCAGAAGTAGCTGCATCAGCTACCATCTCTCCATACGTCAACTATAAACACAGCAACATGGCGTTCAGTCCACAGAACCTTAACGATGCATTTAGTATAATAGATAAAAAGTAATAAACTAATTTAAGAAAGCAGTTAATATTTGGTGATCTGACTTCATCGACGTTGTCTAGACTTCGATTTTTAATTTACACTTTCAATACGTACAAAGCAACAAACCGGCTTAAGCAACTTTCTCCATCGATTAAATTCAATTATTTTAAGGCTCGATTGCACCATCTTACTTAATAAACGTCAAAAGTCTATTAAACTGTACGAAAAACAATGGTTATGGTTAGTTGCGGTTAGAGTAAGGTGGTGCAACTCAGCTTAACTAAGATTCGTGCAATATTGTAAAAAAGTTATAGGCGAATATTGACTGAATGTTTATTTATGTTAATAAATAACGTTTAAGGAAATATTTACTATTCATTTCTAAAAAGTGCAATAAAACATTTCTCAATAATGATTCATACTATATTAATCAGAAGCTTATACGAGGTTGTATCAAAAGCTTAAATGACACATCTTAACACATGTAATTACAAAACTAAGTAAATCAATTTAATCTAAAACGCCTGTCGTTGTATCCACTCATTCAATTAGGATCAGGGGTATAGTCGTTGTGTTATAAATAAATCTCAAAT
The DNA here is from genome assembly GCA_949316185.1 of Pyrausta nigrata. Lineage (NCBI taxonomy): Eukaryota > Metazoa > Arthropoda > Insecta > Lepidoptera > Crambidae > Pyrausta > Pyrausta nigrata. The sequence goes on along the minus strand of OX438957.1, from coordinate 13,981,436 downwards.
CTTACCAGAAAACTTGACACAGAAAACATCGTTGGTTACTTAAGTTACTCTTCATCATCATCGTCTATGCGAGTCTTTGGGAGCGAGTCCTTTTTGTTCGAGGATATGTTTTTTACGTCGGGCATTGCCGCAAGCAGCCCTGGCTGCTTCGCATGCGCTGTGGGCGGCCTGCTTCGTGGCTGAGCACTCTGCGCAGGCGCATTGCAGCTTGTGCTGTAGATGTGCCAGCCTCGATCTGGCCTCTGACAAGTTATGACACTTCTCTTGCAGACCATACTTTGTCTTCTCCAGGACACAATGCGCCGATTTCTCCATTTGCGCCGCCAGCTGCGTCGCTTGCACCAATAACTTGTGCTGAGGATTTAACGATCACATGATCAATTTTATTTAAAGTATTCTACGCTCCTAGTGTGAATACTTAATATTTGTAAATGATAGACTGTTGTAAAATAATAAAAGGTTTAATAGTAAATCTCAATCACAATAATTTAACGAGCATACATTGTCTATCCACCGTTCTACCAATTCTACATAAATTTATTTCTTTTTGCCTGTAATGAAACATGCTAATTTTCCTGACATTGCTTTTAAACAAACTGGAGCACATGCAAGTATGCCTGCTGCAGCTATAAACGTATACAATGTCATGCAAATCATTGTGGCAGATCTGTATATTCTTGTGTTTTCTTTGCTTCAGTTTCAGCTACCGGGCGTATCCTTAAAAGAGAGAAAACAAAGCTTTACGAAGTGTTCAGCAAACGATAAGGCTCTTCAACAATTACTACCAACGCGTACATACAAATTCAATAAAAATATTTAATTTATGGTAGTAACCGCATCAATTTGGCCATCAAAAAACTTCGTAAAACTTTGGTTTCTCTTTTCTTTGCAGCCCGGTAGAAATTGTTGAAGATAAAAGGTATTCATAGACAATCAGAGTTATTGTAGATACTTATTACAGGTTATTTATTTCAATTCATTGGGACTTTATTCAAAACTCAAAAGATTGTGTAGGCGTAAAGCTTATATAGCAATAGAAAGATTAATTTTTAAATGTTACACAATAGTATCCTTTTGGTTTTGTGCGTATATTACACTTTACAATAAATATAAGGAAATGGTTCTTTGCAGCATATACAGGGACTGAATCCAAGGGAGATATATATTTAAATTTATTACTCGCGGCACCCAGGTCGTCGTTTGCTACAGTTGCGCCGATTTCAAGCAAAATGGCTGCCACACAATACACGTACAAACTTGTGGACTAAACGAAATGTGTTTATTAAGCAAGCCTTTTGTAAAAGTGTATAGATATAGTCACGTTAGATTAGGGCTCTTATAGTGTATTAATTGTGTAAGTATGATGCCGGTCGCTGATAGGACCAGTAAGAAATTACCTGTGCAGTGGATTGCTGTGCAGCCTGCACAGCCGCATTGACTGTGCCTTGCTGCTGATGCACAGCGGCCGTGTTCTCAGCCACTACAGCCTCAGCTTCCTTCACCTCTTGTTGGAGCTGTTCCACCACAGCCTGCTTGCCAGCAAGTGCAGCTTCAGCTGCTTTCGCCGCTTGAAGCGCTTTCTCTGCCAGTTGGGTTTTTACCTGGTGAATTTTAAGACTGGTTAGAATAATAGTTGGTAAAGGGCTGATGATGTAACTTGTTCTTTGTCTATTCACAAAAAGATGAGAGAAATACAAATATAACTCTGATCTTATTGATATTCTGGTGGTGCATTCACACGCGAACACTTTGGACTAAGATCCAGGATATGGCAGATCAGGTAATTGCATTAGAGCGACTGCTGTCTGACCTCTGTGACTTTGTTAACAGGGAAACCGAAACAGCTTGGATCAGTCGCCTGAATACGCAGGTTTACTCACGATGATTTCCCTCACCGTAAGAGTATTGGTTAGTGAAATAACTTATGTACAGTCGGCAGCGTTTAGGTTACCCATTTGATTTACAAAACAGCTTTTATTAGGTTCCTAAGGGGTTAAGTTAAGGGGATCTAAAGGTAAAAGAGCAGTCAACTGTGAGAAAGTCATTAGTACATCGTGGCACATGGGATCGATCCCGATACCTCCCGCCTGAGAGGCAACCTGCTAGCCACTACTGATGCTCTAAATACAAACATAAGTACCCAGAATAAATAATTAATAACTAGGTAACTAGCGCTGGCTTTATATTCAGTAGATTCAAAAAGTTCCTTGTTTCAACAAGACGCAATGCGTTGCAACGTCCATTCGTTGCTATTACAAACATTCAGAAGGCATTCTAAACCAGGCGGTTGCGGGTTCGAATCCCGCAAGGGGCAAATGTTTGTGTGATGAGCACGAGCTGTACCTAGGTCATGGATGTTTATAAATAAATATTAAGTATGTCTATCCGTTATCCTAGTCACCATAGTACAAGCTCACGCTTAGTTTGGGGCTGGGTAACTGGTGTGTTTGTTGAAACAATTTGTTATTTATTTATTATTCTTTATTATTGCAAATTGGTATCACACCACTTGGTTGGTAGCAAATCATTAATGTCATGTAGCAGAAAACACATGATGTATCTTAAGATATCGTGCAGACTTCAGACCTTCTTTTTGCCGAGGATAATTTGTCAGCATCAGGGGCTTCTTTATCAGTATGAAGACCGTAATACTTAATACGTTCTCTATGTGTGACTAACTCAGGCATTGTGGACCAGTGGTTAAGAAAAAACGTAAATGCACCACATGTAATTGCAGTAGTATTATGTAATTATGTATGTGTAGGTGACTCCAGTGTACAAAATATGAAATAGTCTTCTCAAATTTCGCACGTATAAGTTAAAGAACTACAATAGCCTTGAAAAGATTGGAAAGGGAGTAGCCAGATAATATGCTATAACTTGAGTATGGCACTGATGTAACTAGGCAATATACCCTACCATCCATTAGTCTTTGCTTGGCAAACATTGCAAATCTTAACGTTCCTTTTAACCAAAATATTCCTTTAAAAATAGACACAAAAGTTACAAGCTACCATGGTATTTATAATTGTTATATATGTAATAGTAAGAATATTTTAACATTTAAAATCATGAAAAGATTGTCTACGATGTTTACCAAGCAAAGAAACTTTACCAAGTTTCTATAAAACTACAAGGTATCTATCAACTCACCATATGCGCAGCCTGGGCACCAGCAGCGTTCTGTGCCGCCTGCGCCGCCTTTGCCTCAGCCGCGGCTTTCTGTGCTATACTCGTCGCGCACTTCCCTTTGCAATCCCTCGGCGTTTCCCGCACTTTATTATCCTTCTTCTCCAACTGAAGTTGCTGCAACTGAGGCGACTGGAGCTTCTCCGCCGCCCTCCGCTCCGGGAACCCCGAAACTGTCACCCCCCACAACGTCAGCACCACAAAAACAAGAAGTCTCATTTAAACGCACTTTGGCTACCTAAAACAGAACTGCAACTCGAACGGCAATACGCGATTGCCTACTGAATCCTAAAAAACTACATAGATTGTTCACTTTTATAGAATGGTGGATAAAAAATTTGCTCAGGATCGACGGAAACAAATCACGATCTGATAGTTTGTCAGGATGACATTGATTGATGCTTCTAAATTAGAAAAATAGTTCTGTCAGATTTAGATGGCGGTCGTAATTCAGAGGAATGTCGATAGAAAACTATTTGACCGAACAGCAATTTGGAAGAATTTTAATGTTGATGCAGTGATTACCGTACTTGTTGTGAAATGCTTCTAGTTCATTTTCCATTTCTAACAACAATTTGAGTCGCGTATTATTTCATCTATAGTCACTGGCAATAAAGAATTTTGCGATATCAAAAAGAATAATTCATTTAAATAATGACAGTGTCAATCGCAAAATTTGCCAAGTTGTGTGTTTTGTGCAAAAAAACATGAGCCTAGGTAACTAAGAAGAAATTTCCGAAATTATGTATACTCTTGAATATCCTGTGTAGCTTTCTTTAGATTTGAGGAACTGGGGCACGCCTCGTAAGGAAAGCTCATAGAACCGGTGGCTGTCACTGCTCACAGACTGTCTCTCAGGTCAGCATATCCTATTTCTGCCTTATTCATATTATTTGCCGTTGTTATTTGCATTAAATCTTACAAAATCTGCTACGAGTATATTACGTATCGCGCTATCAAGACATAGCGTTGTATTTGTGTTTTAAGTAGTAAGCAACTGATGACAGGTGAGATAGAATAGAGTATCTACTCTACTAGCTTGACAGATATCTATAACTCTCATGTTTGTAGCATCCCAATTAGGATTCTACTTATGAAATAGGAAGATGTAATCCTAATAACACTGTTTAGGTTCCTGCCTTTCTAGGTTAGGATGCAACAAGTATGATGGTGTAATGAGTGCTTTAGATAATATTAATGTCCTCCTAGCCGAATTTCGACTGCAACGGCCATCTCAACAGAGATTAGTGACAACTGCGCGGGAGATATTATAGTGAACAAATGTGTGCGCAATACACAGGTGGACTCTCTGTCCTTTCACCCTTATAGTGTGGTGAGACGGCAGTCTGACATGACCGGAGAGAGATAAGGCACTGGACCAATGGCTTAACGTGTTAATACCACCAACTTTCTGGCTCCGGAGCTGTCGGAGTTATTTCAAGGCAAATAACCCAGAACTTTCGACCCGACCTAGTATTCGAACCCAACTTCGTGGATGCACTGTACCTTACCCTGTACTCTGAACGCTGAACACTAGACCAACGAGACAGTAAAAAAAATATCCAACTCTTCCTGATTTTGCGTGTACTGTCGAAGCAAGTCTACATAATAACAAGTCTACATAATACAAGGAATAAAATCCTCTCACAGACTTATGATTATTTTGTTATAGCATCGCTTTTATCTCTATTCCAGATATACAAAGAGGCAGCTCTGCTGCTTTAAAACCAGGAGACGACACGATTATCACGGTGGCTCACCGGCGTAGATCCTTGTGAAAGATGATTTGCCTCTCCCTGTACGCACTGATCGCCTCCGCAACGTTCTTGGCGTGCGTCCCCGTCTGCTATCGCCAGTTGGAAGTCCACAAATTCATCAAGTGTATCAGGAAGTAACCCAGCCATGATCATCTGCATGACATGCTTGACTGCAATCATTGCGGCAGGATGTGTATCGTGTGGTCCTATCCTCCTGGACACTTACTGGCCATTCAAGAGATGCTGCAAAAAAGAAGGATCACTAACAGTATGCAAGAATTCGTGTTGCCCGAAAAAGTCTAGTTCCTAAATTGTCGCTGTCCTGATTATGTTTAAGAGATTTTAATAAATGTTTTACTTAAATCTTGATTATTTTCAGAAATATCTTTCACTTACATGGGTGGATATATTATAGAGTTGAATACAGGCTATGGTTGTGTGCATCTGGATTAAGAGCCCATTTTTTTAACCCTTGCGAAACGAAATAAGACTTAAAGGGAAATTAGTTAAAAATAGTAAAAATTCAAAGCAAAGGGCCAAAAATTTCTTAAACGTGAATTAAAAGTGTTATGGGCAAATAACTTGGGCCCTCAATCTAGACGCGTGTATAAAGTGGCATAGCCTCAATCTCCGTAAGTACTATCGCTGGTTTAATTATTTTTATTTCAGAATTTAGTTAAGAATTTAGTTTAATTTAATTTAGTTTATTTAAGAATTTCTTACACATTTTAATAAATTCCTAAACTTGTAGAACATGACATTACAGATTTATAGCGGTATATCTAGGGCCCTCACTTCATTATTGTCTGAACCGAGGAATCTGCAAAATATGAATTTATCTGATGAAATATATTATTATAACTATTGCAAATTTTACTTAGATACCTGTGAGAATTAGTTAAAAATAAATAATGACTCAAACGTTAACTGTTAAGAAATAAATGAAAATTCAATGTGACCAAAATGTCTGAACTGAGAGCCCAATATTTTTAGTTTTATTGACTAGGCATAACGTCATAGATTAACGCAAATTCGAATAAGAATTTTAACTATTTCTTAATTAAATTGTAACACATCATCCGTTCTTCTAAATGCCATATTTTAAGAGAAAAAATAATTTCAACTTTCCCTAAGAGAAAAATTTGTAGTGTGACCATTCATCATAGTATACGTGTACATTTTAAAAAGCGCAATCTATGGATCACTATAGCACCAGAGACGTCGTAATACGCAAATGTAATGAAATCATTGTACATATTGAATAAAACACGATCGGTATGAATATAAAAAAAACTATTTACTTTTAACGAAGTGCTCGCCGAATGTCAGTTTCATTACAAACTAAAGGTATGAAAAACAAATCTATACATCTCAAAAAGTAGAAAATATGATATAATTATTTTTGACTTTAAAGTCATACAACTGGGTTCGGACTGAGAATACACTCTTTATTATAAGACTATTTAGGAGTAGTCAAACCGTATGTCAGAATATGTACAAAAATTGGTTGTTCTTCTCTACTATTGTAAAATCTTAACATTAAATCATCATAACAGACCATGCGGCCGTTCATAAAACCATGCGCCTTGTAATGACCAATATCAGCCGGTTTCATCGAGGGGACATACTCGATAACACCTAATATTTTAAAACATTTTCCTTTCAAATTGATTGTTTCAGGTAATTCCTTTAAACTAACTTTGTCATCCCATTCAAATCAAAGGAAATCAAATCAGAAGGCTCGTAAGCTGAATTTCCTACAAAATTTACATGATACACAGGTACTATTTTCATCCGCAATACAAATTGCATTTTCAAGACTGGAAAACCCAAAAAATCGAATAATATCTATATCAATCGACAAAAAGGGCACCTTTCGAAAGAGCTTGTCGGACGTACACAATTCGTTAGAACATTGTTTTGTGAAAACTGAAAATATAATTTGATAATATGCTTTCAAATATAAAGGTAGCATTACAAGCACAATCAACAATTATAACATTACATTCTCCCGCTTTTTTGAAATATTCAAGTGCTATATGAAATACCACCGAATAATACCGAATGTATGAAATATCTATAGGTACTCGATATTCCGAGACCAATATGTCTATTACAAATAACCGAAAGTTTAAAATACCAAATGTATGAAATACCTATAGGTACTCGATATACCGACGCTTAATATGTATATTTACTAATAACCGAAAGTTCAAAATCTCGAAAATAAAAATAAATAAATTAAAATAAGAGTTGTTATCAACATCCACTGGAGGGCGTTACTACTACCTATGTGTTAATTAAGTTTAAACCCAGTAATCAGTCATTCTCGGTAACGATGAATCAGCAACCAACATTATAATAAACATAGTAAAAAAAAACACAGGCTATTCTTCAAATGAAATAAGCAATATTAAAGTGATCTAGATACTTACTTCGATAACACTAAACAGAAACACTGATAGATAATATATTTACTAGAATATTTGAGTATTGCACTACACAAAAAAAAAACAATCGCTTCCGACAGTTCAAACAACAAGTATTTACTTATTCGCTTATAATAGCTTGTATGAGGGTACTACTGATCAGTCCATAAAAGTAACAAATCGTATCTACCCTACAAACTGTTTCTCCTAGAAAAAGTTGAAAAAAAATTTTCTCTTAAAGTATGATATTTAGGAGAACGGACGATATGTTACAATTTAATTAAGAAACAGTTCAAAATCTTATTCGAATTTAAGTTAATCTATGACGCTATGCCTAGTCAATAAAGCCAAAAATATTGGGCTCTCAGTTCAGGCGTTTTCGTCACATTGAATTTTCATGTACTTCTTAACAATTAACGTTTGAGTCATTATTTCTTTTTAACTAATTCTCAGAGGTATCTAAGTAAAATTTGTAATAGTTATAATATTATATTTCATCAGATAAATTCATATTTTGCAGATTCCTCGGTTCAGACAATAATAAAGTGAGGGCCCTAGATATACCGCTATAAATCTGTAATGTCATGTTCTACAAGTATAGGAATGTATTAAAATGTGTAAAAAATTCTTAACTAAACTCTGAAATAAAAATAATTAAACCAGCGATAGTACTTACTGAGATTGAGGCTATGCCACTTTATACACGCGTCTAAATTGAGGGCCCAAGTTATTTGCCCATAACACTTTTAATTCACGTTTAAGAAATTTTTGACCCTTTGCTTAGAATTTTTACTATTTTTAACTAATTTCCCTTTAAGTCTTATTTCGTTTCGCAAGGGTTCAAAAAATGGGCTCTCAATCCAGATGCACACGCTATGGTTTAAAGGTATCCCTATTAGGCTTACAGTAAGCGGCTATTTGCCTCTTGTTTGCCTCCCTATATATTTCAAATGGAGTGTCCATACAGCGCATGCTGAGTCATTCGATGACCGGCTGAGTCGAGACTTTGCTGGACAGTAGAAGTACCTATCCTCATTGACAGATCTATAGTTTCAGTATAGTATATACCTACCTTGAGTGTCGACATGCTTAATAGTTTGATCTGTGGGTCATTTGTCAGATATAAGGTGCTAAAGTCCAGGTTCTTGATAACTTATACGTGTTGTAGGAAATATTGCTAAAAAATTAGAATCGGCATTGCCAGATACTTCCGCTGCGGTAACATTTGTCAGTCACTTCAAAACTCAAAAAAAAATACGTTACTTTATTTATATTTTCAGTGGGAACTTAGTGTAAGACTTTTGTATAGCCTGACCAGAAATATCGGAGGAATTAAGTGTTGAGCATGAGTATATAAGAGTTGGTTACTTTACTAGATACTTTACGTGTGTCTATGGGGATGACTGATAAGCCCCTCCTATATTAGCTACGCCATGCAGCTATCATGATCTCTTAGTCCATTATGTCGTAAGGAGAAGAGAAGAATGAAAAATCGAAGTCAAAAAGCACTCATTTTAGATAGGTTACTATCACCTCTCCACCACCATTCTCGTCATTCATGGCAGTGCAACCAACTCAAAAAATAAATTTTGCCCTATATCATTCTTAGCAAAAGTGTAAAGGTATTTTTTAATATTTAGTTTATTGAATGCAGTTTTCATTAGTAAAAAAAAATAGAATACTTTAGGTTTTAGTGTTTAGAAAAAAGTCATACTCAATTTTCCTGCCGCAATAGATGCATGTGGTTTAGCATCTATTTATTGTCTCCCTACCCTACCTACTAAAGGGTCGGTTTGTAAGTTACTACTATCGTAAAGTAAGTAAAACTATTGTAAATGTTCTTGTAATAATATAATAAAGCATTTAGGATCATCCTCATCAGGTCAGTTAAAACGCTTGAATACCAAAATTAATGCTGAAACATAAATGGCTGTCTCGTTGGTCTAGTGGTCAGAACGCTGAGTACTATCCACGAGGTCCCGGGTTTGAATAACTTGGAGATAGTAGGATTACCTTGGGAGTTTACCCTTTTAGACAAAATAATATTTTGAATCAGTCTTAAGTAATTTAGCTGAGCTGCTATGGATCCATATCAGTAGCTCCAGCCACCTCCAATTTTTGTAAGTCAATAAAAAATGCTCATCACGCTGCACAATGTTTCCTAAGGCGCTCTATTCATATCTCATAGTTAAGCTGAGCTGCTAGGGTTCCATATCAGTTGCTCCAGACCTTCGATTTGTGTACATTTACTATTTACAGTAAATGCTTATCTCGCTGAATAACTTTTCTTAAGGCGCTATTTTCATATCTCTCTTAGTTTAAGTTAACTGCTTAGGTTCCATGCCAGGTACTTCGATCATCAAAACAAGTTATGGCCTAGTATTTGCCCAGACCTATTAGCTACACAATAAAGAAAGTTCCATTCAAATCCGTCCAGTGGTTCCGGAGATTAGCGTGTACAAACAGACAGAAAAACAGATAAACAGACAAAAAAAATTGATGTTGTAAATTCCTATTCTGTTACTATTTTAACATCACCCTCAATTAGTTTTTGGTAAAAATACTCAATGTACAGACACACTGGTTTTACTGTTTTATTATAAGTATGTATAGATAACCTAGTACATCTGACAGTGGAAACCAGTGGAAACGCTGACATCGTTTTACAGCTTCTTTATGCATCCTTTCACAGCTAAGCTACTTAAATAAAATAAATAAATTGTTCCAACAATCACACCAATGAGAGATTTTCTGACAGCTCAAAGTCTAATATTTTATATTGATAGATGGCGATGTTCATCTAAGTTATACAAATAATGCTTTGAAATCATTGAGCGAGCATAAAACAATAACAAATCATTGTAATATTATGTGTACGTACAGGCATGTAGTGGAAGTACTTACGTTAGTATTAGCGAGTTTCAAAATGCAGTTAAAAATAAAATTTAATCGAAAAAACGTCTTAATGATCAATAAATTGTTAAAAAAATACCTGTTAGTACCCGTGAATCTAAAACATGCTAAACGTAAACATCAAAACAGAATAAAAGCTAAAACCAGCTTTTTTCTTAAATAAACATCTACCTGACTTAGGTTGTTCAGCGCCATCTAACGGATTTTTAAGAACTGATTTTTGACACTAGAAAAATCCTCATTACCTAGCCCCGAACTAAGCATGAGCTTGTGCTATGGTGACTAGGATAACGGATAGACATACTCATAATACGTTTATAAACATCCATGACTTAGGTACAAATGCTTGTGCTCATCATACAAACATTTGCCCCTTGCGGTATTCAAACCCGCAACCGCTGGTTTTGTAGTCCGGAGGGCGAACCACTACACGAAGACGGTCGTCAACTATCTACTTAGGTATACATCGAGGTATCAGCCTCGGTCACAATCTGCCTCTTTCTTCCTTGTTAAATCCAGCATCTAAGTACTTCCAATTATGTGGTTCACATCAACGTCACTGCTAATTTTATTGCTTTAAAGGTAATTCATTACCATTACTGCATACATAAAAGACTTTGGTTACTGCATTAACTACTACGAACTATTTTAGTACACTGAAAACTAGAGTTTAGGCGGCAGTCGCCAAAGTGACGCGCCTTTCACCACTCTGGCCGCAAAGGCGCGTTTCATTATCCCACTAATATTATAAATGCGAAAGTTTGTGAGTGTGTGAGTGTGTATGTTTGTTACTTCTTCACGCAAAAACTACTAAACGGCTATGGATGAAATTTGACACAGACATAGATTATAGTCTGGAATAACATATAGGCTACTTTTTATCCCGGAAGAAAACACAGTTCCTGTAGGATACAGAAATAGTAGTTTACGCGGGCGAAGTCGTGGGCAACAGCTAGTGTTTGATAAATCACACCCGCCTCCGCGCACATGGCTGGCTTTAAAAGTTCTGAGTTGTGAGTATCATTATTTTACGCTAACTTAATCAGTAAAGGTAAGACGCAAACTTATCTTCTGAACACGAAATCAAAAACGACCCTGCTAAAAATGTACAGTAGTTCCGGATAATGTTGCAGTAGTAGGCCACGGGACTATTCAGTGCTACGGACTGCTGACCTACAGGGGCGGATTTTGGTATAGGGTGATTCTCCAGATTGTCCATAATTTAGTGATTTTGGTGGTCGTTTTTTTTTTAATTTATGGTAAGATAATATGTAGTGGTAGAACACGATTTCATTATCTGAATAAGAATTTGTTTGTTTGTTTGTGAAAAATCGAAGTCAGAAAACTTTTGAATTGGACCATTACATATAATATTTAACATTGTTATTTAATAAAAAAAAAAAGGGTAATATCCTATTCTAATAACTACAAAGAAATAATTTTCCTGTAAAAGCAAAATAAAACCCTAAAATACAAATAAGTATATTGGTATCGTTGCGTTGTGACTTTTCAGACCCGACAACGCACACATACCATGTATGTACTAGGTTACATTTTAGCAAATGACGATATTTTAACACAGCCTCTTTCAACAAAAAACGGGCAATTTTTTCATTTTTATTTTTCCTAACATAAAAAAAATATTTTTAAGATCATCCTGTTTAGTCTTAAAAACTACGTTTTTGCCTCTGTATATTTTGATTCACTAATACACCGAACTAGTGTACCGAACGAAAGCAAGAGAGTAATCACAACACTTTTTACTTAGAAACCAAAATGTTTTCTGGCGTTTTTCTCGAAACCTAGCGTATTAAAATAAAAGGTTTTTTTTAAAAACATTATTTACTAATGTTGTTGTCTTTGCCCTCGAAGTTTCATCCGTTACAAAAATGTAACTATAAATATGTGACTCGTTTATAGGTATATTACACTGTTTATAGGTATATTACACTGCATTATCTTAGCAGGGTTAAAACAAAGAAAATAAAACTCCCAAAACAAGTATAAATAATTACAATTTTCAAAATCGTTGTTACAATATTCTCCCTTGCCATCAGTAGCCAATTCTCACTTTTCGTACTATATGACGTACCAAAAATTGGGATATGACAACTAAATCGGTAATTAATTTAAATAAATTATGTTGATCGCATAGATTTTCTTGTCGAAAATTACTACAATACATGTTAAATCACTTTTCTTTTACGACAGCGAATAGTTTTCGGCGTTTTTAATACATAAAAATATCACATACTCGAAAATTAGATCACGCTTCCACTTTGACACTAATCATTATGACAATGAATGACGTGACAATGACGATTTGTAGTTTCTGTTGCCAGTAAAAGAAATTAGTTCCAGTTGTTTTCCGCAACATGGCGAGGTCCCATATATTTTTGGTCAGGCTATAAATTACAAAAGGGAAAAAAATTCGGCCCTTTGGAGAACTGCCCTAAATCTGCTCTGCTTGCTGAAGGCAGCATAAACAAAACCTCTTTTTCGTTTCATAATGCTCTGTCAAATCACATGAGTGATTGACGTGACATAATTTCAAATTTAGAAGAAAGATAAAAAATTTGGTGTGTGTGAATGCGTTCTGTAAATTAATTACTCGAAAAAGCAATATGAGTGTTAAATTGTTGTGGAATTGCGCTAGGATAATCTTGATTTCGGGATTGTCTTTTGGCGTATAAATAAAAGTTTTCCCGCAGCACCAAATCTGGACAAATAGGAGTGGGAAAGTAAATGTATGTACCAAACGTCATCTTGCTTGTTCGGTCAAAAATCTGTTCGTAAATAACTTACTCTCCTTAAATTGCCGAGCTTACCGTTTCTATTGTTCCGGGCTATTGGTGAAATATTTTTTCGAAACAGTGACAATGTTAGTTTCATCTGTATCAAAAAGATAAGCGATTTATATTATTTTGTCTTTATTGAGATTTCTTTATGAGTTACCCTTTTCCAATTCTACTTCGGTTTTTGTTTCAGACCCCATGTTTTGCGACTTGCTACTGGGCTTAGTCGCTGGTGCAGCATTCTTTATCTGCGTGCCTGTATGCACATCTAGATTCCTAAAGACTAAGAATATTCGTGTTTGACCATCTACACCGATTTGTCCAGATTACGGGCTTTCTTATTCAACTGTAAGATTCTTGGAAAACTTGTGAAATGTTACTTTTACTAGCCTTGATAGATACATGTCTGAGTGGGCCTAAATTTTAATTTGCATCAACAAAGCCATGATCTGCGTGAGTTGTTGTACAGCAATAGCCTTTTTGGGCGTGCTACTTTGCGGACCCGTCATATGCGACCGATTGTTGTGCTGTTTAAGTGCTGAGAAAGCAGAAAAGAAAAAGAAGCGTAAATAATTGTAAGATTTATTTTTCTAATCCTTCAATACAAAAATTAAGCAATGGGATTTAAGAGTTTCATTTTTGTCTTAATTCACTCGGCGCGGATCTAAAGTGTAGTCAAGGATTTTTCTTAAAACGTTAAGTTACAAATTCTACACTTATGAAATCACAATTTCCTTTTTCTCTTTTGAAGATCTTATCTGTGGTTTCTGTTGTTGCAGGTGTCAGGTGCTGTCTTATGATTTGCATATCTTTGCTGAGCCTCTTCAGCGCCGCTGCGTTGGTAATCTGTGTACCATTTTGTGCCCAATCTCTGCTCCAGCCCAAGTGTTCCTGCCCACCAGTACCTATTTGTTCAGACTGTGGAATTCCCTACTGAAACATACATTTATAAATTTCGCTATATTTTGCTAACGCTTGTGACCTGACACAGCTCTCCTGCCTATAAAAAACAAATGACTTTTCGCGGATTTTAACAAAATGATTTGCATGACCTGTGCTACCGCGTTGGCCGCGGCTGGCCTTATTGCATTAGGTCCTATGTTTTGTGAAAGGATGTTGAAGTGTCTTAAATCGACCAGCAGAAAGTAAAATGATGTAATAACATTGTTTTAATTTCCTAATACTTCCATGAATATAATTTTCACACACTATGTAACGTGATTTTATTTGTATACGAAAGTGGTCTCTGTAAAGGAGAATATTAGGATTGTAATTTTTGCTAATAAATAAATTTTATTATAATTTGCTTGCGATATGAGGGCTACTTTGTCAAAACTCTTTAAAAATATGCTAATGATTTAGTAAACATTCCCAAAGAATTTTGAAAGCTGAAATCGGATTAAGTGGGCGGCGCACATTGAGTCATTAGTGGTGCAGACGACCTTTTTCATTTATTTTGTATTAGCATTGGGGCAAACCGAGCGTTCGAGTGGCAAGCTGTGGCGAGCCACAAGCTGTGGGAGTCTCTAGCGCCCGCGACAACTGGTTCAATGTGTGCAGGTTTTAAGCCAATATTGTCGCGTTTAGTGGGTGCGTATAGTAGCTCTATATGCGCTCTTTTTTTTGTAAAAATTACAGGTTTAATTTAAGTTGGGCCCTCATTTTTCACATGGAGCACAGTATAGACACACACACTACAGAAAAAGATTGTGAAAGCAAGATAATATTATCGGAACACGCTGACCCTAGTGAAATGGGCCCTCATTTCCCAAACAAATCATATAACATTCAGGCTCCTTTTTTAGAACCTAATTTTTTTTTTTAGAGAAGACCACCACGTTGTTAAAATTTGAAAGCACAGTCCTCTATTACTTTCATTGTTGTTTTATAACGCCTAACGTAAGTAAAATAAATATTGGGCATAATATTCGATATCAGAGAGAAATTAAAACTCAATTACACTCACATCATGTCCAAGACGCAAAGTGAATGTTTATCACTTTAAATCAATAAACTTAGAATAATCGTATATAATGAAAACAACTTCGTCATAACTTTCAAACATCGTATGTTACTGACTTCATTTTATTTGCGAAATAATCTTTTCCGTGTTGAGAATCCAGGGACCATTTTGAATAAAGATAAACAAAGAGATTGTAATTTAAATAAATCTTATCTTTAACCTATTTTAGTACTATTTGCATAAACTTTGTCGTAGTTTTTCAGTTTTCGGAATCCGGGGATCAGCAATCGTATAAGTGAATAAAAATGAGGACTCGATTTAGAGCCCATAACTCGCTTGACTTTTTCAAAACCTATTTCCAACTTTTACAATTCTTTGGGAACGTTCAGTACATCCTTATCACATTTGTAAAACTTTGACAAAGTGGCCCTCACTCACACTACACGCAATTATATATTATTATTATCTGTTGTTTTTATTTACCTTTTTGTTGTTTCAGGACCATTGTTTGAACATGACCGTATGGTTTGCGTATCCGCTGTCGGTATAATAGGATCAGCGGCCGTTTTCATCTGCCTAAGCTTGGCAAAAATAGTTTTATATGACCAGTCAGTAAACGAGGTTTGCTGCATCCGGGGATTTTGCAGAAAATGTTAAGGGACCTTTGACTACTGCCAGTCAAATCAGGCAGCCGTTTCTTTGAAAACGACAAAGGACGTCCTCGAAAATGATTTGCATGACCGCCGCCACAGCACTGACAGCCGCAGGGTTAATCGTCTTAGGACCTCTATTCTGCGAGAAATTTCTCCACTGCTTTTTGCGGTCAGTAAAGAAATAAATGTCCAGTTACGTTTTTGAATTGGCGTTGGTGTTATATCATGTAAATTCTTGTGCGATGTAATAAATGAAATTGCTCAAAATTAGGAAACAATTTTTATTTCTACACTAAGACATACACCGTAATATCACTTGACTCAATCCACTAGTCTAACAATAATAACATTGAGCGCATACGTAGTTCCTTTTACGTACGAAATAAATAAGTTAACAAGAGCTTTATGACACTTAAATTTAGTTATTGACTAAGAAAAAGCTCCCGGCTATGTTTGGTCTTTAGGAATTTGATAGTACTCTTGGTTTTGAGGAGTTACAAAAGTAACGACTTCTTTTTTATATCTATTACTGTTAGGTTTTCCTAGAATAGCTTCATCTAGCTTAGCTATGACTGCTGTAGGTGTTTGAAAATCACCTACAAGTTTGGCGGAAGACGTTGGTCTAATTATTTGGACTTTCTCGTTGTTTACAAAAGCCACTTCTTTACTATCTTTCTCCTTTTCAGCACTTGATCTATAAAATCTTCTTACTGGTGGGGCGTTTTCGGCTTCTTTTAGAAATGTTGAATCAACTTGAAAAGAGCCTTCAAACTCATCAGTGAGTCTATGTGGTTTGGCATCTGCAGCTGTAAATGCTTCTATAGGCTGAATTTCTTGTTTTATAATTTCTACAATAGGAGATTTGCTTGGTTCTGTTGGTTTACTTGTTGTTGTAGTGCTAGTAGTAGTCGAAGAACTGCTAGTTGGAACAGTAGACGTAGGAGTATTCTTCAGCACCATTCGTCTTCTGTGTTTCCTTTCTGATGACTCCGATGACGTTGTCTTTCTTCTTTCTCCTGAGTGAGTCTGATTCTTGTCGAAGTTTATATCTGCATTTACTGTGATAAGTTTGAATTCGGAACTAGAATTTTCTTGACTGGTCTTAGTTTTGGAAGGATGTCTTCTAGTACTGTTGCTATTATAATTCCTGGTCGCCCTATAAACTGGAGAATGTTCAGTAGCTTCGGCTTTGTGATTATTTCTCTCATCAATAGTTGGAAGTGGTGTAACTACTTGCACACCAGCATTTTGGCCACCGCTGGGGTTATCTTGGTTTTCTAAGATAGTTATTGCGTCTTTGATGCCTTGTACATCTTCAGGGTTTGCAAGGCGACCTGTAATGGAAACAAAAAAGCCGTTATTTAAAATTAAATTAATTTATTAAATTCAGGACTTAACGTTCCACTTTTGAATGCCATTCGTATTGAAATTAACCTTTTAGGAATTTGGTTAAAAAAAAACTATTTTGTAAACTTAACAAGTAACAGAGTACCTACTTATATTAAGAACCTTTAAAAATTCAGCTCTAAAAATAATAATGTCCTCCTAGCAGAATTTCAACTACAGTGAACAATCTCAACACAGATTAGTCGACTGCACGGGAGATGTTTAGTGCACAAGTGTGTGCGGAACACACAGGCGCACTTTCCGTTCCTTCACTCTCATAATTCGGTGAGTCGGCAGTCCCGACTTGACCGGAGAGATCAGGCGTAGGACCAACGGCTTAACGTGCTTTCGGGGCACGGGGATGTTAACACCACCGACTTCCTGACTCCCGAGCTGAGTTATGATCTGAGTTATGTCAAGACAGAAAAACCCAATACTTTCGTCCCGGCCCCGGATCCGAACCCGGGACATCGTGGTTAGTACCCAGCGTGTTGACAGTCTCTAAATAAAGAGCTACTAAAATGTATTTATCTACTATGTGTAAGCTCAAAGTAAAAGTAATAGCACAATAACTCACCATCTTCCATCTCCTTCTTGTACGACGAGAAGAAAGTGAGCGCCTTCATCAGCTGGTAGCTCTTCGACACTGGTATGTTGGTGTCGTAAAGCTTCCTAGTGTTCTTGCAGTCCACGTAGAACCACCAGTTGCACTTGAGGATGGTCTGGTCGAAGAGTGTGGACTCGGGGCAGAGGAACGACTTCATGACAAGACCGTCGTCGGTGAGCGCGCAGACGTGGAACACCTGGAAAGCATTAAATTAGTAAATAATAAGACGTAAGTATAATTGATAATAAAAAATTGGGGAATTAAATTCTAAATGGGTTTGGAATTAACATAATTTTTATTACGTTACTTTACCCGTAAGTGGTGTAGTGAGGGCTACGTAATTTTGATGGTAATTTGCTACTGAAATAGGTACTAGATATTTGGTACAACTGAGCCAAATCTTAATGCACTTTTTGTCAATGACATCAATAATAAAAAGATTTTTTAAAACCTTAGTAGAACCTTGAAAATCAAGACATAAGATTATTCATAATCTATACTATAATATTATAAAGAGGAAAGATTTGTTTGTTTATTTGCATCGAATAGGCTCCGAAACTACTGGACCGAATCAAATGAAATTTAGCACAGAGATAGTCTGAGACACTGGGAAGGACATAGGCTACTTTTTGTCGCGATATAAAATCATCAGGGGGGTGAAATGGGGGATGAAAATTTGTATGGAAAATCTGACTTTTGGCGCGGGCGAAGTCGCGGGGAACTGCTAGTCAAAAGTAAAGTCCTGGGGCTTTAGACAAAGTAACACTTTAAAAACGATAACGAAGTTAGAAAATAATAAAATGTACGGGAATGACATAAGCCTCTCCAAATCACGTGGTCAATCGTCATCGTTATCGCAAGTTGGTAGACAATGTATTAATTCGTAACGAAACCATAGAGATAACGAATTGTTTATACACTACTTCCATACAAATGCGTAGACAAGCAGCACTTTTAGTGTTCGCCTTCGTTTCGATCGCGAACGTCAAAATGATATCGAAGACGAATGGTAGGACGGTGTAGTTATCGAAACAATATGGCCGATTTTATTCATCAGCTGTGAAATTTGTTTCTAGTCGATTTTGTGATTGAGATCGAAGAAAGTCTAATAATGCATTAATTACGTTTATTGTGGGCGGCACATAACGACAACAGTTGGTTGAGGTGCCAAAGGCGATATGAATCAAGGCGTCAATTAGAAACAATTGACGATATGCCCGATTTGTTATTTACGCAACATTTCAGGTTAAATAAAGAAACTTTTAGGCAGTTATGTGCTGACCTAAAAGCGCATACAGGCTTAAAAGATTCTAGGGAAATTCCCCTTGAAATAAAGGTAAGAAGTTTCATATATGAATATATATAATTATTTATATTTTCTATTGTAGGCAAGCGAGTATGTTGTTGCAATTGATTTATCCTACCTAATTATAAATAAGTGGTGGTACAGATGAGATAGATAATGCCTACATAACTTAATTATTTTATTACATGACTACCGTTATTTAAAATGTAAATATATGTATTTTTCAGGTGCTGTGTGCTCTCAGCTTTTTTGCGACAGGGTCATACCAAAAAATTGTGGGTGTGGGCCTTTATTTAACGCAGCGGACAACTAGTCGCTGCATCAAAGAAGTTGTCAAGGCGCTAAACCACAATTGGATGGTGAGTAGGTGGATTGTCTTCCCACAAACACCGCAAGAGAGATCTGTTATCAAAGAGAAGTATGTAATAAATATTTTTATATAAATTGGTTTAATTAAAACATTTCCAAAGGTTTAAGTTATGCAGGTATTTATAATGTAATACTGTTAAATAATTTACAGATTTCAAAGGACACATAATTTGCCCGGAGTGATAGGGTGCATTGACTGCACCCATATTGCCATTACAAGGCCTGCAGAAGAAGAGCATATCGTACCCTTATTGCAAAAACCAATTATCTGCACCAAAATTTAACCAAAATGTTTTTGAGATTTAAGCACTTGAAAGTTTGACGACACAAAAATATATTATAGTAACGTTTATTTTATATATTAATGGTTATTTATAAATAAGCAATTATTCTAGTTTCATTAAGTAGGATAATAATTGAAGAAAACTGACTAGATTTTATAGAAAAATCAGGAAATAACCGGTAACGAGCTCATTTAGTTGGTTTTGCCTGAATGTAGCGAAACTACCGTATTTCCAAAATCACTATTCTGGTAGCTCTACGGGCAGTTTTAATTCATTCTCTTATATTAAATTATTATAATCTTCAAGACAAAAACCGATTTAGTACCGCTATTGCCAGTACAGAAATAAAAAGAATATCATTAGCTGGTTTTGCCTGAATATAAATTACATCTTTATCTATTATCTGCAGGTTTTTTTTATAATCTGTACAAAATACTGAGTTAAACAGTACCTTTTGTACGTATTAAGTAATATAAACAAAGCATTTTAATAATTAATATAATAAGTGAATTAAAATTAGTACAAGTAACATTAATAATCATTAAAATTAAAAATCATTCTTCTGATGATGTATCGGAGAGAGTTGCATCTGGCAATCTATCGACACAGCTAGCTTCAGTAGCCAGAGATTGGAACCAACCATGAAATTCCTCCGGTATCACCCCTTTAGTGCACAGATTTATAAGGTCCTTTTTTTTGCTACCGTTATAGGTAGAGGTCTGCTGTACAGTTGTTGTAGGGGTGGAAAGATAACTCTGGAACTGGTGGGCTGCAGAGATAATTCTGAAACATCTTCTTGTTACTGGTCCTCTGTTTATTTCTGGTCCCATAACCATGGGTTGGATAAGATGATGGAGTTGTCGTAATTTTGATCTTGTCGGTTTTCGTTGATGCAGTAACATCCAATGTCATGAACTCCTTAGACATGTTATAGTTGTAGTAAATCTTAGTATCTCCTTTCAGGTACTTCATTCGTTTAATCTTGAGCCAGTTCACTTTTTCACCTTCCGTATTTATATTTCTATTTATGATAATTGCATCTGCTAATGCTTTCAAATCTTTAAAGTCATTGAATTTAAATTCTTTAACATGGTAGGGATTCTTTGTAACTTTCTTACCATCATGTTTATAAACCTTTTTGGACCTAGCACGTTTAAAAACTCTTATCCAGTCAGACATGCAATAAATGTCACAATTTTTTTTTGATGATTCTATGGCGCTGTGCATGGAATCAGCTTCCATGTAGCTGTGACCGGATTCGAGGAACTTATGTTCTATAATATCCAGGTTTGTGTCCTCCTGCATCATGATCCATAACAGTATGGCGGCAATATACTGATTACGATTTTGGCCGCCACACGTATCGGAAAATAAGCTGACTTCTTTTATCTCCTTTGGCACACATGTAGTTAAATAATGATGTAAAATCGTTCCAATTTCAGCACTACCTTTTTTTCCATGCACCTCATTCCATACAAAACAGTATGCTTCATTGGGTATAGCGTTTTCGTATACTGTCAAATTATACAGAGTCAACTTTCTCGTGTAGTAAAGAAGACCAACATCAGTACTTGGGATTTGCAATATCGCTTGCAAATCAAAGGTCACTGTCAAAAAATTTGCTTCTTTTTCCGCCCTTTCCTTGTCATTTTGTTTTTCTTTATTACACTATTATGTATTAACAGAATAATCCTAGCGTATTACAAGTTAAGAAACTTCATCTAAAACGTGTTATAATACAAAATAATATGGTTTTTGTGCTATACGTTTGCAAATTTTTAAGAATTATATGAAATACTTTATTTTTTATGGAGATAATTTTGATTATTTGCAGGTTAGTAGCTTTCCTTTTACTAAAATAACTAGTAGATAGTTCGCTTCGAATAGAAACCTTGTGACCAACCCTCTTATCATTTAGACTTAAAATTATAAGCAGATTAATGTATTTTATTTTCGGCAAAAAACAACTATAGCTGTTTAGTTTGATTTACTGGTAGATACATCAGCAATTTCTAGTTCATTAATAAGAGCTAAAACTAGTTATCGCAGGTTAATATGTATTAACAGAATAATCTTGGCATATTGTAAATTAAGCAACTACATCTAAAACCTGTTATAATACAAAATATGGTTTTTGTGCCATTCGTTTACAAATTTTTAAGTATTAAATGATTTTACTATTTTTTTTATGGAGATAATTTAATTAAACTTGTAGATTAGTTGTTTTTTCCTTTAGCTATATTTGTAACGAATCGTCGTAGCAGGTAATGGGTTTTACCCGTAGCTATATCGCGAAGAGACGAATCGATTGGTGTATTTAACTCATTTTTGGTAAAAAAATGCAGATAGTTGGTTTTTGCAATAAGGGTACGATATGTTTTTTAATAGAAAAGGATATTATTCCTTAAATGTTCAAATGGTAAGAAGTAAGAAGCTTGACAAATTGTAATCATAACAATTATGAAAATGGTTTACCTCTCATAGGTAGGCAAAACATAAATTAAGTTATTCCGTGTTTTATACAAATTAATATAGTATTGGAACATAAAACCTCCACCACATGTGTTTGTGTTCTTGTAAAGTGAATAGGGCACAGACCACACAACCTAAAGACCACGCATTGCGGGGGACTTGCGTTCGCCTAGGTTATGCAGTATCACTGCATAAGAGCCGGCCCCGCCCCCTTTCGTTCCTCATTCCGCTACCGAGACTCAAAGTAACAACATTGACCTTGCTCCCGAAAAAAAATAAAAATAAGCGGTAATAATGCCGTATTGTTCAGTAAAATGGTATGGAAAGTGTAGTAAAACATCTAGTCTCACGAAAGATGGCATTACATTTCACCGGTAAGTAATTATTCCTATCAAATTAATTTAAATACTCCAAATCAAAAATGAAATAAAATGTTTTATTTCGAAGAGCACGCGTTGATGTCTTTTTTTTGCTATCCCTTTCTCGCAAGTTAAATTCAAATGATGTTGTCTCAATTTGTCAATTGGCAAGGAGTAAAATAGTGTCGAGACACATTATAGTAAACCTAAAATTGAAAATATCGACAAATCCTGATAAAAACAAGTGATATGTGGGTATCAAAATTTTAGTTATTTCATATTTATTTTAATAAAGTGACTTTACAAAAGAGGACTTACGATGAATCAAAATATGTGTAAAGTGCTTAAACAAATAAACTTAGCTATTAAAAAACCGGCCAAGTGCGAGTCGGATTCGAGCACGAAGGGTTCCGTACCATTAACTTACAATATTAGACAGTATAGGCAAAAAAAACTTTTTAAGTTTATACTGTTCTTTTGGAAAAATTTATATATTTTTATTTTGTTTATAATTTCAAAAGTATTCATCACAGGATACCCGAAACAATTTTAAATAAGAGTTTCCGCGCCTGTTTCTTTACGTGAGTGATTTGAAGTTTATAGGTCCAAGACTTTAGAAATTACAGGGGGGGGCACCGTGTAAACGACTTTAGCGGGCTATATCTCGCAAATGGTAAAGCTGATAAAGAAGTGTTGTATGGAAACCCTACCTTATTTTCATAGTCCTTTTCAACGGTACCTCACACAATGGGGTGCACTGAAAACAAATATTTACCCCCCCTTTACATGTATGGGGAGGTACCCTTAAAAGGGGGTAATTTAAATTTTTTGTATTTTTAAAAATGAAATCTTTATGTGAAGTATCCTCGAACCAAGTTACATGCAAATCAGTCCATAAACGTAGAAGATATTCTGCTGTGACAGACTAGGACGGACGGACTGAACGATCTTATAAGGGTTCCTTGTCGGATTACGGAACCCTAACAAACAACTTAACTAACCTTTTTTAAATAAATATATCAAACTTCACATTGCGTACCGATTGCCATTTTTTAAAGTTTTTGTACACTTAACAAAATGATGTTGAGTGAGATAGGTAACTTGTTTTACTGAAACCGCTAATTATGAAAAGTAGCTAAATAACGTGAGATCTCCTGCGATTGACCTTTGCCCACTGCAGTTTTTTTAATTGCTTTTTATCGGAAATCGGTTGTGCGTGTGTTTTTTAAATGAATTAATTTAAAGCTCCTTAATATTGTCTTACTTTTTTTTTACTCGGGTATCGATATCAAGAGATGTCTTGCCCATCACTAGTGAGCTATCACTGCCATTGTCAATTTTGACGTCTCCTTGTATGAGCCAATAAAAACTAGGAAACCTCTCCCCGCACCCCACCAACTTTTGGCGATTTTGTTTTCGTATTAGAGTTGATAAAAGCGTGGTCTTTAGGTTGTGTGGTCTGTAGAATAGGGACTAATCCAAAAAATGGGTAATCCACTTTTTTAAATTATATAACGTGGTGTTTGGATAATTTAATGTAAGCAAATTATTATTTGTTACTTTTCAGCTTCATATTCTGAATTTGGTTTATATTTTTTATTTAAAAAATGTGAACTCTTATTATACTTGGATAAATTCGTCTTATATTTATTAATTACTAATTCTAATGTGTGCACACTGTCCATAAACATTTTTAATCCTACCTTATCAAGAAACAGTCTTTTAGTTACATGAACAACAATGTCATTTCAGTATTTTTAATTCAGTATTAAAAATTACCAGTAAAGAGGCAAGAGGCAAGTTTAAAAAGATGTTACAAATATTGTCTTGGAAGTTCCTTTGACCTTTCCTGGGTCATGCCGTATTATAATATGTATTATACAGTCTCCACATAATATTGAGTAAGAGCAATAGTGCTCCTGATATAAATAAAAAGCAATTCACAAAATTCTGCTTAAAACTATCAAAACAATAAATTAAAATTCAAACTCTTATGAATAATAAACAATATAGACAGTCCAAAAAGAAAACAATTATAAAATAAACATTTATAAATTATAACACAGGTATTAATTTAATTGAGACCTCAAATCACATAAATTATATTTTTTGTATAAAGACCCAGCAAGGGGCACTTAAACAAGTCCCAATATTGATCCTACCACTAGTGCTTCAGGACAATAATCGTGGGCTAGTGCCATGAAGCAGCCTAAGAATTCAATCATTATTATATAAAATAATCAATATAGACAGTCGAAAAAACAATTATAAAATAAATTAACATAAAAAGTTAAAAGAGTAATATTAGATAATTGAGATCTTAAATCACATAAATTATTCATTCTTGCATATAGACTAATCAAGGGGCACTTACACTAGCAGCCTAAGAAACTCAAAGCACTAAAGCCTCTTCTCTTAAGTTTAACAGAAAGATTTGGGCAACAAAAGCAGAGACAACACAAAACCACTAAACACTGAGTAACTACTCAGTGTTTAGCGGTTCTGTGTTATCTCTGCTGCAGTAATAGTCAAGCCAAGATTGAGCGACATTGACTAATGCGCTCAAAGTTCGATTTCGTTCAGCCTCGATCTCCAAAGCTCGCATGTCGCGCTCGTGTTGGAGTCTACTACGACTTTCCTCCAGTTCCAGGCGTCTCAATTCCACAGCTGCGAACTCACTCGCCGCTCTCTCAAAGGGGGTCGGTGCACGTCTACGGCGGGCGGCCGGCAGGTGTCAGACTGTGGTGTCACTGGTGTCCTTAGCGGCGGACGACGCCTGGCAGGTGGGGAAGCAGCAGATTCGCAGGGAGTAGGTGGCCGCCTTCGCCTCGGAGGAGTAGTGGGTGCTGTTGTGGTTGGAGGGGCTGGTGAGGATGCCGGTGCCTGAGACAGCGGAGCAAGCACAAACTGGCGAGGTGGTGGAGGGGCTGGTGATGATGCCGATCCCTGAGCCGAAGGAGCATGCACGAGCCGGCGACGTGGTGGTGGGGCTGATGATGATGACGGTCCCTGAGATGGAGAAGCAAGCACGAGCCAGTGAGGTGGTGGTGGGGCTGGTGGGGATGCCGGTGCCTGTGATGGAGAAGGAAGCTCGAGCCGACGAGGTGATGGTGGGGCTGGTGGAGACGCTTGTGTATCACAAGACAGTAGTGGATTGTCTGCAAAAGAAAAAGATAATTATTATTAGAATTTTCTAAATTTCATGCAGGACTGCCTTAAATATTATATGAATATTTGCTATAGCGAGCAACAGAAATACATCATTTTCATGGAGATTTCAACGTTCTAGATATCTCAGTTCATGAGATACAGCCCGGTGACAAACAGGTATTGAGATGGACAGCGGAGTTACAATACTCCACTGTCCACCTCTCTTTCCATTTGGATCCCATTCTTACCCTTTGGGCATAGAAACCTAAAAAGTAAATTGGAAAATGTTTTTTTTAATTATTGAATTGAATTGTAATTACGTCATTAGCATTCATTCACTATTTGAAAAGACATACCGTCTGCAATTTCATCATCATCAGTGGCCACAGGTATAATGGGTGCAGAAGATTGATAGTTCTGAAAAATTAAAAAAATTAGTTGTTGGTTATTCACAATATAAATATTCAATACAAACAGATTTATCCAAATCTAAAAATGAAATAAAAACAAAGTAGGTACCTTTTGTTGACATCTTACTAAACTTAATTATTTTTATGTTTTAAATGTATTGTCAATCTTGGTTAGTTGAATGATGTATAATCTGCCTTTAAAAATAGCTCAATATTGAGCAGGAACCTGAGATTGTATATAAGTTACTTACACTGAATCCAAGCTCTTGTACAGAGGCTTGTTCTTCGACTGCTAAAGGGCCCATAATGGCCAGCACCCTTTCGTCAAAAGACGTCAGGGTTTGCCGACTTGCTGGCCCACCTCCAGTCCCCCTTGCGTGACTCCTTATTGCAAGAGCCTTTTTTTTGTTTTTGATTTCCAGTCTGCCCATACCTTATTCAAATAAAGATCAGTAATAAGTGTAAAATCATATAAATGGACTTTTAACTTTTTATGTTAATTTGCAAAACCAAAATTTTGTAATAATAAAGATTTACAATAAATTTTAACAATGAATAATAAATCTCCACTCAAGTTGATTTAATCCCTCATTAAGCAAAGCTTGTACTGTGTGTGGGTATCAGAGACTGATCATTGATCATTATCTTAGTGCAAAATTGCAAATCCCATCAATATACACTCTCAAAACTCTCACTGCGGAAGTCCAGGGTGTGCTAACTATGATCCTAGAGTTAGTCAGTCTAGTACACACGGCCACACAACAGACTACTTCACTTTTACTTTGAGACCACCTTTATTTTCTAGGTAATTAAAGCTGTTTTTGTAGTTCACATGGGTAACCTGATGTGCTGCCGGCCAGTACATAAATATAATTGTATTGTTCGCGATACGCGAAGCTACCTAAACTAATTGGAAGATTCTAAATAGACATAATAACACTCAATACCTTTTGGCGTCTTCAGCAGCTTGGAGGGGGCGCCCCGTGTATTGTTCCAGCACTTCACACAGTTAAAGTCCACTGATACGTACATAATATATATAATAGTGTATCCCGCCCAATATTTAGATAAACCCACCGTTATACATGAATAAACTACCGAAAAAGGACGATATTTGTCCTGAAAACCGCGGAGCCCAGCTCCTCCCGATCCGTATCGTTTGACAACTCAACTAACCTTTTTATTTCCATACCCTACAAAGTTATTATTTTCTACCTTCCAACTTAGTAATAGTTTTTACAAACAGACCTAGCCGTCTAAATGAAACATTACCGCCGCCCAATCAGTACCACTGATTACAATAAACTTACTTATGTAAGCTAAACTAATCTTTTCTACGAGCAACACAAAATCTAATCAATAGGCAAGCGTGACAGCTTGGCTATAGCCCGTTTAAGAACAACACCATTAGACACACGAACATCTGCCAGCCTTATGACTCCATCTGACCCAGAATACAACTTAACAATTCTACCGCGACGCCAGTGAAGCGGAGGGACGTTATCGTCCTTCAACAAAACTAAATCTCCTTCTTTAGGAGGGGCGACTCGATCCGTCCACTTTACGCGTTGCTGCAAGGTGTGAAGATATTCTAAATGCCACCGATGCCAAAAACTTTGTGTAATCTGTTGCAACAATTGAAACCGAGATAATTTGCACATCTTCACATCCTGCAACGAGTATTCCGCTACAGCATTTAATGGCTGTCCTATCAAAAAATGACCAGGAGTCAAAACCTCGAGATCATGTGGATCTGAAGATACGGGGCACAAAGGTCTTGAGTTAAGAACCGCTTCAACCTTACAAAATACCGTGCTGAGCTCTTCAAATGTGAGCTTCGTTTCACCGATACACCGCTTTAAGTGAGTTTTGGCTGACTTAACTGCAGCCTCGAAAAGACCGCCCCATGACGGATATGCAGGAGGGTCGAATATCCAAGAAATACCCCGTTTAGACATTTCCTGACCGATTGAGCGTTGCTCTTTACCCAGAAAATCATACAACTCTTTAAGATAATTATCTGCACCCTTAAAATTTGTACCACAATCTGAGCGAATAACTGAAGGCAAACCACGCCTTGAAACAAACCTGACTAAGGTAGCAATAAAAGATTCCGTTGATAGTTCCGATACTAGCTCTAAATGAACACACTTTGTGGCTAGGCAAACGAAAACACACAGGTATGCCTTGATGATTTTAGGGTTCCGAAGTTTATGTGCTTTAACGTAAAACGGTCCCGCAAAATCTATACCAACACCATGGAAAGGTCTAGCCGCTACAACTCGATCCCGTGGTAAATTGCCCATAAGTGGCTGGCTTGTAATCCCCTTCAATTTATAACATGAGATGCATTTAAATGTCACATTTCTAACTACCCGTCTTGACGAGAGAACCCAAAAATTCCGCTGTAAAATGGCTAAAAGAGCGTTTGGACCCGCATGTGCATTTTTAATATGCAAATCCGTAATTAAAAGTTTGACAAAAGTCCCCGATTTAGGCAATAACAAGGGATGCCGTGCATCATAATCCAAATTAGCATTTTCCAATCTCCCTCCAACCCGTAAAAGTCCGTTTGTATCAATAAAAGGTTGTAACCGCTTTAAGGAACCTCTTACTTGTTTATCTTCGCGCAATTGTTCCATTTCGGAAGCAAAACTTTGATTTTGTATAAGCCTGACCCAGTGCATTAAAGCTCTCTTCCTTTCATCAACCGTCAAATACGTTTGAAAAACCCGATCGTCTTTATTCCGTAAGTTATAAAATAGCCGTAAAATCCAACCTGTCACAGCAATTAATTTGTCAAAATCACTATACCGTTCCAACAAGAAACCGAAGTCTGGCTGGGAATCCAAATTTGTAACCGCAAAGCACCGTATCCCAGGTAGATCCCGTATTTGATCCACATCCAACACCGGCCAGTCTTGTTCTGACTCAGCTAACCAACGTGGGCCCCACCATAGTGAATGAGATATTAAATCTGATGCTTTGCATCCTCGAGATGATACATCTGCAGGGTTAATTTGTCCAGGAACGTGACGCCATGTGATGGGAACCGATGAATTTTGAATATGAGAAACTCTGCTTGCCTCGAATACCTGAAGGGTATGAGGGGGTGTCCGAATCCATGCCAATGAAATTGTACTATCAGTCCATCCATATATCTCCTGCACATCCATGGTTCTTTGAAGACAAAGACAAACATGATTGAGGAGTTTTGTCAGCAACACAGCACCGCACAATTCCAATTTAGGAATAGTGAGTCGTGATCTCATTGGAGCCACTTTACTCTTGCTCATAAGCAAGTGCACCGAAACCTTACCGTCCTCCGTTTGTACTCGGAGGTACACAACCGCTGCAAATCCCAAGTCCGACGCATCCGAGAAACCATGAAGGCTAACATGAGTAGTGCGGGGTGATAGAATATACCTAGGTATAGAAACCTTCTTAACATTTTCCAAATCCGCCCGAAAAGATAGCCATTCATTTTCTAAATCTTGATTTAAAGGGTCATCCCAATCCAAACCTCCCAACCACAACCGCTGTAGTAAGCATTTAGCCCAGAATAATATAGGGGCGATCCAACCATTTGGATCATACATCCGTGCAACCGTAGAAAGAATGTTCCGCTTAGTAACCTGCCCGTGTAAAGGAATATCCGATTTGTATGAAAACGAGTCCGAAACTGGGTCATATTGAACACCTAACACCGAAACCGATTGTGGGTTATCTCGGTTCTCAAATATGAGTGGCACCTGCTTGTGTGCATCTGGCAAGTTCGCCAAAACCATTGGAGAATTCGACAGCCATTTACGTAGCTCATAGCCACCAGATTTTAAAGAGAAATGAGTTCTTGCTGGAGGGTTAAAGCACAAGACTCTGAGGCGGCTCCCGTCAAAATATCGTCGACGAATATGTCGCGCTCTAAGACCGCTGCGGCGAGTGGGAACCGCTCACGCTCGCCTTCGGCCAATTCCAATAATGTGCGGATCGCTATGTACGGACTTGACGTTAAACCGTAGGTATTTGTGTTTAGTTCATAAGTGAGGAGAGGCTCATTGGGAGACTCCCTCCATAATATTAACTGATAGTTCCGATCCGACGGATTGATCAATGTTTGCCGAAACATCATCCTTATGTCCGTAATTAAAACCGTTTGATGAAGTCTAAAATTTAATAAAATAACCGTTATATCCCGCTGGAGTTTGGGGCCAGAATGTAAACATTGATTTAAAGAAACACCATTTGAGGTTGGGCAACTTCCGTTAAAAACAACACGTATTTTTGTATTGTCTGAATTTTTAAAAACCCCATGATGTGGAATATAATAATGTTCGTCTCCCGAGTTCACATTAAAATTTGAAACTGACATATGTCCTAAATCCAAATACTCCCTCATGAATTCAATATATTTCTTTCGAAGTTCCGAATCCCTAATTAAGCGCCTTTCCATGGCTATGAAACGTTTCTCCGCTATACCGCGTGACTGCCCCAATAGTGGCCGATGAGACTTAAAGGGTAGACTTGTCATAAAACGACCGTTTTCTAACCGTAATGTATGATTTTTATAAAAGGCCTCACACTCCGCGTCTTGTGGGCTTGGCATAACAATTGTTGGGGGCTCCTCGACCTCCCAAAACTTTTGTACTGTATCTGAAAGTGACACACCGAAAAGTTCCGTATCTATTGATTCGATAGGATTATTAGACTCGACTGGTCCTAAAACAACATACCCGAAAACAGTCCGATAAGCCGTAAACCCGCTCGAAGTTAATTCAATTTTATTCCCGCTTACTATTTTACCGAATACGTCCGACCCAAGAAGTAAATCAACCGGTTTTGATTTGTGAAATTCAGGATCCGCTAAATCCAAACCCATAGTTAAATCCGTTACCTCATCCGATAAGTCACAAGCCGGTTGAAGACCCACCAAATTCTCTAAGCACGTGACAGGCGTTGTAAACACCGGATAAGACTTACTAACGGGCGAGAAAGTAATAATACCCCGACCTAATGACCTTCCCGCTTCAATCCCCCCCACCCCTCTCACTAGTTCCTTCGATGGCACTAAAGACAGACCAAGTCTCTGTGATAAATCAACCGTAATCAGGGATCCTTGGGACCCTGCATCCAATAACGCTCGTATTAAAATAATATTTTCCGAATCCCCATTTAAGATCTTTACCGTAGCTGTAGGTAACAATATAATCCGTGAAGAAACTAGTGAGTGGTGGGCTTTATCCTATTGTTTTTCTCCGCCGTCGTAACAATGCCGATCATTATTAAATCGAGCGTCTTGTCGTCCGTAAACTGGCCCGGGGTTCCTATTGAACCGATTGATGTCACGGCGCTCGTCCGACTCACGACGCACGCTCACGCGATTAGGCGTAGGAGCACTACGCTGAGGAGTTCTCGATGGAGAAGCCCGAGGGGAGCCGTGAGGAGAGCGCCGCGAAATACCGTCATAATTCCGCGGAGAATATCTATCCCTTTCACCGCCGCCCGTGCGCGGTGCCGGCGGAGACCGCTAGCTTGCGTGGTAAACCCTTCGGGTGTGTACAATGCCCGACCGGTTGAAGCACAATAAGGGATGGTGCTTAGTACTACCACACCCATCACATTGTGGTAGATTGCGACAATCACGAAATCCATGACTCCCAAGGCAACAATAACAAAGCCGATGTCGTTGTACAATACTCTTACGCTCAAACGGCGAAAATGATCTAAATTTTGGGCATTTTACTAATGCCGAGTGCGTGCTATCCCCACAGCACACACAGTTCTGAGCCACAGCCGCTACCAAATAGTGACCCGTCCGACGTTGAGGTCGTTGAGGCCGCGAATACGAAGATCCAGTCTCCAGTTGGTTACTCGAGGATTCCGTTTTAGTACATTCCAATAACCTACATTTCGATTCCAAAAAATCTATTAGCTCTGTAAAGGCAGGAATAACGTCCGTTTCATTGCCGTATTTTTGTTCAAACCGTGTTTTGATAGAAGGCGGCAACTTTGTTAGCACAATGTGCAAAAGTAAGAATGACCAAGCCGATACTGGAAGACCCAACCGCTCTAAAGAATTAATCGCCATAATTAAAGGGTTAAGAAATTGCAAGCGAAGCCCGTTCAAACGTTGCGATATGATAGGCAACTTCAAAATTTGGTCAACATGCACATCCGCTAAATGTCTTGTGTTTTGGTATCGCTTTAATAGTAGGTCCCTAGCTGTTTGGTATCCTTCATCCGAAATCTTAATATGCTGAACAAGCCCGCGTGCCTCACCGTTTAAACACGACATCAAATAAGCTAATTTCTGCGCAGGTGATAAGTCACCGCGTGAATCGACCAAACTATCAAAAAGGTTATTGAACCCGACCCATTGATCCATCTCCCCAGAAAATGTAGGTAACCTAAGTACCGGTAATCGTGAAACTAAAGCGTCCGAATCACCTTTATTGGTCTCCGATTTAGCCTCCGAATAGACACTAGAAGTTGTTCCAGATTCCATCTGTTTTATCATCAGCTTATCATAAGCTTCCAGGGCCCTAATGTATTCCCTCCTAGCCGCAACCACAATTTCCTCTTCCGCTTTAATTGTCATATCAGCAAACTCAATAATACGCTGATACGCATTTTCCAAAGCTGTAAACTCATTGGGCACAGTCAACAAACGGATTTTTAACCGGTTAATATGGTCCGATTTATCTATTAGATCCGCACTATCTATTAGCCATTGTAATTTGACTTTGAAAGTCGCCCAAAATGTTTTAAGAGTTGTCATATTCACTAAAGAAATTCTCTAATCAAAACAATAAACTATACCAAACCAGCCGCTTATGTTGTAAACAAATAGTACCGTAAGAAAGAAACCGCTTTGAACGTCTTTTCACAGAAACTTGATCCCGAGTCCCGATAGATTGATAACAATAGGCGCGCGTGTGTGAGTGTGTCGTGCCTTTAGCCAGATAACTCACGTAAACATTTAAATATTTTCATCACCCGATAATTGCCGAGAGCCTACGTATCTGACCGAATTGAAATACGTATGTCATTGAATGAACTGAAGACCGACACTACAACCAATATACACCTATAGATACCTATGCAGTACAATCCCACACCGAACCAACCTATAAACCACGAGGCCCTATAAACCTAACCAAACTACGCTCTGCTACCAAAAATGTATTGTTCGCGATACGCGAAGCTACCTAAACTAATTGGAAGATTCTAAATAGACATAATAACACTCAATACCTTTTGGCGTCTTCAGCAGCTTGGAGGGGGCGCCCCGTGTATTGTTCCAGCACTTCACACAGTTAAAGTCCACTGATACGTACATAATATATATAATAGTGTATCCCGCCCAATATTTAGATAAACCCACCGTTATACATGAATAAACTACCGAAAAAGGACGATATTTGTCCTGAAAACCGCGGAGCCCAGCTCCTCCCGATCCGTATCGTTTGACAACTCAACTAACCTTTTTATTTCCATACCCTACAAAGTTATTATTTTCTACCTTCCAACTTAGTAATAGTTTTTACAAACAGACCTAGCCGTCTAAATGAAACAATAATAATAGTAAAAAAATAAACAGACACTTACTTTTTTCCATTTTTCTGTTGTTTTATTGACTCCACCACCAACAGCATTTAATATGTTAGTTAGGTCACAGACCATTGACGATCTGACCTATATCCGGCCTTGTGCTCCAGCTAGCGGTTTAGCCAAGTCACCATGACTGTAATATAAACAAAGATTCATTAAGGGTAGACAAGTGTTCTACTGTTACGATCGCGTTATCGTTTATATACCTCGCGACAAACGTTCACCGGTACCAAATTTATGTTAAATTTAAGATCTTCATTACTGAATAAAACTTGTATTTACTTACCTCTCCATAAACTCGAGCATCGTCGAGAACTGCTCATGGCTTGCTCGCACCCTTTCCATTATATTTTAGGTAAGTTCACTAAAAATGAACGTAAAGATTAATGACAATACTCCCAAAAACGTATGCATATCTTTAACTGCACCTTTGTTGAATGCCATTAAGTTCAGAAGATCAATTTTATGTAATAACACTCTAATTACTTACCAGCACCGAAGTTATACTTTTTTCTTCTTCTTTCAATTTATGGCCGAACGATAACGGATTTTGTTGTTTATTTCGAAAAACTTTTACAACTTTTGACAACAAAAAAGTTTGCAAATTTCTTTTCTTTCCGACTGACTGATATTGACAGCTTTTTTTTAAAATATAGGTTTTACGGTCTTAGACATGGTCCATAAAGTCGACATTGACAGCTAAATTGGCGATACCATAGTTTTTTTTTTCTTATCGAACAAACAATTCGGCGCAGCGATCTTTACAATAGTGTAACATTGGCTAAGAACTTGTTTTCGTTATCTCAGAGACGATGACGAATTTAGATTTCGTTACGCTATGAAGCGATGTTACTTTGTCTAAGGGCCCTGGATAGTCATCTCTTCTCGAAATCAAAATCATCTATATAATAAACACATTTCTACTTGTTTCTAAACGAATTAATACCAAATGCTCAAAAACCTAAAACAATAAATAAAGATAGTCTCATTCAATTATATGAGAATAAAGAACTCACCATACAACCCAAGCTCTCGTCTCCATACAGCCCAGGGAAGTACTTCTGGTCACCACAATGGAAGTCTGTGTCTGGCAAATCCACCTTGGACTGGAAGTGGTCGTCGAAATTCTTCTCATAGCCAACTGGGTAGTACTCCCTTGGCGCGTTCATGACCTTGCCCACGGTTGGGTTTCTATAGGATTGATCATGATTAGTAATAAATAATAATGTCCTCCTAGCTGATATTCTACTACGGCAGTCGTTTGATTATAGTGCACAGGTGTGTGCACAATATACAAGTGCACTCTTTGTTCCTTCACTCTAATGGTTCGGTGAGACGGCAATCCGACATGAGCGGAGAGAAATACGGCACAGGACCAATGGCTTAACGTTAGTACAGAAGTATTTGTTTTACGCAATAAAAATTTTAAATCTTGGTAAGATCAAAGACAGACCCAATATGTCCCGAAGCAGTATAGTGGGGTCTATGTTGGGGGGTCTACAGACATAAATGACCTGTAGTAAACGTTATAAAGTAGCCGATTTTAAAAACCAGCAATTTTTTACATACTCATTCAATATTCAAAAATGATTTTGCATAAAAACTGAACAAGGGGCAGTTTTACTAAACTTACATGGGCAGCTAAACCTGTGTCGCCATTGCCTTTACATATCTTATCTTTACATATCGTATCTTGAAGGATGAATGAATGATAGGTCCGGTACCTATAATCTTAAAGTCCGAGATCGGCTGCCGACTGCCACCGCAGGCAACCTGTAGCTAGCAGTTGACTACATTAATGCAGTCGTGATTGCCTTTATTCTGTAAGTAAGTGTGGTGTCATCATGACATGACCTGACTGCACAATGCTTTTCGATTGCTTTCCTAATTAACTAATTTGGATTTGTTATATCGTATAGGTCAGGATGACCAGCAACAACTTTGTTTAGTTTGTTTGTATTCATCATCTTCTAAAAACCAGCACGCGGCAGCTGCAGGCCGCAGTCGTGCCACGATAGGAACTTTCTTAGAGATTCATAGAAACTAGAAGTCTCGCTTGCAATTTACAGACTGATGACAGTTACAAACAGTCCATGACTTGTACCTTTATGCCATCTACGAGTACCATCGCTTTTTTATATCCCAGGTTAAGCATGTTAGTGATTTATCAACATACCTCTTTGGCTTCTGTGGCGTAGCTACAACGATCTCCGGCTCCGGCTGCGGCTGGAACACGAACGGTTCTTCGGTCGTCGTCGTCGTGGTCGTCGTCGTCGTGGTCGTTGGCATCGGCATGTTGGCATACTTGTTCAGCAACTGCTGCTGTCTCAACGCTATCGCCGCCTCGACTGCTTCCATAGAAATATTCCCGGCTTTAGCTATCTCCACTATCTTCGCATTTATATCATCCTTATTAAACTTCAGCGCCGTATCATCACCATAGCCGGTTATAGAATTGTAATCGTCGATTTTCTTCGTATTGTAAGCTGGATACATGTTGGCCAACTCGTGGACTTGCTGAGGAACTGGATCTACAAAGTTAGAAATAGGATTGGGTCTTTGGATCGTGTTTGGCGGAATAAAATGTGATGGAAGCGAGTGTGCGGAATTTTTGAAAACTGGTGCGGATACTATAGAAATTGCTTGTGTAGGCGGGGCGGCTACAGGCATGGGAATGAACGGGTTAATTGTTGTGGGCAGTTGGTAGAATTTTGGCGTGTTCATTATGATGGGGCTCGGTGTTATTCTGAGTAGTGGCGCGTATTGTACTGCTGTCATTTGTGAGACCATTTTTGAGACTTGGTTGTGTGATGGTGGGGGGTAATTCTCACTTGGGTACGCGAGGCCGGGGCCCTTCGACTGCGGGACCTGAAGCGGTGTGTAGGTCTTCTTTGTTGACGATATTGGGACGACCTTGAGGGTTTCTTCTTTGGGTGGAAGAGGTTTGAATGGTGGTACACCCATAGGTATGGGTTTAGCCATGGTGACTGTTGGAGTGGCTCGAGGATTGCTCGGTGGATCAACTGAAGGGCCTTGTACGATGATGGGTTGCATAGTTGTAGACTTCGTCGTTCTGTGCAGTGTGCTAAGCTTGTCCATTGCGGCTTGGTTGGGTCGTGTTGCCGGGGCCATCGGACGCATCATTATCCTGTTCTGTTTCCCTCGTTTCTGAAAAGTTTTAAATCGTATGTTAGCAATTAGTCTTATTATTTCTTACACAATTAACGATAGCAGTTTAAAATTCTGTTAAACTTTTTTATGCTTTTATAGATCCGCTCCGCTTTGCTAAGTATGTTGGTCTCGAAACCAATCCGGTTGTGATTCTGCAAAATGCAGCTTAATTGAGTTGAGAACCTCGTCTTGATCCGATTAAAAGCTTAACCGAATAACGGTAGTTCATACTTTATACATCCCTTTCTAGAAATAACGGGACTCTATCTCACCTGCCAACGTTATTGAATTTTTAATATTTTGTAACGTTTCATCATATTATGGTTGTAAATGCTAAAATTCTAGGAGTTGCAAGATTGTTCCAAGAATGTTATTAATCCGTACTTGAAAAGTAATTTATTTCTTACATAGCTGTGATTTTATTAACACTTGTCATTAAGTTTTTGCAGCAAAGGGATTGCAATATAATTTAATTTTCCATAAAACATCAACCTCGTTATTCCAAAAACTTAGTACCAGGTTTAAGACAGGACTAAGCTATTAGCTAGCCAATTAGAAAAGCGCTTCTCTATTAGATCAATTTTTTTTGTAATAACACCGCAAACGTTTGACTAGTTTTTTTTGGTAATACGGGCCCTACAAATACTGTATTTCTTTTACAATAGTAATTATGATTTTTGTTTTTCAAATTTAGTATTTTTATTAATGAGAAACAACTGATTGCAGTCACACTCCACTGTGATAACCTGATTTGCCAAATCCTGGATCATGGTTAGCGAACTCCGGGAAATCGCGTGCGAGTGCACAAAAGGGATAACGCTAGGATGATGATGATGATTGAAAGAAACAATTGAAAATTTTACAAAGCTGGTATGTGTTAAAAGCCTGTATGGCCTATCATAATCGGATACAGTATCCAACAGTATCCAGTGTTGAAAAGAAAAATCCTTTACCTCTTGCTTTGCAGCCGGTCTAGGTGAAGAGTCGATGATATTAGGCGGTGCTCCATTCCTGACGCTGACAGATCTTCTTCTGCTGGGGTCTAAGTTGGTGAGGGACTGCTCAAACCCTAGCTCGTCTCCTAGGCTGAAACCTGAAATTGAGAAAAAAATTATTTGCTTAGACAGAGAGATAAACAGACAGAGATAAACAAAAAACTACTGTCTCCGTAACATACCTACCATAACTATTTTTACTTTGAGACGAAGCAAAACTTCTGTTGTATTATGAGACAAACCAAAAATATTTGTAATGTGGGATAAAACTTCAGAACAAACGAAGAATAAATTTTTACGCTAAATTTACACTCTATTCAAGCATCATTGCCGGAATCCAAAAATTTAATACGCAGAATGGTTTTCTATGAATACCGTGACACAGAAATACATATCGAAAGTGGCAGACAGCAGACTGAATGAAATAACTCAGTGCAATTCAAAATTAAATGCATTTCATTTCACCGAGAGGTAATAAAATAACGGATTTGATAGACGATGGACCTGCGATGAATCATCATTCCGAATACAGAAAGTGGTTTATAAAATTACTAGCAGTTCCCCGCGAATTCGCCCGCGCCAAGTCGGATTTTCCATACAAACTTTCATTCCCCATTTCACCCCCTTGATGATTTTATACCGCGATAAACCTACATCTTTCCAGCCAGGGTCTCAAACTATCTCTGTACCCTTCTGAATCAGTCTAGTAGTTTCGGAGCCTATTCAATACAAACAAACAAACAATCAAATCTTTCCTCTTTATAATATTACTGTAGATTATAAAGTTATTGGCGTTAATAAAGTAGCTGTAAGTTACAAGTTTAAATACTAATTTTGTACATTAACCTCTACTGGTGGGCAATGTATTTTTTTTTCAGAACAAGAAAGAAAGAAGAAAGAAAGAAAAATGCTTTATTAACTTAAGACATCACAAACACACACACACACGCTTACAAAAAAAAACATAATAGTTAAAACAAGCAGCACAACAAAAAAATTAAACAAAAAAAAATAAAAAACAAAAAAACGCCTATGCCAACCCTGCCTGCACACTGAAAAAAATGATTGGTTAACAGTAACCAAAATTTGGCTACTAGTAGGCCGTAATCTAGTGACTTGCGTACTACTACTGGTTCTGAAAACCAGAAGATTGTTTATATTTAACAAAAATTTACTTCCCTATAACGAAACCTAAAAACTAACAAAACTAGTTTGGTTGATCCATTTTTTCAGTGCAGCGCGACCTCACTTAGCATAAGCCAGGTCCCCAGGAGGCCCCGGCGCTGGTTTTCAGTGGGCCCCTGCTGAGTGAGGTACACGGGAAATGGCGCCAGCACGACGTCTACATACTACCGTTCAGCATCTAAAACCAAGTCACACCACTATTGAATAGCTACCATTTGGGTCAAACTGGTGACCTAACCTGATATAACCACATTTGCAACCACTATGTCTTGAAGACCACTTGATCACTAAATGTAACCTAAGTAATTCTAAAAGGTATTTGTAAATTCGGACCGTTCAGCATCTATAATCACGTCACACCACCATTGGTGGCCTAACCTGATAGGACCACATTTGCATCCACCGTGACTTGAAGACCACTTGACCATTAAATGGGACCGACAACCACCTTTCCCCGTTGATTGATGACCAACTCGACCTTGTTAGAACGACGCTACTTATTTTTGCTCCAACTAACCTCTATATTGAACTTTCCAATGCAATTTTTAAGGCTCGCTCTCACACCGAGTATTTTGATTTAATAACGCTGTTGGTCCAAGATCAAATGGTCCGAAGTTCAAATCAGGATGTGTCCTTGATAAGGTTTTTCTATCTGCGCAAATAACTTAAAAGTAGCTCGACGTAAGAAAATTTGCGGTGTTACAACCTCGTACCCCACAAGCATGTTAAGCCGTTTGTAATACGCTTGATCTCTCTTCTGTCATGACATTTTCACTATACCAAAAACTCGCAATCAACTAACGACACCGATTTTTAACTACTTTACAAGACAAAAAATGAAATGCTCGTATAATTATAATCGAACATCACTTACAGGTGAGTTCGATTATTTTTGCAGTGGGGTCTGCGCCTTATAATTTGGAGAATGCAGATTTGTAGAAAAAGCAATTTGGAAGCTACAGTTATTGCAGAAATGGTATAATGATAGTGTATAAAATGCAAAAGAAAGTCGGCGTTTTAACGTACCTACCTAATTCAGATTCCAATATTTTTAACGGTGTACCATTAATTTAGAACTTTTAGATGAAAACATAAATATCCTTTTCTTTGTATCAATAATGAAACATCTCTCCACACACGATGTTTATGGTAGCACTTGCTTATTCTACTCTGCATTCGTACTCTATTCAAAACTCTATTATTATTCATGTCGTAATTTACCACAAATACACCTTAATGTCATGTACTTACTTATTTATTATCATGTATTATGGCTATAAATAAATATTTTTATAATTATTGTTAAAAAGTATTGTAACTGACTTCCCATTTCACTTGGCGCCAAACGCGAGCCAATGGGAAGCCAGCAAGCCAGTCGCTCCATTTAGTAGTAGTAGGTAGTGTAGCGGTGGGGAGTATTCGTTATGAGAATTATTTTTGTAAGCAGCAGTCTGGCTCGAGAATTTAAACAGTTAAAATTACTAGAACTAAAGTGCTGTAGGTGCTTAGTTAGAACACCTAAACTTTTGTACTCAATATTACATAATTAAAATACAGTGCAGTGAAATTATCCTGAGTTTCTATTCGACGCTGATACCTTTCTAGTTTTTGATAGTGAGCTATCATATTCAATTCTATGAGTTATTATAATATATGTCTAAGTTTATTAATTTACAAAATTATTTTTGTTAGAATGATGTTTTATCGTCTATATATCGTGGAAGCTAAAGATTATATAATAGTTACTTACGCTTGTCAGCGCATGCTCCCAACAACATAGGTAAGAACGATGGACCGTCATAAAGTTTGTGTATAACTTGGACAGTAGGCCATATACTAGTCAAGTATATAACAGAAGTTAGCCGTAAGCGAATTATTTCAAATAAAAAAGTTTTCAAAAGGGTTCCTCACCTAAACTAGCGTGTGCCTTGATCCCTCCAAGGTTCCGTACCCTGAAGAGGCCGGACTTTTTAAAGGCGCAGTTGATTTTAAACCCGAAGTCTGACTCTAGCACACATGTTGGCTGCACAAGATCTGTGAACAAAAGAGAAATAAAGTTAATAAGGTGAAGCTTAAACCTATGATAACGCCCCCAATAACATGCTTCTTTCTTAACGCATAGGTGTTGCGTTATAAAAATTGTAAAAAGTCAGCCTATTAGATCCCACTGCTGGGAAAAGGCCTCACCTGAACTATGAGGAGGTACGAGCCATACTCCACCACGCGGGCTCAGTGCGGATAAAAATTGTTATGTTTAGTTAAAAAAATAATAGCATTATCCTTTGTATTATATGGCATTTGTTTGATAAATTCACTGTCTGTGTTTCTTAAATTGCCTTGTCGCGCCTTCGCTTCGTCTATACTAATATTATAAAGAGGAAAAATTTGTTTGTTTGTTGGTTTATTTGCATCGAATAGGCTCCGAAGCTACTGGACCGAATTAAATGAAATTTGGCACAGAGATAGTTTGAGACACTGGGAAGGACATAGGCTACTTTTTGTCGCGATAAAAAATCATCAGGGGGTTGAAATGGGGTATGAAAATTTGTATGGAAAATTCGACTTTTGGCGCGGGCGAAGT
This sequence comes from Pyrausta nigrata, assembly GCA_949316185.1. Taxonomy (NCBI): domain Eukaryota; kingdom Metazoa; phylum Arthropoda; class Insecta; order Lepidoptera; family Crambidae; genus Pyrausta; species Pyrausta nigrata. Next base: position 13,939,854 of record OX438957.1, on the reverse strand, counting down.
CGCGGGGAACTGCCAGTTCATAATAATAAGTAAAGTTTGTTTGTGTCAGTTTAGTTCATTTACGAGTATTTAAGTGTAATTTTCGGTCCTAAATAAAACATATGATTTTGAAAGGGCTCACTCATATAATTTTAGATGTAAGTTAAACCATTCTGTAATGCCAAATCAGGGCGAAGCACACCCGGTTGGTAGCTGACGCAAATAAACGAAATAATAATTTATCTATCGTTGTTGCCCTTGATCACCGAACACTTTATTTAATTTCATGTTACTCTGCATGTATGTTTTATTAACAGACTAGTGGTTCCCCGCGACTACGCTCGCAAGAGTTAGATTTTCCATATAAACTTTCATCCCCCATTTCACCCCCTTAATATTTTTATATCGCATCAAAATGTAGCCTATGTCCTTTCCAGGGTCTCGAACTGTCTCCATACCAAATTTTATCTCAATCGGTTCAGTGGTTTAAGCGTCGAGAGGTAACAGACAGACAGACACACTTTCGCATTTATAATATTAGTATGGATTTACACGTTACAAGGCTATCTAAAGTTCACAACATCAAAGAAACCTTTATGGTTTCTTTTGGTCATACCGCGGTAATAATTTACATAACATTAGGATTTTCCGTTTGATGCCGGCTAGGTGTCCGCCAGGATATAAGCGTGCTGGCCTCGATTTCACTTTATGCTGCAGAATATATGGCCAGAGACTATAATACCGGCCTACGCGGTTCATTGCTTTGTTTATATTTGCGGCTTTGTTCTTTATTTAAACTAACAGCTAGTATATAGGACATATTGATTAACTACTTTGATATTAATTTCCCTAAATTAATATTTTTAATTTGCTTTTATATATTTATCGTAAATTTTAACACATTGTAACGTTTTTTGTTATTTTCTTCTGAATTTAATTTCAATTTAATTCTTCTTAATGTTATGTAATGCAATATATTTATTTTTCTCAATATCATTTTAATCTAACTATTAACAGCTAAGAGTGTAATACCTTGTTGTAATTTTAAGCTTAATGTAATGTAATATACATATTTTTTTCCAAAATTTAATTCATAATGCAATGTAATTTTTCTTAACATAATTCAATTTAAATGTAATAATCAATCATATAGCTGAGTCTAACTGCCATGCTCAAAGACGTCAATTAAAGTTAATCCGTCATGCCGTCCTTTCCTATTTTGTTGGCAAAGAAAGTGACAGAACGAGACTTAATTATAGATAAAATTTAACTTACGTTTCTTCAGTACGGCAGTAACTCTTTATTGCATCATTCAATACAGTTACAAAACAAGTGCACATAAATAATTTATGAAAAGGAAACAGTTTAGGTAAATCACAGAAGTGATCAATTTATTTCAGATAATCGTCGGGTGTCATTAAAAGAAAATAACTTTGATTATATTTAGCCATATAAAGCGAAAATTTGGTTGGGAAATTTCATAAAACTCAATAATCAATAACCATAGGCGATTTACATAACTTAATTTATTAGTCCTCTAAAGATCGCAGGTAACTATAGTCCTATACATTAACAACTTTAAAATACTATTCATAAATATAATGTCCAATGTTAACACCGTACAATCTCTTTCCTTGGTCTATTATTAACATAGCCTTCTAATCTATACCTACTTAACAAAATATTCTAAGCATCATTCATCCCAAGGTTGTCTACCTAGCTAGACACGACACAGCAGTATCCTAATGATTCTTTAACTATGCAAATAAAATAGGTTTTTTGCCTCATCTAGGTTTTGAGTGATGATTAGGTACCTACTTAAGCCAAGGTTCTGAAAATTTGTTAATCTTGATGCTAACCATTTACCTACCTTTAAATTTCGCAATGTTAATTTCGCATTGTTAATCTTGATGCTAACCATTTCGCATTGTTAATCTTGATGCTAACCATTTACCTACCTTTAAATTTCGCAATGTCTCCTTATTATCAAAAAATTTGATGGTGATTAAAAAGTCACCCTTTAAAAAGTCAAAGATTCTTTTGGTAGGTAACGCTATGGCCTATCATGTGACATAAAGATCAATTCAAAATTATTAACCGTCATAGAGGATAAATATTTTTTTTTATTAAATATTGCTTACAAAAAAGTTAAATCGTTTTTTAAACCTATTACAAAACTAAACCCAAAAATTAATTTTTTTCTCAAAAAAAATCATTTAAAATATGTCTTTAAAATTTGGTAAATAAAGGGGGGGAGGGTCAGACTGGAATTGATTTCTGAGTTAATTGTCTTGTAATGAACAGCTAAGAATTTGGAAATTTTTGGGGTTGTTTGACGTCTCTAGGAAAGCTTGTTAACCCGTTGGTCCTGCGCCTAATCTCATGGTCATGTCGGAATGCCGTCACTTAACGAGTGAAGGAACTGATAGTGCACTTTTTTGGGTTTCAGCTAACTTGTGTATTGCGCACACACTTGTGCACTAAAATAAATCCTGTGTAGTTGGCTAATCGCTAATAAAAGAAGCTCCCTTAGAAAGGAAAGGAGGAACTATGGCTTAAGATAACCTTATTTAAAAAATAATTCCTTGAGATCCAACTTAATTCTTTGAGATTTGAATAAAGGAGTTTTTATTATTCTACAAGAGGATTTATTACTTAAGATTCAGTAATTTATTATATATCTGTGACTTAACTAATATAAAAAACCATAAAGAACTAATCACAAATGGTTTTTGAATTCGGGTAATACTTAAGTATTGTAGTAACAATTAGCTAAAAGCTTTTTTACCAACAATGGAGACCGCAAGTTTTATTTATTCTAATGACCCAACTCGACGTTAGCACATAATTTAAATAATAGTACCGACTGTAATGAGTAATGTCGCCACAGTAATTCTGCGTTTAGTAACACGTAAACAGTTAAATAGAGTAACAACTAAACAGACCTAGCCTAAACCATTACATAAATGTAATCCGGTAACAAATGAAGCCCAAAGTTAGGTATGGCATATGTTGACCACATAACTGAATTTTTTTGAGCAATAATAACCACTTTTTGGTAACCTATCATACAAGCAAACATATTTATTGAAAAAACAAAACACACGACTGCAAATATTATTATATTTTTGAAATGGTTGTGTTATTGACTTTCATTTAATACCTATATTGCTACGTTAAGGAAAAAAACTACCCCCCTCCCCCCTTTATTTCCATTTGCGGGCGCCATTTTTAAAAATATATATAAACTTTGTCATTTTAACAATTTTGACAAATTCAACGACACTCCATATGTCAATAACTGTCCAGCCGTTTGGGCTGTAGGGCGTGCCAAACAATTATACATAGGTACATACATACTCCCGAAAAACATAACTCTCCTTCCGCAGTCGGGTAAAAATTGTGACTAAATAACTATAGTTCCGAGAAGACAAAATCTTATTGTTCAAATTAGGGTCAATTAGTCTATATGTAAATGAAATGTATTTGCAAGTTAACTGGACTAGTTTCGTAAGATATTTTTTTAAATGTATTCAGGTACACTAACCTAACTCATATTACGCATGTAAAATAAAGTAGGTCTATGTCTGTCTGTTTCATAAATTGTTATTATGATGAATTTTAATATAGCAATAACATTTTGGAAATGGGCTACCATTTGATTTTTGACGATAAGGTGACAAATGGTCGATGCCTATGCAATTATTATCTTGAAGTTTGGTCTAACTTTGCCCTCTGTGCATGTATAATACAACGAAAAATCTGCCTACGAAAGAATGAGATATTATTACATCTCATTCTTTCGTAGAATGTCGTACAATTTGACATCTGGTTTTGTTATTTTACTTTATGTTTTCACTGGTTTTAAGGTACGGAAATAAGGGCCCAGGTTATAGGTATAAAAAGCACGTTTTAGTTCACACGAATTCGCTTATAAATTTATGGCGGAACCTATTTTAACTTTACCACAAAACTATGCAAGTAAACCCAAACTTTGCATAAGTTGATTGTCTTACAGCTTAGTCAGATATTTGCGGTTCTTTAAATGGTTTTCGCAGATTGTGCGTTGACCAATAATAATAATGTCCTCCTAGCTGAATTTTGACTACAGTTGCCAATCTTAACAGAGATTAGCCGACTGCGCGGAAGATAAGTACTCGTATTATTATGCACAAAATATTAAGTATTATGCACAATACACACTTGCACTCTCTGTTCCTTCACTCTCATAATTCGGTGAGACGGCAGCCAAATATGACCGTAGACCAGGCGCAGGACCAACCGTTTATCGTGCTTTCCGAGGCACGGGGGTGTTAACACCACCAACTTCCTGACTCCGGAGCTGTGTCTAACCTGGCTGTGTGTGCGTTGACTAACTGATGTAGCCAAAATCTATAAGCATTTGAAATATTTTCAAGATTTCGAATATTATATTAAAAAATTATAATAGCTAGTTGGTGTTTTCCCTTTTTTAAATTCTGATACTTAATAGGTAAATATTATAAAAACTTTTGAAACCGATGAATATTTGAAACAACTTTTTCTAGTACTTATAAAGTAAAAAATAAATTAATGTCAAGACAAGTTTGCATAAAAGAAAATTTTTAAAAAGCTGTGGTACATCGAAAGATACAGGGTGACCTCTCATCGCCTTACGACATTGTAAAAATAAGAGGTCAACATTACTGGACAGCGATAAGAGGATGAGCACAGATTATACATATAATAGTTACTACGGTATGAGTCAAATGTCATCGAGTCTACGGAGACGTCGTCGCAGGCAACAGCTACAGGGTCAAATATTTTTTTGGATTTCTCATTGCAAACAAATAACTTCGTTTTATGAGCATATCCGATGATGCACATAATTTACTAGTTTTTTATTACTTTAATAACCAATCAAGTAATTAAATTATGATATTAGTTAATTAGTTCAGTTCCTTCCTATTGTACCCATTCCAATCGATGATTCAGTATTATCGTTGCCTAATATTGGCAGTTACACGTCACTTCTGCACGTATAGTTTTAGGGATTTAAAATATAATCGATATTCTGTCACCCATATTACAACAGTACTGCTAGGTTATGACTGTATACCAAATTGGGTTTCTGGATGGTTTTTTATTATTTTGAACACTCACAGTGTTCTTTCTTATTTATATAAGTTTAAATAAGAAACTAAAATGGCCCGGTTAGCCAAAGGTTCTTTTGGTTTCTTATTTAAACTTATACCATTATTACTTATGCTAGACTTGCAGTTTCCCGCGACTTCGCCCGCGCCAAAGGTCGTATTTTCTATGCAAACTTTCATCCCCCATTTAACCTCTCTGTGGCCCTAGCATGAGCCAAACAACATATCATTATCGCTGCCGTTTATCGTATTTTGACAGCGTTATATCATTAGTCTACCGCTGCTAACATGTCATGCCATTTATGTCATGTCTAACTGTCAAAATACGAAATACGATAGAAAACGATAAAATTGTCTACACACTCTAACATGAGTCTCTTTTATTTGTCTATTTTAATCTATTTTTGACATTTTCGCATGACATATTATCGTGGTCACTTGGTGCTAACGACAAAGGAAAAAACTTGATTAAAGTCGGTGAAAAACTGTGTAAAATGCGAAAAATATGTCCGTACCATAATACCATTATATATTTTGTGTTAAACGCATCTGACGAACGACCAGTGTAAGAAATACGACAGAAACGCATCGGTGATATTCTGATGATTTTATATTGCGACAAAAAGTAGCCTATGTCCTTTACAGGGTTTCAAGCTATCTCTTTACCAAATTTCATTTGAATATTCCCTGTAGTTTCGGAGCCTATTCAATACAAATAATCAAAACTTTCCTCTTATAATATATTAGAGTAGATATACTGTGCGACATTATCTAAACTTTATTATTATGAACTTTACATTTCCTGTCCCAATATTCCAATGATATAACGTGATGTGTCATCGCTTGGTGTGTTGGTGAAATGTATTGGTAGCGCGGTTCGATGCCCGGCCAGCCGGATGTTTGGGAGAAAGGCTCCCTAAGAGTACGGTCAGCAGCTATAGCGTTTTGCGCACCGTTGTTACTTAAAGAAAGTAGTCTGAGGTAGGTGTTTGTCTGTACTGTTATAAGGTCTAACCTTTTTAACTGTATTCCTTTTAGGTGACTCGGCTGCTATAATTTTTTTTTTAATATGAGACCGATATGGAAACAAAAAAATGAGATTTTGTATTAAGACTGTAACAGCTGGTCAGTAGTCTAGAAAAAAAGGTGTAATTTTTATTTTTAAAGGTGGATTTTGTGTTCGGGGGTATTTTGTTTTTATTATGGGTTCAACATCGAAGTACTGATCATTTACGATAGCTAAGGGTCATGGGTTCAAGTCCCATCGGATGACACAGTCGATCAATTTTTATGAGCGAAATTTAACTTAATTACTGATAATTTACCTACAAAACCTCTGAAAGGGTGATCATCCTGATCAATATGAGAAAAAACGAAAAATAGGAGCATAGCTGTAGTAAATGTAGATTTTATTAAAAAAAAGGGTTTGCCTTTAGCCATTATCCAGGAAGGAAACAGAGGACTGCGTTTGTATGGAGAAATGGTGCCTAGTATTTTCTCTTAAGAAGATACAAAATACTCAGTATTTCTGTACTTTGTCTATTAGGCTTAGATACTTTTTGCTTATGAATGTTATTCCATCTTTCATAATGTGCAACATAAAATGTCAGCACATTAGAGGTATAATTTAAAATAATTTTAGTAACTACTTTAACATTCATTAGGATTACAATTATGGCATATCCAATTTGCTATTTATTTTTTGCTAACCATACTTAACTGTTATCTTACAACTGCTAATAGCAAATGAATGACTTAATATTAAGCAAGATTCAAGGTAAACTTCAAATGCTTAAAAATGTGCAAGAAATTAAGTATTTGAAAAAAAACTGATTTATTATAACGTATGCGTAACATTTAAAAATTTTTTTTTAATTTATAATACAAAAGTTCAATCATAGGTTTGTTCCTGCAAATAAATGTCCGGCTAGAATAAATATTCTTTTTTTTTTATTAATTTGGGCCACAAACAGATTCACAAAACAACGTTCACATTATGCATTTTTAAAACTAGTGCTCATTATGAATCCAACAAGCCACATCTTATTTTTTTTAAATATCATAACTAATGGAGCCTGTTGAGGCAAACAATGGGATTAATTAACTAAATGACAAAAAAGATAACTTGGTATGGAACCTAGGGCAAGAAAAAACATAAATATCTTTAAATCGTGTATGTGTGTATGTTATGTGCGGTCTCCTATAGATTGTATATGTGTGTGTGTCTGTGTCAGAGAGAGAGAGTCTATGTAATGATGTACATATTTAAAAAAAAATGCGAAGTGGATTTTGGTTTAGGTATATCTGTGATTCTAACAATTTAGTCATTTATGATTTCTCTCCTTATAACGGAGTTTGTAGTCATTTCGCGCAATCATTTGACCATTTGGAACCTATGACTCCCATAAATTACTATGAAACCATTACGGTTCACTCACAACGCCAGTATCATATCGTAATAGACACCACTACACGAGAGGTGGTCGTGGTTCAAAGTCGAAACTCGAGCTGCTTAGCATGCCCCATTGGCTTGACCTTGTTTAACCCTTATTGTCACTTTCACTTGTTTTTTTGACAAACAATTAGGTTCTAGAACTAACATCACCACATGAGTAGATTAACAGAACATCACTTTGTTAATCTGTGAAGAAGAACCAGGGCCTGATGCAAACTATTTTAAAGCGAAGTTCGCTATCGCTAACAAAATGTATGAAACTGACATAAGCCATCGTAACATCACGTGACTTATTATTCGTTAGCGATAGCGAAGTTCGATTGCATCTTGTCTAGTGTCCAATCTAAATATTTAATTATTTTTTTATATTTTGATAATTATGTAATATTTCTACACCATAATCATTATTTCACACCAGACCTTTTGTATAACTGTTGCCATCGTATATGCAATGGTGGACCTCTAACCTCATGATAATAAATTGAATGGCTTATCTGCATTACAAACTTAATTATTCCTTAATGCACCAAAGATAAATACGTACAACGTAACACTTAAGCATTACCAGTAGGTTATATTTTATATGAAGGCTGTCAAATTGCAACTAAACCCAATAATAATGTCAATAAACTTTATGCTTAAGATAGATTGTAAGTACATCTGTTTTTTATCTCAAATGAAATCAAAAATAAAAACAAGTTTTTGAAGGCTTGTCTACACTGACAGTATACTAAAAAAGTGATAGACATGTCATCTCCTAATTCGCGGCGATTTTAATTTAATTGGCCGAGCACAAGTTCGTGTCAAATGTCATGTGTGCACGAAATTTAAATGCAAAGTTGAGCAAATTGCTTAATTTAAGGCAAGAACGCGCCCTTATGACTCATCTAACTCTTTTTAAATGCACTATCATCGGGCGCTTTAATAATATATCTTTTAATGCATTTTTTATGATGTGCATCAAAAAGTTACTTATCTTCACGAGTTCTTTCTAATTTTACAGAGGTCAGCACATCAGACTATCTATATTTTCGTAGCAACATCGCCTTTATCACATCTGAATAAGATGTCGCAGAGCTTAGTTTGAAGTGCTGAAGTCCGTACGATACTATAGCTTCTACTATGTTCATCGAAGTTAGCACTCAAACTATGACAATAAGCTGATAAATATTAATGCAAATATTGAACAGAACCGGCCACTTTCGTTTTCCCTGAGAAAACACAGACGTGTTCTGTGTCAAGTGTCACGTTTGCCATAATATTATCGTTGTTGTGACAATTAATCTTGTATGGACTGTTTTGGGCTGCAGCATGAAGGTGAAAGTAAATGAGCAACTGGTTTCACAAAGGGCAAGTCATATGGATATACCACGCCAAAGAATCAACTGTTGTTTTTGTTAATTAAAACCGGCCAAGTGCGAGTCGGACTCGAGCACGAAGGGTTCCGTACCATTAACTTATAACAGACTGTATAGGCAAAAAAAACTTTTTAAGTTTATACTGTTCACCGTGGGACACCGTGTAAACGACTTTGGCGGGCTATATCTCGCAAATGGTAAAGCTGATAAAAAGTGTTGTATGAAAACCCTACCTTTTTTTATAGTCCTTTTTAACATAAGAGGTTGCACTCAAAAAAATAATTCAACCCCCCCCCCCCCCCCCTTTACATATATGTATAATTTAGTTTTTTGTATCCTCGAACCAAGTAACATTAAATGTCCATAAACATAGAAAATATGATTCTGCTGTGACAGACTAGGACGGACGGACTAAACGATCTTATAAGGGTTCCTTGTCAGACTACTTGGAACCCTGATAAATAGACCAATTACAGGACAGCATACGGGAAAATCTTGATAAACAGATTATCCGTAATTGAACAATAATCCTTTTACTTTTACATTGTTACCATTGGTTACCATACTGACTATCTTATCTACTATGTATTTTTATAAATGAAAGTCTTACCATTTTTGAGATTTAAAAATTAGCTTTTACATCTGTTATTTTATATGGAAAGCTATGGAAGAAACTCCATCGAAAAATCAACATTCTCTTTTTACTTTAAAGTATGTCAATAAGACACGAGTTCACCAATTTATAAACTGTCGGTAAACGCAAGTTGACGGTAAATGTGACACAATTTTCTCATATAAAATATGTCAAATAACATTATAACAGCTGTTTAAAAATTAAACATGTGTCTGTGAACTCTATCCTTAGCCTGGAGTTCGCTAACACATGTTGTATTTTATTTAGCCAGTTTAGCATTATTTGACATAATTATTATGTATGGGAATTCTGTCAAATTAACCGTCGACCCACGTACACCGGCAGTTTAAAATTTTGTGAACTCGTCTCTAACTGTCTTGTCATCATATCATAGATCAATATTACTTAGGTATTGACACAAACTCTAACCCCGTTATTCTAAAAACTTAGTACCGGGTTTAAGACAGGACTAGGCTATTAGCTAGCGAATTAGAAAAGCGCTTCCCTATTAGGTTATGTCACGAATGTGTCATTCATGTTGTCGGCTAATATTTTTGTAATAACACCGTACATTTTCAATCTGGGATCGATCAATGGCAATCATTGCACTAACGTCACTAATAGCCGTCAATAGATATGTAGAAGCGCGTAAGTGACAGAAAGTTTGATGAAACTTTAACAATAACGTCGCCACTTTTCCTCAATAACGATAAGTAACGTAACACACAATGGTACAATTTCACGGCGGTTTAACAGTGATCATGTCAGTATGATCGAGTTACGCCACTTTTTATGTTACATCTCACTGTGCGTAGAACTCACTTCATGTCTAGGCAGTTAGCTATGATAACGAATGAACAAAAAGTAAAATGTAAAATAACGAGCTGTAATACTACTCGTAAGTACAATTTATTTTAATATAGTGAAATACAAAAATACAGGGTGTCCCAAAAAGAGCGTGCCAAACTGAAACTGGAAATAGTTTAGAAATAGGCCTTTCAGTTAAACTCAAAAAAAGTCTTCCTGTATATTTCACTTTTACAAATGAAACATATGAAAAGCTGATTTCAATTTAAATGTTGGTCTTGTTAAAAAAATGTGTTTGACACTAGAACTTAAGAGAGGGTAAGTTTATAGTTATTGTTAAAAGATGTATATTAACCTTTTTGCATTATTTACCTATTCAAATAATAAAAAATAGTGGTTTCTTCATTTAAAGATGTACCTATATTAACCTTTTTGCATTATTTACATGTTTTCATAATAAAAAATGAGTATTTTCTTTATTTATGTACCTACATACACCACATTCAAACAATTAATTTATAATTTTAAGACGTATTGGTTTGATAAGCTTTTGTAAAGTGTGTGCTTCTCTGTGGCATCATTACCATCCAATGATCATTAATAACATAGCACATATTCTAATCATTAATGACACAGTAAATAGTGAAGATGTCTCTATTAAACCAACAAAGTAATAACTTTATAGTTCTAAACGTATCATCAAATAGTAAATTATGTGTTCGCACGCGCAGCACAGACAGATGTGATCAAGTGCTTACCGTCCACGGTCTAATGGTGCTATCCGATCATTTTCACTTTTCCTTTTATGGATCCTAACTGGCAATATACACACTAAGCAACAAGTGATAAAGAGTTTTACTTGCGGCAAGTTTTTTCCTCAAAAAAAGATTATAGATTCATCAATTTCCTTGCAAGTTTGTTAGTGAAATTTATTTTGTTACAAATTATTTAGGCTTTATTGCAAAACTGAAGTATTGTACAAAAGGTGGTTCATACCCAGCATGCTCTACGAATCTTACCCAGGATTAGAAATAAATTGAAGGTTTTGATTGCACAAACACTATAGCGACTTGGTTAAAGGTTTTCAGTTCATTCCAAAACACACTATTCAACATTTTATTATTTAGATTTTTGTTACGTGATGGGCGTAACTTAAAAATAAGCATTACGTAAAAAATGAAAACCGTTGTTTTCCATACAAATATGTCATAATAGCGAGACAAAATCTGCATACAATGCCTCTGTTTGCACGTAAAACGTGCTTACAAAAAACGCATATACCGCGTGCCAACTTGGCTTAGGGCCAAACGTTTAGCCCACTGAGCAAGTAATCACTGTTTAGCCCTGTTTACGTCGTGTGTATCCTACACACTTTTATTACAACGATGGAATAGAATAACAAGGATGGAAGGGTAACGTTAGTGCAATGTACACCGCAGTTATGATTAAACAAAATAATTGAATTTAATAACAGAAAATCTGTCAAAGGATGAGGATGATGATGATGCAGATAAGTGTCAATTGTAACGGCCACCGACCACCTACATTTGCGTGGGACCAAACGGCGTGGCGCGCGACAGACCGGTGGCAGTGCAAGGTGGCCCATCTGCGCGAAGCCTTATAATCTTTTTAGGGTTCCGTACCCAAAGGGCAAACCTCCGCTGTCGCTGTGATAGCTTAATTATCACAGATTATGTGTTTCTGTTGCCGCTATAACTACAAATACTAAAAACAGAATATAATAAATATTTAAAAGAAGGGCTGAAATTAAAATAAGAGGTAGGGAGAAAACCAATATAGGGATCAAAATGTTAAACAAAATTTGGCTTAACCCTGACGAGAAACCAAAAAAAATTAAAAACTCAGCTCAGAACAGCAACTTTACAAGTGCAATCGTAAATAGGTAAGAAAAAAAATTACATTCATAATTATGTAAACTCATGGAATTTTAACAAATTGTTTGGTAATGGTGATTTTTACCAAACAACTTGTGAAAATTCAACTGACAGGTTAAAGATTTCTACTGACAGCTTCTCAATGTATTTGGTCATTTGAATGCTGCAACCAAACGTGAAACTACTTTTTTTTATTTTGTTCGTGCGTGCGTGATGTTTGTCGATAGTTTGTAAAATGATTGAGCAAGCGTTTTGACATAGAACTAAAAGCCTGGCTCAAACCTTTTTTAAGACCCATATCTAGTCTAATTACATTACCAAATGTAATGATATTGTATTTAAAAATAGATAGATATGTCATCTACTGCGCGGTGTTACCAATTTGATGCACCGATGCATGCTTATATGTTTACGTGTAATTTGTCACGTTTGTACGAAATTTTAATGCGAAAGAGGGCCAATTGGCTTAATATGCGCAAATCAATCTCCGCTCGCTAGTGGCATATCTACCGTTTTTTAAACACTATCATTAACCAAATATTATAAAACTAAACAACAGTTCTTTCTCATTCTCGCCCTATCAACTTTAAGAGACACAACGGCAAGAAACTGTAATAATAAAGGGAATCGAGAGAAGTAAAATACGAGTGGGAGATGTATTCTTGTTAGGGTTCCGTAGTCCGTCAAGGAACCCTTATAAGATCGTTCAGTCCGTCCGTCCTAGTCTGTCACAACAGAATATCTTATACGTTTATGGACTGATTTGCATGTAACTTGGTTCGACGATATTTCACATATAGGGGTGAATTTCAAAAAGGTTGTTTTTTTATCATTTTGGTGAACTTTTTTATTTTTAACAATTTTCAAATTTAAACTATGGTTTATGATATTTCTTGATGTTTTTTATATCCATACTTAACGCCATCAAAATATCTTAATAAAATAAAAAGATACAGTAGCTTAAAGTTTTGATGCCACCAAAATGAAAAAAACGATTCGCCGAAATGAAATAAGTCGCCACCGAAATGAAAACACTTATCCACTCACCAAAAACCTTCAACAAAATTACTTCTATACACTATAAAGTTTATGTAAAAGTTACTTTGAATGTTTTTGTCCCAATAGAAAAAATAACAATATCAAGTTCTCAGTGAATATGTGTTAAAAATTTCGTGACCCGCCCCCTCCATCATTACCGGGTCAAACCACAGCCAATCAAGCACCAGCTTATACTTAATGGAAAGCCTCCTGGAAGACACCCCAAAACACCAAGATCAGCCCAACATACGCAACAGACATGCAACAACATCAGCTTGCCTTTCACTCTCACTGATATCATCACAAGCATAAAAGCACTCAAAAACGGCAAAACTGCTGGCTTGAATGATATCACAGTCGAATAGCTGAAACACCTGGGACCAGTGGCTACATCCTGGCTGCTTAGTTTATTTAACGCGTGCATGGCATCAGCGAAGATCCCTAAATTGTGGGGGAAGTCGAAAATTATGGCCTTACTAAAACCTGTGAAATCTCCATCTGACCCTAAGAGCTACAGACCAATTTCTCACCTGTGTCATACCCTTTAGCTCTTCGAGCGACTAATACTTAACTGACTCACAGGTACCATTGACCCCACTCTCATCCCAGAACAGGCCGGATTCCGGCCGGGAAAATCATGCAACGGTCAGGTGCTTAACCTTACTCAATTCATTGATGACGGATTTTGGCGGGGCATGGTCACAGGTGCTGTGTTTGTCGACCTCTCAGCAGCGTATGACACAGTGAACATAAAAAAATTGCTGTCTAAAGTATCATGTGCCACAAACGATCCTACTTTCGTGTCACTGTTAAGTGAGCTCCATCGTAACCGCCGCTTCTGCGTCCATTTACACGGAAAGAAGAGCAGATGGCGATGTCAGAAAAACGGCCTTCCCTAAGGAAGCGTCTTGGCACCACTTCTATTTAACGTCTACACGAATGATCAGCAACAAGGGTAACACTCAGCGATATATCTATGCCGATGATCTTGCACTAACTTGCCAAGATAAGACCTTCGAAACCGTGTAAAGTACACTGAATCTTGCCTTGGAAAACCTTCATGAATATTACGAGCATAACGCTCTAAGGCCCAATCCAAGCAAAACCCAATCGTGTGCTTCCTAGCTACTTAACCGCGAGGCAAACAAGAAGCTGAACATTTCAGATTTCATCAGATTTTATGACTTAAGTGTGCTGTAAGATATTGGTTTTTGCCAAGATTTATAATTTTAGGTCAAACAAAATAACGGACAAACAAAATGTTTCTACATAAGTTTTTTTTTCCTTTTGAGGTGTATAGATTTCACCGAAATGATAAAATGAAGCCATTGAAATGAGAAAAACAATCACCGATTGTACAATGCTCCTCTCCATAGCACCTAAGTGAGCAATCACTGTTTCTGCGTTATAAACCTAGTCGTCTTGAATAATAACTTTCATACAAAATACAGTCCGCTTTTAATTTCCACCACCTCTACTATCGAAGAGATTTACACCGATATTAACAATTCTGCACCGAAATTAATAATTTCGGTGAAGAATTCACAGAAATAATATTTTTTATCATTTCGGTGGTCAATGTAGGCCACCGAATTAACCGAAATGAAAACACCGATATTAAAATCAATAACAAAATTAAATATACCAATAAAAGTTTTAAAGTCATAACGTTATTAATACCACTCTAATAAACGTACTTCGGAAAGGAAACTAATAAATAATTTCATACATTTTATGGCGCATTGGATGACAATATATTCCAACCTGCGGAAATGAAAAAAAATCCCATGTCACCAAAACCAACTACTTACTTTTTTATGCGGGAACACGGAGCAAGCGGCCCACGACTATTCACTTTAAGCACTGAGGTGTCACTGGTATGTAGCGTTTTAGCGCGGAGGGAAGGAGCTAGAGTAGTCCTACGCAAAAATATTCTTGACAAACTAAAATTCACCGATATGAAAAGTCTTATTTGACCACATGTATTTTTACTTATAAGTCATTTAATTAAATAGATTTAATTATGAAATTACATGTGATAGTACTATAACTATTCACAATTTAAATGAAATAAGCAATAATACTAAATAACTAAAAGTTTTTACTATATAAAGGAAATTAAACAGAAAAATGGATTTGACCGCGCAACCGAAATGAAAAATATGGTGCTTTATCATTTTTTATTCCACATTTGACGCAGTTCTAATCAAAAAATATTTATGGTCTCGTATAAGGGATAACGCCTTTTATCAATAAAAAAATTATAAGCTTCATTGTTAACCCTGCACTGCTGATTTCACTTATGCCACGTAAAATTTGCTGTTGGGAAATTCACCCATAGATCTCATTTCTAAAAATACAAAAAAAATTAAATTACCCCTTTTTAAGGGTCCCTCCCCATACATGTAAAGGGGGAGGGGGGTGTTTTTTGCGAGATATAGCCCGCCAAAGTCGTTTACACGGTGTGTCCTCCCCCCTGTAATTTCTAAAGTCTTGGACCTATAAACTTCAAATCACTCACGTAAAGAAACAGCCGCGAAAACTCTTATTCAAAATTGTTTCGTTGTGATAAATACTTTTGTAATTATAAATAAATAAAAAATACTATTTTTTGTCTATACTGTCTAATGTTTTAAGTTAATGGTACGGAACCATTCGCGCGCGAGTCCGACTCGCACTTGTTTTTAAATGTAAAGTAGATTACAGAATTATTTTTTGAAAAGGGACGTGATCGTGATCTTACAAAACAGCCCAAAGGTTTTAAAGTCTAGCTTTTGATTTACAGGTTTTTCAAAACATTCTATTAACAAATAGCACGCTTTAAAAACAAACCAAACATAAAAGATACCCACAATTTGAAAACGATTTTTTATAACCAATTTTCAAAGTAAACAATGTTTTTCTCCAACAACTTGGCCATTTTCCATCACGTGCTCTCTTGAAAGCACTTCGTGGTCATTAGATCAGTGGGGCAACAGTGCTCGGTGATAATAGCTTTATAATGAGTAATGACGCTTGCGCAACAGTTATGCGCGGGGTCAAGGACCAGTCTCATCAATTAGAGCTTTTACCTTTTAAAAAGGTTTTATTTAATAAATATGTAGTCATATAATTATTTATTTTTATAATTTATGCAATTTCTTTGCAAGATTTTACGTAAAATCTTTAGATACTGGCCTGAAGGGTTCGACTTGCTTCAGCTACAGGTTTATTAAACTGGGCCAGGGAGTTAGGTGTATCGGTTGCTATATTAAATTGTTGCCAGGTGGGGTTTTTACCAATCGTTTTTTATCCGGAAAAGTATTTCCTGGTGTAGCTAGGACAAAAATCCGATTAAAATTAAAAATAAATAATTAATTTAAATTAAAAAAATAATAATGATAAGAATCTAAATATTTAAAAGTTAAGACTGATTTAATGACTGACATATCAACGCACAGCCCAGAACACAACAACTACTGGGATTAGAAACTAATCTATTCTATCTTATTATTATTATTTATTAAACTAATATATAGGTTAGAAATTAAGAGTATAGGAAATTCGACATTGACGTGGACAAAATCGCGTGGATGCCCGCGATTTTGTCTAGTTCTCTTTTAATAAAAAAATATTTATGAAAACATCCATATGGCCAAGGGTACTTTTTAGGGTCAAAAACGATTGCTGATGACCCTATCTGGCACCATGCTGTATTTAGCACCCGGTGCAACAAAAACCCCGTATGTAAAGATAACGCTTTAGGAAATAGTTCCCATTTAACAAAAGACAATCACAATTTTATTGCCATATTTGCGAGGTATGTTCTTGCGAATCTGCCTTTTTGGTGACGAAACGTTGCTAAGCGGTATTTCGTCACACACACAAACAATGGACAGACAGACTGAAAGCTCGATGAGCCTTCAGCTACGATTAGGACACAAAGATTGTTATAGTCGTTAGGTATTGATGTAATTTTAGAACATTAGCTCTATTAAATGTCGTCTAATGTATGGACATTAGGCAAATATTTATAAAATAAACCTTGGGAAATATTTTCATCTTGTTTTTCATGTACTAAAATAAAACGAATAAGTGCTAAATTACACCATTTATAAGTCACGAACGAAGAGCAGATTTTCATGATTTTTGAGATATTAAAGATTTGTTTCTAGCAGTTCCGTATATTAGAATAAGTATAAAAATGTAATTTTGTATGAGAAACACGACATTTGCGCGACGAAGTCATGAGCTGTGTTAAATAAATTTCGCGTGCATTTTATTCGGAAATCAGAATTGAATTGTGGCATAACATGCTCTTTTCATTTATACAGGTTGTCACTGGAATTTTGGTCGATTAGGCACACAGCCAGGGGTCAGTGGCAAACTTTTTGGCTCTATTAATTCCACTAATATTATAAATGCGAAAGTTTGTGAGTGTGTGAGTGTGTATGTTTGTTACTTCTTCACGCAAAAACTACTAAACGGATATGGATGAAATTTGACACAGAGATAGACCATAGTCTGGAATAACATATAGGCTACTTTATATCCCGAAAAAAAAATACAGTTCCTGTAGGATACAGAAATAGTAGTTTACGCGGGCGAAGTCGCGGGCAACAGCTAGTACTATTATATTCTTAGGGTCTATTATTGGGGAAAAAAGTATAGCTAATTAATAGTTAGTTTAATTATTAATTTCAGTAACATTAGTATTGCTTATTAGATATTTAGCTTTAAATTTAACAATTTTGTTTTTATCTTTGTCGCTCGGCCCAATTTTCATTTCTGCTTAGCCCAAAGGTATGACTGGTAGGGAATGCCACTAAGCATTAAGCCTTTTGTACAAAGTTTGAGCTGTGCAAAAAAGCTTCAATAAATAAAATAGTTTCATACAAAACTATCAAAAAAAATTTTTTTTTTCACACTGATGTAGGGATGTTTGGGCTAAAGTATATGTAGATCCCTATCAATAAAGTCAAAAACTTTGGGGTTGTCTATGCTTTGTTATGATTTTATACCTACGATTTCGCGCACCATACTTACAGGCACACCGAATCTACCAATTTCTAAACACTAAATAGTAATAAGTGCAACAATAAAATCGATTTATACAATTGAACATTTATCTGATTATGTCTATACGCCCACTAACTGTACTATCAACTTGAAACCTGCCTTATCTCAGTTTAATGTTAGCACAAAATCATTCGACTAGCTTACTTAATCATCTAGCAATATTTGAAAGATATTATCACCAAAAAGGCCAAAAAGATATTGTTCATGTTGCACAAACTTAATGTTTGGGTTTTCTCACTTTTGTAAGGTTTCAATGCAGTTGACATTGGGAGGTGTTAATAAAATGCCTCTCACTGATTATCATAAACGCATCAAATGATGAATAATGGTTATATGATGACACTGCATTCCATGACAATGATATAGGATGTTGTATTCATAAATCTGCATTAGTCAGAACAGCTCTGGACACACCCAAAATTATTGCATAAGAATTTGCAATTTATGACTTTTTTTGAAGTTTACACATACCAAAAACAAAAGGTGAGGTTTGTATATGATTATGTATTTGTTAAGTTGGAATTAAAAATGATGTTCACGAATCTTTAAAACCTTCTAAGTTCATATCGATTTCATGAGTCACATTAAAATATATTATAAATTATAGTTTTCAAGCCCAAGCTTACGAACGAAGCTGATACGAATCAAACAAACCAAAAATCGATTTTTAAGTTGATATTAAGTAAATAATTAATATATCTATACTTATACACTTATTACTTATATATATATATATATATATATATATATATATATATATATATATATATATATATATATATATATATATATATATATAAGTAATAAGTGTATAAGTATAGATATATTAATTATTTACTTAATATCAACTTAAAAATCGATTTTTGGTTTGTTTGATTCGTATCAGCTTCGTTCGTAAGCTTGGGCTTGAAAACTATAATTTATAATATATTTTAATGTGACTCATGAAATCGATATATATATATATATATATATATATATATATATATATATATATAAGTAATAAGTGTATAAGTATAGATATATTAATTATTTACTTAATATCAACTTAAAAATCGATTTTTGGTTTGTTATAAAGAGGAAAGATTTGTTTGTTTATTTGCATCGAATAGGCTCCGAAACTACTACTGGACCGAATCAAATGAAATTTGGCACAGAGATAGTTTGAGACACTGGGAAGGACATATGCTACTTTTTGTCGCGATAAAAAATCATCAGGGGGGTGAAATCGAGGATGAAAATTTGTATGGAAAATCTGACCTTTGGCGCGGGCGAAGTCGCGGGGAACTGCTAGTCTTACAATATTTTTGTTTATATTTGCTTAGCGGAAATTTTAACTAGGGAAATATAACGGTGAGTAAAACATATAAATACAGTGTGTCCCGTCACCGGTGTCGGAGCCTTCATGTTGTGACTAAGAAGCAAAAATGTAACCTCTTTCATAATAGAATCAACTTTGAAATCCCAAATTATTTTTTTACTTTTCTATACTAATTAGTAAATCGACTTTGTAGATTTAAATTGAATTTAATTTCGCTCACAAAAATTAATCGACTGTGTCATCCGGTGGGACACACAGTCGATTAATGTTTGTGAGTGAAATTAAATTCAATTTTGTACAAACCTGCAAAATAATTGCTTAAGTTAAAAAAAAATGTAGATTTATATGGAAAGGTGATATTTTTGGTCTGTTTTCGAGGTTCATGTAATAGAGAAAAATGTTGCAGGTAAACTCATCTATTACCACTTAAAGGCTCCGACATCGGTGTCGGGACACATTGTATAATTTTTAACCAGAATGATAACATAAGTTTTACTACAAGTACAATGTTTTCGAATTACTGGTTCATGATCGTTTTGACCGCAATTCGTCCTTAGTCATTGCCAAGTTGCCAACCCACGTTCGACCAGTTATTGAGATCAGTTTAGAATACAAGTATTTGGTACTGTTTTTTTTTTCATTCATGAGATACATTCCTTAAAAACTGGGACCTGAGTACAGGATTGAAGATCTGACCTGGGACCAATTTCATATACGTGATAATTGTAAATTAAAATTACTGTATGAATGACTGAATGATTTGGTGTACATTGCGGAGTTAGTTAAATAACATTTTGTAGCTTCTCATTAATCACGTAATGAACATCAAATTGTCGTTGTAATTTACAATTGTCTCGTTTATAAAATAGGGTCCTTAATACCTAAGCTTTTAGGTCCAAGCTGTGAGGAACAGTCATTTTCATAAGAAGTAATAACATAAATACAAGCATGCATTCAAATCATAAACATGTGATCAGATATCATAGAAAGGTCCATATCGTTGGTTTTTATTTTCATAGGTAACAAGCAGTTCCCAGTGACTTCGCCTGCTCCGAAAGTCGGATTTTCCATACGCACTTTCGTCTCCCCCCCCCCCCCCCCATGATGACTTTATCGCGACAAAAAGTAGCCTATGTAACAAACAATCAAATCTTTCCTCTTTATAATTTTACTGTAGACTAGGTGGGCTAACTCTTGATCTGCATCTTAAACGACCTCACGAAACGTTAACCAAGTTGCGCAGACGCCGCATGACTGACAGCTCCAAATCGATATTTCTGGTCATGCGGAACTAACTGGCTACGTGATTTTGTTTATGGGTGCCATGGGTTCAATGGCGTTGGACTACTTTTGGAATTGAGGGAAATAAAAGGTCATAACTTCTTTCAGCCTGCTGAGTTTTTAGGTACTCTAGGTTCCTCAACGATACCTTATTAAATATAATAAGTCAGCCTATTAGATCCCACTGCTGGGAAAAGGCCTCACCTCAACTATGAGGAGGCCATACTTCACCAAGCGGGCTCAGTGCGGATTGGTGGAGGGGTGTATGTAAGGCAAGTGACAAACCTTACTGTCAGAAGTTATCAAGCCGCCCTAGGGCCTCTGACTAGGCTTAACGACTAATACCACAGATATTAGCCGGGACCAACTGCTTAACGTGCCTCGGAAGGCACGGAGATGCTTGTCATGGACGTCACTTAAATGGTCGGAACGGTCACCCATCCAATCACGACCGCGCTGTGGGTTGCTTAACTTTTGGTATCACTACCAAAGCGCTGCCGCCACTGCGCCACAAGCACCTCTTATTAAATACATAATAATATACTTTTGTACTTTTCACTGATCAGACAATAATATTTATTATCTAAGCCTGTATTACATCTGTAATGCGTTGCTTGAAATAGTAAAACTGTGACCAGAGCGAAGCGAATGCTTACCCTTTAGATATTCTGCAAAGCTATAGGTATAAATATAATTACTTCAAAAGTGGTTATACAGGCTAACAAAACCCCAAAGGCTTGGTCGAGTTAATAACAGTGATCTGTAGCAGCTGCAAAAATACGAAATCAGCTAGTTTGTAAAGTGATTTCGCTTTTATTAAAATCGTAACTCAATTACAGAAATATTTAAGGTTGGGCAGAATTGCAGAATTCTCCCTTCGAATCCAGTTTTTATCATCTTCCAATTCTTCACAATAATTAATCAAATCTTTCAATCGGTCAGTAAGCCGATAATCGTTTTTTTATGTACCTACCGTAGCTGTGTCTATAATAGTAATAAAAAAAACGATCAAATAACGTGTCTTTTATCGTAATAACAATACAATATTTGCGTGTCCAACATTTGAGCAAACGTTCGTGCTGGAGTTGCGTGCGCCGGAGCATTCGAAACGGAGAGAAATTTGCAGACACGATCTTTAGATGTTTTGGAATTGATAACGTGTATATTTACCTGTTCATTGGTCGATTTGTTGTTTAGTATAGTCATTAGATACCCAACTGGATTCTATTCCCGTATTTTGTTTTACACAACTCTCTATTTTAAGTATTGCACTCAAAAATTCATTCACCGTCTTCTTCTCTACAGAAGGCACTCGCAGAGATCAGAGTCGAGCCTACGACCTTTTGTTATCCTGCAGAATGCTCTTCCAACTGAGTTACGGAGGACGTTAGTACCTCGAAGACATTTTTAGTAAGAACTGAGTGCACCAAATTTTATTCTTACTTTCATGGGCCAAGCAGCAAGGTTTAATAATGTCCTCCTAGCTGAATTTCGACTACGGTAGCCAATCTCAATAGAGATTAGCCCGCTACGCACTATTACGCAACTATTGTATGGCACAAGTGCGTACGCAACGCAATACACAGATGCACACTCTGTTCCTTCACTCTCATAGCCCGATGAGACGGCAGTCTGACATGACCGGAAAGAGATCCAGCGGGGGTCCAACGGCTTAACGTGCTTTTCGACTTCCTGACTTCGAGCTGTTTTTGAGCTATTTCAAGACAAAAAAAAAGAAAAAATTTCGGCCCGACCCGGGATAGCCGGCAGTTCGAGATCCGAACCCGTGAACTCGTGGATAGAAGCCAGCGTGCTAACCACTACACCAACGAGACAATTACACCAGTAAGGTTAATTCTTCGTATCAAGCAAGTCTTCTCGAAACGGACAACAACCAAACATATTGTTGTGTAGGTATGTGCGGGTTAGGGTCTACTGCTTGAAGCACTACAGTTACACCATATAACATACAGCTACAATCTATACACACAGCTATAACAATAGCTGTTGCCTCCGACTTCGAGGTCTACGTAGACTCGATACAAAACCCCCAACGCAAAAAAGAAAGGCGAACATTTAAAAAGTCAAAAATAACACGATAAGGTTGGGCGCTATAATGTCGGGCGCTTTAAATCGGGTGAACCGATTTTTTTATTGCATCCAAATAGGCCCAAGGTGTACATTGTTTTAGTTTAACCACCACCCTTGTATCTCTTACCGTGTAACAGTTGACTATGTTTATAAATGGCTGGATGGATTTCCATCAAACGTGGCTAAAAACCATCTGATATTGTTATTTTAATCTATATAAATGATTAATTAACTAAAACCGTTCTTGTACTTTTCGAAGCGTGAGATTCTTATGTATTAACTCAATCGATCTTTTGGTTTCTCATGTTATTCAATTGGCATTGACTCTATTACAAACAGTTATGGTAATAAAATATAGAAACCGGTCATGAGTTCTATTTGTATTAGTGCAGGTCTCTTGAATCGCAGTCGGTTATCGACTTGCTATGAGATACATGTTTCCAGTATTGCCCTATGTTTAAAATAAACAAAAAATACTAGAAAACACATCTCACATATTCCCACTCACAAGAAGTCATTTATTTATTTAAGCTTTAATGCACATTTCAAACTTTATACAAAACACCAAGTTGAATTATATCTAGCAGTCACAGCTTTGGGCAAGGCCCAAGTGTGCGGTACTGAGATAAGAGTAAAAAAAAAATGTAAAAAAAAGTAACACTGCACCCTAAATCTATATATCTATACTAATATTATAAAGAGGAAAGATTTGTTTGTTTGTTTGTTTATTTGCATCGAATAGGCTCCGAAACTACTGGACCGAATCAAATTAAATTTGGCACAGAGATAGTTTGAGACTCTGGGAAGGACATAGGCTACTTTTTGTCGCGATATAAAATCATCAGGGGGGTGAAATGGGGAATGAAAATTTGTATGGAAAATCCGACTTTTGGCGCGGGCGAAGTCGCGAGGAATTGCTAGTAATATTATAAAGAGGAAAGGTTTTTTTTGTTAGTTTGTTTATTTGCATCGAATAGGCTCCGAAACTACTGGACGAAGTCGCGGAGAACTGCTAGTGCATTATATGCGCAGTAAAGAGTAATTTATTAATCATCTACAAGTTCATCATTATGACGTTTCAGTTTCAACCTGCGTTACATAACCAGTCTCTTGAACAACCTCACTCCTAGCCAATGGCAAAGAAAGTTGGTGGTCAAATGTTTGTAGACTGCATTCCTTGCAAACTATCAAGCTAAAAGCATTTCTTGCGCCAACACAAATTGATTTCTTCTAGTTCCGCGTTATAGTACGAACAGAATCGGAACTATGCAAATAGTTTCCAATACTTTACCGTGTGTGATGAAAACTAAATATTTGTGGACATGGCACATGTCATCTTTTCAGATTGTTATATTGTAATAAAATTCTTCGTATGTTCCTTTCCGCTATGTTTCTTTCGTTTATTTACGTGATTGTTGCTAAAAAGTTAAGACATGCGACAACGTGTCAAGCCAGATTAAAAAAATAGGTGGTGACACTGCAGCTATTTATGTAGAAGTATTTATCGTGTAGTAAGCATTTATGTATTTTTGTCTAAAAAGTTAAAAAATTAGGCAAGCCAAATCTTGAGTTTTTTCATAAATTAAATTTTACAGAATTTATGCAATATTTGGCTCCCATTTACATCTTAGTTATTTTGTTAGTGAAGACAAAAACCATGCAAATAAATTTTAACTTGGCTCCTAATTTCACTCGTTAAGTTTTGAATGAAATAAATCTGATTTGAGCCACATGTCAGATTGTGCCTTATCAATGGCGTGTCCATCCATTCTTACTACATCTCTGACCACTTTCACCTGCGCGCGCGCCGCTCACGACGCCGGTTTTTACAGGTGTCGATGGTACGAAGCATTATCTTGCCTTTGGATCTATTACGAATGTCGGTCACTATGGCAACGCATGAGCCGTCATTACGAACCATTTGGAGGTTTGGAGGACGTTTGAAATGCATTTGTAATGATATTGTTTTATAGCAAATTGATTTTCGATTGTAATCGAACCAAAGATCAAGGTCAAGTCTTCGTAATGATGATCACAAAGTAATTTTTGTAACTGACTCCTTTATTTTAATGTGAGCTGAATTATGTTTTGTAACTTAAAACTAGATAACGAAATCTTGAAATTGACTATTTCACTTAATGCCTAACCCTCATTACTAATAATGATTTTGACATTGCTATAACAAATTAATAAAAGGAGTCCAAGAAATAACGCGAGATTTGAATTTGCCGCCATAATTATTATAACACCATTTAGAATTGATTAAAATTTTACCAAGTCGATTAGGCAATTGTTAATACAGTGCACCATATCTTTTTTTACAATCAGTCAATACCTACTAAAAAGCCTTTTATGATGTCCATTACATAAAGTCTAAGCTCAACAAAAATCAACGTTACCATATAATTCTTTCAACCGACCTGACGCACCAGTTTGTTACGCATAGAGAATCATAATGCTTATTATGACACAGCAAGACACGCAAATTGACGTCTCTGTACGCCGCTTACATCAAGTAAACAATTTTCGAGTACAAGTAGCAAGAAAATAAGGAGAGTGCTATGTTGTAGCTATATCAGAAGATGTTGTTGTATTAAGAGCCGGCTCCCTAAAAATTGATTTTGACACTTACCCCCGCGCGACCGAGCTGACCCCTCAATTTTGATGTACTCTACTCGTACTAAACCAACAACTTGATTTAATATTGCTTAGCCTGCTTGAAACCGGTTTGGCTCAAAATGAAACGGCGTATGTCACAAAACGGTTTTTTGTGAATAATGTGGAGAATATAGACTGTAATAAAATGTCCTTTATACATTCACTAATTAATTAAAAGGACCTTCTGTTAGAAGTTTTTTAAGCCAAAAGCTCAAGTCACTTTGAAACTCATCGTTTTCCAAACAAGAATTGATCGTACTTCACTTTACCAATTATGTTTTTGCTTTATGCAGATTTTAGTCGAATGTTTGAAGAATAGTATACATTTTGGAATGTTTAGATCATGTGCTAACTGGAGTACCCTTCTTAAAGCTACCCTTTATAAAAGGAGCCGCCACCTAATTAGCAGAGGTGCTTGTGGTGCAGTGGCGGCAGCGCTTTGGTAGTGATACCAAAAGTAAAGCAACCCACGGCGCGGTCGAGATTGGATGGGTGACCATTCCGACCATTTAAGTGTCGTCTATGACAAGCATCTCCGTGCTTCGGAAGGCACGTTAAGCAGTTGGTCCCGGCTAATATCTGTGGTATTAGTCGTTAAGCCTAGTCAGAGGCCCTAGAGCGGCTTGATAACTTCTGACAGTAAGGTTTGTCACTTGCCTTACATACACCCCTCCACCAATCCGCACTGAGCCCGCGTGGTGAAGTATGGCTCGTTCCTCCTCATAGTTGAGGTGAGGCCTTTTCCCAGCAGTGGGATCTAATAGGCTGACTTATTTACCTAACCTAACCTAACCTAACCTAATCAGCTAGCGGTTGCCTGCGACTTCGACAAATATCGAATTTCGCATACAAAATTCCACCCCCTTTTTACCTCCTTAGAGGGAAATTTTTCTAAAATCCTGAAAAACATTATTCTTAATTACTAACCAAATAGATAAATACCATTTTTTATCGACTTACCTCCAAACTGGCGGAGTTTCATACAATCTTGCCCACCCTGTTTTAGTGGTGTGAGTGTGAAGCGGGGGTGAATTACCAAAAATCCTTTCTTATTGAACTCTTATACGGAACCTATGTGCTAAATTTAGAGACTCTATATCCAGGGGTTTGGGTTGTGTGTTGATATGTCAGTCAGTCGTTAAGACAGTTTTCATTTTTAGTGCGCGAACCCTTAGTGTGCGAGACCGACTCGCACTTGGCCGGTTTTTTTTATAACCTCTATATAGATAGAAAAGCTTTAATTTGACTTAGCATAGACATATGTTTTTATTCTTGGCGATCTTATACGTAATCATGAGTTAGTTACCAGATGAGTTTGAATTCAAATCAAAACTACAAGCTCGTCTTTAATAGCCCTTCATTTGGCGATTACCGGAATGACCATTATTTTAATGGTCGTTTCCCCCATAATTTACTTTTCATTAATTTTTGACGTCAATAAATAAAAGAAACTAGCTGGTCATTATTGAGCTTCCTCGATCTGATTGCGTTAAATTAACACAAAGGGGGTATTCGGCCTCATGGCCTTATTTAAGTGCAGTTCGAGTTGATTCATTCGCTTCCTTATGTTTTGATCCGGGTTAAAACGTGTACAAGTTTTTATAGCAATGCACCGAAATCATAATAATTCAACAAGGGCGTGGGAAGATAATTGTAACTTGATTTATGAGTGCCAAATTATTTTAGGATTAGTTGACCAATAAAAATACACGTTAAAATTAAAATCACTTATGTATTGTACAGGCGGCAGCACGTCAGGTTATACATTTGAACAACGAAAACAGCTTTTAATACGTAGGGAATAGAGGCGGTCTCAATGTCTATATGTGTCATCTGACGTGCGTGTGTACATTAACTGGTCTAAGTCCGTAATGAAAAATTGAATATGATTCATTAACAATTGCAAAAAACATAAATTTTATGGACAATCTACTTGCTGACGTCAAACCATTAACACCACCTGTTCCTCATTAACCACAGTTCATACTGAATTTAAGGGATACATACCTTGGGTACATAATACCTATGTGTGTATACACGGCCGCACATCAGGCTACCCCACTTTGACCTTGAGACCGCCTCTATTCCCTACGTAATAAAAACTATTTTCGTAGTTCAAATGGGTAACATGACGTGCTGCCTACTGTACCTTACTAAATGTGCACTGAAAATTATGGAAAACTCAATAACTACTTAGGTACATATTTAATTGATTTTGAATTTCAAAGAAGTTTACGCTCCAGCAAAACAACTAAGAAAATAGGTAAATGTATTCTTTCTCAGTAAAACGTTTTCCTGGCCGAGGCCTACTTCTCAAGAATGTGAGCCAGTAGCCCAAGCGACGCGACAATTACAAAAAGTATCGTTGTGATTGCTTTGTAATCTTTCGGATCGAGTGTTCAGTGAAGCATATATCTTTATTTTCTTATGTTTTATTGCACACTTAATCTTCTACATAAGGCAAGCTTAACGCCAAGTATCAATTTCTACATCGTAAAGTCATACGTTTGGGCTAGCTAGAAATGAAAAGCGGACAGTGCGACAAAGGTAAAATTTGGTTATTGCATTAAGATAAATTCCAAGAGGCTAGTTGACATCAGTGGTGACCTAAGTGCTGGCAGCTACCTTGCTCAGCGTATAAGCATCGCTATCCAGCGCGGTAATGCTGCCAGCATCCTGGGAACCTTACCACAAGGACCCTTTTTATAATTTTAGTTTTTGTATTGTATTAAGTAATTTATCTTAACTTTTATTAATAAGTTGTACATATACATATTACTAATGTACATTGATGTTAATAAATAGATAAATTCGCCTAATTTCATTTGATGTGGAAAAATAGGTATTATATTATCTCGTGAATTCAAAACACTTACACTGTCTATATCGCGACAGTCCAATTAGATAATTTGCATGTGCTAGGATCTCTCTCGGCTATTTTCTAATTTGTATAATTTTCTGCGGTCATGTTGGTAATCTTACACCAGCCATGCTCTTATATAATTTTAAGAACTTATGCTATAACTTACATACTTTTCTTACATTTATTTAGGAACAGCTACAGAACACAATTGAAACTTACATACTAAATAGATATTTTTAAAAAACCACAGCAGTAAATTAATTCCGGAGACAGCCGAATACGCTCTTTTTTTAGCTTAAAATAATTTACACGTAAAAATAACTTGACATTATTTTAACACTTTATAAATGTACCTTTAGCTCTCTAGCAGAATAAAATTGTCCTTAAGCATAGTATAGGTAGGGTCAATATTAGGACGTGTATAGGTGCCCCTTGTTGGGTCTTAATGCAAAAATAATTGAACTTTTATACATTTTAGCTTATGTAGATTACTCCATTTGGATTTTATTATTGTTATTTAATGTAGCTAAAAAAAAATCGCAAACACTGTACTTATTTCACACATTTCGACAATTACCCAATGCGGCTTCAACTAACCTTCGATTGATGATTACTTTGATGTATTACCAAAAGTCTCACTCAAGTTTCAAGCTAATTTAAGTTAACTTGCGTTAAGTAAAATTGAAAGGCTGGTCATTAGTGATTGGCGTCGGATCTATTCACTTGTCTAAAATACAGAAATATGGAAACAGTTTAGCTAAGTCATTATTGATGTGTAGCTGAGTGTTGAAAGATTTTAAAAGATTATTATTTGATGTTTCACGATGCATAACTCATTTTAGTGATCAAAGGTCTAATTTCGTACAACTAAGCAAAGCCATGAATGTTGCATTTTAATCTTACTGGCTTTCTACCTTCTTACTAATAATGATTTTGCTGCTGTCACTCTTGAGTAAATAATATGAGGCGGCTCATTTGAAATGTTTGTCTCGACTATGCCATGTAAACTATCATCTGTCATGAATTCCAAATTAGCTGTCTCATATTTAAATACAACTGATATACTAGGGCAAATTCCTTATTAATAATAATAATGTCCTGCTAGTCGATTTCGACTACGGCGGCCTATCTCAACAGAGATTAGCCAACTGCGCAGGACATATTATAGTGCACAAGTGTGTGTGCAATACACAGGTGCATCCATGTTCCTTTACTCTCATAATTCGGTGAGACGGCAGTCCGACATGACCGTAGAGAGATCAGGCGCAGGACCAACGGCTTAACGTGCTTTCCGAGGCACGGGGGTGCTAACACTCCTTATTAGTAAGGGGGTGTTAGTAAAACAGTAATATTTTGTCTTACAATTACGGCACCGATTTTCTTTCTTCTTTTTATTTATCTTCTTCACCATGTTTCTGCCCTAGACCCTAGTTGCCCCATACGGACAAGAGAGTTAGAAACAAACTATCTTGTCAGCTTATCTTTCTATTCCTTCCATGATGTTCTTTACGAGTGCAATCCACTGCTTCCTTCTCGAGTTTTGTTAGTCAAATGAAATAGGTCTCGATATTGTATCAGTGGTAGCCATCACATTTCTTTTACCTAATTCATGTTTTTTTAAAATAATTCAATTATGCAAACTTACTTTAAGTGATGCGTTGTTTAGTTTTTGTTTTTATTATTATTTCGATGGGTTTGCTCTTGACTCTAGAGTCTGAACTAAGCCAAACGTGGCGTAGACGAAGTCAACGGTTGAGCGAGCTCACCCAGAAGAAGCCTGAAGCCAGAAGTTGTGCTACTATTTCCTATAACTCTGAAGGTGATCCTTAAATAGTACTCACAAATTACAAATTTTGCGGTTGCTTTTAAAATATGGTTGCTTTATGGGTCTCGATCATATCATTCATTTGCCGATCAGTCTCAAAGGTCTAGCGGCTTTATAATTGTTCAGCAATAAGTTTCGTATTCTGCACCATTTTCATTAAATGACAGATATATCGAACAAAATCTAGCAGCCACTTTCTCTATAAGATAAGGACATAGCTTGTGTAGGGAGCATGAGTAACTTATTGACAATTTGTCTACGCAGACAAAGTCGCGATAAACCACTAGTCTCTAACAAATAAGAGGCAATGAAAAGCTTTAGAACTTTATCTCATTTGCCTTCCAAAAGTGTAAGCATTATTTTCTTCTCCCTACGTCGAGGTACCTTACAACACTTTGTACACTTGCCTTACAGACATCCCTCCACCAATCCGCACTGAGCCCGCGTGGTGGAGTATGGCTCGTACCTCCTCATAGTTGAGGTGAGGCTTTTTCCAGCAGTGGGATCTAATAGGCTGACTTTACGTCGAGGTATAGAAATCGTGACTGGATTCTAATTCTGATGATTTAAAAAAGACTGTTTTATTACAGACGGACACTTATTCATAACAGCATTCACTTCCGGTGCGCTACTTTTGAATGCGTAGCCAAATACGCACATTGTAGAGACAGGTTTATAATTTATGCTAAGTAGTCCGAATGAAAGCAACAGCTGCCGAAACGGTAAGGCTCAGGAATTCGAAATGCGTTTTGGCAGAAAAATTACGAAATTTTTGAGAAAGTGACAGAACTTATATTTAGTCTTAAAATTAAAACTGTGCTATACAGGGGACACCCATACATTATCTCGGATTTGTTCAATGGGTAAGTGGTTTAAAATGCTTACATTGTTATATGCTCACTGGGTATTTTGTTGCATTTACAATATTTTATCAATCGGGTATGCGGTTAAAAATAACACTTAAAAACAATATTGTCAAAGTTTCGGATTTTGTAAGGTTGATAGAAAGATTTTATCAACAATTTATATATTTTAGAAACCTACTATTGTAAAAGTGTTGAAATTTAGTTGAAACCCAATAATATCATAAAAAATTCCAAGAGAAACAAAAATATAATTACTGGATTAGTAATTTAAACGTCCGTCTTAGTGTTGTTGTTGGCACTCTGGACTACTTAACCAGAGGTTGCTGGTTCAAAACCCGCAAGAGGCAAATGTTTGTGTGATCAGCACGAGCATTTTTACCTGGATCATGGTTGTTTATTAACTTATGTCTATCCGTTATCCTAGTCGCCACAGCACAAGCTCACGCTTAGTTTTGGGCTAGGTAATTGGTGTTTGTTGACAAATTTTTTATTTAACTAAACGCAGAAATATTATGGTTTTAAGCACTAGACATTAATTCTTACTTCTATAAAGATTATATATTTTTTTGTTTACTTTACATTGTTAAGTAAGTACAGTAAGTATGGATTTATTATTATTTATGTAAGTTTATTATATAAATGTATGTATGTAGGTGTATAATATATTGTTTGCATTAGAATAGTTCAATTAGTATGTTGTTCTTTTTACGCCGCCACGACTATTTCTGCCTCACCCACTGGTTGACTGGTAGAGAATGCCTTAAGGCATTAAGTCCGCCATTTGTAAATGTTTGTGCAATAAAGAATAAATAAATAAAATATTTAAGGCCTTAACGGTATTTCAAATAGCCAGGTTTCTGTTACCCTGTACTTTCATTGCCGACGACCTGGCCTTTTTGAAAGCACCCATTGATTGCAACAACGTTTGTTGTGGCATAAATCAGTTTTACACTTACTAAACAATAGGCAAGCTGTTAACGTCTCCACTACATGGCAACGCGGTCAATGTTGCCATGGCAATTACAACTAAATTCTCTAGAGGCCATAAAAGTGATTATTGTATGTCTTGCTTTGTACCTTTATGCGCTGGAAGCAAATGTTTTAGGACTTTTTATCTGACTGCAGAATATTCATTAAAAATATAATATATTTAATTTTATTTTTTAACATTACTTTTAGATTAGTGTATATTCGCGTGCGAATGCACAAGCGGGATAACGCCTCCTAGATAATGAGTGTATATTATTAAGTTGTTTTATTTTTATAACTTAAGCAATTATTTTGCAAGTTTTTACGAAATTAAATCAAATTTTACTTACAAAAATTTTATTATTAAGTTTAGTAGTTCTGTTTGTGTTTATTAAATTAAATTAACAAAGGATGATCTGAACCTGCTCAAAAAAATAGCGAACTACATCAAACCAACCGATTGACAGTGAAATTGTTGTGCCTGAACTACCTGAATCGGACCGTTTATGAGGGACTAATATAATGGCACGTCTTTCCTTTGTGATTTAATCTAGGTTACCTTTTCTGTCCAGGGTATTTGTCTGTAGGTCTTGTAGCGTAAGCACGAATAACTTGCGAAAATGTGTTTGTATCGTTAACGTAAGCAATTTGTATGAGAATCTGATAGCGCCTCTATTGGACGTAAAATGAACTAATAAACATCATGTGACTTTCGCATACATATTTTGACATTTCGTTGGCTATAGCGAAGTTCACTGTAGAAAGATTCCATCCTGTCTAAGAGCCCAGGCGCGTGTGATATTTTAGTATTATATGAAAGCCAACTGATGTGCTTAATCTTTAACGCTTAAAATCTATTTTTAAGAACCATCTTTAAAGTTTTATGATCACTCAAACCGTAAAAACTTAATCCACCAAACGTTATTTTTTTTAAATTAGCCTTGTTTATGAGTTGGTTTTGTATGGCGTTTATGTATGTATTCATCCAACACTAAAAGTGAATCAATAGAATATTCATCTAGGTGACAGTAACTATTATTTGTTTTCTAAAACCGTTTTCAATGATGCATCACTCTCGATATTCCCAGAGTAAAAGCATTTCGCTCTCTGCTTATATCGGCCATTGTTATAGGTGAAATTGTGAAAACGTTCACTAAAAACAATAGAGTTACGCTTATTTTATTGACAGAGTAATCGTTAAAGCGCTGCATTGAACTGAATTGTATGCTCTCAGTTTCAAAACGACATGATGCTGGTTAATAAGATGCGTAAGACATATGCAATTTTAGTCATCTTTTGACTGTCTATTCTTTGTTTAATGCGTAGGGAAATGAATGCTACGTAGCGATTCGAATTATCGAATGTCGATTTAGTAATTCGGAAAAAAATAATCGACAATCGAATGATAATCTATACTCGGCCCTTCGATGAATTCGATTGAATTGCCGCGACAGGACAGGCAGCGAACGAATGATTAATCGACGCGACGAATGACGAATTATTCGTCAGTAGTTAGTAATACGGCCTTCGCACCGCGTGCTCCGGTATTGCTCGCCGCACTATCGAATGATAATCAAAGACTGCGGTTGCTTATCGAATACATTAAAAAAGTAAAAGTCATAAAAGTCATTTATTTATGTATGTAGGCCCACAGGGGGCACTTATACACGTCCCAACATATTATTTTTTAATCCCTACCACTGCTTCGGGACAAATTGTGGGCTAGTGCTGAGAAGAAGCAGCGCAAGAAACTCAGTCACTATTGTCAAAGCCTCTTTTAAAAATAATGTTTAAATACAGAAATTGTACTAGTGCGAGCTGGTCCACACGTTTACATCATTCAAAGAATCGTCTACTTTATAATAACCTTTTGTCATTAGGGTATCCTTAATAAATGATTTGAATTTGTTAATTGGTAATTCTACAATATTTTTCGGTAATTTGTTAAAGTAATTGACACATTTTCCCATGAAAGAATGACCAACTTTTTGAAGCCTGAATTGTGGAATAGCAAGCTTATTTTTATTTCTAGTGTTAAAATTATGCGTATCACTTTTCTTTGTAAATAAATGCAAGTTTTTACGCACATACATAATATTTTCATAAATATATTGAGAGGGTACTGTTAATATCCTTATTTCTTTAATAAAATCTTTCAATGAATCTTGAGGTTTGAGGTTATAAATAGCACGTACGGCCCTTTTTTGTAGTACAAAAATTGATTCTATATCAGCAGCTGAGCCCCATAGTAAAATACCGTACGACATCAAGCTGTGAAAATAACTAAAATAGACTAGTCTGGCCGTTTCAACATCAGTCAAGCGCCGTATCTTTTTTACAGCAAAAGCAGCTGAACTAAGTCTTCCTGACAAGGCCACGATATGAGGACCCCATTGTAGTTTTGAATCTAAAGTAATTCCTAAAAATGTTGTTGAATTTATAGTATTTAGCAGTTTGTCTTTTATTAAAACATCTGTTGAGGCCTGTCTGACATTAGGCATCGTAAACTTAAAACATTTAGTCTTATTCCCGTTAAGCAAAAGGTTGTTAACGGTAAACCAATGCAATACTTGTGAAAGAGTATTATTTACATCGTCAAAAGTATCTTTCCCCCTGGGAATTTTGAATATAAGTGAAGTATCATCAGCAAATAATACTATATCACAAAGATCTTCCACAAAGTGTGGAAGGTCATTTATATAAATCAAAAACAATAAAGGTCCCAATATCGATCCCTGGGGCACACCCATGGTCAGAGGTGTTCCAGAAGACTCAACCCCATTGATGCATACTTTTTGTGTTCTACTTGTTAGGTAAGATTCAAGTAGATTTAATGCATTCATTGAAGCCCCATAATGTCTTAATTTTTTCAATAAAGTTTTATGTTCTACACAATCAAAAGCTTTTGAAAGATCACAGAAAATACCTAAAGCATCTTGTCTATTATCATAGGCATCAAAGATATGTTTTAATAGAGCAACTCCCGCATCAGCAGTACTTCTACCTTTAGTGAAACCAAATTGTTTTTCGTGTAGTAGATGGTTTAAAGAAAGATGTGCTAGTAGTTGATTGAATATTACCTTTTCAATTTTTTTACTGAGGACCGGAAGAATCGATATTGGTCTAAAATTAGAGGGGTCACTTTTTTCGCCGGATTTAAATAGCGGTATAATTTTACTAAATTTCATTAGGCTTGGAAACTGGCCATCATCAATGCACTTGTTAAAAATTATTGTTAATTGAGGAGCTATTGTGTTGATAATTGATTTTATAATATACACAGATAGTCCCCATAGATCCTCAGTCTTCTTCATATTTAAATCTAGAAATGTTTTTGTAATTACTTCGGGACTGACATGCCTAAAGTGCAGTGGAGAATCGCACTGGTCGACATTGGACTTGAGAATCGATTTCGCAAGTTCTGAAGAAGATGCAAGTTCTTTAGTTGTTGAAGGTGCAATATTAGAAAAAAATGACTCAAAGGCTTTTGTATTCGATAACAGGGACCATTCGAATAATTCGATTAATTTAGTAATAATGGCCCATCGCTAATGCTACGTAGTTAACTCTTTATGGTAAAGACTATAACTCTCAGTAAGATATTTTGGATGTACGGGAAGATTGCATAATGACAAATATCAGTTATAAGACTTACAGAGGTTTTTTAAGAAATAATATGATTGTAATGAGGAAATAATTTGACAAAAGTTTTCTCTAGTTTATGGTGCATTATGATGACAATCTTCTGAACAGTTATGCGTGAATAGTTAAAATTACCTACGCATGGAAGAGCTTCTATGTCCAAATTAGCAAAAATCTAAGCTAACGCCAAATATAGGAGTTAATTTATGGTTTGTATATTGCAGTCTTACTCAAAATTGTAGTGTCTTCATCATCATTGAGAAAAAGGTTTATCAGATGTAAATATTTTGCTTTGCTCTGATTTTTGTACAACCTTATCTAACCAACCGACTTCTAAATTTGTGTTTACACATCTAGTAAAGTTTTGTTTCTTTTAATCAGTTTGATATCTATAATATCGTAGTAGTAGATGACCTCTTGCGATATCTATCATCCAGTATTCTTTATTTTACACAAATGATAAATTACTTCATATAAAACAATACTCCTAAGAGTTTCGCGAATC
Organism: Pyrausta nigrata; assembly: GCA_949316185.1. Taxonomy (NCBI): domain Eukaryota; kingdom Metazoa; phylum Arthropoda; class Insecta; order Lepidoptera; family Crambidae; genus Pyrausta; species Pyrausta nigrata. Next base: position 13,903,477 of record OX438957.1, on the reverse strand, counting down.
TTGTAAATGAAGCTCAAATTGCCTTCTCAAACCGCGACATAAAGTTACTGAATTGACATAATAATATCACTTTATTACTAGCACCTATCATTACCAAATAGCGTAACTCACTAAGCGTGGTCTACAAAACTATTACAAAGTTAAGGCGAAATCTGCTCGATGCCTTGCAAATGTATGAGAAGCTGAGTCGGCAAGAAACGCGTTTAAAAAGTTCATTTTTCTGATAGAATTCGATCGTTAGAGTTTGAATACCATATTATGATAAAGTTCAGGACATCGTAAAGATAACTATGGTCTCGAAACACGATTAGAGGAATTTGGTTCGATAGAAAATCTTCCTGAAGTTTGGTCTAACTTTGACTTTTTGGCATGTTTAATATTTGCCTCCGAAATTTTAGCACCAGCAAACGTATAAAACGTTTGCTGGTGCTAAAATTTCGGAGGCTTCTATTTTATTGTATTCCTCAGTATTCAAAGACAAAAACTATTGAAATACATTTTTGATTTGTTTAAGTTATCGTTTATGAAATTGCCAAAAACCCATTTTCATGTGTAAAATCAGCGCAGCGATGATGCAACGGGACAGTTGGGCCTTAAACTATAATGTGCGCAGTTGAATGAAATGCGTGGCTGTGTCGTTGAATTAACTATAGTTGTCAACTGTCATTATTTATCATTATGCGCGCGCTGCCATAGTGAACGGGTGTCAGATGGTTATCACAATAGCGAAGGATAGATTACATCAATTAAAGTAACTAGGGATTTAGCACGCGATTTTTAAATGCCTTTAGTGTATGTGAGATTAGTTTGGAAAATATGTTTATACTTACTGTATGCCTCGTTAGTCTCTTGATCAGCACGCTGGGTACTATCCACGAGGTCCCGGGTTCGAATCCCGGGTCAGGCTGAGAGTGTTTATGTTTTTCTGTTTTGAAATTACTCAGACACAGCTCCGGAGGCGGTCAGGAAGTTGGTGGTGTTACACCCCCGTGCCTCGGAAAGCACGTTAAGTCGTTGGTCCTGCGCCTGATCTCTCTACGGTCAAGTCGGACTGCCGTCTCACCGATTTATGAGAGTGAAGGAACAGAGGGTGCACCTGTGTATTGCGCACACACTTGTGCACTATAATATGTCCTGCGCAGTTGGCTGATCTCTGTTGAGATAGGCCACCGTAGTCGAAATTCGGCCAGGAGACACACACACATTACTATTTTAAATAAAAAGGTTTTGTGAGTATGTTTAGAAAGTAATCTAGAACTACAGAATCAATTTTAAAAATCTTTCACCAGAAGACCCGTGGAAGCCAGTGCAAGTCGCTATTTAGATTATAAACAACTATTAGTAAATAACAAAAATGTTACTGGTATAGTAAAATAGTACCTGGGCGACCGGGCTTTGCTTTACAAAATGTTTTTGTAATATAGGAAAATGTTAGACAGACTTATGAGAATAATAACAATAATATATTATCTCAAATATTTACTACATTTTTTTTAAACTTGTCTAAAAACAATTTAAACTAAAGAAACGCATTTAACTTGAGTTAAATAAAACAAAAGTGAAAATTTCGTAATCAAGCGAGATAAAATATGTTGGTTATGTCAAACTTTTTGTTAAATATGTATGCTGACAGAATATTTTCGTCAGAAACACAATAGGTGAAAACCGTTTTTTATTCTTTTCCATGTAAAACAGGTATTTTGCAATAGTTTCCACTTTGTTAGTAGTTGTAACAGTTACACAAGTATTGTAATCAGTAGCTCATCTTTAAACTGGTATCTAATTTTAAAACAAGATGTTTTTTTAAGATTAGATAGTAGTTATACTTTTTACGCAAAAGCGTGTTTTTTATTAGCACTTACTTTTTACACAAATTACATTAATTAGTTTCATGAGTACGATAAAAACAGGTTTTATTCTACTAAGTAGTTGTCCGCGCTCTCCCCATTGCCATTCTGTAATTATGACATCTTATTAGTACCATATCGTATGGTGAGGAAAGAACATCCTGTAGTCCATCTAAGGGTAATCTATAATTAGTAAATTATCACCTATGATTCCGTGTTAAGTGCGTCACATATGCTTCTATGCTTTTACTCGCTCACCGAGTGTTTCTCACCTATTTTCTGACGGATCCGTAATAATAGCGCCTGTCTTAATATCTGCATGTTCACTGGACCATTCATGTTTAAGCTATGCTCATCAAAATTTCGAGTTTCACTAGATTTCGAGTTTATTGGTAATAGCAACATAGACAATCAAAAACCAAATGTTTGCACTCCTCGGAACTAAATTTAACAAGAGACAATTTTATTAAAATCAAAATTAAAGTGATGGATGTTTATAACCGTATATAAGTATGTTTATCCGTTATCCTAGTCGCCATAGCACAAGCTCACGCTTAGTTTGGGAATAGGTAATTGGTGTGATTGTTGAAACAATTTATTTATTACTAATGGTTCCCCGCGACTTCGCCCGCAAGAGATGGATTTTCACTATAAACTTTCATCCCCCATTTCAACCCCTTTATTTTTGTATATCGCGACAAAATGTAGCCTATGTCCTTTCCAAGGGCTCGAACTAAATTTCATCTCAATCGGTTTAGTGGTTTAAGCGTCAAGAGGTGACAGACAGACACACACTTTCGCATTTATAAATTAGTATGGATTATTATTATTGATTACTTGTAAACGTTGTTATTAGGTTCAGATTTGTACGACTTTAAAACAACTATTGAAACCTACAAGACACTAAATACGTCATGTTGCAGGAAATTCCTAACTTTATGACCTAAATGACTATTTATTGCAACATTACGTTTAGAGTTACCGCACGAAACTAGACCAGTTTTATACTTGCACCGCAACACGGTGAACTTATGTAACCTGCAGGTTATTATCGTCCTTGTATATGAAAAACAAGTTAAATGAATGACTGGTTCTCTTGGAAAGCTAGTATCCAGTTAGAGTTTAACGGCCTTACGTGGTGCGTGGGCTATGCTAAAAAGTTAAGGTATTTTTTATGATTTCTTTTTTAAATTTTGTGAAATTGTACTAACCAACGTGCGTTTTTTAATTACTACATATTCAATAAAAGAAAATAAACACAAAGGTATGCCTGAAATAAAAATAAATAAACTTTAAAAACTTATTTAATCAAAAATAAACCCGTGTCCTTGAGGCAAGGAGCCGAGGATGCTGGCTACGTTCCCGCGTTGGATAGCTATATTTATCCTTTGAGCGAGGAACGAGCCAGCTTTACTATTTGCCAAAACAGAATTTAATTTAGGTGCAATTTTTCCAAAAAGTATTTTTCCAACGTACGCATAAAGATATTAAATTTCGGAATCAAAATACGGCCTGACCCGAGACTCGAACCTGGGACCTCTTGGATAGAGAGACACTAGACTAATGAGGTCCATAAGTTTATATACTTTTTAAATATACCTATTCGTATTTTTTGGGATGTCTTGTACAATCTTGCCTATTAAAAACGTCTTATTATAGGTAAATCAAGGTTTATCCGGGGCAAACTAGTATTTATTTATGTGTCAACTTTCAAAAAATTAAATCTCCTAGTCGACTGAGTACGATTTACAATCTGATGCATCATTGGCAAACAAAATACCAATTGAGATCAATTAATATGTAAATGTGTGTACCAATATTAATTTGTTGAAGAATATATTTTACTAACCAAAACCATATTAATTTTATGAAAAATATATGTAACATTACCATAAATCGAATAAATAAAGACTCGTTCGTACCTGTAACAAAAACAAACATTAATGCATTTGTAAAGTCGTGACATTTTACGTGAACGAAATTATTAAAACACAAAATATCTATTATACTGGCAGCTTTATTTTGTTCCAACAATGTAATATGTGTGTGTGAAAACAATGTAGGCAAAGGTGCACGGGAAGAAAAAAATCATATTACTAAAGCTGCGATATTCCTTCGGAAGACATTTGGATTTGGCGTAAAGATGTCGACATCCGGATGGGCCAGCAAAAGGTCGTTGTAAAGGCGACACATTCTGACGATACATATTACATATTTGTTAGGTATAATTGTTTGTTATATTTAAGCTACTATTACTTGTAACTTCTAGGATGCATCTTACTAGGTTACAATTTAGCCCTTAAGCCATTGTCAAGTAAACTGTGTAATCCTAATTGTGATCTGTTTTGCATCTCGAATAAATAAAATAAATGTTTATTATTAACGATGATTACCCAAAAATTATAACAAAAAAAAAGATAAATGTTCACACACAGATCATTTTACTCATATGCACACACTGCATCATTGAACATTGATGTGACGGCAATTTTTAGTTTTTTTTTAATGCCAAACTTGACGACCGTCTTGGTGTAGTCGTTCGCGCACCGGACTTCTAAACCAGGCGGTTGCGGGTTCGAATCCCGCAAGGGGCAATTGTTTGTGTGATGAGCACGAGCATTTGTACCTAAGTCATGGATGTTTATATGTATTTAAGTATTTCTATCCGTTATCCTAGTCACCACAGCACAAGCTCACGCTTAGTTTGGGGCTAGGTAATGTGTGTGTGTTGAAACAATTTATTATTTATTTATTACTTAAAATCGCCTTCACATCAAGATGCATAGTTTGTTGTTTGCACCTTGGTCCATGGAACGTAGGGGTAAAATTCAAACGGTAATATCCTGACCAACAAAAAGAATGCAACGGTCTGTTTTTACCGACGCATGCGCAGAAAGTCCAGTCTGACCCATTATGAGCCTTTCACTCGGCCAAACCAGACGTGAAAGTATCGAGATGTGTTTGGCATCCGTTAACGAAATTTAAATTAATCGTAGCCTTAATCTAAGAGGTAAATATTTTTTAACGCAACTCTAGATACATATTATATTTTAATTATAATAATACTTTTTGTGATCTATCTGAGAAACGTTTACAGCCTCACGGGATGACTGCAATGCTCAGTACATTTTATTAATTTTTGCACTTACTTTTACAAGGGTAATATTAAAATTTAGGCAGTCGTAAATAATGTCTTAAAACTAGTTTCTTTCCTTTTGAATCCTACAGATAACAAAGGTTTAAATAACGCATTATACAATTTAATATTAATGCATTAACTGTCTACATAAAATCATCCGTCATCATCAGTCATGTATTTTTTTTGATATTCTCACCATGTCTGACCTTCTGCCCTAAGATGTTCGAAGATATCTTACGTATCATGGTGGAGATTTCATGGTGATTATGACATATTGACCTGTGCGCAGTAAAACGTATTGATTGACTTAGTGATTTGGAAATATTTAAATGTTAAGGCATAGTTAGGTGCCAATTTATCAATGGCAAAAGGAAATTTTGTAAAATCTTATGAGATTAATAATGTTCATCCATAAATATTGCCGCAGTAATATATCATGGCCACTGTCTGGCTGTAATCCATACTAATATTATAAATGCGAAAGTGTGTCTGACTGTTTGTCTGTCTGTCTGTTACCCCTTGACACTTAAACCACTAAACTGATTGAGATGAAATTTGGTATGAAGACAGTTCGAGACCCTGAAAAGGACATAGGCTACATTTCGTCGCGATATAAAAACATTAACATGGAAAATCCAGATCTTGAGGGCGAAGTTGCGGGGAACCACTAGTGTACATATAAATAGGACACGGAGGTCGTCATTGGTTAAACCTGTTCTTAATTTACTTATCATCAAAACTTTATCTCACTTTGTTAAATCTCGTGAAATGCAATTTCCCAGGGTCAATGATTGCGCACAGGTCAAACCAATTCTCGCTTAAAATGTGGGGCGAATTTGCATACAAGACGTTTTGTGTCTACGTGCTCACACTGGGCAGTCCGGCGTTCGGTAAAGACCTTGGGTGTTAGGAAATAAATCTAGGTTATGAAAGACCAGAATACTAAACAATATATTAGTAAGCATTTGACATGACAAGTTACGATCCGGTTTTGATTATGAATTTATGATACATCCTGTCAAATATAATTGGTGATGTAATAACTGCTACATTTATGCTTTAATCACCGGTACAGGCGATTTAATATTGTACATCATGAATATTTTTATATGTACTTAAAGTAACTGCTAGTACTTTCAAGGACAGAATTGTTATCTATGATGATAAATACTTTTATTTAATAATAAGCTGTTTTTGTCAAGCTAACAAAACTTCAATTAGCAAATTAAACTTCAAAGTTATATAGTAACTAAAAAGCTAGTACAGTCAAGCACAACAACAGATATTCAGCATTTTTGTTGCAAACATCTGCCTAAGATGCCACAGTTTGTATGTTTGATCTCCTTTAAATAAATAGATATTAAACAACAGACTGACAGTAACTGACCCCAAAGTAAGTTGCTAAAGCATTTGTGTTAGGCACATTAGAAAAGACGGTAGTGCCACAACGCCCAGAGACAATATTATTGTAGAAAATACGGTCGGTAACGAACACGGAACTTCAAAGATAGTCATCTATCTGTGCAAAATCCAGGTGAATTCATAAGGGAACTTGTATGATGTTGTACGCACATGCAAACATGGACAACTTCTAAGTTTCTAAGAGCACACTTTTAGAGGTAATTTGATGAACACACAGAATTCAGAGAGAGATTCTCGCAAATGGAAATAAACCATAAACACGAATTTAAAGTGTGTGAAACTCTCAGCCGTTTCTCATTAGCATATTTAGGTGAGAACCAGGGTTCGGCTTTCTCTGAGTGCCTAGTTTACTACGTATTACAATGGATGTGTTTGTGCTAATTGTACGGAATGTTAATGGTAATTTTATTGTAACGGATTATGAAAAATTCGTAGAAGTATAAGCATTGAAAAATAAGCAAATGTGGTTTATATCTCATTGTGATAATAAGGTCACAATTTAAATGTATTTTCTACTTATTACAACTTGTGACTGTATCTAACGCGTTGATGTCTTTTGTATGAACATCATGTTTGGTTCTATTTAAAGTCTTTGTAAAGCAATCAAAGCTATAGAAGATATAAAATCAATACTAATTACTGAATTACTAGTTAAATTACGGCCATGTTCGTTTTAATTGTAAATGGTTCATTAAAATACGTATGTATGTTGACATTATAAATTGCATTTCACTATATCAATTTAGTTTTCCTTATTTATTTATTTATTTTAGGGATTACAAACAAATGCGTTACAATAACACGTTTAATAAGAATGTATAAACTTATGAACTATGAGTGGTAACACATCCCACCACTTAATCCACGTGTAAGTATACAAAGTTAATAAAATATACGAGGTAAAATGCGTGCTTATGAAGAAGTAATATAAAAATGTATATTAAAAGCTGACAGGTTGCAAAAAAAAATTGAATAATTAGGAGAAATTAATACAATATTTGTGCTAGGCTTGCAGAATGTCTAAAACAAGTCTTTTAAATTTGGAAGGAGGCTGGGAAAAATCGAGTTCGTTAAGGTGCCTGTTGAAATCAGACAGTATTCTATTTAATGGGGCTCGCTTGCCTGCATTGGTTTTACATATGTTGACAAAAAAAGTCCTATGTTTGCGCGTGCTTATAAGCACAACGCGTCTGGGAATATTGTAGTTAATTTTATTACTAAGGCTTATGCAACCAATTTTATTATTAATTAAATTAAAAAGAAACATAGCAGAGAGGAGCAATCGACGTGATTCGAGGCGTAAAAAATTAAATTTTGTTAACAGGATTTCATAGGGGACACGAGAGCGAAAACACTTGAAATTTACTCTACGTAAGAATTTACGCTGTACTGTTTCAATGGACTCAGTGTACTTTTTGTATATTAGGTTCCAGACAGGCACGGCATATTCCAATTGAGACCTCACCAGTGAACGGTACAAATGCAAGAATGTGTTAGGTTTTTTTAAAGTTAACTGCAGAACTGGACACAAAACCAAAGATCTTATAGGCTTTGCTAATTATGGTGTTGATATGTATGTCTAAGTGTAGTTTAGAATCGAGCACAACGCCGATATCGCGAATTACTGACACTCTCTTCAAATTATTATTGTCCAAATGATAATCGAAGTTGCAAATAGTTTTCTTTTTGTTAAAACTTATGAAATTACATTTGGGGATGCTCAAGAATAATTTATTTGTCTTACAGTATTCGGTTAATTTGTCAAGGTCTGATTGAAGAAGGATGCAATCACTAACAGATTCTATTTCCTTAAAAATTTTTAGGTCGTCTGCGTACAATAAAAAATTTTAATGATTAAAACATTTTTTGATGTCATTTACATACAAAAGGAACAACAACGGGCCTAGAATAGATCCTTGGGGCACACCAGAAGTCACCAAAATATTGACTGATTCGAGTCCATTGATTGCAACTTTCTGTGTCCTATTTGATATGTACGAGGCAAACCAGCGCAAGAGGTTGCCACGGTTTCCGTTAAACGCAAGTTTCTCCATAAGCAATTTATGATCCACCTTGTCAAAGGCTTTCTGAAAGTCCGTGTATACTGCATCTACTTGTGTTCTCCTATCCATACTAGTAAATAGGTCGTTTGTGAACAGTGTTAAATTTGTCAATGTGGAGCGACGTTTAACAAAACCATGTTGTTCTGGTATTAAAATGTGATGCAGCGATGGATATATTTCACTATGGACCAAGTGTTCAAAGACCTTAGACAACTTGGACAGAACAGAAATTGGCCGGTAATTCTCCATTGCGTGCATCTCCTGCCTTTGGAATAGGCGTAATGAAAGTGTTTTTCCATACGCTAGGGAAGTGGCCCTCCTGCAGGCATTTATTAAATATGATGTACAAGGGGAGACTTATAGTTTTATACGTCAGTTTCAAGAACAATGGCGGTATGCCATCTGAACCCTTACCTTTGGATATGTCAAGCGTATTCAGTACTTTTAAGATGTTGTCTAGGGTTATGCCAATGTCAGAGATTATAAGGTCACTATCCCATCCGTCTGCGTGTTAAGTATCATCAAAAAGGTTAGAAGTCGACGGTTCGTATACAGACGTAAAGAAGTCAGAAAACAAATTACAAATTTCCTTGGGGTCACTCGAAGTATTAGACTTATAGAACATTAAAGACGGATAACATGTAGTATGCTTACGATTCCTTAAGTACGACCAAAAGAACTTTGTATTTAGACCAATACTATCTTCTACGCTATCAATATACTTACTATAGCAAATTGAGCATTGATCTTTAAATCTGGCTCTGAATACAGAGAAGGATTCATAATCTTAGATGTTTCCATACATTTTCCATTTCCGCCAGACACGCTCTTTGTTATTGTAGATGTGTCTAAGGGCTGGGGAGAACCAAACAGGAAACCGTGATGATCTCACTGTTAACAGAGGTACGTGATACTGAATTATTTTGAAAATCTTTTCATAGAATAAATTTGCCGATTCATCAGCGGAGAGATCGGACAATACTGACTCCCAATCTACTTCCCTTATATTAGCATTAATGTCTTCATAATTAGCTTTGTGGAAGTTAAGTTTGGGAGAATGATATCGAGGCATGTGTTTGAATTTTAAGTTGACATAGGTAAGCGTGCAGATTGGAGGATGATGCTTATGTTGTAGAGTTCTAAATCACTATATTCGAAACCAATCATTCGAGTCGAGTCACTGATATTAACTGATATACATATATTTGTCCTTGCTACTGAATAAATAGTTTGCATGTAGTCAAACTAATCAACATTTTAGCTTCATCCACAACGGAGACCATCTTTTAAAAAATCCTACTGCTCTATTTCTAAAACACTGTGGTCTGCAAATACACTTAATCTACAATTGTCTTCAAACCGCAAAACTGTACAAACAGAAAAAAGCGTTAAATGATCGTAATCGAATATTCACGGTATTTAACCAAACGACAGTATTGACGAGCGTTCGCATGCGTTTCTATACTTCGCTCCAATAACGACTTTTACCATAATAATACGATCGCATTCTGCTTGAAACATAAAATGATACATTGTATTACTGCCATTAGAAGAAATGTGTTCAAAATAGAAAGTTTCATGTGTTGTTTTGCGATGTGACGCAATTTTTATGAGTCGTAATTTTATATTGATGAGTAATTGAATACAATGCATTGTTATGTAATTTTGCTTGTGGGACATTTGCAGGAGTTAGGAGTTGACTTATAACATCCTTGGTGATGTTAAAGATCTTTTTACCCGACTGTGTTAGAAGGAAGGTAATGATTTTCGAGCGTATGTATGTAATAATGTCATCCTAGCCGAATTTCGATCTCAACAGAGATTAGCCAACTGCGCGGGACATATTATAGTACACAAGTGTGTGCGCAATACGAGGGTCAAACTGAAAGTTCTTAGAAAATCAAAAACTGATTACATTAGCCAGTTATTAGTTTTATTATATCTTTTCAAAATATTGTCCATTGACGTCAATACACCGCTGCATGCGATGGAACCACTGGGAAAAGCACTTTGCCCACTCGTCCTTAGGGGTCTCTTCAATGGCATCGCGATACGCAGCCACCGCTTCTTCAGCATTCATAAACCGCTTTCCTTTAAGTTTTTCTTTAATTTTTGGAAATAAATAAAAATCACAAGGCGCGAGGTCGGAGCTATACGGCGGGTGACCCAGTAATTCAACGTTTGATGTCGCCAAATAGTCGATCGTTCGCTTGGCGGTGTGCGACGAGGCGTTGTCGTGGTGAAGGAGGATCCTACTGCGAGGTCGTTTCTCTCGAACTTTTTCCAAGACAAGTGGCAAACAATTGGTAGTGTACCATTCTGCAGAAACTGTTTTTTGATCCTCTAACACAATTGTTGCGAAATGACCTATCCTTCCAAAGAACGAGGCCACCATTTTTTTTCCCGCACTTCGATCTCTCTTCACTTTAGTTGGCAACTCCTCGAAAGGAAACACCCACTGAGCAGATTGTCTTTTGGTTTCAGGATCATAACAGTAAATCCAGCTTTCGTCACCTGTTAGTATGTCGAACACAGCATTTGAGTCACCTCCGTTAAATCTTTCAATCATTTTACGGCACCAATCCACACGATGGAGTTTTTGAGCCTTAGTCAAATTATGAGGTATCCACCGGGCGCAAAGCTTCCTGACCGCTAAATGTTCGTGGAGGATTTTGTGCACTTGACTCATACCGATGCCTAAGCTTGTCCGAATCTGCTGATAGGTCACTCTTTTGTCAGTCTCTATCATACGCCGCACAACACAGATGTTATTTTCAGTCGTCGCCGTAGAAGGCCGTCCCTCACGTACATCATCAGTGAGATTAGTGCGACCACGTTTAAACTCATTAAACCAGTTGTAAACAGTCGCACGAGATGGGGCTTCATCGTGAAAGGCCAATCGTAGTCTATCATAACTTTCTTGTTGACTTAAATGACATCGAAAGTCATAAAAAATCATTGCACGAAAATTTTCTCGTGTTAAATTCATTTTGACGTGACACAGACAATTTTCAATTTGCCGCCAAGTCGTAAAACAAATGACAAATGAATGAAATATATACTCAGTAATATTGGCAAAGAGTTCTATTTTCAAATTTTAGAATATTTTTTTTATTATATTGTTTATAAGTGGCCAGTTCTAAGAACTTTCAGTTTGACCCTCGTACACAAGTGCACTCTACATTCCTTTACTCTCATGATTCGGTGAGACGGCAGTCCGACCTGACCGTAGAGAGATCAGGCGCGGGACCAACGGCTTAACGTGCTTTCCGAGGCACGAGGGTGTTAACACCACCAACTTCCTGACTCCGGTGCTGTGTCTGAGTTTTATCAAGACAGAAAAACCCAACAACACTCTCAGTCCAACCCGGGATTCGAACCCGGGACCTCGTGGATAGTACCCAGCGTGCTGACCACTAGACCAACGAGGCAGTCATTTCTTTGGCACGCTCTACAGCCCAAACGGCTGGACATTGAAATTGTAATAATTATGGTAGTGATATAGGCTATATACATTTTGAAAATGGCGCCCGTAAATCAAAGAAAAGGGGTGCGGGGAGGGATTTCTTGACATAGCAATACGGGAATTTAAATGAAAGCTAGTGAAAAGACCATCCCAAAAATATTATAAGTTACTGTTGCAGTAGTTTTTTTAATAATAATTAAGTTTGCTTGTTCTTCTTTTTATCTCACAATTAACAAACATAAAGAATGACCATCATATGTGTGATAAATCGAAAGTGTGTGCATCTACATTTATCAATCACATCACATCTCATCGATGCTAAATGCCAATGTCAACTGAGTGCCCCGACTGTTGGTTCAGTTGCGAAAGTATTTATCACAGTGTCAAGATGTCACCACAACATTAGAGATTGTGTGCGATCTGTTAATCATTGTCACGCCTATACTATGGCAAACACTTAGGTGCATACTATGTGAAATAGATGATATTAAAAATATCGAAGTAGCAGTAGTATTGAAGTAGTAGTTCTAGTTGACATCAGTGGTGACTCAAGAGCTAGCAGCTACCTTGCTCAGCGTATAAGCATCGCTGTCCAGCATCCTGGAAACATATATATTTTTTCTATTGTATGATACTTGTAAACATATTGAAGTATTAGCAATAATGACGACTGGGCTCGTAATGGTCCACGCTCCGAAATATAAATCCAATTTTAATTGGTTCAAATGCCGCAAAGGGCAAATGTTTGTGTGACGAGCACGTGCATTTCATCCTAGTCGCTATGCTATGGCGGCTACGCTTACGCTTAGTTTTGGGCTAGGTAATTAATAATTGTTGAAATAAAATTATCGGAACCATTAGTGTGCAAGTCCGATTCGTACAAACTTGCCCGGTTTTCTTTTTTTTTATGAAACTGCATTGGATTGAAACAAATGAATTTGAATATTAAATAACATTTTGAATAGCTAGAATAGGCTAGACTCACATCACTAGCTGATTTCAAAATTAAATGAAGTCTAGACTTGTTGTTGCAACCGTCTTTTGTTAAACCAAGATGGCGTAACAGTTTTCAAGAGATGCGTATATAAAGTAAGACGGAATTTAACGACCCATAAGAAAAATAATGGTTATTTAGTTTTAGTCTGAAGATATGGCTAATTATTTCACTACCATACAAAGTATTCTAAAATAATGAAAAAACTAAGTTGAATTTTAGTACCTTTTAAACGAATCGATATTTTTTTGACCTCAGAATCGAACCCAGAACTCCGGTCGGTGAGTTAAACAGCCGCATCACTAGAACACAGTGGTGTCAATTATGCAACTATTTCAATTATTCTATCTTTTGACTTCAAGGTTACCGAAAATAACTTTAAACAAATTGCGCTGACATTTTATCCCACGCATCTCAGTATTGAATGCTCTTGAGAAAAGTTACAAAATATTTTTTAATAAATAAATTGTTTCAACAAACACACCAATTACCTAGCCCCAAACTAAGCGTGAGCTTGTGCTATGGTGACTAGGATAACGGATAGAAATACTTAAATACATATAAACATCCATGACATAGGTACAAATGCTCGTGCTCATCACACAAACATTTGCCCCTTGCGGGATTCGAGCCCGCAACCGCCTGGTTTAAAAGTCCGGTGGGCGAACGACTACACCAAGACGGTTGTAATAACATTAAGATACCAAAAGGAAAAGAACAATGCATTTCATGGGTACAAGGAATCCTTATAATTTCGTTACGTTCGTCTGTTTGTATAAATCACGCCAAGAAAAAAGAGGAAAAAAATCTTGAAAACTATTTTTTGATATTTTCTCATCTTTTAAGGCAAAGTGAGGATGTTTTATTTATTTAATCCTTGGTGTGACATAATAATATAGTTGACAATAGATTTAGAAATCCGTTTGCTAAAATTTATGTTCAGGTCTTCAAGTATTTTAACCCCCTACCAGACTCGAACGACTTCCTTTAAGTGTGTGAAAAAAACATCAGCACAGTGGTAAACATATAAACATACACTGAAAAAAGGATCAACCAAACTAGTTTTGTTAGTTGAAGGATTCGTATCGTATTCGTATAAGGGAGTATTTTTTTGTTAAATATAAACAATCTTCTGGTAATCAGTAACAAAACTAGTTTGTTACTGATAACCAGAAGTTCACAAGTCACTAGATTACAGCCTACTAGTAGCCAAATTTTGGTTACTGTTAACCAATCATTTTTTTCAGTGTAATACATTTAAAAAAACTATCATAACTAAGTACGTTTTCCTAGTACATATCGTCACCGGAAATATGAATTGCTGTAAAGGACAAACCACAAATTTTCAGGAGAGCCAAAAAACGATCTCTTTTTTTTAATGTGTTATATTTTTTGAATTTGTAATGCTATTGAAATGACAACTACAGCAAAGTTTTTTTACATTTAGAGCTCTATTACATAAGTTTACTAAAAATGTTCTAATCTTTATAGTTTTAAAAATAGACTGTCCCTTACGTTATTTTTATTGTTTTAAATGTCACTTACACTAACTTTTTTTGAAAATGAAAAAATGAGATTTAATGTAAGTCCTTAGAAAATTTACTTGTGTTATGTAAGAAACACTAAATTTGGTATTAGAGTTACGCTATTCGAAGTGTTTAAAGGAAAATGACACTTAAATATAAGAAGTTAAAGTTCAATTGGCTGCTTTCAACAAAATTTTAAGAAATTATTGTGGTAACTACTATCTATCGACTGATGTTCTCTTTTTACCATTATGAATAAAATAACTGTGTAAAAATCATATTTTTATTTTTTTCTTTCAAAATTAAAAAAAAAAACATTAATTATGGCTTACCAAAAATAGCTATTACACAAGAAAAAGTATTTACTCCGTACGTAATTTAAATATAAAAAAAACATAAAATACCTGTGTTCTAATATTTATTTATTAATATTATTTATAATGGGTCTCAGAGATGATGTAGGTAGTAAACACACATTAAACCTAAGCATTTTTCTAGAAATATTATTAAAAATAATAATGGTAAGACAGCCTCGTAAAGCATAACAAAATGCATGCATAATAAAATGGATAAATACTTGTTTTTATCCATTTTTATCGGATATTTACTCGAAATGTAATAACTAATTAGGCCTGGGGTCTACTTTACCAAGTGCGACAGGTGCGATACCTGTCATTTAAGTTTTTAACCGATTTCAAAAAGGAAAGAAGTTCTGTGTTCCACCGTATGCCTTTATATTTTTATGTTTTTTTTTTTTATCTACGTTCACAGAGCTCTTCGTTAGTTGTAGATTGATTTTTAGAATTGTTTTTTTATTGAAAGAGCATACTTTTGAGGTTGTCACCAAGTCAGGATCTGATGCTGAAACCCAGATAAAATTTATGTTCCCGCTTGCTCCACTCGTGCTTTTTTATACATTGTAGTGTACTGAGACTGCCTGTTGCCTACATGGCTTTAGCATCCTGCCTTATATCCAAGAGGTTCCAGGTTCAAACACCGGTTCGAGCCGATTTCTGGGTTTTCCTGTCTTAAAATAACTCAGAAACAGCTCGAAGTCGAGAAATCGGTGATACATCTCACCGAACTATGAAAGTAACGGAACAGATACCTGCACTTATGAATCGTGCACACACTTGTCCACTATAATATCTCCAGCGCCGTTGGCTAATCTCTGTTGATTGGCTACCGAAGTTGAAATTCGGCTATATAGCATAATATAATTACTATTTTAGTGTACTGACAGGTTTAAAAGGTAGTTCCTTTGTCAAAAGTCAATGTTATCACAATTTGTCTTGAGACAGAAATGTGTCATCGTCAAAGGCAGAGGTTTTAAGAAAGATCGAAAAGTTCTGTGAGGACACCTCAGTGTTGTACACCACAGTTGCCAAGCTCAGCCAGCGATCCAAGAGCTATACTGACTCGATACTACACCGAAGACATCCTGGACATAGGCCTCTACAAAATTAGGATGGCCCTGAAACAGCTTAAAAACAACAAGGCACCAAACTCTTTGGTTCGGTGCTACCAGAGGGCATCACGCCTGATGCATGGAAAAGGAGTATGGTAACCACCATACTCGTTAAATGTTGTTCTTTAAAAAAAGGAGACAAAACCTTATTAAAAAAATACAGAGCTATATCACTCCTGAGCCACAAACTGTTTTCAAGGGTCATCGCGTATTGTCTCGTACGAAGTTTTGATGACTTCCAACCTCCTGAAAATGGCTACAGTACAATAGACCATATCCATACGCTAAGGAAAATGTTACAGAAGTCCGAGGAGTAGGTACAATATGACTCTATGCTTAGCGTTTGTGGATTATGAGAAGGCCTTTGATTTGATCAAAGCGTGGACGGTACTACGGTCTCTTCAACGGTGCCACATAGAGTAAAGAGGTGTTAAAGTGTTTGTACAACAATGCTACCATGTCGGTCCGATAACAGAAGCAGAGCTCGAAGGCCATTCCACTGCGGAAAGGTGTGAGACAGGGAGACGTAATATCTTCGAAACTGTTCACTAAGACATTAGAAGACGCCTTCAAGCTTCCGAAATGGAAAGGGTTCGGCAACAACGTTAATGGCGAATGCTCCACATACCTCCGGCTTGCCACGCTGGAGCTTAGCACTATGTTTGAAGACCTAAACCGAATCTCCTAACAAGTGGGTCTTAAAATGAACATGACAAGACGAAAATAATGTCTAGTTCCCGTTCCTGAGTGGTACCCACTCCAGCAACTGTTGGGAACTTTACTCTTGAAGTTGTTGACAAGTACGTCTACCTGAGACAAGAAGGTACTTGGATTGGTACCCAGTGGTCCAACTAAGTAGTAGTTGGACCACCAGGTCCAATTTAGAGAAAAGAGGTCTGTCGACGAAACCAATTCGGCTGGGCAGCGTTTGGGAAACTACGCAAAAACACCTTCTCGTCTTAATAACCTTAGTGCCTTAAGACGAAAGTCTTCAATTAACATGTGCTACCAGTGAACACATATGGATCTGAAACATGGTCTCTATTATGCGCCTCAAAAAAAGCTTAAGTTCATGCAATGGCGAGGGCTATGCTCGGTGTTTATCTACAAGATCGAATCAGAAATGAGGAAGTACGTAGGAAAAACTAAGATAACGGACATAGCCCTGCGAATCAGTAAGCACAAGTGGCAATGAACAGGGCACATAGCGCGAAGAACTGTTAGCCGTTGAGGCAGAAAAGTTCTAGATTGAAGATCCTTTGATCAAAGGCGCAGCGTAGGACGGACGCCCTACGGCAAGATGGACAGACGACATTGTAAAATTGCGGGATCACACTAAACTGAATACAGACCGCTTGCAATCTGTCGTTGTGGAAAACCATGTGGTAGTCCTATGTTCAGCAGTGGACATCCTACGGCAGCATCGACATGATTCTCAGTCGAAGTCGAAGCCGACACCGAAATTCTTGGTCATTTAATAATAAAATTAAGATCTATTATTTTTGTTTATAGCTAATTATATGGAATCCAAAACTCTTTAGCACTTATTTTGATTAAAATTACCATTTTACTATTATTATTATCATAAATTTGCGGGTTATAGCAAGAAACATGTTTATAAAATATTTATCCATCTTTTTGGATAAATACTCGAGTAAAAATGGATATTTACGAGTATTTATCCCATCACTACCCACGTGTCAAGGATTAAAAATACACTAAATGAATCAAAACAAACAAACACGTCGCCGCGCGCCGCTTGCTGGCGCTTTATTGTCAGGCCGGGCGATGATTCGCGCGCAAAATGTCTCACTCTAACGCGTGGTGGCAATGGTACAAAGAGAAAAGGAAAACAATATATTCCCTGTTAATTTTAATTTACTGAATAGAAATAATAGTAAACATAAAGTAAGGGCCCAGGTGACTATTTAGCTTCTCTAAAATATTCAATGTAAAGGGCAAAAACAGTTTTTTCTTTAATTTATCGTTGCTGTAGAGGGTACATTTTAAGTAAATATCGTAAAAAGTCGCGCTAGCGTAAAAGGAACGTATTTACTCTTGACTTGAAGGCGCCCAGATTATATTTGTCAGGAAACAGAGAGTTCACGGAATACATGTAGCGGTAGCGCTTATTTCAAATATAATTCAAGAAATGAATGTAACGTACACTACTACGGGAATTGAGTAACTTATTTTAATGTAAAGGACTCCTAGCAACACCAGATTCCTTTACATTATTTTTTTCAGAAAATAAACGTAAAAATTTATTTATGAGATTAATGTAAGGAACAGTTTTGTAGAAGTTAAGTAGTTTAGCTAATGTAAAATACAAATTTACTATGTTAGTGTGTTTACAGTAAAAAGCTACAAAATAAATACTACGTTACATCAATCAAGAATTCTACACAGTTCTTACACGTACTATGCATTACTTTTTAAGTTTATTTTTTACCAAATTAGTTGATGTACAGGACATCATTTTAAAAGGTATCCAAATTCTAAATATACCATTGGATAGAGCGCAAAATTTGCAATCGAACTGTATATAAAACTCAATTTCGACAAATTGTCCTTTACATTAACTCATATTTCCGGTGATGATATACAGTCGACCAACTTATATAAACTAATAGAAGAAATTGATTTTTTTTAATAGCCCATAGATACACAACTATTGAACTCTACATTTTGGTCCAATCGGATCAGACACGCACTTGAGCATTTTTTCCATGCAGCACTCGTTTTATCATACCTTGTTAAAATATTTGTACATTTAGCACTTCTACTTAAAATGTCTAAAGGTTACCATTGGTATCTCTTTAGAAATATTCCTATTTGCGTATTTTGAGTAAGTGTCAATTTGTTTCCTCACTAGCACGTAAAGCAAATAGTGGTCTCTCAAATTATTTGTTTTATTATTTTACATTTGCTTTTACATTAGTGCCTATTGTTTCGAAATTCACAGTTTGCAATTTCTTAACATAACTGTCGTTCAGTCTGCCCTGTTATTAGTCAACAACAATATTGTAGTAGGTACATCAGTCGTTAAATTTTAAGTTTATTTTTTGTTTTTTTATTTTGCCTTTACCTTTAACGCTCTGCCCAATATTTATTATAGCCCAAAGGTATGGAAGCAAAATTTTGGTTGTGGAATAAAGATTTAGTACCTGGGCGACTAATATTAAATAAAAAAAGCTTTAAAATACCTAAGTTTTCTTAAAAAAAACTATAAACTTAAATAAATACAAAAAAAAGGAAGTAAGAAAATTTTTCGTCACCGAGCGAGATTAGAGCCCTAAAACATAGAAGACAGTCAGTCAGTCCTACGTCTAATGCACTTGGCCGCTCATGATTTTTGGTGCGAAATTAGCGACCATATTCTGCGTCGAACAATACGAAAGAAAAACGCATGAAAACTAGAAAACGCGTTTTCCTAATAAGACCAATCTCGATTTTTCACCACCGATACCATTTACCAAATTTCAGCAAAATTAATATCAACAATAGTTCGTTTTAAAGTCTTCTACCTTATTAAAACTAAGAAAAAAATTTTTCAGACAAGCTGATAATGGAAATGGTTGCTCAGTTCTTTTTTTTACTTATGTATATTTTTTACAAAGAAGATTTTTTCAGTCGAATCCTTACATACAAAGGATATTAATTATTATGTCCAGTCAAAAGTAGTTTTACAGCAAGTATGTAACACATCACGCGGCCTTCGTCCCAAGTGGGACGCCGATATGCATCACCGACAGCTATTAATTTCGTTAACATCTCATTGGTTTCGCTAATATTTTAAACCTTCGTTAGCTTGAATGATAAAATAAAATAAAATCTTATTTATGCTGCTGATATCAGAAAAATAGGCTAACAGTGAAGACTAGTAGGGCCCAAAAGATAAGGAGACTTGTCTGGCCCCATTTGGCCAATATTGATTGATATTAATTATTGACGTTTATAAGTGGCATTTTATGTTCTGAATTGAATATATAATTTTGACTTTGACCTAAGGATTGTTTAAAACGGCATTAGCTAAGGTTATTCATGAAAAAGTTTGTCAGACTTCATGAAACAGCTTTATGTAACGAGAACAGAACAACCGAATTTTTCACGATGTAAGACTAGTATTGTGGAAATATGTATCTAAAAGAACAAACAGTCATCACCCTCCGTAGACTAATTGCAGGTGATTGTTATTTTAAATAATTATAGGTTTATTTCATTTGCAAAAATATGTCATCAAATTAACCACCGGCTTACTGGCGCAGCAAGCACTTACAAACATTTGTCGTCTGACTGTCTTCGGTAGCTCAGTTGGAAAAACATTCGCCCGGGCAGCGAAGAGCCTTGGGTTCAAGAACCATCGTACCACTGGTCGATCACTTTTTGTGAGCAAAATCTTTCAGGTTACTCAAAATCAAAACACAAAATAATGTGATTAGCTCTGTGCTGATCATTTCATCATTTTCATTTTATTGTAAAAGTGCGTCACCAACAGGGTATGTACATACAAACATGCACCGGAACACTTAATCTTAGCGAGGTTGCATTTGGTGAACATGACACAAATGTACTGGATTTAAATCTTACTTATCGGTTTTTCATTTGAATAAGCAGAGCAATTAAAGGCTATAAATTAATACAAAGTTATCAGCAACATCTAGAAAACTTTTAACGATTTCAAAGTCGGAAAAGAAAAATAAGACATAGCCAATAAGAAAACCCTGACAAGTAAATACTCATGGCAAACGCGATGGAAGCGTGAGAAGATTCAACGACAATGCACTTCTTAGACTCACCCTTGACAGCTGGGATGTCACAAACGCAATTATGTGCTCGCGATTTCTTTGCATATTTACAAGTAGAAATGGTATGTTTAATGGCATCTTTATCAGGGCCCTTAGACAAGATGCAATCTTTCTACAGCCACATAATAAATAATAGAACATGCTACAGCGAGCTTCGCTATTGCCAACGAATTCCAAAAACTGGTAATATGTAGTAAAAGCCACGTAATCTTTGCTTTACGGGCCGAGAATGAAAAAATAACAGGTCTTACTGCCGCAGTCAGAGACGTCAATTAAATTTAATCTTGAACTAAGTCACATTCTGTCACTTTCTTTGTCAATGAAATTGAGAAGGAGGACATGTGAATTAATGAAGGATTAACGTCTCTGAGTACGGCAATAAGTATGAGGACCACGCTGAAATAGTGTAACGTTTCATGAAGACCTAACTATCTATAATTTAAGAGTATTGCAAGGGCATAACTCTCGAAGCAAACTCTTGAAAAAAGATTTTACATTCTTTAATCAAAAAGTCTTTTACATTCTTCTCTATTCTTTGCTATCGACTTGATCTCTCGGTTCAACATGATGACACGGCAAATATTGTATTTGAGGTAAAGTTACTTACTTACAAACAGGAAGTTATGTTAATGAGTATACCCAAATTATTGGGTTTAAAAACCAAAGCAAAACTGATATATTTTGCTCAAATAAGCTATAAGCTCTTGAAATAAATTGCATTGTTTTTTATAAGTAGCTATTTACAGTCGGAAGCCAGTCAGGTTACCCATGAGAACTACGAGAACGGTTAAAGCGGGATAGGTTGACGTTCGGCCGTGTAAACAATGTGTAAACATGTGTTTATATTTTATGTTACTTATGACTAAGGCCCACTTTTACGAAACTCGTTAAATACGTTTAGCGGTTATTATGTTTAAAATATCATCCCGTTTCTGCCAACGTCGAATGACTGACAAAGACAGAATTATATTTTTAAATATGTTTAGCGCTAAGTGTATTTATCGAGTTTCGTATAAGTGGGTCTAAGAGTATAAACGTACAATTTATGATATTAAGCTATCAAGTGTTCGTGTTAGTGCTAATAAAAATACAGGAACGAAATTTCATCACGCGAAAGTAATATCTTTATTGACTAGCTTCATTGGAAAATTACCTATTGTTAGACTAATTCATAAAAAATGTGTGAAACAACCTTTTCGATTTATTTTTAGGTAGTAGTTAACGTATCCTCAATTAGATTCAATTCAAGACGTGCTACATAAATTTAAATTTCATTTATTTCTGTACATATACTAGCAAGGAGCACTACGTTTCAAAAAATAAATAAAAGCCATTGAGTAGTCAAACTAGAATTTATATTATATTACATTCGTATTAGTTACAGTAAGATCAACCATTATAAAACAAACAACAAAATAGATCAACCATTTCTGACATTGAAATCATTCATATTTGAATATACAAAACTAGATTCTTTAAACTACACTTAGCACAAAAGCCCTTATCTAGTTAGTCATAGGAATCATAATCCAATGACAATGGACTATTTCCCATTACCACATATTCCGGATTAGTTAAGTGTGTAGTCAAGGTGAAGTCATTTATACAGATTAATTACTCCACTTATAAAGTTGGATTTAAATCTGGTAAATACAAATTTAGTTCGTAAGTCAGTGGCATAAGAGGCAGTGTAAAACAGTGCTTTAATAAGAGTAAAGAAATAATTTTGTAGATGTTTTAGCCCTGAGGTCATTTGAGGTGTTAATCTTATATTTAAAACATTATAAAAACTTTAAACATAGTAGCAAAGTTAGTAGTAGTTTGTCTGGTCCTAATTTGTATATTTTTTAGCTTTTCTACCCTAGTTTATAAGTTTTCTGAAAACTTATAAACTAGGGTAGAAAAGCTAAAAACTACCTACTCGGCAATGTTCAATTACACATCAAGTAAGCCTGACTCAAAGTGAGTCATTGCATCCCTAGGGACGTAATGTTGTATGAAATTTCATTACGCCCCTAGGGAGGCAAAGTGATTTGAATTTAGAATAAGAGTTCGTAGGCATGATCACACTAGCCCGCCCCGCACCAAAGAGAACATATTTGAAATTTGAACCTAGCAGCCTAATAAAGAAAAAAAAACCAATGTATTTTAAGAAATTACAAACAATGTTTTCGTAAAACTGTCGAGTAACGAAGTTTATGAAACTGGAGTCCATTAGATGTAAAGCTGCTGGTATTGTTAATAATAATATTTTACTGCCCGAAAAGTCAAAGGATATAGGTACATAGATAAAATAAGTTTTGTGTAGTACATTTTTTATTGCCTCGTAGGAAGAGTGAAAAGCAGAGTTTTCTCCTCGGAGATAAAGATGTCTTCGTCTTGGGCGAGCTTAAATCCCTCGCTCCACTCAGGATTCTACTTTTATTGTGTAATACAAGTGTCCCACAGTTGGCACAATGAATAAATACTATTATTTGCTTTACAAGTACCTTTTCCTCCTAAGTTGTACACGTCTGCTTTCTATAAATAAATACTAACTTACAAGTATGTACTTTCATCCCAACAGCACTAAAGTTCCACCGCTCATCAAACTCTTCAAATATTCTTGACCAACATCTCAACAACTACGCCCATTCAAATATCCATACACAAAAGAATATTAAATCATGCAAATTAGCAACGTTGAACTGCCTGCTTAGGGCACACTTTCGTAGTGAAAGTGGTCAAATCCGAAACAGCGCATGATGACACTAACAAAATGTGAAATGGAAATTGCCGGTTTGAAAGCAATTTTTTACACATCGTTGACAATGTGAATGGATGACCATCGCGTCGGGTACATTCCAAGTAACTGCATGCACCCATTGTACTCGTATATTGAGGACAAAACGTCATTTTACGTTTTTAATGTCAAGCATTTTTAAGAGAAGATGGCCTCTGCCTGTTTTAGGTAAACTTGTTTTACGGATATATTATTTATTTATTGACCTAAACTTTTAAAGATTATTAGATGAATCAACCAGGGATTCCCATATAAACCTTCATGTATTATGTTTCCATACACAATAGAAAATTAATTGTTATCGGCCCGCCCGCGGGTCTTATGGGGTTTGACAGATATTCCTCGACGACTCTTTGATGACATAATCTTGATTCTAGGTGTATAGTTGACATGCATCAGGAATCTCCACTAGAGTCACAATAGACAGATTTGTCTATATACCGTGCTAGTGTCATACACTTGCAATCATTTTGACAGATCATTTTTATAACTGTGTGACCAAGAATAAGTGAAGACATTGTATAACGTCACTAACTTTATTGTGTCAAATAACAGTCGTATTTCAAAAGTGAAACATCGCAATTTATTTTAAGTTTTAACGAAGTTGGATCACTGCTCGTTATTGAAGAGTTGAATAAACCGCTTCCTATTCGATGTATTTTATTGTTAAAAGCAGTCTAACGTCACGTCATAAAAAGTATAATGTGTAATGCATTGGTAACAATGTAGACATCAACGTCAAATGGTAATGATACCCGCAAATCGATCAGCTTGGTATGCGTACCCATATTAATGATTTTGCGAAAATAATTAGCACCTTCGTCAATAGACGATTGGCAATAATAGCGGGTGCTGCTGTATTCAAGGCCTAAGCAGCGAAATTTCATAGTTTCTTGGTGAATGTTTAAAAAAAACATGATAGGGTAATATATACTGCTGAATATTATTAGACAAACACTTTCATCTCTCTTTCTTCCTGCTCTAATGCCAAAGTAAGTAGCAAAGGCACAAATCAGCAACAATGAAGTATACCTACCTACCATAACATCCAGCAGAACTGAGACAATATGAGAAACATGGATTTATATATTGACCTGTCCGGGGATCGAACGAATCCTAGATCTCAGAAATGGCGACACTTTGAAAACCTGTCGTCAATCGGAGGTCACCAATTCAATTAATATCAATTGGAATATGTTCCTCGAATCAATCAGTCAAAATTGGCAATACCTAGCAACAAACTTTTATCGATGCCAGCGTTAAAATGTAATTCACAACTATAAATAAATAAATTGTTTCAATAAACACACCAATTACCTATCCACATACTAAGCGTGAGCTTGTGCTATGGCGACTAGGATATCTATCTATCCGTTATAGACATACTTATATAGGTTTGTCATACATTCATGACTTATGTATGTACAAATTAATGCTCGTGCTTTCAGACAAACATTAACCCTTTTCGGCATTCGAACCCGCAACCTCTGGTTTAGTAGTCCGGAGCGCGAACCACTGCACCAAGACGGTCGTCGAACTAGAAAAGTGATGTGTGTCGGGTGCAAATGTTGCAGTTGTACCGTTTTGCCTACTGACCGAACGACGACCTACGAGCGATTTACAATGAAACAGAAAACAAAACGCACTGTCTTTGACATTTTATTCAACGTTGTAAGGTAACAATGATTTGTTTGTGTTGAAATTGAATCTCTACTGATCAAAGGTAAAATAACAAAGGCTAAAAAGGCTTGATTCCTTTTTGGGTCGATGGTGTGCGTTATAGAGATCAATCCACATTAAAAGACTAACAGCTAAAATGCTTTGAAACTATACAATACAATTATAGTTAGTATAATAGTAAAAATAAATAAATAAAATAAAATTCATTTATTTCAGACTAATAGTCCATAATAAGTGTACACCAATTATAACAATAACAACAATTTTGAGAAAAATTAAATTAAAAATATTAAAAAATGACATTAGATAAAACATTACATTAATAAAATAAAATTGAAATAAATTAAAATTAAAAGTTACATCAAACATTTGGAGAATTAAATACAAATAAAATGATTACAAAACAAATTAAATTAAATCATTTTTTTTTTTAATATTATTATAATTTTTAATTTTAATACCGTCCTCTCTCTGGAGCACCAGGCACAGTTATTTGAATTGTCATCCAGTGCTGCAGAAGAGGGCAGTCTGGCTTCTGGCTGAGGACATTCAGGATAGTGTTAGGGCTCCCCGCGCGCGCGGAGCATCAGCATCATAGTAATAGTATCAAATAAAATTGTAGTCCTAAAGGTTTTTGATATGTTTTATTTGAAATTATTATTTTAAGTTTTTTATTTGTTTATTAGCTATGTATTATACTAGTATATGTATGTATTATTATTTGTAGTATTTAAGATATAAATATTTGGTAGAAGAATAACTGAAAATGTAGCGAATTGAATAATTAATGTAATGATTCATAATGTCAGTGACGTAAGTACCTCGACTTGAACACGATTGACTAGTATTGGGCAGCAGTTGTACGACTTACGTCAAAAATAGCTATCTACTTTCCTTTGTATCTTCAGGGTAATGCAAGAGCGTTGCAAGACAATGCAAGGCATATGTGTAAGAGAGGATATCTACCTAGCAACCGCGGGGGCAGCCGGAGGTTATCCGGGATTCCAGGCCCCAAACGATGAGACCCATCTACACCTACTCACTAAAAACCTAAAGGTGTTCCTCCGAAGCCTAGGCTGAGCCTAGATTGAGCTAGGAACTAACGTTTAAGGCTTTTGGTTAGCTATCACGATAAAACTATAGAAATTGCAAAGCAATGACATGTGACTTGTCATTATTGGTCTAGTGGTCAGCACAATGTTTACTATCCACAAGATCCCAGGTTCGATTCCCGTCGGGCCGTTTTTGGGTTTTCCCGGGGTAGCGCAGAAACAGCTCCGGAGTCAGGAAGTTGGTGGTGTTAACACTCCGGTACTTTAGAAAGCACGATAAGCCATTTAGTCCTGCCTGATCTCTCTCCGATTATGTCGATTGTCGGATTGTCGTCTCTCCCAAATATGAGAGTGAAGGAGCAGAGAGAGCACTTGTGTATTGTGCACACACCTGTGCACTATAATATCTCCCGTACAGTTGGACGATTGACTGTCGTAATCAAAATTCGGCTAGGACTCTATTATTATATATTTTGAAGGGTATCATTGCTTTCCAAACGGCAGTTTGAAAGCTATATTGCTATCATGATAGCTATGAACTATTGCAATTTATAAGCAATTGAATATAAAAGTGACATAGACATCAAATCTCCGTCTTAATGTAGAATGCTCTAGGTTATTTTCTGCCTCGAACGGGTTTTCGAATAACTTTAATTTCTTGTTGGTAGTGAAAACATGCAATACGATTTTCCAGCTGACCGTGACATGACCTGCGTGCGCGCACTTCAAATACATCGTGAGAATTGTATTATGGTGACATAATTTTACGCTTTTGCCAAGTTTGGCTCGTCAGCCTTCTTTTGTTATAAGTCCATGTCTGTTGCGAATTGTTAAATAATTTTAGTAATTTGTTTACTTTGAAATCCTCGGTGGTTAATTAAAATTTAATAATTTTTAGTATTTATGGACCTTATTCATTTAGACGTGATGATAAAAAGCTTTAAAAATTATTATTTGGGCACGTGAGGTCGTCTGATATTCGATTGGTTAACAAAAGCATTAAGTAATCTTACCAAAACCAGTACAAAACTGTCATAACTTTTAGGGAAGTTAAGCCTGACTGTGGCTATTTTTATATATTTGTGTATGATTAAAATAACAGACTTAAGTTGGCCTGTGTTCCCGATACCCTAATGTTTATAAAATACTTAAACTTTAGTTACAACACCTTGACCCTGACATTTATAATCAGATCACGTATTCTATTGATAAGGTAACTACTTGACGTACGATTATTATAAATGTGGTCTTTAGTCTTATAAAGGGTGTCCCAAAAAGAGCGTGCCGGTCTGACACTGCAGATAGCTTAGCCATAGACCTTCTCAATACAAATAGCATGGCTCTTATAAAAAAAATATAGTTTGGAAAATAATGACACTTTTTTGTCAATCCAATGTCAATAAGTGACTCAATCCTAATCTACGACATTTTTACCGGAGGCATGTTATTTTTATTTTCAAAGGTCTATGAATAAGCTTTCTCAAATGTCAGTCTGGCATGCCATTTTTTGACAAAAAGTGTCAGTTTCCCAAACAAAAATACTTTTTATCCCACTGAAGAAGAGTTACGTTTTTCGAGAGAAGGTATTTATGTATATGTACGTATAATTGTTTGGCACGCCCTACAGCCCAAACAGCTGTTTTTAACATATGAGGTGTCATTGAACTGTCAAAGTGGTGAGAATGAGATAGGCTATATACATTTTTAAATTGGCTCCCGCAAATGGAAATAAAGAGGGGAGAGGGGATTGATTTTTTCCTTACCATAGCGATATAAGTATCAAATGAAAGCCAGTCAAAAGACAATTTTAAAAATATAATAATATTTGCAGTCGGGTGTTTTGTTTTTTAATAATTAAGTATGTTTGCTTGTTATAGAGTTAATATCTGAAAGGTGAATGGCTAAGCTACCTCCAGCGTCAGTTTGGCTCTTTTTGGGACACCCTGTAGATTTAAAGGAACCCAAGGCGCCGGATTCCGCTAATTACCGAACTCCTAACGTGGAACTACTTTCACCGGGGAAAGTGCAACATATACAATTCCAAATGTATAGAATTACTTAATTATACTTCGTTAAACGACAGTAATTGATATAAGTGGTGAATAAAAATGTTGCATGTTGCCTTACTTTTCGCATATTATGTCTTCTTATTGGCACTTATTGTAAAAGTTAGCATTGGAAACTTTAAATGCTAGTGTATAAGCTAATTTGTTACCTTTTTAAATGTACTATAAGACAGCTGTTTGTTTCCTTAATAAAGAAATAAATAAATAAATAATTAGATGTTCTTTGAAGAGTTTTGACTGACGACCACCTTGCACAGAATATACACTATCATTAATTATGTTCATAATTAGTGTGATTTGAATAGAAGACTGAAATTTTGAAATTAGTGTTGTTACGAAGCTTTTGGAGATGATGTCAAAAATATGAAATTGATCTCATACAACGTTTTTTTGTGGCTACTAGATACACAGAAGTAGGTATACAACGGATTTTTTTGGAATATTTTAAATCATCAGTTAAGATAATAATAATACCTACCTAGTTAAAGTTGTAAGCATAAGTTCTAGCATAAATAACAAAAAAAATACTACATCTAAAACGACATAGTTACCTACAGACAATCAACAAAACGTTGAACTAACTTTCGGCACTTGTTAATAAATTCAATATTGATAAATTGTACTAAAATTAGGTATAGTTTTGACATAATAATAAAGCAATGTAGGATTATTTACCTTGTTCGTACGAGCCTAGGTGTAGAAATGTGCAAAATGACTCTGTTTTTTTTTTATATTACGCTAGTAGAATAGCGAATACTAAATACCTAGATCTAAATTGTGTAAGTTCAATAAAATTAAAACGCAGTAAAATCTAGAATTTTACTATTTCTGCCCCGCCCAATGTTTGGCTGATAAAGAATACCTTAAGGTATTAAGTACCACCATTTGTACTTCTTTGTTTGTGCAATAAATAAAGAATATTATATCACCATTCATTTCTGGGCATAAATTATTTATTAGCTAAGTGGAGAGTGTGTTAACGTATACAAGAAAGTTCGACGTCGATGGCCGTGGTAGCTCAAACTTGCTATTTACTGTTAATACATTGAAAAAATCAACACAACTTACCTATTAAAACCGCTAACGAAATGAATAATCCGGCAAACAAGCAACTCATTGACTTCATGATCAATTAAAATGTATCCTTCAACACTTTCACCGAAAAATAAACACTCACTGTTTTTACAATCTTTTAATTACATAGTTTTTCCAACGAAAATAGATTCATGTTTTTACTGAAAAGGCACTCGAAAAAACACAGTAGAAAAAATCCGAAAGTATTTTTACTCTGTGGCGGGCAGTTTGCCGCCAATTTTTGACAGGTGTTCTTTTTTTACGCGCATCGGGCGTTCGCGTTCGAAAGTAGACGCAAACTGGCCAGTCAATACGCAGCGTGTGCAACGAAGCGGGTTCGCGCTAACCGGCCGGTTTGAATGGCAATTAATTGATACCAGCTACTTCTGATTGGGCGGATAATAGAAATCAATCGGTTAGTCTGGAGCGTAGAGCGCTGGGCCTTCGCACGTTGTGTTGCAAGATGCGTGAAATGTGAATTCGCAAATATTTGTCATTGGTGCAGTCGAATGCAGTGTAATTTATGGGTTATTGTATATAATATTATATTAATTCCTTATAATTAAGTGACCCTCATAAAAATATTTTACATAAAGATCTGTCTGTCCATAATCACAAATTATGTAATCGTAAACAGAATAATAATCAATGTAAATTTCACACAAAAATTGATCGACCCTCTTTAGGTGGGGCTCGAACCCACAAAATTTCGCTATCGGGGCAAATGCTCTTCCAATAGAGCTAGAGAAGACGTAAGTCACTCGACAATTTTTTGTAAGTACTTGCTGCGTTGCCAGGTTTGAGCCCAGGGGGCAGCTTCGCTCCATTCCAGAGAACCGAAATAATTTCACTGTCAATACTTAGACATAAAAACCAAGATCTTTCCAAACCATGATCAATGATAAGTGTTTTAACACCCGCATTTACAGGGTAAATGGAAATAGACCCGCCATATAGCAAATTCATATATTATTTAATAATTAATCCATATACAGGAAGTAATTTGCTAACAGTCACTTCAATAAAATATATCTATATTTTCAAAGCGTTATGTTTTTGAAAGTATTTGTAAATGACTACCAATAATAATAAAATAAAATTTAGGTCATTGAGAAATCTCAATAAAGTAAAATTGACATATCACTCAAACAATACGACTTTAGTTAAGGAAATTAAGGTCCAATAATTAGCGAATGTCATTATGTAAATTTGCTATGACGGGTTCCAGTACCAGTCACTCTGTATGGTTGGCCCCGCTCTTGGATATTGCCCTTGCTATGTGTGAGGGTCCTAGTATTCCATGGATTTGAAGGTTATGCGAAACGTTGCGGCATGGTAGCAAAAGCGGCCTGCACTCGAGTTAACATTGAACTCGCGGAATGTCTGCGTCAGACAGTCCAATTTCGTGGAACCGGTTGTGTACAGCCTTACTACAAACTTATTGAACCAGTACTGTAAAGATCTATAAGGACCACTTGCGCACGTCCAGATTACCTTTTCCGGACTTATCTGAGTTGAAAGACCACTTACACAACTCTTTATTAGCTTATAATTATTTTTATAACTTAAGCAATTATTTTGCAAGTTTTTACGAAATCAAATTGAATTTCGCTCAGAAAAATTAATCGACTGTGTCATCCGGTGGGACTCAAGCGAAGGGACGTGGGTCCGAGTCCCACCGGATGACACAGTCGATTAATTTTTGTGAGCGAAATTCAATTTGATTTCTTTATTAGCTCATCTGGAAGGTCAACTTGCGGCAATCTGGATTAGCTAATCCAGACTGGCGTAAGTGGGCTTTCAACTCAGATAATAGGCCTTGAACAAGTCCAGATTAGCTAATCCGGCCTGCGCAAGTGGTTCAATTGTTTCTTTCACTGATTTAGTATCATCCATATGACTGTAAGCCCTGGTTTTCCGAAAATAAATAAGTTCTGTTTGAAAAGTTGCGTCAATAATTAGACAAGAGGTATTCACATCACAGATTATATAATAGTTACGCATCAAAAATTATTGTTGTACAGTTTAGGCGGACTTATTGCTAATAGCAATTTCTTCCAGACAACCTTTTGGTAAAGGAAAGTCAATAAATTTTTACTTGGCGGTAGTGAATAATATTCAATTAAAAATTAATGAAGAATTTAAACATACTTCAAATTAATCTTTAATAGATTATGGCACAAAATATTTAACAGCGATACTAACTCACTTGGTTATTCTCCTTTAGGTGCTTTAATTTAATTATGAGTTACGACATTACGTCACACATTACGTCGCACAGTTGGTCGCACAAATCGTCCTTTTACCTCTCGTACTAGAATTATGTTACTATTCGTACCATCTGTCAATCTGTCTGTTGGCCCCCCCACAGGTTTCTTTGAAACCTACTTCAGGCACTCTCTCAGTAAGACAGGATCTAGTGTAACACTCATAATCTCAAAAAGGTGTTTATACCTTAAGTTAAATACTATCTAGGATATTAACACTGGATTTGCATTACTTGTACTTTTACTTATGTAATAAAGATTTTTTGAAACTGAAACTGAACTTATAATCTAAGAGCATCTGTACTTTTGCATGTCTCTTATTTTGTGATGAGAAAATATGTCTTTTTTACGTATTTATTTTGCCACTAACAGTTCCCTGCGACTTCACCCACGCCAAAAGTTTTAGATTTTCTATGCAAATTTTTATCCCCCATTTCACTCCCCTGATGAATGTTCATCGCAACAAAAAGTAGCCTATATCCTTTCCAGGGTCTCTAACTATATCTGTACCAAATTTAATTTGAATCGATTCAGTGAATCGGAGCCTATTCAATACAAACAAACAAACAATCAAATCTTTCCCTTTATAATATTAGTGTAGATTATCTCGTTTTCTTTTCTTCAGTTTTTTTATATGTATGCCGAATAAACTCTGTAAATAATTATAAGAAAGGTGATATACTTATTTCTAGAGTTTATTAAGTTCTAAAAATTACCTACTTTTACAGGCAGAGTCACTTACTCACACATAATATAAAAATGTGTTTTTTAAACTAGTACAAAGAACGGGGTACCTAAATTATAATACATGGCGAATTTTAAAAGCTACAGCGAAAATGTAGACCGAATCGACCCTTAACCCTTAAAGGTACTGTGAAATGTAATACAATCTTATCTCGAATGTAGAGATGCACCATTATATCCATTACATGGTAATTTCCAAGAAAATACAGTTTCAACATTGTAATTGCCGGTGACCAAAGCGTGGGCATTTCCTTCAGGTTACGTAATAAGACCACTATGTTGAGGATAGGTGTACAAGAGGAACGTTCTGGACACCAATGAAAACTTTGTCAGCTTTCAGTGATAAGTAAGAAGAACAATTTTAATTACTTATAATTTTGCAACCTAAACTACTACGAGTATTAATATGTATGACTCTTATTATTACTGTGTATGTAAATAATAGTTATAGGTTAGGTATTTACTTACTTACAAAATTAACCTCTACCTTAAATAGAAATTTCAAAAAAGAAAAACAAATTTAGTTATTATATAAAATATTAAATAAAATATATTTAACAGTTATTAACTAACATATACTTAAATTTATTTCTAGGACTGTTTGCTATTTTCAGACAGTACCGCAGGCCTACTAAATCACTTGATAGCTATCGCTATGTGTGCAATTTCACAGCAATTGCGTATGAATTATAATTTTTCCTTATTTTAAAAGCTGTCATGCTTTATTATGTTAGATTAAAAGCTATACATTTGGCAATGTACAAATGGAGGAATAGGCTGTCAAAGTAACACCCAGTCGTCTAGCAATATTTACTTAAAAAACATTTAACACTGACTCTGTCTTCTACAATCTTAAGCTAAGTTATGTAACTATAACAAGGTAAGCACTTTCACACTTCATTATGAACCTACAAGACTGTAGCCTATGTTAGTACATTGTTTTATTTATCGGGGGTTCATCTTAGTGACCTCTACCCTATGCGCTTGCACACCGCGCCTTATGAAGTAGGTGTAATACTAGTAAAATCTATGAAAGGCCAATGAGTCAAGCTTTCGACTAGACGGGTTTTACCATTCATTCACTTTTTGTGACGACATATTTAATGATGAAGAGACTTATAAAACTATTCGCTTAGTTTGGGACGTGTATTGTTTTTATTTTTTATTTTGATTGACTACTTAATAATTTCGGACAGTTAGGTAAATAAACTCCATTAAAAATTGTTTAAAATTTTAAACTTAAGAGTAGATATAATAAATAAACATAAAATATGTTTGCGGAAATTTGACAGATATACCCCAAATCAACTTACCTAGGTTGATTTGGGGTCGTGTGTACTCCATAGTTCAAGGTAATATCACACAAGGATAGACGCGCTAGGAAAAAATACTCCAACAATAAGCTTAGCTAGTGAATATTCGCGTAAACGTAAGAAACAAATAAGCTTAGCTAAGCTAAGAATTATAAAAAATAATTTAAGCCACATATCCTCACTTAAGTTATTTAGCCTTACCTTTGGTTTTTTAGACTCAGGCTACTTACTTTACCCTTACTATACTTGTGACAACCAGTATGGCAGAACTACACTAGGCCGTAAAAGTAACGCGGCACACAAAAGTTTTAATACCCAAGTGATCGAAGCGACAGTTACCTAGAATTAGTATTATTGGTATTAGTAGCCTCTCAATATATTTATGAAAATATTATGTATGTGCGTAAAAACTTGCGTTTATTTACAAAGAAAAGTGATACGCATTATTTTAACACTAGAAATAAAAATAAACTTGCTATT
Organism: Pyrausta nigrata; assembly: GCA_949316185.1. NCBI lineage: Eukaryota > Metazoa > Arthropoda > Insecta > Lepidoptera > Crambidae > Pyrausta > Pyrausta nigrata. The sequence continues at coordinate 13,869,286 of OX438957.1, read as the reverse complement.
CCACAATTCAGGCTTCAAAAAGTTGGTCATTCTTTCATGGGAAAATGTGTCAATTACTTTAACAAATTACCGAAAAATATTGTAGAATTACCAATTAACAAATTCAAATCATTTATTAAGGATACCCTAATGACAAAAGGTTATTATAAAGTAGACGATTATTTGAATGATGTAAACGTGTGGACCAGCTCGCACTATTACAATTTCTGTATTTAAGCATTATTTTTAAAAGAGGCTTTGACAATAGTGACTGAGTATCGAGCGCTGCTTCTTCTCAGCACTAGCACACAATTTGTCCCGAAGGAGTGATAGGGCTTAAAAATAATATGTTGGGACGTGTATAAGTGCCCCCTGTGGGCCTACATACATAAATAAATGACTTTTATGACTTTTTGACTTTTAATTTTACTTAAAAAAAATATACTTATACTTAACTAAATAAAACGTACAAAAATCGACACAAACTCTTTCGTTTTGGTGGGAACAGCATGTTTGATCAATTGGGTATCTCAGGAACCACCAGATCTCCGCTAAAACATGCCCTAACAGAGAGCCAGGGGAGCCAGGGCTCCGAAATACCCCCGAATGTATAAAAATGTCTGTGACTTGTTATTTTTTCGCCCAGCTTAGCTTTAAACATGAATCTTGTAAACCTTTTAACCTTTGTTGATGCAGACAACAGCGACCTAATTTCTTGTTTTGCACTGCCTTTTCACAGCGGGAGCCCACAAATATTATTTTGAAGCCGTAGCAAGAATAAGTGGGGTCTATGTCAGGACTTACTTACTTACTTACTGGGGTGACGCAGCGACCCAAAGTGAGTCTTGGCCTCCGACACCAGATCACGCCATGCATCTCGGTCTTGCAAGAGTTCTTGCCAGTCGCTATGACCGAGGTTGAGAAGGTCTTGAGCTACGACGTCTTTCCAGCGGTACCTAGGGCGTCCAACCGGGCGTCTTCCATTTGGTCGTCCCAGGTACGCTCTCTTCACGGCACGATCCTCTTCCATTCTCTCTAAATGTCCGAGCCATCGAAGCCTAGCTGCTTTGGTCTCTCCGATAATGTTCGGTTCGGACGCTAGGTCTTCAATCTCCGTGTTCTTCCTGACTCTCAACCTCCCATCTCCCAGTTTTTTCGGCCCCAGAATCTTTCGCAGAATTTTCCTTTCCGCCACTAACAGCTTATTCTCTTCTTTCAAGGTCAGTGTCCAGGCTTCGCATCCATACATTAAAATTGGTCTAATAACAGTTTTATAGACTCGAATTTTAGTTCTTCTGCGTATCAGCCCAGACACCAGAACCTTGTGAAGAGCTGCCGTGCATCTGAGAGCGTTTTGGATACGGATACGGATATCAATCTCTTCTTCTCTGTGGTTAGTATCTGTAACGGTACACCCCAAATATTTGAATTTGTTAACACCTTGATAGGTGTAGCCGTTCACTTCTAGATCTTTCCTCTTTTCTCTTGTGTTCCTGTATCTATTCATGTGAAAGTATTCCGTCTTCTCACGACTAATTCTGAGACGAACTTTCTTTCCTTCTTCTTCCAAGACTTCTGCCATAGCCCGCACATCCGATTCGCACTGTCCAAGGAGTGCCAAATCATCGACATATCCAATGATTTTGTGCATGCCATTCAACTCCACTCCGCCATTGACTTCTATTACTTTCCGGATGACGTATTCGAGCACCAAGTTGAATAGTATCGGAGATAATGCGTCCCCTTGTTTGAGCCCTGTCACCACTTCAAACTCATCGGTTAAGCTGGAGCCTACCCTGACCCGCATCTTGCTATATTTTGTAGCAACCTCGACCAATTTAACAAGTTTCAGTGGTAATTTAAAGGATCTTAGAATTTTAAAGAGTGTATCCCTGTCCACACTATTATAGGCTTTAGTGAAATCAACGAATAATGAATGGATACTTTGTGCATATTCCCACTTTTTCTCTATAAGTTGTTTTAGGAGAAATATTTGATCGGAGGTGCTGCGATTACGACGGAAGCCACATTGGTAGTCTCCTAATATCCTCTCAGAGAGGGGCTCCATACGGTTTAAAAGAACATATGAAAGAATTTTGTATGCTGTCGGTAACAGCAATTCCTCGATAGTTTGAGCATTTCCTGCGACATCCTTTTTTGTGTATTGGGCAGATGATGCCCACATTCCATTCGGCTGGTTCCTCCTCCCAAATTTTTATAATAATTTCGTAAAGTCTAGATTGCACCGCTCCTCCACCATATTTCCACAGTTCTCCTGGTATGCCATCAACCCTTTTTGGGGCTTTTGTTGTTCTTTAGCCGCTTAATAGCTTCCCTAACCTCTTCAAAGTCGGGTTTCTCCACCACCCCGTTATCCTCCTCCTCTGTGATTGGCATGTCATTTTCTACAGGGGGGCAGTTCAGTAGTTCCTGGAAGTATAGGCGCCATGTTTCCTTTACTTCCTCAGGATCTGAAACTAAGTTTCCTTCGTCGTCCTCAAGTAGCTGGGCGGTGGGCTTATATGCTTTTTTCACTGAATTAAGCTCTTGGTATAATTTACGTGTCTCGTTAGCTTTCAAGAATGTCTCCATTGTTATCAGTTTCCTTTCCAATGCTTTCCTCTTTTCCAGTCTGACTAATCTTCTAAACTCCCTTCTCGCTTTCTCATCGTCATCATACCGATCGTCCCATTTGTTGTCCTGTAGTGCCATTATCTTGAGCTCTCGTCTTTTTTCTAAGGCGCGGTCACACTCTTCTGTCCACCATCTCCTATTCTTAGTTTTTTTCATCCTGCCCAGTACCTTCAGTCCTATTTCTTTGACGACGTCCTTTGTTTCCTTCCACATTTCGTCAGTACTTTCATGCACCTCCAAGCCTCGAAATCTATTATTTAATTCTGTCTCAAACTGTCTCCGTACCTCTTTGTTTTTTAGGGACTCTATGTTTATACACTGTTCATGTGGTATATCTGTTCTACGAGTGGTTTTGATCTAGGCTTTGATCTTAATGCCGATCATGAAATGGTCACTGTCACAATCTGCTCCACGAAGAGACCTTATATTCTCTATAGTGTTTTTATGCCTGTTTTCAATCAACACCTGGTCAATTTGATTTACCGTGACTCCATCTGGGGACTTTCAGGTACCTATATGTATATCTTTGTGTGGAAACATAGTAGATGATACCACCATCGACTTTGATGCTGCGAAACTAATAAGTCTGAGACCGTTATCATTAGTAGTTTCGTGTTTACTATGTAAACCGATAGTAGGAAGAAACATTTCTTCACAGCCGACCTTTGCGTTGAGATCTCCGACAACAATCTTGGCATCATATTCCGGGATTTGGTCGAAAACCACTTCTAGGTCTTCGTAGAAGCGGTCTTTAATCTCGTCGTCTGTTCCTTCAGTTGGGGCATACACATTAACCATGTTGATATTATAAAATTTAGCTTTCACTCGCAAAATACAGATTCTATCTGAGATAGCTTCGAATTTAAGAACATTATTTATGACTTTCTTGTTGACAATAAACCCTGTACCATTAATGAGCTTTCCATCCTCCCTTCCACTATAAAATAGTAAAGCACTACCGTCTATATCGCAATCCCCTTTACCGGGACATCTTACTTCTTGAAGCGCTGCTATATCAATTTTATATCTGCATAATTCTCTATTAACTTGGTACATAGCACCTATTCTTTGCAAACTTCGTACATTCCATGAAGCAAGTCGGAAGTCCTTATTTCTTCGCCGAGAGTCGTCGCTAGGAGCGGATCGTATTCTTTCTGATGTCGTTTTCGTAACAATGGTATTTTTACATGAACGTCAACCCGTCGTACAACCCCCGAAATTCTGGAGGACCACACCCTACGTTGGTCAGCGAACCCTTCGGGCTTAGCCGGTTGCTAGCTAGGCTGTACTACCGGCCTGCCCCCCATCCGCCACCCGGGGGACGCCCCTCTACGCCGTAAGCGATCAGCGCGAGGACATGTCAGGACGTGTTTGCGTAAATACGTCTTACGTCCTATCATATTTTTTAGACTTTAGAAAGGCGCTTCTGCTCCTTTCGAGCATATATCATCATATCCATGTGTCGACATGTAGGTACCAATGACTTTTTCTGAGATATTACTCGACCAAACCAACTAGACAAAACTTTCAAACAACTTACGACGACGAATACTTACAACGAAATTACCAAAGGTAATTTAAAAGCAATACCTATTATTACAATTTAGATGAATTGCCTAAGTTTATTTTAACACACTTGCCCACTTGCGCCATGTCGCTAACCCCGGCTTAACGCCTTAACCCTGTCATTTTTGTATAAACTATTCTTGGGTTAGGGATTAACCCGTGTTGGTGCAAGTCGGGCTTAAGTGTATTTTCTGTGTATTCGTCATCGAAAGTCGTTTGCCAGTTGTCTAGTTGGCTTGGTCCGGGTAGTATGTACTTAAATGTTGGTTTTGTTTGAAGCCCGCTCACTCAGGCGAATAAATGTGTAACTGTGATCCAAACTGGTCAGGTTCTTCTGTTAACAGGGTTACAGATGTCAGACGGCGGTCACTCCACTGTAATTACCACGATCATAGACCAAAGCGGACCCTTGGCACTCGCGCGCGAGTGCACAACCGGGATAACGCTAATATGATGATGGGTAATCATCATTCATCATCATCATACTGTAATACCTATTTTAAAAGAGAACGTAAGGTAACGATACTCGTAACGAATTGAATGTACTTGAAACTGACTTGAATGCATGACACCAACTGTACTATAGATAGATACCAATTTAAGTTCAATAATGAAGGCTCCTTTTTTACTTACTAGGTACTCCTTGGTATGATTAATGTAGGTAGCTAGGTGATCTATAACTCAAATTGTGTCTAATTATACTCGTTAAGCCTAGTCAGAGGCCGTAGGCCGGCTCGATAACATCTGATAGTAAGGTTAGTAACTTGCTTTACAGACAACCCCTCCATCAATCCAGTAGGGCGTCCCTTCCCCCCCTCTAAAAGCCTAACTGCTACTCTGAAAAATCTTTAAAAATCATGATGATAGTGCATTTCATAAACTTTACACCTATTAGTTAAGCAGTAATATCCGTATAACTTGGGTTTGGATATATTAGTAGGTACCAAATACAATATCCTTAGAATACCTACATTCTCTAAAGTGACTAAGATGAATTAGATATTGCTACGGAACCCTTCGTAACGAGTCCTACTCGCACTTGTCCGGTTTTTTAAATAAATGATAGTGCAAGATATGCTGGCATTGACTGTTACGTAATTTTTGTTTTAAATCTTGGATGAATTAAGTTTTTAATGTTTCAACATTTCTTAAGTGGTTTATTGTTATTATTTTTTGATAATTTTTCGTTTTTACTTAATGACTTTTGTACTTAACTTCGTTCGGTGTTTGTGAACCTTTCTTTTTTTCTTTGCAAGAAGTATTTGTATTTGTATTTATATTCTCACTAGTGGTTCCCCGCGACTTCGCCCGCAAGAGTTGGATTTTCCATATAAACTTTCATCCCCCATTTCACCCCTTTAATATTTTTATATTGCGACAAAATGTAGCCTATGTCCTTTCCAGGGTCTCGAACTGTCTCCATACTAAATTTCATCTCAATCGGTTCAGTGGTTTAAGCGTCAAAAGGTAACAGACAGACACACTTTCGCATTTATAATATTAGTATGGATTAGTATTAGTATATTAATATTAGTATTAGTATATTAGTTTTAGTATGAATGTTTGAAAATATCAACTGCCTAGCTATGACGGTTCTTGAGATGCAACCTGGTGACCGACAGAAAAACAGCCAGACAGCGGCGGCTTATTGAATCAATGCCCCCTAGCTAGATTGACGAATCTAATAGTAAAGTATGCGGTAGATTCACATGTCTAGTCGCAGGATTGCACTGGATACACTATGTATGCAGTGAGGCTACTATTATAATAATCATATCTGATCTGTGATGTTAGCCAGAGTGAAAAACATATCCGTAAGCCATATGCCTCTGTTCTCATCAATTAGATAGATACATACTAGGATATTAGGTACCTACTATGACTAATAAAGAAGGGTAAGGTAACCCATCGACGTGGAATAAAATATTTCCACGTTACCAACAAAAATAGATAATAATAGGCATGAAAATTATCATGTTAGGTAGGTTCTATGTATTTGAATGGCCGGAAAATCGCAGGAAAAGAGAAATCTAGGCCGGATTGTAGAGCCTTGCTCGGCTAGGAGCGCCGGTTCTCTTCCCGACAGTGTCTGCATCCGTTAGCACTTAATAGTTATGTTTAAAAAATATGAACATATCTATATCTATCTATTAGAAAACAAAATATACTAATTTTTATTTTATTTAAAATATAGATCTACGACTTTCCATAAATTCCGTTTCACCACAGTTCTATAGAAATGTAGTGCCATCTAGTGGCATCTGGTAAAACTATAATCTATAAAAAGCACTTACAAACACCTTTAAGTACATACAAGTAGGAAGTTGTTAATTTCCAGTACAGATGACGCACGAGTCAAAACGAAGTTAACTTACAAACTTTTAAATGCCTACTAAAATCTATTACATAAGAATAACAGAAACCTATGTACCATAAAATATTTATTAAATAATGCAAATATGACGTTTTGATACCTAAGGTTAATAAATCAATGCCTACGGAACTTGAATATTTTATTTTCATTTTATGATTATGGCAACTCCTTTTTTTTAAAAGGTAGCACTACTCACTACTAGATGGCGCTAAAAGTTTTCAATTTTGACGAATGAGATTCCAGATTCATTACTGCTTTTGTACGATAAGTACTCATTGATTTCATAGCAAACACGCAACTGATGGTAAACATAAGTCAAACTTTTTTTTTTACTAATTTCATGACCGGCATTCGAGAATTTGAGCCTAAATTAATTTAGAGTTTAGGCCAATAATATTATTAATAATATCAAAACTTTCAATGTTTTTAATCATCACAATTATTTTGCATAAAACAACCATTTATTGAAAGTTGTGTTTCACATTTACAAAATAGAAGGTGGTTCAGCCAGAAGTTCGCCCACCCACCGCCATCTCATCGTTCGGCCGCGGTACGTCATTGGCAGTGAACGGAACGAAGTGTTATCGTATAGATCGCTGGCTGGCTGTCTCTGAAAATAGTGAACCGAGTATGAGTTTTCGAAATATGTTCGAATAAAAAGTGAATAGTGAGTGACTGTCATCCAGCAAAATGGTTGATGACGTGAAAAATATTACCGAAACCGCTGAAAGTAAAGGTATATGTGCAATTATAGTTATACCGTGTCATTTTGGTGTAAAATGTGATTGAAATTTGTCTAACCCTAAATTGTGTCGTGGCCCCACGTAGTGGATTCGGGCGGTTCGAGAATGTCCGTGGTGCTAATGTGCACATTGCAATCTAATGTTTTGTTTTTCATCTTTATTTGGACGCCTTATTCCCGTCGTGGTATGTTCTAAAATTAGCAAAATAGTTGCCAGACAGCTGGAATGCGCCGACGTTGGTGCTGCTAATGTCATTTTGGTGTCTCCGAATTTGGGTGTTTCGTGCTGAGATACCGTTATACCTGACTATTTTTTGGCTTTCTACTGTAATTTCACGCTTAATTCTCTCTGAAGAAAGTAGATTAAATCATTAGTTATTTGTACAATGTTCAGCCTGAGTCACAAGTTCCGTGATTACTGATTACCTAGTCACTGACTGACGTATTTTATGTACACAACATATTTGTTACATGTAGACAGGCGCTTATTAGCAGTACATAGACTTTCTAGTAGTCTATCTTATCATTGTTGTACTTATCACAAATACTGTTGCCAAATTGCTCTGCAACATCTTGGAGAGATGTTACTAATGATAGTTTTCCTATATCTTAACTTGTTCTAGGTGAATAATTGCATTTACCTAGTCAATTCGTTAACACTTAACACCAGAGATATTACTTATGATTTACAAACTCCTTACACTATTCAATGAATTGTGTTGATAAACTTATATCCGACTTGATAACTGATTCTTATGCAACACTTGACCAAGTTATAACTATGATATAGTAGATAGGCATATTATTGTATTGTAATATTTGAATTTTAGTGCAGTTAATAAATTATTGCCTTTGCTATTTTTTGTAATAGAAGCCCGTTTACAATAGGTTCTATTAAATGTAGGTACTTATCAAGGTAAACTGAAATTATAGCTGTCCTAGTATTGTAGTCTAGTGTGTAGCACTCTTACACACTAGACTAGAAATAATTAGACAGCATTATTCCTTAATTATTAGTCCTTTGTATTGTTTATGAAATGCCTTGATGTTTCATAAGAATTGCAATGAATACTGATGTCATTATCTTATGTCAATATTATCTTGTATGTGCAGAATCTGCAATATTTGCTTAAATATCAATATTCAACACTCCTGCATCAAGGACAGGTTGCACTGTCACATTCTAGGAACCTCAACCAATAAGTTAATTTTTCTGAAAAAAAAACAGCCAAGTGCAAGACGGGCTTTCAAGTTCTGTTTAAACCAAAGGTTTTTACCTTGATGTGACCACAAATTTGTGTTTTTTGGATTTTTTCCTTTATTTGTCTGCAAGACCTTTCTTCTTGCCAAAGAGGTTTGATTGAGATTTGAGGACTCTTGCCAGAAACAGACAGCTTGACTTTAAGCTTAGGATAAATTTTTATTCAAAGTATTAATCCTTCACATATCATGGTTTCAGATACAATAGAAATTCAATGGTTATCTGCCCGCCAGCGGTCTTATGATGCTCTTGGCATTAAAACTATTGTGTTAAAAAAATCATAATTATCCTCCTTGATTGACTTGAGTACAAAACCCTCTGACACAATTAATTAGGCATCCTTTAGTTTACTAATATTGCTTAATAATTGCTGTAGAAAAGTAAAGTCAAAGTCAAAGTCAAAAATTCTTTATTCAATTTAGGACACAAAATGCCACTTATGAACGTCAAAATATCAATCAATTATGGCCCATATGGGGCAGAACATGTCTCCTTATCTTTTGGGCCCTACTAGCGCTTCGAGACAAGACACAGACAATCTGGCAAGTGCTGAGAAGAAACGCCGGAACAAACTCAGTCACCACTAGCTGCCACAAAAATAAAACAAATCAAAATAAACAGGTAGGTACATCAGTTTGGTGCAGGCTGGACTGTCCATACATTCTCGTCATTAAGATAGTCTTGAATTTTATAATACCCCTTCGACATTAGGGTAGTTTTGACATGTAACTTAAATTTATTAATAGGTAGTTCGATAACATTATGAGGTATTTTATTGAAAAATTTGACACAATTTCCCAAGAATGAATTAATTGTTTTGGCTAATCTAAAGTTTGGAATGACAAGTTTGTTTTTATTTCTTGTGTTATACGAATGAATATCACTTTTTTTTATAACAAGATCTAAATTTTTGCGTACGTACATTATATTATTAAATATGTATTGAGAAGCGACAGTGAGGATGTTAATTTCTTTAAAGAATTCTCTCAGGGATTCGCGGGGACTAAGTTTGTAAATGGCACGAATGGCTCTTTTCTGTAAAATAGAGATGGTATCTATGTCCGCAGCAGAACCTTACAAGAGAAGACCATAAGACATTATACTGTGAAAGTAACTAAAATACACAAGCCTTGCTGTTTCAACATCAGTCAAATGTCTAATTTTTCTAACCGCAAAGGCAGCTGAAGCAAGTCTCCCAGCCAGAGCGTCAACATGTGGTCCCCACTGCAACTTCGAATCCAATGTAATGCCCAGAAAAACAGTGGAGTTTGATAGATGTAATTTTTCACCGTTGAGTAGGATTTCTGTGTTAGCTTGCTTCACGTTAGGCATGGTGAATTTAATACATTTAGTCTTTTTTTGTATTAAGAAGCAAGTTATTGCTAGTGAACCAATTTAATACCTTAGAGAGAGCTTCGTAGGCAGCTATTTTAATTCAAGTAAATGAAATAATATATTATGAATGTAAACCACACATTAGTATTTTTGTTAATCAATATTCAACTGTTGAATTATTCCATTAATTAAAATGAAGTCATAAATAAATGCAATTGGCTAGCACATGTCTGCATGTATAATTTCAAATTAGACGGCCATCCTAATAAAATATTAAGAAAGGCCCTACCCTAGTACCAAACATGGCAAATGAAGTGTGGGTGCTATTACCATAATGCCTTTGGAGGTTTGATACAAATAAATGCATCTATTGTGAAATATTTTAATAATATTTGGAAAGATGGTAATCCAATCTGGAATCTATTCTACAGCATCAAAACAAATAAATTTACACCTACTTGGTTATTTTAATGCATAATGTAGCAGCTCAATATTCTGCTTACACCATATTATCATTACTTATTTATTTATATTGTGTGAAGACTATGCTTCTGTACTCTTAGAATAGGACAGTTTGAAGACATTTGGTGACTTTCTTTCAATACTACAAATATAGTCCACGCCTGCGGGACGGTGGGGCGACATACGGGGTGCGAGAGTAGATGAGAACGGTGACAGTGAGCAGTGCAGGCGGCGGGCGCTTCGATTTGATTGGGTGATTCGAATTTTGAAAAGAATGTGAATTTGGAATTTCAAAATTCAAATAAGTTTTTATTTTGATAGTTGTCACCGCCGACCCAACTCAATTTTAGACTGTCCTCTACCTGAAGGTTGTCTGGAAGAAATTGCTTTTAGCAATAAGACAGCCTTAATTGTACCATTCTCTATGAGCATTTATATAAATGTATACTGTGTGTGTGGTGCAATAAAGTGTATCTATCTATCTATCTGAATCACAAGCTCCCGCCGCCCGCACCACTCATGGGTCCCATTCTCGCCCCGCAAGCGAGGACTCAAGCGGTCGGATTATACTCATTACCCGACTGCGGAAGGAGGGTTATGTTTTTCGAGATTATGTATGTATAATTTTTTGGCACGCCCTACAGCCCAAATGGCAGGATAGTTTTTGACATATAAGGTGTCGTTGAATTTGTCAAAATTGTGAGAGTGACATAGGTTATGTACAATTAAAAAAATGGCGCCCGCAAATGGAAATAAAGGGGGGATGGAGGATTGATATTTTCCTTACCATAGCAATATGGGTATCAAATGAAAGCCAGTAAAAATACCATTTCAAAAATATTATAATTGTTGCAGTCGGTTGTTTTGTTTTTTCAATAATTATGTTTTTTTGTCTAAACGTGCTTTCCAAGTATGTATGTATTGTAAGTGGTAATTTACATGCTCTAGTTTTTCGCGTTGGTTTTTGTCTGTGTTAATTTACATGCATGCACAAGAACTTGCTAGTCTTCGACATTCGACGATCTCCGTGATCGAGAAGGTCTCACATTGGTTTTCAAGCTGTCTCTATCTCTGAGGTCCCAGGTTCGATCCCCGGATTCAGTTACTCCATACTTATATATTTTCTGTGGTGTTGTGGTCTTGTAGTACCAGTGTACCACCAATTAATTAGCACAAGTGTTTTAGATACTTTGGGATCAGAGCAATGTATATGTGATGTTGTCCAATATTTTTATTCATTCATTATTTATTCAGAAGTGGAACTACCGAACATCTTGACAACTCTATCGAAGATCCCACTTCAATATTTCATCTCTATTAATGTTTAATGTCGAAGTTCACAAGTCATTGTGTCATCTGCTGGTTGACTGTGCTAATTAATATTCAAAAACACCTACTGACTTTGGGTTCAATCGCTCTATTGACATACACGCCTAGATTCCGATCTCCATCGATTTTTTTTAAAGACGCGTATTTATTTGGCATCTTGTTTCTTTAGGAGGATCGCATGTCGGTTTTCATTGTGTCGCCTGATTTCTGAGGACCCGGGTTCGATCTCCGGTCTCTCCGGTCACTCGGTCTCGGGTCTGGGTGTTGTGGTACCAGCGATGTTTTTGATTTCCATAAGACAAGTGTTTTAGCAACTTATTCAGGGTCAAAGGCCTTAAGACCTGTTAACCAACTTTTTAGACAGTCTGTAAACATGAATTGACTAGTTATTTGACTCATTTTCCATACAAATTACGTCAGATAATGCTAAATCGGCCGATTAAAAATTAAATATGTCTTCTTCGAATCCTTAGAAAAACAGAAGCAGGCTGACTTTATCCCACGATCGATTGGTTAGTTATGCCTGTGTCATTGCAACTCAACAATTCCACACATCTTATCTCCAAATGTTAATTCGTAGGTGTTAAAACATATTTAGAGCTTCAATATGGTAACGCGTGAAATGCCCACACCCACACCTTAACACCCTTCTTGACTACGGCTTAGTATCTAATTATGCTTGCGTCAATGTTAGATTTAGCGTCTTTATTGCAAAATGCAGTGAGTTCATTTTACATATACTTAAGTTTACCGAACGGACTGACAAGGTCGCACTTCCTAATATAGAGCCAGCCTCGTTCATATATTATGGTTTTATTGCCAGAGGCATTGTACCATGAATTGATTTTGTATTTGGTTTTAATCTATTGCTTTATATACAATTAGGGTTCCGTAGTCCGACAAGGAACCCTTATAAGATCGTTCAGTCCGTCCGTCCTAGTCTGTCACAGCAGATTATCTTCTACGTTTATGGACTGATTTGTATGTAACTTGGTTCGAAGATACTTCACATATAGATCTCATTTTTAAAAATACAAAAAATTAAAATGACCCCTTTTTAAGGGTACCTCCCCATACATGTAAAGCGGGGGGTGAATTATTTTTTGAGTGCACCCCCTTGTGTGGGGTATCGTTGAAAAGGACTATGAAAATAAGGTAGGGTTTCCATACAACACTTTTTTATCAGCCTTACCATTTGCGAGATATAGCCGGCCAAAGTCGTTTACACGGTGTCCCCCCTGTAACTTCTAAAGTCTTGGACCTATAAACTTCAAATGACTCACGCAAAGTAACCGGCGCGGAAACTCTTATTTAAAATTGTTTCGGGTATCCGGTGATGAATACTTTTGAAATTATAAATAAAATAAAAATATATACTTTTTTGCCTATACTGTCTAATGTTTTAGGTTAATGGTACGGAACCCTTCGCGCGCGGTTTTTTTAATGTTTCAATAAATAAGATCCAAGTCCTTCTTTCTCATATCTTCGACATATTATTTCTTTCATGGTTTTAACTTTTTAAGTTTCCCTAAAACAATCTTTAGGTATGGCGTTTGGTACAATTGTTTGATCTTTTGTTTATTCAAGGCAGATTTGCTTTCATCTTATTATTCTTACCAATTAACAGGTTTGTGTTCATCTTCTCAGACTTGTTATACTTTAGTGTTAGCACTCAAGACTAGATCGATACCATTAGTAAAATGTACGGACTTTTTCGGTTATTTTTAATTTCGTTTTTACTTGTAAATTTATTTATCAATCTTATGAAATTCGTGAGAAAGCAGGGACATTAAATAAATTGGTTGTTTTGAGTTAATCTAGAAGTAAATTCACAAATCTGGATATATAAAAGAAAGTTGTGTTAGTTACAACACTTATCAACTCAAGAACGGCTGGACAAATCCTAATGAAATGTGGTAATGAGATAGTTTTAAACCCTGGAAAGGACATAGGCTACTTTTTGTCGCGATATAAAATTATCAGAGGGGTGAAATGGGGGATGAAAGTTTGTATGAAAAATCAGACTATTGGCGCGGGCGAAGTCGCGGGGGCTTGCTAGTTCCTGATAAACAGATGAATTCGAACCCCAGCTGCTACTGAAGCTGGGGCTCTCTTCGCCACACCTGTTACGTTACCCATATAAAACCAAATTAAACAATGTTTTTGCATACCCTGAATACTCATCTGACAGATGTCGCTAACTAAACCCTCAATGCAAGGATGGCTAACCTGTTTCCGAGTCATATTCGTCACAGTACATTAGCCAGAGACAATAAGAAGACAATGTGTTAATAAAACTGTGTCGCTTGAAAACAGAGGCGTGGAGTTAGTACCCTTAGTCGGTTAAGGACAAATTCGGTTTAAGATAGAAAGAAACATTATTAATTTCTGAAAAAACACAGAACAAAATTTACGTACAGGTAAAGAGGAATGAAGCAACTATCTTCGATAGATGGGAGTTTAATACTAATTGATAAATGATTTTAAGTACATCTGTACATAATAAGGTTACAAATGTAGACGTCAAAATAGAGGTAGGTATGTTTTAAAATAATATAAGTGTAGGTCATAATATTGTTTACATACTGTACAACACTTATATACAATAAAAAAGAATATAAGTAAAATAAAGACAAAAAGACCCTTAGAAAGAACCTATCAAAAACAACAATTACGTAACAGCCAACGGTGCCTTTTTGTCTGTGATGTCAAATTAAGAGGACCTAAGTAAAAAATGCATGTATACCCAATACCCAAGCAAACATAATGAATTATTTAAAAAAACATACTACCCGACTGCAAAAAATATTATATTTTTGAAATGTTATTTCTACTGGCTTTCATTTGATACCCATATTGCTATGGTAAGAAAAAAAAAATTCCCCCCCTCACCCCTTTATTTCCATTTGCGGGTGCCACTTTTTAAATGTATATAGCCTATGTCACTATCACAAGTTTGACAAATTCAACGACACCTCATATGTCAAAAACTGTCCAGCCGTTTGGGCTGTAGGGCGTGTCAAACAATTACATATATAGCCTGACCAGGAATATATGGGACCTCGCCATATTGCGGAAAACAACTGGAACTAATTTCTTTTACTGGCAACAGAAACCTCAAATCGTCACTGACATGTCATCAATTGTCATAATGATTAGTGTCAAAGTGGACGCGTAATCTAATGTTTGACCAAGTGCAATTTTTATGTGATAAAAATACCAAGAACTATTCGTTTTTGTAAAAGAAAAGTGGTATAACATGTGTTGTAGTATTTTTCGACTAGAAAGTCTATGTGATCACCACGGTTTCTTTAAATTTATTACTGATATAGTTGTCATCATGAATTTTTGGTACGTCATATAGTGCGTATAGTGAAAATTGGCTAATGATGGCTACGGAGAATCTTTTAAAAACGATTTTGAAAAATGATTACAATAAATACTTGGTTTGAGCTTTATTTTCTTTATTTCAACCCTACTTGGATATAACAACTAAAATAGTTCGTAGAGTTTTTTTAAGATTTCCTATAAATTATGATAACATTATAAACATCATTTAGAAAAACAATGGATTAACGTTTCTGTTACCCATTAGTGGTTTTGCAAAAATAATAGTGTTTAAGTCCAAAATTCAAGACCAATATTACAAAGAGTTACTGAATTTAATAAATACTCAATTTGCGAGTGTTCTGTCGTGTTATTTTATCGTAGAATCTGTTATCATTAGGCAGCGGGCTTAGAAATGAACATGGATGAACTTAAAAACATATAAAAATGAACATAAAAAATATGTTTTTATGTTCAGTTGCCAATCTGCGCTGGTATGACTATACCGAGTGTTGTCATATAAAGTGCATTCGAAGCGCCCTTAATTCAGGTCTCATATATTTCTGGTTAGGCTATACATACATACATACTCTCGAAAAACATAGTACCCCTTCTTCCGCAGTCGGGTAAAAAACGTTCTTCACTACCATTGGGGGTACCTACAGCCAGTAAGGACATGTGGAACGGGGGCACTCAGCATAAGCCAGACCTTTTAATTACGGCGAAACCTGGCGTTTTTAAAATTTCTGACGCAGAACTGAAAATAAATAAAAAGCGAAAACTCTTGTTTAAAAAACATAACTCTTCTTCCGCAGTCGGGTCATTCATTCGTTCAGTTCGCTCAAATTGTCATGCCATTCTTTCCATGATTTTAATCAAATCATTAGTTATAGAATAATAGTAAGAAATATCGTATTTTTTTTACTACGTATCTTCATAGCTATGTTGCAAGTAAGTCAGATTATGGCATAACCCGATAAGACAGTTTATCTCCTCTCAAATTCCTTAGTTTTTAAAAAAAATCTAGCACTACGCAACGTTCTCCAATGAAATCAGTTGACTGAGTAGTTTTGAAATGAAATGAAATGAAATTTATTGTGAACAAGAATTGGGGTACAATTACAGTTGCGTTTGGGGTATTTCCGCCAAACTTTACCTTTTCAGGTTTTAATAAAGGCGGTACCACAGTAAGTCCTGAAAGACCTCCAAAGCCAGGATTGCCTAACATAACAAGTATATGTGCCTAGCCGCCATCCAAGAGATCAATAGCAGTATGTGTTTAGTCATAGTATGCATTTGCGAGTAGTGACGCAATATACTGGAAGCTTTCCTCTGACGTTCTGTTTTGAGTCACGTACTCTACACCCATCAAACTTCAACACCTACAGTGTGGATTTACCCTAATCGTCTGATAAGCCACGAGAAGTATGTAAACATGGCTGACCCAATAGTAATAGCATTCCATCGATCTCTCTTATCAGATGTATTGGTTTGCGATAGTATATCGATGGCGTTGATATTGTTTTTTCAATGTGTACTTTGTTGGAAACTAAAACCTCAGGCAATTCTTTCCTTATTGTGTTTGATTAAAATGAGTGTCATTTTATCATTGGTCAGGGTCAGGTAAGGTCACTAACTGTTACTTATGCGATCTCTAATCAATAACGTCAAATTGCTTAAGTGTTACTAAGTCTCAGCACCTTGTCTGACACTGACGTGAACAAAATCCTTTTTCTTTTCGGTTTCGTATTGTTTAGGATGTGTTCTTTTAAATTGCTAATCATCTGATTGTTGTTGTTGTTGAGTCTTGTTCAATTATAGAGTTCATTTTTAAGGCCATTTTCGTGTCCCGTACTGGCGTCCTAACTAAATTAACCAATTTCATGGCCACAATTCGCAAGCAAATTAAAAATGGCTGCACACAGGTCGATGAGGTGTGGGCTTTAGCGCTGATATAACTTTAAAATATGACATTAATGTAATGAGTCAGATTGTGTAACTCATGTCGAGTAGTCGCATAATTGTGTGTACCACCACCCACATGTTAATTTATCTATCTACTAAACCTACTATCGATCCTAGAAATAGCGGTACATTCTAAATTGAAGCATAGAGTTCAATCGTTTTTTTTGTTTTTGACTCGTTACTTGTTGTTATAGTAATTATGATGTCTACACAATCCTACCATGACCTTGACAGGTCCAATGAAGGTCGTTTTACATAAACGTTGTCATTGTATCATTGAAATAAGCATTCTTAACCCTCATCATCATTGGCACATACTGTTTGTAATAACCACAAAACCGAAGTGTCATTTTGAAATTGAATCTCTAAAATGAACACATCAGATTTTCTTAGACATTGTGGCTGATACGATTTGGAGACATGTTCGTTTTGTGCTTCAGTGCTAGAACAACTTTCTTATTCAGTGTTCATATTTTTGTTCACAGATGATGAAAATGCTTGGTAGTTCTTCTTACCTATCAACTTCAATTTAGCAATCTTGAAACGTATGTAATTGTTTGCAAACTCTTCGTTTGAAGTTAAATAAAATATTGGCCTCGACGTCGCGACGTCGTGATTTCGCATCGCTAATCGCACCAAGACTTTTGTTACCAGTAGTTTTTGTATACTTTACGATAAAAACGTCCAGTCATTGTAGATCTAGACCCGGGCACAAAAAAGTCGGCATTATCACCGCTCTCGGGAAAAGTAGATCGAATTGTGGTGAAACTTAGTTTGTGCACAAAATAGAAGGAGAAAGAAGACTACAGAAAAGCAAATGGAAGATTGTTGCTATGTACCATTTTGATGACTTTCGTAACATAACAAAATAGAAGGAGAAAGAAGACTACAGAAAAGCAAATGGAAGATTGTTGCTATGTACCATTTTGATGACTTTCGTAACATAATCTTTCTGATTAGAAAAGATCATTACTTTTGTCTATATCTCCATATCCGTATATATAAGTAATATGAATTTTGTAAGTTTTGGAACACGTTAATTAAGGCACTAGGAAAATTGAAAACCAACGCCAGAGTGTGCCTTCTTGTGGCATTTGCTTCTTTTTCAGTGGTTTTAAAGCACTGACCTGTATAATACAAGTACGCTAGACGCGCTGACGGCTGTAGTGAGCGTGTGGTGACCGTCCACGGAACTAATGAGAGTTGACATAAACATATGCAAGTTACTCTATTTTAGTTACCAAGGCACTCGGTGGGGAAATTTGATTCGACACAAACATTATCTGTCATTTCTTAGAGAATGTTTAGTCCAGCGTACTTGTATTATAGAGGTTAGTGTTTTGTTTCTAAGATTTTTATGACCTCAATTCATATTTTTTTACATGTCCTCGAGAGCGGTCCTACTGATTGTGATTGCAATGAGCCTTGTGTTTCACATAACTCTGCTTGTTTAAATACGGGCACAGATTTGCGTGCCACGCCATTTTCTGGATCTGATAGTGCTATTGATTTTGTCGATTAAACAGCTGATAGTGCGGTAGCTAGCCTGTGTGCTTTTTCTTCGGTTTTAATGTTGAGATTGGCGTGATATTTTCTGTGTGTGATGCAATATTTAAATTTATTAGTACACTAGCGTATATAAATGGCGGATTGCCAATACAAACCTGCCAACCCCCTTTTCATGCCCCTAAAATATTATTTTTTGGGTAAAAACTATCTATGTCCTTTTCCGGGACTTCTCGTATCCTATTAGTAAATTTTAATATCATGTAAATCGGTCCAGTGGCTTAGGCGTGAAGAGAAATCATACAAGCACACAGACACACTTTCGCGTTTAATATTGGAATGAATTATTTTAGTTAAATATTGAGAATTCGAGACGTTGTAAGCTAAAAATATTGTACTGAATACAGTATGTATGTAGTAATTTTCCTTATTAGCCTCCAACTAAAGGCTACTGTCGTGTACTTCGTCTTTTCCTATAAAATGCATATAGGCCTAAATACAGCTATGCTATACATATTATTTAACCATTTTACTAAACGCTATTACTATCTGTCTAAAAAGTAATGGAGTCGCTGTATCATGTGTCCTAGCATTTGATATTTCTAGAAATTTCAAATGCTTGGACATATGATTGACGTCAAACATGTAACCATCATTAGACGAAAAATATGATCCTACACGTGTTGCTCCTATAACAGCCTTATCTTATCATGAAGTGTAAAGTTGGATCGATGGACACAAAAATCGTTGTTTCCGTCGTTATTAAAAGGCTTAAATGTACCACATCTGACAAATGTTCTTAAAAGTTACGCACTTTCCACCTTGCATGTTTGTGGCAAAATTATGATTAAGCTGAAGTGGTTATTTTAAAAGTTTATTTTGGTCTTGCAAAAATGAGTTGATATCTTGGCTTGGTATTAAGTTTAAAAATATTATGTAAGTATTGACCTTTTAAAATGTATTCTAAAAACTTCAAAAATCCGGTGCTGCATTTCTGCGTTGGGAATGGTCTAGTAGATACGAGTGTATGATGCTGGTCCGGAACTGTAAACTCTGATTTGCTTCTGAGCGAAACATAAAACAATTTATTCATATCTTAACCTCTAAATTGTTGTGCGGCGGATAGATTTTGAATTGCACTATCATGTAAGTAGTTACTATTCTTTTTTACCACAATTAATGTCCTCTCAGCCGAATTTCGACTAGAGCGGCCTACATCAACAGATATTAGCCAACTGCGCGGGAGATATTATAGTGCACAAGTGTGTGCGCAATACACTGGTGCAGTTTCTATTGCATCACTCTCATAATTCGGTGAGACGAGAGTCCGAGATGACCGTAGAGAGATCAGGCGCAGGACCAACGGCTTAACGTGCTTTAACATATTTTACAACACACGGGGGTTCACACCACCAACTTCCTGACTCCGAAGCTGTGTCTGAGTTATTTCAATATTAACTCAGACACAATAAATATTTCACAGTAAACCCAACGCTTATCCCGACCCGAGATTCGAACCCGGGACCTTGTGTATATTACCCAGCATGCTGACTGATCAACGAGGCAGTCTACCACTATTACTTATCATTTAGAGGTCGAGCAAAATTTCGCTGTTGACATTCCTGTAGATTGGAAGAAGCTCAAGTGCTTCGAGATGCATGATCTATGAGTATGGTGTGATGATGCGGAGTATATTGACCTTGATTTCACTTTATGTGCTTTATAAATATCTTCGCGCTTTATCTCATGCGTATAGACAAAGAAGCTGTGCGCTAGCAGGATGATTTGACACTATCTATATTTGGATCTTGGTCTTGTAAAGACGCACGACTTGTAATTAATCAACTTTCATGCAACGAAAGCTCAGCGCATTCAACTGTCAAAATAACGGCTTGTACATTGTCGTAAGTAGCTTTCTTGTCTTAATTCAGACACTCCTTATCTGCTTTTATCGTATATTTGCACTCAAGCTCCTCATAATTACTTCAATAAAAGTGTAGGACATAAAACCAAGACAGTTTAATCCTCATTGGGGCAAAGGCCCAATAAAGGAAATTAATTTCTCAAGTATCAACTCGCCTCGGTCCCGCTTTGCGCCATCGACAGTAATGAATCAAACAGGTCATCGGAACTAATAAATGTTTGCCACAGACGGCATGCCAATCGTGGATGTCACACAGTTCCAGCCACGCGTGTCCTATGAGATATGTTCCGCATGCCAGAAATAAGACAACGATATGTTCTTTTAAGAACCTACTTCCTTCTGCATCATTCTTTCGAATTAGCAGAATCGATCATCCGTGGAGGGAATGATAAAAATTTAGAGAAGTTCAGTTAACACCTGTCCGGCCCTACATTCAAAGAAACAATCACTAATTTCTTCAACCTTCCCAATTCCATCCAGCGTGACTTCATGTCTGTCTCGAGTTTTATAAAAAAATCAGGATTGAGCATCCTTTGTTGTTGATAGAGATTTGACGATCTTCAAGCAAGATAATTCGTATTTTGAATATTAGAACGGACCAAAACTTACTCATCCATTGGAACCTTTCAACCATCTTTGAGTAATTAAGTCACCTTCAGAGTCCACATATTGTCGCTCTCGACGAGGTGTCATTTAATTACATTACGACCTACCTACTTGTATATTTTAATTGAATTTGAAATCCACAGGCTCAGGCATAAACAACAACTAACAAGACGTAAAACTAAACCGTATGTTGTCATTACTATGTTGTCGATTCTATCACACAGCTGCTTGCCTAGTTTTAAACACTATTAACCGTCACTTAAACCGTTTTACTGCGAAACGATTTACGACGTGGCGGTCCTTTTCGCATTTTTCAAGGCGAGTTGCTAATCCTATCTAACACCGTTATAAAATCCCGAGTAAGGTTGTTCTCGACAAGTAACTGAACTAGCTCTAGGTATTTTGGTCATGCATGGCTACTTGCTTTTCGTTAAACTCCTAATGGCTGCATCGGTTAGTTTGGTACTCTCAATAATGGCCAATGTAGCCTATCTTCTTCGTAGCACTACTGGGTTAGTGGGTACTGTCTCTTCAATAGGAGATTGACATGAATATTTTCGACCGATACTTAAAGGCGACATCAAGTCTTAGGAGTGAAAAGTTCAATTAAAAAATTGCCAAATCCTAATCCTGAAAATGGCTCTAGAATCATTAATGAATTTACTTAGTATCTAACAGATGGACACAATTCATATTTCTACAAATTATGCAATCGAATGTGTAGGTCGGACCTTGCATAGTCAAGTGGCCACATTCCTAAGTGATGACGATGACTATTTACTAAACAGTCCACTCGTCTATTGATCTGAGTCGATTGTGTGGACATTCAACGATTAATCGAGCACCCCCCGGTTGAACCCACGTGGTAGTTCAGGGTTGTCGGAGAACATTAAACAAACCTGCTTAGATTATTTCGCTGCTTCTTCTCTGCACGTACAGTCGACCAAATTGAATCATGACCCACCTTATGGTCATTTTTCTACTGTCATTCTATACAAGTAAGTTGAAATTCGCTTGAACATACATTTCCTAGAAACGAACGTGTTATCAATTTATTAGACACTGACAGTCACTGACAAGGCAATGGTCGCTATCTGTACGAATAAGTTTGTATAAAAATCGGCGAGAACTTCATTTCATGTGGGTAAGGGTTGCAATGCAACACACAAGTAGGTAGGTAGATATTCGGGATTCGGCACAGCCGGGCGCCAAGTCTGTATTGGGAACCAGTTTCTTTTATAAAAGTTCCACTGGAACTTGTGTTTGCCATGATGAAATAAAACAGTATACTTAGTTGAAGAAAATAATATTTATTTTAAGTATATATTTAACAAGTGGCATTAAATTGGTAAAGTGAAAAGTAACCCGATTAGACGACAAATGTCACTTCCCCAATCCAAACACCACAAATTTTCATCTGGGGACCTAGACGGCCATGGAATAAAAGTGAATGCATCTTCATGCTGGGTAAACCAATTCGAGACAATTCTGGCAGTATGCACTGGACAGTTATCATGAACAAAGGAGAATACTGGCACTTCTTCACGCAAGTAAACTGTTCGCAAAGTCAGTAACATTGATTCTTCCAATAAATTGACATAGTTTATAGAGGTATGACGAGGAGAAATTTGAACAAGTTTTCCGACACTTCCGGCATCCATCCAGGCACACATGTTAGCCGAAATTCAGCTGGATAATTGGTTGGGCACAACGTGATCCTCTGTGTATCGCGTGTTATCGTAACGCCACAAAGTTAAGCGACCATGTTGAGAAGAGCGAAATGATTTCTTGTCTGTAAATATGTTATCCGTAATAGTGTTGCATTTCCGTTCTCTTCCGTTCCGTTCTTAATTCGACGAACGCCATGAATATGTCGTCGTCTGTCTTCGAGGGTACCCTCTTTAGCATGCCGGCTGATCCAGGTTCTGACTGTGTTCCGATTTATTCTTAGCTGTTTGTTCTGCCATTTGGCCACTTAGCAAATTGGCCATTATATGATTTATTTGTAGATATTGACTTAGGTTTGTATACAATTTCAGACTTACTGGGTATACTTGACATTTGACACACGACGTTTTTCATTTTTTTTAATTATAATACATTTTTCTTCGTAGTGAAAAGAGTTTGGATTATGGACTTATTTTAAATTCATATTAAGACTGGTTTATCTAAAACATGTCTAGTGCAGTAATAATAAAGGTTAAACTTGCATAGATCTCTGACCCGTTATGACGCATTTTTATTCATATTTAAAACGTACTATGTGCAACATGCATGACAGCGAAGAAAACCTTACTACATTTATGAATGCAAAGGAATAATCGGCAAAGTGGGTCATGATTCAATTTGCTCGACTGTACATACAAATCAGTGAAGGTCTAGTATAATAGACGTGTGAAATGTCCCTTGTGATAATACTTTTTTTTTATTCCAAGATTTTAGTGGTTTGCTTTGATGCATCTGAAGTCAAAATCGCTTTCTACTCGAGAATTAAGATATGATAAACAAGATTTTTCAAAAACAATAAGTGATGTGGTCATGTTATTATAGGATTTGGTTTCAAATTAATTTTTTCATCAATCATCAATCATTCAAGATGCACTTTTACACAAGTACTAATAAGTATAAATTATTAATCGCTACGCCACGACGAGTAGACAACCCTATTAAATTATAATACGTGTCAAGAAATAATTAGGTCAATGCATGGCATGTGGAGTAGGTTCGCGTTTATTGCTGTATTAAGGAATCCTGTACTTTAATAAAACTTTATTTCCTGTATTGAAATATTAAGAGGTAGGTTTTGAAAGGTTAGGCTCTTCCTATTTAATTTAGGTTAATCATCAACCTAGTATGGTAACGGTTGTGTATCAGAGCCCGGAGTCCGCTTTCCTACACTTTTGCCTACACTTCGTCTTCTGCATCCTTTATAGTGAGCCCATGAATGTATGTTGTTCAACATTAACATTGTTCCTAAGATTTGGGATATATTTCTACCCGAACCAGACTATTAGTAGCTTTATGCTATAATTGTCGTAACGCCCACATTGATTTTGTTTGTACACTCTGTAGTTGTGCATTATAGCGTAATGCATTAACTATTGTCTTACTTGATCCTTCTCCTAAGTGGTCTGGTCTGTTCTCTATAAAAAGTCTAATTGAACCTCAAACAATCCAAATCCAAACTTTATATCTATTGAAAACATACTTCAAATTCCCAATGCATCTTCTTTTCATTAGTACATATGTTAGTCATGACTAGAAGTTCCATAGCCTTCAAAACGTAACACTTTTCTCTAAACATAGAAACAACGTAGAGTTGAGTCCGATCTCAAACGATTAAGCTTACTTGTACGTGCTTCGGGACAATTTGTAACAATCAGAACACTACTTTCACTCACACGTGAGGCTGCAATGATACAGTCTAGTAATATCGTCGCAAAGGAAATGGACCGTGTTGGATTCTTCACGAAGCCCAAATGTGCGGTGAAAGGTTATGAGACACATTTTGGTACTTTTATGGATGCAATCACGCTCCCTTTGTCTCAATTTAGAATTTAACTTTAAAACAGCAATAGTTAGGTAGATACAATATCACCAATTATAGTATTTGCCACAAATAAAGAAAGAGATCACTTGACAGTTGACACCTAAGTCTCTCCTTACCTCTCATAACCATTGATTTTCTATTGTGTCTTAAAACATGATCTCTGAAGTATTAAAGTTAAAATAAGTACCCAAACTGGGTGCTTACATATCAGTTGGTATTTGATTGTACAATTGATAGAGAGAAGGTTCAAAGTCAAGTAGATTTCTTGATTTATTCTTACAGCTGTCTTTTTCTCATGCAACTTCTCAAATTCATCTTTAAATAAATATTTATGGGATACATTAGCTACAAACTTAGTGTTTTCTAATATTATAATGTATCATATATCAGTAACAGTATAACGCACTCAGAGACTCAAACTCAAGTTTCCCTTATTTGTATACAGCGTTGTCAGTAATGGCTTTTCTGCCCTTGGGAATGCTAAATTATTTCGGATTTGAACAAACATAAGCATCTGTTTATTAAAGTAACATCAAGAGGCGTTATTGTATTTATCTTAGCGTTTATTTGAAGCCTGGCAATTTAATCATTATTTTGGGATAAACATTCAATCAGTGTCTGTTTTCTACCACAAATGCAGATTTCTTTAGTTCTTTACGTCAGTCATCTTTCAGGTCGCTGTAATGAATTCATCAACATGTAAATTTTCAAGTGCTTGGTAGATAGTGTGCAAAGTTTTGCAGTCTGCCCAAGAATGCAATATGTGAAAGTCTTCTGCGTCGCGAAGAACCGGGGTAGTGTTTGAAAAAAAAAATGGCTCTAGATAATGCAACTTTGTGTAATGTCACAATTAGTGCAACTTTGACAGGTATTGATTCACTTAGGCGCTATTTGGAAACCTGTTCACATCTCAATAGATGCAGAACACGTCACAATAAAGTCTATTCTTATCATATATATCACATATTCATATTATCTCTCTAACATACCTTCATCAGTACTTTTGTAGTTGCGTCAGTAGTAATCAAGTCCTGTATAGAAAATGCCACGGACATCTTTAGTCACTCAACAAAAAAGGGTCACTTAATTCCTTACGTCAATAGTATACTTGAGTCCAACTGTAGTGGGTTGCCATGAACACCATCATTATTTTTTAATTTGAAATGGGTTTGCTCTCGGCTCTAATCTTAGCTAGACGTGGCGTAGAAAGAGAACGGTGGAGCGAGCTCACCCAGTTTCTAGCACACCCACTCACCGACAGAACAGTGCAAGCTGCTTGGCTTCCACCTAAAGACCACAAGATCCTCAACCCACCCCTTTCCTTCCAGCGACAGCAGATGCCATAGACCGAGCGAGGCTAGCCCGAGAGAGACGCGAGGCGGAGCAGCGCAAGCGGCTGGACGAGTTGCGCGCGCACGCCGCCGCGGCGCAGGCGCAGCGAGAGAGGCGAGACGAAGACCGCCGCCGGCGGCAGGCGGAGCAGCGCGCGAGAGACGACGATAGAAGAGTCCAGGTACTGTGGAAGATGGAAACAGTCTGTTTTGATTTTTTTTCTTTTGTTACCGGTCAGCATAGGCTCAAAGAGTTAGCAAGCAGTTCGTAGGTTCTTTTCTCTGATTATGATCGATCATGGTAAATTAATTCAGATGATGACGTAAAAGCCCGTGATATTCGAGACTAGTTTTTCATGCCAGGATACCCATCTAGTGCTAGTAAGCTAGTGTCTCTATCTTCGTGTTTATACAGTGGTAGCTTCTTTTCTAGGAAGATAAAGGCGGATTAGTTACTGGACTTAGACAAAGGGGGATTAGTTTATCCGGACTGGCGCAAGTTGACCTTCCGAATTAGCTAATTCAGACTTGTGCAAGTAGGCTTTCAACTAAGATAATAGACCTTGAAAAAGTCCGGAATAGCTAATCCGGACTTGCGCAATAGGGCCTAAGCTTGCTATCCTGGCTAGAAAAACTAGCCTCGTGTATCTAGGTATACTGATACTAAGATTAGAATTAAAGTTCTAATGCACCGCTTCGACAACCAACCAGACTGGTGACGCTAAACGCTTATCACTTCTGCATGAAAGATTTCTTAAAGTAGTAGTAGATGTACGATTAAATCTATTGACCAAAACGTTTGCCCCTATTTGAATAAGTGCATTGAATTTTATTTCATCATAGGTTGCATTTGTTTGAAAAAGTATTTCCCCTTGGTGCTCTAAAAAAGTAAATAGGAAAATTTTTAGTAATTAGGGGTCAACTAAGTCCAATTGAGGAATAGGTACTGTAGTTCTTGTTACTGATTAAGTCATCCAATGTCACTTTTTCCAACAGAGTATGTCAAGAATCTACCAAAGCAAAACGGAATCGCAGGTGACCCAAATTTACTTCTACAGTTGTGCTAAACTAAATTGTAGACTTGTTAGTACACTTGTGTAACGCGGCATAGTCTTGTAATTTCCTTGTGATGTTATTGTAAGTCTCTAACTAGATTATAATTGAAGTAGATAGGTACCTGCTATCTTGTAGCAACGACACCTTACGCCTAGCTTGACTTTCACCTTCCAAGCGAAATAATGGACGTTATGGCGGTGAAAATTAGAAATTACCTGGAGTCCAATGCGAAAACAAAACTACGCGAACGGATAATAATAATAACACGTTGTGTTTTGTTACTCATGATAAACACCAGCTCAAGGTATGTAGGTTGTAGGTGATGCCTATTGGAAAAGTTGAAGGTTCAATAATAGAGACTAACCGGTTCATAATTTGCTATGAACCGAACAACAATCGGTGCACTTGTTTGTGCAATTGAACTGATAGATATTTGTTTCTTACGTTTTCGCGAATTGTTGAACTCATTAAAACACAATTTTACGGATTACTTCGCGATTTATTTACATTTTATTTTAAAACCTGACGTTTCGAACACTTTACAGCGATCGTGGTCACAGTGAGACTAAGGTATTATTTGTCATTACAAAGTTTTGAAAAATTTTAACTACCGTCACTCAATAATATTAATTTACGTTCCTATTTACGCAGAAAGAGCTAACCGTGTCTTGAGATCTTGCAATGCTAGGTGTTGCTTTGGTTTTTGCTAGAATAGGATCCCATGCCGGTGGAACTTTCCAACCATCTTCTCTATTGAAATTTGGATGTTTTCTAATTTCAATGGATTCACGTAGCATTCGAGGAATAAAACGCCGTTCTTTTGCAAGTATTTTAGGTTGGTCAAAACGAATGAAGTGGTTGGGTTTGTCTAAGGCATGTTCACACACTGCAGATTTCATGTTCCGTCTGTTCTGCAGTGTGTGAACATGCCTTAGACAAACCCAACCACTTCATTCGTTTTGACCAACCTAAAATACTTGCAAAAGAACGGCGTTTTATTCCTCGAATGCTACGTGAATCACTGCAAGATCTGCAAGATCTCAAGACACGGTTAGCTCTTTCTGCGTAAATAGGAACGTAAATTAATATTATTGAGTGACGGTAGTTAAAATTTTTCAAAACTTTGTAATGACAAATAATACCTTAGTCTCCCTGTGACCACGATCGCTGTGAAGTGTTCGAAACGTCAGGTTTTAAAATAAAATGTAAATAAATCGCGAAGTAATCCGTAAAATTGTGTTTTAATGAGTTGAACTGATAGAATTTTTGATCGGTGGATACTTCTAACCAAGGGTTACGATTTAGTGTTGAATTGTATGATATGATCAATTAATTGTTTATGTTTCGATGTTTATCCAAATATTTAAGAAGTCGTATTTTTAACCATAGTTTAGGTATGTGGTTGTATTTATGATTAAGAGAATATTCCTTCAAATAATCTAAAGTACCCATATCGTCGTAACGAAGTTAGGTCGTATTTATTTTGATACTAATAGCTACGCGAAATTCAAGCATATTGTTATTACATAGACAATTATTAAGGCCATTAGAATAGATTTTACTTATCACAGCGATATTATTTACGACGAAAACATTCGCGCAATTATTTTATACAAAAATATTGTAAAAAATCTCACTCCCTAAACTCCTTTCCCCGCGTGTTGAAATCGCATGTTGCGCTATCGTCGGAGATCAATTAGAACTTCTCGATTACTCGATTACGTACGTCAATTAGCACGTTCTGCGCCTCTAATCATTCCTTTTTTTCCACCACTTTTATTTCTGTTTATGTTTTTTTATTCCTGATTCTGTGGAATCTGCAGGATTGGAAAATATTGAAAGTGCAGCAGAATTTTTCATTCGTGTAATTTTAGCGAACTTAATTGGATGTCCGTGATCCAAAGCTGCTCGGCTTAGTGATTTCGGTTCAATTATGATTTCGAAATCGCAGTGATTATTTAGAGTTTATCTACTGGTTATTTTATCATTGTATAAATTTTATAAAACGCTTTTGTTTGTTGGTCTAACTAACGTTATCGAGTTTTAGCATCGATCTATATGACAACATAGCTCTTAATCGTCCTCCTTAAACGTTCTTTAAAGCCACCTGTTGCAAATGTATTTATCTAAGAAGTTTTCTAGAAATCTCCGATAGTTTTCCTACGCAAAAAATGTGCGATTGCCTCGTTTAGCATTTCCCTACGATTTCAATGCGAATAATGTGGGCGTTGCATAACTCGTCCTCGCCGAGATGATGTCATTACCATACTCGACATCGTCTATTGTAGCGACGTTTGGTGGATTACGCCGAAAATCTTTATCGTCAAGCGTTTTAAGTGTTTTCGGATGTTCAGCTATAATGTGATGCGTGGCAAGGCCGCGTATAATTACTAAGCACGCAAACCTTAAAGCTACTAAGCTTAGCTGATTCTCCCGCGCTCGAAAGAGTTTGAGTAGTAGTTTTAAGTCTTAGTTCTTCATATTTTGATCTCGTTATATTTTCCTTAAAAATACTAACACGTCATTTAAAAACACCGTGCAAGAAAACCGAGTTACGTGTAGTCTGGACTAACTCCGCAACCTTGAGAAGGCCTTTTGTAGTCCTCACCAACACAATTTCAATAAATATACAGAGCAAATATATACTAAGCTCTCTAGTGTAGAATAACTTGTATTTATTGCGAACCGTGAGGTATTCTAGCCGTGACATACTAATTGAAAACCCATTGGTACTGACCGTCTAAAGGTACGCATACTAATCGTCTGCTCTCTTAACATGCTATTCAACGATATTTTGCTGTTTGCTCATAGTGATCATTTGCTATTATATACGAGACACTATTGAAATCATTATTTATGTTTCTTATACCTATTTCGTAGGTTCCATCTATTTCAACATCGGTTCATTCAAGATTCAAACCTGTATTCGTTTTATTGATTCATTTGCAGGTTTTTGTAATGGGTTTATTACTCATCGATGGAGTGGGTTCGAGACGGCAGGTCTAGTTTTTGTATTCAGAGCAATTGTAATAAGATCATCGCCGTTGGTCAAGTACCTTGCAAATTGACGTTATCCTGTTTTTTGTCCGTCAGCGACAGGATGAATTGTGTAAAAATGAAATAAAGCAACATGGTTTTTAAGCTTGTACAGCATTATTGCTACTGTAAGGCGCTAATCTCTCTCCGCTCATGTTGAATTGCCGTCTCATCGGAGTATCAAATTAGGGGAATAAAGAGTGCACCTGTTTATTGAAAATACACTTTTGTGCACTTCCTCGTTATTGGAGCTGCTAATGAGTAGTGGCCGTTTCACAAAGACTTTCTTGATATTTGATGAAGAATTCTAAAGAGGTGTTAGTTTTTAATTCTAAAGGAAGTTGTTTTGAATACGCGATTTGCCGCCCCGGATCCGAATGTTCTATTTAAAGTCCAATCAATGTTCCATTTGGTTTGAGCGTACACACTGTGCCAGGTGACCGGGTCAGTGTTACATAATGTCTGCTATTGTCAATTATGAGGTCATTCGTTGGAATGAGGAATGTGCGTGCGCAGGTTGTGTTATTATTTTGCTCCTCTTATGTTTATGTTTGGTGAATATTGCTAATTATTTAAGGTCTTATATTGTGTGGTTTCTTTTGGACTGTCTTGAACTTCTATATACCTACTCGTGTCTCGAATATCGTAATTTAGCTACAAAAATGAAAAATTTTATTTTATTATTATTATTATTATTAGTTATCAGGCAGGCAGTTCTTTTTAAAAAGTAATTATAATGTGTAATATATGCACACGCCAATTCCAAACAAACCAAATAAAGTTTCCTTAGTACCAAGCGTTATTTTCCGTTTACTTTATATTAAACGAATAAAGTAAACTATTATTTCAATTTAAAGTTATGTTATTTACAGGAACAGTTATCAGTGCCAATACTAATAACTTACTCCTACAGGCTTCTTGGCTTAGGTCATCAGTTTCGGTCTGACACTTAAACCGCTTGTGAGGTCAAAGTATTTAGTGTTTAACAAAGCTATTATTTATTTCACATTTTAGTTTTTCTAGAACATCACCTAAATGTCTTAAGCTGTGAATGGCCAATCCCAATCTTTAAAAATTGAGTGGAAATGTTGTACATCTATCTACCACTCCGATATTGTCTGGATTTTCCCCCTAACCTTCTTCCAAAGATTTAAAATTCTTCAGCATAACTTTGCACTTAAGGTTCCTGATAATGGTAGACAACATCCATTTAAGTACGTTACGCTATATCCATTAAGCTTACGTTTGATCGAAGTATTGAAAACGTAAGCTTACTTCCATAAAAAGCATATCAAACGCTTAACTCAAATTCAATAATTCCGACCGTGCTTCTATCCCCGCGCCAAAAGATATACATTCCAAACATATATGCGTCCATTGATGGTTCAAACCGTAACTGTGTTGGATCAAAAATATTTAAATTTAACCCAAGCCACACGTTAAGGAGCTGTGACAAAAATAACATCGCCACTTCCTTCAGGACTATGCCTGCCGAACCATAGCGTTAGCCGCTTAGTCTTGCGTGTCCCATTGAAGACAGTTGCTTTGTTAACGGCGGTTTAGTACGAGTAGCTGTGTCAGTTGTTAGATTTATATTTTGTGTATTTGTGAGATTTTAATCCATAGTTTGTTGTATTGTGTTCAGTGTTGAAGTAGTTGGGGGATATGAAATTTCGTCAGTGTAGTGAACAGCCCAATGTAAGTGGTTGTCAATTGCTATTTTTAGTGTTAACCCGTATAGAATTAGTAACGAATGGTTTCCGTGCTGATAATTCTCATTCAAGACTTATTAAGTGCTAAATTTGAAAGTGCCTGGCTTTACAAAAAAATCTCATCTGTAGTACCGACTCAAAGTACTAAAATGATAATATATCATGATTGATGAATCATCATGACTATTTGAACTGTTGTAGAATAAGCATGATTAAGAAACTGGGATAAACATATTAAATCAAGTGGTTTTCGATATTTACTTGACACTAGACAAATTTTTAAACGAAATTGTAAACGGATTTCTGTCATACTTTCATTCTGAGAGAATGAATGATAAAACAAAATTACTAACAAAATGTTGATGCAAATATGTGTCTACCTATGTATTTCTAGCTGTATTACTGAAAAATTCATGACACATGAGAGAAAAGTAGTAAATAATCAGATAAAATGTCACGTAAATAAACAGACGCACTAACGCACGCTTGATGTTAATGTCCAAAGTAGAAAACTCTTGAATGTTATTAATAGATGCATGATTCGGGATCAAATGTTTGAAATATTGTGCTAATGGTGAAAGCAAAGGAAGCAAGTAATGTGTTTTAGAAACACTGTTCTTATCGATATAAACAGCCTAAATAATTCAGGTACCGAGTTCAAATCTAACTGTGATTTGTATCTATCCGCCCATTCATCTAAAGTTGAATGATGATCTCAAAAAAGATGAGTAAAATTCGTCGCGTCGAAACAGTGAAATTCGCCACTGACACACTTGGCATGCGGCAGTTGTAATGTGTGTAGTAATGTCGCGAAAATATCCGATTTCCTATGTTTGACATTGCCCGCGGCTCCTTAGATTAATTCGTCTGGCGTGATTCTGTCGCCTGCTTTATTTAAGACAGCTAATGTATTGTCGCTAAACGCTGTGATTGTTTTACTTTCTGTTTCATCTTTATGCAAATCGTTTACGTTGATGTCATTTCCTTCATGCGCTACAAATAATACAAATTCTTTGTTATTATTATAACGCAAACGAAGTGGAAAACGCTTTCAAACTTTTCAAATCTTAAGACCATCAGCGCAAAGTATTTCATCCGTCACTAAACATAGGTTTGGAAACGCATAAAGTATTTTAGATATGTCATCGATCATTAATCCTCAGACTGGAATGTCTGGAGTAGGCCGTATTAAATCTAGATATCCATGTGCAATGACCCGAAATCTGTTCAAGCATTTTGAACCTACGTGCATGAACTTTAGTGGCATGTTACATTCAAGGTATAAGATGGATTGGCTGTTAGCAACGATGTTTCAAATGTTTGCGGATAACTCATCAGTCGGAATCCGAAGAGAAATCTCTGAGAGTTTCTCGTTGATATTAAAACAGCTCAAATCTGTCAGTTGCAGGAATTTGATATTTCTTGGCTGTTGTATTTTCTTCCTTACAAAAGCAAAAGATTTTGTTCTAAAAACGAGTGGAAATAAGATGCAGGGCAAAAAATTAAACTATAAGTACCTTGGTAGCATAGATCTTTGCAAATTAAAAAGAGAACTATTATCAAAATTGGCATGTACAAAGATTTTACCAAAAGATTTATGAAAAAAAAATGGCTACACCCATGACGTCAGGCCTCTTGTAGTCTAGACGGAGGAGGTGAATTACCTCCGATGTAAATGCACTCCTGCAATCCGTAAATTAGTTTTACGATCGATGACACGTTTCGTAGAAAATAAACGTGTTTGAAAATCAAATTAATAGAACGGCTAACAACAACCTCAAACTTGAATGAACTCGCTGAACAAACTCCACTTTTCGTGAGACCGAAGTTTTAATTGCGGTTTTCATAAATAATTGTAATAGCATTTAGTTTGTAGCAATTAGACACAATGTGACATTACCTTTTCAGTTCAAAGCTGCCATTTTCCCATAATTTACATTTGGCCTGGGATCCCAAATTGGTCTTTGAGATGCCCCATCTTTTATCACAATTATTTATTCAGTGTTTTTCTAATCTTCGCATCTTTTTGAATAATTTAAACCTTCTTCCTTCTGTTTGATATAAAAAATAACACTGCTCACGTGTATGGCCATTTGTTGGAGTAGTTTTTGGCAGCAGTGTAACAATGCAAGTACTTACTGTTTACAGACTTGAGAAATCGTAGATTCACTCGTAAGCAGATGCTGTAGTCAGATCATTTCCAATCGTCCGTCTTTACTTTAAGATTCAAATTCGTACAGAAATCGCGTATAGCCTAAACTGTACAATAGAAACTAGGAAATCTGCATACGAGTGTAACTGCTTGCTCGTAAACCTACCGACAAAAACATATGTCTTCGGCTCACTTTGAATCATCATTCATTGTTCAGTCACCTTGCTCAGTGATAACGCGTTAATCATTTTCGTGAAATCCTTCAGTTGATACGAATTCGTGATGTGAAGTGACCGTGTTTAGTTTTTCACAAGTTTTAATGCGAATACAATGAGTAAACATGTGACTTTTGCCGTAAGTGCCTTTTCCCATCTCGTTTCATTTCCACTGTGTCTGGTTTTCTAATGTGTTGTGTGCGCAGTGAAATATTATATTTTATGAGTGTTCATATGCAGATAAATGTCTTATCTTCAAGTGCAAGTGATATCAAGAATTGCTACTAATACAATAAGAATATTTAATAATGATTATGCGCGAGTGATATTCGACGATGGTCATATCAAATTTCTATTCAAGTAATAGCGCAGTAAAGTAACATTCTGAAGTTGAAATTCCCTGTAATTTGACTGAAGAGTGAATTTTTTCAAAACTGGTTTTGTTTATCGAAAGCGGAAGTTAACGTCTTCAGGCTTGAATTCCTACTTAATGCAGAATTATTCTTAGACTGTCTCTAAAACTGTACATAATGTGTATACACTCAATACTCATACTATTGTGTAGTCTTTCCAAATTATCCGTTCATATTGATTGAACAGCTGTTGCGTGTTTTGTCACTTGGATAAGATTTATGACGTCATGCATTGTTGATTATTCTCAGATTTACCTACCCTGCTTATGACAGGGTCGGCATACGTGTTTTATACACGCTGACTGGAAATCCAAATATAACTAAAAGGGCAACTTTAATAAACTCTTACATTATTCTGGCATGGCAATGTGGCAAGGCAATCATAAAATATCCATACTAATACTCGTATTATAAATGCGAAAGTGTGTCTGTCTGTCTGTTACCTCTTGACGCTTAAACCACTGAACCGATTGAGATGAGATTTGGTGTGGAGACAGTTCGAAACCCTGGAAAGGACATAGGCTACATTTTGTCGCGATATAAAAACATCAAGGGGGTGAAAAGGGGGATGAAAGATTATATGGAAAATCCAACTCTTGCGAGCGAAATCGCGGGGAACCACTAGTAACCCATATATTTGCCATATAAATAATGCTAGGTTTTTAAAAATATACAGGATGTTATTTTCTACAGTCTATATTCAAGAGAGTGACTATTTTTAATAGGGTTATGATCGAAATCTTTAAAAAATACAAATACATATGCTCTATTCAAATAATTCGGCTACCTCGATCACAAAGTCTGGAAATTTAAGGGATCAGACTTAGAGGGCGGGGTCTCCCAGCCCCTTTCTAGACCAGAGACAATATAGAAAATGAGATTTAATTATAGATATTGACCCGACCGGGGATCGAACCCGGGACTTCAGAGATGGCGACACCTTTAGAACCGGTGTGCGAGCCACTCCGCTACGGAGGCCGTTTATGTGATAACACCATGTATATTTTCTTCGTCTTACCAATCCGCTAAGAGGAGCTT
The DNA here is from genome assembly GCA_949316185.1 of Pyrausta nigrata. Lineage (NCBI taxonomy): Eukaryota > Metazoa > Arthropoda > Insecta > Lepidoptera > Crambidae > Pyrausta > Pyrausta nigrata. Next base: position 13,833,773 of record OX438957.1, on the reverse strand, counting down.
GTGGCGCAGTGGCGGCAGCGCTAGCGTTAAGCAACCCACGGCGCGGTCGTGATTGGATGGGTGACCATTCCGACCATTTAAGTGACGTCCATGACAAGCATCTCCGTGCTTCGGAAGGCACGTTGAGCAGTTGGTCCCGGCCAATATCTATTGACATTAGTCGTTAAGCCTAGTTGCAGGCCCTACGGCGGTTTGATAACATCTGACAGTAAGGTTGGTCACTTGCCTTACAGACAACCTCTACACCAATCCGCACTGAGCCCGCGTGGTGGAGTATGGCTCGTACCTCATAGTTGAGGTGAGGCCTCTGCCCAGCTGTGGGATCTATATAGGCTGACTTTTTACCAATCCGCTAACACGTAACCAACTTGTTCCAGGTGGAGGAAAGAAAACGAGCAATATGGGAAGCGTCGATATCGCGACGCGAAGCGCTGCTGCAGCGCGAGCGGGACCGGACCGAGCGGTTGGAGCGAGCGCGCGCCGCTCGCTCAGCTCCCCGGCCCGCGTTCGCTTTCGGCTCGTCCACGCCTCGCTTGCTCGAGCCGCTAGACTCGGCGGGATTCTTCTGGGCTGCGCGCAGGTGTGTATACCGCTTTATTGGGTCGTGTTGAGGCTCATCGTAGAAAGAAGAGATGTGTTATAACTAGGTTATCCATCGCGAACCTGAGCCCGTAGCCAAGTGGCAATTTATTGTCAATCGAAGTTCAAATCATCGCTAACAAAATGTATGAAACTGACATAAGCCATCGAAACATCACGTGACTTTTGCACACATATTTTGACATTTTAATGGCGATAGCGAATTTGCTACGGAACGATTGCCATTTAGCTACAGGCCCTGTGCCGCCAAGTTTATTTGTATGTGTGAAGTCCGCCGCGGAGGTCGATATTCATCCATTCATTTTGACCATGGTCGTGATCGCACGGGTCACACCACCATTTCATATCTCTTCTTTTTATGATCCGAAGTGTTAAGGTATTGCAGATTTTAAGGGAAGGACGTTTCGCAATTTTTCTTGAACATTCTTCTGAGCAGATGGTACCTAGATCTGTTAATAATAGACATGTAACTGTACTGTAGATAGTGGGAGTAAATAAAAAGTACTTATACAATCAGGGAAAATTGTAATTTGCCTTTTTTAAGTCCAATAATGCGCTATCTCATACACCATACCCTACTCTATAAAGTTTTGTATTCGAGGGCTCAACATTGTTCAAAAATTAGCGAGCACATTAACTTAAGGAAAAAACTGAACATTATTATGAAATTCGACTCGCTGCAATACTTGCTGTCTTAATTAAATAAGTGCAGTATACGTTTCACAAATAAAATGATAAGGTACAGTGAGCACAGATAATTGATCTTGAGAGGTTTTTTTAATCCGTACATTTGTCAAGCTCAAGGGCGACTTTATTTACTAACGCTACCATCTGCTGAGAAGAAATGTAATTCTTTAGACTGAAAGGAAAAGTATAGGTTACTTAATTTAAAACTTCCAGTAAGTGATATTGAATGTGACGTACCAATCTAGCTGCCTGTCGCTGAAATATCACTAGCGAAAAGTCAAATTTATTCTATTTTGGCTCTTAACGGCCGTACTTAGAGACGTCAATTACAGTCCATCCTTCATTAAGTCTCATGCCGTCATTTTGTATTTCATTGACAAAGAAAGTGACACAACTATTTTAATTTAATTGACGTCTCTGAGTAAGACCCTTAAGTGCTAAAAGGAACTCTCAAATTCCATCAACTCTAGATCTTATAACAAAGTATTGGAGAAGTACGTCTCTGCCAATTCAGTCAGTAGGCAAGACCTATTAGCGTTTGTAGAGAGGGCTATTTGACCCAATTATCTTTGCCCTGTATGCTTGAACTCTAGTTATGCACCCAAAGTGTCTTATCTACCCAAAGATCAATTTTATTTAGCACGCCGATGAGATGAGTTAAACTGTTTTAGTCAAGTCTAAGCTATTTTATAAAACTATACTTGATTAGATGATTTTTTACAATTTTTTTAGCTTTGCTTTATTTTGCAGGTTTTATATTTATAGGTGTTGGGTTTTCGTTACACCCTTTCCCTGCTATACCAGTGTAACTAAGTTGTTTCTTTTTCTAATTTGTTTTTATTTTGTTTCCCCCTCCACCAGTACCAACCCCATAGATCAGATGAACTTTTTTGAATCACTGTAAGCAATTTTATTTTTTTTATTTCGTAATCCCAACTAATTGTCTTGAGATAGTGTAGCAAGTGAACTAATTAACAGCCTCCTTATTATATTCTCTTTTAGCAGACCTAAGGTCCAACTCTTTAAGATATTGTCCGTATTTACGTCGCCATAGGTAGACCGCCTGATTGAGTCTTCAACATTAGGTACAGAGGCGCGGGGGTGAGACGAGAACAGGGACTGTGAGAGGACGGCGGGCGCTTGTTAGGTACAGAAGGATCACTTCGCAAAGTAATTAACTGTGCTACGATACAATATAGTGCAAATTCAGATCGCGGCACGCCAATATCCTACCAATATAAACACCTAGATATTTGCTTCTCTTTCTCTCGTGTGACCTCATCTCACCTGACAGCGACGCCAAACGCGCGCGTGTATCGTCGATCTTACATGGGATGCGGCTGGCTTGAGACATCCATAACGACCAGACGTCGACCGGTCGATCCGTGCGTGTACTTGTAGTTTGAAGCTAAATTGCGGAGTGAACCAGGTCTGGTTGAATTTTAAGAAGAATGCGCCTGCCGTCGGCACATCTCCCACTCCCGTTCTCGCGCCTACCCGCACGCGCGAGGACGAGGCGAGGACTCTATTCAATGGTTTACCTATAGCCACCACGATCACTCGCGCTGTCATATTGTGACAACGAGGAAATACGTTAGGAAATACGGACATCTGCTTACAGAATAGGATCTCTGCTTTCGGTCTGCTTTAATTATTTGACATTTAGGCCGAGTTGCACCATCTTAATTTAACGGTAACTATTTCAATAACCGGTGTTTTTCGTATAATTTGACAGATTTTAGTAGTAGTTAAAGCAAGATGGTGCAACCAAGTCTTAGTGTCAGTCAACATGGGCAACGCAAAACAGAAGCAGGCCTGATATAAAAGTTCATAGTAGGGAGGCAGTTTGTAGTTTTACAATTAGCTAAATGTTAACGCTGTTATCTATGCGCAGAATCTTGACTGTAGTGGATCCTATTTTTGGATGTTACGTAGTGTATGGTAGAAAACTGTTTTGCATGCTAACATTCATGTGCATGAATTGTGTATGTCCGGACAAACTTGTGATGTTTGTATATTTTAGCATGATGTTTCCATGTTAGTGTAAGACAGTAGGTATCCTCGACGTACATATCCATTAAACAGAATATTAATTTATCTACCGTGTACGTTAAAAGAATTTGTGTATATTTTACTTTTTTCAATATTTGTTAGACAGACTTGTTGATTTGGATACCGTCTAAGTATTATTATGTCTTTTTTTTTACAAATATCTATTCTTAGAAAGCAAGCATTTTTATTCTAGAAACGACCAAGGTTGCAGGTTGTTTAATAACAAAATCGACGTAATATAGGTAAGCGATATTATTCAAACTAATCTGCCGTGTGGTGATAATCGTAAAGTAACTTTCCAACTCCGATTAGATTACGAAATATGAAGCTATTTATCGTAAACGGATATTTTCACTACACGTTATATAGTTTTGTATGTACAATTGTGTAAAAAAAGCTTTCCGATTCATAAGGGATTCTGGTACTAAAATGTTACAGCTTTATTATGGGAACAACATCGAAATCGCAAATTACACTTCCCTATACTAATTTACTGTCGATCATCTGTTATAATTCTGTACTTGAGATGAGATGAGACAAAAACTAACTTAAATTAATTAAGCATAGAACTAGTAACTATGGAAATAAGACTGTATTATTTGGGGGGCACAATTATTGCCTCGTTGGTCTAGTGGTCAGCACGCTGGGTACTATCCACGAGGTCCTGGGTTCGAATCCCGGGTCGGGCCGAGAGTGTTTGGGTTTTTCTGTCTTGAAATTTCCAGACACAGCTCCGGAGTCAGAAAGTTGTGGTGGTGTTAACACCCCCGTGCCTCGGAAAGCACGTTAAGCCGTTGGTCCTGCGCCTGATCTCTCTACGGTCATGTCGGACTGCCGTCTCATCGAAATTATGAGAGTGAAGGAATAGAGAGTGCACCTGTGTATTGCGCACACACTTGTGCACTAAAATATGTCCCGCGCAGTTGTCTAATCTCTGTTGAGATAGGCCGCCGTAGTCGAAATTCGGCTAGGAGGACATTATAATTATTATTTTTAATAAACTACCAAATGCTCTCAAATCGTGTGAAAATATAGACACCTTCAAGCATAAGCTGAAATTACACCTCACAGCGAGTACCGGAGAAGAATCAAAATAATCTGTTTCTATTATTTATATCTAATTCTAAGTGAAACGTAATAAGTCAGCCTATTAGATCCCACTGCTGGGAAAAGGCCTCACCTCAACTATGAGGAGGAACGAGCCATACTTCACCACGCGGGCTCAGTGCGGATTGGTGGAGGGGTGTATGTAAGGCAAGTGACAAACCTTACTGTCAGAAGTTATCAAGCCGCCCTAGGGCCTCTGACTAGGCTTAACGACTCAGATATTAGCCGGGACCAACTGCTTAACGTGCTTTCCGAAGCACGGAGATGCTTGTCATGGACGTCACTTAAATGGTCGGAATGGTCACCCATCCAATCACGACCGCGCCGTGGGTTGCTTAACTTTTGGTATCACTACCAAAGCGCTGCCGCCACTGCGCCACAAGCACCTCGTAAGTGAAACGTAAAATGTCTTATTAGATTATTAGTCTTAAATGCGATTTTCTTTGAGATTTCGATGATGGCACGTTAAAGCGTTGTTGTATTTTGGCGGCAGAATCACTTGCATCGGACAGCGTTTTGTTACACACATACACTATTGCGGATATTTTCACTGCACTTATTTTCGTATCAACTCTGACATTCCAGTATCTAGACTATGAAATATTTAGGCCGGTTGGTCACTCATATGGCAACGTATTATTATGCCGGTAGCATCGGCACAACAGTTAGTGACGTCACAATTAGCGATGTACGTTGGCATAGTTTTGAACGTTAATTAGGTGAATCATTAAGACGTGATTGATAAGACGTGAATGACATTTAATAGACCGATTAAAGCCGATCTTTAATATTATACAATTTAGTCGATACATTGGATGAAATGTAAACAAAGTGCACCCTGTGAATTGTTTCTATTAAAAACTAGTGGTTCCCCGTGGTTTTTCCATATAAACTTTCATCCCCCATTTCACCCCCTTAATGATTTTATATCCCGACGAAATGTAGCCTATGTCCTTTCCTGGGTCTCGAACTGTCTCCACACCAAATTTCATCTCAATCAGTTCAGTGGATTAAGCGCCAAGAGATGACAGACAGACAGACACACTTTCGCATTTATAATATTAGTATAGATTTATTAACGGACAGCAATAAATTAATTTATGTAGACTACTAGGGGTATACTCATTGCTTTAAAAGTCTTTAACAGTTTATTTTTTGGTCGCCAACTTCCTGAATCCTGCAAATTAAGAATTCGATATATTTTTACAGTGTGTATAAATAAATAAATTTTGGAAAAAATATCTTTGAAAACTTTTGAACCATATCTTGATTTTATATTGGTCATAAATAATTCCCCTAAGGAATATCAATCCTTGACATTCAGTGTTATGTGAGGTAATATTCAAATGGAAAGGTGTAGTGGGTAGATATTATTTCAACTTCATGGTAATATCTGATGACCATATCACACCTATAAGTTATATTAGGTTTCTATTTTCCTAGTTCAGTAATAAAAAAAAATAAAAGTAAAACAATTAGTTCGTTTTTTTTCTAAATAATCTTAAATTTTAAAACCTTGTCTATAGTTTTCGTGTAAAGAAATAAAATCAGTTGAATAATTAACGCGTATGGTCGAATTTTTCGTACACAGCATAGGTTTGTGATTGACTTGCTTAACGTTTTAACGCCCTTTGAACGTTTTAATGGTTTTTAAATTGTATTGAAAGTTATTAACTATATGGTTTATGTATCAAATGCTAAAAACAATACATCTTTTGAGAAATGAAGAGTCTAAATTTCACATAATCCTTTTTATATGATGTATTTTCATGGTTAGGTGTATTTTTACCAAGATTTCAGAATTGGTAGGTTCCATAGCATTTAAAAAACCGGCCAAGTGCGAGTCGGGCTCGCGCACGAAGGGTTCCGTATTCCCTAGGGTGGCTACAATCACTTCAAAACGCTTTTACATTTAAGCGACTAGCAGCGCGACTTTGGCGTATACAGTCGCGCTGTCGAAGCTTTTTATAAGTGTCTCCAAAATGGTTATTATTGTCCTATAATAAAACAACACTAGCTCAGCGCCTTGATTGAATGCAGAGAGCGCATGCAAATGTCGCGCAGCTATACCGCGCGGATGTTGCGCTCCGTTTATAGTATGAAATTATCAGCAAAGTCGTCTAAATTATTTTTAATGGATAACCATGCCCTAATTAATAAATTATAAAGTAGGTATGTAGGTGACAAGAACACTTATTACAAAGGCAATAATTAACCCCTAAAAGAGGCTTTAACTTTGCCATTAAATAACTATTGTTGTTACATACAATTGGCGCCATCTCTCGGATAACTGTTATACTGCTATATAAACTAATTACTGCGCTTCGCGCAATGCATATCGAACACAAATTGAACCATAGCTCAAGAGCATGGTACATGAGAAACGTACCAACAAAAAGAAGTACATGCGTTTTTCTTTCGCAATTGTTTAACGCACATTAAGTGTGCTAATTTCGTCACAGTATGTATGAATGTCTTGACGCAGTGCAAAAGACGTTACTAAGAATGCTGAATTTTAGAAGACTAGCGTTCGAATCCTAATGGGTGATTTTATTTTGTATTTATTCAAGTTCATAGCTTTTTTTCTTTTTTAAACAAGAATTGGTATGAGCATCAAAATTAGTGTAACAGATTTTAAATCCTACACACACAGACTAAAATTGCAAAAAAATGCAATCCGCTGACTAAAACTAAGGCCAATTTTGGATAAATTTGACGTGCAATTAATATAAATAAATATAATTAATATAAATAAATAAATACATTTGATTTCCACATCGAATACCTCGATGTGGAAATCAAATGTATTTATTTATTTATTCACATTTGCGTACTAGGTGTATTTATTTATTTCTGTAGGTACATTGATTAAACAACTTTTTAGCAGCTTTTTTTTGAGAAAAAATGTATGCACATTTTCAAATTTATTGTTTACTAGCAGTTCCCCGCGACTTCGCCCGCGCCAATAGTCGGATTTTCCATACAAATTTTCATCCCCCATTTCACCCCCCTGATGATTTTATATCGCGACAAAAAGTAGCCTATGTCCTTTCCAGTGTCTCAAACTATCTCTGTGCCAAATTTCATTTGATTCGGTCCAGTAGTTTTGGAGTCTATTCGATGCAAATAAACAAACAAATCTATCCTCTTTATAATAATATATAGTATAGATAGTACTAGTTTTGTTAATCAATATTTATATTTGCAGTGCAATAATTTATTTCAAGTAAAAAAAGTATAATTGAAATTTAAATATACCTCGAAAAAAAAGCGTACATTTCGAAAACATCAGTATTACATGCCTGGGATCGATCCCAGATTCTTACGATCATACCCAACATGTTAACCACTGGGCCAAGCGTGCTTATGGTTATCTAACGAAAAGTAATAAGAAGTACGTACGCCAAGAAAAAACTCATCTTAGCGCGAACTTTAAAAACAACCATGCCAAATGACGCCATCTAGTGACGAATGTCAGAACTAACTTATATTAATATTCGTTTATTTGCATACACCGTACGCCAAGAAAAAACACATCTTAGCGCGAACTTTAAAAACAACCATGCCAAATGACGCCATCTAGTGACGAATGTCAGAACTAACTTATATTAATATTCGTTTATTTGCATACACCGTGCGCCCAGTTGCACGAGAATTTTATAAAATTATTGGTAAATTATTAAATGTTTCTGTAAAACTATATCAATATTTAATAGGAATAAAGATGTTTCGTGGTTTATTTTTAAATCTACCTAAACATAATTATAGGACAGTATAATAAGTATATCGGTAGCGCTCTATCTACTTATTTTTTTTTGGACCAGCATTTTGTCCTCGCGATGACGATCGAAAAAGCTCTTTTTGTATTTGATTTAACAACAATTAACGATTTTCGGACTTTTTCCTTAACTTATGCTGTAAGACCTTCCTTCTTGCCAAATTTCATGGTTCTAGGTCTATGGGAAGTACCCTATAGGTTTTGATTCCCCTGAGAAATGGGGAAAAATGATAGAAAATTGGACAAAATTGGCCGTATCTTTTTTCAGCGTTAATTTAAAAGCTTGATTTTTTCACATAATTAAGGGACCATAGACATAAGAATTTGTTGTTAATTTTAACTTTATACCTCCACGCGTTCCTGAGTAAAAGGGTCTTGACAGACAGACGGACAGACGGATAACAAAGTGATCCTATAAGGGTTCCTTTTTTCCTTTTGAGGTACGGAACCCTAAAAAAAGACAAATATATTTTTAATTTGTATCAATCAAAAATCCTTGTTGTACAGTTTCATACGTGTATGTATTAAGGACAACCTTGACTTTGGCTGACTTAGTTGCTCATATTGTTCCGTTATCCGATTTGTATGCGTTGTACTCGATTCGTCTTCCGTCTAAGGTTCTATGAGTCATTATCATGTATAATGTTATCATCATACAATCATTAATTCGTTGGAAAGAAACGTCATCTTCAGACTTACTTTACTTTTCTTCCTCAAAAAATAGTCATAAGCTGATGACTGTTTTTCTTCATGACAGTATAAAGTTTGATTAGTTTTGTTTTGTCTGTTGAAACACCACATACCGAGCATACTTTATTATTTAGCCTGACTACATACATACCTTATTATTCTAAGATACATACTTGATTTTATCTTAGTCTATAATCTTTCGCTTTTCTGGACAGCATTACTGAGTAAAATAGGCGTTGTATCGATTTTTTTATTCGTTCTGTCTGCTATTAAACTATCTTATAATGAGATGATAATTAAACCCATAGCAAACACAGTAATTCACGTGACAAATGACTGATATTTGAATGTTGATATTAATTTAATAGTTTAATTAATTATTATCTGTTGTCTTTAAATCATGTAATAATAACCTAATTATTGCTAGACCGATGAAGAACATTTTAGACTTTAAACTGACTATTCCCAATGTTCCATGTTTATGAAAATCCAAGGGCCCTGTTTCACCACCTTTGAGTAAGCTCTGAGTAGCTAACTTGTGAGTCGTTTGTCATAACTCATATCGAAAATATGTTAGGTAAAAAAGGTGCAGTGGCGGCAGAGCTTTGGTAGTGATACGAAAATTAAGCATCCCACGGCGCGGTCGTGATTGGATGGGTGACCATTCTGACCATTTAAGTGACGTTACGCACGTTAAGCAGTTGGTCCCGGCTAATATCTGTAAATATTAGTCGTTAAGCTTAGTCAGAGTCATTAGGGTAGTTTTGACATGTAACTTGAATTTATTAATAGGTAGTTCGATAACATTATGAGGTATATTATTGAAAAATTTAACACAATTTCCCAAGAATGAATTTATTGTTTTGGCTAATCTGAAGTTTGGAATGACAAGTTTGTTTTTATTTCTTGTATTATAAGAATGAATATCACTTTTTTTCATAAAAAGATCTAAATTTTTGCGTACGTACATTATATTATCAAATATGTATTGAGAAGCGACAGTGAGGATGTTAATTTCTTTAAAGAATTCTCTCAGGGATTCGCGGGGACTAAGTTTGTAAATGGCACGAACGGCTCTTTTCTGTAAAATAAAGATGGTATCTATGTCCGCAGCAGAACCCCACAAGAGAAGACCATAAGACATTATACTGTGAAAGTAACTAAAATACACAAGCCTTGCTGTTTCAACATCAGTCAAATGTCTAATTTTTCTAACCGCAAAGGCAGCTGAAGCAAGTCTCCCAGCCAGAGCGTCAACATGTGGTCCCCACTGCAACTTCGAATCCAATGTAATGCCCAGAAAAACAGTGGAGTTTGATAGATCTAATTTTTCACCGTTGAGTAGGATTTCTGTGTTAGCTTGCTTCACGTTAGGCGTGGTGAATTTAATACATTTAGTCTTTTTTGTATTAAGAAGCAAGTTATTGCTAGTGAACCAATTTAATACCTTAGAGAGAGCTCCGCCTACATTGTCAAATGATTCTTCGCCTCTTCTTGATTTGAAGACTAGAGAAGTATCATCAGCAAACAGAACTATCTCACAGGAGTCTTTGGCATAAAAAGGAAGGTCATTAATATAGATCAAAAATAGCAAAGGTTCCAATATTGAGCCCTGGGGCACTCCCATTTGAAGCGGGGCACCTGAGGAGTTAATGCCATTAACGTTTACTGTTTGTAGTCTGCCTGAGAGGTAAGAATTCAACAGTTTAGACGCGTTATTAGATGCACCGTAATGATCAAGCTTAATAATGAGTGTTTGGTGATCGACACAATCAAATGCCTTCGACAAGTCACAGAATACACCTATTGCATCGTGTTTATCTTCATAAGCATCCAAAATGTGTTTGACGAGTGCCACCCCAGCATCTGTTGTATTTCTACCTTTGGAGAAACCAAACTGTTTCTCGTGCAGTAAATTGTTAAGTTTAAAATGAGAGAGCAATTGATTAAATATAACTTTTTCAAAAATTTTGCTAAATGCAGGTTGAATGGAAATTGGCCTGAAGTTGCTTGGGTCACTTTTTTCTCCTGACTTAAATATATAATCTTACTATATTTCATTAAAGTAGGAAATTGACGTTGATCAATACATTCGTTGAATATATGTGCTAAGTGAGATGCTACGAGAGGTATAATGGGTTTTATTGTGTCAGCTGATATTCCCCATATATCTTCAGTTTTTTTTTTGTTTAAATTCCTTGAAAGTTTTTACTATCATTAAAGGATTAATATGAGTGAAATCAAATGAGGAGTTACACCTGTCAACACTAGACACCAGCAGTGATTTCGCATGCAGAGCGCACGAATTAAGTTGTTTTGTGGTTTCGATAGGTACATTACAGAAGTACTTCTCGAAGGCACCTGCAACTTCATTATCAGTTTTTATATTCTTATTATCAATTTTTAATGTAAATGTGTGATCACGTGGTTTAGTTTTACAAGTTTCTTTGTTTATAATATTCCAAGTTTCGTTAATTTTATTACTGGTTTTTTTTTCACGTATTTAGCTACCATGCAAACGTTCTTGAATAACTTTGAGTATTTTTTAACATATTCTAAGAATGTTGGGTCATCATTTCTATATACTTTTTGATTATAATTCAAACATTTTTTCCTACTGATGTAAATACCTACTGTAGCCCAGTCACTGAACTTCGGTTTCAAATTGTTTATAACTAATTTCCCTCCCTAGAGAACGAACTAATAAGGCTACAATTTTCAAGAGACAACATAAGTTCATACTTTTTGAGCCAGTGCTCAGTGTCACATAAAACATGTATATTCCTTTCTTGTATGAATAATTCTACTTCTAATTCTTTCCCGGATAAGCCTTGAATATTTTGATGCACTATGTTTAAATGATTTGAACTTTCCAAGCTAGCTAGGCTTTGTTGTAAGTAAGAGTTTTCCTCTATTGTCTGAATATTTAATTTAAATGATTGTTAATTGGAACGGATTCCAAAGGTTGAATATTCATGTCATTGGTCTGCTCAACAAAAGCAGACTTGGTAGCTAAGTTTTTGGCTGAATAATCTATACAATATGATAGCGAAATAGCTATTTGTCTTTTGAGATAATTATTCACAAAATATTTATCTCTCGTCAGGTAAATCTTATTTTTAAAATAATTATTTATGTCAATTATATGGAAATTATGAACATTATTATTTATGAAAGCAGAGAGGAATGGAAAAAACTCCACCGACAAGAGCCTAGCTCTTAAATTTGATGATGATGAACATTATAAGATGTCAATTTATGCAAGTCTAGGTTTATTTTATACCTTAGATTATTTTCTTCGTCTGTCAAACCGCTGCTATATGGTAAGGTAAACAAAACAATTTTACCTATTCTTAGCAATTGCAAACTTTCAAAAATATTAAGGATTTTCTTTTTGTTTACATTACCTCTATTTCCTATAAAAAATATTAGGGTAGAATTTTCACTGAATTTAAAACTAAGTATTTTATTGATAATTACATCATAAGATGCTCCAGGCATGCAGTGATTTATCACACTTTGTCCCATATATTGTGCAAGTATGTGCTGTTTTTGCCCATCCATGTTTTTACCCATCTCATCACTAAACATAACTATACTATTTGTAGACTGATACGGAGTTTCGTTGAGCAGGAAACTGTTGGATTGTACACAGGACAGTTTGAGAGGGCTTGTGGTTGATTGAGGGAGTGATGATGACTCACACCCAGACCCAACAATCATCAATGGGTTGGAATTTGAGTTAGAAGAATTATTACAATCACAAGTAGTTATGATGTCTGTTAACATCTGGATGTGTTCCCCACACTCTTTTTTAGTACATTTATATGTCTCAGTCATTATTTTTAATAAGAGTTTGAGATTTTCTAATTCATTTTCTAATTTATTTTCTAATTTCAATATATCATTTTCATATTTTATCACACTATTTTCTAATAATAAAGAACATGCATCTAGCTCATCACCAAGTTGCCTTCTCTCATTTATATATTTAACTTTTGTAAACAAACAATTCTGTTTTTTAACTAATTTATTTGTTTTTTTAATAAACCTATTTATTCTAACATATTTCTTAAATTTATTTTTACTGCACCTTAAAATCCCTGTATATGTTGTGGTAGGGGAATCATTTGTTAAATCTATAGTTACACTAGCTGGACTTCCAGGTGCAGTTTGGATCTGGCTGGGCGCACTACCAACTAACTTGTCAAATATAAGGGTGGTTTGGCTGTAAATGTAGTCTTGCTTCTCCATCTCCAAGTGGTGAATATGATCTCGGGCTTCATCAAGGTCTTGTTGAAGGGCAGTTATACGATTGAGGTTCTGCTCATACTCCTCACAGCACTCCCCGAACCCACTTATGACGGATTGCAGCTTGTCACGCTCGTCAATTAATAAGCCGTAGTTGGTGTGCAGCTCAGCCATCTCTTTCTTTAATTGACTGTTACTATCCAGCACATCCAACAGTATCCTCTCATTGTCTTCGCTTTCCCTATTCAGTTGCTCAATCCGTTCCTTGGCCGCCTGCAGTTTCTTCAAAGCCAGTAGGAGTTTAGATTCCTCCTGGCGAGCATAGGCTTTGCGAGTAAGCATCTTTACACTCAAATCAATATAAAATCACGTAAGTAAGTAAGCCAAAGAATTGGTTGATCAACTAGAGGTTAGATGTTTTTTAAAGTAAACAATATAACCTCAACGCGAAAAAAAAAATGTTCGTAAGACAGTGTAATTTAGTCTATTTTTGTGGTTAAATATGTGTTATACGTGAACTATGACGTACATACACGATAATTAGAAAAAGCATAAAGAGAAAACAATGATTCACAATATTTCACAAGTTCAAATTCGCAGTGTCATTGACCGGTTATCACCGTTACACATATACACTAAAGTCCGTGAGTTTATGCACTTTTTTTTACACTAGCACTTAAATATACAGCTTAGTTATGATTAATGATGATTTTGAGCCGCTTAATGACTAGTAAATTAATTAATTCGATTTTTAAATATGAGACAAATGCAATCAAGATGTTAGCGGTAGTGTTGCCAGACCAAAAAAAATAGAGGCCCTAGGGCGGCTTGATAACATCTGACAGTAAGGTTTGTCACTTGCCTTACAGACACTCCTCCTCCACCAATCCGCACTGAGCCCGCGTGGTGGAGTATGGCTCGTACCTCCTCATAGTCGAAATGTGGCCTTTGCCCAGCAGTGAGATCTATGTAGGCTAACCTTAAATATTTTCTTTACTATCTTTTAAGTAAGCTACTCATAACTTATCCAGAAATGATGGAAAAGCTCTTATTCCATTGGCCTCTAAAAATACCTGGGCTATCGTCTTTTTTGCTAACCCATATCCATAAAGCCCCACGCTCACGTGCGCGGCTTCCTCCGCGGTCCAGCGACCCGCTGACGTCACCTTCCTTCCTACATCCATCCCATTGTCTCCGTGAAACAATGGCATTATTTCAACGGATTTGATGGCGAAATTTTTTTGACGTTTTATTATGCAATTTTTTTGGGCACACACCCTGATTGCGGGTTGACGAGGAAAAGTTTTATAATTGGCTGTAGAAAAGTGTTGAAAAATACTTTTATGCAGGTATCTTTTGTGTGGATAGTTTATTATTGGCTTACTAAATTACGGCTGTAATTTCAGAATCCATGGTCAATTTAGTAGGGATAGCAAACGGTGACTACTGCAGTTTAAAAGTATAAGTTTTTTTTTAAATTGTATTGTAGTCTTGTTTAGCAAAGACAGAGGTATTGTTGTCTCTTTTCGTTTAGCAGAGACCGATACAGGTGAACTTAAAATTAGTTAGTTTGCTTTTTATTTTTTTACAAAAACAGTTTATTCTAAAACACTGACACACCGGAGTGTATAATAACACAATGTAGGTAGCTTTATAGAAATTATAACGGTCTTAAAGTAATTGTATAAATAGTAAGTAAATTGTAGCTCTAAATGATTGTTTATGTAAATAGTGCCTGAACTGTTTGTACTGTGTGTATATGCATGAGAAATTATTAACGAACCACATATGTAATTATAGTTTAAACCTAATTAGTTACGAAGTTGAGGCATAAAACCTAACCTTGTTACTGTTACAATTTTATTATTACGTTGCATTATATTTGCTTTCAATTTCATTTATTTTGCCTACATAAGTTAAAAATCTTAAGTCCTTACATTTAATTATTTAAATAATTAAGCTATCCTGATTTAAAGTCAGCTGGTACACAACCCAAAAAAGTGTTAAATTTTATTTAATCTTGAAAGTTTTACATAAAACCCAGAGTAATGATTTAACTTCTACATTCACTTGGAGTGTATAAATTATTATTAAATTTTAAATAAAATCGTGGTGCGTACTAACTTGGCACTTTTGTAAACTGTATCTCCTTAAAACTAGAAACTAAGGGCCTCTTGCGCACGTCCGGATTAGCTATTCCGGACTCTTTCCAGGTCTATTATCTTAAGTTGAAAACCTACTTGCACAAGCCTGGATTAGCTAATCGGAAAGGTTTTCTTGCGCCAGTCTGGATTTGCTAATCCAGCCCTGGCGCAAGTGGGCTTTCAACTGAGATAATAGCCTTTGAACAAATCCAGAATAGCTAATTCGGACGTCCGCTAGTGGGCCTTAGCGTCAATCGTTTTCAAAGTACTTAAAAAAACAAAAGAAAATCACAATCGCAGCTGTCAACCAACCCTATTCTTTATTTGTCTATGTTCTAATTTGTTTATTGCAACTGTTTCAGGGCGGCATCAACTACAAACGTGATGTTCGCGTCTGCGCCGCTAACGAGACGAGCCTCTGCACTCCAGCTGGATACGTCAGACAATGATAATAAAGGTAATTTATTATTATATCTTTAATTTTATAGTAGAAAAAAAAACAGTAGACCAGCGTAAGACTTATGATTAGGCTTAGGATGGCTATTAAAAAAAATGACAGCAAAGCGCTTCTTTTGAAAGTATTGCAATTTCATAGGAACTCACTAAATCTAGATTATATAATTATTATTGTTTTTAAGTGACAAGCATTCACTTTGCAATCTTAATATTAGATATTATTGCACTTGAGAAAATGACCACCAGAGGCGGGAATCGATCCTGCGACTCTCGCATACTGGGCAATTACATAACCTCTCAGCCTGCCTGGCGTTGGCAGAGCCTGTCGAAATTATCAAGTGCTTCTTAACGCTGTATTGCCGCGTTGCTTTCATTAATGTTATTGGGATTACACACTCATCTGGTGGTATTTTTTTTAAGTGCAATAATATTTAATAGCTAAATTTTAGTTCGACAAGTTCATGCGCGGCCTTCTTGCAGTACAAAAGTCCTATAGGTGGTGATGCAGGGAAGGGGATTCTTCATGACAGTCGCGTGTGATTGGCTTTTCCTCCCCCCGCACGTCTTTGCTTCCGTAGGATGGTCGCGCATCATCTTGTCGAGCTATAGCGTTTATTGCAAAACATAGTCATTTGATATAATAGTATACTAAATTAGATAATTATTATGGTGCATTTTTCTAGAAGACGGCGCATTGCGATGATGTAGTAGCAATAATGATTTATTCTTCGTTTAGAATTCTTTTAATTTGATTGGTTGTTTAAATAACGAGAATTTTACAAAAAAAACTGCTTTTCAGACAAAAAAATATAGCCCACTTAAAGACAACCGAATAATTGAATCATGTAACAACTATTGTATGTTTGTTAATAACGTTCATACGGTGTTTATCAATGATAGTGTATTTAAAAAGAGGAATATGAGGTCATTAACGCGTGAAATTTGATTGCTTCAAATTAAGCACTTTCCCCAAATTTGCATTCAAATGTGACATTTGACACGTAAAAGAACATGTGCACGGAGCATCAAATTCGAATCGCCATGCAATATGAGATGAAATGTCTACCTCTTTTTTAAATAAATACACTATCTGTGGTCTTAATTGACTAGTACCACAAAACCTACTTTGGCTTAACAATTTGTTATTTCTTTATGCTGTTATCAAGATAAAAACATCACTCTGTAAATTTTAGAAAATACAGTTTATAAACTCGAAAAAGTAGCTTTATTCTTAGAACAAATCCTAGAAGTAGAGAATTCTTCATACTTCCATCCTCCTCTTCTAATTTTCATTTTTGTACCTATTCATTGTGTCATGTTCTATATCATACTAACATTACTTATTTCATTTCCTATGCTGCCAAAGGACTCAGAATGTTTGCAAGTTTCTGTAAGTACTCACTCTTTCTGATGCATGTCTCCGTGTGATTTGAGAAACTTGAAAAGTCAGTTGCTTAGGTTTTGTTTGCAAAAACCAAACGCTTACTAAGTTTGTTTGAAGCGTGGGAATTGTCAATGACTAGTCAAAGAGCGGGGCCCCTAGGCAAGATCCAATCTATTTTACATAATGACCTCAATAATACAAGTACGCTGGACTGCATACTGTCAACCTAAAAATAAAGCCATTTGATTATCGCCATTTTGGCGCTGACGGCTGTAGTGATTGTGTGGTGACCGTCCACGGAACTAATGAGAGTTGACATAAACATATGCAAGTTACTCTATTTTTTACATGTTTGTTTCATAGGGCCAGTCCCTATAGTTCTATTTAGCCTAAAATAATAATAATTGAGTCTCATGTCACAACATAAAATTCAAATTGATCATCTATCATTCTTAGAATATGGTTACAACTTTAGAGAATGAACCTACTTCATAATTTTCTTCCTGATGCACTATAACAGATATACATTTGTAGTGTTAAATGTTTGCACGCGCAGATCACCCGACCTTGTAAGGTATTTGAAAAGATCACATTAATTTGCCTTGTAAGCCATTGCATATATCCCATACACGAACACACATTTTCGAAAACGAATCCTATGTGCATAGACTTAAAGTTTGAAATTGCGTGTAAAGGTCACTCAAAGATTGATTTTTATCTTGCAATAGCGACCTAGTTGCTATTAATTAAGTTGTTAAACAAAAGATAACATATATATAATAAGTCAGCCTATTAGATCCCACTGCTGGGAAAAGGCCTCACCTCAACTATGAGGAGGAACGAGCCATACTCCACCACGCGGGCTCAGTGCGGATTGGTGGAGGGGTGTATGTACGGCAAGTGACAAACCTTACTGTCAGAAGTTATCAAGCCGCCCTAGGGACTCTGACTAGGCTTAACAACTAGTACCACAGATATTAGCCGGGACCAACTGCTTAACGTGCATTCCGAAGCACGGAGATGCTTGTCATGGACGTCACTTAAATGGTCGGAATGGTCACCCATCCAATCACGACCGCGCCGTGGGTTGCTTAACTTTTGGTATCACTACCAAAGCGCTGCCGCCACTGCGCCACAAGCACCTTAAAGATAACATATTTGGACTAATTACTTTATTCGCAATGTTTTAATTATTATACGAAACGCATGTACGAGTATGTATTTACTATCTATAAAGGCAGACAAAAATCAGTTACCAGACTTACTCGTAGTATGTTTTAGTTTTTACGTAGTCCAAATTCAATATCGTCTAATACGCCAGGAAGGAATAACTGAATAAAAGTTTCTGCTTAAAACTTGCGCATGTATCAAACCGCATGGTGTGGTCTATATTCAATTGTAGAGTTCACACAGTCTAATAAATTGTAAACATTGAAGCTGTGTAATCTATTTTTAGAGCAGCCAAACATTTAACATGTGTCGTGACGTCATTGCGAACTTTCGGATATCGACTGGGTTGAACGATCTTTTTAATAATTAATTGTTAATCTCATCCGTCTAAAATTAGATTATTTTTCTATGCTCGCCGGTTTTGATGACGCATGATAGTTAAATATTTTATGTCGGTCCTTGGCTGCCCATCAGGTCAATGTTGATAGAAACATTGTATTTTATTGTATCTTCAAATGTGCACATTGTGTTTTACTGCATTAAAGTTTAGCAAATGTTACGAGTACGACATAATAATATAATTTTTATAATTTTCAATTAAAAATGTCTTAACCCCAGCACCGGGTGTTATATTGTATCATTTATAAGGGTTGATTTTACAATAGTAAGATAAAAATATCCGTGGTATTAAATATAACTAATTTTAAAATCTCATTACTTTATCTCTTATAGAATAATATTTAAAAAGGTCGCTTTAATTATTCAGCCAGATCTGACAGTTCAAAAATCGCCTTTTAAAAGTATATAAATTTACCGTTATCCATTCGCCTAAATCTCGTGAAAGAGATCTGAGGTTATATTTTTGTAATTAAAATCCAGCCACATGACTCCGCGTAGGCTACAGACAAACTTTCTTTGGGCCGTTAGTTTGGTCGGTCTAATTGGTATGAAGAAACTTTTTTAAGCTGATTGTAATGTGCGTACTTGCTTATTTCTTCATACTGATTCACTGGTCAGAAAGCCGAGACGAAACTGGACCGATAGTCTGTAGGTAGTCAGCGGGGCCGTAATGTACGCACTTGCTTAAGCCTCTTCATACTGATTCCCTGGTCAGGAAGCCGCGACTATTGACCGATAGTTTGTATGTAGTCTGCGAGGCCTTTAAGGTTGCGCTTTTCGTCCTAGCAAGAAGAAATCTGTTCCTACACTATTACCAAACTGACATCTGACCTTCGTTTCCAGACGAACCCGACCGCCAACCGCCACCGGTGATGTGGTCGAGCGTGGCTCGCCGCCGCACCGACCTGGTCCCGACGGTGCCGGCCCCCCGCGCGCCAGGTAGAGCCTACTCCATGACCCGCCTCGACAGGATCCCGTCGCGCCCGCTGCACTCCGACCTGAACCTCAGCAGGACCCGTAAGATACAGCTGGAGCTAGCCGCCAGCCGCTTGGGACGCGCTTGGAGCTAACGCAGCTGGTTTGGGCAGATTGCCTCGCTTTGGGCTATTGTGACTGATAGTTGGCATTACTGGGTTAAATCACCTCATTTTGACCGAACATCTTATGTTAGGATTTTGAAGGAAGAGTTGCATTTGGAGCTAACGCTGCCGGTTTGGGCTTCGCTTTGGGAGTTCTTAAGACGCTATTGTGACTGATAGGTCGCTTACTGGGTAAACACCTCATTTTGATATAACACCTCCATTTGTGTCAAGATTTTGATGAAAGTGTTCAGGTGGCTTCAATAGAAGTCACACGGTCATTACACTATTGTAGTATCAAGAGTGTCTTCTTAAATACTATCTTTTGACTCAGTAGCCACTGTCTTCTCATCAATTACGCGAATAGAGCCCCCTTAATTCTTATCTTCTGGTTTGGGTCAATCGTCTCGCTTTGCGAGTTATTAAGACGATATTGGAACTGATACGGTCGCATTGAGTTAATTTACCTCATAATGATAGAACACGAGTCTCTCGAACAACATGTTTCTGGCTCAATAGTCTGTTACTATCGATTGCGTGGCAGGCGACTCTTAGTGCGCCAGGTAGAGCCTACTCCATGACCCGCCTCGACAGGATCCCCTCGCGCCCGCTGCACTCTGACCTGAGCCTCAGCAGGACCCGTAAGATATAGCTGGAGCTAGCCGACAGCCGCTTGAGACGTGCTTGAAGCTAACGCTGCTGGTTTGGGCAGATTGCCTCGCTTTGGGCTATTGTGACTGATAGGTAGCATTACTGGGCTATATCACCTCATTTTGACCAAACGTCTCTATTTATGTAAGGGTTTTGATGGAAGAGTTGAATTTGGAGCTAACGCTGCTGGTTTAGGCTTCGCTTTGGGATTTCTTAAGACGCTTTTGTGACTGATATGTCGTTTACTGGGTTACATCACCTTATTTTGATATACCATCTCCATTTGTATCAAGATTTCGATGGAATTGTTGAGTAACACAGTACTAGAACTTTTCTACGCTTTTAAAGTGTTTTTACAAATATTATGTGTTCAGACACGTAGCTTCGGTCCTCCCATATTGGGTAAAATCAGCTCATTTTGACGGAACACCTCCATTCATGTCAAGATTTAAAAGGTAGTTCCGTAGAAGATGGCTTCTATTACTTCTTAGTTATAAATAAATAAATTATAAATTGTTTCAACAAACACACCAATTACCTAGCCCCAAACGAAGCGTGAGCATGTGCTATGGTGACTAGAATAACGGATAGAAATACTTAAATACATATAAACATCCATGACTTAGGTACAAATGCTCGTGCTCATCACACAAACATTTGCCCCTTGCGGGATTCGAACCCGCAACCGCCTGGTTTAGAAGTCCGGTGCGCGAATGACTACACCAAGACGGTCGTCAAGTTACACGGAAACCTTTTTTAGACTCTGAAAAGTGTCTTCTAGTTTATCATTTTTCTAGCTGAATAGCCTCAGACTTCCCAAAAATAGCGTGACAGGACCCATTAGTTCTGTAGAAAATGTTATGCCATTATAACATTTTCTTATGTTTTCTGAAGTTGTTTGACATGTATATTTTGTCTGGCGTTGCTATAGTGGAGGGTCTAGATTCGGGTGTTTGCTTAAGGCAAATTTGGGTCGAAGTATTGTCTCTAACAATAGATCATGACATTTTTAATGCAGCACATGTGACTAACTTATTGAAATGGGTTTTTTATTACGCTGCCATCATTAAACGCCCTCAAAATAATAATGTAATCAAGCTACTGCTAAGCTTAAGACAGAGCTTGCTTTTTATATTGTGTGCTTTGTTGCGAACAAAGCTAAAATTTATAGGGTTTTTTTTTTATTTACTGAATTTATGAACGTTTAGGTAGAATAAGTCGAGTTTTAAAAGATTTCGGTCTCGGATTAACAGCCTCTAGGCTGTTCCTAGAAACTTAAAAATGTATAACTAATAACGTGGTCATCACCATCATTTACCTCTTCATCATCATCACCAAATTGACTTGGTTTGAAAAGGTATTGTATATTTAATATGTTTGGGTCTTTATGGTCTGGTGCTTCCTTGGTGTCTGGTTTTGATAACTACTATTAAAGGTAAGCTGAAGTAATTAAACACTCATATACAAACTGCTTTCCGATAAAAGTGTATACCTTGTGTGCTTTTTCACCTATCAATCACAAATTTTGAGTTTTTTTAACACACATCACCTGAATTGGATTATTTTACACAATTTGTATTATAGTTCTTACACGTTTGTTTCTTTTTGTATATTGTATTAAATTAATACATTTTTTACCTTATCTTGATGGACAAATAATGTTTATCATCTAACAATACGAGTACACTCATAAATTTTCCGATGTCCTTTCCTGTTCGATCTCCTGACTTATTGGACTGATCATGACTAGGCCAAGCTGATAAAACGCTTCGTGTGTCGATTTGGCAATACCATATTTTTAAAAAAGTCACCAGATTCAAACACGTCACGTCTTACCATGCGAGCGCAAGCGGTTTTATCTTACCATTGAGCCATTCCACTCCCGATCTCATCACCCCAATGGCAATCGATCCCTCGCTTATCTAGACTATCGTTACTTACTCACTCACTCACTCGCTCGCTCACCAAACGCAACACACCTCTCGCTGTGAATGACCGCTACCAGTAGCCCGCTGTACAAACCCGTCGATGTGCAGAGTGCCGGTCGGGCGAGACGACGCCGGGGTCCCGGCCGGGTAGCGCGCTATCTACGGCGGGAGTCGTCCGACGAGCTTCGAGTGCCCCGAGGAAGCCACGGCCCGCTTCCATCGCCGGTACGGGAGTTAATACGCCTAGAGGTAAGTAGGGTAGTTAGCACATAGAGTAGATTCTGTGTGAAGAGTGAACGAATAGTTGAGACTTTCCTCCACATATATGTTTCTAGACCTGCCGGGCCTACATACGACCCTCGATAAACTATATCGTGTCGACAAAATTGACATTCCTAAACTACAACCCTTTTTTTTTTTAAACTGTCAAGCTAATATATGTATTGCAAAAAAAAATTGTATTGATGTAAATAAAAAGCTCACACAAATGATAAAAAATACGTTTGAAGTATATCGATTGCCACGATAAACCTTTATCGAGGGTGTCATGTTAGGAAGGCTGGATTGTAAAATATAAATAGGATAGTCGATAGCACTATTTATCGTATTTTCTTTAGTGGCAGCACTCCATTTTGTGATAGATTCAATTGAAAAATTTATGTAGTCGTAGTGTCAATATGTATTTTTCAATAATACTGCAAATAATATTTCATTCCAGCTAGCTTTTTTATGTTGCGTTTTGCTAAGTTCTATGTGCAATAATACTATAACTTAGCTTTGGATATTTTGTATTAACATTTTAACTTTTCGTTCGTATTAAAATAAATAATAATTAATTATTCGTACTAACCTCGCTCCTTTTTTTTACTACTTTACAAAATACAATTTTATTTAGTAATTTTTTGGTAGTGTTATGTTTGCTTGTAAGACATACAATAAAATGTTAATAGCGTTGATGATATTTTAGCATCAATGCGACCGCGACACATTCTCGATGCAACGATGGTTTGTGGTAACAGTGTGCATAGCTGATTACGAGCGTCTACATCGATGCTGTGTCGCGTTTGCATTGCGACTGTATCGTTATTGTAGTGTTCTTACCAGAGATGTGCGAGGATACGTTTTTTAAGAATTAATAGAATTGCTTCATTTACCTATCCTGGGTCATGTGAGAACGTCTTAAGGTCTGTTTCCACTACACACCGTACAATTTCTTGATCGTGCTAGGACTGTATAAAAAGTACATACCTATTTGATTTTCGACTTTAGCGTGAAAAGATAAGCTTAACGTGTTATACGAGTATGAATGATTACCCCAGGCATTCGTTGAAAACCATATTTATAATTTGTTTCTTCGTTCACGTATAAATTGATCTCGAAATAAATAGTTTTTCTTTTTACTGATAGATTCTTTGGCAGATGTTTTGTTAAAATTGCGAGTGGCCGCCACCGGTGGCGTGTCGCGAATACTGAGTCGCGAGTAGTCGCCATTCGCTTCACGTGTGCGGTGACGTATTAAAATATTGTAAAGTTCCGCTATCCACCGATGGCTGAGTTTGATGGCACATCTGTGCGCGGAGCCTAATAGGCTAACTTTACTTTCACTCGCTTATACTCCGTGCTTTCTTAACCGTCTCAAAGCCGAAACCCACGTTAAGTAACCATCTTAATAAATCTCTAGGACATTTTAGACACTCCATGTAATTTTTGTGTAAAAAATATCTATCTATATAAAAATATTCAAGATAGTAATGTTACGTAATGTATCATCCTGTTTATAATGTTTCCGTTTTCAACAATGCATTCCTTGACCTTGCCGCCTCCACGCGTGCCGCACCGTTAGCCAATCTAAGATAGTCCACGTGGACCTTTACCTAATAATGCGCTAGCGCAATCCTTTGTGACGCCCACCACCCCCTTCCCCTCACCCCTTTCTTTTAACTAGGTCTGTAGTGTAAGACAGCCGAGTGAATGACCCGCGCGGCGTGCTCGTTACGGGATGTTTCGTACTAAATTGTGCTAATATTTTTTTTTATTTCTTAGGCTTTGAAATCTTAAAATTAACCAAATTTTATTATACGAATGAAAAGTTGTTGTTGGATACTTTAAGTGGCCTTCGGCTTTAAGACGGTTAAAAAAGCACGGTGTATACTTTTTCACTCCTCTGTTGCGGGTGAAAAATTAAATGTGTGGTTTTATACGCTCCTAGCCTAGTCAGAGTATGGTACAGTGTAGGGGGCACTGCCCTTTAAAGTGCTATTCCTCAATCGTCACACGTCTACAGGTCCAGTAGGCGACACGTGCGGCGCGAGCCTAGCGACGACGCCGAGCGTGTCGCGCGACAGCAGCGTGGTGTGCGGGGTGCCGCGCCGTCCCGCCTCCACGCCGCGCCGCCCGCGACCCGCCTCGCTGCATGCGGCGCCGCAGCCAGGTAACATACTGTGTGTAGCCACGCGTCACGCGTCACGCGCAGGGCCAGTAGCGACGACGCGAGCGTGTCGCGCGACAGCAGCGTGGTGTGCGGGGTGCCGCGCCGTCCCGCCTCCACGCCGCGCCGCCCGCGACCCGCCTCGCTGCACGCGGCGCCGCAGCCAGGTAACATACTGTGTGTAGCTACGCGTCACGCGACACGCGTCACCCGCAGGGCCAGTAGCGACGACGCGAGCGTGTCGCGCGACAGCAGCGTGGTGTGCGGGGTGCCGCGCCGTCCCGCCTCCACGCCGCGCCGCCCGCGACCCGCCTCGCTGCACGCGGCGCCGCAGCCAGGTAACATACTGTGTGTAGCTACGCGTCACGCGACACGCGTCACCCGCAGGGCCAGTAGCGACGACGCGAGCGTGTCGCGCGACAGCAGCGTGGTGTGCGGGGTGCCGCGCCGTCCCGCCTCCACGCCGCGCCGCCCGCGACCCGCCTCGCTGCACGCGGCGCCGCAGCCAGGTAACATACTGTGTGTAGCTACGCGTCACGCGACACGCGTCACCCGCAGGGCCAGTAGCGACGACGCGAGCGTGTCGCGCGACAGCAGCGTGGTGTGCGGGGTGCCGCGCCGTCCCGCCTCCACGCCGCGCCGCCCGCGACCCGCCTCGCTGCACGCGGCGCCGCAGCCAGGTAACATACTGTGTGTAGCTACGCGTCACGCGACACGCGTCACCCGCAGGGCCAGTAGCGACGACGCGAGCGTGTCGCGCGACAGCAGCGTGGTGTGCGGGGTGCCGCGCCGTCCCGCCTCCACGCCGCGCCGCCCGCGACCCGCCTCGCTGCACGCGGCGCCGCAGCCAGGTAACATACTGTGTGTAGCTACGCGTCACGCGACACGCGTCACCCGCAGGGCCAGTAGCGACGACGCGAGCGTGTCGCGCGACAGCAGCGTGGTGTGCGGGGTGCCGCGCCGTCCCGCCTCCACGCCGCGCCGCCCGCGACCCGCCTCGCTGCACGCGGCGCCGCAGCCAGGTAACATACTGTGTGTAGCTACGCGTCACGCGACACGCGTCACCCGCAGGGCCAGTAGCGACGACGCGAGCGTGTCGCGCGACAGCAGCGTGGTGTGCGGGGTGCCGCGCCGTCCCGCCTCCACGCCGCGCCGCCCGCGACCCGCCTCGCTGCACGCGGCGCCGCAGCCAGGTAACATACTGTGTGTAGCTACGCGTCACGCGACACGCGTCACCCGCAGGGCCAGTAGCGACGACGCGAGCGTGTCGCGCGACAGCAGCGTGGTGTGCGGGGTGCCGCGCCGTCCCGCCTCCACGCCGCGCCGCCCGCGACCCGCCTCGCTGCACGCGGCGCCGCAGCCAGGTAACATACTGTGTGTAGCCACGCGTCACGCGACACCCGCAGGGCCAGTAGCGACGACGCGAGCGTGTCGCGCGACAACAGCGTGGTGTGATGGCTAATACACTCTTTTGTATTAACCGGAACGAAGAGAAATGAGAACCAACACGGACTGTCGCAATCTAGCTAGTTATAATACGTGCCAGATAAACGTGCCCAATAGATCATTCACCCTGACTGTTACCAAAACTGCTAAAAACTTAGCGATTTGTATCGTTTGTGTCTGGTCTGGATATTGTGGTACAACCGTTGTTTTTGATTTTCATAACACAAGTATTTCGCTCCTAGATCAGAGCAATGTATGTGATGCTATCCAATATATATTTATTTGATCTCATTATAAATTCGTTAGATACTTAGCTATATTCAGCTGAACCATATTGAATATTTGTAACTTTATTAAGATTTTTGATTTTTCTTTGCAGCGTTATCAGTGGCCCCGGGAGACGGCAAACCTCCATTACACAGAAAGCCAAAGCCATCCAAAGAACACGATAAGGTAATACTTTTTCATCTCACCTGTTTGGAAAGTTGAACTTTCATGTGTAGATAGCCGGGTGCGAAATAGCTTTTCCCTCCTACTTTATACTCGTACTACTTATTGAATAAAAGGCCACTATCGAGAGTATCGATAGTTGTTGCAATAGTAAAAGCTGTATCAGCTATTTAGTATTGAACTTTGATACTATCGATAGTATCGATAGTATTTATTTATATTAACGGAGCTATCGATACTATCATTACTATCGATACTATCCTTACTATCGGTAGACTATCGATACTATTGATATTCTATCGATACTATTGCTTTTGCCTAGACTATCGATAGTCTATAGATACTATCGATATTTTATCGATAGTATTGCTTTTGCCTCAACTATCTATAGTCTATCGATACTATCGATGTTTTATCGATACTATTGCTTTTTCCTCAACTAATGATAGTCTATTGATACTATCGATAATCTATCGATACTATCGATAGTCTATCGATACTATCGATATTCTATCGATACTATTGCCTTTGCCTCAACTATCGATAGTCTATTAATACTATCGATATTTTATCAATACTATTGCTTTTTCCTTAACTATCGATAGTCTATCGATACTATCGATATTTTATCGATACTATTGCTTTTGCCTCAACGATCGATATTTTATCGATACTATTGCTTTTTCCTCAACTATCGATAGTCTATCGATACTATCTATATTTTTTCGACACTATTGCTTTAGCCTTAACTATCGATACGTCTATCAATACTATCGATATTTTATCAATACTATTACTTTTGCCACAACTATCGATAGTCTATCGATACTCTCGATTTCCTCACAGTCGAAATGAAAAATAGTATGTTTAACTCGGGTGAAAGCACCCATTCCACTCTCGAGCTATTGGCCAGAAACTTCTCGAGTGGAATGGTCACTTTCGGCCCTTGTATAACAATCTACTATTGATCTTTATTATTGCCAGCATTAGGTGGTGTTTTGTATAAAATTGTGGGATAGGTAGATTTAGTGTGTGATGTGGTATCGGATTGAAGCAGTGTTGTAACGGATGAATGAAAGGTAAGGTTTTTTGGTGGTTGCTGTGGTCAAAAAATATGCAGAGAAAGTAGGAAGAAGTCGGGTCTAAACTTGAATTTAAAATATATGAGTATTTGATACTACTGCTCGAAGTTCCGGCTGGATTGAACCAGCCGTGGTCACGAACTGACTGGTAGATCACGGCATCGTTTGTTTATTTATTGTAATGCAATCAAAATTTTAGATTAGAAGTTTTTTTTTCGAAAAGGGAGTAAAACGAAGAGATAAAGAAATACTCACTGCCATTATTTCAAACCTCCAATGTCTGCGAAATGTTGAACAAAACCTATCATTTTAGACGCCGCGCGGCAAGTCAGTGTCTGCGTCGCCCGCCGCCTCCAAGGAGCCCAGCGTTGACAAAGAGATCGCTAACAAGGTAAAAAGTATACTGTTTTAAACTTTCATGGTCATTATCATTAGAATAGTTATTTACGGGATTGCTACCATGTACCTTTTTATTTTCGAGTTTCCGATATTTCGGCGCTGTTGCAAGCCGTTGTTATTCCGTGATCATGGCGCTTGCAACAGCGCCGAAATATCGGAAACTCGAAAATAAAAAGGTACATGGTAACAATCCCGTAAATAACTATTCTAAGGTAAAAAGTACACTTCTGGACACACCTATTGGCCCACCTTAGAGTTTAGGTTTCGATGGCCGCTACCGAAATATGATTGCTAGATTGAACAAAAACTGTTGATGCAGTTTTAAACCTGATACATTTTACCATCTTTTTCGATCGTATTGCTTTAAATTTGAATTCAGAATACCATACGACATGGAGCTACGCCTAACAAGTCGGATATGCGCCTTGTTAAAGGCAATTGATTTTTGAATAAAAAACATGTTTTATCAAATAAAGGTTTAATTTAATAACGCGTGTTGCCTCCATGGGCATCTACCACAGCTCTCATACGATTAGGCATAGAGTTTATCAACCGCTCTATGAAATTTTGAGGGATCATCTCCCATTCCTCTTCTATGGCAGTTTTCAACTCCTGCATCGTCTGGGCAAATGGCTCACGAGCCCTAACACGTCCTTTTAGCTCGTCCCACATGTGCTCAATGGGGTTCATGTCTGGGCTTCTGGCTGGCCAGTCCATAACTGTGATGTTCACATCCCGAAGATATTCCCTGACGATGCCGGCCGCATGGGCTCTTGCATTATTATGCATAAAAAGGAAATTTTGGCCCACATAGTCCGCGTATGGTATCACGTGAGGTTCTAAGCACTCACGAATGTACCTTTCAGCATTTAAGGTTGGCAGCCGTGGTCCTGTAACAACCTCAAGTTGAGTTTTGCCGCTCGCGGATATACCGCCCCAGACAGTCCATGAGCCACCGCCATAAGCAACCCTCTCTTCAAAGCAGCATTGTGCGAAACGCTCTCCCTTACGTCGGTAGACCTTCTTCCTTCCACCATTGCCATGTAACACAATTTTAGACTCATCAGAAAAAGTACACGGCTCCAATCTTGCTGTGTCCAATTTAAATGACTGCGTGCGAAATGAAGGCGCGCTGTTCGGTGGGCTCGCGTTAGTTTGGGCCCATTAGCTGGCTTGTGTGGTACCGTATCGCGTTCTTTTAACCTTCTCCGAACAGTTCGAGCGCTCACAGATACTCCGTGGAAGTCGCGAAGTTGGTTTTGTATCTCAATGGAGGAAAGGTGACGATTTCTCAAGCTGGTCGTCACGATGAATCGATCCTGCCTTTCAGTTGTGCCCCGAGATCGTGGCCTTCCTTGGCGACGAACAAAGCCGCCAGTCTCTAGGTATCTCCGATAAACATTTTGGACCGCAGATCGACTTAAATTAAGTTGAGCACTTACGTTTCTTTGGCTGTGTCCGGCCTGAATAAGTGCCACAGCTTGGGCGGCGACTTCAGGTGAAGTATCCATAGATTATTGATAGAACCTCACCCTAATGTTAAGAATAAGTAATGTTTGTTGCAAAACCAAAGATATCAATCACTTTTTCAAGAATTAAATCCAAGTAAACCGATAAAACCAAGTTTTCTTAGTATTCGATTGTTTGATATCAACAAACAGGCTCCAAATTGTCTTTTGTTTATTTAAATTCTGTGTTCGAAATTCAAAAAAAGACTATTAAATGAAATTGTGAATGTGCCAGGTTCAAAACTGCATAAAAACTTTTTGCTCGACCCAATATAAAATTTTAGCTAGGACCAAAGGAAACTGAAAATACAAGGTGGGCCAATAGATGTATCCAGAAGTGTAGTTAGATACACAATGACCACATAATAATAAGTACCTACACAGTATGATACACAGTACAGCACTCTATGGATGTGAAGCGTGGACATTGACAAAGAGGGACAGAGAGAGACTGGAAGCCTTCGAGATGTGGTGCTGGAGGAGAATGGAGCGTATAAGTTGGACGGAGAAGAAAACAAATGAAGAAGTTTTGTCTATGGTTAGGGAAAAAACACAGACCACACAACCTAAAGACCACGCTTTTATCAACTCTAATACGAAAACAAAATCGCCAAAAGTTGGTGGGGTGCGGGGAGAGGTCTGCTCGTTCCGATTGGCTAGTACAAGGAGACGTCAAATTTGACAATGGCAGTGATAGCTCACTAGTGATGGGCAAGACATATCTTGATATCGATACCTTAGTTTAAAAAAAAGTAAGAAAATATTTAGGAGCTTTAAAATAATTCATTTAAAAACACACGTACAACCGACACCGATAAATAGCAATTTAAAAAAAACTGGAGTGGGCAAAGGTCAATCGCCGGAGATCTCACGTTATTTAGCTACTTTTCATAATTTAGCGGTTTTAGTAAAACAAGTTACCTATCTCACTCAACATCATTTTGTTAAGTGTACGAAAACTAAGTGTGAAAAAAAATGGCAATCGTACGCAATGTGAGTTTGATATATTTATTTTAAAAAGTTTAGTTAAGTTGTTTGTTTTATTAGTTAAAGTTTGTTTGTTGAAGCACTTACACTTATTTCAATTCATCGTAAGTGCTCTTATGTAAAGTCACTTTATTAAAATATATATGAAATAACTGAAATTTAGATACCCACTTATCACTTGTTTTGTTTAGGATTTGTCGATATTTTGAATTTTAAGTTTACTAGTATGTGTCTCGACACTATTTTACTCCTAGCTAATTGACAAATTGAGACAACATCATTTGAACTAAACTTGCGAGAAAGGGATAGCAAAAAAAAGACATCAACGCGTGCTCTTTGAAATAATACATTTTATTTCATTTTTGATATTGGAGTATTTCAATTAATTTGATAGGAATAATTACTTACCGTTGAAATGTAATGCCATCTTTCGTGAGACTAGATGTTGTACTACACTTTTCACACCATTTCACTGAACAATACGGCATTATTACCGCTTATTTTTATTTTTTTTCGGGAGCAAGGTCAATGTTGTTACTTTGAGTCTCGGTAGCGGAATGAGAAACGAAAGGGGGCGGGGCCGGCTGTTATGCAGTGATACTGCATAACCTAGGCGAATGTAAGTCCCCCGCAATGCGTGGTCTTTAGGTTGTGTGGTCTGTGGGAAAAAAGGAGATTGATGGAAACAATAGAGTGTAGGAGGGGACGAATGTTAGGCCACCTGATTCGACACGACAATTTTATTAAAACGATTATAGAAGGAAGAATAGAAGGAAAAAGGAAGCAAGGAAGACCAAGAATAAGCTACATGCAGCAAATAAAAGAAAAGATAAATGTCGGGTCGTATCAGGAGGTTAAGAGAAGGGCGGAAAGCAGAGAGGAATGGAAAAAACTCCACCGACAAGAGCCTAGCTCTTAAATTTGATGATGATGACACAGTATGATAACATATTAGTAAATTATTGTTTTTATTGATAAGCATTCATATTTCAGTCTAAATATTAGATATTATTGCACTTAAAAAAATAATCACCAGTGGCAAGAAACGAACCCGCGTTCCTCGCATACCGGGCGATTGCCTAACCTCTCGGCCACCTTGTCGTTGGCAGAGCCTGTCGAAATTTCCAAGTCAACATAGTAGTAGATGACCGTCTTGCGGTAGTGGTTCGAAACCTACAAAACCAGAGGTTATGCGGATTGGAATGCGCAAGTGGCGAGTGTAATCAGTCATGAATATTTTAAAAAACCTATATCATATAGTGCTCATTTCTAGTGACTGCTCACTAAAAATAGAATATAATAAATATTTAAGGAAAGCTCCCATACAACAAACATGTACTTTTTTGCTCGACATTAATAATAGCAATAGGTACTTAGACACTTGAAATGTTTACAGAATATTAATATGTATACAAGGTTACATTTTAGCAATTGACGATATTTTATCAGAGCCTCATACTATATCAGAGAAATACGACCTGAACATTATTTTCCAAAAAACGGGCAATTTATTTATTTTTATTTTTCCTAACAAAAAAAATCTTTTTAAGATCATCCTGTTTAGTCTTAAAAACTAAGTTTTTGCCTCCGTCTCTCTTATTTTGATTTACTTATACACCGAACTTGTGTACCAAACGAAAGCAAGAGAGTAATCACAACACTTTTTACTTAAAAACGAAAATGTTCTTTGGTGTTTTTCTCGAAACCTAGCGTATAGAAAAAATTTTATTTTTAGAAACATTATTTACTAATAATGCTAAGTTGTTGTCTTTGCCCTCTAAGTTTCATCCGTTACTAAAATGTAACCTTATATTCACTTGAAAAATAAATAATTAAATTAAAATAACTATAATATTTATGAGAGGATTTCTCATATAAAACTCTTATTTCGCAAGGCTAATAAAAATATTTTCTAAAATTTTATTTTACTACTTTGTCGGCGTAATTGGTATACATACACCTAAAACAGTACAGCATTCTAGTACTAACTGTCTCTTAGCAAAACTTTGGACAGACAGACGGACATAACGAAACTATACGGCTTCCTTGTCAGGACTACGAAACCCTGAAAAGGTCATAAGTCTACTGTTGCATTATAGATTATGGTACGGAACCCTTCCTGCGCGAGTCCGACTCGCACTTGGCCGGTTTTTTGAGCCGTTTTTTCACCTCCTTACCTGCTATAGCCGAATATTTTGTTGTAGAAATTAGTAGAGGCGCCGGACAAGCGGCAAGTGGACCCGGCGCAGGTGACGCAGAAGCTGGCCGCGTTGCAGGTCACCGACAAGGACCCCGCGGCACACTTACACGATAAGGTCAGTCATATAATGGTGTTCAGTAAACGAATGATAATTTTTGAGGTGCACATTAATAACATTATGCCCTACTAATACATCTGACGACCGTCTCGGTGTAGTCGTTCGCGCACCGGACTTCTAAACCAGGCGGTTGCGGGTTCGAATCCCGCAAGGGGCAAATGTTTGTGTGATGAGCACGAGCATTTGTACCTAAGTCATGGATGTTTATATGTATTTAAGTATTTCTGTCTGTTATCCTAGTCACCATAGCACAAAATCACGCTTAGTTTGGGGCTAGGTAATTGGTGTGTTTGTTGAAGCAATTTATTTTTATTTTATCTATACATCATACATCATGCCTTTTTTCAATTGAAAGCCTTTTTGAGATTTTGATTTCAACTTTTTACTATGTACGTTATTAATGTTTGTATTCATATTTTTATATTTGTAAAAATAGCTATGCGAAAATAAAATAGGTATTGATATAAGATTTTTTTCCAACGTGTCTATAAAATGTTTTCTGATGCCATTTTATGTAATTGCAATAAGGTTTCGAGTCGGGCGTCCAGCTTTCGAATTTATACATATTGATAGCTTTAGATTTTCGGGAAACTAGGGCTTAAAAAAGGGAATTTTAAGGGAACACGACAAAGGCACGAAATACAGGGTGACAACACGTTTATTAATCTGTCACAACAGTGTAGTACAAAAAATTGAATTATAAACCATTAATACATATTTACAAAAAAGTATTATTTTAATGTGCGTTCGCAACATGTATTTAATGACTATACTAACTGACTGTAATCGGATGTAGAGAGCGCCGGTGGCGTAGTGGCTAGCGGGCTGCCTCTCATGCAGGAGGTTCGATCCCACGTGCCGCCATGTACCAATGTTTTTTTCTTAGTTATGTACATTAGTTATTTCACTAACCGATGCTCTTACGGTGAGAGAAAACATCTTCAGTGAACCTGCACATTCGGGCGACTGAATATGTACCCCTCACGAAGGTCAGATGGCAGTCGCTCCACTGTAATTACCTTATCTGCCACATCCTGGATTATGGTCCAAAGCAGAACCTGGGCCTTCGCATGCGAGTGCACAACCGGGATAACGCTCGGATTATAATGACTTGTATCGGATTCAATTGCCTGAGATTTGTCCAGATGCCCTGTTTTTGTTGCATTATGTATTATTAAAAAAAAAAAATTCAATCCAGGTAAACGAAAACAAAGAAAATATAGTGAATAAGCAAGAAACGAAGCCCGAACCACAATCAACGGAAGCGACACCGGCGCCACAGCCAACTGAAGTGGTACCGGAAGTACAGAAACCGGCGGAAGTTCAAAAACCGGCGGAAGTACAGAAGCCAGCAGAATTACAGAATCCGGCGGAAGTACAGAAGCCAGCAGAATTACAGAAACCGGCGGAAGTACAGAAGCCATTAGAAGCCCAAAAACCGATAGACGTACAGAAGCCAATCGAGAAAAAAGAAGAAGTGAAGAAAGATGAAGAAAAGAAAGATAGCGCACAGGAGAAGACTGATGATAATGAAATGACAGGTAAGAAATAATAGCAAGATATTAAAGCGTTTTTCTAAAAAAATTCAAAAAAGCTGTTTCCGTAGTTCAAATGGGTAATCTGACATGCTGCCGACTGTACGTTCATGAACCCTGAAAAAGTACAATTAATAATGTCTCCTTTCATACCCCGGGGGCTTATTACGTAACTCTGTTGCTAACAATTCAGGATTGAAATCGGTTGAAAATGTCACATTTTACAACTTCAGTTACTCGTTAAGCTGGACATTCACGGTCAGTTCGAAAAATTACTCCACTCACTACCATAAAAATAATCTGATAACGGAATTTCATTCAGTGAGGCCAGAACGTGGGCAATTCCTCACGCAAAGGGTACTTTTAGTTTTTTAATTTAGTGGGTAAAATGGGTGGGAAGGTCTCAGAACCGGTAAAATATGGGCAATTGCGAAAAAAAATAGCCTATAGCTAGATTGTAATCACCGATATTGAAAACGTCAAATTTTGGTCGTACCTCAGAATGACTTATTAGTTTGACTGGCCATGAATGGCCAACTTTAGCAACAAAACTTTGATTGAAATAATTTCATTCAAAGTTACATAATCCACTACCCGATCTATAGAATGTGTCGAAAATACACAAACGAATCGTGGTTCCTGACATCGACAACTCCACTATCACTAAATGGAGAACCTCTCTATAACGTTGTTGAATAATTACCATAGAATGTTAAGTATATATTGTATTATTATTACTTTTTTAAATATTTGATTTGTAGGTACTACTTGTATCTTCATATTAGCTTCTACCACAATGAGTTTCTTTCGCCTAATATCTCGATGTTAAAGCTTACCGTGCCGTGTGCACATACTTTTGGAGTCGCAGCCTACCTCTGTATGTCAATTACTGTCTTTTCTTCCTTAGGATTATCAATCGATTGTTGTAATTCTGTTTGGTGTACCAATTGACGACCTCTTGGTGTAGTGGTGCGCGCTCCGGACCACAAAACCAGAGGTGGCGGGTTCGAATCCCGCAAGGGGCAAATGTTTGTGTGATGAGCATGAGCATCTGTACCTAAGTTATGGATGTATAAACGTATATAAATAAGTATGTCTATCCGTTATTCTAGTCGCCAAAGCACAAGCTCACGCTTAGTTTGGGGCTAGGTAATTGGTGTGTTTGTTGCAACAACTTATTATTATTATTATCATCCTGTGTCACTCGGGATAGTGAAAGGATTGTAACGACAACACGCACATCTAAATCGTCTCAGGCATTTATATAGAAAAGTACACATGGCCGCAGGTCAGACTGCCCACTTTGACCTTGAGACCTCCTTTATTGGTATTTATTCAAATGGCTAATTAGACTTACATAATATTTCATCTATAAATAAACTTACTTTAAAATAGCTACACTAAGGCCCACTTTTACGAAACTCGATAAATACACTTAGCGTTAAACATATTTAAAAACATCATTCTGTCTTTGTCAGTCATTAGACGTTGGCAGAAACGGGATGATATTTTAAAAACATCATTCTGTCTTTGTCAGTCATTAGACGTTGGCAGAAACGGGATGATATTTTAAAAACATCATTCTGTCTTTGTCAGTCATTAGACGTTGGCAGAAACGGGATGATATTTTAAACATGCTTAGCGTTAATCGTATTCAACGAGTTTCGTAAAGTTGGCCTTGAATTACTTACTATTTGTAATTTTTTTGGATCATGATGTTGTAGGACATGTAGTACCTATGTAAGTTGCTGTCGGTGTACCTTTAGAAATGAATAAATTACACTCTTTTTGGGCAGTGTCGTAATAAATAAATCCAATTGCAGCATCGATGACCGCGCGGCGCATCACGACGGAGGAGCAGGCCAAGGCCGCGCTAGCCGAGCGTCGCCGCAGAGCCAGGGAGGAGCTGGAGCGGCAGGCCGAGCTTGAGAGGCAGCGGTGAGTTGCACACTTTTATTATACTGCACACTATTTTTTTATCTCACTGCAAAAAGAAAGATTTTATGTTTGACTGTAGGATTTTATGAAAATTTTATTGTGTTTACCTATTTCGTGCTTGTGGCGCAGTGGCGGCAGCGCTTTGGTAGTGATACCAAAAGTTAAGCAACCCACGGCGCGGTCGTGATTGGATGGGTGACCATTCCGACCATTTAAGTGACGTCCATGACAAGCATCTCCGTGCTTCGGAAGGCACGTTAAGCAGTTGGTCCCGGCTAATATCTGTGGTATTAGTCGTTAAGCCTAGTCAGAGGCCCTAGGGCGGCTTGATAACTTCTGACAGTAAGGTTTGTCACTTGCCTTACATACACCCCTCCACCAATCCGCACTGAGCCCGCGTGGTGAAGTATGGCTCGTTCCTCCTCATAGTTAAGGTGAGGCCTTTTCCCAGCAGTGGGATCTAATAGGCTGACTTATATATTTCTTGAGCAACGAGCGATTTTTCTGGTGTCAAAAATCAGTACCTAAAATCCGCTACATGGCGTTGAACAACTAAGCTAGGTACATTTTTATATAAGAAAAGGACAGGTTTTAGCATTGATCATAGTATGATGTCCATGTTTAGCATGTTTTCGAATGACACGTACTGACAGGTAATTTTTAAACAATTTAGTGGTCAAATTGAATTTCGCTCACAAAAATTAATCGACTGTGTCATCCGGTGGGACTCGAACCCACGTCCCTTCGCTATCCGGGCGAGTGCTCTTACAAACTAAGCTACGGAGGACGTTAGTCAGCCGACGAATTTTTGCAAGTGCTTGCTACGCCAGTGAGCCGGCGTTCGATTTCATCAATACTTGGGGAATGTACCCGCTTATGTCCTCCGTAGCTTAGTTTGTAAGAGCACTCGCCCGGATAGCGAAGGGACGTGGGTTCGAGTCCCACCGGATGGCACAGTCGATTAATTTTTGTGAGCGAAATTCAATTTGATTTCGTAAAAACTTGCAAAATAATTGCTTAAGTTATAAAAATAATTATAAGTTAAGCTGATTTCATCTTAACGGATGGTTAAATATTTGTAAAAATATTGCCATCGGATACATGCGGGTACATTCCCCAAGTATTGATGAAATCGAACGCCGGCTCACTGGCGTAGCAAGCACTTGCAAAAATTCGTCGGCTGACTAACGTCCTCCGTAACTTAGTTTGTAAGAGCACTCGCCCGGATAGCGGAGGGACGTGGGTTCGAGTCCCACCGGATGACACAGTCGATTAATTTTTGTGAGCGAAATTCAATTTGATTTCGTAAAAACTTGCAAAATAATTGCTTAAGTTATAAAAATAATTATAATTTAGTGGTCATCAAAACGTTTTTCTCATTACCTTTTATTTTTAACTGCATTTTAAAACTTGATAATTTTTCACGTAAGTGACTGACTGTGGGAATTCACAATCACATTATATTACAATATGTAATTTGTTTTTGTTTTATGCTCAATGATTTCGACGAAATATATATATAACTTAGATGAATAGCGCCATCTATTAACGTAAAATAAACTTAAAATCTGATGGATGATGGAATCCTAGAGAAATCGAGGAGACTCCTCAGATTTTATAGGCACGTATACTTCTACAGAATCATCATTACATATTCAAGCGTTTACATCCGGCAGTCATATTTTACTGTAGCACCAATAATAACTAAACAAAAAAAAACATCTCAGAAGAAGAAGTGTTGTACAACCCAAAAAAATATGATAACCACATGACCATATAATTTTCTCAAAATAATACTTCTTTATCTACCTACAGGTTGCAGCGTGAAGCGGAAGAAGAAGCAGAGCGGCAGAGACAAGAGGAAGAGAGACAGCGTCGCGAGGAAGAAGAGGCGAAGGAGTTGGCCGCTCTCCAGAGGCGCATGGAGGAGGAGAAACTTAGGAAAGCTATTGAGGTAAGAACTGCGAATTGAAACACGTTGATATCTTTCACTCTCTTTTTGTTAATATCATGTCTATAAATTTTTGCATCTTCACAAGTAGGTTTAATAAATACAGTCACCAAAAAAGTATATTAAAACGCAATGTGTATTCTTATACTTTCTTATTTGTGGTCCTAAAACCTTTCAAGATTATGTTTATTTTCTGATGATTTTCACGTTCTCGAAAAATTTCGTCAATTTTTATTCGATATTTATACTTGCATCTTGAGCAGAAACCCTAGGCTAGATATACATGACTGTAGCTAGCACGTTTGCATAATAGTTCCTTTAGCCCGACCGCTAGATTTTTTGCCTGGGGGATATAGGGATGCGGGGTTAGACGAGAATGGGGTCTATGGGAGTTGAAGGCGGCGGTAGTTTGTGATTTGATTGGGTAATTTGAGTTATAAAATTCGTAATTCGCATTATTTTCAAAATTAAAATCTCCCAATCAAATCACATGGCACAGCTTTTATCCACCCAACTGTAATAATAATAATAAACCATCGTTTGCAATTCTTCAAAATTGGCTTACACGTTTTCAAAAAATATAAAAATTGTTTGTTTGAAAAAATATTTTTTCTCAATTTTGTTTACACAAATCACAAATTCGAAAGAAGGAAAGAAAATAAATTTATTAACAAAATGGACATCAAATTACACACGACAATAACCATATATAAAAAGCACGAATATCAGACAAAGTACATAATAAAATTACAATTTAGGCAACACCAGTCGGACTGTGCAATTTAATAAGTAAATCGAACATCCGTTCCCAGGCGCAACAGCAGCTAGAGCGCGAGGAGTCCGAGAGGCGAGCTCGAGACGAGGCCGAGAGGCGCGCCCGCCTCAAGGACGAGGCCGACAAGCGGCGCGCGGCCGGAGAGGCCGAGCGACTGCGCCGCGACGAGGCCGAGCGGGAGGAGCGGGAGAGGCTCGCGAGGAAGCAGCGGGTCGAGGCCATCATGGCGCGCACGAGGCTCAAGAAGGTACGTCGCAGTATACATAGCGCCGCGACGAGGCCGAGCGGGAGGAGCGGGAGAGGCTCGCGAGGAAGCAGCGGGTCGAGGCCATCATGGCGCGCACGAGGCTCAAGAAGGTACGTCGCAGTATACATAGCGCCGCGACGAGGCCGAGCGGGAGGAGCGGGAGAGGCTCGCGAGGAAGCAGCGGGTCGAGGCCATCATGGCGCGCACGAGGCTCAAGAAGGTACGTCGCAGTATACATAGCGCCGCGACGAGGCCGAGCGGGAGGAGCGGGAGAGGCTCGCGAGGAAGCAGCGGGTCGAGGCCATCATGGCGCGCACGAGGCTCAAGAAGGTACGTCGCAGTATACATAGCGCCGCGACGAGGCCGAGCGGGAGGAGCGGGAGAGGCTCGCGAGGAAGCAGCGGGTCGAGGCCATCATGGCGCGCACGAGGCTCAAGAAGGTACGTCGCAGTATACATAGCGCCGCGACGAGGCCGAGCGGGAGGAGCGGGAGAGGCTCGCGAGGAAGCAGCGGGTCGAGGCCATCATGGCGCGCACGAGGCTCAAGAAGGTACGTCGCAGTATACATAGCGCCGCGACGAGGCCGAGCGGGAGGAGCGGGAGAGGCTCGCGAGGAAGCAGCGGGTCGAGGCCATCATGGCGCGCACGAGGCTCAAGAAGGTACGTCGCAGTATACATAGCGCCGCGACGAGGCCGAGCGGGAGGAGCGGGAGAGGCTCGCGAGGAAGCAGCGGGTCGAGGCCATCATGGCGCGCACGAGGCTCAAGAAGGTACGTCGCAGTATACATAGCGCCGCGACGAGGCCGAGCGGGAGGAGCGGGAGAGGCTCGCGAGGAAGCAGCGGGTCGAGGCCATCATGGCGCGCACGAGGCTCAAGAAGGTACGTCGCAGTATACATAGCGCCGCGACGAGGCCGAGCGGGAGGAGCGGGAGAGGCTCGCGAGGAAGCAGCGGGTCGAGGCCATCATGGCGCGCACGAGGCTCAAGAAGGTACGTCGCAGTATACATAGCGCCGGAAGTATACATAGCGCCGGATGGTTAACTGCACTGAAAGCCTTCTATATCAATACTGATAAGTTTCGGAAAAAAACGTTAATACTTCGCCTCTATAGGTTATGTGCTTGATGGTTTTATTTGATAAGCTATATCGTTACCTTCTAAATAATTACTTTTTCATAACGGTTAAGACCTTTAGATTCATGGTTACCTTTCTTAAAGCATTTAAAAGCCCCAAACGTGCATAAGTTAACCAGATTAAGCGATCCGTTTTTAGTTTTTTTTTTAATACATAATTACAATGCCTGCATTTTAAGAGGAAGAACCTTACATGGCGGTTTTTGTGATAACATTTGGTGAAGTAAAGGTCCTTAAATTATCGCCGGTCAAAACCCGGACATATCGTATAACACAAGACACACAAAACGTAGATGGAGTTTCCTTTATGTCGTTGACATACCACCAAACGCTTAGAATCTATGTTCCTCTTGAGTGTACCAAGGGGGTAAAAATGTTTGCTGGCTGAACTGTTCTCTAAACACCATGATCTAAAATAATCTAGATAAGAAAGGGTTGGTGGAAATATTATTGTTTTCTGGTGACGGAGGCCAAGATCCGTTCTCGCTGACACCTAGCATGCCTCGCCCCCCGCACCTCTGGCGACCTCAGGAAGGTCGCGCACGAACTTAACAGATATTAACTGAAATGTTATTTGTTGCAGCAACAAGAGGAAGAAAAGAAACAACAAGAAAAAGCCGCGGGTGCACCTTTAGACAACGGAAACGCGGTCAGCACCGGCGACCTGCTCGGCCTAGCCACTAGTCAAGTACGAAACAACTTTTTAATTTTATGGCTGATATGTCCTGCTAGCTTCGAAATAAATTATTTCAATTAATCTTTTGTTGCTAAAGCTGGCCATTCACGATCAGTTTACTTTTTTTTTCTTCATTAGCCTTTCATAAGCCGGGAGGGTCGTAAATTTGTACCCGTTGACTGCCGCAATATGGCGCGATTTTAGGGCGCACTCGACAGAGTGTCGATTTGATTGAATATTTACGACAATTTCTTTTAAAGGCAGTCATTCTATGATTGAAATATATAGTTAGATAACCAATGTATCCTATTATGTAGTATATATTGCTTTTAATATTATAAATATTTTATTTTTGATAGATGTTTGGACCACACATGCAACTTACTACACCAGCTGTAGAAACAATATAAATTTATGTTACCATTGTATTGGTGACAGAATAACAAATTAAAGGGAATCGCAGTCTGGGATCGAAAATCGATTTGTTTGGTGACAAACCTATTATTTAAGTAATAAAACTAATATTATGAGAACGAAGTTTATATTCAATCATGCACTACAGTTTCTTTGGTGATTTATCTTTTATCGTAAACATATAATATAATTTCTGTCTCACTACGTGTCCTTTCTACCGTGATAATGTTGTCGTGTTACTTTTCCTGACTAATTCTCGTATTGATTATATTATTATTTATGTATGTTTAATACTTAGCTTATGTATTTGTATCTTCCTATCTATGTATCTTAGTACGTGAGATGTTTATTAAAAAGGAAACACGTCTGTTCCGTACACCATTTATTACAGACTAGAGGCTGACAATTTGCGTCCTACCCTTTATTATAATTATCACTTAACCTACCTACATAATATACTACAATCCTTCACCCTTATTTATCTTTCCCTATTTCGGTTTACAAGTTTCACCTTAAGATTTAGTCATACTAAAATTAATTAACATTCAATCAACAATAATGCTAGATATGTAACTAAAATTTATAATGGGGGGGTTTATTTAGCCTGCACTGCCGTATTGGTCGGGACTGGGACGGCTCCGGGGATGCAGGCGATGCAGAAGAGGGCGCGGCGCCGCTCACGCTTAACTCGCGCTCGTTGTTAGGCATTGACGTAACAGGTGCTGGTTCTTGAATCGGTGGGTGCGTTTTCTCTGGGCCCCCCGAACTGGTAGTCTCCTCATCTCTGCTTGTCTTGGGCATAGGCAACCCTTGCTCGTCTGGCACATCTAGCAGGGGTGAGTTAGGACAAATAAGTGAACTCCTTGACCTACGTTTAAGCTGATCGATATGTCTATGAGTCTCTTTCCCTAACGTATCTTGCACTTTATAGTCAGTAGCACCTAATTTCTGTGTTATCTCACCCGGTAACCATCTTGTAGCACCCTGATAGTTCCTATACCATACCTCCTCCCCCTCGTGCAAATCTCGATTACTATTTCGGTGACCCCCGCTCTGCGCTTGACGCAACTGTACTACGCCGACCTTATTCTCAACGTTCGGTTTAAGGGCATCTAGTTTGGTTCGCAGTCGCCTACCTAACATCAGTGCTGCAGGGCTTTCACCCGTAGTGCAATGTTCCGTATTACGGTAATGTAATAAGAAGGTATTTAAAAATAAATTTACATCAAGGTTTTGTGTAGTTGCTTTCCTAATGACTTTTTTAATTGTGCGAACCGCATTCTCGGCCGCACCATTTGAGGCCGGATGATAAGGGGCTGTAAAGAAATGAGCGATACCACAGCCTTTCAGAAAGTCTGCGAATTCTTTGCTCGTGAACGGGGGGCCATTGTCGGAAACTAGCTGTTTGGGAAGTCCCCATCGCGCAAATAATTCTGAAAGTTTATGAATAGTACTCGAAGCTGAAGTACTCGATACTAGAAACACTTCAAGCCATTTAGTTTTTGCATCTACAACTACTAGGTAAGTTTTGTTAAAAATAGGTCCTAAAAAATCTACATGCAAGCGTGACCACGGGGCTGCAGGCCAGGGCCAGGGGCTCGGCGTGTGGCGCGGCGGCGCGTCTGCCTCCGCGGCGCATGCGGTGCACGCGCGGCACACGGCCTCCACGGCCTCGTCGACTCCCGGCCACCATACGTAAGAGCGGGCTGTTGCTTTGGTTTTTACTATACCCATGTGGGGTTCGTGTAGCTGTAACAGTACCTTGTGTCTACAATTCTCGGGTATGACTACTCTGTGACCCCACATTAAGCAACCTAACTCTTCATAAATCTCTTTTCTACGGTTAAAATATGGTTGTAAAGTTTTAATTTCCGAGTTACTCGGCCAGCCGTCTCTGACGTAATTGAGCAC
This sequence comes from Pyrausta nigrata, assembly GCA_949316185.1. Lineage (NCBI taxonomy): Eukaryota > Metazoa > Arthropoda > Insecta > Lepidoptera > Crambidae > Pyrausta > Pyrausta nigrata. Next base: position 13,790,198 of record OX438957.1, on the reverse strand, counting down.
CCGCCCTAACATTGGATCGCGCTTTGTCTGTTTTTTCAACTCATTATGATCGAGCAACATCTCGTTCTGTGCAAAATGTAGGTAGGTTTGTTCCGGTAATTCCCAACCATCCACAGTTTTTGGTAATTGCAATGGGATTGGAAGACGAGACAAGGCATCGGCGCCATTATTTTTAGAGCTGACAAATTCTATGTCATATGAATAAGCAGTTAATTTAATCGCCCAACGTTGTAACCGGCTAGCTGCCATTTGTGGTATACCGTTTTTAGGGCCAAATATGCTAACTAACGGTTTGTGATCGGTACGTAATACGAATCGCCTACCGTATAAATACTGATGCAACTTTTCTAAGCAAAACACAATCGCTAGCGCCTCGCGATCTATTTGAGAATAATTTTTCTCGGCATCGGTGAGCGCGCGCGACACATAGATAACCGGTCGCTCCCCACCCGCGCCCGCAGCGCCGCCCACGACTCCCGCGCACCGCTGCGTCAACACCCCGCCTATCCCGCGGGCGCTGGCGTCACATGTTAAGAATAAAGGTTGATCGGGGTCGTAATGAGTTAAAACTTCCGCACTACTTAAGATTGACTTTATACGCAAAAACGAACTTTCTCGATCTTTGTTCCATTTCCATGGTACATTTTTCTTTAGTAATTCGTACAGAGGTGCTAAGATGAAACTAAGATTTCTAACAAATTTAGCGTAAAAATTCACCAACCCTAAAAAGGACCGTAGTTCCGATACATCTCGGGGCCTAGGGATTTTTGTAATAGCTTCTACCTTTTCTGGGTCTACTTTAATTCCCTCTTTTGATATTACATATCCTAAGTATTTAACCTCATCAACCATGAAAGAGCATTTACTTTTTTTCAACCTCATGCCATGACTATGTAATCTTTGAAGGACTTTATTTAGCGTTGCCAAATGTTCTTTCTCCCCTCCCCCTGTAGCAATAATGACGTCATCAAGAAATATTTCTACATTCGGGATATCTCCTAGAAGATTATGCATAATACGCTGAAAAATTCCAGGGCTCGAAGACAAGCCGTACACTAACCTATTGTACTTGAATAAACCCCTATGTGTATTGATAACGGTGAGTTCACTCGAGCTATCTAATTCTATTTGATTATAGGCTTGGGAGAGATCAATTTTAGAAAACATTTTCGCCCCTTTAAGACCCACAAGCAAGTCTTCGATACGCGGCAAGGGAAATCTATCGATCAGCAAAACAGGATTTAATGTAATTTTATAATCAGCACAAATTCGGAGTCCACCATCTGCCTTCCTCACCGGTACTAAAGGCGTAGCCCAGTCCGAGCAGTCCACGGGCTCGATGACGCCCTCCGCCAGCATGCGGTCCAGCTCGGCGTCCACGCGCCCCCGCAGCGCGTACGGCAGCGCGCGCGGCCTGCAGAACACGGGCGCCGCGCCCTCGCGCACGCGCAACCGCGCCGCACCCCCGGTAAACCGGCCCAGTCCTTCTTCAAACAACTCCTTATACCTATTAAGTAACAATGACAAATTATTATTATTACAATTCACTTGCAAATTATTATTACTTCTAGTAATTTCCTGAGTTTTTTTAAAACATGGAATAGTAATATTCAATTCGGCTAGCCAGTATCGACCTAAGAGGGATGTCGTTCCACCTTTAATCACAAATAATTCTAACTTTTTACAAATATTATTATATGTAACCTGCGGTTTGATAAGACCTAACGGTTTAATCTTACTGCCATCATAGAACTTAAGTACTGTATTACATGGTTCTATAGGATTACTTTTGAAATATTTACTATATGTCTTCTCGCTTATACACGATATCGCTGAACCCGTATCGACTTCCATAACTATATTGTTTCCATCAATAAGCAAAAACAGGCTCACCGGTTTATATCCGTTCAAGCTTAGCTGATACAGTTCCTCTTCAGCTTGTGTCAGCTGCTGATCCGCAGCATCCTCACCGGTTGAATCCTCTGTGCATTCCTCGACATGATGCATTCCCCTTTTGGCCTCGTCCTGTCTACCCCGTCCCGGGCACACTCGCCGCAAATGACCGCGACGATGACATCTACTACATGTGAACTCCTTATAACGGCAATCTTCATGGCGATGATCTTGCCCGCCACACGCATTGCACCCCGTGTTCGGTAGGCCCCGACGCCCCGACGCTAGCGATGACCGCTCGCGCCCCCCGGCTCGCCCGCCGCGCCCTCGCGAGAATGACCTCATCGCGTGCACGTCGGTCGCCGCTGACGTCCCCGCCGTATTATTCCCCGAATACACCTCGGCTGCATCCCGCTCCGCCGCTTCCAATGCTGAGGCCAATTTTACCGCTCCCTGGTATGTTAAATTGTCCTCCGCGAACAATCGCTGCCGGATAATGTCACTCCGTAATCCGCATACAAACTGATCTCGTAAGTTGTCTTCTAAACCAGCCCCAAAATCGCAAAATCTGGATAACCGTTTCAATTCTGATACGTACTGTGCCACAGTTTCTTCATCTTTTTGCCTCCTTTGTCTAAAGCGATATCTTTCCGCCATGACGGCTGGCTTTGGTTGTAAATGTTCCTGCAATAATTTTACTATTTCTTCATATGATTTTGTTGCTGGTTTTGCCGGACTGGTTAAGTTACTCAAGAGCTCGTAGGTTTCGTCCCCCATAACCGCAATCAAGGTTGGCCGCCACATGGTTTTGTCGACCTTGTTAACCTCCAAATACATCTCTAACCGCTCCACGTATAATGTCCAGTTACCACCGTCAACTTTAAATTCACCGATTTTACCAATCGTACTCATTTTTGTGCGCACTAGTCCCGCACAAAACAAATAAAAATGCGAAATCCTCGTTCGCCACTGAGATGTTTATTAAAAAGGAAACACGTCTGTTCCGTACACCATTTATTACAGACTAGAGGCTGACAATTTGCGTCCTACCCTTTATTATAATTATCACTTAACCTACCTACATAATATACTACAGTACGTATGTTTATTTATTCAGTAGTAATTTAGTTCTACCATAAATTAATTTCTCTACTCTACTTAATATCCCGCCACTCATTAACTCTCTGCATTCCCATGCGGTTGATTGGTGGAGAATGCCTTATGGCATTAAGTCCGCCAATTGTACTTTCTTTTATTGGTGCAATAAAGTTTAAATAAATAAATAAATAATTTGGTGAATCATACCTGGGAACACATTTGTTTATCTGAGAACGAAAATATTTCGTGACGATAGATCTAATTATTTAGGGATACAACTTGATGACAAATATAAATTTTGGTGACAGAAAATATAGTTCCCAATTTAAATATATTCTGAAGTTATTTTTTGTTTTTATTTACTATACATTATAATACAATAAATAAGCAACCCTCTGGTATGAAAAACTCATTGAACCTAGTAAACATTTATTTAGAAATTCTAAATTGAAAATCGCACTTCGCTGACAAAATATCGACAATTGGCACTGGTTCAAACTCAACTTTGTCAAAATAACGGTTCTATGGGCTTCACTCAATGAGTAATTTTTCTAAAGGTTGTTCAATTATTAGGGAATAAAGAAATAGCAACTCTGGACCTTATTACGTAATTTTTAATACTTAAAATCGCATAAAAAGTGTGGTAGGTCACCGGAGCGCAGATCTTCGCTAAGGCACACGATGGCGTGCGCGCAGATCTACGCTTAAGCATTGGAAAGGTTAAAAGATGAAATTCCTGAATATTCGTAATCTTGTATTTACAGTCAGAAGAGCCCAAAAGCCAAGAGAGCCAACCCAATGCGGTGGAACCAGCGCCCGCGCCCGCCAACAACGGCAACCTCAGCGCGCACGCCGACCTGCTAGGGCTGTCCCAAACACACAATGTGAGTTCACAGAAGAATATTTATTTATTTATAAGTTTTAATCCTCCTCCTCCTCAAGTCGTTCCCTCAGTAGAAGGGATTTAGCAGATTTCTCCACCTACGGTGGTCTTCGGCGGATGGCGAGCCTGGAATATCGGCCTCTGTAGTTCTTCGGTCACCTGATCAGACCATCGTTTGGGGCTGCGTATGTAAGTTGTAATAAGAAACCAAATATCTGCACTCGGGAAGGATTTGAACTCACGACCTTTGGTGAACCGAGCCGCTCTTACCATCCGAGCTATCGTGTAGTTTCCACGCGTGCGAAATTCTTGGTCTCTTTTATTGGTAGGATTTTGGCGTGCCGCAATGCGAATTAGCGCTTTATTGTTTCATAGCAAGAGTTGCTATTTATTTAAATTATTTTGCGGAGTTCTCTCGCTTCCGACTGTAGTTACTCTATGCTGTTAACGTTTAACCCTGACAACTTTATACAAAATGTTATAAAGAGGAAACCTCGTAATAGCCTACTAAATTAGCAGTACTTTTAAAATACGAGTAGCACAAGTTATTTTAGCTGCTGGTTTCATAAATAAATAAATAAATCCTTCTGTATTTGTACTATTCTGAGACTCTAGTAAATGTTGGCATAGTAATTAACAACTGCAACTCTTTCAGGCCGAGGACACGAGCCAACAACAGTCGGCCGAGTCGAACAGCACAGAAACGAACAACGGCAACCACGACCTCTCGGCTGCGTTCATACAGACGGAGCGACACAGCGAAGCCAACCAGGTTGCACAGAAGGGGAAACTGCCCGAAGACTTCCCCACGCACAACGGACACAACACGCATCCTCTCACACTTCAGAACGCGATATAAGAGCTGTGAGTCAAAGCGTAGATATTGGCTGGGCGGTTGGACGGTCAGGTGGTTAAATTTCGCTGTTGGGACGTGATAGACTGTCTCAGGGTTACGTAACTCTGTTGCTAACTATCCCGGATTGAAATCTCTTGAAAATGTCACATAGACAATTTCAGTTACTCTGTTAAGCTGGCCATTCACGGTCAGTTAAAATGATGACACCACTCACTAACTTAAAAACTGTGCTGCCAGAACGTGGGCAATTCCCCATACGTGGGGGACTTTTGTTTGTTTTTGTAATTTGTGGATAAAATGTGTGGGAAGGTCTTTGGAACGGTAAAATATGGGCAATTGTAGAAAAAATGATAACGTTAAGTTACTTTTTATAGTACTTATGCCAACAGCCTAGATATTAATTACCGATATTGAAGACGGCAAATTTTGGACGTACCTCAGACCGGCCAATTAGTTTAACTAGGCGTGAATGGCGAACTTTAGCATCAAAACTTTGATTGAAATAATTTCATTTGAAGTTACATAATCCACTACCAGGGCAGCAAGAGTTTTAACACTTTCATAACACATGAGTAAGCAATACTCTTCGTTATATTACAAATAAAGATTTCCTCACAATATCTTTTAGAGGGCTTCATAAATTGATGTAGTTTGGATCTATAATTAATCAAATCTACGTTTCGTAAAGCCTAAAGAGCTTCATTAACTGCTTTGTTGGTCTAGACGTCTGCTTAGCTTCTATCCACGAGGTCCCGGTTTCATATCCCGGGCTGGCTGATGTTTCTGTCTTACAATAACTCAGAAACTGCCTGGAGGCTGGAAGTTGGCGGTGTTAACATAACCGTGGCTTGAAGAGCTATATTGTTTGCTTGTATCAAATATATACTTTACTTGAATAAGCATAAGTAAAGACCTAATGAAAAGCCTTAGCTAGTTCCTAAGATACTTATCTTGGGGACAAGTTAGTTGAAAACAGTCGAAACACTAAGTAGGAATTTCAGCTACCTGACCGGACGCAAAGCTCTTGTGTACTGAATTATTAATTCTATTTTATTTTGGTGCTGCACAATAAACGTTTTTAGTTTTAACACAAAACGTTACTTTACCGTAGGGTTTTAATAAATTAGATGGGTTAGCGGATTGCCAGTTATATGTATAATATAATATACGGTTTGGATAGAAAAATAAAGTGAATAGTTAGTGTGAAAAATATGTAGTGAAGAATGCACCAGTTTGGAAATAAAATAATAACGGTTTTATTGAATTTAGTACAAATTACCGAAGGCAAGTGAATGGTATGATCGTTTAACATCGCTGTGTTAAAATATCGTTGTTGAAATAAAGGAATGTGGACGTAAGGAAAGTTTTGGCTATAAAAGAGTTTATAAAGGTGCTAATGAAATGAAGGGAAATGTTTAAAGCGATGAATATATGAAGTTGGTATTTTTTAAATACTGGATCGTAAAGGATTTCGAATTGAATACAGCCAATATGTACGCGTTGAAAACGGGTCGTTGGTTAATACCGCTCTTTAGAAAATAGAAGGACACTGACTGGGCCAAATATATAATATTAGAATTTCATCGTCATGGTTAAAAATTACCTGTCCCTCTACTAAGATTGAGGGAACAATTTCCTTTGACTGTGATTAAAAAATAATTTGGCGATTTCAGTGTCTATGGTCGAGATCGTATCTGTCGAAAGGACTCAATTATAATAATTATTATAATTAATTATGCATTTATATTGCAACTCCTTGATTCTACTAAGATTGAGAAACTATCTAGCTATTTACCTTGCGTATAGGCGAATAACCAAACCGTCACCGCTTCCAAGTCATTTACAAATAATATTTTCATACAGTTAACACTACGTTAGCGGCTGGGAGTGTATCATTAGGATCAGGGGATTAATATCATTAATTCGCGTTTCATTTTATCGCCGATAGGTTGTGTATAATATACCGTGTAGCAACGGTTTGTATTAAATTCGTGTAAATTATAAGTTTCTATTTATTGTGATGTTTTAATAAATCCATGCCGGTAGACAATTATCTGCTTTCCTCGTTTGCACTGTGGGATTCGAGGGACTAGTTAGAGCGGGATAGATATATGAATGAGTTGCGTCCGATTTGTTGTGTTGGTGAATGTATAGTCGATCATTTTGGCGGTGTACCTACCAGGTGACGAAGTGAATATTTCAAACAGAGCTATTGGTCCGTTGTCAAGCATATGCCAATCATACTTGTCGTTATAACGTAAACTATAATTGACCAAAACAAATTATGATATGTCAAATGGATGAGCACCGCTGAAGACGAAATTTAATTTTATTTCGTAAAAACTTGCAAACATAATGCTTAAGTTATAAAAATAAATATACCGCCAAGGACATGAGACTTCGCTTTTTGCATTCTCTCTCTTAAATTTTATAGGTCAAGCTCGTGTTGCTTTCTCTCCATAATACACGAAAAGAAATAGATTATCAGTGACTAAAAAGTCTCCCTAAATATGACGCCCTTAAATAGTTGATCCATATTGTATAACTAAGTTTACATGTCAAACTCACCCACTCACTAACAGCTTTCTATACAAGTATAATGTCTCGGTTCTGGGTACCACCGTTGTTTAAGATTTCCATAACACAAGTGCTTAGCTATTAACTTGGGGATAAGAGTATGGGATGTTGCAGTAAAACAAGATTAGTCGAAAGCATATTTGACTTTTTCTATAACAATCTGTCTCTTTTTATCCTTTTAAAAATGAAAAAAAAAATTAACCTAGGTTAGCGATTGTGGGCCTCAAGAGAGTGACTGTAGAAATTGGTAATATGGTGTTTTACTTTGTAAGCCGGTGTACCGCCAAATTAGTCGACTTTACCAGACTGAGCTATAGTACCCACTCGCTCAAACAATGCTGTAGTAACAACAATCTGAAGGCAATAGTACGTACAAGTTTTTTCAAGTTAATACACGGTTACCCAATTTCTGTAATTTTTATCGAGTTTATTTACCGTTTAGATGAGTTTACACGTCATGTAATTTGTAACCGTATATAAACTTGTCGATTTGCCTAAGGGTTGGGAAGTCTTACACCCGTTAATTTCACAGCTCAGTCTATGATATTTACATACAAAATAAATAGATAAACGGCTTTTGAAGTAACTCTGAAACCGAGCCTGTGGTTTGTTACACATTGTTTTGGAAATAGAGTAGGTAACGAATGGACAGTCAAAAGATTGCATCAGCCGATATAACTTACAAAGCAATATTTGCGATATTGATTTACGTATTGTCAACCTCATTTCAAATACTATATTTGAAACAGGTTTCGTTCTAAAACACTCAATTTTCAATTACCTACTTAAAAATATTTTGTATGTGCTTGTTGGAAGCAATGAACAAGTGAGAGTGAGCCGTGGTTATTTGATATAAACATGCTTAATTTCTGGTGTGTGCTTACTCCGCCCAAAACCTGATTGTCTCGGTGGTGGGTGGTGCATTCACTCGAGGATACCTACCTGTAGATCTGCCGGGCTAACATGCGACACTCGATAAATTATATCGCGTCGACAAAATTATTGTATTTTCTTAATTACATGCAACACATTTCTTTCGATTGATTTTAAACACTATATACAAAGTATATTGTGTCGATGAACTAATGAGCCCATCGATGTATACAAAAAGCACCTGCAAGTGGTAAAAAATACGTTCGGTTAAATTCGTACGATAAAACATCGAGGGTGTCGTGTTAGAAAGGCTGGTCAGTGAATTCACACTGCGATAAATTGCATTGTGTCACTAAACCTTGTTTATGAATTTCAGCAACATAATCCAGCTGCCATGAACGTAAATAAATATTGTAATGGCTACTTGGTCGCTCTCACAAAATCGCACTACTTGTGCTCATAAGAACGTTACGAAGCACCTATTCAAATATTTACAGAACTTTTTAAAACTATCTGTGATTTAGATTGTTTGATCAAATATATTAGGACAGTGTGTAAATGTAATGCTAGTACAAAAATGCAGTAAAAGTAAAACTTTGTCGTATCAAAGTAACAGTTTAAATAATGGATAGTTCTAAAAAGACAAAGTAATTAGCAAGCCAAGATACCCCAAAATGGAATCCGATAAACAATTATTAATAAGTTATTTAACAATCACTTTATACGACAATTGTATGATAAGTAGTTAGCGTTACAAAATAATAATTATTAATAACAATTTTTATTCTTATATTTCCATTAATTCATTCAGGTTTTTTTTCTTTAATTTTTTGTTTTTCACTAATATTTTTTTTAGTTTTAAGTTCTTATTTAATGCGTTGTGATGCTCATAATTGTGGTCAAATTACTTTTTGAAACAGTTCGACGTCTGAAGTTATTTTAAAATAACGTGGCGAAAAATTTTCTCAAAAGTATTATTGACCATGACCTCTATTGTTTAGGTCTTCGTGGTATAGAGAGATTTTATTCTTCAGTGGAAAATTTATTAAACGTATATCTGTATTAGTATTGATTTAAATACTACCACGAATAAATTTCCGAAATGTAATAAAATATGTATTTCTGAACAATAAAGTCGTCTATAAATATAATAAAAATATGAACTTCTTCGAAATCTATAGAACAGAGGTCTTAATCACATGTTTTGCTAATAGAAAATAGGTAGATGTTCGTAATAAAACTGCGTTAAGTGTAGTTAGTCAAACAATTTTACTATATCAAAGCTAGTTCATAGCTTATATTATACGTCTTTGTTATTTGTTTCTTGGGTCTCAGGCATATCATACTATGCTTATGGCATTGTTAGCTGTGCGGTGTACAATAAAATAGAATATAAGGATATTACTACCTTCATAATTTACCTCACTGGCGTAGCAAACCCTTTCAAAAATTCGTCGGGTAACTAACATCCTTGGTAACTCAGTTGGGAGAGCATCCGCCCGGATAGCGAAAGGTCGTGGTTTCGAGTCCCATCTGATGATAGTCCAGCGTACTTGTATTACAATGGTAATAGATCAATTACATACTGCACCGCACAGCTACTCTATGTCAATTAATATTCGGTAGGTCATAGCCTTCGGATAATCTGTAGTAACGAATTCATTCCAAAATTATCAAAAATATATGTAAACATTATCACGTTAATGATAGTAATGTTCGGTTTCATGAATTACCTTAAACTCTTGTTATTTTGTGGTTTAAGTGCGTCATCTTTATGAAAGGACAAACAGGCTTATTTCAGACAGCTTGTTAATATCACTATGTATTTACTCAACTAAGGTTTTTTGAATAATGTCTATACCAGTTATAGTAACAAATCGTCATATCTATCACCATTATATAATTCCTACTTGTATTTAGTCCTGAATATTATTGAAATTAGCTTCCTTATAATTATGCACATTTTGGTCCCAACACTTCGGACATGTAAATAGTTTTTAGTTTACCTTTTTTGTGATCAGGCATTGCAAATAATATTAGTAATTGCAACTTGTAATCTTTAAATAATTAAATATTTACTTCTTTCAAATGCCTGGGATTTATATTATAAACAAGTATAATTTTGTATAGTGTTATTACTTAAATAACTGAAACCCTAATTTGGGGTACATTCAAAATAATTTTCACTGACAATTTATTTGGAAATAGTAATTTTCTTCCTTATCGGTCAATCATGAACGAAAAGGCTTGTATTTTTAGACTTTTGGTATGGTTGTTATTATGCATTGTTTGGTTATGTTGCAAAACTGCTATATCGGTGGTGTGACCTTGCTATTTTTTACAATAACCCCTTTATTCATATAAATATCTCAATAACTTGTTAAAATAGTTGTATCGCCTAGTTATATTATTATAACCTATACTCGAGAAGGTTCACGCTACGGAAACATAAGTTATTAACAAAGTTAAATTGTATCATTAAAAGTACTGTAACAACGCTTCATATTCTTAGTAGCGCATCGCGTGTTTGTAGATACATTTTATAAATTGACACGTAAAAAGCCGCCAAAATATTAAAGATGGCGGCCTGTCACTTCGCGCGATTGTGCGTGTGTTTGCGGTTGTGTGCGTAGTGACGGCGTAGGTGTAGCTGTCACTAAACATTGTATGTAATGTACCTATTTATGTATATCACTTCAAGACATGGCTTCTATGTACGTTCTATCTATTCTATTATTATGTTAGCAATCGATGGATTTATAAGGAAAAAGTTTTAATAAAAAATATTATGAAATTTAATATTCACTTGTTTTATTAATTAGCAAGCTCATCTCGACTACACATAACTCGTATTATTTTCCTTTTTGCTTGGTTACTACTAATTAATAAAAATGCTTAAAATTCGTATACCTTACTTAAAAAGCTAAAAATAGTTAAGAAATACAAAATAAAGAATAAATGTTTCGTCACCGAGCAGGATTCGGACCAAGAAGTGGCTATATGAATTTATCCCTTTGTCTTTCTCTTCGGAGGAAAAACTAATGCCAAAATCATAAAATAACAAAAGAGAGGTTAGTATTCAAGCCATTCAATTTATTTGTCTAACTGGAGCCATCGTGCTATAAACCTCATGGTTTGTTGGTACACAAATAAAAATTATTGTCATTTTTGTTATTTATACAGGTTGATGAACTGTGTCAATATGTGATACAAACTTAAAAGTGTTGTGTTAAAAACTTGGAAGCGAAACCGGGCGCGTGCGGGTGGAGAGCACAAGGTAAGCTACTCAAACTACAAATTATACCGTTTGTTTTTTTGTGTCTCACCTATCATTTATAGGGTAAAAACAAGTCAGTAATGGGGTCCCACCCTATTACTAAAACTTCACTATTCGTTTGTCACTAGGCTGTATCTCATGAACAGTGCTAGCTGGTCAATTGAAATTTTCGCAGAAGAATAAGAAGAACACAACAAACGTGTTATTTTTACCGTACGGAACCCTCCGTGCGCTAGTCCGATTCTTGCCCATTTTTATGAAGCACGCAGAGGTACGGTTCTGACTTTTATAACTTCTTGTAGGTAACTTGCGTTACGTAAAAATATCCATACCTTTTTTTTATTTAGTACTTAGTTAAAGTTTTTTTTAATGCTAAATACATTTAAAAAAAACTTAAACTACTGTAACATTTGAATAGACATTGACAAAAACCACTGAGGTTTGTCTGCAATTATGCCGCATCAGTCTTACATCTCTAAAAATATTTAATACATGTACCTAATGAATTTTGCCGCACGTTTTCTTCTGCAAACAAAGCTTTCGTGTTCTTCATTCATAAATTACTGCGTAACGTGTACAGAGCTCCATCACTAATAGTTCAGGTAGCACCCGCCGGTAACGCATTCTCTACGCACGTCTACCTAAAGTATTCAATAAGTCCTTAAGTATTTTATTCTATCCTATGAATTAAGTTTTCATCCATTAATAGTTCTGGAGGTTGTAAAAATATCTAAAAGATAAACCTTTTTTTCTCTGCGTTAAAATAAAGGCACACAAAAAGGTACGCTTTACGCCCTGGGGATGGCAGCAGGTTATGTGGGACTCCCTTGACGGGTGGCAACGAAACCGCTGCAGAGCCGTCAAGTATAGGTACTCACTAAAACCTCCGCGAATTCCCTCAAGCCGCTATTAGCAGGACGATGGATGATCGCGTATCGCATGCGCTCCATCGCCCCAGCGGTAATCCGCACCAACCGGTGCAGCCCTTACGCCCAGGGGATGCCTCGAGAATCTTGAGGCATCCCCCACGTCAGGTGGACTCGTGCTAGGCAGTGGGTGGAAATCCCCACCCGCACCACCGCTGTGTCCACAATCTAGAAGATAAACCTACACAACATCAAACATTAAGTCAACCGCTTAGGGAGTTAGTAACAACAGACATGTCTTGTTCGGCAGTCCCTCGGACCGAAATTTGTTTCTGGGCTATTCTGTCCTGAAACAACTCGGAGTCATGAAGTTAGTGGTGTAACATCCGCGTCGCTAGGTCCGAAAGCACGTCAAGACGTTGGTCCTGCGCCTGATCTCTCTACGATCATGCATTACGGATTATAAACCGAAACGATTTACCAAACTATTGAGAGTTTAAGGAATAAAGAGCATCTGCGTTACTGTGTAATTATTTGACTGCTTCGTTGGTCTAGTGGTCAGAACGCTGGTTACTATCCAAGAGGTCCTTAGTTCGAATCCAGGGTCGGGCCGAAAGTGTTGTTTTTTTTTTTTGAAAACTCGTAACCAATTCGAAGTCAAAAAGTTGGTGGACAACCGTGTCTCGGCCGGAAAGCACGTTAAGCCGCTGGTCCTGCGCCTGATGTCTGTCCGTTCATGTCAGACTGCCTTCTCACTGAACTATGAGATTTTAAGGAATAGATAGTGCACTACACAGGTGCAGTATTATATTATACAAGGGCCAAGGTTTTTTATTTAAAAGATCTAGGTTAAATCTCCAGTGTCAGTTTGGCTTGCTCTTTTTGGGACATCCTATAAATGTGCATCTATTATCTATACTAATATTATAAAGAGGAAAGATTTGTTTGTTTGTTTGTTTATTTGCAACAAATAGGCTCCGAAACTACTGAACCGATTTGAAAAATTATTTCACCATTAGAATCCTGCATTATCTGTGACGGACATAGGCTATATTACATTATCAAAAAAGTTAGGGTTCCGTATGAAAACTTCGATTATGTGACCAGAGGTGTAAAAGGAAAATCATTAACTATCATCACTATTGACAATAGAGCAAAGTAATGTTCTACAGTTTTGTAGAGGACATCATTATCTACAATAAAGTCCGCGATAACATATGTCTAACTATAACAGTTAAGTCACAATAACTCCTTTTTTAGGTAAAAATATGAAATTTTTGCGGCGGCAAAAAGAAAGCCACAGTTTCAGTATGTCGGTATTAATCCTTATCCAAATAAATCGCGTCATATTCAAGGCTATATTAGTACCTGTAAATTACTTTTTGAATTATTCAAATCGGACATACCATTTGAAAATTATCACGAGTAATATAATATTGTATCGAAGTTAGGACGGCAGCAAAGGCGGCCTTTTGCTATATCGTCAATAGATTTTTTTTTTATTTAAAAACTTAGAACAAAGGTGGACTCAATGCTAAAAGTATTCTCCCCCAGTCATACCTATAAGTCATGCAGAAAAATTGTAATGGGTGCAGGATAATGTAGTCGAATAGAAATCAAAAGACGCAACAAAATATTACAGTGTAGATATAGATGGTGCTGTACGTACGAGGGTCAAACTGAAAGTTCTTAGAACTGGCCACTTATAAACAATATAATAAAAAAAATATTCTAAAATTTGAAAATAGAACTCTTTGCCAATATTACTGAGTATATATTTCATTCATTTGTCATTTGTTTTACGACTTGGCGGCAAATTGAAAATTGTCTGTGTCACGTCAAAATGAATTTAACACGAGAAAATTTTCGTGCAATGATTTTTTATGACTTTCGATGTCATTTAAGTCAACAAGAAAGTTATGATAGACTACGATTGGCCTTTCACGATGAAGCCCCATCTCGTGCGACTGTTTACAACTGGTTTAATGAGTTTAAACGTGGTCGCACTAATCTCACTGATGATGTACGTGAGGGACGGCCTTCTACGGCGACGACTGAAAATAACATCTGTGTTGTGCGGCGTATGATAGAGACTGACAAAAGAGTGACCTATCAGCAGATTCGGACAAGCTTAGGCATCGGTATGAGTCAAGTGCACAAAATCCTCCACGAACATTTAGCGGTCAGGAAGCTTTGCGCCCGGTGGATACCTCATAATTTGACTAAGGCTCAAAAACTCCATCGTGTGGATTGGTGCCGTAAAATGATTGAAAGATTTAACGGAGGTGACTCAAATGCTGTGTTCGACATACTAACAGGTGACGAAAGCTGGATTTACTGTTATGATTCTGAAACCAAAAGACAATCTGCTCAGTGGGTGTTTCCTTTCGAGGAGTTGCCAACTAAAGTGAAGAGAGATCGAAGTGCGGGAAAAAAAATGGTGGCCTCGTTCTTTGGAAGGATAGGTCATTTCGCAACAATTGTGTTAGAGGATAAAAAACAGTTTCTGCAGAATGGTACACTACCAATTGTTTGCCACTTGTCTTGGAAAAAGTTCGAGAGAAACGACCTCGCAGTAGGATCCTCCTTCACCACGACAACGCCTCGTCGCACACCGCCAAGCGAACGATCGACTATTTGGCGACATCAAACGTTGAATTACTGGGTCACCCGCCGTATAGCCCCGACCTCGCGCCTTGTGATTTTTATTTATTTCCAAAAATTAAAGAAAAACTTAAAGGAAAGCGGTTTATGAATGCTGAAGAAGCGGTGGCTGCGTATCGCGATGCCATTGAAGAGACCCCTAAGGACGAGTGGGCAAAGTGCTTTTCCCAGTGGTTCCATCGCATGCAGCGGTGTATTGACGTCAATGGACAATATTTTGAAAAGATATAATAAAACTAATAACTGGCTAATGTAATCAGTTTTTGATTTTCTAAGAACTTTCAGTTTGACCCTCGTATTTAACTCGCGGGTCAGCATGTACAGCTTGGTGGTGACCAGCATAGTACTTTTATATTGCTGATTTCTTCTTGACTTTTGTCTAATTAAATCAAATTTTACTTACAAAAATTAATCGACTGTGTCATCCGGTGGGACTCGAACCCACGTCCCTTCGCTATCCGGGCGAGTGCTCTTACCAACTAAGCTACGGAGGACGTTAGTCAGTCGACGAATTTTTGCAAGTGCTTGCTACGCCAGTGAGCCGGCGTACGAATTGTTTTTTGTTTAATTGATTGTTTGAATGCACTTATCTCAGATCAGAATTACCTATTCATGGTCCGAATTAAAAAAAAAAACCTTTGTGTAAGGTACAACGTATCTAGCAAGGCTATAAGATAGGTAATGTAAATAAATCACGTTATATCTTCAGGAATGGAGTAAAATCAATAGGTGCGCATGAAGTTCTCGGGGAATGCTATTTTTTCTATACTAATATTATGAAGAGGTTAGGGTCGGTTGCACCATATCTCACATTGTAACTGGAAAAACGGAGGAATTATTTTTTTTTGTTTAAACATGCTAATCACAGGAATCACAGCGGCTGATTTAAAAAATATATTTTGTGTTAGATAGCTTATTTCTCGGGGAACGCTTGGTATGAGCTATAAAATGTATGATACCTACCTAGAAATCAACAGGGAAGCTGTTAAATCAAAAAGCACGGACGAAGTCGCGGGGGACCGTTATAATTAATATGTTCATATTATTCACACGCGTTTTGATTCTTATCTTAAAAGATATCACAGTTTTAAAAAATACTCCGCTCCTAACATGCCCACATGAAATCCTAAATTTACGCGAACGAAGTCGCGGGGGACCGCTAGTACTATATATTTCGCATACACTATTTGACCATAATCTCCTGCTTACTTGGTTGATCTCTGTTGACATTGGCCGCCGTAATAAAATTTTTAAATATATATATTCTTATTCAGTACAGATTTACTTAACGACATTAAACTTAACGTAGGTAACTACTCCCTTACATCTACGACCACCTATCACTCGCTACACTTAGAATAATAACACTGTTGTTATTATTCTAAGTTGCTACAAAAATCACCTCTTTAAATAAACGCATATAAGTATCTATTCCCTCTTAGATAATATTGTAGAGCTCAACTTTCAAGTCACCTAAGTACAACCATGGTACAACTTTTTTATAGCATTGGTTCTAAAGTTCTAAATGATCAGCCAGCTGTTACAAGTTGTATTGGTGAGGTACAGGTAGGTAAGTAATTTTTAAGATTTAAATATCAATTAACAAGTAGTTAGATTTGTGCCCTGTATCACTGCTACCACTGTAACAATTCTGTTACGCGAGTTATATAACCTTCCTCTTAACTACACAACGCTATACCATCATTTAGGCTTTTCATAGCTCTAGGCCGATTCTTTAATAATGCAAGCTGTCTGTCCCCTGGGCCTGTTTTTACTGTGTAATGACACACGCTATGCTGTCTACTCGCTGAAGCAGGATTAGGGCAGTTATCCACTAAAGACCGCTTTTTTTTTAAATAAAACTAGTTTTTTAATTGTTTCCCACTTTGCACAGGAGAATGTGAAAAGCTTAGTAAGATGAGAACTCCACTAATTAAGGTCCAAAGTAATTTTATTGCATTTGCGACAGCTTTTGCCAGATACGGTCAAAAAAGGTAGTCCAAGTAAAAAGTCAAACTAAATAGGGAAATTAATGTAATGCATGTATCAAAATGAAGTACAGAATGCTTTAAGGCAGCAAGTCCGCCATTCGTACTTCTTTGTTTGTGTAATAAATAACAAAATAAATAAACTGGGGTCCTAAAACTACATACCTAATATCAGATAGTAAAGGTAAGTAGATTGTCTGCACTTGTGGCTAGGGCTCGTGACTCATAAATAAATCGCTCCGACAATTACACCAATTACCTACCCAGCTCCAAACTAAGCGTGACCTTGTGCTATGGCGACTAGTCCAACAAAAGCTCAACACACAAACTATGTCCCTACCGGGATTCGAACCCGCGGTCGTTGGTTTCGTAGTTCGGAGCGCGCACCGAAGTAACTATTTTATAATCTGTGCCACTACATCAAGACGGTCTGTTTATAGCTAGTTTGTTAAGTAGGAAGGTAGTTCTATGTTAGGAAAGAAGGCATAATGCCAGTCGTAGATAGGAGGTTGTAGGTACAGACGAGTGTAGTGTAGTGCCAGGGTGTCGTAATCTAGGGTAACTGCCTTCTTTTATTTTTACCTTTGTAATGCTGTTTTGCAATTCCAAGAGTTGTTTGAGTTTAAGTAGTCTTGAGTTTCGATCTGTGTTTGGGTCATTAATTAAGTATTCCTAAGAGTAATTAGTAGGCTCGTTTCCTTTAGTAAAACATTTTTAAATTGGCAACTGCGTTTATTACTTATTTCCACTTTATGTTACACTGTTACATTTTGCCAGCCTTAACAAAATGTAAAGTTAAATACAATTAGGTAGATATACTCGTATTTATTTATTCTAAAATTAGTTATAAGAGACATCGATATTTTCTTTACAGAATTATTTTATTGATTTAGGAGTCATTACATTGATTAAAATATTATAAAATAATTAATTTTACTTACAATTTGAAAATTTTCGCGTGATTCTATCTACTGACGTTTTTTTAATAACATTGACTTATTATCTGCTAGCCATCAACAACGAGAAAATCTTTTAACACCAATTAGAGATATTTAGAAAAATCTATAAAATAATTTTATATCATTCAATAGAAAATTAATTGCTTTTACACAGAATAACTGTAGTAAGTAGATTATATTTTTAAATTAACGATTCGACCACTAAACGTTTTTCGTTTGAAAAAAGTATTTCCAAAAACAACTAAAACCTTTTGAAAATTATAATAATAATAATAATTACTTTGATATATGTTATATTAATGAATAAATATACACGAATCAATCTAACATAATAAAAATTGACCAACTCATCTGTGGAAGCATTCACAACTTACAACTCGGCAGCGATAGGTAATTACAATAGACCTATAAAATATATTTTTTTTTCATATAGATTCTTTAAAAAATAACTAAATATATGAAATAATAATTACGTAGTATACATACGAGTAACAAAAACAGTTGAGGAAAAACGCTGTGTGGGTCCATCACATCTTTGGGTACAGACTAGAATGGTTAGCATCAGCCGAACGCTAGAATAAGCCTTGAGGTCGGCGAGGGCCGCTTACGATAAGATATGTTGTATAGTAAAGTCTTGAAGTTTTTGCGCCGAAGACACTTAGTTTGGCATTTCCCTCTCGAGACTCGCATCTGGAAAATATACATTTTGTGTTAGTACACAATGTGAGTCTACCTCACGCCGATAATCGCTGGTTTTGTGTCAACCATTGATTTTGGATCGAGTCGAGTTGCGAATGGGTTAAGTATCAGTAGGCCACTCAGAAAGTATTGCGAAAAAAAGTTTTTATAAATGGGAGACTGGCCGGTTAGAATCTTTTTCGAAAATATTATGATTATTTTTAAGTAAAAATAGGTGTGTTCCATTTTCAAAATTTCTGGACTGGAAAAAGTGGTTTGAAAACTGGTTAAGACGCATGAATCTTTGTATAGAGGCTGGTGAAGAGTACTTTAAAAAGATTTTATAAAAAAAATATGTACCTGTAGAACTATTTTTTTTAGTGTCGCACAATTTTCTGAGTGTCCCACGTAGTACCTGCTAAGGAATTGAATTTGAATGATCGTAATCAGCATTTGATTTGATGGCTAGAACCTAATATGAGTGAACTAATTAACGTTCATCTAAAGGTGCGGTAAAACCAAACTGCTGTTCGTTCGCGCTTGTAAAGTGAACTAACATTCATAGAATCAATTTGTTTATTCTATGAATGTGAATGTGAATGATCTCGAAGGAATGGGCGATCTGTCTTTACAGGAAAAAAAACGGAATTTGGAAATAATAAGCATTCGCGCATTTGGTCAGTAAAACGCACTATTACCTACAATGGAATTTGAAATTTTGGGGTTTTTTCCCCTAAATATCCCCTATTTGTTGTTTGTTAGCCGGCCGTGCAAGGCGGTTTTTAAACAGCAGTGTTTAAATAACTTATACGCTGAGATTTAAAACTCAAAAGTATTTCGTTTCTTAGTTTATCTATTTTAGTAGAGCCAATTTATTTCCTATACAAGATTACCAGTAAATCCCAAAGCTTTCCAAAGGAAGTTGACTGCCCTTCAACTTTCAAGAACAAGTTGAAAAACTGCGCAAAGCAAGTTACGTATAAAAAACACCTGTTGTAATAGATAGCCGGCACCCAAACTGTTTTCCGAAGGGTATCGTCAATTTCGTGAGCGACCAAAAGTTTTCCTTTCAAATATCGTTAGTGCCCAAGTATTTTGAACGTTTCTTTTGCGAAAGTTCATCAAAGGGTTTATAATGGCACCAGTTAAAATTACTAATGACACAAACTCAAACGATGTCTACTGAAATACCCTTTAGAAACTTTGGGTAGGTACAACAATAACAAAACAATATTTAATTACTGAAAATTCCTCACCGTCAGTCCATTTCTTGCCGCGCATTCCGACGAATCCCATCTGGGCCTTTCTCTTGGGCCACGGTCCGTTGGGGCCAAGCAAAAACCTGATCTCCTGAGCGCCGCTGTTCTGCAGATTTTTCTTGCCTCGGACACCGATGAATTTGCCCCTAAAGTTCAGGTCATACGGACGCTTAATCTGGATAAATTTCTTTCCACGAACTCCATAAAACTGGTGGAAATTCGCAGCGCGCTTATCGACCTCATTAGAAATCCTATCGTCGGTGTATTCGCTGGTAATGTCCGGAACGTCGGTAGCCGCATCTAAAGAATCAGGTCGTGGAAACTTCTGTAAATATTGATTCAAAATCGCATTCAAAATAGGAAAGTCGGCGAAATTCTTTATCTCGTCACTGGAGGAAAAGTCGATCTGTCCTATTAAAGAACCAGCTTCTCTCTTTAGGGCGTTTTCCAAGTTTTCGTTGTACGAGTCAGGAGTGAAGCCTACCTCGGCTTCTTTCTTGCCTCTCATGCCGACGAAACCCATGGGCGTTCGCTTGAGTTCTTGAGCTTCTAACATGTCGAATATGCTCTTTTTTCCTTTGACCCCGACGAAGAACTGTGGTTTTCGTTTGTAGAAATGTTCCGTCGGCTCTTCGTACTTTTTGCCTCGCATGCCTACGAAGCCTTGGGGTATGCGTTTCTCTATTTCCTCTCTCTCTTCCGCATAGACGGCGTATATCAGCTGGATGGTGATGAGCAGGAAGCACGTTCTTGGCGTGACCATTTTGACGAGATCTGAAACACAAAGTGTACTGTTAATTTCTGAATTAAAATAGCACAGAATCTCACTGGACAACCTCCATTGGGGCCCACAAAAGAAAGACTAGGTTTCAGACGTGTTTGTTTATCGACAGGGCATCCAAAATATATATTTACAAACAGCTGATTGTCACTTCGAGTCGATGTTATAGCATCGGTTAGTTTTCAATGGATCTAATCATAATGTTATCAAACAGTGGTAAATACATCACAGCTAGTAATTCTGACTAATCAAAATGTATTAGTAGCTTTCGAGATCATCCAAACCACTCTTTGTCTCTTGCCACTGACAGTGAAAGTCAATAATTTATGAAAATACTGAGAAACGCTCATAAATTAATTACTTTTCATACATACATATAGAATTTTTGTTTGATAATAAGTATGTAATATTGTATATGAGTATAGTAATTTTCGACCTAGGTGACTAGAACCTTTTGGGTGATGAGCTCGCTCCACCTTCGACTGTGTCTGCGCCACACTTGGCTTAATATAGAGTCAAGAGCAAACCCATTTCCATTTTTTAGGGTTCCGTAGTCCGACAAGGAACCCTTATAAGATCGTTCAGTCCGTCTGTTCCGTCCGTCCTGGTCTGTCACAGCAGAGTATCTTTTAGGTTTATGGACTGATTTGCATGTAACTTGGTTCGAGGATACTTCACATATAGATCTCATTTTTAAATATACAAAAAAGTTAAATTACCCCTTTTTAAGGGTAGCTCATACATGTAAAGGGGGGGTGAATTATTTTTTTGAGTGCACCCCTTGGACTATGAAAATAAGGTAGGGTTTCCATACAACACTTTTTTATCAGCTCTACCATTTGCGAGATTATAGCCCGCCAAAGTCGTTTACACGGTGTCCCCCCCCCTGTAATTTCTAAAGTTTGGACCTATAAACTTCAAATCACTCACGTAAAGAAATAGGCGCGGAAACTCTTATAAGTTAATGGTACGGAACCCTTCGCGTGCGAGTCAGACTCGCACTTGGCCGGTTTTTTTAAGTAACTTTTCAAACTAGTTTTCAGTCTAATAATAACTCGGTGCCAAGAATTAACATATATCTACTTACATCTATCAAATAAAGTGTGGGTCGGAAAGACAGTGCATCACGTAATGAGCTCGTCAAAAGTTGAAGTTGAAGTCTCGAGATGTTGAGTTGAAGTTGTCTCCTTGCTAATGGCAACAACGAAGGCATTACGCTTGGAAACTTGAAACCGTAGCAATTGACTAGTGGGGTGTTTTAATGAACAATTTCTTACTTGAAAAGGGGGTTCCTTATGTTTAAAATTATCGATCCCCAGTCATACACATAATATTTTCTATAAATATAGTCTGGGTCTGGGTGCTGTGGTACACGCAAATGCTTTCGCTGCTTACTTTGAGATCAGAGCAATATAATATCCATATGTGATGTTTATCTACTAAAAACGATTAACAGAATTTGTTTGGTATCACTAGGAGTATAATGAAACTGACGTACAACTAGCTGTACACAACAAGCGTTAAAACAATATTAAATAAATATTGTTTAGGCCAGGAACAGTAGCGGGCGTCAGCGTCCCCAAAAAAGGACTAACGTAGATTTATTACAATCTTTGGTAAAGTTTTTTGGTTTCGAAACTCATAGAGAACATATACAGGGTGACTTTTTAATCACCATCAAATTTTTTTGCAGGCATCGTTCATAGAGTTTGATATTTATAAAATAAAATAGGGAGGTCAACTTGTCACCATCGAATATTTTTCTCAAAGGTTTATTTTTATATTTATATTACAAAGGCAGCATCGACACTTAATAAATTTAAAAGTTTGACGTAGTACCTACGCAGATATACCTGCTAAAACTAACAGTACCTTTAGTTACCCCAAAGCGATATATAGGAATAATTTAGGGACGCGTACAAGTTCCTCCGGAACCCGGAAGTTTTAATAAAACTAAAGACTTAGCGTGTATTCTCAGGATTTTATGGACGTTAACTTATTTACTTATACTTTTACGTAAAACAAAAAGTAATTATTACAATAAAATGCTATGAAGTAATCTGTGCTAGTTAAAAAGCTGTTAAGGTTAGGTGTTTGATTTAGTTGAAAAAAAAAACATATTTTTACTATACTAACTGTGGTGTTATTCTGTTTATAGTAAATATTTTGATACTGATGAATAGGTGTTAACAATAATAGAAACAAACCATAATTTTCCATTAGAGCCTGTAATAACCGGCTGTCGCTAAACTTTGGACGGCAAACGAGTACCTAGTCGGTCGCCATTATGCGGTTTCGGTCCGATTCGGACCAAACCACACGTTTTCAGACGTAACGTAAATAGGTGCTAATGACCAGGGGGTCAACTTTGACCAACTCGTATAGGTAATAGGGATTACCTATACGAGTTGGTCAAAGTTCTCAGAACACGCAAATGCCATTGTATTTTTCGGATGGCATGCAAATGAACTCGACTCGGACAAAAAGACGTCTATTATTGGTTTTGTTTATTATGACTAAAAGTATTTCCCAAAGAGGAGAAGAGAGATTACCGCCAAGAAAACATAGGTAAGTGCTACCGTGCGTAGGTACTTATGTTTCAACCTTAATACTGATAGGCGAATGACATTTTCAAGTCCCTTTGACTTCATTTGATAGACTTTAAATCGAATTATTCCTATATAATGTTACGAATTTATAATATTCTAGAAAGAGTATTAAAAAGCTAGTTTACCTAAGTACATAAACTTTTATTAATACCTACTTACTTCGAAATCCTTAAAATACGTGTATTCTTACTAAAATATGAGGTAAGAAGTACCTCTACGACTTTAGTATGAAAACGCACTTTTTTTTTTAAGTAGGTCTGTTAATAAAAGTTATTGTCAATAATTAACTACCTTTTAAAAACGTTCCTAGAATATTAGAACTTCGTAACATATCACATTTTATTTATACTGTCGCTATAACTTCAATATTTTTATAATTAGCTTCTGTTGTTAGCCAGTAAGGCCCACTTGCACAAGTCTGGATTAGCTAATCCGGAAGGTCTACTTTGGCCTGTCTGGATTAGCTCATCTGGACTGACGCAGGTAGGCTTTAAACTCAGATAATAGGCCAGATTGTGCCAATTTAAGGTTTGATTTTTTGTAAGGCGTAGTACGAGTATCTAGTGTATCTACGGCTTCAACCGATAAAATCATCAACTGATAAATTCTATAATTTAAATACTAACTTAAATAATTTTTGTCTGTCGACGGCGTGACTCTCGATTTCATTTCCACCCTTCATAAGTTATAGCTACCCAAATTAAACTATTCAACCAGCGATAAAACTTTGAACTGCCGGCGATAAATGAAATATCCCTCGAATTGACCACTGATTAATTTTGGTTTTGCCACTTTTTGCTGACCCGTTACCGCAGTATTAATAGCATTATAGTCATATTTCAAAATAAGTTTGCACTAACTATACCAGATAGATATAATCCTTAAGTGTGTCGAATACCTATATATAGGTCCTACTAGTGGTTCCCCGCGACTTCGCCTGCAAGAGTTGGATTTTCCATATAAACTTTCATCCCCCATTTCACCCCTTGATATGTTTATATTCCGACAAAATGTAGCCTATGTCCTTTCCAGGGTCTCGAACTGTCTCCATACCAAATTTCATCACAATCGGTTCAGTGGTTTAGTGGTTAAGTGGGTAGCGTCAAGAGGTAACAGACAGACAGACACACTTTCGCATTTATAATATTAGTATGGATTGTTACACACCAATATTACACATCAATAAAAAATAAAACGATAAACACCCAACATTTTGACACTAGCGTACTACTACATATGGTACCTAATACCTACCTGTTTACTTATTTTAATTGATATGTATTTAATTTTATTTAAATAATTTTAATTTAATCTTTTTCTTGTTTATTTATTAGATGTAAGATATTGTGTAATTATTTTGTTTTGTTGTGCCAAATAAAGGTATCTTATCTGTCTTATCTATCTATCTTATCTACCTTTGTTATTAAAACTTGAATTAAAAACCAATCTAAACGTGTCTTCTTGAAAATCTTTATCATCATATGTCATACTTAATCATAACACAATATAAATAAGCTAACAACAATGAATTAGTTACCAATTAGATCACGTAAAAGAAAAACTAAAACATTTTTTTAAATCTCGTACTAAATGTACAAAAGTCATAAAAACACAATTACACGGATTGCTTCGCGTTTTTTTTGAAACCTGCTGTCTAAAACTAAACTAGTTAGATAGATAGATAGACAACTCTTTACTGTCCACCATAAGAGAAACAACCTAGTAATTTACTCCGAAAGATGTACAAAGTGGTGGCCTTGTCGTTAAGAGAGACAACTTCTTTCAGCCGACATTTAGGTACAGGAACTTCCTAATCTAAGAAAAGGGGAGTTTGAAGGATGGGACGTAACTACATAGTTAAGGCTAGTTTTCTACACAAAAACTAACAACCCTCTTTGCTTCCTGATTTTCCAGATAACCCAATACTGGTTAGTAGCCCAGTGTACAGGTAATTCCGTTAACCTGTAATGATCTCACAGAAGCCCTAATAACTCCCAATTTCCGTCGAAAACAGGAGGTGTGCAAGTCCTATCCTACTTTGAAAGGCCATGCTCGTGTTTTCAGTTCCAGTTTCACGTTCACTCACTGTAAAATCGCCTTTAGACACATTTTTCAGATTTCAAATAGAAGTGTTTAGGATTATCTATAGAATATAAAATTACTGTTATTGTTTTTTAACTTTTATAGTCACTAACATTAGAATAGTTATCCATGTACCTTTTTATTTTTGAGTACCGAAATATCGAAATCTCAATGTTAATTTACGGGAATAGTAAAAGTAAAATTGTAAATACTTACTTATACGAGGGTCAAACTGAAAGTTCTTAGAACTGGCCACTTATAAACAATATAATAAAAAAAATATTCTAAAATTTGAAAATAGAACTCTTTGCCAATATTACTGAGTATATATTTCATTCATTTGTCATTTGTTTTACGACTTGGCGGCAAATTGAAAATTGTCTGTGTCACGTCAAAATGAATTTAACACGAGAAAATTTTTGTGCAATGATTTTTTATGACTTTCGATGTCATTTAAGTCAACAAGAAAGTTATGATAGACTACAATTGGCCTTTCACGATGAAGCCCCATCTCGTGCGACTGTTTACAACTGGTTTAATGAGTTTAAACGTGGTCGCACTAATCTCACTGATGATGTACGTGAGGGACGGCCTTCTACGGCGACGACTGAAAATAACATCTGTGTTGTGCGGCGTATGATAGAGACTGACAAAAGAGTGACCTATCAGCAGATTCGGACAAGCTTAGGCATCGGTATGAGTCAAGTGCACAAAATCCTCCACGAACATTTAGCGGTCAGGAAGCTTTGCGCCCGGTGGATACCTCATAATTTGACTAAGGCTCAAAAACTCCATCGTGTGGATTGGTGCCGTAAAATAATTGAAAGATTTAACGGAGGTGACTCAAATGCTGTGTTCGACATACTAACAGGTGACGAAAGCTGGATTTACTGTTATGATCCTGAAACCAAAAGACAATCTGCTCAGTGGGTGTTTCCTTTCGAGGAGTTGCCAACTAAAGTGAAGAGAGATCGAAGTGCGGGAAAAAAATGGTGGCCTCGTTCTTTGGAAGGATAGGTCATTTCGCAACAATTGTGTTAGAGGATCAAAAAACAGTTTCTGCAGAATGGTACACTACCAATTGTTTGCCACTTGTCTTGGAAAAAGTTCGAGAGAAACGACCTCGCAGTAGGATCCTCCTTCACCACGACAACGCCTCGTCGCACACCGCCAAGCGAACGATCGACTATTTGGCGACATCAAACGTTGAATTACTGGGTCACCCGCCGTATAGCCCCGACCTCGCGCCTTGTGATTTTTATTTATTTCCAAAAATTAAAGAAAAACTTAAAGGAAAGCGGTTTATGAATGCTGAAGAAGCGGTGGCTGCGTATCGCGATGCCATTGAAGAGACCCCTAAGGACGAGTGGGCAAAGTGCTTTTCCCAGTGGTTCCATCGCATGCAGCGGTGTATTGACGTCAATGGACAATATTTTGAAAAGATATAATAAAACTAATAACTGGCTAATGTAATCAGTTTTTGATTTTCTAAGAACTTTCAGTTTGACCCTCGTACGTCGGTAATTTTCGATAGTTATTAACGGGATTGCTACCATGTAAGTCACAAGAAATAAAATGTATACAAACAAGTTTGATGCCATATAATAAGTCAGGGCCCTATTTCACCAAACCGACATATGTCAGTGACATTTGTCGGCTAAAAATTGTAAACATTCCTAGCATTTCTGTGACAATTGTCAGTATGAGTACAGTTGTGAAACAGGAATATTTTTCGACAAGTCGACATATTTGTAGAATTGTCGGGAATTCTAGACATGAGGTCGGAGCTGTGTCTGTTTTGCGTGAAAATTGTAGTGTTTTCGCCGTGCAAACAAAAGGTACGGCTGTGAAAGCGATTTAAACGGGTTCTCATACAAAATAATAAATAAAGAACGGATAAATATTTTAATTGAAATTGTTTGGTTTGCGGTTAAAGAAAAATACAGAATAAATAAAATCATTGTAGAGTTTATATAGTATAATAATTACAAAAAAACTTAAAAGAAGATATTTTGTGAGAATTGTCGCGCCTGTCGCGTTGGTGAAATAGGGGCCAGGTGAGATTGCGGTCAAATGTCTGCCTATTAAATTAAAAATAATAATAATAAGGTCTTAAATCTAATGCAGATGTGGACAATTAGGCATATTTATGCTCGTGACTGTACCTTTTTATTTATAAGTGCCAAAATATTGAAAACTCAAAAATAAAAAGTGATATGGTAGCAAAATCTCATAAATAACTTCCGAAATTACCATTTGTGTATAAGGGTTTCACAATTTTACTTTTAGTTAGGTTTACTTTATTATGTCACTAACAAAACTAAAAATAGTTAATAAATAAGTATTTTATTGTTAAGTTTAACACTTAAGCTAGAACTTATACTTACTACTTATAACTGGGGTCATATTAAACCCCTATTTTTTAAAGTTTCAGTCTAGCCTTCAGTGCTTTTTTTCATTTATTAATAACTGACTGTACTTGTTCCGTGAGGCATAAATAAATTATACTGGCATGAAAGACAAGGACAGCAAGTGGCAAAACTACAGGTAATGTGGAATATAGTAGAACATCAGGTTTTAGCGAGGTGCAGTGCAGTGTCCATTAGGAGAAGTGGCGGCGATATATTGCATTCGGTCGCGCGTCGCCGGGATGAAGCACGCTGCCATATGTGGTTTCTCCAATTTGCCTTGTCTGTGAAGTTACCTACTATCGTTTTCCGGAAGTTAACTGCTTTTAGAATACCTACTTTTTTACTTTAATTGACCTAATTGCAAATTAAAAACGAAAAGATTATAATAGGTTCCGCTTGCTATTAAACTAGTTATCTCTATAAGTAGCCTGTTTAACCAAAGTTATTAGAGTTATTTATTAAGTAAGAGTTATTGTAACACCCCAACCCTTGCAAATTAAAGTAAAAAAATATTTTTTATACAAGCTCAACATAAAGTTTAAATGTCAGTATGGATACGAATTCTAGTTAATTCTAGTTTTAATTGTTTTGTCTCAAATGTTTTTCGAGAAATCATGAATAGCTTCATAGTTTGGTTCGCGTTTCATAATAAAAAAAACATGTGGCGCAAAAACAATGCGACCCTTCCAAGTGTTAAGTTTGAGTTAGACGACACCAATGGTTGTCAACATTTGGATAATAGAATGATTAGGTATATTTTACAATAGTTAATAATTTATTAATGTTCACAATAACATATATAACATATTTCATTTCAGACAAAAATTTAACAAGGAAATGAAATAAGAAATGTGTAATAAATTTCCTTTTATATACATTTTATTGACATATCAAATCAATGGATGCTGATCTAAAGATGATTATCATTATATTAAATAAATATTTTTATTAAATTAGGTTATAATTGACTACAATTATTTGATTAAAAATTGTGCATTAAATCTCTCTATGAAAAATCATGCGCACAGTAAAAATGTTGAGCACCATAGGCAAATGTTTTGAGAATTGGCTTGTTACTGTTTAAAGTAGTGGAGGTTCGGGAGAGGAAACAAAACCGATTGACACGGTGATTGCAGGGCAGACCTAGGACAGAAATTTGGGAATTCGGTTCGATACATTCCTAAATACGCGTTACTATTTTCGGAGTCCTAGAACAGTATTCGGGAGTGTTAGTAGATTTCGTGTTGAGTGTAGGTGGGTGATAACCAGATGAGGTCTGGCTGAATTTCGAGTTCAAATACACGTCTTACGGGTCATCCTACAATGCAGGTTTGGCTGATTATATTGGTGAGTGATTTTTAACTAAGTAGTTAAAATATCTGTTGGAACAGTTTTAACATCTATTGATGTAAGTAATTATGATATTAATTTTATTTCATAATGTTGTCTACGATTTGGTGTTATTAATGTCGGATAATTCAATTTGGGTTCGATTCCCTAATTGTTATCAGACTGGAGTCTGGATGTGCTGGTGGCATATTTGTATGAAGTTATACATTCACCGTGAAGAGAACTGAGTTCAATTCCTAGTTGTTTTAAAGAAATTCATTCTACAAATACAATAGTGTTTTGGTAGGTAATTTGCAGTGTGAGTAGGATGTTTTGGGCTCGATTCCTAGAACATTGGATTGAATTATCAAATAATGGTTGTATGAGAATACTTAATTATATATTAGGTATATTAAAGAGTGAGTGAAATGTTTTGGGTTCGATTCCCAGGACATTGAATTAAAAATAAGTTGTTCAGAAGTAGATGATTTTAGAAGGATTTCGTATGTAAGTGTGTAAATAGATTGGTTTTATATTTTATTGAACTAATATTTCAACAGATTTCTTGACTTTTTATATTGTCGCTGGAATATGGAAAGGTTTACGATCATAACACCCTTATGGTCCCAACCATAATTACGAAATTATCTTTTATTTAGAAATATTAACAATGAAAGCTTTTGATAGGATATTTTCCATATCCTGGAGAGACAATCTTTGTTGACTATTTATTGATTTTATTGTTTTGTGATAGGTTTGATTTTGTTGTTTTGTGTTATGTTTGATTTTAGATATTCGTTATTTTATTCTTTTGAAATTCTAATAATCACCTTGTCAATCGTTATTTAAATCATTCATCGAAACTGCTATTATTTTTATTTTATTTTAAATATGATTTTAACATTTTAATGCTCAATTTTGATGATATCTATTCTGACATACTGATAATTGTCTGATTTAATTTTATTCTATTAATCGGATAATTTTAAGCTCATCAAATTATTACCTATTATTTATTTAGCCATTTTATTTTTTATGAGATTTATATTGACATACTGATAATCATCTGATTGAATTTGAATTATTTAATCGAAAACTTTTGAATTTATAAAATTACTATTTTCTCATTCCTATCAAATTATTACCAATTACATAGATACTTAAACATTCTATTTTAATGAGATCTATGCTGATGTTCTGATAATCATTTTTGAATTTAATTTACCTGAATAAATATTTTTTAAACTCATGAAACTATAATGCCAATAAATTACAACCAAATACTTTTCTATCTTCGATCTAAACTATGTTATCTGTGAAATTCAACTGATCAATTTGAAATCTACATACATACCTATAAACTCTTTTTATGCAATGACTAAATGATTTTATTTAACATACAAAACTACCCTAATTTTGAACCAATTTACTTGACTGTATTTGATTTATTTTGAACTTTAACCTTTATAATCATTTAATCTCTGAACCTTGACCAAATGATTTTATTTTATTCTCTTTGAATCAAATTTATACCAACCACTAAGCCTTTTATTCAAATGATCTTATTTGACCTACTCTTACTTTTGATTTCACTTCATTGACTTTGTTTCTGGATGTTTCCAGCTGATATTGATTACAATACTCAAACCTTAGAAAAGTTTTAGGTAGGTAGTGTATTAGAACTACTTCTTAGTTATAATACTGTTCGGAGTTAGGTAGGGCCCCAAAACAGTAGTTATCTTCCCAATCCCAATGTCTTTCATATTCCTATCCCCTGAGAATTGGTCCTTTAGGTATGTTAGGAGTTAGGTTAGATTGAGGACTATTTTCAGTTATCCATCCTTAGTGTTAATCCTTTCTATAATACTTTATTCCTCAGATCTGAGCAAAGATTTTAATATGAATTGTATACGCTGTTTTGTTCACAGCATTAATTGACTCAATACATTTAAATTTTTTTTATTAATTTGATTTTCATGAAAGGCTGCCAAAGGTCAATAAACACTTAATTTTAGTATCCAAAATAATATGGGCTGATGTGGGCATATTAATGGTTTCATAAGACAAATTGCAAATGCTTAGGTTTTTGTCCTATAAATGAGTCATTGGTATCTTCGGATTAGCTCTGTATTATTAACGGTTGATAGAAACACAGGAATATTTCCTTAGAAATCTTTGGTTGTCTTTTCATGAAGTCAAGGAGAGTAATAAATCAAGGATATTTATATTGGATATCTTAAGTTCAGATCTTCCTATATGCGCTCCTTCTCACGTTTTAAATAACGTGTTTCTGTAGGGCCATTCTGAGAGATGACAGACGATTATTGGTTTACCGATGGTAAAACATGGTCACCATTTCCCGTTTGAGCGTATGGCTGGGGCTCTGCGGGCTCGCAATCGCGGGTTCTATTTTCCTTTTCCCTATGATGCGCACACGCCCAGAAAACTTCTCGAGAAACTAACCTATAAGTAAACATCCACGTACCTCTAAAAGAATTTGGTTTACTACATAATTACACAACGTACGGTCCTACCATTTAACTAGACGATCACACTGCCAAACATCACTGCCATTTGTTATTTAGATCTATATGATCTGTTAAAGTTATAGTAAATAATAGGTATACATACGGAAGTACGTATTAAGATTTTGTAGGTCTTTTCGTACGACTTTAGGTTTGTTACATTATGTTTTATTTAAATTTTGATTTTAGTTTTACACTTGTTTCACTCATTTTATTAGTAAGGCATTTTTTCAGAAAGGTTTTTTATTTTATGTTCATATTATTATAAACATAATAATTTCCTTGATCATATTCCAGTGATTGTTTTTTCGACATTAATCTTCAATGCGAAGAGCGTCATGTCGGTGGCGTAGTGGCTAGCTGGTTGCCTCTCATGCGGGAGGTAGTTCGATACCATATACCGCAATGTACCTACCAATTTTTCTTAGTTATGTACATTAGTTGTCTTACAATGAGGGAAAACATGGGCAGGAAACCTGCACATTCAGGCGATTGAGCGTGTAACAGGTCAGATGGCAGTCGCTCCACTGTGATTGATCTGCCATATCCTGGATCACAGTCCAAAGCGGCCCTAGGCCCGTAGATAGCGCTAAGACGATGATTAGTTTTTTCAACTTTTAACACAATAATTTTCGAGAAACTTTCAGGGAGAAATTCGCATGAAAGTATGATTATTTTAGACATACGATAACATTAGTTTTACGCTATTCTTGTGGAAGTCTCCCGTAGAAGTGCTTTACTTATCTAAACGTAAGACAGATGTTTTTGTCTACAAATGAAAATGAATGAAATAATACTGAGAATTTATTCTTTGAAGGGCATTTAGATAAAACAAATGTTATTGTGCTTCTTTTTCTAAACGTATTTTAGGTTTACTAAATTCTTTGTTACTTATTCGAATGAAAGTTTTGAGTTTAACTCCCTTACTAATAAAGAGTTTGTATTACTATTATAACACTTGATTATATAAGTATGACGACTAATTTGCAATGTTTGTCTCCATTATGTCATGTCACCAATATTTCATCAATTCCAACCTAGCTATGGTTATGTATCATTACAACTTAACTTGTTTCAACTAATTTCAAAATAACTACGCCGGAAGACCTACTGTTTAATATACCTAAAGATCGTTTCACATATTTTTGGTATAACTAATGGACGAAATCTATAATGGACGCTTCACCTACGGGTAACTCACCTACGGTTGACTCACCTACGGTTAACTCACAGTGACAAAATCATTATTATTATTAAGGGGGTATAAATGTTTCAAGACGTTGCTTTCCTGATGTCATTTGCCGACCGTCTTGGTGTAGTGGTTCGCGCCACAGACTTCTAAACCAGGCGGTTGCGGGTTCGAATCCCACAAGGGGCAAATGTTTGTGTGATGAGCACGAGCATTTGTACCTAAGTCATGGATGTTTATAAAAGTATTTAAGTATGTCTATCCGTTATCCTAGTCACCATAGCACAAGCTCACGCTTAGTATGATGGTAGGTAATTGATGTGTTTGTTGGAACAATTTATTTATTTATTTATTTGCAAGGCTATAATGATTTGCTCATCATCACAATTGACAATACTCTAATAGGTACAACCTACAGGAAATTACATATCACATAGTGTCGCTACGGATGTTGTTATTAATCCATACTTCCATACTTACTTAGTATTGTAAATGCGAAAGTGTGTCTGTCTGTCTGCCTGTTACCTCTTAACGCTTTAACCGCTGAACCTATTTTGACCAAATTCGATATAGTATAGATAGTTTGAGATCCTGGAAAGGACATAGGCTACTTTTTGTCGCGATATAAAAACACTAAGGGGCTGAAATGAGGTATGAAAGCTTATATGAAAAATCCGACTTTAAGCGCGGGCGAAGACGCGGGGAACCGCTAGTTTTTAATAATTCCTAAAACGCCCACTTTAGCCCTGTGTGGCCAAAAACAGTCGTCCCTAAGTCTTAACTGAATTGCGTGATATTGTCCCTGCATAAATTAAACTAACATAGTTACGGTTATTGTGTTAGGGCCACATTCAGACGTTTTTCATTATGACTAGGCGTGTGGTGAATATGTTGCTGACCACAGTGTGAAATAGATTACACAGTAGGTCAAGCCTGACGGTTTTACAAAGTCAAAACTGATCTTATAAGTGTTGCTAAATGAACAAAACAACATTTTAAAATTAATAATTTTAATTGGTGCGTTATAACACTATTTTTTTTTACTTTACGTTATTACACATACATGGTTGAAAATTAAGAGCGGAAATAGGTACGCTTTTTCTGTTTTCTACATTGTTATTTTAATAACAAACTGTACTTACACTTGATAATCTCATTTACAGAAAAAGACGAAAATAGACAAACTATTTTGAATGTCGTCAAGTAAATAAAATTTAACTATCTATTGTTAAATCGGTGTGATGAATAGGCACACATGATAAAATTCATCATACACCATTTTTTCGTTTTTTTTTTTAAATTAAATAAATTGTTTCAACAAACACACCAATTACTCAGCCCCAAACTAAGCTTAAGCTTGTGCTATGGTGACTAGGATAACTGATAGAAATACTTAAATACATATCAACATCCATGACTTAGGTACAAATGCTCGTGCTCATCACACAAACATTTGCCCTTTGCGGGATTCGAACCCGCAACCGCCTGGTTTAGAAGTCCGGTGCGCGAACGACTACACCAAGACGGCCGTCAATTAAGCAACTTGTTTGCAAGTTTTTTTTCCCACCAGATGACACAGACAACCAATTTTTGTAAGCGAAATTCAGTATGATTCCATAAATAAATAAAGTAAAAAGCACGAAAATTATAAGCTGATTAAATAAACACTTAAAGTAACACGTAAAGCTACGAGTAATAATGAGCGAGTCGATAAAACCATGATGACCACGTTATTTCTTTATTGCCTACTGTCTAGATATCTACTGTGTATTATATCTACAAACTTTGGTTGGGACACCAGTTCATACGTCGTACTAGCAAATTCGGGATAAAGGCGTTAACTCGTACTATCTTATGTTAGGTTTGTTCCAGACTTTATTTGGAATTGCTGAGGATTTGTCTGATCAACCTGTCTATGTGACTGTCTGGCTTTATTTATATTATTTATTGACGAAGCAGCAATTTTTACTAACAACGATGGACTTATTGTTATTTTCTGAAATTAATATTTTTTTTTATTGAGAAACTTAACAGCTTGTTTGCAATTTTAATTGAACATGTCACCAAGCGGAAATAAAATGTCGGATCGGACAAGCTAAGGCTGCTTTCTTTAAAATGTCCAAAGTACTATGTGACAGTAAGATTTCATTTCCCCTGAGATATCGCGTAGCACAATGCTATGTATGGTCCACATTACTTTACGGGTGCGAGACGTGGGCCCTCAGAAAAGACAGCTGCAATAGGCTACAGGCTTTTGAGATGTGGTTATTGCGTAAAATGTTTAAAATTCCATAGACCAGCTTTACCTCAAACATCAAAGTACTGCAACGTGCCAAGTGTAACGTGAACTGATATCAACTATAATGAAGAGGAAGGTTGCCTTCTCTACGTATAGAATAATTAATATACAGCCACCTCCGGAGTCCGGCGTCAAGTTTATAGCTAATAGATTATTACAGCAGGCATCTGTGGTGCAACAGAAAATTGTGCCATTTTTGTGTGTCATATTAAAACCTCAATTGAAATTAACTAAGATTAATCCTAATCAAACCTAACCTAAGTTTTGGTTAAGTGTACATGTTTATTTTTAGGTGAAAAAAAATCCATAACCCACGAGGAGATTCGAGATTCGATTGGTCTTTAGCAGATTTTATAGTGGCATTGGCCTCAGAAAGCTTTTCATTCTTCATGATTTTTCAATAAGTGATTCGAGCATCAAGTGATAACAGCTTTTTTTAGAATCAAAGTAGTACCCTGGAATATGTTCTCTAATAAATATTACGACATTTATACCTATACAATTTTGTTTTGTAACACACTTCGCGATATTTAATCTACACATCGTCACTTTCGTTTCACACCTCATAGCAAAGGTTTATTTTTACGCTTCAAAAAACAGCACACGACACTTGAAAAAAGATAATTGGTCTTTAGCAGATTTTATAGTGGCATTGACCTTATAAAGCTTTTCATTCTTCATGATTTTTCAATAAGTCGACTTTTAAAAGAGTCTGATAATGACTTTTGAAGGTCTTTGTTGCCGGACATCAAAGCTTTCAAAATAAATGTAGGTTAAAAAAGCTTTTATCAGTTAATTTTTTACTCCATGTTTTCGATAATATAAAATAAAACATACCTTTATTTTGTTTCATATAGAGTTGACCGGTGAACTCTGGTTTTTTGACATCAAACAGTCTAAATGGTTTTTAGCTAGAATCAATAATTTTAATGTAGGTACTTACTGTAGGTAATTTTGGCCTTTGCGCTCTGCAATCTCAATGAAAAATTTATTCCAAATTACAGCGATGCTTTTATTATGAAGAGATCAAGGAAATCTCGGCTGTGCACCACTTTGACGAGTTTTATTAAATATTTAACTATAAAGCATCGTCTTGCGTAATTTTGTGATTTTACTTCTTATAGCTATGGGCTGCATCTGAGACACTAACAGATCTAACCACGACATTGTCTTTATGTGTACTGGTTTGTCTTTCTTTGAATAAATGCTACCTACGTAAAGGTAGCATTTATTCTATTAAAAACCTTCTGTAAGAGGTTATGTTTGTATGAAGTAGTTTTAGAACTAGTGAACCAAAACACATTAAAACGGGAATTTATGAACGCGACGGATAAACAAAAGACAATTTGGAGCCTGTTTGTTGATATCAAACAATCGAATACTAAGAAAACTTGGTTTTATTGGTTTACTTGGATTTAATTCTTGAAAAAGTGATTGATATCTTTGGTTTTGCAACAAACATTACTTATTCTTAACATCAAGGTGAGATTCTATCAATAATCTATGGATACTTCACCTGAAGTCGCCGCCCAAGCTGTGGCACTTATTCAGGCCGGACACAGCCAAAGAAACGTGAGTGCTCAACTTAATTTAAGTCGATCTGCGTTCCGAAATGTTTATCGGAGGTACCTAGAGACTGGCGGTTTTGTTCGTCGCCAAGGAAGGCCACGATCTCGGTTCACAACTGAAAGGCAGGATCTATTCATCGTGACGACCAGCTTGAGAAATCGTCACCTTACCTCCATTGAGATACAAAACCAACTTCGCGACTTCCACGGAGTATCTGTGAGCGCTCGAACTGTTCGGAGAAGGTTAAAAGAACGCGATACGGTACCACACAAGCCAGCTAATGGGCCCAAACTAACGCGAGCCCACCGAACAGCGCGCCTTCATTTCGCACGCAGTCATTTAAATTGGACACAGCAAGATTTGAGCTGTGCACTCTTCTCTGATGAGTCTAAAATTGTGAAGAAAAGAAGGTCTACCGACGTAAGGGAGAGCGTTTCGCACAATGCTGCTTTGAAGAGAGGGTTACTTATGGCGGTGGCTTATGGACTGTCTGGGGCGGTATATTCGCGAGCGGCAAAACTCAACTTGAGGTTGTTACAGGACCACGGCTGCCAACCTTAAATGCTGAAAGGTACATTTGTGAGTGCTTAGAACCTCACGTGATACCATACGCGGACTATGTGGGCCAAAATTTCCTTGCATAATAATGCAAGAGCCCATGCGGCCGGAATCGTCAGGGAATATCTTGGGGATGTGAACATCACAGTTATGGACTGGCCAGCCAGAAGCCCAGGCATGAACCCCATTGAGCACATGTGGGACGAGCTAAAAGGACGTGTTAGGGCTCGTGAGCCATTTGCCCAGACGATGCAGGAGTTGAAAACTGCCATAGAAGAGGAATGGGAGATGATCCCTCAAAATTTCATAGAGCGGTTAATAAACTCTATGCCTAATCGTATGAGAGCTGTGGTAGATGCCCATGGAGGCAACACGCGTTATTAAATTAAACCTTTATTTGATAAAACATGTTTTTTATTCAAAAATCAATTGTCTTTAACAAGGCGCATATCCGACTTGTTAGGCGTAGCTCCATGTCGTATGGTATTCTGAATCCAAATTTAAAACAATACGATCGAAAAAGATGGTAAAATGTATCAGGTTTAAAACTGCATCAACAGTTTTTGTTCAATCTAGCAATCATATTTCGGTAGGGGCCATCGAAACCTAAACTCTAATGTGGGCCAATAGATGTGTCCAGAAGTGTATAAAAAAATTACTTGTTCTTACATAGCCGCCGCGTTTGCTAGTAGGTAATATTTATTTTATCTCTATTAGGTACCAACTACCGATCGCGTTTATTAAATAAAACTTATTGGCAAGTTTTTATTTGTAAATAAATAAATTGTTTCAGCAAATACACCAACTACCTAGCGCCAAACTAAGTGTGAGCTTGTGCGATGGTGACTAGGATAACGGATAGACATACATATATACATTTATAAACATCCATGGCTTAGGTGCAAATGCTCGTGCTCGTCACACAGACATTTACCCCTTGCGGGATTCGAACCCGCAACCGCCTGGTTTAGAAGTTAGGGACGCGAACCACTACACCAAGATTTTTGCAACAAAAATCGAAATTCATATAAGTACGTACCTAACTTAAGAAAATTTTATTTTTAGTCGAAAAGCCAACATCACTTAGGTATTGCCTTCCCATTTAAAGATAATGTAACAAAGGGAACTTTTCAAATAACCTCCCAGACGTACGTCGGCGTCTCCTCGAAGCTAAAGCGAGTTTTTGTGGG
Source organism: Pyrausta nigrata (assembly GCA_949316185.1). NCBI lineage: Eukaryota > Metazoa > Arthropoda > Insecta > Lepidoptera > Crambidae > Pyrausta > Pyrausta nigrata. Next base: position 13,751,785 of record OX438957.1, on the reverse strand, counting down.
GTGCCAAATTAATGAACCTAACTTCGAAAGTATGTCATAAATAATATACTTTTTCGTAAATAAATTAGGAATGGCCCCGTCAAATAAAATAAAGGGGAAAACATTTAAATAGTCATATGGCTATGGCTTCTTAAAAACTTTTAATACAATTATCTCTAAAAAGTAATGTTAACCTATAATGATCTTACTGCTGGGCAAATGCCTCACCTCAACTTTGAGGAGGTACGAGCCATACATCACCACGCGGGCTCAGTGCGGATTGGTGGAGGGGTGTCTGTGAGGCAATTATCTCTATCGATCACTAACTAATTTAGAAGCGAATTTACAACAAATTTTATTGATAGACTTCGAAATCCAAAAAAAGATTTTCGTTTTCTACATCAGTATAAAACCGCGATTTTTTATTTTGAAGTATTTCTAATAATAGAAGTCGTTTTAATACGTTCCTAGGATGATCTAAGGTTCCTAGACTCGCAACTGGATCATTATCAGAACTTTGTAACCCATCACATTAATAACGTAAATGCTACCTACCAAATACTGAAATATTATACATTATTATTAGTAAGTACATACATTAGTAAAGGACATACATTATTATTCTTGCAAAGCTATCTACTGCGCCTGTACTTAGTACAATAAGGCCAGGGTAATATCATTTAGTTTTTACTTGAAGCGAACAGTTTCCATGCATCAAACGCGCATCTGAGCTTATGAAAAATGATAATGAGAATTTATTGCCTTTAGTTACAAGATTACGTTTTGCTATGCTCAGACATACTGTACATAAGAACTCTCATGCATCGAAGGTATCCAGAAAAAATCACAGAACATTTTTGCTCAGTATTATCGAGGGATTTTTAGTGTCAAAAATCAGTACATTAAAATCCGCTAGATGGCGCTGAACAACAGAAGTCAGGAAGATTTTTATTTAAGAAAAAGGCTGATTTTAGCGTTGATCATGTTAAAATTTTTATTTTTATCATGTTATAGACTCACGCATATTGATAGGTTTTTTTAACACTTTAGTAATCATCAAGACGTTTTTTCAATTCCATTTAATTTTTAACTGCATTTTAAAACTCGTAAATTTTTGACGTAAGTAGACATGTAGTGAGAGTACCTATACTTTCACTACATGTTTACATGTTCACACACGTAATATTACATATTTTTGTTTTTTTATAATCTTTATTAATGATTTCAACGCAATATTTATATAACTTCGATGAATAGCGCATCTATCAACATAAACAGCTGCTTTTGGTTGCATAACATTTTCCATTTATTTTCCCTTGTATTTTGTCTTCAGCCCCTTCAGCCACGCGTCATTAGGCGATGACGTCCAAACTGGCCCAATCGGCTTACAACAAAATGAAAAGTTACAATAAAAGCTTTTGGAAACTTTTTGTCCGTCCGTCTACATAATAATTTACCTATACCCTCAGACCTTATAACTCTTTGAAGGTAAAGTGTTCTAATTTATTCATAACTTGTTTTTTCCTGTGGCTATTACAACCATATCCGCTTACTTACCTAGTTATGTTTCGGCAAAACTTTTGTTTTTGTTTACTTTTAAAGCTACATATCTAATATTTAGCGTAGCTCTCGTATTAATGTAAAATATTATGTTTAGGTCAAGAGATTGGTAGACGATATGGAAAGATTAGCCCAAAGGTATGACTGGTAGAGAATGCCACTAGGCATTAAGTCCGCCTTTTGTACACACACATTAAATAAATAAATAAAATAAAAGATGGATGAAACTCCACCGACAGAGGATTCTCCAATGTGATGATAATGACAGTGTTTATCGTTTTCAAAAATCAGCCTAGTAAAATATGGATCCATGATATCTGAAATCTGAGGGTGCTTGTGACGCAGTGGCGGCAGCGCTTTGGTAGTGATACCAAAAGTTAAGCAACCTACGGCGCGGTCGTGATTGGATGGGTGACCATTCCGACCATTTAAGTGACGTCCATGACAAGCATCTCCGTGCTTCGGAAGGCACGTTAAGCAGTTGGTCCCGGCTAATATCTGTGGTATTAGTCGTTAAGCCTAGTCAGAGGCCCTAGGGCGGCTTGATAACTTCTGACAGTAAGGTTTGTCACTTGCCTTACATACACCCCTCCACCAATCCGCACTGAGCCCGCGTGGTGAAGTATGGCTCGTTCCTCCTCATAGTTGAGGTGAGGCCTTTTCCCAGCGTTGGGATCTAATAGGCTGACTTATTATTATTATTATTTATGATATCTGAAATAAATGAATTTATTATTATTATTATTAAAGTAGTTATAATCAAGCGACCAGGGGCTCTTGTTTTAAATCACTCGTGTGCAGATTTCGACTGATTTTCGTTCGTCATATAAAACTTTTGAAACACTCTATCGATTGCACTCGACCGCTAGAAAACGCAACGAGTGCCCTTACCCACTTGTCACAGAAGGCGAGCGATAGAATAAACGCCGAATTATAAGTATTTAGGAGAAAAATATGCCGCATTCGCCAACAGAATGTTATACAAGTGAATAAAAATAAAAACAAAAAGTTTTCGTGTGATTAAAAATATAAGAAAAAGTTTTCAATTGTTCTGACTACCTAATTGTTCACCCTTACATACATGAAATGTACCTAGTAGAAAATTAAATTGCAACTGCAAACTTGAGTGAATAAATAAAAATTCAATCTCACCACACCCTATACAGGTACTTTATTAACAAAAGAGATGTGTAGTGGTATATTTTATTAACCAGTCATTTTTATCTTCAAACGTTAGGGATAAGCTTCATCAGATATTTTTATAATTTTTCTAAAAGCTTGCATGCAAAAAAGCATTGTTTTTTTTACTATAATAACTTCTACCAAATGTGATTTTAGATATAAAGTACTCTGTTCACTCAGCCACTCACAAAGTATCGTCGATGAGCAAATTGAATAATAACATTTTGCTTGCACTTATTTCAATAACATGCACTAGATAAGCAATTAAAGTAAAATGTATATTACAAAATATTTTTTGATACAACTTATTAAAATTAGTAGCATAGTTTAAATATATAATATACTAAAATTATTCATTTTGCAGTGTGGTTACAGGAACCACAGATTATAAAGCCGTCAGGAAAGTGTGGTACAGTTGGCCCCGCATCAAGTTACCCAAATCTGACAATATATCTCAAATGATATTGAACTCTATACGATTAATATTAAGTTCGAAATATGTTTGCGGAAATTTGACAGATCAAGGTAGGTTGATATGGGGGCTCCTCTGTACATAATTCAGAGAAGGCCTCGTTAAAGGGTCAATCTCCAAAACGGGCGCACTCATGTGATCGCTCTGGCGCTTCTTAGACACCAATACCTAACTTGAATTATGTTATCTTATTTAAATTAATGATGTAAGAATGATGTAAGTTGTGGAACTCACTACCCGCTTCAGTGTTTCCAACGGATTACAACCCAAAGACCTTCAAACACAGAGTGAACAGGCTTCTTCTGGGTGAGCTCGCTCCATCGTCGACTCTGTCTGTGCCACGTCTGGCTTAGTCTAGAGCTAAGAGCAAACCCATTTCAAATAAAAAAAAATAGTTTACATCACTCCTTTAAATGAAAAACACAATTACAACCAAACACCAATATCCGGAAAGCGCCAGAGCGAGATCACACGAACACGCTCGTTTTGGAGATTGACCCTAAGTCACTTATTACAATATCTGATTTGTAAAAACCTAAATCGGGGACAATTTAGGTAAAGAGCGGCCCAGACCTAAATGTTAACTAATTCAGATCCAATTTATTCCAAACTTCGATGCCATCTTCCGATGACTTAATTAGGTTTGCTACAAATCGGATATTGTAGGTATTATGTGCTTCAGGTACCAACAAAACATAATTAAACTATTCTTTTAAAAAAAAAAACGACTTCAAGGCTGACTACAGTGCTGATTAAAACTAAAAATTTTATAAACAAATTTAAACTAAAAAGTACAAAATAATTTTTACATTACCTAACTGTTCTACGAAATTATACAAGAAACCTATTTCCAATTTATTATCTGTTATTTTTTGGAGTCGGTGCCAACCAAGCTAGATATTCTATCTACTCTAAGCAGCTAAGAGGTGGTTTAATCCTGTCCTTACTTGCAAAAAAACATAAGAATTAGAATTTCTGGCAACTATCACATCCATCGTTTCAGCGGTAAGAGTTAATTGATTTCTTGCAGTAATTATATATTCCTTGAAGTAATTATATATTTTTATTGTTGGGGGCGGGCGGGAGGGGCTAGGAGGGGGGGGGGGGGAAGGAGGGATCTGCGCCCTTGACTTTGTTTTGTTAGCATCCTATACAGTACCTGACAAAACATCTGGTGTTTTAATTACTAAACTCCTAATTTTTAAGGAGTTCCACCATCAGTTCAGCTCCACATAATGACAATCAGTACGAAAACAATATACGTACCTTTAAAATTTGAGGGTTTCCCTCGATTACACCAAGATCCCATCATCAGATCTCGACTGGGCCAAAATGGGACCAACTAGAAGGTATAGCCTCTAGGTAAACATATGCGGTAACATAGCCACAAAAAAAAACATACAGTCGAATTGATAACCTCCTCCTTTTTTGAAGTCGGTTAAAAATAACACAACTCTCAACCCTCAACTTTCTTCATATTTGTGATGTAAGTAGTACCTATGCTTTTATTGAAGTCAATGTCATAAACAACTAGAGTGATAATATTACTTATAAAGAACTTGAGTAAATTTTCAAAATTCCATGTAACTCATATTTAAAATATCTACCGCCTTACACATACAAATCTTATAGCACTTGCATACGTATGAGACAGCTAAATTGAAAAAAAATCTACATTACGAGTACCTACGTCATGACACATAATGTCGGTCTCTTGCCTCTATCAACGTGCCGGCTTGCGAGCCGAACGGTATCGCGCGTGATGATGGCAAGAGACCGGAGGGGATGTCACTTGTTCCTTGGCGGATACACACTTGCAGCCTCTCATCTGCCCGGGACAAGCCGTGGTGCTGGTTTGGCTGCGTCCAGTGCCGAAAACTTAAAAAAAATAAGTACAGGCAATCTCCCAGTACCACTTTGTACCGTTTGGAGTCGAAACACTGGGTCCGTGGGGTCTCAACGCTATCTCTTTTTTTCAAAGAGATTTCCAAGAGGCTGGTTGACATCAGTGGTGACCCAAGAGCTGGCAGCTACCTTGCTCAGCGTATAAGCATCGCTATCCAGCGTGGTAATGCTGCCAGCATCTTGGGAACCTTACCACAAGGACCCTTTTTATAACTTTTGTTTTTCTATTATAGTTTAGTTACTAGTAAAAAAAACATTGTTTTATTTATTCAAGTGTAATAGCAGTGTTATAATCATTTTTGTAAAGCCTACTAGCTGGTATTCAAAGTTTGATCGTTGCACTATTCGAAATCATATTTATTCATTTATCTGATACTTTAGTAAATACTGTGCTAACTATATTACATGGTTTTCTCCGAAATGTAACAGTCATAATTATTTGTTTAAGTGTATAATTATGATATTAATTACAGAGCCTTATAATAACAAGATAAGCTGAGACTCTGAAAATGATTAAATTTTGTGTAGTACCAAACTTATTTGTAATTATTTATACGAGTTTAACTTGGATTTCGAAATGGAGTAAAATAGAAATGTCTGTGTTTAAAATACCTTCTAATTATGTTGAAAATATATAGTATACTTAACTCTCAGACTTAACTAAGTATAATGTCAAAGATGCCCATTCTCCTCGGGAATTTCTAAATTTTGAATCTAAGGTTTTTTCACATCTAGGTGCTTCATTCAGATATTATGAAACTTTATTTTTTTTAGTTATATTTAAAAAAAAAAATCTCAATTTATCATTAGTAAAGTCAGCATATTATATTATTATTATATACATTTACTGCCGACAAACTGTTACACAGTTTGGCAGAATATTGTCAAAAGATATGTATTGTTACTTTTGAAAAATAAACTAAAAAAATATATATAGATCGCACTGCTGGGAAAATGCCTCACCTTAACTATGAGGTAGTACGGGCCATACTCTACCACGCGGGCTCCTTAATGCGTATTGGTGGAGGGGTGTCTGTAAGGCAAGTGACAAACCTTACTGTCAGAAGTTATCAAGCCGCCCTAGGGCCTCTGACTAGGCTAACGACTAATACCAACAGATATTAGCCGGGACCAACTGCTTAACGTGCCTTCTGAAGCACGGAGATTCTTGTCATGAACGTCACTTAAATTTATTGTTATTTTTATGTAATTTATTGTTACTTTTTCCATTTAATACAAATACTTCATTGAAACAAATGATTGCTAGAAAAAAATCTTGAGGTAAGTATGTGCAAATTGTGCAAGAGAATTCTTAAAATTATTAAAGTCAGCGTCATTTCTGACTCAAACTCCAAATAAATACATAATCGCTCAGTTATTAATGTCAACAACTTTAATGTGAACTTTCACATTTTGAATTTGAATCAAATCGCCGGTGTTTTATTGTACCCATCTATCAGCACCAAAGTATCTACCTACCTCAAAAACTTATACTTCTAAAGTACCTTCTCTAAATACATAGAGGCACTTGTGTCCCCGCTCACGATAATATTTGTTGGTTTTAGATAGCAATACATTACATTGCATTAGTCTGGCCATATCACCGGGATTAACTTTTGGTTCGTCTGCCAAATACGTTAGCCTTCGGATTGAATTTCCCATACAGGAAAACTAATAAAGGTATTCACACACAGTGACCGAAAATATATTCAGAGTGAATTGTTTTTTCCCTGAATCCTAATTCAAGCCAGAGCCTATATTTCATTTGTCTGTTTGACTTAATTGGGTTTGTGTTCAATATTCCAGAAGCATGTTATTTTTGAAGTCTTATTTATAGCCAATTAGGTCGTGAACGGCCCGTAAGAAATGATTTTTCCCGAAATGAATGAATAATTATAATTATATAACAATTTTCTTGTTAGTACCCGTTGAATGCAAAGTATGCTGGAAAACTTAAGTATGCATGAAGACGTCATTTAACCAACTGATTCATCCAAGCCCAACTGCTTACCTTCTACTCATTCCATGCCTAAAGTGTGCATGCACCCTTAGCTTCTCACCTACGAGTAGCCATTTAATAACATAATAAACGCATTATTGCAATCTACTATATCTTTTAACACGTTGGATCCTAATTGATGTGGTATTTATTAGTTCAGTCATCAAACAGTAGTGGTTAAAAGTAAAGCTTACGAGTATTTTATAACTATTGTAAGACATTGTTTTATTGTTTTCTTAAATGTCTTAAGTGCAGTTTATCGATTAAAATCGAGTCTAACTTTCGTGCTTATTTTGATATCCCATAGCTTAGTATCATATAAAAGTAGTCTATCCGTTATCCTAGTCGTCATAGCACAAGCTCAAGCGTGGGGCTAGGTAATTGGTGTGTTTAAAAGAAAAAAATAAATTAATCACTCCATACTAATATTATAAATGCAAAAGTGTGTCTGTCAGTCTGTCTGTTACCTCTTGACGCCTTAACCACTGAACCGATTGAGATGAAATTTGGTATGGAGACAGTTCGAGACCCTGGAAAGGACATATGTTACATTTTGTCGCGATATAAAACATTAAGGGGATGAAATGGGGGAAGAAAGTTTATATGGAAAATCCAACTCTTGCGGGCGAAGTCGCGGGGAACCACTAGTATTTTATAACTTCAAGGGCAGAACATGATGTTAACGTTTTTCTGCTGTTCTACCTAATACGAAGGCGCGATAGCCGAGCAGATAAACTTTACTACTCATGGCCGTGAGGTTATAAGTTCGATCCCCACGGGTTTGTACAGCACTTACGTACAAGTAAGTCTTTTTCAAAGATATCGCTGCCTACCGGTAAATGGAAACAATCGTGAGGAAACCTGCACACTGGTTGTGGTTGGTTGGCTAATGTGTGAAATACAGAAGGCAATGGCAAACTACTCCATTAAAATTACCAAGAAATTCTCAGTCATGAGGTATGCTTGCGGCAATCAAGACGTATAATAATGTCCTCCTAGCCGAATTTCGACTACGGCGGCCTATCTCAACAGAGATTAGCCAACTGCGCGGGACATATTATAGTGCACAAGTGTGTGCGCAATACACAGGTGCACTCTCTATTCCTTTACTCTCATAATTTCGGTGAGACGGCAGTCCGACATGACTGTAGAGAGATCAGGCGCAGAACCAACGGCTTAACGTGCTTACCGAGGCACGGGGGTGTTAACACCACCAGCTTCCTGACTCCGGAGCTGTGTCTAAGTATTTTCAAGACAGAAAAACCCAAACACTCTCAGCCCGACCCGGGATTCGAACCCGGGACCTCGTGGATAGTACCCAGCGTGCTGACCACTAGACCAACGACGCAGTCGACCCTGTATGTAAGTACCTAGCCTTGCACGCAACGGTACTATGACGGTGGGTGACTCAAGCACGATGTCATCAAATTGTCATAAAGAGTTAGCTGAAACAGTCGTCAAGTATTCTGTCACAGTTCAAGTGTTAACACAGTAGGACTTGTTTACTACTACTACTAATACTTTATAATAAGACCCGAGGCAAAAAAGAAACTGAATGATAAATGGATATTTAAAAATTCGTGAACAAAACAACATATTTTAGGTTAATGTAATAAACAAACAAAATTTATTATCACAATTTAAACTAGAAAGTACGACAATAATGCGGCAACGTCTTTATTATCAAGACACCACTAGACTACTATCCGCGAGGTCCCGGGTTCGAATCCCGAGTCGGGCCGAAAGTGTTCAGTTTTTCCGTCTTGAAATAACTCATACACAGCTCCGGAGTCAGGAAGTTGGTGGTGTTAACACCTCCGTGCCTCGGAAAACACGTTAAGCCGTTAGTCCTGCGCCTGATCTCTCTACGGTCATGTCGGACTGCCTTCTCACCGAATTATGAGAGTGAAGGAACAGAGAGTGTACCTGTTTATAGCGCATACACTTGTGCACTATAATATCTCCCGCGCAGTTAGCTAATTTCTGTAGAGATTGGCTGAAACTCAGCTAGGAGGACATTGCCAAGACACCCTTGATAGGCGAGTCTATAGACAAGCAACCTAGCAAGTGGATCGCCAAATTCATCGCCGATATCTAAATATTTAAAAAAAAATTGTTTCAACAAACACACCAATTACCTAGCCCCAAACTAAGCGTGAGCTTGTGCTATGGTGACTAACAGATAGACATACTTATATACATTTTTATAAACATCCATGACTTAGGTACAAATGTTCGTGCTCATCACACAAACACTTACCCCTTGCGGGACTCGAACCCGCAACCGCCTGGGTTAGAAGTCCGGAGTGCGAACGACTACACCAAGACGGTCGTAACGGTTTATTATTTAGGTATTCATCTCTTTGGCCATCCTGTAAGTTTTTAGAGCGAGATTTCTGAATTATTTTCTTTTTTCACATTCACTTGTTTCTAGTAGGTACGACCAATGCTCCCGGTGTTTAAAACAGCTGTTAACTGCTGGCCTGCTAACTTTAACTTAAAGTACAACTTAAACTTTATTGCCACCTAAGACATTAGTACCTTACTTAGTTTTATTCAGCACAGTCTTAACTAAAGTTGCTTCGTAGGAAAAATATAATTTGTATACGAATATATTTATATATTTTTTAAAAGGAATGTCAATTCGATTGATTTTCATGTTAAGAAAATACCTACTCTATGTGATTATCATATTCTTTATTTATTTGACGACCGTCTTGGTGTAGTCGTTCGCGCACCGGACTTCTAAATCAGGCGGTTGCGGGTTCGAATCCCGCAAGGGGGAAATGTTTGTGTGATGAGCACGAGCATTTGTTCCTAAGTCATGGATGTTGATATGTATTGAAGTATTTCTATCCGTTATCCGTGAGCTTGTGCTATGGTTAGTTTGGGGCTCTAGGTAATTGGTGTGTTTGTTGAAACAATTTATTTATTATTTATTTATTGAAAACACTTAACTAAGTGGTATTACCTTATGTATCGTTCAAAATTATTGAATTAATACTTACTTATAAGATCTGTGCCTTATGTTAAGGTATGTATGTACTTTAAAAATAATGTTTAAATATTTATTTTTCCCAAACCTTGTATGTTTAATCAATATATATAACATTAAGAATACAAATAGAATTTTTCTAACAAAAGATGGTGAACTATAAGGCTTCATTGAATTCTATTATATTTTAAACGCCATTTTTCTTCAATTAACCATTATATTGGTCTTCATCACAAAAAAATATCCAAAGAGATAAAATTATTTCTTGCTTAAATAAGACATATTTTTGTCTTGGCGGGTGATTTTCCTCTCCGAAGTGAATTCGTAGGCTTTCAATGAGATTCATTCATATCTAGTCTAGTTGTAGGTTAATTTATAAGTACACTGGCGGTTCCCCGTGACCGGATAAGTCGGATTTTTCATATTTACTTTCATCTCCCTTAATAAGTTAATTTAATTTACAGTTTTTTATCAAGACAAAAGCAGCCTATGTCCTTTCCAAGGTTTCGCCCGCGCCATAAGTAGGATTTTTCATATTTACTTTCATTCCCCTTAATTTAAAAAGTTAAGTTAATTTACAGCTTTTATATCAGGACAAAAGTAGCCTATGTGCTTTCCAAGGTCTTAAACTATCTCTGTACCAAATCTTATTTCCATCGCGTCGGTTCAATGGTTTAGGCGTCAAGAGGCAGACACACTTTTGCGTTTATAAAATTAAGTATAGCAGTATGCTTATAGGCCCACAAAGTGCATACCAAACACGTTCCAACATAATTGTAGGCCCTACAGGGCCCAACCAACTGATCCGGGACAAATTGTTGGCTAGTGCTGCAAAAAATTGACGCGAATGGGAGATCGCGATGGAAGAATACTGTGGACGCCCTCTGCCCCACCTCGGGGTCATAGGACCATAAGTCAGTAAGTCAAGCTGCGAAAAAGTAGCGAAAGAAACTCGGTGACTACTTATTTATTGTCAAAGTAGCGCCAGCATCAAGATGGCGGGACCAAGCTTCTGATTCAAAATGTTTCATATCAGGGTATAAGTACATCATTTGTACCATTTGTACCATAACCTAGACGTTTGTTCATCTGAAGACAAAAACGGCACATCGTCATTTTTCTGGTCCCGCCATTATGACGTCAAAGTGGCGGGACCAACTTGAAGCGCTGCACACACAACCATAATTCATTGAACTCGATTAATACTGCATTTGTACTTCCTATATACTGTACTGTTTTCTTGGTACTAATAACTGGATTAAAGTAATAAAATCAAAACGCTGATCCCGCCATTTTGATGTATCTGTAAATTGGTGCATTCATATCAAAGTCGCTAAATCACACAAAAAAATACATAACAAGACTTTGTACTAGCTGAGTACATGATCGTGATGTTCGTCTCTGATTTGTTAGCCTTGTAGGGAAAAAGTTATCATCAATTTGTTGCTCCATAATCCGTTTGGCATGTAAATAGGGGAAGGGGGCCTAAAGCAGGTTACTTATGTTTATTTTAATGACTTCTTCAGATCCTCGATGAGAAGTCTCGCCAAGATTTCTCGCACAACACTGGTGTCTGTTCACACTTAAGATATTTCGCACTTACTGTTCTCCTCGCTACTAAAGTAGTAGTATGGACGACTTTGACAGTGCACCTCCCGCACATCTGGCGACCGCAGTAGGGTCCGGCACGAAATTGTGTTTGTTCTTCGATCGGTGTCGGTATTTTTCCCGAACATTATTACATTCTTGCCTATGTTCTCAGTGTAACGAAAGGAAATAAATATAGCTATTTTTGCAATGTCATTGATTTAATTTATGTTTTGTGCTCATGGTTATCATTCAAGCAAGGGGTCCCGCAAGAAATTGTCTGTGATTGGTGTCGGTATTTTTCCTGCTTAAAATTAGTTGCTCCTTATGTCATGTAGGTATCCGAGCTACTTACATTGATTAGGTTCTTGTAAGTGTGTAATAATAAAAAATCCACAGACCCTGCAGTTCCCGCAATCTTCGGAGGCATTGAAAATGAATTTAAGAATAAAACAAATGCTATTTTTTTAACATGCACATAACAATAATCTTGTTACACAGTTCAATGAAGCCCTGAATGAAATACAATAAGCAGTCAATCAATTCAATCAATTTTGACAGCTGTTATCCAAAATGAAGATCTCGTAGAGCCCTTAAATTTGTTTCTACACACCAGTAGTCTTGGGTAGATAGTTTTCGAGCTAACAAAAATAAAATGAAACAAAATATAAACTTAAACAACAAAAAACAAAAAAAATACCAACTGATCAGAGACACACACAATTTCGTGCCGGACCCTACTGCGGTCGCCAGGTGTGCGGGAGGCGCACTGTCAAAGTCGTCCACACTACTACTTTAGTAGCGAGGAGAACAGCAAGTGAGATATATTTTAAGTGTGAACAGACACCAGTGTTGTGCGAGAAATCTTGGCGAGACTTCTCATCGAGGATCTGAAGAAGTCATTAAAATAAACATAAGTAACCTGCTTTAGGCCCCCTTCCCCTATTTACATGCCAAACGGATTATGGAGCAACAAATTCATGATAACTTTTTTCCTACAAGGCTTACAAATCTGAGACAAACATCACGATCATATTGTACTCGGCTAGTACAAAGACTTGGTATGTGTTCTTTTGTTTGATTTAGCGACTTTGATATGAATGCACCAATTTACATATACGTCAAAATGGCGGGATCAGCGTTTTGATTTCATTACTTTAATCCAATTATTGCTATTGCTATACAGAACAGTATATAGGAAGTACAAATGCAGTACTAATAGAGTTCAATGTGTGCAGCGCTTTAAGTTGGTCCCGCCACTTTGACGTCATAATGGCGGGACCAGAAAAATGGCGATGTGCCGTTTTTGTCTTCAGATGTACAAACGTCTAGGTCAGGGTACAAATGGTACAAATAATGCACTTATACCCTGATATGAAACATTTTGAATCGGAAGCTTGGTCCCGCCATCTTGATGTTGACAAAGTAGCAGTACTTAGACTCGAGTTCAAGAATTTTCAAACTGCCTGTAAATCACGATGGACGATTAACTTGGCACAATTCCCATACAAAATATGTAAAATAATCAAATTGAAAAAAAAAACATCAAAAATCAAAAATAATCGACTGTGTCATCCGGTGGGACAATTTATGTCCCAGTCGATTAATTTTTGTGAGCGAAATTCAATTTGATTTCGTAAAAACTTGCAAAATAATTGCTTAAGTTATAACAAATATTATGTGAAATAATGCTAAACCGCTAACCGATTAAAAATTAAACATGTGATGGTGAACACCAGGCTTAATCACGTAGGTGCCGTGGTATTATCACTTTATGTAAGACACCCTTAGTTATTCCTGATCGCATCGACCAATTTAAACGAACCCTATCCGTATTGATTAATGAAAATAATTCCACGTGCTCCATTGAACCCTAAAGTGAGCATTCGCTTCCAGCTTTATTCCTTCAAAATCGTTATCGCATCGTGCAGTCGCATCGCAAAAACTTGTTTAACCCTTGTTAACTCCACTTTACAATTTATTCCGCGGCTAGGGGTGTTTATAATTGAATAATGATTGCACTGCTTTGCATTTCAGTATTTACGTTGTTTTGACATGTAAGTAAGTATACCCCTAAGTAAATTTTCGTTATAATTTAGCCCACAAGTTGGGCTTCCCAAACCGAACAACTCCTCAAACCTATGAAGGTTTGATTTCAAAATGATGAACAGACAAAATGGCTCATAAACTTAACGAATGTAAAAACTATCATTTTAACAACTTTAAAAACAAGTTCATGATCATTCATCAATAATTTTTTGTCTATTACGATATCATATATCATTGCATAATTAAATCAAATTTCACTTACAAAAATTAATCGACTGTGGGACTCGAACCCACGTCCCTTCGCTATCCGGGCGAGTGCTCTTACCAACTAAGCTACGGAGGACGTTAGTCAGTCTATGAATTTTTTCAAGTGCTTGCTACGCCAGTGAGCCGGCATTCTTAGTTGGTAAGAGCACTCGCCCGGATAGCGAAGGGACGTGGGTTCGAGTCCCACCGGATGACACAGTCGATTAATTTTTGTAAGTGAAATTTGATTTAATTTCGTAAAAACTTGCAAAATAATTGCTTAAGTTATAAAAATATAATATCATTGCATATCCGAAAATCAAGTGCAAGCAATTAAGACCGAATGCGTCATATTACGTTTTTTTTATGAACTCACGTTATGTTTTATAATATTCACTTCATATTTTATGCTCATATTTAAATAAACTTATAATAAAAATGTATTAATCTAACCCCCTCCTACGCTAACTTTAAAAACAATTCTTGCCAACTCAAATATAATATTTTTTAATGCGGCAACCCTGAACTGAACAGCTGTTGAGCTGGAATCAGCAACTCCAGCATTAACTAGTTCTTAGTTTGGAATAAAAATGGAAAATACCAGAACAGGTTGTGTTGAGCCCAAGTGCAGTTAAGCTAAGATGGAATAATGGTGCAAGTTTGGACGTAGTTTGTAAGCGATTAGATGGAAGGGTTTTGATATGTTCTTTAGGAGTGTTTGTTGAGATTTGTCTTGTAAGCGATGTGCTTACAAGACAAATCTATACCTACACATGATAAAACTGTAGAAGGTCGAATTTAATACATTGATTAAAAATACTTCGCAGGCCTTAGTTTAGGTCAGTGGAATACAGATATGTAGGTTTCGAAAATTTTGTCTGAATGTTAACTATATATGTTTACATGCATGCATGGAACATAAACTTTGAACGTTATAAACTCGAAAACTGCTAAACGAATCTTGAGGTACCTACCACAGTTTTAATAATATGTATATTCCTGGTGGTAGTCTAGGATATTTTTCATCTCGATAGTAATGTCCTCCTAGACGAATTTCGACTACAATGGTCAATCTCAATAAAGATTAGCCGACTGCGCGGGACATACTATAGTGCACAAGTGTGTGCGCAATACACAGGTGCCCTCTCTGTTCCTTCACTCTCATAATTCGGTGAGACGGCATGCAGTCCGACATGACCGTAGAGATATCAGGCGTAGGACCAACGGCTTAACGTGCTTGACCTTTGTCACTCAGGGAAATAAGTAGCTTTCTACTAGTGAGATTTCAAAATCAGTTCAGTAGTTCCAGGAATCACTTCATCTAAACAAACTCACAAACTTCATTCCTTATTGGTATAGATAGAGTGATCAGGCTTTGTTCAAGACACTTATTATGAGGCTTCCTAATTATTATTTTGTTGGCTTTTTTCGATGTAAAACGTTGATCAACGTTATTTAACAAAATGTTAAGAGACATAATAGGCTTCAGAGAACTTCTTAGGTTTCCCCTGTTTTCCCAAAAAATAATACTCTGAACTAAATAAAGGACATGACAAAGGATCGTCGTTAGGGGCCAAAGGAAGGAAAAGTAGACACTTTTCCTGCTCTACCGAGAACAATAAAAAAAGAGTTTAAAGCCATCCAAATACCTACCTGTTTCAAAAACATGTAGGGTAGCTTCAATTGCCGGCTCGTAATAATCCATTCATATATTCCGTTTAGTGAATAAAACATACAATCGACTGGCTAATGCCTCCTGTACTGTTACTCAGAAAAACGTATAAAATTTGTAATAAAATAATATAGCCTGGTTTTTATTTTTACGTCGCGATCATCAAACTCGCCATTTTTTATTGTTCCATCAGGAAGTTTGAAAATATCCTTTTCTGAAATTTTGGCATAGTTAACAGTTGTATAAAACTTAACGTGGACAACAACAACTATAGTTCGCCACGTCCATCTGTTTGCCTGTCCACGGCCTAGCACAAAGACCTTTAGTACTAGAAAGCTGTTATAATGGTTCTTTTTTGACTACGGAACCTTAAAAATAGGGATCCAACATTTTTATTAATTTGAAATGGGTTTGCTATTGGGTTGTTAGACTCTAGACTACGCCAGGTTACCTACCGAAGGTTCTGGCTCACCCCGAAGGTTCTGGCACTCCCACACCGACAGAGCACAGCAAGCTGCCATAAATGCCAAAAATATAGATATCTTCATTGATTTATTGTTAGATTATAATTTTATTTATCTATAGCTCTACATATTGAGCAAATATGAGCAATACGAGTATCATCCGAATATGAATAATGACAAAACGAAATTGGACTGATAAAGTGACCTTTCCGCAAATCGACACCTGTGGGTCCTAATCAATAACGCGGTAAATGGCATTCTCGACGCCGCCCGACATGCGGAAGATCGTATCTGTACTTCCATATTCCATTCAATTTTTAAATTCATTCGTGTAGCCATTTTTCAATGTCGGATTCTATGTGGCAGCTACATGCATGCATATTTACTAGCTATGAACGTTCGCCAAACGCTTTTGGGAATCGAATACACGGTGCTAGGTTAGTAAGCACATATATAGCTTTTGAAACTGCAAAAGGAACATCCATTTACACAAAGTTTGGTGGCTGGAAACTTTTGGGGACACGATTTCGGGAAGTAAGTGCAATTATGCGTATTGTCAAAACTTCGGTATTATATAATTTAGCATCTGAATCAATTAGTATCCTGAATGTCATTGACAACTTTAAAAAATATACGACTTCCCATACATAGTATCTTTCATTTTCCATTTTACACCTTTAAGGTTTTTTCTCTATACAAAGATCCTATATCTTTATCCAAAATATCATACCCCAGAAGATGCATTTCAGCTACATTTTCTATACTAAATATCATTAGACTTAATTCGTTTTGACTGAAAAAAAAATACATAAAATCAGTTTCATTCCGTAGATCCATTTCACCTAAGTAAAAAATCATTTAAAAAACCTATACTTGAGCTTACTAGTTCTAAATCATCACACATACATGATAATTTGAAATTAATTGCATAGGAAGATCGACAATATCAGTCACACTCGCACTTATATAATATGTTTAGCTTTATAAAATGTAAATTCAATGTTTGCTGTATGATTAGTATTTAAGAAACATGTAAACTGTATTTTTAAGAGCTGTGGATTTTGTTGTAATAATAAAATAAATAAAAATCAAAGCCTTCTTCCTGACAAAATCAATTTTATCCTATATCTAGAAATTACTTTGTAGTGTATTGAAGTCTTCATGTAGTATCGTTCGTTAATCCGTCGAGAAATAGATTTAAAAGCTTCACAGAGCAGCTTTGGCTCGTTGACCATAAATTTTTAAAAAGTATCATTTTTGAATACGTTTTTTCCCATTGTTTTATAAAAACAGGGTTATAAGCTATACAGTTACTTACAATAAGTACGGATTACCTGCCTATTTGGAAATAATAAATTAAATTTATTTTACATTTTTTTGTTATCTTATCGTTATCAAGAAAAATATTGCTGAAGTTTGACGTTGATTTTCTTAGTTCAAATATCAAGTACTTTTATTAATTAAGTACCTACATGTCTTTAAAATATATTTTAAAATAAGTACGTATTACTATAATGACGATGCAGTTTTTCTCATTTCATGACAATACCAACTAGTGCGTCTACTGAGTAGAAAAATATCACAGATATGATATCTCTATCTGTCATTAATGTTACGTATGTATTACATATATATATATATACGTACCTACTATAGTGTGTACACTAATGTCAAAGATAATCTCGTTTTTGACATGGCTTCTAATCAAATGTATCTTCCGGCATAGTGAGGCATTTACTCATTGGCGAAATGAGTGTGCGTAATTTCGTATTAATTAATTTTCATATTCTTTGTAGGTTAATATATACTATGTATACTAAAAAAATTGATGCAGATCCACTTCATGAAGCTTCCGGTTAATAAAAATAGCGATGTATGGAACCACAAAAGTAAATATTTTTTTGGTAATTTCTTGACCAATAGGAGTACCTACTCCTATTTGCATAATAAAATAGGTAGACTTATATTTTTCCCAAGCTTTGATCATCAAACCTTCCAGGTTATACGTATAATAAACGTATTTTTAATTCAATATCTTTTTGATTAAAAACGGAAAAACTATGTTAGTATACTTGTTTATTTAAGTATTACTAACATAGTTTTTAAGTTTTTCCTTTCTATTACTAACAAATATATGGACTCATCGTCTGAAATAAATCATTTATATTTTATTTTTTATTGAGCAGTCACCGGTGACCCGGTTTCGTGGAAGTCAAAACTTAAGCAATTTTCTCGTATTACCTATATTATTAATGTAGATTATTATACCTCAAAAAAGTTATTTTTAATTAATAAAACGTAAAAGCAATTAAAGTTACTTCTATTAAATCATTAATGTAATTATTTTACCATAAAAAGTTTTTTTATTAATAAAAAAACATACAATGTGTCCCGCCACCGGTGTCTTCATATGGTGACTAAGAAGCAAAATTGCTACCACTTTCTAATAAAATCAACTTTGAAACCCCAAATTATTTTTTCACTTCCCCATACTATTTAGTAAATCGGCTAGGTACATTTGTATGGGAAGGTGATATTTTTTGGTCTGTTTTCGAGCTTCTTGTAAGAGAGAAAAATGTTGCAGGGAACTCATCTATCCCCTCTTGAAGGCTCTGACATCGGTGACGGGTCACACTGTATATAAACGTTACTCACTGAAAATTTAGGTTGACTATCCCTGCCCCGCCACCGACGCGCGACGTAAGAATCGTAACATCCAATCTCGTACGTAATCAAATCGAGAACTAGCAGGCAGAGTCAGTTGTTATCCGATTGCTTTTATCAACAAATATGTCAGTAGTAACATAATGATAAACTCGGAGCTATAAAAAAAATCGTAACGGTGTACACGAGTCAAAGGTAAGTAAAGAGTAATGACATTAACTTGATTTGATTGCAGGTGACCTATAATAGAGAAAGTAGAATTCGGCGTTTATTTTTAGGTGGGATATTTTTCTTTTCGAAATATTTTACCAGTATGTTTCAAATCTCAAAATCTGCTGAAATAATTTTTGTGGCCATACTTAATTTGAACATGTATGTAATCTAGGTAGACTATGTTTCATCTAAAAAGATTAAGTGCATCCATTCCACTCATTATTGTTACTAAGCTCTTGTTTTTCGTAGCCGTTCGTACCTACATTATCTTTGTGTAACTGGGTGTTTTATTAAGTTACGACTTTTATACTAAATCAACTATTATTTTATTTTTCGGTGCCTAGTATAGTAGGGACATACTATAGATACTTATTATTTAGTTGCGGTAACTGGGACTCACACGCTTATCTTTGATTTCCACTAATTTGTAGATAAAAACCTAAATTGTCTATGAACATTTATGTAAATTGATACTGTGTGTGGCGTGCAATAAAGAATATCTATCTATCTATCTATAAAAACTTATTTTTTTGCAGGTGACAAAGGCGACAAAGTCTTAAGTACAGTACCATCATATTTAGTCAACTAGTGTAGACATATCCCACTATCCCACTAATATTATAAATGCGAAAGTTTGTGAGTGTGTGAGTGTGTATGTTTGTTACTTCTTCACGCAAAAACCACTGAACAGATATGGATGAAATTTGGCATAGTCTGGAATAACATATAGGCTACTTTTTATCCCGAAAAAAAAACACAGTTCCTGTAGTATACAGAAATAGTAGTTTACGCGGGCGAAGTCGCGGGCAACAGCTAGTTATAAATAAAAATATTTAAAGTAAACATTCATTAGTGATCAAAATAATCCACTTTATTGGCACGTTAACCAGAGCGCACGTACATGTGCAATATATCTTAAAGACGAGATAAGATATTACATAACCGGATACAACTACAGACCATCATCAGACTAAAAGTTGGAGCTCTATGCTTGACTTCATCGCTACACAAACGGGAACTAATACAAATATTTACTCTGCAGTATGAGCTTTGAAGTGTTAATGTATGTGGGATGTTAAGACTGATATTGTTTGCTTGTGTATTTAACTACCTATTTCCTCGTATACTAGCAATGTGTTTAGTACAACGGCTTTATAGGGTGTGACACTTGTTGATTAAAACTCTCTTCTAAGGGCTGTTAATTTAAACATAGAATAGCTTAAAATATTAGTTTACTGGTTTAAAACAAAACATTATCTTCTTCTTTTTTATTTTGTAGAATGTCCTGTTTGTAGAAAGTCCAATTCGCAGAAAGTGCAGACCAAAATTGGTCAATGATTATTTTTGCTCTTCATTTAATTTTCCGTTTGTGCGTCGGTGGCGCAGTGGCTAGCGGGTTGCTTCTCATACGGGAGGTACCGGTTCGATCCCACGTGCCGCCATGTACCAATGACTATTTCTGAGTTATGTACATTAGTTGTTTCACTAACCGATGCTCTTACGGTGAAAGAAAACTTCGTGCGAAAACCTGCACATTCAAGCGACTGCATGTGTAACCATGGTCCAAAGGTCAGGTACCCTTGGTAACAGGGTCTCGGAGGTCAGAAGATGGCCGATCGGTTTAAAAAAAAAAATTGTTTTATTATCTTGTTTAAGGAAATGTCATGTGACGTATAATTGTAGGAAAGCGTGTATAATACCTCTGGAAAATCTATACTAATATTATAAAGAGGAAAGATTTGTTTGTTTGTTTGTTTATTTGCATCGAATAGACTCCGAAACTACTGGACCGAATTAAATGAAATTTGGCACAGAGATAGTTTGAGACACTGGAAAGGACATAGGCTAGGCTTTTTGTCGCGATATAAAATCATAAGGGGGGTAAAATGGGGGATGAAAGTTTGTATGGAAAACCAGTTTTTTCGGCGCGGGCGAAGTCGCATGGAACTGCTAGTGTACAATAAAGGGAGTTCAGTTCTAATCACCCAAGAACTACCTTGTTTTTCTTCACCACCACCGCCACAGACGCGCCCCGCGTCACTGAAAAAAATGATTGGTTAACAGTAACCAAAAGGCTACTAGTAGGACGTACCAGTAACAAACTAGTTTTGTTACTGATTACCAGAAGATTGTTTATATTTAACAAAACTTGTCTTCCCTACAACGAAACCTTCAACTAACAAAGCTAGTTTGGTTGATCCTTTTTTCAGTGTATTTCCATATAATATAAAAGCCAATGTTTCCCAATGCAGTATGTAAACAATAGGTATTAATTACAGTATTAATAAATAAGATGAAATTGCAAGTTTCTAGTAGGTACAGACAAATACAGACCTATATTATATCGTGCTATTACCAGTAAAGCACGTTCTTAGGCCCACTGGTGCACATCCCGATTAGCTTTAGATTTATTAGTTTCCGGACTTTTTCAAGGCTGCACAAGTCTGGATAAGCTAATCTGGAAGGTCCACGACCGCAAGTAGGCTTTACACTCAGATAATAAAAACACCTTGAACAAATCCAGATTAGCTAATCCAGACGTGCACAAGTGTTAAATAATATCAGACCATTAAAGGAACTAAAAGCCAATTAACACCTAGTTACTGATTAAACTACCCGATGGCTAGTCCAGCTCATCGCTGTTTAGAGTTTCTTTTTACCTCATTCCAGGTGCAATTCCGTCGTAACGAAGTTACCGTCGGCCGACACCCGGCAGGTTAAGATTTCAACTTGGCGTAATCAGTTTAAACGTTAAACTTAGCTGGCGGAATTGTTTTTGGGGCACATGTAGGGGCCGAGTGTCGTGTCGTATACCCTTTTACTATTGCGTGCAAAGTGCACAAGAACTTTTGCTGTATAGGGTTGTCAACTGCTTTTTGACAGCTAAGCTTAACATGTAGAATCTTTTATACAGCCTACACTTTTTGCATTTGGCTATAGCTTAGTTTACTGTCAGTTTGTCTCGAATTGGTTTACATATGTCGCAGGGATATTATAAAATCAGTGATATTATAATTTCACTAGTGACATTATAATTTCACTAAACCGATATTTATTGTCAATCGTTTGCATTACTTACAATTTAACTGGCTAGTTTCAGTGCCATTATAATTTCACTAAACCGATACAGTGACATTGTAAGGCAGTGATATTTTTACAAGGTTTTTAGTTGGTTTAAGAAAGCCGTTAGATTATAAAAGCGATTGCTGATTTGTCTATTTTCTTTACCAACTGAACTACAAGTATTGAACACTTCCAAATGCTCACGATCACTCATTTTTAAGATATTGACTAGAATGATCAACTAAATACCTCATAAAAACACCAAAAATATGTAATTAACTGATATTTAAAAAGGCACGCTCCAATATTTATAAATGTGTATTGCGACTGATTAACTTAATTGACCAATCAGAACACGCGGGGCTCCCATCACAAACTCAACTCATAATAAACCTAGATTTATTATAATATCACTATTGCAGCCCAGTGAAGTTACAATATCACTGAAAAGAGCCCGTTAAATTATACGAACCAGTCGTCATTGACAATAATCAGTGTAATTATGATTTCACTAGTGAAATTATAATATGACGTCTTTGACAAAATCCCTGCGACATATATAAACATAATTTAGAACAACTGAAGTAATCCTGTGACAATATTGTAGAAGACAGTCTTGTAAAACCAGCATACCTACCTAGCTGCTTAAAATCGTTTGTAAAGATAATCATCATCATCCTAGCGTCATCCCGGTTGTCCCACTCGCATGCAAGGGCCCAGGGTCCGCTTTAGACCATGATCCAGGATATGGAAGATCAGATAATTACAGTAGAGCGACTGCCATCTGACTTCCGTCACTCTGTTAACAGAGGAACCTGACCAGTTTGGATCATGGTTACACGTTCAGTCGCCTTAATGTGCAGGATTCCTCACGATGTTTTCCCTTACCGTAAGCGCATCGGTTAGTGATACAACTGATGTACATTACTCAGAAAAAGTTTGTTAAGATATCGATTAATAATGTTATCGAAAATAAACCCGCAATTTAGGTAAACTTTTTTAACACTTTTAACCAATCTCTTTTATAACCAGTCTGCTGCTATGCTCACAACGCCTCCCTATGTGATGCGTCCCACGCACACATATACCACCTCACATCCTCGTCTAATTCATAGAAGTATAAAAGTCCTAAGTTATCTTTCTAAAAACACGCACAAAAACTTAGAACATTACCCTTTCAGAAAGCAAACTAAATATTATCCTAAAGTTGTTTCCCCGTCAATATTTTCATAATGCCAAAAGTTGCTGTCATGAATACCAATTGAAGTATAAATTATTGTGTGCGCTTATACTTAGGTAATACCTGCGTCGTGTTTGTTAAGTAAACATAAGTATAATGAGGTTTTTACAGGCTTACAATGTTTGCGCGGCATACTCGTAAGATTTCATCCAATTTTCGGCCGCTTACAAATTAATTATGGAGAGCCTATTTTTTAAGAATCAATTGAATACTATTTCTTGGGAAGGTCGCTCAGATTTTAGAGTAAAATCTTTTTCAAGGTCAAGTTTAAAGCTTAAAGTTTACAGTACCTGCAGGGCAACGAGCTGTGCTCGTTTGCGGCTGTTTAGTAAAAAAACTTCATAATTCGTAAGTCTTACTGAAAAAAACTAAATAAAAAACTTGAATAAATACAAAAAAAACAAAAGTTAAAAATGTTTCGTCGTCGAGCGATATTTGAACCCCAGACACATAGTAGTACCATTCCTACACCTTATATACTCGGCCATGACGCTTATACTTACCGATGCGAAATTGGTGACCATATTCTTCGTGGAACGATGCGAACAAAAAAAATATCAAAAACACGCGCCAAACATAAGACTGATCGACTGACTAGATCGAGTTTTCAACCCTGATAACACCACATACCAAATTTCCGAGTTCACTAATACATAATTAATTATAGATAAATAAATAATAAATGATACAGGGAGCGGTACATGGCGCAGAACCGGACCGAGTGGAGAAGATTGACATACAGTCACGATCCTCAGCATTGAGGGAACGACCAGAAAGAAAGATGGTATCTAATATTGAAATATTTTGCTTGACTTCTTTTCTGATTATAAAGACACGATACTACTTATAGTTTTGTAACTTTGACGGTATATTCTGCAGTTTTGTAAAATGAATTAAGTTGGACAGAAATTATTTACGTTGGCAAACATAAATGTACTACTGGAAAGTGACCCTGTATAAAAAATTATGCCCATAACAATTAAAATGAAGTATAGCTACTTAAAGCTATTTTTTAAGCAATTTCAAATCGGACAAACACTCTAGTAAAGGGATAAGTATGTATTACTTAAGCACTTTTATCCGGCCGGCCGTATTTGTACCTGACGTAGCTACTACTAGGCTAAATACTAAGACTAGTACTAATAACTAAACACACGATTTTTTGTCGGGAATATTCTCCTTTACTTCCCTGTTTCGTTTGATCCACGATTAACAGGGCCACCCTGTATACTTACAAATGAAGCTAATTACCCGTATCTAATAACTAATTGTGATCTCATGTATTTCTAAGTTTACCCACTTTATTCTACTCTTTTAGAGCAGTTTTTATAGAAAAAGTAACTGGCCGAGTATTTATAAAGTGACCTATTTTAAATAGCATTCATTAAGAGGTATCATAGATGAGATGATAACATTTTAAAATTAGTCGTGCTATATTTTATCCGAGGAATATTCTTATCTTCTTTCTGACTATTGTAGAATGAGCCTTTAATGCATACATACAGGGTGTCCTATTAATAAAGGATAATCCATTAGGTACAAATAAGTAACATCATGCCCTGTTATACGCCAAAAAAAAACAAGTAAAAGTGTCCATTATAGAGTTATAAATATTTAATTATTGTATGGCTACTTCTACAATTAATGACAAGACTGTTACTATTTTAATACTCTAAAATGTTCCAAATGCTTAAATCAATAGTAACTTTTTCTTAAAATTTTAGTAAGGCTCGTAGGTAAATTTTAGTAATTTCATTAAAACACAATTTTACGGATTACTTCGCGATTTATTTACATTTTATTTTAAACCTGACGTTTCGAACACTTTACAGCGATCGTGGTCACAGGGAGACTAAGGTATTATTTGTCATTACAAAGTTTTGAAAAATTTTAACTACCGTCACTCAATAATATTAATTTTCGTTTCTATTTACGCAGAAAGAGCTAACCGTGTCTTGAAAATTTTTCGGAAAAAAAAACTCAAAACCAAAATCTCAAAAATGGCAACACTTTTACTTGAATTTATTTTTGAAACAAAGTAGAGCATGACGAAACTAATCTCTGCGTAAAGGATTATCCTTCATTAACGGGACACCCTGTATAATAAACAAAGCATTTCACCCAAGATTTCACCACAATAAATGATGAATTGTTGCATAATATAATGTATGAGGCAGATATTTCGCAAGTTACCCCTGTCTCCCAGCACTGTATGCAAATTCACCCTTTCTCCCAAGGAGGTTGAACGTATTTAGAACTCATTATTATAAAATATATCAGTTGTACTTTTTTACAGCGCAATTTCACATTCATTCAGTCGGGTGATGCTGTCAACTACTAGATTTGAATAGTAATGTTGTCTTTCTGTTTTACGACTTTAGCTGAATTAATGTAGGGATTTTTATATGGCATACTTCGTTCCCCTGGCCGCAAGCGTTAGAATAGGTTCCTACTCCTAAATCGTAAAATGAACATAAATTGCGAGCGTGTCGCAAGCAAAAACTTATTTTAAAATGACCATGAATAATTCATAGAATGCCGTGTGCTAGGTTTTGTAAAACCAGTCATTTTCACCATACAAATAATTATTAAAAAATAAAACAAAATTAAACTTCTTATTTTACGATTTTGGTTTGTAACAAAAACATTATTACCAGTTTGTAAAATTAAATATGCAGAAACCGCAAATTTTCTTAGATGACTCACTTTTACTCCATATTCCCAAAAAGTCAAAAACTACATTTTATATAACCACACTACTGTTTGCAATTATATTCGAAAACTCCATCTAGGGAGTGATAAATAATAAAAGGCTCTACTACGTCTATAGTGGGCTCGAATCCAAGGCCTTGTCTAAGACTAATTCAAGTTCAGTCTATTTCTTTCTGTGCTATACAGATAAAATGAGACAGACTACATTAATTTAGTAACGTAAAATTAAGCGATGCTATGTTTTACGTAGCGTATGTGTTATACTGGATGACTTTTTTTACCGTCAGGAAAATAATTGTGTGAGATAGGTAAATGATATAGGTGACGATGGCGTCATCAGTTTACGCACCTAACCATTTATTACGCACCTAACCATTTAATTTTAAGTTAATTTTGACTATTATAACATTTAAAAAAGCATATTGGAAAAATAATATTAAAAATACGAAACTGATCAAAACTCAAACGCATATCCTACTCCGAACGCGCTAAACATCAATGAATCCGCCCGAATTTGTGACTGAAATTCGGGCGGATTCATTAATTCTTCTCTTTTTTTTTAAACTGATGACGCCATCGTCACCTATACCATTTACCTATCACACACAATTATTTTCCTGACGGTAAAAAAAGTCATCCAGTATATACAAGTATTTTTGATGGATTGTGTGACGTAGATATACAATTATTTTTTCACGTTTTCGTCTAACAGTCGTCATCGAGTGACATCATAAGCTGACAGCTGTTTAGTCTGACGTTTCTAAATTAATGCAGTCTGTCTCTTTTCGTTCCTTTACCAGTGAAAGAAACGGCATGAACTTAAAATGAATCTTAGAGAAGGCACTTTGGGATCGAGCCCAGTGTTACAACAGAGCTAGTAGGTGGGTGTGAGTTTATACCAACATTTTCTTTCTTACATAAACATATTAACCTGAGTCTTCAGTGTATTTGCTAAAGTAATTAAGTAATAAACATTCCTTTGACACTGCTATTTTTAACCTACCTATATTATGCCTCTTATAAGTGATTCCAAACAAATTACATACAGTCGACTTTAGTTAGGGTACACAAACACCATGTTTATGTATACAGGCGGCTCTCAAAACATTAATTAAAGCAAAAACAACATTTTACTGAGAAATGCTTCTGCAGTCGCGGGAAAGCCACTTCTTAAGGATTGTATTGTAGAAAGACAAGACACTATCATCATCTTCCTAGCGTTATCCCGGTTGTGCACTCGCATGCGAGGGCCATGATGACCATGATCCAGGATGTGGCAGATCAGGTAATTACAGTGGAGCGACTGCCCTCTGAGCTCCTTGACCCTGTTACCAGGGAAACCTGACCATTTTGGATCATGGTTACACATGCCGTCGCCTGAATGTGCAGGTTTCCTCACGATGTTTTCCCTTACCGTAAGAGCATCGGTTAGTGAAACAAACGTAACTCAGTAAAAGTCATTGGTACATGGCGGCACGTGGGATCGAACCGGTATCTCCCGCATGAAAGGCAAACCGCTAGCCACTGCGCCTCCGACGCGAAAGACAAGATACAATGTAATAAAAAAATACTAGACAGTTTCGGTTTTTATAACGATTTCAATGTCTGTCTAAGCTAAGGGATATTGGGCAATATATCACAAATTCGGGCGTACCTGCCCCTACTCGCGACGAAGCATCAGTCTAGGCACATACAAGTAGATACCTACCCTCTTACTAATAATGAATTTGCCACTGCTAGGTATATCACTTTTATATATACGAGACGGCTTATCTATACATATAATAAAATTGTAAAACCAATGTGTCTGTACATTGAGTATTTCTACGATAAAACTAATTTAGGGTGATGTTAAAATAGTAACAGAATAGGAATCTACAACTTTATTTTTTTTGTCTGTTTATCTGTTTGTACACGCTAATCTCCGGAACTACTGAATGGATTTGAATGAACTTTTTTTTATTGTGTAGCTATTGAGTGTGGGCAAATACTAAGCTATAATTTATTTTGAAGATCGAAGTACCTGACGTGGAACCTTAGCAGTACACTTAAACTAAGAGAGATATCAAAATAGCGCTTTAAGAAAGGTTATTCAGCGTGATGAGCATCTTCTATTGACGTACACAAATTGAAGATCTGGAGAAACT
This sequence comes from Pyrausta nigrata, assembly GCA_949316185.1. Taxonomy (NCBI): domain Eukaryota; kingdom Metazoa; phylum Arthropoda; class Insecta; order Lepidoptera; family Crambidae; genus Pyrausta; species Pyrausta nigrata. The sequence goes on along the minus strand of OX438957.1, from coordinate 13,723,636 downwards.
GATATGGAATCCTAACAGTCCAGCTAAACTATAAGAGATATGAATGAAACGCTTTAGGGAACATTGTTCAGCGTGATGAGCGTTTTTTTATTGACTTGCACAAATTGAAGGTCTGGAGCAACTGATATGAAACCCTAGCAGCTCAGCTCAACTATAAGAGATATGAATAGAGCGTCTTAGGAAACATTGTTCAGCGTAATGAGCATTTTTTACTGACTTACACAAATTAAAGGTCTGAAGCAACTGATATGGAGCAATAGCAGGTCAGGTAAATTACTTTAGACTGATTTTTCATTCCTCTCTTCTTCTTACGACATAAAAGACTAAGAAATCATGGTAGCTGGATGGCGACGGGAGTATAAAACATTTTGTATCATCAAGTCCACGCGGACGAAGTCGCGGGAAACAACTAGTTTAGAATAAAGACAAGTGACATGCCATAGATCACATTAGCATTCTCATATTATTATTTCATTGTAATAGCATGGTAAAAAAAACATTATAGTAAAGGAGCTAGTGCTTAATTTTATTTACTTTGACTAACCAAGTTGGGTGTCTACAATGTCTATTAAGTATCCACTTTTCCGAAATTAACTTGAGCGCCTCTTTATTCTTGCTCTCGCAACTATGCGTAGTTGTAGCCAAAAATAAAAATATTTATCAGTAGATACGGTTAAATATTTTAATTGGTGGAAAAGTATAATTATAGTGGTAGGGCTTAAAATATATTTTTTGGGACGTGCATAAGTGCCCCTTGTGGTGTAGACCCACAGGGGGCATACATAAATGACTTTATGACTTTTATAAAAGACTACTCTGTGTGTGTTTAAGTTCTCTCTTCTTTTGACGTTCATAAGAGGCATTTTCTGTCCTAAATTGAATAAATTATTTTTGACTTTGACTCTGTGATTCACCAGTTTGTAAATTAGGCTTTCTCTATTCGTGACCTTGCTCTTTTCAAAAAATCTTGTATGTTAATGCGTTTTATTCACTAAGACGAAATGCATTGTATCATCAGTCAGGCTTAGGGAATTTGAATCACAATGCCGACCTCCGTCACGTCATGCCACCGATATGTGAATGTAGTAGGTATATTATACACCAGAAAGTAGTATTTACAGCTATATACCTACGTAATGGAGCGATAGCCGAGCGGAGAAAACTTCACTTCTCATCCGAGATCGTGAGTTCGATCCCCGCCTGTATTACCTACTAAGTTTGTATAAAAGCTTAAGTAGGTACAGTCTTTTTTTTAAAGATATCGCTGCCTAACGGTGTAGGTAAACATCGTGAAGAAAACCTGCAAACTAGTTGGCTAGTGTATGAAATGGAGAAGGCAATGGCAAACCACTTCATTAAAATTGTCAAGAAAGTCGCTGTGTGTGTTTCATTCCACGTAATGATCACGACCCTTAGTCATTGAGGTATACCTACGACTGTGAAGAAGAAGACTAAACATATTTTTAACAAACCAACTAATTAAGTACCTAGCCCCAAACTAGGCGTGAGCTTGTGCTATGGTGACTAGGACAAGTAGTATAGGATAAAGGAAGATAATTTAGTTAGTATCAGGGACGTGACCCTCCCTGTTAACAGGGGAACCTAACCAGTTTGGATCATGGTTACACATTCAATCGCCTGAATAAGCAGGCTTCCTCACTATGTTTTCCCACACCTTAAGAACATCGGTTAGTGAAACAACTAATGTACATAACTCAGAAAAAGTCATTGGTACATGGCGGCACGTGGGATCGAACCGGTACCTCGTGCATGAGAGCAACCCGCTAGCCACTACGCCACCGAACGCTCTACAGGCGTTGTATCCTAGTACTAATAATAGAAAAGTTAACATTTAAGTATAATTATTTTGTTCCTTTTCTGTTCGTTGTTTTATCTCGTCAACATTATGTATAAACCACTGATGGAAACTTGTGATGGTTTACTGTATATTATTTTGTAAGAAACATTCACAGCTGTTTGTTTCCCTAAACAAAGATAAAGGTAAGGAGATGTATAAGGCATATTTAATTATAAACGCCTGCATTGTATTGATTGAAGTTGGATTTCTGAAGATCCCGTGGTCCATTCCAAGGGCTGAAATAACGATTTACAAGTAAAAATAGAAATGGAAACACCAGGGTCACATAAGGAAAACTGACAATCTTGTTTTTAACAGATAAATAAATACTTGCGCAACAAGCTTGATTTAAAATATTTAAAATTCCTGAAATTTCACTTACCTGAACGAACGAACTTACGTCTTTTAGAAGCTTAGGAAACAGTTTGCTTACCTGAAACAAATAATACACATTTACTTATACATTTTTACATGAACATCGGTTTTTCGCTTACTGTTATTAACTGTCAAAAAGAGTAAGAGGATCAGACCGGAATACAAATGTTTACAAGTGGTTCAGATAAACAACAGGGGACCTTTTCAGACCTGAATAACTTGACTAAAAGGGTAAATTGGAAAAAACGTATGTTAAAAGACTATATACTAGTCAATTTTATTCTTTTGTAATTTTAGTAACCTTCTGGATGAGCTCGCTCCACAGTCGACTCTATCTACGCCATATTTGGTTTAGTCTAGAGTCAAAAGCAAACCCATCCCAAATAAAAAGGAAAAAGTGATCAATGAAGTATACATATTACCTACGCTTTCAGTTAATAGGTTCCGATATAAGTAAGCTTAAAACATTAGTGGCATGATAGCTATTTTTTTCTTAAATCTATGCTCGTAAATAGTACGAGTAATTGCTTGCAAAATAAAACGAGTAATAATAATAATAATAAATTGTTTTAACAAAAACACCAATAACCCAGCCCCAAACTAAGCGTGGGCTTGTGCTATGGTGACTAGAATATTGGATAGACATACTTATATACATTTTATAAACATCCATGACTTAGGTACAAATGCTCGTGCTCATCACACAAACACTTGCCCCTTGCGGGACTCGAACCCGCAACCTCATGGTTTAGAAGTCCGGGGTGCGAACCACTACACCAAGACGGTCGTCGAGTAAAATGTTTACTCCCTTCAAATCAAAATCTCTACCTGAACAAATTTGGGCTCAGCCAACAGTGCAAGCAACACTTTGTGCTGCCTCGCTGCCTTATTGCAAGCTCCAGAAGGGATCAAAAGATATAATGCATCAGAGAAAAACTCAAGAAAAGTATTTGACAATGCATTTCTAGCAGATCATAGACTAGATAGATAACTATTTGTAGCACACCCTATAAGAAATAACGAAGTAATTTACACAGAAAGATGTACAAAGTAAGTGGTGGTATCGCTAAGAGCGATCTCTTCCACACGACCTTTCGGTACAGGAAATTCTTAATCACAAGAAGGAAGAGTTTCGTGACAAAACAGTGCTGTAAATAAAGTTTAGGGTTTTTGGATTTCCGAGCGCTTACTGCTAGTGTAAGAAAAACGAATGAAGAGGAATGACAGTGGTTTTGGATTTTTCTGTATTTTTCTGTATTTTTATGGCTATGAAAAATAAAGCTAGTCAACAAAATGTGTTTACTTTACTATCTTTAGATAGTAGAGGCTATTTACAAGTCATAAGAAGTAGTCTTTTAAAAAATTAATAATTTTAAAATCTGATCACCTCATCTGTGAACTGTGAAACTTCGAATTGTGAAATGTCTTTTATGAGAATAAATATATCTTTAAACTGAATGAAGTATTTGATATTTTGAATAAGTTGGCCACTGTATGTATGTAACTTTTCTAAAGTTTAAAAATTGGCTCTAATCTATTATCTGGCTAGTAAAGCTTTTTAGGTTCTCTTTCTACCATTAAAACTCAAGTACTTACAATATAAGATATCATAACAAAATAATTTGCAAAATCACATAACTTTTGTCATTAAAAAGAACCCGTCAAAACGAGAATGGTAAAACAATTATAAACATCTCTCTTCCGACCTCAATGATAATTAAGCGATACTTTCCCGAATAAAACCAATTAGGCTTTCATTTGCTCTCGTAAAATGCATTTGAATTCATTTTATTCGCGATAACAACGATAATTAAACATTTGACTAGCCTTTAAAAATCGCCGTGGTTAACTCTGATTGTTTTATGACTTATGGTGGTTCAGCCTGCCTTCTTTTTATCCGACTGCGGAAGGAGGGTTTTGTTTTTCGAGGGTTTGTATGTATGTATGTATAATTGTTTGGCACGCCCTATTGCCCAAAACGGCGTGACTGTTTTTGAAATATGAGGTGTCGTTGGATTCATCAGAATTGTGGTAGTGACATAGGCTGTATACATTTTAGAAATGGCACCCACAAATCAAAACAAAGGGGGTGGGAGTGGGTTTGATTTTTTCCTTTCCATAGCTCTATCTATGGGTATCAAATGAAAACCATTAAAATGATCATTTCAAAAATAAAATTGCAGTTTCAACAGTTATGTTTGCTTATTATTTAAGTCCATGCTGCCGTAGTTTTGACGTAAAACGTCTTTAAAATCACATTGATATATGAGTACCAGAAAAATCCAATATGCCAGGCTCAGCCCAACCAGCATGAAATATAAATCACGGCATACATATCATCAGAAAGAGGAGGATTATAGGCCACATGTGGACTCGTAAATATGAGTGAGAGAGTTTCGGGAGCGTCTCAAAGCTGCCAAGGCACGCTTACCTACTAAACGACGCTGACTGCGCAAGCACCAAAGTGTTATGACCCGAGCCCATGATAATAGAAATAAGTTACGTTACTGCGTTTAGAACAAGCCAAGCAAGTTTTCGTTTCAATCTTTATCCTATACAAAAGCGACTGGCTGACATCTAGACGTTTTAGGCCCACTTGCGCACGTCCGGTTTAGTTATTTCCACTGACCTCTATAATACAAGTACGTTGGACTGCATACTGTCAACCTAACAATGAAGCCATTTGATTATCGCCGGCTATAGTGAGCGTGAGCTCACTATAGCCGACAGCGCCAAAATGATCACCAGACGGTGACCGTCCACGGAACTAATGAGATTTGACATAAACGTAGGTATGCTCGGAAGGGGCGCTTTGATTCGGCACAAAAAATATCTGTAATTTCTTAGATAATGTTTAGTCCAGCGCACTTCTACTATAGAGGTCAGTGGTTATTCCGGACTCGTTCAAGGCATATTATCCGAGTTGAAAGCCCACTAGCACAAGTCTGGATTAGCTAATCGGAAGGTCCACTTGCGCCAGTCCAGATTAGCTAAAATAGTCTGGCGCAAGTGGGCTTTCAACTCAGATAATACTTAGGCCTTGAACAAATCCAGATAAGCTAATCCAGACGTGCGCAAGCGGCCCTTAGACGATTAACCAACGGCCATTTGTCCCGACACAACCCTAACCAATGTTTTTCTGTTGAAGAAACGACAAGTGACAGACTTACGAAAATAGGTTAGACGCATTATCAACTTGTAAACATTTTTTTCCGCTACAAACATATTTTATTAACAACAACAGATTATTGATAGAAATACATAGATGATAATAAGGTATTACACAAATAAATTTTGTTGTGGCAACAATACATGGAGCTTTTAATAGTGGGCCCACACTAGGAAAGACTAGACACTAGTGTAGTGGGCACCCGGTTCATACAGGATTGTGATTGAATGTATGCAAATTGCTATGTGTGATAAATAGAAGTTTGAGTAGGTACTTAGATCCTTATCTAAGATGAAGATACACTTTATTTATTGAATTTTAGTTCGTTTGTGGTAAGACTACCGACCCACCATCTGGCGACCTTCATGAAGGAGGACTTTTGGCCGCAGGGAGTCGTGTTCCGGAAGGTCCGAGGACGGCTGCCAGCCGACACCGCGCGCCTACAACCAAGTCGCTGACGCGTGTTATTCGTCATTGTTATTAAAATGTGTTTATATTTTATATGTATGTTAGTCTATAAGGTATTTATTATATGGGCCAAAATTGTGTGTAAAAAATTGTTGCCTGTGTGTTCTGGACAAATAATTTCAAAACCACCTAAAGGTGGGTAATTGCAGCCAATAAAACATTCGGCGGTGTGGAGCGCCCGTTATACAGGCTAGTCTAATAGCTCGTAAATCTGATATTTGTCGAGTTCGCGGCAGAATATCGTAAACTCCACCATAAACCGGTGCGCACTTACAAGCTGTATTTTGTTTTATCGCCGCCACAGAATGGTGCAAGTCAGAAGAAAACGGCGGTACTAAACAGCTGTAAGTTCCTTTGCTTGGGCGCACGATCATAATGTCACATTTAAGAAACTCATAGAGTTATATATCTATAGAGATAGACGTCTGAAATGACTCAGTTGATGGCTTAATGCTTAGGTAAAACCGATAGAGAATAAGAATAATGTCCTCCTAGCCGAAATTTAGGTTATCTCAACAGAGATTAGCTGACTGCGCGGGAGATATAATACACAGGTGCACACTCTATTCCCTCACTTTCATAACTCGGTGAGACGGCAGTCATGACCTTAGAGAGATCAGGCGCAGGACCAACGGCTTAACGTGCTTTTCGAGGCACAGAGTGTTAACACCACCAACTTCCTGACTCCGGAGCTGTGTCTGTGGTATTTTAAGACTTCTGTCTTAAAACCAACACTTTTGGCCCGACCCTTGATTTGAAGCCGAAACCTCGTGGATAGTAGCTGCCAGCGTGTTGACCACTAGACCATAGAGGCAGTCGAGTATAAGAAAGTGACTATTGTTTATTAACATGTAGAATAAGGTGTGTTGTCATTTTGTAGCTGTCCGCGCTCTGAACTTATCTATATTAGAAGAAGGCTTTTCGTATAAGTGATTCACGTTACAGCGCCATCTATTTTTTTTTACCGTGGCTTACAACCCGGTATACCACTCCTCTCTCATTTCTTTGGACCACAAACAAAAGGTGTGTTGGTGATTCTTATTTGATTTTATAACGTTTATTCTGCTCGGCCGCTAGGCGTCGTCATCGATAAAGTTATTTATTTGCTTTTAGGATGCAAATGGCGAATAGTACACATCAACTTACCCTGATCTGTCAAATTTTCGCATCCATATTTCAACCTTATGTTGACCACATAGAATTCTATATCAATTGAGATATGCTGTCAGATTTTGGGTAACTTGATGCGGGGCCCATTGTACGTACACTTAGTGTGGATAAAAGTTGTTTTTTCTTTTTAGCGGAAGTTGTCGTTGAGATACTTAATTGTCTTTTGATTTTCGTTTTAATTTTGTTGCTGTAATATCTTACACTACATTCAATCAAAACCAAAATGTATCTATTTATACCTATTGATCGAATTTCAGCCAAGAGGACAATATTTAAGAGTTCACTCACATTAACAATGTCCTCTTAAGCATCTAGCCGAATATCGACAACAGCCTATTTGAACCGAGATAAACCATTTGTAAAATATTATTATAGTGCACAAGGGTGTGCTCAATAGACAGGTACATACCACTGCACACTGAAAAATATATCTCAAAGGCTATATGTTCTACAAAACATCATTGGATCCAAATGATGTTCACGAGTCTTTATCGGAAATGATTTTCCGATATAGAACTTTACACGGCCGCACGTCATACTACCCCACTTTGACATTGAGACAGCCTCTATTCCCTTCGTGATAAAATTTGTTTTCGTAGTTCATATGGGTAACTTGACATGTAACGATGACATCTTAAAAATATTACAATTTATGCTGCACGTCAAAATAAAAATAAAAGGAACAGATAGTCCCCAACTGCGAAATAAATATTTGTAGACACGGAATAGCCCCGTTAAGTATATTTCACTTTGTTTTGCTTAACAGCTCAGCACTTCAGCAGTTTTTCTATTTTAAGCTGAAATGTCTTTGTAAGGCAGTTCTTTTAGTAAGGGTCTAGGTTTAAATGAAAATGTATACTTCTTGTTGTTGACTGTACCTACGTGAATAACCGTTACTATACATAGCTCCCGAAAAGGAAGAATACATTTTAAAACAATATTTCCGGAATAACATATGACGTGTATTTCAGGAAAGAATTTGATAATAAAATACCAAAACACTTATTCAATACCGACTGTATCAAATATAATGTGCATGTCCACGCGAAAACTTTTTTAGGACAATGTAAGTATTTTTTGATTATCAAACTCAAACATTGAAGAAAACATTGAGTTTACTAATTAGTTTTTTTACTAGTTAGTTTAGTAATAACTATATTTTATTAGAGTATATTTTATAAATGCCTTGATTAATTAGTTTTAAATGAAAAAAAAAACTGCGTGCTTCATTTTAGCAATTTTTTTTTTCTAAATACATATATTCTTGATTCTCTCTCTAAGCAGAGTTAACAGGTATTAATTAAATATTCGTTCGCTTTTTATCTCAAGATAATCTTAAAATTATTTATAGAAATATAAATACAATTAAACTAAATCTAACATCGTTTCCCGGAATGCCTTTGATTTGCAAGTAAACTTTGCTTTTAACTCCGAAAACGACTAATTAGGATTATTATATTATCTTAGTTAGATGTCTTTTGATGAATGCCAACGATATTCAAATAATTCATGCCACTTAGGTATTTATTCAAACGGCAAAAGTAAACTCTTTAAATCTACGTTGGAGTTTTTTACCCGACTGCGGAAGGAGGGTTATGGTTTTCGAGAGTATGTTTGTACGATTTGTTTGTTGAAATAGTCTAATTTACATCAATGTACATTAGTAATATATATACAACTTATTAATAAAAATTAAGATAAATTACTTAATACAACACAAAAACAAAAATTATAAAAGGGTCCTTGTGGTAAGGTTCCCAGGATGCTGGCAGCAAAATAATATAATAAATAAATAAATAATAATAATAAATAATTTGACTAATAATTTAGACAATCTTGTTAAAACACATTTGGAAAAGATTCTGAACATTCGTCTTTTGGAACGGTCTTGGGATCAAGCGTCCCTTCCTATCCGTTTTGGTGGGATTGGGACACGCAAAATTTCCACTGTCACCTTACCTGCCATTCTATCCTCATCTTACAGCACGTCCACTCTCGTTGCAAATATCCTGCAGCCTTCTACTGCAATAAATTCCCTTCAGATCTTAAAATTCAAAGGAGTTGGGACCAAATTTCTTGTGAGTCTATTTTGAAAAGTCTTATTGATAGTAGCACTGACAACGCGGATCTAGCCAGACTAAAAGCAGTTTCCACCAAGGAAGCAGGATACTGCCTTCAGGCCTATCCTTTGGCCAACGTGGGAACCCTTTTGGACTCAGAAACTCTACGAGTTGCGATAGGTCTGCGTGTTGGTGCTTAGGTTTGCCTTCCACACAGATGTCCTTGTGGTACTGATGTCGGCTCGTTGGGACATCACGGACTCTCCTGTATTAAAAGTGCAGGCCGCTTTTCGCGTTATGCCAGCATCAACGACATCATCCGTCGGTCTCTTGCCTCTATCAACGTGCCGGCTTTACTCGAGCCGAACGGTATCACGCGTGATGATGGCAAGAGACCAGACGGGATGTCACTTGTTCCTTGGTGGATGGGTCGGGCTCTTGTGTGGGACACTACCTGTGTCGACACACTTGCAGCCTCTCATCTGCCCGGGACAAGCCGTGATGCTGGTTTGGCTGCGACAGGTGTCGAAAACTTTAAAAAGAACAAGTACAGGCAGATCGACTCCCGGTACTACTTTGTACCGTTTGGAGTCGAAACACTGGGTTCGTGGGGTCCCAACGCTATCTCTTATTTCAAAGAGATTTCCAAGAGGGGAGTTGACATCAGTGGTGACCTAAGAGCTGGCAGCTACCTTGCTCAGCGTATAAGCATCGCTATCCAGCGCGGTAATGCTGCCAGCATCCTGGGAACCTTACCACAAGGACCCTTTTTATAATTTTTGTTTTTGTGTTGTATTAAGTAATTTATCTTAATTTTTATTAATTAGTTGTATATATTTGTTTGTTTGTATGTACGAGTATGTGATGTGATGATGATGATGTCCTTCTAGCCGATTTCGACTACGGCGGCCTATCTCAACAGAGATTAGCCAACTGCGCAGGACATATTATAGTTCTTCACTCTCATAATTCGGTGAGACGGCAGTCCGACATGACCATAGAGAGATCAGGCGCAGGACCAACTGCTTAACGTGCTTTCCGAGGCACGGGTGTTGACACCACCAACTTCCTGACTCCGGAGCTGTGTCTGAGTAATTTCAAGACAGAAAAACCCAAACACTCTCGGCCCGACCCGGGATTCGCACCCGGGACCTCGTGGATCCCAGCGTGCTGACCACTAGATCAACGAGGCAGTCACACGAGTATGTATAATTGTTTGGCACGCCTTAGAGCCCAAACGGCTGCACAGTTTTTGACATATGAGGTGTCGTTGAATTCGTCAAAATTGTAGTAGTGAAATAGGCTATATACATTTTCAAAATGGCGCTTGCAAATGGGGGATGGGGGATCAATCTCTTCCTTACCATAGTAATATGGGTATCAAATGAAACCTAGTGAAAAGACTATTTCAAAAATATAATATTTTTTGCAGTTGGGTGTTTGTTTTTTTTTTCAATAATTATGTTTGCTTGTTTTGTATGAATTGCAATTACTGAGGTAATTAAATTATTTGTACGATCCGCTTTCTACTGAAGTACTCAAACAGCAACTTGCAAACATAAGTAACAGTGAAGTCCGTAAACTGACAAAAAGTTTTACGTGACTAAATTGTTCGGAATAGTCGCAAATCTGGTTAATTTGCTTCAACTGCCTTTAAGTTAGGCTTAACGACTTAGAAATTCAGAAAGTTACATGTCCACGAGGCGTAAACGTGACCAAGGGACTGGTTAACGGTAAGGTTTTTATCTATGTTCTTGTTATCTGGTAAAATACGGGGTGATGTTTTAATCACTGTCCAAAAGTTTTTTTTTTATATTGTTTGGGAAACATACAGTTAGAAGTTTTCTAGGCATTAGTACCAGTACCGTTTATAGAGACCATTTTTTTAAATAAAAAGGAAAGACATGTTTTCAACATTATTATTATTGTGCGTGTAATTCAACACATACGGATCTTTAAAAACATCAATGAAGTTCGGGAGCGAGGGGAGTGGGGGTCGCGTCGTGCGTATGATAGTGTAGCTTGCGTACCGTGTTCGTTTTTTAGGGTTCCGTAGTCCAACAAGGAATCCTTTTAAGATCGTTCAGTCCGTCCGTCCTAGTCTGTCACAGCAAAATATCTTCTACGATTATGGACTGATTTGCATGTAACTTAGTTCGAGGATACTTTACATATAGATCTCATTTTTAAAAGTACAAAAAAATAAAATTACCCCTTTTTAAGGGTACCTCACCATACATGTAAAGGGGGGGTGAATTATTTTTTTGAGTGTGGATTATCGTGGAGTATCGTTAAAAAGGACTATGAAAATAAGGTAGGGTAGCCATACAACACTTTTTTATCAGCATTACCATCTACGAGATATAGCCCGCCAAAGTCGTTTACACGGTGTCCCCCCCCCCCGCCCCACCCCCCACCCCCCCTGTAATTTCTAAAGTCTTGGACCTATAAACTTCAAATCACACACGTAAAGAAACAGGCGCGGAAACTCTTATTTAAAATTATTTCAGGTAGGTATCCTGTGATGAATACTTTTGAAATTATAAATAAAATAAAAATATATACTTTTTTGTCTATACTGTCTAATGTTTTAAGTTAATGCTACGGAACCCTTCGCGCGCGAGTCCGACTCGCACTTGACCGGTTTTTTTTGTTATTATTTTTCAGACACTATCTAGATGGTAAATAGTAATTCTTTATACCATACGAGGATAACTTGTAAATAAGATAATCCATCCTATTTCTAAAAATATATGAAATAAATGGTTTTTAACTCCCAACGTAATTATAGTGTTGTTTGAATAAATAAATTAATATTTCTACAAACACACCAATTACCTAGCCCCAAACTAAGCGTGAGCTTATCTTCTGGCTATAACGGATAATCATAATTATCTATATGTATATGTTTATGGATCCATGACTTAGGTACAAATGCTCGTGCTCATCAAACAAATATTTGCCCTTGCGGGATTTCAACCCGCAACCTCTGGTTTTGTAGTCCACTACACCAAGACGGTCGTCAAATACATCTACTTTTTATTAAAGTTGTGATCTACAAGCAACAGATTCAAGTTCTAGAATGTACCTATTTGAAACTAGCTTTGTAGGTATATTGTGTTTCTGTATCTCCCGTTCGAACCTTTTTTCCATCGGGGTCACACTGTGTGGGAAAAGGAGTGTTCACGTGAGGTTTTATGGACATGTACGCTCAAAATGAAAAACGAATCGTGCAAAATTCAGTCGCTGTAGCTCTAGAGCAGAGATTCCCAAACTTATTTCGAAATTAAATCAAATTTCACTTTAAAAAATAAAACTTGCAAAATAATTGCTTAAGTTATAAAAATGTAATAAACTTATTTCGTCCAACGCTCACTTTGAAAATAAGTTATTTAGTAGCGCCCCCCTTAAAAACCTCAACAAAATCAGATTTTACTTGGGTTTAATTCAACCTATATTCTAAACGAGACTTTTCTTACCAGAAAGAGCATTAATAAGGGAACTTTAAAATATTAAATCACATCAGCGCCCCTACTTTTTTCTGGGCCCCTTACCGCTCCTCACCTCTAGGCCTCCAGCGCCCAAAAGGGGGCGTTTATCGCCCACTTTGCGAAAGACTGCTGTAGAATATGACAACTTTTCCCAGATGTCACAGATGTCCAGATGAACACAGGTTTTATTTAAACCCTAGATTTTTTGGTAATGGTGGTAAAAGTTCACGATTTTGCACCAAGACGCTAATAGATGATTTTTGTAGTTATTTGTTTAGGCACCACTGAAACTCTTGATGCCTTACATTCACTGTCGCTTTCGAGATTGGATGCACTTTGTGTTTAGAGAGTAGACAATTTTACCCATTGTTTTAGCATAAATAAACATGAAGGTCCTGGGCAATATTTCTACCTATTAATAATCAATATCATGTCGATATAAAATGTCCAAATTACAGCTTTATTAAGGCTCGGTCACGAATAGACTAAGGAACGAACGGATATGGTTATGGTACGCTAAAATTATTAGTTTCACTAATAATTTTCTTGTTGACTACAATACGCTAAAAATAGCATTGCTGGACTTACGTCCAGCAGAAAAAAATATGAACCCAGTCATGGCTTGCATTTTTTCACAGTAGAGGTATATTTATTGAACTTTTTCAAATAACACAAAAAACATTTTTTCAGATAACTAAACTGGCCAGCTACATTCCCAAACGTTCCATTGAAAAAATAATAAGCTTGTGGACTACCAAATAAAATAATGCGTTGTTGTATCTAATTCGGGAGGGGTCCCGGCCTTTCCAATTAGGGTGATGAATCCAAATTCAATCCTGCCTGACCGTGCGAAATGCCAAACGCGTATTTTTTTAATCAGGTGTTTTGTAATTTCGGGTGCATTGCTTACATGTCACGTGTACTTACGTACACTACCTACTAATATTATATTATTATTTATTATATGTATTATGTATGATATAGAGACAAAGGAAATACATTTATTAATAAGAGGACATCACGTCACACATGAAAATAAACGAAATAGGTACGGTTACACAGTGAAAACATCTTAGACATATTAAATAACAAAGTTTTGTCATGGATACATACTTAGTTTCGATAAACCAGTCGGTCTGTCAATTGTGCACCTTTTATAGGGTTCCGTAGTCCTGACACGGAACCCTTATGGTTTCGTCATGTCCGTCTGTCTATCCGAGGTTTTGCTAAGTGACCGTTAGTACTAGAACGCTGTAATTTTGTAGGTGTAATGTATGTATACCAATTACGCCAACACAGTAATAGAACAAAATTTCGGAAAATATTTATATTTATTTTTTTAACCACAACCTGTATCATCGACGTATAATTACTTATTTCATTGAGGGACGAGTCATGCATATGAAAAAGCCGTTGTTTCGATTCCTGAAAGCAATCATCGACTGTAATGCAAAATTACTTTGTTTTCATTACAAGTTTGTAACTTTTGTTTGTGCAGGATCATGATCTGGCTATTTATTGCTACTGGACACAGGTAGTGTGTGTGTGGTCGTGTGTTATTGGCTGCTAGATTTTGTTACACAACAACACAATAAATACCAACATCCCACTGGAGCCCGGCGCCAAGCAGCTTGCTGTGTTCCGTCTGTAAGTGGGAGTGCCAGAACTTTCTGGGGAGCTCGCTCCACCGTCAACTTCATTTACGCCACGTTTGGTGTAGTCAAGAGTCATGAGCAACGCCCATGTCAAATAAAAAATAGATTAAATAATAGACTTATCGGACGGGATACAACAAAATATCACAAGAAGAGCCGCACTGAAAAAAAGGATCAACCAAACTAGTTTTGTTAGTTGAAAGTTTCGTTGCAGGGAAGTCAATTTTAGTTAAATATTTACAATCAGTTCAGTAATCGGTCCAAAACTAGTTTGTTACTGACATCGTTACTGATTACCAGTAGTTCGCAAGTCACTAGATTACGGCCTACTAGTAGTACCAAAGGACTTGTCCTCTTTTTGTATGGAGGCTGGTTTTTTATTCCAAGATATCACCAACCACCAATAACCTATCTTTAAGCTACAAAAATATGAAATACGTAACCATAGAAATCTGAATTTTAAACGCCTCCATTTTTGAGAAAAAATATGTTTTGTAATGAGGCATTATCCATTGATCATTACTGGTATTTCTTGGCTCTATGGCTATGTACCATTGCCTTTACACTGGAGGACAAATACTACTAGGTACTACCACAGATTATATAATAGGTACTACTGTCAATGGAATGTCAATTTTGCTGTCTATTTTTTTTTCATGCGTTAATTGGTATAGGCGAAGGTGCGGTTTATGTACAGACAAAGAGAAAAATTTATTTCAATTTTCCTCTAAATCGGAGGCCTTAAAAATATATTAATTATGCAGAAAGGCTAGTTTTTGTGAACTCTTTCATATAATATTTAGTTTATTCTGGTTATAAATATTGACAAATAAAAAACCATTAATGGACAAGTCCTTTTTGTTACTGTCAACCAATCATTTTTTTCAGTGCAGTTTATCGCTATCAGAACAGCCTAAAACCATTTTCTTTTTGCACAAAAACAACAGTAGGGTATGACCCCACAACAATGTGTACGTGTAACGATACGAACTAAGCGCTTCTTATCAACATTTATAATGCACACAGCTAAGTTGTGGAACTCACTACCCGCTTCAGTGTTTCCAACGGATTACAACCCAAAGACCTTCAAACTCAGAGTGAACAGGCTTCTTCTGGCTGAGCTCGCTCCATCTTCGACTCTGTCTGCGCCACGTCTGGCTTAGTCTAGAGTCAAGAGCAAACCCATTTCGAATAAAAAAAAAATGTTACTTGTTTGTTCCATAGTTTGACAAATCTCTTTTATTACTATTAATACGCACTTTCTTTTGTTACAAATATTTACACAAATAAATCATCCACAGAAATTTGCGGCGAGGTAATTTCCGACTACCACGTCTCACGGGCATTTGTCATAACTTTAACACTTTGTTCACTTCGGGTGATTAAGATTTTGATCGGTTTGTCAGTTGTGAATTATGAATCACTGTGCTGGCAGAGCATTTTATAAGTAGAGAAGTAACATTCAGCAGCGTTGAAATTAAATCATTTAAGTATACAGAGTACCAGAATGATTTATTTTTAAAACAATCATTTTTCGAGTTATATTGCAACTTCATGAAAAAAATAGTTAGTTTTCGCCGAAACTGCAACTGGATGATAACGCTGCTATAGAGTGCTAGAGGATTTGAACCTACTACCTTTGGCAGACCGGGCCAACGCTCTTACCAACTAAGCTACCGTGCAGTCTGTCCGCGAAATTCCTGAGCCCGTAGACAACATGCAATCTAGTCTAAAGCGAAGTTCGTTATCGCTAACAAAATGTATGAAACTGACATAAGCCAGCGAAATATCACGTGACTTTTGCATACATTTTGTTGGCGATAGCGAAGTTCGTTAGTAAATACGTAATAGCGTTTAGTCGTAAATACGTACTGTATTGGAACAGTAGCAGTTCGCGCGTTAGTAAATACGTAATAGCGTTTAGTCGTAAATACGTACTGTATTGCAACAGTAGCAGTTCGCGTAGTGTATATATTCTTTGCCAGTGGGAAGTTTTAGTTTCTTATTTGAACTTATAAAAAAATGGCATTAGTAGGGCATGATGTGACTAATCTGTAGTTAATAAATTCTGGAAATATAAGCTTTGTATATTGATTTATTATATTTTATCAATGGCTTTGTACAATAAAGTTGTACATCCTTAGTCTTGAAATTTAAATCGAGACAGGACATTCAAGATTCGCTTAGTTTATTTTATAAACTATACATTTACTAATACCCTTCTCCCACAGTTTTAATTAAACAGTATTTACTGCCGTCTCAAGTTCATTTTTACTTTCCTCTACCCGATGGTTGTCTGAAAACAATTGCTCTTAGCAATAAAACCGCATATATTTAACCGCAAATGTCTGTGTGTGGTGTACAATAAAGATATATCTTATTTCAACTATCTAAAGGCCTCCTGTTACTGTAAGGTAATATAATTAAAACCGAAATGCACTGTCACTTAGAATAAAAAGTCCATTGTGTAGTTTCGGTGCACTGGTTTTAAATAGGGATTTCCATTTGATTTACTCAGATTTTCACTTTGCAAAAGTCTTTGAATAGCGGATAATTTTATGCCGCCTACTGGTAGCCATCGCTTTGGAAAACATTCATTTAAATGGGCGAGAGTGACGGCTATTGAGGTTGCAATAATGAAAATCTTAATGTTTGGCTAAGGGCCTGCGCAGACGACGTACCGTGGAATCCGCATTAACCTTCCCAAATCTGTCAAAATATCTCAAATGATATGGAACTCTATGTGTTCAACATAAGGTTTAAATATGTTGCAGAAATTTGACAGATCAGGGAAGGTTGATGTGTGGCCCACTGTACAATAGTGGACTTTCAGTCCGCGGCACAATCTTATTATTACGAGCGTAAGGTTGAAGATGATGACGCGACAATGTTGTACTTAATTTTCCTGGATATACGCAATTTAAGTTTAATACCTAACACTCCTAAGGTCCCAACTGTCCCATCGGTTCGTCGCTGCGCAAATATATCGCAAATAAAAATGGGTCTCTGCCAATTTTATTGTTAAAATTTTAACAAATCAAAAATGTATTCCCATTGTTTTCGTCTTCGTGTAATGCCGGGTTCAGACAAGTGTAACGTGTAATGTAATCTAACTATTAAGTAACGTGAGTTTTGTGTCAGAATGCACTACGATATTATACGCTCGTCGCTTATCCATCGGCTGTCGGTTTTTAAAAGTCCACTGTTGTACGTCGTCTGTGCAGGCCCTAAATATAATTTTTTTCTTCGTTGATCAGAAGAGAGTAGATATAAGATAATGTTCAGTGGATTGAACACATACCATTTTGGTGGTACATCATTTTTAATAATAGTTATTTTGTCTAATAGTATAATTAGTTTGTACAGATTCATGCTCTTTCTATTCAAAAGTTCACGAAAACTGCGGAACCATCAAAATCGTGTATCGACAAAAACGAAAGACAAAACAAACGTGAAACAAATCGGTTCAAATCGTCACTAGTTCGCGCCAATGGGATGCGGGGCTCGCAAACTGTTGGCACAGGTAAAACGCTTTCAGACCAGGGGCGGGAAACATTGGGTCGCGTGGAGTACTCTGTCAACACTCGCCGCGGCCAAGTCGAGGATTAGCTTTCTTTATTCAATCGATACCGCGCCAGGTGTGCTCAACATTTTTCATCTATTTAAACTTGTTCTTTATTTAGGACTCACTATCCTATGTCAATTGTGAGTTTGTTCGGCGATTGATTTGTTTTTGGTGGATTCCTTTTTTGTAGCTGAATTAACTAGTCTTTTTTTTTTAATTTACAACATAAAGGTAACTCATTATCATCCTAGCGTGTGCATTGATACATTCGCACAGGCCCAGGGTTTGCTGACCATGATCCAGGATGTGGCAAATCAGGTAATTACAGTAGAACGACTGCCATCTGACCTCCGTGACACTGTTAACAGGGGAACCTGACCAGTTTTCGTTCATGGTTACACATTCAGTCGCCTGAATGTGCAGGTTTCCTCACGATGTTTTCGCTCACGAAACAACTAATGTAAGTAGCTCAAGAAAAAAACCCGGCTCCTCCCACATGAGAGGCAACCCGCTAGCCACTGCGCCACCGACGCTCTCTACATACAACTCAAGGTAACTAAACATTTTAATTAACTAACATTTCGACGACCTCCGTAGCCGAGTGGCTAGCTCACCGGTTTTAAGGTGTCGCCATCTCTAAGGTCCCGGGTTCGATCCCCGGTCGGGTCAATATAGAAATCCATATTTTCTATTGTCTCGGGTTTGGGTGTTGTGATTGGACCGTTGTTTCTGATTTTCATAACACAAGTGCTTTAGCTACTTACTTTGGGATCAGAGCAATGTTTGTGATGTTATAATTATCTTATTTGCAAGCTTCATCTTTCGATTGTTAAATACTTGCAATAGTATTTCTTCCGAGTGTTGAGGGTACAATCCCAATAACATTGATGAAAGCAACGCGGCATTACAGCGTTAAGAAGCACTTGAAAATTTCGACAGGCTCTGCCAACGCCAGGGTGGCCGAGAGGTTAGGCAATCGCCTGGTATGCGAGGAACGCGGGTTTGATTCCCGCCTCTGGTGGTCGTTTTTTTTTCAAGTGCAATAATATATTTAGTGTGTGATGTTGTTTAATTGTTTATTTATAAAAAATTAAATAAAAAAGAATTAGTATTTACATACTAGACTAATTAGAGGGTCTGAGACTGATAACACATTTAGACTTAGCTAGGTTTACATACATGATACATAATCATGTAATAAGTTATTATTTTACACAGTTTAGGTAGTTACAGAAACTTAAGATAACTTTCCAAACATTTCGACAGTACCTTTTGCCAGTCAAAACCCAATTGTAACTTATAAACGAGGCTAATCTCAATTTAAACACACGCTTTAAACTATTAAAACCGTAACTTGTTAACATTTCGCGTAATAACTTAATGACATTTAATAATTTCTAGCATACAATTACCCATTCAACCCGGGCTGTAACTTAATTGTGTCCTATTAATAGGACGTGGGTGATAATTGTCGCAAAAATTACAAATCTTGTGGGAATTGGTCGGCCATTACACAACTCGTTTCTGGAGAAAGGGCTGAGTCATTAGTGTTAAGCATGCTACAGCTGGCGGTCCTTTTAACGGAACGTTCTAGTCTTAGTTCCGCTATTAAATTTTTTAAAAATACTTTGTTAATTGTATACATCCTGGATCATGGTCCAAAGCGGACCGTGGGCTCTCGCGTGCGAGTGCACAACCAGAATGACGCTAGGAGGATGATGACTTTGTATATTTGTATAGGTAGTTCTTAAAGGAGCACAATTTCAGGAAAAAATTATGTATAAACGCTGTTAAAAGTCGTATGCCAAAGCTTGTCTGTACTATTAGAAGAGATGAGTTTTGGTATTTTTGACTAGATAGCTAGATCTCTTCTAAAAAAATGCTAGAAAAGTTGTTGTGTATGTTTCATAGCTCATATCTCACCACACAACCCAACCCCAGATAATAATTTGCGATGACAGCTACATAGGTAGTAGATATTGTTGTGTATTTTAGGTTATTAACCATTTTTATTCCTTAGGCTTTTAAAATAAACTTAAGTAAAAATTTAACTCTAAGACTATGTACTCGGACATCAATTCATAAACAGCGACAACATTTTTTCTATTTTTAGTTGAAATTTAGTGTAAGGTGCAACATGGGTAGACCTAATAAACGCGCTGTTCAAATGCGACAGCGTCATTTGGTAGAAAGTAGTAACGAGAAGGAAGACCGTTTAAAGAAGAACAGGGAACGATTTGCCAATAGCATTTTAAGAGGGAGGAGGGGGGGGAGGGAAAGAGGAGGGAGCTGCGCCTTTGACTTTGTTTTGTTAGCATCCTATACAGTACCTGACAAAACATCTGGTGTTTTAATTACTAAACTCCTAATTTTTAAGGAGTTCCACCATCAGCTCAGCTCCACATAATGACTATCAGACGTAACAACATGTCAACATTAAGATACTAGTAAGAAAACACTATACGTGCCTTCAAAATTTGAGGATTTCCCTCGATTACACCAAGATGCCATCATCAGATCTCGACTGGGCTAAAATGGGACTAACTAGAAGGTATAGCTTCTAAGTAAACATTTTTTTTTTCAAATCGGTCCACAACTGACAGTCGAATTGATAACCTCCTCCTTTTTTGAAATCGGTTAAAAATATGTCAAATAAGGCTAAATCGGCTGCTTAAAAATGTAACATGTGGTGAACTCCAGATTGCTAAAAGAATAATAAAAACGATATTATGGGGGCGTAGTTTAAAATAATATATTTTATTCAACATTCGTTGTTTACTTATGGATGGAGGAAAATACACGGAAGCACTGCCATAAAAATAATACAAAAATAATTCCATTAAACAATATTTGTACGCGCCTTTCAAAAGACTACGAGAGACAAATTTTCTTAGTTAAGATAACAGGAAATTGGGTATCGTTTTTAAAACGTTCCATGAATAATTCAGAGCGTTATACGGAAAAACATATCCGGAACTTACGGATACGGCGATCATCGATTTATTGTACATAAACCATCACACCCACGGTATAATTGATTCAAATTGATCTTCTTCACGCCCTAACTTTTAAACGTAGGTGTAAATAGGTTTTTTTTTGTTTTTAAGTGATAAGCATTCACTATGCAATCTAAATATATTTTTTCACTTAAATTTTCGACAGGCTCTGCCAACGCCAGGGTTGCCGAGAGGTTAGGCAATCGCCCGGTATGCGAGGAACGCGGGTTCGATTCCCGCCTCTGGTGGTCATTTTTTTAAGTGCAAAAATATATTTAGATTGCAAAGTGAATGCTTATCACTTAAAAACAATAATTTTACGTATTTGTAAGCTTCATGTTTCGATTGTTTAATTCTTGCAATAGTATTTATTTCGAGTGTTGAGGGTGTAATCCCAATAACATTGATGAAAGCAACGCGGCATTACAGCATTAAGAAGCACTTGAAAATTTCGACAGGCTCTGCCAACGCCAGGGTGGCCGAGAGGTTAGGCAATCGCCCGGTATGCGAGAAACGCGGGTTTGATTCCCGCCTCTGGTGGTCATTTTTTCAAATATATGTAAATAGGTAGATATTGGGCAACAATAATTACCTGTCGATAGACAGAGAGATCGAGACTGTTTTTCCACGGGATCAAATCAGAATTGAGGAGAGATACGTAGAAAACTAATGTTATCCGTTAACGTATGTAACGTTAAGTATGTCCCCAATTTGTAAAACTGTTTGTTTTGTGCGGAAAGTATAAATAAATGCATTATTTACAACAATGATATAACCCTTTTTAGCGAGGGCATAATAGCTTGTTTTATAATCCTCTTGTACGGATGCATCGCATTTATGATGAGTTGGTTGTGTCTCATCCAGACCTAGACATTTTTCAGTCGAATTCTCACTCGTTTCGCGGGAGCATTGACGGTGCTCTCGATATCTGCCCGCATAATTGTTTAATTGATTTTGCATCTGTACCGTTACCATGAGTTTACGATGGTTTTACTCGCTAGCGACGACGTAAAAAAAGTGTATTGAAAATTTTAGTTCTCCAAGTAACCGCTAGAGGCGCTGTGCAATTTTCCATACACTTTTTTTACGTCGTCGCTAGCGAGTAAAACCGCCGTAAACTCATGGTAACGGTACTGTTAATTAGTTTTTATTATTTTGTCAAAATTTACTAATTGTTGTTTAATATTGTTTTGTTCGTGAATAAGTTCTGTAATGTTATGTAATTTTATGTACACTATTTATAGGTTAAAGTCTAATTTCCATGTTTTGTAAGTCACCGGCTGTAACCTGTGTGTGTACTGATGAAAAAAAAAATTAAATAAAAGCTGAATTTCAGCAGGTGTAGGTATTCAGTAAGCACTTTTATTCCCATCCCAATGTACTATTTTAAAGACACTTTCTGTTGAATTTCTATAAAGTTGTATACAGTAGCTAGCACGTCAGACTACATTTTCGTTGAAATATCGCCCCTATCACAAATGCATGGGACAGCACGTTCTAGCTGTGAAAAAAAACTGCCAGTTATCCCTCGGAAAACGGTTTCAAACATGTTGTTGCTTCGATTTAGTTCAAAAACGTATCACTTATCTAAATGACTTTAACAAAAATTATATCAATCAAAATCAAATCAATCAAAACCAATTTATTTATCCATCACAATGGCACATACATAATTAATAAATAATAATATTATCATTACCTTAAATACTATTATAGTATTATATGTTATTTTGATTACTATTAGATCATGAATGTTGTTACTTAATACTAAAACATAGTTAAATGTGAAATGAAATATTGTTTATTTGCGTTTGTATAGGGTGTACAGAAGATGCCAGTGTAGTGAATGAGCGCCTATCCAGCCATTGTCAATAGCATGCAAATACTAAACCTATTTATTATTGTCTACAATCAACAATTTATTGAAAAATGACAATTTTATTTATTATTATTAAGAGAATAATTATAATTATACATTATGATAAATTATTTAAATGTCATTGATTTTCAATCTTTGTGATTTAAAAATTCTTGAACCGAATAGAATCCACGAATTATTAACCATTCATGTAATATTTTCTTAAATTGATTAAACGACTGATCCTTTATAAACTGAGGTACCTTATTATAAATTATTACACATATACAAAAACAGTTTTTTTTGCATTCGAGCACTTTTTGGTATCAAGTCAAACACTATCCTGTTGCCGCGTCTCGTGTTCCGTGTATATAAATCCTTAGCCTGTTTAAACTGGTTTGGGTTTTTTTTCACGAATTTTGCCACCTCGAATATATATAGGCAGGGTAATGGCAGGATGTTCAGTAACTTGAATAACGGTCTACAGGATTTATCCGGCGCTACGCCGCAGATTGCTCTAACGCATTTTTTTTGGGCTACAAATGCTTTGTGCGAATTGGTACTATTTCCCCAGATCACAAGTCCATATCGAAGTACTGATTCGACATACGCAAAGTAGGCAGTGAGGGCTGTTGCCTTATTTGCTACTTTGGTCAATTTATATAGCGCAAATGAGAATCTGTTGATTTTAGAACATACGTTATTTACATTTTGCTTCCAGTCTAAATTATTATCTATTTCTATACCTAAAAATCTTACAGTATCTGCATGTTTAAGCACTTGTCCTTGGTAATGTATGTTTAAGATTAGTCCGAAATTATTAAAGTTCATATAGTATGTTTTGTTAATATTTATTTTTAAATTATTCGCATTTGGCCAGTCAATCACAATCCCAAGAGTTTTATTTACTTCAAGATCGTGGTCATGTATTCCTTTGATTATTTCCGTTGTTACAATCACGGATATGTCACCAGCAAATAATATGGTCTTATGTTTTATGCATTTTGGGAGATCATTTATGTACGCTAAAAACAACAGCGGGCCTAATATGCTGCCTTGCGGAACTCCCGTGTTAATATTTTTAAATTCCGATTTGTATGTTTCGATAGTGTTATTTTTATTATTTATTTGACTTATTTCAACTAATTGCATTCTGTTATGTAGGTACGTCCTGATCCAGCTTAAGGCATTACCTCTAATACCGTAGCTTTCTAGTTTTATAATTAGCCTATCATGTGATACAAAGCCAAATGCCTTTGGCATATCAAAGAACAGAACGGTTACATAATCATTATTATTTATACTTTGTAATATGTTTTTTACTAGGTCAAAAGTTGCAAGAGTTGTCGATTTGTTTTTTTGGAAACCATATTGATTTTTACATAGGATGTCAAATTTGTCGAAAAAAGATTCCAGTTTACTATACCTTTTCAAATATCTTCGACAGAATAGGTATAAGAGCAATTGGTCGGTAATTGTTTAGATCTGTCATTTCCCCCTTTTTTTAAATAAGGGCTTTACGACAGAGCGCTTAAGCTTATCAGGAAAGGTACCTGTTTCTAATGACTTATGAGAATAGCTAGTATCTTGCTTAGTTGTTCTTTACATTCTTTTATGACTTTTGTGCATATACCATCAAAACCCTCAGAATTTGTATTATTTAATATCAAGATTAATTTTTGTACATAATCGTCGCTTACTGGTGTAAGATAAATGGAATTATTTAATGTCATTATATATTTTTTGCAATCAATGTCAGAGTTATCGTTTAAATTAAATGTCAAATTAATAAAGTAATTATTAAATAGTGTCGCTATTTGTACGGGGTCCTCAATTACGTGCCCGTTCATTTTAATTTTATTAATATACGAGTAATTATTGGTATATGCAGAACCGTGCAATTCTTTTTGTATTACTTTCCATGAAGCTTTACAAATATTTTTGCTTTTTAAAACAAACTTGGTATTTGTACATTTTTTAGCGGCAAAAATACATTTCTTTAATATTTTCGAGTATTTGTGATATTTGTACTTATTATCATGATTCCCTTTGGAGTAGTACTTATACCTTAAATATCTGTTTGTTGCACAACTTTTTTTAATGCCACGCCATAATTGGATATCCACGAAAAATGTGGTTTTGTGTTGATCTTTACTTTAATATTAGAAAAGCAGAGTCGATATAATAAACAAATCCAGTCATAAAATTTATTAAAAGCAATGTTTGCGTTCGTTTCATTTTGTAAATCAAGAAAATACAGACTCTCTAAATAATTTACAAATTGTTTTATGTACTCAGAGGAATAACCTTTTTTTATTGCAAATATGGTCTTAGGTAGCGTTGGTTTCAACTTAACATCAAAACAGAGAAGCTGCGCTTTATCATGGTCGGACAGATATAGAGGGAGCAACAACCCCTCGGCTTCCTTGATATTACTAATAATGTGATCCAAACATGATGCCTTTCTGGTAGCCTCCGATATGTGCTGTTTCATGTTATAGTTTTCTAGGATATCAGTGTAATGCCTAGTATAGTTGTTATCTTTTAGAGTGTTAACGTTAAAGTCACCGATGATCACTATCTTATGTTTTCCATACTTATGTAGGTTTAAGTTAAGTAGGCATTCCAGTTTGTCGAGGAAGATGTCAATGTGGCGCTTTTTGGTAGCCACGGAGGATCTATAAACACAAACAATTATAATCTTGTGACTAGGGATACTTATTGAGCAACATTCAAAATAAATATTTTCTGCAAGATGTTCATAAGTACATATTTTTTTATAACCTAAGCCCTTTTTAGTCAAAATGCACGTACCTCCCCTTTTTTTATTTCTAGAATAGTGAGCTGCCAACTCGTAGTTTGTTATATTTATGTTTTTTTCTTCCCCGTTTTTTATAAATGTCTCCGAGAAACATAAAACGTCTGGGCAAAATTGTAGCTCTGCCAAGGTGACATCAATTATTTCCGTCTTTGAGAGTATGCCTTGAATATTTTGATGAAGTGCATAGAACTTATTTGGCAGCTTGTGAACGAAAAAAGTCTGGATTTTCACCTTTGGCCGGCTGCAATGGCTCGTAAGCAGGGTTACTTTTTTAAAGTAGTATGGTATTGTACCTTTTTTGTGAAGCTTGTGACATTTTTCGTTATTAACGATTGTACTATTTTTTTCACGATAGTAAATCTGCACTGTAATTGTTTTATGTTCGTGAGGTAGTCATTTTTATATTTTTCGTAGTATATTATTGTGTTTATTTTATAACTGATCAGTCGCTTAACCGATGTGTTTCTTAATGGATAGTCTGTTAGTATCGAATCAATATTTATAAAAGTACAATTTGCGTAGTTTCTAATTAGTCCATTAATTTCATTGTTCAATTTATTTACATTTAAGTAATCATTGTTTTGTATACTTAGAAGGATTATTTTACAATTCAAGCGAGACAATATATTACATAGATTAGTCATTATTAAGTACGGGTTCTTATCGTTACAGCCTAGTGACAAAACCAGAACATCGTCAGCTGTTATTGAGCCACACAGTGATACGCAGGTAGACAGTATTCGTGAACTTATGGCGTATGGTTTAACAAAACCAGTAACATTATAGCGATTGTTCCAGCCTTTTGCTCGTAGTCTCAATATTTTTTCTGTTAAGCCCCTCACTTGTTGGTCACCAATAACATAGATATTATGGTTTGTGTCAAGTTTTTTTTTTCCGATGCCTCCAAAGCCTGGGGAGGCATTTGTGAGTTTTTAATTGGACTGTCAACATGCCGCTCCGGTTTCCTGTGTAGATCGCTAGGTGTCGCCGGAGTTGAATTTTCATCATCGATAGAAAAATCCAGTTGTGTACTTTGAACACTTTTTCTTTTGTGCCTTACCGTAACATTCTTTTTCGAACTAGAGTGAGTTATAAGGTCTGTTAGGTATTTAGTTTTATTTTCATGCCTGTATAGTTTTTTCTTTAATTCTGAGTTTTCCATGAGTAAGTTTTCAATTTCTCCTTCTGCTATTTCTAATTTATCGCTTAAGCTTTTATTCTGTTTTTCTAGTTCTTCTATTTTTTCCTGTAGGTTTATTTTTCCAACGTCTGGACAGCTGCTATTAAGCCTACAAATGGGTGACATTGATGTTTGGTCTAATGTTTCTTCATCTGGTTACGACTGAAAGGAGTTGTTTGTTGGTATGTTAATTTCATGTTCATATTTGTAGCCTGATTTGTTTTTTTGGCATGTGCCTGTATTTATTTTTGAAAACTCCTGTTAACTTGTGGATGCAACAGGAGAAGCCAATGAGCTGGATGGTCGGCTTGCTCTGTGTTTTGTTTCACATATCTTACACCGCCAGTTTTTCTTTGCAGTGGCATCTTTAATCTGTGGAGCTTTTCAGAATACCCGATGCAGTCATACTCATAATTGTTATTGCATAGTGTACACAATATAGTAATTTTAAGTTCAACTTTATTTTTACATTTCATGCATGTGACTAGAGGCTCCCTCTTGCGTGATCCACATGAAGTTTTCATCTGCGATTTCGTCATCTTGTATGAAAAAGCTTAAGCGCAATACCCTTAGTTATTAGTTCTTAGTTTTTCGTCAAGATGTGGTATATGTTCTGCGCGCTGATTGGTTCCAACCCCTAGCGTCGGGTAGCAGAACTATGAAATGTCAGATTTCAATCAATAGATCGATTCCTGAATGCAAGACGGTAACGACTTCTAGCGGTGGGTAGTGTTTTCACCTACAAAATCTGATATTGAGGTGCTATACATTGGTGTACTTCTTTGCCGATAGGTGGAGGTTGTGTATTAACAATCCATTACGCATAGTAAGTAGTGACACCTAGTGACCAGTAGAATTACATGCACTAAGTCAAAGGTCATCGGCATCAGCTGATCTTTATTTATGTTTCATGTTTGAAATATTAACTGCCAACCAAATGTATTTTCACTCCTATTATGTGAGATATAGTCACTTACTAGATGTTATTGGTCCGTTATTCAATATCTTGTCACAGTAAATGGTTTAGATTAATCACTCACTTCCAAATATGTCATTATGTCCACAATTACAAGCTACAATTTAAGCACGTAGAAAGTACTGAATTCTTGAAGGTTTCACTTAGATAATGTTTTTGAAGTGTTATTCCACATAGATATTTACACTAATGCGTATTTTAATGAACTTTCGGATGCCCAAGTATTTTTAAATTAATAAACATTACGGAGCCGAAGTGATCAAGTGCGCCACCTAGCGGCGTTTTTGAATGTTGAAATAGGACACAATTAGGAGTTCCTAATCAAATTAATAAAATTAAAAAATACGTGTCAACGAGTTAGTTGACGTTAGTGAAGTTAGTTGTTTCACTAAAAAATATCGTGAGGAAACATTCACATTCAGGCGACTGAATGTGAAACCATGATCCAAACTGTTTCCCTGTTAACAGGATCACGGAGGTCAGATGGCAGTCGCTCCACTGTAATTACTTGATCTGCCCCATCCTGGATCATGGTCTTAAGCAAACCCTGGGCCCTCGCGTGCACAGCCGGGATAACGCTAGAATGATGATGATGATGACGCGTCAATGTATTGTGATGGGACGGTTAACGGTGGGTTATTTAACAAGCTCAACAACTAATTTTGTTTGATCAGGCAGTAATTAACCTGTGCGCATTTTCACCTTGTATTACAGTGACGCTGTATGCTCAGTTTGTCACTAAATTAACGCCACCAATGTGCGGAGATGAATACGCCGCCTATTAACAAGCTCCCGTGAGAGTCTTGAGTGGGAAGTCTGTGAAGGATCGATATTATGGCATCAATTCAGTACCTATATGTAAGTAAAATACAACCTTTGTTAATTGAAAAACCGTTTAATGTCTAAGTGCCCTTAAATATTTTGATAATAAGATCACTTAACATTACAAGATGGGATATATTTTTACAAAAATACAGGTGAAAATTTGCTGACTTCAAAACTTATACAGCCGATGCATATTTAATTAAGAAATTATCAACTAATAACGGAAGACATGGAAAAAAAATATCACTACATTTCTTAATAAACTAAGAGCTCTTATCATCACAGGTACTCAGAGTCTTAAGGATTGTCGCCCAGACTCATCTTCAACACCTGAGTGCCGAGAAACAACCTTCTTTTCAAGACCACAAGAGCTTTTTACCGCATTCAGATACGATTGTTTTTAGGGTTCTCTGACCTAAAAATTACAATGCCTACTCAGTACCATGCTTATTCATTTGTGACTTTATTGTACACAGCTTATCAAAGTAATAAGGAATTTTCTGACAGCTCAAATAAGTAGTTCTATGTTATATTGATAGATTGCTCTATTCATCTAAGTATTAATATTGCGTCAAAATCATTGAGCATAAAAACAAATTATTGTAATAAAAAGCTAGTTTCAAAATACAGTTAAGATAAGAATTACAGGAAAAAACTTCGTGATGATCACTAAATTGTTAAAAATTACTTATTAGTACGCGTGAATCTAAAACATCCTAAACATAAATTATAATTTATAACACAATAAACGTTAAAACCAGTCTTTTTCATAAATAAAAATCTTCCTGACTTAGGTTGTTCAACACTGTCTAGCGGATATTTAAATACTAATTTTTTTATTTTATTTTTTTATTTTAGTCTTTATCTTTGCTCTAGGGGTAAGATAAAGATAAAGAGCCCATTACCTAAAAAAAAAAAAACTAATTTTTGACATCTTTTATTGTATAAAACCCTACATTTGTGTACGCGAAGAGTCGAACTCATTAAAACGAATTTTACGAAATGCTTCGCTATTTATTTTCATTTTATTTAAAACCTGACGTTTCGAACACTACAGCATCCAAGGCCACAGGACGTTGTGTATATATTCTTTGACAGGACACAGGTAGACTAGGCTGTCTTACTTTAAGTGTTACAAACGTTAAAATAGACTGTCAAATTCTATACTAATTGAATCTGTTATGAAATTGACCTTAACAATGTATATTAAGCTATGAGCTTCAGCACATAAGTTCCTTGAGTAATTCTAAACATTTTGAGTCCAGGGGGCAAAAACAAACGTGCGGCTTGTAGAGGCAGGAGGGGTACAAATACGGCAACCACCAGTCACCTTTAAAACATCTATGCGTTTCCACGTGGCTACTAGGGAAAATCTGATATCATTTTTGAATAAACAGAAGACGTTAAATTCGTTGCTGGTATTAATATTAAACATACAAAATATACCTGTAACAGTAAGGTATGGTTAAAGATAGGAACGTAACTCGGCCTGTGTTTTTGTCAAAGGGGGTGCAGCGCGAAGCATAATCAAACTTATTAATATTAGTAATTAGATCCATTTAAGCTTTAAGCTATAAAGTTTTAGACTTGATGATTCAATTAGAACAATAGTTTTATTCTGCGCAATGCGCAAAACTATCAGACATTTGTGTTAAAAACTGAAAATTGTTCATATTTTCTTATTTATATTTTATTCGTCTTATATTAAAAAGATGGGGGCTTGCGTAATATCAAAACAATCATTTTCATGTACAAATTATTGTTTCACCAAGTTTTCGAAAAAATCACCAAGTTTTCGAAAAAAAATGCTCTTAGATATCATTGGCTACAAGTCATGTTTATTATTTATCATAAAGAATTTGTTTCAAATTTCAACAAGACCAGGACCTAGTGCAATGATTAGACTAACGTAAATAAGTTGTTTTAATGTATTTAACTAATTCAGCTCATCGTACAAGTGATTTAAAAATACGTTAATTTTCTCAATTTTGTGCAGGACCGCCTTAAACGTTTTGAAAAAATAAAACTAGGTTAGGTAGTCTCCGGAGCCACCGTGCGCCAACGGCCTGCTGCGGCGACAGGAGGGACAGGTATCTACACTATAGCGTACCTGTCCCTGTACCTACTCTACTACACGCAGGATGTCCCACGGCTATGCCACAAGGAGAGAAAAAGTACTATCACATGGTCACTTATCATAGGAGAGGAAAAGTACTATTACATGGTCACTTATCATAGGAGAGAAAAAGTACTATCACATGGTCACTTATCATAGTAGAGAAAAAGTACTATCACATGGTCACTTATCATAGGAGAGAAAAAGTACTATCACATGGTCACTTATCATTATAAATATTCATTTAACGTCAGGTTTGAAATGAGGCGTCTACGATTGATTTGTATTTTCCAAGGTAAGACTACCTGAAATTATGTGTAATCTCAAATTATGTGTATGATGTGATGCGTTCAACACTAAGGTTTCATATAATCTTTTGGCTTTATTTTTCATTATCTTTATTTACGTTTTCGTACATCCCATCTTGTTCGTTTCTTCTAATTTCCCCATGACCATGAGTCACTTATATTATATTAAGACGATAGGTACATGCTTTTATTGTTAATATTGTTCATAAAGGCTTTTTTATATTACAAAGATCATTTCTTCACATTTTAATTAGCCTAAACTAATTCGTTTAGGCAAAATGTGAAGAATTTTACAATTTTATAATTTTACAACGTGTTTATGAAATAACAACAAAACCCCTTAAGGCGAAGGGCAAAGCTAATTAGCCACAATCAATTTTATTCAAGTTAATTTAGGACATAAGAATATACCTAACTATAATAGGTATTTATTAAAATACTACTACTCTTCATTATGGTAACAACTCAAAAACTTTTACAAAAATAGGCGTGTGGGGCCACGCGCACAGTAGGGTTCCGTATTTGAAGGTCACAAGTTGTTTTTGTTACCGATTTTTTTAACAAACACCAATTACCTAACCCCAAACTAAGCGTGAGCTTGTGCTATGGTGACTAAGATAACGGATAGACATACTTATATACATTTATAAACATCACTGATTTAGGTACAAATGCTCGTGCTCATCACACAAACTTTTGCCCCTAGCGGGATTCGAACCCGCAACCGCCTGGCTTAGTAGTCCGGGTCGCGAACCACTACACCAAGACGGTCGTCATTAAAATTGATTTTCGCCTTACCGATGCTCTTATGGTGAGGAAAAACATCGTGGGGAAACCTGCACATTCAGGCGACTGAATGTGTACCCATGATCCAAACTGGTCAGGTTCTCCTTAACAGGGTCACTGAGGTCAAATGGCAGTCGCTCCACTGTAATTACCTGATCAGTCATAACCTAGATCATGGTTCAAAGCGGACCCTGGACCCTGCGTGCGAGTGCACAACGCAAAGGCTGGGATTCAGACAGTAATAATAAGACTCAGCGTAGTGTAATAAGAGTTAGCCTACAAGTATAAGTCTGTCTGCTCCATCTCGCTCTTTCACAGACGGAGATGGGAGACAGACTGTCTCAGTAGGACTATAACCCCGCATAACCCCTTAAGATGAAGAAGAGACTTCCTCGTAATATACATCAAGTAACCGTACTACTCAATATCAAGAGATTTTTGAGTAGTACAAGGTAACATTTATTATTTAGAGTTTTTTTACATAACTTATAAAATTAAAGGAATTTATATTTATTTTTCAGATCAAGCAGTTCTTGTTACAAGCTTTGGTAAGTAAGTACACGGACTAGTACTTACATACAATCACATTCTCTTGGGAGTCAGGTAAACATAGCAGTGCAGCGTCAGCTTGGGCTATTAGATGATTAGACATCTAGTAAGCAAATGTAAGTACCTACTTACAATTATTGATGTTGATTCCCAGATGGATTAGTACATGTTTGCCTAAATGCTATACTAGCTGCAAATGCTACACCCAGCTAATACTAACATCGAGACTTGCAGGTTCCTAATCGATTTTACTGATACTGCTGTCGCGATTCAAACTGAGCGGGAACCTTTTTGGCACACAATTTTTCAATATTTTTATTAATTTACATTTATTTTTATTTTAATAATTTTAATGTAATATTGTTTCTTCTTTTTTATAGGATAGATCTTCTCTTATCTTTTACAGGCATTTAAAATCCAAAAGAAAATATATAACTTGCATCACTTGAACCATCTACCGAAAAGTAACAGTGTAGTTTTACCTTACTTTTTCATTTCATTTCTTTAAAACCTCACCTACTCTTGGCTTTATTTAAACACACCTAAAAAATATATCTAGTTATTTAAATCACAGTCTGACCACAAAAGTAACTCTTTATCATTTTATGATACCAATTATGATTAGAATAATCAGTATATTTAATTATTTAAATTATTGATAAGGTTTGGTTTCTGGATAAATAAAAAAAAGATATCAGTTTTTCATCAACTCGCTCTTTTAATTAATTTGTTCCAAAGGTCATTTATAATGCATTTTAAATACGAGATAGTTTTTATTTCCTACATTTTCTTTATTTAGCTACAACTACAACTGAATTTTCATTTCTACCCACATTTGCGTCCGCAAATTGCGTCGTAGTAACTAGTTGCACGGATGCACCACAATGAGATGCAGTTTCGAGTTTTTAGACAGATAACAACAGCGTGGTATTTGGAAAACTGATATGATTGTTCCTCCTCGTGTATTCGCATAGTACGTTACTTTTTGGTGTGAATGAGAGGTAAAAAGTTTGCTATGTATGTA
This sequence comes from Pyrausta nigrata, assembly GCA_949316185.1. Classification (NCBI taxonomy): domain Eukaryota; kingdom Metazoa; phylum Arthropoda; class Insecta; order Lepidoptera; family Crambidae; genus Pyrausta; species Pyrausta nigrata. Next base: position 13,690,386 of record OX438957.1, on the reverse strand, counting down.
TACAAAAGAGAATGGAAATGAGAGTGAAATAAATAATAATTTATAAAATTTATGAAATATGATCCTGACTCACAGTCACACACTGAGTGTCGTGATCACTATGTGGAATGAAACACACAGAGACTTTCTTGTCAATTTTAATGGAGTGGTTAGCCATTGCTTTTTCCATTTTATACACCAGCCAACTGTTTCCTCACTTACCTTCACCGTTAGGCTGCGATATCTTCGAAAAAGACTGTACTTTTGTTTTTATACAAACTCAGTGGTACAGGCGGGGATCGAACTCACGGATGAGAAGTGAAGTTTTCTCCGCTCGGCTATCGCGCCTTTTTTGATCCTAACAAAGTACGCCTATTAAGTCTTTCGTTCACTGCTTGCATCTACCAAAATATCGCAACACATCCCATTTTTCAATGTCATGAGTAAAATAGAAGGAATGAAACGGGAATCGGTTATAACAGGCAAAAAAACTCCTTTAGCTGTGGAAGCCGTGTTGCTTCCACATCGCAGTGTTGCTGTTCCCAGTCAAAGGATCACTCAACCACTTGTGGCTTTCTGTCATGTTCATGATGACCTACTTTTGGTGTGTTCAACGTTTTGCATCAAGTTTAAATATGTAAAAAAAAAAACAGCCAAGTACGAGTCGGACTCGCGCACGAAGAGTTTCGTACCATTATCTACCTAAAAGACTTCAAATAATTATTCTAAGGATTTTGTATTTGGTACAAAATAACCAACACCCAAGTTCAACGAATATTACTTCTAAACTAATAAAGTTATTTTAACCGCTGTAGTTTTCCTTTAAAGTTTATATAATGCACTATCATCATGATTTTTTCAGATTTTTCAAGCCAGCTGTTAAGCTTTTAGAGGGGGGACGATACGGTACGGTAATTTCATAATACATTTCAGTGGTCATGTGATATGTGTGTGTGATGTTGGAAGACTGTTGGAGGTTCACTTTTTCAAACTAAATATCTGTAAAACAAATTGTACGAAAAAACGTGTTTTTTTTAGGTTTCGATCTTGGTCCCATACAAAAGGTTGTTGAACCACCACACCAGATAATGTGAACTTTTTTTTAAAGGTATACTTGACAGCTTGTCGACTCGAATTCTTCAATTTCATGCCTCGACTCGACGACTCCATAACTTGAGTGTCGGAATGGCCTTTGAGATCTCAAGATCCTACTTGAATCAATTCAAATTGATGACTGGATTGACTGGGGATATTTTTAAACTTGTGGCGACATAATTAATAATTAGTATGTAAGGTGTTGTTATTTTTGTAAAGTTGATTTTAGTAGGTTGTATCTCAGGCAAAATGCAGTTAAAGATTCGTAGACGAGATGCAATCTTTCTAAAGCGAAGTTCGTTATCGCTAACAAAATGTATGAAACTGACATAAACCATCGAAACGTCACGTGACTTTTGCATACAATATTTTAACATTTCGCTGGTGATAGTAAAGTTCGCTGTAGAATGATTGCATCTTGTCTAAGAGCCTAGGTTTTTCAAATCATTGCGACAAACTTCAAAGTTGTTGTGTTATTTGTGAAAATGCTACAGTTAACGTCTATAGGTAAAAAATATGAGTTTTCATATTGGCTTGGCTGTCAAGGACTTAAGATTGATTCACTCAATAATTTTCCGATTAAAATTGCGTGTTTTTGGATAACAATTTTAGCCGTCCGAGGCGAGGCTCGAGAGACGTCTATAGCGGTTCATAAAAAGATATTATATATTCACAAAACTGATTGATAGGTACATACCGAGATACAGACCCAGTTCAGATACCAGTCTCTTACAATCATATCATCTGTCATTAATTTATAATTACCATATTTTAGTTCTTAATATTGTGGAGATACATTTTCATAGATAGGTAGTAACAATCTTGACGTGATTTTGTAGTTTGCAGCAAGCCCCCGAAGTGCGCGGTGTAGGTAGACAATATCGCAAGTGTAATAGAGTTAGCAACTCCGCAGCGCGTGAGCCAATCTCTGCTTCGCTTACAATATTACCAATTTATCCACCAAAAGTCAAATGTAAAATCTAGCAGCACTGATGCTATTCAGCAGACTTAGATATTTCCATCTGAACTAAAACTTCTTAACACAATTACTCATCAGGAATCTACAAGATAAAACGACCTTCCGAACGAAACGAAAGAATCTTTTGAAGAAACACACAAACTTCGCCTGGAGTTCACCAACACATGTTAAATTTTATTAGATTTTACTGACAGTAAGCTGACAGTGAATTTATTTTAAAAAGAGGTAGACCTGTCATCTCGAACTGCGCGGCGATTCGAAATTGATGCTCCGAGTTTAACGTGTCAAATGTCATATTTAAATTGGGCAAATTGATCAATTTGAGCGGGCTAATGACCTATCTACCTTTTTTAAATACACTCTCATTGGCCGATTTAGTATTATATGCCCTATTTTATACGGGAATTTTATACCTGTCAAATTAACCGTCAATCGATGTTTACCAGCTGTTTTAAAATTGGTGAACTCGAGACTTAGTAACGAACTAGTATACATTGACACCATCCTAATTTAGGTCGCATACATAATTAAATCTGGTCTCCCAAGATACAGGCATAGCCTGATTTGGGAGCCTCTGGTAACTCAGAATGATTTTATAGTTTAGTCTGAAATTTTAATTTACTTATTGGAAATGTTGTGAACTTTGTGGTCAATAAATAAATATATTTGTCTTTTAAATTTTATTTATTTTACTAGCCAAGTATATGCTCAAAACACAAAACTTTCCTATTTTTAAAGTAAAAAATAACCTCATTTCAGCATCGGATAAAAAATATTGCTTAAATGAACGCAACGATCTTCAAGAAAAATAAATCTTATTTATTACTTGTGGTTTGATAAGAAATATTGTCAAAATAAATAAACCATTTTAAATGGCAGAGAATCGTCACAGAGAAAATACATTTGTCGAACAAAAAGAAAATAAAAATATCATTCCTTCCCCTATTGGGCAAAAGTGTTTCCCGTATATTGGATCGGGATCTATCGCTCTATCCCATCCACAAAGGTCTGGCGGCCATTATGTACTGCCCTTCTGATTTCGAACTGTTTTATATAAAAATACAACTTAAGACAGCTTCTAAAAACATTTGGAAAAGATGAGAAACTCTTGTTAGATAACCTAAAATAAATAAGTTGGTTGATATACAGGATTATTTGAAAAACATTAACGACCTCATAATGGCTAATTCTTGTGCTCAAAATAGAAAATTTCTCTTTGTCCCATAGAGATTGACAGAGTTCCTATTAAAATATGTCAATTATTGCTAAACCGGCCGACTAAAAATTAAACATGTCGCTTCCCGGCAAGAAAAGAGTCACAACACATATTGGGTACACAATGAAATTTTTGCTGTTATATTTAAAGCTCTATAAATATCATATAAGTTATCTGACTGTTTTAGTTTTAAATTATTGACGATTAAATGAACGAAAAACTATTAAAATTACATTTTCTCGAAACAGCTATTTTTGTATTGTGACTCTTTTCTTGCCGGGAAGCGATGTGTTGGTGAGTTCACCAATCCTTAGACCCGAGTTTTTAAACAGCCAATAAACCTTGAATTGGTTAATTTGACAGAATTCCCGTACAAAATATGTTATTTGTTGCTAAAACGGGTGAATAAAATTAAACATGTGATGGTGAACTCCAAAACCAAAGGATCTTGCCAATACCTGTACCATAATGTGCCATACGTACGTTAACACTAAACAAAAAAAACCCTGAAAACCCTGAAAACCCTGTACATAATTTTTTTTTAAATACTGGTATGTGGTGCTTCAGTGTACAGTGTATCCACACCTTTGCTTTGGACCACACAGAAAAAAATTACAACCCTTGTAAACCCTTGAACTTCAAATAAATTGTTTTTCTGAATTGGGCTCCTTTTTGTTTCGAAAAGCAATAACTTTTTTCCTGTAAGTCGAAACACTTATTGTTGCACCATTTTAGAATCTGCAAAAGATGGGCATTTTTTTTAAACAATGGGCACTGACAGTGTGGTACATTTTTTTTGCACCAAAAGCATTGAAAGTCAAACGATTTGCTAGCAGTGAGTATTGAATTTTGAAAGAAACTTAATTTTTTTTATTAAATTCAGTTTGTAAAAAAAAAAAACGAATGGAGTACTAAGTACAAGTGATCAGCAATAATAATAAAAAAAATGGATAAAAAAACCGTCATTTTTGGAAATTATAACCAAATTTGTAAGGCAAGGTAACGATTTCTAAAAAAATTAAAAAAAATTTTTTTTTTGAAAACCCTGTACATATATTTTTTTTAAATACTGGTATGTGGTGCTTCAGTGTACAGTGTATCCACACCTTTGCTTTGGACCACTATTTACGCCACACCCTGTATATTCATTTTTTATTTTTGTGAATCATTTGCTAATTCTTAACCGTCTTTTTAACCACAGTAAAAATATCATAAAAAGGATTAACAATTGCCTACTTCCGCAAAAAGTTGCATATTCATTAACAAAAGTTCATTTCCTAAAACTGTATCGTTCCGAATACAGCTGTCAATCATTTCCGTAAATAGACTGAAGTTATTATACAAATATTGTTTCTTAACTAAACAAGATTATACTGTAGGAAATAATTGAATACTTAAAAAAACGAATAATGAATCATTTTATTTAATTTTTACCTTTTTATGGAACTCTGACTTGCAATTGTCACTTATCAATGTTAATTTGGTTACGGCATGGTATTCACTGACCTGTTTTATTACCACTGGACTTTGTGATATTTCTAAAAGCAGACGTTTTTTGTGATATTTCTAAAATGTGGTAAAACAATGATAAAATTTTTTCGGTAGTGAAAAGCTGAATAAAAACTAGACTCTTGAGAGTAAATTTGTTTGGACGCAAGCTGGTACGGATCTCCATAGTAAATTTAACATTGTCCTTCCACGGTTATGGTATAATACGGGAAATGGGCACAGACCTTTACTCGTATATACTGGGTAAATAAATATGGTACAATTTCGAGTAGCTTTGAAAATACACCTTTGTGTACGGAGGACAGCACATCAAGCGAAACACTGCGGCGTCTTATGCAGTCGTAATAGAGATGATTTTGCAACAAAAATAGGTAGTTTGATGTGCTGTTTAGTGTACAGTCGGCAGCACGTCACGTCACCCATTTGAACTACGAAAACAGATTTTATTACGTAGGGAATAGAGGCGGTATCGAGGTTAAAGTAAGCTAGTCTGACGTGCAGCCGTGTATACTTATTGTGGCAAACCGAACTCTTTGTGTTTTTATACTTTTTTTAATGTTTCAATTTCCTTCTCTTTTTGACGTTTTTACTATTTTACCAGTTGTTTCTTTTACTTCACACGAATTACATTGATTTCTTACAAATATTACCCAAAGTTTATAATTTATCCTCCGAATTCCCCTACATCGCGCACATTTTTGGTCCTTCTCCACGTAACGCTTGAACCAGTTTTTAAATTTCTTCCAAATTCCAAATTTTCACCAATTTTCCTATGCCCATCACGAGGAGTCAGGCAAAAGCGGCTCCGATGGCGCAGGTTTCAACTTTTGATCCCGGGGCATGCCCTGCGGTCACAAACGAGGGGGATCATGAGGATTGCGGTAGTGAAGTTGTGAGTGCAATAAGTGAACGTGCGAACTCAACCATTTCAACCGCGACGGTTCTTGCCCAGAAGTTGGCTGCGGAAGCCGAATTCCGTCGTCGCCAGCTCGAGCGGGCACGACAGCAGGCGGAGCGAGAACGACAGCAGGCGGAGCGAGAACGACAGCAGGCGGAGCGAGAACGCGAACGAGAACGCGAACGAGAACGCGAACTTGCCGCCTTAGAGGCACAGGCAGACGAAGACTAACTGCGCGCCAAGTTAGCCATGATCGAGGCTTCATCTGGTGGCTCGCACGGCTCGCGCCGCAGCTCTCGTGTGTCGCGCCGCAGCTCTTGTTCATCGCAACGGATTGAGACTTGGGTAAAAGATGTAACTCAGAGATCAAAGGTAAATTATTTTGTTTCTTTAAATGATGCACTGCCAATACAGTCACAGGTTGTACAACCGACTGTAACACAGGCTGTTGCACAAACGTCGACTTTTAAGTATGTAGTTCCATTAGTCGAGCATACGAACGCTCACGAGGGTAAGACTGAGCGGCTATCACACGCAAATCCGGTAGTCGCACCATCAGTAACCCGAGCCATGCCGACTGATATACCAAACAACACATTTGAGGTCTCACAACACAATGCTACGTCTCCCGTTTTTACTGATATGGTAAAGGCCACAACCGAATCAGCTTCAGCTACAAGGGCTCTTGTTGTAAGCCATACGCAACACAAAAAGCCGCATCACATAGACTTGCCACAATATTTCGGCGATGCGTCACATTGGCTGCAATTTAAGAGGGCATACGACAATACTAAAGATTTTTATTCTCCGCTAGAGAACGTCGCTCGTCTACAACACGCACTGCAAGGGGCGGCGCGCGAGGCAGTCGCGTCGCTGCTGATATCGGCGGAGGCGCCCGAGGATGTTCTGCAGCTCCTCGAGCACAGCTTCGCACGTCCGGAGGTGATCGTGTTCCACGAAGTGACGTCCCTGAAGAGCTTGGCAAATCTCACACTGGATTTGAAGGGTTTGGCTAACTTTACGTCTCGAGTTCGCAATAGTGTAGCTACAATACGGCTATTGCACCAAAACGAATATTTACATTCTCCAGAGCTATTTTATTGCATTTTGAACAAGCTTAACTATACTATGCGAATGAGATGGACTGATTTTGCATTTGACAACCAAACCAACAAAAGTAAGTTAGAGTTACTGAGTGATTTCTTAGTATGTGAGCTCGACCGTCATATTAAGTTTGGTTTGTCACCTGAATCCATCCAATCAGCTTCTACATTTAAATCTTCTACTAACAAATCTAACGGACGCTCTGAAATATCTGTACACGCAGTAGGCGACTCGAAACCTAAAAATAAATGTACTTACTGCGACAAAATACACAACGTCAAAGATTGTACTGGTTTCAAGTCTCTGTCTATTGAGGATAGATGGTGTTGGCTACGTAGTAAAAAGATTTGCTATAGGTGCCTTAAGGGCAACGTTCACACATGGAACAGTTGTAAAGCAGCAGCATGCGGCGTCGACGGCTGCACTCGGCGGCACCACGCACTTCTGCACGGCTCGGCTGCTGCATCACCAGCGTTTTCATCAACGTCACGACCGCAGATTGAAGAGGTTGTAGGTTTGTCAACTTCACATACTACAGCTCGTTTATGTACCACTTTGCTGAAAGTTGTACCCGTAACCGTCACCGGCCCTGCTGGTTCTTACGATACGTACGCACTCTTAGATGACGGCAGCACTGCCACACTTATAGATTCTATGGTAGCTAATAAGATCGGGGCTACGGGTCCATCTGATACAATTAAAATTAATGCAATAGGTGGAATGAACAAAAACACAAATATTTCTTACGTCACTTTTGATATTAAAGGTAGGTACACACATAAGTCATATCAAATTCAAAACGCTCGAACTATCGATTCTTTGACATTGCATAAGCAAACCATAGATTATTCTGATATTGCAAAATACAATCATTTAGCTGATTTATCGAACATGCTTACGTATACTGATGCGGTACCAACTATACTTATTGGTGCGGAGGACTGGCACTTGTCAATCACTCGCGAGGTCCGAAAGGGCCGCCGCTACGAACCAGTTGCGTGTCGCACTGCTTTAGGTTGGACTTTATATGGCTCTTTAGGTAGGCGAACTATTCCGATGACTTTTGTCAATTACACTGTGTGTACCACCCCTTATTTTGAAAACGAACCAGTCGATTCTTTGGAATTTCTTATTAAAGAACAATATAAATTAGATTCGATTGGCATTAGTAAACACAAATTTTATAATTCCCAAGATCAACGTGCTGTTGATATACTCGACACCACAACCGAACGCCTGCCTTCAGGTAGGTTTATGGTAGGTTTACCATGGCGCCACGAAAGCACTACCGTTCCGGATAGTTACTACCAGGCCGAAACGCGTCTTAAAGGCTTAGAAAAGCGAATGGCTAAGGATAGTGTTTTCGCGGAGTCATACAATATTTACATGTCTGAGATGATCAAGAAAGGTTACGCAGCCGTCGACACGTACCACACGAACGATAATACTAAAGGCGTAGTTCACACTTCCGAAACTTCTCCTCGCTGGTATCTTCCACACTTTGGCGTGTTCCACCCTCAGAAAAAGAAGCTTCGTGTGGTGCATGACGCGGCTGCGAAAACTCACGGCGTCAGTTTGAATTCTTTGTTGCTGCCGGGGCCTGATCTACTTCAGCCGCTTTTAGGTGTTTTGTTCCGATTCAGGGAAGGTTGCATAGCTATGACAGCTGACATTAAAGAGATGTTTCCACAAGTAAAGGTAAGGAACCAAGACCGCAACGCCCTTCGTTACCTGTGGAGATCAGATCCTAGAGCGGCAATAAAGGAATTTAGAATGACGTCTGTTATTTTTGGTGCGTGTTCTAGTCCGTTCACTGCGCTTTATATAAAAAATAAGAACGCTAAGGACATAGCTCATTTGTACCCTGAGGCTGCTGATGCAATAATTTATGACCATTACATGGACGATTATATTGGAAGCGTAGATGACGTTCGTCAAGCGGCGCGCTTGGCTGCTGACATTATCGCGGTACACAAGGGAGCGTGCTTCGAGATGAGGGGTTGGTTGTCCAACGATGATAGAGCTCTCGCTTTGGTCCCAACTGAATTACGTGCAGCTCCTACACCTGAAGTTTCTTTAGGCAGTCCAGTACGTGCTTTAGGTGACATTTGGTACTCGACGGACGATGCTTTAGGCTTTAGGACAGGTTCACATGAACATTTTATGTCAGAAAGCCGTAACCTGACAAAACGAAACACTCTGTCTCAATTGATGCGTGTATATGATCCTTTAGGACTGCTGGCTCCAATAGTAGTTAAAGGTCGTATCCTGTTTCAATCTCTTTGGCGTAGCAACATCGATTGGGACGATCAGCTGCCACCAGCCGAGATCAACGCTTGGCAGGCTTGGATTTCCGAACTGGATTCTATCGCGAACATCCGCATCCCACGTTGCTATCTCAAAGCTGTCATCTCCGAACGAGAGTTACACATTTTTGCTGATGCGAGCGAGCTTGCCTACGCTTGTGTAGGCTATTGGCGTTTTATTCTGCCAGACAGTAGCATCAAGCTCGTACTCATTGGAAGCAAGTCTCGAGTCACACCACTAAAACCGGTTTCTATCCCAAGGTTGGAGCTCCAGGCGGCCCTCATAGCTTCACGTTTTGCCGTCTCGATTATAGAAAGTCACAAAAATAAACCAGCACGGGTATTTTACTGGAGTGATTCGAGGACGGTACTTAGTTGGCTTCGAGCCGACGCTCGCACATTTCGGCCTTTTGTGGCCCATCGCGTTGGTGAAATCATTGAGAACACAAACGTCAGCGATTGGCGGTGGGTCCCAACAGACTTAAATGTTGCAGATGACGCGACGAGGTTTCGACAAATCGACTCGTCGTCGAGGTGGTTTGTTGGTCCGTCATTTTTACTCACTCAATCTGAAACGTGGCCAACCGAACCATCAATTGTAATCGCACCAGTTCTCACAGAGCAGAAGACAGCTAACTTGTGTGAATTAGTGGGATTCACCACTACGCGTGAGCTCTTGCCCACACCAATAACGGCAGACCCAGATTGGTTTAGCGTCTGGACGCGTCTTGTAAGGGCAACCGCGCGAGCACACCAAGCCGCGACACTTTTTAAGAAACTTTTAGAAACTCATGGTCAAAATTCTAAACCCCGAAGTACCGTTTTTTCTACTTCATCAAACGACTCATCTGTATGTAACTCATCTCATCATCGTAGTTTGGGGACGCGACTGTCGACACTACCTGCACTTTCCGCCGAGCTTGTTAAAACTGCCGAACAACATATACTGAAACGATGTCAACTAGAAAGCTTCGACGAAGAATTACGTTGCATTCTGGCATCTCAGGCTCTTTCCAAGCACAGCCCACTTCTTAAGCTTTCGCCAACGCTTGGAGAAGATAACATATTGAGACTGGCAGGCCGTATTCGTGCAGCTCCAAACATCAACGTGGACGCAAGGAATCCGGTGATACTCGACGGACGTCACTCAATCACTCGTCTTCTGATTCATCATTATCATAAACTGATGGCGCACGCGAACAACGAAACAGTGGTCAATGAAATTCCCCAGAGATATTGGATTTTACGTCTGAGACCAACCGTCAGAGCAATAGCCAAAAGTTGTCAATTCTGTCGTGTAAAAAAAAACACTTCCGTTGTCTCCACCTACCGCCGACTTGCCGATTGAAAGACTGGATCACCATAAAAGGCCATTCACGAATGTTGGCCTGGACTATTTTGGTCCTCTAGAAGTCGCTATAGGACGCCGAAGAGAAAAACGATATGTCGATCTTTACACATGCCTGACAGTCAGAGCGATTCACCTAGAGGTCGTTAATAGCCTTTCCGCTGACTCCGCAATCATGAGCCTCCGGCGTTTCATTGCTCGAAGAGGCACCCCTACCACTATCATTTCGGACAATGGCACAGCATTTGTCGGCGCCAACAAGGAGTTAAAACAGTTTTTTGGAAGTGTCATTGAAGAGTTTGCAGCTACACGAGGTATAACTTGGAAGTTTTTGCCTCCTGCCGCACCATTCTTTGGAGGCTGTTGGGAGCGCCTGGTGCGCTCGACAAAGACAGCGCTAAGAGCCACGCTCCAACAAAAAGCGCCAAAAGAAGAAACTTTTTCTACTCTTCTCTTGGAAGCTGAAGCTATTATTAACTCCCGGCCTTTATCTCATGTTTCTGTGGACTCGGATGATCATGAAACCCTCACGCCTTTTCATTTCCTTATCGGCCAGTCGTCACACATCTCTTCACCCGCACCGGCTTTGACAGATTCCGCCCTGGTGAGCAGGTCAGAGTGGAAGAAAGCTTCCCGCCTCGCAGATCATTTTTGGGCACGTTGGGTGCGAGAAGTTTTACCAATGATGCATGCCAGACCACCATCCCCTAAAAAACCCAGCAACGTAAGCGTTGGCGACATAGTTGTCATAGTAGATGAACACCTACCACGAGGGGTGTGGCCGAAGGGACGAATTACCCAGGTCCACCCGGGACGAGATGGTGTTATCCGAGTCGTCGATGTTGCGACAAAGGGGGGAATTTTACGTAGGCCGGTAAAGAAAATAGCTGTTATCGTTTAGCTACAGTTAATGATTGGCATTTCGGTCTGCCACATGACTACAAACTACGTATTCTCATATGAAGGGGGAGAATGTGGCAAACCGAACTCTTTGTGTTTTTATACTTTTTTTTAATGTTTCAATTTCCTTCTCTTTTTGACGTTTTTACTATTTTACCAGTTGTTTCTTTTACTTCACACGAATTACATTGATTTTTTACAAATATTACCCAAAGTTTATAATTTATCCTCCGAATTCCCCTACATCGCGCACACTTATCATCATTAAATTTTGAACATTATCGCTAGAATTCGAAAAGTCCTTTAGACCAAAATAAATGAATAATTTTGGCAAGTGATTTGAATTGCTCACTTGCCAAGTTATGACAATCTTCAAATCAAATCCAAGTCAGTGTGTGCCTCCAACCTCACGTATTTAACGTTTAAAAGGCTATTTGGTTAGGCATTGTCACCGTAGCACCATACTATGGCAAACTACTACGTCGTAGCTGACTAGATGACTCCCCGCGGCGATGCTCGTAGCAAAGAGCTACGGACTACGAAATGCTACTAAACTACGAATGCTACAGTACAGTTAATATTAAAGAAAAAAAGATTTTTTTTTATTCTATATCTCTTGGTTTTTTGTGTAGCTTTAAATTCAAATTTATTATTTGGCACTAGGTTAATAAAAGGAAACAAGACAATTAAAAAAAAACGAAATTATATTACAGACAGTTTACAATTTAACACCAAGTATGTGCCAAAAAAGTTGGCGCTCAGTATTAGTCGTGACTTTGCCACGATACTAAATGTGAATTTACCAGAGAAAACTTATTTAGTATAAGAATATATTTTTTTAATTTAGATTTTTTCTGTATTAAAACTTTATGATTCAAAAATATTAGTAACACGAGCATCTTCCAAGAAGTTTTCGTTAGACCTATTCACACTGCAGATGTTTTTACAAGGTGTAACACAATGAATCATTATGATCAAAACAACAACAAGTTTACAGCTACTCCTTACTAGATGGCGCTGTACCCGTTTGACTCGCGGTAGCATTTCCTTTGCCACATAACAAAAGAAGACCGGCAATGTTACTACTACGCCTCACTAGATGGCACTGTATCCATTTGACTCGCGATGGCATTTCGTTTGCCTTTTATAATAAGAACACTGGACAAATTTGTAAGGTAACTCTGTTCACACTAGCCCTAGCGCTCAGTAGCAGCACTTCCTCTGGCTCTCATTTATTGCGACCTTTGGGTGTCTCTATTGTGCCTATTGTCCGTTTGTTCATGAGTTAACCCGCGTACCTTAAAGTCTATATTTTTATGTCAAATACAACACGCCTATCACCAAGTTCATGTTTTAGTACAAATCTTCGCCTGTCGTACTTCGACGACGTCATCGTTACCGGCCTACCAAGTAACACCCTTCTACAAAGGTAAATATAAACAATAAAACTACGGTGATATATTTGTAAATTATTTTAATAATAACTGTTGCATTATTCGAATTTCACGTAGAGTTTAAATAGGAAAAGCACAAATAATTATTATGCACAATATAAATTTTTCATGAACCATCAATTTATTCATGTGAACCTATAAATATGTATTAACAAAATATTTGTTAAGGCAAAGCATAAATTACTCTACAAATACAAAAGTTTCAAATTGTGAAATAGCGAATGTTTGACTTTCAATATTGTTCCATGACGTAGCGGAAAATATTATAGCTAATACCAACACCACAGATTACTATAAAGTATGTCGTAAATTATTAATTTTTGTAAGTGAAATTTGATTTAATTTCGTAAAAACTTGCAAAATAATTGCTTAAGTTATAAAAATATAATATGTGGTAAAACTTTGTGGAAGTGGATACTAAGGCATGCACAAAGTTACTTTCAAACAAATCGTTTTTATTGCAAACGTGAATTACCTATCTCTCTAACTAAAATAATATTTTTGTAAGTTTTATTGCTTTTTTCATTGATTTATTATATATATCAATGGCTTTTTTAAATTATTATTAGGCAGACATTTGACAGTAATCTCACCAGATGACGGTAGACGACAATGCGACCGTCAACAACCTATTCACTTTTTTCTTAATGGCATCGATCATAGGGTTTAGGAAAGACTTCAGCCGGTTTATTTACGAGTACAACTATAGTATTTTCAGTTGCAACGTTACTTCAATCGTAACAAAGCTCTATGAAACTATCGTAAAACCATATTTTTGATGTTTGGTTACAAAAACTTTTTATCAACAAATTTCGAAGCACGTCTTACCCATTGTACCTATTAACCAAAGATATAATTTCTGCAAAAAAGCAACTTTAATCGTAACAAAAAGTGAAAAATATGAAACTATCGTCAAAACCAAATTATTCGACATTTGATTACAAATACTTTTAAGCATCGATCATAGGGTTTAGGAAAGACTTCAGCCGGTTTATTTACGAGTACAACTATAGTATTTTCAGTTGCAACGTTACTTCAATCGTAACAAAGCTCTATGAAACTATCGTAAAACCATATTTTTGATGTTTGGTTACAAAAACTTTTTATCAACAAATTTCGAAGCACGTCTTACCCATTGTACCTATTAACCAAAGATATAATTTCTGCAAAAAAGCAACTTTAATCGTAACAAAAAGTGAAAAATATGAAACTATCGTCAAAACCAAATTATTCGACATTTGATTACAAATACTTTTAAGCATCGATCATAGGGTTTAGGAAAGACTTCAGCCGGTTTATTTACGAGTACAACTATAGTATTTTCAGTTGCAACGTTACTTCAATCGTAACAAAGCTCTATGAAACTATCGTAAAACCATATTTTTGATGTTTGGTTACAAAAACTTTTTATCAACAAATTTCGAAGCACGTCTTACCCATTGTATCTATTAACCAAAGATATAATTTCTGCAAAAAAGCAACTTTAATCGTAACAAAAAGTGAAAAATATGAAACTATCGTCAAAACCAAATTATTCGACATTTGGTTACAAATACTTTTAATCAACAAAATTTCGAAGCACGTCTTACCCAATTTATTAACCAAAGATAGTATTTCTGCGAAAAAATCAAGGAAAATCTTGTACGCTTGCTAACGTTCACGTATTTTGACGTGACGTCACGGAATTCAGATTTATGCGAGACTGTGACGTCATAACTCATCGTTATGAAAACGTAAAACTTGAACAAAGATACTTTCCATATAAAAAGAGTTTACTAAATATTTTTTTAATAAAAAATAAACCTACTCACCTATCTTAAAATCATTAAATGAGATGAATTACCTATCCAAAAACGTAGCTTGAAGACTTAATTTGACTGAACATACCTACGTAATTATTATGTACTTTTTTAGGTATATTTATAAAGCTAGCTTAGAGAAGGCAACTACGGGTTACATTGTTTAAACTATTTGGATTGATGAATGGATAGAACAATGCAAATCCTTTACTCGTATATCCTCTCATTTCAATTTGCTATTGCGTGCTTTCGGATGAATTGGAAAATTTTGGCGCTTTGATATCAAAATTCCAGTTTGTTTGAAAAAAAAAACGTAACCTGCATAACCTACACCAGTCTTTCTCAAAGTGGGCGATAACGCTAGAGCCGCGTTAAGGGGCCCAAAAATGGGGGTGCTGATGTGTTTTATTATTATAAAGTTGCATTATTATTACTTTCTCTGGTAAGAAAAGCCTCGTTTAGAATATAGGTGGAAACTTATATGTTGTGAAGGTTTTTAAGCTGAAAAACAAAATCGGGGGCGTTACTAAAGAACAGATTTTCAAAGTGGGATGTGGACGAAATAAGTTTGGGAATCTCTGACCTACACTATGCGTTGCTTGCACCGAAATAAATGTTTGTTTAAAATAATTAGTTAGACAAATGTTAATTTGAGTTTCTTACAAATTATCCCTGGCTCTCAGGCGCAGCAAGCACTTACGAAAGTTCGTTGTGTGACTATAACGTCCTCGGTAGCATTACCAGTTAACATTAGCTTAGTTAACAGGAGCATTTGTCCAGTTAGTGACGGGTGGTGGGTTCGCGTCTCATCTGATAACGGCATAAGTTGACTGTAACAGTGTGTACAGCAAACAGCAGAGCGATTCTATAAGAATTTACGTAATATGAATACTGAACCTGAAACCGCTGTAAGTTTTTTTATTGGAATTCTGAAAATCTGATTGATAAATACGAATTGCGCTACTGCACTTCTTGCGCATGTGTGGTTATGAGTTGAACTATTTGTGTATTTTACGACATATAAAACAAAACCCAAACTTGCTACAACTTTTAACCTGCACTTCCAATGAGTGTTTCATACAAAATATTATAAAAATAAACAACCAATTATTTTACACATACCACTAATACGCACCAAACGTTTTAAATCTTCGTTCCTCTTGCGTACGGCTAGAGAGTAAAATTCGTAGTCGGCTAAAGTTTCAAGAACTTCCAGACAGACTTAGCCCATCATCGACTGCATCGTCACTTACCATCAGGTGAGATTGCGGTAAAATGTGTGTCTATTAAACTAAGAAATAATAATAAGGTCGATGACGTGTTCTTGTTCGTGGTGTCACGTTTCCGCGAAAAAACGACCGAACACGACGCCCTTCGGCCAAAACTCTTCCTTTATAAATCTTCTCAGTCGGAATTCTAATCACAAACGAATTAAAGTTAATGTTGCAACTAGGTTCCAACTTGATGACCCGTAGGGTAAGGTTGGTCTTCTTCTTCATTTTTAACATTCAATTTTTTTGCGATAATTACGCATAATTCGATTCATAGGCAAAATAAATCGCGTATGTAATTTGCTAGACTTGAAAATATCTCGTGGCTGGCAGCTTAATGCATGAAGCTGCAATATTAACATATAAATTATCAAATACTATACCATAACGCTTATTTTGCACAAGAGCAGGACTTGAACCCTCGATCTTTGGCTAACCGGGCCAATTATTTTCCCGGTATTGGCCCGGTTAGCCAAAGGTCATGGGTTCAAATCCTGCGCGTGTGCGAATTTTTGGGTTAACTGCACGTTCAGTCAGTACTAGGGCAGCCTATCGTCGAGTCGCGCTTAATCACGAATGTAATGTGTTATAACGTCAACTTAGCTAAATAACTTAAAGTTGTTCCATTACATTTGTGAACCCTTCTAATAATATACGACGGTCACCGTAGCCTCAACCCTGTGACTGCAACATAATACCAACAAAGTATGTCAATAACATACCATCTGCGGGCAGTTGTGTTATTCGATCCGACTGACCATGAGCCAAATTTTGTTGGAAACTGGCAAGTAAGATGTTATTAAGAATGATTTTACACGGTGTTTGAATATCGCAGAAATTTGGTATGTGAGGGTTATCGAGGGTAAAAAATCGATCTAGATTAGTCTTACGTTTGGAAAAATCTCGTTTTTTTTTAGTTTTCATGCGTTTTTCTTTGACATTATTCGACACAGAATATATTCGCTAATTTCGCACCCGTAAGCATGAGCGTCGTGGCCGAGTGAGTAAGATATAGGTTCAAATCTCGCTCGGCGCCAAAAATTGTTTAATTTTTTTTGTATTTATTCAAGTTTAGAGCTTTTTTTTGTTTTGTAAATAACACTCACGAATTACTTACCAAGCAAAACTCAGTCGCCCAGGGACTTGCTTTAAAGAGGGTTACCCTGATATAACCATCAAAACAACTACAACTTTTACTACGGGGTCATGATGAACATAAAAAAAAACGGGTGTCCTACGTAGTTTCGAATGCCGCTGTAGCGACAAACGCTGTTGCGAATTTTTTTTCACTGCCTCATAGGTTCGAAAGCTTATGGACTCGAATGATGTAGTCGCAAAAGACGCTGATTCGAAAAACATTTTCACTGCCTCATGCGCTTTGAATGCTTGTGACTTTGATTTATTACTTTATTAGTCATAATATGTGTAAAAAAATATTCAACTAGTAATTAAAAAATCAACATTTAAAACAGGTGCTTCATACAAATAATTCTGCTACCTCGATAAAAATAATGAAAAGCCATTTTTTTAAAGATATCGGTGATGACTCCGTAAAGGTTGTAGTAGGTATTGGTATTGATGCCCATAATCACCCCTTAAAAGACTGTTACCACCAACACCCTATATAAAATAACGCTTTTCCATGCCTATTAATTTGTGGGTGCTAATATTTTTTAGACGTACCTAACAACTACTTAATTTGGATCTAGCCGATTTCAGTCTGATAAAAGTACCTACTTAAAGTACATCAAATCATCGTCACCTAAGATACCTAATAAATAAGTAATACAACTGACACCTACGTTTTAATTCTACTCAGGGGTTTGAGACTTTTTGTATGGAAGTTGGCATATCGAACCCCGCAACATTATACCACTTTGATCGTGCGCTGCGATTTCGGAAAAAAAAACAAAATGGCGGGGGGCGATATGCCAGAAAGTTTCGATCACCTTTCTCAGTGATAAAAAGTTTGACGGATAAGGGGTGTACATAAACAAACACAGTGGAAAACAATGTGTTATAGAACACAAAGATTGTCACGTTTACCACAGAGTGGTGCATAGGTATTTGGACGGTAAGGCTCCGCGCAGATGGGCCACCGGTAGCGGTAGCTAGCGACAAGCTGTTTACATTATTTTCAATACGTTTTGTATGGAGTCACACGTGAAGCGAGCGGCGTCCACTCGCGACCAGTACCGTTACCATGAGTTTACGGCGGTTTTACTCGCTAGCGACGACGTAAAAAATGTGTATGGAAATTTTTAGTTCTTCAAGTAACCGCTAGAGGCGCTGTGCAATTTTCCATACTCTTTTTTTACGTCGTCGCTAGCGAGTAAAACCGCCGTAAACTCGTGGTAACGGTACAGTGTTCGTGACATGCCAGTCTCCGGTGGCGGCACTCGCCATTTTGACAAAACATCTGACAAAGGTGAGTGTCAAATTGAAGCGGCCACCGACCACCTTCGTTTCCGCGGACCATAGGGCGTGGCGCGCGACAGTTGGTGACGGTGGTTGGTGGCCCATCTGCGCGGAGCCTTAGTTGGCGTAACATTCCGAATTCCTAACGCGCCGTATGACAGCCACTGATACTGTGTGACCGAGAAACTGAGAAATTGCAATAGATTCTTATCATCTACTTAGTACTGTAATGCTTTAGTACACTTACAAGTCGTTTACGGCAACAAGGTGTGTTGTAGAATTCTCTACCATTCAACCGCTGAGTAAGGCAAAAAACGACTGTTGTCATTAAGGTTCTAAATTACCAAGTGTAACATTTTCAATAAAAATCTTTGCAAAATTCGATGTTTTAAAACTACTTGTTGAAATTACGTTTAAACTTTTTTTAGGAGATTTTTTTTAGATACCACATCTCCAAAAATTTTAATCTAATAATAATAATATCTAGTTTTGTTAGATTATGTTTAATTGGGTATGAGACCATTTAGTCGAATTGCTACCTACATACTTTTTTTTATACAGACTCAACTCATATTACATAAACATTTTGACCAACTGAAATATCTTCTCTCCTACATTATTATTTTATTAACCGGTGGCATCTTACTGTAAGTATGTACCTAGGTGTTAAGCTGTTGGCACAGTACAGAACAGACCCGTAAGTAGAGTTAGCGAAGTATGCTTTCTATCATAAGTACAGGTCAGCAGCACGTCATGTTACCCACTTGAACTACGAAAATAGCTTTTATTACGTAGAGAATAGAGTAAGACTCAAGGTAAAGTGCTGCCTGGTGTACATGTGTTTTAAGCAATTGGATAGTAAGTATTTGCTACTGCACCATAATGTTAAAGGTTTGCTACCTACGTCTTTTCGTTTCCAGTAAAAAAAAACATTTAGTATTATTAGTATAATACATCTAAATAGCAATTTATTGATATCCACAAACATTATACTATTTTCCAATTAAAATCGTCATTATCATAGATTAATCGACGCATGTGTCGATTCCCGGTCGGGTCAATATAGAAATCCACATTTTCTATATTGTCTCGGGTCTGGGTGTTGTGATACCACTGCTGTTTCAGATTTCCATAACACAAGTGCTTAAGCTACTCACTTTGGGATCTGAACTATGTATGTGATGTTGTTTAATATTTATGTCTTTTTGATCAAAGATTTTGGACACTTTTAGACGATTGGTTTTGGAAATTATTACGGGGATCTTATATTAGACTTATTTAGTAAAATATACTGTTTTGTTATAATGTTACTGTTTGTTTTCATGTGATATTCTATCACTTGCGTACTTAACATCATTATCATAACATTTAAATTTATTAACTCTTAATACGCAAGAATATACGAAATACTTAAAAAAGATAGCTTTACGATCTTTTGATGACCTTTCCCAGCAATGGGACAACTGAGTCAAATTAAACAGTATACCTAAGTAGTTAAGTACATAGTTAAAAAAATATGTCACAGTTGAAGGTACTGAACCTCTGGTCCAGCCTTAGCATAAAGCGAGATACGAAACCCTAAAAATGAATAGTTAATAACGTACTTAAACGTTGACATGGGGCACGCCGCTTTGAGCTAAATAGATAGGAGTATAATTTACAATTAACCGTATAAATAATTTAAAACTTGTGAGTGAATCTTTGTCGTAAAGAGGACGACATTTTATTTTAAAAAGGTTTAGGTACTACCTAATGTGATACATACCAGACTTGTCGGAATTATTCGTCATATCTAGGTACTATTGAAAAATTCAAGGGCTGATTCATTACAACAAACGTAGGAAAGTATTAAATTAAATGTATAAATGTTACTCATCTTTATTAAGATTAAGTATTTATTAAGAGTATTGTACAACTGTTTTTTTTTTTGTCCAAAATAAAATAAAAATAAAAACTGACTTAGCGTCGTACTCACCAACACATGTTTAAACTTTAATCAGCCTGTTCATTTCTGTCAAATTAACCGTCGATTGAGGTTCATCGGCTGCTTAAATATTGGTGAACTCAGGTCTCAATAACTGTAATATCATCGCACATCTCAAACTACTGGGATTAAAAACTTGAAAACTTGCACCATGTTTCTTTTATAGTGTAGGTAAGAAGTGTAGTATCAGTGGTAGTGAGGTTCTTTCTTTAGTGATAGGATTTTTGGGAATTAATTCGCGCACAAAAATGAATCGGCTGTGTCATCTGGTGGGACTCGAACCCACGCCCTTCGCTAACAGAAATTTGATTTAATTTCGTAAGAACTTGCAAAAAAGTTACAAAAATAATTATAATTCATGGGAATTCCGACGTTAGCATGGGAATTTCTACATTTTCGTGGACGAAGTCGCGGGCAACCGCTAGGAAATGAATAAATTGTTGCGACAGTCAACCCAATCACCTAGTCACAAATTAAGCGTTTATCAAGCTTGGGCTATGGTGACCAGGATAACGGATAAACCTACTTACCTCCTTTATCGACATCATAGACATAGGTACATATCACACAAACATTTGCCCCTTGCAGGATTAAAACCCACAACCGCTGCCTCAGAAGTCTGGAGTGCGGGCAACTATCCGAAATGGCCGTCTAATACGTTTACTTACATACTTAAATATTCCACAAAAAGTTACACAACAGGTCTAGGGCCTAAGGCGGGCCTTAATTGTAAAATAAATTGATTTCATTTCTTATGAAATGATACGCTTATATAACTACAAACTTCTGTTCGTCACTCCAACTAAGCTATCTGAAATTTTGATAGTACCTCAACGTAGAGGTGATATAGCGAAAATCCTATGTCTTTGGGTGATACAGGCCCTAATTAACTTTTTTTTATATTTGGTCTGGAATATTTATAGATCGCGAATCGAAGACAGAGGCATACTGCAGGGTTACAATTAGATTTCCCGCCGAGACGGTCGCACGTGATATTTGCTGAAAAAAGCGCCATTAAATAATTTCTCCCGGAAAAATTTGATCAGGGAGTCTCCCGTATGAATATCGATTATCGATGCCTTATTCATATTCCAAGCGTATTGAATAATAACTTTATTTCGAATCTTAAGAATAAAATAGGTATATGATACTAATTTGGGAACCAATATAATATATATTTTTAATATTTTTCTTTAATTTTCATACGGCAACTTTAACAGGCAACTTACAGATATTATAACATGATTATGTACAAATAAAAATTTATAAAAAACTGCTATGGTCCTTGTGGTAGGGTTCCCAGGATGCTGGCAGCATTACCCGCTGGATAGCGATGCTTATACGCTGTGCAAGGTAGCTGCCAGTTCTTGGGTCACCACTGATTTAAATAAGCCTCTTCGAAATCTCTTTAAAAAAACAGATAGCGTTGGGACCCCACGGATGACTCCAGTGGTTCGACTCCAAACGGTACAAAGTGGTACCGGGAGTCGATCTGCCTGTACTTGTATTTTTTTTAAGTTAACAAATTTTTGTAGCTTTTTGTAGAGAAGTTCATCCCACTGAACTCCCCACTACATTCTGGTATCCTGCCGCTGTGTGGTCGGGGACTGCTTATTCTACATATTCGCAGCTAACTACCATATCTGGTGGCCGTTCACTATCCGCCACCTGTGACCCCGTTAGTAGCCTACAGCTCAGCCCTAACATGACGAGTCAACGCCGCCATCAAATAAGCGTTCCCCTGGTGTTGTGCAGCAGCAATATCAGTACTGGCAAAAGGCCGAAGTTATAGTATCAAGAAAAGCTTTTGACTGGATATTAAGATGCGGGATAAACCGGTTCTTAAGCTGCGGTGTGGAAGGCAAGAGGGAAACCACCACACTATCTTTCCTAATTTGGAGTTTTAAAAAACTCCACCGACAAGAGCCTCGCTCTTAAATTTGATGATGATGAACAAATTTTTTAATATTAATGGGTATTTAATCAAATTAACTTAATATTTTTTGGTATGGCGGGCAAAAACTATCTAATAGGTACAATAGATTTAATTTTCTTAAATGTGATGTAATTTTATTGTGTTGTTTTAAGTATGAGTCAAAAGTTTAATCGACCTGTAATGCTTAGTACAATATAAAAAATAATATAAATGAACTTACCTTAAAAGTCGTCGGGTAATAAAAGATACGCCGGCTCTAACAACTCCGCATAACTTTCCGCAACTTTTACCGTTTCCACCTTCTCGCTACGTAGTCGCAGCGCGGAAAATTTCGCCAAACTGATGGAAAGCGCGCCAAAACTCGCGTACTTACGCGCGCAACCGACCAATCACAGCACGCGCACGCCTCCGCGCGTAACAACCGACCAATCGCGTCAAAGGCAAAACACTTGAAAACTTTAATAGGTTTTTCGTGTTCCTAATATTGAGGTAATCGTTTTAATTATCGAATCCTTTTTATCGAACTGATAACAGAACTGTGGATACTCTAGCCAATACTTATGAATGGTGTGACATTTTATTGTAATTTAGGCGTTAGTCATAATATGAAAAACGCCGCTCTTAGTTTTTGGTTTATCTTTATCGTGAAAGCAGCACTCAGTATGGTGCTTTTATGAGATTAGTGTATAGAACACCTACGTGAATACTTAAAACTGATGTAATAAAATGAGTAAAATGGCATTCAATCGACCTCGGACCGAGTAGATGGGTTATTGCCCTAGTAGTGAAGAAAAGCAAATAAATAATATAATAAGGTCCCTGTTTGCATAAAAATGTATACCCAGACCAGAGGCCCAATTCTCACGCCTTCAATATTATATCACATACGATATTTATCGAAAAAACATAGCGGATATCAAACAGTTTTAATGTTGCGTATTTTCGAAGTATGAAAATGTCGGGCATTTATCACATTTTGTGATATCCGCCATGTTTTTTCGAAAAATATCGTATGTGATAAAATATCGAAGGCGCGAGAATTGGGCCGCAGGAGCCCTATTTTTGAATCACTCGTATGAGTAGTTTTCACTCAAATGCTTTATGGCGTTTTAAATTTAAATTATTTTGGCGTTTATTCTATCGCTCGCCTTCTGTGACGAGTAGGTAGGGGCACTCGTTGCGTTTTCAAGCGGTCGAGTGCAGTCGATCGAGTGTTTTAAAGATGCGGAGTTTAAGATGACGAACGAAAATCAGTAGAAATCTGCACGCGAGACGCGAGTGATTTGAAAATAGAGCCCCGTGACCACGGAATATGCAACTAGGCCGGAAAAAACAAAATGCTTAGGTAGGTACGTTGCATAAATTCCCTAATTATTATATTGATAGTGATAAACAATGCAACAAAAATGTCTCAGTAAAATAATTTATGAAAATTAAAATTAGTTTTTAGCTTTTCTAATCAGTAAGTAACTAACTTCACTCTCTTGTTTTCGGGCATACATTGTTATATATATATATGTATATATATATATATATATATATATATATATATATATATATATATATATATATATATATAGACGTACTTTCAAAACGCTTTTCTTACATAAATTAAATTTTACTTTTACGGGAATACAAAGCTGTGACGGCACACGTTACTGTGCTGTGCTTAATAATGTGCTTAACCACAGAAAAAAATAATAGACTCAACTGGCTTGCTTTGTATAGGTTTTGTTAAAATCTTTACAAAAAATAAATTAGAGAAAAAATATCTTTTGACATTTTCAAATTCTTGTGATCCTGAAAAATAAAATTTTTCAACAACACCAATAATTGGTGTTATTAGCCACAAACTAAGCGTGAGCTTGTGCTATGGCGACGATAGGATAACGGATAGACATACTTATATACATCATATACGTTTATATACATCCATGACTTAGGTGCAGGTAGCAAATTGACGAGCTTATCACACAAACATTTGCAGGTTCGAACCCGCAACCTCTGGTTTTGTAGTCCGGAGCGCGAACCACTACACCAAGAGATCGTCAAATGAAGTTTACATTTGACAAGATTTTTGAATTTAGATCATGGAGCTCAGGATGGTTGTTTCCACAGAACCTAATTAATACCACAAATTATTAATGGTACTTACTACCTGAGATTCTGTTTGATTGCACGGAACCCACTTGCTTGCAGATTGATTGATTAAACCGGCAGACCAATGTTTGAGCATCGCATCGGTGGGAAATTACGGGCCCGCAATCTGATTATATGTATTGTAGTTTACAACCTCAATTTTTTTTTAAGGTTGTCAATTTTTCTATGACAGGCAGTTTTTTTCCGTACATGACCATTACAGGGGCAAATGTTTGTGTGATGAGCACGAACATTTGCACCTAAGTCATGGATGTTTATATGTATTTAAGTATTTCTATCCGTTATCCTAGTCACAACCAAAAAAAACCATTCATTTAATCAAGGTTTAAAAAGTTATTCAAGAAAATGCATCTAGTCTTATATAAGTGCCTCAAGATTACATACATTGGTACGGGGTTTTAGCAAGCGCCTAACGAGGGACCTCCATCGGAGGTAACGCGAGACGTGAAAAAACAGGTAACAAAATAGAAGTATGAACAACCTTTACTTTTTCGTTAAATGTAAAATAAATAAGCAAGACATTCCTTACTTATAGATAAAAAGTCGGTTTAAACCGAATTCAACCGGTCAGTTTAAAACCTTTTTTTTTTCGAATAAATCAAAAATTTCGGTTTCAAATGGTGGTCAAAAACTTTTTTTTTTAATAGGAGCTCAGTATTTATTATGTCATCACTTTTTCCATACCATGAAGCATTACGAAACTAAGTATGTTCTTTTTCAGTTTGCCAGTTTTTTTCCTCCCCATACATCAATCAATACAAACTATATTGCTGAACTTACATACTTATTTTCTGTGCTTACTTACGATGTCAGGTAGGAAACGTCGTACCCCAAAGGACAGTAGTAATAAGAAAAAACTTAAAAGAAGCTTTCTAACCTGAAAAGTATGAAAAACTTTAAAGTTTAGGATTTTTTTTGCAGTAACGACAAGGTTCCTTAAATTGTAATTTTACACAAATTCTACACTATTCTACCTCTTTAAACAACGCCAAATTGCCTAATACCTGTCTGCCAAAAAATCGCGGAATTCAGTGGTCCTAACGCTCATAGCACGTTTTCCGCATACGGTATTCGAAATCTAGTATCATATGATTTTAATTATTATCACGTGTTTACTTTCACCGATAATAATTAATTAAATGCCACATTTCATATGTAAATAAAATCACGTTGAAAATGTTGGTAGAAGATGATTAATTTTCGTGATAACAATTTGTGACAACCCTGACCAAAATTTTGAAAATTCAATGTCTCAGCTGTACTGGGTCTGGGGGATTTGAAATCAATTGAGGATTTAGGAAATACATTTGCCTTCGTTACTACCTTAAAGAACAATTCCCCAATTTAAAGTCACTTTAGAAAAAAAATTACAAAAAAATTTAGGATAAATTTAAATTTCACCTAAAGTATAAAGGTTAAAATTATAAAACAAAATGTAAAATGTAGTATCTTTTTCGCTAAATACATTTCATAAGCACTAATAACATTTAAATTCACCTAGAACTATGGGGTTTTCCGTGTTTTTTCCCCTCATTTTCCGGCGAAAGAAAAACTTTTTTTTTAATCTGGGCATTTTTGTCGCGCGAGGGTGCTTGTCGTGGCTTAGATATTATCTTGTAGATTTCAGCAGAAAATCAAGATATCCGATTTTTGGGCTCAAAAATCTACTGCTTTCATCAAATTTGTGCTACTCTCACAGACACTGCACTAGGTCCATAAACATCGCAAAGGACTTGTCCTCTTTTTGTATGGAGGCTGGTTTTTTATTCTAAGATATCACCAACCACTAATAAACCTATATTTATCTTTAAGCTACAAAAATATGAAACACGTAACCATAGAAATCAGAATTTTAAACGCCTCCATTTTTGAGAAAAAATATGTTTTGTAACAGGCATCATCCATTGATCACTTACTTGTATTTCCTGGCTGTATGGCTATGCACCATTGCCTTTCCACTGGTAGATGATTACTACTAGGTACTACCACAAATTATATAATAGGTACTACTGTCAATGGAATGTCAATTTTGCTGCCAATTTTTTTTTTCATGCGTTGATTGATATAGGCGAAGGTGCGGTTTCGTACAGACAAAGAGAAAAATTAATTTCAATTTTTATCTAAATCGGAGGCCTTAAAAAATATATTAATTATGCAGAAAGGCTAGTTTTTGTGAACTCTTTAATATAATATTTAGTTTATTCTGGTTAGAAATATTGACGAATAAAAAACCATTAATGGACAAGTCCTTTTATTCGCGGCTTGCGTTGCAATTTTTTTTGTAGTAAAATTTAAAAATTTCTTCATTAGATTCACACATCTTGACAGTACGAAAAAGAAATGAAAAACAAACATTCTTTTAATTTGAATTTGTAATTATCTTCTCTAAAATTTAAACTTTCAATAAGGGATAATATTATCTGATCCTCTAAAAACTATTTGATCTATTTTGACATGTGCACTTTTAAAAATAAATTGTGTTTTTTAATATTTTATCTTTATATTAATTATTGCGTCTATATTATTTGATCTACGGAAAAATAAGGAATGGTGACATAAATGTTCTCTTTTAATGATATTAAATAAAAAACATTAAAAATATAAAATAAATGATTTTTAGTTTTGTTAATTTGATGATATTTTTATATCAAGTTTGCCGTTTAATATTGATCACCTAATACATTTCGATCTATATTATGACTAAACTTTAAAATCTATTTGACCTAACTAAAAATATTATTGGTAAATATTAGTAATGAAAAAATATCTTTACCCCCCCCCCCCTCCTTCTCTTATCACTAGTGTTCTCCTTTACCCAATTTACCCAAAGGTTGTCTGGAAAAGATCACTCCCAGCGATAAGCTCGCCTACATTGTACCTACAAACATAATTTTTCTTATACAGTATGTTTGTAAAATGTTTTTTGGTTGCAATAAAGAGTATCCATTTATCTTTAGCCGACCAACAAAAGCAAAATGTGCATTGATTATTCAGTAACGAGTTTTTAAGTATGTTTTTTAATAAAAAATAAATCTTTGAATATTTAGTGCCTTTAAATTGTTTCCTTCCTTTGACTACAACTTAAGGAAAATAAATACCCAAACATATATTGAAGATTATTAAAATATAGACGAAAAATGTTTTTTATAAATCGAATTATTAAAAAAAAGATCACAATATTAAATATTAAATGCTCATTTCTCTTAGTTTTGAGGACCAACAAGTAACGATCAGATGTTAATTTTACATCTTAAAATTTATTTGCGTGGTTTTAAAGAGATTAAAATACCGATTGATTTCATTTATTTTATGTCTCAAAGAAAGGGGCTCATCAATCATCATTAAAACAGATGATCGTTTATATTTTTTTCTTTGCCTTTTTTTTCCAAATTAAAAAAAAATTAAATACATCTATACTAATATTATAAAGAGGAAAGATTTGTTTGTTTGTTTGTTTATTTGCAACGAATAGGCTCCGAAACTACTAAACCGATTTGAAAAATTCTTTCACCATCAGAATCCTGCATTATCTGCAATGGACATAGGCTATATTACATTATCAAAAAAGTTAGGGTTCCGTATGAAAACTTCGATTATGTAACAAAGGTGTAAAAGGAAAATCATTAAATTGCGAACGCTGCGAAAACTATTGACAATAGAGCAAAGTAATGCTCTACAGTTTAGTAGAGGACCTCATTATCTACAATAAAGTTCGCGATAACATATGTCTAACTATAACAGTTAAGTCACAATAACTCCTTTTTTACGTAAAAATATGAAATTTTTGCGGCGGCAAAAAGAAAGCCACAGTTTCAGTATGTCGGTATTAATCCTTATCCAAATAAATCACGTCATATTCAAGGCTATATCAGAACCTGCAAATTACTTTTTGAATTATTCAAATCGCACATACCATTAAAAAATTATCACGAGTAATATAATATTGTATCTAAGTTAGGACGGCAGCAAAGTTGGCCTTTTGCTATATCGTAGATTATATTATATACAATAGATTTATTTTTTTATTTAAAAACTTTATTGCACTTAGAACAGTGTACAAAAGGTGGACTCAATGCTAAAAGTATTCTCCCCCAGTCATACCAATAAGTCATGCAGAAAAATTGTAATGGGTGCAGGATAATGTAGTCGAATAGAAATTAAAAGACGCAACAAAATATTATAATGTAGATATAGATGGCGCTGTACGTATTTAACTCGCGTGTTTCAACACGGGAGTGTTTAACTTCCCTGACCTCCGGGGTTGTGTCTAAGTTATTTCAAGACGTAAAAACTCGGAATCGATCCAGCATTCGAACCCAGGACCTCGCGAAAAGTACCTGCGTGCTGACCACTAGACCAACGAGGCTGATGGATGAATAAATTGTACACATCTTCTATATATATAATAAAACTGTAAAACCGATGCGTCTGTACAGTAAGTATTTTTACCAAGAACTAATTGAGGGTGATGTTAAAATAGCAACAGAATAGGAATCTACAGCTTTTATTGTTTTTGTCTGTTTGTACACGCTAATCTCCGGAACTACTGAACGGATTTGAATGAATTTTTTTATTGTGTAGCTATTGAGTCTGGGCAAATACTAGGCTATAATTGATTTTGAAGATTGGAGTACCTGACGTGGAACCTTAGCAGTACACTTAAACTAAGAGAGATATGAAAGCAGCGCCATAAGAAATGTTAGTGATGAGCATTTTCTATTGACGTACACAAATTGAAGGTCTGGAGCAACTGATATAGAACCCTAGCAGCTCGGCTCAACTATAAGAGATATAAATAGAGCGCCTTAGGAAACATTGTTCAGCGTGATGAGCATTTTCTATTGACTTACACAAATTGAAAGTCTGGAGCAATTAATATGCTAAATTACTTTAGACTGATTTTCAAACTCCCAAGGTACTACAATCCTACTGTCTCCAAGGTACGATCTGCTGACGTAAACCTGGAGAAATCGAGAGAGTCCTTCAGATTTTATTGGCATGTATACCATATATGCTACAGCATTAATTTAGGTATTTAAGCGTTTACATTCAGGAGTCATAATTTCATGGTGCTGACCTTAACGCTAAGTAGTTCGTGGATACTTTTACCACAGGCAGTTAGTCGAAATTTTGTTGAATTACTGTATTATTAATGAAAGATCAAAGTCAATTGGCACTATTTTTTATACTACTTATCACTAAGGAAAAGGTAGGAAGGCCTTTGCCCTGCAGTGGGACACGACAGGCTCCACAATAATAACTTTACGAGAGTAGTAACTTACAAACCGCCCTTTGAGTAGGCTAGGGACACAATAAATAAATGCTAAACCGCATTTATCTATTGCGGTAGGGAGGTTTGAGTCTGACTTTTTTTTGAACACTAAAACTAAAGTTACCTATATTTTTTTACAAACGAATAAAACTGCCTTAAATAAAGTAAACTAAAAGGTTAAAAAAATCCTTTACACTTTTACTAAGAAAGATATGTACGACAAAATTTAGTTTTGTAGTCGGTGTCACTGCCATGCGAAATTTTCTTACCAGAGGAGGATGGCCAGGTAATAGTAGCCTATCTAAAAAAGAGTGCCTATGGACCTCGATTTTTCATTCCTCTCTTCTCCTTACGACATGGTAGACTAAGAGATCATAATAGCTGGATGGCGACGAATCATCGAGTCCACGCGTACGAAGTCGCGGGCAACAGCTAGTCTTTTAATAATACCAAAACCAGCCAGATACAAATAGTACAGCTAAAGAGATTTTATTACAAGTTCATACATACTATAATGCGAAAAGACTTTTTCCCCAACCTAAATATAATTGTCTGGCACGCCTTACAGCCCAAATGGCTGGCTGGACAGTTTTTGACATATGAGGTGTCGTTCAATGTATCAAAGTTGTGAGAGTGACATAGGCTATATACATTTAAAAAATGGCGCCCGCAAATGGAAATAAAGGGGGGACGGGAGATTGATTTTTTCCTTACCATAGCAATATGATTATCAAATGAAAGCCATTTTAAAAATATTATATTTTGTGCAGTCGGGTGTTTTTTTTTTTCAATAATTATGTTTGCTTGTTCATTAGGCGCTTTGCATAATAACTTATTATGAAAAAACTTATATAAATAAAATAAAAATATATAATTTTTCCAAAAGAACAGTATAAACTTAAAAAGATTTTTTTGCCTATACTGTCTAATGTTGTAAGTTAATGGTACGGAACCCTTCGTGCTCGAGTCCGACTCGCAATTGGCCGGTTTTTTATTTTATTTGCTTGAAATCCGTTTTTATCAAATGGTTGACAATTTGACATGCAATTTCGATGCGGTACAATGATTTGAAAATCGTGTTCTTGAAAATTATCTGAAGGCATGGCAGTGCCCCCGCTAAGTCAAGCAGAACGACCGTACCATCCTTTTCACGAAGCAATTCAGACCATTTTCAACCCTTTATAACAAGTCTGTTTTTGATGGCATCACCCTTTACATTAAGTTGATGTAAGTAGTCAGTTGCATAGTTACGATGCAATGCAACACGTCGTCATACCAACACAATGTGCATATTTGATATTATACAGGTATTATGTAGTTCTTGACAAAAATGTAAAAAAAGTAAATTCAAAACTTTCTACCTGCGTTGGTAGCTTTGGGTAACGCCATAGATGAATACAATATATTATTGTAATATTCGTTCATGGTAACGCTTAAAGAAAGATGAAGTCCTCAATATTTTTTCGTTCTTGACGCCAGTACCTAGTTCAGTATTGATTAAATTGAAATCACTAGAATTTTTAATGTTTGGTAATGTAGGTACATTACCAAACATTAAAAACCTTTTTACGGAATTAATTTAATTTCGTAAAAAGTTGCAAACAAATTGCTTAAGTTATAAAAATAATTATTAAGAACCTTCTTTCAGTTATTTCTAAGAAACCTTTCCTACCTAGTTGTCCTCTCTGAGGTCCCGGGTTCAATCACCGGTCATGCCAATATGGAAATCCATACCTAACCTAGGTCTTACTGTTTTGTCTCGAGTCGGGGTGTTGTGGTACCACCGTTGTTTCTGTACCATTACCATGAGTTTACGGCGGTTTTACTCGCTAGCGACGACGCAAAAAAAGGGTATGGAAAATTGCACAGCGCCTCTAGCGGTTACTTGGAGAACTAAAATTTTCCATACACTTTTTTTACGTCGTCGCTAGCGAGTAAAACCACCGTAAACTCATAAAAAAAGTGTATGGAAAATTGCACAGCGCCTCTAGCGGTTACTTGGAGAACTAAAATTTTCCATACAATTTTTTTACGTCGTCGCTAGCGAGTTAAACCACCGTAAACTCATGGTAACGGTACTGATTTCCATTCCAACACAGATGCAGCAGAGTAGCGTTCTAAAACTGATTAGTGGTAAATTCATGTTGTATCCACACAACCTCGACTTGAACAACTTAATGTAAACCCATTCGAAACTCTCGATCAAGCAAACGTTACAGTGCAAACCGGATTGAACCAGCTCAAACCAGTGCAAACTCAATCTTGTGGGTAAATCGACAAATAAGGATGGCATAATGCAATGCAACCAGGAATTAATCCAAGTTCTTGAACTGCCACAAGCATAGGTAGGTACAGTCGGGAAGATAAGTTTATGTTGCATGCAGTTCATATCTAATGAGGGATTTGCTGACAGCTCTAATGTTGATTTTATTTTACGTTGACAGATGGTGCTATTCATCTAAGACCCGAATTCACCAATTTTAAAACAGCCGGTACACATCGATTGACGGTTAATTTCTCAGAATTCTCATACGAAATAATATTAGGTGCTTGTGGCGCAGTGGCGGCAGCGCTTTGGTAGTGATACCAAAAGTTAAGCACCCCATGGCGCGGTCGTGATTGGATAGGTGACCATTTGACCATTTAAGTGACGTCCATGACAAGCGTCTCCGTGCTTCGGAAGGCACGTTAAGCAGTTGGTCCCGGCTAATATCTGTTGGTATTAATCGTTAAGCCTAGTCAGAAGCCCTAGGGCGGCTTGATAACATCTGACAGCAAGGTTTGTCTCTTGCCTTACATACACCCCTCCACCAATCCGCACTGAGCCCGAGTGGTGGAGTATGGCTCGTACCTCCTTATAGTTGAGGTAGAGGCCTTTTCCCAGCAGTGGGATCTATATAGGCTGACTTTACTTTGGTGAACTCGGGCTTTAGTTATAATGTATAAATATTGCGACAGAATCATTGCGCTTAAATATTGATCAAATCAATGAGCTTAAAATTAAAACAAAATATTGTTTCTTTGAAAAGTCTTATTGACAGTAGCACTAAGAACGCGGATCTAGCCAGACTAAAAGCAGTTTCCACCAAGGAAGCAGGATACTGGCTGCAGGCCTATCCTTCGGCCATCGTGGGTACCCTTTTGGACTCAGAAACTCTACGAGTCGAGATAGGTCTGCGTGTTGGTGCTGAGGTTTGTATTCCACACAGATGTCCGTGTGGTACTGATGTCAGCTCGTTGGGACATCACGGGCTCTCCTGTACTAAAAGTGCAGGCCGCTTTTCGCGCCATGCCACCGTCAACGACATCATCCGTCGGTCTCTTGCCTCTATCAACGTGCCGGCTTTACTTGAGTGATGATGCAAGAGACCGGACGGGATGTCACTTGTTCCTCGGGCTCTTGTGTGGAACGGTACCTGTGTCGACACACTTGCAGCCTCTTATCTGCCCGGGACAAGCCGTGATGCTGGTTTGGCTGCGACAAGTGCCGAAAACTTAAAAAAGTACAGGCAGATCGACTCCTGGTACCACTTTGTACCGTTAGGAGTCGAAACACTGGGTCCGTGGGGTCTCAACGCTATCTCTTTTTTCAAAGATATACTTAAAAGGGAAATCCAAGAGGCTGCTTGACATCAGTAGTGAACCAAGAGCTGGCAGCTACCTTGCTCAGCGTATAAGCATCGCTATCCAGCGCGGTAATGCTGCCAGCATCCTGGGAACCTTACCACACCCTTTTTATAATTTTTGTTTTTCTATTTGTATTAAATAATTGATCTTAATTTTTATTGAAGATGTTTAAATGTTACTTTTATAGTTTAGTAAAAACAAAATATTTTATTTTGCTACAGACATCTATTGGAAATACTTTACGTCAAAAATTAGCGAGTTTCAAAATACAGTTAAAAATTTAATTAAATGGATAAAACGTCTTGATCTAAATTTAAAAAAATTGTAAGTATCAATGCGTGAATGTAATACATGCTAAACATAATAGTAGATTATTCACCAAGGGCTAGGGATGTCAAGCGGTAAAATTATTTTCGTAAAATTCAGTAAAATACGATATTTTACTTAAAATATTATATTTTACGGTAAAATACGGTAAGATTGGGTAAAAACAAATTAAACTACTACTAAGAAAAGTTCCGAGTCCGAACAACAGATGGCACCAGTCACTCATTGCGAACGATCGTCACCGACCGCGGTCCGACCTACGAGCGTAGCGATTAGTGTTTACTCCCGAGCATAGCGATTGAGTTAAAGGAGGATCCTGAGTGGAGCGAGAGATTTCAGCTCGCCTAAGACGAAGACATCTTTATCCCCGAGGAGAATACTCTGCTTTTCATACTTTCTACGAGGCAATAAAAAAAATGTACTACAAAAAACTTATTTTATCTATAGGTATAAGTATCCTGTGATGTGACTTTTCGCGCAGTACATTTTTATTTATAACAATACCAGCGGCTTTACATCTAATGGACTCCGGTGTCAAATAAATTTCATTACTCGACAGTTTTACGAAAACAATGTTTGTAATTTCTTAAAATACATAGGTTTTTTTTCTTTTAGAAGCGCGCTCTTTTTTTTTCATTCCATTCTCACTTTAAGTCAGGTTTGCATAATGTGTAATTGAACATTGCCGAGGTAGTGTGAAAAGATTTTTACATGATCAACGCTAATAAAACCAGCCTTTTTCTTAAATAGACGTCTACCTAACTTATGTTGTTAGAGCGGATTTTTAAGTACTGATTTTTAACACTAGAAAAATCGCTCATTTCTTAGTACATAGACATCATAGTAAGTCTAGGTATTTATTTTCAGATGGCCTATATCTAGTTTTGGTATTTGACTATCACCATTGACTTGGTACGAAAATAACTACGAAAACTACAGTGCCGCTAAAGATGCTGGTTTTTCATACAAATTTTCGTCACTCGGACAATAGTGAAACGGTGAAAAAACTCGCACTCGACATACTTTAACAGTATTTCATTATTAACAGACAACATTCGATACTTAGAATATTTAAGACCTATTTTATTATTCTAAGATTAGATACAGATGAGATGACAGAGAAATGTCCACAGACATGTCAACGCTTTCCAAACAGTGGACGCCACCTATGCGTTATGTTTTTTAACAAATTCGGCCCCTAATTTACTAGGGAAAGTACACCAACGTGTGTAACCCGAATCTAACTAGATGGAGATATTGTATCCAGTACAGAATAAACCTAGCACCTAGCACGAGATCATGTTCCGGAAAAAAAGTTAGCGTGACTTGTTGTTAAATGCTACTAGATGGCGCTGTTGAATTTTTAGTTTGACACTTAAAAGTGTTGCTTTGTTTTTCAACAAATTCGTTCCCTAACCCTAGCTGACTGACATATAATTTATTAACATTGGACAGGCTGTCCTATACAAATGACAGCTAATTTTGTGTGCCTTTTTGAAATGTCATCTGCAAGTATCTCTGCGCGATACGACAACTAACTTACCCAAGTCACTACAATATTTCGTCCATGCTACAATATATCGACGGCCATTGTTTGACAGTATAATGTCCTCCTAGCCGAATTTTGACTACGGCGGCCTATCTCAACAGAGATTAGCCAACTGCGCAGGACATATTATAGTGCACAAGTGTGTGCGCAATACACAGGACCTGGTGCACTCTCTATTCCTTCACTCTCATTATTCGGTGAGACGGCAGTCCAACGTGATTGTAGAGAGATCCAGGCCGTATACTGCAAATGGCTGCTGTAGTAGTTTGAGGACGCCAACAAATGTGGATACCTAAAGTTTGGTTTAAAAAAATACATGTGGCTTTGGATAATATTGTGTTTGGCAACATGCGGAAATGTGTGTCTTGCAAAAGGCGCTGCAAAAAAGAAAGTAAAACCAGGCCTGTGTATCTTCCCGCGTAGGTAGCAAAAACGTACCTATGCGTGGCGACCCCTTGGTAAAAGCTGGCCTGTGTATCTCCCCGCGTAGGTAGCAAAAACGTACCTACGCGCGGCGCCTCTACTTAGGGGCAAAAACAAGTTGCGTGTCGCTACCGGCCAGCGACACGCTCGCGCGTTTTATTCACCGGCGGCCGCGCGGCTACGTTGCTGGCTGGACGAGAATGAATAAAGTACTAGAAAGAGGCGCTAGATGGCGTTAGAAGCTTCTCGTAGCAGTCAACCCTATCGCGTCGCGTGATATTACGTCACTGAAGAGGTTTAGTGTATTATGAATCATATCCCAGAGTAATAAGTATGAAATTATCTTGCAATGGATTTTTGTAGGTGTCTACACGAAAATGTGCTTGACTCTGAGGCGAACCAAATTACGCCATATTGTTGACGACATTGAGTAGACATTTCTTTGAATACAATTGCTAAGTCATACTTCTGTACGAAGTACTAGTACCTACTTATTCTGTTACTAAGGTTACCTATATTTTTTTACAAACGAATAAAACTGCCTTCAGTAAATGCCAGTAAAAAAATTCCTATACACTTTTACTAAGAAAGATATACGACAAAATTTTTGTCGGTGTCACTGCCATGCGAAATTTTCTTACCCGAGGAGGATGGCGACGACTGCGACGAGGTGATAGTAACCTATCTAAAAAGAGTGCCTATTGACCTTGATTTTTCATTTCTCTCTTCTCCTTACGACATGGTAGACTGAGATATCATGATAGCTGGATGGCGACGGGAGTATAAAATATTTTGTATCATCGAGTCCACGCGTACGAAGTCGCGGCTAGATTATTATTTTTAGCTAGTATATTATATTTTGTGAGAAGATCTTATTGGAGAAAATTTATGCAGAATTGGCTGTATGAACCTAGTTTCCTTTGCCGACCCAGAATGGATGCGGGAAATAAAAAAAAAACTACATGAAGAACGACGCGTCGCGTTTTTTGAGAAGTCAAAAATATTTTAAAGTGGCTGAAGATTGAAGTTTAAATTGTTATTATTTGATCAATAAACGTTAATTTCCTTGCTGAAGTTTGCCGCTGTAAGCTCAAGTAAGTTTTTTATTCTTAACTTTAGTAAATAAGCTTGTACAAGATTTTATAGGTTAAATTCGCGTTCTTAAATTTTTACAAACATTACAATCATTTGGTGAGCAAAGATGCTAAATGAACATTGTTTATATACTTATTCAATGTACTAGCGAGTAATACACAATCCTTCTTTGAAGTACAAATTGATTCTACTAGCAAACAAAAATTTTACTTATCGCCCGTATTTCGTTGCCTATTTTACCCAATAAGTGATTCCACAATACTTCACCGAATATTCCAGAATGTCTCAAGACAAAGACGGACCTTTGCCTGAAGGATGGGAAATGAGAACAAGCCGTTCAACTGGTATGAGTTACTATCTCAATACTTACACTAAGAAATCTCAGTGGGAGCGACCCGAGGCGCCTGCGGACCCAGGCGAGATCCGCTGCAGCCATATCCTGGTTAAACACGCAGACAGCCGTCGCCCATCCTCCTGGCGCGAGGAAAAAATCACACGAAGCAAAGAAGAAGCTGCAGACTTAATAAAAAACTACCGGAAGCAAATTGTCGCCAATGATGCAGCGTTTGTCGATATCGCAACTAAGTACTCTGACTGCTCTTCAGCTAAACGAGGCGGTGATCTAGGATTGTTTGGACGGGGACAGATGCAGCAAGCATTTGAAGAGGAAGCTTTCAAGCTAAAGGTAGGCCAGCTCAGCAAACCTGTGGAGACTGATTCTGGAGTCCACATCATCCTTAGGACTGCCTAATTTGTTATTTTCTCTATGTACTATGAAGATTGTTTACTTATCCATACCAGTCTTATATTATTCAACATGATGTCTGTCTATTTTCTTCTTTTTGATTTACGATTCTTTGTTAGGCAATGGAATTTAAAAAATACTTATATATGTAGGTGTAAGCCCATTTACTTATATGTGTAGGTGTAAGCCCATTCTATGTTTTTTTAATAAAAAAATTAAATCAACACCCACTGTTATTTACCTGAGCTGGCATATCCTGGATCATGGTTCAAAGCGGACCCTAGGCCCTTGAGTGCACAGACACAATAAATAATCAATATTTATGCGACCACTGGCGATCTTATGATCCTCAAGGGGTTAATGTCGCCCCACTGTAATAACCTGAGCTGCCATGCCCTGGATCATCGTCCAAAGCAGAGCCTGGGGCCTTAAGTGCACAACCTGTTTATGATGATTAAATAATGTCTTAGATGCAAACTGATGGAGCAAGTTTTCCGTACCAAAACACCATTCACAGCTGGATGTAAACTCATTTTCTCAATGATGTATGTTTTTAGCAATCAATAAAATTTGTATTTGGGCTAAACAACTATAAAGTATGTACTACTAATGTATGTATCAAAAATGTAATTTTATGATAACAAAGATTAGTCACACAGGAATTAATTGCCATGGTAAAAAAATTGTAGACATTGTTTCTACCAAGATATTTGCATTTTGGTTTATTTATTTTGATTATTCACTATAGCTGCTATAATTAATTATAGCTTACACATCCAAAGCATTTGTGTTAATTTTAATCATCAGGCTATTAGCATTAATGGACTGATCTTGATAACTGTTTTGGCAATAGTAACTGCTTTAATTAATGATGGCTGACACATGCCCACCATTTCTAGCCGTCTTGATTGCTACATCCATGGAATACTATTTGTATCATTGTATAGTTTTTCACTTGGCGTATTATTATTATATGGTGCAGTCAAATAATACTTACTGTAAAGTTCTATATAATTTCCTTAGTTTTAAATTGTATGATTGCTAAGATTAGTCATACAGGAATTAATTGCCATGGTAAAAAAATTGTAGACATTGTTTCTACCAAGATATTTGCATTTTGGTTTATTTATTTTGATTATTCACTATAGCTGCTATAATTAATTATAGCTTACACATCCAAAGCATTTGTGTTAATTTTAATCATCAGGCTATTAGCATTAATGGACTGATCTTGATAACTGTTTTGGCAATAGTAACTGCTTTAATTAATGATGGCTGACACATGCCCACCATTTCTAGCTGTCTTGATTGCTACATCCATGGAATACTATTTGTATCATTGTATAGTTTTTCACTTGGCGTATTATTATTATATGGTATATCAAATAATACTTACTGTAAAGTTCTATATAATTTCCTTAGTTTTAAATTGTATGATTGCTAAGATACAAGGATGGATGGATAGATAGGCATATAATTATACCTACCTAATTAAAATACTTAATTCAAGATTTTTTTTACTTTTCATTAGAAAAGTGTCAAATTGAGTTTTTTGGGAAGTTTGTTGTTGGATTTGTTGTCTCAAAATAAATCAAATGTTTTTAAAAATCTGTAGGTAATTATAATTATTATCATATAACTATATTGGGCTGTGTGTGTAACTTGATTATTTTGCTGTTATATCCTGGAATGTGTGTTGTCGAAGCTATATATAGAGTACATTAATTTTTCAAGTATGCTATTGTATTATTTCTCAACAATCTTTGCTCACCAAAAAAAGTCTAAGTCAGTTATTTTAACTCAATATTGTTTATTATTTTGCTAATAAGATAGCACATTACATTAGAGTAGGTAACAAATATTATAAATAACAACAATATTTATTTATCAGTTCGGTAGTGTCTATGACGAACCCAGCCTCTTTCGTCAAAGACAATAATTGTGTAACTCCCGAACACATTTTTTTTGAGATTTTTTCAAATTCATCACACATTATGGCACCAATATCAAGCTAAATCTAACAGTAACCATTCGACCTATCGCGTATGTTGCTCGGGAGTTACTTATAAACTAAAAGCGAGTTGTCGGAGTGTGTCATGTTACAATGCCATCGCTGTGTCGTCGTTTTC
The DNA here is from genome assembly GCA_949316185.1 of Pyrausta nigrata. Taxonomy (NCBI): domain Eukaryota; kingdom Metazoa; phylum Arthropoda; class Insecta; order Lepidoptera; family Crambidae; genus Pyrausta; species Pyrausta nigrata. The sequence goes on along the minus strand of OX438957.1, from coordinate 13,650,863 downwards.
GTTGTTCCGTATCAGAATTAACGTGTTGAGGGTCGACTCCTTAAGGTCCTGAGAGGCCGGTGTCCAGATGGGGCCGATGATAGGCGGCGACCTTTTCCCGCCCCACGCGCTAAACTTCACTTTCCTTTTACCATCCTTCTTCAAATTCACGTCCAAATAAGGGTGGCCCGGCTTGAAGATCTTCGGCAGCGATTCTATAAACGTCTTGAACGGGAGCGCTTCTCGCAACGTTTTGTCGTCAACCTGAGTGCTCAGCGCCAACACCTTGATCGGGTGCCGCTTATCCAAAGACGGTATGAATTGGAAACCGGCCAAGTCGAACCGTTCTCCTGTCGGTGAGAAGTTGGAGACGATTCTGGTAAGCTCGGGGACCGTAGTCGAAAATATGATTTTGGAGCCCTTCGCTCCCGGCTTGATTACCATCTGGCCTGATCTTTTCCCGCCCCACGGGCTGAAGCGGACCCGCTTCGGCATGCTCGGCTCTCGGATGCCTGACGACCGTTTCCAAGTCCACATGTGTTCGACACTCGCCTTCGCGCGTTTGCCTCCCCACGGGCTGAAGTTCTTCTTGTCCCTCGGATCTAAAATGCTGTTCAGGTTCAAATCCGTTGCGTTTTCTTCGACGGACCCTGAGAAGCCTACGATGAACGGGCTCCCCGGTATTTTTTCGTCGTTGCGGAAGTATATGGTCTTGTCCGTGTCAACCAGGTTGGGTAGCCACCGTCTGGGTCTGAGTTCTTGTTCGTCGGCCCTCCGCCTCTTGCGTTGGAGGTTTAGATCGGGCTGTTCTCTGTCGTTAGGTTGGTAGAATTGGTTGTATTGTTGCGGCTCGCCCTGGTACGCGTCCATCTCGCTCCTCGAGGGTTGGAGGTTGAAGTAGTGGACGTAGGGTATGGGGTAGTGCAGGGTGGAGTCGAGGGGGTCGAGGACAGTGTCTGCCCCGGGGCCCCCGGTGTTGATGTACTGCAGGCTGACTGTGCCGAACCACGAGAATGTGAAGATGAGCCATTTGTGCGACATGTTTCTGGAAAAGACGATGTTTTATGTTAGTACTCGTAATAATGCTATTTATATAGTAACTGACGGGATGCTTAAATTAAAAATATTACAGGCTGTGCAGTAAATGAAGGGTAATCCTTTTATCATATTTTAGTTACATCATGCCCTACTAATTACCAAAAAAACATTTTCAAGTGAAGTTTCATTTTTGAGATTTTTAAGTTTTCATTATTTTTTGAAGCTTTATTAACATTTTAAGTAAAAGATAATATTGATTTTGGTGTCTGAAATATTTAAAAGTCTAGGTAAGTACCTATTAAAATAAAAACAGATTTTTGAAGTCATTATTGTAAGTGAAGTAGCCACAGGACTTTCTCTTGAAACAAAAATTGACATCGTAGGACATTGTGACTTATCTGTAGCCTGTGTCTGTACTTAAAGTACTTCATGGACCTGTAGGTATATAAAACTACCTACGTATATCTAGGTAGGCTGATATTTAACTAATACTTAGCTATAACCATGACTGGGCTTTAGGTATGTAACTTAAGTATATAGTAGTATAAATTATCCAAAGATTTGGTTTCAAAAACAAAATGAAAAAATTGTGCGTAGTATGTTCATTAAAAAGATATCATTTTAGACAGTAAACCCCCTGGGTTAAAAATTATTCGTCGCACTGTATTGATTACACCTAAGTGATGGCATATAAAACAACCCTAAAACAGCTGATGTTTCTGAATGAAGTGAAAAGCACTCAAAGTAATCGAATAGATTCGCATATCGTGTTTCCACTCTTCATAAATAAGATGGGATATGGATGGATAATTTGCATAATATTCATACAGCGATCTGTCTTAATCCGATTTTAATAATTCTCTATCGACAGTCGTAAGTCTTTTTTTAGGGTTCTGTAGTCCTATCAAGGAACCATAGTGATAGTGCATTTCATAAAATTTAAAGGAAAACTATAGCAGTTACAGTTGTTGAGCTTGGGTATTGGATAATTTTGTACTCAATACAAAAAAAAACAGAAAATAAACATTTTTGGGTTTAGTTTTTTAATAGGTTTAAAAAACCAATAGCCATAATTAATAAAAAAAAATTGTTTTCCTCTTTGACGGTTAATAATTTTAAATTCATCTTTATGTCACTTGATAGGCCATAGCGTTACCTACCAAAAGAATCATTTTCATAACTTTTAGGATCTCCAGATCCATAAAAATAGCATTAATTTTTTTTTTAATTTTAGAGGAGGGAGTTTTAGTTTATGTCGATAACATTTGATGATCTAATAGCCCATACATTTACGCCAGTCGAAACCCGGACACACTCTATAGGCGTAAATTTTGAAGTAAGGGAATCAAGACAAGTAGTTTTGCCGTTTCGTATGTTGATTCTGTTAAAATGTCAAGGAAAGATTTGGCACCCACCCACCCACGGGGGCACTTTAAATTAAACGTTCCAACATAGACTCTACAGGGTCTAACGAAATTAGTTATCAACCGACAAAGGGGGGTTAATTTTTTGCCATCGTATTCACATCACACTGAATACGATGGCAAAATTTGAACCATAGTTTTATAGTCATTTTCAAAGTTATGTTTTCTAACAAAATAATTCAATTAAAATACTGCAAATGATTAAGCACGCTGTATCTTTACTTTACGCATACAATTGCATCAATTCACAGATACTGTAGTTACACGAACACAATCTAAAACGCATTGTACGAAAATCACACACACACAGCTGTAAATAGTGTGATTTTTCACAACTGAGAATTGCGAATATCTCGGTAACTAGTCTGAATTTTTGGCCCAAATTTGGTGAGCGTGATCAGTGTAATGTATAGATATCCCCCTTTGCCGGTTGATAACTAATTTCGTTAGACCCTATATATTACTGCTTGCTTTGAAACTCAGATACTATTGTCAATGCCTCTTTAAAAAAAGGTTGTTTAGATACAAAAAATGTGCTGGTGCGAGCTGGTCCATATAATGTTTATTAAACATATTTATCAGTTAACATTCGTAATATTAGAAGGGTAACCGGGTAAGAATCATAGATTGGCTATCATAAGCCGAATATTTATTACTTAGTGAATGCTTATTACACTACAATAATTAATTCGCATTATCATTATTGGAACATTGAAAACCAACACTTGGACACCTGAAAAAATAACTCTTAAGCTTTCTTGGAGCCATCTTTGATTAGTTGACATACTAATAAACGTTATGAATGATAAAACGGCAAAAAAAATTTTTGTTATGCAATGGGCAAATGAACTGTGTGAACTGGCCGAATTCACCCAAAAACTAGCTATTCACTTTTTTCATTCTTTATTTTAAGTTGAAATTTTAAGCCATAATTCACCAAACGTGAATTTTACACTTTGGACCAGCATTTTCGTAATTTCCCTCAAAGTTACGAATCTAATTATTCTAGGCATAAAAGTACAACATGATAGGATTTTTTTTGTTAAGGTCGTCGAATTCTTTAAAATTCAGAAAAAAATCATAACTCAAAAACTACGAACAATCGCGGAACATACATGGGAGTGATTTGGGGTATTTCAAGAGGTACTCTATCTCTGGACTTCCGCTTTACCATACTTCTTGGGACACCCTGTATGCACTTCAGATTTTTAAATTTAACAGCATATTTAAAATTTGAAATCAGTCAATTGACAACATTTCAAAAATTTTACATGCACTTTTTATTTTTTTTCCACAAAGTACATAAAAAAGAAGACACGTCTTTTTTCTTTTTCATTTCTTTTCATTATTTTCCCTTGAATTAAATTATTTAAAAACTCTTGGAAGAGCGTAAGTACAAGAGTAAGGATGTGCGACTTCAGGCCTTTGCCATATTTTAAAAATTAAACAAATAACTGACGCCTATAGGGCTGTATTTGGTGGCAGTAAGATATCGATTTCGATACTAAGCACGTATTTCAAAATACACAAGTTTAAGTAAAGAAGTAGACGAATAATCTTAGTAAAGTATTTTTATACAAACAAATCTTGTTAACAAAAGCTTACGTTGCAATTTTCCTTACTTAATTGTTATGGATTCTAAAGCCATGACATCAAAACCAAAAACATTAACGATATAATTAAAGAAACTTTTATGATTTTGTCACTAAATCAGATAATGCATGTATTTTTAGCAATCCTAAAATTACTGTAGGTACTGAAATTATCGACAACTAGATGGACTTCGTATCGAACTGATACTTCTATAGAACAACACTGCTATTATCTCTTCTCTCACTCACTCATCATAGTGTCAATGTCATAATGACAGCTTGCTTAAATGTATGGTATTTTTTTTAGAAAGGCAACGTAACGTTGCAACAGGCAAAGGCATGTCCTTTATAATGCCAGTATTATAGTACCTTTAAGTGTTTTTCAAATATCTCTGAAATTAAAGCGTGAAAAATATTGAAATATTTTTAACGTATTCATCATCGCCAAATCTCGAAATGGCTTTCCAATTTTAGCACCTTTATAAAAATTTAATAACGTCAATTATGATATTTATGTTGTCAATTATGTTATCCATGTTGTTTCACTTATGTAACCGTATTAAAATCCGTAAAGTAGATTAGTTAGGTCAACTAGGTCTATCAACGCAGGCAGTAAAAAAAAGGAATAACGCGAATATGGTTATATTCGCCTACTACCTATTACGACTCGGTAGGTAACCGAGTTAAGCTTTTGTTCATAAAATATTTTAGATGTTATTCAAAAATGCATTAAATTATCAAAAGTTTCTCATCTAAGTGAAGAGTTCGCTCGAATTTCCACTAAATCATTAAAAATTTATGTCTGGGTCACGGAGAGAACTTCCTGATTAATATCAGGATTATACAATCATAAATGTAATTCAGATCAAAAGGGAAACTTTACCTAAGTGGTATTCTTTTCTAGTAAGGTACATAAATATCAAACTAATAACGAATTGCCCCGGCTTCGCACGGCGGTACTTATTGTATATAAGTACAGGGTGTCAGTTAATAAAGGATAATTTCTTTAGGTACAGATTAGTAACATCATGCTCTACTAGGTATATGGCTAAAAAAAACGAGTGAAAATGTTGCCATTTTTAAAGTTTTGGTTCAGATTTTTTATTATTTTTGGGAACTTTACTAACATTTAAAGTAAAATGTCACTATTGATTTTGGTGTTTGGAATATTAAAGAGTATTAAGATAGAAACAGACTTTTAAAAAGTTATTAATTGTAGAAGTAGGCATACAAAAAATAATTATTTATATCTCGAAAATGGTAACACTTTTACCTGAAAAATTTTTTGGCATATAATAGGGCATTATGTAACTAATCTGTACCAAAAGGATTATCCTTCATTAACGCGACACCCTGTATAAACCTTCCTCTTGAATCACTCTATAATATCTATTGTTGACGGCATTAAAACCACGGATTAAAATCCGTTATTTAGGTACAGACAGCTGGACCGAAACCACAAAATACAGGGTGGCGCAATAGAACGTGCATATTGCATCATCTTTTTTTGCGGGGTAGAAGGGGCGTGGGCGGGGGGAGACCGATATCGTTGGGTAGCGCGGTTCATAAAGTTTTAGTCACGATGAGTCACTTCGACGGGAAGCATCGCGCATTTTGCGTGCGCGCATTTTACGAAAAATCTCGTTTGTACGTAGTTGTCAGGCGACTATTTTGTTCTGAGTATGGTGTACGGCAAATTAGGGAGGCTCCGAGTGCTAATTTAATTAAAATCTGGATAAAGCGTTTTGAAGAGACTGGATCGACGTTTAAACCACACGCGAAAGGTCGTCCACGCACATCTAGGACCGAAGACAATATTGAGAGTGTTAAGCAGTCGGTACGAGAAGATCCACAAATGTCTACTCGCAAGAGATCGTCTGTCCTAAACATATCGCGACGAAGTTTGCAACGAATTTTAAACTTGGATCTTAAATTGCATCCATACAAGCTGCAATTAACTCAAGAATTGAAAGACTCTGACTTCATAGCACGGCTCACATTTGCTAATGAAATGCTCAATCGGTTTTCAAATTTTGAAAACATCCTTTTCTCTGATGAGGCACATTTTCATGTGAATGGGTTCGTAAACCGCCAAAATTGTCGTTATTGGAATAGTGAAAATCCCAGACTCAAACATCAAAAACCGTTACATAGCCCTAAAGTGACAGTTTGGGCCGCAATATCTGCCAAAGGAATAATTGGTCCTTATTTTTTTGAAAACGCACGGGGGCAAAACATCACTGTTAATACCGAACGCTATGTTGCGATGTTGGAAGGTTTTTTGGCCCCAGAACTTGAAAATTCAAGAATAAAGAACTCTAGGACTTGGTTCCAACAAGACGGAGCTACCAGTCACACATCAAATGACTCCATGGCGGTTGTGAAGCAGATGTTCCCTGGCAAACTGATTTCGAAAAGAGGTGATATCCCATGGCCTCCGCGCAGTCCAGACTTGACGCCTCCTGACTTTTTTTTGTGGGGATACCTCAATCACAAAGTCTACACCAATAATCCGAGAAACATCAGTCAGCTCAAGGAGAATATTCGTGGTGAAATGGCAGCAATCACACCAGCACTACTTAAAAAAGTTTTCGGTAATTTCCGTTTGCGGTTAGAGGAGTGCCAACGTAGAGAGGGTCATCATTTAGATGATGTTATTTTAAAAAAATAAACTTCAGTTATCACTTAATAATTGCTTAGTTTTATTTTAACTATACCTTTTGTATTTATTTTTTAATAATTATTTTAAAAATGCACGTTCTATTGCGCCACCCTGTACATAAAAGTACTATGAACCAAAAATAAATTAATAACTTTTTGTGCCTCGCGCGTCGAAACAGATAAAAAACCTGTACCCCGTTATTCCAAAAACTTAGTACCGGGTTAGAGCCAGGACTAGGCTATTAGCTAGCCAATTAGAAAAGCGCTTCTCTATTAGGTTATGTCACAAATGTTTCATTCATTCCTCTGTTGCCGGCTAATATTTAGACCTATTTTAAACCTGGTCAATTTTTTTTGTAATAACACCGTAAATGAATAATGACTAGTCTAAAAAAACTCATTGTACCAACTTTCAAATATTAACTACCTAGTTGATGAGGCATAAGTAAAGCCTTTGTACTGGTACTTTGCGTCCGCTCTTGTAAAATTGCTATTATTAAACTGAGAAACATGTTTTATTCAACACGCATCGTATCTCGTATGTAAGTTAGGGGAAATATTGAGATGTTACTTTGTTTGAACACATAATATACCTACGCTCGACTCCCGAAAATGTAAGTTAAGAAAAATGCTTGAATAAACTCCCGGGTACCACGATCGTTATCAGAGGTAGGCTTTACTTTAACGAAAATCGTACTATTTGACTGATAACGAATTCTTTTTGGTATTCAGTCTGTCATTTGTACAATTTTGGTATAGAAAAAAAAAATACTATGTGTGATACTAATATAAATAGATAGGATAGCTCAGTTAAAACGAGATAAGTAATAATACGAAATCTATTAGGTGCAATCAGTAAAAACCTATAGTGGAACTGGTGGAGATTTTTGGTGTAACTTTAAAGTAACAGAGGTTTTTAGGTGATAAATTGGCTATTATTTAACGTGTTTTAATGGGCTTTATTATGCAATTGATCGTCTTTAGAAAGACTTTGCTTTTGGTTATTTGTACTGCCAAGAAACTTTACTATACCTACCTACTCAAATAAAACAGCAAGTTAACGAAATTTAATTAAATTTCGCTCACAAAAATTAATCGACTGTGTCATCCGGTTGGAATCGAACCCACGTCCCTTCGCTATCCGGGCGAGTGCTTTTACCAACCTCGAACGCCGGGCTCACTGGCGTAGCAAGCTCTTACAAAAATTCGTCGGCTGACTAACGTCCTCCGTAGCTCAGTTGGTAAGAGCACTCGCCCGGATAGCGAAGGGACGTGGGTTCGATTCCCACCGGATGACACAGTCGATTAATTTTTGTGAGCGAAATTTAATTAAATTTCGTAAAAACTTGCAAAATGATTGCATAAGTTATTAAAAATAATTATACAGCAAGTTAAGCAGGTATGAGCATTTCCATCTTTTGATATTTTTATCATAAGGATAAAAACCTGCTAAGTTAGAGACTGCCTAGTATTGTAGGCACTGACAGTGTGTTTATTTAAAAAAGAGGTAGACCTGTCATCTCGTAGCCCGTGGCGATTCGAATTTGATGCTCCGAGCACACGTTCTTATACGTGTCAAATGACATATTTAAATGCCAAATTGAGCAAATTGCTCAATTTGAAGCGATTAATTTTTGCTCGCTAATAACCCATCTACCTCTCTCGGTAGGGGCCCACTGAAAATCAGCGCCAGGGCGTTCTGGAGACCTGGCTGAAGCTGAGTGAGGCCCCCTTGATTTGGACATCACAGACACACAAAGGCACTGTTTGGCTAGCGTTGACTGTTACTGATTTGTTTGTGTCGTTTCTATTTTGTATTGTTGTTTTTATTATATTTGTGATCTTTGTATTTTTTTTAGTACGATGTTTGTTTGTGATGTCCCAAATTAATAAATGCTTCTTTCTTTCCTTCTTCTCTTTTTAAATGCTCTATCATTGATTGTAGGTATGGACTAGTTACCTTTATAAATAAACTCAGTTTTATTGAGTTTGGCAGCGGGCTGTAGTTGCGACTAATGGAAAATATAAGTAAAATTCGAAACTGATTTGTCTTTACGTCCCCGGAAAGTGCCGCGTGAGTGAATGTGACAAAACTACTTATAAAGAGCGTTGTGTCGCTTACAAATACAAACGACAACAACAAAGGTGCGTATTCGGAATCGGGTGACTTTATTTTAAAAATAAATCGCCAAGAGTATGTTGTTTTTTTTTAATAATGGCTAAGAGCCTTCTGGGTACCTAGTTGCCCGTCTCTCATAGTCTACAGCGGCCCATCTCAACAGAGATTAGCCAACTGCGCGGGAGATATCAAGTGCACAAGCTGCACTCTCAGTTCCTTCACTCTTATAATTCGTTAAGACGATAGTCTGACATGACAGTAAAGAGATTAGGCGCAGGACCAACAGCTTAACGTGCTTTACGAGGCACGGGGGTGTTAACGCCACCAACTTTCTTACTCCTGAACAGTGTTCGAGTTATTTCAAGACAAAAAAACCCAACACTTTCGGCCCAACTGGGATTCGAACCGAGGACCTCGTGGATAGTACCCAGCGTACTGACCACTAGACCAACAAGGCAGTCCATCAAGTCAAGTATCAGGCATACGGTTACTTTTAGGTGCGTGATAAAAATCTCGAAATCGAGAGTGTTGGGTTTTTCTGTCTTGAAAAAAACTCAGACACAGCTCCGGAGTCAGGAAGTTGGTGGTGTTAACACCCCCGTGCCTCAGAAAGCACGTTAAGCCGTTGGTCCTGCGCCTGATCTCTCTACGGTCATGTCGGACTGCCGTCTCACCGAATTATGAGATTGAAGGAATAGAGAGTGCACCTGTGTATTGCGCACACACTTCTGCACTATTGCTATTATTGTTGGCTAATCTCTGATGAGATAGGCTGCCGTAGTCGAAATTCGGCTAGGAGGACATTATTATGCCTGATACTTTTAAAAAAACCGGCTAAGTGCGAGTCGGACTCGCGCACTAAGGGTTCCTTGACAACTTTAACTCAATTAGGATCCACTTACTTCCACTTAGCCAAAATACCACAATATTTTGTTGAAGGAATAACTTTGTTTTTCATAGTGTTTGTATGAAGAACAAAGTTATGTTTGCGGTTGTTGAAAATGTGCTATATCTCAAAAACTACTAGTTCGATCTCGTTCAAACCAATTTTTGTTGAATGAATTTATTACGATCTACATCGTGTATTTTTTTCAAAATTTTCACTTGCTTTTTTCAAAAGTTAGATGGAGGGGGGAGCCATTTTTCCCCTTTGGAAGCGTCTATCTCTCAACCGTTAGACTTTTAGAGAAAATAGAAACCTTGATGTCATTTTAAAAGACCTATCCATAGCCACCTCACGTACGAAAAATAATGATATTTAAGGGGGATGAAACTAAAACTAAATTTTTTTTTACTTAAACCTATAGGTTTGATATGCTATAAAACTAAATTTTTTTTTACTTAAACCTATAGGTTTGAGTAAAAAAATTTTTAGTTTTAGTTTCATCCCCCTTAAATATCATTATTTTTCGTATGAGTTTCGTAAAGCGAATAACAGGATACATCTACCCACCAAGTTTCAACTCTGTAATGCTAATAGTTTCAGAATAAAGTAGCTATGACATACGGACGGACGGACATACAGACATGAAAAATCTATAAGGGTTACGTTTTTTGCCATTCGGCTACGGAACCCTAAAAATTCTGTTTCAATTTCGCAAACGCAACTCAATCGAAAAGTGATTTTCACCAACCTACAATAATTTTAAAATACCTTTTCAACTATATCCCATACGATGGGTTAGCTTAGTAGTCGAGAAAGGAGTTCCCTAAGTGAACTAACCACGCTTAATCTAAACGAAGTATTTATACTGAAGTTTAGAATAATACCTAGACTTTAAAAATATGTTGTAAAAGCGAACTGTTGGTATCTCGTTTGCATCCCATCCAAACTCTAACTGGACGCCGATAACTTTGGCATTTGGAATCGTTATGATATTTTCTCTCTATTTGGAAGTGAATTCTAGTGTGAATTTCCCTGTTAGCTGTAGTGTTGTACCTCAGTATATGGGTATAATATAATATAAGCATATAATATAATTGACTGCCTCGTTGGTCTAGTGGTCAGCACGCTGGGTACTATCCACGAGGTCCCGGGTTCGAATCCCGGGTCGGGCCGAGAGTGTTTGAGTTTTTCCGTCTTGAAATTACTCAGACACTGCTCCGGAGACAGGAAGTTGGTGGTGTTAACACCCCCGTGCCTTGGAAAGCACGTTAAGCCGTAGGTCCTGCGCTTGATCTCTCTACGGTCATGTCGGACTGCCGTCTCACCGAATTATGGGAGTGAAGGAACAGAGAGTGCACCTGTGTATTGCGCACACACTTGTGCACTATAATATGTCCTGCGCAGTTGGCTAATCTCTGTTGAAATAGGCCGCCGTGGTCGAAAATCGGCTACGAGGACATTATTAATATAATATAAGTTATTTTAAGAGAGAAAAACCCAGAAACAATTTTTGGCGCGATCCGGAATACGAACCTTCTCAGATCTTCGAAAATTAAAATGGGTTTTTGGCAATAAGGAATGAATACGTGAATCATGAATGAAAATTTAAACTAAAAAATGTATTTACATAGTTTTCGCCTCTGTGTACTGAGGAAGAGAAAGAGAAGGCTCCGAAATTTTAGCACCAGCAAATATATTAAACATGCAAAAAGGGAAAAGTTAGACCAAACTTCAGGAGGATTTTCTGCCGTTTTTAGAGATCCATAATTATCTTAACGATGTCGTGAATTTCCTCGTAATATAGGTTTGGAACCTCACGATAGAATTCTTATCAAAAAAAGGGACTTACCACGCGCCCCTTCCTGACTACGTTTCTCATACATTTGCATCGAGCATTGTCACCTTACGAGTGAAGGAACTGAAAGTGCACCTGTGTGTTGCGCACAGCTGCACACACTTGTGATCTGTAAATCTCCCGCGCAGTTGGCTATCTTGGTTGAGATTAACCGTGGTCGTAATTCGTTTTGGAAGACATTTTTGAATGTGGGCCAGCCTCCATTGCTTTGTTTTGTTCTATTTTGTCGCAATTATACATGAACATTTGCTTAGATGAATGTAACTGTTTCTATTACGTCATGTAACATCGTAGGATTTCTTTTTAAAGTGTTATTTGAAGTCAAGGGTCTATGCAAACTAGCCCAAGAAACTGGCGGTGTTATTTTAAAGAAATGAGACAGTGGTGGTGCATAATTATTGTATACACCCCAGGCACATTTATCTAGTTATTTCGTTAATTTAATACGTGTCAAATAATACTTAGTTTATGATAAATAAAATATAATATTAAAATGACAACCAAGTGTCATTCATCTTATGAATAAAAAAAGATTTTTGTGTTTGTCGGGTCGCCCTTATCGGCTGTATGAATTTCTTTAATGATATATAGCTATAGGTAACGACGATGTCTCTCTATAATCTATGAATTGTACACCCTTAATCAATAATAGGGTACCTATTTTTTAATAAATAAATAAATTGTTTCAACAAACATACCAATTACCTAGCCCCAAACTAAGTGTGAGCTTTTGCTATGGTGACTAGAATAACGGATAGACATACTTATATACATTTTATAAACATCCATGACTTAGGTACAAATGCTCGTGCTCATCACACAAACACTTGCCCCTTGCGGGACTCAAACCCGCAACCGCCTGGTTTAGAAGTCCGGGGTGCGAACCACTACACCAAGACGGTCGTCACGTCGGAACGTCGACCTATGTATATAACCTGTGCCTAACCTATTTATAATACAGTACATTATAATCAACTAATAATAGGAATGCAAATCACTTTCTGATTGGGTAGTTTCTATTACGTGTAGATAATACTGATGTACGCCTGTTCGCTTGGCAGTGGACAGGAGGAAACTATAATTACCCGACTGCGGAATGAGGGTTATGTTTTTCGAGAGTACCTATGTATGTATGTATAATTGTTTGGCACGCCCTACAGCCCAAACGGCTGGACAGTTTTTGACATATGAGGTGTCGTTGAATTCAACAAATTTTAAAATTGCACCCTCAAATGGAAACAAAAGGGGGCGGGGGAATTGACATTTTCCTTACCATAGAATATGGGTATCAAATCAAAGCCAGTAAAAATACCATTTCAAAAATATTATAATTATTGCAGTCGGGTGTTTTGTTATTTCAATTATTATGTTTTTATTGCTAAGGTATATTCATGTCATGAATAAACTTGCTTAGCTCATGATAACATAGTTTGGTAAATTTTGTAGATGAAATACAGTGTGTCCCACGGTTTATAACCGACTTCAAAAACAAAGAAGATTGCCAAGTCGACGCGTATATATTTTCATGTATAACTTTTCACAGAGTAGTTCGATTTTGATGAATATTTTTTTAGGAAGTATGGGAAGTATGGGCAATTAGTGTGCCAATCAGATATTTTGTGACACAGTTACAAATGTGCTAAAAAAGTTAAATATTTATTTTTACAATAAATACAACCGCCTCACCCAGCGTATGTATGTAAGTGTATCATTATACACTTCTCTTTTTTGAAGTTCATTAAAATTATATAATTACTTAGGTAGTTATCAAAAAACCGCACCCTCGAAATAGTCTTATGGATTCTTTGCCTATTGTCTTTTTAGATGAGATCAAAATGCATCCAGTACATTGGTTATGTTCGTACAGCTGCACACACACTCGTACTTAAGTGTTTTGGTCATGATTTTAGTGTTACTTTACAATACGAGTAGGTAGCAGGTGCGTAAATTCTTTGCATGTACGAAGCAATGTACGACTTTCCCATACACAGGGTGTCCGGGTTTCGAATAGCGATAATTTCAGGGCCTTTTATTTATCAAAGGACTTGTCCTCTTTTTGTTTAGAGGCTGATTTTTTATTCCAAGATAACACCAACCACCAATAACCTATATTTATCTTTAAGCTACAAAAATATGAAACACGTTACCATAGAAATCAGAATTTTAAACGCCTCCATTTTTGAGAAAAAATATGTTTTGTAACAGGCATCATCCATTGATCACTTACTTGTATTTCCTGGCTGTATGGCTATGTGCCATTGCCTTTCCACTGGTCGATAAATACTACTAGGTACTACCACAGATTAAAGTTAGTAGGTACTACTGTCAATGGAATGCCAATTTTGCTGTAAATTTTTTTCATGCGTTAATTTATATAGGCGAAGGTGCGGTTTATCTACAGACAAAGAGAAAAATTAATTTAAATTTTTCGCTAAATCGGAGGCCTTAAAAATATATTAGTTATGCAGAATGGCTAGTTTTTGTTAACTCTTTCATATAATATTTAGTTTATTCTGGTTAGAAATATTGACGAATAAAAAACTATTAATAGACAAGTCCTTTAGAGACATAATCCTAATGAAAAAGAAATTTGTCATTTTTTTTTTCAATTGTAGTGCGGAGCTCGATCTACTACAATAAAATTGTCGTCAATCGTCAAATGATAGTTAAAACTGTGTCCAGCCAGTTTGTAGTTGTGAACTCAATATGATTCAATTGTACACATAATAAGGATTAACGAGTTGTTAATTGTTATGTATTAATTGATTTGAAGAGATCTCTGAGGCTGAATTGTTGAAGGGACTGTCAGATATCTAGTTTTGATTCTCACGAGGTATATACCTACATATAGGTATCTATGGCAGTCATAATCATAGCACTTATCAGCTTAGCATAGTAATTTTATTTGACCTCCTATACTCGTACCTACAACTTTTTGTATTATACCAAAAACATACAACAGCAAAAAATACTTTAAAAAATAATTTGTTTATCTTTTAATTCTTAGATACGTATAGAAACATCAGACAAAATATCCTAAAAATAGTTAACTTCACATAATCTCAAATTAAACAAATTCGTAACAAACACAAAAAATATTTTTTCAAAATGTAAAACAAAACAGTCAAAAATAACGTGCATAAATATTTAAAAAAATACTTTTAAAAAGCATTTTTTTTTCAAAAACAATAAACATGTTTTCCGTAGAAAAATCCAGAAGCTTACCTTAATAAACTGAATTACAGCATAACCGAAATCAAAGTGGTGGCACTGTCGCGGTCGTGGTACATCGGGCCGCACTGGGTGTAGTCTCCGCCGGCTCTCCGCTTATATACCGCTGCTTGAGACTCTGAGAGAACTCCGAGTGGATTGGAGTGGCAGCAATAAAAGTTATCGAAAATACCAAAAACTTCGGGGTATATACTCGTACGTACTTTAAATGAAATGAAACTCAAACGAGGCACTTAAAAAAATTACAAAACTAGGAAATAAGCCTACGCTCTATGCTTCACACTTATCATATAGGATGGGACTATGTAACCTAGGCATAACAAAAATCTCTGATTATGAATTTATGTAATCAGATTAGCGAAAAGGTATCTTTACGACCCTTTCTGTGTAAATTGCATTGATATTTCGTTAATGGTGCGCAATAAAGAATTATAAAATGAACCCTTTGAACGCCTAATAAGTAAATTGCATTAAATCTTATTTGCCGCCTTATAAAAATAAACCACTGTTCAATACTTAATAAATATGAGACAGCTAGCTTAAAAAAATGTATCTATTTTTCATGGCACCTATCTGTCATTTAATTCCAAATTTCTCTTCTCATACTTATTCAAGGGTTAAACAGTGGTATCTACAATATTATAGTTTTATTCGTAAACTTCCAACATGACTGTTATAGCGGATTTGATACTAAAGTTTGTATGTCTTTGTTTGTCATATGTAATTGGTTTCGTCAGAAAGGGACAACTAACCACATGTACGTTAGAGCTCTGAAGTTTGATGAATAAAAAAGCAATAAAAAAGGGAATTAAAATTAATTTCGCTCAAAAAAATTGATCGACTGTATCATCCGGTGGGAAAACTTGCAAACAAATTGCTTAAGTTATAAAAAAAATATATAAAGAAAAGGGTTAAAGTTGTGCGTTTTCTGCTATCGCTACTTCAGTCAGGCGACCAACTGTTGAATTGCAAGAGGACATTTGCGCGCACTGTACAACGAAACGTCTCTGTTGTCCAATTATTTTATATTCATTACATTCCCGTAACATTTCCTGAAGAAAACCTCCTCAACATACGTGCGCTTACTTTTACAAATATAGACCTTATTCACTCAATAATAGAGACGGAGCAAGAGACTTCAAATCTGTTTAAAACCAACTCATCCCTTGTAAAGGGCTCGATAGATGTTACAAAGTCAAATGAAACGGTAGAGAATATTGATATTAAATTACCCTTATTAGGATCAATTTGTTTGCTATGATATCTATAAAATGCCGCTCTGCGTGTATTCAAATTTAAGTAAGTGCCTTCTTTCAGAACTAATCTACTAAAATTTAGTTGTTTGCTCACAATTATTCGGCTTATTCTTTCTTTGTGTTTAATCTCTCTTTCATCTTATTATTACTGGCGATGGAAACGTAGCTTTTTAATTATGTATGTTTTGTGCAAAATGTACAAAATTATCGCTTTAAATTACACATTCAAAACTAAGTCATGTCCTTTTTTTTTAACGTGAGTTTGCGATGTTTTTCTATTTAAAGTGAACATACAATATTTTCCGTGTGTTCTTTATCACAACATTTAACTAAACACAAATTATTGATGTAACTAACAGGTAGTTACTAACATCAAGTTTTTAGAAGAGAGATCAAGCCAACAACGCGCTTACTGAGGCTCGGGGTTGTCAACACCGCCAACTATGTTATTTTTAGCCAGAAAACTATAAAAACTAATTCCGGCCCGACCCAGGATTCGAACTCGGGACCTCTTGGACAGATCCCACCGTGCTAACCACTAGATAAGCAGGTAGTTAGGCTAGTGTTACAGTTCTCTTCGTGATGTTTCCACTAAGGGCAAATAGTTATAGTCGGTAAACTTCGTATTGCATAAAGACTGATTTTCAGAGTTTTTACTATTTTCCTTGCAATTTTTTTCCTCTCTATTAAATTAGGCGATTAGGTATATTTTATTATCTTGCATACATCTATAGTGGAATTCATTGCGGGCTGAAATATTTAAAAACTATGATTTAAATACTTTTAAGGAAGGAGAGAGTAGGCAACAGCCTTTTACTAGTTAGACCAGACACCCCCCCCCCCCCCCTCTGCTACTTCACCGATTACACCAGGTGAGATTGCGGCCAGATGTCTGCCTATAAATTATAAATTAAAATTAGTGTGTGATTGTTAATTAATAAAAAAATTAAGATAAATTATCTTAATTAAAATTATATGGATGTAACTGCCGTACTCGAGACGTCAATTAAAATTAATCCTTCACTAAGGCTCATGCCGTCCTTTTCTATTTCATTAGCAAGGAAAGTGACAGAACGAGACTTAATCATAGATTTAATTTAATTAACGTCTCTGAGTGCGGCAGTAAGAGCGACTATGCGCCAACCTTAATGTTTATTATTATTTTTATTTATTCATAGCCATAATAATCGTAACCCTTTCGCCATTACCACCAGACTCGCTTCTCAATAGGCACATCGCGCTTCATAAACAGCGCTTGTTTGTCAACTGCGCGTACGCAGAACCGGACAATGCGCGAGCACGAGCGGCGGAAATCGCGCGCATTACGCACGCATCATGTTTATGTTGGGGCTGTGATTGATGCGGTTTCCGAACGAATTTCACATTATAAGTAATATAAGTTCTACTAACAATGATGAGTCATTGTTACTTGCAACTAAATTTCATTCATTCATTCATTAACCCCTTGAGGATCATAAGACCGCGCCGGCGCCGGTCTCTTAGCAATTAGGAATTTTCCTAGTGTCAAAAATCAGTACATAAAAATCCGCTAGATGCCGATGAATAACCTAAGTCAGCTAGATTTTGACTTAAGAAAAAGGCAGGTTTTAGCATTTTTTATGTTTTAATGCTTATGTGTAGCATGTTTTAGATTCACGCGTACTAACAGGTATTTTTGAACAATATATTGATCATCAAGACGTTTTTTCCATTAAATTTTATTTTTAACTGCATTTTGAAACTCGCTATTTTTTACATAAGTACTTCCACTACATGCCTGTACACATTATATTACAATAATTTGTTTTTGTTTTCAATGATTTCGAAGCATTATTTATATAACTTTAATGAATAGCGCCATCTAGAAAAGTCAGCCTATTAGATCCCACTGCTGGGAAAAGGCCTCACCTCTCCAACAGATATTAGCCGGGACCAACTGCTTAACGTGCCTTCCGAAGCAGGGAGATGCTTGTTATGGTCGTCACTTTAATGGTCGGAATGGTCACCCATCCAATCACGACCGCGCCGTGGGTTGCTTTAACTTTGGTATCACTACCAAAGCGCTGCCGCTACTGCGCCACAAGCACCTCTTGTATAGCGCCATCTATCAACGTGCAATTAAACTAACATTTTAAGCTGTCAGATAATCCCTCATTGATTTTCTATTGCGTCTGGAAACATGATCTATAAGGCATTAAGGGCTTATAAAGATAATAATTAATTGTTTTAACAAACACACCAATTACCTAGCCCCAAACTAAGCGTGTGCTTGTGCTATGGTGACTAGGATAACGGTTAACTAGGATAAACATTTATAAACATCCATGACTTAGGTACAAAATGCTCGTGCTCATCACACAAACATTTGCCCCTTGCGGGATTCGAACCCGCAACCGCCTGGTTTAAAAGTTCGCGCGAACCACTGCACCAAGACGGAAGGTCTTGGTGTAGTGGTTCGCGCCTGCTGATTTGCTGTTTGACGCGACACTGTAACAGCCACATCGCTGTCAGCGGTTGACTTGCCATTTCTATGTCGTGAGGAAACCTTCATACTGGTTGGTTGTTGACGAGTGTGTGGAATGTAGACGGCAATCACTTACCACTTGTTTTGTTTGGAAAGTCGGTGTTGTAAGAAGCACATTCCATCTGATCGCGACCTTCTTTTGCGAGTCTTTGGAGACTGAAAAGTGGCCCACTAACTTGTACCGGGGTTCTTTTTTTTTTTTAAGATGTACAAAACAGATCACAAACAATATTACAAATTAATTAAGTTCTATTTTGGTATATAACGAAAAACGAAAACTTAGATACATGCAGTTCTATTAAAAACTAAGACTTCAACTAATTGTTATTTTCGACTATTTTTGAGTCAGGCAGGTTGAATTTAAAATCATACAAATTTCCTTACGTACGCGGAAAGATATGCATAATAATTAATAATGATGTCCTTCTAGCCGAATTTTGACTACAGAGATTAGCCAACTGTACGGGAGATATCATAGTGCACAAATGTGTGCGCAATACACAGGTGCACTCTCTGTTCCTTTACTCTCATAATTCAGTGAGACGATAGTTCGACATGACCGTAGAGAGATCAGGCACGGGACCAACGGTCTTAAGGTGCTTTTCGAGGCACGGGGTTGTTAACACAACCAACTTGCTGACTCCGGAGTTGTATCAGAGTTATTTCAAGACAGAAAAACCCAACACTTGGCCCGGCCCGGGACTCGAACCCGGAACCTCGTGGATAGTACCATATAGTACCCAGTGTGCTGACCATTAGACCAAAGAAGCAGTTATGAAATACATTCTTCTTCTTCTTAGTCGGTATCTTCATTGCTGAAGGTCGTGTCTAGCTTGAAGTGTTAATCACACGATGCACTATGCTGCTCCATGTGTTCCTGTCCTCGGCAGTCTTTATAGCCTTGGTTACTGATAGGCCAGTAAGCGACTTTTCTAAGTCCGACCAGCGCGCTGCAGCGGGTAGGTAACCGACCGCGTGATCTTCTCCCATCAACTTGGTTAACCACCATCAGCTTTTCTAGGCTGTCCATGGAATTTGCAACATCCGCCTCCAACACCACATCTCAGAAGCGTCGATCTTTGCCCTTTCACTCTGTCTTATCGTCCAGGATTCAGCGCCATAAAAGAAAATCGAGAAGACCAATGTGCGCACCAGCCTCACTTTGGTTTTGCGAGATATGTTACGGTCTTTCCATATCCTAGTAAGTTTAGTCATCGCTGCTTTGGCCATTTGGATTCTTATGAAATACATAATCTGGATATATATATACGTTGCATCCGCGACAGCGCAGTGACATGTCTCATAATGTTATTTGACATCACAGATAATGTAACTATTTTAATCCCACCATCTGCGTGATCGCATCCGCACGGCTATAAAAGCGCCCTAAGAATTTAGTCAAATTATTTTAAGGTCTGTAGAGTAATTTTTAGCCGAAGAGCTTGGTACTGTTAACTTTGTTTGTTTTTATCTGTTAACTTTTCATCTTGGTTTAAGAATGAAAATGGTTTAAGGATTTACTTTTATGTCACAAAAACTAAGACTATTAGCATTCAGTGTTTTCTTCATCTAGCTACAGACGTCACGTAAAACAACTCGCACTTACAATTTACTACATCAATAGTTTATTTAGATGACAAACATCTGGGTCCAGTAATCGAACGAAAACACGCTCTTATCAAGTGGGTTCGACCCTCAGACGGTAGATTAGGATTCCTTAAAAGGGTCCCTTAATTAAATAAATAAATATTCGTTCTATAAAAACAGAGGGTGTTTATGGTCCTAAACAAGAAAACGTACTGCCCAATGAAAGACACGTTGTTTCAATTTAAAGATCGGTTTTGAGGAGAAATATATAAAATACATATATTTATTTCAGTTCTACATATGGCACATAGTTTTGAATCTCCTTGTGATTATTTGCTGAGACGAGGAGAAACCGCCTTTCGAATCGTATTATACAATTTGAAACAACTTTAATTTGCGACTTTGGAATTATAAAGTCACATTTTTTGGATTTCGAAGTAATGTAAATTAATAAAATTTGTTGTGAATTCACTTTCAAAGATTTTCCTAGAATATAAGAGCACTTCGTAACATATAACATTGTATTTAGGGCCGATTTTACAATTGTCAGATAAAATTACAGGCTGAATAATTTTGTATAGGCACTTATTCAAAATGTCTTCCAACAAGAAACATAAATAAAACAAAAATGTAACAGATTCAGGGTGATGATGAGCTCGTGACATTTTCAAATCAGCCTTCTTGCTGTTATTTTGCACGAAAAATGTATCTTAACTCGCTATATTATTATTTCTCATCTTCTCTGTATTTGTTCTATTGTTGACTGGTAGAGAGTGCTTTTGGCATTAATTACCGCCATTTTATACAACTTTTAAGCTGTGCGGAAAGTGTTAATCAAAAACATATTAAAAAATCGGCCCAGACGTATTTTATTTTATTGAATGATATATTTATTTAATTAGTTGATTGATTTATTAAGTCTTAATTGGAATATGTTTACTGTTCTGGCAGGTAAGAGGTTCTAGGTGTAATTTGGCGCAATTTTGAAAATTATGGTGATAATTTTAAAGAAATACTTATGTTTTATTTTGTTGTATAAAACATAATCTTTTAATTACCTAAATGAATTGTATTTAGTAGGTATTAATATTATTTACAGTCATGACGGCTAAAATCTTCATATTATATTCTGTTTCTAAACTCAGACTTTGATGTTAATTACCATTGATAGCTTGATTGATCAGTCAACTAACTGAAGATAGATTTTGAACATCCAATCAATCATATTACTGTGCAAACGTTAAACATTTATTTTGCCAGCTTGTTTCTGAAGACAGACAGACAGACGAATATGATTTTAAGGACTGCTTTTTTTTGGTGTACCAAAAAAAGGCCTCCCCCAAACTTAAAGCTGAAGAGGGAGGCCAAGAAACAGATGGTGTGACGATTTCGATGCGCAGCCTAAAGGAGATGGTCCAGGTTTCTATGGAACTTTGACCATCTCTTGTACACTACACCAAAAAATAGGAAAAAGGCTATGAAACCCTATTCTCATATTTATTTTCACAATTTCTTCGTTGTTTTCGTGCACAAATAAGTTTTTTAAAACATTTTGCGGCAATACTACTATCTCATAATGACGGGACGGCGGAAAGGACTGTCACAAATGACAGGTGACAGCTACTTTTTTTACGCTTGGAACCAAATGTTTTGGCCGCTGATCGTTCAGAAAACATATTTGTCTTTCTATGTGAATTCAAATAAAATAATAGTTTCATGTTTTATCATTCTAGTTATAATTCTTACATAGTGAAATTAATATTGCTAACATAGTTTTCTAATGGTTATAGTAAAACTAGGTTAATTTTTTAAATAATAAATAAATAAATTGTTTAAACAAACACACCAATTACCTAGCCTCATACTAAGCGTAAGCTTGTGCTATGGTGACTAGGATAACGGATAGACATACTTAAATACTTTTATAAACATCCATGACTTAGGTACAAATGCTCGTGCTCATCACACAAACACACAACAGGGTTTTTTAGTTTTTTTTTGGTTTCCGGTACAAGAGATGGCCTAAATTGTAACATCTCCTTTCGCACTTTAAATGGGATTTTGACAATATCACCACCACCACATCCAACACGTAAATGCCCACTTATGGAACGTGCGAACACATTGTCCTTATACTCGTAGCCCCTAATACGATAATTGAAACCACGCAACCTGCAAAAGGATTTTAAATAAATGTTCCACAACAGTTCCACTAACCAAACGATCCTCTCCCAAGGAACGGTACTCGCATATAAACTATTCCTCTAGTGTAATTACATACAAACTGTAACAATCTATAAGTAGCTTCTAAGTACACACTCGCGAACATGTACCATTGCTTAGAGTCGATTTTACCAACGTGAGATAAGACTTATCCGATGGAATAAGTATAAAACGACATTTTAAAATGCTTAAAATTTGTGTTATTTTAAAATGACATTTACTGAAATGATTGTTGACAAATAGGTGACGTTTTCAAATTAGGCGTTTTGTATTCTATTTGACGAATATTCCTTATCTGACGTTGGTAAAATCGACTCTTAGACGAATAAATAATATTCTATTATATTTATTTCTTTGGCAATATAAAAAAAAAAAAAAATGTAGGTATTCCCATAGTTTTCTTCTTCTGAGGAACGAAATACAAAAGCCGTAATTTAAGCACCAAACAAATTAAACAATATTAAACATTCAAAGACGGTAAAGTTAAACTTTACTTCAGGAGGATTTTCTATCGAACCAAAATCCTCTTATCGTGTTTCGAGATCCACAATTATGTCAACGAAGTCCTGGAATTTCTGAAAATTTTATAACAAACTAAAGGTTCCCCGCGACTTCGCCCGCAAGAGTTGGATTTTCCATATAAACTTTCATCCCCCATTTCACCCCCTTAAGGTATTATATCGCATTTCCAGGGTCTCGAACTGTCTCCGCACCAAATTTCATCTCAATCGGTTCAGTGGTTTAAGCGTCAAGAAGTAACAGACAGACGGGCAGACACACTTTCGCATTTATAATATTAGTATGGATTAGTATGGGTAACGTCGATTGTCTTATGTAATTACTTTGCCTTATTTGCATAGCTTCAATAAAAATATTTAAAAAAAACACTAGATGTAGCTCCGGACTACAAAACCAGCGGTTTCGGGTTTAAATCCCGCCAGAGGCAAATGTTTGTGAGATGAGCACAAGCATTTTTTACCAGACTGCGGAAGGAGGGTTATCTAATTTTACTTTATCTAATTTTAGGGTTATTTTTAGTCATGCATGTTTATATAAGTAGGATGTTTATATTAGTAGACTCAGGTAAAAAAAAATAGATATAACCCTCCTTCCGCAGTCGGGTAAAAAAAAATTGCTTGTGCTCATCTCACAAACATTTTGCCTAGGTAATTGATATGGTTGGTAAAAAATACATGATTACCTATTTTTTATTATTAATAACAATACCTTCAAAGAACACCTCATATGACTGTCATTATGTCAGATTCACACGTTTTCATAACATACTTAGAGTGTTTTCTAAAATAAATAAAAACCCCTATCCTCGTTATTCCAAAAACTTTGTACCGGGTTTAAGACAGGACTAAGCTATTAGCTACCCAATTAGAAAAGCGCTTCTCTATTAGGGTATCTCACGAATGTGTCATTCATTCCTCTGTTGTCGGCTAATATTTAGACCTATTTTAAACCTGGTCAAATTTGTTTTAATAACACCGTATAAGTTTTAAAGTTTACGACAGCACTTCTACGTTAATACTATGGCATCTTAATGCCGTACTAATAGGGACGATTTTGCTACAACTATATTTCAGATTTTGCTATAACGATTCTTAAATCTTGGTATGTAGGTACGAACTACGAAGTATAATGAGCGTAGCAATAATTGCGTTTTGCGTGAGTTAGTGATCCGAATATCTGTCCGTGCTGTATTTATTGTTTTACATTTATACACATTATATATATATATATATATATAAGTATTCCAAATGTGACTATAATTTAGTTTACTACTATTTATTTTATTTAGGTATTAACATGTATTGTTATTTTTAATAATGTTTGGCGTATCAGTCCGTGACCTCACTCCGCTAGGGTCTACTGAAAACCAGCGTCGGGGCCCCCCTAGCGGGTCACGACTTAAGCTGAGTGGGGCCCTTTTAATATGGACATCACAGACGCACAACTGCACAGTCCGACTGGCTTACCCACATTAATTGTAATTTTGTTGTGTTCCTTGTTTTATAACCGTGCCCGTTACGTTGTTTGTTTTCGTGTGTTATGTGATGTCCATTCATTACTAAATGTATTTTCTTTCTTTCTTTCAATATGTAGTCTGATGTACTAGAACCTGTACTATCAAATAATGTCGTTTAGTATAAATTAAATAAATATAAATAAACCATGATAATCAAGTTTCGTAGATCCGTAACATATCGTAGCAAAACGACTACATAGTTCGTAGATCGTAGACGTAGAAGCGGTCGTAGCATTTCGTAGCACTTGTTTGGATATTTCGTAGTCCCGTAGCACCGCCAGGATCTCGTAGTAGCTTGTTAATTTACAAACGAAGTTTTTTTTACACCGATGTAAGTAATTTTTGTTTTTAGGCTTGTCAAATAATATAATTATTTAAAATATTCAAGGTGGTTAAACCTTAGTTAAAACAAGATGACCTACTCGTAGCTACTACACATTTACCGCTTCACTAATAAAACCATTAAAACATACTAATATAGTAGGTGGTTAAAATATCGGATACTTATCCATAAAAAACCCTATAAACCTAAATTTGATTGGGCTAGATTTAGAGTATTACTAAAATATACCATTTTTAATCTATCTTACTACCCGACTAAGCCAACTAGACGAATTTCAAACGACTTACGATGATGAATACACCGCAAATACAGATGGAAATTAAAAACAATGGTTTTAAAATAAACTTAGGCATTTCATCAAAATTGTAACAATATTATTTTTAAATTACCTTTGGTATATTCGTCATCGTAAATCATTAGCGTTTGACATTCGTCTATAGTTGGCTTGGTCAAGTAGTAACTGAATGTCTTCAATTGCCTTGCTTATTTTAACGTAGGCTGTGCTTTTAAAAACCGACCGATATGCGATAGTTGCTTTACTTTTCAATATGGCGGCTGTATCTCGCCTGATCTCGAGGTCCACAGATTAGCCATTGTGATCGCGATATTAGTGAGATGGTAGGCAGACAACCTTTGTACTATAAGGCTTTAAGCAATGTCGCGTTTTGCGAAGTAAAAGGAAAAATATGTGGGAAAAATAAGAAACCAGACAACTTTTTTTTTTTTTTCAATACAACCGTGGTATTACAACACCCAGACCCGAGACAATATACAAAATGTGAATTTCTATATTGACCCGACCATTTAATACCCAGATAAACAAAAAAATACGTTTTGCAAAAAAAGATATTTTAATAGATAAAATTGGCACCTTCTTCACGAATATCTATCAATTAATCTCATGTATTTTTTAGAAAGAACAAAATACTAATTCTGAAAACTTCGCAATATTACTTTTGAAACATATTTTAACACGAATCTACATAATATCTATATTTCAATATTATGAAGTTTGTTTTGTGAGTATTTTCGTAAGAAAAAGTGACACAAAATAAAATATCATATAGTATTAAATGACCATATTATATTTTTATAATTTTTCTCGTGCGAAACTAATGCGAGTCGTCAGTACTTATAAAAAATTCTTTCCACAATAAATGATTGTTTTTAAGTGATAAGCACTCACTTTGCACTCTTAATATTAGATTATTATATCTAAATATTTAACAATCACATTTAATTAGATCGAAATGATTAAAACACAATTTTACGGATTACTTCGCGATTTATTTACATTTTATTTTAAACCTGACGAGTCCAGACCTGACCAGTCTCCTGTGACCACGATCGCTGTAAAGTGTTCGAAACGTCAGGTTTAAAATAAAATGTAAATAAATCGCGAAGTAATCCGTAAAATTGTGTTTTAATGAGTTCAACAATTCGCGTAAACGTAAGAAACAAATATAGATCGAAATGTTTTTCAAGTGCAATAATATCAATTTTTCTTTTCACAAATAAAACTTTCTAGTGTTCTTTTTACCTTATGCCTGGTTAATGGGTGTTTGAGAGTTTAGGCAGTGGATTACACGTGGAGGGCGACAATGATAGGTGGAAAATCAGTCAGGTCTGAGCACTTATAGCTAGGTACTTGCCGCATCAGCTTTCAGGGTTCAGGTATCACTTCACAGGCCACAATCACTCGAAATGTCTGTAAGGAGCTTCAAAGGATACACACGCGGCGAAAGCACTCGGTCAGTCTAGTACATGTTTCATAGGGAACGTCTCGATGACGACTAGATCTGCGGGGTTCTCACGGTACGTTTTAAACAAATAAAAATAAGGCAGGTATGCGTGTGAGTGTGCGCGGCGTAGTATCAATAGGGTACACAAACAAATTAAAATATTGTAGTAAACATATCGCCCGCCCTAAACACGTCAAGTGTTAACGAGAAGGTTAGGAAGCTAAGGAAAGGAAGTTCACTAGACAGGAAGACGAACTAATTTCGTCAAAGATCTCTTTAAGCTACCGGTAGGAGTTTTAACATCTACCACACGAACAACTTGGTCTTGGCCAGGGTATAAATTAATAATGCGTCCACGACGCCACTGCAAAGGGGGAAGGTTGTCATCTTTTATGAGTACTAGCTCACCCACTTTAGGAGGATCACAAGGAGAGGTCCATTTATTTCTAATTTGTAATGTATTAAGGTATTCTAAATGCCAGCGAGACCAAAAGTGCTAGGTAATTTGTTGGATTAGCTGAAACCGTGTAAGGCGATGTAATTTTACGTCTTTATAAGGGTACTCCGGAAGTGCAGTTAAGGGTTGTCCAATTAAGAAATGGCCGGGAGTTAACACTTCGACATCATTAGGGTCCGGAGAAAGTGGGCACAATGGGCGTGAATTTAAAACTGCTTCAATTTTAGCAAAAACAGTGGTCAGCTCTTCAAACGTAAGGGGGGTATCGCCTACTACTCGTTTTAGGTGCGATTTCGCCGATTTAACCGCAGCTTCAAAAAGACCTCCCCAATGAGGGCAAACAGGAGGATCGAAAACCCAGGATATGTTCCGCTTTGAAAGCTCAGAACCAATAGCCGTCTGGTTTTGAGACAGGAAACACTTTAACTCTTTCAGGTAATTGTTAGCACCGATGTAATTTCGACCGCAATCGGATCGGATTAGGCGAGGTACACCACGACGCGACACGAATCGGGAAAAGGCCGCAATGAAGGCTTCAGTAGTTAGGTCTGACACAACCTCAAGGTGAACGGCTTTAGTCGAAAGGCAGACAAATACACACAGGTAACTTTTCACTAACCTTTTGTTTCTATAGGCCTGGACTTTGGTAAAAAAGTCCTGCAAAATCGGTACCTACACCGTCAAACGGTCTAGCAGTCGTGACGCGGTCTTTAGGTAGGTCACCCATGAAGGGTTGAGATACAGCCGCCTTGAGACGATAACAGGGATGGCATTTAAAATCACATGCTGAATAGCTCTGCGTGCCGACAAGATACAAAACTCTCTATTTAACATGGCAAGAATTGCATTAACACCTGCATGAGCATTCTCGCGATGGTAATGTGAAATAAGGATGTTCACGAAATTACCATTCTTAGGCAGAAGAAGGGGATGGCGCGCATCAAAGGATAGATCGAAATTTCGTAATCGGCCTCCAACTTGAATTAGGTCTCCGTCATCCAGAAATAAATTTAATTTTCTCAGGGAGTTAGTGATAGGATCGCCACGCCGTAAGCGATCAAGTTCATCAGAAAAGGAGGTAAATTTAACAATTTTCACTAAAAACAAAAGGGAATCTCTCCGTTCCTCAGGGCTCAGGTAGGACGAGTAAGATTTAGGAAATAAAATTCTCCTTAGGTACCAAGTCACGTTTATTAGCTTGTTGAAAGAACTATACCGCTCTAATAAGAATGAGGGATCCGGGGTAGGAACATCGGCAGAGACTACTAAACAACGTAGTCCAGGGAGATCACTACTTGGGTTAGGTTCCGAAATACCGGGCCTGTTGTCAGGAGACTGCGTCAACCACAAAGGTGAAAACCAAAGGGAGTGGTCGATCAGTCGGGTGACTGACATACCTCTCGATGCACAGTCACTAGGGTTCATGTAGCATGGGACGTGACTCCATTCACTAGATGTAGGACTATTATTAATCTGGGAGACACGATTAGCCTCAAAAGTCTGAAGGAGGTGAGTGGTTTTTAACCAACACAACACGATTTTGTCACCAACGGACTTAAAAATTCCATGATGAGGGATAAAATAATGTTCCCGGGTCGAGTCATATGAAGAAAGGGACATATGGTTTAGATCAAGGTACTCGCGCATAAAGGAAATATATTTCTCTCGAAAATTAGGATTGGCTTGCAAACGCTTCTCAAGATTATGGAATCGCCGTAAGGCATTGGTTTTAGAATCACCGAGAAGTGGACGATTATGAAGAAAAGGGAGTCTAACCATAAATCGACCATCGCTTTCACGAGTGGTAGTTGCTTTAAAAAAGGTTTCACACTCTATATCCAAGGGGTTCACAACTGGAGATTGGGGGGCCTCTTCGATTTTCCAGAATTTTTCAACTATTTGGGACAGCGAGACTCCAGTCATGGGGGGTTCCAAATCAGTAAATCCTCCATAAACAGGACCACACAAGACATAACCAAATATCGTCGAGATCTGCTATCTCGCCATCAGGGGACACAATCAACTCGGACCTTAAAAGGCGACCAATGACGTCAGCTCCAAGAAGTACACTTATAGTACCAGGTTTGTAAAATAAAGGGTCAGCAAGAGGGAGGTGCTTAGTACAGGTAATTACACTTTTAGGTAAGTCTACCTCTGGGAGGGTACCAGCAATCACATCAACAACTATTGCACTGGTGGAGATTTCTGGAAAGACAGAATTAACTGGCTTAAATGAAAAGGATACAATGCCCGGGGAATTAATTGCTTGAACATTACCTATTCCACGAACAGGAACTGGAGAAGGAATGATAGGTAAGTTCATGTGGTCAACAACAAGCTCAGTAGTAAGAAGGCAGCCCTGAGCACCAGTGTCACATAAGGCACGCGCTTCCACATAATATCCAGACGAGGTTTTAACATGACTCAAGGCCGTAGGTAAAAGAACGAGAGAATTGCGAGGTAAAGATGTAAAAGCGGGTATGGAAGGGGGGCTATCTAGTCAGAATTGTGAGGCCTCATTGTACTTACGATGAAATGCACGTTCATCCTGGGTTCTTTGACCTAGAGGGGCATTATAAGTACGGTTACCGCTTGGTACAAGGGGAGATCGCCCGCCCGAACGGGGAGGTTATACTCTACGGGAATCACGAGGTGGTGGGGTACGAACACGGTGCCATTCAGTACGTGGGGGTGACACACGGTCCGTTAAGTGACTTTGTGGAGATTGCCGCGGTTGGTTAGAAGCTAAGGCCGCGACGTCTCGGTATGAGCGCTTGCGATCGTAATTCACAGGAGAGGAGTCATCATAACACAGTGACGTGTGATGACTGGAACGGCGGCACGTGCGACAGCGATAATTTCGCGTGCATTGGGATATGGAGTGTTTATCCAGGCATCGATAGCACAGTCGGGCTTATTTTACAAAGGTAACACGTTGACGTGTAGGAAGGCGAATAAAATCGGGACACTCGCGTAAGTAATGCGAAGTACTATTACAAAGGTGACATTTAGATGTCGTCGCAAAGGTAACAAAGGCTCTTGGAGGAGGTGGGGAACGCGCGTTAGGTTTAGGCAAACGAGGGGAGCTCGCAGTAGGAGGGGTAGTAGTGTCAACGACAGAAGCACTACCTACATTGTCGTGGTGCCTACATTCATCCTCAAGAAAGGTAATAAGATGATCAAAAGTAGGGAGGTGATTAGGATTACCGCCATAACGACACTTTACTAGCCGGGTTATCAATAGCCAGGGATTTGTTCTCCTTGAAGGGGGTGCTAGTACGGGACGTCTCAAATTGGTGAGGTCGTATTTCGTCTAACTTAATTTTTAAGTCATCTACTTTGTCCCTTACTACGCGCATCTCGTTCTTAACTTGCACATATTCTTGTTCATAAATCGCAGGATCGAGATTACCTAACAGCTTGGAACAAGCGGCAGAAAACTTATCGCACATAAGTGGCAGGTCGGAAAGACGCGCTCGCATACGATTGGAGGAAAAGGTCTCAAGAACTCGGTGGGAATCATCAACCCAGTCACTAATATAACGGAGATCACATTTAGCTTCACGGTATTCAGCTGTATCCGTGTAAAGTACGGCCCTTACGGTCTCGTTGCCGGTTTCGGTATCCGACATTTTATTTACTTTAAATCGCAAGATTCAAGGTAGGTAAATTAAACTCACAAAAGATTTCAATAGGATGCGTAAAGGAACAAATAGTAAGGGACGGCGCAGATGCACCGGGTATAACAAACGTAACTCGTAAACAACTTGCACGCGGTCACGCGGTAATGGCGTGATCAATAGGGAAACAAAGCGCTCGCGCACCTCACTTGCACTCAAAGGGTAGGTAATTAACGCGCTAATCGATTTAATCGACACTTATGGAAAAGGGGTTGTACTCGAATGGTATTAAGGAATTTACTGTAAATAGATTAGGTATATGACGAGACGTTTTGTTCAAATTACAAAGGAAAGTAGCAAATAAATAACTCTCAATTAAACAAATTACGTTACTAATAAGGGGTCCTAATAAAAAACTACGCTCTGCTACCAAAATGTTTGAGAGTTTAGGCAGTGGATTACACGTGGAGGGCGACAATGATAGGTGGAAAATCAGTCAGGTCTGAGCACTTATAGCTAGGTACTTGCCGCATCAGCTTTCAGGGTTCAGGTATCACTTCATAGGCCACAATCACTCGAAATGTCTGTAAGGAGCTTCAAACGATACACACGCGGCGAAAGCACTCTGGTCAGTCTAGTACATGTGTCATAGGGAACGTCTCGATGTCGATTCGATCTGCGGGGTTCTCACGGTACGTTTTAAACAAATAAAAATAAGGCAGGTATGCGTGAGTGTGCGCGGCGTAGTATCAATAGGGTACACAAACAAATCAATATATTGTAGTAAACAATGGGTACTCAAATAGCGAATTATCTTAGACATTACCATACAAATTGCATTAGATAATCCGCAGTCATTTAAACTGGTTCGATAGATTTGTAACTTTGGCCTAGTAAAGATTTGAAGAGTGAATTGTTTAAAATTAAAGGATCGGGTTGGTAAGTTGGAACACTTGTAGGAATTTTAATGAAACCGTTTGCTAGCTCAGTAGTTTAAAGGTATTTTAGTAAGGAACGGCGAAAATTTATGGAATAGATTTGGGATAAGTTTGATCAAACCAATAGTCATACTTAATATTAGCAGTTCCCCGCTATTTCGCTCGCGCGGAAAATTGGATTTTCCATACAAATTTTCATCCCCTATTTCACCCCCCTGATGATTTTATATACCTATGTCCTTCCCAAGGTCTCAAACTATCTTTATACTTAATTTCATTTAAATCGGTCCAGTAGTATCGATGCCTTTTCAATACAAACAAACAAACAATCACACCAGCATGCTTTATAATGTGATTAACGAGACGGATAGTATGAAAAACATTATTAATCTTTCATTTCCCTGACGTTTCGTCTGTATTACTGTTTTTTAATAATGCTACGTGAAAGTTTAAAAGTGATTAGTCATACTTTGTTTCAATATGCGTGTTTAGGTATATACTCGTATATCATGGTAAAATAGCACAAATCGTCTCCCATTAAAACACATGGGGTGTGTGATATAATACGCACATTGCACAAGTCTGTATGTCACCAACTATTTGGATGCTAATTTTATATCCTTTGTTACAGTTCGAACCTGGTCGTCAGCATGGTAAGTGTTTTAAGGCTATTGTCAGGGACGTATTAAGTCGTAGTTTAGATTGTATTTACGTAATGCGTAGGCATTACATGATAGTCAACCAGTTAGTTTGCTTACTAATGGTATGTTCAGTATTTAAGAATTGGTGATTTTAATATGACGCACCAACAAAATATTTTGTTGTTTAGTCATACATACAATATTTAAAGATGTTTTTGTAACTTTACGCAAGTTTGCTTCGGCTCACCAGTACCTACCAACTTCTGATCTTGAAAAACATGAAGGGCGTAAAAGAACTAGAGCCCAGTTACCTGCCTAGTTGTATGTTAGGCCATCACTCGGTTCAAAATTCTTTTGCATTTCGTATCGCGGCGTGAGTTCACAACAAGAAACGTAGTCAGCATACGGATGATCACGGAATAACTGTGATTCCGTTATCATGGCGCTTGCAACAGCGCCGAAATATCGGAAACTCGAAAATAAAAAGGTACATGATAGCAATCCCGTAAATAACTATTCTAATGATGGTGACCATGAAAGTTCAAAACAGTATAAGAAACGTAGTCGTTCGCCTCGCGAGTAAGAATCGGGTTTAAGGCAATCGCTTTTTAACATATAATATTTTTACTATATTTTTTTCGTATAGCTCATACCTTCTCGTAACTGAAGTGAGGCAATTGCCCAGCTATCTAATTCAAATTCAATTTATTTATTTAAGACTACAAGGTCCATTTTGCTAGTAGACAATAAACTTAAAACCTATGTTAGTACTTAATTTTAAACAGGAAATTGGTACGGTTGGCTAGCGCCCAGACAAGCGGGCTGTCTAGCCAGTCGGCTATCGCACGCAGCATGATGTTGGGCAGAAATGAATAGGCCAACCCACACTTTTACTTTAAGATCCAGTATTTTGCAGAAGTTCAAGTTCTGCTCTGACGGCGACTGCCCGCTGTGGGCGCTAGCGGCGCTGCACGCGCTCAGCAGCCTCCCCGCCCCCCTCTTCAGGACCTTGGTGGAACATGTCATGGATGAGGACCAATCTGTGAGTACCATACTTTTTCGCAATAGTATATACGGGTAGTATTTAGTACGCAATACTATACTTGACTGACTCGTTGGTCAGTTGGTCAGCACGCTGGGTACTATCTAGTATGTACGTTTATTTTTACAGTATTTTGTCATTTTTCCTTAAAAGTGTATCAATACTGAATGTCCCGCCACTGATTATCTTTCTGCATTTCCACGCGGTTAACTGTTATTGAATGTCTTAAGGCATTGAGTCCGCCAATTGTCCTTCTTTTTTGGTGCAATAAAGTTTAAATAAATATCCACGAGGTCCCGGGTTCGAATCCCAGGTCGGGCCGAGAGTGTTGGGTTTTTCTGTCTTGATATAACTCTGACACAGCCGTCTGCCGCAGACTGCCGTCTCAACAATTATGAAAGTGAAGGAACAGAGAGTGTACCTGTGTATTGCGCACACACTTGTGCAATAATATCTCCCGCGCAGTTGGCTAATCTCTGTTGAGATAAGCCTCTGTAGTCGAAATTCGACTAAGAGGACATTATTACACGAGTACCGTCATGAAAAAAGGAACAGAGACTGCACCGGTGTGTTGCACACACATCTCCCGCGTAGTTGTCTAATCTCTGACCGGGAGTCGGCTATATGAGGATATTCAATACTAGCAGTTCCCCGCGACTTCGCCCGCGCCAAATGTCGGATTATCCATACAAACTTTCATCCCCATTTCACCCCCTTGATAATTTTATATCGCGACAAAAAGTAGCCTTAAATAATAAATAATTAAATGTCCTTCCCCGGGGTCTTAACCTATCTCTGTACTAAAATTTGAATCGGTCCAGTAGTTCCGGAGCCTATTTAACAAACAAACAAACAATCAAATCTTTCCTCTGTATAATATTAGTGAACCGCATACTTACATTAAGCTGCTTTTCTAGCAGAGATGACCTGATATTTTACCCTAAATCAGTTGACTTCGTTATTTAGAAACGCGTCTATGAATGAACTTTATAATGACGCTTCATATATTGATGTTGTCCTATTCTTAGGTATAAAACACTACCAAGTATCACCTTAGGTTATCTATAGTGAAAAATAAGCCCACCATTGTTGGGAAAACATTTCATGAACCAAAGTGTCAATTGTATAGGTTTCAAAGCGAGAGACGGGATTCTCTACCTGCAATAATCATTTCGCATACAAAATGATTATGAAGCTGCCTATGAACCCATATTGGCTTGCTATGGCCTTTGCTGCTTCTAGCCTCAAAATGTCCATATCCAATTTGCTGATAGCTTAATGTAATAATTAGAGTTGACAGCTTTTTAAACCCGTTTCAAGTGTGATTAAAAACGATTAAAACAATACAAAACCCTCGATCAATACATTTACAGTTTCATTTTAAAATCGAATAGAATTAGCTAACAGAGAGTTTATTAGGTTAGTTTACCTTAATTACAAGCTTTACTGATCAGAGAATACCTGTATCTACCGACCGAGTCAATTTTAATGCTCGTAGCAATTTATGTGTAGATAAGTGTCTTATATATTACAAATACACAATTTCGATGTCTTCTTCCCAACATAAGCACCCTTGATTTACTTGTCATGAGAAACACTTCGATTAAGATATGTTACTCATTATTGTATTAGTTATAATCGAGAGGGAACTTGTATGTAATCCAGATAATTTGTGATATTGGTATCACTAATCAGGACGTTATTGACATCAATCCATATTATAGACTATAGAACCCGTGATTTCGTGCGGATAACTCTGTAACATCTATTTTTCGTATCGTCTTGGGTTTTATTTACCATTCCGACCATTTAAATGCCGTCCATGACAAGCATCTCCGTGCTTCAGAAGGCACGTTAAGCAGTTTTGGTCCCGGCTAATATCTGTTGATACTAGTCGTTAAGCCTAGTCAGAGGCCCTAGGGCGGATGGATAACATCTGACAGTGAGGTGGTCACTTGCTTTACAGACACCCCTTTACCAATCCGCACTGAGCCCGCGTGGTGGAGTATGGCTCGTACCTCCTTATAGTTGAGGTGAGGCCTTAGCCCAGCAGTGGGATCTATATAGGCTAACTTTACTTTTACTATTTACTTGGGTTTAATAATGGTTCATATTACTCGTAGTAAGAGCTTGATAGCGCTGTATTATTGTGCTCTCAACATTTTAACTGTGCCGTCATTGGCCTTACTTACTAAATGATAACACTAAAATTCTTCCATTAACAAATAAAACAAGCAAACATTATTATTGAAAAAACAAAAAACCCGACTGCAAAAAATATTAGTTTTTTTTTTACGGGCTTTTATTTGATACCCATATTGCTATGGTAAGGACGAAATCAATCTCCTTTCCCCCCTTTATTTTCATTTGCGGGCGCCATTTTTTTAAATGTATAAAGCCTATATCACTTTTACAATTTTGACAACATACATACATACTCTCGAAAACCCTCCTTCCGCAGACGGGTAAAAAATAAGCTCTGTTTTGATTAGCATTATAGCATTACGTATCACTTATCATTATAACACAAAAAAATGGCACCTACTTATTTATTTTAAAACTACATTTTTTATAATCGTACTTTATACATCATAATGTTTCCTATAAGTTTAAATAAGAAACCAAACATTCTCACACAGGTAGGATTAGAATCTACGACCTTTGGCTACCTTTGGTTCAAATCCTACCTGTGTGCGAATTTTTGGTTTCTTATTTAAACTTATATAAATAACTGTTAGTGTTAAAAAATATTAAAACCTATAATGTTTCCTTCCATAAATCATCCGCCTTAAAAATACTTAATCGGTAAGAATTGTAACTAAACAATGCACTGTCGTTATTCTGGCGTCGTTCTTACCAAAACCTTTCTGAAAATTGTAGGTAAGTAAAAAAGTCAGCCTATATAGATCTCACTGGGAAAAGGCCTCACCTCAACTATGAGAAGGTACGAGCCATACTCCACCTCGCGGGCTCAGTGCGGATTTGTGGAGGGGTGTCTGTAAGGCAAGTGACTAACCTTACTGTCAGATATTATTAAGCCGCCCTAGGGCCTCAGACTAGTCTTAACGACTAATACCAACAGATATTAGCCGGGACCGCTTGCTTAACGTGCCTTTCGAATCACGGAGATGCTTGTCATGGACGTCACTTAAATGGTCGGAATGGTCAACTCAATCTCATCTCATCCAATCACGACCGCGCCGTGGGTTGCTTAACTTTTGGTATCACTACCAAAGCGCTGCCGTCTCTGCGCCACAAGCACCTTTTACCTGTAGGTAAGTAGTACCTATATAATTGTACTTACTATATTACTGTTCTCAGTCTAGGATATTCAACACCAGATAATGTTACTTATTTCAGAATAGTCACGCTCTCACGTCTGTCAAAGCGTTTACTATCAAATTCGATTTAACGTATTTACATAAGCAAGCATGTATGTATGATGCGAGTCTCTAGACAAACTGTACAGACTAGAAATATCTACCTGGGTAGTAGAAGTCTACTTATATGAAATAACTTAACACCGAGAGCGATTTTCTTTGCCTGATATTGATTGTTGGGTCATAATAAAAAATATTTATCTCTCTATTTACTAGAGCATCGGTGTCGTAGTGGCTAGCGGGTGCCTCTCATGCGGCAGGTGCCGGGTTCGATCCCCTGTGCCGCCATGTACCAATGACTTTTTCTGAGTTATGTACATTAGTTCTTTCACTAACCGATGCTCTAACGGCGAGGGAAACATCGTGAGGAAACCTGCACGTTCAGTCGTCTGAATGTGTAACCATGATCCAAAATCGGCCTGGTTCCCCTGTTAACAGGGTCACGGAGGTCAGATGGCAGTCGCTCCAATGTAATTACCTGGGGCCCAATTCTCGCGCCTTCGATATTATATCACATACGATATTTATCGAAAAAAACATGGCGGATATCACAAAAATTTGGTTTTCCGTAAACTCGATGCATCAAAAAAATTGATAAGTATCACATTGTGTGATATCCGCCATGTTTTTTTGATAAATATCGTATGTGATATAATATCGAAGGCGCGAGAATTGGGCCCCTGATCTGCCATATTCTGGATGGCCAGCGGACCCACAACCGGGTAACGCGTGGATAATGATGATGATTATACCCAGTCAGGTCATAAGTTCTGTCACACAATAAGAACTTTTGAATTTAGAATGCTGGCCACATTATAAAGAGGATAGATGTGTTATTTTCTTCAAAAATTACACTCGAGAATCTCTAAACCTGCTCGTATGTAAGTAGGTATTTAATTAATTGCAACGAACCATCAATAAATTTAATGAAAAATGTTTAAGGTTAGAGTTAATTTGTTTGCACTAATTAACTTCGTGAATTCGCACATTTTTACAAAGTTCCATTTGTATTTGTTACAGCCAAAACTCATAACCCGTCAAAACTACTTTTAACTACAAAAATCAGGCAAAAATGGTATTGACCGATGCCCTTAGTTAAAAACAATTTTAACTGTTTATTTTTTTTTTAATTTGAAATGGGTTTGCTCTTGACTCTAGACTAAGCCAGACGTGGCACAGACAGAGTCGATGATGGAGCGAGCTCACCCAGAAGAAGCCTGTTCACTCTGAGTTTGAAGGTCTTTGGGTTGTAATCCGTTGGAAACACTGAAGCGGGTAGTGAGTTCCACAACTTAGCTGTGCGCATTATAAATGTTGATAAGAAGCGCTTAGTTCGTATCGTTGGAATATCAACGCGATATGGGTGGTATCCCATTGGTGGATTTTCGAAGTCGAAAGTGGTTGTAACTAAGAGCATCGGTCAAAACTAGGCATGGAAATGATTGCTACTTTTAATTCATTTTCATTTCATGAAATGATGATTTTTTTTCATATGAAATCACATGCGAAATTTCATTGACAATGATTTTTTTTCGCAGTGTCATAATGTAACACTTTTTGCTATTTGCTACTTATAATGAAATATGAATTATTGTGAACGGTTGCTAATTTGCTACTAATATGAAATGTCATATTTAGGTTGTCATGAAAAATCATGGCAAACGAATCTAAACTTTATGTTCATAAGTTTTAAGTTCTTAAAATGCCCACCCAGTATCGATCGTCACCTATGATCGCATAACAAGTGTGTTTGTCTTTTTCTAACACGCACCTAGGGCAAATCATTCCTACTCGGTCGCTCGCGACTCGCTCTGCTACAAGCAGTCATTAATGAATGAAATGAAATGAGCATGATCTATGATTTCGCAGAGTGCGATTTGTAGCAGTCTATATGAAAAAAAATAGCAGGTGTGAACAATGAAATTCATTTCATATGATTTTTCATCTGCTATTCATGAAATCTTCCATGCCTAGTCAAAACCACTTTTAACTGTTAAATTATTGGGTAATAGTGATTGTGACCAACTTGTATCGATTAAAAGCGGTATTGACTAAGATTGTTAGTCAAAACTACTTTAACTGGAATTATTGAATGAAAACCATAGGTAAGTATTACAAAATCGTTTAATTATTAAACAAATGAACATTAATTGACATACAAATAGAAATTATAAAATAACGTATTTTATAAGATGTTTCTATTTGAATTAAAATCAGACAAAACCACTTTTGACTGCAAAAATCAGTCAAAACTGTTTTTGAATAAGGGCATCAGCCCAAACTACTTTTGCCTGATTTTTGTAGTTAAAAATGGTTTTGACCGGCTATGAGTTTTGACTGTAACATATTCAACCTAACTACCTTCCTAAGTAGTTATGTAAGTAAGAAGTCGCAAATTCTTGTAGGTATTATAAAGATGTTTACACACTAATAATAAGTAGGTTCAAGAAGTAGGACGCTTTAGGAAGTTTGTGGAAAACTTTTCAGCGGTTTGGGGTTTCTAAAGTTAACCCGCCATCACTGATTAATGAGCGAATACATAATGTATGCTCTTTAAGACGTACCGAAAATTCTGTGACCGTTAAAAGCTTCAGCAATAATAACATGCTTAGTTGCAGAGGTTCGTTGGATAGGCGTACATAAATAACTAGTGGTTTCCCGCGACTTCACTCGCAAGAGTTGTATTTTCCATATAAACTTTCGTCCCCATTTCACCCCCTTAATGTTTTTACATCGCGACAAAATGTAGCCTATGTCCTTTCCAGGGTTTCGAACTGTCTCCATACCAAATTTCATGAAATTAAATCAAATTTCACTTACAAAAATTAATCGACTTTGTCATCCGGTGGGACTCGAACCCTCGTCCCTTCGCTATCCGGGCGAGTGCTCTTACCAACTAAGCTACGGAGGACGTTAGTCAGTCGACGAATTTTTGCAAGTGCTTGCTACGCCAGTGAGCCGGCGTTCGACGTCGAAGGGACGTGGGTTCGAGTCCCACCGGATGACACAGTCGATTAATTTTTATAAGTGAAATTTGATTTTATTTCGTAAAAACTTGCAAAATAATTGCTTAAGTTATAAAAATATAAAAAAAAACAAATTTCATCTCAATCGGTTCAGTGGTTTAAGCATCAAGAGGTAACAGACAGACAGACACACTTTCGCATTTATAATATGAGTATGGATATGGATTTATGTCATATGTGAAGTGTGTAGTGTAATCATATTAGATAATACCTCTAGTTATAGACTTGTACTATTATCCTGTAGTTTTAGTTAGTAGGATTAAAGAATAAATCAACTTTATTTATTCTGTAACTAAAGGCCTCAAGCAGTCATATCAAAGATAGTTTATTCTTTAGCGGTTTCTTGCAGTTGTTTGTTGCTGTCTGACATTTTACGTAACTATAGTATAGCATAAAAGTGTTAACATAGTATAAAATGCTGATAGTTGGTACGTGTGTATGAATGGAGCCCATTCCATTGCCCACCGTTAGATACACCACAGTTATGGGGCTCTATCAAAACTATTTAATGTCACTAATGTCTGTCAAACAAATTAGTTGTCATCACAAAGAGTGACGCTTGACACATTATTACAAGAACATTGTTTTGACATTTTTGACGTTTATTATATTGCTCGCCTTCTTTGCCGAGTGGGTAGGGGCACTCGTTGCGGTTTCGTACGATTGAGTGCAGTCGTGCGATTCAAAAATGCGGAGTTTTAAATGGCGAACGAACATAGAGCCCCAGTGGCCCTATTTTTGAATCACTCGCGTGCAGATTTCTACTGAATATCGTTCGTCATCCAAAAATGCTTATTTTTGAATCGCTCGACTGCACTCAATCGCTTGAAACAGCAACGAGTGCCACTACCCACTCGGCAAAGAAGGCAAGCGATAGAATAAACGTCAAAAATGTCAAAACAATGTTCTTGTAGTGATGTGTCAAGTGTCACTCTTTGTGATGAAAACTAATTTGTTTGACAGACAATAGTGACATTAAATAGTTTTGATAAGACAATAATTCAAACATTTTTTACTTAAACAGCCAAAAGATTATACAATTAACGTTTCGTTTTACTGGCAGTGGTTATCGGTTTTTTTTAATCTGTGGCGAATAGACATTAATTTAACAATTCGTAATACACTGGCAGCACCGAATGCGAACGATTTAAAAATACGGAATTTCAGCGTTATGCGACTTGGTTGACGAGTAAAAAATAAGCCGCCTTCGCCAACAGAATGTCATACGAGTGATTCAAAAATAGAGCTCGGCCAGCGAACTTTGTACGAAATAAAAATGAAAAAGTATATTATGTTACACTACTGCTTTCAGACTTGTAACTCGATCGTGTAACGGCACTGAAGGTCACATCAGTAAAGGAATAAAATATAGAATCAGCTAGTTGGCTAAGCCTTAAAATGTAAGGTTTGAGTGTGCACTGTGCACTAAACTATTCATTGCAGGTGCAGGCCAGGCCCCATAATGTTTTTTTTTGTTGAAAGGTAATAAAGACAAGAAAGATAAATAAGATGTCGAAGTGCCTCTGAGAGCACATACAGCCTAATAGTACGTAAATGATCTTCTTCTTCTTAAGATGCCATCTTCTGTCGAAATTTAGCTACCATCGTAGCAACTTGCACCCTTGATACCGCGGCCTAAAGCCCTTAAGCCTTAAGGCTTAAGTACAATTGGCGGACTTAATGCCTTAAGGCTTAAGGCATTAAGTCAATCGCCAATTGTACTTTCTTTTTTGGTGCAATAAAGTTTAAATAAATATATAACTTTATCAATATATAGTTATCTATATCTTAGGGATACGTTTATAAGTTTAAATACGAAACCAAAAATTCGCACACGGGCAGGATTTCAACCCACGACCTTTGGCTGCCCGTGCGCGAATTTTTAGTTTCTTATTTGAAGTTATAAAAATAAAATATAACACTGTTAGTATTTAAAAATCCTAAAGCTATTAGTGATACTGATAGGTATCTATTCTTATTGATATTGTGTGTACCATTTCGAAACCCACCACGAAACTGGTTTTCATTTTTCTTTAATATTTTACTGGCTGGTAGCTTTTGTCCTTGGTAATAAGTAACGATGGTCTTCCGGGCTAGGAAAAATCGTTAAAAATGAGTTTTCATGCATATAAACTTACCGATTTGTACTCACCACCACACCACAGATATAATAATGTCCTTCTAGCCGAATTTGACTACGGCGGCCTATCTCAACAGAGATTAGCCAACTGCGCGGGACATATTAAAGTGCACAAGTGTGTGCGCAATACACAGGTGCACTCTCTGTTCCTTCACTCTCATAATTCGGTGAGACGGCAGTCCGACATGACCGTAGAGAGATCAGGCGCAGGACCAACGGCTTAACGTGCTTTCCGAGGCACGGGGGTGTTAACACCACCAACTTCCTGACTCCTGAGCTGTGTCTGAGTAATTTTAAGACAGAAAAACCTAAACACTCTCGGCCCGACCCGAGATTCGAACCTGGGACCTCGTGGATAATACCCAGCGTGCTGACCACTAGACCAACGAGGCAGTGAGTCCACCACAGATATAGAACACAAACAAAAGTAGGTATCTACGCTGTTTTCGTAAGCTTGCTCTCAGATACAATGCATGTTACAGCCCATAATCCGCGAGACACCATAATATCCTTTGTCAATTTGCACAACTTAACGTTCCTCTCAGCAATGATGTTACACCCAAGGAAGATCTTTGAGGCGACTAATACAATTCGTAGCGTTATGCTTTGATCATTAGAGCCTGATACTGTGGGCTGCGCTCTTACGTGCGCTAATAAAAAGGTCTTAAATACTGATGTGTTGTGTGGTACTTATTATCTAGACTCCTAAGTACAATTTAGACTTTATCGTAGTTCCTGTATGGATCTACTTGTTTTGGTGTCTGCAAAAGTCGAGTTTACAATGGTCCTGAGAAAGGACAGAGTTACTTTTATCCCAGATATCACCTTCTAGCCTTAAAACCTTCCATCCCCTTAAAGTTATAGGGGATGGAAGATTTTGACCACGGTTTTATGCATGATCCGCCATCCTACTGAAAATCAGTAGGTACCTATCGTGACAATGCGCTGTCACGATTTATGCGGGACCTTTTTGGCACACACTTGATAGATAATGCAATGTACCGTATAAGGTACCTTACCTATTTAATTATTTTCATTTTATATTACATTTGCACGGGTGGTGTCGCGCGGTCCCGCTAGACTTAAAATTAATGCACGAAGTCAGAAAGAAACTCATTTGATAGTAATATAAAAACCTCCGAAAAGATAAAATATATTTCGATCACAAAAAAATATCGTCCGTCTTCTAGTGGGAGACCCACGACCCCTGACTGTCCGAGCGATTGCTCTCTCGACGAATTCTCTAATTATTAAAAAATGTTTTCTATTATATTTCTAGATTTCTATTCTAAGATAAGAGATCCAAACCTCAATCCAAACCACAAGCGTAGGTACTTTATTATGTACAAGTGGATCCCCGCGGCTTCGTCCGCAATAGTTGGGATTTCCATATAAACTTTCATCCCCCATTTAACTCCTGTTTTTATATCACGACAAAATGTAGCTCCTTTCCAGGCTCTCGAGCTGTCTCCATACCAAATTTCATCTCAATTGGTTCAGTGGTTTAAGCGTCAAGAGCTAACAGACAGACAGACAGACAAACACACTTTCGCATTTATAATATTAGTATGGATGTAATAAAAGGAAGGGTACCTAAGTATTGTATTACTTAGGTACCCTCTTTTTTTGTTTGTTCGGTATTCGAGTAAAATTGAACTCAATTTTAAACTAAAGAACATAATTCGGTACATCATACCACGTAATAAATGCTGAAAAGGTTCTTATAATATTGTTAGTGGCTTTCATGTGCACCGAAACATTTTAAGCTTTGTTTTTATTTTTCAACTATACAAACTTTTCTTTGTCGTAGGTGCATATGACACTATGTGAAAATATTTCTGTAAATTATTATATTTATGCTAAAGTCTAGACGCAAGTTTTTAGAGGTAGTTAAATGAATAGTAACTCTTCATTGTACTCATAAGAGAAATTATAATTTACACAAAAATGTATGTACAATGTAGGCGGTCTTAGTGCTAAAGGTATTTCTTCCAGATAAATAAATAATAAATAAGTTTAAATAAGAAACCAAAAATTCGCACACAGGTAGGATTTGAGCCCACGACCTTTGGCTAATCGGGCCAAAGGACCAGCCGGCCCGTTATTTAAACTTATATAAATTTTTAACTTATATATAAATTAGTTTCTTATTTAAACTTATATAAATAAGAATGAACACTGTGAGTGTTAAAAATATTAAAAACTATTAAATAATAAATAAATTTACCAAACACACCAATTACCTAGCCCCAAACTAAGCGTGAGCTTGTGCTATGGTGACTAGGATAACGGATAGACATACTTATATAAATGTGTAATAATAATAATAATGACGTTCCTTTTCTGCTAATGCTCGTGCTCATCACACAAACATTTGCCCCTTGCGGGATTCGAACCCGCAACCGCCTGGTTTAGAAGTCCGGGGCTCGAACTACTACACCAAGACGGTCGTCAAGATAACCTTTAGGTAAAGGATCATTCTTATTCGGAAAGGTATTATAATTATAAGGAGTTATTTATTAGGCATCTAACAGTCATGTCATGTGCCTTGTCGCGTTATTTGTCTAACTAGATGGCTTAGATTATGTCTACTTTGTCGGGTTGTCTGTTTGTAAGTTCGTCCAAAGGTATATCGGCAGCACGTCAGATTACCCATTTAAACAACGAAAACAGCTTTTATTACCTAGGGTATAGAGGTCTCAAGGTCAAAGTGGGGTAGGCTGACGTGCAG
Organism: Pyrausta nigrata; assembly: GCA_949316185.1. Lineage (NCBI taxonomy): Eukaryota > Metazoa > Arthropoda > Insecta > Lepidoptera > Crambidae > Pyrausta > Pyrausta nigrata. The sequence goes on along the minus strand of OX438957.1, from coordinate 13,606,393 downwards.
GGTAGTACGAACGTCAAAAGACAGACAAAGAGGAAGGATTTTTACCGTGCTGATTTTACAGAGGTCTTTGTTTTTATTTTCAGGATGACGGAATTATGGACATTTTAAAGGACACAAGTTTATGTAAGTTCTTAGAATACCTTTTATAATAATTAAATTAAGCATGAGCCCAACATCATAATCTCAAAAAAAAAATGTATCTTAGGTTTGTTTATCCGATTTACTATGGGAAATTAATATATTTTTTAAGATTTTGATCTTCTGGTCCCATACTCCCATACAATAAAGTTTATTGTGTTTAAAGTTTATTCACTTTAGTATCGGACAGAGTTTATTTTACATCCCGTATTGATTACAAAGTCGCAGGAAAATGCGAGTCTAATTATACGGTGTGTCATACTAGCGATAAATTAAGGGCGCTTAATTCATTAAATATTAAAATAAACTTGTTTGAAAAAACAAATTAATGAAATGACATTTGTGGGGTGGGGTTAGATTTGTAATAAAGTAATTTAACTTAGCTTATATAGATCCCACTACTGAGCAAAGGCCTCAACTATGAGGAGGAGGTACCTGTGAGCCATACTCCTCAACGCGGGCTCAGTACGGACTGTGATTGAGAAAGGGTTTCTGTGAGGCAAGTGACCAAACCTTGCTGTCAGATGTTATCAAGCCTCTGACTAGATTTAACGTCTAACATCAACAATGAGGGATTTTTTGACAGCTCAAAATTTTAGTTTTATTTTACGATGAAAGATGACCACCAGAGGCGGGAATCGAACCCGCGTTCCTCGCATACCGGGCGATTGCCTAACCTCTCGGCCACCCTGGCGTTGGCAGAGCCTGTCGAAATTTTCAAGTGCTTCTTAACGCTGTAATGCCGCGTTGCTTTCATCAATGTTATTGGGATTACACCCTCAACACTCGAAAGAAATACTATTGCAAGTATTTAACAATCGAAAGATGAAGCTTGCAAATAAGATAATTATTGTTTTTAAGTGATAAGCATTCACTATGCAATCTAAATATATTATTGCACTTGAAAAAAACGACCACCAGAGGCGGGAATCGAACCCGCGTTCCGCGCATACCGGGCGATTGCCTAACCTCTCGGCCACCCTGGCGTTGGCAGAGCCTGTCGAAATTTTCAAGTGCTTCTTAACGCTGTAATGCCGCGTTGCTTTCATCAATGTTATTGGGATTATACCCTCAACACTCGAAAGAAATACTATTGCAAGAATTTAACAATCGAAAGATGAAGCTTGCAAATAAGATAATTATTGTTTTTAAGTGATAATTATTGTTTTTTTTTGATACCCTCAACACAAGTGCAATAATATATTTAGATTGCATAGTGAATGCTTATCACTTAAAACAATAATTATCTTATTTGCAAGCTTCATCTTTCGATTGTTAAATACTTGCAATAGTATTTCTTTCGAGTGTTGAGGGTGTAATCCCAATAACATTGATGAAAGCAACGCGGCATTACAGCGTTAAGAAGCACTTGAAAATTTCGACAGGCTCTGCCAACGCCAGGGTGGCCGAGAGGTTAGGCAATCGCCCGGTATGCGAGGAACGCGGGTTCGATTCCCGCCTCTGGTGGTCGTTTTTTTTTTCAAGTGCAATAATATATTTAGATTGCATAGTGAATGCTTATCACTTAAAAACAATAATTATCTTATTTGCAAGCTTCATCTTTCGATTGTTAAATACTTGCAATAGTATTTCTTTCGAGTGTTGAGGGTGTAATCCCAATAACATTGATGAAAGCAACGCGGCATTACAGCGTTAAGAAGCACTTGAAAATTTCGACAGGCTCTGCCAACGCCAGGGTGGCCGAGAGGTTAGGCAATCGCCCGTTATGCGAGGAACGCGGGTTCGATTCCCGCCTCTGGTGGTCGTTTTTTTCAAGTGCAATAATATATTTAGATTGCATAGTGAATGCTTATCACTTAAAAACAATAATTATCTTATTTGCAAGCTTCATCTTTCGATTGTTAAATACTTGCAATAGTATTTCTTTCGAGTGTTGAGGGTGTAATCCCAATAACATTGATGAAAGCAACGCGGCATTACAGCGTTAAGAAGCACTTGAAAATTTCGACAGGCTCTGCCAACGCCAGGGTGGCCGAGAGGTTAGGCAATCGCCTGGTATACGAGGAACGCGGGTTCGATTCCCGCCTCTGGTGGTCGTTTTTTTCAAGTGCAATAATATATTCAGATTACATAGTGAATGCTTATCACTTAAAAACAATAATTATACTAGTACTTCGTACAGAAGTAAAACTTAGCAATTGTATTCAAAGAAATGTCTACTCAATGTCGTCAACAATATGGCGTAATTTAGTTCGCCTCAGAGTCAAGCACATTTTCGTGTAGACACCTACAAAAATCCATTGCAAGATAATTTCATACTTATTGCTCTGGAATATGATTCATATTACACTAAACCTATTCAGTGACGTAATATCACGCGACGCGATAGGGTTGACTGCTACGAGAAGCTTCTAACGCCATCTAGCGCCTCTTTCTAGTACTTTATTCATTTTCGTCCAGCCAGCAACGTAGCCGCGCGGCCGCTGGTGAATAAAACGCGCGAGCGTGTCGCTGGCCGGTAGCGACACGCAACTTGTTTTAGCCCCTAAGTAAGGGTCGCCGCGCGTAGGTACATTTTTGCTACCTACGCGGGGAGATACACAGGCCTACCTCTGCATTGACTCGAGCCTAATGAATATTCATCCAGCGTTCTGCGAAAAGTGCGCGCTGGCAGCTAGTCGTTTGCTGGGTGCTTGTCTAAACAACAAATTGTCTAAAGCACTTATTACACCATTCTAATTGTAGCTTCCTAACTAGGAAAGTCGCATCCTACTTAGGATCCTAAGTAGGAAGGAAGGATGGATAGGTAGGTGCTCTACTCTGATGATAAGGTATTGTCCGTAATTAAGTTCGCTCACTAAAATTGATCGACTATATCATCCGATGGTATTGTCCGTATTTTCGCGTCTAGCCGTCGCGCTTCCTCGCACTGACATGCTGGCATTAGTGACAGGGACGGCTACAGCTGAAACTACGGATATCGTCTTACAGAGTTGGGCCCCAGCCAGACACTTTCCTAGTTAGCAAGCTCGCCCTAACTACATCTTCCTATTTCCTAAGTAGAATGCTACACAAATAGGATGGTGTAATAAGTGCTTAAGGCTTTAATGCGATTTCGATAATCCATTGCATTGATAACTAGTATATGCAAAGACATTGTACTTACTACCTAGACTGTGCACCAAAAAAATGTTGCTTAAGTAAAATGAAATCTATGACTTTAATTCTAGGGTAGCTATTTCCTTATAAGCGGTAGCCGGCCCAAAACGGTCCTGGCGAGATAGCTTCCGCTGGTAGTGTGTCCTTGTCTAACGTCTTGCCAGCTCAATTAATCATTGGCTTTGGTAGGAATGGTAGATTCTTTTTGAACTATATTTTTTATGATTTACCAAACTCATTAACTTTGAAATGTATTTATAATTTCTACTGTACGTGTTAATTAATAATCAAATCGTTGTATTTTTAAATTTGTATGTTAAAATATTTCATTAATACTAATACTGATACTGATAAAGTAGTTCTTAAATGTTTTGGCCTGGTAATACTAAATGTCAAATGGTGGCTTGCTTGCACTGAGCGTTGTTTTGAAACTCGCGCTTTGACATACGATTTTGTAAATTTTCATATTATCCGGTTTGCTTTTCATGTAAAATAGTAGCCGCTTTTCTTTCCACGGATAAGTAAAAACAAACAATCATATTCGTTAGGGAAACCATGAATTTTGTTGATCAAAGATGTTTTTTCGTATCTCTTATTTGTCGAAAATCTACCTTTCAGCTAACGTACGTGAGCATGCATGTATAAAACCTGATAAATAATGTTAGTGATTCAAATCTTGTGACGCTTATTCCACATCATTCTATTGAACTAATTTCCATAAAATTTTTCGTGTTAAGATCACGTCGTGTTTGTGAATAATACACGTGATGACTGTATATAAATAAATATACAAGAATTGTACTATATGGACTGAAAGTTTTTTAGGTTCTTGTCAATTTAACGGTAGTTCAGATAATACCTATTATACAAAAAGTACTTTCAACTCTTATTAACTCACGTATACACACTATGTACATGTATATTTTATTTTCTACTTAAATATGCTAGGTATAGGTAGCGTAGTTAGGTAGCCTCAATATATTAGGATACAAACACAATCGTTTTTAACAAGCAATTTTTCCCTTGTTTGTTGGTCAATCATGGTCACCTCATTAGAAAGGGACACACTACCGTTGAGAGCCCTCTCGCTCGGACCGGTTCTTGAGTCTCAGTGCACAGTCTAGGTAGTAAGTATAATGTCTTTGAGTATCTGTATGCTATTTCAATTGAATAAAGTTTAATTGAATTGTGATAATATCACAACACTAGTAGTATACTGATAAAACACTGACGTATATACAATATTATGTACTTGTAATACAGAGGTCGGTCAGTGTGTTACTCGTATGAGAAGTAAAATGTCGAACACATTCTTTTCGACGATTATTTAAAGGTTTCTTTAGGTTTAGTGTTAATTTTTAAATAATCATCGCTCAATTTTCCTTTATTAAAATAAGTTTTTTACAAATGTCAATATTCTTCGTTCCTGCCTTCAGCTAAGGTAAGGTCACCAATTAAGAGCTACCTTAATTATAACACGTCATAGCTAGAAGATTAATAACAATAATACACATTTTTTTCGAATACTTATCCTTCATTTATTAACCTTTTTGATAATATTAACAAAAATGGCCTAGAAAAAAAAAACACACTTCTGTGTGAAAAAAACACTTATACCCGGCCCGGCGAACCTTGATCCCTATGACAATTCATGTTAGTGATGGGTCGTGTCGATGTAACTTTATGTGATTTGGCTACCGCTCTACCACTGCCAATATAATGCTTTAAAACTTTGTTTTGATGATTGGGATCGAGGCGTGCGATACGACAGCATTGTAGATGAGCCGTTTTTGATAAACGTAGGCGACAGCAGCTGCTGTTCAGATTCCGAGTTCGTCACACAATCCCTAATGTCATTATCAAATTCAGATTAAAATATATAAATAACGTAGTAGCATTCAGCACCTATAACTTAAATGATTCTAAATCATGTACACTCGTTTCCATTATCGACATTTATTTATCGATATTTTTCCGCACTAGTCGATATCTTCCGAACGAAGTAACTTTTGCAGGACGTAAACATAAAGTCTGATTGAGACAATTTCTTGTAAATGTTAAGAATTGTTATAATTCCGACGGAATATCATTGTAATGCCATATATCTACCGAAATTTAATAAATGGCATTTAAAGAAGCCTCCAATTCGATTCTAATGTAACGGTGACGCCTTGTACAATGTTGTGTCGTAGGAATAACTGTCAATGTCATAGGGATCAAGGTTCGCCGGGCCGAGTATAAATGTCATTTAGGCCTTATCAAGAACCCTATGTCCGGACATAGCTTTATTGGGACATGTCCCAATAAAGCCCTAAGAAAAACAACGAACTATTTACCTTCTTAACTACTACAGAATGAATTTTATAAAAAAAAAACGAGATTCTTCAAAAGTATTATTGGTTATTTAAGAAAGAACGGTTTATTAATCTTAATCAGCAGAGATCGGAATTAGGTAGAGTTATTTATGTACTTGCATCGAAATGTTGATATCAATGTGGACCTTCCCGGGATTTCTAATGGACAATCCCGTGTCCCGTATTAAGTAGAGTCCAGAATTCAGTAAACAAGGCAGGGTCAAACAGGATTCACCACACAATACACAATAGGAAACAAGTGAGCGCATTCGACGAACCGAGGTAGGCGAATGAGCTGTGTGATGAGTAGATGAGTAAACCGATTTATTGCTAATAGATAGTTTGAATGCGGTAGAAAGAGACAAAATCTAGTACATTCCGTAAAGCGGGGAGTGCTCTGCATTTCCGCTATTGTATTCTTTTGTTCTCACAAGCTATGTTGTGCGAACTACAACTGTAGCAACATCGCGCGTATTGGAATTTTGCAACTTTGGACATCCGATGTCATTGAAATAAGTTTGGCAACGTCGCGCGTGAAGTAGTTTAAATTGTGTAAAAGTAAATATCTTTTTATTTAAATTATCTCGGGATTTTTTCTGCTCTTTAAAATTAATCCCGGGATTTGGTGATACCATATCATAGATAATAAAATCTATGATATGGTATCACCAACAAAAGCACAAGATAAAGTGGGATTAATAGTTTTGATCTGGTATTTGTTTACATTTTCTCATCTTAGAAAATCTAGGCACTTTTAAAAGATTTATCCATTCTCGCTTATAATTTTTACCTATTCATTTTAATAATTAGCTTGAGCACCGAATATATATTTTTTTATATTTTTTCTAGCGTCCCGCGAAGAGTGCGCGCGCGCAGCGGCCGTCATCCGCTGGGTGACGCGGTCAGCGTGGTCGTGCGCCTGTGGAGGCGCGGCGCTTGCTCGTGATCTTCTCGTACTGGGAGTGCCGCGCGCGCACGCCGCAGCCCTAGCGGACGCGCTCGACGCGCGCGCTGACAGCTACCGGGAGCACGTCGAAGCTAACGGGTTTATGAGTGAGTAATTCAATCCGACAAGTTCATGTGCGAACCTCCTGCTAAGCACCAGAACGTGCATGCGAGGAGTAAGGCATGATAGATGTCAGTAGGGACGGCCAGTGTTGCGAGGATGTTGTCGCGTTCGAACTTATTGGACTATTTAATGACCTCCGTCGTCGAATGGCTCGCATACAGGCGATGAATTTTAGAGTTTATTTATTTTTTGACATGTTGGTAATGGCACAGAATAAATACTAGTACTTCGTACAGAAGTTTGATTTTGCAATGAAATTCAAAGAAATATCTACTCAATGTCGTCAGCGATTTGGTGTAATTTAGTTCGCCTCAGAGTCAAGCACATTTTCGTTTCGACACCTACAGAATCCATTGCAAGATAATTTCATTCGTATATATTCTAGAACATGAGTACTATCATGCGATGTGATAGGCTTGCCGCGCGCCGCCAGAGAATAAAACGCGTGAGCGTGTCTCTGCTAGCTCGCGACACCCAATTTGATTAGCCCACTACGGTAGGTCGCCGCGCGTGTGTACCTTTTTGCTACCTACACGGGATGTTACACAGGCCTGGTAATGATCCCATTCACCTCCTTTATTATTATGGTTGACTTTATTATAAGATATAGTTACAACAGTACACTAGCAACAGTATGGAATCTACTAACCCTCTACCTAATAACTGGAAATAAAAGCAAAAACTTTGTACAGTGGCGACACGCCAGTTTACTCATTTGAACTACGAAAACAGCATTTATAACAAAAAGAATAGAAGCAATCTCAACGTCAAAGTGGTGTAGTCAGACCAAGGGATGTGTGCATCTAACGCAAAATGCTTTTCTCTTTCTTTTACAGTTAACAAAGTAACTGACGTGTCAGTAACCCCCGGGCCTCCGGATTCAGTGGACACCATCTCGCTGTCCCTCTTCACCAGCGACATCACGGGCACTCAGCACAAGAGAGAAGTTCTTATAGAGAGGGAAAGAGCCAAACAGCTCCTTAAAGAATTGAAGACTGCCTATAACAAAATGGAGGAGCTAGAAGCAGAATAAGAGCATTTTCTGGCTATGCCAGTAATTTACTGATTTAAAAAGTGTACCTCAAAAAGTTAAAGTTTAAGTTTATATGTTATTTAACATAATATACGTTCCATACAATTATGAATATATACATTAAACTACAAATTATTTTTTACCTGTACTAAGTTCATGTAGATAAGTATGAAAATTCCTAAAAAGTTAAGCAAAAGGTACAATAGCCAGCACATCAGATAGACTACGATTTTTTGCAAAATCGTCCCTATCACAACAGCTGAAGATACCGCAGTGTTTATCTTGATTAGTGATGAGATTCTACCCGGTATTTTCCCGGTATTTACCCAAAATGGGTAAAAACGCGGGAAAATACCCGGTAAATACCAAAATGAAGGGTAAATATAAATTTTGCCCTAAATTCAATATTTTCCAGTCTACAACCAAGTCAATAGCTATTATGCAATTGTATTAGGGCCGAACTTACAACAAAATTGAATTACTTACATTATAAACAGTTTTTAACACAGTAAATGTTAAATTAACATTTACGTAAACAAAAGGTTGTTGTAAACAACGACATAAGGGTTAATAGATACCCGTTTTGAAAATTTATAGGCCTCTTGCACTCCATGTACTTGCGCGCGATATGCACCTACAGGCCGCGGTACCGTCCACGGTAGAAATTTAGTTAGGTTGCCGGCAAAGACGCGCGCACGCGCGCACCTGGTTTAGAGTCAAGAAAGATGTACTAACTAGGTTACCTGATTAACCTACTAGATATCTTTGCAATAAAACGAAATATTTTCAAAACATTACACTACCTCTATAAAAATAATTGTAGCTAAAATAAAGACTAAGAAAGTGTTTAATAACTACTAATTTCGGCTGGAATTCTTGTCTTTCAAACCGGGGGCTACCAATAAAAACCTTGTATTTAAAGAGGCGACTTTATTAGTTTTACTCCAAGGTGGCGTGGCCGCAGAGGAATAATAACGTAATGTTAGAAATTCAAGGTACATTTTCGTGTGTAGCGGTCTGCGACAGAAAACTAGGCTATTATAAAAGTTCGGTATGTACTTTTTTGTATGAGTGATTTATCTGTTACGTAGTAACTATTATATGATCTGTGGTATTTGCTTTAAATCGACCATTACGCGATTATTATCTGTCATATGAAGTTTTGTCTCCGTACTGTGCGTACGTGCTACTCGTAATTCTGCCAACACTTTTGACAACCTGGACATTTATCTTATGGACTTCGAGTGCTTTGTGATACCCTTTTGACTGACGACTATTACTGCTGCTACGCCCACGGACTTTGATGATATTTTACATACTTTACTTATTGTATTCATGATCACATGAATACAATAAGTAAAGTATGTAATACGATACGAGATGTTGATACATAATAAATAAATTTGAAAAACTATTATGAATTGTACCATTAAAAACCGTACCTTTTCTCTTAGATATGTTTAATAAGCAGAGGTCGGAATTAGGTAGAGTTATTCATGTACTTACACTGATTTCATACAGCGAAAGAATAAAGTGGATATGCCTCAAATCCCTAGATTAATTTTAAAGAGCAGAAAAAATTCCGTGTTTTTTTTTAAGTTATTTACTTTTACACAATTTAAACTACTGCACGTGCGACGTTGCGACGTTGAATTTGCTTAAGACTATCAATAATTTGTATTGTGAATTGATGTAAACTAATAAAAATTGTATGTTAATTATCTTTGTTTTATTTGTCTATCTCTAAAAATGTTATTATTATTTATTTATAATATTGTTGGCCACACGGGATTGTCCATTAGAAATCCCGGAACGGTCCACATTAATATCAACATTTCGATGCAAGTACATAAATAACTCTACCTAATTCCGACTTCTGTCAGGCATCTCTCACTCAATGTACTTGCGCGCGTTAATAGCCTACTCTCGAGCGCACCGACGGCGGTGCGTAAATCAGTAGGCTGCCAACAACCGATGGGCGCGCGCGTACGCACTGTTGAATTATTTGTGTTACGGTCGATTCGTTTTTATGCAAACTAATTAAGTAATATGATTTATACATCTGGTATTTATTGAACAAATGCAACCAGAAGCATATGTCCTGAATTAGTCTCAGATTTAAATAAAATTCTGGACTTTTTAGAGTAATCTTTTAATAAGTTATCATAATTTTACGGCAGACTGAAAGTTCCTACAGATGCTTTTTATGAATTTTTTATGCTTTTTATGTATGAATACATTTTTGAAAAAAAAATTTCACAAAACAACATCAACATCATCATCAACATCTTGTTTTCCACATTACTACTTATTAAAACTGTGTGTACGAATCTGATTTGTTTTTCGGGACAACCGAAAATTTTGCACAGGTAAACATTTTATAAAACACTATATATCATTGTAAAACATTTCAAACCAAGATACAAATAAAATAGGCCTTGTATCGAAAGAGGCAACCCTGAGTTTATTAGTTTTACTCCAAGGTCACGTAGCAGCAGAGGAATAATAACGTAATGTATGAAACTTATGGCACATTTTCGGGCGCAGCGGTCTGCGACAAAAAATTGTAGGCTATTAAATGAAATGAAATATTGTTTATTTGCGTTTGTATAGGGTGTACAGGAGATGCCAGTGTAGTGAATGAGCGCCTATCCAGCCATTGTCAATAGCATGCAAATACTAAACCTATTTATTATTGTCTACAATCAACAATTTATAAGAGTAGGTATGAACGATTTTCCTTCGAGTGATTTATCTGTTACGTAGTAACTATTATATAATCTGTGCTTCTGTTAATAACACCTTTGTTTGTTCATATCACAAAGTTATTTCCTGGGTAAGAGATTGTTTACGCGCCCCTTCAATCTTTTTTATTTGTTTTCCAAGAAATCCACAAACTGAGACTGTCTTATCTTTCTCTTTTGTCAGTGCGCTTAAAGAATAGCAAGCGGCAGTTTTTGATGATATTGTTACATGCCACTTATTGATATCTACTTTAACTAGTTAGTTACTCAAACCTTGTATTTTCCAAGTGCGGTTTATGTTACGGTAATTTAAGGCGTAACGTAAACTTAAATTTTATGTCTTCGTCACAATCTAACCTTTAGATTCTATCTAAACTAACTAGAAATACCAAATCCCGGTCTGTCATCACCCCAAATAAACAAATAATCGTTTTTACCCATGCTTTGGGTATTTTCCCGGGTAAAAACCCTATATTTACCCAAAATGGGTATTTACCCGGTATTTTCCCAATGGATATTTTCCCGCCGCCCATCTCTAATCTTGATGTCCTCTCATCTGTACCAGAATATTGCAATAAATAGTGAACAACATTTTTCGTACAATGAGGGATTTTCTGAAATCTCAAAATTTTAGTTTTATTTTATGTTGATATATTCATAAAAGTTTCATTCATTGAGCATAAAACAAAAACAAATTATTGTAAAATAGTATGAGTGAAGTGTAGGTACTTATGTTAAAAATAAGTGAGTTTCAAAATGCAGTTAACAATAAAATTTAATGGAAAAAACGTCTTGTAGATCACTAAATTGTTTTAAAAAATCCTGTTAGTACACGTGAATCTAAAACATGCTAAACATAAACACTACAACTTATTAAACTCTATTCTTAGATGGGAAAAATAAAATACAATTATTTTGCTTTAAATTTCCGCTAAGACACGCTAGCGCAGGCACCAAAACCACACCAACCACAACCGCGTTGAGTACCAGTTCAGGCAGATGCAGAATGCACCGCCCTCCCTCCCTCAATACGCACTACAGCTAATGCAGTTGTTAGTTAGCAACACCAACGTGCAAAAAACCTCGACGCGTTTTGCCACTTCACGCGGCATCCTCAGGAGATGTTGTGGCCTCGGCTGAGCACGGACGACTGAAATGAGTCGCTTGCGAACAGGTCTTTTATACCATTCCCCACTAATGAGCTAACTAATAATGAGTAACTAACAACTAGTGCATGCGTATTGAGGAAGGGAGGGCGGTGCATTCTGCATCTGTCTGAACTGGTACTCAACGCGGTTGTGGTTGGTGTGGTTTTGGTGCCTGCGCTAGCGTGTCTTAGCGGAAATTTAAAGCAAAATAATTGTATTTTATTTTTCCCATCTAAGAATAGAGTTTAATAAGTTGTAGTGTTTATGTTTAGCATGTTTTAGATTGTTGGTTAGAAATATTGACGAATAAAAAACCATTAATGGACAAGTCCTTTTGAAAGAGATGACAACATCGGTGGGGAATTAATCAAGTGGAGGATACATTTAATGTTAGTAGGACGGGGGACCTTTTTAGGAAGGAAATCTAGCAAAGAGGAACCCATTAAGGGACAATTGAAAAAAATATGATTGGCGGTTCCTTCATCAAGACCACATTCACACGTGGAGTTATCCCTAATCCGTAATTTAGTTAAATGGACCGGGGTGCAGGCGTGACCGATTCGGAGGCGGCAAATGACGGAGACGATCTTTTTTGAGAGGCGACGACATTCAAAGAACCATGGCCTAGTAGGAATGGTACCTTGGATGTCTGCATATCCTCTTACACGTCCGACTCCGCACGATGAACCTCGCGGATAACGTCCACACTGCAAGTGACGGCGCGCGCTCTTCTGTAACCTCAATCCTTTGTAAATAAATGCTTCATAGTAGCTAAACCTTTGCAGCTGTAAGCACAAAAAAAAATATCTACGGATAGGTTTGAGTATACAGAATAATAATTAATGTCTTAAAAAGTGAATTCGAATTTCATTAAAAATTTAAAGGGTAAATCATGCAGAAACGAAAAAAAACACAATCACTTTTCAAGTTAACTTTAGTTTAGTATTTGCCATATAATCTGTGTTTTGAATAGTGTGTGGGAAAGGCCTATTCTTTAATTTTGTTTTCGCATATAACACTTATAGAATTACCTAATGAAATACTGTACTTACGACATAATCCCGAGTAACGACGAAACACAAAATGTTTTGCACTAAAGAACAAAAAATCCGTAACAAATTTTAAGCGTTAAGTACGCCATCTGTATTTTTTTAGTTTATCTAACATGTCAGCTTGCTTTAAACACTTTCAAAAGTTCGGAACAATCTGTATAGATGGCGATATTTAAACTTTTGTGCACGCACCCATAAAGCACTCTATGTGGATACCAAACTATCCACGGACGTAAGTTAGTACTTTTTTTTTGGGAACTAATCTATCCACGGACGTGTCAGAGGATAGTATCTACCCGCATGCTGTTTGGTGTTGTTTCAATGGATCATCCACGACTTGTTTAGGTGAAAACTTTCCTAGTGTCAAAAATCAGTACTTCAAAATCCGCGCTAGATGGCGTTGAACAACTTAATTAAGTCCAAAGACATCATGTCTTTGCCTTAAGTCAGACAGATTTTTATTCTTTTTAAATTTAAAAGGCTGGTTTTTAAGTTTAATAAGAATAGAGTTTAATTAATAGAATCAGGCGTTACTTTGCGGAAATCCATTATTAGATGGGAAAAATAAAATACAATTATTTTGCTTTAAATTTCCGCTAAGACTGATCCGCTAAGAACTAATAATGAGTAACTAACAACTAGTGCATGCGTATTGAGGGTGGGAGGGCGGTGCATTCTGCATCTACCTGAACTGGTACTCAACGCGGTTGTGGTTGGTGTGGTTTTGGTGCCTGCGCTAGCGTGTCTTAGCGGAAATTTAAAGCAAAATAATTGTATTTTATTTTTCCCATCTAATAATGGATTTCCGCAAAGTAACGCCTGATTCTATTAATTAAACTCTATTCTTATTAAACTTAAAAACCAGCCTTTTAAATTTAAAAAGAATAAAAATCTGTCTGACTTAAGGCAAAGACATAATGTCTTTGGACTTAATTAAGTTGTTCAACGCCATCTAGCGCGGATTTTGAAGTACTGATTTTTGACACTAGGAAAGTTTTCACCTAAACAAGTCGTGGATGATCCATTGAAACAACACCAAACAGCATGCGGGTAGATACTATCCTCTGACACGTCCGTGGATAGATTAGTTCCCAAAAAAAAAGTACTAACTTACGTCCGTGGATAGTTTGGTATCCACATAGAGTGCTTTATGGGTGCGTGCACAAAAGTTTAAATATCGCCATCTATACAGATTGTTCCGAACTTTTGAAAGTGTTTAAAGCAAGCTGACATGTTAGATAAACTAAAAAAATACAGATGGCGTACTTAACGCTTAAAATTTGTTACGGATTTTTTGTTCTTTAGTGCAAAACATTTTGTGTTTCGTCGTTACTCGGGATTATGTCGTAAGTACAGTATTTCATTAGGTAATTCTATAAGTGTTATATGCGAAAACAAAATTAAAGAATAGGCCTTTCCCACACACTATTCAAAACACAGATTATATGGCAAATACTAAACTAAAGTTAACTTGAAAAGTGATTGTGTTTTTTTTCGTTTCTGCATGATTTACCCTTTAAATTTTTAATGAAATTCGAATTCACTTTTTAAGACATTAATTATTATTCTGTATACTCAAACCTATCCGTAGATATTTTTTTTTGTGCTTACAGCTGCAAAGGTTTAGCTACTATGAAGCATTTATTGACAAAGGATTGAGGTTACAGAAGAGCGCGCGCCGTCACTTGCAGTGTGGACGTTATCCGCGAGGTTCATCGTGCGGAGTCGGACGTGTAAGAGGATATGCAGACATCCAAGGTACCATTCCTACTAGGCCATGGTTCTTTAAATGTCGTCGCCTCTCAAAAAAGATCGTCTCCGTCATTTGCCGCCTCCGAATCGGTCACGCCGGCACCCCGGTCCATTTAACTAAATTACGGATTAGGGATAACTCCACGTGTGAATGTGGTCTTGATGAAGGAACCGCCAATCATATTTTTTTCAATTGTCCCTTAATGGGTTCCTCTTTGCTAGATTTCCTTCCTAAAAAGGTCCCCCGTCCTACTAACATTAAATGTATCCTCCACTTGATTAATTCCCCACCGATGTTGTCATCTCTTTCAAAAGGACTTGTCCATTAATGGTTTTTTATTCGACAATATTTCTAACCAGAATAAACAAAATATTATATGAAAGAGTTCACAAAATCTAGCCTTTCTGCATAATTAATATATTTTTTAAGGCCTCCGATTTAGAGAAAAATTGGAGGCTGGTTTTTTATTCTAAGATATCACCAACCACTAATAAACCTATATTTATCTTTGAGCTACAAAAATATGAAACACGTAACCATAGAAATCAGAATTTTAAACGCCTCCATTTTTGAGAAAAAATATGTTTTGTAACAGGCATCATCCATTGATCACTTACTTGTATTTCCAGGCTGTATGGCTATGTATCATTGCCTTTCCACTGGTGGTAAATACTACAAGGTACTACCACAGATTATATAATAGGTACTACCAGGTACTACTGTCAATGGAATGTCAATTTTGCAGCCAATTTTTTTTCATGCGTTAATTGATATAGGCGAAGGTGCGTTTTCTGTACAGACAAAGAGAAAAAATAATTTCAATTTTTCTCTAAATCGGAGGCCTTAAAAGATATATTAATTATGCAGAAAGGCAAGTTTTTGTGAACTTTTTAATATAATATTTAGTTTATTCTGGTTAGAAATATTGACGAATAAAAAACCATTAATGGACAAGTCCTTTAGAGAAAGCTCTTGGAATTAACATTAAGGATAATGCTATGCCTACATGTGCTGTGCTTACTATAATCATATGAATCGATTGCTAGGATAAGCTATTTTAATTGAATAAAGTTGAATACTGATATAATTATTACAACCATATTACAACACTAGTATTATTAAGTAAAAAGTCGTACAGTACTGGAAGTTCTTTGTTTATTGTTGACGAATTTTACAAAAAATGTTACTTCAGTGATAGGTAATTTAGAATATTTTAACATGAATCATTTAATTTTCTATAAATAAAAATATCTTTTACTTAAGGTCAAAGGAATCCCGTTAACCGTTGCAACTTTAATTATACTTTTTCACTTTATTAATTTGGCGGTATGTATTCTATTAAATATATTCATAAAAAAGTTTTATAATAATGTCACGAACTGTATTCAATCCTGGCTCATTATTATTTATATAAAATTATGATAGAATGTCTTCTACCTCTACTCTTGATACAAACATAACCTATAAAATGTTAATTTAATGCCTTGTACTTGTATGTGCTGTGTGTATGCAATATTTGAAGCTGTTTTAGGAGATGCATATTCTATGCACAATTTGTAGCGATCTCGTCAACCAAGCCGAGAATATCTTTGCGACAAAATGTGGCCACATATTCCATTACAACTGTGTGGCACAGTGGATAGAAAGGTAATTTATTTATATATAGTCACATCTTTTTAATATGCATCCAAAAATTTATAAGGTTATTTTGGTGTAAAATGCTTATTTTGGTGTAAAATGCTTAATTTCTTTTGAATTTATAATCATGATTTAGGAAAGAAAGCTGTATAGCTATGTGGCTACCACGAAACTTAGCTACCTACACAAATATTTTAAACTCACACAATACATGACATGAGAGGCCAATGATGTAATTTTTCACTTCTTTCAGGTCAAAATCCTGCCCACAATGCCGCAACAAGGTTACAGATCGGTGTATGTTTCGTATCTACCCGACCATATCAAACGAGAGCTCTGGAGAAGATGTGACAACACTACAATCCCGTCTTGACGATGCCCAGCTCCAGTTAAGGCAGCAAAAAGCTGTGGCTAAGGAGAGAGAAGACAAACTGACTGCAATTTCTGCAGAGTTAAAGAAAAATGAGTATGTACTAAGTTGTTTTTATTTTAAAGTCCTCCGAAAGGGGATAGTCATCTAAAACTCTTTTTTTTACATTTAAGACAGTACTAATTTTTTTTGCAGAGATGTTTTAAAAAACTTAGAAAAGAAGTTGGTGTCTAGAGAATCAGCAGTGTCAGCTCTGAAAGAGCAACTTGACTATGTGAAAATACAAAATAAGGAGACACAAAAATTAAAGGAAGAAAATGAAAGTCTTAAGAAGAATATGCAAACTTTAAATGGGTAAGAAAAAATAACTCTTCGTAATACCTTGCAATGAGTTTTCTCAAATCATAAATAATCAAATCCTACATGCCAATTACTAGATATTATGTGTAATACCTAATATTAGTTAATACATAAACTGATTACAGCTTACAAAAGGTATTGAATGCCACTAGTGACGAAGTAGAACAAATGCTGCAAGGTTACACTGATGTCCGGACTGTTGCTACTTTTGCTACTGCACTGAAAAGGTATAGAAAACTTTTAGTATTTGCTGTCTTTTATTTTCAAATAGACTTATAAATAAGTAAATTGTTTCAATGATCACACCAATCACCTTGTAGTGGATTATCTAACTTTGAATGAAACTATTTCAATCAAAGTTCTGTTGCTAAAGTTGGCCATTCACGGCCAGTCAAACTAATTAGTCATTCTGAGGTATGACCAAAATTTGATGTTTTCAATATCGGTGATTACAATCTAGGCTATAGGTATAAGTACTAAAAAAGTAACTTAACCTCATCATTTTTTTCTGCAATTGCCCATATTTTACCGATTCTGAGACCTTCCCGCCCATTTTACCCACTAAATTAAAAAACCAAAAGTACCCTTTGCATGGGGAATTGCCCATGTTCTGGCCTCACTGAATGAAATTTCAGATTATTTTTATGGTAATGAGTGAAAATGAGAATGACCAGCTTAACAGAATAACTGAAGTTGTCAAACGTGACATTTTCAACCGATTCCAATCCTGAATTGTTAGCAACAGAGTTACGTAATTAGCCCCCTTGTCCCAAAGATCCCAATTTGAATTTGATTCCTGGATGTATCAACATACTTATTATTTTTATACTTTAAACATCCATGACCTAGGTACTTGTCATCATCACACTACGTTTTCTGGAACCTGCAGTCTGGAGCATCTACACAGAGTTGGTTGTCTTATTTTATGAAAGGATTTTAAACCCCTAATTATAAAATGTATAAGTTTGGGTCAATAAATAAAAAGTTTGTGATCCCTAGCAAAAGGTGACATATTTTTTAAACCTAATTTTATCAAGAAAAAATATTTTTTCTGTATTTTTAAATAAAGAATCTAAACAGAAAAAGTAATTATAATTAAATCTACTGTAACTTTTCTTGATGTGTGTATTCACTTACAAACAACCTTAAATTAAGGGTTTAAACATTGATTTATCAATGGGTTTAAAGTTCAAAGTAAATTTTTAACTTTTTGTGTATTTTAATCAATTTCAGAGCCTTATGTGAATCGGAATCAAAGAAGAACGAAACAAGGGACAGGCTACAAGCAGCAAAACAACAAATTGGAGTGGAAAAGAACAATGTTGCTGATCTGCAACTTAAGATATTGTAAGTACAGTGCATCAAATTATGTCACGTCTGGTTTATTCTAACTAGAGTCAAGAGCAACCACCATTTCAAATAAATAAACAAAATCAATGTTTAGTGCACATTCCATGAAATAATTTGATCATCACTATTAATACACAAATCTTCTTACACAAAAATAAAGCTCTCGATGATATTAGAATGGATTTGAATTTCATACAGGCAGTTAGAAGAAAAGTTAAAAAAAGCAGATAGAATACAGTCTTCTTCAGTCGAGTTCAAGCGTAAAATGGACCAGATGACTGACAGCGGTGAAATCGAAGCCCTAATGAAGCACAAGAAGACGTGTGAGCGACTCAATGATGCCATCATAGTTCATGACCAAAATGTTAGCTTTGTAAGTACTTACCTACTTAAAGTACACACGGCCATATGTTAGGCTACCACACTTGAAACTTGAGACTGCCTCTATTCCCTGTATACAGGGTACCAGGACGGTCTATGCTCGAAGGACCATTGAACCCCCATATACATGGGGGTTCAATGGATAGGTTCAAGTGTTCAGCGATTCTTGGTAGTTTTCGAGATATTTGCAAACAAAATTTCCTTACAAAATGTATGGGAAATGTTCAAAATTTTAACAAAAGTGAGCATTTTATTGCTATTTGTACATAATACACTAGATTTCATCTCAAACTGAATAGTATGTAGAGTCAAAATAAATCAACCTATTTTTATTAGCACTTTGATTATTTTTTTCATAGATTTTTTTATTGCAACCCTTCGCTGGTACAGGTTTCCTGGGACACCCCCTGTATTAAATAATTGATGTTACAAAAATGTATTTGATTGAACTAAGTATCCCTAGTTACTTGTAGATTTACACTAACTTAATAATACATGTCGACCTCCATAGCCGAGTGGCTAGCACATTGGTTTTTAAGGTATAACTATTTCAGAGGTCCCAGGTTCGATCCCCGGTCCAGTCGATATAAAAATTCGTATTTTCTGTATTGTAAAAGTTAGCATTGGAAACTTTAAATGCTAGTGTATAAGCTAATTTGTTACCTTTTTAAATGTACTATAAGACAGCTGTTGTTTCCTTAAAAAAGAAATAAATAAATAAGTATTGTCTCAGGTCTGGGTGTTGTGGTACCACCACTGCTGCACTGTTTGTTCTGATTTCCATAACACAAGTGCTTTAGCATAACACACGTTAGGTGGTAGCTCGTGGACAACCGGGATAATGTTAGGAAGGTAATGACGTGCTATAGTTACTGAGGGATCAAAGCAATGTAATACGATAATTATTGTTTTAAGTGATAAGCATTCACTATGCAATCTAAATATATTATTGCACTTGAAAAAAACGACCTACAGAGGCGGGAATCGAACCCGCGTTCCTCGCATACCGGGCGATTGCCTAACCTCTCGGCCACCCTGGCGTTGGCAGAGCCTGTCGAAATTTTCAAGTGCTTCTTAACGCTGTAATGCCGCGTTGCTTTCATCAATGTTATTGGGATTATACCCTCAACACTCGAAAGAAATACTATTGCAAGTATTTAACAATCGAAAAATGAAGCTTGCAAATAAGAAAATTATTGTTTTAAGTGATAAGCATTCACTATGCAATCTAAATATATTATTGCGAGGAACGCGGGTTCGATTCCCGCCTCTGGTGGTCGTTTTTTTCAAGTGCAACAATATATTTAGCAATGTAATACGTTTATTTTAAATATTTATTTAACCTCAAACATGTTCTCCAGGACACGATGGTGAACAGGATCGAGCAAGCTGACTCCCCGTATCTCAGCCTCAAGCAGAGCAGCCTGGCGCTGACGGCTCTACAACAGCGACCTACGCAGATGCCGCCCGCCACCAAAATGAAGGTAAGCTACACCATTCGAGCCACCATCTCTTACTATAAATAAAAATAAATAAAATAAAATAAGCCTTTATTTCTCTGACCATAACTTTTTAACTATTTTACACATTACTAATTAGTTGCACTACAGTCAGGTTGTCCTTGGACATAGGCCTCCTCCAGTTGCTTCCATAAGGTTCTGTCTCTTGCCAGTCTACGCCACCCATGGGCAAATCGTCTTCCCATCTCATAGCTGGTCTTCCTTTTTTTCTCTTTCCCTCCCTTGGATACCAGTATGTAATGTCCCTAGACCATTTTTCCTTTGTGGATCGCATCATGTGTCCAGTCCAACGCCACTTCAGCCTTTTCACTTTTCTAGTGACATCTGTCAACCCTGTCGCTTGTCTTATCTTGGAGTGTCGCCATTTGTCTTTCAACTTAATGTGGAGCATGCTTCTTTCCATTCCTTGTTGGCAAACCTTTAGGCTCTGTCTCTTGCCAGTCTACGCCACCCATGGGCAAATCGTCTTCCCATCTCATTGCTGGTCTTCCTTTTTTTCTCTTTCCCTCCCTTGGATACCAGTTTGTAATGTCCCTAGACCATTTTTCCTTTGTGGATCGCATCATGTGTCCAGTCCAACGCCACTTCAGCCTTTTCACTTTTCTAGTGACATCTGTCAACCCTGTCGCTTGTCTTATCTTGGAGTGTCGCCATTTGTCTTTTAACTTAATGTGGAGCATGCTTCTTTCCATTCCTTGTTGGCAAACCTTTAGGCTCTGATTTAGGGATTTAGTCAGGCCCCAAGTTTGACAGCCATATGTGAGAACTGGGAGGATGCATGTGTTGTACACTTTGCATTTGTCTGGCATAGAGATTGATGTATTCTTCATAATCTCTTTTAATGACCAGTAGCGAGACCAACTGTTACTTACTCTTCTCTGGACTTCTTTTTCCATTTGTGCGACTGGTGCTATTAATTGTCCCAGATAGATGTAATCTTCCACGTATTCTAATGCTTGGTTATTAACTATTATAGGATGTGGATGTCTGTTTGTCATTGCTTTTGTTTTGGAAGAGTTCATAGTTAGACCTGTCTTTTCGCTCGCTGTCGCCAGTTCTTCGAGCATTCTTTGGAGTGATAGAGGCTCTTCCGTAAACAGCACGATATCATCTGCGAATCTTAGGTGGGATAGTCTCATTCCATTGACACCCTGTGATTCCCAATTAAGCTCTCGAAAGATCTCTTCAAGAACCGCTGAGAAAAGTTTGGGGGATAGGGGGTCACCTTGTCTAACTCATCTTTGGATGTTGAATGGTTCTCCCTCTTTCTCTAATTTAACTTTTGCTGTGCAGTTGCTGTATATGTTTTTTATGAGTCTGATGTACTTTTCTTCCACTCCTTGATTTCTAAGTGCTTTATAGATGTGATGTTGGGATATCGAGTCAAAAGCTTTGTTGTAGTCCACAAATGCTAGATAGTACGGTTTCTTGTATTCATTATATTTTTTAACAATTTGTTTCACAACATGCATGTGGTCTACAGTTGAGAAGTCTGCCCTGAAGCCAGCTTGTTCCCTTGGTTGTTCCTCATCTAGGCGTTTTGTTATTCTTTTAAGAATAATTTTAGAAAATATTTTGTACAGGTTTGTCATCAAACTTATTGGTCTGTAATTTTCCATGACGTCTATGTCTCCTTTTTTGTGGATGAGTACTATTGTGGACTTCGTCCATTGCTCGGGGACTGTTTCGGTGTGTAATATTTCGTTGAACAAGTTGTGAGCGGGCTCAGTATTGTGTCTAATGTTTGTTTCAGCAGTTCGTTCGTTATGAAGTCAGCTCCGGTCGCTTTCCCACTTTTTTGGGAAATAATCGCATTTTTCACTTCACTTTGCAGTATGCTTGGGATTTGCTCGTCTGTTACGTGTCTGTCTTTCTCTTGTAGTGTAGCTTGTCGTTTGCTGTATAAGTTGCGAAAGAAATCTGTGGCGATTTTGCAT
The DNA here is from genome assembly GCA_949316185.1 of Pyrausta nigrata. Lineage (NCBI taxonomy): Eukaryota > Metazoa > Arthropoda > Insecta > Lepidoptera > Crambidae > Pyrausta > Pyrausta nigrata. The sequence continues at coordinate 13,584,426 of OX438957.1, read as the reverse complement.
ATCAGTGGTCTTTTTGATGTTGTGTATTGTTTGGATTTATTGTCTTTCTCCTTCATACTTGGTATCCAAGCTGAGTGTTCTTTGAGATCTTTCAGAGCTCTTTTGATTCCTCCAGTTCTTTCTATTTCGAATGTAATTTTCTGGATTCTTGTTTCTTTTTTGTATGTTCTTATACTCTTTGTTATCTCTTTGCTTATTGCTTCAATATTTCGGATGTTATTCTTTCTTTCTTTGAGCATTTTTCTCCTTTCTACAATTAGCATCCTAGCTTTCGGTCCTATTCGGTCTTTTCTAATTTTATTTGTCAAAAGTTCTTTTGTTAGGTTAGATAAGATTTTCTCCAAGGTGTTATATTTATTCCGAACTGTGTCGTTTTCTTTAATATTATTTATTTTTAACTTAAGTTTAGTGGATACTGCATCTGGGATTGGAGAATTTATTTGTGTGGTGGTGTTTTTTATACGTTTCCTTGACTTTGATGTGCTTGAGATTTCTAGGGTGGCTCGAACCATCCTATGGTTGGTGTTAAAGTTGAGTTGGTTGACTACGCCTACGTCGTTGAAGTGACATCTCATGTTAGATAGAATGAAGTCTATTTCATTTCTGTGTTTCCCGTCGGGCGATATCCAGGTCCATTTTCGATTAGTTTTTTTCTTGAAGAAGGTATTCATAATTTTTAAATTGAATTCCATGGCAAGATCAACCAGTAATTGGCCATTTTTGTTCCTTTTTCCGCTGCTGTAAGGACCTATTGTATTGTTTTCCCCATGTTTTTGGCCACCTATGTGGCTATTGAAGTCTCCTATGATGATTTTGTTTTTAGATGTTTCTTCTATTGTTTCACGAAGAGATGTGTAGAACTTATTTTTTTCTTCAACACTTGCTTGTTCGGTAGGAGCGTATATTTGTACTATTGACCATGGCTTTTGTTGTTCTGGTATTATTATATGCAGGACAGCAATTCTTTCTGATTTACTAGTGAATTCAATAATATTTTCTTTAAGTTGTTTTTTAACCATGAAACCTACACCGTATTGCCCTTTGGTCTCGCCTTTGTAGTATAAGATAAAATCTTCATACTCTCTCACCTCTTCTCCCAACCTTCTGACTTCACTTATGCCTAAGATGTTCCATTTTAAATTTTCGAGAGCTTGTTCTAGTTCAGCGAGACTTTTCTCGGTTCTAAGAGTTCTAACATTGAGTGTTGCTATATATAGGTTTTTCTTGTCTTTTTGTTTTGCTTCCATGTTCGCTTTTAGATTAACAACTGGAGGGTAGTGGTCTGACGTCCCCAGATGACCAGTCTTATTGGGACCTGTTTTTGTGTGCTTTTGTTGTGTTTTCTTTTTCTTTTCCGAGCTTTGCTGTCGTCGTTGTTGAGTGTCCGGTTGATTTCCTGATTGCAATTTGGCGTTTTCGCTTTTCCTTAATTAGGAAAAGGCGTTAACTTTACTAAATTTAGAAGTAGGCGTTCTTGGATTTTTCCCCTCTTGCGAATTAGCATCCGCGTTCGGCGTTGACCGGGATCTCTTTCTTTTTTCGTTACCTTTATTTGTTTTTACTATTAGTTTATCGTACCTAATAAAGGCTGTATTTCCATTTCTCTCTTCTTGTTCTTTCTTTTCTTTTAAGTCTCTTCTTTTCTGCAGTACCTCTTTTGGGAAATCTTCAGTGGCGTAGATTCCCGTAGGAAAGTTTCTGTTGTTCTTTAAGACTTTGTATTTACGCCAAGTTAGTGTGAGGGTAATACGTATTGGTCTTATTTTCTCAGTGTTTTTCTTGCCTAGTCTTCTTATGTCGCTTATCTCCCACTTATCCCAGTTTTGCATATCTTCGACTTTCTCGCTGACGTTATTCAGTGTTGCTATAACATTTTGCCTCAGGTCGTTAAGATTATCTTCCTTTTCGGGAATACCGTGTAATATTAAGTTATTTCGTCGTGCATCTCTTTCTAAGTTCTGTATTTTTATGTGCAGACTATTCACTTCTTCCTTGAGCGCTTGGTTCTCTTTCATTACCGGTTGTAGCTTCTCTTCTATAGTTTTGGAGATATTTTTAGTAATACTTAATTACTTAATTAAGCAGTGCCTACTTCACTAAAGTTTGCCAATTGCCATTTAAATAATAGTGAAAAACTTTTCGTCAATAATTTATATGCAATCTTAGCTAAACCGCTCAACTTAGGTACACCATTGTATGAGCAGTAGGCATCCTCGCGACTGCCTATCAGATTCACTTAAACTCACGCAATTTTAGCCCTTATTGACATAGCCGCATATTTAGATAAAAAGCCGACCAAATTAAAAATGACACACTTTTCATAAACGTAAAGCTAAAACGTGACATTTGCGACTTACTGGGGTAAAGTAGGCAGGCCTACCATCATGGCGGGGTATCACTTCGGAGTGCAATCAAATCATGTCTAATTACGAACAACTATAACATCTAAACATACAGAAGTATGTTTTGACACTGATAAATCATAATTTTATTTATCATAAACATTTAATCGTTCCATAACTAGAAAAAAACTAATCAGCAAGTTTTTTTACAAAAAAGTATTGCATCCATAGTTTTTATACGAAGTCAATACGCCGGCCATTTTTTCTTATTTAGTTTGCTTGCTTGTTGCTTTCGCGAGTGTTTTGAAAAGTAGTTTTATTGTTTACACGATTTCATTTGCTGTTTTGAGTGATTTTAAATGATTTCGAGGTTCAAATTTGTGTGTTTGCATTCGAAACAATGGAAAAACTGCAGTGTATAGGGTGTATTGAAAGTTTGATTTGCTTACAAAAATTACGCGCCAATCCGTCGAATCAAGTTTATTTATGGATAAGGCTAAGATGTATATTTGGCAGAAGACATACCTACGCGCCGATCTTATTTATAAAAAAGGTTGAAACATCTCGACATTTTATTTTAATTAGGTAATTTTACGTTTACTCATTGTTTTGAAAGCAAACGACATTAAAGTTTTGTTTTCTTTGTTTTGTTTTTGTACTTTGTGAAAGTTAGTGCGTTGTGGAAGTGAATGCAAAAATAACAACGGCTTTTTTTAAAGCCACTATGGGTATCATTTAAATGACATGTCTTATAAATTCACTCATTTTCTTGATACTTGTGGTGGTAAAATAAATCTGCGCTTAACTAGAACACCCATTTCATCATTAATCTAATTAAGATTAAAAACTAGGTAAGGAATTGCTATTGAAATTATTTGCTAGCGTTAAAAAATATAGATACCTAGTCTACCGAGGACACAATTCACCTGTTTTCTTTTTAAATTATTGTGACGATTTTTTATCTAATTTTATTATTGATTTCGTAAGGATCTATACTGACTTGAAATTAGTATGTGCTTACCTCGTTACAAAACTAATGCACGCTACTGCTGTCAACCCAGGTAGTGACAGTTGTGACAGGTATCAGATGTCAACTGGACTTTTTATTCTTTGTTTTGAGGGTAGTCCAATAATATGTAAATTTGTCGAGTCACCAATATGATGATTTTTCGTACTTGAAATATTTGCGTAGGACTTACGGATACCGGAGATAACGTTAGATGTGGTGAATCAGCTCGAAAGCTAGTGTTTGTGGTGATTTCAGGGCACTGGTGATGTATGTTTACACTGATAGTAAGTAATGATAGCAGGACACGTATTTTAAGATGTTTTCTGTTTGACAGCTGTCAGCTATTCTACTCTTACTATAAATAAATATAAATTTATAAATATCAATAAAACAATTAGTTTAAAAAGGTTTATGGTACCTATGAAATAACGATGAGATGACTATCATTTTGGAGTTGAATTGAAATAAAGTTAGTTTATTTCACAGAATGTATTAAGTATCATTTGAGTTTTAATGCCGCATCGAAACTGAATTGTGTACTAGTAAGTTTAAATAAAAAACCAAGTGTACAAATACGCACACGGGTAGGAATTGAACCAGTTGGTTTCGTGTACACCCGGCCGTCTGAGCCGGAGCCCTACAGAGACCTTGCATATCTAGGCTGATAACGAATCGTAGGTGACGGCAATATACCAAGGTTTCATCGTTTGTGACGCAATAGTTTCTTTGAGAATTGAAAGAAACCTGGCTCAGACAGCCAGAAATTCACCTTTTTGGTCACTCTGGATCTTAACTTCCAGAGGGTTTCAGAGCCCCGTTTTTAAAAAAAAAAGGTTAGTGACGCATTATGTGACGGCATCTAAAGTAGTTTCATCCATTTTAGTGCAATAGTTTTCGAGATATCTTGAAAAACGTGTGGTCAGACAGCCTGATATCCGGTCGTTTGAACCAACTTGTTTTTCTAAATATTTCACGAAATATCACATTTTGGACTTATCTTTATGGATTGTACTAATGTGACGCATTATGTGACGGCTCTCAACCAGATTTGAACTAGGCATGTGGGACGAGTTGATGAATAACTCAATTTTCCATCCAAAATGAAATGAGGGAGGACTTGTCGAATAAGATATAAATTTTCGGCATCTTGTCCCAAATTGGTCGGAGGCATGTAGGACGAGTTAAAACATTAATTTGAGTAAGATTATACTCTAGTCTAGTAGGTACCTAACTGAAATTAGCGGTTATTTCCAAACAGTCACACTAAACCCTAAAAGTAATAATTAATACATTTTTCTTTATCGGCGAACTAGTTACCTACGTAAATACGTATTTAAATAACAAGACAATCAGCTTTTGTGAAACAAAGGCATTTTTCACTATATTGGTATTTGTATTCGTATAAAAAGAGCGAAGTGTGGTTACCCTAATGAATTAATGTATGGAAAATAATTGAAATGCTTACAACTTTTGTTTGCCGGCACATAGAGCCGTCACATAACGAAATTCGTATTCACCATCGCCGTCACTAAGGATAAAATGATATTCCAGCTACGTAGAATACCTGGAAGTAGTAGAACTGGCTGGCTCAGACTGCCAGCATCCGGCCACCTGAAACATCAATCTTTTTAGAATAGCTCCTAAACGCGTGGGTTTTGGTGGTTCAAATCTGGTTGAGAGCCGTCACATAATGCGTCACATTAGTACAATCCATAAAGATAAGTCCAAAATGTGATATTTCATGAAATATTTAGAAAAACAAGTTGGTTCAAACGACCGGATATCAGGCTGTCTGACCACACGTTTTTCAAGATATCTCGAAAACTATTGCACTAAAATGGATGAAACTACTTTAGATGCCGTCACATAATGCGTCACTAACCTTTTTTTTTAAAAACGGGGCTCTGAAACCCTCTGGAAGTTAAGATCCAGAGTGACCAAAAAGGTGAATTTCTGGCTGTCTGAGCCAGGTTTCTTTCAATTCTTAAAGAAACTATTGCGTCACAAACGATGAAACCTTGGTATATTGCCGTCACCTACGATTCGTTATCAGCCTAGATATGCAAGGTCTCTGTAGGGATCCGGCTCAGACGGCCGGATGTACACGAAACCAACTGGTTCAATTCCTACCCGTGTGCGATTTTTTTTTCTTTACTTATCTTATATAAATTAGAAAGAACACTGCAAGTGTTAAAAAAATAAATATTAAAAACTATTGTGTACCAATAAATGAAAAGTAACATGCTTTTTTTCACAGCCTTCGGAGATGGCCATACTAAACGCAGCAAGAAACATCACAAAGAGAGGAGCAGAAAACCTCCCTTCAAACAGTCAGAAGACTAGCATATTTCACAAAAAGGAACCAGCCAGGATAGACTTTGCACTCGAGAACGAATTGAACTCCGCTCAATTAGATATATCTTACGATGGCCTAGGTGGCCACTCTAAGCTTGACACGTTTCCAGTACCAAGTATTAGGCCTCCGATCAAAAGTTGTGTACCAAAACTCAGTGCTAAGCACAAGTTGAAGAGACCCAATCCCCCGGCGGGTAGTCAAGATATAAGCAAATTGTTAGAGAAAATTAAAGAGAAGTGATCGTAACTTAATCGTAAGAGTGAATTTTAGAGATTATATATTTTTTTAAGTGAAAGTCAGATGAAAATTTATCTTTGTCATTCAAACAATTTAATGCAAAGTAAGTCTTGTGAATGCAATATTTTTTTATTTTTTTATTTAATAGGCAGACATTTGGCCGCAATCTCACCTGATGGTAAGCGACGATGCGGCCAACGATGATGCGGGACATGTCTGTCTAGAAGCAGCCTATTCACTCTTATAAAAATATTTATTCAGATCTAGAGGTGAAAACTTTCAGGAAAGTTTCCATTTCTAAGGAAGTTTTCCTGAAAACTTCCAAAACTTCCGGATTTTTGGAAGTTTAAAAAAAAAATGTTTACTTTAATTAGGTACAATAATTTCGTTACATCGACTAAATGTTAACGTAATTATATGATATATAGGTAGGCATTTACATAACACGACGATTTATTTGAAGATAAGTAAATTCGCCATACATTTCGTTGGTGAAGCGGCTTTATATCAAAGGATTGACGCCGCCGCTCGCGCGGCTGACTGGCGCTACCCCCGCCCCGCCCCGCACCTACACCGCGCTTGTGTAGTAGGTAACCGATTTTATGGTAGTTGCGTGCACGCAGTAACAGTGAATAGTCGTGGTTGTGGCTTATTTTGTATATGAATATTAGTTAGTGTAATAAGTGCCTTCGTAGATTAGGTAATTAATATGCCTCGTCACGTATCAAAAATATGTGTTATTGGCTACTATAACTACACTTCTACACTATATAATAGGCTCCGAAACTACTGGACCGATTTCCAAAATTCTTTCACCATTGGGTAGCAACACTATCCCAAAGTGTCATAGGCTATGTATGTACCGCGGGCGAAGCCGGGGCGGACTGCTAGTTACTAGCGTTGGGTTTACTCCCCGGAATATTTCCAACTGTTGGGAATATTTCCAATTCTTCGGGAAAATAGGGAAAATACTCATAAGTGCACTTAAATTATTAATATGCGAGAATTTAGCTATTTTGACCATGGTTTTACGTTTGTAGCATACCTTCACATAAAACCATAACAGCGGGACCACGCTAGTTTTGCCTGTACGTCAGTTTTATTACACCAAACGTAAACTGCATGTTCTAATGCTTAGATTCATCTGAGTCTCTCCTTCTTTGAGATTCGACGATCTTGTAGTATACTTCCTACTACTGTGCCCACGATGTGGCGAATGGGTGCAGAAATGTAGACGTTTGAGAAGGATTGGAGAAATCTTGACATAATGACAGGGTCATAGTAAATTCACTGCATTAGAAACGGCAGGTTGGTTTCTACAAGTGATAATAAAGTTAAATCTTCGTTATTTAAAACAAAAAATTTAGGAAAATAAAACGTGTAGGTTTGTTTTCTTTAAAGTGTCTAGGTGAACATACTTAAAGTCACGAGTGTGGTAAGTGAGCTATCAGCGGGAGAGTGAAAGAAAGGCGCCTCTTTTGTTTATATTTTTTAGCTTCATCATATTAGCCTATTGCAGTCCACTGGACATAGGCCTCTCCAAGACGGCGCCAACTTTCACGGTCCTCCGCTTCTCGCCCAACCACCACCACCACCGGCCACCTTCCTCAGGTCATTGGTCAACCTAGCAGGGGGGCGTCCAACACTACGTTTCCCGAGACGTGGTCTCCATTGGAGAACCTTCCTACTCCAACGCCCGTCGGTTCTGCGACAGACATGACCAGCCCACTGCCACTTCAGCTTACTGCACCTCTAAACGATATCTATGACTTTCGTCTTTTGGCGAATGATCTCGTTTCGGATTCTATCCCTTAGCGAGATCCCCAGCATAGACCGTTCCATAGCTCGCTGGGTTACATGCAGTCGGTGGGCCAGCTTAACTGTCAAGTTCCACGTCTCGCCCCCGTAGGTCATGACAGGTAGGACGCACTGGTTATATACCCTGGTCTTCAGGCATTGCGGTAGTGGCGACGAGAAGATGTGACGCAACTTCCTAAATGCTGCCCAACCTAGCTGCACTCTTCTGGCGATTTCGCGCTCGAAGTTGTCTTTACCCAGTTGCAACACTTGCCTGAGGTAGACGTATTCCTGGACAACTTCGAGCGTCTCGCCACTGACTGCTATCGGTTCCGGGACAATATGTTCGTTGAAAATGACCTTAGTCTTGTCCAAGTTCATCCAGAGACCAACGCATCGCGAAGTCAAGAGTTTTGAAGACATCCTCCAATGCACTTGAGAACAGTTTCGGGGAAATAACGTTCCCCTGTCACACACCTCTGAGCAGATGGATGGATCTTGTCTTGTGACCTTGGACTTAGACGGACATCGTTGCCATATCATACAGGCCTCTCAGCACCTCCACATACCTCGACTTGGCATCGCTGCAAGGATTCCAGAACAGCCCAGGTTTAGGAAGGCTTTTTCGTAGTCCACAAAAGCTAGACACAATGGCTGGTTATACTCTTCGGACTTCTGCCTGACTGTGTGGATGTATTCTACGGTACTGTAGCCTTTACGAAACCCGGCCTGTTCCATTGACTGGAATGCGTCGCATCTTGCGGCGAGACGATTTGTGAGGACACTCGAGAACAGCTTGTAGACGTGACTCAGGAGCGCGATTGGCCTGTAAGTTTTCAAGAGCGACTTGTCGCCTTTCTTAAAAAACAGCGCCACAACGCTTCCACTCCACGCCTTCGGGGTAGTCCCATTTGCAATGACGGCATTGAAGATTCTCACGAGCTCCTTGATGACTGGAGGTCCTCCTGCCTTCAGTAGCTCGGATGTAATGCCGTCTTCACCGGGAGCCTTCTCATTGCTAAGCTGTTTGAGAGCCCCCGCAACTTCGTGTTCGTCCACATTTGGGAGGTCTTTATTGTAGTGGTGTGTCAGCGTGGCTCTTGGGTCAATCGCATCGGGAGGCTTCGAGACATGCGAGGTATATAGTTGGCCCTAGAAGCCTTCAACTTCGGCGAGAATCTCTTGAATTGAGGTGACTATGTCGCCGTACGAGGTTTTGAGTTTCGATTTTTTTTGAGGTTTTGAATTTTTTTGCTTGTAAACTCGAAAACTGCTCATTTTATTTTAAGACACATTCAAAAATGAACAAGATATAACAAAGTATCTGATTTGATATCAAGTTTAAAAACTTAATTCCAACTGCGGACAAATCGCGTAATACTAATTTAATGTCATCTCTTTTGAACTTACAATTTAGGTACTCACATTTACTAAAAGATCAGCCACTAGGCGAAATCGGTCGATTTCATTGAACTTCCTACTCCTTAGAAGAAACTTAGGTATCTGATCAAAAAGGAGTAAATTGTGAGTTCAAAAACATAGATTTGGACACCTGCGTTTATTTTTCTGAATTTATTGTTTTTAATAACGAAGATTAAACTTTATTATCACTTATCTTAAATCTTCAAACTTAGCAGAAGCCAAACTGCCGTTTCTAATGTGGAGATTTTTCTATGACCGTGTTTCTTTATGTCAAGATTTCTCCAATCCTTCTCAAACGCACCCCTCATTTCTGCACCCCTTCGCGACATCGTGGGCACAGTAGTAGGAAGTATACTACAGGATCGTCGAATCTCGAAGAAAGAGAGATTCAGAAAACTCTAAGCATTAGAACATGCAGTTTACTAAAAACAAAACAAAACTAGCGTGGTCCCGTTGTTATGGTTTTATGTGAAGGTGCTACAGGCGTAAAACCATTGTCAAAATAGCTAAATTCTCGCATTTTATTAATTTAAGTCTTTGAGTATTTTCCCGCCGAATTGGAATATTTCCCAATCTTCCGTTTTTTCCCATACTTTCTCGTATTTTTCTTTTCCATCCCAATTTTTTCTTTCCCTTGGTTACTTATAATAGGGTTTAGCCATCAAACACTGTTTATTTGTGATGTTCAGTATGTAATCATAGTAACACAGTAAGTAAGGTTCAAAGTATCCCCAGTTTTTGAAAACTTCCAAAGTTGCCGGAAGTTTTCAGCAAAACTTCCGGAAGTATTCTTGAAAATTTCCAAAATTTCGGAAAGATTCCGCAGTTTTCACCTCTATTCAGATCCCACCATAACTTGACTTGATAATTTGTACATAGAATGTAATGTAATGATGAGTTTGAGAGATCATTTACCATGTTAAAGACTGTTAGTATTAAACGCGTTGATCAGTTATATCAGTGTTGTTTTCTTTGACCAACCATGACATGACGAAAGCTGAAAGATTGGAACTTCAATTTCTTAGCAAAGGCCCTTAGTTTATGCTGAGCAAGAAATGGTGTGCTGGGGACTGCCTGCGACGATTGGTAAGTAATAAATATCGATGTAAAGTCTGTTTTATACCTAATCAACCTGTTGGTTTAAAACCACTTTTTTCGTTTTGAAACGTTTCAAACCCAAAATTTCGGTTTAAAATGGTTGAACTAAGGCCCGAAGGTGAATGTTCTCAACTTCTGCTTTGTACCTACCTTTCGTATTTGGTCGGATAATTGTCAAAAAAAACTCGTTACATTGTTTTATTTATTAACAGTTTAATTTTAGAAAGCTGAAAGCTTTTATTAATGCATGTTTCCTTTTTTTTCGCTATCGAACAGACATAATATTATCATTTTTATGGTAACGAAGGTAACGAGTAATTGGCAGTGTTGTTGTACCTAATAGTCAATAGTTTTGTTACCGACAGTTTAGTGGTTTAACCCCGAAAAACTTTCTAAAGCGTGATAGTCCTGTCGAATATGCTGCAATATTTTTAATACTATTGATAGGAAGTACTTATTGGGAAAATCAGGCGATACTAATAAATTTTGTCGATATTATAGATTTTCATACTATTGAGATATGATTTATATCGATAGTATCGCGTCAAAATAATTAAATCTATTGATCAATACTATTGGTGGTATCAATAGTACCTATCAATGCTATCGAAGTATCGACACGCATCGATAGTCTCAATACTATCGTTACTATTTTATACTATGTCGATAGTGTTTAACTGACGTATGTACGTTTTAATTAAGTACGACAATCTTAGTGTAGTGGTTTGCGTTTCGGACCACATATCCAGAAAATGCGGGTTAAAATCCCGCGAAAGAAATATATTTCTGCGATGAGCACGAGTGATGTTTGTTTATAAAAGTATAGCCTGACCAGAAATGTATGGGACCTGAATTAATGGCGCCTCGAATCCTCTTCATATGATAACACTTGGTATAATCATACCAGTGTAGATTGGCAACTGAACATAAAAATAGATGTTTATATGTTTACATTCATTTTAAAATTGCAAACCGGATTACAGTTTTTACGATACTAGAACAAGACTAAACAAACAGTCGCAAATTGAATACTTATAAATGTCACTGACTCTTTAAGTTTATGGCCTTGAGGACCAAATTGCTATTACCTATTTTTGCTAAACCGCAGTCGGGTAAAAGCAAAATTACCCATGGTTTTCGTAAATAATATTATTAATGATGCTAACATTCATACTATTAAATATTTAATTTTAAGAAATATTTGAAACTTTCAAGAACTATTTTAGTAAAAATATTTAAGTAGTGTTGAAGAAATAAACAAAATAAAACTAAAAACCAGTGTTTAATATTGTCATTTTGAACAATCCGTCGGTTGAATCACGAAAAGGCGTATCCAACAAAATAGGGATTTTGAGGTAAGTACACCATGTCATTAAAAAACGTACATTTTATAACGTCACCAAAGATCGTATCTGAATTCTTTGTCAGAGATCCAGTATTGACATTTGCAAAGGGCCCTAAATGCATTTTCCATAATTCAATTATTCATCACGAAAAGAATCAGATCAAGTTGCGACTTTTTGTGAAAACAAATTTTGGGCATCTAACGGTTCAAAATTCAGATAAGTCTGTTCATATTAAAACTGTCAGAACTTACATTTTGTATTACGGTGAGTAAACTATAAAGAATTTTGTATTACGGTGACCAGTAACAAACTATTCACTGTTTTCTTAAAAATAATAAGATCATAGTGTTTAGGGAGCATTTGAGCCGGCAAAAAATTCCAATCTTTAGCCACACGCAAGAGCAATGTAGATTCTAAACGTTTGGTGCAAATTGGTGGTACAATGGAACAATATAAGGGTGGCAGCCCTGACTACGTCTTGTGTCCTGATAGTAAAAAGGGGCTGGTGGAATCAAGTCGTGTAATTATTCCGCATCCTCCCTGAAATTTATATTCATATTTATGATATTTCGCATCATCCTCCTCCCTCCTTGATGCAGCCTGTAAAACATGGAAAGGCAATCCACCTAACGCATATGTTATAGGCTTTGAAGATTAGTTTAGCAAAATTTAGTGCCTCCAATAATTCATATTGCTATTTTAACTATCGAGTCTAATACAGTTAGCATTTCTCAAATCCTTCCTGAAAGTGGCAGCAGTATTCTATACTAGCTCGAACAAGCTTAGTGAAGTTGTAACTTGTAAGCTGCCTCGATGTGAAGTACCGCCTGACAATAGAGAGGACTCGAAACTTTCTAGCTGGGCAATGGACTCGATGTACTGTTCAAAAATCAAATTGAATGAGATTTGGATACCTAGAAGTTGCAAATAAATTATCGGTGACGGAAACAGGTAGAACGCCGCGGAAAGACGGAGCCAGATCAAAATGACTCAGTTCAGTAGAGAATAAACAAGCCTGTGTTTTAGTGGGCTTAAACGTCACTAACTTGGTATCACCCTCATCGAAGATTGCCTCAAGAGTACGGTACTCTACAATGTTAAGCATTTTAGCATGAACTCTGGACAAGACCGATTCTTATGACTGCTGGCTCTTACACTAGAGTTGTCAATAGATATTTCTCTAGATAATCTACCGACAACTGTGCTATTGTCTTAATACCCAATACAATCAGGTACATGCAGCTTATCGAATGATAAGCTGTTTGTGCCTGATTGTCGGAAGAGCGTTGTCGATAGCAACGACTCTTTAGAAACTCCGGCGTAAAGATATGACGAGTATCCTTCTAGGACTACTTTAATTGATTGTTCGCTCAGGAAGTCAGATATCTATGTACAGAGGTAAGCAGGAATATAATAAGAGGGAAGCTTGCTTACAAGACTTGCGTAGCAAACCCTGTTAAAGGTATTAAAGATATCGCGTCGATAGACACAGCCATCGCCTCGCCCTGCCTCGACTTGCCTCGCCTTACCTCTCAATGACCGAACTCAGTCAGCCGGCCCCGACGAAACCCATACTACTGGTCATTGAGGACATGTGTGCCAGGAGTTTCTTGTTTAGTGCACGCTCTATAATCTTGTAAGTATGGAGGTGACTCAAATGGGACGATAGTCACAGCATGGCTAGCTTTCTTAGGCACTGGTACCTTTTTGCGCTATTGCAAGCCTCCATGATTTGGGCACAACACCAGTCACAATTGAGAGTCAGTGAGGGTAGTTTAAGACAACTCGGGTTCACAGTTACGCAGGACTATTGCTATGATTTCGTCAGGTTCACTAGCTTTGTACATATCCAGTTTCTACAGGATTTTAAGTATCTCGTTCTAATTGACGCACACTTCAGATATTAGACAGTCAGAGTGTGGTGATGAAAGAGGTGGGTTTGTGAGCTTTTCCTGCAGTATCTAGGCGCGAATCAGCTACGAACAGAAAAGCGTAAAAGGTTCAGATTTTCTTATGCAGCATGGCCTAGTGTACCATCCCTGTTATTACTACTTCATAATTTACCAAACTTTTAATATCTTTTTTGTTGTATGAAAAAATAATTGTGTTTGTTTCTTGATAGTAAATAAATGATACAAACCTGCGTTTTTGTTTGGATTTAGATGCATCGAACTAACGTAATGGACAAATATTTTAAAATGTTACATCACGAATAGGTGTTAGTGGATCCTTTATCAAAAACAACTCAATTACTCTTAATCTAAAAAAGGTAAAGAAAAACTGTGTACAATAAAACATAATGAATTAAATTCCCCATTTATTAAGGTTTTAATATGTATTTTAACTATAATAAGTAACCCTATACATCCGTTCATGTCACCTGCGTTTTCTTTAATTAGCGCTCCTGTAAAATTGGTAAAAATCAGTTACGCCTCTTCGTGATTCGACCAACGAATCGTTATCAAAATATTTTTCGTAGCCATCAGTGGCCAACCTTCACTGTTCGCACTTTATGACGTACCAACAATTTGCGATGACAACTAAATCGGTAATTGATTTAAAGAAATCGTGGTGATTACATAGACTTTCTTGTCGAAAAATACTACAACACCATGTAAAATCACTTTGCTTTTACGACAGCAAATAGTTCTTGGCATTTTTAACACATAAAATTATCACTTAATCGAAAATTAGATCACGCTTCCACTTTGACACCAATCATTATGACAAATTTATGACATGTCAATGACGATTCGAGGTTTCAGTTGCCAGTAAAAGAAATTAGTTCCAGTTGTTTTCCACAATATGGCGAGGTCCCATATAATTTTGGTCAGGCTATATATCGTATAGCCTGACCAGAAATACATGGGTATAATAATACCAGCGTAGATTGGCAACTGAACATATAATTTTTTTTTTATATGTTTACATTCATGTAATTTTTTAAGCCTGCTGCTTGATGATAACAGGTTCTACGATAAAAGAACACGACAAAACCCTTGCCAAATTGACAACTAATTAAATTCCGTAATTCTTTGTAATATTAGCTTTGAATTTTGGACCAAGACACAATTATCTTATCAAAACCACTAACGACTAAAAGAAACATTAATCCACTGTTTTTATAAATGATGTTATTTACAATGTTATCATAATTTTATAGTGTATATGGAATCATGGAAAACTCTACGAACTATTTTTAGTTGAAATATCTAAGTAGGGTTGAAATAAAGAAAATAAAACTTAAAACAAGTATTTATTATATTAATTTATTAAAATCATTATTAAAATATCCTCCGCAGCCATCAGTAGCCAATTTTCACTATTCGCACTATATGACATACCTAAAATTCGTGATGACAACTGTATCAGTAATTCATTTAAAGAAACCGTGGCGATCATATACACTTTCTTGTAAAAAAATACTACAGCACATGTTAAACCACTTTTCTTTGACGAAAACGAATAGTTCTGGGTATTTTTATCACATGAACTTGGTCGGAAAATGGTCGGAAATTGGATTACGCGTCCACTTTGACACTAATCATTATGACAATTAATGACATATCAATAACATTTGAGGTTTCTGTTGCCAGTAAAAGAAATTAGTTCCAGTTGTTTTCCGCAATATGGCGAGGTCCCATATATTCTTGGTCAGGCTATATGTCTGTCTGTTATCCTAGTCGAGGCTGTGCTAAGCTCGACCTTAGTTTGGGGCTAGTTAATTGGTATGTTTGTTGAAGCAATAAATTATTATTATAACCCAAAGTGTCGATACTATTGCAGTTTAGTGATGATATAACTTATTTCTGTGTATACGTACGATTGTATCGGCAATATGGCTAAGGGTCATAAAGGGATTGATAAATAAAGCGACTGATTTACAATGTGACGATATCACGATACTATCGATAGACTATCGCTATCGCAACAAAACTAGGAGTTGCTATTTATATGCAAATACGAGGGTCAAACTGAAAGTTCTTAGAACTGGCCACTTATAAACAATATAATAAAAAAAATATTCTAAAATTTGAAAATAGAACTCTTTGCCAATATTACTGAGTATATATTTCATTCATTTGTCATTTGTTTTACGACTTGGCGGCAAATTGAAAATTGTCTGTGTCACGTCAAAATGAATTTAACACGAGAAAATTTTCGTGCAATGATTTTTTATGACTTTCGATGTCATTTAAGTCAACAAGAAAGTTATGATAGACTACGATTGGCCTTTTACGATGAAGCCCCATCTCGTGCGACTGTTTACAACTGGTTTAATGAGTTTAAACGTGGTCGCACTAATCTCACTGATGATGTACGTGAGGGACGGCCTTCTACGGCGACGACTGAAAATAACATCTGTGTTGTGCGGCGTATGATAGAGACTGACAAAAGAGTGACCTATCAGCAGATTCGGACAAGCTTAGGCATCGGTATGAGTCAAGTGCACAAAATCCTCCACGAACATTTAGCGGTCAGGAAGCTTTGCGCCCGGTGGATACCTCATAATTTGACTAAGGCTCAAAAACTCCATCGTGTGAATTGGTGCCGTAAAATGATTGAAAGATTTAACGGAGGTGACTCAAATGCTGTGTTCGACATACTAACAGGTGACGAAAGCTGGATTTACTGTTATGATCCTGAAACCAAAAGACAATCTGCTCAGTGGGTGTTTCCTTTCGAGGAGTTGCTAACTAAAGTGAAGAGAGATCGAAGTGCGGGAAAAAAAATGGTGGCCTCGTTCTTTGGAAGGATAGGTCATTTCGCAACAATTGTGTTAGAGGATCAAAAACAGTTTCTGCAGAATGGTACACTACCAATTGTTTGCCACTTGTCTTGGAAAAAGTTCGAGAGAAACGACCTCGCAGTAGGATCCTCCTTCACCACGACAACGCCTCGTCGCACACCGCCAAGCGAACGATCGACTATTTGGCGACATCAAACGTTGAATTACTGGGTCACCCGCCGTATAGCCCCGACCTCGCGCCTTGTGATTTTTATTTATTTCCAAAAATTAAAGAAAAACTTAAAGGAAAGCGGTTTATGAATGCTGAAGAAGCGGTGGCTGCGTATCGCGATGCCATTGAAGAGACCCCTAAGGACGAGTGGGCAAAGTGCTTTTCCCAGTGGTTCCATCGCATGCAGCGGTGTATTGACGTCAATGGACAATATTTTGAAAAGATATAATAAAACTAATAACTGGCTAATGTAATCAGTTTTTGATTTTCTAAGAACTTTCAGTTTGACCCTCGTATCTAGCAATTATCATCATCCGATTGTGCGCTCGCATGCGAGGGCCCATGGTCCGCTTTGGACCATGATCCAGGATATAGCAAATCAGGTTATTACAATGGAGTGACTGCCATCTGACCTCCGCCCGTGATCCTGTTAACAGGGGAACCTGACCAGTTTGGATAATGGTCACACATTCAGTCAAGATGTTTTCCCTCACCGTAAGAGCATCGGTTATTATAGTTTAAAAAAAGCCATTGGTTCTCCCACAAGAGAGGCAATCCACTAGCCACTATAAGCGATGGGCGATTATTACTAAATTAATCGAATTATTCGAATGGTCCCTGTAATCGAATGTATTCGATAAGCAACCGCAGTCATTCGATTATCTTTCGATTATGCGGCGAGCAATACCGGAGCGTAAGGTGCGCAGGCCGTACTACTAACGAATGAATCGTCATTCGTCGCGTCGATTAATCATTCGTTCGCTGGATATCCTGTAGTGGCAATTCAATTGAATGCATCGAAGGGCCAAGTATAGATTATCATTCGATTGTCGATTATTTTTTTTCCGAATTACTAAATCGACATTCGATAGTTCGAATGGTCGATTGTCGATTCATTCGATTATTTTTTTTCGAACAATCGGCCATCGCTAGCCACTATGCCACCGACGCTCTTGCAATGATCAGTAATCGATAAATAATATGTTTATTACATAGATAAGATCATTTTTTGAAAATAAATATGTTATTCACAACAAAACATTTTTTTCTCTTATCTCCGCCGATTAGTGTTGGCCTAAGAAACTCAATGCACTACTATGGTTTGCCGGGCGGCACTTGGTCCAACTCCCATACATAAAAAGGCAATGTCCTTTAGTGTGCGTATTTTTGAATATGGGCTCTATTTATTGGCAAATTATGATAGCGTTTTAAAAATTGTTTAAATGATCTTATTCGAGGGTTAAAATATCATAAAATCATAACCACTTCCACAGAAAAAATCATTTATTTTGACGACAATTAGATAAAGGGTTTTACAACTTTGTCAGATGATACGTATAGGCATAGGGCACTGAAATCATAGCGCACTATTTTGTAGTTCAAGAGCTAGAGCCTATTTTCGATTTTTAGAAAATCTCGTCCTATTGATACACCTTGCATTTTTTGGAATAATTTCTGGGGCACTTTTGGCACATATAAAAACACCAGCTCACAAAAAATCATCTGTTCGTCCAGCCCTTCCGCAGATACGGAAATCCGCCAAACGTTTCTCCAACGGCATTTGCAATAATTACACAAAATCCACAAGGGGCACAAATGCCGCTGCTCGGCCAAGAGAGGGCACATATAAGCTACTTTAAATCTGTCTAAGACAAATAGGAAAAAAACCATATCACCGTACCATATAGTCGAGCCGAATCCTAAAGTTAGTTACGTACGTATGACAGGACAGCTTAGCCACAGGTCGCTATAACATTGTTTGTTACGTCGTCATCTTTTCAAATCAAAATTCAGAAATACTTTATCTCTCTAACTAATTACAAACAAAAGATATACATTATGATAACTCTAACCTAAAAAAATGTTTCCTAATATTATTATCATTTTAAATGCTAGAAAACATTTTATTACTCATCATGTAATACGCTCCTGCAACGTTATATCGTTCAAACGCTTAGATTTTTAATTGCTAGTGATGTCATCTCAAATAACAGTATAGTACTATGGTAGTAATAGAATCCTGTCAATATTGAAAATAATAGTATAATTTGTTTTTACATTTGATTTGCCTTTTTATTGAAAAAAATAGTTGGTCTTCTCATATAATGAACTTTGAAAAAAATTTGAACCATTCATTGTTTAAGCAAGTGGTTTTTTAATTGAATTGATATGGGCCCAAATCAAAGGTATTTGAGTTTTTATTATTTTACTTATTTCTGAAAACTTGAAATATGTATAATTTAAAATAAAATTTTTCGTTAACTGTTTTTATTGATATTAAAATTTAATTAGAAAGTAGGTAATTCATGTTTCACTCTCTTAATGTTATTGAAGTTTCCTAATTCGTGTTTATATTTTAAAAGGTTATGCAGCCCGTCACAACACAGCGCCGCCCTTTGGCATAAACAAAATCAAGACGCTTTTAAATGAAGCATGTGACAGAGTCACAAAAGAAGACTGGGTGAAGGTCGTGGAGAAAACCAAAAATTTAATCATATCCGATTTTGATCGGGGCATCAGAATCGACAATATTATTGACAACGAAATAATTATATATGTCACTGATGACAACAGCGATACCGATAATTCTGACTATAAATCCGCATAATAAAAGATTTATAGTGTTTTGACTTGTTTTATTTTTTTGTACAAAAACCTGTAAAACAAAATAAAATAAAAAGAAGCCAAATAAAATAAAATAACCTGTAATTACGTACTTACTATGAAATAGTCACAGCGATACAAGTATAGAGTATGTTTAGATACATCACTAGTAATGCCAAATTGACAAACGTCATAGGTACGTAACTTTAGGTTTCGGCTCGACTGTAGAAGCCTCGTCCGCGCGCTCAAACTGAAGCATATCAATAGTAGCCCATCTGGCCACTATTTGACATTGAGTCCTTAGTGCTCAAGGTCGCGCGGCACGAGTAACAGCTCCCGAATTATTGATAATAATGACGGTTTGTGCAGTCAATGGTTGCCGCAACAGATCTGAAAAACAAAATAAGCCCAACAACATTACATTCCACGCGTAAGTTATTTCTTTAAGCTTATTTATACGTAAAATACTTCAAACTAATCTCTGTAATCATCAATCAATGCCATTTTGCTAGAATGTTGCCAGTATAGAAGAAAATAAAAAACTACCTATTTCTTGTTATTCGGTTTTATAGGGCACTATTATTTTTAAAAGTGATATTTCAGTGACATTTTGTGAAAAGTGTTTAGGCGTGATTTATAATGAGTATCGTACGCACTAGTTCTGAAATATAGTGTTTTATAAAAAATGATTTCTGAAGAAGATGAAAATAACATTTTGAACTATCGTACACCTTTAAACAACCAATTCGTGTGTATTTGTTTATTTATATATACAGGGTGACTGGTACTGAACCCGTCATAGCAAAAGCACATATGTAGGAGGTCATTGACTAATTATTGAACACTACTTTCTCGAACTAAAGTTTCATGGTTTGGGAGATATGTTAATTTTTATACTTTATTGATTTTTTCCGTAAATTTTACTTTCAAACAATCGTAACATTTTTTCTTTTATTATATATTGCAATTTGCATGCTTTTTTAAAATTTGTAGTTAGTCATAAACATTTATGATAAAAAAATACGTTAGAACTCATCTCGAACTAGGCTAAAAACAATCATATGTTAAGCTTTAAAAAAAAATTACATTGTTGTCAAATTCAACCGAAAATATTTTAAAAAGAACGGTGTTTGGATATTTAATTCGGAAAAAAATATTTGCAAAGGACTTGTCCATTAATGGTTTTTTATTCGTCAATATTTCTAACCAGAATAAACTAAATATTAATATGAAAGAGTTCACAAAAACTAGCCTTTCCGCATAATTAATATATTTTTTAAGGCCTCCGATTTGGAGAAAAATTAAAATTATTTTTTCTCTTTGTCTGTACATAAACCGCACCTTCGCCTATATCAATTAACGCATGAAAAAAAAAAATGCCAGCAAAATTGACATTCCATTGACAGTAGTACCTATTATATAATCTGTGGTAGTACCTAGTAGTATTTATCCACCAGTGGAAAAGCAATGGTACATAGCCATACAGCCAGGAAATACAAGCAAGTGATCAATGGATTATGTCTGTTACAAAACATATTATTTCTCAAAAATGGAGGCGTTTAAAATTCTGATTTCTATGGTAACGTATTTCGTATTTTTTTAGCTTAAAGATAAATATCGGTTATTGGTGGTTGGTGATATCTTGGAATAAAAAACCAGCCTCCATACAAAAAGAGGACAAGTCCTTTACAAAGTGGTATAAAATAATAATAATTAAGACCTCATTTTACATTAATTACTTATCAAAAAACCGGAAATCAAGACATCAAAAGCAAAAATTACGTAAAATTAAAGATTTTGTTCGAATTACTGCCTGTGATTTAGAACACATGACTGATATCTTTTCCTATCGCCGATTTTTCATCGTAAAAGTATTTTTAGGGTCCCGTTGCTCATGAAACAAGTGAGTAAAGTTGCTCATAATACACGAGGCTGTGGAATGCAGGCCGAGCCGTAGGCGAGGGCGTAAATCAGCGGAGTGTCTATTGAGCAAGTTGCTCACGAGTTTCATACGTACTTTTTCAGCACACTTGTGACGAAAAAACAAACTAGTATTGCATAAATCGTTTAATTATTAAAACACTTGCTAAATGTAAAATTTTTAAAACGATATTGGGTTGTTGGTTTTCACTAGATTAGGCTTTCGTTTGCATATTGTGCTACATTCAGCATTTCTGGCGGGGTTAAAAATCTATTAATAGTTCGTCTGCTGTACTAAAACTTGTCATTTTCACAATTATATACCACACAGCATCAAATGCGATATCAAACAAAATATGAAAATCATGGCAAATGGCGCCCAAGTTTTTTTTTTCACGTGCCAAATGTATGGTGGTTGATTGCATAAAGCCATACAGCCTACTTAAAAATGGGTGTTATTTTAATGGTTAACATAGTATTAGTATTTTTGAAAGCAGAAAAATATTATCTGTTAGCAGAAATAGCTAATTGGTCAGCAACTCATGGCCAGCAAACAATTCAAAATCAATCAGCAATTTATGTCATTCTAGATGGCTGTAATTATTTTTGTACTGCATATTAATTATATAAGCAGCAATAAGCTGTTTCTGTTTTAAAAAAATTGGGTTAGCACTCAGAGAGTAAGCAAAATAAATAATTTTGTGCTGCTTATAAACGTAGCACAAATACTTTACTTGTCATGCGCAAAATGGACGCAATTCTTACAAAGATTATATAATTATACTTCTAGGAAATTAACTATATATACAACTTATTAATAAAAATTAAGATAAATTACTTAATACAACACAAAAACAAAAATTATAAAAAGGGTCCTTGTGGTAAGGTTCCTAGGATGCTGGCAGCATTACCGCGCTGGATAGCGATGCTTATACGCTGAGCAAGGTAGCTGCCAGCTCTTAGGTCACCACTGATGTCAACTAGCCTCTTGGAAATCTCTTTGAAAAAAGAGATAGCGTTGGGACCCCACGAACCCAGTGTTTCGACTTCAAACGGTACAAAGTGGTACCGGGAGTCGATCTGCCTGTACTTGTTCTTCTTAAAGTTTTCGGCACCCCTCGCAGCCAAACCAGCATCACGGCTTGTCCCGGGCAGATGAGAGGCTGCAAGTGTGTCGACACAGGTAGCGTCCCACACAAGAGCCCGACCCATCCGCCAAGGAACAAGTGACATCCCGTCTGGTCTCTTGCCATCATCACGCGCGATACCGTTCGGCTCGAGTAAAGCCGGCACGTTGATAGAGGCAAGAGATCGACGGATGATGTCGTTGATGCTGGCATGACGCGAAAAGCGGCCTGCACTTTTAATACAGGAGAGTCCGTGATGTCCCAACGAGCCGACATCAGAACCACAAGGACATCTGTGTGGAAGGCAAACCTCAGCACCAACACGCAGACCTATCGCGACTCGTAGAGTTTCTGAGTCCAAAAGGGTTCCCACGTTGGCCGAAGGATAGGCCTGAAGCCAGTATCCTGCTTCCTTGGTGGAAACTGCTTTTAGTCTGGCTAGATCCGCGTTGTCAGTGCTACTGTCAATAAGACTTTTCAAAATAGACTCACAAGAAATTTGGTCCCAACTCCTTTGAATTTTAAGATCTGAAGGGAATTTATTCGCATATGCTATATCCCAAGCATTTCTAGCCTCGTCCAGGCACGCCACTTCGAAGTTTGCAGTAGAAGGCTGCAGGATACTTGCAACGAGAGTGGACGTGCTGTAAGATGAGGATAGAAAGGCAGGTAAGGAGACAGTGGAAATTTTGCGCGTCCCAATCCCACCAAAACGGATAGGAAGGGACGCTTGATCCCAAGACCGTTCCAAAAGACGAATGTTCAGAATCTTTTCCAAATGTGTTTTAACAAGATTGTCTAAATTATTAGTCAAATTTTGGAATTTCCAAATAGGACAGCATAAGATAATTAAATTTAGGAACTAAAAGACAGGATTTAAGTATAAAGAGAGCCGAATGAGCGTTGATTTCCAAAAGGCGGTCTGAACATTCATCAAATTTAGTTACTAATTTTTGAAAATGAGGGGGTATTGCATTATCGAAGATAGGAGAGCCTAGAAGATGGAGGGTTGAGTCTGTGAGAATCTTAATATTGGGGGCAAAACTATGAAATTTAGAAATTATCTCAGATCTTCTTGTAAGAGGAAGATGTTCTGAAATAAAAATTTCGCATTTGTCAAAATTTAAAGAAAGGCCTATTGTATGAAATTTTTTAAATTATTCTAGAAAAGTCTAAAAAAACAGAGTCAGCGTCACCTCCTAGTGTCCCATCGTCTAAATACCATACATTAAATTTTGAGAATAAATTTTGAATGAAGGGGTTAATAGCCAAACTGAAAATGGCAGGTCCAAGAGGGTCACCTTGTTGACAGCCTATAGCGGAATCTATTTCATTACATTTGTATAATAATTTTGAAGGGTTGTAATAACATTGATTAACGTAATTGAAAATTTCAGGAGAGTTAATTTTGACCTCGTTTAACAAGGATTTCCTGGAGACTGAGTTAAAAGCATTTTTGACATCCAATTTGAGCAACACCTCTGTCCGATTTTGTGAAAGGAGAGTGCGAAGCGCATGTACAGCTGCCTCGCAACCTCCCTTGGTACAAAATCCTAATTGGTGAGGTTCAAAATGATCCCGGAATTAATTAATATAATTTAATTACTCTGTGAGTGGATGTGTTTGTAATATAAATGTAAACTAATAAAAGATTTTTTTTTAATTGAGATCAAAAATATGAAATCGCAACTTATTGCACCTATAGTATATTTTTTTCCTTCCTCTGTCCTTACCACATTTACTTAGTACCTTCAGAATTTAGGGATGTTTTGGCTTGTTCGGAGTTATCAAACTTTTGAACTAACATCCAGTCCAAACACAGTTTTGGTTTCTTCCTAGCTACCGGCACCGATACTTCATTGTCGGTACAGCATTCCGCATCCGATTCGTAGTCAGGAACTTGTTTTATTCCTTCTTCATTACAATGACTATCCATTTTACTCGTAAAATAACCGCGAAATCTCAATAAACAAACACGGCTGAGCAAGAGTAGTACACTTGCTCCGCCCACTTTTAACGAGAATTGCCGATTTTTCGACAAAAACGCAATCCAATTAGTTATTTTGCTTACCATGTTTGATATATGCATACCAATCAAATATAATGCATATAGACATGTTTTCTCTGCTGATGAATCATAAAATCTTGCTGACCAAGTAGTTATTTTGCGGACCGAATGTTTATTATGCAAACTCATGGTATTGGTATGCTGCCTATTAATGATTTAATTTTTGACCATTATCAAAATAATTTGCGAAACAAAGATTGCCGCCTGATTTTTATTCTTGCAGACAAAATCTGTGTATGCTGACTAAATCATTTAAATGCTGTTTTGGGTTCGCTCACCAAATTCTATAATTGCGTATCATTTAATTACTTCTCCTTAAAAATTATATTTTTAGTATAAAATGCAAATATTTTGCAACGAATTATTGCGAATTGTAAACATTTTATTGTTCATAAATGTTATTCCTTAATTAGGGATACAATTATTGGTTCCGAAAATGTAAATGGATTTTCGGCGGCATAAAACCTCTTTGTTGTATTATACAATCTGTATTGATGTTACGGAAAAAAGGTATTACCCGGATAAATTGAAAATGCTCTGTATACTCACATATAATTTGAAGTTAGGTACTAACTTAACTTTTAAGGATATTTCTATTATGCACTAGTGCGTAATATTATTATGCACGCGTGGTTTATAGTTCGGTTCATGGCCCTAAGAACGATGTAATAAGGCTCAATCTACGAGCAAGTGTGTTGAAAAAAGATATAACGGAACCCGTAAAGGTTTGTTGTCTGCAAACATTTATTTGAGAAGTCTTTGAGAAAATGTTCTTGAAAATATACAATTGCATTTGAAAAAATGACCGCCAGAGGCGGGAATCGAACCCGCGTTCTGCGCCT
This sequence comes from Pyrausta nigrata, assembly GCA_949316185.1. Classification (NCBI taxonomy): domain Eukaryota; kingdom Metazoa; phylum Arthropoda; class Insecta; order Lepidoptera; family Crambidae; genus Pyrausta; species Pyrausta nigrata. The sequence goes on along the minus strand of OX438957.1, from coordinate 13,559,297 downwards.
CTGGTGGTCATTTTTTCAAGTGCAATAGTATATTTAGATTGCAAAGTGAATGCTTATATCTTAAAAACAATAATTTGCAAGCTTCATCTTTCGATTGTTAAATACTTGCAATAGTATTTCTTTCGAGTGTTGAGGGTGTAATCCCAATAACATTGATGAAAGCAACGCGGCATTACAGCGTTAAGAAGCACTTGAAAATTTCGACAGGCTCTGCCAACGCCAGGTAGGCCGAGAGGTTAGGCAATCGCCCGGCATGCGAGGAACGCGGGTTCGATTCCCGCCTCTGGCGGTCATTTTTTCAAGTGCGATAGTATATTTAGATTGCAAAGTGAATGCTTATCTCTTAAAAACAATAATTTATCATATTATGTTCTTGAAAGATAGATAAACAGACTACGATACGGACAAATGGAAAACAAATTAAAGGTATAAGGGTTCCGATATATCTTTTTAAGGAAACCCTTAAAATACTTTAATCGGCGATAGGAAAAGATATTAGACATGTATTCTAAATCACGGGCAGTAATTTGAGCTGAATCTTTAATTTCAACGTAATTTTTGCTTTTGATGCCTTAATTTCCGTTTTTTCGGATAAGTAATTAATATAAAATAAGCTCTTAATTATTTTATTTTATACTTCCTTGTAAATTTGCAAATTATATTTTCCGAATTTTGCTTCATCCCTTCGTTGGCACGTTTACTATTTTTTATAAAAATCACTTTGGTTGACCGAAAAATCCTTCCAAAGTCTATCCAAACACCGTACTTTTTTCGGTTGAATTGAACTACAATGTAAATTTTTTTTTGAAAAAATATGTTTAAACCTTAATGTCTGATTCTTTTTAGCCTAGTTCAAGATAAGTCCTAACGTGTTTTTATCACAATTTTTTATTGACTGCAAAGAAATAATAAAACAGTTCTGTAACATTTAAAAAAAAGTTTTTCTTGTTTGAGAGTACAAAATTTTGGAAAAAAAACAATAAAGTATAAAAATTAACAAATCTCCCAAACCATGGACGTTTAGTTCGGAAAAGTAGTGTTCAATAAATAGCCAAAGACCACCTCTATATGTTCTTTTGCTATGGCGGGTTCAGTACCGGTCACCCTGTATGTATTATTTTTATTATCTTGGAAACGGCTCAAACAATTACACTATTTAGTATGTGGGGGTTAAAAATCTATGTAAGTTTGGTCATTGTTATCAACTATAATTAGCATGGTTTAAGAGCTCGTTGATAAAATTCGTGGCTTCGTTTCAGATTTCCTTCAGATCCTATTATTGCTGCCCGTTGGATAGAAAGAATTAGACTCAATCGCAATGAAAGCACTTGGAAACCCAATAAACATACAAAAATTTGTTCCTTACATTTTGAGGAACGAGAAAAGTATGTCACTAAAGGTGGCCGATGTAGATTACGAAGCGGCTCAGTTCCAACTAAGGTACAAAAAAATGTTCCTTCAAAGAGCCTGCGCACACTGGTGATTTCGAGCTGCTGCGACAAGTGACAGGTTAGACGGCAATTGCGCTCTTAGCGCGCCGCTCGATTTATTGCCTGACGCGGCAGCTAATCGCCTGTATGCGCAGATCCTAAATGCTTGCATAGAAAATTTCTTTACGCAATTTTATTTATTTCTTATTACAAAAATTTTGTTGTAGGATCTACCTGTTCTTTGCGAATTGAATAAGTTTCTTAATAATGATGATGCACAGAAATACCAAGAGCAAGCCGAATCTCAACCGGTTAGTTTTTTTAAGTTAGTAGTTAGTTAGTAGGTAGATAGTAGTTAGTGACTAGTTAGTCAGTAGTATCTCCTCGTAATCATAATTTAACGAAAATACTGTCTTATGAATGTAATTAATACCATAATAGTGTTTCAGGGTCCTGCAGGTTATGATACGAACAAAAATGCTAATCTGAGAACTCCCACGCCTTCATCTTTCTCATCAGAACTAGACTCCATTTTCGACTCACCTAGAAAAGCTTCACTACGAAAGCAACTTAGGAAAAAGGTTTTGCTGCAACGAAAACACGAGAAAATTATTAAAAAACTTAAACAATCAAATCGCCGTCTAAAGAAAAGAAATGACATACTGAAAAATATTATACTTGATTTACGCAAGAAGAGATAATGACCTCTCCAACTTTTAATAACCTATTCGACGTATTCAATTTACGCAGATTATCCAAGGATGGATTTTGCCATCCTCTCTCCAATAGTAACAAAATTAAAATATTTGATTTTTTAGATGAAGCAAAAAAATACATACTCAACTTGCAGATTAAAACTACGAAAAAGCGAAATCACAAGGAAAATTAAAAGGCTCAAAATTAAACGTTTTTAATCGGCTCGCGCTGTGAAGTCCTCTCCTGGATTTAAAGGATTGTTAGTCTGCATTGAAAGTCTTAAATATTTTTCAAAACTTTGTAATGACAAATAATACCTTAGTCTCCCTGTGACCACAAACGCTGTAAAGTGTTCGAAACGTCAGGTTTTAAATAAAATGTAAATAAAACACGAAGTAATCCGTAAAATTGTGTTTTAATAAGTTAACTACATATTTAGTATTTTAGTTTGCATATAGCATAGGTTTGCGTACAGGTAAATGACGGTGAATAAATTGTATTTGATCAATAATTTGATTTCTTTTGGTCCAACCCCAAAATTCTACCTAGACTTGGCTGTGCCGACTGACTTCAAAACAATAAAGAAATGGTAGTTAACTAGTTGAATCCATATAATTTTAAACCTTGAGTTTGTAACTTAGTTCTTAATTTTTTAAATTTTCTACCATTTAGTAGAAAAAAGATTTGCTGGTAATATTATTTCTTTACTATAGTGTGCGTGTCGTGCGTTTTGTTTATGTACACATAATTTTGAAATGTGCACGCCATTGATTTATTATAATTATATAGGGATATCTCATCACACTGACCGCTAATATGGCATATGCTATCGGTCGGATTGCCATTTTAGACCGATTAAATATCTAATGACGCGTGGTCCATCAAACAATGAACATGCCGAAGTGTATCGCCAAAAATTGCAAAAATCACAGCTCAATGAATCGTAAAAAATATGGAATGACGTTTCATCGGTAGGTAAATATTATTGATAAGGTTTGAAATCGAAATAACACTTAAAACCTGCTTTAATATTTTATTTTTTAATTAATTTACGTAAAACATTGCCAATCTTCTATCACTTTCACACCCAAAGCTAAAATGAAACAAAATACGCGTGATCGGAACAAAGTCAATTTTAAGGATGGAGTCGCCAGTGATTTTTTTTGTTAAAAAAATACTTGAGTTTTTAGGTTTCCACAAAATTTTGTTTGTAAAGAAAATAAACAACATTTATCGCAATAAACCAGGACGATGAATTTTATAAGAAGGTAAAATATTGTGCTGTGTTCGTATATTTTTTCTGAATCTGATATGTACCTAGGTATTACATTACACGTAAAGGGATGTAGATGCAAAAAGGCTGCAATTAGGCTGGTATTTGGGGCACCCAGCCTATATATTATATTTTTATGTTGTATTTCACTTGCTTGGTGTTTAACTGTCATATATGCACTACAGAGTGACAGACAGTACAGTAACACTATAGAGTGAAGCTCCTGATTATGTTTTGCCAAATATTTACTTATCCAGTGTATTTAGTGTTGAAGAACAGTACAATCAGTGCATCTTGACTGTGTTGTTCGTGTTGTGATACATGAAGGATTGTTATCTACCCAACAACAGTTACGATTCTCACCAACTGTGACTTTTCTCTGCATTCCCTTTTTGCATCGATATTGGCCGGAGCATTTGTTGCCATGCGATTTTGATGTACGGTTTCTCATACAAGTTGCATCGAGAGCCTTTGTCACCAAGTGGATTTGAGTGTCGGTTGCCAGTAACGGTTACCAAAAATGCAGTGCCAAGGTTGTAAACAATGAAGCAAACTTACGGATTTTGAAATGTAACACCTGCAGGTCACTTTATTGCTACGAATGTCTAAATATTGCGTTGGATGGTGTAGGTGATTGGACCCCCGAAAGACTTTCTTCGCTGAAGTGTCCCTCATGTCTAAATGTTACTCGTTGCCGGAACACGGATAGCACACTGGTACGCTCTGGACATCACAGCTCATCATCATCATCACGGCATACCAATCGTACAAGGACTGCTCCTAACTCCACTGAAAACTTTGAACATGCGACAGGAACACTTACAATATAAAAAACTATAAAAAAGCAAGTGTCAAAACTTTTGAACCAAAAGCTCGCCGTGTCTTCCGAATTCATGACGAACCTACGTTCGTCTTTGAGAGCTGACGTAAAAGAAATGGTGGTGGCTGAGTTTAGTAACGCAATACAAGCCCTCAAAAATGATTTCTCGGCTACCACAGATTTTACTGTCGCTGAGCAGACCCAAATTGAGACCAAGCTTGCAGTAAGGGATGATATGATAAAATTCTCGGAAACTGATCTATCAAGGGCGCGTGAAGTGTTGTCGATTGTAAATTCTAAATTGGCTACTCTTGAGAAACTGTCTCGTGAAAAACTTCGGGGACCTCTTGTATTTCAATGTTAACACATTGAAATACAAGAGGTCCCCGAAAGCAGAAACGAGGATTTAAAGGCTATCGTGAAAAAGTTGTGCCTTACTATCGATACTCCAATAACTGATTCTGTCATTCGATCATGCCGCAGAGTGGCAAAAATTAATCCATCCTCTCAGAGACCTCGTAATGTGATTGTCACTTTTATTACCCCACAACAGCGGATACGATTCTCTCTGCAGTACAACGATTCAAGAAATCACATCTCAAAGATAGACTCAATACTGCACATCTCGGTTTCACTGGTGAGACACGTAATATTTATGTAACGGAACACCTCTCCTCGGAGTGCAAGCAGCTGCATGCCGCAGCAAGGAAGGCTGCCAAGGACAAGCAGTATACGTATGTCTGGGTGCGTTATGGACGGGTTCGTAAAAACGATAACAGTGGTGCAATACTCGTCAAAGGTCTTAGTACCCTCGATAAGCTCAAATAGTTTTTATCTTTCTTCTCTCTCTCTGTTTATACTTTGTTGTACTAATTCAGAATCATGTTACTATCTTTAATGAAAACTTTATTTTACCAGAATGTTAATAGGATAAGATCCAAACTTAATAAATTTTACCTGAATGTGTTGAATTCAGATTATGACATAGTGTGCTTAACAGAAACAAACCTGAATGAAAGTGTAATGGACTGTAAGTTGTTTGATGCTCGATATAATATTTTTAGAAGAGACAGATATGATAGTGGACTTATTGTAAATAAAACAGATGGTGGCGGTGTTCTCATAGCAACTAAAAGAGATCTTAATGTTGTTCGTCAATACTCATGGGAAACCCGGGTAGAGGATATCTGGGTGAGTATTCTCGCGTCTAGCTGCAATTCTGCAAATTTTCACATTTGTCTATGTTATCTGCCTCCTGACATACACATCAATGATTTAACTGACTTTTATAATAACTGTAATAATATCATACTTAACTCGAATGATAAAGATAGATTTCTTTTGATTGGCGATTTCAACACCCGTAATGTTAAATGGAAGGCATGTGTTGGCTCATCTGCCATCACACCTTATGACCCTGAAGATAATAAAGCTTTATTTCTTTTTGATGCCATTTCACTTTGTAATCTACACCAATATAACGTCATTCCAAACAAAAATGGGCGATATTTGGACTTGATACTCTCGACGGCCCCAATTAAAACTGTAATAGAAGCTAAACCACTCAGTCGTCCTGATAGGCATCATCCTGCTCTGCAATTTGAAATTGACTTTGTATCAAATGAGTGTATTGAACGAAACTATACTATAAAACAATACAATTTCATGAAACGTGACTTCGTTGGGGCGCGTTCAGAGTTAGCGGCTGTTGACTGGTGCACAGAGCTTTCTTCAGACAATGTTGAGGAGTGTGTTCATAAATTTTATCAAATAGTAAACACTATTATAGCTAACCACACTCCATTAAAAGGCAGAACAAATAATAACTATCCCCTTTGCTGTAACTATGACTTATGGAGGCAATGAGTCAAGTGACTCCCAGTCAACGTGTGAACTTTTGTCGGATTATTTCGGCTCCGTTTTTGATAAGGAAGTGGTGTCATCTGCAGTTGATAATGAGTTGGAAAATCTTAAATGCAAAGTTTCAAATAATCCACATGACATCAGGCTTGACCCAGACCTAGTTTTTACTAAAATAAAACTTTTAGATATAAACAAAGGTAAGGGCCCTGATGAAATACCACCTTTGTTTGTTAAATCATGTGGTAAGGAAATTGCCTTTCCCTTATGTATAATTTTAAATAAATCCCTTTGCACTGGTGTATTCCCTTCTAAATGGAAAATAGCACACGTGATACCTATTTTTAAGTCCGGTAATAAAAAGTGCTGTGAGAATTACCGCCCCATCAGCATACTGTCTTGTATTCCTAAGTTGTTTGAGAGTATCGTATTTGAATACATCTACAACTATGTAAAACCGGCCATATCTAACAATCAGCATGGCTTTGTCAAGGGCAGATCAACTGTAACAAACCTACTGGTGTACAAAAATTATCTTTGCAATGTTTTTGAGTCAAGAGGACAGGTAGATAGTATCTATACTGATTTTAGTAAAGCATTTGACAAAGTGAGTCACTCTCTCCTGTGTACTAAGCTCATGGCATACGGTATTCATGGGAACCTGTATAGGTGGATATGGTCGTATTTGAATCAGAGAAGTCAACTTGTGGCTCTTAGGGGTTATTTGTCAAGGCCGGTGTCTGTTACATCGGGAGTGCCGCAAGGATCGCATCTTGGTCCGCTACTTTTCGTTATTTTTATTAATGACCTCATTGATGGACTTAAAAATCCGTGCTTACTTTATGCCGATGACCTTAAAATATATGCCTCAATCAACAATGTCGACGATTGTGTTTCCCTGCAGAATGACTTGCATCACATAGATCTATAGTGTTAAAAAAATCGTATGTACCTATTTGAATGCAAAAAAATGTACAGTAATCTCATTTACAAACAAGCTAAAACGTATAGACCTCGACTATAAAATATAAGATAATTACCTGCAACGGAAAACAGTGATTAGAGACCTTGGTGTATGGTTTGTGTGTACTTTGATGAGCACTTATCCTTTAAGACGCATTATGACTGTATAACAAACAAAGCCAAGAAAATGCTTGGATTATTCATTAGGCTCTCTAAAGATTTCATGGATCCTCACACCCTGCTTTGTTTGTACTGCAGTCTGGTGCGTAGCATTCTAGAATATGCATGTCAGGTTTGGTCTCCGTACTATGGCGTCCACCAGAATGCAATCGAGGGCAGACAAAGAAAAGCTTTGAGTGCATTGGCACGTAGATACCACCTCAATCGTCATTTACCCAGATATGAGGACAAACTAACAAAGTTTAACGTTATGTCGTTGGCCAACCGTCGCAATCAACATGACTTAGTAAGCCTGCACAAAATTCTGCACGGCACAATAGACTGTCCTGATTTATTGTCGCTGGTTTCATTAATTGAATTAATACCCAGTGTCGCACCCGCTCGTATAAACCCTTTGCTATTGATTTTTACACTATAAACATCTCGTCTCATAACCCAATAGTCAGAATGTGTCGCCTATACAACAACTTGGCTGATAGCTCGCAACTTGACATCTTTGATTCGGATATGGCCAAGTTCCGAAAACTTATATTTGGGACCATGGAGCAAAATAAACTGGTATTTTAAAATAAAATTGTGATTATATGATGACTACTGAAAAAAATGTGTACATTTATTAGCATAGTGCTGACAACAAAGTTTTGATAATTTCAAGACCGATAGGCTGAACTATTAGCTCTTCCTCAACAATCTCCTCCTCCTCAATAAGGAGTTCTCATCATAATAAGGCTATCTCTTGAGAGAGCAACAATGAGCAAAATACGCATACTACAATAATTAGAAGGATTTGTAATTTAAATTGTAATTTCCGCTTTGGAGGCAAAGAAAAAACCTTTGTAAGACAACAATAGTCGCGGGATTTCTTGTGCATAACTGAGCCCTGATTGTGTTCTAGTATGGTGATTCGCCATAACAGTGTTTTTTTCATGTCCGGACCGGCGAACTCACAATTTCTTTAAATCTTTAGGTAGGAAATGATTTAATTGAAATAAATATATTAATTTTGATTTGTTTTTGGTTTTGAAACATAATAAACTACAATTTTGGTGTACAAAAAATGGAACCGAAACTATAATACATAAAAGGTAAATAAAGGTCATACTTAAGTCTACTGTTGTATTATATAGATAATGGTACGGAACCTCGCACTTGGCCGGTTTTTAATAGGACCTCAGTATTATTATGTCATCATGTTTATGAATGTTTTTTATAGTTGTGAAACAACCGTTAAAAACGGTAGAATACCGATTGCGTCATAAAAAAGGATGGGCTATTTCCTTAGTTATTTTGTACAATATATACTTCAAAACAAAATAGACCACGTTTTTTTAGCTTTCCAATAAATGTATTATATTTAGGTTGATAAATTATTTGACTTAATTTATTGATTAACTTTTTAAGTTTTAACATTAAAATTAACGAAGATAAATTTGAAAATTTTCAAATGTTAGGTTTTTGTGAAAAAAAGGAATTTTGGCTAAAAATACACTAGATGAAAAATAAAATAAAATTTAAAATAATCTTATTTTTTTCTCATTTTTTCACTTTTTTAGTAATATCCTCACTAAGCCTCCTCTTTTGTAAATGCATTCTCGAAGCCTAGAGGGCATACTCTCTACCAAGTGGCGAACTGTTTCTTGTACAATTTGTTCCCAGCTTGTTTTCAGCACATTAATGAGCTGTCTTTCGTTATGCACAGGTTGGTTTGTGTTCCGGACACTTCGTTTTAATAAATCTCACATGTGCTCGATTGGGTTAAGGTCCGGACTGTTGGCGGGCCACGGTAAAACCTGTATACCAGCTTCCTCTGGGGCTTCTCGGATGGCTCTTGCTGTATGAGCGCGAGCATTGTCGTGCATTAATTTAAATCCTGCACCAATTCTTTGTGCAAATGGCACCACGTGGGGTCTTATGCCCTGTTCAATGTATCGTTGAGCCGTTGAGTTTTGAATGAAGGTACGGTACCTTCATTCAAAACTGTGAGCTCGGTTCGACTGGACATCGAAATTCCGCTCACACCATTACATTGAGACCCCCAAATCTGTCACTTTCATGGATGCAGGCATCCGAAAATCGCTCAACCTCTCGTCTCCAAACTCTAATGCGTCGATCGTCACTAAAAAAAATTACTTTGCACTCATCAGAGAACAATACTGTGCTCTAATCATTTGTGACCCAGTCCTGGTGCTGTCTTGCGAAAGATAAACGGTTCGCACGATGCGCACTTGTCAACAGAATTCGCACTACACGTCTCCTAGAGAATTTTTGGTCCTCGTCTAACCGATTCCTAATCGTTTGGTCGCTAACACGAGTACCCGTCGCCTGGCGCAAGCGATTTTGTATGGAGCGAGCGGTGACGAATCGCTCTCTGCGCGAAGTTAAGCGTATGTAGCGATCTTCTTGTGTTGTGGTTGCTCGAATTCTTCCAGATCCCCGTCTTCTGGTTACACTTCCAGTCTCTTGGAATCGATTCTAAGAATTCTGGATGGCTCTTCGTGAAAATCCCAGCTGCAGAGCTACAGAACGCTGCGAATGCCCTTCTTGTATCAATGTTATGGCTCTAGTTGCGGTTTGCACGTCCATATGTCTACGATTTCTCGGCATTGCTCTTTGAAAATGTTTATTTACACTCAAACTTAGTAAAATTCACTGCTCGCGCACGAATTCACAGTTGGAATGACCTAAAACTTCGTTTAAAAGTTGGGTAAATTTAAGTGGTTACAAAAAAAATAACAAACTGTCACCCACTTCAAAAGCTATGCAAGCTGTAAACCTGTAAACTCTCAGGATGTTCGTAAACACTTAAGGTAACACCACAAAAAAGGTAGGTACTTAACATCAGTTAGAAATTATTAAAATCGCTCCAGACGTCGAAATAAATAAGTAGCCCTTATTTTGTTTTGACTAGTATATAAGCATAAATTTATACCCGACAAGGAAAAAATAATAAAAAAACTGATATCTCGAAACACTTTCACCTGAATTTTATTCTAGCATTGCATGTAGTAGACCACACTGTGACCTATTTGCAGTTATAAGATTATCCTTAATTTTTGGACATCTACTATATAAAAATAAGTCAGGTTTTCCTTCCTGACGCTATAACTCCAGAACGCACAACCCGATTTCCACAGTTTTGCATTCGTTGGAAAGGTCTCGGGCTCTGTGAGGTTTATAGCAAAGAAAATTCAGGAAAAATTTCAACAGAAAAGCAGGAAAATCTTTTTTCACATACAGCGCCATGATGATACATAGCATGTACTACAAACCAATATTTTAAGTAGATGGCGCCGGTGCATGATACATTGTTTGACAGCTACTCATTGTTCTCTGCTCAGTTAATTTCATGTGACAAACCGGTATTGTGTTCACTGTGAAATTGTGAAAAAAAGTAAAAAAAAAATAAGTTATTCGTTCCCTAACATTTCAATTGGAAACCATCAAATCAATCACGTGTATTGTGCAATTTTTTATTGAATTTCAACAGCAGGCATTTGTCTTTAAGGTGGTAAGTTGAACTGTGTAAATTATGTGGATCGTGCATTTGAGGTTAAATTCACCACTCTGTCCATAGTCCAAAATGCCTAGAGGACGACGTGCGAACATCGGCCGCCGCACGAGACATGCCAGCCAGCAACAAGTGTATTCACAGAACTTAAGCGAAGAAAGACAAAATATAATAAGAGAAAATGCCCGATTGAGACAACGCGTGAGCACACGAAGATCATTGGCATCATACAATCGCTTGGCATTCCCATATTATGATCCCACTGCGAACTACAGTGATGATGAAAATTTAGATATTGGACCAATGACGACTTTATGCCGATATTGCAATGCGTTAAAGTTCAAACGAGAAACGGTTGGATTGTACTGCGCAAGTGGAAAAGTCAAACTGGATCCATTACTTACACCACCACAGCCACTGAAACCATTGTTCGATGGAAGTGATCCCGATTCCAGCCGTTTTCTTCAACACATCCTTGAATACAATAACTGCTTTTGCATGACTTCCTTTGGAGCTAATATCATTCGAGAAGGCGGCTTCATGCCGACTTGCAAGGTAAAAGATACAACACACATAACCAATCACTCACACCAACACAATGAATTGCAACACATAACAACTACATATAGGACCTACACCACAGGATACACACCACTAATAAGCACCAAACGTTTTAAATCTTCGTTCCTCTTGCGTACGGCTAGAGAGTGGAATTCGTTGCCGGCTGAAGTGTTCCCTAAACACTACGATTTGGATTCCTTTAAGAAAAGAGTGAATAGGCTGCTTCTAGACAGACATGTCCCATCATCGGCCGCATCGTCGCTTACCATCAGGTGAGATTGCGGCCAAATGTCTGCCTATTAAATTAAAAAAAAAAACACTATACCATCACACGATCAGAAGTTACACCGTATTCTTCAACAAATGAAGTGGATGACATCATATCAGCTGAAATTCCTGATCCAGTCACTGATCCCCATCTTCACGACATTGTGAAGACACAGATGGTGCATGGACCATGCAGTGCATTAAATCCATTATCGCCTTGCATGGCTGATGGAAAGTGCACAAAACGATATCCACGACCGTTAGTTGCTGAAACAGTCACAGGGAACGATGGATATCCAGTTTATAATTAATAGAATCAGCCGAGGCGACAACATCTCCTGAGGATGCCGCGTGGAGTGGCGAAACGCGTCGAGGTTTTTTGCACGTTGGTGTTGGTAACTAACAACTGCATTAGCTGTATTGCATGCGTATTGAGGGAGGGAGGGCGGTGCATTCTGCATTTGCCTGAACTGGTACTCAAAGCGGTTGCGGTTGGTGTGGTTTTGTTGCCTGCGCTAGCGTCTCTCAGCGGAAATTTAAAGCAAAATAATTGTATTTTATTTTTCCCATCTGATAATGGATTTCCGCAAAGTAACGCCTGATTCTATTAATTATATTAAATCAGCAAGCATAGCTGTACAGGCACGTCTATACATAAAACTAACTAAGCTTCATCGTTTAGCTGTTCAAAACGTCTGGTTCAATCAACAATGTAAGCGTGAACACATTATTCCAAATTACATTAATATACGTTCTAATACGAGTAGCCGACCAGCAAATATAGCTATTAAAAAAGCACAATGAATTTGGCTAAATGAAGAGTCAAGACATTGGTTTTCAGTAAGGGACAATTTAAAACTACATCTCAAAATTCTTCATTCACAATTATCATATTCTTTACATAACGTCGAATTCGATTTATTAGATCATAAAGCTAGGCTTCTTGCTTCACAAGAAGCACACAAAAAATATGTAATTCAATGTAGGAAAATACGTGTGTTGAAGTGCGAGTCTACTAATAACATGCAGCGTGGTTTCCACGAACAACCGCAATCACATACATTTTACCCTCGGGTCAAGAATTTATCTGATGTCGAATTGTCAAGTAATGAAGTTTCATTATTAAGTAAAGGACTAAAGTATAATTTACAACCCTCAGTCAATCAAAAAACTTTACAAGGATTAGCGGTTGACGTGGAGATCGCTGTTGTGTGTAGTAAACAAGAACAATATGTTAAAACTTTAGCAAGTAATATTACAGCAAATCAGATTAGAACGGCTATGAGACAGTCAAATAGTAGTTCATCTAACCAGGAGTATCATATTTATAAATCGCTAACTCAAAAAATTACTGAAAACAATTTGACTGTCTCAAAAGCTGACAAGGGTAACACGGTGGTGGTTATGGAACGTAACAATTATATTCAAAAGGTGGAAGACATAATTCAGAATGACGATTTCTTACTTCTACAGTCAGATCCAACTAAAAAATTCGCGTCAGAGATAAAAGAAGCAATTAATTCAACTCAATTTATATTTCAAGATATCCCGTATACACGTAATAATAAATTATTAGAAATGAATCCACGTAGTCCATGTTTATATGGGCTACCGAAAATTCATAAAGAAAATATGCCGATGCGTCCGGTAGTTTCTTACATCGGCGCACCGGCGTATAAATTAGCTAAACAACTTAATTCAATATTGAAGGAGAAATCGTCATTCAAACCTAAACATTCTTTAAAAAATAGCTTGGATTTAATAAAGAAAATTCAACCTATTTCTCTTCCTTCGGAATGCAAAGTTATTATCATTAGATGTAGAAAGCTTATTTACCAACGTACCACACCAAGAAAGTTTAAATATTCTAAAAAATCACTTAGAAAAACAACGATTGCATCCGGGGGAGATAGATCTTATATTATTAACTACCTTATGCATGAAACAAAATTATTTCCGGTTCAACAATCAATATTACAGGCAAAAGGAGGGCTTAGCAATGGGCTCTCCTTTAAGTCCTTTAATGGCAGATATTTTTATGGATAACTTTGAAAATAAATACCTAGTTCAAGAAAGGAAAATTCTTTACTATTATAGATACGTTGATGACATTTTAATTTGTTGGACCGGAACTAATAGACAGTTAGATATTTTTCTTAATAAAATTAACGAAACCATCCGCTTTGTTTGTGTTAACGTCAGACCAAAAAACAAAAAATGTGGTTTACCAAAGAGCACTTCAATGAAACGGATAACTTGCGGACACGTATAACGCTTCGATTCAGTATTTACTTTGGATTCACTTTCATTTACTTAGAGAAGTTCAACTAAATAACACTTAATTTAGTAATCGAAATTAATTCTTTACTGTTGTGAAATGAAATAAAATTTTTCCTTTTTAAATATAAAACAAAAAAAAATATTCTTCTTTTAATCACCAAACGAAATGTTACATAAAACGAAGCAATCTGGTGGCGAAACGGAGTTTGCCGGGTTTGCTAGTCTTGTACTTACATCTTAACTTAGATGAACAGTTGTTGCTGTTAACAAAATTAAACTTTTGAGCTGTCAGAAAATCATTATCGGTGTCGGTTCTATCTAATGCTACGTACGGCTACATATTGAACGAAGATTCGTCGTCGCGCTGTCGCGATAAAAAAATTGTGTTCGATCCATGTCGAACGTGCTTGACCACATCAAAAAAAACTTCACTACGTTGCAATAATCTAGAACGTCGCGTTATAATTTATTTCGCGGAAAACATGGAAGAGGCCGTTACGCTATATCATATTGCGGCTAATAATTATTTACTGCATCTTTATTACTTGAACAAAAATAAAAGGCCAAAAGAGGAATAAAAGGCGATGGTGGATGTTATCTGTTCACAATTTTTTTTTCTTGTGGTTTGGCTCTTGCGGGTCCCATAAAACTGGTTCAGATTCATAATTTTGTATGAATTCTATTACCCTATCTTTACTCCTCGGCTCGGCGTTTTGTAGTCAACTAAAGCGCGCGAAGTGTAGCCAACCGAACGAACTTTATCGCGACAAAACCCTTTGATTTGCGGCAATTTACCGACAGCGGCGCGAAGTGCATTCGTATTCGCGAAGATGATTCGCGATAAGACGAATTCTTTGGCCAGACGTGTCGCGCGCGACTACGAAAATCTTCGCGTCATCGCGAAAGTGTGACCCCAGCATAAGCGGTGTCGGTGTCGGAAGTTACCTTAGAAGACGTTACCTACCTTATTTCGGAACGCAAGCAGCTTGTTGACATTGACATTAGAGGTGACATTTCCCATTGTCATTTTTGAGGCGGGAAATGAACCGGTCAAAATGGGCTTCGTTTCTTAATTTACTAAATTAGTTTTTCGTGGTCATTGTTGTGATTGTATGGTGGAATCATTGATTTATTATATATAAGGATGCACTACGCCATACAAAATCAAAGCCCAAACATGGCACATGTTATTATTCACCTTATGAGCTTCAACTGGCTAAGTTTATACATTGCCGCTTAAGCTTCAGCTATTTAAATAGTCATGTGTAATTACGCAGCAATGGATGACGACATTACGTCATATGTCAAATATCATTCACTAAAGATTCATAAGCCAATAATACGAACAAAGAAGTAATGGAGTAGATTGTTTGTTCATATTTTGTATGAAATTAAGTAACTGATAAAAGTCATGATTTATATTTTATTTACTACTTTTCATAAAATTAGGTATATTATGTGTATGAGAATACGAGTATTTTTTTTAATGAAGACACTTTTTTAATAATCATATTTCTACATTTCTACTATACAGGTCCAAACTTGTCATACTACAACCAATAATAATTATATTGACACAATTCACCAATTCTGGGTAGGTACACTACAACTACACTAAACTACAAAAACCTAACTCATTGAAATGCGGGGATGGTTCACATTTCGATGCTCGACAATGACACAAACGATAATGTACAAAATTGATTTTGAGGCAAAATATTCTATAGGTACTATAGTACACACACACCAACAACATGTTCCACAGATTTATAAGAAGCATAAGGCTACTGCCACAGGTATTAATTTAGTTAATTAATGAGTGTAATAGTATTATAATCGGATTACTAAATTATTCTATTGAAAATGTATCTTATGCTTTGAACATTACATTATTATTTCTCTGCAGCTGTTTTTATTGTTAGCACGGTTTAAAAGACAAGAGTTCCAGCAGAAATTACTATTTATAAAACACTTTTTTTCGTGTTTATTTTAGCTACAGTTACTTATTATAGTGTGGTTTTATGAAAATACTTTGATTTACTGCTAAGGTAGCTAGAAGGTTCTCTTCTAAACAGTTGGCTAACTTAATTTAAAAATGAGGTGAATAAGGTAACCTAGTTAAGTTCAGTCGGAAGTACGTCAAGGCATACATTTGAGCTACAAAAACAGCATTTATCATATAAGGAGTAGAAGCGGTATCAAGGTCAACACGTGTAGTCTAACTTGCGGTGTGTAAGTACACTCGGCTCACGTCAGACTACCCCATTTTAACTACGTAATAAAAGCTGTTTTATAGCTCATATGTAACCTGACGTACTGCTAGCTGTACTAAAATAAAAACCGTTTCTTTAGTCTAGGTACTCGTTATACCTAACTTCTTCATTGGATTTTACCGATGACTAAGATATATGACAGTTAAACAACAAGCAAGTGAAATACAACATAAAAACATAGGCTGGGTGCCCCGAATACTAGCCTAATTGCAGCCTTTTTGCATCTACATCCCTTTACGTGTGGGTACCTACATATCAGAGTCATAAAAAATATACGAACACACAACGCTATATTTTCCCTTCTCATAAAACTCATCGTCCTGGTTTATTGCGATAAATTTGCTCCATTTTCTTTACAAACATAATTTTGTGGAAACCTAAAAACTCAAGTATTTTGTATAACAAAAAAAAATTCACTGGTGACTCCATCCTTAAAATTGACTTTGTTTCGATGACGTCACATATTTTGTTTCATTTTAGCTTTGTGTGTGAAAGTGATAGAAGATTGGCAATGTTTTACGTAAATAAATTAGAAAATAAAATATTAAAGCAGGTTTCAAGAATTATTTCGGTTTCAAACCTTATCAATAATATTTACCTACCGATAAAACGTCATTCCATATTTTTTACGATTCATTGAGCTGTGATTTTTGCAATTTTTGACGACACACAGGCATGTTCATTGTTTGACGGACCACGCGTCATTAGATACTTAAAAAAAAAGATACTTAATCGGCTTAAAATGGCGATCCGGCCGATAAGAGCATGTGCCATAGCTGTCAGTGTGATGAGATATCCCTATATGTATTAAATCAATGGGTGGAATAATCTTGATAATGTGCTGCAAAGGAGAACTAATGATGTAAAAGTGAGAAACAAAGTAAGGCGCTTATATATGATCGGGCTCGATGTTCCCGTTAAAAATTTGGTTGAGAGCATTGAAATGCGAACCATCCTCGCATTTCAATGAGTTAGGTTAGGTTAGTTGGTAGTTTAGTGTTAGTGTAGTTGTAAAAGAAAAAGAATAGTAATAAAAAGGATAAAACATTTATATGTATAAAATAAAGACACTGAAGACGTGTCTGTATGGACTTGATCCTTTGCCTACCCAGAATGGGTAAATTGAATAAAAAATATGTCACATTTGTTAGCTGTATGGTTTTGTACCATTGCCTATCCCCTGGTGGATAAATACTACTACTTTTTTTTGTTCAATTAACCCATTCTGGGTAGGCAAAGGATCAAGTCCATACAGCCACGTCTTCAGTAACTTTATTTATATCATTTTTTTCTTCAGTTTTCTTCTATTACATTATTTACACAACTACACTAACACTAAACTACAAACTAACCTAACCCAACTCATTGAAATGCGAGGTGAACCACCTCACATTTCAATGTTCTCAAGAATATTTTGAGCGGGAAATCGAGCACATTATTAAGATTATTCCGCCCCACAATCACAACAATGACCACGAAAAACTAATTTAGAAAATTAAGAAACAAAGCTCATTTTGACCGGCATGTAACCCGCCAAAAAAATCTAAATACACTACTCTACTACTACTACATACTCTTTATAATTTGTGATTGTGACTACTACTGTCATTTTTGTGGTTGTTTGTCGCACGTCGAGCTACGTCGCGACGATCTTACGAAAGGCGAATTTTATTTATAAAATTATTCGTTGTCTATTAATAACCTCTACTCATTAGTTTTAGAACATCATTTGGATACATCTGAAGCGCTAAAGACGCACTGTTTATACCGCAGGGCGCGTATCAAATGCGTCACAAAAACAAGATGTTTCGTACCAAAATAAAGTGTTTTCTCTCAAAATCGTGATTGAATGTTGTTGTTCGCTCAAAACTTTTTTGTTAGATTCAATCGCGTAACATCTCTCATATTACCATTATTTCGGTGGAGTCGAATTTCGATGTGCGCACAGTTGTGTTGATAAGATTATAAAATTGTGTGTTTGATTGTGTGTCTCGTTGATTAGAAGTTGGGAAAGTGTTAACTGGTGTTAAAAGAGTGATAATGGGTTCGGATTAGTTGTGGTGACAAGCTGTTTAGATAGTTGTTAGTGTGGTTCGGTGTAAAACTTTGGGTTAATATTTTAAAAATGCCTGGGAAAATAAAGGTGAAAGTATTGGCCGGGCGGAACCTGCCGGTGATGGACCGGGCCGGAGACACCACGGACGCATTCGTGGAGATCAAGTTCGGAGGCGTCACGCACAAGACCGACGTGTGCAGGAAGTCTCTGAACCCACAGTGGAACAGTACTGAGTGGTATAGGTTTGAGGTAAGAGGTCATAAAAAACAGCCACCTATAGCGATCAAAATTATAAAAAACTGCTTTCTCATTAGTGCTTTTCACAAACCTATTTGTATTTGTGAAAAGACCTATGTTAGTTTACCTTCCTGAAATAAAAAAGAAAGGACTATTTTTGTGTCAAGGTCTGTGAAAAAACTATTTGTATTCAAACTGGAATACTATTGGTATTGTAAACTATTATATAGTCTTCCATTATTAATTTTAGTTCTCAATATAATAACACCAATTGTTTCATTGATTAAAATATTTACATAGCATTGAAAATAATAATACTTTAATATCCAACCCTCCAGGGAGTATTATTGGGGCCAGACTTTTTTTATAATGACAAATGGTTGCCTGGACAGTTGGCTAGAGTACAATTTTTCAGCCATGTGGTAGTAGAGGTATTTTTAAATGACATGTCTGGTATCTGTCTGCCATTTTGTTTGTTTATACAAACATTCTAATCTACAGGAATGCTAAAAATTCTTAGGAACTAGAAAGAATTACAAAATTGTCTAGCTATCTTATACAATCTTTTTTTATAGCCTTTTGATGTTGCATGTTTATAATATTCAGGGCTATTGTAAACAAAAATATTGTTTCTGTTCTAAACTTAGTTTGATAATTTTTTTTTGATGCTAGGACATAAAATAATAATAATGTAAACAATTCCAGTCTGAAAAACTAGTGAAGGCTGTTTTATGTTCCTGGGTTCTGTGTTTAAGTTTATAAAATAACTAAACAAAATACAAAAAAAAAATTACATTCTATCACATTAATCAGGGTTGGCTATCTGTAAAATACATTAATCGGGATTGGCTGCATGTTGAATTATCTTACCATCTTTTGGCATTCACTCTTAATGGCATATTACATAAATGATAGCATTACATGACTACAATATTTTTAGTTTCTGTTAATACATTGCTTGCATTATTATAATAAACTATGACATCTGTTATGGTATGCACTTAAGTAATTTAAGAAAATTATCTGATTTTGAAAACTATGATGGACTGGGTTTTGTGATTTAAGGTCATTTTCTTAAACATTATAAACTATTTTAACATTCTTTTAACTAGATTATTCATTTAAAAAGAAGATAGACACAAAAAAGCAACCTACTATGGTAGTTTATCATTTAAAAACACAGAATTTTCATATATTGAATGGTAGTTAAGTATATTTTTTAGTTAATATTGTTTACAATATTTGGGAAAGCAAAGTAAAACTGAACTTCTCTCTTCATAAGTTGCATACCTCATCAATAAGAGTTGTGATCATTATGCGGAATGAAACACATATGTACAACTTCCTCAACAATTTTGATGAATGGTCTTCCTGCTTTTTTCATTTCACACACTATGTTGTAGGTTTTCTTAAAGTATGCCATTTTAAATGTTCAGGTTGATGAATCAGAGCTGCAAGATGAGCCATTACAACTTCGGCTCATGGATCATGACACCTACTCGGCTAATGATGCCATTGGCAAGGTAGTCATCAGCTTGGCCCCACTGCTGGCCAGGGAAGCCAACAATGTTAAAGCTCCTGCCCCTCAAAGTGGTAATGAGTAGAATGTTACTTCTTCTTGTAGATTTAGTTTAGATAAGGATTAAAACATTGACCTTTTTGACACCTATCTATTTACTTATAGTAGAAAACAATGTTTTGTCCTTACAAAGTATTTGATAGTGGGAGTTGTGTAGTGGCATGTAAGGCTCAGTGCAGATGGGCCACCAACCACAGTCACCGGTGGCTAGCGACAAGCTGTTTACATTATTTGTAATATTGAGTGCTGTTTACATTATTTGTAATATTGAGTGCTGTTTATATTATTTGAATTTGAAGCGAGTGGCGGCCACTCAGTGTTCGCGACAGCCCACCAGTGGCTGCCGCTCAACATTTTGACAAAACATCTATCAAATAAAGTAGCAGATGAGTGTCGTCAACTGTCAATTGTAGCGGCCACCGACCACTTTCGTTAGCGCGGGCGTGGCGCGCGACTGCCACCTAGAGATGAGACGTATTTACTAGACCAGATCCACACACTAGGTATTTTACAGCACTAAGCGGCACCTATTCCAATTTTTTTAATACTTGATCCACCTAGTATTTTATAAATAACACGATTTCCGACCCTACCATCAAAGTAATAGAGGTTATTATTGCGTAATCCGTAGTCGTGTATTACGCGCGACGAGTATTTCTCGCTAAACTTATGTAAATAAAAAAAAAAATATGTAAATATTTTTATGAAATTGATATCTTTTAAATACGCCAACTTTTAAGTTCCTGTGAACTATTCCTATTCCTAAGCCTGTTGAAGTATGAAGGGAGGATAACAATCAATCAACAGCCAGCAAAAACATTATTATCCAATTTCAAATTGCATTATTCATACTACGGTTGTATCTTTTCAAAGAAAATTGTATTTTAAAGTCATATTAAGTGGATTAGTCCGCACTAGTTGCGTCAAGTATGCTAAATTACTACGTACTAGGTGGAATAGGTATTTGGATCGAGTATTAAGAAATATTAGGAATAGGTGCACCTAGTATCAAATTTACCTAGTATAACCCATCTCTACTGCCACCGGTAGCGGTCTATTTTAGTTATTTTCACAGCTTATTGTCGTACGGTATTTTACAATGGGGCTCAGCTGCTGATATAGAATCAATTTTTCTACTACAAAAAAGGGCCGTACGTGCTATTTATAACCTCAAACCTCAAGATTTATTACAAGAATTTTTTAAAGAAATAAGGATATTAACAGTAGCCTCTCAATATATTTTTGAAAATATTATGTAGGTATGTGCGTGAAAACTTGCATTTATTTACGAAGAAAAGTGATATGCATAATTTTAACACTAAAAATAAAAATAAACTTGCTATTCCACAATTCAGGCTTCAAAAAGTTGGTCATTCTTTCATGGGAAATGTGTCAATTACTTTAACAAATTACCGAAAAATATTGTAGAATTACCAATTAAAAATTCAAATCATTTATTAAGGATACCCTAATGACAAAAGGTTATTATAAATTAGACGATTATTTGAATGATGTAAACGTGTGGACCAGCTCGCACTAGTACAATTTCTGTATTTAAACATTATTTTTAAAAGAGTCTTTGACCATTAGTGACTTAGTTTCTTGCGCTGCTTCTTCTCAGCACTAGCCTACAATTTGTCCCGAAGCCGTGGTAGGGCTTAAAAAATAATATGTTGGGACGTGTATAAGTGCCCCGTGTGGGCCTACATACATAAATAAATGACTTTTATGACTTTTTATGGTGGTCGGTGGCCCATCTGCGCGGAGCCTAATAGTTAATTCATTTTATACTTAAATGACTCAACAAATATATTTTATCAGTTTCATGTAGCGTTTAAGTAACATAACTATGAATATTGTTGAAAATGTATGTGTGTGTTGAAAATAGAATTTGGTAAAATGGGTTTGTGTGTTTTAACTGTGATTTCTGTTTCACACATGACACTCAAGAGAAATATGGAATTCTCGATGGAGAACCGTGGTGCGATTTAAAAAGTTCGTAAGAGATTTATTTTGTAGATAATAGCAGGTATATGCGATCTGTAAATTGCGCTGTCGCTTTTAGTCCCTTCATTATCTCCTACTCTGTGAGGTCACATTGAAGTCTGTACTGAAGTTTAGCTGTAACGGTTCATCCATAAATAGCGTCTCGCAAATTTCGTTATGTTTTTATTTAGTCAGTCCCTCAAAGTCAGATTTTGCGTCCCCTATTTCACCCCCCGATGATTTTATATTGCGACAAAAAGTAGCCTATGTCCTTCCCAGGGTCTCAAACTATCTCTGTGCCAAATTTCATTAGAATCGGTCCAGTAGTTTCGGAGCTTAAATCCAAGCAAATAATACAAGCAAACAATCAAATCTTTCCTCTTTATAATATTAGTGTAGATATGGTGTCGGTATCACAAAGCTTACTTGCTTGTCTCTCTCCCTTGTCTCACAATGTCAAACTTGGTGGACCCATTCCCTCTCCTTTCCCCATCCCTTTAAACTGTGACGTAATTTTTGGATGACTCCTAACCCTCTCTCACTCATCACTTATTACGAGAGAGAGAGATGTAAAATAACTTCGCTAAGCGTCTTTCAATGTGGCCGTAGCAATCGTAGCGTGGTCACTAGGCTCTGAGCTTGGTCGAGGAAGTGGCTGCAACTGTAAAAAGTGTCACTCGACATTTTAAAGGTCTGCATTTAAAACTTATTGGGTGGTCAACCCCTTCATCTATAGGGGTATCTCGATATTCAGACAGTATTTCTTAATAAGACTCAGCGTAGTGTAATAAGAGTTAGCCTATAATCTTGTTCAAGGCCTATTATCTGAGTTGAAACCTCCGACAGACAGACTTAGGCCCACTTGCGCACGTCCGTATTAGCTAATCCGGACTGGCGCAAGTGCGCTCCCAATCTCCAATGCGCAAAGTCTTCCAGTGCGCAAAATGGCCAACTTTATATAATACTAGCAGTTCCCCACGACAGCGCCCGCGCCATGAGTCGCATTTTCCATACAAACTTCCATTCCCCAATTTCACACCCCTGATGTTTTTTATATCGCGACAAAAAGTAGCCAATTTCCTTCCCAGGGTCTCAAACTATCTCTGTCTATACCAAATTTCATTTAAATCTGTCCAATAGTTTTGGAGCCTATTCAATACAAACAAACAATCAAATCTTTCGTCTTTATACGAGTATTATAATATTGTAGATAGTGTAGATTGTGTGTGCCTATACAGCCTGGACATATCTGTTGAACTCCTGACAGTTGCGCCCACTCCCACACTTCCTAGTTTGGTGTGCGCGCCTTCCCCGCTGTCTCCTCACTTACCCTCTTTGTGCACAGGCGCAGTGATGTCGGGCTGGATCCCAGTCTTCGACACGATGCACGGCATCCGCGGCGAGCTGAACGTCATCGTCAAGGTCGAGCTGTTCTCAGACTTCAATAAGTACAAGACCTCCAGTTGTGGTGTGCAGTTCTTCCATTGTGAGTGGCGTGTGATTTGTACCTGATTTTATTATGCGAACTATTTGTTGTTTCCTAGCTGTCGTTAAGGATCTTTAAAGGTAAAATTAGATATAATCTGCATTGATTCCATAAAAATAATTTTGATGACTTAATAAATTCTATGAAAAAAATAAGTTATAGATTTTGTTAGTTTGTTTGTACGATTGATAGTTATGAAATGGTGAGATAGATAGATAACTCTTTATTGCACACCATAACAGAAAATACAGTAAGTACAGCGATTTACACAGAAAAATGTACAATGTAGGCGGTCTTATCGCTATAAGCGATCTCTTCCAGACATCCTTTAGGTAAAGGAACATACTTATTCACAGAAAGGGGGAGTTTAGTGCAAAATCATAGAATAGGTGTAATTAACAAATAAATAATAATAAATAGATAATAAATAAAATACATAAAAATAAGTAAATATACCTACATATAAATCAAACATATTCATGCATACATACAAATAAATACATATATATACCAATACCAATATGAGAAGTACTTGACCAACGTCAGTAAATAAAAGTATTTATTATTGGAGAAAATGATCTTTTAGTCTATTTTTGAAAATAGCGATGGACTCTGACTGGTGAGTTTGATTGTTATTTAAAAAAACTATGATAATAAGCAAAAATCTTATTTAATCTGTTAATGTTGCTTGTCTATATTTAAGGAATTAAATCAAGTCTGCCATTTGTATGAAGGAAAAATAAATAAGTAGGTATAGAAATGAAATATTCACTGGTGCAGCACGTCAACAAATACAGCTGAACTACTAAAACAGTTTTCGTTGCAAAAGAAATAGAGTTCTCAATGTCAACATGTGTTGTACATAGTTCGACAAGATCTTGCGCGACTTTTCCGAGGCCACCAAACGTGCGGGGGGCGAGGCATGCGATATGTCAGAGGAGGGTTGTTGGTATGGTGGTGGTGGTTGGTGGCGTTGCGAGGAAGGAGACTGACAGTCGCTAGCCGCGCAGGAGGGCCGCGCTTGAACTTTTCGGACTATAGTCTCACTTACAGCCGTGTAGGTGAGTACCTACCACACAAATTCAAATTTTGTCATGCTGTGTGTTATTTGGCACGCTGATAAAATGAATATTAGGTACAGTACATAGCATTAGACCAACTGGTATTGAATTATGTAACTTTGAATGAAATTATTTCAATCAAAGTTTTGTTGCTAATGTTGGTCATTCACAGCCAGTTAAATTAATTAGTCGGTCTGAGGTACGAACAAAATTTTACGTTTTCAATATCGGTAATTAAAATCTAGGCTATGGGCATAAGTACTAAAAAAGTATCTTAACGTTATCATATTTTCCACAATTGCCCATATTTTACCGGTTCTAAGACCTTCTCGCCCATTTTACCCACTAAATTAAAAAAAAACTAAAAGTCCCCTTTGCGTGGGGATTTGCCCACGTTCTGTCAGCACTGAATAAAAGTCAGTTTTTAGATTATTTTTATGTTATTGAGTGCAGTCATTTTTTGAACTGACCGTGAATGGCCAGCTTAACAGAGTAACTGAAGTTGTGAAATGTGACATTTTCAAGCGATTTCAATCCTGAATTGTTAGCAACAGAGTTACGTAATTAGCTTTCTGGTAACAAAAAGGTTCAGCATTAATCGTGACAGCGCGAGACATGACACGATACTGATTTTCAGCAGGGACCTTTTGGGGCGCTGTGTATACACATACACAGAAAGACAAAATTAAATTAAAATAATTAAATCACAAAAAATCAACATTAAAGCAATCTATTTATATGGCTAGCTCAACATTGACTCCGAAATACGAGTATAAAGGCATTAAAGTGTTATGTTTGCACAGCCCCTTACACGATTTTAACACTTTCAGGCCCAATGATCCCGCCCGGCTACCGCGCCACCTCGATCCACGGCTTCGTTGAAGAGCTGGTCGTCAACGACGACCCGGAATACCAGTGGATCGACAAGATACGCACGCCGCGGGCGTCGAACGAGGCAAGGCAGGTCGCCTTTATCAAGCTCAGTAACCAGGTGTGTGAAACATTTTATTATACAACATAAAATTTCAATGTGCGATGCCAAATTTACTGACTGAACTTTCTTAAATTTTTATTTTTCACAAAACAATAGGGTTTCAAGTTAGCAGTAAAATTTTTTGTCAAGTAACTTGATTAAAATGAAAATTGTGAATACCGTACACCATATATATATTTTACATATTATTGCTAAGTCGCACCTGTATATGATATCGCATTGTTTGGTTTAATGTGCAGTATGTATGATAAAAAAACTTTAAATATCATGACACACTGGGCAGTCTAATAAGGTTGATAGGCTGTGATATTTACCATTTGATATTTAGCACGAACACAGTTTTCTATGGGGAAGATTACGCAAAACTTTTTGGTAGAGGGCGCTGTGTGTTTGTTACATGTCAAATATTGTTACTCTGAATACTTTTTTGCTTTTGTGGATTTGTGAACTTTTTTGACTCTAGACCCTTTTTTTGTGGACTTACTACAATGTATTCCTTCTGATGGCGTGTGGATAGGCTAAAGGAAGAATTGAGAAAACGTGGAGCTTCGTTAAAAGGAAAAAAAGCTGACCTAGTCGACAGGTAAGATAACAGTGTTTTTTTTATACTTTTACACGTTTTAATAGCAAATCTAGGATTAAATTTGTTAAAATAAAGTCTGAACTAAAAGCTTCTTGTACAAAAATACCAGTTTTATTATTTGTAAAGGTTAAAAAATTGTAAACTCCACATAACCTCTAAAAGCATAAATATAAGCTTAGCATAATGTATTTGTTATAATAGTATGTATCTTTAGCTTTTATTGTTTACCTACCTGTAGTCTTAGAAGTAGTCTCAAAATCAGTTTCTTCGAAATGTTTGCCACATAACTTTGAAAAGACACTTGATTTAAAGTTTCCTCTTCTCAATACCTTTCCCATTTTTATCCTTTGCTGTGGATTACTGGGGAATTTGTAGGAACCTATTTCACCACACCCAATAGCTGCGCAGCGCCCCATTTAAAAAAATACTAACTAATAACAACAAAACAACAAATATTTGTATGGGTTTTGACAGTTCCTAAGTAAGAAACAATTGGCGCCCTCTATAAGGAACTAATTTGACAGTTTGCTTCCCCATTGTGCAAAAAGTGGGGAATGAGTCGTTACATGTTTTAAGCAACCAGTTATTTGGGTCCATTCATCCGCTCGTTTCAGTAATGGTTTCAGTAGAACCCCTCTGCTCTACCTTGAAAAGACTTTATAGTGGGCCGCTAGATGGCGCTGCGCGCTGTTGACTCGCGCGAACATTGCGTTTTTTCGGATAATGACTACCCCGGCCCGACGTAGTCAACTCATACTTACCTGGCATAGGGGACACCGTGATCAGAAAGGCGGTTCCCCCAGGGCGAGGCTCCTCCATTGCACTGCGGTGGGGTTGACCCCTGCGATTATCCCTAATGTGGATAACTCGGATGCGTAATTTTTGGTAGTGGGGACTGCGTACGCGCCGTCCTCTCAAAATACACATTATCTTGGAGCCCTATATCCTTATAGCATAGGAGGAAAACTTACAAGGAAACGCTGAGTTTTTACTAAAAATTTTTTTAGCTGATGTAATAAAGAAACACTTACAAAAATCATAATATTCATAATCAAAGGTCCTACAGATTAGCTGACCGTCCTTGTCACGCATACTATACCTGTATAACCATGTAAGTGAACTGAAAGAGCGCTATAATCCATACTAATATTATAAATGCGAAAGTGTTTCTGTCTGTCTGTCTGTTACCTCTTGACGCTTAAACCACTGAACCGATTGAGATGAAATTTGGTATGGAGACATTTCGAGACACACATACATACATTTTGTCGCGATATAAAAATATTAAAGGGGTGAAATGGGGGATGAAAGTTTATATGGAAAATCCAACTCTTGCGGGCGAAGTCGCGGAGAACCACTAGTAGCTAATAAAGCGAAAATCTTATTGCATTGCGTAGAACAATTTTGTTTTTATTTGATTTTGGTTACCGGCCGGTAACCTCTAATGAAATTTTCGTGTCTTTCGCACATTTTTCGTTTTGTAATTTTTTGTGTTAATTTTATACGGCTGACCAAATATAAAATAATCTTTGAGAAACAAAACGAAACACGTGTTTTTCTTTTATTTTTCTACGAAAACGAACACGCACGCCATTTACACTACTTTACGCGCTAGCGACGACGCGACCTCACTAGCCCGCCAAAAAAAATGTCTACCTTTTTTATTTTATAAATGGGCTCTATCTATACGATACCGAACGCTAAGAAAAACAATTGTATAGTGACTTAAAAGTTTGGATTGTAGTCTAGTTCTGTACAATGTGTAATACGTTTTAATACTTGTATCGATTGTAGTCCGTTTTGTGTGCTATGAATAAATAAATAAAAGTCAACCTGTATGTAACTTTTTACCCTGTATGTATACTCGTACATAAGATTTGATTTGATGTGCCAATTATGTATTTCTATCCTATTGTATATCCAGGTACAACGCTTGGTGGGACTGAAAGCGGCTGAGCTGGGTGCCAATGCGGTGGTGGGGTACCAGCAGGAATTTGACCTAGAGGGCGAGGCCGGCGTCGTGGCAAGAGCTATAGGTACATACAAACCTACTCAAATATTTCATTTTTGTACTTTATTGACCCAAACTGACTACTAACTACTAATACCAACCTAACATTCTAACAATATATGGGCTTGCATCATCCATGTTTATTTCCTGAAAATATATTTTTTAATGGTATAGCTGTGGATGGGATATTAAGAACAATCCTCTTCAATCTTACACCGATTGAGATAGCATTTGATATTAGATAGTTAAGACTGGGAAGGACATATGCTACTTTTTCTGCGATATAAAACATTAACCACCTTATTACAAAAAACTTAGACTATGTTCAAATCAGGACTAAATATGACACATCTAATAATTGGTCAGCTAAGGCCCACTTCTGCAAGTCCCGGTTAGCTAATCCAGACTTGTTCAACGCCTATGAGCTGAGTAGAAAGGCCACTTGCTAAAGTCTGGATTAGCTAACCCGCATGGTCCAAATGCGCCGTCCGGTTCGCTAATCCAGACCAACGTAAAGTCTATGATCTGAGTTGAAAGCCCATTTGCCCGGGAAGCGCAAGTGGACCTAAGAGTCCTGATTTAAACCTAGAATTAACTTTTTGTAATAAAGGGATAAGACGATGAAATGGGGGATATTTAATACAGGGTGGCCCGTTTATAGTGGTCCAAAAATTTTTTTTAGCTTGAGAGCATCATGAGTGATCTTTTAAAACACACTTTAGTTAAGCGAAAACTTATGGTTTAGAAATTTAGACTTTTTTTTTAAATCTGAAATTTCAATATTTTTGACGCAAAACCTCTCTGTTATGAAAACTACTGGACCGAATCGTATGAAATTTGGTATGGGCATAGTGCAATAATCTACCTATTGCATTATAGGCTCATCTAGTGTAAATTAATAGACATATTTTTTAACCTTAACTTTTTCTGTAGCTTACTTGAATTTTTCGTAACATCCTGTATCAAAAATTCGAGTTTGCAAGTGCGAGCGAAGTCGTGGGAAACTTCAAACTGCTAGTGAAATAAATCAATGTTACTTCGGTAGAGCAGTGCTATGTCCTGTACAAGAATTGACTGCTCTATGGCATATTGTATTTTTGTAGGTACCGCTGTCTCTATAACCCCAGTGCCCACTCCGACGAGCCAGACAGCAAGTATGCCGCCATGCACGCAGCAGTGAGTATACACCTTACCCACACATACACCGGATATGTTCAAACGACCGCACGTCAGACTACCCCACTTTGACGTTAAGACCGCCTCTATTCCCTACGCAATAAAAGCTGTTATCGTAATTCAAATAGGTAACCTGACGTGCTTCTGACTGTACTCTATGCACACGCTACACGCTCATTCATTTTACGCACACAAAGGACGTTATTCTGTTAGGAAATCGATCGCTGCGACCACGAGAAAAGAAGGCCTATTATGCCCAGATAAAATTAATACATATAAAACTCCTTTGGTAATAATATATCAGTGGTAGAACATACTTAGATGTTGTTTTATGCTTTATTTATTTATAGTTCCTATTTATCTAACTGTTATTCTGTAAATTGTACAACAAATGCATATTACAAGTACAAATAATGTAAAGTTTATTGATCTATCAGTAAATACATCTATTTACACCACACTTAAATTCATATCTCTCCTGATCCAAAAGTGTACACTTATAATTTTATATGGTCCTAGTTTATATCTTGGTCAAACACACATTAACAAAACTTAAAACACAAACACATTTCCACAGTTTTGTCATTTAGGATTTTAATATAAGTGATAATTACAAATATTGTTAGCATACATAATAAATTAAAGTACCATGTACAGTTGCTGCAATAAACCTTAAAATGTTGTACAATATAAAAATATAAATACTTATTATTTTTTAACAGTAACAAGTTAGTTTCTTTACCGAAACTAAGCTTTCGTTGTTGTATTCAATGTTCTCACAAAACAATAAAACAAGTAAATTCCTACGCATAGAAAATACGAATAAAATATACTAATAGAAAAACTTTTGCATGGTTTGTTGTGTGTCCCGCTTCCTTGTGTATAAATGTAAATAGACAGCTAAGAAAGTGTTTGGACATTTTGGCGACGGATGACGATACTGTCACAGATCTTAACGAGTACTATCAAAGTCACCAGGACGAGTTGCAAAAACTGTTGACAATACTCAACCCTAAAGGATTAAATCTTCTAGATGAAGCTGATAACGTAGAGGACGACGATAAAAGTGTTCTGACTCGACAATCCAGCATCAACAGCTATGCCGGCTCAGTATCCATATACCAGG
Source organism: Pyrausta nigrata (assembly GCA_949316185.1). Classification (NCBI taxonomy): domain Eukaryota; kingdom Metazoa; phylum Arthropoda; class Insecta; order Lepidoptera; family Crambidae; genus Pyrausta; species Pyrausta nigrata. The sequence continues at coordinate 13,528,891 of OX438957.1, read as the reverse complement.
ACGATTACGTATCCCAGAAAAGTCTCATGCACATAGCAGAAGATCAGTCTGAACTAAACAGACTTCTGAACCGCGCTGATGACAACTCAGATTCCACAGGACCTTTGAAAAAGATAAAGAAGTTCAAAACCAGCTATTTCCTCAAAAGGCTCAATAGCATGCGCTCTTCTAGAAAAGCGGAGAAACAGGACGACACGATTTCTATAAAATCAAACTCCTCCGACACGTCTCGTATATCATTAGCCGATATTAAAAACGAAATTAAAAAGTTGAAGAGGATTAAAAAGCCGAAGTTTCGCAAGGCGTTTGCTAATCCACAAGATGAAGGTGTGGGTATGGCTTCTATTCTTGCTAGGTCAGTCATGCTTGCGCATACAAGCCTAGCCTGTATCGCTGAGACGCAGGACTCTGAGCATTCACCTAACTCGACCTTACGCCGCACCAGTGAATCGGAACCGGCCATCAACATCGATGATGAAAAACCTAAAGTGATTATTGCAACTTCAGATGGAAGCGTAGACGAGACCACAAAGAAAGTCCCTGAAATACACTTCACCTCTCTGAAAAACATAAGTTCCGAAGACACCGCTTTACCGGAGCCTCACAGAAAGTTATCAGAGTCCTGTCCAAACACTCCCGTATCAGGCAGGAGTGACAACCTTCTCAAACTGCCTGGAGAAGTGGGTTACTTCAGTTCGGTGTCGTCTGCTCTATCTGGTGATAGTTCAGATATATACACAAGCTCTGAAGAAGATGATGAAAGCTCCGATCCGAGAACTGATACAGAAAAGTCCTATGAAACAACTAGCTCGGTGGTTCGCTATGTATTTAACAATACAGTCGATCCTACTTTAACTGTTCATATGGAGAAAAAATTGAGCAGTCTTGAAAGTCCTAGCTACGATAACTTGCACGAAGCTGAGCATACTGAGAAAAAAGATCACAGTGAAACTAAAGCCCCTAATGTGAACACTCAAACTGAGGCGGTCGACGAGAATACTAAGAATGAAAAAATTGAAGACAGCGGCAAGCACCAGGCAAACGCCTCCACCTCCAGTGATACGGATCCCAGCACGTTTGTAGCTCCAAAATCAAATAATCACCATTTTAAATTCCACAACCCCTTCGCCCACCATAAAAAGTCTAAAAGTATTAGTGCCCCATGCTCGCCGGTAGAAAACAAAAGCTTTGTATATCGCTCCTCCAAGCGTATAAAACGCCAGCTTTCGAAGCTCTCTAAAAACAGCATGATCAAAAGCCTTTCCCATTACTCCTTGATCCCCAAGAAGAAAATAGAAACTAAAACTCCAATGAGCCAGCCTGGGTCATCTTCTGACGTCACATCTAAAGCGCCCAGTGATACCGTACTAGGTTCGCCTTTTCTATCGTACGCAGATTTACTAAGCCTAGACAAAGAGAATACGGAACGAAATAAAATGCACAAAAGCAACGATGATTTTGATCGCGCTAAAGTGTCGATGTACATTGGCTCGGAGCCAGTGTCTAGAGCGTCATTAAGCGGTACATTGTTCCCTGAGAGTGCTAGAGATGAGAGGCGACACAGCGAATTCTTTCACAAAAAAGATAAATCTGCTATCAAGCCTACTGGTTTAGTGCATACTGCAATGGAAACTATACTCATAGACAAAGTACAGTCCTTACTTATACCAACTTCACCTAAACCCGTCCGTGCAAATAAACAATTCTTTGATGACGTTAATGAAAAGTTGGAGAAAGTGGAAGAAGCTAGAAATAGTAAAACAGAAACGTCGGGAATAGTTCACACTGCCGTCGAAACCATACTTATGGATAAAGTTAAATCTTTGCTTGTGCCAACTACACCTGAGTGTGGTCCGACTAACAAATCCTTTGACAATGCGATTAGGAAAAGCCATGTATTGAACACGACCGATGAATCGAGTAACGAAGAACGAAAATCATATACTAGTGAGACGTCATCCCACAAAGGCAAAGAAAAAGACAGTGAATCTACTGGTTTAATTCATACCGCTATGGAAACTATTCTGATGGATAAGGTTCAGTCGTTGTTTACTTCTCCAATATCTTTTAATGCCCCTCGGGAGCATTTAGAAGAACGTAGAGATAAACGCTACGAACCAGACAAGCCTAAAAAAACAGAACCTGAGACTGGAGGTCTTATCAATACCGCTGTCAAAACTATACTAATGGAAAAAGTGCAGTCTTTGATAGACCCTAATGCTGCTGAAATAGATGATTCTAAACTAGCAGCGGTCGATGAACCTAAGCAGAACCCATCTAGCACTCACCCAGATATGGAATCTATCCTTGTAGAAAAACTGCAGTCCATCTTTGAACCTTTTAAAAAATCAGAAAAAGACGATCACGCCTGTAAACCGGACAATCCAAATATGACACATACTGCAATGGAAACAATGTTAATCGACAAAGTTCAATCTCTTCTTCCCGAAACCGCTGAAGATGGCGACAAATCTAAGCCGAAGTTAGAGCCGTCGAATTCGAAAGAGAAACGTCTTGTGAGACAGAACAGCGTACACTCTTCTGATACCGAGTCGTCCAAAATGTCCAACGAAGTAGATAACAAACGCAAGCAGCCGGTCCTGCAACATTTCCATCCTATACTTAGCGGTGCACCGTTAGAGACCATACCGTCACTGCCTGAGAGTTTTGACCGTACAGAGAGCTTAGACGTAGAAGGTGTAGAGAGAGATATGTGTGCGACTAACATCGCTAGTGTGTGTGGTAACTCGCATGCAGCGTGCGGTGTTAACAGGTGCGAGCGGGAGAGGGATAGGAGCGAGAAGGACAGGGGATCGCCGCGGCACATGCGCCACGAGTCGTTCGGCGGGCGCGAGCCGATGGTGACGTCACACGCGCAGAACTCGTCGCTGAATGCGTCGTCGACCCCGCTCGGGATTCATCGGAGGTCGTCGGATTCCGATCTCAGTGTTACGCCAAAAGGTGAGATAGCTTTCGAACGTACTCGTATATTATTAACTAGCGATTTTCGTCCAGGGCAATGTCAATCCTCCACTGACCTCTATAATACAAGTATGCTGGACTGCATACTGTCAACCCAAAAATAAAGCCATGTGAGTATGGCCATTTTGGCTCTGACGGCTGTAGTAAGCGTGTGGTGAGCGTCCACGGAACTATATTAGGGTTGACATAAACTTATGTAAGTTACTCTATTTTTAGTTCCCTGGACACTCGGTGGGGGCGCTTAGATTAGGCACACAAATTATCTGTCATTTCTTAGAGAAACTTTAGTCCATCGTGTAGAGGTCAATGCAATTCGCCCATAGAAACTATTACAAACTTCTCCGCCACCGTTCACTCCCAGGATGATTTCTTGAAACTATCCTGGTTTCCAACTTACTATATGCAAAATGTCATCTTTAATCGGTTAACCAGTTTAAACGAGTAAAGAGGTAGGTAACTTACAGAAAACAGACACAAGATATGTATACTACTTTATTTTTGCAATAAAGAATACATAGATGAAGTTGATCATCATATCTTACTATCTTACAGACCCTAAGTACCCAATGTTTAATAGCTTAGTTAAAGCCGCTACTTAATAATTAAAAAATCTTCGAATGATTTGCATCCTTGGCAGCTCAGTCGGAAGAGCATTGGCCCTAATAGAGAATAAGGGTCGTAGGTTCGAGTTCTACCTAAAGACGTTTGATGCATATTTGAGTTCATACTCTTGGCGAAACATTTGGACATGACGTGTTTGATTGTACACCAAGCTCAATCTGATTTTTCCCCTTCATAGCAAGCTCTCTAAACACGTCGGCGGTGAACACGGGCAGCGGCGGTGGCGCCATCTTGCGGCCCTCCATGAACAGCAACAACCTGGAGATGCTGGAGTATCCCTTCCTCACCATGACAGAGTATCCGCCCGGGTTTATTGTCCATATTGGTATGTGTAACCTGTACACACATCTCTCGCAAAAATCCAATATTCGCTTGTTTTGTATGTACAAACCTCGCTCCCGCTAAGCCTTTCTATAGGAGCTTCTCTGAGCGAGATAGGTAGATGAAGCGATAACAAACACAGACCTTGTTATGCATTCTCGCTTATACTTGGTGGGAACGCAGCCTTATAGTTTGACAGCATCTTTACAGCGGTTTAATGTAAAATAATAATTAATAATCTACACATGACTGATTCTTTATCCTGAAACACCAATTGCTACCTCGTTAAGCGGGGACGGCGAGAGTGCAGTCTTCAGTTGCTATTAGACTTGCTTAAAAATCGACACGCGACTGATATTCTCTAACACTAAGGCTCCGTGTAGATAGACCACTGACCACCGCGACCAGTGCTTGGTTATCACGCGCCACGCACATTGGTCCTGCGCAAACGAAGGTCGGTGGTCGCTACAACTTGACACTCACCTTTTTTTTTTTTTTTTTTTTTTCGTCAGGAAAATGTGCATACCCCCCCGCCAGCGGGGATGGTGGAGGGGGTTATGTGGGGCTCCAACCCACTAAAAACCTGACGGTGTCCTCCGGTGCTGTTGTCGGTGCGAGTGCATGGGTTTCAGCCAACGCTATGCCACCACGCACTAACTTGACACTCACCTGCTACATCCTTTAACAGATGTTTTGTCAAAATGGCGAGTGGCCGCCATTGGTAGTGTTAGTAGTGGATGTCACGCTATTTGTTAGTAGCCGGCCGGATCGCATGTAAGATATATGACTCGGGCGTGTGTTTGTCGTCGCGTTGGTCGAGCCTACGCTCTTAGTTGAGATGAGGTTACGCGATAGAAAGCAAGGCAAATATGTAGGTGCTTATAGCGGTACTAATTGGCGTGCCGCGATTTGAATTTGCACTTTATTGTGTTGTAGCAACACTCGCTATTTATTAAAGTAATTTTGCGGAGTGATCCTTGTGTACTTATCAACATCTAGCGTTATCCCGGTTGTGCACTTGCACGCGAGTGCCCAGCCAGCAACGTAATCACACATTAGTGCCGTGCGCCGCCGGTGGATAAAACGCGCGGGCGTCTCGTTGCTCGCTCGCGTCACCCAACTTGATTAGCCCATTTCGAGGGGTCGCCGCGCGTAGGTTCGTTTTTGCTACCTACGCGGAGAGTTACACAGGCCTGGCTTAGTCTAGAGTATACGTAAAAATCGCTATCTCCTCAGGCGGGACGGTATGCGCCCGCTCCGTGAAGCTGGTGGGCGGGGACGGCGAGAGCGCGGTGCGGGCCGCTTGCTGGGCCGAGCTGCGGACGGAGCTCCGGGCGCACGCGCGGGCGCTGCGATGTAATGCCGTCATCGCCTACGCCGACACCGCCGCCATCTGGTGAGTACCTAACACCATCTGGTGAGGGCCTGGCTTATGCTGAGTGCACACAGGGGCACTGTCTGGCTAGCGTTGACAGTTACGGTTTTGTTTGTGAGTTAGTTGTTTTTATTTTCTTTGTAATTTTGTATCTTTTGTTATTTTGTACTGTGTTTGTGTTTGTTTGTGATGTCTCAAATTGATAAATGCTTCTCTTCTATAGGATTGGACGGAACGAACTATTGAACTAGCGTGTGCGGAGCTGGATCAGTATATTATATTGTGTGTATAGTAGGCATGGAAGATTTCATGAATAGCAGATGAAAAAACATATGAAATGAATTTCATTGTTCACACCTGCTATTTTTTTTTTCATATAGACTGCTACAAATCGCACTCTGCGAAATCATAGATCATGCTCATTTCATTTCATTCATTGGATGACTGCTTGTAGCAGAGCGAATCGCGAGCGAGCGAGTAGGAATGATTTGCCCTAGGTGCGCGTTAGAAAAAGACACACACACTAGTCATGCGATCATAGGTGACGATCGATACTAGATGGGCATTTTAAGAACTTTAAACTTATGAACATAAAGTTGATTTTTCATGACAACCTAAATATGAAATTTCATATCAGTAGCAAATTAGCAACCGTTCACAATAATTCATATTTCATTATAAGTAGCAAATAGCAAAAGTGTTACATTATGACACTGCGAAAAAAAATCATTGCCAATGAAATTTCACATGTGATTTCATATGAAAAAAATCATCATTTCATGAAATGAAAATGAATTAAAAGTAGCAATCATTTCCATACCTAGTGTATAGTCCCCCAGACGCAAATTACCAACTTTTTGGACCCATTATGGAAGAAGCATTAGAGAAAGTTTGCAGATCAAACAAAAAAATAGTTGTATGCGGAGACTTGAATATTAATATTTTAAAACAAACACAGATATCTACCCGATTTCTAAATCTCTTTGCATCTTATAATTTATTTAACCTTTTTAAGGAACCAACTAGGGTGACTCCCAATACTGCAACTTGTCTAGATAATATTTTTTGTGATTCCAACGCAATCGTAATCGACAAATGTATATTACGTAATCTTAGTTCCGATCATAGAGGTCAAAAGGTCTCATTTCAACACAGTCATGCCTCAAGTGTTGTAGATAATGTTTATAGGCCTGTCACAGTAAATAGGTTAGACAGATTTAGGGATACAATTTGTAATAATGTAGTCTCAACTATACCCAATAATTGCGATAATGTTGATAAATTATACGAAGACCTTTTTGAGTTGTGTATATTATAAAATCAATTATCAACACAATAGCTCCTCAATTAGCAATAATTTTTAACAAGTGCATTGATGATGGCCAGTTTCCAAGCCTAATGAAATTTAGTAAAATTATACCGCTATTTAAATCCGGCGAGAAAAGTGACCCCTCTAATTTTAGACCAATATCGATTCTTCCGGTCCTCAGTAAAATATTTGAAAAGGTAATATTCAATCAACTACTAGCACATCTTTCTTTAAACCATCTACTACACGAAAAACAATTTGGTTTCACTAAAGGTAGAAGTACTGCTGATGCGGGAGTTGCTCTATTAAAACATATCTTTGATGCCTATGATAATAGACAAGATGCTTTAGGTATTTTCTGTGATCTTTCAAAAGCTTTTGATTGTGTAGAACATAAAACTTTATTGAAAAAATTAAGACATTATGGGGCTTCAATGAATGCATTAAATCTACTTGAATCTTACCTAACAGGTAGGACACAAAAAGTACGCATCAATGGGGTTGAGTCTTCTGGAGCACCTCTGACCATGGGTGTGCCCCAGGGATCGATATAGGGACCTTTATTGTTTTTAATTTATATAAATGACCTTTCACACTTTGTGGAAGATCTTTGTGATAATGTATTATTTGCTGATGATACTTCACTTATATTGAAAATTCCCAGGGGGAAAGATACTTTTGACGATGTGAATAATACTCTTTCACAAGTATTGCATTGGTTTACCGTTAACAACCTTTTGCTTAACGGGAATAAGACTAAATGTGTTAAGTTTACGATGCCTAATGTCAGACAGGCCTCAACAGATGTTTTGATAATGACAAACTGCTAAATACTATAATTCAACAACATTTTTAGGAATTACTTTAGATTCAAAACTACAATGGGGTCCTCATATCGTGGCCTTGTCAGAAAGACATAGTTCAGCTGCTTTTGCTGTAAAAAAGATACGGCGCTTGACTGATGTTAAAACGGCCAGACTAGTCTATTTTAGTTATTTTCACAGCTTGATGTCGTACGGTATTTTACTATGGGGCTCAGCTGCTGATATAGAATCAATTTTTGTACTACAAAAAAGGGCCATACGTGCTATTTACGAGGGCCATTCAATAAATACTTAGCCTACAAAAGAAAAAAGAAAATTTTGAGAAAATAGAGATTAATTTTTCAACAAAGGAGACTACCTTTCAATTCAACACACTTGGCCCAGCGATACTCCAACTTTTTCAACCTGTCCAAAAAATACGATTTCCCGAGGTCTTCAAAATAGGCTTCTGTGGCGGCGATGACCTCATCATTCGACCCAAATCTTTTGCCGGCCAGTGACTTTTTCAGATTTGGGAACAAGAAGAAGTCACAGGGAGCCAAATCTGGAGAATACGGTGGATGGGGCAGCAATTCGTAGCGCAATTCGACCAATTTAGCCATGACAACGGCGGAGGTGTGAGCCGGCGCGTTGTCGTGGTGGAACAGCACTTTTTTCTTTGCCAAATGGGGCCGTTTTTTTTTCAATTCGGCATCGAATCGGCCCAATAAGTCAGAATAGTAGAGCCTCGTGATTGTTTTACCCTTCTCAAGATAATCGATGTAGATCACACCTTGCGAGTCCCAAAAAACACTGGCCATCACCTTTCCGGCCGATTGAACAGTCTTCGCCTTCTTTGGAGCACGTTCGCAGGGTAAAGTCCACTGTTTCGACTGTTCCTTGGTCTCTGGTGTGTACCAGTGAACCCATGTTTCGTCGACGGTCACAAAACGACGCAAAAACTCTGCTGGATTGCGTTGAAACAGTGCCAAACATGTCGCCGATGTGGTCTCACGGTTGCGTTTGTTGTCTGGTATGAGCAAACGCGGCACCCACTCGTGAAAATGTGTCAATTACCTTAACAAATTACCGAAAAATATTGTAGAATTACCAATTAACAAATTCAAATCATTTATTAAGGATACCCTAATGACAAAAGGTTATTATAAAGTAGACGATTATTTGAATGATGTAAACGTGTGGACCAGCTCGCACTAGTACAATTTCTGTATTTAAACATTATTTTTAAAACAGGCTTTGACAATAGTGAGTGAGTTTCTTGCGCTGCTTTTTCTCAGCACTAGCCCACAATTTGTCCCGAAGCAGTGGTAGGGCTTAAAAAATAATATGTTAGGACGTGTATAAGTGCCCCCTGTGGGCCTACAAACATAAATAAATGATTTTTATGACTTTTATGATTTTCTTCTTTAGGAACTACACTTCTTTAGGATAGAAGTACAAAACCGAATTGGAAGGTACGGTCGGCTAAGAAAATGGTATGCCTGATTTGACACAATTCACACATGAAGTGTAAGTAAAATTGCGATGTGGTTGAACTCACTCATGACTTATTACCTTTAAATAATGAAAAAGATGCACATGACGTATTATTTGTATAAGCTGTCAGATTAATTTTACATGGAAATATCAACCCTGCTGTTCTATGCCGCGCGAATGATTTTCAACTTAAGCGTTTTTTGGCAAATCGTACCTTACCAAGTGTTAAATAGACTAACAATAAAACTTGCTAAAGTTGACTTCCACGAGCTGCTTCCAATAAAAAATCTTAATTTAAATTATTTCTGCATATAGACCCAACAAAAGGCACCTATACACTTTCCAATATTAACCCTACCACTGCTTCAGGATAATTGTGGGCTAGTGCTGAGAAGAAGGAGCGCAAGAAACTCAATCATTATTGTCATAGCCTCTTTCAAAGTTGGTTTTAGCCCCGAATTAACATATTTTAAAACAGTTAGTAAACGTTGGTTAATTTGACAGAATTCCTATAAAAAAAATGGCGAAAACTGCTGGCTGATTTAAAATTAACATCTCTTTTACAGCGAAGATGTGTGCGTTCTATCAGCGTCGGGTACAGCCGCAGTGATCAACCTCGACTGTGACTTCAACGCCGAAATTGACGCAGCTATGTCAGGTACTTATTATTATTTATTTATTATATTAATACATTTTTTGCTAGCCCGGATCATCCCACCGCTGGGCAAAGGCCTCCCTCAAACTTCTCCAACGATCCCTGTCCAGTGCCAGAGTCTTCCATCCTGTCCGGTAAGTATCGAAATCGACACACCATATTTTTCTTGGCTCCCTCTAACCGTAACCGTCCGAAGGCATCCACTGGGTGACGAATAATATTATATATTATTATTATTATAGGTAATAAAACTGTATTTTCAAATACGAACGTAGGTCGTAACAAACTAACTACTGATATCTCTCTTTTAGTATCCAACGGTACCTCGAAAGGCACGATTGAAGAGGTGGAAACTGACTCCTGTTCAGTGGCGCATGTACCCTACTCACCAGGCACGGGACCTTATAGGGCCGAGCTGTCGACTTGTGGGGGTTGCAGGTAATCATGTATTCCAGAAGTACCGGGCCTGGTCTGAGAGCCGAGCGACCATTGGCTACCTAATAAGATACCCCAGTAGGCTATCTTGGCATCGTTAACCGACACTCAAACTCACACTTTGGATTTTTGAATAAAGGATTAGAAATTGCATTAAAAAATATGCATTTAAAAAATCTACAGCTCTTAACTAAAAAATAAATTTTAAAAGATGTAACATTAACAGACAGTAAAATGGATTGCCATTTTTCTACACAAAAAATACTTAAATACCTAAACCCTGACAAATTGATTACAAATATTTGGCGATGTATTGATGAATATCGTAAAAAGTGACACAGTTTTTCACAACAGACTATCCCAGTGGAAGACATTAATTAACCAGCATTTTCTTCATAATCACACAGGCGTGCGAGAGTGCCGGCGGTCCTGCTAGCAACGTGTTCTAAGCCAAGTCGACTCGCTGCGTATCCTAAAGCTGTTACGCTCACTGCTGTCGGTGAGTTGGTACAACATCAATTGATTTTAGTAAGATTTTAGCTATGGTTTTAGCTATTATAATTTTGTAATTGAAATTGCTCAATTCTTTTCATTATTTGCCAACTATGACGTCACTCCACATGAAGCAATTTAGAGCGATGGCAACATGTAGCAACCCGCTTCTGAAGTACGGATACACAATACCATGCAATATGGCATACAAAACTAGGCAATACTGTTGGCCTGTTCCTCTATAAAACGAGACGTAGTTAACGAGATAGAAAAAATCAATACAAACCGTATACGGCAAATTACATTCGCGACATTGAGCAAGGTGAAATATATGTAGCAATATACGCAATATTCCCATCTGTTTCGTCCTTCGCGCACTCTTCCGTCGGTTTAATTTCGGCAACTTCTCATTAAAGGTATAATATACCAATAATACTCCGTAAAATATTTAATTACAGTTAAAGAGAGCAAATGCAAGGGAGAACAAATGATTGAGATCTCACAGAGTTCATCCCTTTACATATAAATTGGTCAATTGCATACCTTTTATCTTCCTTTTATAGGTAACTAAAACTGTACCTAGTCAGAGGATTTAAAAATTATCGAATGTCCATATCATTTTGTATTCTCATATTTAGCACTTCGTCAAACATCCTATGCGTGTGCCTTCGCCGCGAATTATCCGCCGAATGTGACCGAAAAGGCCAACACCGGCCTTAAAGCTCATAGTAATAAGGTGTATTTTTCAACAGCTGCTCGCACCCGTCGCGCGCCTCCCGCCAGCGAGCCGGGCGCGCGCGACATCTCCGACCAACTACCTTTCTTGGAGTACGAGCTACACAAGCTGCTGCTCGCTAAGCTCAGGATGCAGGTCCGTATTAGTATTTGGCCTGCTTCACTCCGAAATTAAGGTACAAAGCAGTTGCCCCACTGCCGACGAGTAAACGAGTAACTTTCAGCGATTTTCTCTCTCTCTCTCTTAAGAAACGTAAAATAGATGTACAGTCCGTGTAAAAAAGAGATGCATACATTAAGTGTTAATCTGCTATGAAACAAAACAAAATAGAGAATATAATTGTTTGTAGGTCACCACCATGACGCTCTATCTGTTGATAGTTAATCGTTGATTGTTCACACTACTGATGAGAACTCGCTTCACAGTTTGTCGCTGAGCAACAGAGCTATCAAAGATAATGCTCGCTTAGCGGTCAAATTCAATTCCAAATTCAAAGCCCAAGAACACTCGCTTATAGCCCAGCGACAACTTGTTTCTAGTTCTAGTACTCGCTTCTCGCTCATCGTTGCTGGTCGGACAACTGCCTAAAGCTACTAATATGTATATGCGCGGGTTTGCTTGTTTTGGTCGGTAGTTAATGATATCACAAGCCGGCCGCATCGTATGTAAGATCGACGACTAACGTATGCGTTTCGTATGTCTTTTGCTTTGCGTAGTCTTCTGTATCTTTGAACCGGTGTTCTAGTCAAAATATACTCTATGCCTTGCAAATGTATGAGGTTGAAGAAGTTTATTTTTGTGATAAGAATTCGGTCGTGAGATTAAAACCTACATTATCAGAAACTTCAGGATATCGTTAAGATAATTATGAATCTCGAAATCCGAGAGGAATCTGGTTCTATAGAAAAGTCTACTGAAGATTGGTGTAACTTTGCTCTCTTTGCATGTTTGATTTTGATGTTAGTTCTATAGTAAAAGTTGTTCTATTATAGCAGTAGAATCACCCCCTAAAAGAAATGTAATTTATTTTGTTAGACCCTATATTTTTGCTGGTGCTAAGTTTTTAAAGCCTTCTCTTTTGTTTTGTTTCTCAGAACACAAAGATGAAAACTATTTGTTGTGTTTTTTTTATTCATTAAATTGCCAAATTATTTTCATGTGTTACAAATGAATGTTTGTTTTCAGGGTGCCAACGCGTTGTTCAACCTACAGACACAAATCGCGATCGGCGAGCGCTGCGTGGTCGCGCTCGCCAGCGGCACCGCGCTGCGCCTCACCGCCCTCCCGCCCCCCGCGCCGCCTAGAATCAAGGTAACATCACCCCTATTACATCTAAAATCTTGCGCACCGATCGCTGCCGTCTACATAAACTTCTCATTACAAGCGGTCACTCAGCAAAGATTATTTAACTGCGCGGGAGATATTATAGAGCACGAGTGTGTGCGCGATCCAGGCGAATGCTCTTACACAGGGTCCACCCGCTATACAGGATGCAGCACACACTGTACAGGTGCGCTACGTAATCCCGCTCGCCTGCAGCAACGCCTTGCATCGAGGTACAGACACACAGGGTGCCAACACGCTATTCAACCAGCGGCACCGCGCTGCGCCTCCCGCCCCCCGCGCCGCCTGTAATCAAGGTATAGTACCTCGCACTTTGTGAGCTTGTGCCAACCCCATGTCGGGAGGCACCTACAAAGGAGTAGTCCAATAATGGTTTTTTATTCGTCAATATTTCTAACCAGTATAAATGAAATATATTTGGAAAAGTTCCCAAAAATTAGCCTTTTTGTATAAATAAGACATTTTTAACGCCTTCGATTTAGAGGTAAATTGAAATTGATTGCACCTTTAAGATTTCACCATATAAACCGCACCTTCGGCTATAACAACGCATGAAAAAAGTAACTTGTCAACAAAATTGACACTGATTACCAGTGATATGAATAGGTAGGTCTTATTAGCCTCATCATCAAATTTAAGAGCTAGGCTCTTGTCGGTGGAGTTTTTTCCATTCCTCTCTGCTTTCCGCCCTTCTCTTAACCTTCTGATACGACCCGACATTTATCTTTTCTTTTATTTGCTGCATGTAGCTTATTCTTGGTCTTCCTCGCTTCCTTTATCCTTCTATTCTTCCTTCTATTATCGTTTTAATAAAATTGTCGTGTCGAATCAGGTGGCCCAACATTCGTCCCCTCCTACACTCTATTGTTTCCATCAATCTCCTTTTTTCCCTAACCATAGACAAAACTTCTTCATTTGTTTTCTTCTCCGTCCAACTTATACGCTTCATTCTCCTCCAGCACCACATCTCAAAGGCTTCCAGTCTCTCTCTGTCCCTCTTTGTCAATGTCCACGCTTCACATCCATAGAGTGCTATACTCCAAATGTACACTTTAACAAGTTTTTTGCGAACTTTGCTTGATATTCTGGCCTTGAGCAAGTGCTTTTTTGCATTATAAGCTTGTCTCGCCATCGCTATCCTTGCTTTTATATCTGATGTACATCTGGAGTCACTAGTTATCAAGCTTCCTAGATATTTGAAGGTTTTAACCTGTTCTATTCTTGTGTTATTTATTGAGATAGGGCTATATCTTTCCTTTTTAGAAGCAATTAGTGTTTTTGTTTTATTTATGTTAATTTTGAGACCAAATTCTTTAAAAATAGTGTCCATTCTGTAACCAGTTCTTCCAACTCCAATCTGTTTTCTGCAATGGCTGCAATATCGTCGGCAAAACGAATGAATTTAAATACGTCCCCATTAATTTTGACGCCCCCCTTTTTTGATTCCGTTATTCTGCGTATCGCACATTCTATGAATAAATTAAAAATTAGCGGTGAAAGTGGACATCCCTGCCTAACTCCCTGTCTTATTTTTGCCTTTCCGTTTTCCTCTCCTACTTCTATTACCGTTTCTTGGTTTTTATATAATTCATAAATAATCCTTCTGTCTCTATAATCCAATCCAGCTTCTTTGAGTACTTCCATCATTATTTTCCAATTGACCTTATCGAACGCCTTTTCTAAGTCGATAAAAGCTGTATGTGTGTCCATGTCAAAATCCTAATTATTATTACTTATTAGCCTAAACTTCTAAAAACAGATACAATAACTGGAGACTCCCTTACCTACTTATTGGATGCAGCAACATGGATTTAAACTTACCCGCATTTGAAGGAATGTTTGGTTTTGTTCTAGGCGTCTGAAAACGACAAAGAAGCGTTGGAAATACAAAAAGCTTTATGGGATTCTTTTACGGCCAACAAAATAGCGAATGGATTCGACGCTGGTAAGTGTTAGATGTAACTGGCCAGTGAAAGTATTTTTATCTTGACTGGTATAAACACAGTGTTAGTTAGTTTGTTCAGCTCCACAAAATTCTCGAAATAATTTTAAAATTGTTTTTCTTTCTGAACGCATGTTTCCTCAAATGAATAGTTTTTATAACTTAGGCAATTTGTTTGCAAAAGGGAAATGCCCAAAGTCCATAGTGAGTTTGGCCCCGAGTGCACACTTATGATTTAATGTGTAAAGTATAAGATTTATTGCCTATATTGTGTAAGAAAAGGAATTGGTTGAATAAAATTTTGAAGAAATATTTTTTATTCCAAGCCGCCGTCCAACAAGAATGGCACACGAAATGTTCACTTGTTACATGTACCTAATTAATAAAAAATCATACAATTACTAAGAAAATCACTATGTATTAATTTTTTTTATAATGTAAAGTAAATAATATATTTTGTCAACCTGCTGTGGTTCAATCCATCTTTATACAAGACGTCGTACCTCTGCGATAACCAACGGATGTCTTCGCATTCTAGATATATTTATATCACATCTCACACAGTGCAACGCAAAGAAATGCTTGGATGCGTTGTTGATGCTTGCGAAGAACTCGATTGTCCTGTGTCAATGCTAGGGTGATCATCAACTGTGTTTGCGCGAGGGTTTTCGGAAGAAGTGGAAACGGTATCCGTATTCGTGCCAAGGTCAATAGAGTTGAAGAATCATCGGGGTCCATTTTAATGCCAATTCGTTCACTAATTATTCCAAAAAAACGAGACGAAAGCACACGAAAGAAAACCAATTGACTCAGACGTAACGAATGACAATTGTGACATTTCTTTTTTTAACATGGTGATTGCCAGTGCAATGAATAAAAAATCGTTCAATCGATAAAAATCGATTATTACTATTAAAACATCTTATTTTCTAAATCATGTAAAAGGTGTAATAAAACTCAGATTATACTTTAAAAATGCTACCAAAGCACCTGTTTAATAATAAATAAGTTTAATTTAATGCGCATACTATATTTTGAGCATTTATAGTCCAGTGCATAAAAGTAGTCAGTCAGTTCTCATAATGTAAGCACATCCAAAGATACAGGGTGAGCTCCCTTCACCTTACGACATACTAAGAGAAGTGTATGATTACTGGACTGCGATAAGTATGAATCATTTCGTCGAAGTCGCGAGGTACATCTGTTTTGTAAATAAACTTATTTTCTCGTACAGGAGTCCCAGAGCACAGTATGAACGGCGCGCTGCCAGAGTTAGAGGGAGAGGAACCTCCCGCGTTGGATCTGTGCGCCGACAAGGACGCGTGCGTGTTGGAGCTCGATGAGGCCGAGGATGTGAGTACACAGAAATACCAGCCAAGTGCCAGTCGGACTCGCGCACGAAGGGTTCCATACTATTAACTATATACAACATTAGACACTATATTATTACCTTTTGTCAATTTTAACAAGCTACTATTTCATCTTAAAAGAATTTATCTTAAGGATTTTGTAATTACACTCGGCCCGGCGAACCTTGATCCCTATGACAGTTCATGTTAGTGATGGGTCGTGTCGATGTAACTTAACTTTTTATAGGCAAAGGCGTGACTTGCATTTTACAAATTGCCGTATCGTTGCCGCTCGATAGTCCACTATCGATAGTTGAGGCAAAAGCAATAGTATCGATAAAATATTGATAATATCGATAAAATATCGATAGTATCTATAAAATATCGATAGTATCGAAGACTATTGATAGTATCGAAGACTATCGATAGTATCGAAGACTATCGATAGTTGAGGTTAATCAATAGTATCAATAAAATATCGATATTATCGATAGACTATCGATAGTTGAGGCAAAAGCAAACGTATCGATAGAATATCGATGGCATCGATAAACTATCGATAGTTGAGGCATAATCAAATCGATATAGTAGGAGGGAAAAGCTATTTCTCATCCGGCTATCTACACATGAAAGTTCAACTTTCCAAACAGGTGAGATGAAAAAACAATTTCATGCCACTTTTTAACATTCAGCACCTATAACTTAAATGATTATAAATCATGTACACTCGTTTCCACTATCGACTTTTGTTTATCGATATTTTGCCGCACTAGTCGATATCTTCCAAACGAAGTAACTTTTGCAGGACGTAAACGTAAAGTCTGATTGAGATAATTTCTTGTAAATGTTAAGAATTGTTATAATTCCGACGGAATATCATTGTAAATCTACCGAAATTTAATAAATGTCATTTTTAGAAGCCTCCAATTCGATTGTAATGTGGCGTCACCACTACAAGGTTGTGTCGTAGGAATAACTGTCGATGTCATGGGGATCAAGTTTCGTCGGGCCGAGTATAAGTACAAAATTATCCAACACCCAAGTTCCACGACTATTACTGCTAAACTAATAAAGTTATCTTAACCGCTATAGTTTTTCTTTAAAGTTTATAAATTGCTCTATCGTAACGATTTTTTTCAGATTTATCTAGCCAGTAGTTAAGCTTTTAGAGGAGGGAATGTCCTACTGGACCAAAAAATGCACTTTAAAGTTTAATATTTTTTAAATGGAGCATTCAATCGAATAGTTGTCTTTGAAACCACTAAGTCGATTTTAAAGACCTACGATACCCCACACATTGCAAATAGACATGCGCAAAATCGTTCACTGAAGTGAAATGAGTGATATAGTTCAGTGGGAGATGAAGATATGTACCACTCATCTAGTTCAATTAGTTCATTTAGGTCAGCAGATCTACTATCAAAATTTAACTCACTGCTTCATTCAGTTTAAATGTATCGTGTAGTAAAGACTATTCTAATGACTAAAAATTTACATTTATAAGATTTCGGCACAAATCGGAAACAAATACTAAGTCTTATTTCATATACATCAAATAATATTTCCGCTTGCACTGTTTCAAATATTTAGGATTCGGATAAGGCGCGAAACTAGCTTGATGTTTACCGATCCGGGCGGTGCTACTGTCTCGCTCTTATAGTATTAACAAATATATCCGCACGTTTTACTTTCATATCACTGAGCTACTGAACTAAATGAACTGCTTTGGACTATAGTGAGTGAATGATACATATAAACTAGATACGTGAAGTACTTCAATTGTGTCATACATTCAGGTACTACCCATGTCTAATTGCAAATGGTTTGAAGTCGGACGGGACGGACGGCGAGCACGACAACTAGCGCCTAAACGAAACTCCATCGTCGTTCGTTTCGTCGAGTGAAATGATTGGGCGTTGCGAACGAAACGAGGCGTCGATATGAAAAGTATTCGTTTTATTGCATTATCGACTGTATTTATTTAGGCGTCGAGTACAAAGTCGCATTTAACAATACCAAATTTAGTTACAACAAGGACTGTTTTGCCCCGCGACGTAAAACAGTTTAATAAATTATTGTTTTAAGTGATAAGCATTCACAAAAAAAAACTAAAGAAAATTTCGACAGGCTCTGCCAACGCCAGGGTGGCTGAGAGGTTAGGCAATCGCCCGGTATGCGAGGAACGCGGGTTGGATTCCCGCCTCTGGCGGTCATTTTTTTTTCAAGTGTAATAATATATGTAAAACAGTTATTTCGTTGCGGAACAAAAAAAGGGCTTTAAAAACAGTTCGTCGTTGCCCACTCCTATCTCAGAGCCAACACCGAATCGTTTCTCCAGGTGGAAACAGCCCGCGGGCTGGCGCGGCGAGGCCTGCACTCGCGCATGCAGGTGTTCACGAGCGCGCTGACCGCCGCGCAGGCCACGCCGCCCTACGCGTTTGTACAGGTAACCACTTAAGGCACACTTTCAAAAATTAATTTATTAAAACAAATATATTTCCATAGTGCGCATCGGACTACAAAACCGGAGGTTGCGGATTCGAACCCCGCAAGGGGCAAATGTTTGTGTGATGAGCACGAGCAAATGTACCTAAATCATGGATGTATAAACGTATATCTATCTATCCATTATCCTAGTCGCCATAGCACAAGCTCACGCTTAGTTTGGGGCTAGGTAATTAGGTGAGTCTTTGAAACAATTTAGTTTTCGTCTTTGCTATGAAAAAACTGCATCGTTGCTGAGCAGACTGCAAGCGAGTGGCGACACCATCCTAAAGACGTTGTCCTGTAAACTGGACAATTCCTTTTTATGGCATTGATCAGATATAGTACTGTGTCATCTTAAGATGCTGTTCTTTTTGTTCTTATTTAATTAAAATTATTATATTGTATGTATGCTAGTTTTAAGGTATTTATTATATGGGCCAAATTTTTGTGTGAAATTGTAGTTGCCTGAAATAAATAATTAAAATTATTATTTGTATCGCTTCTGCGGGAAATCACAGCACGAGGCCGGTCCTTTTGGAAGGCGTACGTGAGGATATGCATCCAACGCGAACAGGCCTCTTTGAGCCGATACGATAATGAGTTGGGATATGTATTATTATTCGAACACTGAGGAGCAGTATAAAAAAAAGGCTCCGAAATTTTAGCACCAGCAAACCTATTAAACACACAGAGAGTGAAAAGTTAGACCAAAATTCAGGAGAATTTTGTATCGAACCAAATTTCTCTAATCGTCTTTCGAGGTCCTTAATTATTTTTGCAAAGCAAACATAACTCTTAACTTCGGCTCGGGCGATTAGATGATAACGTACATAATACCTTAAAAATATTACACTCCTTTCATTGAGGAGTCGTGTAATAAGGCGATGTGGTTTTGTTTCTGAGATGATATGTAATAATACTAATTAGTAACATATCTAAATTATTCTATTGTTAGTAAGTAGGCAGTTATTCAAATCAAATCATAACTGGCCACTGATGCGACTCCTGTGCTATAGATAGACAGCAGATTATAGAAGTATGTTGCTGCAGTCAGCGGCGTATCTGTCTGTAAAAACTATGTCCCCACAGGCGTGGCGCGGCAAAATCCAGTCGGGTGGTGTCCCCATGGGGGGTGCTCGCGGTGCGGGCGAGCGGCAAGTGGGGCGCGCGCTGGACGCGTTGGCCTACAAGCTGCGGCGCCTGCAGCCCGCCGCGCTGCTCGCCGCCAGCTTCCGGCTCGACCTGCCCGAGGTGAGGAAGCACACTTTCAGGGCCTCTAGCAAAGATGCAATCTATTCAACAGGGATGTTCGCTATTGCAAGCAAAATGTATGAAACTGCCACTTAGATCATAGAATGACTGACTGACATATCAACGCACAGCCCAAACTACTAGGATTAGAAACTGGCAATTTGGCAGCGTGCACCTTTTTAAAGTATAGGTGAGCACTATGACAAATTATAATATTTTTTCTAAAATTATTAATAAATAAGAGTTTGGACTATGCTCCTTGTTTTAGTTTTTGTGTTCATTTTCGGCGAGCGTTTAAAAGTTGAGGCTGAAATTTGGCATTTTTCTTAGTTTTTGAAGGCTCACATTTCCTTTGTTAATACGAATTTAAGAAAAAACTACAATAAAATATTAGCATCACAGCTATTGTGATAAATGTGGATTTTATGGTAAAGAAATGTTTTGCCTTTAGCCATTGTCCAGGGAGCCTAGTCTTTTCCATTAAGGGGCTAAATAGGTGGTAAAATTATACCAGAGAATATGCCAGAATAAATAACAGTACAAGTACAGAACGAACCGGCCTGAGATGAGAAAATACTATGCCCTGAGATTACCTACTACCAGGCTTGGATTACTACGCAGTTTAGGTATAAGGTTACAAGTACATGGGTTACAAGAACAAATAATAGTACAAGAGATAAGAATATACTATGCCCAGAGATTACCTAGTACCAGCCCTCGGTCACCATGTAGTTTAGGTATAAGGCTATAAAGGCTTAGGTATAAGTACATGGGCGAATTCGACCGGTCTCCGGCTGAATTCAGCAATAGTGAGTGACATCCGTCGTTATGTACAAAACATTACAAATTGATTTGTCAGTGCTGTCATCTGTCAATGTGTGAGTAAAGAAATCTTCATAGGCTGTAAATGACGTAAACCATACGACTTTAAAAAAAAAAATGTACGACTTCATAAAAAGTCAAAATATTTAACGTGGGTTTACTATTCGCACTGAACTATAACACGTTTCTCTCATCAATAACACTTTTTAATAAAATTTTATTAACTTAGGTTATTAAATTACGTAAATTACTTATTAGGGTTATTTCAGTCTAAGGGGGTAACATTGTCCGTCCATATTGGTACTGTACCAGAACACCAAGACAGTTCAAAAGTATCTGATCCAAGCCTATCTAATCAGCTCATTGCGCGTACCTAACTCACACTACCAGAGCGCCTCTGGTATTTTTTCCTTATTTAAAGGATCAGATATGAACGTTTATCGATAATATTCATTCATAAGTTTTCATTTAATAATTTT
The DNA here is from genome assembly GCA_949316185.1 of Pyrausta nigrata. Lineage (NCBI taxonomy): Eukaryota > Metazoa > Arthropoda > Insecta > Lepidoptera > Crambidae > Pyrausta > Pyrausta nigrata. The sequence goes on along the minus strand of OX438957.1, from coordinate 13,507,991 downwards.
CTTATAATGCACACATTAAAATAACACTCACAAACACGCACACACACACACACATTAATTCAAGCACGTCTTAACACACATATTTTTATACTCGTGACTTAAGCAATTTGTTTTAACGAAATTAAATTAAACGCTCACAAAAAATATTTTTAACACCCGTTTCATTCTAAAGGGACGTTTAGTCTTCACGACACAGTGTATCTTAGTTTGGAGACTACCGACACTGTCTTGTCTAGTATTTTATAAGTTATTTCATAGTTTTTTAACTGTATTCATCAGTGTATCTGTGTCTGTATTCAACTATCAAGAACTGAACGAAATTTATTATTTCAATAGCTGGCAATAGCGGGCAGAGTTACCCACTAGGGTTAAAGTTACCCGCCTTTACGGTGCTATGTGTGTGCAATACAGACCTATCTATTTCCCAGGACGAGATCCAGCTAGTGGTGTCGGGTACAGTGGCGCGGTTGGCGGAGACGCGTGTGGAGGGGCGGGGGGGCGCGGGCGACACCGACGACGACATCTTCGCTCTCGATGAGGACGCCGCCGCGAAGCAAGACTTGCCCGCCGACACCGCCAGGGGGCCACAGGTATCACAGCTTGTAGATTAGATCTTCTTTACTTTAGATCCTCTGCCTGAAGATTCATCGTCATCAGCCGTAGGACGACTGCTGAATATAGGTTCCCTATAGATTTCCAAAGCGGCCTGCACTCGGTGTGATCCTGCGACCTTTTTGGAGTTGTCTGTCCGTCTTGTTGGAAGACATCCTAAACTACGATTTGATCTATTAGTCTTCAATTGAGAGCATTTATGCTCCAACGGTCATCAGTTTCTTCGCAATTACTAACTATTAGCTACCTATTATTGAGACCCATCGCCTAAATTGTATACTCTATATGAGAATTTTGTTTACTGGGTATGGTGTGCAATACAGAGTATCTTATGTTTTGACTAGTGTCCCGCTGGTCCACACCGTCCGTTCCAATCTTCAACACACCGACTCTATGGCATATGCGTTAAATTTCAAAAAAAGTTTATATAGACAAAGCGCTGAATTAAAACTGCCTTAACTTCTAGTTAGGCTATAGTTTCGTTATGTTCGTAGGAACGTGAAAATTAAGGTCACGAAGTAGTCATTCGGGCTGCGTTTTCACCAGGAATGTGTGAGTATGCGTAGCGAAGATCTGTTTGTTAGGAGTTCCTAACTAGTAGAATCGCTTTATTTACATAGTCTCGTTAAGCGCAGCTCTTACTTTGGGATTAGAGCAATGTATGTGATGTCCAATATTTATAATATTTAAATTTATAATAGCTCGTGTAGAAATGGCTTGGCGAAGCGAGGCTAAGTAAATGAAGGGAAATCATTAGGTCACCCCCTTATATCTTTGGTGGAAACGCAGCCTTATTGTCATAAGAAAATCGACAGCTGTAATAATTTAAAACGTCTGAACGTTACCAAGCCTTGACTTCGGTTAATAAGAACGGTAAAAGCTAACGTTATTGGCCGTTGCAGGGACACGATTCTCATGCAATCAAGTTTTTTACGTGTAGTAATTTGCCTACGAACTTCACCGTTCTACTGAAAAGTTCGAGTGATACGTAAAACACCTATTCTGGCACACCAATCGAACAATTACCAGGCGAATTATGTAGTCGGACATAGATTAGACTATAACTCATGTTCCGTTACGGCGTTTTTAAAAACGCCGTGGCAATAATATTAGTTTCCATATAAAAATAGTATTTTCGTGAAATTTTATTACGAAGTCTACTTATCTTTTTAATATCATATTATTTAAAATCTATTTCTAGAAATAATAGATATAATAATAACACTACATAATTATTATAGGTTCAACTTTAAATATTTCACAAATAGCATTAACTGAAATGGAATGCGGTAAACTGACATTTCTTGTTGTCAACAAAGGAGAGTTTTTGGTGACAAGCGAGACGGGAAAGATATGCTTCGTTTCTTTACTTTCTAAATCAGATTTTGTGGTCATTGTTGTAGTTGTGCGATGGAATAATCTTAATAAGTTGCAATGAAAACGGAAATGTTTGATAAACTCCGCATTGCTCAAATCGTATGGTTCGTGGTTTACGACTACCCTTCGTCGCGACGGCTCTGTACCTGTACCTATAATTTGGCAAAGAAGTTCACAACGAATTCTTCCTCAACCTCATTATTTTAAAATAAAATCAATCAGACAGATTTTAATAAGGAAAATGTCAGGCAAAATAACCCCGAATCATACAGCTCCGTTTACAATTGCGTTCGGGTGTTGTACGATCGAACTATTTCGATTGTGAAGTTCTGAGAATGCACAAACTGTGTTACGTTCGGAAAAATTTCGAATTTCGAACTTTTTTACGAATGTGAACTTTTTTCTATAGCATGAGAATCGTCTCCCTGGTCCCAACAACAGTATCTCTAACATCGCTGTGCAGTAAATCACTATCTATTTTAGACTGCCTCGTTGGTCTAGTGGTCAGCACGCTGGCTACTATCCACGAGGTCCCGGGTTCGAATCCCGGGTCGGGCCGAGAGTGTTTGGGTTTTTCTGTCTTGAAATTACTCAGACACAGCTCCGGACTCAGGAAGTTGGTTGTGTTGACACCCCCGTGCATCGGAAAGCACGTTAAGCCGTTGGTCCTGCGCCTAATCTCTCTACGGTCATGTCGGACTGTCGTCTCACCGAATTATGAGAGTGAAGGAACAGAGAGTGCACCTGTGTATTGCGCACACACTTGTGCACTATAATATGTCACGCGCAGATGGCTTATCTCTGTTGAGATAGGCCGCCGTAGTCGAAATTTGGCTAGAAGGACATTTATTTATTTATTTTAGAAACTGCACTAAATCCGTTGCGTTGTTTACAAGACCTAAGCATATAGACAGCGGGAGTGAATTTGTTTTTCACTATGTAAAGTTGGTAACGTCTGTTGCAGGTCCCAACAACAGTATCGCTGACATCGCTGTGCACCATCACCGGCGCGCGCATCGTCCGTCGCATTTGCGCTCTGAGACTGCTGTTCGTGCGCGAGACCACCTCCGTGCGTGAGCTGGGAGGCCTCAGCGGGTTCCTGCACACTTTCAGTTGCGAGGTAAGCCTTCAAGGACCATCAAGAAAGTACGTAGGACCATCAAAAGAAGATGAAAGAACCAACTGAACTGGACCTCTTTAGCTGGATCCTTTCTACACATAGAAAACATAGATGAGGATGCCGCGTGGAGTGGCGAAACGCGTCGAGGTTTTTTGCACGTTGGTATTGGTTAATAACAACTGCATTTAGCTGTAGTGCATGCGTATTGACGGCAAGCGGTGCATTCAGCATATGTCTAATCCAATACTCGACACAGAACCGAGCGGCTCAACAAGTTGGGATTGTTTGACGCCGGAACTACACGTACGTATATGTACGATTAGCACCCGACCAACGACCGCCACCCGCTTTAATGTTATGCGTAAAATGAAATAAAAATGCTTTACCTATGCAATCTTCGTTCAACGTCAAATTTCCCTAACTTATTATTTAACTAATTGGTAAATTATTTTAGGTCCTGGCGATAGCGCGCGCGTACACAGCCGCCCTAGGCGGTAACGCGCTTACCTCATTCTACATCACACAACTCATGCTTCAAGACAACGCACACAAAAACCAAGTAAGTTATTTTTTCTCTAGACTAATCTAAATCCTTTTTTTTACTACTTAGTAGTGACAAAAAGACCTGAAGAAGCAAATCTTGAATACACATTTTATTCAACAAAGTTAATCCTTTATTGACCATCAAACTTTTTAATGTGAGGAACATTGAAAAGTTTGACCTTGATATTACCGAACGATTTTTAGATCCAATCCTCACTAATAGCAATTTATGCGCCTCCCTGGTGCGCAGGGTTCAGGGTAGCCCCAACAGCATCCTGTCTATGATAGCGAGTAGACTGGACTGCCGCTTTATTAATTACTGTTGCACAACCTCCGCAGGAGTTGTGCAAACAAGTAAATAATTATAATTAAATAAAATGATAAATTACTAGCATAGGTTAAGCCCTTTATAACTAACAAATAATGAGTCATGTAACTTGATGGAATAAATGCATTATTATTATTATTATTCCACAGGGTCAATGCCTCCTATCAGTCGGAGGGGACGTAGTCCACATTACCTACTAGATATAGCACGGAACATATCGTACGGTAGCTCATTTAAAGCTCGATGCAATCTTGCCAAAGCTATCGAAAGTCAATGAAAGAGACTGTCTAAATGTGTAAGGAAATAAATGGAGATGTCGCTTAAGAAAACTTATTTTTCCATTACTTAAATTCAGTACAGTAGTACCCACTTGGTAAGGCGCGTCGTGAATCTTCGTTCACGCAGAAAAGAAAGTATGGCTCCGAAGATTAACGAAAAAGATAAAATTTACAATGAACCTTAGATTACTCTACTTTAAGGTCTATAGTACACTGAAAATATTATAGTTTCATCTCACTCTTAAGAGCACTAGCATGGCGGCAGCTAATAACCAATAGCGGAACAGGAAAAAGACACGCGAGCGTGCTGATTTACCAACAGTATTTCCCTCGCTTTAAAATTCATATTCTGCGCAGGTACATGAACAAGTCATATCAGTTGGGTATTACTGTACTGTACCCCTACTTATTTTTCACGTACACACAGCCGCACGTCATATTACCCCAGTTTGACCTTGAGACCGCCTCTATACCCTACGTAGTAAAAACTGTTTTTAACCGACTTCAAGAAAGGAGGAGGTTATCAATTCGACTGTATTTTTTTTTGTGGCTATGTTACCGCATATCTCAGTCAGTTGTGGACCGATTTGAAAAAAAAAATGTTTACCTAGAGGCTATACCTTTTAGTTGGTCCCATTTTGGCTCAGTCGGTGTGGGCCAAAATGGGCGACACCGACTATAGTCCAGCACTATAGTCAGTTTTGAAGTCGGTTTTTGTTTTTTTTTAAAAGAAATTTATTTTTCGTAGTCCAAATTGGTAAACTGACGTGCTGCTGCTGTACCTAATATTGATCGGTGTTTCAAACGCTTGGTCTAAGCCATAAAGTCATTTTTGAAGAGGATTTTAATTCCAATTGTAAATTACTTAATTATTTTTTCTGGTCAAACCCTAAAATATCAAATTTCGTATGCTTGTAAATAATCGCCTAAATTCGATAAATTAATTTGTATAAGTACCTAGTGGATATTGGTTATTCTATCTTATTATTGCGTCAAAGACATGTTTTATTAATAAATAAATAAATAAAATAATATCATTAAAATATATCATGACAAATTGACAACCTACGATTTTTTATGTAAAAATATATTTTACTTAAATATGAAAAACATTTGTTTCCTAAAATATATGCTCTCAACCTCAGTATGTAAGTGCTATGGCTCCCATACCCGGGATTCATCGTTATGATCTTTTAATGTCATATCGGGACCTAACTCCTAGGGCCCAATCCTCAGGCCTAGGTATTATGTCACATACGATATTTATCTAAAAACATGGCCGATATCACAAAATTTAGATTTTCCGTATTCTAGATGTATCATATTTTTTGATATTTATAACAATATTTAAATGTTCCGTATTCTCGAAGTACCAAAATGTCGGATATTTATCACATTTTGTGATATCCGCCATATTTTTCGATAAATATCGTATGTGTAATACATAATATCATGCCTTCGATATTATGTCACATACGATATTTTACGCAAAAACATGGCGGTTATCACAAAATTTTGATGTTCCGTATTTTCGAAGTACCAAAATGTCAGATATTTATCACATTTTGTTATAACCGCCATGTTTTTTCGATAAATATCGTATGAATTGGGTCCCGGCCTTTGTAACGATATCTGTGACGGTCGGTCGCACAAAGTAAATTATTTACGATCGTAACCGCGGATCGCTCCGTGTATGGAGGGCTTTATATTTATTTATTTATTTAAGTGTTGTTTGTGTTAATTTCTTGCCATAGTTGCGTATGTGTATGTGAGACTGGTTTTTTTGTGTTTCGTTTCTTATATCGTCGAGTGCACATCAAGATTGTACTAACGTGTAGTTTGTATATGTATAAGGTTATAATTTAGCAACTGATGAAGGGCAAGGGCAACAACTTCTATTTTTATACGCTAGGTTTCGAGAAAAACGCCAAAAACCACTATGATTTCAAATTAAACCGTCTTGTAATTACTTTCTTGCTTACGTATGGTAAACAAGTTAGGTGGTACACTCAGTCAAAATTAGAGAGACTGAGGCAAAAATGACGTAGGTAGTGTTGAAGACTAAAAATATTTATCTTTGTTAGAAAAAAAAAATTAAAAACGTCCCGTTATTTTTTTAAATAACGTTAGGTCCTAAATTACAGGCTGATCTGTTAAAATATCGTCAGTTTCTAAACTGTAACCTCGTATATTTTTATTAAAAGCTGGGTTTTTGAGACTATTACCTACTAAACATGATAGAACCGCACAGTATGATTTTAAAGTGAAAAAGAAAATGCAATTATAACATTTTTACAGTAGTTCTAATAATATTACAGATTTTGTAAACAATAAATAAATAGTTTTACTAAAACAGGTACTAAATGGCGTTAATATACTTTTGAGAATATAGATCAGTTTGTTTTTTTAACTAATCACCATTACTGTTAATATGTGTTGCTTGATATTTATACAAAAATAGTCCAAACTAATTAAAATAAACTTTGTAGACATGTTTACAATAATAACACAGAAATAATATTTATCTAAAACTGCAAACAAAATTGTACTTTACCGAATATTTTGTATGTTTGCTTATAAAATTATACACGTAAACCGTAGAATTTGCAAAAAGCTTGTATTTTATATGGATCGTTGTAATTTTTGTATATTTAATTATCTTACCTCAATGGTTAGTGTATATATGGTGCTATGTCTATTTATGTATGTATTTATATTACTTTTATTGGTCTATCTTTCTGAAATACGTCTTAAATATTAGTAATTTTATACCGTCCTTTTATGGTGATCTTGACATACCTAAGTAAAAACCTATGCTTCTACCAAAAACACACCTTCACGAAGCATGTTTTACTGAAATTTAGTTAGTAAAAGTAAAATAATCCTATACGTATTCATAAAGATAGGTCAATAGTAAATTGTCTCTGGTTTTTTATTTGATTTTTTTAATTTTCCTACTGCAAACGATGTATTTAATGTGTACCTTATATATCAATTTCAGATCAAAAGATGGAAGTTAAACCTTTCGTTTTACATTTGTCTCTTAAAACTCAAAACTAGCGCAATTTGGATGTTTTTACGATCTTTTCGATGTATATTAGTGTGTTTTGAAATGGAAATATACTGTGGGAATCTTAACTGTCGTTGTTTTTATTTATTGTCTGCATTTTTGTATGTCTTATGTCCTCACAATCAACAACGTGTAGCCATAATAATTGCTACTGTTTGGTCTTAAACCTAAGTCTACAAATGGTGGTGTAGTATTTTTTTTTACCAAATAGTATTTAGGTATTCGAAGTTACAAGCGAAATGTTTTAGTATGATTGTGCACGGTCAACAAATAATTACTATTTCAGGCAAAAACTGATCTCAACTATTTCACGAACTCTGATATTTTGACGCTCCTATGAACATTAGGAACTTTTTAATTACGCCATATTTCGAAGTATACATTAGTTAGTGTGTAAATAAATATGTTATTTGCATTGTATTTTGCTGAGATAAATCATTGTTTACAATAGATATGGGTTCGATGCTTATAATGAATGAATTTTCTCTACATGGTACAGTCAACAACAAAATATGTTGTTAAATTTTATTATGTAAGGGTTGCAATAAAAAACACACAGCTTGTCATAAATATGGAATTTATTTAAAACATTTTAATATTCTTACGCTTATCAAATGAAATGCCACAAAAATGTTGACAACAAGATCGATAATTACACCTTAATCTATTAATACTTTTATTCGTAAGTAACCTAGCCTTATAAATTTGGGGAGAGAGAGGTTTAGATTGTCGCTCGGATAACTTTAGAGATACATCTAGTATGTATATTTATGTGAAATATAATTTGTCTGTGTGCAACAGTCAAATTATGTTTCTTGTGCCTGATTTCACAGTCTATATTAAACCAGTTTCATGTCTTAAACGGGCTTAGCTGTCACTTTTGACAGTGACAGCTGAAAGCGCGGTTCAAGATTGAAACACGTTTAGTCAACGGTGAAACCCAGCTCGTAGAAGTTAGTCTAAGTTAATGTTTTGGACGAAAGGGGTGGATATATGGTATTAGTTCAAGCCTCGTCGGTGCGGGGGGCGCGGCGCGGGGTGGGCGGGGCCCGTCAGCGCCGGCGGCCGAAGCGCAGGAAAGAGTGCACGACATCTTGCCGTTTCATTCCGGTGTCGAGAAGTTGCGGGTAGTCGCGGACTAGAGCTGCGAAAAGCGTAAGTTTTGTTTTTAATTATTTCTTACTGTTTCATTTTTCTCAGTTTAGTAGCTCTGTGGTTTCAATCATTATATTTTACCCTTAAAAATAAATGTACCTACGATTTTACATTATACTTTTGCAAACGACTGTACCTACTAGTTTTCACGACGATAAAGCACTATTCAACCCGACCAAAAATACAAATATAATTTCCTATTTTGGCACGGTTTGTAATATTTGAACTGTGATCATGAGTTCATTCTGCATGTGACGAAATGGATGCGTAATTAACAATGACAAGAGACGGTAGTTTAACAATTTTATCAGTCACACACTAGTGATTTACGTTTCGTGTGTATTGTGCTTTATATTGAGTAAACTGGTGATTGTTGTAACTCTGCAAGGTGTTTGTTGATTGATTTACTTGTAACAAGTTCCAGCTAAGTCGGCGTGTTGATTGTGACTTAGTTAACTTGTAATGATTTTTTTATGATGTACCTAGGTACTTCTGATATTGTAATATTCACTAACGTGGTAATAATGCTCTGCTACCTTGGTCTGCTGCACCGCACTAATGTTTCTAATTAGGTATCTATACAGTATGTCTGGGTTTCGACTGGCGTAAATGTATGTGACTATTAGATCATCAAATGTTATCGACAAAAAACCCCCATGGCGGGGGTCTAATTCCCTCCCTCTTGAAATTGCAGCCGTTTTAATGATTTTTTTTAAAATGCTGTTTTTATGGATCTGAGGTCCTAAAAGTTATGAAAATGATTCATTTGGTAGGTAACGCTATGGCCTATCAAGTGACTTTACGATCAATTCAAAATTATTAACCGTCAAAAAGGATTTAAAAAAAAAAATATTGCTAAAAATTAAAAAAAGAAAATTATTTTTTTAAACCTATTACAAAACTAAACAAAAAAATTAAATTTTTTAGGTTTCTTTTTCTCGAAAAAAAATTGTCAAAAAAAACTCATTACAAAAATGACTTTAAAATTTAGTAAATAAAAGGCCCTTAAATTATCGCTAGTTAAAACCCGGACACTCTGTATATTTTTAGGCATCACATTAAGTAATTTATGATCCAACTACATATCTTAGTGATACCTACTTGTTTATTTCCACGACACCGAATGTGTTGTTGCACTATAAAGGTATATAAAGGTTTACCTAAGTATTTTACAAGCGCCTTACTCTTAGGTTAGATGGTCTTGTGAGCTTGTCGCGATACTTACCAATACGAGTTAGTGTGCCCGCGATTTCAGTAGATCTCATTTCTGAGAGGTTACCTGTCTTTAAGACGTTTGGCAAGATAACAACACCTCTTAGATAACCCTAAGTCCCTAGTATCTATACTAGGAACTTAGTCTCTAGTATCTAAACAGGACGTACCTTGATACTATGGCATCTGTTCGCCAGCTTCTTCAGCATACAGCTTGAAAAAGGCGTTGAGCTACCTTTGGACCAAATGTCGCGTCCTTGGCCAGCGGGACCCAACAGCACGGCCTGATTATGTGTACTACTCTACTCATGGCGTTTTACCACCGATATTTTACCATGGAGGTATACGGGTATGAAATATCACGAGTATTAGAAGCGTTTGAACAAACTTGAAACTAGATGGTTCTTAACTAACCTTGGTACTCACGGCACCGGCACCTGCTCGCCAGCGGCCTCAGCGTACAACTCCAAGAAGGTGTTCAGCGCTTGAAATTAGGGCGCCGCGCGCTTGTCCTTGCTAAAGGCCTATGGATCTAGTATCGCAATTTACTTAGGCAATACACTAGCTGAACTGACTGGTACTCCGGCAACTGCTCGCTAGCAGCCTCAGCGTGCAGCTTCAAGGTGTTGAGCGCTTGACAGCAGCGCGCCACGCGCTCGTCCTAACTGAAAACTTCAAAAACTTTTGACCTAGTACCGCGTCCTATCTAGGCAGTATTCCAGCTGGACTGACCTCGGTACGCCGGCACCTGCTCGCCAGCGGCCTCAGCGTACAGCTCCATTAAGGTGTTGAGTGCTTGACAGAAGCGCGCCACGCGCTCGTCCTAACTGAAAAAATCGAGAACTTTTGACCTAGTACCGCGTCCTATCTAGGCAGTATTCCAGCTGGACTGACCTTGGTACTCCGGCACCTGCTCGCCAGCGGCCTCAGCGTACAGCTCCAAGAAGGTGTTGAGCGCTTGGCAGAATCGCGCGGCGCGGGGGTCGTCCTCGGCCGCGCCAGCGCAGAGGGGCGCGGGGGCGGCCCACGCGGTCGCCGCCACGCACGCCAGCACCACCAATACGGCCGCGCGACAGTCCGAGCTGGAACGAACGAACCCGTAAGTTAGGGATAGGGCCATCCGTCCGGGTTTTCCCTAAATTTGCCCTAGTTTAGAAGCCCTAGGGCGGGGTTTTAAATAAATAAAATAACATTTATTTCAGGCAGGCAGACATATCAATTACGAAAAAAAGTAATATAATAATATTTAAAAATGCAATAAAATAAATAGAAACAAAATATAATTATTAAATTAAATGCAGACAATTAAGAATTAATAATAATATAATAATAATAATTTATTTTTATTTATGTCAACAAATAATATTTATGTCATTAAATATTGAATTAGTACATCAGAGCCCACCGCCGCCCCACCCGAAGATATGTGCAGCAGTTTCCGATGTAAGGGCAGTCGACTCTATCAGCGATCATCTTCAGGACCGTATTATAATTCCGGGTTAACGTTTTCAAATTACCACTTAAAATACTGATATTTGTTTTATTTCAAGATACGAATTATGTTAAATAATATGTTGATTTATAACCAATACAACTTTATTTCACTGAGTAACTTAAAAAACAGTACTCTATTTAAATGTACGAGTTATAAGCTCCAAAATCCGAGGTTTTCGAGCTTCTTGTCCTGGTTGGCAGAGAGATAGACTTGGTAACCCTAGTTAGGGGCCCAATTCTCACGTTTCAATATTATGTCACATACGATATTTATCGAAAAAACATGGCGGATATCACAAAAGTTAGATTTGGTACCTCAAAATTATCACTTTTTGTCAATTATGGGTATTTATCACTTTTTGTCAATTTTGTGATATTCGTGTCTTTTTTATAAAGATCGTACCTATACGTGACATAATATCAAAGGCGTGAGAATTTAGGGATTCCCAAACTGTGCCGCCGCACCCCAGGGCGTTGTAAAAAAGTACCAAAGACGGGCGCAGAGGATATCATTCAGCTAATGAGTCCTCTTTAATTTAACAGAAATCTTTGTGTTCGTGTAGGTATACGTTATTAGGGCGCGACATAAATACTTATTAGTCAACCTGTATATGCACCGTGAACTGATAAAGGTTGGAAACCCCTGAGTAAGACTAAAGATGGATATTCATGTTTGTGTAGTTGGCACAGTCTTGGAGAGGCATAGGCCTCTCCAAGACTTGCATGACATACGTCCAGCAGTGGACTGCAATAGGCCGATATGATGTTTGGGTATACAATATCTCTCGTTCTTCCACAATATTTGGGGGGGAGTAAATCCCATTATAAGCACGTATGCATTGCCCCTAAATCTTCAATGTTTTAAATTGTTATCCGCTGTTAACCAGTAAGTAATGGATAAGCTACTTTCACGTGAAGTCACTTGAAAATGCCTTGTTTTGATTTTGTAAGGCGTAGTAACCAATATGCTAGTGTAATTCATCTAAGAGTAAGACCTTAAAACTACGTGTCACGCAAGTTGTCTCGCCGTTGTCTAGTGACCAAAGAATCATTACGCTTGAACCTTTACCTTGATTCGGTATGTAAAGTAAAATATAACCTTTGTTAATTTCAAAACCAATTGGAGAGTTAACGTTCTTAAACAATATTTCTTACTTACCTGAGTTATTCAGAAGTAAAAGATAAGATATTTTTACGAAAATACAAAAAAAATATATTTGACATTCATATGACCTCTAAACAGGCGGAAACCACCGAGTGACATCACATCCACCACTAAACTTATATAATCTGTGACTTAACTACGCATGTATGTGTTTCCGGTGTGTCCGGTCAGGCTAAACTTTCAGAAACAAATATAAAATAATACTATTAAAACCACTTTACATACCGAATTAAGATGTCGTAGGAGAAAGGTATAAGTTACTACCTAACCATAATTTTTTAGCAACCCTTGAAGCTTTATAAAAATACCGCACTGACTTTACATGTTCTCCAAAAAGGTCTTACCTGTGTTTAACATATAAATTAAAGCAGTCCATAAACTGTTTTGATGGCCAGACAGAAAGTCATCCACGCATAAAAATAAACATGAGAATATTTACAAGGAGGTATGCTCCGCCCGCCCTACTCTAATCACTCGAATACACTTTAATGGATGACTTACCTACCTTTATTTTCCTTAGTCTGCTGGTATAAATTTAAAGTATTTTTGTAGTTGTTCAGGTTTATGAAATGTCTTTTTACAAAATTACAGAAAATTTGCGGCAGAGCGATCGCTCTTTGCAATAAGCCCGCCTACATTGTACATCTTTTTGAGTTTTATGGTGTGCAGTTAAGAGTTATCTATTAAGCGATCTACAAAGCTCCACTATAAGTACTTACACGTCTTTAAAAAATAAAAAAATATTTTCAGTTTCTTTGCCTACTTAAATCATAAAACAGGTAACTACTACTTAATACGTGTAGCTAAGCCATTTCTGTAAATAGATACATTTCTAAAGAGTTGCAACCTTAACAAAATTATTGGTCTAAGTGAAAATCTCATTTAACGAGAATGGGAGTAAATGAATTCTCCTTTATGTACGTTTTCATCTCCCTTAGCACACACCACCTGACACTCAAATATCAAACTAGACCCAATAGTAAGCTTGACATTTGATGTCAACCCAAATCCGTGAATTCGTAAACTATTACAACATTCCGTCGGCAATTTTCAGGCTCCCTCTGCGATTAGCGTACTTTTTCAGGCTTTGATCCGCGCCTTTTAAGTCTCCTCACATTACTAACAACGTCTTGTTTCCACGACTCACTTTGACACTGATAATAATAGTCTGCCTCAAAGTATGCGTTTTGAAAGGAAAAGTGGCATGGTTAGATATTGCAACTGTAACTCGCGATGTCTGCTTCGCGAATTCAATGTTGCATTGTTGAAGAGATTGTGTAACAATACATTCTTGGTCTTTGTTGCAAAGGTTAAAAATAAAAGCTTTGTGATTTAAGTGCTATTCCAAAGCAAATAGAGAAAGCAGCCGTCGTTAGTATGGGCAAAGGTTCCATGCAGCTGGCTGCATGGCTGGTGTGTGTAATATTACCTTCTGACCACCGCTGCAGCAGCACATTGAGCCTGCATGCTCGTAAACCAGCAATCTAAAGATCAGTTATTATTGCATTTAAAAATGACCACCAAAGGCGGGAATTGAACCCGCGTTCCTCGCATACCGGGCGATTGCCTAACCACTCAGCCACACTGGCGTTGGCAGAGCCTGTCGAAGTTTTTAAGTACTTCTAACGCTGTAATGCCGCGTTGCAATATTATTGGGATTACACATTACACCCTAAACACCCGAAAGAAATACTATTGCAAGTATTTAACAATCGAAAGATGAAGCCACAGATTATATAAAAGTTAAGCTTGCAAATACGATAAATTATTATTTTTAAGTAATAATAATAAGTAGTAATAATTTATGTAAACCAGCAGCTGGGCGTGCTATCGGCAGCTGCTTTCTGTGGCCCGCTTTTCTCTGTTTTTTGGTGTAGGACTTTATGAGTCGCTACAGACGTCACGAACAGACTTAACAAAATCGTGTCTTTCCAATTAATAATAGCATGTGACGTGATGATGGCAATTACAGTAACATAAATTATTGTCGTACTGGAATCACCTTAGTAAATTCCATATGGAAGAAGATAGGATAACAATAAGAACACGGTGTGTTAACGTATCCAACGAATCGAATCCGAAACCTTATTGAAAGCTGACTAACCCCCTTTATAACCCTAACCCCTTCAGTTAATTCTCTCCGCGGTTTTCAATAAGTGTGAAATTACAAAAACATTGGCATTCCAAAAGGGTCACGCAGTACCCAAATTCCTGCCACTTGCTTTCTTATTGTGTTTACAATATTGGAAAAAACCGATTCCGAAATCGATTTTCACGATGTAAAGGCTTAGAGTTGTAAGAAGACTATACAAATACATACTTGAATAAGTCTTGTTTCCACGACTCACTTTGACACATAATAATAGTCATGAGAATTATTTATTTATGGCACTTAGGTTTTTTTTGTGGGACGACAACGTGAGGATTGGCTTGGCATTATCAATTTATCAAACGAATTTTTTTTTTGTTGGGGAACTCTTCTGGGCGACCTGCATCTATTCTCCAAAAACACAATCTTACACTACCAAATGAAAAAAAATATATTTCCCTCTCATGCTCATGTCAAACATGATAGATATGTGAAGGATTATATAAAAGCGGGCTATTATTAACTAATATGGTAATTTTATTAACCCTTTAATAATTAAATTTTCTTTCTAATACTTTTTACTTCAAGAAAACCATTTTAAAATTTATTATAGCTTTAAAAGTGTAGAAACTAACTTTTGCAGGCCTCAAATCTGTGCAGTGGTTTTTGTAATACAGAGTTACAAACATGTTTCTTCCCTTTCCTACTTTGGCTAACGAATCGATAAACCGTCATAGAAGTATTCGCAACTGCATTTGAAAGTCAATATAACCGAACCACGGCAAAATTGATTAAGTGCGATCCTCGATTCAATTCATTGTTAGCATACCAATTATACCTATTCAATCCTACCACTATGTAACATGCTATCAAGATATTTGAATTTGTTTTTATTCTTGCCTTGACGTCATTAATTCCAGAAGTAGGTACTTACGCCTTAAACTATTGCTAAAATCTGAAGGCCCACTCATATTGTCTCATGAATAAGTATCAGAGCTCAAAAAGTTTGCGTTCCTCCTTAGTGGGATTAGGTCCCTTTGGCTTAGTGGTTGTTTGCGTCTTCTGTGCTTAGCCAATAAAATCGCATAGCCTTGTTTGGTGGTTAAAAATAAAAAGCTATTACGTTCCTTTGAAGGGACTAAAGGAATTTTGGTCGGCGTTGTGTTTGAATACGCCATAAATAATTAAAATATACTCAATTTGATAGCTTTTTATTGCATTTGCATCGTTTTGCTAAGGGCTTCAAGTAGGTAGGTTATTTTTATATTTTTATAACTTGAGCAATTATTTTGCAAGTTTTTACGAAATTAAATCGAATTTCACTTACAAAAATTAATCGACTGTGTCATCCGGTGGGACTCGAACCCACGTCCCTTCGCTATCCGGGCGAGTGCTCTTACGTAACGTAGTAGTTACACTTTTTAAACTACAGAAAATTTTCTCCTAAACTGAAATGAAATGAAACAAACAAAAATACAGAAAAAACATTACCCTTCTAAGGAACTAGTGTTAATTATAATAAGTACTAAATTTTAGTTAAAAAACATTAATTAAGAAAATAATAACGATTTTGATTTTTGGATTGAAAAAACGCCGACAA
This sequence comes from Pyrausta nigrata, assembly GCA_949316185.1. Classification (NCBI taxonomy): domain Eukaryota; kingdom Metazoa; phylum Arthropoda; class Insecta; order Lepidoptera; family Crambidae; genus Pyrausta; species Pyrausta nigrata. The sequence goes on along the minus strand of OX438957.1, from coordinate 13,491,948 downwards.
CATTCATTCACATTATAAGTTATTTTTGCCAATCAGCAATCAAAAATTCAATCGGCGTTACTTTGATGGCTTCTTTAATTTCTTTTGACAACCTACTACGATTGTAAATCGCATAGGTAGATATATAATGATAAGGCCGATTAAATTACCTACTCAGTTCCAGTAAGTATTTCTTGCCTATATAGATAATATGGTCTTATATACTTTGGTATAGGTATATTATAGTACATCAGACTACACATTTTTGTTGCAAAATGACGCCTATTACAACTGATAAAATTACACGTTGAGGTGTGGTAAGTGATTTTATAAAAAAAAAAGTTTATTACATATTTTTTTATTTAAGTGTCGTGTCGTATAATTAATAATTTTAAGCGTTGTTTTAAGTGTGGATTGAACACAAAGAAGGTATTTAGGTTAGGTATGTACTTGTTCTCTCGTCTTGTTCATCTTTTTGTTCATTAACAAAAAGTTGCTAAAAATATGTAAAGAAAGTAACCAAACAGGTTTTAGAGTTTTGGTATGTTTCCAAACGACCTGATGCAATTTTTGAATCGCTAGAAAATTATATTTTGATTACAGTTTACTTGCGTAATGTCGTCAAATATTCATTATTGTTTTAAAATCAAAATTATTATTAACCAATTGACTGAAGAAAAATAAAATAGTTGTGAAAATAAAATAGTCAAGAAATCTTGAGTATAGTGCAGTGCCTATAGTTTTTAGACTGATAGTTATAAGCTTAGTAGATATAGGTTTTTTTTATTAGACAATAAAAAATATTCGACTTATTCTTCACCCTCGCTGGTGCACCATCTAAATTCATACAAATCAAACTCCTTTATATTATGACTAATAACTAAGTAATTATTTAGGAGTAAACTAAGTGCGCAATAACAAAACGATTAATTAACTTGACACAATCAGCCAAGTAAACAGTTTAACAACCCGAGGCCGTTAAATCCTGCGATATCAAATTAAGAAACAATTTATTTAGTAACCTGTGTCCTGTGTCATAAGATTCAAGATTCAAATAATATCATTAACGAAATGGGATTTGAATATTAAGTACTTAGGTCAACTGTAGTGTAGATATTGCATGACTTGATTGGCATATTTTTTCAGACAACCTTCTCGTAGAGGACTCATTTTCGTTGCAAAATCGCCCCTATTATAACTGCCTAGTTTGCAGTGTTGAAGTTTATGTGCCGCATCCGTCAGTTGTTATTTAGATGTCTATCGAGTCAATGATCAGATTCCCTACCTACAAATTCGCGGGTGCAGTAATGAGTGGGCATCAGCGTCAATCAACCGATCTCGAAACGGGGGCATACTCCAGAAGCGTTTGTATTTCGTCTGTGGCTATCCGTCTCACTCAAACTGTACAGTCATGACAAGAGCGCTAAACGCCGAAATTGAAAAAAGGATTGGTTAGAAGATAGATCCTACTCTTTGTTGCACATCACACACAGCACAGCCCAGACATTTACAAAAAGGTTGTTTAATTTAAAATAAGACATGGATCGTCTTTTAGAGTAAGGTTCTGTATAAAAACTAAAAGTGACCGAATGCGAATTCTTCTTAGAACTCAGCGGCGTTTTGGTAATGAAGCAATTTAGTAAATACCTTTTATTTTGACTCCGAATACTGACTCCATTTTATTTTTAGGTATCGGTTAGAGAATTTTAAACGCCAGTTTTTGAAGATCCTTAAGATATCTGAATCACAAATTCGTATCTAATAATTTACCTACTAGGCTTTTGTTATTAGGTACCTACCTACCTAGTTGGATTTACTAAAAATCGATATTCGTAACTGTAATTAAATCGTGCTGAGATGCTCAAATATTAGGTACATTTTCAACGTCAAGAAGACTCAAGACAAGACTGCCATATGTTTTTCCTGTATTTGATCACGACCGCAAGGATTCATTTGAGACTGTGTGCTCAATGTCAATAGCGCGATACATAAACGCCTAAACGGATTTCTAGGATCTGAAAATAATACATAATTGGTATAGCCTGACCAGGAATATATGGGACCTCGCCATGTTGCGGAAAACAACTGGAACTAATTTCTTTTACTGGCAACAGAAACCACAACTTCGTTATTGTCATGTCATAGTGATTAGTGTCAAAGTGGAAGCGTGATCTAATTTTCGAGTATGTGATATTTTTATGTGTAGCAAACCCCGAGAACTATTCGTTATCGTAAAAGAAAAGTGGTTTAACATATGAATTAATTTTTGACAAGAAAATTCATGAAATCAACATAATTTATTTAAATGAATTACGATTTAGTTGTCATATCACAATTTTTGGTATGTCTTATATTGCGAACAGTGAGAATTGACTACCAATGGCAACGGGAAATACCTATTGTAATAACGTTATGATTATTTTATATATATAGTATAGTTAATAATTATTTATACTTGTTTTGAGTTTTATTTTCTTTATTTCAACCCTGCTAATATATTTTACTGAAATAGTTCCTAAAAATTTCACATACAATATTAAAAATTGTAAATAATATAATTTAGAAGGTAATACTTCTACTCGAATGTGGTTTAGCAAAAATAATTCCAAATTGGCCCTAATTTCTGAACTGTCCTGTTACTGAATTTAGTACGTTGGTACTCAATTTCGAGTGTTCTGTCGTGTTCTTTTATCGTATAATCTTTTATCATTAGGCAACAGGCTTAAAAAAATAACATGAACGTAAGCATATAAAAAATATTTTTTATGTTCAGTTGCCAATCTACGCTGGTATGATTATACTGGGTGTTGTCATATAAAGAGGATTCGTAGCGCCCTTAATTCAGGTCCCATATATTTCTGGTCAGGCTATAATATCTTTGCAACAAGTCTTTTAGGGTTCCCATTCACATTGCCTGCCAACAAAAAAAACATCTCAGGAACGCGTAGCGGTATTTAGTTTAAATTAACATCAAATTACTAAGTATTTGCCAGTGGTCCCTTAACCCACAGATATAGCTTTATTTTCAAAAATTTCGCAGGGGAATCATAACCCTTATATGGTGCTTCTCGTAGACGTAGCCATGAATTAAATTTGGTAAAAAGAAAGGTCAGCACAAGTAAAGGAAAAAAACTGAAAACCACAAATTTATGAACTCTTCGTATATACGGAACTCTCAGTGCGCGAGCTCGAATCGCACTTGCCCGCTTTTACTAGTTTAGACAACATACTCGTACCATCTAACTTCCAATCACATTAAAGGCGCTTATTTTAATCGGTGTGTGTTTGTTTCTACCTGATGTGGAAAGTAGCTCAACTTATTAAAAAGTTTATTAGCTGCTATAAAAATGTAAAAATATGTATGTGTGAAACAAAATTAGAACAAAAACCTTTTGCTTACTAGTGGTTTCAATAACCCTACTTTTGCGGCTCTGACAACAGTTTATTAACCTGTCAAACACTTTAAGACGGGTGGGTTGACATAAACTAATTTCCTATTTTGTCTGGAAACATAATACGTGCAATGATCTACTAACTTTATTGATAATTATTATTAAATAAACATGATCATAACTTACAAAAACCTCGTCATCAAAAATTCAACCCGCTTATTTTTAAACAAGTTCTCACTTTTTACATTTTTGCACGACACTAGGTACTCTGTCAACAGTAAAAAATAGTGTTGCGTTTTAATTAGCAATTGTTAGGTACACTTTATCGATAGATTAGCGGCTCGCGTGCGTCCACGATAAGAGGCTGGACCGGGACTCGCACAATTCATTTAAAATCTCGTGACGTCTGCATCTTGATTCGCGGCATAGTGATGTGTTCATCAAAAATCGACGGGACTGATTTTCAATATTTAAAGGTTGTTAAAGTCACCGACTCGAATAGTAAAATAACTTTAATGATACAAGGTAGCTTTAAGTTTAAATAAGAATATGTTTGTATCACTTAAGCAATTTGTTAGCAAGTTTCTACGAAATTAAATTAAATTCCGCTCACAAAATATGATCGACCGTGTCATCCGGTTTAAATAGGAAACCAAAAATTCGCACACGGGCGTTACTCATGATCGAAATCTAAAAAAACAGGTCCTTCATAAAAATTAGGCTCTCCATGCATTTTCAAATTTTATTTTCACGATTCCGGTGATGTGTTTTTAGTAAAAGTTGTAGGTATTGATGGCCATATTTACTTGCTTAAAGGATAAGACTGTTTACACCAACACACCGTATAATAAATAACAACGAGAAAATTCACATGAAAGGGTGAAACGGGGATGAAAATTTCCATTGGAAATCCGACATTGCGAAGATAAACCCCCTCCCACGTAACGACAGTCCAGCAGTCATGTATTGAATAGAGAGGAATGGAGAAGACTTCACCGACAAGAGCTTAGTTCTTAAATTATAGATAGATAGATCTTTCGTGTAGTGTGCAATAAAAAGCAAAGAATAATTGAGTTTTTTTTTAAATAATATGTTTTGTTTGGCTTTTAAATTTTCTTTTATGTATTTCATGTTGTATGATGTGATAAGAAAAAATACAAATAAAGAATACCGATATCGATCTGATAAGCACATCTCTAAAACATGCGTACGTGCGTATTCTCATGTAAACGCATGCACTATTCTTATGCTGCAAGACGGACTGCGGGATTTCGTGTTAAAATTTAGGCCAAAATGCATCTTACTGTCAAATGTTTTGGATTTAAAAATGCGTGTGGTCCTGTTGGCAGAACAACAATGATTCGTTTTGTTTCTTTTTTAAGTCTGTTTAAAAATACTAGTTAAGTTATACGATTGTGGTGTACGCTATTACAGATAACTAGCAAATAATTAAATAACTAACCTTAATTTATAATTATTTTTATAAAATTAAGCAATTTGTTTACAAGTTTTTACAAAATTAAATTAAATTCCGCTTACATAAATTGATCGACTTTGTCCCACCGGATGCTGCAGTCGATCATTTTTATAAGCGATAATTAATTTTCTCTTAATTTTTTAAAAGACAGTTTTAACGGATTTAGTTTGTGATTTATTTAGGTACCTTTCATTGGTCTATTTGTGACCACAGACGCTCTATAAAGTGTTCGAAACGTCAGGTTTTAAATAAAATATAAATAAATCGCGAAGAAATCCGTAAAATTGATTTTTATGAGTGCGCGACTATTCGTGTAAAACGTAAAAAACAATGATTCTAAATTTGGATTACCTAGTTCGCTTTCTACATACCTGCATTTAGTTGGATGTTATTCTTAAACTAATTTTTAAAAGGTCAGCTTAAGCCAGCAAGTTCAATGCCCTAACATTACAGGGAGTTTCAGTAACCTGATCCTGTAATTGCAGCGCAGCGCAGCGGACTGCATCTAATTGATGGACGACATACACTAGAAAATTAGCACCTAGGTTTTATTTCTTTGTTTAAAACGGGATTACAGCTGCCACATCAAGGGAGAGGATATTTGATATTGGAATTTAGAGGAAGATTCTAGCGAATAAAGGAGGATAATAAATCTCGTCTTAGAAGCTTGTTACAACACAATTACTCGTCCGTTATTTTGAAAAACAAATATTCGATGGCACCACTTTCAACTGACACTTCCAAGTGACACTTAGGTCTCCCAAATGCTGTCAAAGAGAGACTTGAGAATTTCCCGCGGCTGTCATTTTCATGCAATATCTATAGGTAAGGTTGATCTAAGATTTACCAAAACCAAATTTATGTAAATAAATTAATAAAATAGTTTTAAATGGATGCAACCCATGTTTTTTTCGTTATTTAAAACAAATCCGTAACTAATGGCAACTGAAAGTTCTCGTAGTTAGTAACTTATCATTCATTCAGTAAATAAAAACTAACACTCAGTTTTCGAAATGTTTGTTTGTTAATATAAGAACACTCATTTACAAAAGTATAGTTAATTTATGCTTTGGTAAGTATTCATAAGAATAGATAAGAGAGTTAATTTTTTTATTAGAATGAGTTCAATTTAACTTGGTGAGGGCAGCAAGGGGTTAAAATATTCAGTTGAAAAATATAATGAATAATCTAAAGTTTTACTAGAACTCTTGCTGTTGTTTTTACTAGGAATCTGTTGTCTTATTTTGATTCATAAACTCAATGACATTAAACTAACTAATAGATTGCTCTCATAAAAAGCGTCTTCGTGTTGGTTAGCTTGAGTTGTAGACTGGAATCGAGTCCAATATACTCCTAGATGAATTTTGACTACGGCGCGGCCCATCTCAACTAAGATCAGCCAAAGGCACAAGTGAACAAGTTTGAGAGCAGTAGGTACACATATGCACTCTCCGTTTCTTCACTCTTAAATTCGGTGAGATGGCAATCCGAAATGATCGGAGAGAGGTCAGATGCAGGACTACTACTACTTTCCGCGGCATCGTGCCGCGTTAACACCACCTTCTTGCTAACTCCGAGCTTTTTCAGAATTATTTCAGATGTTCAAAAACCCAGTAACAAATTTCAGTTTGAACGGAGTTTGAACCCGGGACCTCGTGGATAGAAGCCACGTGTCGACCATTATGCCAACGAGTATTTACCTAATGACGTAATTTTATACCCAGCCCAAGTAACCCACTTCCTTGATTTCGAAAATACATTCGAAAGTATTTTCTTTAAATATAAATTTAAATTAATCATAGTCTAAGGTTGGTTGGTGTGGCCCAATGATTGTACAAACACCTAACTGACCGAAGGTGATCTGGAGCTTACTAAAGGGTTAACTTAATAAAACCACAATAGTACTGGTCTAAAAGTCAGGTGTATTGAAGAACAAAAATAAACTCTATGATCATACATATATACGGTCGCGGCAAAAACTAACATATCGCGAGTTAACACGGTACAGCGCCATCTGTTGTTTGGATTATGAACTAAACAAGGTTGATCTTAAACATACCGCCCCCTTAGGCCATTTTATTGAAGGAATGGCCTACAAAATGTTAACTATTACTAGACATGAGATATGATAAAATAAAAACTAAAATAAAAATAATTGACAAATGTTTTATCTCAACAAAATAACATAACAAATGGTTATCATAACTTAAATTGCTATAGGTAAAATACAAAGTTTAGAGACAGGTCTCTTTAAAATAGATGACTTCGTGCGTAAGGTGACCACACGATTTATGTTATCATCACCAGGGTGTTTCTCTACAATGCGTCGTAAAAGCCAACGACTTGGAGGTAAATCATCCTCCTTTATTAAAACAATTTGACCGATATTTGGCTCTGGTGTGTGTGATCGCCACTTATATCTATTTAGCATTGATCCTAAGTATTCCTGAGACCAACGCTTCCAAAATGTTTGAACTGATCTCTGGATTAACTGCCATCTACTTAGGGAGCTTAGAGAAGAATTTTCGTAATTAGGCTCTGGTACAGTTAACAGAGGTTCTTCAATTAAAAGGTGTCCTGGAGTCAGCGGGAGTGATTCATTAGGATCATCGCTGTGAATTATACTTAAAGGACGTGAATTTAGGCATGCCTCTGTAGCGACATCTTACCACTGTCGCCCACATTAGCAAGCAACTTCCAGACGCGACGCCCTGACTCGGCTCCTACAGGCTAGATGGCGCTGTTAGCCCGCTCCATACAACACAAACCGCGATATGTAAGATTTAGCACGAGCTTGACTACATATAGATAAACCAAGACGGTGACCATTGGACCTTGGTCCCCGACCATAACAACCGGTCGGTAGGAAGCGCTTCCCTTTGCCTTCCTAACCCAGTTGCGCCAAACCTCTACCTGTGCTAAAAAGGTGCTCATTTCCTCAAACGTTAGGGTTTGCTCTCCAATTACACGTTTGAGATGAAATTTGGTTGATTTCACCCCTGCTTTCCATAAACCGCTGAAATTCGGAGCGTGTGGAGGAATGAAATGCCAATTAGTGCCGTTCAATTCAAGGTTCTGGGCGATGGATTGATTAATGGAACGCAAGTGTTGCAATTCCTTGCTCGCTCCCACAAAAGTCGTACCGTTATCGCTCCAGATGTCTGTGCAGTGTCCTCGACGAGATGTAAAGCGTTTGAACGCTGCTAGGAAAGCTTGAGTGGTCATATCACTCACCAACTCAAGATGAATGGCACGTGTACTCATACAAACAAATAATGCTATATAGCCCTTGTAACTGCGATGACCTCTACCTTTGGATGTCCTGATATTAATTGGCCCGGCGTAATCTTCACCGCTTTTGAGAAATGGTCTTGTTGGTGTACATCTTGCTGAAGGCAATGAACCCATGAATTGGGCCTTGGTCTCGGCTCTTTGTTTAGCACAAATCACACATCCATGAACGTATTGTCTTACAACGCTTCTGCATGACAGGATCCAGTAAGCAGATCTGAGATAGTTCATCATTAACTGCGGCCCGCCGTGCAAAGTTTTTTCGTGTGCGTCAGCTACGATCAACTTTGTGATATGATGATTCTTTGGCAAGATGATCGGATGCTTAAAGTTGTCATCGCCTTGAGCCTTTTGTAGTCGGCCTGTAACTCTGATTATCTTGTTTTCATCTAAATTGGGACAGAGAGATCTTAACGAACTTGATTTTAACTCTAGGTTTTCAACTAATAATTGCGCATAATCTGATGGAAATGATTCGACTTGAGCTTGTCTAATACAGCACTGCAATGCCTCATCAATTTCCGGTTTTCGTAAGTATGTAGACTTTGGTTTCTTTAAAAATCGTCTACAATAAGCTACGACTCTAAGCAATCTTGGTAAGGAAGAAAACCTTTCAAAAATGGGGTCTTTCGGGATGGTTACCATATGTACTCTGCTGGCTGATTCTTCCAATGTGGCCTTCTAATTGGTTGGTTTATGGTAATTAACGTTTTGTTCTTGAATCAGCTGTGGTCCGTTGAACTATAAACTGCTGTCAGCTTAAGGAGCTGGTAGAACTCCTCGTGACGCTAAGTCAGCGGAGTTGTGTTTTGTAGAACCATGGTTCCATTGTGATGAGTTTATGTTGGTTAAAATTTCAGACGTTCTGTTGGCGACAAAGGTTTTCCACTTACTGGGGTGAGTATTCAACCAAGCAAGCACAATTGTGGAATCAGTCTATGCTCTAATGTTTTCCTTGCAAATACCAAGCACAGGGGCTGTTTCAGATAACAATCTCGACAAAAGTACTGCTCCACATAGCTCTAGCTTCGGGATGCTTATTTGTTGAATAGGTGCAACTCTTGTTTTTGCATTCAACAGCGAGACTTGCACATTTACGGTTCTCAAATAAACTACCGCAGAGTAAGCAGCCTTAGACGCATCGCAAAACCCGTGTAATTCCACGACAACGTCATCCGGATAAGTACTAAGCCATCGTGGTATTCTGATTGCTGTGAGATCTACCAATGTCTGTCGGTAAGTAATCTTCTTACTCTTCTATTAATTCGTTGGATAGTTGTTCATCCCACCCTACGCCTACCAGCCATAAACGCTGGATAAATATCTTTGCTATTATAATTGTAGGTGCAATCCATCCTAGAGGATCGAACAACCTTGCTATATCTGCTATAATGTGTCTTTTAGTTACAGGTGCTGCTGTCGACGGAAGGATCACCGAGTACTGCAACTGATCGTCGTCACGGTTCCAGGTAAGTCCCAATATTTTTACTGTTGTATCTAACTTAAGTTTCAGTTCTGTTTTGTTCTATCTTTTGTTCTGTCCTGTTCTTCTTGTGTTGGTCTTTCACTTTCTTTTTCCATGTCCTTGATATTATTCATTAATGCTTTGTTATTACTGTTCCACTTTTGCAATTTAAAACCGCCTCTTTCCAATAATTTGCTTATTTCCTTGTACAGATTTATGCCTTCCTCGATACTTGAACAACCAGTCATTAGATCGTCCATATAAAAACTCTTTGAAATTATTGCAGCGACTTCAGGAGAGTTTCGACCTTCATCCATGGCAATTTGTTGCAAGACTCTTACTGCAAGGTACGGTGCCGACGCTGTTCCGAAAGTAACAGTCCGTAACTCAAATTCCTTTATTTGCTGTTCAGGTGCGTCGCGCCACAATATGCGCTGGTATTTTACATCATCCTCTGCGACTAAAACTTGGCGATACATCTTGACGATGTCTGCAACCAGAGCAATCGGATGTTTTCTCCATCTTAACACCGTATGACGAAGATCTGCTTGTATGGTGGGACCAATCATAAGGTCGTCATTTAATGATATACCCTTCTTATTTTTTTGTGAGGCATTGAACACAACTCGAACCTTTGTGGTGGTTTTATCATTTTGCACAACAGCGTGATGTGGTAAATACGTTGCTTCATTTTCTTGTATGCTTTCATTTGCTGGTCTCATATGATCTAACGCTAGGTATTTATTCATTACTTCAGCGTATTTTTTCTTTAAATTGTGATCTTTAACAAACCTTTTTTCCAGGGATCTAAATCTTGCTTCAGCGATGTCTCTCGAACCGTGTTTAGTGCACTGTGGTTGCTCTTCGCGAAATGGCAACCGTACTACGTAACGACCCTCTGGTGTTCTTGTTGTGGTGTTTTTGAAGAAATCTTCACAACGTTGTTCTTCCTCAGTTAAGATGCTTTTTAGATCAGGTAGTTGTTCCTCGATTTCCCAAAACTTCTTTAGGATATCATCCTCGTTTACTTGTGCATGCATAACAGTAATATTTCTTTTAGAAAACGTTCGCTTGTTGTCCTTAGCCTTTACATAGTCAGTGTCAACCACTCCTGAAATAATCCACCCTAAAGTGGTGTTCTGCGCGATTAAAGAACCCGCTGGACTTCTCTTAACCCCTTCTCTGAGGATGTAGCTATACACTTCTGCGCCAAGTAACAAATCTATCTTATTTGTCGCAGTGAACTCAGGATCAGCTAAATGTAAGTACTGTAAATCGACCCAATTATTTTTTTCTAATTGTTTTTTAGGCAAATAAGAAGTGATGTTTTTCAACACAAACGCTTTAATACGTACTATAATCTAAGGATCAATTCGCGACTGTATGGTAAGGTCGACTTCGTATTTTGTCGTCACTGTTGTATTATTACCTAATCCCGAGATAACACCATGAATTGATCTCTTTTTCAATCGTAAAAGCTGCACTGCGGCTTCTGTGACAAAGCACGCCTGAGAGCCTTGATCGAGCAACGCCCTTACAACCTGAAATTCACCTGTTCTTTACTCGGCCTTTACTAGCGCCGTGGCTAGTAAAACGTGCTTAGGTTTCTCCAAAGTTGACAGACAAGTCACCACTGGAGAGACCGCTTCAGCTGAATTCTTTTCATTCGGTCTTTCAGGAATCATGTGCAGTAATGAGTGGGGACGCTTTTTACATACTCTACATGTATTTTGGCTTTTACATTCGTATGCCGAATGGTTGCTGCCCAGACAATTAAAACAAAGGCGATTTTTAAGGACAAAATCACCTCTTTTTGTACATTCTTGTTTGGCGAACTCTTTACAGAAACATAATTTGTGAATTTCTGAGCAGAATTCACACTGTAAAGCCGTACTATTGGTGGAAAGCAAAACCTTCGGTTTCGGTAGAGCGGTACTAGAGCTGTGTTGAACTTGGAATGATCTCTTTGGAACTACGAATTCTAGAGCCCGAAAACGACTTTCTAAAAACTCCCTAAGTTGGCTCCAGGTCGGTAATGTACTTGCATTAATATTGGAAATATGTAATTCCCACTGCTTACGAGATTCTGTGTCTAATTTTAATGTGACGATATGTATGATGATGACATCCCATGTGGACACCTGTATGCCTATATTACTCAGCGTACTAAGACAATCACTTGTGGTATCCAACAATTCCTTTAAGCCCGATGATGATTCGACGTTCAAATGTTTTTGATTAAATAGCCTTGTCAAGATACAATTTGAAAGATATCTTTTATTGTTATATCTTTTTTCTAATAAGTCCCAGCACTGTAAGTAATTATCACTTGTGATGGGGATTTGCCTTATTAATTTCTCGGCTTCTCCTGATAATTGACCCTTTAAATAATGCAATTTCTGGACACTGTCCAATGATTGATTATTGTGTACAAGTGATGTAAACAAATCCCTAAATGTTGGCCACTCGGAATAAGTACCAGAAAAGTTCGGAATTGATATTTTGGGCAAGTTAACAAAGGAATTTTTGGACTCCCTTTCTAGCCGATCGTGATTTTCGAGCACTGCTTAACAATTCATTTAAATCAGTTTTTAAAGTGCATTTGTACATTATGTAAGATTCCTCAGTACTATCATAAAAATTATCAACAATATAAGCACTAGATTCTAAATCCTAATTAGACAATTGAAACAACTTAGTATGATTCTGATGAAACAATTTCCAATCTCTTTCAACGTTTTCCAACCTTATTTCTATGTACTCTATAGTGATTCGATCACGAGGACTTTTCTTATAATTAATTAGACGTCTTTCTATAGACTTTGCTAGCTCTTTCTGAACATTAATGATTTTTTCCATATTTTTAAAAGAAATAATTAACTTGTAATATCAATGAAACTTTGACCAAAAGACAACTTTCTAAATAAAATACAAGTGTTAATGCTTAAATTAAACTAAACCAAATTTGGGCATGGATTCCCGTTCCCTCGTTTTTTAGCAAATTATTCTAAGTCCCGAAACATGCAGTAAATTTTACAAGTCTACAAACTATCTTAACACAAGTAAAGTCTCAAATATCAAAATCTTCTTAGTTAAATTCACCACTCAAATAAAGTTCAAAACGCCTTGATTTTCACCGTTCACGTCAAATAGTCTAACTTTTGTCTTCTTTGGAAATAAGAGTCAAAATCGTACTCACTCTTTTTTCTCACTACAATCACTTACACTTGCGCTGTCCTGCGCCTGTGTACCGTTGATCGTTGTCCTTAGTGACGTCCCTCACGCACGTCACGTCGATGGCTCAGGTACTCTGCCTCGTGTCGTCGCTGCTGTCGCTCCTGCTGGCTGCACCCTGCGCCTTGCACCGCTGTACCGCTTGATGGCAAGCGGGGTGTTGTAACCGTGTACCTTTGCCACAGCGATCCACTGCGAGTACACGAAGCGTCCTCTTCCTAGGACTGGGGTTCACAAATCCGGCCTCGATGGACCATGTACAAACACCTAACTGACCGAAGGTGATCTGGAGCTTACTAAAGGGTTAACTTAATAAAACCACAATAGTACTGGTCTAAAAGTCAGGTGTATTGAAGAACAAAAATAAACTCTACGATCATACATATATACGGTCGCGGCAAAAACTAACATATCGCGAGTTAACACGGTACAGCGCCATCTGTTGTTTGGATTATGAACTAAACAAGGTTGATCTTAAACAATGGTCTTTGTAAAGTACTAAAGATCAAAATCATTGAAATTGAAAACATATGCTAATATAATCATAAGTATACCCCGAAAGTATAACTTCAATCAAATCAAAATTTACAACTCAAAACTTTGGGCAGTTAAATGGCAGCAACTATGGCCTATGAGAAGGACAGTCCGGCCATAGTCTAGGAAGATTCAAAACAAAATCTGGGCGTCACGAAGTCAATAAACATACAACTCATTCTCACATAACTTAATGAATCGAGTAAACAAAGTTCTATTATTAGTTATTAAACAGGTCACATCAACAGTGCGTTGTTCGAAGCCAAAATGGCGCCTTGTTTTGGCGCGAAATGCATGCAGGACTGAATTTGCGAATCAAATGATTGCTTGACTGTTATATGACCTACATTAGCTAGGTAGTTAGTATCCCTATTTTAGGTTGAAACTCTTTGGGTCTTCACTGAAGAAGACGCAATATGAAAGAAGAGGATATAACTCTTCTTCGATCTCATTATTTCACTCCATAATAAAATCAATGATACATTTTGCAAGATGTATAAAGTAGCCGGTCTTATCGCTATAAGCGGTCTCTTCCAGTAAACCTTTGGGACAGGAAATTCTTACAGAGGAAGGTGAGGATAGAAGATGTGTTAAACAAACGGCTCAACTTTATTACTTTTTATGTCATCATCATCTTAGCGTTACCCCGGTTGTGTGACCACGATCCAGGATTTGGCAGATCAAGAAATTATAGTGGAGCGCCTGCCAACTGACCACCGTGACCCTGTTAACGGGAACCTGACCAGTTTTGGATCAGGGTTACACATTCAGTCGCCTGAATGTGCAGGTTTCCTCAAGATGTTTTTCCTCACCGTAAGAGCATCGGTTAGTGAAACAACTAATGTACGTAACTCAGAAAAAGTCATTGGTACACGTGGGATCGAACCTGGCTCCTTCCGCATTAGAGGCAACCCGCTAGCCACTACGCCACCGTAGCTCTTACTACTTATACTTATTAAAAAAATTAAATAAAAAATAATTGTGTACCTTTGTTAGTTGCCAAAATTGTTTGTAATTTGTAAGTTGCCTGGAATAAATAAATATAATTATTTTTTATGAGTGATTCTCCGGAAAGCATTCTCCACGTCACCTTCGTGGCGATTTTTAGTTTAAGTTTTTTTGAAAATAAAAAAATACTACACTTAAGAAGGCCTAAAATTATATTGAATTCTGTTGGAATCAAACAAATTGGTTTGTTATTCATTCCGATATTTAATTTTGAAATTTTGGTACCCACGAAAGTTATTTATGATTCCACAAAAGTTACGAAACGTATTTTTAACAGCGAAGTTCTATTTTATTACAGAAAAATATTTCAAATAAAACCTAAATTTCGACAGGCTCTGCCAACGCCAGGGTGGCCGAGAGGTTAGGCAATCGCCCGGTATGCGAGACTAAAGAGCATAAAAAGCATTAATAATTAAATCTCTTAACCTTTTATATAATAAAATATTCCACTTTGACGTTCATCGTCAAAGCGTTAATTTTTGTTAGCTTCTAAACTAAATGCTTTTGCACAGATGCATATCAACAACACAATCTGACGCAGGGCATCCACTGATAAACATATGCCTACCCCAAAGACTTTCAACGTGACCGGTTACAAGCGGCCTGTATCCAGTGCGATTATGCGACCTTTGCAGGGTCGTCTGTCAATCTTGCTGGTGGACGCCCTACGCTACGTTTTTGACCAAAGGAAATCTAATCAAGAACCTTTCTGCACTGTGCCCTGCCCATTGCCACTTGATCTTATTGGTATACAGGGCCATGTTTCTTACTGTAATTTTAGTTCTTCTACGTATCTCTTCAATTTAATCCAGTGGAGAAACAATGAACATAGCTCGTTGGTTCTCCTTAAACTTTTTTATAACGCCCAGAGTAAGAGACCATGTTGCGGATTGGTTTTAGACGTTCTTTTTCAAGCACTGAAGTATTTGGGTCATAATGCCCTCGCGAGGAGCTCTGCCAACAACACTAGGGGCAGCGCTGAATGCACTGCTGGACCTTATACCACTACATATGCAGGTACAAAAGCAAGCCAAGCAGTGTATATACAATATATAATATGCACCTACACAAAATCCAGATTGACCTCTCTCACAATAATAAAACTTAAGGAATCAGTCCTTTACCCCTACTCCTTAGCATACCCAGCGACGACATGCACACAGAATACAACTTCCATAAGATGCTTTCAGTAAACATTTCTTCAAGAGACAAATGGCTAGAGGGCCAAATGATCTTCAAAGAAGGAAGCCACGTCTGGTATACAGATGGATCCAAGAAAGGACTGATTTAGGGTGTGGGGTATACGGAGAGAGGCCCAAGCTCAAGGTTAGCGTTAACCTGGGCACGGAGTCCTCTATCTTCTAAGCCGAAGTCTTTGCAATCAACAAATGCGCGGAGGTAAATTTGGAAAGGAGGCTTCGTAACCAACACACGTACATCAACTCGGATAGCCAAGCAGCACTGCTGGCTCTAGAATCCTTTGAACTAAACTCAAAATTAGTTCCAACACGCAACAGAAACCTGAATGCCCTGGGTCACTCCAATAAAGTAACACTTACATGGGTGCCAGGGCATTCTAACATATACGGTGATGAAGTAGCAGACGAGCTCGCCAGAAAAGGAGACGCCTCGCCGACGACCCTCAAATAGGCCTAGAACCGTTCTGTGGTGTTACCAAACAAAGAGCCACTACACTTTTTACTACCGTTTGTAAACAAGAGGCTATTGAGTTGTGGAAGTCCGTACCAGGACAAGAACACTCTAAAGCGCTCATACAAGGGTATAACAACAAAGTACCTAAAGAACTGCTGAAGCTCAAAAGATACACAAATGTGCTGTGACTAGAATACTGACGGGTCACTGCAAACTCAACAAACACATGATAACCATGACGTTGACCGAGGGCGCAATGTGCGATTTCTGCTACTCAGCAGAAAAAACGGCCATGCACATATTTTGCTTGTGCGGACCGCTTATGAGCAAAAGAAATATCCATTTAGGGAAGCATATATTGCACCCGGAAGAGATAATAGAACTCACTCCTCGAAAAATCTGGCTATTCTTAGATTCAACGGGTAAAAGTAGTGAGCTATAATCAAAAGAGCTGCCACAATAGACCAATCACAGGTCGAACTGGCTTATACTTGGCCCAAAATTTTAAATAATAAATGCCCTCGCGTAGTTTATCAGACTCTATCCAGCCAAGGTGAATCTACCTAAAAAAATCACTTGTTATAGGTTAACGTACTATTGTCGTCTAAAACTGTAGATCACAGTTTCCGTATGATGTATTGGTTATGCCAAATCCTTTTTATTCCACATGTGCATACATTCAATCAAGGGTAGTGTTTTATTAAGTTATTCGTATATGAACTCTATGAAGAACTTTCCTTATTGACGTCGCTAAATTGATAAGCCAGCCATTTATTTAGTATGTAGAACATGAGGGTTTAATCAATTAAACATATCAACCATATTTGATTAAAATAGATAAATACAATAAAAACTCACGCTTATACCTACTCAAACTATCGTTTGTTAATAATTTTGGGAGAAAACGTTAACATGGTTATTTAACAACATTTACAGACCGATAGAAAAGTATATTAAGATTGCATAAATAGACCTTCGTAACCTTACGTGGAGTAAAAGATAACCTTCGTGGTCAAATGTCCACGAAAACCATGTCACGAAAGTTACGAGAATTTAAGATTTTCAAAAATTTACTAGTTGTTTCTTGACAAATATAAAAACGAAAAAGCGGACACAGGAATTGAAAATGAGTTTTATGCTGAATATTCAACACTTAGACCTAAATCATTCTATTGTCTTTAAAATTTAACCATGAAGGGTTTCTTTAAAAGGTTGCCAGAAAAAAGTTGATGAATTTGTGTGCTTATATTTTCTGTATCATAGCGATAAGAAAGGCATTTTTCATCCAATGATGCTGTAATGAAACTAAAGTTTCCGTAGGGCCACTAAGCGTGTCTAAAAGTTAAGGCTCTTTGAAGCTATAGATCTTTTTATGTCGCGTTCACGAATCTACCACAATCGTGTGACCGAGACAAATTATTTTCTAACTCTTTCTGTTTAAACGATATCAATACTGGTTTTTTTAATTTGAATCTTGACTTATTTACAATTTTTTTGACATATAGTATGTGTACATAACACAACAAACCATAAAGATATTAGTGGTTGAACTGAGCGCGAGGTCGTTGGGACGCGCGGAGAACACCGGTTTTGCTCCCGTTCTTGGCGGTAAAATGTAATTTAAAAAATATCTGTCAGCCCTATTTTAAGTTTAAAACTATGTCTGTGTAGATAAATAAACAGAAAATGATTAAAAGTTAATTCCAAAGCTGGTCGTTGAATGGGTTAGGAATTATGGACGTGTGACCGCCAAAAAACGGCCCTCGGAGAATCACTTTTATGACTTTATGATTTTTATGACTACGGTAAACAATGAAATTCGACTGGGTTTATGTTCACACATTCCTCTTATCTCGTGTCAGTTTTGGTGAAATCCTGGCATTAGTGACAGACAAAAACTACAATTGAGGCACTTTGCAACACATTACCTTCCTAGTCAGATTTTGTTCATATTACGCAAACCGTTTTATGTAAAGTAAGTTCTGTAAATAATATTACATTAGTTTACGAATTCATGGCCTTTCGATAAAAAAAATGCGTAGAGGCTTCACCCCAAATGTAACAAGGTACCTAGTCTGTTTGAAATGCAAATCAGAGGTAGGCGCAATTATCCTGGACAGACCCTGTGGTCTACAGCCCTATTTAGGCTTATTAACAATTTAATACGTAGATAATCTTATAAAATGCAGGTTTATTCTGTGAATAGTGATTACATGCCAGTGTTTGGTCCGTCTTATTCTTGGGCAGTGAGTTAAGGGCACCACACATGACGAAGATACGATATTTTTTTATCTTAAGATAAAATATTGCTTACTATAGAGTTAAGGCTAAGATGCTATAATATTATATTTCCATACATACGTATCTTAAGATAAAATAATATCGTATCTTCGCCGTGTGCGACTAGAAAATGCACTTCCTATAGGTCAGACCAGTTAAATGTAAGGCTACCGGCTCGTCAAGATGTACATTAAAAACATGGACACATGTTTTGATTGTAGATTTAAATTCCAAACACCGATAATATGGCCAGGACGGGAACTGAGACCCATAACCAATAGATTTTAAAGTCAAATATGGTTCGCACTTTACGGATATACGCGCGCCAAAATACGGATTTAAGGCATTATTCTTATTAAATATCATTTAGAATCTTATGCTTTGCATAGCACAAAACAATGGAAGACATTCACTTTGTCTAACTCAAAAAAAAAACAAAAATAAACCAAAGAGCCTAATGAAAATGGTGACAAAGAGCGTACGCTGTGCCAATATGGCGAAGCAACGGCACACAATACAAACAATAGTATTTCCTCTGTATTATCTCTGTCTACAGAGTCACATCGGCAGTCAATTGGCAAACACCTGTCCAAGTAATGGGAACAAATCGACCGATCCCAAACTAAATGCAATAAGGGTTTACGCGTGATCGCTGAAACTTAATCTTAACGTCTCATTTCATTGAGGTGTAAATAATAGCTAACGCTTACTTACTTAGTTTCATGAACTTGAGTATACCTTTACCTATACAGCAGAAAAGCCTGGAAAATTGTATATTACGATTACATTTTTTCCTGACCATACGGCTGGGTGGTCATCTTACTTTAACTATTACGAATGTCAAAAATCCGTGAAACTCCATAAGAAAGACACCGGCTTTAGCTAAATTGTTTTAGTTACGGTTAAATTTAGGTGCTGTCACTCAGCCTAAAGCCGGAGTTCACCAAAACATGTTTAATTATAAAATCAGCCAATTTTTGTATGAAATTTGTGGTAAGAGTACCGACCCACCATCTGGCGACCTTCATGAAGGAGGACTTTTGGCCGCAGGGAGTCGTGTTCTGGCAGTTCCGAGGACGGCTGCCAGCCGACACCGCGCGCCTACAACCAAGTCGCTGACGCGTGTTATTCGTAATTTATTGAAATGTATTTATATTTTATATGTATGTAAATTAAATTTCGCTCACAAAATTAATCGTCTGTGTTATCCGGTTGGGAATTGCATTTAATTTCGTAAAAACTATTTCACAAAATAATTGGTTAAGTTGTAAAAATAATAATATTTTGTATGGAAAATGTGTCAATTAAACCGTTAATCCATGTTTAACGACTGTTATAAACATTTTTTATGTCGTTTTTTTTCAAGTGCAATAATATATTTAGATTGCATAGTGAATGCTTATCACTTAAAAAACAATAATTATCTTATTTGCAAGCTTCATCTTTCGATTGTTAAATACTTGCAATAGTATTTCTTTCGAGTGTTGAGGGTATAATCCCAATAACATTGATGAAAGCAACGCGGCATTACAGCGTTAAGAAGCACTTGAAAATTTCGACAGGCTCTATCAACGCCAGGGTAGCCGCGAGGTTAGGCAATCGCCCGGTATGCGAGGAACGCGGGTTCGATTCCCGCCTCTGGTGGACGTTATTTTTTTTTCAAGTTCAATAATATATTTAGATTGCATAGTGAATGCTTATCACTTAAAAAACAATAATTATGTTATAAACGGGTTTCGACTGGCGATAATTTATGGGCTAATAGATCATCAAATGTTATCGACCAAAACCCCCATGTTGGGGGTTTAACTCCCCCCTTCTTGAAATGGCAGCCATTTTAATATTTTTAAAAAAATGCTAATACTATGGATCTGAAGGTCCTAAAAGATAAGAAAATGATTCTTTTGGAAAGTAACGCTATAGCCTATTAAGTGAAATAAAGATCAATTCAAAATTATTAACCGTCATAGAGGAAAACCTACCTACTGCAAAATTAAACCAAAAAATATTTTTTTTTTTTTAAATTTCCTCAAAAAAATTCATTAGAAAAATGTATTGAAAATTTAGGTAAATAAAAGACCCTTAAGTAATCGCTAGTCAAAACCCGGACACCCTGTATACAGTGTGTTATGATTTTAATTTTATTATTTATAATTAGATTGAGACTAGAATTCCCTTATTTCCAAAATCGCACTTCCAGTAAATTTGCACTAAAATCTGAAATAGTCCCAATCGCAATTCGATTTTGCGGGGTTTGAATTTAACCTGCTATATGGCCTAAATCAAATCCCGACACCTACGCCCACTGAAATTATGTCGTCCTGAATCGTGGCCCGCTAACTAAGTGCAATAGTCAGTGAACCATCACTGCATAGTCTAATTTTGCAGCGCGATTTCCACGGAACTGGCGATTTTCCACAACTAAGTTTCGCGGTCGGCAATCTGATTAAAAGTCCATGCGCGCCAAAAACTGACAGCTGACGCCGCCATGATGGATGGTCTCTGGTCTTTATGCGTCGACACGCGCGCCACCATTGTTAATTACAGACACTAATTGCTTGCTGGGACAAATAAATATGTTAATAGTGTCCCTTGTTTTAAAGAAATATTAAACTTGGGTCTACAAGAAAGGACAGCATTAATATTTATGGTTCTTTTTGACCTAAATATTACCATTTTGATGAGGCTTTTCAAAAGTAAATCCAAAGGCGTTACTGCTACTAAGATTAAATTCTATAGTTTTTAATAAAAACAATTTGGAAACTCAGGAAAATGTAATAACAAAACGAATAAAACAGGGTACAGTCAGCAAACAAACGGTGTTTAAATAAAATCAAATTTTCAATTGCTTCTTGGAAGGTGGACGTTATTAATAAATATTTTACCTCGTGTGGAACCAATCCGAGAATATTTCCTTGGGGAGCTCGATCGATTGCGCCGGAGCGAACAGAAGCGTTGACATATTTTTAAGAAGGCTGGAGACAAATAAACCCACAACGAATGTTCTTAGAAGTGTTCAAATATTTTTTTACATTAAATCAAGGTGCCAAAAATAAGACAAAATTATGAATTTCTTAACAAGAAAGAATAATGCAATCGCCCGGATAAAAATATTTTCCCTGCATTTTCCTAAACACCTCTACGTACGATTGACAGTATGATAAGGTAAACAATACGGCATCTTATGCAGTTGTAATAGGGGTTATTTTGAGACAAATATGTTTAAATTAGAATCCAAAAATTCGCACACGGAGAGGACTAGAACGACCTTTGGCTACAGCCGACTACAGTAAATTTTTGGTTTCTTAATTAAACTTATATAAATAAGAAAGAACAATTGTGTCTTTAGTCTGATGTGCTTGCTACTTTACACTAGCTGTACCCATCCAGTTCTGTTGTTAAATGTTTGTGAATGAATTAAATAAGTTTTTTACCTCAAACCTCCCACGCACCGCGAGTGCATACCTACTACCCTGACCCACTTGTTTTAAATAAAACCAAGATATTTTTCTTGCAGTGAAGGATGAAATCATTCAAACATATTTTACATGTCAAAAGTATTTTAAGTTCAGGATGTTTATTTAAACTTAAACACAGTATGTTTCTTTGGATCTCAACAGTGATTTGGCATAGGTTCCAAAGCAGGCATGTGATATTTAAAAAGGCATTTCTAGTTAGACGTAGGTAGCCAAATTCATTTTTAAAAATTAAAATACAGCTATTGGCAAACACCCGCAAAGAAACTTATCTCAATCTGATACTTACGATTGGAAAAGTCTACTTGTATATTTTCAAGAATATCAGATACCTACCATGAAACGTTATGTAATTTTTTAACCTAACAACTGTATAAAAATCATACAAGCAAGACAAGTACCACAATAGTTATTAATTCTCAATCAAACCCGCTCTTTCCGCCCTAATAAGCCCAATAATTTGGAATCGCGATCCTTTTCAAATACACATACGAGTACCTATATTTTAAGCTTTTCTATATATTTACATATACTTAAAAGTAATTGTTATTTCATGCAGCGTTTTTTATGAGAATAAAAAACCAATATAAGGAGATCTACGTAAGTATTAGTAAGGAGTTATTAAGTAGTTGACTGCCTCGTTGGTCTAGTGGTCAGCACGCTGGGTACTATCCACGAGGTCCCGTGTTCGAATCCCGGGTCAGGCCGAAAGTGTTTGGGTTTTTCTGTCTTGAAATAACTCAGACAAAGCTCCGGAGTCAGGAAGTAGGTGGTGTTAACACCCCTGTGCGTGCCTCGGAAAGCACGTAAGGTGAGCAGTTAGTCCTGCGCCTGATGTCTACGGTCATGTCGGACTGCCGTCTCACCGAATTATGAGAGTGAAGGAACAGAAAGTGCACCTGTGTATTGCGCACACACTTGTGCACTATAATATCTCCCGCGCAGTTGGCTATTCTCTGTTGAGATTGGCCGCTGTAGCCGAAATTTGGCTTGGAGTCCTCCAATTTATTATTATAAAGCATAAGCAATTTAGAAAAAAAATTACTTATTTAGAATCTTATAATAAAATACCTACCTGCATAAGGTTTTCTGTTTCTGGTGCTTCAATTTAAATTTTTAACGCTTTTACCACATTTAAATTACATTTTCCGGATATGGTCAATGTTTTTGAATTATTTTTGAGTTAGACCTTAGTTTGTAAAACTTCTAAATCATAAGGAAAAGACATTCATTGATTGAGCAATTTAAAAACAAGAAGCCAAGATTGATGTTTTAGTAGGCACACTTACCTATGTCTAAATTTGTCGAAAAATAAATGATTTATTATTATTACTAGTGGTTCCCCGCGTCTTCGCCCGCAAGAGTTGGATTTTCCATATAAACTTTCATCCCCCATTTCACCCCTTTAAAGTTTTTATATCGCGACAAAATATAGCTTATGTCCTTTCCAGAGTCTCGAACTATCCTTATACCAAATTTTATCTCAATCGGTTCAGTGGTTTAAGCGTCAAAAGGTAACAGACAGACACACTTTCGCATTTATAATATTAGTATGGATTATATACTCGTATACTAATTATCTTATTGCAAAAAATGTAAATGAAAAATAACAGCCCGTGCAAAAACAACAGAGGTTTACTTAGGTTTTTTAATTATCTTGTTGAGGCTTTGAAACATTTATTAACGCAAATTTAAAAATAAGTGTTACAATAATTACAGACTGACGCTGGTTTTGTATAATTGCGAACGTAAATAACCATAAATTAGGTAAGTACCTAATAGTATAAGACCCTAAACAACAGACCTAAATTGATTGCTAATATAAAATACCAGATATCGCTTGAAGGATGAAGTCGCCAAAGACCTGAAAGAGCTAGAAGTGCCCGACTGGTCAGATTTGGCACAGAATAGGGAAGAATGGCGCACTTTAATGTCGGTATACATACAACTTTAATGGCCAAGATCCACTTCGGGTCGCTGAGCCAGCGAAGTAAGTATATAAAATACCGTAAATTCGACACTACTGTTTAAGAATTAAGCCTTAAATTATACAATTTTATCCAGGAAACTATTTAAGTATTTGGACATAACTTAAGACTTTAAAGTCGCACATGTATGACGTTGGTCTAATTCAGCTTCTTTTGTCTTAGGATAAAACATAAATTACTAATTATATGTATTTTTTTTAATTTCAGCAATTTCTTTGCAAGTTTTACGAAATTACATTTTCCACATTGTTTCTGAAAAGATAGGTACGTCTTGCATATGAGCCGCTTGATTTTGACCAACGCATCACTGAAAGATCTTACGGATCTGAAAGTCAGATATTATATTTTTTCATATCCTTTCGTATTTCGCCAATACATGTCAAAATAATACATATATCTCTCGCACAATGCAGCTTATTGTCACTCTTTTGCAAATGACATAAAATGACGTGTCACGTACGGACAGAAAGATAATTACTCATTGCAAATGAACACGTACCGCTGCTGTTACGATAGTAATTTCATTATGTTATTTTTAATTGGACTGGCTGACTGGATTGGCTGATACAATTATTGAAGTCCTATAGATTGGTGTAGTAGAATAGGGTTATAATAAGTCAGCCTATTAGATCCCACTGCTGGGAAAAGGCCTCACCTGAACTATGAGGAGGAACGAGCCATACTTCACCACGCGGGCTCAGTGCGGATTGGTGGAGGGGTGTATGTAAGGCAAGTGACAAACCTTACTGTCAGAAGTTGTCAAGCCGCCCTAGGGCCTCT
Organism: Pyrausta nigrata; assembly: GCA_949316185.1. Lineage (NCBI taxonomy): Eukaryota > Metazoa > Arthropoda > Insecta > Lepidoptera > Crambidae > Pyrausta > Pyrausta nigrata. The sequence goes on along the minus strand of OX438957.1, from coordinate 13,467,391 downwards.
GACTAGGCTTAACGACTAATACCACAGATATTAGCCGGGACCAACTGCTTAACGTGCCTTCCGAAGCACGGAGATGCTTGTCATGGACGTCACTTAAATGGTCGGAATGGTCACCCATCCAATCACGACCGCGCCGTGGGTTGCTTAACTTTTTGGTATCACTACCAAAGCGCTGCCGCCACTGCGCCACAGGCACCTCAGAATAGGGTTGTATTTGCATTAAAATGTATAGTCTGATATGCTGTACACTGCACATACTTAAACAATCTTAAATACAATATCACCTACAGACAGACATGAGATACGGAATCTTAAAAACGGTAATAAGTTGTAGAAAATATTTCTGGTGTAGCCACGGTAGCCCATAATTTCATCGACGACTTGATTTTATTTTTTGAAACTTAACTATACAACCAACTACCGGCAAATATTAAAAGTGAAGGTTCATTTAACGGGTTTTAATTCAAAATAATTGAATATGTTTTCAAAAGGTATTTTTGAATTAGATTGTAATTAATGTGATTGTCCAGTGTTAACTTTGTTTGGAATGTGTTTCTGCTCGGACGAAACTTATTTTTTAATACTTATGTAAACTCTGTTCTCATGTAAGTGACCATATTTGTCTTTTATTAGAATAAATATCGTTAACCTAAAACTAACTGTTCTAATATCATTACTTATTTATTATTATTTTTTAATACCGAACGATTAGTACCTACTATCTATAGTGACTTTAAATTTAAGTAAAACAAAGTCAGTGTTGCCAACCTCTCTTAATGTGCAAAATAACGACCAATTTGCCGACAAAAGGAGTTTGCTCAAACTCAAATTTCGGAGCCACCTCGCAAAATTGTTGCCGGCTTGTTGCCATGTGGAAATAGGGTAATTTCCCCTGTTTATAGGGAAATATTGAAACTAGAAGGTTGTTTTTAAATGAAGCTACAATCTTTTATTTCTTTTTCAGTTAGCTCTACTTTGCATGGCAGTTGCCGTTAGAGGATATCGGAAACAAAATGTTTATTGACGACCGTCTTGGTGTAGTGGTTCGCACCCCGGACTTCTAAACCAGGCGGTTGCGGGTTTGAATCCCGCAAGAAGAAGTGTTTGTGTGATGAGCACGAGCATTTGTACCTAAGTCATGGATGTTTATAAAATGTATATAAGTATGTCTATCCGTTATTCTAGTCACCATAGCTCATGGCAAGCTCACGGTTAGTTTGGGGCTAGGTAATTGGTGTGTTTGTTGAACCAATTTATTTATTTATTTTATTTATTCTTTTAAGGTGAAACGAAATAATCAGCTACTTTATTTTGTAACATTTTGGAGGATATCAATTTATAAGTTACGTTCATAGCGGCCTTATGAAGCGGCACTTTGGTGCTGATAAGTCGGTGAATTAAGAAAAATTTTCTGTTGATATCTACCATTGGCTATTAAAAAACAAAGTCGCACCGCGTCTTTCTCTTGGATGTGACTGGTCTTAGGTCTGTCTGTATGTAAGTATCTATATTCGCAATGATCTCTTAAACTACTGATGGGATTACCATGCGGTTGTTATGTATCTATAGAGTCATTCCTGTCTGAGGAAGGTTCCAGTGTATAATTTGGTTAAGGTTTTGTGAAAATGACGATAAAAAATTTGTTAATTTGACAGAATTCCCATACAACATATGTCAAATAATTCTAAACCAGCTGATTAAAAAACGAAAATGTGTTGGTGAACTCCAGGCTTAATACACACACACACATGCCCGACATGATGCACCACATAAATGATATACAATATCAGTGATATTTACCCTCTAATATTTTTTTTGGCATTTCACCAAAGATTAAAAAAAATATACATGCCAGCATCTAGGGTTGGGCATTAAAGAACTTCGACTTTCTTCTTTTTCTGACAATTCCAAAAACGGACCATAATATATTAAAAAACCTTCCTTAAAGTACATATGTCGAATGCCCTTCAGTTTTACAAACTGCTCAACATTTTCATACTTGTTCGATGGAAATATGTTTTAAATGACGAATGGTGCGAGTGGAGTTCCGTCGCCACCTGTTGCTCGGAAGTTGACGATTTACGTCTTGCACGATTAGCTCTCAAAGAAATAACTTGTACCCACTCATGCTTGACAGGCTTTTGTGAAATTGCAAGCGTGAAGTTGGATTTTCTTGGAATAATTTGAAATTTAGCTTCGGTTTATGAAAATATTTTATGCCAAAATGCTCATAGATTTGTAAGAAACAAAAAAAACATATAAAGAGTTTAATGATTCTAATGGGATTCTTACTCTGCGAGAAAATTCGATGATTATATTATTGATTTTCGTATTGCATCATTTATTTTAAATTATCTTCTTCTCTTCTTCTTCTCAGCCTTCTGCTACCGTTTCTCTCCACCAAGAGTCATTTTTGCGGGCGACGTGGCCTGCCACTCCCACTTAAGTTTTGCTACGCGCTGGACAACATCAGTAACTTTGCTTTGCTCTCTTAGCAACTTATTTGTCATGCGGTCTCGCAGTGTTACTCCTACCAGTTTTCTCTCTATCGTTCTTTGGGCCATTCGCAGTTTATTAATGGTGTCTTTGGTAAAAACCCAAGTTTCAGCACCATATGTGAGCACTTTCAAGATACATGCGTCAAATATGCGAGCCTTTTGTTCCGCGGCGATGTTCATCCTAAGAGCAAATTCTATCTTGGAGTATGCGGCCCATGCTAGACGATACATGACAATATAATACAATATTTTTTTATAAATAATATCGCAAGTAATTATAAAATAAGAAGCGACAGCTTTTTACTTGAACTTCGTTACCTCTCAAGACAAAATTTATATAGATAATATCTTGCTAAGTTTATGCCAATAATTATCAATAATTCACTATTTTTACCTACAAAATCTATCAAATATTATTATAATCAAATCTTCAAACATTCGCTTGAAAGCTCTCTACATAAAACTCAATCGTTTTTATTTTCAAGAGAAACAATTACGTTTTAATTCCCACGGCCCCTTTTTCTTTCAAGTCTTGTTTAAAAACCTCCTGACCTGGAAGGGTTAAGAAGAATTGAGATGTAGATTTTTAGCATTTTGCTTAAGAAAATTCGAGATCAGTGTAAGAAATTCTATGAAAATAATGTTAGTAGCGTAGTCAAGTTTCTGATTTTAGCATTGAGCTTGTGAATTAGAACCCTAGTAGCATTTCCTTCTCGAATTTTAGTAAACTTTACCATTATCATCGAAATGGACCAGGTCATGCTGAAGATTACGAAATCTAAAGAAGCGGTCTGGTGGTACTCCTGAAGTTCGACACAGAATTACCTAATTTAATTTAGTAACAAACAAAATTGTATAGCTCTTTATGAAAAGAATGAAAATGTCTGTGTGTGATGTGCAATAAAGAGCATCCTATCTTAATCTATGTATTTTTTTAAATTATAGTTTTCACTACCGTCTATGTTTGAGAGTTTAGGCAGTGGATTACACGTGGAGGGCGACAATGATAGGTGGAAAATTTGTCAGGTCTGAGCACTTATAGCTAGGTACTTGCCACATCTCGCTTTCAGGGTTTAGGTATCACTTCACAGGCCACAATCACTCGAAATATCTGTAAGGAGCTTCACAGGATACACACGCGGCGAAAGCGCTCTGGTCGGTCTAGTACATGTGTCATAGGGAACGTCTCGATGTCGACTCGATCGTCGGGGTTCTCACGGTACGTTTTAAACAAATAAAAATAAGGCAGGTATGCGTGTGAGTGTGCGCGGCGTAGTATCAATAGGGTACACAAACAAATCAAAATATTGTAGTAAACATATCGCCCGCCCTAAACACGTCAAGTGTTTACGAGAAGGTTAGGAAGCTAAGGGAAAGGAAGTTCACTGGACAGGAAGACGAACTAATTTCGTCAAAGATCTCTTTAGGCTACCGGTAGGAGTTTTAACATCTACCACACGAACAACTTGGTCTTGGCCAGGGTATAAATTAATAATGCGTCCACGACGCCACTGCAAAGGAGGAAGGTTGTCATCTTTTATGAGTACTAGCTCACCCACTTTAGGAGGATCACAAGGAGAGGTCCATTTATTTCTAATTTGTAATGTATTTAAGTATTCTAAATGCCAGCGAGACCAAAAGTGCTGGGTAATTTGTTGGATTAGCTGAAACCGTGTAGGGCGATGTAATTTTACGTCTTTATAAGGGTACTCCGGAAGTGCAGTTAAGGGTTGTCCAATTAAGAAATGGCCGGGGGTTAACACTTCGACATCATTAGGGTCCGGAGAAAGTGGGCACAATGGGCGTGAATTTAAAACTGCTTCAATTTTAGCAAAAACAGTGGTCAGCTCTTCAAACGTAAGGGGGGTATCGCCTACTACTCGTTTTAGGTGCGATTTCGCCGATTTAACCGCAGCTTCAAAAAGACCTCCCCAATGAGGGCAAACAGGAGGATCGAAAACCCAGGATATGTTCCGCTTTGAAAGCTCAGAACCAATAGCCGCCTGGTTTTGAGACAAGAAACACTCTAACTCTTTAAGGTAATTGTTGGCACCGATGTAATTTCGACCGCAATCGGATCGGATTAGGCGAGGTACACCACGACGCGACACGAATCGGGAACTTCGACTAAAGGTGAACGGCTTTAGTCGAAAGGCAGACAAATACACACAGGTAACTTTTCACTAACCTTTTGTTCCTATAGGCCTGGACTTTGGTAAAAAAGGGTCCTGCAAAATCGGTACCTACACTGTCAAACGGTCTATCAGCCGTGACGCGGTCTTTAGGTAGGTCACCCATGAAGGGTTGAGATACAGCCGCTTTGAGACGATAACAGGGAAGGCATTTAAAAATCACATGCTGAATAGCTCTGCGTGCCGACAAGATCCAAAACTCTCTATTTAACATGGCAAGAATTGCATTAACACCTGCATGAGCATTCTTGCGATGGTAATGTGAAATAAGGATGTTCACGAAATTACCATTCTTAGGCAGAAAAAGGGGATGGCGCGCATCAAAGGATAGATCGGAGTTTCGTAATCGGCCTCCAACTCGAATTAGGTCACCGTTATCCAGAAATAAATTCAATTTTCTCAGGGTGTTAGTGATAGGATCGCCACGCCGTAAGCGGTCAAGTTCATCAGAAAAGGAGGTAAATTGAACAATTTTCACTAAAAACAAAAGGGAATCTTTCCGTTCCTCAGGGCTCAGGTAGGACGAGTAAGATTTAGGAAATAAAAACCGCCTTAGGTAACAAGTCACGTTTATTAGCTTATTGAAAGAACTATACCGCTCTAATAAGAATGAGGGATCCGGGGTAGGAACATCGGCAGAGACTACTAAACAACGTAGTCCAGGGAGATCACTACTTGGGTTAGGTTCCGAAATACCGGGCCAGTTGTCAGGAGACTGCGTCAACCACAAAGGTGAAAACCAAAGGGAGTGGTCGATCAGTCGGGTGACTGACATACCTCTCGTTGCACAGTCACTAGGGTTCATGTAGCCTGGGACGTGCCTCCATTCACTAGATGTAGGACTATTATTAATCTGGGAGACACGATTAGCCTCAAAAGTCTGAAGGAGGTGAGGAGTGGTTTTTAACAAACACAACACGATTTTTGTCACTAACAGACTTATAAATTCCATGATGAGGGATAAAATAATGTTCCCGGGTCGAGTCATATGAAGAAAGGGACATATGGTTTAGGTCAAGGTACTCGCGCATAAAGGAAATATATTTCTCTCGAAAATTAGGATTGGCTTGCAAACGCTTCTCAAGATTGTGGAATCGCCGTAAGGCATCGCTTTTAAAATCACCGAGAGGTGGACGATCATGAAGAAAAGGGAGTCTAACCATAAATCGACCATCGCTTTCACGAGTGGTAGTTGCTTTAAAAAAGGTTTCACACTCTATATCCAAGGGGTTCGCAACTGGAGATTGGGGGGCCTCTTCGATTTTCCAGAATTTTTCAACTATTTGGGACAGCGAGACTCCAGTCATAGGGGGTTCCAAATCAGTGAATCCTCCATAAACAGGACCACACAGGACATAACCAAATATCGTCGAGATAGCAGTAAGGCCATCAGGGGACACAAACAACTCGGACCTTAAAAGGCGACCAATGACGTCAGCTCCAAGAAGTACACTTATAGTACCAGGTTTGTAAAATAAAGGGTCAGCAAGAGGGAGGTGCTTAGTACAGGTAATAACACTTTTAGGTAAGTCTACCTCTGGGAGGGTACCAGCAATCACATCAACAACTATTGCACTGGTAGAGATTTCTGGACAGACAGAATTAGCTGGCTTAAATGAAAAGGATACAATGCCCGGGGAATCAATCGCTTGAACATTACCTATTCCACGAACAGGAACTGGAGAAGGAATGATAGGTAAGTTCATGTGGTCAACAACAAGCTCAGTAGTAAGAAGGCAGCCCTGAGCACCAGTGTCACATAAGGCACGCGCTTCCACATAATATCCAGACGAGGTTTTAACATGAATCAAGGCCGTAGGTAAAAGAACGAGAGAATTGCGAGGTAAAGATGTAAAAGCGGGGGGCTATCTAGTCAGAATTGTGGGGCCTCATTGTACTTATAATGAAATGCACGTTCATCCTGAGTTCTGTGACCTAAAGGGGCATTATAAGTACGGTTACCGTTGGGTGCAGGTGGGGATCGCCCGCCCGAACGGGGAGGTGATGCTCTACGGGAATCACAAGGTGGTGGGGTGTGAACACGGTGCCATTCAGTACGTGGGGGTGACACACGGTCCGTTAAGTGACTTTGTGGAGATTGCCGCGGTTGGTTAGAAGCTAAGGCCGCGACGTCTCGGTATGAGCGCTCGCGATCGTAATTTACAGGAGAGGAGTCATCATAACACAGTGACGTGTGATGACTGGAACGGCGGCACGTGCGACAGCGATAATTTCGCGTGCATTGGGATATGGAGTGTTCAATTCAGTGAGCAATAGGCTCGCTCGAACCTTTAAGATAAAACTAAAAGTAGGTAAAGTAAATATTATCTCTCGACCACCAGTTACCCGTTGATATAATTTATTAAAATACCGTAATATTTCTACTCTTATCTGAAACAGGTTAAATTGCTGATTCCTCAGTAACATTAACTTAACGTCTAAAATTGCAAGCTACTTACGGTCCATCCAACGAAATATTTTCGTTAACTAAATTCTCAAATTGACGTTTGATCTAGGTTGGTAGGTACTTTACAAGAAATAAGAGAAATTCCCACTTATTTATACACTTTCAACATAGCACATGTTTAGTTAAGACATGCCGTTGAAAAAATTGGCTTGATATTGTTTTAGAATACTTTTACCCTAAAATATAAACGTTTGGTCAAACTTATTGCGAATAAGAGTAAGAGTACCTTAATACGTTTTTATTTTATTTCGAGCGTCCCAATATTAATTTATTTCTGACTATCGAATCGAATTGAATCGAATTTTATTGTTAGGACTTGGTGTGGGGTTCGCGCTCCGGTCTACAAAACCAGCGGTTGCGGGTTCGAATCCCGCAGGGGGCAAATGTTTGTGTGATGAGCATGAGCATTACACAAGCTCAGGCTTAGTTTGAGGCTAGGTAATTGGTGTGATTGTTGAAACAATTTATTTATAGGTAGAAGGTTAGGTATTTGTAACAAAAACAATACCTAATTATCATTGGGTATTATTTATAGCCATAGAACGACACTTTTCTATCAGTGATCATGGTGATCAATCACTAGCACGGCCACGACCTACGTTTTCCCATGCCTCTTTAATGTTTTTCCGCTTTGTTATTTTGGCATCTTTATAGGATAATTTGCGGTATTAATAAACACAACTCACAGTTTACCACAAACACCTAGGCCCACGTAACTAAATTTTATGTTCAACGCATATAATGGAATTTGTAAGACAATAAATTTGGTTAGGCTGAAATGATTCCTACCTGAAAAAATACCTTTTGGTAAAACTTTGCGGACTTAATACATTTTTGTAGCTTTAGGTAGATATAACTATGTTATGGAAATTTAGAATCGTTTAACAAATACTTTGATCAAGTGGCATACCGAAATCTTTTTGTTCAACACTTGATCTCATTTCGTTAGTTTTTTTTTTAATTACTCGATGCCAACCAACCGACTTAGACTGGAGTTCACCAATTTTTTAACCGACTTCAAAAAAGGAGGAGGTTATCAATTCGACTGTATGTTTTATATTTATTTTTTAAACAGCCGGTAATTATAGATTGATGTTCTATTTGACATAATTCCTATACAGCATATGTCAAATAAAATATTATTTATTATCTTTGTTTTGATTTGTTGGTGAACTCGACCCTTCACTCTTGTTAATTGTTGACTCGTTGTTAATGTATTGTATTATAGCGTGTATAATTTTTCTGCGCTGTCTTGCGTTTTTCCTGCTTTTATATACGTACATTCACACATTTAGCCTAGAATAGTGACATGTAAACTTTAACGAAAGCGCAGATGAATTTCAGAGAAACTTGTTTTTTGTTTTTTTTTTTAATTCCATTTGAATCTAAGTGTTTATGAGTAGTAAATTCTAAAAAGGTACTAGGTAATCAGAGAAGTGCTTGTGGCGCAGTGGCGGCAGCGCTTTGGTAGTGATACCAAAAGTTAAGCAACCCACGGCGCGGTCGTGATTGGATGGGTGACCATTCCGACATTAAAGTGACGACCATGACAAGCATCTCCGTGCTTCGGAAAGAACGTTAAGCAATTGGTCCTGGCTAATATCTGTTGGTATTAGTCGTTAAGCCTAGTCAGAGGCCCTAGGGCGGCTTTATAACATCTTACAGTAAGGTTTGTCACTTGCCTTACAGACACGGCTCCACCAATCCGCACTGAGCCCGCGTGGTGGAGTATGGCTCGTTCCTCCTCATAGTTGAGGTGAGGCCTTTTCCCAACAGTGGGATCTAATAGGCTGACTTTATTTTTTTTACTAGGTAATTATGAACGAGTGGGTTGAGGATTTACTATGATGACTATGGAGAACCATAGTCATTTTTTCCGTTTAGCTGAATTTGTGAATCCATACTAATATTAAAAATGCGAAAATGTGTCTGTCTGTCTGTTACCTCTTGACGCTTAAACCACTGAACCGATTGAGATAAAATTTTGTATGGAGACAGTTCAAGACCCTGGAAAGGACACTTTGTCGCGATATAAAAATCCAACTTTTGCGGGCGAAGTCGCGGGGAACCACTAGTAGTAAATAAAAATAGAATAAGGGAAAAATAAAAAAAAAATAATTTAAACTCAGCTCTGCACTTTGAAGTAAAATTCTAAGTTAGTCAAATGGCTTCAAGGTAAGAAGACTTGTAGTTATGGCAGAAAATGAGGTTCCTTATCAAAACTATCTGTGTTTATAAAGGACCGCAGACAACAAGACAGCGCCAAGGTAATAAGGTTCCGTTGTCTTATATATTTTTTACTTTAATTCGCGACTCCATGTATACAATTATGTGATATAAGGATACAAAGATATAATATTTAGGAACGTAATGAAAAACGAATATACATCAGTTTTTATTAAAAGACCCAATTCATACTAATCATACTAATATTATAAATGCGAAAGTGTGTCTGTCTGTTACCTCTTGACGCTTAAACTACTGAACCGATTGATATGAAATTTGGTATGGAGACAGTTCGAGACCCTGGAAAGGACATAGGCTACATTTTGTCGCGATATAAAAATATTAAGGGGGTGAAATGGGGGATGAAAGTTTATATGGAAAATCCAACTCTTGCGGGCGAAGTCGCGGGGAACCACTAGTTCTAAATACTTCTGAATTGCGTTTTTTTACTAAAGTCGAGGTACAGACTGTATATTTTAGTATGAAAATGCGTTTTTTAAATAATTTCGTATTATGTTTAATATATCTTAATAAAAGTTGTTGTTTAAATACGTCCTAAAATATTGGAACTTCGTTATATATCACATCGTATAATTGCCTACTATTAATATGCATTTTCCGTTGATACTTTTAGGGATTGAGTATTGAGCATTCGATATAATAATGACGGCTTAGACATCAACACGAAAATCAGATCTTATAATTATTTGAATATGGCGGCTTCCGTAGCCGAGTGGCTCGTACACTGGTTTTCAAGGCGTCGCCATCTCTGAGGTCCCGGGTTCGATTCAAATTCATATGTTCTACAAGTATATTGTCTCGGATCTGGGTGTTGTGGTACCACCGTTGTTCCAGATTTCCATAACTTAAGTGCTTTAGCTACAAACTTTAGAATCTGAGCAATTTGTCCAATATTTATTATTATTATTTAAATTAAATTATTTATTCTGGATATGATACGTTATTCTGGATTACCTAATACTGTTATTTTATATTTTCTCAGGTCGTATCTCTCTATATAATCTCCATAATTTATACGAAGTAAAATTTATTAAAATACCTTGTAAGTTTTTCAAATGTATTCTTAAATTGGACTTATTGGATTATACAACGTAGTTAGGCAAAGTTTTTCGCAGATTTAACTCTGCATAGCGGACGTCTTTTGATCATATTTGTCATGTGTGCTCACGAAACAACAATTATTTAATGATAAAAAAGCTGGATCCAACCCGTGTTTAGCTTATTCTTTGACGTCGTTTTGCCTCGAAACTTTTGCAATGAGCGAAACAAAAGTTTCGCGGCAACAGTTGTTCGAGATATTTTTGAATTCCGTATTTTTGGTCTAAAGATAATAACTGTTTGCTCACTTTGCTGGTAGGTTTAATAACAAAATAGTTAATCAACTTTATAATACATATTTCTTGGAAAAATTTACTTGAAATTCAGTTTGAACAAGTGCATACTAAGTTCCTTTAAGGATAAACATTTATTAGTAATTATTATCTCCTTTTTTTAACTTGTTTTATATATATGCAGCACTGGACTCGCGTCCATCTCGTCAATGACGCAAAAATAAATTATAATAATTTTAATATTTATTAATTATTTAATTTGAATTTTACTAACATTGTTTTAAGCTTATATTGTTACTCACACTATATGAACTCTGGTTCGAAATAAACATATATTTTTTTATACATAACAGGAAAATTTTCCACAAAATTTCGTATGTATGTATGTGTATAAATCCGTCTTTTTTAAACAACATTAAAAACACATATTTTTAAATTAAATTATAAAATCCTTTTCACCAAAGTTTACGCAAACCTTTAAACACAGTCGAATAACAATTCTTAAAAAAATAAATTAAAAAAACTTACCTCCCAGACATGCTTGCTACGAGTCTACGAGTGCTTGCTACGAAGGGCGTGCTACGGCAGGCGGCTACGAATGACGGAGCGGCGGGCCCGCGCGCTTATAAAAGGACGCCCCGCGCGTGCTGCGCGAATATCGCCCTTGATTGGAACTAATGTCGACTTGACTGGCCGGAGATATGTAGTATGTTTTTTTAGAGGAAAATAAGGACAAAATTAATAAAATAGTTGAAATCGAAATATATAAAAATCATAACAGACTAAATGACTGACTGACATATCAACACACAGCCAAATATCCTGGGTCTAGAGACATCCAACACATAGGTTCCTTATGAGGTATAGGGGTGCACTAATAAAGGATTTTTAGAAATGTATACCCTAAGGGGAGGGGCAAGTTTGTATGAAACTCCGTCAGTTTTGGAGCTAAAATGAGATGGCGATATAAATTGCTATTACGCTATTCGGTTAGAAATTAAGAATAACGTTGTTCAGGGGTATTCGAAACCTAATCTCTAAGAGGGTTGGAAGTTTGAATGGAAAATTCGACATTTGCGAAGACTATGTCGCGAGTAACCGCTATATTATTAATTTAAAAAAAAACATTAGGGGGAATAATACAAAAAAGTAGATACTTGTTCCACTTATGGGTGCATACAGTCAATGCTGGGGACTATGTATATCCACTGGCTGGGAGCAGGCGTATTCTTGTAACAAAAAATAAAGATTAAGTAACGTTTTGTTATTCGAAAGATTTCTCCAATGCTATTGTTTCAATTTTGTATTGCAAGCCACAAGTGAGTTATAAGATGGTACTTAAGGTATGGTAATTTGTCAGAATTGAACATAGAGAGATCCTTTTGGGATATAGAAAGCTTTTAACCTTCACGTATCATGTATCCAGACACAAAAGAATTAATTGTTATCAACCCGCCCGCGGGTCTTATTAACTCGAACTACGGAACCCAATAATATTGTTTTTAACAAACACACCAATTACCTAGCCCCAAACTAAGCGTGAGCTTGTGCTATGGTGACTAGAATAACGGATAGACATACTTATATACATTTTATAAACATCCATGACTTAAGTACAAATGCTCGTGCATCACACAAACACTTGCCCCTTGCGGGACTCGAACCCGCAACCCGTAACGCAATATATCTAAACTTAAAGCTTATTTAGGTAATTATTTGGGACAATAAATAGTGGTACAGTATTGTGTTGTTGTTATTTCTTATTGTATTTGTTTTAACTCAAACTGATCATAAATTGTAACATAGCGGGCATAATATGTCGTCAACCATTTTAAATGTAATTTGATTCGGTCATCGCCAGTCTACGTCACGATCTTCTTCTTTTCGTGTCGATGGTAAAGCGACTTAAATTTATTGCACCCAGTAATTGGCCTTGTCGTTTGCACACATAAGGTCTTCTAGAGAGCAGGAGTCTGGGCACGCAGGACAAGACAAGAGATGAGACATGTCTTGTGGAGTGAACCCGCAGACACAGGAGAGATCAGTTATCGTCACGATGTATAGAGGTATACATATCTGGTACCTATTTATTTGGTTGTGCCTAGAAAAATGCTGAGACGCTTTCCCGACAGCCTTTGTGTGAGGGGAGGAGGGGTATGTGGACATGTCTGGTACCTAGGGCTCATTCACACGGGATCCGTCATTGACGATTCGTCAAAATACAGGATACGTCATGACGGATGGACGTTCACATCGCATACGGAATCGTGTATTTCACGATTCGTCAAAATATCCTAATTGAATTTGGTCAAAAATCCGTGTCTTTGACGATTCTTGACTTTTAAAAACACGATACTAGATTTAAGACGTATCATCATTTTTCACGATTCGTGATCCGTGTGAACATGGGCATTCAAAAAGCATTGCCGTAGTCAAAAAAAGAACAAATCGTCAAAAACCACGAGTCATCCTCGTATGAACGGGCTCTTATGTTAACTATTCCACAGATCTTTCCGTTAGATATCTCTTTCGGGTATCAATTGAGCCAATAAAGGTTAGCCGTGCCTCAGAAATAAATCTATGAAAACAAACTCAGCGTGTTTCTATCAATTTCGTGTATCAAATGAACATAATCACCCTATTCACCGAAATAATGGGAGTGTTGGTTTTCTATACAAATAGATGTATGTAAAACCAATTTACTTCCAATTTATTTGTTTGCGTGCATGTTACGTGTATGAATCAAAAATTAAAAGCATATAATAATAATAATAATGTTCTCCTAGCCGAATTTCGACTACGGCGGCCTATCTCAACAGTTTAGCCAACTGCGCGGGATATATTGTAGTGCACAAGTGTGTGAGCAATACACAGGTGCACTCTCTGTTACTTTACTCTCATAATTCGGTGAAACGGCAGTCCGAAATGACCGTAGAGAGATCAGGCGCAGGACCAACGGCTTAACGTGCTTTCCGAGGCACGGGTGTGTTAACACCACTAACTTCCTGACTCCGGAGCTGTGTCTGATTTTTTCAAGACAGAAAAACCCAAACACTTTCGGCCCGACCCGGGATTCGAACACGGGACCTCGTGGATCGATGGACCAGCGTGCTGACCACTAGACCAACGAGGCCGTCATTGCTAACTATTAGACCCTATAAACATATATTTTAAACAGTTTCTCATCCCCCCTGCACTCACACAAAGCTTTTTTGCGCTTTTTTTCTTTTATGAAACGATCTTTCCGAACATCCCGCCTCGGTTTGTCCGGTGTTGATAAATAAATAAATAAATTGTTTCAACAAACACACCAATTACCTAGCCCCAAACTAAGCGTCAGCTTGTGCTATGGTGACTAGGATAACGGATAGAAATACTTAAATACATATAAACATCCATGACTTAGGTACAAATGCTCGTGCTCATCACACAATCATTTGCCCCATTGCGGGATTCGAACCCGCAACCGCCTGGTTTAGAAGTCCGGTGCGCGAACGACTACACCAAGACGGTCGTCAAATAAAACACGATACGCGTGCCTTTAGTAAACTCCTCCGCAAAAACATACCCTGATAAATCTAGGATATTTACTGGACTATTCTAATGTCCCCAATATAACAAAATTTTGAAGTTTTGAGTTACTTATATTTGAAATGCAGATTTTTTTTCTTTACAAACAGCCTTCCTAAGTCATTGATAATATTGTAATTGTACGCACATGTACACACACGTGCGTACGTAGCATGGTAAAAAAAGACTTTATTTCTTCAGTATATAATTATTAATATTATATAATTATTATTAATTTACTTTTCAGTCTTAATGATTACTTACACACTATATTATTTAAATACAAATGCAATATTATCGAATATCTTGTCGGAATAATAAACAATGCTATGCGATACTCCTTCATAGAATCGTTTTATTATGACGCAAATCTTTAAGTCCCAAAGCCATTATCTTTACAGGTACTGAAAGACTGACAGTTTTTCTTGCGGATATAGATAGTGGACTTTGAACTTTAGTTTTAATCAGAAGAGATCAAAGATGATAGTGTTTAGGAACACTATCGTACCTATGTACATACGTATTTGTGGTTTAAGTTACCGCTCAACGTCAAGAGGTCTCTGATAAAGTAAAATTAAAAGTGTCTGTGTAAGTACACTACGTAAACTTATTATACACTGACAAAAATAAGAACATTGACTTTTTTATAGAACTACATTAAAATATAGATATATAAAATAAAATATCTATAAAGAAAAGTAAAGTTGGCCTGTAAACGTCCCACTGCTGGGCAAAGGCCTAACCTCAACTATGAGGAAGTATGAGCCACTCTCCATCACACATTGAGTGCGGATTGTATTGGTGAAGGGGTGTCTGTGCCTCTGACTTCACGATTAATAACAACTGATATTAGCCAGAAACAATGTAACGATAGGCTTGTGTTGTAATAGACGTCACTTAATGGTCGCAATGGTCACCCATCCAATCGACATGCATTCTTCAATTTGGTATCATTACCAAAGCGCTACCATCACTACGCCAGAAGCACATCATACATACTCAATTCGATAATTCATATTGATATGACATCATATTTAAAGGAAATATATACCAAAAAAATCTAACGTTTTTAAAAATATATATTCTTCATAGATTCTTGATAATGATCAAGAATCTATGAAAAATATATATTTTTTTGAGGATGAGGAATAAAACTCATATGATCATCAAGAATCACTTGATCTTCAAGAATTTATTCGAAGAATGTTGTATTTAGTACAAAATTATCCAACACCTAAGTTCAACGACCATTACTAAAGTTATCTTAACCGATATAGTTTTCCTTTACAGTGTATGAAATGCACTATATCATCATATTTTTTTCAGATGTTCAGCAATCAGAATCGTTATAAAACAAATACCTAACTCCACGGATTCATAGCAGAGGTAATTATTAATACTGCGCGAGAAACAAGACGGGAGCAGAATAGCTCATTTGCTTTTAAATGGCGCAAACACGCGGATTAATTAAGAATACGATATGAGACTATGGGCATTATAATAAAAGACTTCTCGATATTAGGCATCGGGATTTTAGGTACCTGCTACAGCTTAGGTTAATCTGGAAAAAATCTTTGATGTGTCACTGAACTTTCTTTAAGATTCGGTAGAGGTATCAACGTAATTATAAGTAAGAAAAATGTACTATTTGGAACGCCCATAATTACAATGGTGTACAGTCGGTAGCACGTCAAATCAACCATGTCAACTACAAATAAATAACAAGTAAAAAACCCTTTTTAAAAACAAGCTTTTATGTCATGCCTTAAAAAGCCTTAAAAAGTATAAAATAAATTTTACTTTGAAACTTTGACGATCAAATAATAACATCATTACACAATTTATATAAAAGCTTGTCGCGAGATTTAAGTAGGTACTTAGTAGTTCGAATTTAAGAAAATTTAGTCAATCATATCACGTTATGTATATAATTTACTTGTTTATCTACACAGGTAAAATCTCGCGACAAGCTTTTATATATACTACTCAAAAAGGGCCACGAGGTATTTTGTCTGTACCATTAAAATAATAATACCAATATATTTTTTTTGTCTCCATAACGAAAACTAATGTTGTTTTTAACGTGTAGACCAATAAATTTATTCCAATAATAATGTATAAAAATTTTATTTGCTTTTGAAAGAAAAAACTCATTTAAGATTAAAAAAAAAACAATGTAAAGTTACTGAAAACAAAAGAAAATACTCCATGCTCATCTTTTAGTAACGGGTATGCCCCCTTCGTTTCGCTACGCACTCCTGAAGCCTGGAGTGCATGCTCTCAATCAAATGCCTGACATTTTCCATTGGAATCTCTTCCCAGGCCCTTTTAACAGCGTTGATGAGTTGCTGTTGGTTGTGGATTTCCTGATCACCGTCTCTAACTCTTCGTTTCAACTGATACCACATGTGCTCTATTGGATTTAAGTCCGGACTGTTCGCCGGCCACGGCAAGACTTGAATTTGAGAGGCTTCCAGTACAAACCGAATCGCTTGAGCCGTGTGTGCACGAGCATTGTCTTGCATCAAGATGAATCCAGGACCCGCTCGCTGGGCAAATGGTGATCCCATTTGCCCAGCGAGCCCATGTGGTCTGACAACTTCCTCAATATACCGCTGAGCAGTAACAGTACCCTCATTTAAAATAGCGAGCTCAGTTTTGCCGTGTAAGCTTATCCCGCCCCAAATCATTACATTTGGACCACCAAAACAATCGACTTCATGGATGCAGGCTTCTGAAAATCTCTCGCCGCGTCTTCTCCATACTCTAATACGCCGATAGTCGTTAAAAAAATTAACTTTGCATTCGTCTGTGAAGAGCACCATGCCCCAATGGTTTATGTCCCAGTCCAAATGTTGACGGGAAAATCTTAAACGATTTGCACGATGATTTCTGGTTAATGGAACACGGACAACTCGCCTTCTTGATGCCTGCTGGTCTTCATGCAATCGATTACGAATAGTTTGGTCACTGACACGAGTACCCGTTGTAAGCCGTAAACGATTTTGCAGCTTGCGGGCCGTCGTTGTGCGATCTCGGCGCGCACTTAATCGAATGTAACGATCCTCTTGAGCTGTTGTAATACGAACTCTGCCCGAACCAGGTCTTCTTCTAACACTGCCGGTCTCTTGGAAACGATTCCATAGATTTTGAATAGCTCTTCGAGAAAATCTAAATTGCAAACCCACAGATCGCTGCGAATGACCTTCTTCAATCATTGTATCGGCTCTGGTTGCTGTCAGCGAGTCCATATGACGCCTGCGTGCTTGTGGCATATTGCAAAAGATGTTTCTGACTCGAGATATCAATGAACTCTGATAATTTCTAATAAACCAAGAAGCTAAGGAAAGCAAAACGTCAAAGAAAATGGAAACAAAATTTTCAAAAAGAATTTTAAATCAAATTTTATTTAAAATTGTTGCCAGCATTCGATGAATACTACAATATTAAAAAGTTTAGGTATCAAAGAGTTTGTATACTCAATATTTTACTACTTTCAATATGAAAATGTTTAATAATTTACACCAAAATGAAAAAATACCTCGTGGCCCTTATTTTGTTTTGACAAGTATATACAGTGTAATGATGTTATTATTTGATCATCAAAGTTTCAAAGTAAAATTTATTTTATACTTTTTAGCGCATTGACATAAAAGCTTGTTTTTAAAAAGGGTTTTTTACTTTTTATTTATTTTTACTTTTTAGCTATCGCTGGACAGAGTTCTTAGTCTGTAGGCATATCTCACTGTTTATCTCATTCAACGCATCATTGAGGCAAGGGTGTTTGTCGGTAAAATTCGATGGGCTTATTATTTTTCAATCGACTAAAAACTGAAAGGGTAACTAACTATGTGCAACTAATATCTAACATACCTTGGTATCAGTTTATCAAAATATTATTTCGGTGAAAATTAAATTAGGTAAGCCTCAAAAAGGGCTATTTTAAAATTGACAGTGACTTAAAGGTGGCGAAAGTTTTAAGCTCGCTTACTTAAGACATAGGTAAGTAAGGAACAACAAATAACGCCTTGGCGGATTATATAATGGCTAGGCGACGAGCTTGGCTACGAATTTAATGTAAACCAAAGAGTTAAAGAGTACTAATTATTACCCTGAAGTATTGAAATCCCTTCAAAAATACAGCAAATAGGAAAACCAATTATTTTCACCTCGATACGCCGTGGTCCTTCGCTGTGGTCAAGAGCATCCTAATGCTTGCTTTTATGTTGAACAATTTAAGGCTTAATGTTCGTATGCCACTTGCAAGTTGTAAACTAATGCTGTTGACGCCTCTCGCGAAATTACACAAATCAAAGTTAAACAATCGATGCTACAGACTACAACAATTCGACTTTATTTTTTACTTTCAAGGTCTCCAAAACCTCAGTATAATCAATACACAAAAATCTTAGACGACTTACACAGCTTACCATACATTGTCATCTAAACAACCTGTATACAAAATTTCAGCTCAATCGGTTGAAGATATTTGCTTTAAAATTGAGCTGCAATAAGAATTTGTGACATAACTTATCACCCGACTAGGTACAACACCTTGTCTTGGGTGTTAGGAAAAATGCGCCGCGTAAGGCATAAGTAAGCTTCAACCTAATTATTGTAACTTCAAGCTAAACCTTACGCAGCGTAAACACAATTCCAGTTTTGAAATTATCCTTCTCCTAGACAGGCAAACCAATGCTGTTGACGCATATATCTCCAAAATTAAACTCGTCAAAGTTTACCTACCGATGCTACAGACTCAAAAAATTCAACCTCAATATTTATAATCGAGGACTCCAAGCAAACCCCTTTTAACATTCGTATACCTCATGACTGAGGGTCGTGATCATTATGTGAATTGAAACACTAACAACGACTTCTAGGCAATATTTAATGGAATGGTTTGCTAGTGCCTTTTCCTTCTCACACACTAGCCACTAGTGTGCACGTTTTTCCTCATGGTGTTTTCCTTCACCGTTAGGCAGCCGTATCTTTGAAAAAGTCTGTAGGTACTTAAGTTTTTGTACAAACTTATTGGTACAGGCCTTGATAGAACTCATGATCTCACGGATGAAAAGTGAAGTTTTCTCCGCTTGGCTAACACGCCTTTTCTTCAAGCCAAGAACACCCGATACACAAAATTCCTAAACGGTTCGGAGCAACGGAGTTAAACTCGCATGCTTATTTTCTGCAAGCCCTTTCATTTGACACCCACATTGTAAGAAAGCATAAAAAAACTTAGTCCACCATCTTTAGAAGTCCGCCTTTTGGAGTGACATTACCTTGTTTATCGAGCTATTCTTAGCAAGTCCTTTCATTTGATACCCATATTATAGAAAAGCATCAAAAACTTAGTCCGCCATCTCTAGAAGTTCGCCATATATGATTTGGAGTGACGTCACCTTGTGTTAAGTAATTCTTAGCAAGCCCTTTCATTTGATACCCATATTGTAAGAACGTATACAAAACTTAGTCCGCCATCGTTCGAAGCCCGCCATATTGGATTTACAGTGAGGTCACTTTTTAATCCAATTATTCTCAGCAAGCACTTTGATTTGATACCCATATTGTAGGAAAGCATAGAAAACTAAGGCCGCTATGTTTCGAAGTCCGCCATTTTGGATTAAGAGTGACGTCACCTTATTTATTGAGTTATTCTCAGCAAGCTCGTTCAATCGATACCCACATTGTAAGAAAGCAAAGAAAACTTAGCCTGCCATCTTTAGAAGTCCGCCATATTGGATTTGGAATGACTTCACCTTATTTTTCAAGTTATTCTCAGCAAGCCCTTTTATTTGATACCCATATAGGAGGATTGCATTTACAAGTCGGCCATTTTGTTTTTTTTAGTAACGTCACTTTATTTTTTGAGTTACTCTCAGCAAGCCCTTTCATTTGATACTAATATTGTAGAAGTGCATTGAAAATAACAAGTCCGCCATCTTGGATGGTCCGCCATGTTGAATTTAGAATGATGTCATGCATCTTACCATGCATTGTCATCCAAACTAAACGTGTATACAAAATTTCAGCTCAATCGGTTGAAGATATCTGCTTCAAAATTGAGTTGCAAGATTCCACCCGAACAAACATACATTTACATTGCAAGCTAAATAAAAGCTTGTAAAAACAGCTTTTATTACGTTGGGAATAGAGGCGGTCTCAAGGTCAAAGCGGGGTTGCCTGACGTTCGGCCGTGGTAGTAGGTATTTCAGTGCCATTTGCAATGTTACCAAACTGGTACCTCAGCTTTCTTGCAATGGTAAGTAAGCCATGACGCTTGTGTCTGTGGGAACCATTGGTGATTTATAGAGAGTATTTCATTTATTCCGGTTAGTTTCCCAGTTTACAATGAGATTGATTAAACAAATTTAAAATCAAGGATCGTCTAAAATTCTTATAAAATGTACTGTAAAGGCAGTTCGGCTGTATGTTTGATATGTTTTGCATTTACAAAAAATAATCTTGCTAACCTACCTACGTATATTTCTCCGATATTGCTTATTGACATATTATTCGGTCACCTAATTATCCACTTACCCCAACATATGTAATGGTGATTGCAAAGATAAGAGTCAATTAGCAGATATGTACCTAGTTAAGTGGCGAGAAATATAAGTACTTATCTAATGGAAATGTGGACACCCTACTGACACCTGTTAATGCCACCGCTTAACGTTAAGCCGCGTTTCCGTTACATTATCTTTGTTTAGGAAAACAGATTATTATTTCCTATAATTGTGACCAACCTGGTAACACCGATTAAACTTAATTTAAGACCAAGGTTTTCTTTTTCATATTAGGTAGATTTGTAAAGTTGATACTAGTCACCTTAAGTTTATTTAATTTGGAACACCAACAGGCTACATAAAATCATTGACCAAAGTTGCATGTGGTATGCAACCCAATGTAGATATACCTACCCAGTTGACAATACCACAGAATAAGTACTAGTACAGAAGTATGACTTTGCAACGAAATTCAAAGAAATATCTACTCAATGTTGTTAACGATATGGTGTAATTCAGTTCGCCTCTGACTCAAGCACATTTTCGTGTAGACACCTACAGAAATACATTGCAAGATAATTTCATTCTTATAACTCTGGAATATGATTCATAATACACTAAACCAATTCAGTGACGTACTATCACGCAACGCGATAAGGTTGACTGCCACAAGAAGCTACTTACGCCATTTAGCTCATCTTTCTAGGACTTGATTCACGCTCGTCCAACCAGCAACTTAGTGTCGCGCACCGCCGGTGAATAAAACGCGGGAGCGTGTCGCTGCCGGCTAGCGACACCCAACTTGTTTAGTCCCTTACCAAGGGATCGCCGCGCGTAGGTACGTTTTTGCTACCTACGCGGGAAGATACATAGGCCTGACAATACACACAATAACAAAATTGCTTAGTGAGGAAATATTGTTCTGTAATAAGGGATTTTATGACAGCTCAATTTTTTGTTTTACTTTATGTTGATAGATGGCGCAACTCATCTAAGTTACATAAATATTATTGTGTCGAAATTATTCAGCATAAAACATAAAAATCATTTTGTAATACTACACGTACAAGCATGTAGTGAAAGTACTTGAGTCAAAAAATAGCGAGTTTTAAATGCAGTTAAAAATAAATGGATAAAGCGTGTAGCGACATCTTACCACTGTCGCCCACACTAGCAAGCAACTTTAAGACGCGACGCCTTGACTCGGCTCCTACAGGCTAGATGGCGCTGATAGCCCGCTCCATACAACACAAACCGCGATATGTAAGATTTAGCACGAGCTTGACTACATATAGATAAACCAAGACGGTGACCATTGGACCTTGGTCCCCGACCATAACAACCGGTCGGTAGGAAGCGCTTCCCTTTGCCTTCCTAATCCAGTTGCGCCAAAAGCGTTTTGATGATTACTAAACTGTCAAAAAATACCTGTCAATATGCATGGATCTA
Organism: Pyrausta nigrata; assembly: GCA_949316185.1. Lineage (NCBI taxonomy): Eukaryota > Metazoa > Arthropoda > Insecta > Lepidoptera > Crambidae > Pyrausta > Pyrausta nigrata. The sequence continues at coordinate 13,445,128 of OX438957.1, read as the reverse complement.
ATTCTAAATTATGCTAAACATAAACATAATTTCATGATCAACGCTATCACGATCAGCCTTTTTCTTAATAAAAATCTTCCTGACTTATGTTTGTTCAACGCCATCTATCGGATAAAGTACTGATTTTTGACACTAGGAAAATCCTTCATATAAATTAAAACACTTCGACGCTATATTATCTGTGAACTTGATCATTCACAGCTAATGATATTTCAATGAAAGCTTACCTTACTTCTCATGTTTTTTTATAATCTTAGATCAAACAGACGGGACATTTTCAAGTCCCTATTGGACAACATGGGGGAGCGTTTATATCAATTACGTATACATTATCACTAAAACTTCAATGTTATAAATTGTAACCTGTTGTTTACAAGTAATGAATGATGATGATGTCCTCCTAGCCGATTTCGACTACGGCGGCCTATCTCAACAGAGATTAGCCAACTGCGCGGGACATATTATAGTGCACAAGTGTGTGCGCAATACACAGGTGCACTCTCTGTTCCTTCACTCTCATAATTCGGTGAGACGGCAGTCCGACATGACCGTAGAGAGATCAGGCGCTTAACGTGCTTTCCGAGGCACGGGGGTGTTAACACCACCAACTTCCTGACTCCGGAGCTGTGTCTGAGTAATTTCAAGACAGAAAAACCCAAACACTCTCGGCCCAACCCGGGATTCGAACCCGGGACCTCGTGGATAGTACCCAGCGTGCTGACCATTAGACCAACGAGGCAGTCAAGTAATGAATAACTATCACATGAAGTCAGTTGAAAATTGTGCCATGATTATTTTTTAAAGTCAAAGTCAAAAAGAATTTATTCAATTTGGAACATATTGAATATAATATATTATTAGATTCTCACAGACTCAACCCTCCATCTTCTAGGCTCTCCTATCTTCGATAATGCAATACCCCCTCATTTTCAAAAATTAGTAACTAAATTTGATGAATGTTCAGACCGCCTTTTGGAAATCAACGCTCATTCGGCTCTCTTTATACTTAAATCCTGTCTTTTAGTTCCTAAATTTAATTATCTTATTCGATGCTGTCCTATTTGGAAATTCCAAAATTTGACTAATAATTTAGACAATCTTGTTAAAACACATTTGGAAAAGATTCTGAACATTCGTCTTTTGGAACGGTCTTGGGATCAAGCGTCCCTTCCTATCCGTTTTGGTGGGATTGGGACGCGCAAAATTTCCACTGTCTCCTTACCTGCCTTTCTATCCTCATCTTACAGATCTTAAAATTCGAAGGAGTTGGGACCAAATTTCTTGTGAGTCTATTTTGAAAAGTCTTATTGACAGTAGCACTGACAACGCGGATCTAGCCAGACTAAAAGCAGTTTCCACCAAGGAAGCAGGATACTGGCTTCAGGCCTATCCTTCGGCCAACGTGGGAACCCTTTTGGACTCAGAAACTCTACGAGTCGCGATAGGTCTGCGTGTTGGTGCTGAGGTTTGCCTTCCACACAGATGTCCTTGTGGTTCTGATGTCGGCTCGTTGGGACATCACGGACTCTCCTGTATTAAAAGTGCAGGCCGCTTTTCGCGTCATGCCAGCATCAACGACATCATCCGTCGATCTCTTGCCTCTATCAACGTGCCGGCTTTACTCGAGCCGAACGGTATCGCGCGTGATGATGGCAAGAGACCAGACGGGATGTCACTTGTTCCTTGGCGGATGGGTCGGGCTCTTGTGTGGGACGCTACCTATGTCAACACACTTGCAGCCTCTCATCTGCCCGGGACAAGCCGTGATGCTGGTTTGGCTGCGGCGCCGTGATGTTGGTTTGCCGAAAACTTTAAAAAGAACAAGTACAGGCAGATCGACTCCGGGTACCACTTTGTACCGTTTGGAGTCGAAACACTGGGTTCGTGGGGTCCCAACGCTATCTCTTTTTTCAAAGAGATTTCCAAGAGGCTAGTTGACATCAGTGGTGACCTAAGAGCTGGCAGCTACCTTGCTCAGCGTATAAGCATCGCTATCCAGCGCGGTAATGCTGCCAGCATCCTAGGAACCTTACCACAAGGACCCTTTTTATAATTTTTGTTTTTGTGTTGTATTAAGTAATTTATCTTAATTTTTATTAATAAGTTGTATATATAGTTAATTAATAAATTATTTGGAACAGAAAATGCCACTTATGAACGACAAAAAACAGTAATATTGGCCCTTAGGGGGCCCGAACATGTATCCTAGTGCCTTTTGATTTACTCTGTAATTATTATTCATCTAAGAATGTAATAAATACTTAATATTCCAAATTGAATAAGACGCCAGACCACGTGTTCAATACTGAATACACGTCACGCACGTATTACAAATGCCTTGAAAATCTCAATATTAAAAAGCGATTTGATAAAACTCACTTATTTGTAATATAAAATCTCGTCGTCTCGTCTCCGCGTCGAAGGAGTTCCGGCCTCATTGTCATGGCCTCATTGATGCTATTTGATTTGATAGTGCGAAGCAAATAATTTATTTGTTAAGAAACACCATCAAACAATTGAAGGCAAATTTTGGGCCTTAATTCAATAATTTTCTCTATAACAGGACCAACACAAAAATCAAAAAAAAAAACATTTACGAGTTAACAGACTAGCGATAGCAAAGCTAAAAAAATTCAAGATTCTGATGTTGAAGAACAGAATCGGGCCTTGGCGCAGATGGGTCACCGACCACAGCCACCGGTGGCTAGCGTCCGTTTAAATTATTTTTAATACGTCGCCGCACTATTTATGTTGGGACATGTATGAGTGCTCCTTGCGCGCCTATATAGGGTCTAACGAAATTAGTTATCAACCGGCAAAGGGGGATATCTATACATCACACTGATCAAGCTTACCAAATTTGGGCCAAAAATTCAGACTAGTTACCAAGATATTCGCAATTCTCAGTTGTGAAAAAACACACTATTTACAGCTGTGTGTCTGATTTTCGTACAATGCGTTTTGAATTGTGTTCGTGTAACTACACTATCTGTGAGTTGATGCAATTGTATGCGTGAAGTAAAGATACTGCTTGCTTATTCACTTGCAGTATTTTAATTGAATTATTTTGTTAGAAAACATATCTTTGAAAAATTTTTCAAAGATATGTTTTCTAACAAAATCAAAAAATGAACCATAGTTTTATTGTAATTTTACAATAAAACTATGGTTCATTTTTTGCCATCGTATTCAGTATGATGTATAGATACGGGGGGTATCTATGGTTCATTTTTTGCCATCGTATTCAGTATGATGTATAGATACCCCCCGTATCTATACATCATACTGAATACGATGGCAAAAAATGAACCATAGTTTTATTGTAATTTTAAAATTTGTCGGTTGATAACTAATTTCGTTAGACCCTGTATACAGAAATAAATTAATTTTATTTTACACGTGAAGCAAGTGGCGGTGGCGGCCACTCGCTATTATAACAAAAGATCTAGGAGATGTAGCGGCCGCCGACCACCTTCGTTTGCGTGGAACCAAGCGTGGTGCGACACCCACCGGTAGCGGTGATCGGTGTCCCGTCTGCGCGGAGTCTTTGTTTTTCAAATAACCCTGTATATGTGATGCAAGTTTATTAATTGCAACTAAAAATTCATTCGGCGGGTGGCCGTCTTTGTCATGTCTTTACTTCGCTGCTGGAAAGGCACGTCTTTAATCCTGCTGTCTAAATAGCCAAAGTTAAATGAAAACCCGTCAAGAGCGAATTTGCCGCGTGTTTTTCGCAACTGTGGAACTAATTATACGCGGTTTGATCTCGAGATTATGAATATTCACGCTAACTGAGGTCCAGAGTGATGATATGCATAGAGATGAGGCTAGTGCAAGCGTGTTTGCACAAGATTCGGGAGGAGAAAGTTAGAACGATAAGGATAGACACCCTTATCGTTGGGAGCTTGTTGACGCAAATCTTTACGGCGCTGCCGCCGTATCCTCTCTATTTATGTCAACAAGCTCCCACAGTGATCCATACAACACTGGCAACCGTGTCTACATACGGCGAATTAACCGTAGTTTTTCATGGCGAAAAAACGTGTGTGTACAAGAGGCCTAAGGCGGAATGTACACACGGGCTTGAGACCGCCTCTATTCCCTAAGTACTTAATAATAGTTTCGATGGTTTAGTGGTCAGGACGCTGGGTACTATCCACGAGGTCCCGGGTACGAATCCCCGGTCGGGCCGAGAGTGTTAAGTTTCTCTGTCTTGAAATAACTCAGACACAACTCCGGAGTCAGGAAGTTGGTGGTGTTAATACCCCCGTGCCTCGGAAAGCACGTTAAGCCGTTGGTCCTGCGCCTGATCTCTCTACGGTCATGTCGGACTGCCGTCTCACCGAATTATGAGAGTGACGGAATCTATTCCCTCACTCTCATAATTCTCCTAACTCTCTGGAGTGCACCTGTATATTGCGCACACACTTGTGCACTATAATATCTCCCGCGCATTTTTTTTTTAGTCGAAATTCGGTTAGGAGGACGGTATTAATAATAGTTTGTTGCTGTTTTTAGTTCATATGGGTAGTTTGACGTGCTGCCGAATGTACATTTAACAGTGCTGAAAATTACCAATATTTCAACTAACTAACTACAAACCTTGGTACAGCTGCAGCCAATGATAGTGCATTTAAAAAGAACTAGATGTGTAAATTTGCTCAATTTTGCATTCAACTTTTACACTTACTAACTTAACAGCTTTTCTTACCTCCTTTCAATTAGGTACATTACGATTTGGTATGTTTTTCTATCTACCAGTACGAGATGACAGGTCTACCTATTTTTTAAACAAATACACTATTGTGCATCTGCCTATTCAAATTGGTTGCCTGCCGTTTAATCACGATGGAAAGTGTCTGCGCAGCTTCAATACTTTCACTCTCCTTCAAGGTTTAATTTTAAAAGGTTCCCTAAATCGCAACGACTTTACCTTGCAACATAAGGGATATTTATCGACTCTATGTTCTTATTGGTCCTCTATCTAATAGACCCGTATTTGCAAACCGATCTCAATTTGAAACTGTTATCGGATTCGGTGGGGATCCGAACGAACATCTGATATAACTTCTTACATCAAGAAAAAAAATCTTCTTGCAACTAAATACTACTCTAATACTACGTGCTGTTTTTTCCGTTTTATTTGGGTATCATGACTTCTACGATAAAGTCAGAGACTTGATTTTTATACGTTTGATTATAATCTGCATCTTTTACCATAAATAAAATGCTTTTACTGAACAATTAAGTAAATGTTGCGGTGATGAAACCGTCACATGTGAGAAAACTAGGTATAATCACTACCAATGGAAGTTCATAAATAATTTTAGATTGGTAAAAAATTAACGATTATCGAACCGTCAGATTTCATTACCTGAGATCTCTGTGACTTATTGCCTTGCATCGTTTAATGCAAGTTCACCGTAGTCCAATTTAAACTCACTATGCTATTTTTAAAAGTATTTTCAGCAGTCCCACAATGATGCGATGCGATGCGTAGCGATCGTTTACTCAAGATCAAGAACCACATATGAATACGGGACTAAGTGTAAACATTATAGGGCAGAAAGCCCCGGGAGTAGGCGTAAACACGGACCGATCTATTTCTGATCTGTGAGGGTGATTTAAGGTGATTTTTACAAATGAAGAACGCAAGGTAAATTAACTTGCGGAATGGAACCAATTTAGTTTGGATTTGCCTTTGAAGTTGTACTTTTGGGGACGGCATTCAATGGGATGTTATTAATGTTTCGGTGGCATCGTTTCTTTTTATTTAATTTATTAATATCACAGGTATATCTGTTCTAATGGCAAGCGCTATGACTTATTTACGTAAAGTAGTCCTTTCAATTTTGGACTCGCATGTTCATCTCAGACTGTTTGGGTAGAACTTAGAGCAGTTTTTTTAGTTGTCTTATTTATTATTTAGAGGTAGGTAAATTACACATAATGGATGTGACAGTAATGTCATGATCATTTTCTTTTTAACTAAAAACCGCCGTTCTTGCTGACTGTACAGTGTACAGTATAAGTAAACAGTGTTAAACTAAGCTCAGTGAAGTTATTGAAGAAAAATAACATTCATGCATTCTAAAAACAATCTGGAACCAATAGATCCCATAACAGAAACTAGATACAGCATGGCCGTTCAAACTAGTAATATAAATGAATAATTTGTTTAAAAGATCACTGCTAAAATTATGACTTAAGTATGATTCCAGTCAGAAGAATCTTGAATAATACATACTTAGTAAAGCAATTTAACGTAGCTCGTCTACGCATTTTCGTTGCAAAATAACCTCTATTTCAACTACATAAGATGCCATCGTGTTAAGCTTGATGTTCTGTCTGTACATAGGTGTGATTTTCTCGGGGTTTCTTTAAATGCCTTCTATGGCCGTACAGTTTTTGCTACAGCTGCCATCGTTAGTCCAATATGCCTATTGAATTACTCAAATCAAAATAATTAAGGTCCATTGAAAGCCCGTCTCCATAGAAAAACATGAAATCAGCGAAGCCATTCTCGCGATAACATCCAAAGCGACGGGGGTGGATGACATCAGCCGACAAATGATAGTGCCATTATTAAAAATTATCCTACTATCTCTCACATTGTAAACTGGTCACTGGACTCTGGCACATATCCCGTTATTTGGCGTAAGGCCTTCGTCTGTCCACTCCCTAAGGTTCGCAATCCCACTTCATCGAGCCAGTACCGGCCAATTTCTATCTTGCCTTTTCTTTCCAAGATCATCGAGTCTTGTGTTCTTAAGCAATTGTCTTCCCACCTTTATCAGAACAACTTACTCAATTCTTTTCAGTCTGGTTTTCGTCCAGCTCACAGTACGACCACTGCTCTATTAAAGGTGACGGAGAATATTAGGGAAGGCATGGATTCCTCTAAAGTCACACTTCTAGTTCTTATAGATTTCTCCAATGCTTTTAACACCGTGGACTATGATCTCCTTCTAGCTGTATTATCTAACCTTAATGTGTCCCCTCCGGTCTTAGAATGGTTTTCTTCATACCTGCGTGACCGCCAGCAGTCAATTAGGACTGCCAACTCAATTTTTGACTGGTACAATCTAACATCTGGTGTTCCGCAGGGTGGCATTCTCCCTACATTGCTTTTCTCTATTTTTACAAACCTTATTACCATCAACCTTCGCTGCTCGTATCATCTGTATGCCGATGACCTACAACTATACGTACAATCTGACCTTGCTGAAATATCTGCTGCAATCGATTTATTGAACGATAGCTTAAATTACATCTCGTCTTGGTCCCACAATTTTGGAGTTTCTGTTAACCCTTCCAAGTGTCAAGCCATCATTGTAGAGAGTCCAGGATTGATTTCTCGGCTGTGTATTGATAATCTGAAACATATAGCTTATGAAGGTACTACAATACCGTACTGTACCTCAGTGAAGAACTTGGGCCTGATTATTGACTCTACGCTCAGCTGGACTGTTCACGTTGCGGAGGTCAGCCGTCAAGGTTGTCACCTGTTTGAGGTGTCTTTACCGCTTAAAATTATTTCTTCCATTTCATTATTATCATCCCCATTATTGACTACGCCGACTCTTGCTGCACTAACCTCACAGAAGCACTCACAGATAAACTAGAGCGTCTCCTCAACAGCTGCATCAGGTTCATTTTTGGTCTTCGGAAGTACGATCATGTCTCGAGTTACAGAGAAAAACTTAATTGGCTTCCTATCAAGAGTTCTTGGCATCTTACACACTGTTCTTAATAATCCTTTGTCACCTGCATACCTTAAAGACATGTTCTCATACCTGTGCCAGACTCATGATCGTACTCTCCGTTCTTCCGACAATCTCCGGCTGGGCACTCCGGCTCATCGCACCTCGTACGTCTCGAAGTCGTTTACAATGACGGCGACTCGGCTGTGGAACTCACTTCCTCTTGATATCAGGAGATCGGATTCAAAGTTGTCTTTCAAGAATAAACTCCGTAAATTCTTACTCGATAAATTGCAAAACGTTATGTAAGTGTATATATATAATACTATTAGAGTATTATATAATTTATACATAAGTATAATTATTTTAGTTTGTATTTATATATTATAATTATATTTTAAGTGTATATGTATGTAAGTATATTATTTGTAGTATATTGTTATTAACAATTGCTTTTTCTTGCTGATGTCTCACTGCACCCGTTGGCATCTTTCTGCATGACCTAAAGGGTTGACTGGCAGAGAATGCTTTTTAGCATTAAGTCCACCTTTTGTACACTTCTATTTGTGCAATAAAGTTTAAAAAAAAAAAAAAAACCTTTTTGACCCCAATCTTTTGCAACCTTGCATGGTTTTTCCGCTCGATACGTTTGCCACCTACCTACATCTTGGCCGTTTACCTCAGGTTACAAGGGAACCTCAGGTAACATAGTTACCACTAAACTAACTAACTTTGCACTAAAATTTTGGGCACCAACAATGGGCATTATTATAGGCATAGACATAGGATTTTCACTACCTAAGTAGGTAAGTAATTTTAAATGAATGTAGGTTTAATTGAAGTATTCTGCAAAATAGTTGACGTAACGTAACGTAAAAATCCTATCATGCCTAAAAATGCCTAAGACCCTAAGAAGAAAATGTAAAGCAAAGCTATTCGAAGATATACTGTTATGATAGATATATTTTTTGTAGGACACCAATTATGTAGGCAAGTACTTCATTATCATCATCCTAGCGTTATCCCAGCTGTGCACTCGCACGCGAGGGCCCAGGGTCCGCTGACCATGATCCAGGATTTGACAGATCATGTAATTACAGTGGAGCGACTGCCATCTGACCTCCGTGACCCTGTTAAGGGGAACCAGACCAGTTTTTGGATCATGGTTACACATTCAGTTGCCTGAATGTGCAAGTTTCCTCACGATGTTTTCCCCCACTGTAAGAGCATCGGTTAAGTCAAAAAAGTCAAAAGTCAAAAATTCTTTATTCAATTTAGGACACAAAATGCCACTTATGAACGTCAAAATATCAATCAATTATGGCCCATATGGGGCAGAACATGTCTCCTTATCTTTTGGGCCCTACTAGCGCTTCGAGACAAGACACAGACAATCTGGTTAGTGAAACAACTAATGTACATAACTCAGAAAAAATCATTGGTACATGGCGGCACGATATGGCGGTATGTAGGTAAATGTCATTAAAAATGTGCCTAGAATTCATTACGTGAAAGCTAAGTATGAATGATCTTACTGCACAAAACCATCTTGTATATCTCATGCGTCACCCAAACAATCTAATATTTCCGCTAGATATTCATGGTTTAATATAAATGTAAAAGGCTCGCCAGTAGACTACATATCACCATAAAATCACACAAATTACGCCGAAGCCGAGACGAGGGTGGTAGACCACAAATGAAATTCTTTATACTGGCAATAAATAAGGATCTTGGCTAATGACTCTATATGGAAGAAAGATTCGTCGTCAATGACAAGACAACAATAACTACGAGAGAATATTGCGTAGCGTTGCGTATTGGCACTCCGTACGTTACTGCGTAATAAAACAAGTCAAACATATTTTTTTAATTTCTACGAAGTCTTATCATGCTAGAGCGCTGGGTTAGTTTGCACGCTACCAAAGCTGGCGGCTTCTACTAGGTCTTTTTTATTGTTTCAAAATTGTAGGTTACTAACATGGGCTAAGTGCAAAGTCACTAACATAAATATGGACCACGCACGGTCTGAAATAATTTCATTCATTCATTCATTGTTAGTAGGGACCTAAAAGGCTTGCTATGGTAACTACTACACAATGATTTGCTAACATGTCATGAATTCCATCTTATAAGTAGGTACCTATAATATTTGGGAAATACTGCATTGCAAACAATGCACTTAATATCATCATACCTATCGTAGTATTGACTTCTGGTGAATTTAACGGTTCCTAATACATTAAATCGACGATTGCAAAACATCCAAGGATGTATTATCGCAGAAATGAAGCAGGAATCATTAATTTCAGATTAGACGTATGCATCTATAGCTATGTTTACATACTCTTATCTCTTTTAAACACAATTTAATATCTCTACCTTTCACTGACGGACAAGGCAGAACCTGGATTAAGTACTCTAATATTTTCAGGGTATGCCTACACTAATATAATAATACTTACAGAAACGAAGGATTTGTGACACCTGCAGGGAGAAACACTATCATTTGACCGTTGTAACTATGCTTCTATTTATATGCCCAGCCCACTTATTGTAGCATTTTGGGAGATGAAGTTTGCCGTATGACGTAATAATGTAATAAGCTAAGCTACCTACATTTTCTGTTTGCATATGTTTATGAGCTTACTGAAAAAAGCGTGTTGAAATGCAGTTCGTGTTGAAATACAGTACCTTTGACTATGTATCCTATTTTGTAAAAATACAGAAGTCTACCTACTTAAATGGAAACAGGTGTATCAAGTCCTAAATCTTAGAGCAGTGCTGCTGGAGCACTCGATCAAGCGCGTTTTTAGAATTATAATCCTTTGAGACTCGGAAAGAAACTGTTTTACATTTACTAATAACCTCCTTTGTCTTGAAGCGATGCAATTATATCTTTAAAGAACTCCTGCATTGACGCTTTGCAATTAATTGGCTTAACAGAAACAAAGGATATATTAAAAGTAGCAATATATTTGTGAGTAGGGTAGGTGCAAGTCTACAGGCAACGTTTTTGTCGATCCAATCACGGTAAGCAGACACTCTGGTGAAAAGTGATGTTTTGTCGAAGTTCTTGCCGCTCACAACACCGACTAGCAGCTCTTTCCTTGGTTTCTGTTTAGGGTCTTCCGTGGCCCAACAAGCGAGTGGACCCCCTGAATCTCCCCTCGCCACATCACCTAAAGCGCTGTCCGTGCACAAGAAAGAATCCATGTTCATTCCCCACAACGTCGAACAACGCCATCTAGACAACACATTGATTCTAGCAGCGAGCAACACCTCAGAATCGGTAGTGAATGCATCGTGGCTAATTTTTCCGAACCCGACCGTCACGCATTGTTCATAATCCGCATTCCTCTTCGCAGTCGCGACAAAACCAACGTTATCATTGAATATCCAGCCCTCATTGGTGAAAACTAGAGCTATATCGTTCGCTGGGAAGTGGAAGTTTCGGTTTAGGACGACGTAGGCAATCCTTCTGACTTGAACTTCGTTTCCCGTGTCGGTAGCTCCACTATGCGCCTCGAAAGTCTTATTACTGCCCGCAAAAACTCTGAGTAGGTGTGGGTTGTTGCGATAGAAGTAGTTGTTTCCTTCGAAGCAGTGGGCTGCGGTAAGTACCTTCCGTACGCCAATGATGCTTCCTCCGCAGAGATTAGCCCACCAAATCTTATTCATTGAGAGCTTACCATTCGGTTCTTTGATTGAGACGACGAAAGGAACGTTATCAACGCTTACTGGATCGCCGTTTACAATAGTTGGTTTGACGCGGTACGTGGAGTATTTTAAACTGGTGATGACTCGACTGTCATATTCGCCCATGGTGGAGTGTAGGAGAAATAGAAAAGCCAGAATATTCATCAACTTTGCTCGGTAATCCCCAAGATATATCTGCAATCATTATTATCTCGTTATTGACCCTGTCATGTGGGTTTATTAAAAGAAAACTTATGAAATTTTGATAAAAATCATGCACTTTCTGACAATTTGATTTTGAATGAACCCACAGATTACATTTATTTATACCACAGATTAGCTATTTGTGATATCTTGTCTATTGTAGACATAGTTAGAGATCACTGACCTCTTTTATACAAGTACTTATTATACACGTACTACTGCGCGTACTTGTATAATATAATTGTTGACTTGAGAAGCCAATATCTAAGTAGGAAATCTCCTAAAATTCAAATTCGTCGTTCCATGATAACCAATTATAGAGGCAAATTACATCGCCGCAGACTCAAACAAATGGGGTTTTCATCAAAGGAAATTAAGACAAACGATAGATAAAGAACTCTGTAATTACCAGCACGGTCATTACAACTACGAACGGACAATTTTATTATTATCATTTCTAATTTATAGCTAGGGGAAAGCGAGAGTTAAGGATAATCGAATCTCGATTCGAAATTAGGAGATATAATCCATACTAATATTATAAATGCGAAAGTGTGTCTGTCTGTCTGTTACCTCTTGACGCTTAAGCCACTGAACCGATTGAGATGAAATTTGGTATGGAGACAGTTCGAGACCCTGGAAAGGACATAGGCTACATTTTGTCGTGATATCAAAACATAAAGGGGTGTAATAACATGGGGGATGAAAGTTTATATGGAAAATCCAACTCTTGCGGGCGAAGTCGCGGGGAACCACTAGTAATAAATAAATTGTTTCAACAAACACACCAATTACCTAGCCCCAAACTAAGCGCGACCTTGTGCTTTGGCGACTAGGATAACGGATAGACATACTTATATACATCCATGACTTAGGTACAAATGCACACAGAGTTCCATATCATTTGAAATATTTTAACATATTTGGGTAAGTTGATGCGGGGCCCGTACGCGGTTTCGTCAGCGTTAAATGACGAATTATAATCGTAAAATAGGAGATTTCACTCCCTTCCAACTAAGTATATATTCACAACAAACAGTTGCTTGACTTCCTTCGAGCATTGAGTATTTTCAAAGTCCCATCAATGTTTTATATCATCTCTAGGGGTGTGGGCGTGAAAAGGATTTCAGTACGAAAGTTGAGAAATGTTATTCCATGACCTTACTTTATTATTACTTACTTTACTATCCTCACTTACTGACATTACTAAAAATTGGATTACTTTTAAGGGAACAAAATAACAAAATGAGCTCAGTTCAATGAGTACAAGATATTGATATCCAAGCCAGGATCCCGCCATCTTGACATTTACATATAAAGAGTGATAATAATTATAGGAGCGACGATCGCTTTTTAAATCAGAAAAACTTGCTAAAAAAAGTACAATAACGAAAACAAAATATAGTTTAATATTACAATACAATATGCCTTCAACCCTATGCTATCCCTAGCTCTACATGCTGAATTTTTCGCAATCCAGTGTTTAAAAGCTGACACCCTGGTGAACAGTGAAGTTTTGTCGAAGTTCTTGCCACTGACCACGCCGACCAGTAAATCCTTCCCTTTCTTCTCTGTGGGATCCAAAGTGCCCACACAGGACAAAGGGCCCCCTGAATCCCCCCTCCCTACATCACTCGTATACGAGTACGTACAAATAAACGAATCCATATTCATTTCCCACATCTTCGAGCAATCAGCGCGAGATAGAAGAAACATATTGGCGATCAAAAGGACAGGAGATATCCGATCCGTTGTATGATTTATACTTCCAAACCCGGCAGATATACAACGCGTTGGGTAATCCGTCCTCCGTTTTGCCACAGGAATGAACCCCACATTGGGTGTGTATTTGAATGGCGTGTATAAAAATACCAAGGCTATATCGTTCGCAGGGAAGAAAAACTTATTGTGGAGCACAACTTTTCGAATTTTCCGCCATTGTGCGTATCGGTTAGTTTCGGTGCGGCCACTGTGAATGTATTCTGTTGTGAAGTTTCCAGCTACCACTCTTAGGCGGCTAGGATGTTTGTAATAGAAGAACTCATTCCCCTCGAAGCAGTGGGCGGCTGTCAATACTTTCTTTTCGGCGATGATGCTGCCACCGCATATGTTGGTCCAGAATTTTCTGTACTTGGAGGTTTTGAAGAGAGGTTCCTTGATTGACACGAGGTAGGGGACCTGCCCCGCTCGCGCTGGTACGCCGTTGATAACGGTGGGATGGACGTAGAACTTGGGGTTCGCGTACTTTAGAGTTGTGATCACTCGGTTGTCCCATATGGTGTTGACAAAATGAACGAATAAAAGAAGAATTATAAGTGCGAAACGCATTGATTTAACATAACGCTAAAATCATTAATCATCAGCTAAAATTTTTGGTATGATAATTTCAAACAAAAATATACAAACAAGATTCAAATCTTCAAAATAAAAGTTGGATATAAAATTCACTGAGTAATATTAAAATTGATAGAAATGATGTTGATTGACATAAATGTCATTGGCACTGCTCATGTGATCTTCAAAAGACATACATTAACGTTCAAAAATCATTTCTTATTATTAATACTAGTATTTTTACTATTGAGATTTTTTTACAGAAATAGGCAGAACGAAAACTTAAGCGCGCGGTTGCCGTTCACTATTTTAAAGCGTGCGGTTCCCTTTGGCGGTATATCAATTTGAATAGTGCGCAATAGTATGCGGCAAGCACAACGCGTCTTATTATGATACCAGGGGGCTATATAATTACGTAACTCTGTTGCTAACAATTCAGGAGCCGTACCATCAGAAACAATGCAATCGCAAAACCATGATAGTTCCCTTATTTCGTACCATGACCCCGAAAATTAGCAGGCCCGCAGCGAGGAAGTTTGTTTATCCTGTCACCTTTTTTCTTGTATGAACTACTTATGGAGTGTCATACTCCATCTAATAACAATCTAGAGTCAGTTTGCCCGCCTTATGTGTCATATAAGCTATCATAAAAAAGTTACTCATCGAGTAGCTTTTTGAAAATTGTTTAGCAGTAATCTTGTTTGATAATTTAATTTTAGGATCCATTTATGAAATGTGTAATGTTAAAAATCCAAGGAATTAACTAATGTGAGATTTTCGGATGCGGAATTGAAGAAATATCTACGAGATGTGAATATTAACCTTATAAAGTCCGATTTCTTGGTTTCTCCGTAGAAGCATAATGACTATTTAAAAATCCCTTTGATAAAGTGACTTCAGATTGTAATTACAGGTAAAATTATAACTCAGGTAACGTAAATTGCAATAAAACCATTATATAGGCTACACTTGCAGCTTAGGGTTCTAAGATGTGAATATTAATTTTCCTAGGCAGTAACTACTAGGTTCTTTATGCGAGAACTTTGTCCCAACCAGCAGAAATTATTACTGATAAAACTTTCAATCTATCCATTTTAATAGTTTATTTATTAAATCAGCACAAATATTTAGTTTTAGCTAACCTACCTACCTAGGTAGGTATTTCATGATGTTATGTATTCAATTCTTCTTACGACTTTAATGTAGGATTTTATCTAGGTACCTAATGTACCAAGTTATAAATTATTTTTCCCTTTCTTCCTAATGCTATAGAATTATTTAGTCGCATGAAAAACCAGCAAAGCATATACTATTTCCAAGTAGAATGTATTGGTTGCACTATTGATAATTACTTACCTACATTAAATATGTCAAAAAAGTTTTTATTGGAGGAAGGCTTAAAAATTAACATAAAACACCTGCCTACCTAGTTTTTGCTAGGTAATCAGTAGGTAGGTAAAGTAACAACGCGTCTAACAAATTGTTGTATATTTTTTCAGGATAAGAAAACATTTATGGCACTAAAGAAAACACATAATAACACAACTAAATATTTTCCAGAGAAATACAGAAACGTGTGAAGATCTTGAGTTTCGCCTGTGAGAGCTTAGGTAGATTCTGTAATAATAATGTCTATTGTCATAATTAAATATAGCATATTGTTGAACATTCAGTCAGTCTTTTTTATTTTTCCCTTTAGTTAATGAAATGCACTATCATCATGTTTTTGTTAGATTTTTAGGCCAGCAGTTAAGCTTTTAGAGGGAGGACTACTACTACTGGACCAAAAAATTAAAAATTTAATATTTCGTAAATAGAGCAATAAATAAATAAAAATTGTAGAAACCCCTAAATCATTTTAAAAGACATACTCAACGCTACCCCATCACCTCATGACGAACTATTTTTATTAATTATTTATTCTTATGTGCAAAAAGTATTTATTTTAGACCTTCTTAGACTCCTTACTCCATACTCCTTACATTCCTTCATCTCATAAATAATTATTATCTGTGTCTCTACGTTTGACATCTTAACAATCAAACGAAATAGACATATGTCAATGTATAGCCCCATCTCGCTCTTTCATCCTGTCACCGTGAGGCCTTTTCATGAGAGCTCATGGTACGAGTTTTAGCCATCCTAGAGCAGGATGTTTATCGGGTTGTTAGCAATTCGAAGGATAGTTATTTTGCTGATGTACGGGCCCAGTATTGAAATCGCTTCAAAATGTCACATTTGACAACTTCAGTTATTCTGTTAAGTTGGCCATTCACGGTCAGTTCAAAAAATGACTCCACTCACTAACATAAAAATAATCTAAAAACGGACTTTCATTCCGTGCTGCCAGAACGTGGGCAATTCCACACGCAAAGGGGATTTTTAGCTTTTTTAATTTAGTGGGTAAAATGGGCGAGAAGGTCTTAGAACCGGTAAATTGTGGAAAAATATTATCATATTTCTCTACAATTGCCCATATTTACTACGTTAACTTTTTTAGTACCAATAGCCTAGATTTTAATTACCGATATTATAATAAATTTTGGTCGTACCTCACAATGACTAATTAGTTTAACTGGCCGTGAATGGCAAACTTTAGCAACAAAACTTTGATTGAATTTCTTTCAAAGTTACATAATCCACTACCAAATAGTAACTTAACGTTATCATTGTTCCACAATTGCCCATATTTAGCCGGTTCTAAGACCTTCCCGCCTATTTTACCCACTAAATTAAAAAAACTAAGTCTCGTTTTTGTGGGGAATTGCCCACGTTCTGGCAGCATTGAATGAAAGTCAGTTTTAAGATTATTTTTGTTAGTAAGTGGTCATTTTTTGAATTGACCGTGAATTGCCAGCTTAACAGAGTAACTGAAGTTGTCAAATGTGACATTTTGAAGCGATTTCAATCCTGAATTGAAAGCAACAGAGTTACGTAATTAGCCCTCAGTTCTTTGTGTTAAAAATACTCAAACTAGCAACTTAGAAACAACGTGCGTCGTGCAAACCCTAGAAATTGACCACTGGCGTGCTGTCATCGCCGCGTACGCGACAAACGGCCAGTGGTCGGTCAAGCACACATGTTGTCTTGTAAAATTTTCCTAAAATCACTATTTTCGACTTAGATCCATTTTCAATGACGGAACAGACATGTGCCGCTTTTGTAGTACAAGGTAGTCTTGTATGAAACTTTGTCTCTGATCCGTTTATCTACTCATATGCCACTACATCCGCAAAGGCGCGTTTCATATGTTCGATAATTCGCTGCCTAAATCCCTAGACCATAATCTATTTATAGTTAGTTTGTGTTTTTGTAGCACCTAAAATAATCACGATTTCAGTCTGTTTTTCCCAAGTATGCCATGAAAACACGTTTAAGGATTACTTTCCTGTAGTACAACACCTTTATTAATAATAAATAAATAAAAATAAATAAAATATTTTTATTTCAGGCAACGGAGATCCATATAAAATAGCAAAATTCAAAATCTAAATTAAAATTCAATGAATACAATTAAAATCAAAACAATAAAATAATTAAAACATAAATAAAATAAAAACTAGGATAAAGTAATAAAAATTTGGATTATTATACAATATAATTTATTATTAGTTGTAGTTTTTTGTCATTTCCTTTATAAATATATCGTCCACTAAAGTCAATTAAAACACGTGGAAATTATTGAGAACCAACTTACAAGCTTTTAAAATTGCTTTAAAGAAACACTAAATAAAACATGTAGCTAGCTATAAAATAATCATTTATTCATCATAATATAAACAATAAATCGCTTTATATAAAACATAGTTCGGCATCACATACCGTACAATATTACAATTTACAAAATGTTTACACACTACGCGACTTTTTTGACATATTTTCTATGTGCGTATTTATTGGAATAATAATCTACGATGTATTGCTATTATAGACAGATATAATAGGATTTGAGAGTATTAAATATAAGTAAAACTTATCCACTCAAGTGAACAAATTATTATTATTTACTAGTGGTTCCCCGCGACTTCGCCCGCAAGAGTTGCATTTTCCATATAAACTTTCATCCCTCATTTCACCCATTTAATGTTTTTATATCACGACAAAATGTAGCCTATGTCCTTTCCAGTGTCTCGAACTGTCTCCATACCAAATTTCATCCTAATCGGTTCAGTAGTTTAAGCGTCAAGAGCTAACAGACAGACAGACATACTTTCGCATTTATAATATTAAGTATGGATTATGTCTAAAGGAGACTACAAGATTTGAAATCACGTAGTGTGTAAACGCGTTTATGCCAACTGATAACATTTGTAAAATTCTCGATTGAAAACATCTATACGTATCCACATGCAATATCAGAATATTACATAAGAAGACAGCAATATAATACAAGAATGTTGCTATAATGCAAGGATTTGAGCACTGATATTAAATCTGTAAATTAGTATAGAAAAAAAAAATAAGTTTCTGGATATTGGTATCAATATCCAATATTTTATCAAATCAATGATTTATTGACAATAAAATAAACCTTAATTCACTAAACTACAATGACTAACATACTACTTACTATGAAAAATCTTTCGCAAGAAAATCCTGTCAAGTGGTTATTATTTGGTTTAGGAGCCATCCACAAATCAAATGTTTATTTTGCATACTAAGTGTTACAACAGGTGTTACAATACAGATAATGCACTTACAACTTAGTTACCGCTAAGGTATTGCAAATAATATTACAAAGTATAATTATCAGTTCTTACAAAGTATAATAAAATAATGTAATTCCATATTATCAGTACCTACATACAGGAATGTTAGCGTGTAGCCCTAACTATGAGGCGAACCTACGAGTTTGGTGTTAAAAAGACAAGTTACGGCATACCAATTTCGTAATTTTTAAACAAGAACCTCAGCCCCACCTCTTCCTTAAAACCTTTGATTTAGACATGTGACGGATGTCACCACTTTACATAGCTCATCCCCTTCTCTTGTAACAATTGGCTGACCCCTCCCTTCCCCCCTGAGCATGCATGCCGTAATTAATGGATGGCCCTATAAAAGTTCCTAAACTAAAACCTAACTCTGTTTCTTGTTGTACGTAAGAAATAAAATAATACACCATAAAAAATGGACAATTACGAAGAATTATCTACATACATATAGCATAACTATAGTTTAGGTACACGCGACTAGGTCCAAGTCACGTCTAGGTAGGAAAATATTTTTATGCTGTTTTCAACTGTATCTCAGCAGCATAAAGTTCATATGGTTGTAGTATATTTTTATTTAAAGTCATCATGGAAATGTATGATAGGAAGAAGTCAAACGACTTGCAGCCGAATGTGAAATCAACCCTATCCCCTCCCCACCATTTTCTATTTAAAAATGCCTCTTACTGCTAGTCATGATATGAAAATGCCAAAATAATTTAAAAAATGAAATGATAGTGAAATAAATTTTTTTAATCACAATATACAGTACAAAATAATACTTTACTATTATTATCGTGTAAATGTCGTTATTAAAAAATAAATCGCATTTTATTACAACCGTTGTCAATTACTGTCGTTTTAGTATTTATCTAGCGTTAGGCATTCACTATGTTAGTCAATTCGCGAATAATTCTATAACTTTGAGGTTAGATATTTAATTATCATAAGTACGTCACATACACCTAATAGAAGTCAGAAATAATATAAATAGTCATCTGACTCTTTCACACATTATGCAAATGACAAAGATGGCATAAATAAAATGCGTTCATCTTGGTACTAGACCAAGGTATTGTTTAATAAAATCACACGATAAGGGATCCTTATAATTAGTACAAAAACTTTTTGGAAGCAAAAAAGAATTTGGTTAATGCTCTTTCATTCACTCACACCTAATTCTAATAGATATTTCGTATATTTCTAAGCTACAGATTGCTTTTGTTCAACAATAACATTTACTTAGGCTTTACAAGTAGAAAGCATGATAAATGTTGGGAATCCTTACATTAGTTTAAATTTATCTTTTTAAAGTCACGTGATAGCCACAGCCATCTTGATATATATTTTTTATTTATTTAAACTTTATTGCACCAAAAAAAGAAAGTACAATTGGCGGACTTAATGCCATAAGGCATTCTCTACCAGTCAACCGCATGGGAATGCAGAGAGTTAATAAGTGGCGGGTGATATTGTTATCTTCGTATCAATAACTTCTATTTTTATTAGAAATAAACCTTGAAAATACTGTTTTTACCTTTTTTGACAATTAAGAAAACAGGAAATAGACATACGGGCGACAGGCAATATAATCTTAATCTTGTGTAAAAAAATAAATTAATTTCATTTTTGTAAAAACCTCGATACGAAGATTATTGCAGTTATGTTATTAACACTATCCTATATTAGTGTTGGTAGAACATTATTAAAGATTTTCTATACAACATACATAACGTTATTCTTAGAAAAAAAAAAAACTTTATGATTGGTAGACCGTGAGATATACTGAATAAGAGAAGTGATATTTCCTCGTAATGAGGAGTTATCCTGAAGGTCAAGGCGTTTGTAAGCATATTCAAGTAATGTCGCTAGTGTTCTTATATTTCTTTTAAATCAATGTAATAAATTTCAAATGGGGCAACGGAAAAACTTATGCAATCAACATCATTCTTACCTTTTATGTAAGTTAGTGTTTAAGAAATTACAAGTTATTATTTTATTTCTACTTGTAAATACCTACTTTTATGTTCAACCATAGTATTGCAGTACCTAACGTTTTATATTTATGTTGCTTTAGTGGCCAAAATAAACATTTGAAATAGTGACATAGATGCTGTAAAAACTTACAGGAGTGACACGTATGAGTCATTATTACCATACAGACGAAGTCGCAGGCAACGGCTAGTTATTCACTGGCGTAGCAAGCACTTACAAAAATTCGTCGACTGCCTAACGTCTTCAGTAGCTCAGTTGGTAAGAGCATTCGCCCGGATAGCGAGAGCCGTGGTTTCGAGGCCCACCGGCTGCCACAGTCGATCAATTTTTGTAAGCGAAATTCAATTTTATTTCGTAAAAATTTGCAAAACTAATTTCTTAAGTTACAAAAGTTTTGGTACGAAAATATTAGTTTTAAGCACTAAGTCCCGTTGTTTTGTCGTTGTGGTGCTAAATATTTGATTGGTTTTCTTGTTTTCAAAAGTAATTATAATAAAATAAAAACAGTACTCCTCACGTTCAACCAATCATCACAGTTTATACATATGCTATATCTATCTACCTTCATATTCGTATGCGTCGAGTGTGGAATGTGTCGGAATGACGTCTATTTGTCCTGTAGCTGTACGTAGTTGGCGGGGAATAGTCCATAAGCGCCCTTACACAGCCCTTGCCACCAACCCTCGTCGATCTGGTGACAAAATTGCAAATTAGATATTCTTAACACTCACAGTGTGCTTTCTTATTTATACACGCTGAAATTTTAGTGGTAGTTTCCCCGCAGCAGAACGATTTACCTTTAGTAATCATGCGGGATTTTTTTTAAACTAAAAATATTTTTGTTTCAAAGTAATCAAAAAAATAATCATCAACTCGAAAACGTGATAAAAGATAGTTTCTTTTAGGATAATTGACGAATTTGGGTACTGCTTGCCTCACGAAATCAATGGTTAAAGCAAAAGAAGCTCTACGCACTAAGCAATACAGCATAAACTGCACTAATTTTACTGCGGGAAAACAACCAATAAAATTTCAGCGTGTATAAGTTTAAATAAGAAACCAAAAAACCTTTGGCTAAACGTGCCAAGGTCGTGGGTTCAAATTCTACCCGTGTGCGCATTTTTGGTTTCTTATTTAAACTTATATTTGTTAATTATAGTTTTGACACACTATTCGTGGGAAAATGCCTTGTTGGTCTAGTAGTACAGAATAAGTACTAGTACTACGTACAGAAGCTTGACTTTGTAATGAATCCAAAGTAATGTCTACTTATTACCGTGTAAGATACGGTGTAGTTTAATTCGCCTCAGAGTCAAGCACATTTTCGTTTTTTTTACAAATTATTTTGCGATGTATTTCAGTAGGTTAACACCTACAGAAATACATCGCAAAATAATTTCATTCTTATGACTCTAGAATATGATTCATAATACACTAAACCTATTCACTGTCGTCCTATAATGCCGCGCTAGGTTAGACTACTACAAGAAGTTACTACCGCCATTTAGCGCACCTTTCTAGAACTTTACACATGCCCGTCCAGTCATCAACGTAGTGCCGCGCGCCGCCGTTGAATAAAACGCGTGCGCGTGTCGCTGCCGGCTAGGGACACCCAACTTGTTAAGCCCCTTACAGGGGATCGCCGCACGCAGGTACGCTTTTGCTACCTACGCGGGGGAGTTACACGTAGTGCCTCGCGCCGTCGGTAAATAAAACGCGTGTCACTGCTTGATCGCAAGTCCCAATTTGATAGTGGGTGGCCCGTCTAGGTTTTCGCTACCTACGCGGGGAGGTAGACGATATTGTGTAGTAGCGTACCATTAAGATGTTGGTGATGACGTCATTGGGGTCGGAGGAAAGTTGTTAGCAGCAGAGTTACGTATTCAGTTCCATGGTGTGTAGACACAAAATAAGTAGTAATAAGTACAGAAGAAGTACAGCGCTAGGGTCGACTGCTACAACCGCCAATTAGCGCACTTTTCTAGCACTTTCTCACGCTTGTCCAGCCAGCAACGTAGTGCCGCGCGCCGCCTGTGAAAAAACGCGCGAGCGTGTCACAGCTCGCTCGTGAGTCTCAACTCAACGGTGGGTCGCCGCGTGTAGGTACGTCTTTGCTTCCTACGCGGGGAGTTAGTCAGGCGTGTAGGTACGTCTTTGCTACCTACGCGGGGAGTTAGGCAGGCCCGGTGTAGTGTAGTGTGCTTGTGCAGTACGTACCATGACGATGTTGGTGATGACGTCGTCGGGGTCGAAGGAGATCTCGTCGGGCGCGGCGGCCTGGTAGTCGTAGAGCGCGCGCGCCGTGTAGCCCTCCTCGCCCTCGCCCTCGCCCTCCCCGTCGCCCTCGCCCTCCGCGCCCTCCCACCCCACCGGCGACACCACGATCGTCGGCTGCCGGGTTATCTGACGGATAGAATATCGTACAGATTGTATCGCAATGCTATCCATACTAATAATTTGAAGCGAAAGTGTGTCTGTCTGTTACATCTTGACGCTTAAACCACTGAACAGATTGAGATGAAATTTGGTATGGAGACTGTTCGAGACCCTGGAAAGGACATGGGCTCCGTTTTGTTGCGATATAGAAACATTAAGGGGGTGAAATGGGGGATGAAAGTTTATAAAGATAAGTTTATTTTCCATCCAACTCTTGCGGGCGAAATCGCGGGGAACCGCTAGTAAAAAATTAACACACAAACAAGTGTGGGAGAAAAAATTATTGCTGTCTCGTTTGCACGTTTTATTGCTCCGTCTGCCACGAGTCTTCGCGAAGAGTATAGAGCGTTTTTATAAAGGTGCGAATTTGCTTACGCACGCAAGATTGGCCTGCATGCTTAGCACCCACATTTAGGTCTGGGCCCACTACACCATACTCATTATACATTTGATTTTCGACCTTAGCGTGAAAAGTTATAATTCAAAATGTTTAAGCTCGGTGCTCATCGATGCACCATTCTGGCACTGACAAAATAACCAACACGCTTATATACATTGAACTTTAACTTCTCTGTTTAGGGCTGAAAATAAAATGTGTATTTTTATCCGGCCCTAGCACGGTCCTACAAGGGTCCACATGGTATGGTACAGTATGGTGAGCAGAAATTTAAGCGTGATATACGAACGCAGTTAACAAAATACACTCGTGAAATGGTTCTTTGCTCTGCATGCGTTAGTAAATCCGCACTAAAAAGGTTCTTAAACCGGAAAAAGGTTTTATGTCAGTAAAGAGTTATTTTATAAATGGCGTTTAGCACACTAACGCGCGAGTTCGCAAGAAACAACGATACCTAGAGAGATGTAATTGCAAGACATCACACACAGAACGAGATGCAACATATGTATATGCGATATAAATTCGTGTAGAGAACAGATCACCGCAGCGATTCGCCGCGTCCGTGTCGATGTCATCGAAATCGTTCGGTCTTTGTTTCTGTATGGCATAGCGCGATGAGTCCTTACACATTTATTCATCTAAGATTGTACCAAATAACTTTCAAAAATTTGAATAAACACTAACCTCTTCTTTATGCTCTTTATCGCCAACTAACGTCACATCAGGCAAGTTGGCTTGCTTCGGCGCTTCTTGCATCACTTTGCTGATCTCCTGCGCGACCGGGTCGAATGCGGGGGCAGGGGGGGAGGCAGGTGGGGGGGTGACCGGGGCAGCGGGAGGGGGTTGTGGTTGCTCGACCGGCGGTTGTGGCTCCACTTGCCGTTGGGACTCTTCTTTGGCTATCCGGTCCTTTTCCTGATGATGAGTTGAGAGATAAGAAAAATATTTACAAACTTATACAGCCACAAGCAATGAAATGTATACAAATAAGTTTTTATGTCATTGTAATAAGGTCTCAAATCGAATGCAGATGTATACATATTGATGGTCGTGACTGTACATACATGTCGGAGAATGAGGCGGTTGGCGCTGTTTATTTTGAAGATTCGAGCTGTCAGAACGCGATGACAAACGTCACTCGGATTTGTCGTTTAGCTTCGTTCGGAAATCGCATTATACGTAAGGTCAATCTAGCGCCATCTATTGAGTTAAGTCGGAAACGCCAAGTAGTTTTACTTAGCATGGTCGACACAACGATGGCAGCACTTGTTGGCGTCCTTTTAACGTTTCATTGGACGGGAAAGTGAAAACATGAGAACAACATTCATTTTCCCGTCGGTGAACGGTTTGAGTCTTGACTATTGCGACGCTGTATCGAAGCCATCCATGTGATCTTTAGTTAGTTTGTGTTGAATTGTTTGTGGCACTGAAAAAAGACGGCTGTATTCTTACTGGACTATTATTGCGAGTACGCCGCCATGTATGTGCCACCTGACAACGATCCCTCACACGCCTCCGACGACATACATATTAGGCTCCACGCAGCTGGGCCACCGACCACCGCCACCGGTGACTATCGCGCTACGGCATTTGGTACCTCACAAACGAAAGTGGTCGGTGTCCGATACAATTTTGTCATTTATCTGCTAGATCCTTTGTTTTGTCAAAATGGTAAGTGGCCGCCACCGGTGGTGTGTCGCGAACACCACTCGCTTCAAGTGTGCGGCAACTCCATGCAAAACGTATTAAAAACGATGCAAGCTTGTTGCTAGCCAACGGTGGCGGTGGTCGATGGCCCATTTGCGTGGAGCCTTACTTGTACACACGGTCACACATCAGACTTCCCCACTTTGACCTTGAGACCGCCTATTCCCTACGTAATTAAGGCTGTTTTCGTTGTTCACATGGGTGCACTGACGTGCTGCTGACTGTAAGATAATGGGCACCATTCCAATGCGCCCTGATTAAGATTAAATTTATGGCCAGTCTTTCTCTTTCTCTATCAAACAAACGAAAAGTGACATACTACAATAATTTAGAAACGTCAAATTTAGTGATGCGATTTCTAACGTATTTGTACAAGTTTCTGCGTGTTTTCGTCTAACTTTAGTCGTCATCGAATGACATCCTACTAAATTGTCTGTGGGTTCTCTTATTTCCTTAGCAACGGACAGCTGTTTAGTTTGACGTTTCTAAATAAATATAGTCTGTCTCTTTTCGTTTGTTTAGCAGAGAAAGAGAGAGACTTAACATAAATTTAATATTGAAAGGGCGCATTGGAATTGACCCCAATGATGGACTTATACTTACGCACGGACGACAACACGTCAAGGTAAATACTGTGGCATCTATGCAGTTGTAATACGTGTGATATTGTTGAACATAAATATAGTTTGATGTGCTAACCACTGTACAGTCAGCAGCATGTCAGGTTACCCGTGTGAATTACGAATACAGCTTTTATTACGTAGGAAATAGAGGCGGTCTCAAGGTCAAAGTGGGGTACTCAGTCGTGTATACAATCGAAATAAGGTGAAATTATAAACCTTATACATAAAATCATGTTTTAATTTTGACTGAACCTTACCTTTTGCGATAAATCTTTATCCATCTGTTCTCTTTGTTGTCTTATCCTTTGTACGGACTGTTGCGCTTCCTTAAAATAATTTTTACTGATTATTACTACATAATAAGAAATAAGCAATATAAAAAAAGATTCCTAATAGATAAATCAGTCAATTTAGGATTTTTTCAATATTTCATCACACACACACTTCTTAAGTACTAAAATAAGCTGTTGCTACTAAAGTCCGATTTTCATTGCTTGTCCAACATTGTAAACAATCTTGACATTACTTTTTAACAAAATTATTTGTTTAAAAATAAGATAGACACAAAAATTACATCATAGAAAATTTCATCATCATCATATGGTAGGTTAGTTAATGGTTTAATATATGCAGCTTTTTAGAGCTATTAGTGTTTTTTTTTACCAGTATTAGTTTTCAAAGTCATAAAAATATTGTTTACAATGTTTGATACGCAAAGAAACACAGACATTAATTTGATGATGATCAATCAACCAAACAGGAGTCAGGGATGTCGCTCATGAATAATCCTGAGCGTCATCCATCTGTCTGCATGTTACTTTTTAACGCTTCAACCGCTGAACTTATTTAGATAAAAAGTTTTAAATTATTTTTAAAACTCAGTGTTATTCTATTTTTTACTGTTTATTTTATCAGCGACGGTGACCATGAGCGATTATTTGGTTTATTTAAAGGATTTCTATGAAATATGGTATAAAGATAGAGACTGGGATGGACATAGGCACTACTTTTTGTCGCGGTATAAAAAGTAAAAACATTAAGGGGGTGAAAAGAGGGATGAAAACTTATACGGGAAATCCAAAACTTGCGCGGGCGCAGCCGCGAGGAAACGCTACTACTAGTAGACTATACATAGTTTACATACAAAAAATAATAATAACTTATTGCCTTACAGAGGCAGAGCGAGCGAGAGAGCCGGGCCGGGCAGACTGTTCAGTCACATATACTTTAAATAAATCTAATTTCATACACAAAAATTCGTCGACTGACGTTAGGACGTTATCCTTCGTAGCTCAGTTGGAAAGAGCATTCGTCCGGATAGCGAAGTCGTGGGTTCGAGTTCCACCGGATAACACGGTTGATCAATTTTTGTGTGCGAAATTTAATTAATTAATTAATAAAATTTTCGTAAAAACTTGCACTAAATTTAAAAATAATTATAATTTTAATATATAATTCTAATAATATCTTAATTGTATTTTTGGCAAATAAACATTTGAACTGGAACGGGTCAATATTTTAGTATGAGCTAACCTGTTCCTTCTCCTTGGCCATGTTCTCGAACTTGGCCCGGATCGACGAGGGCTTGGCGCCGCCAATGTCTGGCTTCTGCTTGGTGTAGTTGGTGCCCACTTTGTCCACTTCGTCGAAGCGGTGCGCGGACTTGTCCACGCGGTCCGTCTCTACGCCGAATTTGCCGCCGAAACCCTGGGGATGGAGATGATGCCACTATCACAGAATAAGTACTAGTACTCCGTACAGAAGTATGACTTTGCAATGAAATTCAAAGAAATATCTACTCGATGTTGTCAGCGATTTGGTGTAATTCAGTTCGCCTCAGACTCGAGCACATTTTCGTGTAGACACCTACAGAAATACATTTCAAGATAATTTCATTCTTATAACTCTGGAATATGATTCATAATACACTAAACCTATTCAGTGACGTACTATCACGCAAGGCGATAGGGTTGACTGCCACAAGCAGCTACTTACGCTATCTAGCGCATCTTTCTAGGACTTCATTCATGCGCGTCCAACCAGCAACCTAGTTCTGCGCACCGCCGGTGATAAAACGCGCGACCCGTGTCGCTGACACCCAACTTGTTAAGCCCCTTACAGTGGGTCGCCGCGCGTAGGTACGTTTTTGCTACCTACGCGGGGAGTTACACAGGCACTATCCACAAATAATTCTAATAACCTTCTTTAGAAATAAACAATATATGAATATAAGTTTTAATAAGAAACCAAAAATCGCACACGGGTAGGATTTGAACCGACGACCTATGGCTAACCGGGCCAACGCTCTTACCAACTGAGCTACCGTGCAGTCATCCACCCGTGTAAGATTCTTGGACCCAATTTGAATACGTCATTACGTGACGTCGACGTGACATTTCTTATTTAAACTTATAGATAGAAAGATAGATAGATAACTCTTTATTGCACACCATAAAAGTAACAACAATACAATTTACATAGGAAGATGTACAAATTAGGCGATCTTATCCGGACAACCTTTGGGTATAGGAAATACTTAATCACAGGAAGGGGGAAGTGTTACACTGTGAGTGTTAAAAATAATAAAAACTAATAAGCAACATATTTATAACGTTGTTAATCGACCGTAGCCTACCAAGGCATTAGGTAGTCTAACAGCTGACTACGGTAGATTATAGTAGACAACCTTTCAATGCGGTAGATAATGGAACGTTTGACATTTTTCTAGTTGGCTTGGTCGGATAGTATCACTGAGCACATAACCTATACAGATGTAATGTCATTAATTTTGTTTAAAAAATTCCGTCAAAATATTTTTTTTATATATAACTTAAGCAATTATTTTGCAAGTTTTTGCGATATCAAATTTAATTTCGCTCACAAAAATTAATCGACTGTGTCATCCGGTGGGACTCGAACCCACGTCCCTTCGCTATCCGGACGAATGCTCTTACTAACTGAGCTACGGATAGCGAAGGGACGTGGGTTCGAGTCCCACTGGATGACACAGTCGATTAATTTTTGTGAGCGAAATTCAATTTGATTCCGTCAGAATCCCTTGGCACTGAATGCCTTCGTTTTTTTGTCAATTAAATTAACACATTTAAACTTATATGTGTCGTTTAACCTGTCAAACCCCATAAGACCCGCGGGCGGGCCGATAGCAATTAATTTTCTATCGTGTCTGAAAACATGATACGTGAAGGTTTAAAAGATTGTTATTTGTGATCAAAACCAAAATATCTCCTTATTCATAACATCGATTTGGAAATATATGCTTTTATTGACACTTTATCAGTTCATAACACAAACGGGATAAAGGATAAAATTGGAACTTTACTCCACAAATACTCCATTAAGACTGTATATAGTCCGTTTTCAAATATAACGAAATACCTACGTTCACCAAAGGATGTGATACCTCTGCAGAAGCCGGGTGTTTATAAGATAGATTGCAGCTGTGGTAGTTCCTATATTGGGCAGACGAAGCGATCAATCGCTGAAAGAGTCAAAGAACACATTTCTGCTGTGAAAAATCTACAAACGGGCAAATTTGCGATAGCTGAACATCTGCTCAACTCAGGCGCTAATCACTGGATGGAGCTACATGACCCAAAAATCCTCTCCACTGAACGTTATATCATTCTAGAATAATACGTGAAGCAATTGAAATTAAGAAATATAAAAAATTCAAACGGGATAACGGTTTTCATTTGTCATCAACATGGAAACCAGTGATGCGTCAACCCGCGACCATGATTCGTGCAACCGAATCGAAATGTCGGGAAGGTAAAGGACTTGTCCTCTTTTTGTATGGAGGCTGGTTTTTTATTCCAAGATATCACCAACCACCAATAACCTATATTTATCTTTAAGCTACAAAAATATGAAACACGTAACCATAGAAATCTGAATTTTAAACGCCTCCATTTTTGAGAAAAAATATGTTTTGTAATGAGGCATCATCCATTGATCATTACTTGTATTTCCTGGCTGTATGGCTATGTACCATTGCCTTTCCACTGGTGGAAAGGCAATAAATACTACTAGGTACTACCACAGATTATATAATAGGTACTACTGTCAATGGAATGTCAACTTTGCTGTCAATTTTTTTTTTCGTGCGTTAATTGGTATAGGCGAAGGTGTGGTTTATGTACAGACAAAGAGAAAAATTAATTTAAATTTTTCTCTAAATCGGAGGTCTTAAAAAATATATTAATTATGCAGAAAGGCTAGTTTTTTTTGAACTCTTTCATATAATATTTAGTTTATTCTGGTTAGAAATATTGACGAATAAAAAACCATTAATGGACAAGTTTTTATACATTTGTCTTTTAAAAAAGTATTAATTAGTTGCATTAAATCCCGTTTGTGTCGTGAAGTTGTATGTTTAGAAATGCAACAACAAAGTTTGAAATCCTATCTTTCATCAGTACGAAGCACTGATAAGTTTCGGAAAAAAATCACCTTTACTTCGCCTCTATAGACTACGTGCTCGGTAGTAGGTATGTTACCTTCTTATGGTCCACCTGGCTGGCGTGCGCAGGCGCCTTCTCCTGGTGGTCCCAGCCGACCGCACTCGCGTCCTGCCGGTCCGACTGCACTCCGAATTTGCCGCCGAAGCCCAGCGCGTAGTCTGCAACCAAACGAAGCCTTAAGCACAGAATAAGTACTAGTACTCCGTACAGAAGTTTGACTTCGCAATTCAATTCGAAGAAATATCTACTCAATGTCGTCAACAATATGGTGTAATTTAGTTCGCCTCAGAGTCGAGCACATTTTTGTTTAGACGCCTACAGAAATCTATTGCGAGATAAATTCATTATTATAACTCTGAAATATGATTTATACATAATACACTAAACCTATTCAGTGGCGTACTATCAAGCGACGCGATAGAGTTGACTGCTACAAGAAGCTACAAACGCCATCTAGCGCACCTTTCTAACACATTATTCGTGCTCGTACAGCCAGCAACGTACGAATAGTGCCACGCGCCGCCGAGACATGTTCTGGCCCCATATGGGTCAATATTGATCGATATTAATCATTGAAGTTCATAAGTGGCATTTTGTGTCCTAAATAGATTAAATAATTTTTGACTTTGACGGCTACAGTCGAAAATACGGACATCAAAGTAAGGCCTTAGGGGTGTGTGACGAGAACGGTGACAGTGAGCGGTGCGGGCTTCGATTTGATTGGGTGATTTGAATTTCAAAAATAATGCGAAATTTGAAATTCTAATCACCCAATCAAATCACAAGCGGCCGCAGCAAGCACCGCTAAAACTCTCATCTCATCTACACTCGCACGCCTGTACCCCGCAGACGAGGACTCAGTTAGAAGGTCGGGCTATAGTGTCTTTTTAAATGACAATGATAAAAACGTACGGAATAGTTTTAAGGAGTGAGTACCAAAAACGAACGAGCAGTGACATACGCGCGCGCTTTATTAACCGGCGGCGCGCGGCACAACGTTGCTGGCTGGACGAACATGAGTGAAGTGCTCGTGACGTGCGCTCGTTGGATATATTTTAACGTCCTTGAATAAGTTTAGCGTATTATGAATCGTTATCCAGAGTTATAACAATGAAATTCGCTTGCAATGTATTTTTTCGGTAAGCGTCTAAACGAAAAGGTGCTCAACTCGGAGGAGAGTTAAATTACACCATATTTTCTACGATATTGAGTAGACGTTTCTTTGAATACCATTGCAGAGTAATACACACATCAACACTGTCTAGGGATATACAAAACATAGTTTTATTATATCTAAAATATCTCTAGACAATGTTGATTAGTATACTTCTGTACATAGTACTAGTATTTATTCTTTATCAGCATTAGCCCACAATTGTCCCGAAGCAGTGGTAGGGTTCTGTTGTCTATAAGTGCTCTTTGCGAGCCTGTGTACAGAAATAAATGAATTTTATGAATTTGATTTTCATGTCTGATATTATAACCAGAGGTCGGAATTAGGTAGAGTTATTCATGTACTTACACTGATTTCATACAGCGAAAGAATAAAGTGGATATGCCTCTGTTTACTACAATATTTTGATTTGTTTATGTACCCTATTGATACTACGCCGCGCACACTCACACGCATACCTGCCTTATTTTTATTTGTTTAAAACGTACCGTGAGAACCCCGAAGATCGAGTCGACATCGAGACGTTCCCTATGACACATGTACTAGACTGACCAGAGTGCTTTCGCCGCGTGTGTATCCTGTGAAGCTCCTTACAGACATTTCTAGTGATTGTGACCTGTGAAGTGATACCTGAACCCTGAAAGCTGATGTGGCAAGTACCTAGCTATAAGTGCTCAGACCTGACTGATTTTCCACCTATCATTGTCGCCCTCCACGTGTAATCCACTGCCTAAACTCTCAAACAGCCTCAAATCCCGAGATTAAATTACAAAAAATTTGATAAGGGCAGAAAAATCCCGTGATTAAAAAAAAAGTTATTTACTTTTACACATTTAAACTAAATGACATCGGATGTCCAAAGTTGCACAATTCCAATAGGCGCGATGTTGCCACAGTTGTAGTTCGCATAAGATAGCTTGTGAGAAAAAAATAATACAATAGCGGAAATGCACTCCCCGCTTAACGGAATGTACTAGATTTTGTCTCTTTCTACCGCATTCAAACTATCTATTAGCAATAAATCAGTTTACTCATTCACACCGCACATTCGTTTCCCTCGGTTCGTCGAATGCGCTCACTTGTTTCCTACTGTGTTCTGTGTGGTGACTCCTGAATGACCCTGGCTTGTTTATTGGATTCTGGACTCTACTTAATACAGGACACGGGATTGTCCATTAGAAATCCCAGGCAGGTCCACATTAATATCAACATTTCGATGCAAGTACTCACATAAATAAATAATAATAATATAAGTCAGCCTATTAGATCCCACTGCTGGGAAAAGGCCTCACCTCAACTATGAGGAGGAACGAGCCATACTTCACCACGCGGGCTCAGTGCGGATTGGTGGAGGGGTGTATGTAAGGCAAGTGACAAACCTTACTGTCAGAAGTTATCAAGCCGCCCTAGGGCCTTTGACTAGGCTTAACGACTAATACCACAGATATTAGCCGGGACCAACTGCTTAACGTGCCTTCCGAAGCACGGAGATGCTTGTCATGGACGTCACTTAAATGGTCGGAATGGTCACCCATCCAATCACGACCGCGCCGTGGGTTGCTTAACTTTTGGTATCACTACCAAAGCGCTGCCGCCACTGCGCTACAAGCATCTCTTGGACTTTTACAACTCACATAAATAACTTTACCTTATTCCGACCTCTGATTATAAGTTACCCTTCTGCGAGTGGTGCGCCTGCGCCTCCTCCCGATGGTCCCAGCCCACGGCGCAGGCGTCCTGCCGGTCGGCCTGCACACCGAACTTGCCGCCGAAGCCGACCGCGTAGTCTTTCTGGGAGGAGTGCTTCTCCACTTGCTCTCTGTGCTCCCAGCCGGCGGCACTCTGGGATTGGAAGAGGGGTAAAGAACATTGTGTTCGCGCCGTCCAGCGGCTAATAAACGAACTACCGACTTCAAACGTCGAGTGAAAAGAACTACGTGCGTCGCTCTTCGGGGATTTATCGACCAGTCATCGCGCAGTTCTTCAGTTCTCCGAGAGGTGGCGCTGCCGTCTCCCTATATAACGCTGTGACGATTCATTTTGGAGAGTCATTCTATTCGCTGCTTTGTAAAATTTAAAGTCGCTTTGTAACAAAAAATAAACGTAGTATTTCTGTTTAATAAACGAATTCGTTGAAGAGTACTACCCTGCTGATCCTGCCTGATAGCTAGCCAGTGGAGCAAAAACATTGAGAAAGAAAATTGAAACTTTTTGGCATATCGACCAGCAATTTTTTTTTATCGCGACACACGATAATAGTCAATGTATGGATAGTATCCTAGTAATCTATGTATCCTAAAGAGAAACAAAAAATGTCAAATAAAGATCGAATACAATGATTGGCGCTGTAAACATTTGTCGACGTTTACTTACAAATATGTCGGCATTGTGACACTTTAGGGTACCACGTTACTTGTCATTTTTTGTTCTTCTTAACATTAGCAACATATTACGGATCGGATGCAGGAGCTTCCATACAAAAAGTTTCAAAACCCCTTACATGGGTCCCATCCCTAGCAGTGTAAAAAAAGGTTATTCTAAATCACAATTTAGTCAAAGAAATGAGGCTCTAATGAAGAAAAACGCGTGTGATACTGTACAGTGGATGTATTTACTTTTTATTTCTCCTGTTCGTAAAGCCGTGGGGTGAAAAATAAGTTTCGCTCCCTATGGTCGAAAGTAATTTAGTTTTAATTAATACGATGTACGACGTATGTACGTGTGTTTATTACAATCATAAATATTTAAAAAATCATACAATTGGTCCATTTTATTGCCAAGGTGCATTGAGAATATATATTTTTTTATGAAATAAACATGTAATATTTTTCTTTCCTAACAGACGAAATGAAAAATAGTATATTTAACTCGGGTGAAAGCACCCATTTCACTGTCGAGCTATTGGCGCTCTCACTTCGTGAAATGGGTCGCTTTCTCCCCTTGTATAACAATGTACGAACCGCGTTACCTTATCGACCCTGTCGGTCTGCACTCCGTACTTGCCGCCGAAGCCCTGCGCGTAGTCGGTCTGCGAGACGTGCTTGTCCACCTTGCCCACGTAGTCGTGGCCCACCGCTGAAGCGTCCATGCGGTCCGTTTGGACGCCAAACTTGCCGCCGAAACCTTGGTGATATAATTTTAGATGAATTATGGTAAGATATAAAAGCTCATAGTTGAGGTGAGGCCTTTGCCCAGCAGTGGGATCTATATTGGCAAACTTTACTTTACTTTTATAAGTGCAAACAAGATAAGATGCTGGGACACTTAGTGCGACACGATACCTTTATCAGAGTGATTATGAGAGGGAAAAGTAGAAGGGAAAAGGAAAAGAGGAAGGAGAAGCCAAGAAGGTCCTACATGGACCAAAAAAAGAGTTAGGTGTCGTGTCATACCGACAGTTAAAGACACTAAATAGAGAGGAATGGAGAAGACTCCCACGACAAGAGCGTAGTTCTTAAATATAGATCGATAAGTGCAAACATTTAACATTTTGGCAAGTGTGCAAAGGAATTATACGAAATGATTCCACCGGCCCCATTTTACTATAGGGACATAAAACGCAGGCGGGGTCTCCACCCATGTCGTTGACATACCACTAATACGAACCAAACATTTTAAATCTACGTTTCTCTTGCGTAGGCAAGAGTGAAAGACTTTAGAGTGGAATTCATTGTCAGCCGATTCCCTAAACACTATGATCTGGATTCCCTTAAGAAAAGAGTAAATGGACTTTTACAAGTCAGACATGACCTATTTTTGGCCGTATCGTCACTTACCACGAGGTAAGATTGCGATAAAATGTCTGCCTATCAATTTAAAAAATGTTGTTGAAGACATAACTATAAAAAACCTCATGCGTGCGAATAAAATTGATTTTCTGAAACAGGGGTGGCCAACTTAGTTAGACCCAAGATCTACTGTTCACTAACGAAATCCTGTGCGATCTACCAACTACATACTTGATTAGGTACGTTGCGCAGTCTCTCGTATTTATATTTTTGCCTTGTCACGATCGACTGGACAAATAGTCGCGATCGACTGGTTGGCCACCCCTGTTCTGAAAGTATAAAATAAAAACATACCCCTTCTTCCACAGTCGAGTGTCTAGGTTTGACAATTTTACCTTGAGCATAGTCCTTTTGTGAGACATGCTTCTCAGTCTTGCCTACGTAATCGTGCCCAACAGCCGATTTGTCCATACGATCTGCCTGAACGCCAAATTTTCCTCCATAACTGAAATAAAGAAAGTGAAAACTTTATTTTTACAGTTTTATGCCGACACGTTTCGTTTATAAGAGG
Organism: Pyrausta nigrata; assembly: GCA_949316185.1. NCBI lineage: Eukaryota > Metazoa > Arthropoda > Insecta > Lepidoptera > Crambidae > Pyrausta > Pyrausta nigrata. The sequence goes on along the minus strand of OX438957.1, from coordinate 13,409,367 downwards.
TTTACTTCAGAAATATCAATAGGTTTTCTTGTTGTTGTCGCCGTAACACGCCAAAAGACCAGCAGACCAGGCTCACTCAGCGTACAAGTGTCAAGCTTAAAGTACATGTGGCGGATTCGACAGGTCGGTCACATTCAGCGCGGCTGTTATTCGACGGCCCGGACGATTGATACTTAGTCATTTGCCACATGTCGCGTAGCTTCGTTCATCCCTAAGCAAATAGAAGGACTAAGGTTGCGTGATAAAAGGAGAGGCTACTCTAATAGCGGTTTTCAATTGGCGAAGCGCGACCTGAATTGCACTTTATTGTAGCGTAGCAGGAGTCACTATTCATTTAAGTGACTGCGCAGTGATCCTTATGTACCTATTTGTACTATTTTAGTAGTAACTGAGCTAATGTAATCTGTCATCGACATGCAATATCAATGATCCTATTATTATTATTAGGAGCCTGTTGTGTCCCACTGCAGGGCAAAGGCCTCCCTACCCTTTCTCCACTCTCCACGATTTTGGGCCACTGCCTCCCAGTCTTTTCGGTATGAGTCCAGCTCGTCACGCCACCGCCTTTTGGGTCTACCGCGCGGTCGTTTTACATTTAAAGGGACCCACTTGGTGCATATCTTGGCCCAGAGGTCGTTTGACATGCGGCAGGCATGTCCAGCTCAGCCCCACTTTTCCTATGATCCTAAGGATGTCAATAATTGATTATACAATGACATAGCTTACCCAAAGGAAGACTTAGGCCCTTTTTCATATTGCTTCTGTTTTTCCATTTTGTCTGCCTCAAACACTTCTTCTCTAAGTTTCGCCATGCTGAAAAGACAATAATATTATGCATTTAGGCAAACTGTTTTGAAAAATGAACATGATTCACTGTGCCCACACATTTCCTTCCAACATGTTTATAAATAATTAAAGTGATTGAACCCAGTTACTTCCCTAACTTTAATCATTTATTGCAATAATTGTTAGCAAATAAGTCGGTGTAATTAAAAATCTGTTTGGTACTCAAGAACACCAATCTGACCATAGGGGCTGAATGAAATGGATGACATTTCAGAAGTCTGATAAATAATCATTATTTTCATTAAATAATAACATTCTCCAGGTTTATATTAAAGCTGTATACTGTGAATTTTAACTTTAGTTGGTAACAAATAATTATTATTAATAGCAAATTAAAGTGTGTGCAAAGATAGAGCTACCAAATAATGATAAATTATATTATCTTCAATATGTGTTGCTTCAGATTAAAACTATAAACAAGCAGCAGTGTTGGCCGTAATTAATTAATTTGTGTAATTGAATTACTAATTTCATGATAAGTAATTGAACTACTGTAATTCAAATTACATGTAATTGGAACTATTTTATTTCAATTACATAAGTAATTGGTAGTTTTAATTACATTAATTATAATTCAAATTACTCAATTACTTTTAAATAATTAAGTGGATAAAGTCTGTTTTTTTTGCTTGTGCAATATTGTAAACAAACTTGGATTTCTTTTTTTTACGAAAGTATTCGTTTTAAAATAAGATAAACACAAAACTCACAATCTACATTCGTAAAGTCATCGTTGAAGACCGAAATCTTTTTAAATCAAATAGTTTATTAATTTTATTCATTGATATTATTTTAAAAGTTATAAAAAGTGTACAGGACGACTTTCACCGAGTCCACGTAAATTAGTTGAAAATAATAGTAAACAAAAATATTCGGATTAGCTATACTTATAGAATAGATATAGCGCTCGAATACAATGGGCGCTATACATGTAATGCTACGTACGCCACGCATCGACGCAACGACCGTTGCCCGGCGCGAACTAATGACGACCTTACGACCCATAGAATAAGGTCCGGTTTCCACTGGGAGTTTCGGCACGAGATGTGTTCAGAGTTTTCGCGTGCAGTCCCGAATCGAGGCGGGTCGACGTTGACAGCACTTTCTAGAAAAAAGGCGGGACTTTACAAACACCGCGCGACCGTATATAAATCGGGTGCGTTCCCGCTGAATGAATCAGTTCTCTGGTAACATACCAAGCACTACCAATAGCAGAAGAGCTCCTAGCGCCTTTTGACAAATTGACAAAATTGACTGGGGAAAACTTTAATTTCTGCAACTCTTTAGCGGCCAAATACCTAGACAGCGTCAATGTAAGATTCCAAGATTTCTTTGATTTGTTTACACCTACAGGAATCAAGGCAATGATTGCAACAATTTCCTATCCCAGATTCAAGGATAAGTGGATGGTTGTTATTGAGCAGCAACACCATCGAAGAATAAAAAATATGTTCAAACAACAAATAGCCCTAGAAACTCAAATCCTAGAAGAAAATGAAAGAGAATCTTCAAGCACATACACAAACAAAGACGATGATTCGTATTTTGTTTTTGACACTGATTCATCAGAAGGTGAATATACTGAATCACTCCATTCTACAAGACCTGAAATTATTATGTCCAAGTACCTTTCAGATTCGGATAAAGATACTTCAATGCTAAATCGACATCCAGAAATTAAACAGGTGTTTATTAAATATAATACTTTAATGCCTTCGTCAGGTCCCGTCGAGAGATTATTTTCATATGCTACCATGATTAATTTACCAAAATCTCACAAACTTTCTGATCAGATGTTTGAACAAAGAGTAGTGTTAAAATCTAATTTGAAATAGTTCTTTTTTGTTATTTTTTTTAATTAAATATTTGATTTATCATTACCTTATCGTTTTATTTAGATTACTACAATATTTTAAATAAAAAAGTAATTGAGTAATTTCAATTACCAATTACAATTACAATTTGTAATTGTTAATTTAATTACTTTTTATCAATTTCAAGAAATTTATAATTGAACTCGCCAATTACATTTTGTAATTGTAATTGTTAATTTTTAATTAATTACATTTTGCCCAACTCTGACAAGCAGTAAAAAAAAGTTGTTTTTTACAAAAACTTACTCAATTGCTTCCACGTTCCTTCCACCTGGACCCCATCGCTGCTCATGCTCCGTGACATCGTTCACGAAGTCCGGATCTGTCTCCCAGTCGTCCGCCTCGGCTAATGCTGGGGCTGCCACATTGGTTGAAGCTTTCCACATCTGAACCACAAATCAGCTTCAAATTGCTTATTTGGAAAAAATATTATTTAGTTCAGTTTACACTATATTTATGAGTTTTTTTTTTAAGATTGCCCATTATAACATGAGTAGGCTTAGAGAAAGGGGTGGTAAGTCTGTATGAAGCTCTGTCAGTTTCGAAACTAATTGAAAAATTGTAGTTAGCTATTTGGCTAGAAGTCATTAGCGATATATTTAAAGATTTTTGAAAATTCATCCTCTAAGGGGGTGCCAAGGTGTGGCAACGTTGGTATGGAAAATTCGACATCTGGATGCACAAAGTCGCAGAAAATTGCTAGTAATCATTAAAATCACTGTTTCAGGACAAATTATCGACCATAAAATGTTCAATACTAAATAAAATTACTAAGGCAAAGAGAACCTCCCTAGCCTAACAATATTTAAATTGGCATTGGTTGTTATTTGCTTTAAGGGGTTATCAGACTACACAATATTCAGACAGTCTTACTGAGACAGTCTTTCTCCCATCTCACTATTTCGTACTGTGAAAGAGCAGGATGGGAAAGACAGACTTACAGGCTACTCTTATTACACTACACTGAGTCTTAGAAAAACTGTGAAAACTGAGTAGTCTAATTACTTCCTAAGTCATCATCATCATTTTGTCTGTTCCTAGTTTATCTGGTGTCTGCACAGTATGTCTCTCTTCCATACCTACAACCCTATCAGTTGTCACTAAATATATAGGTAATATACAGTATACAAAGCTATTTTTGTAGAAGAAACAATATCAGGTAATAAAAAAGACATAGATTTAAATTTAAATGTCAACAATAACCTTAAGAATAAGATAGCAAGAAAAGATTGCCTAGTAAAATCATGGAGTAAATCCGACATACTAAACTACAACTGTGATTCACAAGCATGTTTCTGTAAATTCATATTGATAACACATGCATCTACTTACCATTTTTCAGATTTTTATATCGATAACAATTTGATAATCACCTTAGTACCACTTCAGAGGTGTCGTGACTAAAATTATCTTGACGTTTTAGCGATAGGAGCGCGAGCTCGCGGCCTATTCAATTTCTAAACAATCTCACCTTTTTTGTTTACATTAATATTCACTAACAATCACTAGTGAGAGCAGGTGAATCACACATTTTTGTTAATAGTCGTAAACTTTCAAGTTTTTAACAGCTAATTTATGAGGAAAAGCTACAGAAATTATTTAAAATACCTTGATAACAAGCCGGCGTAGTTCACACGTAGACAAATCACTTCCACGTTAACCAACTACCACTTTTAGACTTTAGAACACTTTCTTGATATTCATATACGACGTCAATGATAGGTTTAATTCTTTAAAACTGTTTTGAATAGCGGAATTATGTAAAATTATCAATTAAAAAAATAGGGCGACCTCCTCCTCGATGCGTCATTTGGCCAAAGGTGACGTTGACGTTCACTTGACAGACATATTGCAATTTAGACATTGACATAAGTTATTCATTTCATTTCACGCACGTTCCCTTCACAATGTCGAGGGATATTCAAAGAGAAATGAATCAGTAAAGCCACAGATTATACATAGAATAGTCACTATGTACAGATAGATCACTCCAAGGAAAATCGTCCATCCCTACTCCTATAATAGAGAGTGCTGCGCTCGAAAATGTGCCTTAAGTTCCGAACATTACGTTATTATACCTCTGCAGCTACGCGACCTTGGAGTAAAAACCGAATAAAGTCAGGGTTGCCTCTTTAAATACAAGGTTATTTTATCGGCAGCCCCCGAATTAAAAGACAAGAGTTCCAGCCAAAATTATTAGTAGTTTGTAAACACTTTCTTAGTCTTTATTTTAGCTGCAGTTATTTTTATAAAGGTAGTGTAATGTTTTTAAAATACTTAGTTTGGTGTTGCGTTTAGATTGCGAAGGTATCTCGTTGGTTAATCAGGTAACCTAGTTATGTACAATCGGAAGTACGTCAAGGTATAGCTACATTTGAAGTATAAAAACAGCTTTTATTACGTAGGGAATAGAAGCGGTCTTAAGGTCAACGCGTGTAGTCTGACTTGCGGTGTATAAGTACATAAGGCCGCACGTCAGGCTACTCCACTTTGACCTTGAGATCGCCTCTATTTCCCACGTAATAAAAGCGGCTGTCGTAGTTCAAAAGGGTAACTTGGCGTGCTGCCAAATGTACAGAAACTAAAAACCATTTTTTTTAACCTAATTTGTTATACATAACTATTACACTGGATTTTACCGAATGCCAAGATATGACAATTAAACATCAAGAAAGTGAAATAAAACAAAAAAAATATATTTACATACCTATTTCATCAATTTGTCACTTGAAGCAAATGTCCCAGTTTAATTAAACAGCTATAGGTAATATAGTAAAAAAGTACATTTCTTGTGGCATACTTACTTCTTAGATTTTGATGATTTACAATCATTAACTGCACATAAATTACTAGGTACATCTTTCCTGGCTCGTAAAACGGGCTCGCGTCTTTGCCGGCAACCTCACTGAATTTCTACCATGGACGGTACCGTGGCGTGTAGGTGAATAGCGCGCGCAAGTACATGGAGTGACGCGCGCGCGCTAAGCCTGTTCGAGCGCACCTGCCTGTCGAGCCAAAAAAGATGTACCTAGTAATTTATGTGTAGTTAATGGTTGTAAATCATCAAAATCTTAGAAGTAAGTACGCCACAAGAAATTTACTTTTTTCTCACTACCTACCTGTTAATGAAGAAGGGTTAGTAGGATTTTAGTTTCTGTACAGTAGGCAGCACGTCAAGTTATCCTTGTGAATTACGAGAACCGCTTTGATTACGTAGGAAATAGAGGCGGTCTCAAGGTCAACTCCCCAGTGAGCGTAGATGTTCTTTTACCCCAAGTCTTTGGCTGCAGCGGAAGAAAATGAGAACCAACACGGACGGTTGATATCTGCTTTATTAGTTGTTATTGACATGTATTTATAACAAAGTGATTGCCAGTTAACATGTAAAGGTTTTTAGTTGTGTGCCCTCGGTGTAGAGTGCCGACGGTGCTGGTTGAGGTTCGTCGGCCAGCCTCTGGATGTAGTTCGCTGACGCCGATCCGTGATTGCAGCAATGTACGATGCTAGCTCGTACATATTGGCATCTCCAAAAGAGAGAGAAGACAATGCGGCTCCAATCGCCAGGCTGTGTGGTAATCCTATGTACGAGTTTGCTCGTACAGTTTGAACTTTGAGCAATAGGATACACATATTTATACCAAAACCATATTTGTCTTAATAATATTGTATGGTTCTGGTAAGTGCATTGGCCAGCACATCAGACTTTAGATTTTAGATGCAAAATCATCCCTATAGATTAGATATTGCACTTAAAAAAATGTTCACCGGAGGCGGGAATAATCATCGAGCAATTGCAAAAGATGCCACAATATTTACCTCGGTCGTGCCTACTTACCAGATTCATGTAAAAGTACTTACGTTTTCCAAGAGCGAGAACATGTTCACCTCATGCTATTTCTTCCTCTGTGTACGAAGTAGGCACGGATACAAATACTGAAGCCTTCTTGATCGAAATTCTGTTTATCAAAATGTTGTCAATGTCAAATGAAGAAGGTGACTACAGCGCCAAAACGAAGAATTTGAAACTATCCGAAAAGACACTGCCGCATCTGTACTTGATAAATTGCTTATCTGTTAAAAAGTATTGGTAATGTCAAAATAGGTACCACCTACCTATAGGGATGCAACATCGTTCATAAAAAACATCGATACTGAAACATCGATATTTTTTAAAGTGCAACATCGGTGTTGAAAACATCGATTTTTTTAGGACGATACATCGATGTTTTTTCGATGTTTTCTTTAATTACTAGCAGGGTCAGCAAACACAGCCTTGAAATACAGAGAAAAGGCTTTTTCTTATAAAAATATAAAAAAATATTGATAACCTACTTAGGTTCATTTTGGTAATCATGATTACTGACAATGTTTGTCAAACAATTAGTTACTTTAAACGATACATCTATAACGTATTAGAATATAAAAAGTAGTAGTAGACAAATTAAACAAATATCAGAAAGACAAATAAAGTCAAAATTATGAATTAAACAAAACTTATTTTTTATATCAAAAATAAAATCACAAGATTATCAATTAATTCAGCTAAGTTTTTAACTTCACTTAAGTTCAGTATTAAATTTAGTGAAAATGCACTTGACAGCTTCGGATTTCGTTTCGTCGGGCGGTAACATGACGCGAGTGAAAAGAATGGCGACAGTGGCGCGACGTAGTCACGTGACACAAATGATAGTTACGCGCAATACAAAAATGTGGCGCTGTAATCAAAGATCGTTCATGAAACATCGATGTTAATGTACGATGTATCGACGTTTTCTTGTAATTCTACATCGATGTTAATTCGATGTTTTAAAACATCGATGTATCGTTTCGTTTGCATCCCTACCTACCTAGCCATGTGTAGCGATGTGTCGAGTCGGCTATTTATAGTATTCGAATATTTAGGTATTCGTTAAAAAAAGATTCGGATTAAGACTCGAGTCGGAAGACTCGGACGGGTAATCGAGTACTGGCACGAGTATTCGAATACTTAAGTGGACTCGAGTACCTTTTGTATCGAACTTTGACGACATATCCTAATATTCAACACTTCTCGCGTGAGTCACGCGGCGTGCGTGACTAACTTCACAATGCTCTTTAGAAGTGAACGGGCATTCAAAATTCGACTGTACGCGTTAAGCAGAAGGTTTCTATTAAAGTACACAACTTAGAATTCGAATACCGTATTTTATGTATTCGAGTACGTGAGTACCTGCTAGGTATTCGAGTCAGTACTCGAGTCAGTCTGACTCGGCACATCTCTAGCCATGTGCTAGCTATCAAAATATCATACTCTTTCTAATTTGTGAATATTGCAAAGTTCTTTGGTTTTGTAGGATATATTTGATGAAAATTGATATAAAAGTACATATGCTATAGCTATTAATGGAATCATTCCTATCCTACGTCCTGGTTAGTTACAGACAGCGTTGATTAAAATATAATCATGCCCAACAGACTTTATTGTTGTGTTTATGGCTGTGGCAATAACCAAAAACAGAATGACGATAAAAGCTTCTTTTCACTGCCTAGCGAACCGGAAAAGTAAGTCTACTCAGTATTAATTAACATTCTACCTTTATTAGTAGGTGCCGTCTGTTATACATGTAGTAAATCACTACCCATTCTAATTCTGGGCTGCTACGATGTAATTTTCATGTGTTCCATCGACACGCTAAGAAGAAGAAGAATATTAATTTTATATTTGTTTGTAGATTGGCAGTGTGGCTCTCCTTAATACAGCGGGAAGACCTATTAGAGAAATCCAAAAGTGGAAAATTAAATCAGCGTGTCTGTTGTGATCACTTCAGTAAAGAACATTTTAAATTAACTAAAAAGTTAAAACAAAATGTTAAACCAAATCTGAATTTACCAGTCTCCATAAAAAAAGAACTAGAACCTAGCCCATCAACATCAGACTATTCAACGCAAACAAATAAAAATGTTTCAACACAGACATTAATATGCGAAATGAAGAATTCCTCCAATCAGACCAAATTCAATGAACTTTGTTTCAATTCAACAACTCAAACACAACTTTCTTTAACTACCAAGACACCAGGAAAAAGAAAACCAAAATTGGAATTGACAAATGCACATAAGAAATTAAAAATATTAGAACAGAATAATTTTGTAGCTACCGAGGCACCTGTCACAAAGGATTGTTTTTTAAAATTGTGTGACCAATTTCTGGATGAAAACATGTCAAATATTGTGAAATGCCATATTTCATTGCTTGATAGGTTCAAAGGTAATAAGGTATACTAATTTAAATTATTTTGTATAATTCCATGATATGGTAAGTTATTAAGTTTAGAAAATATTAAATTAAATGTGATATGAAAGAGTAAGAATAATTTGAAAGAGTTTGATTCTAAAATAAAAAAGGGATATATAAGTTTTCTGAAATGCTTTATTTGTACCTAATGCCAAATGCTTTTCTATAAGATGCACTTTTGATATAATTTTTGTAAACTTCTCGAATTCATTGTTCATTTCATAACGTGGCGTCGCCTTTCTACTCTGAAAGGATGCTCGCCCACAGCTCTCCCTTACATCCTGTATAAATTTGTAATGTAGTTAACCAAAGCTAAGCAAAATACGCAATGAGTATTAATATAGCTTATTTATTACCCGGCCCGGCGAACCTTGATCCCTATGACAGTTCATGTTAGTGATGGGTCGTGTCGATGTAACTTAATGTGATTTGGGTACCGCCCTACCACTGCCAATATAATGCTTTAAAACTTAGTTTTGATGATTGGGATCGAGACGTGCGATACGACAGCATTGTAGATGAGCCGTTTTTGATAAACGTAGGCGAACAGCAGCTGCAGTTCAGATTCCGAGTTCGTGACACAAACCCTAATGTCATTATCAGATTCAGATTAAAATATATAAATAAATAATCGCTGAAAAGCTTTTGTTTTATATGGTTTTGTCCTACAGTTAATTTTCTAATTCTCTTGGGTATACAATCGTGAGTGCATGTATGCCGCGCTCCGATCTATTCAATAGAGAATGTACTAATACTTAAGTATGAAAAAGTAATGACACTCATAATTCATCACTTAATTATGCCACACATGAAAACTGATACTAATAAAATCTAATCTTAAATAAAACAAAACCTGGTGTCCCCAGATTTTTTAAATAAATTTGAGTGAAATAAAAACAATTTCATGCAACTTTTAAACATTCAGCACCTATAAATTAAATGATTATAAATCATGTACACAGTACACTCGTTTTAATTATCGACATTTGTTTATCGATATTTTTCCGCACTAGTCGATATCTTCCGAACGAAGTAACTTTTGCAGGACGTAAACGTAAAGTCTGATTGAGATAATTTCTTGTAAATGTTAAGAATTGTTATAATTCCGACGGAATATCATTGTAATGGCATATATCTACCGAAATTTAATAAATTGCATTTATAGAAGCCTCCAATTCGATTCTAATGTAACGGTGACGCCACTACAATGTTGTGTCGTAGGAATAACTGTCAATGTCATAGGGATCAAGGTTCGCCGGGCCGGGTAAAACAATAAATAAGCTATATTAATACTCATTGCGTATTTTGCTTAGCTTTGGTTAACTACATTACAAATTTATACAGGATGTAAAGGAGAGCTGTGGGCGAGCATCCTTTCAGAGTAGAAAGGCGACGCCACGTTATGAAATGAACAATGAATTCGAGAAGTTTAAAAAAATTATATCAAAAGTGCATCTTATAGAAAAGCATTTGGCATTATATACAAATAAAGCATTTCAGAAAAAATAAATGCCTTTTTTATTTTAGAATCAAACTCTTTTAAATTATTCATAGTACATCACATTTTATTTAATATTTTTTTAACTTAATAACTTACCATATCATGGAATTATACAAAATAATTTATTTATGTATAGTCAATATTATTTTGTGTCATTTAAGGCGTAGGTGTAGGGCTTACTAGCGCCACCATTGATTTCAGTCCTGATTTAGTTTTTAGAATAATTGCAAGTCACATGTTATAATAAGTGTCACAAGTACAAGGTTATACTTAGTATTCATGATGATATTTATAAGGTAAATTATAAAATCAGAACTTGTGGCCACTTAGTGGCCACTACAGGCGTTAGCTAGGTTTGTAAGATATATTAAAAAAGAAAAATAATTGATGTATAAAATTTTTATTATTATAGACATGACCAATCCTCCTTGGCTGCATCGTCACTTACCATCATATGAGATTGCAGTCAATATTTTCCTTACGCTCAAGTTGTCCGGTTCTTTAAAATGCTTTGTATTAATATTAATTAGTTCAATCAATCAATAGCCTTTTATCCTGAACTTTTCCTGTTACAATTTTAGTTAGTTTTATAATATAATTATCTCTTAGTTCAGTGTGCCCCATGGCAAAGGCCTCCTCTAACTCCTTCCATTGCACTCTGTCTCTGGCAACTCTCCTCCAGTTGGGACCTGCAGTGCGTTTCATTTCGTCCTCCTATATTAATTAGTTACATTAATAAAATATATAGAGCGTCGATGGCGCAGTGGCTAGCGGGTTGCCTCTCATGCGGGAGGTACCCACGTACCACCATGTACCAATGACTTCTGAGTTATGTACATTAGTTGTTAAACTAACCGATGCTCTTACGGTGAGGAAAAACATCGTGAGGAACATGCTGAATGTTGCCTGAAAGTGCATGTGCAGGAAACTGGTCAGGTTCCCCTTAACGGAGGAGGACCTACATGGAGGTCAGATTACAGTCACTCCACTGTAATTAACAACATTTCATTTTTATAAAGGTACTAAAATTCGAAAACTATTTCGAGACTTGGCTGTGCTTAATACGTAAAAATTTTTAAATATTTTTTTACGCTATAGATTCGAGATTTTTTTAAAAAACTGAAAGGTCCTATGATAAAGGCATTATAAGGGCACATGCCTTTGCCTGGTTATCTGGCCTTACGTAAAAAATGTTTACCATACATACCAGCTAGCTGGATGAACTTTGACATGACTAAGGTCATGTTCAACATATTATCTCGGAACCGATAGCAGCCAGCGGCGAGATGCTCGAAGTTGTCCAGGAATACGTTTACCTCGGGCAAGTGTTGCAACTGGGTAAAGAAAACTTCGATCGCGAAATCGCCAGAAGGGTGCAGCTAGGTTGGGCAGCATTTGGGAAGTTGCGTCACATCTTCTCGTCGCCTCTACCGCAATGCCTGAAGAGCAGGGTATATAACCAGTGCGTCCTACCTGTCATGACTTACGGGGCCGAGACGTGGAACTTGACAGTCAAGCTGGCCCACCGACTGCATGTCGCTCAGCGAGCTATGGAACGGTTTATGCTGGGGATCTCGCTAAGGGATAGAATCCGGAACAAGATCATCCGCCAAAAAACGAAAGTCATAGATATCGTTCAGAGATGCAGTAACCTGAAGTGGCAGTGGGGTGGTCATGTCTGTCGCAGAACCGACAGACGTTGGAGTAGAAAGGTTCTCGAATAGAGACCACGTCTCGGGAAACGTAGTGTTGGACGCCTCCCTGCTAGGTGGACCGACGACCTGAGGAAGGTGGCCGGTGGTGGCTGGATGCGAGAAGCGGAGGACCGTGAAAGTTGGCGCCGTCTTGCCTAGGCCGAGGCCTATGTCCAGCATTGCAGTCGCAATAGGCTGATATGATGACCAGCTAGCTGTCATTTTTAACATTGACATTTAACACTGACTCTGTGATGAGTGAGTAAGAGGGGAGATAATAGTAGTGTTGTTCTATAGAAGTATCAGTTCGATAGGAAGTCCATCTAGTTATCAAGTTTCAGTATAGTAAATTTTAGGATTGCTAAAAAAATACATGCATTTAAATGATTTATCTAGTTTGGTGATGAATCTGAAATCAAAAAAGTTTCTTTTGATTATATCATTGATGTTTCTGGTTTTGATGTCAAGTTTTTAGAATCCATAAAAAATTAAGCAAGGAAAATTGCTACGTAAGCTTTTGTTAATAAGTTTTTATTTGGATAAAAATACTAAGATTATTCGTCTACTTCTTCATTTGGACTTTTGTATTTTGAAATACGTTCATACTATCGATATCTTACTGCTACCAAATACAACCCTATAGACGTCAGTTATTTTTAAATTTTTCAAATATGGCAAAGGCGTGAAGTCTCACATCCTTACTCTTGTACTTATGCTCTTTTAGAATGGAGTTTTTAAAGAATTTAATTCAAGAGGAAATAATGAAGAGAAATAAAAAATACGTGTGTCTTCTTTTTTTATGTGCTTTGTGGAAAAAAGGGCATGTTTTTTTTTTAAATGTTGTCAATTACCTGATCTGCAACATCCTGGATCATGGTCAGTGGACCCTGGGCCCTCACGTGCGAGTGCACAACCGGGAAAAACGCTAGGATGATGATGATGATGATGAATAAAATCAATAGTGGTAACCTTTAGCCTTAAACGATTAGTAAAATCAAATCTGCATTGGAATTTAGGTAGCTACGGCCCTAACCGAGTTTAGATGGCATAGTACCTAACTTGTGTATCGTATGTAAACATATAGAACCTCTATAAAACATTATTTTGACAATCATAGTATATTCAAGATTCTTAAAAATAAATTGAGATAGTTAAATACAATCACATACTTTTAACTTAATATCAACGAAGCCTTACAATAATATTGTTAAAGTATTGTGTCGTCACAATAAAAGTGACATAACTCGACTTTTCTGCTCAGTTAAAAATAGTTTGTTTCAACTTACACACAATCTATCACACAAATATTGCTTACCTAATTTTACATAATCTTATTTCGACTTTCTAAATTAATTATAACAAGTGCCATACTCGTAGGTAATGACTAATTTTGAAATAAGCTACATACACATATTAAACAGTGAATCAGCAATTACCTATGTATACCTATTAATGAAGACAAATTTTAAATGATTACTCTATTTTATGTTAAAGATAAATTAAAAAATAAAGCCGAAACTTTATTCAAAATATAAATATGAACAAATTATCCACCGGTTAGAAAAAATATTTAATATTCAGGATCTGGCGCGTCGATAGCGTATCCGAATTTCTGCAAAGCTGTTTTGATCTCGCCAAATACTGTTGGATCTTCGATAGTGGCTGGCAACTTTACTAGTTGTGATCGCGCTAGCTTAGCAATGGCGCCTCGCAGGGCTTTGCCAGATCTTGTGCGTGGTAAGGCGGGCACAGCTACGGCTTTCCGAAATGCAGCTATGGGGCCGATAAGGTGGCGAACAAGAGCGATCAGTTCTTGAGTTACTGTGGACTCGGCAACGATTTCTTCATCTATAAAAACAATGTGATATTGTAAATGATGAAGACAAAAGTCTGCATGCAGGCTGAACACATTTACTTATGCTAACTTAAAGACCTTACAATCATGTATGTATTCTGGCAAATAAAACTTTTGATAGAACCACAATAAAACTCAGTAAAAAACCTAATAAGTATGCTTTCACGAATCAGCAAAAATTAACTCGGGCCCCACACTAGGAATGACCTGTGTTGTGGGCACCCGATGGTAAATACAGGATTGGATGGTTAATAATAAATAACAATAAGTTAAATTTGATCCTTACCGGATGTGTGTATGTGTGTGTGTGTATGTGCGTGTGTGTGTGTGTGTGTATGTGTGTGCTTGTGTGGCTTCGTGTGTGTTAAGTGCGATTTTATTTTAAGTGCAGTATAAGGTCTTCTGTTTGAAGATAGGACATGCACAAGAGTATAGTATACGTACCATCTTGTGGAGGCCTCATGACATACAGACAAAGCGGCACATCTCCTTTAGTCGGATCTGGAGCTCCCACCACTACAGCGTCGGCCACTCTAGCATGCTTCAACACCACGTCTTCCAGCGCTGCTGTTGAGAGGCGATGGCCGGCAACGTTTATGACGTCATCGGCTCGGGCTACTACCCACACAGCTCCTTCAGCGCTCACCCATCCCGCATCTTGTGTATCGTAGTACCCCTGGGTATATACAATTAATTATGTTCCAAATTTTAGCACAATACTCTTAAGTACACTCCCTGACCTCTATAATACAAATACAAGTAATATAAGTACAAGTCTATATGACACGCTGGACTGCATACTGTCAACCTAAAAATTGCCATTTGATTATCGCCATTTTGACGCTGACGGCGGCTGTAGTGAGCGTGTGACCGTCAACGGAACTAATGAGAGTTGACATAAACAAGCAAGTTACTCTATTTTAGTTCCCTTGACTTACACAGTTTAAAGCAAAAAAAAAATGTTTGGGCGGGGTCATTTCAATGAATGTAAAAATAAATAATCAATAATCATAATACTATTCAGTTCTTCAATGTCACACATCAATATACCTTGCATGACTTGTTGACATTTACCTTATTAATAGGATGTTAATATACGACAATATACATGAAGTCTTTTTTGAACTTCGAATAACATTTAGTTCGAATAACACAAGTAAATATATAGATAAGTGAAAGGTAGGTAGTTCTACTTACAGGGTATGACTCAAAGTACGTTTTTTTGAAGCGCTCGTCCGATTGCCATAGTGTGGATGCAAAGCCAGGTGGTAAAGGCAGCTTCGCAACTAGTCTTCCTACTTCTCCTGCTTGACATTCTGTGCCATCTTCTCTTAGTGTTCGCACTGTAATATACAATTATGGTTACTTAATTAATTAATTAATGTCCTCCTAGCTGAATTTCGACTACGGCGGCCTATCTCAACAGAGATTAGCCAACTGCGCGGGAGATATTATAGTTTACAAGTGTGTGCGCAACACACATAGCACACTCTGTTCCTTCACTCTCATAATTCGGGGAGACGGCCAGTCCGACATGACCGTAGAGAGATCAGGCACAGGACCAACGGCTTACCGTGCTCTTCGAGGCACGGGAGTGTTAACACCACCAAATTCCTGACTCCGGAGCTGTAATGTCCGAGTAATTACTCAGACACAGAAATTTACTTGAAAGACAGAAAAACTCAAACACTCTCGGCCCAACCCGGGATTCAAACCCGGGACCTCGTCGATAGTACCCAGCGTGCGGATTACTAGACCACAGATATTATAATACATACTACACCAACGAGGCAGTCATAAAATTATTATTACTTAATAACACGATTAGTTGCGTATTCTCAGCTTTTATCTAGTAGAGTTTATAAGTAGCTATTATGCCACGCAATCACATGTGAACTAGCGGTTTCTGCAGACGCAATTGATGAATTTCCCATACAAACTTAATCCCCCCCTCTATTTTCGACGCTTTCTGGTCAAATCCTCTCGTGGGACTCAAACTATATTTATCCTAAATTTCATCTAAATCGGTTCTACGGTTTAAGCGTGAATAGGTAACAGACGGGCTGACAGACGGTTTTTGTATTAATATTACATTATGATTTAATGTTTTTAATTTTATTTTAATTGAAGACAAAAGTATGTGCTCTTACTGTCATAACCAGGAACTGGGTACCCCGCAGAATGGGGCGGTACTGCCTTGACACCGTATCCAAGACACGGAGCCGTGATGGCCGAACCAGTCTCAGTTTGCCACCAGTGGTTGAGCACTGGAACTCCAAAAACACGTTCAGCCCATTGCTAAAATAAATAAATGAAATTAACGGATAACTTCACAAACATTGCTTTGATCCCAAATGAAATAGCTAAATCACTTGTGTCATGGAAATCAGAAACAGCACCTAGACCCGAGACAATACTAAAAATATCTTAGATAAAAACAAAAAAAGTTGTTTTTGTTTTAGGGTTCTTCAAAAAAAAGGGAACTCTTAATACTTTGTTGTCCGTCTGCCTGTCAAGAACCTTTTTTACAGGAACACGTGGAGGTACAAAGTTGAAGTTAACACTTATGGTCTAAGTTCCCTGGAAGCTGTACAAAAATCAAGCTTTTAAGTTAACGCAATCAAAAGATACGGCCACATTTTTTAGGGGAACAAAACCTATGGGGTACTTCCCATGGACCTAGAACCATGAAATTTGGTCTAACAGTACTAGTAAAGGAAAAAGTCCGAAAACCGCGAATATGGTGATTACATCGAAGACTCGCACTTGCCCGGTTTTATCTAAAAACATAGATTTCTAATTAACCCGACCGAGGATCAAGTCAAAAACCCTAAAAAGGCGACAACTTGAAAACCGGAGTACGATCATGCAATTTATGCAAACATCAATTTTTGTGATATGTTTGGTATTGGAAAAAATGGATTTCAGTTAAATTATTTTTAACTGGAATCTCGTACTTTATTATTGAAAAAAGTCCGCAATAATTACCTTTGTTTTGATTGCTGTAACAGTTGCAGTCATTACTAATAACGTTTATTTTACTGTTAAACAAAGAATGCCATAGGGCAGAGGTCAGAATCGCGCCGTTGAATTAAATCTACATAATGTTACGTGCGCCAATAAGTAATTAGGGACAATACCCTACCAATTAAATAAATATAATCATAAAAAACTTCATTTTACAAAAAATCTAATGACCTGAAGTCCGTTTTTCTTAGCGTGTCAAACTTAGTAAACAATCTTTTTATGTCTTTCAAATCTAATACTGGTGAAAAAAAAATTTACTACTAGCTCTAAAAAGCTGCATATATTAAACAATAAACTACCATATTAGGATGCAATTTTTGTGTCTATCTTATTTGACGAACGTCTTGGTATAGTAGTTCGCACCACGGACTTCTAAACCAGGTGGTTGCGGGTTCGAATCCCGCAAGGGGCAAATGTTTGTGTGATGAGCACGAGCATTTGTACCTAAGTCATGATGTTTATAAATGTATATAAGTATGTCTATCCGTTATCCTAGTCACCATAGCACAAGCTTTCAAGCTTAGTTTGGGGCTAGGTAATTGGTGTATTTGTTGAAACAATTTATTATTATTATTAAATGAATAATTTCGTAAAAAAGGAACGTCAAGATTGTTTACAATGTTGGACAAGCAATGAAAAACGGACTTTACCTACTGTCTGATCAAAATCAATGTACTATTCAAAGCACTCTGCATTATTTATTTTGGCTTCACAATTCTCAATGCCTACTTTGGACTAGCATTTATTCCGTGCTTTAGATCCGAAATGTAGAGCATCATTCCGTTGACCCAAACTATTTTAAATAACGTCTCCTACATTATATTGTTTTATATTTATAAATTCAATGTTCTTCCTGTAGTTTGATTTACTTATAAAACAATAGGTTGTTTAATAGACGTATTTTCAAGATTGCAATACCTATCTACATCGTTATTTTAAGTCAGTAAATTGATATTCACTTACTCTGGTATCCTGGTCACAGTGCTCACCAGCGATAAATACAGTCTTCAAAGAATTTCCACAGTATCGCCTTGCGTATTTAGCCGACGGGTCTGCGCGTTTTAGTACTCGAAAAGCGGTAGGTATAGTGAACAGCGCGTTGACTCGGTGCTGTTCTATTATTCTGCCAAAAAAGGTTAAATATAGCAGGCAATGAATTACACCGACAACTTCTTCTGGCTTTAATAATAATGTCCTCCTAGCCGAATTTCGACTACAGCGGCCTATCTAAACAGAGATTAGCCAACTGCGCGGGAGATATAATAGTGCACAACTGTGTGCGCAATTCACAGGTGCACTCTTTGTTCCTTTACTCTCATAATTCGGTGAGACGGCAGTCCGACATGACCGTAGAGAGATCAGGCGCAGGACAAAATGCACGGGGGTATTAACACTACCAACTTCCTGACTCCGGAGCTGTGTCTAGGTTATTAAAAGACAGAAAAACTCAACACTCGGCCCGACCCGGGATTCGAACCTAGGACCTCGTGGATAGTACTCAGCGTGCTGACCACTAGACTAACGAGGCAGTCATACGAGGCTTTATACCGATATCAAAACTGAAAAAAAACTTACCTAAAATATTGTCCAGGATCTGGGGTTCTGTCTGGTTTTCCCTCATATAGTACCGATGTCAGCCCAGCGAGTAGCGGTCCATAACAAATGTATGAGTGACCGACTACCCAGCCCAGGTCTGACGCAGCCCACCACACACCTTTCTTCAGGCCATAAACTGCATGCATCGACCAGCATAGAGTTGCAGCGTGACCGCAAGGACGTTGGACGCCCTTTGGAGCATCAGTGGTGCCTATAAATAAAAAAATACAATATCTTGAAAAATTTACAGGTACTGCATTATTGCATAAATATAAGTTACTAGTGGTTCCCCGCGACTTCGCCGCAAGAGTTGGATTTTCCTTATAAACTTTCATCTCCCATTTCACCCCCTTAATATTTTATATCGCGACAAAATGTAGCCTATGTCCTTTCCAGGGTCTCAAACTGTCTCCAAACCAAATTTCATCTCAATCGGTTCAGTGGTTTAAGCGTCAAGAGGTAACAGACAGACAAACACACTTTTGCATTTATAATATTAGTATGAATAGTCTCTTTTTGTAGTAAAAATAAATCCTTCGCTCTAAAAGCTTTACAGATAAAAAATATCTACCGGATCGTCCGATTGAAAAATATTTTGCAAATTTTCTTTCGTTGCAACTTTTAAAGAAATTGATTAAATTATAAAAATGATTATGAGTTAAGCTATACTCGTAGTATTAAAAATAAATATTTATATTTGAGTAGGTATTACAATACCGTTCTACCACAGATTACATAATAGTAACTACGTAACAGATAAATCACTCCAAGGAAAATCGTCCATACCTACTCTTATGATAGCCTACAATTTTTTGTCATCTGACTGTGATAAGTCCAGAATTTTATTTAAATCTGAGACTAATTCAGGACATATTATGCTTCTGGTTGCATTTGTACAGTAAATACCAGATGAAAAAAAAAACATATTAATTAATTAGTTTGCATAAAAACGAATCGACCGTAACACAAATAATTCAACAGCGCGTACGCACGCGCCCGTCGGTTGTTGGCAGCCTACTGATTTACGCACCGCCGTCGGTGCGCTCGAGAGTAGGCTATTAACGCGCGCAAGTACATTGAGTGAGAGATGCCTGGTTCTACTATCATATAAAGAAGTACTATCATATTTTACCTGATGTATAGAGAATGTACAGTGGCTCATTGGCCTCCACCGACACGCAAGGAACAGGGTCAGCCTCCAACGCCTCCTGCCAAGAAATGTCCCTGTCTTTCTCGAGTGCGCACTCGAGCACTCGCCTGCGCTGGTATATGATGCATTTGTGAGGCTGGTGCGAGCTCTGGCAGAGGGCTTCGTCTAGAATATCCTTGTAACTTAAAAAATAAATAAGATAATTAATTTTACGATTAAAAGTGCTAACAAATAAAATTACCATCGGTCGAGTTATTTTTTGTTTCGTAGTTGCGTCACTCATCATAATCCATACAAAAAAAATAAGTTACTTATGTAGTTACACGACGGACATGGTGATTTCACCATGTATGTAAGGGTTATTTATTATATTTACTATATATTTCGTATTAGATTAAATAGTTTCGATAAATCCGGATTGTTAGTAAAAATATCGAATTCGTAGCTTGCCTGCAACGCGTAGTCTATGGTGGCACATCCATTTAAAAATGGCGGATAACATCGCGCGAAAAGTTTTAAAAAGTTTGAAGTTTCTTGAGAAGGGTTGAAATCTTAAATCTGTGATAATTACCGGACAATTTTGTTAGGCTCAACCCCACAACTGGCTGCAATGATCACGGTTGGTTCTGCATGCTCTATTCTAGTTCTCAGTTCTCTTGCAGCAAATCCTGCATAGAAAAATGAAGTAACAGTACCTTTGTTTTGTGGCAACAAATGAAAACAATTAGTTTCTTACTTCTTATATTCCAGGCTGTATTGTAGTACTACGGAATTGTGAATGGGTGCACTTTTTAACAAATTATTTAAACGAGCGCAGATTGTTAGTTATAAATTCCAAATCCATGTGTCAGGCTAAAAATTATAATTCGTGAAAAGGTAGGCAACTATTTAGGTATTCGATACTATTCCATAGTGCAATCTAGCTGTATTTTTTTAGTAATGAGATGTCATGTAACTTGCCTCCAAACACCACGGAGTGTATGGCGCCGATTCTATTGGTGGCTAGCATAGCGACTATTGCTTCGGGGATCAGCGGCATGTAGATAAGCACCCTGGAACCCCGCGTCACCCCCAGAGCTGACAGCTTGCCGGCCAGTCGGGATACCTTAGAGAAAGTAATGATAAAGACCTTTCCTTATGAGTCGACTTTAAACTGAAATATGGTTGTGATGACACAGCCATGATGAATGTCGCAGTCAATGCTTAAAATCTATTTAGATAATTAGTGCTTAGAAAATGTATAAATGGTAAATATGTAGGATTAAACACCAGACTATAAGTTTAGAGTTTTAGACCGCATCTATTTCCTACGTAATAAAAGATGTTTAATTCATAGTTAAAATGCTGATGTCAAACCTTGACGCGCTGCCAGCCGGCCATTTACGAATTCGACCATTTGAGAATTTGGCATTATGCGAATTCGGTCTTTTGAGAATTTGGCATTTTGAGTCAGGTGGCGTTTAGACAATTTGGCTCCCTAACGCTGATAGATACTGTGATTTAAAGAAGTACATACCTGATCTCTCATTTCAGCATACGTGATCTTCCTAACGGTGTCTGTGAGGGGCGAGTCGTGGACCAGCGCCACGCTGTCTCCCTTCCCGCCTTCCACGTGCCGGTCGATTGCGTTGTGACAGACAGACATTTCCCCGCCAACCCACCTAGAAGTTGTTATTCCTTTTACCCGACTTTTCCCCCCTAGTGTTGTAAGACTTGAGTAAAATGGGACTTGAGTTATTTTTGAAGACTCGGTTCTTCCGTTCGATTCGATTTCAACTAGACTCGAAGTCAGTCACGAGTTCTTTTGAAAAGACTTGGTCACGAGTTCTCGTAGTCATGACTTAGGTAAGTAAGACTCAGACACTTGAGCGGGAATCGGACTCGAGTCTTTAAAAAGAACTAAGTAATAAGGGTTCAAAAATAACTCAAGTCCCGTTATTTATTATGAACCTCTATCGGTTTAGATCACTTTTTTATTTAGTTTATAAACGCTTCTAGTGTTTCAGGGAGTCGTTAAAGTATTCCGTCCACCTCCACACCACACGAGTCACCATTCTCAATCGGAGACCTAAGTATTTAATCATAATACCGACTCATATTCCTAAATTCAATGAATATTTCTCAGCTTAGAAAAACTGCAGCACTAAACTGTGGGATCGCACAAGGAGCTGTGATGGGCCCGTTACTATTCCACTCTTAATAATTATTCAGTTTTGGTCATCATACCATTTAGTAAACGGTGGGTTTGAATTGTCGAGAACCCTGTCCCAAGTCTTAGTCCATTCCAGTTCATTGCCAACCTCTGCCCAGAAATCTTCAGGGTCGTCCAAGGAGCGGCGATGGGCCCTTATGTATTCCTGTGTAACGCCACTTTCACCTGTATGAATGTAAGAAAGAAGGAAGAAAAAGTATTTATTATGCAACAAAACACAAAACAACAGGTTGACAATAAAATACAATGAAGCTATTACGAGTATATACTTGGGTGTGCACATTGATATGACTTTGTTTTCAAAGCTTTATTGTAATACCAATCATTAAGCTTAATAAAAAAAAAACAAATTGTGTAATAAAATTTAATTATCTTACAATTCATCCATCATTCAACACTATGGTTTACGAATTTTGCAAAATCTCAATATATTTATAAATATACCTTAGTTGGTATATTAAATACTAACGGATAGCTTTGCACTAATTAGACAGGTACTAGGTAATGGTTGGTAATGCACTTACCATAGCTTTCTATATCGGCCGCAGAGACAAAAGTTTTCTTTTTCAATTCACTAATTGACGATTCGAATTTGTTTTTCTCGATTTTCGTAACTACATCGCTTTCCTGATGCATTTTATTACGTCACTAAATTCGCGAGAAATGTCAAAACTTTGAAAGTTTTTTTTAGTTGTAGTGGGAATTTTTATTTTTAGGTTTTAGGCGGCAATCCCGTTCGGGAACTAATAGGGTACTGAGGGGTATATCATTCCATAGCCCGCAGTCTTATTACACCGCATTTATATTCCTGTTTACATATGAATGAATGACCCGTGACACTACTGAATTATTTTAACCAACGTCGTTGAAAGCATAGTGAAATCCCGCGGTTTTGAATTGAATTTTAGCTTACTATCTATTCTGATACGCCTGGCTATGCAAGGGTGGAAGTTAGAATAGGTATAGTAAGCTGGTGGCTGGTCTAAAAAAATATCTTGCTTAAGAGTAGCTTTAGGCTGTAAGCTATCCTTAAAAAGTCATTTTATAGACTACTTCAAAATTCTAATCACTGTTATATTTCTATAAAAACCCTAACAAATTATACATTACAACCATCTTTAGGGATCATCTACGAGTATCTATACCTATATAACTCCTACATTAGATCACTCTATTACGTAGATGGAAACCGCATTAAAATCCGTTCAATATTTTACACCCTTTATTTAGAGGTGTATTTATTTCAACCAAGTCTATTACCAACCCCCTCGGGTCATTATTAGAGGGGTCAGTAATTTCTACAAAAAATCCAGAATTAAGTTCCTTAAACATGAATCTATGAGGGACCTCATCAATCATCATTGATATTATTACTCATAAGTAAGCAAGCAGGTAGCATTGTTCCTATCAACGCATTTAACGGGGTATAAACTTCATGACCAGTAAACCACAGTTTAATGTAATTTTTAATTAAAATTGCACATAAAAAATCCACTGTTTCAATTTTGCATCGTTCACAAGGACTTAACATACAAAATGTTTTACCTCTTCATTATCTCATTACGTAAGTTTTCAAAGACCTTGACAGAAGATATTCATCCTTGGCAACACTTAACACTTTTCCCAACTTTCAGTGTTCCCATCAGCTCTCTCGTATTCAATCAAGGTGAAAGGCACAATCGAAATGGGGGATCAGGTTGCTGACGTGTTAAAAGAATTGAAAGATCATTTAATTACGAGATTCAACAGTGATAATAAGGGGCAGAAGAAGAAAGAATTCACTTATTCTTTCCCAGTGGCGCAGAAAAGCGATGGAATGCCAGAAGTCCAGGATTTTCCTGGGCTGGGAATTCCTGTTATGGAGCGGAATCTGCCAGGAGACGCCCAATTGGTGGACAGAGTTGAAGTACCATTACTGGAAGAGATAGTGAGTACTAAAAAGGAAAAGGTGCACGTGTATGGAGAACATGGTAAGAGCGCGGGGAGGAATAATGAGCCATTGAATGAAATAGTGGTCTAAAGAATTCCGCTAATAAAAATATTTTTTAACTTGGTTTAAGGATTTTAATTGCAACAGGTAAGACCAATGGTTTACCCCGTATTTCTGTTAGTTTTTGACAATACCATATACTCCATATTATCAACAAATAAATTTGCACACCTGCACCTAGCAATAAGCCAGTGAAAATACCATTTCAAAAATATCACAATTATCGCCAGGTGTTTTG
The DNA here is from genome assembly GCA_949316185.1 of Pyrausta nigrata. Taxonomy (NCBI): domain Eukaryota; kingdom Metazoa; phylum Arthropoda; class Insecta; order Lepidoptera; family Crambidae; genus Pyrausta; species Pyrausta nigrata. The sequence goes on along the minus strand of OX438957.1, from coordinate 13,385,110 downwards.
TTTTTTTAATAATTATGTTTTTAGATACTACACACATCAACACTGTCTAGGGATATACAACAAAAAAAACATAGTATTATATCCAAAATATCCCTAGACAGTGTCGATTAGTATATGTACATATGAGGAATTAATAATTTATCGTTTACCCTTTCGATTGGCATCATAAAAATAAGAGTTGTATTTCACATTTGGTCGGTTCGATTCCCACCCCAGATGAAGCAAGTTTTTTTAAACTTTTTGATTTACTCTACCTAATTTGTGTCCATTCAGTCAATATAATATCTGCAATATTTAAGATACTTACTTTCCCTTCGATTTGCATAGCCGTGCTGTGATGGGACACACTTTATGACATTAATGACCTCCAGGCGCCGTGCAATTACGTATGTTTGTTTAGAAATTTTAATCCTCCCTCCACCCACCTGGGGGCTAATTACGTAACTCTGTTGCTAACAATTCAGGATTGAAATCGCTTGAAAATGACACATTTGACAACTTCAGTTACTCTGTTAAGCTGGCCCATCAACGGTCAGTTCAGTCTTAGAACCGGTAAAATATGGGCAATTGTGGAAAAAAAATAACGTTGAGTTACTTTTTTAGTACTTATGCCTATAGCCCAGATTTTTATTACCGATATTGAAAACGTAAAATTTTGGTTGTACCTCAGACCGACTAATTAGCCGTGAATGGCCAACTTTAGCAACAAAACTTTGATTGAAATAATTTCATTCAAAGTTACATAATTCACTACCTGGTGTTATGTCACATCACACGTCATGCCTTTTTTTGGTGCAGTCACCCTCCCCCACTTCCCCTCGAGATATTCTGTATTTTTTTGCGAACTTCCTCCCTTTCGAGTCCCACGTGATTATTGCACGTCTTAAATCTTTAGTAACAATAATAATCTACTGCCTCATATAGGTTTTATAAATTACTAGCTTTTTTAAGAAAACATCAGTAAATTTTAGGACAATGATAAATAAAACAACATTTATATTAACATTTTAATTTACATTCAACGAATATCCGTGTGCTAATACAATGTGATACTTATCTGCCGTTGCTATGGTTACGGTTATGCGAAATATAACTAGATTGAATCCGCGTATGCCACATCCCTAGAGAAAAACACCTAAAATACGCAGAGTATAAGAAGTAAGTTAATTATAAGTAGGTACGTACTACCTATCTTGCTCCATGATTACTTAAGTTTACACCTCTTAGATTTTAGATGTCATAGTATGCTGATAAACATTCATACTTGATTTTTAATCCAATATTGTTTAGGTCTTTCTAATACCACACAGGCTAGTGTTTAACTTAAAAATAGCTTTGATGGCAGAAATGATAATGAATGAGAGATAACGCTTTACAAAAATCGTAGCCAGTTAAAATTCTATTTCTAAAAAAAGGTTTTTTAAAAGGGTCTGTGCCCATTCGTACTGCTGAACGATCCGTATCTGAACACTCGTTTTTTCGTTTTGATATGCGTAAAGTAAAAACGTCCATGTATAGTCTGACAGTAAAGTGTCAAATCCATGCTTGCACCACAGAAATTGAAGAATTAAATATTATTTGGATAAATGAATCAAGAATTGAACAAGTAAGTATGTAGGTATGTAGTAAAAAGCACAGATTATCTCGTTTCCAGAATACATTTACCTCGCTTTAATCGAGGTAAATGTATAATGCTAAATTTAAGAAACGAATATTAATCAACACTGTCTAGGGATATTTTGGATATAATTATACCATGTTTTGTATACCCCTAGACAGTGTTGATGTGTGTAATTGACTACCAGCCGGCCAGGTTAAAATATGTAGGTATCACAACAAATATTTTATATACGTATAATTCAATAAGTTTAGAATTGAAAGCACTCTGCCTGTCAAATCCCACTGAATTGGTAGTAAAACATCTTAAGGTCAAGTGGGCCCAATAAAACTTATTCCAGATAATTTTTTGAAGCTGATAATGAGATGTGGCATACTCTACCAATACTGAATTTACCAAAAAGTAAGCCTATTAAGGCGATATATCTTACATATCATTATGAATATTTCCATACAGTTGCCAATATCCCGCCACTTAATATTACATACACGACTACGCTTGTATTTTAAAAACCCTACAATAGAAGGAAGCCGTTCATGAAAACCAAAGCAAAACGAAAGGTGTGAAAGAAAACCAAAAGAAATTAAATTAAATATAAAATTTATTGATAATTAACGAAACAGTTATTATTTACAACAACAAAATCAATGTTAAATACATTAATCCTATAAATGAGAATAGGCCCTGAACAAAGTAGCAACGAGTTGGTTCGCTTGTCGCCTACAGGGTCAGTTCGTTATTTACAATGCACACCTTTTTATATGCGATCGATTCACTGGATTCTCATGAAAGAAGAAAAAACTAGATTGAAATGCAGAAAACATCTACTATCATGAAACCCAGCTGTTAGGCTCCGCGCAGATGAGTTAGCGACCACAGTCACCGGTGACTGGCGACAAGCTGTTTACATTATTATCAATACGTGGCCGCATACGTGATGCGTGTGGCGGCCAAGCGCCATTTTGAAAAAAAACATCTGTCAAAAGATCTAGCAGATGAGTCTCAATAGAAGCGGCCACCGACCTCCTTAGTTTGCGCGGGACCAAAAGGCGTGGCGCGAGACAGTGGGTCTGTGGCCCATCTTCACGGAGCCTTATAGTTGCAACGCTTACGGTTAGGTTAATACGCACTGAGGGATTAGGGCATTAGAAGAGTCGTACGGATTTGCGCACGCCATCAAAGTTGGTAACCGCACCGCTAGACCGACGATATCCAACGACACACGAGCCTAGACTGAATGAGTCGGGCGCAAGATCGCCAACAATGAAAGAAGAGGGAAGAGCATACATTGCGAAGTTGTGAAGAAAAGTCTGCGCGCTCGAGGCACGAAGGCTTATAAGTACCGGTTACCCACCACCATCCATAGGTACTAAAATTATAAATGCAAAGTGTGTCTGTTACCACTTGATAAAACTTGGTACAGAGATAGTATGAGACCCTGGTAAGGACATAGGCTACATTTTTTCGCGATATAAAAACATTAAGGTGGTGAAATGGACTTTTGCGCGGGCGAAGTCGCGGGTACCACTAGTTAACTATAACAACGTAAGCGGTGTGCTCACGTGCCATTATTGCGAAAGGGAGTTCACCGCCAAGATCGGCTACATAAGCCACAAGGGCCCGTAGACAAGATGCAATCTATACTAAACCGAAGTACTCTATCGCTAACGAAATGTATGAAATTGACATAAGTCATCGAAACATCACGTGACTTGCATACATATTTTGACATTTCGTTGGCGAAAGCGATGTTCCCTGTAGAAAGATTTCATCTTGTCTAAGGTCTCAGCGCAACCGAACCGATTAGGAGTCGAAGTGATCGCTGGAATCGGTTGGAACATCATCATCATTCCCTTCAACCGATAGAAAAAAGACGTAATTGCAACTATCGACTTCTGATCGCATCCAAAAAGGTTTTAAATCACAAAAATAAACACATCGTCATAATATTACAATACGAATAAGGCCGCGAGACGGCGAGAATCCAATTAAAATTACATTGCATACAAATTGCACCGGAGTACCTTTGGACTCAACAAATCGGTGTACTTACAATATATGGAACGATTGCTGTGTTACTACCCTACGCGTTGATTTTAAAAAACATTTCGATTAATTCACCAACTTAACAACTAGTACAATATTATCACCTAATCTTGAATACTATAGCGATTCTTTGTCACATTATTATATTAATAAATTACTCTAAAAACATAATAAAATTATGTGTGTGTAGTGACTCGTAAATAAATGATGAACTAACAGAAAGATCCCTATCTCACCGGCACAAAGTCATGCCACAAAGAAGATGACATCTGTTTCTTTTCTTGGTATTATAATTCTAAGTCGAGATTGTCGTAAGCGAGCCCGACCTTACAGCCAGATCTTTATCAAGTTCTTACGAACGAGACATTAGAAATATTTTATTACAATACGATTGCGTCAAGAAAGTATTAACTCGTGTCCAATTTTGAAAATTTATTTAAAGTTATTTATAGTTGGTTAATTTTTACGAATTTAAATTTTCGCGGAATAAATCTCACTGTATGTATATGGCATATAGGTTTTCTACAAGTTTTAGAGTGTTTCTCTTATTTTTATTCGTGATTGTTTTTGATTTGGAATCGGTAACTTTTTTAGAAACTGACAGCTGTTTAGTTTGACGTTTCTAGATCATTGTAGTCTGTCTTTTTTGTTACTTTGGCCAAAAGAGAGACGAAGAGTTTAGAAACAGTCTCATAGCAAAGTCACGACTCATTCTTTTATCGCCAAATACATGGGATTGATTGCTTACGTTTTTAAAAGGCGGTTAAAACAATTAATATTGTAACAAAGAACCGCGTTCGCCTAACTGTTATAATGAAATAGGCATAATAAACTACAGAGGTATGATAAAAAGGAATTATTTAGACGCCGAGTGCCAACGTCTTTGTCCGTTATTTCAGCAAGCAATATCTTAACAATCGATTCTAGATAATAACGATTTAGAAATTTGAAAATCCTCGATATTATCAGTTAATTTGAATTTTAACTCGTTTAGAATATAGCAACTCAAATAAAATAGTTACATGGCAATTTTGAGTTTTACTGCTTTCGATTAATTAATTTTAATTTACTTGGCATTTCGTATCGCATTTCACATCAAATAGTACAGTTACTTTTTCTAAATAATAAAGTTACTATGTACCAGTCATATCATTTTAAAAATACGTATGTATTATTATGATACCAATTCACAAAGCACTTAATTTCATACTCCCTTATAGTAACTTTATACACTAGAAAACATCTACTACGTGTACATACATAATTTAATACCAAATTCACCTAAACCCATACCAATTTTTATTTCCATTTATCCATCACCTTCTAATCTATGCGATACTACTCATGTGCCTTTTACGCTAAATACATGTTTTAGTTTAATGCAAGCTATGTAGATAGTGAAAAAATTTAGAAGGAACCACCACTTTGAAATCAAAACTATGACAACTAAAACTTTTTTTTTAAAAATACAATATCGAAAAGGATTTTTATATAAGGGCGAAAATAAGGACATTTTTACAAAGGAAGTTCCTTCTTTTTAAAAAATAAAACCGTTATATCTGGCCACAAACAAAAAATTGGCCAACGCTGTCAAGTATTCAGCCGAAAAGAACTAAGACCCCGCGTAGACTACACACTTTCTATTAGGCGAATCTAGTTAATCTCGATTGCGCATCTATTGACAACATATGAAATCAGCAGCCTACCGACTGTTCAATGGATTCGCAAACACTCGAGATTGAGCTCGATTTCAAAATGCCCTCTCTAAGACTAATTTTAAGTTGATTCTGTTTCTTTTAGTACTCAATAAACTAGAATAGACAGATGTTAATAATTTTGAAATATCAAATTAAGTGATGCGATTTCTAACGTATTTTTACAAGGTTACCCGTGTTTTCTTCTCATTTTAGTCGTTATTGTTAGACAATCCTACTAAATTGTCTATGGATTCTGTAATTTTCATAGCAACTGACAGCTGTTTAGTTTAATATTTTTTAAATTATATTAGTGTTTTCTTCTCATTTTAGTCGTTATTGTTAGACAATCCTACTAAATTGTCTATGGATTCTGTAATTTTCATAGCAACTGACAGCTGTTTAGTTTAATATTTTTTAAATTATATTAGTGTTTTCTTTTTGTTTTTTCAGTAGAGAAAGAGACAGCATGAATTGAAAATTAGTCTTAGGAGTCCTTAGAAATCATTGACATTCGGTTGAATCGGGCGACAGAAAGTGGGCTCGATTGCCCTGTCCAACACTAAATTTCAGTTCATAGTTCATTCTCTTTCCCTAGTGAAGAAACGAAAAGAGATAGACTAAAATAATTTAGAAAGGTCAGAGTAAACAGCTGTTAAAAGTTGCTAAGGAAATTACACAATCCATACTTACCTACACTTGTGACGACTAAAGTCAGACGAAAACACGCAAAAACCTGTTAAAAATCGCATCACCTAATTTGAATTTTCTAAACTATTGCGACTCCCTCTTTTCACAGAAAAAGAAATAGACTAAACTTCAAATCAGTCTTAGACAGGGCACATTAGAATCGAGACCGGGAATTGTTTGCGTATCAATTTCAATACATTCAATATGCAATCGAGTATTGACTTAAATCGGAAAGTGTGTAGTGTGCGCAGGGCCTAACGGGCATAGACAAACTCACGCGGCGTCGGCGGTACAGCGGGTACAATGGATCGCTCAGCGAAGGTCGGGGTTGTCGTTGATCTGCTTCTTGATGCGCACTAACATGGCGGTGTACCACTGGTCGAGCCGGGATATGCTGTCGTAGGTCTTCACCGCTTCGGTAAAAGCGTCTACATTCTGCTCTTCGAGGTGCTCGATCAGTTCCTGTAGGCAAAACGTTCGGTTAGAGCTCGCTCTTAACGGGAAAGACTAGGTTCTATTTCTCCATACAAACGTAGTCCCCTGTTTTCTAGGTAGAAATTAGAAGCCATTATCTAGGTAGATAATGGCTAAATGCAAAACTATTTTTACCATAAAATCTACATTTATCACAGCTATGTTTTTTCTCATATTTGAATTAATAAGGAAATTTGAGCCAAGAAATTTGGCAATAATTTCAACCTCAACTTTCAGACGCTTGCCATAACAAATCTACGCAAATAAACACTAAAACTAAAACATAGGGGCATAGTCCAAACCTTTGATTATTTATTTCAAAAAAGAATATTTTCATTTGCCAAATTTTGGACGAGTAAAATAGGGGACTACGAAATGCTGTTATGGTCAAATTTAAGAAGCGATTTATCGTCTGAGCTCATTTGACCCTTTCTTGCTTGGGCACTCGCCAGAGATTGCATTGAGACAGCAACATTGAATGTACCGTATAAGGGCCGTACGTGCTATTTATAACCTTAAACCTCAAGATTCATTGAAAGATTTTTTTAAAGAAATAAGGATATTAACAGTAGCCTCTCAATATATTTATGAAAATATTATGTATGTGCGTAAAAACTTGCATTTATTTACAAAGAAAAGTGATACGCATAATTTTAACACTAGAAATAAAAATAAGTTTGCTATTCCACAATACAGGCTTCAAAAAGTTGGTCATTCTTTCATGGGAAAATGTGTCAATTACTTTAAGAAATTACCAAAAAATATTGTAGAATTACCAATTAACAAATTCAAATCATTTATTAAGGATACCCTAATGACAAAAGGTTATTATAAAGTAGACGATTATTTGAATGATGTAAACGTGTGGACCAGCTCGCACTAGTACAATTTCTGTATTTAAACATTATTTTTAAGAGGCTTTGACAATAGTGATTGAGTTTCTTGCGCTGCTTCTTCTCAGCACTAGCCCACAATTTGTCCCGAAGCAGTGGTAGGGCTTAAAAAATAATATGTTGGGACGTGTATAAGTGCCCCCTGTGGGCCTACATACATAAATAAATGACTTTTATGACATTTATGACCTATTTTAGAAATTCCACATGACCACGTTTCCTCTTAATAATAAGGTAAGCTTAGTCTTGTTATGTTACTTAATACGACCCATCCGTTTTAGGGCTTAGATCCTTCAAGTAAAATACAGTACGACTAATTTTAAAATGTCATTTCCTCATCTGTGAGTTCTGTGACACTTTTAAATGAATGACATTTGATCGCTGTATAGTTATTCGAGTGCTTTAGCAATTTACTATGGGATTAGAGAAATGTGACACTGCCCAATATTTATTTTTATTTTTCTGAGTGAGTTTCAAAAAATTTTTTGAAACTCACTGACTACCAACTCGATGGATATCTGCAAGCGACTATGGACTGTTATTTTATTTGCAGTGTAAAAATACCAAAAAATTTCTCATCCCTTGATCGATCACAAATAAGTGGTTCTTTCTATCATAACACTGGGTAATGGTGGGGTAAAATTGACTGGCACACCACCTACAAAGGTGATTTCCATAAATGTTTATGATGTGCCTCCGTGTTATCCGTGCCTCATGTTTATGATGTGCGTGTTTTACCACGCATAAAATAGGGTTCCGTAGTCATTTTTGGCACCGCGCTGTTTTACAGGGCGAGAGAAATTAGGTCTTAATCACCTAAATACCAGGTTAATAGTTTATACTGTTCTTTTGAAAAAAAAATATTTAACTATTTTTATTTTATTTATAATTTCAAAAGTATTCATCACAGGATACCAGAAACAATTTTAATCACAGTTTTCGCGGCTGTTTCTTTACGTGAGTGATTTGAAGTTTATAGGTACAAGACTTTAGAAATTGCAGGGGGGGGGGGGGGGGGGCTATATCTCGCAAATAGTAAAGCTGATAAAAAGTATTGTATGGAAACCCTACCTTATTTTCATAGTCCTTTTCAACAATACCCCACACAAGGGGGTGTACTCTAAAAAATAATTCACCCCCCCTTTACATGTATGGGGAGGTACCCTTAAAAAGGGGTAATTTTATTTTTGTGTATTTTTAAAAATTAGATCTATATGTGAAGTATCCTCGAACCAAGTTACATGCAAATCAGTCCATAAACGTAGAAGATATTCTGCTGTGACAGACTAGGACGGACGGACTAAACGATCTTATAAGGGTTCCTTGTCGGACTACGGAACCCTAAAAACGTAGTAGTAGTTGTAATTGTAGTAGCTATTGTTTATTTAGTTTTGACTGAGTTAACCGAAGCTGTAACTAACTAAGCCGAAGCTGTGTGTACCAAGGGATATTGACCAAAGCCGGGCCCAGATTGCGTCTTTGTTGTTTGTATTTCAAAAATCTTGTTTTGAATTATAATTGCACTGGTATTTTTGAAATAATCTAACGAATCGGGGTTTAAAAGTAACACTTGATCACAAAATTCTTAAATTAATCACATAATTAATTCTGCAATTACAATACATAACCTCAAAATGGCTAATCTGCCATTGAATTCCTCGTAAACCCCTGATTATTTAAAAAAATATTTTTTGTGTGTATTCTTTCAAATATTTATATATATTTTTCCGAACATTTTGTAAAGAGACGCATGCTGACACAAAGTGGGCCGAGTTTCTATAGAGGTTTGGTCAAGATCCTTTGGCGTGTGACCAATTTAGACCGTAGTGAGACAAATTGAACCACTATTATGGCCAATTTAGACCAAATTTTGACCAATTACGCCAATTGGGAGTGCAAGATTACCCTGACGAGCTTGCACTCCCTGATGTCGGCGAAGGCGGGGTAGAGCTCGCAGTACTTCTCCAGAGCGTGCTGCGCGTTCAGTATGTCCACGCAGAGGTGAGCCAAAAACGTGTCAATTGAAGCCAAATAATGACCAATCCAGGCCAAATCATGACCAATCAAGGCCAAATCATTACAAATCGAGGCCTAATCAAGATCAATCGAGGCCAAACCATCACCAATCGAGGCCAAATCATGACCAATTGAAGCTAAATCATGACCAAACGAGGCCAAATCATGACCAATTGAGACCAAATAGTGACCAACTTACCCTGACGAGCTTGCACTCCCTGGTGTCGGCGAAGGCGGGGTAGAGCCCGCAGTACTTCTCCAGAGCGTGCTGCGCGTTCAGTATGTCCACGCAGAGGTGGCACAGCGCCGCGCGGAACATGTACTCTTTGGCGCTGTATTTCAGCAGGCTATTGTCGAGCGATGATTTCGCAATCTGTAGTAGGAGATAGGGTATTGAATGATATGATTTTTGCAAAAAGTTTTTAGGCAAGTAAAATATACTTAGTTAAAATTAAAGTGCTTAGTTAGTTTGGCTGGGGTGTTTTCCGCACTTAGCCTCTTGATTCGGCCACGTGTTGTGGTGTTTCTTCTGCCTCCATGCATCCTCTGCATAGGGGGTTGTCTGTAACACCTATGGTAAATAGGTGTTTGTTTAGAAGACAGTGTCCAGTTATGGTTCCTACGGCTATGCGCAGCTTGTCTTTTGTTAATTTGTAAAGTTGCGGGCAAGCCTTTTTGAGATTTCCGGAATTGCATTCTAAGCTTAAAGTGCTTATTAGGTAAAGTGACCAAATGCCGAAAGAATGTAGCGAAAAGGAAATATGGGTAACTAAAAAGTAACAGGTGATGACCTAAACAGTTAACAGACGTTATTTAGTTCTGTTAATAGTAAAATGGGAGTAATAACATTATTAGCAATTAACAAAAATTTAAGTACCAGTATTGAAGGATCACGTCATAAAATTATTTAGATAAATAGCAACTCTATCACTAATACAATAGATTGACAAAATCAGGTAGTAGAACGCCAATCCAGATATAACACCTAGATTTTTGCCTCTTAATCCTTGCGAATTAGCTGGCGCGTGACAATCCTATCGGCCGGTCGCATGTACTTGTAGCTTAATACCTAAACTAGCAGTTCCCCGCGACTTCTCCAGCGCTAAAAGTCGGATTTTCCATACAAACTTTCATCTCCCATTTCACCCCTCTGAGGATTTTATATCGCGACAAAAAGTAGCCTATGTCCTTCCCAGGGTCTCAAATTATCTGGGTACCGTCAGAGCAATAAATGAACTCCTAAAAGTGTGTGAGGAGTATGCCAAAGCACATGGTTTAACATATAATGTTAAGAAAAGTGAGTTCTTGGTCTTCAAAGCCGTCGGTGAAAAGTCTCCGGAGTCTGTTCCAACCATAAAATTAAATAGAGTGGAGCTCAAACGAGTTACAAAATTTAAATAAAAGACCACGAAGATATTGAAAGTGAACGTAGAGCATTGGCGGTAGATGTAACATGCTGGTGCGCAGGTTTGCATGGTGTAGTTGACCAGTGAAGATCACTCTTTTCAATGCTTACTGTCAAGTATTCTACATCTGCAGTCTGTGGACTAGTTTTGCGCGGAAGACCATCAATGCTCTACGGGTCCAATACAAAAATGGTTTCAGAATGTTGTTGGGGCTGCCCCGGTTTTGCAGTGCATCTGGGATGTTTACGGAGGCCCGCACGGATGATTTCTTCGCGATCATGCGTAAAAAAGCAGCTTCGCTGTGCTACAGGATATGGGCTAGCTCTAACTCTATTCTGAAGACCGTACCAGGGAGATATGACTCCCCTATAATTCGTCATCTTGACAGAGTGTTGGTTAAGAGGAATACTGACTGACCCGCCTCAGTCATCTGTCTGTTTGTGTTTCACTATTTTCTGTTTTATTGTTACTAAAATAGTTTTAAAAGTTAATTTCTACTAACATAATGGACCTGCGTTGTCTGATTGTATTAAAAGTAGATTGCTGTAAGTCCTGTTCGTACCTGTTCGTATATCTGTATCGCCTTGTCGTAGTGCTCGAGCTGCGCGGCGTACTGCGCGATCTTGAGCATGCACTTGTTGGCGGAGGACGTGGATTCCTCGCCGCGGAAGTAGTCCGCCGCCTGCTCGTAGTGCTGCATCGCGCGCGCCAGGTCCACGCACTCCGTCTCGTATAGCTCCGCTATGTTCTGGAGACAAAAAAAAAAGATTATTTAACATGTATCTAGCTTCCTTACATACATTATTATTCGTGCCGTAATTGAAGCATGATTGGAGAAATCAACTATGTATTAAACCTGATAAGTCTTAACCAAATTGCAGCACTAGACTCCGAAGTGGTTTGAAGCTTTTTGTATGGTTGGCATAATCGACGCCACTGCCATTTTGTTTCTTTTCTAAATCGAGGCATACAATAAAAGTGATATGTAGATAGATAGGGGGCACATAAAGGTACAAAAAATATGAAGTAGCTGGTACCCTTAAGTGTCACTTTATCGAGATATTTGAAGGCACAGATCGACAAATGAGTTGTACTTGTTGCTATTCTAAATATGAGATGCTTAGTCTCTCTTCATTGTCTATCTATGAGGAAGCTGGAGACATACACGAGATTATTTGTGATTCACGGTAAGTCTGTAATACAGATGTCAAAAAATTATATTATGATAGTGCTCCGTGATTTGCCATTTGGCGTGCAAATGTACTATATTTATTTATTTTGACGACCGTCTCGGTGTAGTGGTTCGCGCCAAGGACTTCTAAGCCAGGCGGTTGCGGGTTCAAATCCCGCAAGGGGCAAGTTTGTGTGATGAGCACGAGCATTTGCACCTAAGTCATGGATGTTTATAAATGTATATAAGTATGTCTATCCGTTGTCCTAGTCACCATAGCACAAGCTCACGCTTAGTTTGGGGCTAGGTAATTGGTGTGTTTGTTTGTTTGAAACAATTGAGCTTTGGAGAGGGCTAGGACTTGGTGTTACTATACAGAATATAATACAGAAAACAGATATTATGGATTAAAACTGAGTCAACGGATGCCCAGTAGATTGGTAAGCTCGAGTGCCAGTGGGCAAGGGCGCTTAGGGCGAAGGACTGATGACCTTTCGAGCAGAAATGTTTGGAATGGGATACCATTTAATTAAGAGCGCAGCGTAGGGCTTCCACCGGCGAGATATACGACCTTTACAAGGTCGTAGGAGGCATGAACTTAAAAATACTCTTAAGCTGTGTGTGTGTGTTAAGCGACAATCACCTGATGTTGTTTAGCGGCGACAGTGAACCGCCCCATGTCGGTGTAGATCTCAATTGCTTTCAGGAGACATGACACGGCCTCTGCAAACAAAGTCGTATCATTTATGAGTCCAGTGAGTCCACAGCACAGCTAATAAGAACAAAGAATGAATGCCGCGAAATCAATACTAAATCACCAATAAAACAGTTTATCTATTGTGGCGCCTCGTGTGTGTAATTTCATTATTACTAGACAAGATCGGCAACATTAGTTTCTTGGCGACAATTCTACCTTCACTTTTTTACCCTAAAATTAAAAAAAGAAGACAACTACCTTTCTAAGCGGGGTTTTAAGTAAATATGAAGTCCAACTTCACCCTGAGAGTCGAATGGTTAGAATTTTGCCACAAAGTGATTTTTTGTTAATTTGTGGTGAGAGTACCGACCCACCATCTGGCGACCTCCATGAAGGAGGACTTCTGGCCGCAGGGAGTCGTGTATCGGAAGTTCCGAGGACGCTGCCAGCCGACACCGCGCATGCCTTGATGGCATGAGGTAGCTGACGTGTGTTAGTTTTGTGTTTATTTTCAAAGCTATTGTTTATAATTTGTATACATGTCTATAAGGTATCTGTTATATGGGCCAATGTTATTTATTTATTTCAGGCAACAAAGTGATTTGTTGCCTGAAATAAATAAATATAATACGACAACCCCAATATTTCAGTACTAATACAAGCTTTGCTAAAATGTATTATATTTGTGTTGAATACCAAATCTGACTTTCTACTTAAAACTTTCTTTCATTTGCTGTCTCTCAGTCACATTTAAAAATTGTAGTGACTACAGTGTCAATATACCTTAGGCAATCGATTGTTCGGTCAAAACGCCGCCGGCTACGATATCAAGCCATCTATCAGAAGACAATATGGGATTCTATTATTTTATTTCAATGAATTCTCGATATAACTGCAGTTCGGATATTCTGTCCCTGTTGCGAGATTGAGAGGTAATTCAGTACACAAACATTGCAATAGATAAGCCATGTTGTACACACCTAAACCATGTCAACAGTGCGTAATAGAATGATCATGCTGTTTATCACCGTTATCATTATGATAAAATATCATGTGTACACTTTCGATTTTTAAAGTGACATAACCAGTAGCTTTACTTAGATAATAAAAATTCATTTAATCCCTGACCATGACTTAAGACTTGTTATTTAGTAGTCTGGCCACACCCTTTGTTTTTTTTTATTAAAGAAGTGTGAAAATAGCACTAGTTACTTACATATTACGTACCTGAGTTTGACCAACTCTGCTATATAAGTTTTTGATACTAAAAACATATTTTTGTATTATCAGGTCCTATGGTACTAATTATCAATGTTGGATTGGATATCCAACTTATCAATGAGTCATTTTAATAACAAAGGGAAGATGAGGAAATACTGTTGTTTACACATTGTGTGAACATTAAATTGTTTTTAATATACAGTGAAAGCCAATAGAAAAACTTTACAATTTAGCTTTTAGTCAAAATTACTGATTTTATTTAACAAGTTAGTCATTTGGAAAATTAATTAATAATAATTATTAAATTATTTCGATAGGATAGAGATGGGACTCATTGGATGACGTTAGATGAGGCGAATGCCAAGAGGCACACTGAAAACCCCTGATTTCTTTGTGCCTTTTAATTTTAAGTTATCCGTAGTTAGTTAGTTAGTTTAGTTTTTTATTTATTTATTTTATCCCTATATCATCTAAATAAAATAACTCTGCATTACAACTATTGTATGCATTGTTTTTTTTTCAGAATAAAGGATTAGTAATTATGCTCAAGATCTTGTAACCTTTCAAAATAAAATAAATAATATTTACCATTTGGCTCACACTTCTTATAGCAATTTGAAGCATCTACGAAGTTGGTGGCTGCGTCATGCCGGACCCCAGCCTTAAGGTGGAGGTTTGCAGCGCTGCAAAATGCGTTGCCTGCTTGCGCCCACTTCTTGGCCATCTTGAATAGGTTGGCGGCCCGAAGGTAGCAGTCCACTGCTTCTTCTACTTTTGATGAGCCACTATATGAATGCAGATGACATTAAGATTTCGATGACAGTTTAATTGCTTTTATATCATCAGTAACATTGGTCACTGTATGGCTTATATAATTTTTTTAACATTTAATTTTATACCTGGTAAGACTACATTGGTAGGTTAACATATCCCTTTCAGAACTGGTCAATACAATTGCGCCGTTCAGAAAGTAATTTTTTTCTTAAGAACTATTTGTGATTTGTGGACGGGCCCAGCATCGCACGATTGCGTTTGAATCGTTCTACCATATTTAAAACAAATTTAGCGCGGGTTTAGTCGCACTAGAGGTCACGGACCTGTCAAGTTGAGAGTAATTTTCAGGTGCCACATTTAACTACTGCAAGTAATTTTTTTAAATGTTTTTGTTAACAAATCGTTATTAATGACGTATGATCATAATGTTAAGTACATTTTCTATGGTTTTAGCGAATAATTGCATTCAAATAGCATGTGACGATGCCGACAGACGTTACCGAACTTTACTGAAACAATTGTACCCACTGGGGCCGAAAATGTAGTCTTTATTTTTTTATCTAAAGTCTTTTTTATAACATTATCCAATAAATATCCATTATTTATCGGAAGATGAGATGGCCAGTATGTCATACGAGACTTGAGACGAGAACAGTGATGAAGATTGATAGGTTCTGAGAGCAGAACTCATCCCAGGGCCATCGGAGGTGGCAGGAGATCCCAATTTTGTGCACCCAGAGTTGAAAGATGACTCTGGAGATGACCTGGTTGACAGCTAACCATTAAGCAAGCCCGAATGAAAAATAATGAAATTCAATAACAAGCAGATCCAACGGAAACAGCTCCAGAGCCAAACCCAGAGCATAGTCCTGTCGACTGCTTTCATAAAAATGGAAGAATTATTTAAAAAATTTGGTCTGTGACTGTGATTAAGTCAAAAAATGAATATGACAATAAAAGACGGCAAAGTTATGAAACCCATTTGTTCTCTTGGAGAAATAAAAATAATCTTTGGTATTCATAGCATGGTGGGATATGAACCCTGGGCCCGACACAATACAATTGTTTGCCCTAAAATTTTCCAAGATGGCAGTCGGATAATGGAAATTGGACCCCAGATTTGAAATATAAGGACCATTTTTAACTAGGTACAACTGTTTGTTTGATTGTATTCCGCATACTTTGGCCGCCGGTCTGAAAGGGATATCAAAGTACATTTAATTTTAAAATTTATAAAAATACTTTAATTAATTTAGGGCTGTTTTAAGTTAACAGGTTCTATTTTTATAGTAAGAGTAAAGCAAAATTAGCATGATATAAAAAAGGTACACCCGTACAGCACATAGAATTTATAAGAAAACAGCTAGCAGCCTAAGATGACTCATTAATCACCATATCAATACAGTTGGTAACAAATTTTGCAGCATAAGTGAAAGTGTGAGAAAAAAGAGGACCAATTATATGTTAACTTTGAATTCATAAATACAAGGTTTGTATGAAACACGTTAATGTGACGTTGTTATCACTTAGATATAGGTGATGTTCAATGCAACAAGGGAGGCAGAGCAGTGTAATTGTAATGGATGAACTGTTAATTAATATAGAGAGCATGTAAAATACAGGTCGTTCGCACTATGAGATGGTCCTAAACAGATCCGCTGACCAAGAAATGTTAAAAATTGGTGATTGTACATGATGAAACTCAAGATTACTCATCTCTGTGAAACATGATGATATTGAGTAAAGATCATAGTGAAAATTTATAAAGAGCACAATAATGTTATTTCTGAGATTCTGTAAGGATGAAGGTCTGTTAGACGAAGGGGCTTTTACGGTAGAACAGCTAATAATTAGCCCAATATCATCTAATTTATAGGAAAGTCATTGTCCTCACCCAAAAAGTGACCCCAGGAACGATTTTGAAGAACTCAACTTCTTCTCGGCCTCCGCCATCAACTGCATAGCTTTTTGTTCATTGTCTGCCATCTTCGTGGCTTCTTATCACTATTCACTAAGAACGAAACTAACGAATTCTACCAAAATTCTAGATTTATTGACAAAATGTCGTCAGCGCCGAAGTGTGAAAATCCGTCGCTGTCATCGATTGATTTGGTGTTGCTGTTAAAAAAAAAAGTTTATTCAGTAAGGCTAGGTGAGATCCTCAACAAATAATTTCTACCATCATATGACAACGCGAATCCTACCATATTCTCCATTAAATTCTTTGGAGAAGTATGATATTATTGTCTATTAGTCCATAGATTAAATAGGTCGGTCGGGCCACTCAACATGAAGTAGGATTTGCTGCCTGGATTAGAATAGCAGATATTTGATCTCCTTGTAGGTACTTATGCAGGCGGCAAAATGTTAACTGTTTAGCTTGCTAGCTTTAATTATAGCCTGACCAGGAATATATATGGGACCTCGCCATATTGCGGAAAACAACTGGAACTAATTTCTTTTACCGGCAACAGAAACCACAAATCATCATTGTCATGTCATCAATTTGTCATAATGATTAGTGTCAAAGTGGACGCGTAATCTAATTTTCGACCAAGTGCAATTTTTATGTGATAAAAATACCGAGAACTATTCGTTTTCGTCGTAGAAAAGTGGTTTAACATGTGCTGTAGTATTTTTCGACTAGAAAGTCTATCACCGCGGTTTGTTTAAATTACTAACTGACATAGTTGTCATCACGAAATTTTCGGTACGTCATATAGTGCGAATAGTGAAAATTGGCTACTGATGGCTACGGAGAATATTATAATAACAATTTTGAAAAATTAGTATAATAAATACTTGTACGTTTAATTTTCTTCATTTCAACCCTACTTGGATATTACAACTAAAATAGTTCGTCGAGTTTCTTTAAGATTTCCTATAAATTATATAAAATTATGATAACATTATTATTAATATCATTTAGAAAAACAATGGATATTTTTTTCTGTTACCCATCAGTGGTTTTGCAAAAATAATAGTGTTTAAGTCCAAAATTCAAGACCAATATTACAAAGAGTTACTGATTTTAAGAAGTACATACTCAATTTGCGAGTGTTCTGTCGTGTTATTATATCGTAGAATCTGTTATCATTAGGCAGCGGGCTTAAAAAATTAACATGAATGTAAACATATTAAAAATGTTTTTTTTATGTTCAGTTGCCAATCTACGCTGGTATGATTATACCGAGTGTTGTCATATAAAGTGGATTTGAAGCGCCCTTAATTCAGGTCCCATCTATTTCTGGTCAGGCTATACCTACGAAATTTGCCTTGTTAATTATTATACAGAAAAAAGCTTATCTGTGGGTCTATTTATACGACCATACCATTTGTAAAGTACCAACCTTTTACACCTTTTGTCTGATCCGCTCACTGTTGGTACGTAATAAAATTGGCCCGGTTGTTTGGACAAATATCAGAGGACGATTACTTGCCTAA
The DNA here is from genome assembly GCA_949316185.1 of Pyrausta nigrata. Classification (NCBI taxonomy): domain Eukaryota; kingdom Metazoa; phylum Arthropoda; class Insecta; order Lepidoptera; family Crambidae; genus Pyrausta; species Pyrausta nigrata. The sequence continues at coordinate 13,366,966 of OX438957.1, read as the reverse complement.
ATTTAAACGGCACGAAATGAAACACCAATTTGAACTTTACTTTATTTTTAATAATCAACCGCGACTATGCGATCCAACAAGATACACTTTAGAAAGCTTTGTATTGCAGGAATGTTTTCTGAACAACACATAATAGATAGATCTTAGATTAGAGTACAGAAAACACCCACTCCTAACAAAAATATATGATATCTTAGATATAGTGAGTGTGATACGTTAATCAGTAATGTGCTTAATAGATTGGGCTTTTGTATTTCAACAATAATTAAACAGTAAGTTACTATTGAATGCATGCTATTGAAAATTTATCTCAAAACTGATTAACATAACACTGCCTTAGACTAGATCTTGCTAATATAACAGCTTTACAATATTCTCTGACAGACACCTATTGAAAATGTGCTACTTTAATACTGCGATTACTCAGAATATTATATATCCACTAGCTTTAGATTTTGGTCTTAACTATGTTTTCAAAGATGTTAAGAATTTTTCGACAACTTAGTCGATAGACGTAGGCTAGACCAAAGTGCGAAGTTACTATAAACTTAGTTAACATTACACAGGCCGATCATAACATTAGTTGTGATAGTATTGTCATTGGATAATAGAGGTATAGTAAATAGACATCCACAATCTATATTCGTTACACAAAAATAATTGTTTTTAACTACGCATTCGCAAGACTACACTAGACCAGAAAAACAAAGGTTTTTTTGTGGATATAGGCTTAAAACTGGACCCTCAGATAAACTTAAAAACAAAAAGGTAAGGTCAGGTGGGGTAAGAGGAACGGTGGGGTAAGAGGGACAAATGACTCTATCTAATAACCTATAGCGCTTTTTATTATGGTTGCTCGGTCGATAAAACGCTCAATTTGAATTAGTCCAGACGAATTCTAAGAGATGTCGCTAGTAGATTCGAAGTCGATGAAAAAAAGATAAAACAGTTTGACAGCTGTCAAAATTAAAAACACGAGGTGTGGGTGCGTTGTTTTTGTGCTGTTAATTTTTGTATTAGAAGTGATTCAAACAATCTGTTCACGGATTTCTTTCAAGCGAGAGGTGAGTTTTACATTCCTATATGATTGTTGCACGCAAATAAAGAAAACAATAGAGTTAAATGGCATTAAACATTCTAACCTTAAAATACGTAAATGGGGGAAGAGAAACGTTTACTTGCGGGTAAGAGAAACATATGTTCCTCTTACCCCGTGTCAGGGGTCACAAACCTAAACGACGAATGAACTGCACGTGACGTCATAGTCTACAATAGCAAACTTTTTGTTGTTATTTTTATTAGGTTTAAAATTTCGATACAGTTTGTCGGTTTTATATAGAGTGATTAAAGTTGAATACGTGTTTTCAAAATATTTGTTTTTTTATTACAGATAATGAAAAATGCCGCGCAATTACGTAAGAAAAACTGACAGAAGTACTAACTATACAAAACAACAGTTATTAGATGCTGTGGAAGCTGTTAAAAATGGCAGTATTACCGCATATGCCGCGTCAAAGATGTATAATATACCAAGGGCGACTATAGTAAATCGGGTTTATGGCCGAAAAGGTACCAAATCGGATACACTAGGAAAACCCACGGCACTTTCTAAAGAAGTTGAGCTAGAGCTAGCAGAAAATCTACATGTAATGGAGAAGTACGGATTTGGATTGACACGGAAGGAATTACTTGAGTCAGTAGGCGAATATGTAGCCACAAACAATATTGAAACCCCATTTAGAAATGGGATACCGGGAGAAGACTGGTTCCTCGGCTTCAAAGAAAGACACAACCTTTCTGTCAAAAAACCTCAACCTGTAGAATATGCTAGAAAACGAGCATGTCGCTCAGCAGTCATTTATCCTTACTTTGATTTACTTGAAAAAACTATTTGCGATTTGAGTTTACAGGATAAGCCATCTCATATATGGAATTGTGATGAAACGAGCTTCTGCAAGGATCCAACTAAGTCTAAAGTAGTAGGCCGTCAAGGATATACGTCCACAAGAACAGTCTCTTCTCCGGGAAAGACAAATGTTACCGTGCTATTAACATGCAACGCTGCTGGTGAAAAAGCCCCACCTCTTATAGTTTTCAAAGGAAAAAATGTATGGGATAAATGGTGTTCAGAAGATGGATATCCCGGCACTGTATATGCTGCCACAAAAAATGGTTGGATGGAGACGCAAGTTTTTGAAAACTTTTTCCAAAAAGTTTTTTTACCAACCGTTGGACAAAAAAGACCCATCCTTCTCATTTATGACGGTCACGCTACGCACGTCGGGATTAATATAATAAAAATAGCCCGGGAACATGACATAACAATACTTAAAATACCACCTCACTCCAGTGACTGCTTACAACCACTAGATCTGGCAGTGAACAAAGCTTTCAAGGACAAATGGGACATGGCCTTAGTCAAATGGCAACGGTTGCATATTGGGATGGTCTTGCCTAACAATGAGTTTGCACGAATTGTTGGTCAAGTGTGGACTCAGATAGATCCAAAAGTTTGTGCAGCTGGCTTCCGTAAGGCAGGAATTTATCCTCTTGATAAAAACGTCATTCCTGAAAGTAAATTTGATCCAGTTCTATTGTCGGAGTGGAAACGTAAACTACAAGACCCAATCACTCCAATTATTCAGCAAACGACAAATGAATCTGTCCCAGCTATTTCAGCATTTAACTCGACTCAAAACATTCAATCTCAAGTTATTAATAGCATCCAGTTTGAAGCCTGTCGTTCGCCATTGAAGGAAATTATTTGTCCGAGAAAACTAAGTGAAATAGCTCTGACTATCATAAATATCGCATTAAACAAGCCCCAAGTTGCTCCCGTAAATTTCATTTCAGAAGCTAGTTGCAAACAGATTCACGTTTCATTGAATAATTGCACCCCCATTTCAAAAAATGATATACTAAGGCTTAAAAATCATTTAGAACAATGTGAACCAGTGGTGCAACCAATAGTTGTAGACCATGACGAAAAACAATCTTCAAATAATAAAGTCATAGTGAACCAGCCAACGAATATTAAAGAATCAACAAAATTTCAGATTCTTGATGACCAGTCAGTTAAAAGTAATATGACTTTTGAACAAATACTTTTGAGTCATATAAAATCTGGAAGAAATACTGTTAAAGCCAAACGAAAAAAAGTAGCAATAGGTGCCGAAGTAATTACTCACGATGACGTGTACCAAAGATGTAAATTAATGGAAATCGAGAAGGAAAAAGAAATGGAAAAGAAATTTAAAAAGCAAGAAGATAAGAAAAACAAAAAGCAAGCTGAGACATCACAGAGAAACAAAATAAAAAAAGAAAAGAAAGTATCGAAGAGGCTAGAAACTGAGAAATTTAACAAAGATGAAGAAAATAAACAACTTACCAAACAAAATACTTCAAACAAAGCAAGAAAGAGAAGGCGAGATTCAACTTCATCTAGCGACAATGAAGATGAAATAATTTATAATGATGAGAGTGATATTGATTGCGACAAGTTTTTTGAAGAACTTGCTCAAGAAGAAGAAGAAAATGTCGAAATAATGATGAAATATGAAAATGAATATAAAAAAAAGAAATCTGGAATGGAAAAGAAAATAGAGAAGCAAGAAGAAAAGAAGGAAAGCAAGCAACTTTGTCAGATGACACATGGAGAGGAATTATTATTTAAAAATGACATTGATCTTACCGAAAAAGCCAAGACAAACATAGACACAAAGATGAATATAGATGATATGAGAGATATGCTTTTTTCAGAAAACGAATGGGTACTCGTAAAATTTACTGCAAAAAAATCAGTAAAACACTATGTTGGAATAGTCTTACAGATGAATAGTGAAGGGTTTCCTGTTATAAAGTACGCAAGGAAAAAGTCGAAATCTGAGGACGAAACTATATTTACATTCCCTTTGATAGAGGACATATCAGAAGTCAAGCATAGAGAGGACATTGTTTCAAAGCTACCCAAGCCGACGATTGGACGCAGAGGGCAAATCATTTTTAAAATGTCCTTTAATACCTTTAATATTAAATAGTACTCCGGTTATTATTTAAATTACTAGTTTTTAAATTTTAAGTAGGTAGGCATTTTAACTGTTTTTTTTTCATAAGTAATTTTATGTTCTTTGATTAAAGCAACATTTGAGACTGGCTTATAGCGAAAGTAACTCAGAGACTGATTAAAATACTGTACTAATAACAGTTTTATTAAAGTATGTGATGTGATGTGATTTGGATATTTTGTCATTAATAATTAATAAAAATAAAAGTTTTCAAAATTTGTTTCAGTTTGCAACCCCTGACTTAAATCATGAGTTCCTCTTACCCCAAAATTATGTTCTTTTCGTTTATTTCTAAAGTAAACCTTATTTTCACACCGTTAAGGATCAAATTTAAATAACTTGTTTTTTTCTGTATGTAGGCAATAGATATTTTCAAATACATGTTATTTAAGGATGCATATGTACGACTGTTCCTCTTTCCCCACCCAAGAGGGAAGAGGAACGTTTATCCATCCCAATGTTTTTAGCCAGATATCTTTGTAGATATTGTAGCTAGCGTCATCTTTCTCCGAACACAAACAGCCAATACTTAAAGGTATGATTTGTATTTGTTTCAAATTATAAGATCCATCACTTGGGTTTGCTAAGGTTCTCCAAACCTAAATCTAAATAAAATATGTTCCTCTTACCCCACCTGACCTTAATAAAAACAAATAAAAAGCAAATAATAATCATAATTGATTTATTCCTTTCATAAATAAACTAAATCGAATATCTAAAGGCGTGATAGAGCTAGTAAATAACATAGCAGGGGATATTTACACAAAATATTGCTACATTACAATGATAAAAAAAAGAATAAAATGTACAACTTAAAAATTTCAAGGTGACTTGAGTAAGGAAACCAAAAGTGTGTCGTAGACTTTCTTTTATAAATCAGAACTTAGTCTATAAGGAATACCCTATACTTCCAAATAAATCAGTCGAACCGACCATTCATCACAGCGTAAATCGAAAAGTAAAGTATGGCCAACAAGACAGAAAAGTTACTGGGTAGAAGCGCAAAACATCAAAATACGAAATTACGCAATGAGCATAACTTAAAAATATTGCACAAAATACTAGCAATAATATAACTGCATAACGATTTCTCAAACAACAGATCTCTTAGGATATTGCAAATGATATCATATACCATTAATTTTAACTCTCAAACCTATTAAAACTAATCAATAGGTACAATAAAAATTAGCACTACTTATCGACGATAAGAGACACTATTGAGACGAAAGCATCGACTATGCATGCATCTTTAACTTCTAAATGCACAAAATATGTCCCAAAAGCGTCCATGACAGTCGAAAAGTACCACTTTGTGTTACCAATACCGGCTACGTTCTATGTAAACACCTATGTGATTATCATTATTTACAAATGCTATTTAGCCGACCTGCAAGAATTTTAAATGTACTAAAACATTTCATTCATGAATTTAAATCTATTAATGTGTATACATACATATAGAGCAACATAATAAATTTACTATGACCAGTGAATACATATTCCTCTAACATTTTGAATAATGCGACAACATTTAGTGTTGCCATCTATAAATCACACTTTCTACGGTCTGTTCTCAAAATTACTGATTGCAACACTACGTACAATACTTTGTCCAAACGGTTGTAAATAAATCAAATATTTTTAATATAATCATACTAGAACGTAATACTTTGAAAATTGCTTTACAGTCTTTTAAATGAAAATATATCACATATAAATAAGTTAAAATTAGTCAATCATTTGCACAAAGTATTGTTGATATAACAGTTAAGGTTTCATAGATTAAAGAGTATACAAATTTCCAGAAACATTTGGAAATGGCATATTGTTTTTTTTTCATAGTATCTTTTGGAGCTAACATACGTTTTTGATAGCTGGACTTTAAGCTAAGCACTTCATAATCTGCATTAGCCATGCCTGAAACGCTAGTGATATTATAACAATCTTTTCTCCCATAAATAACATTCATTTTAACTATGACAAATTACATTTTTACATAACATTACGTGTGGATATGGAAAAAAACTTTATATGAAAAGGTACTTTCGATTTCAAAAGTGCTTTCATTATATTAAATAAGTATCTTGCACAGAATTCGCCCCAGATTTATAGAGGGGTCACAATTCATATGACTAAATATGCAAGATCATTTATACATATAATTATATTATTACATTTGAATTATAGACCCTATACATAATCATTACATATGTGACGTCTACAGAATTTCCTATAATTACTAGTAATTTTAACGACCTGCTCAATATATAACTAGATTTTCACTTCAATTCCAATCCATAAATGCTGACTATGCCCGAAAAGTAGGAAAAAGAAGCTATTACTATGTAACAAACTATTATAATATTTAAATGAATATTTGTTGCTAAAAATATATTATTTTTGTACAATTATGGAATGTGATGTCGGATGAATTTTGAAAAGAATCTGTTAAAATATAAATACGCATTACGCACCGTTTTCATAAGAAATTTCATTTAAAATATAATCATTAAGTCAATTGCAAAAAACGAAAAATATACTTACATGAACCTGATCATCAAATAGTAATTTGTCGTAAAATAATTTGATTGTACCAATAAATGGATTTTCTTTATAAGCAAATGATGAGACAATAATTCAATATTAGCTTATAAAAATATTTCATGGCAAATCTATTATTATAATAACTTGTATGTAAATAAGATACAATTAAAACTAAACTACATAAAGTCTGTAAGTTGTTTATTTATAGGTAAAATATAAATAGCAGACATTGCGCTCAATTCCAATGCGCCCTGTCTAAGATTAAATATAAATGCAGTCTCTTTCTTTCTCTGCCAAACAAACGACAAGAGACAGACTATATTAATTTAGATGTCAGACTAAACAGTTGTCCGTTGCTAAGGAAATTAGAGAACCCATAGACAATTTAGTAGGGATGTCATTCGATGACGACTAAAGTTAGACAAAAACTTGTACAAATACGTTAGAAATCGCATCACTTAATTTGACGTTTCTTGTTTGTAGTCTGTCTCTTTTCGTTTGTTGGATAGAGAAAGGGAGAGAATGAACCTAAATTCAATCTTAGACAGGGCGCATTGGAATTGAGCCCAATGTCAAGATGAAAGAAGCAAGCACCAGATGCTTGGTAGACAGACATATTACTGTGATGAATAACATCGTAACATAATTACAGGTATTTTAACAATATACACCCTCATTTGGTGTCTGAAAACATTAAGGTTTTGTTAGGTACATGATTAGATCAAATTCCTAACCACGCAATCGTGTGGTAACTTTGAACACAAAATTTACATTAGTAATAGATGGTATACCTTAGAGTCAAGAATAGCTTTACTTGAGGGAAGATGTGCCTACCTGAATCACAAGTCACGATACAAAGATTACTTATAAGTAACTCAAAAGCTTCGTATATAGCTTGTTACTTTGACTTGTGTAACTAAAAATGACACTAAGAGAAAAAATGTTTTAACTCGTTTTTTGCAACTTTTTGAGGCAAGTTTTTTGTTATCTATTAGGTTGGGAAACGAGGGCCGCGTAAAACGCTTTTAAGAGTTTAACTGAACTGGTTGGTGGTCGGTTGAGGTGGTACTGCAGGCCGCATTGGTTGTGCCATGCCCATCGGCATCATGGGCGCTCCCGGCATGCCCATTACCATGCCTGGCTGTTGCTGTAAGTTTAAATTATATATAATATACAGGGTGGTCAAAAGTCGTGGATCAAACGAAACAGGGAGATAAAGGAGGTAATTTCCAACAAAAAATCTTCCTCCAGCATGGCCATAACTTCATTGCACGAAAAGATATGAATTATTTTAGTTTTTTCAATGAAAGTACCGAGATTTTTTACAATTTAATCAGTAAAAAATTAAATTGATTAAAAACAATAAAACAAAATGTGTTGTATTATGAGTCGATAATGTATCAATACTACAAAAACTGTATTGCAGCTTTTGGTATCAAACTTAACGCGCAATGATTTTTTTTCCGTAAATTTTGAAGCGTTACAAATAATTACTTCTCACTTTAAGAGCACCATTTGAAAAAAAAATGTATTACGGAAAAGTGACCCTGTATTTAAAAAAACTTGCTGGATTAATGCTGATTCAAATGAGGTACAACACTTTACTCTTTGATCTTTAGTTTTGGTTTTGTGGTCGTTTTTTCATATCACGGTGTAAATTTAAAGGAAAAAATATATTTTTTTCTCATACATACTAGGTAGTAATTTTAGAAGCTATCATGAAATAAAAGAACGATTATGACTTAGTAATTTTCATTAAATACAAATTTTTACATTAAGTGTTTAAAGTTCCTACCTCTGACCATAATGCACAATCTGCACCGCCTAATAAAATTCGCACGTAATCGGCGGAATGCACCTTTCGTGCAATGAAGTTATGGCCATGCTGGAGAAAGATTTTTTGTTGGAAATTACCTCCTTTATCTCCGTTTCGTTTGATCCACGACTTTTTGGCCACCCTGTATATGCATCTAAACTCAATGCTTATTTATAGCCCTGCACTTCAGTTTTTAACCTTCTGTCACTCATGTTTCCAAAAAAAACCTGACTTGTAAAACATAGCGTCAATGGAGTGATGTCTATAGCAAGATCACACAGAAGAATGGTATGAGACTCACAATGAGCTAGTCATGCGAACAATCATTCACGACCACATTCATGCACACGTACTTACGTCAAATTACCTTTAGACGACTTCCATTTGATCTATTCATTAGTCAGAGGGTTTAGGGATTTTTGGGATTAAAAATAAAACAAAACGGCAGCAAATTACGAGTACACATAAACGCACGTAGTATATTTTTTGAATAACCTTACTGTTTTATCCATGGTGTTACTAAAATTTGGAATATTTTACAGTTTCTTATTATTTATGTGCCAATATAACTCACGTGTGAAAATTTACTAATTACAAGTAGAGCGTGTAGAAAACCTAAGCAAAGCTAGGGAACCCCCAGGGAAATCTAGTCCTAAAGCCAAATAAAAATAAATGTACAAAATAAATAAAAAACTGCATACAACTTACCACAATAAAATGCGGAGGGTGAAATGTATGGGGCAAAGTGTGGGGCATTGGCGGGAGTGTCATGCCAGGACCCTGAAAAACAACAATGCTGCCATGCTACGGGGAAAACAGAAAAAAAATGCACAAAGAAAAAAATAGCAAAGAAAACCGATTTAAGTAGCGTAAGGTTCTAGCGTAATAGGAGTTGCTAGCGAAAATTATACATCGCATTATGCAACAAATAAAGCGGGATAGAAAAGAAAATGGCGGCGGAAGCACCATTTTTTTCGAGGTAGGTAATCAGGTACCCTATTTTTACCCTACGTAGTCTTTCAGACTCAAGTCGTATGTGTTATTTTGCACGAAAATTCCATAATATTCATTTTCACGGTGTTAGAAGACATTTGTATTAATAAGTAGTCACAACAATATACATCAATATTACGTTTGAATGAACATATAATTAATTATAGCTATTTAGTAACAAAATGCATTTGTTTGCAGTAGTATTATGAATAATAACCCCGAGTTCAATCATAACTTTTTTATTACTAAAAAGTTTATTTTCTTTACATACTCAAACCTAAATTAATAACGATGGGTGTCTCGCTTCAGCAAGTTATCGTGTATCTAGAACTACAATGATTAATTAGTGGGTGAACATAATACAGTTGCGGATTACCATTTACCATACTTGTGAAGCTTAATATTACGGAACTTTCGTGCGACAGAGTATATCAATATAATTAGTCCTTACCATCGGCCGGTATCCAGCGCCGGTGGTGGCTTGCATCGGCTGTGGACTCCAGGTGGTGCCAGGCTTGGAAGCGTTCTTGGGCGAGCTCCACTGCATCGGTCTACGCCGACACGGCACAGATCAGTCATGCGGGTGGGTTGGGTCCATACGGTACGTTTTGCGGTCAGTAGCAAATTAATGTCATTGCCTTTCTTTGGGTTTGGGTAATGCCAATTTCACCTTCTCGGTAAAGACTCGTTTTGACTCTTAAAAGAAATATCAAAAGCTCTCATGGTCAACACCGCAGTATTGCCGCTATACATCTGATAAATCCAAACATTGAAATAGGCACTACGTAAATAAGTAAGAATTCTTAAAATACTGAAGAATTACAAACTGATTCTTATTCATGTTTTCAATGGCAATAACATTCTTATTGTCACTGACCGATTAAGTGTAAGTGAATGTTTTAAGCATGTTGCATTTAGCAGCATTAAGCCAAGTTGTATTTTGGCGTGAAGGGTGATTTTTACAATAAAATATGCCAGCCCGTGTTAGTTTTGTAAAAATATTGAGTTGCTTCAATTTTGATTTCGGTGGTTGAACTATTAAAATATATTATTAATATAGAATCGTATAAATTATATTTAAATCATGAATAAAATATACCGTATGAACCTGTTTATGATTTCAAAGGCATAACTGTATTTAATTTACGTTGTAAACGAGTTTCGTCACATACAAAAACAGTAAATTAAATTCAGAGTATGCAAAATATGGTAAATAAATTGAACTAGCATACTAATGAACCACATACACTTCACTCAACAGGTTATTTAAGTTTCAGCTAAAAAAATAAAAACAAAATTAAGCAATGATTTGAAAATTAATCGCTCTGTGAAACTTACTTACTTTTTTTATCTGAAACTTAGTAATTTTTATCTACAAAAATAATTTTAAAATATAAATAAATTCTTGATGATACTATGATTTTACTTTCAAACCTGATAACCCAAGCAATTACTCCCTAAAAATTATGTGCTATGCCATTGCGATGCTTTAAATTAAACTGGCGTAAAAGTAAAAATGACTGCAACTATGAGTAAATGTATCATAATTATAAAAATATTTTTACATCAAAAAGAGTAAAAATAAAATACATATAAACTGTTGATTCCCGTATTTTAATGTTAGTTCTGTTATGTAATTTGAAAGTTTATGAGTTCAATACACAGTCAGTTTGCCAGTCCACATATCAAAATACGTCAACTGTTTTTCCTTCAAAAATATTTTATTAAAAAACCAAAGTTACTCACTTTTGAGCTGTGGCCGTCTTGTTGATAGAGAGATTGTTGGCGAGCTGCGCCAGCGATGAATCCAGGTCTCCTGTGAGTACCTTGCCAGTTTGCTGCTGAGGCTGCTGACCTGTTTAAAATAAACCTTGTTCGTATTGCGTTATGATTCTGTTTTGTTTGTTGTGCGGAGTGCGGACATCTTAGCAAAATAATCGTGAGTAGCGGAGTTGCGTCAATTCAATGTTGATGAAAAAAATAAGAAAAAATCTAGAAAATATTTGACACACGGTTTTTATACTCTGGTAAATAATATTAATCTAATCTGTTTTCATATTCAAAGGAGTAAAACCAATGTGAATGTTTTATTTTAATAAAGTGAATTGTTATTTGCGCATGTGAGTTTCTACATGCAACAAGACGTTGAAAAACTAATCTAGGTCAACTATAAAACTATTTACATGTGTCATACACATACATGTATTATGTTAAAAATAAACGTACACACATATAAATCCAATACAAAAAACAATAACTAATGTGATCTATTTACAGCTGCTAGCTCTAGAACTCAGTGCGGGGAATTAGAGGAATTAAAAAAAATGAAATAGTGACACAGCACTTTGGGACAAACCCGCAAAGATAAATAAGGGTTTGAGTATTTTGACTTGCTGTCATTTGATTATTTGTCTCTCTCTCTCTGGTAATGAGCTAGAGAATGATTTACAAGAACGAGAAATGTGGTTCTTTTTCGCTTATTACATTTCCTTTCTTAAAGCTCGTTAGGGAGTGATTTCTTTTCTTTACTAAATAAACAGATAAATCACAAATATAAATGTTTCTCCTCTTCAACTCTCTTCTTTTCCAACTATTAAAGTTACTCCCAAAAGGTTAAACAAAAAAATTGAAATAAACTTTTAACAGCAGTAAAATATTGTTTTATGCGGGCCCAAAGTGCGTGCAGCGTAAAACACGGCGTCAAGCGGACGGTTGCGAAAAAAAAAACAACAAAACGACGATCCAGATTTCAAATTTCGAACCCATCGCCGCCATCGGGACCATCGGCTGGCGAGCGGGCGACCCGAACATCATCGGTTGGGACATCGACATGACGTCACTGAAAGGTTGCGACGCCATCGGCTGAGGTTGCTGCGTGATTGGCTGAGGCTGCTTCGCCGGAGAGCCTCCTAGCGACATTCTCATCACTTCTTCGAGGTCGTCGAATGCCGATTTGGGCTGTGGGGGGATGGAGGGGGGAGGGGGTCGGGCGGGGGACGCGGTCGGCTGCGGGTCTCCCATACCCATGAACGGGTTAGCCGCGGCAGCTTGCGGAAGTAGATTATACATTAGATTTAAACAATATACATTGTACAACCATCACCAATGGAGTTTTATTAATAGAAAGTATTGGAGGGGTTGCCATGATTTATATTGAAAAATATGTACACACGGTCGAAAGTCAGACTACACATTGACATTGAGACCGCCTCTATTCCCTAAGTAATATTTTTTTTGTAGTTCAACTGTATAAATGTGATCTATACCTTGACGTGTTGCCGTTGTACATTACTTAACAATATTACCATTTGTCTAGTTCAAGTTCAAAATCAAACGTTTATTTGCCAAAAAGACAGTTAAAAGGGTAAAAAAATATTTTAAGTAAGTAATCTTATCTAAGTATCAAATAATTACTGCAGATAAAGCACAATTTGATAACTTCAAATTGCTTTACATACTTGTTCAGACATGCCATACATTTTCACTAATCATTCAATATTTCTAAATATGGCATTCACACAATATTAATCAACTCAAAACTCTACCAAGATTACAATCTACTATTCACAAAATCCTACCATTTGGTAGTTTCCAAACCATGGCAACCCCCGTGCGTCTACGCGTGTGAAGCGCCTCACCTGTGCTGTCAGTGTTACTGAATACGTTAGAGAAGTTAGCCTCGGACACGAATGTGTTGTTGGCGGGTGGCTGCGCGGGGAAGGCGGCAAACCCGTTGCTTGGCGCCTGCCACGCCGGCGCCGGCGCGGGGGCAGGGACGGCCGGCGCTACAAAGTGTTGCCAGCGTTAACGCTACCATACTACTATTTAATTTTTATTATTGACTGAGAGGCGTATGTGATACGAGTTTACACTTTCGTGAGTTGTTAGTGTAGTGGTGTTCAGTTCAGAGTTGTCATTATAACGTTTTTACCCGACTGCGGAAGGAGGGTTAAGTTTTCGAGAGTATGTATAATTGTTTGGCACGCCCTATAGCCCAAACGGCTGCACAGTTTTAATGGAGTGGTTTGCCATTGCCAACAAGTTAGCCAGAAGTTGTTATAAGTTTAAAAAAATTAAAGCTTCCTAATTGTGACTTTAATAAGGTTTCAAGTCAAACTGAAGCAGATTGTAAAACTGAAACATAAATAGTTTCTAAGAAAGTTCAGGCATTGACAAAGTTACGATTTAATACCCCTGTATTCGTTCAGTTTATACCTGCAAATAATAGTATTTTATGTGCTCATATAAAGCTTGTAGTAAAATGTAGTCTGCTGTTATATTACAGTTTGATCTAGTTTCTAGTAAATTGGTAGTAAGAGAAGAATGTTTACTGTAGTATTTAGGTTATCGTCAAATTTGTGTACACTGTAAGGGCTCATCCACACGGGATCCGTCATTGACGATTCGTCAAAATACAGGATACGTCATGACGCATAAACGTTCAAATTGCATACGGAATCGTGTTTTTTCACGATTCGTCAAAGTATTCTAATTGAATTTGGCCAAAAATCCGTGTATTTTGATGATTCGTGATTTTAAAAAACACGTTACTAGATTTAGGACGTATCGTCATTTTTCACGATTCGTGATCCATGTTAACATGGGCATTTCATGGGCATTCGCGCCCCGGACTTCTAAACCAGGCGGTTGCAGGTTCGAATCCCGCAAGGGGCAAATGTTTGTGTGATGAGCACGAGCATTTGTATCTAAGTCAGGGATATTTATAAATGTATATAAGTATGTCTATCCGTTATCTTGGCACCATAGCACAAGCTCACGCTTAGTTTGGGGCTATGTAATTGGTGTGTTTGTTGAAACAATTTATTATTATAAATATAGTATTATAAGTGCTCATATAAAGCTTGTAGTGAAATGTAGTGTGCTGTTGTTATATTACAGTGTGATCTAGTTTCTAGTAAATTGGTAGTAAGAAAAGAATGTTTACTAACGTAACGTAATCGTCAAATTTGTGTACAATGTAATGTGTTAACTATTGTTTCAAAGTGGAAACTTTACCAATGTAAACAATTATGACAAATAGTATTGCTACAATAGAAAATTAGGGGTCATTTTTTTATTATTTTATTGTACCGATTGTACTACTTATGGTGGGATATAAATCTTATCTTATTTGTACACCAAGAAAATATTACAAAGTAACCCAAAGTACAAATATACCAGCACCAATTATATTAATATTACAAAGTATATTATTATACAATTTCGTTATCGACTTTAGACTGTACTACCATATTTAGGACTATTATTATTATTTACATTAGGTTTAACCTTTTTGATTTAATTCATTTTTTTCTGGTGACAACTTGAGTAAAGAAAAAAAAAGACGGAATATACAGTCATGTCATAGCAAATACAACACTTTTATAGGACACAAAATACTATAACACAAATTAATTAATCAGATGATAATGTTTTTTATTTAATATTTCAACATTTATATCATAAAACAATTTTTATATATCAGCTGACTATTACTTGCTAAACAGCCATGGCTTCATTTCTTAATTTTTCCGTCAAACCATTTTAACAAAAAATAAAGAGAAAACCTCAAATTTTTCTGTCTATCCCTTTCATGTCTTTAAAAAGAAAAAGACACCCTCACATTCAACGTACCTCCAAACATATCGGCGAACGGGTTGCCAAGCCCCAGCAGATCGTCTGATGCTTTACTGGCGTTGTTAGCCGGCTCGGCAGGGGCGGGACCGAACAGATCTACAATGGATTGTTGGTTGGAAGGCGGTGCGGACGACAAGAACGGATTGTTCGCCGCCGAGTTTGTTGGAGACTGCACCTTATTCTGAGGAGCGATAAGGTCGTTAGTTCTGGGTATTGTAGAGGGACACCGTCACCTGGGCGAAGCGATGAAACAATGCGTATATAATGGAACTGACATGGTTTAGGTTAAGTAAGGTTACTGATTACACGGTACACTGATTAGGCTAAATTCCAATGCCCTGTCTAAGATTAAATGTAGGTTCAGTCTCTCTCTTTCTCTGTCAAACAAATGAAAATAGACAAGACTACAATAATTTTTAAACGTCAACTTAAGGGATGCGATTTCTTACGTATTTACAAGTTTTTGGGTGTTTTCGTCTATCTTTAAACGTCATCGAATGTCATCCCTACTAAATTGTCTATGGATTCTCTAATTTCCTTAGCAACGGACAGCTGTTGAGTCTAACGTTTCTAAATTAATATTGTTTGGCAGAGAAAAAGAGATTTAACCTGAATTTAATTTTAAACATGGCGCATTGGAGTTGAGCCATCACACGAAACGAATATTACGCCCGAAATGAATAACCGATCCGAGATAAACAAAAAACTGGTCGGTTGTTCGCGTATCCATTGAACACGTATTTGGAACTGGCAGCAGTCGTGGCTACCGTGGACTGTTCAAAGTGATTGGTTAATAATTTCGGGATTTAGAATACCCACCCAGAGGCCGTACTCCGGTTCACGATGTTCGTTTTTTCGAGTCTTGCCATCACACTCGTTCGCGTTGTCATTCTGGCGTGAGTGAGAGGGACGGACGACATTCGAAAAACCGGACAATTTCACCCGGTGTAAGGCCTCAGGGCCCGTAGACAAAATGCAATTTATTCTAAAACGAACTTCGCTATCGCTAACAAAATGTATGAAACTGGCATAAACAGTCGAAACATCACGTGACTTTTGCATACATATTTTGACATTTATTTGGCGATAGCGAAGTTCGCTTCAGAATACTTGCATCTTGTCTAAGGGCCCTTACCTGAGTAAATATTCTGAATTCACTGGTATTGGTATTAATGTCATGTTTATAGTCCCAGTCTAAGTATTAATTGTCTGTTACTTGTTTTGTGAGTTATAAAAAAATAAATGTCAACTATGCTAACGCCATCTAGTGCCGAGTAGTGGCACTATGTGAGGACGTTACCATATTTTAAGTTAACACACGTCAACAAATTAATAAATTTTGTATGAATTAGCACCATAAAAGTCAAACTTTAAATCATCGATTTAAATTTGTTAACTAAGACTTAAACCTTCATGTATCACGTTTATTTCTTCTTTTATGTATGTATCATGAAAATTAATTGTTATCAACTCGCCCGCGAGTCTTATGGGGTTTGACAGGTTAAATTACAAGTATAAAATAATTATTATGGTATGTGCGTAGGCGATTTATGAATTAATGACACCAAAAATAATGAATGAAGCTGCTTAAAAACAAACACTTTCGTGACTTGATGAAAAACATAGACAATAAAACAGTTAAAAATTTGTAATACTGCACAAACGTTTATCCAAAACCTTTTTTAAACAATTTACACAAATTCCTTCCCTATCAAGAAATAAAGCTTAAAACACACTATATTAATTTCTCCATGTCCTTCCATAAAACCGAGCGGGCAACAATGACAAACATTCGGTGACATTTCATTGCTTCCCAACAAAGCCGTCAATACTTAGGCAACAAATAATAATTATATTTTTTTTATTGTGCCAATAAAATGTACGGTCAACAGACAATCAACCTACCATACTCAACGCATATTTTTTTAATCCATACTAATATCAAAAATGCGAAAACTTTCGATTTCGATGTGTAAGATGAAAGGTAGAGATAATTTGAAACCCTGGAAAGAACGTAGAACAGTTTTAATCCCGGAATCCATCATTGGGGAGGTTAAAATGGGGATCGTAAAGAAAATAATACTAGCGCGGGAAAACTTGCAAAAAGTTGTACAGACCACTGCGATAAATATTGCACATCGGCAACATCAGATTTTCGAAAACAAACGATTGCCAATTTCCAAGTCCATTTTGATCGTCAATTATTAGATTTATCGTTTATCCGAATTTTAACTAAGAACAATGTACTTTATTGTAGTTTTGACAGTTTTTAACAAAACAAACGTCATGGTAGAGTGCGAATCAATTAACGCTATACAAAGCCGAAATAAGCCGATGTCTCTTACCAAAGGTCGATATGTAATTTATCACCGGGTAACTAAGTACTAAGACCCTAGTTCACCTATTTTTAAACAGTAGTTAAAAACCTATTTTATTTTCCATTTATCATCGTAAAAATCTGACAAAACAAGTAGGTAACGACTAAGCATAGCAAAACCACTAAGGTTTATAAGTAATAATACCAAGCATTATATTGACAGAACTCACTTACAAATAATGCTTAACTAGCTGATTAACAATTAAACATGTGTTGATGAGCTCCAGGCTTAATTTATTTTGTATGCATCTTGGAAGTCGCTAATTTTTGACGTAAGTACTTCCACTACTTGTCTGTATACATGACAATATTTTGTTTTTGTTTTAGGTTAGGTTAGGCGCAATATTTATATAACTTAGATATACAGCGCCATCTATAAACATAAAATACAACCAACATTTAGAGCTGTCAGAAAATAATTCATTAGGTGAAAAGGGAGAAGTTTGTATGGAATATTCGATATTTGCAAGAGCTAAATCGCAGGAGACCGCTCGTTGTAAATAGTATAGGTTGATCAGCTGTTGACTGTACACACACACGAAACACATACGCCCCCATACGTAATCTTACAAGTATCTCTGACACGTCCTCCTCCCCAGTCCACTCTTCGCCTTGCAACAAGTGCACCTGCAAACGTTTACTTGTGTGTGATGATCTATGCAATGGTAGTGCGGGGAACATGACTAAATGTGTGCACTGGTTTATGTTTTGACACCCTGTTTAACTAGCTGATTGACAAGGCAGATCTATAACATAAAGATGGCTTTTAAAATTATTATATCAATAGGCAGACATTGCGAGGTGCTTGTGGCGCAGTGGCGGCAGCGCTTTGGTAGTGATATCAAAGTTAAGCCCACGGCGCGGTCGTGATTGGATGGGTGACCATTTCGACCATTTAAGTGACGTCAATGACAAGCATCTCCGTGCTTCGGAAGGCACGTTAAGCAGTTGGTCCTGGCTAAAATCTGTTGATATCAGTCGTTAAGCCTAGTCAGAGGCCTTAGATAACATCTGACAGTAAGGTTCGTCACTTGCCTTACAGACACCCCCCCCACCAATCCGCACTGAGCGCGCGTGGTAAAGTATGGCTCGTATCTCCTCATAGTAGAGGTAAAGCCTTTGCCCGTTGCGCGGTAAATTCAATTTCGCATGTATTGTCGCTAAAACTTTGTGAAAATTGGACTTCTTTTTTATATGGCGTAATGATTCCTTATATTATATTGGTTCGTCTAAGTAGTCACCTTGTAAAAGTCGCCCTTTGACGTGGCACTCTGTACAGCTAAAAGGACTTGGTTATCATCAGTCAATAATATTGTATTGGAATCGGTAAGGTTGACTACAATAATCATGCCGTATTCCAGATACGCAGCCTACGCAGAAAATATTATAGTATACAGGTGTATGCGCTATGCACAGATGCACTCTCACTCCCACCTTACTACTAGGTAAGGGAAAGATGCGGCTAAAGATGGGTCATGTGTGACTGTAGCCTATTCAGTCTTTTCTTAAAAGTATCCAGGGCCCTATTTCACTAACGCGACAGACGCGACAATTGACACAAAATTTTTTTTCAAGTTATTTCATATATTATATACTGTACAATGGTTTTACTTATTCTATGTTTTTCTTTAAACGCAAACTTACTAATTTCAAATAAATAATAACCGTTTTTTATTTATTCTTCTGCATGAGAACTCGACGAAATCGCTAGGACAGTCGTAACTTTTGTTTGTACGACGAACACACTACAATTATCACGCAAAACAGACACAGCTCCGACCGCATGTCAAAAATGCCCGACAATTCTACAAATATGTAGTCTTGTAAAAATATTCCTGTTTCACAACACAATTATGGGTAATTATGGCAAAAATAACATTTTGTTTGAAGGAGCACAGGTATATAATAATTTACCAACAGATATAAAAGAGTGTGACATATTTGGCAACTTTAAATCAAAATTGAAAAATTATGTACGTGATAATTATTTTTGAATAGTGTGAATGCGACGTGCTGATCAATAACATAACATTTTTGTTAAAATAGTTTATAAGCTCATTATAAGTGGACTTTGTTCTTTATGAGTATAATAAAGTTCTTAAAAAAAATTGTCACAAATATTACGATACTGACAATTGTCACATAAATGCTAGTTATTGCTTACAATTTCTATAGAAAATAATTTTCAAAATTGTCACTACACATGTCGCTTGTCATTTTTTAGCCGACATATGTCAGTTTGGTGAAATAGGGCCAAGTATGGTCTTGTGTTCAATGACTTCCACTCTCTAGCCGTACGCAAGAGGAAGGTAGAATATAAACATACATACCTTGTACTGATTCATGGCAGCCTCCTCCTCAGCCAGCGCTTGCTGCTTGAGGGAATCATCAATGAGAAGCCCGGATCCATTGGCATGGTTGTCCAGGCGAGTAGATGCCGCCGCGTTGCCGAACGACGACGAAGTAGACGACAGAGCGCCCATCACGCTTGCTACGTTCTTTTGGGCGCTGCGAAAGAAATTGGAACAGTCAAGTTATTGGTGTGATAGCATGCTAATAACGCGCATAGATACACATCACCAATATGTGAGAGTCTTGTGCAGAGACTTATCACAGGGCCCTATTCGCCTGCATAAAGATTTGACATGGTATTTATAGGTATTATTTTATCTGTCAGGTTTTA
Source organism: Pyrausta nigrata (assembly GCA_949316185.1). Classification (NCBI taxonomy): domain Eukaryota; kingdom Metazoa; phylum Arthropoda; class Insecta; order Lepidoptera; family Crambidae; genus Pyrausta; species Pyrausta nigrata. The sequence goes on along the minus strand of OX438957.1, from coordinate 13,346,849 downwards.
TCCATTATTTCATCCAAAGGGAATTGGTTTTAATGATTATTTAATAACAATCCCTGTGGATGTAATTTGTCCGTAAAAAAAGTATTTTATTATTTTATTTAATAATAAGCTACACCCAAAACCATAACCTAGAATTATTTCCATTCATATCCTGCAATAGTCTTACACGAGTTGGGGATTGTCTTTGGATGTACTTTTGCCCCCTCCTCCCTGCCTCTACGTCTTTCGCTCCTCAGGAGGGTAGCGCATAAGCTTGTCGTACTAAGCAAAGGCTTAACTCAACTATGAGGGATATGAGCCAAACATACACCCTTCATCAATCAGTGGTAGAGCATGGGCCATACTCCACTCGGGCTCAGTGCGGATTGGTGAAGGGGTGTATGGCAAATGCACCTTCCCATGTTGACCCCTGCATACATTTACATTAGTTACTGGGCTATGTAATAAACAAAGCTTTATAATTCGTAAGTCTTGTTTAAGAAACAAAAAATGCTATAAACTTGAATAAATACACAAAAAAACAAAAGGAAAAAAAAAATCGTCATTGAGCGAGATTCGAATTCACGTATTCTACGATTCTTCAGTCCGACGTCTTATGCATTACACCACGACGCCCGTGGTCACCGGGACGAAACTAACGATCTAAATCTGCGTCGACCAATTACGAAAGAAAACGCATGCAAACTTGAAAATACGCGTTTTCCCAAACATAACATTAATCTAAATCAATTTTTCAACCCCAGATACCCACCCCTACACGGCAAATTTTAGCGAGATTTTAGAGCCGAGATGTCCGAGATCACAAATATAAATAAATAAATATATAGAAAGCTCGTTTAAAGGTATAAGATACACACCTGGCAGTCTGTGTGGGCGTGTTGGCTGCGGACCCCTTCTTTCCTTCGAGGGTCGCGAGGTGTCCCTCCAAAGCATCCAGCAGACTGCTGGGTGCCTTCGTCAGGTCCGGAATGTCGCCTTTGTCTATACCCACGTTCTCTGCCACCTGGAGATAGGGTGACATTGCGATTATAGCTGATGAACTTGCCTGACGACATTTGACTGGTATGTGGAACACCCAGTTGCAAGAACAGACATAAGGCTATAATGGCTCTAGGAGGTAGTCATGTGCCATTAATTTGTTAGTTTTTAGTAGTTAGAAGATAATTACAAGCACATTAGTAGGTAATGAATGAATAATGAATGACACTTGAAATTTAATGTCTGTTCCTAAAACTGGAGGTAAGATACGACGAAACTTGTATGTCCTACTGGACAAGACTAGGTACTGCCGCCATTCCCCAAATCAGAAGACTAGAGTTCGTCGGGCGGTACAGGTACTGAAGAACAACTTGAAGAGCTTTTTGAATAATTTCGTTCCTCCTGCTGTCAGGCTGTGTGTGCGTAGGTTTAGGATACCTGAGAAACGAGTCACAAACTGTCTCCAAGCTTAGCATAATTTAATTAAGTGATAAGTTGGTAAACCCCAAGCAGATTTGGCAGGCAAACCACCCCTGAACCTTTTATCTAGAAGTGGGACTATATTGTAATTGTTTAGTATTTTATGTACTTTAAATAAAGAACTAATGTTAGATAAGTCACATCGGCCCTATGAATATCCCTGGATAGAATTGCAGCAGCATTATCTTCTAGCAGTTTTTCTTCATGTTAGTGGATGATTTTATGACACGCGTGACAAAAAAAAACTTGTAAGTAAACATATGCAGCAAGTTACCTTTAAGAACTCTCCGACCCTATCCATCCTTATAAGGAACTTCTTATAGAGATCGAGAGCCTCTCGACAGTTCTTTTTGTTCATGTCGAAGAACTTCTCCAAAAGGTTTATGATGCCGTCGTTATAGCACGCGAACAATCTGTCAACACAATTAAGACTCGTTGTATACAAAGAATACGAATGATGAGTATTGGGGCCGACGCAGTATGGCTTTCTCTTTCATACAATCCTATCCCTTCTCATTAATCATCCACTTCCATCATCATACCGTACTTTATACAGCCTCTGTCTCTTTTCCAGTCAGCACTACACAACGTATGTAGCTTGTTTGACGATTGCCAGGCTGTGCCAACCTGGTATATACACTCTGTTCTATTCTCTTCTCCTTCTACAACTCATAGTAACTCAAAACAATTCAGCCTTCCCTGGATTTACTAGTCTAACAAGTTCATGTGCGACCCACTTGTCCCCCGCAAACGAGGGAGGGGTGAGGAAGCGCCAATCGCACGCGACTTGTCGTAGAAAACTGCTGACGTCTAGCATGCCTCCCGCACCTCTGGCGACTACAGGATGGTCGCGCGCGAACTTCTCTGGCTATAATCTTGAGGTCAATAAACTCGAAATCATAGTGACATGACTGAACGTTGTTCAGACGACGCAGGCAGATGCTATGCTAGCCTTTGGTGTCGTCGAAACACCCCTTGCTGCGGATGGAAGTAAGACCTCTGTGATCCAGTCATTTCAAAGCTCTCGATTTGTCAACGCTATATTATTATTATTATTTTTCTATGACAGACCTTATTGACTTGTTACCTAATGAGATCCCGAAACAGCAGCATAAAGCACATGTTGATGACGCCGTTGGTGAGGTCGTTGGCCGTGCAGTCGAACTCGAGCAGCGCGTCAAGTTGCGCCTGCAGCACCGGCAGCGTCTTGAGGAGCTTCTCCACGTTCATCATGCGGAGGGAGCCCTCTTCTTTGCTGCGGATGGGAGAAAAGTCAATGAACAGCTGTTTTAAGCTTGAGACTACGTCTGCGCCAATGTCGGATTACCTTTATACATTTTCCACTCTCATTTCACCCAATTAATAGTTTTATATCGCGACAAACAATAGCCCCGTTCCCTGCTCAGTGTCGCGAAAACCATCTCTATACCAAACATCTAAATCGGTTGAAATAAAGCAGGAGGCAAAAGTTTTTTGGAATCCTAATAAATGGTTAGACCATTAAGTTACCAAAGAACCAAACCTATACCAGAGGCCAGTAGGTGGTCATATATTTTTTTAAGAGCTTACCTCAAAGAGGGAGATCCCTCAAACCTGATTCGTAGATGACTGGTCACAACAACGATCTGGTATTGCTATGCCTATCTTTCAGCTCCCTTTTCCCTCTGCAGGGCTGGGGGCAGGTCAGTCCCCAAATTTTATCAATCAGATATAAGCTGAAGCAGGTTATGTAACATGTGATATTTGAATGTATGATGATTATCTGGGGTTTGACTCCGTTTGACGATGTCCGTATTTTCGAGTCTAGCCATCACGCTCGTTCGCGCTGACATGCTGGCATGAGTGATGGGGATGTCTACAGTCGAAAATGTGACAACGTCATCCAGAGTAAGGGCCTCTAGTAATGCCATGTCTATCTATGAGGCCGCTTTGTCCCTCTACAGGCTCTACAGGACAGGGACCAAATCAGTCCCCATGTTTCATGAGTCCGATATAAGTTGAAGCAGCTCTTGTGTAACATATGATGATGTGATGGTATAGTGTTCTGTGTGTTATGACTTACCCCCTCTTGACTTTGCAGAAGTCGAAGGCGACCGTCCTGTACGACAGCGCCTTCTCGTTGAGGTACTTGGCGTAACGCCGGATGAACGGTGACATGTCATATCCTGCACACAACACGTTTTCATTAACGCGCGAAGTTATACCCGATCTGCGATCAAAGATTCAAGTCTATCTCGGTTGTTTGCATATCCATTGAACACGCATGTGGCGACATCATTCACTGTCGCCTACACTAACGCAATTTCAAGCAGACACGACGCCGTGACTCGGCTACAAGCTAGATGGCGCTGTTAGCCGCTCCATACAACACAAACCGCGATATGTAAGATTTAGCACGAGCTTGACTACGTATAGATAAACCATGACGGTGACCATTGGACCTTGGTCTCAGACCATAACAACCGGTCGGTAGGAAGCGCTTCCATTTGCTTTCCTTATGAGTTGCGTAAAACGTATTTTGACACTGGCACCCGTGGCTACCATTGCCTGCTCAATGGATACGCACGTATCCGAGATGGATTTGAATGTTAGATTACGGATTGGTTATTAATTAATTTCGGGCGTTTTCTCGGTTTGGTACAGTCAACCTCAAAAATATGTATGCACTATACTACCATTTTGTTTAACGCATTGATTATTCGACTAGTATACTACTGTAACAGTAGTACCTAGGTATTCATATAGTTGCGCGAAAGGTTATAGCTTATTGCGATCAACAAAAACGGTGAAATCGGCTATGTGGATATCAAATATTTTTGGGATCGACTGTACAAAGGATTACATTATCAGTTTATTCGGAATCCCTGAGGTCGAAAATACCTTTGATAGTAAAACTAATTTGGGCATCTATTGTATTTGTAAAAAGGGAACACACATCATTAAAAAACTTTTTCGTTCTGGTTTCTATTATAATCGAGCCAAGTCTGGAACGTTCATTGATATTAATTGTCTCGATATCAGTTCAAAACAACCTCCGAAGTGCTACCACACATTGTTTATATTGCACTACTTTAGCATCAATAAGGCTATGTTATTCCGTGGCAAATATAGAAAACGTAATGTAAAGACAGGTAAGAATTATTTTCATCTTATTTTTGCATGTGTTAGATAAACTCATTTAACAAAATTTTATTGAAAGTTCTTTTGTCGTGTTACCATCATTTTTTAAGGGTTGGGCTTTAGTCAGTGGAGTCAAATACATGCCTCCAAAATTACTTTTTTACAAAAACTACAATCGCTTCCAAAAAAAAAGCACAATTTTTTAAAATAACTACCAAAATTATTTTTGGAGTCGCTCGGTATGTCTCTGTATACAGCGAAATTTTATTTTTATGTTTATTGATACAGTTTCCCAAGATGACCTAATGGGGAAATAGGTTTACTACTTATGTATTTCCAGACAGATAAATTTTCCCTATGACAACTTTATTTTAGACGTTCCAGACTTATAACACTCGATGTTCTATTATGTAAAACCGTACATAGTAACAAATTACATAAAGGCATCGTGCATTGTGCAATCTAATTAATCGAAAATTCAATTAAAACCGTGCATATGTGATTAAAAAAACATTACTGGTGCAAGTGCAATCAAACTACTGTGCTATACAACAATTATTTTTTCATCATCTTTATCTATCGAATTTTTATAGATAAAGTAACGTCATTATATAAAACCTAAACGATTTACTGTCAGTTAACTAAGAAATGCAAATATTTAACTTAATAAAAGTAAAAACAACAGAGATTAGACATACAAGTACACATAAGCGAAACAACATAATGACGACTCAAAAAGCTTAACAATCAAAAAAATCAACAGAAAGAACAAAAATCAAACCATATTCATCTGTATCGTGTTTCCTCGTTATGCCATATCCGAGAAACGATACCGCTAAAACATAATATACGCCTACAAACAAGAATTTAAAATAAATGGGTAATTTTGTTTGACCTGATAAAAATATAGAGAGAATGCGATGTTTATGCGAACTCAAAAGTCCTTTATTAGCAGCTGTTATAAATCAAATGACACTTAATAAGGGAGCTAGGATTAGTTTACCCATAGATAGTATGTTGTTCTACTTTAGCTGACCATCAGGAACTACGTACGTACAGTGAGTGAACCACACATCAACCTACCTTGATTTGACAAATTTCCGCAACCAAATTTTGTCCTTATTATGATTACATAGAATTCCATATCATTTGAGATATTTTGACAGATTTGGGTAGGTTGATGTGGGGCCCATACATAAATAATATATTATAAACAAATAATTTGAAAACTGCACAGAATATAATATAACGTGACGATATAACTTTTGTAGTGATGTTAAATTTCATTTGTTTATTACACCAATGTTCGTGTAATATGGTAGACTTGTGTGTGGATGTGGTGTTTGTTTCTTATATGATTTCAAAAACCTGTAAAACGTCACAAAAACATGAAAAAAAAAGCGAAAAAGTGCGAACAGAAGACAGAAGTGCTTGCATTTGTATTGCCAAGCGTGCGGCTACAACTAACAGACGTACAGACAAACATTTGCAAATACGAACACTCATTCGCTAGGGCTCCATTAAATTTTAATGCCTCCATACTATTTTGAAGTCTTTGAACAATTCTATTACCCTATAGTATAGTCATACACAGCAGAATAGCAACTCCGTTAATTACCCTATAGTATAGTCATACACAGCAGAATAGCAACTCCGTTTATAGATACATACTAGATTCATAGTATTTATCAGTGTCGTAATACCTAACTTAAGGTAATATTTTTAAAATATTGCATCCTCTTGCATATCCCAGTATGAATTATTTCACACAATATTGAGACTTTCTATTCCTGATTATAATTACTACATTATGCTTTATGAACCTTAGCCATTTTACCGCAATGAAAATGGAATCTGAGTCCCAGATTTAAGTATTGTAGTTTGAATAGGTACCTACTTGGCCATTAGTCAAACAATTTAGGTTAGGTTTAAAGAAATTTTTTCTTATAAAGACATACATATTTTTTAGTATTGTCTAAATATTATTGCACTTGAAAAATGACTCCCAGAAGCGGGAATCAAACCCGCGTTCCTCGCATACCGGGCGATTGCCTAACCTCTCGGCCAACCTGGCGTTGGAAGAGCCTGCCGAAATTTTCAAGTACTTCTTATCGCTGTAATACCGTAATAACTAATATTTCGATTGCAAAAGTAAATGCTTATCACATATATACAATAATTTCTGATATTGTCTGTCTGGAGTAAAGTTCAAAAGACAAAATGGTAGAATGTCAAAACCAACATTGATCTTTTTATAACTAAAGATTCTCTTCACATACGTTAATGGAGTATTTGATGGAGGCCTAAATTTTTATGGAGTCTTAGCAATAAACCACAACAATCATACAAAGCTGTCACTCTGTTTCAACTCACCGATCCGGGCACCGGCCGCGCCTTTCGATAGCAATAGGGAATAAGAAATGATTAGTCAAGATAGTAAAAACAATACAAGGTTTGAGGTATTTGAGACAACATGATACATCATCATCAGTGTTAAAATGAAATAGATGTAACTGAAGCAATTTGGAATAGGTAAATTGAAGGTATACAATGAACATTATAATATGATATTCCTAAGTGAAATATCTGTAATTAAATGAATTTTACACTACGAATAGTTAAGTGTGTAAGGAGTCTTATTTGAGTATTTAAAATGAAACGAAGATTCAAAATCTCATTTACATTACTGCAGAATAAGTTCTGACTAGCTTACGTGATGGATCGTTTGACATATTTTATATATAAAATATGACAATTTATCTTTTAATTAAGCTACTCCGAACTTACCCAGAGGTGGTTAAATAGGCACTTAAATTATAGTACCGTCGAGTTCATTAATATATATGCATTTCCAGGGTTTCAAATATCTGAGAAAGTTGCATGTGTGGCCATAGGAGTATGACTTTTTTAATCAAGTCAACGCAGACAAACCGCGGGTCACAGACAGCTAGCTCCGAATAAAACAGAGCAGTTGTGTCAAGAAACCAGTATGACGAAAGCAGTATAAGTACTAATGTAATAGGTGTTATTATGAACATATTACGTTCGTTACCAATTTGCGATGCTCAATAAAAATGTATGGAAAAAAATAGTGTGTCGATCTCGATTTAGATTTTTCGAGAAGTGAACAATTAAATTTAAAGCATTGTTATATTGTAAGCCCAAATGCTGATCGCTATTCGCTAGCCCAAATTCGAATCGCTATTTTACAATTATAATAGCGATTTTAAAATTATTGTATTTTAGTTATTCACCATTTTATCCCCGTTAAGTGAAAATGTTCGATCATTTTCAGTTCTGCTATTCAGTCAGGAAAATCTAACAAACTAGAGATTATGAGAATCGATCCAGCCGTTCTTGAGTTAATGGTTTACTAGCTAGATGTTGTTTTATGTACCTATCTTTAAAAAATTCTTTTGTTTGACGAGAGAAAGCTTATTGAGGCGCTGTAAGATTTCGACATTTAGGTCTAGTCATCAAGAGCGATTGATTACTGCATTTCACATTTAATGAGTTGCTTTAATGTAGACATACATACTCGTATGTTTATTTGACTTTTAAGTTCGTTTACCTTGTGATGTATGAGTTTTTATAGCATTCACGTATCTCATAGATACGAGCTAAGTGTTTCTTTGTACTTTTTATCACATTTATTTGTGTTTGCAAAACATTACATTGTAATTTTCACATCATAAAGTGGGTGTATTTTTGTTATAAAATAGATTGCTAAATTGCCAATACATTAATCGGTGTGTTATTTTAAATTCAATTGCCTTTTCTCTTATCTCAAAGTTTATGTCAAAATTACTTTCTCATACGATTAGAGATATTGCACTTGAAAATATGACCGCCTGAGACGGGAATCGAACAAGTTCATCGCTTACCGGGCGATTGCAATACCTATCTAATCTTTGGATTAAGTAGGGAACACCTAAAATACCTACATAGAGAATGCTTTACACTTAAAAAAATCGGCCAAGTGCGAGTCGGACTCGCGCGCGAAGGGTTCTGTACCAGTCACTTAAAACATTAGACAGTATAGGCAAAAAAAGTATGTATTTTTATTTTATTTATAATTTCAAAAGTATTCATCACAGGATACCCGAAACAATTTTAAATAAGAGTTTCTGCGGCTGTTTCTTTACGTGAGTGATTGAAGTTTATAGGTCCAAGACTTTAGAAATTACAGGGGGGGGGGGACACCGTGTAAACGACTTTCACCCCCCCTTTAATAAATAAACATAACATTTTATTTTATACGAAGCGGTGATTAGTTCTGGTTTCCAAACACAAGAGTAATTTAAACATGTAATTTAGTGAACATAAAAATATAATGCTGTAATCATTTTTATGAATTCAATAACGTGTTATCTCTAATTCAATCGTAAATATACTTAGTAATTAATGTGTTTATCAAAAGTGATTACAATGCTGCAAATGAAATGTTTGTATTAATATTATGTCTCTTTCATATTTACTTCTGAATTATTGAAATCATATAGTTTCATATAGAAATGTTAATTAAATCTGGTTTTTAAATCGTTTAGAAACTAAATAATAATATTAGCATAAAGTAATATTATGATATTAAAATTATTTTCAAAGTGTGACATAGCAATTAAAAGCTTTAATTCGACGTCACGGTTTGTAACGATATTACACACGTATCTACTACCTAAGGATTAGAAGTATATAGTACTAGTGGTTCCCCGCGACTTCGCCCGCAAGAGTTTGGATTTTCCATATAAAGTTTCATCCTTCATTTCACCCTCTTGATTTTTTTTATATCGCGACAAAATGTAGCCTATGTCCTTTCCAGGGTCTCGAACTGTCACCATACCAAATTTCATCTCAATCGGTTCAGTGGTTTAAGCGTGAAGAGGTAACAGACAGACAGACACAATTTCGCATTTATAATATGAGTATGGATTAAAAAAGAAATAAGAGTTATATTATTAGTTGACCACACATGATTATCATTGCAAAATCACCTCTATTATAACCGCAAAAGATGTAGTCAACATTACGATATCGGCACAAACCCAAACAATAATTAAAACTATTAGGTATAAGGTAAACGAGTAATGAAAAACAAGGTTATCAAACCACTCGTACTAGTTGGTAGAAAATAAATAAAATAAGCAGGTCGTTAGGACTATTTATTAGAATGTGAATTCCAATATGAGAATCAAGTTATAAATAATTATCTACACAATTAAATAATGTTTATGATTTATTGGAATTTACACAGATATTGATTCTTTTAATTCATCTTTGGCTGTAAGTATAGCAAGTAAGTCTAGTTTTTTACAAAAGATCATCAATTTTACTAAAAATATAATAATAAATTTACTTATGGCTATCGTAATATCAATTTAAGAATATTCTTTATCAACTGTAATTTTACTTCTAGCATAAATACGTCGCGTGTGTGTGTGGCAAGATATAAACTTATTTTATTTGTAAGGAGAATATTGAGTTTAAAACTTCGGCTTCGAAGTTCAATTGATACATTAATGTTACAATTTTATCCTCAACATTATCAAATATTATATTACGGTCACAAAAAATCTAGTCGGCAGGACTAGGTCGCAAAGAGTCGACGACCTCTGAGGTCATTGGTCAATATGTGTGGCTCGATGACATATGTGCCGATACATTGAGAATATACTATGAGAATCATAGGAATGGGAACTACTCTGTACGACGTGCATAACTTCGATTTCCGGCACTATGCGTCTTTATCACTCACGATGGCGCATTCATGAGTGAGAAGAAGGATGGCAGAAGTCGAAAATGCGTAGTCTTATATAGTAGGGCCTGTTGCGATTGGTTAAGAGACAAATGGATTTGATCAAGATAATTTGACAGTTTAATGGTGTAACTTTGGAGTTGTAAACTTGTAGATCTGTTTGACATTCAAACTGCCAGACGTAATGAATTTATAGCTCATACACACTATTGAAGAGTATCGTTACACGCGGCAAGTAGGTACTTGGTACCTAGGTAGGTACTTTGTTAATTTTATTAATTCTTATATCTAAGCATACAGCCAACATGGATTTACATTATTCAAACATATTCTATGAATATGACAATATCGCTTGACTACTCTAAAAAATACGTATTTCTCATTGAAATGCCTCTGCTATTTAACTACGCGTATTTTTTACAAACGTTGAACAAACATATTTTGGAAAGATTTTATTATTAGAGCAAGTATAGATCGCATGAGGCGCCACGCCATAGTAGTTCGAGCCAAAATATATTTGGCAATACTTCGGGCTAAGGGTGACGACTTATATTACTTGCAAAGTTGCATAACTGAGTCTGTCTGTAACAGATGCTAGGCTTTAAACTCTTAGGCAAAAAAGATTCCGACAAACTAAGAGCTGCCTTCTTTTAGCAAATCGGTTTAAAATATAATAATATTTAGGTACCTTTTCCATTGAAAACACAGATATAAAAGGAAATCGGATTTGATTCATGTTACCTTGTTCAAGCGGAACATTTGTTTAATTTTTATCTAATCAACCGCCATTTATTATAGGTAAATAATTACTTTTTGGTTCTAAACTAAACAATAAAAACATTCGTCGATAATGTATCATTATTCTGCTAGCTAGATTATCATCAGGACATATTGATAAGCCAAAAATACTGTGTCCAGCACATCAGACTACACATTTTCGTTCCAAAATCGCCCCAAATGCAAATAAATTGGTTCTGGATTGTTTATCTTTATATGCTGACGTTTGTACTTATTGCGTATTTTGCTTTAAGTTCTATTCATGTACACTCATCGCCATGTTACTTACGGCTATATTCATAATATCCGTTCGGCAGTTCCGATATCCGCAATGTAGGGAGTATTGTCTTATCATATTGTTTATCGGGTGAACTGTACAGTGCAACAACTGATGAACCAGCTACCTACCTACTCTATTATAGTAGACTACTACGTACGTCCTAGGGCGTAACATTGACCACCAATATTTTAGCTGTACCAGCTCGCCAAGATATAGATGAACAGTTTTTGATGCAAGCTTGTATAAAATCAGCTCATTGCGTTATGACAATGTTACCACCTAGCTTGCCAATACTTTAGCTACGGTACGCAAGCAAAGATTTCTCGATCTCAAATGCTATTTAATTTTAATATTAACGCCTCGAGGATCTTAAGACCGCTGGCGGGCCGATAACAATTGGGATAACGTGAAGAATTATGAACGAATTTGGTTGATATGGAATTGACTTGAATTTTAAAGACCTACCTCACTATTATCAAACTGACATTTTGTCAGGTAAAAATTGGTAGGATTGTTAAACCAATTTATTTAGAACTAGTGGTTCCCGGCGACTTCGCCCGCAAGAGTTGGATTTTCTATATAAACTTTCACCCCCTTAATTTTTTTATATCGCGACGAAATGTAGCCTATGTCCTTTCCAGGGTCTCGAACTGTCTCCATACCAAATTTCATCTCAATCGGTTCAGTGGTTTAAGCGTCAAGAGGTAACAGACAGACAGACAGACACACTTTCGCCTTTATAATATTAGTATGGATAACTTACATAATACATTTATACATAACTTTTGTATTAAATAATTTATCTTAATTTTTATTAGCAAGTTGTATACATATTACTATTATAGTTTAGTTACTATTATTTTTGTTAATTAATAGAATTAAATTTAGTATGGATTACAAATGACAAAGTAAGAGAAAAGTTACTTCTGTTGGTATATAAGAAACATATCAAATTCCTAATGGCGTAAATGTTTATAATAATGAGATTGTAATGGCATATCTTTTTAACACAAAACGAAATACTAATTGTAAAGAAAGTATCAAAGTCGTTTGTCATTTAGATGAAAAACTTTGTATTTTATTTGCGACTAAATTGATGATCCTCATGTGTGTGTAAAATAATTGTGTCTTAGTGAATGTCATTTGCAGCATTGTTAAATTGTGTGTGTGTGTGTGTTTGTGTAAGTTGAAAATGTTTAAATACATACCTTGAACTCCACTTTTATCTAAGAAATTACTTAGTTGAAATGTTGAATTACTGGATGCTAGGTATTGTGTGAATCTCTGAAATAGAATAAAAAAACACATTAGTAAAATCAATAATTATTGCTCTGATAAATATATCAATATCTATTTGTCCATTATTGAATGATAACTCTTTAAGATTTCATACTTCACATCATAATGTAAATTGGTCTAAGAATTTAAATGAGTAGTATTCCCAAAAATAAACAATACTTCGGTAATTTTCCTGTTGCAATACTAATAATATTAGGTTAAGTTGAATCACGGGCAGTTACTTTGATTTTCCTAATACCTAAAAGAAAGTCACAAAGACCACCCACTACCTATTTCACTAGGATAATCTTGTAATACGAAATGGCAATCCATTATCTACCTATTCTTCTATCTACCTATTGTTAGATCCTTATATTGTCACAGGTATTTTTCTTCAAATGGAGCGGGTCAAGTAAAAGAGGCATCTATTATTGTAACTTGTAACTACGATTTCTGATAGTAGAAAGATATTTGGATAAAAAGTTAAGGACCTATAATAAATATACCGGTGTTACTTTGCATCCTTGCCATATTCACAGAGATAAAAGAAGGGAAAAAAAAGAAGAAAAAAAAAGATGAAGAAGAAGGGGCGGCGTTTATGATTTTAGAAAGAGAGCGCAATCGCCGCGGCTCTTTTGTGCCGATGAACAGCCAACAGTGATGTGTATGTGCTACGATCGTTATTGGTGTGCGTAACAGATTGTCGATAAAATTAAATAATCAAGATTAAAAATCAAAATTTTAGGTCACTATTTTTTTAATGATTTGAGTTCAGTGTCCGTAATATAGTTACCTCTGTAAATATGGCAAGGATGCAAAGTAACAGCGAATGTTGGACAAAATCACATGCATTGCTCTGATCCTAAAGTAAGTAGCTAAAGCACCTTGTGTCTTGGAAATCATAAGCAACATACCACCATACTATAAAACTGAGACTCAAGATAATATAGAAAATAATGGTTTTCTATATTGACTCGAACGGTGATCTAACCCGGGACTTCAGAGATGGTGACATTACCGATGTGTAGGCCACTCAACCAAGTAGGTCTTCTAATATGTTGCAGAAAAGATAATAACACGAGTGAATACGACACGATACAACCATAGACAAGACACTGCTACTATACTGTAAGACAGTTCATTTCAAAATCTGAAAGCCTACTATTTTATTTAAAAAAAAAAAAAAAAAAAAACCGGCCAAATGCGAGTTGGATTCGCGCACTGAGGGTTCCGTACAAACAAAGGATTCGTCTACAATGTGACCACAAATTTGCGGTTTTCGAACTTTTCCTTTACTTGTACTATAAGACCTTCCTACTGGCCATATTTCATAATTCTAGTCCAATGGGGAGTACCCTGTAGGTTTTGATTCCCTAGAAATGTTAGAAAATACGGCTAAAATTTATTGAGAAGCTCGATTTTCTCATAGCTTCAACGGACCGCAGTCATAAGTATTTGATGTTAATTTCAACTTGATACTAATTTCAACTTGATACCTCCATGCGTTCTTGAGAAAAAGGGTCTTGACTGACAGACAGACAGACAGAACAAAGTGATCCTTTAAGGGTTCCATTTTTCCTTTTATTGTAGGGAACCCCAAAAATACCGGTTCCGATTAGCTGAGCCATCTCAAATACTCATTAGTTGTGACTCTGATCAAGTATTAATCGCGTCCGGTAAGAAACAGTAGTCTTGTATCACTACTATTGGACACAATCAGTTGCTGTCAGTCTATATCATTACCTTAGATAATTTAAACTGTCTAAGATTATTACTATAATATGCTGAAGCTTAACTGCACGTCAAGCTTCAGCGGCATTTTATACAGTTGTAATCTACTCGTACACTAATATTATAAAGAGGAACGATTTGAATAGGCTCCGAAACTATTGGACCGATTTAAAATAAATTAGGTACAGACTTTGTTTGAGATTTTAAGAAGTGCATAGGCTACTTTTTGTCGTGATATAAAATCATCAGCGGGTTTGAAATGGGGGATGAAAGTTTGTATGGAAAATCCTACTTTTGGCGCGAACGAAGTCACGGGGAACTGCTAGTAGGAAATATTTTGGAACGGCAACTTGTGGACTGTTGCGCTGCCGACTGTACCCTGTTTTTTGCTGTCAATCAAGCCAATAGGCAGGTAATCATCACCGTTGACACCAATAAAAGCCCTGCTCACACGTCAACAAGTCCTAGTGCGTAACGATCGGCCATTCTCGAAACGAAGGACAAACTAATACAATAATATAAGATAGTAAGCACAAAGAGAAGTTCAGTAGGGCCACTTCGTACAAGATATCTCACAAAATTAATATTATGAATGTCTCTCGCACATTTGACACCCAGAATTAGATTTTGGTATCATTGGTCAAACTGGCTCTTCGTAGGGTAAACATACCGGTTCGCCGGCCACTACCCTTTTTCGGCCACTTTGCACGTTATTTTGAATAATAGGTAGGTTTATAGACAGCTTCTTTCGTATTTTACGCTATTCAACCCGGACAAACTTTACGCTTCATAATCCGCAAGCACGACCTCGCCATTTGCGTATTAAGTTCTCAGTCGTCATTTCAAAATTGGGTGTGTGGATGCGTGGCAGATTTAGCAAAAAAATTAGCAGGTGGATGGATTTTTAAAGTTAAGTTTTTAAGTGTTACTATTATTTTATTGGTGATTGCTTATAGTATATGTGTTAAACACATATTATTTAATATTCCAATGCCCAAACTCGATAAACGTTTCATAATGTGTAATATTTTTAGTGGTCGGACAATAGGTTTCGATTTATTTCAAAAACCACTTTCCGGCCGGGTGGTCGCAAACCGATTTCATAACGTCATTTCTGTTTGCCTACATTGCGGAAACCTTAAATTCACCAACATTGATTCCGGCCGTCAGTATACCTCATAGATTCTGAGATATGACCTTCCAAAATACCGAAAGTCTAGCGGCCGATAACCAGTAAAAACTAAACCCAGTTCCGGCCGTCTAAAATAGTTATAATTTCACGGTGTTTTGTTTGATTGTTTTAAGCGATATTTAATCAATGAACATCTCATAACACAATCGTATAAAAATTGAATTCAAACATAGCATGAAGTTATAATTATTTTAGACGGCCAGAAATGGGTTTTGTTTTTACTAGTTATCGACCACTAAACTTTTATCCAACGGCAAAAGTAGCTATTTGTTTGAATTGAGATTTTAATCTGTTACCTAATTGTGTTTTAAGTCGCAGAAGAGAGTAAAACTATACCACTCCTTTTAAAGTATTAATTGTTTTACTGTCATACTATTTTAAACCTTATGAGCTATCAAATAAGACTCGTTTTTGTACCTTGAATCAGGTGGCCGATAACCAGTAAACTGGTGGATGATAACTGGTTAACGATGCCGATAACCGGTATATTAGTTATTTTTACAAAAATCATTATTTAAAAAAATATGTATTACTCCTACACTTATAAACGTTAGATTTTATGTATCTAGACTATTGTAGGTTGAAATGACTTATTTAAAAAAAGTCTTGACGTACAGCAACATGATAGAAATTAACTCTGAAGTCAACAAGTCGCTTAACTGGCCGATAATCGGTATCTTTACCCTATAGTGACTAAATAAAGCAGTTCAAATGATTAAATCAGATGCGCATTATGACTGCAGATGAAGTTTTGAATCAATATTAGTGTCTCAACTTTAATGAGATAACAGAAAATGACAATTCGTTATTGATATCTTTCTTTATAACATGATCACTCGCAATATCGATCGGCCATCTCAATTTCAATTTAAACTGTAAATTTGATTCAGAACTTTCGCCTGGGACTGCGCTAGTTTCACTCAAACAAAATTTATCACACATGAATATGTACAGTCGGCAGCACGTCAAATTTGACGTGCTGCCGACTTTTTTTCATAATTAAAATCTGTTTTCATAATTAAAATGGGTAATTACCCATTTTAATTATGAAAACAGATTTATTACGTAAAGAATAGAGGTGGTCTCAAGGCCAACATGTATGACATTCGAAGGTATACACTACCTACTGTATTTATTTCTACTGTGGCCATAGCGTTCCTTTATTGATACAAGTGGCTGCAATGGCGACAATATTTGTTTGTATCGGGCACCCTGCTCTGCGCAGGAGCAGCGGTCGTCAGGAGAAATTAATCGCGAGGCAATAATAATAACTAGCGATAAGATTGGTATTTTCTGTGTGAGTTGCGATGAATTTCTATCACTATAATAGAATTCATGCAACATCCAATTGGGCCACAACGTCGGGATAAAATGCGCACGTCCAGACTAGCTAATCCGGATTTGTTGCAAGGCATATGAGTTGACAGCCCACTTGGCTAAGATTAGCTAACTAGGAAGGATGACACAGTCGATTAATTTTTGTAAGCGAAATTCAATTTGATTTCGTAAAAACTTGCATAATAATTGCTTAAAGTTATAAAAATAATTATAACTAGGAAGGTACAATTGCGCTAGTCCGGGTCAGCTAATCCGGACTGGCGCAAGTGGACTGTCAACTCAGATAATAGGCCTTGAACAAATCCGGATTTGCTGAACCGCACGTGGGCAATTGTCCCTTAGATCGTTGCATGAATTCCCGTATTAATAATAGTGATAGTGATATACCTACAATGCAACAAGTTTTAAAAGTTGCTATGAATTTTTTGGCAATGTTAGCTTACAGGGGTGCAGCGCGAAGCAAGTCGAGTAAGCGTTCGTTCATGCATGCGGGAATCGAGCGTTTACGAATCGCGCGGTTTGAAACCGCAAAATTGTGATGCTATTCAGACACGCGCGGTTAGTATGCGATTTTCGTGCGTATAACGTCAGTTTCAAAAGTTTCAAAATGGAGGTCAACGAAGAAATGTGTTTTACTGTGGTTGCTCCTTAAAATAAAGAAAAGAAAAAGGCGGTATTGGGTGCATCCAATATTAAGTGACCGATTAGTACATGCTCGGTTCTTGTTTTTTTTTTTTTAATAATCATCACACTGCATATCCCTTAATGCAGGTCTCGTCTCCACCTCATCAATAAATAGTTCAGTGTCGTTCACGAGCTGTGGACGTGCTAACCGCGCGGTAGCCGCAATGCAACTGAACGCGAAGTAAAAGACTCCATAGTAATAGAAACGCGCGGGAGTAGCGCGATTCTATTTTCTGGCGGTTGGGTTGCGGGAACCGCGCGGCTCGATTAACCGCGCGGGTACGTCTGAACGATTACTTAATAACTCATACAAATAAGACCCGCGCGATTTCCATGCGATTCTGAAATCGCGCGGTTTCCGCCGTGTCTGAACTAGCGCTAAGTCTAAACGATCTTCAAACAGAATCGAACTTATTAATATTAGTAATTAGATCTATTTGCTTTAAAGTTTGAGACTTGATGATTTAATTAGAACAATAGTTTTATTCTGCGCAATGCGCAAAGCCATCAGACATTTGTGTTAAAAACTGAAAAACTTATGCGTGTATATTAAAAAGATGGAGACCTGCGGATTATCAATACAATCATTTTCATGTACAAATTATTGTTTCATGCGTAAAAATCACCAAGTTTTCTAAAAACAAAGATCTTAGATATCATTAGCTACAAGTCATGTTTATTATATCATAAAGAATTTGTTTCAAATTTCAACGAGACCAGGACCTTGTGCAATGATTAAGCTAACGTAAATAAGTAGTTTTCATGTATTTAACTAATTCAGCTCATTGTAAAAGTGATTAAGAAATACGTTAATTTTCTCAATTTCGTGCAGGACCGCCTTAAACTTAGTATAGAAAGCCTTAGCTTTCTCTTCCTGTAAATAGATATTGACCTGTGAGCTACCTTCTGAGCTAGCTCTGAGGTACCGGAAACTAAATTGTATGCGGGTCTTCAACATTCGCTTGCCCTGTAGTAAGTACCCATTTGCTGTCAGCGCGGTATGTTTTTGTACGCGGGCTAGTAAAAGGTAAAAGGCTTATTTATCTACTGCAAAATTCGAGTCTTTTATAAAAAGAACTAAGCCATGTTTTAGCGAAGTTCCAATTTCCGAGTTACGTCAACCGAGTGGCGGCTGTGACAATTTTCAATAATTATATTCTATAATTCATTTCAAAGGCGTATTAACCTTTGATCTTATGATCAAAGCTTCTCTAAAACATTGATCTGGTCTTTTATTTACCAATCCCGAATCCGTATTGTAAGGGTTTTATTATAAACTGGAACAAAATTAGGTCCACAATTTGTTTTTAATACAGCGCCGTCTATAAACAGCGCCGCTTATCTTTATAAGCACAGGCGCTATCTAATTTTTGATACTTTTCTAGATGTTAGAATGCCGTTATACGAGTAATAATACTAATAATGAATCAATAATATTATTGATGAGTAGTTTGAGTCATTTCTTGGGACACAGCTTAGCCCTTGAATTATTAGCTAATACAAGGAAAAGAAGATATTTTTTATGTTGTGGGTTTTAGCTGTCTCCCCATTATTTAATGCCATTGCTAATTGCAAGAACAAGTGATCGTGATGTCTACGTATGAAATACTAGGAGTAGGATCTTTGAGAACCTACTTCGTGTATTGCATCTTACACACTCAAGCAAGCCCACATCCAAAAGTGAGCGAGAAAGACGCCTAAACGTAAACTTACTTGCTAAGAAGTAAAGTGAATCATACCTCATTGCCATATGCTAATAAATGATGTACAGTGATGAGTGCTTTGTATACGACCACCCAGTTGGTGTTCTGGGTCCGTTCGACCAACAGGTTGGCCAGCTGTGGTATTGACACGTTGGGCTCGTTTGTGCAGTGGACTAGATCTGAAACAAAAGAAACACATCGGCTTAGAATCAAACATAATTATTGAAAAAACAACACCCGACTGCAAAAGTATTATATTTTTAAAATTGACTTTTTACTGGCTTTCATTTGATACCCATATTGCTATGCTAAGGGAAAAATCATTCCCCCCTCCGCCTTTTATTTCCATTTGCGGGCGCCATTTTTAAAATTTATGTAGCCTATGTCACTCTCACATTTGATAAATTCAACGACACCTCATATGGCAATAACTGTCCAGCCGTTTGGGCTGTAGGGCGTGCCAAGCAATTATACATACATACATTCTCTCGAAAAACGTAACCCTCCTTCCGCAGTCGGGTAAAACTCGATCTAACAAACAGCTATTTCAGACGATATTGATCGGTTTGTTATTTTTGGTATAGTATTCAGTGGAGAAGTTAAAACAAACATGGTGGTGGCCTTAAAATTTAATAGTGACTATTTCAAGCAGACTTTTTTAACCTCTGCAGACCTTTTTAAATGCGGTTTTAGCATTCATCATACTTGCTAGGTTGGCAGGTGCCAAACGTTGAGATTATGGCCAATTCCTCCCGCAGTAGCGTTACATCTTTCGGCCAACTATACGTAACTGACCATATTATGACCAAATGGACAGCTTGGTTCCCTTATCGAAAAATGTCTCCTAAAATCACATTTATTAAAAAAATATGACCTCATTCTGACGATATCAATTTCGGCAATAGATATTAGCCGTCGCAAATCATATTCAGATAATACAAAACAGACGCTGAAGAGGAATTCGATCCTGATGATAACCCAGTGATAATGTGAACGTTCGAACGTGATATAAGGTTGTTATTCAATTGAATAGGTGACTGACTATTACGCATACTTTATGAACCTTAAAGGTCAGCGAAGTTCATACCAGTAGTGTGTTGGTATAAAAATAAATCTTTGACGACACGGGTCGTGGAATCATTATTTATTCACGCCATAAACATTGCTGCAAATAGCAGGAAAAGTTATTATTGCTTTCATTCAAGACATGCCTTATTTGAATGAGTAGTATTTAATTAATATGAGGTACCTACAGTAGACATATGTATACGTTTTCCGCACACGTGATCTGCTATAAACCAGAAAATGAGGACAGAAGTTGAATTATGTTCATCTAGGGAATTTTACGCGTTAACTACTAAGTAGTTTTAAGTTGCATAAAACAAAAAGGTTTCCCGGTTTAAAGCGTAATCCATAAGTACTAATATTATAAATCTTAAAACTTAGAGGCAAGGGTTCAAGGATAAACTGGAGATTGACCTGGTACCTAACAAGGCTGAAGCACATGACAAGTGTGTATGGTAGAAGTCCGAAGGAGAAATAGTGTCAAACAGAATGCCATAGTACTAAGTCTGTGCACTGTCACACACATTACATATCATGTAGATGGACAACGAACCAATAAAAAGGTTTAAATAACACTACGAACGAGGTCATCGACACGGGAACCCCAAAGTTGCAACAGTCCAAGGCCATTACGCCACTCATAGTGGGAGGTCATAGTGAACAGCGTAGCTAACTCATTATTGTTGTCAACTGAACTTGACCTGATAATTGTAAAGCATTTGGCAATTGTGTCATGCATGCATGCTGAATTGCTGACACTAAGACTGTAACTTTAATTCATCTTTTAGGTGGGCAGTACCCATTTCTCATAAAGATTATGCCCGTCTGTAGACATTAATTGTCCAATTCCAAGCAAAGTGCATGTATTGGAGCAACATCATGTTGTTTTTTATGGTCTGTCTACACTCAGGGGCCAGGGCAGTTTTTCAATATAGCAGATACGCGGAGCCGAGACGAGGTGTGAGGTTTTTTCCACACATTTGACACTACATCAAAGCGAAGTAGTGTCAAACAAATGCATACCACTGCTCATCACTCCTCTCCGCTTTTTTGAAACCCGGGCCTCAAAGTATGGCATAGTATCAGCTTAGTAAGGAATATCCTCTAGTTTCTCTATTCTAGCCAATTGCTATCACATACGGGTCTGGTTCAGCTAGCCATTGCAAACCATGTCTAGCCACTTCAATTTCGTACGCAGGATATTCGGCGTATACTCCATTACCGTAAAAATACTCTCTAAAATAAAACTCACCCTGTAGCTACTAAAAGCATTTCGACGGAAGGCTAACCGACCCTATTAGGGTTCCATTTTTCAACCCTAACCAACCCACAAGTGCTTCTTTGTTTGGGTTTCACTAGTTAAGTATTCAACAGTGAAAACATATGGCAGTGTATCTCGGGACTAATGATTTTCTGGGACATTTCATCAAGCGCTCGATTTTTCTGATACGTAGTGGCTATCAGAAAAATCGAGCGCTTGGGTCCTTAGGCATGGTATATAAATCTGTATATTGTGCCTTAGGTAACGTTGACTTTATGTGTAAAGTATGGCTACTGTTGAATTGTCATTTTATTGGATCGCGTGTTTTGGTGCCATACTTGCACTTTGAGAACCAAGGGCGAAGGATTAGGGTACGTATCATAAGCGTACATAATAACCACGTTAAACTGTTGGTCCTGCGCTTGATCTCCTTTGGCCATGTCGGACAGCCATCTCACCGAACTAGAAGGAACAGAGAGTGCACATGTGTATTGCTTACATATTTTCCTAATATTTCCTGCGTATCTGGTTGATCTCTGCTAGGATAGTAGGCCACTGCAGCCAAAATTCAGTAGGAGAGATGCATAATAATCTCCTACCGAATTTTGGCTACAGTGGCCTACTATCCTAGCAAAGATCATTCTTAGCTGTCAACAAGACGCAAATTATTCGTTGATAGCTAAGGAGTTTGCTACACGTAATTGAAACTTTTCCAAAAACAACGCATTAAGTGGCAGGAAGATCAAAGGACATCTACACACTGCCAATGCACTTTAATTTAAAAAAAGTCTATAGCTCAATCTCGATTAAGCCTTTCTTGGACTCAATCCAGCCAAAAACAGCGAGTACTTATAAATAGACATCCTAGAAAAGGATTCCTTCCTATGACAACAGTTCTCGATAGGTAAGAGCTGGTTTTTCTCAGTATACCTATACAAACAGTGCAGACAATAATTGATGTTACACTAATTATGTCATATTAGACGTGTCGTGGACATTGCAAAGGCGATAAGGGAAAGTAGGTTCGCTACTACTGCATACGTACGTTGTCAAATTATGTGTGGTCAATTCAGGTACCTACTCATGAAAGTTGAATTTGACAGAAAAGATGTCGTCAACAATGAAGGTTTTACCTTGGTCGTTGCGTAATATAATATTTCCAATCATGCCAGACTTTTAATGTATTTTGTCGTAGATATTTTTTAAATCACAGATAAAAAAAGAAACTTGAATTGGTGATTTAAATAATATCACAGGAACAGGGATGAATGGATCGCGCTGCCTACAATAACCGGTAGCTTTGGAAAATGGAAATCAATGTAAGAGGTAGTCCAGCAGTGCACGTCTTTCCTGCATAATATGAATTAAGAGATTATGGTGCGTTGTTTAGTGTACAATGATAATAGTACCTACATTTAAAAAGAGGTAGATGGGTCATTATCGCGCGAAAATTGATTGCCTCAAATTGAGCAATTTGCTAAATGTTGCATTCAAATGTGACATTTCTGTCATGTATGCGTTAACAGATTTGCACATTCAATGGTAACTTCTACATTCAACTTTGACTGTGGTAAATACTATACAATACGTGATTCTTGGAAGCCTTGAGAATCACTTTGCTGATAGGGGAATAAAATGGAGCCATTAAAACGGATTTACATTTAAATGGAACATTGAAATAGACATTCCAAAACACGTAGAGTTACAATGGAATTTAATGGAATTGGCCTCTCTGTGCTCCATTAAAGGGTTTAATTAACGAAACCAGTCGAAATTTTACAAAATTCAACGTGGAGGTCACAAAACCCTTTATGATTTATTTGGTCATCTGACTTGAAGTATTTTCGTATTATTTATGTATCAACAGCGATGCATGATTATCTGGAAGTAATTTGGACAATCAGGCCGTAATCAAGTTTTAGATTTGATTTCAAGTTTTAGGTAATATTGTAGTGTTTATATTGTCGGGAAATCTTACCAATTTTCTTTTTTAATTAATATTGTTAACATACTAAAGATTACTTTAATGGTCGTTTTCTCCCAATTTTCACGATTGTTTTTGATTTTTTATTTGTTTGGTAACAAAAACAGTCATTAATCGTATTAGGACTAGAATGTATTGAGAATGATGGTATATAAATACTTAACGAAAATCAGCCCTTTCGCAATTACCTGTGTTTAGTGTTTCAGCTACTATTTGAATATGGAAACCAAGAAGTTCTTTAGAAGTCCACTTTCTTCACACATATTCAAACTATTCCGAGCGAAGTGAGAATAGTTCTCAAATTATTCGTAAACTCACTCTCTACCTCTCACTCCTTATACCGAGAAGAAGTCTCGTTTTCTTACGACGGGAGAAGAATATGCAAATTGGTATAAGTTTTCTCTTCAAGACTAACTTCTTCGTCGCTATTTCTGTCCGACGGTCAAGGACAAACGTTACCGGTATAATGTGGTGAGAATTATGCAATCAGCATACTGCCTATTTTTGCAACCGTGTGGTTACTATTTGAATTAGCATGATACTTATGCGTTTTTTTAGAGTTCGAACAAGAATCGAACGCGGTTATGCCAGAGATGATATTTCGGTAGGACATGATATGAAAAATTATTAATGTGTCAACGATTTTGCGTGGGTTGAATGGAAGGGTAGAAGATAATCGTCCAAAGTATTCCATATTCGCGTCTTCGCACGTGGAAATTATCGGATTTTGAGCACAAACCCTCCTTTCACCCCAGATCCTTGAGTCTCAACTCAAACATTATCGGAAATTTCATCTTAATCGGTTGAGCGATTTCGGCATAACGGTTATTCATACCTTTAGATTTAGTTCCAGGTAAGGCAGAAAGCAGGTATGATGATGGATGATGTTTAAAATTGATACTTTGACGCAGAGGAGCAAAAGAAGGAAATACTCCGAAAGTTACTAAATGCATCATGCTCATTTCACAGTAACCATAATTTTTATGTTAGCAACACCTACTCGCATTACATAGGTTTGAGCGTCTGGTTTCGCGGATACAGATAGCTAGAATTTAGAGCGTTAAAATTATAATTGATAACAACAATAAAACAGATGTCATCACAGTTTACAGACATGGTTTAAAATGTAAAAAATCTGCTTCATAATAACATAGTACATACGCTTCTTGATTATAAAAAAAATATGTTATGTAGTATTATACTTATTTGCAATACTGATGTTGTCCGACGGCCGTAGAAGCTGAAAAATTGATGAGCTACAGCAGATTAGAGGAACGGCTACAGGTTTTAAAGCCCCACCCAAAGGGCCAATCAATAAAATTGTGGATTAGTGGAGTTCATTTTTTTGCAGTGGATTGCTTTTGGCTGAGATAACAAACATTATTACTGTAGTAATGAAAGAACTAAAGCGTCACGTTGGGTATACGTGAAGACAAATGCGAATTTCAAGTGACAAGCATCGGACTAAAGTTATACCTAACTAGCAGTTCCCCGCGGCTTCGCCCGCGCCAAAATTCGGATTTTCCATACAAATTTTCATCCCCCATTTCACCCCCCTGATGATTTAATATCGCGACAAAAAGTAGCCTATGTCCTTCCCAGTGTCTCAAACTATCTCTGTGCCAAATTTCATTTGATTCGGTCCAGTAGTTTCGGTGCCTATTCGATGCAAATAAACAAACAAACAAACAAATCTTTCCTCTTTATAATATACTATAGATATAGATGGACGCTACTTTCTACGCGCTATCCAGCTAAATCGATATACTTCGAAATTGTTAAAGATTTCTCAATTTTTATGGAGCATTAGCCCAGAGAAAGGACATCTTCTCATCAAGTAACGAAATGAATTCGAAGAGGACATCAATTCTCTAGAACCCTTAGAATTGTTTTTCGAAGTGGGTAATAACAGTTACGAACTAAGGGGGCGGTGAAGGAAGGCTTCTTAGAGAATTTAAATGAATAGAAATGTTCGAGGGATGTCAAATCTGTTTTTCGGTGGGCGAAAGATTTTAGGGCCTGTGCCTGATCCTGCTGTTGAAGACGACTTGTCACGTTTGTTGTCAATCCAGCCCTTTATGTTCATTGTCAGAGATTGGAGTAGGTAGATTGATTTGGGGTCAATGACCGCAAACATTGATATTATGCACATGCCTCCGATATTACGGAATCTCAAAGTATTAAACTTATTATGGTATCTTAGTTGTAAAAATAATAAGAACAATGTTGTGTAAAGTTCCAAACCAAGTTATTTCAGGTGACATAAAATGAGTAAGATATTATGATATATACAGAAATTTTGCGTAATCGGTTCTTCAAATAAGGCATATCCATATTCCCTGTAAAAGTGCATCAAATCAATCTACTTACTCCGATCTCGGTCATTATAAACTTCAAACGCAAAGATGTGAGTATAAAGGAAGTAAGTGTTTGCTAGTCAATAATAACGAACTCGCACGGCATTAAAACAGGCATGGTGTAGGTAGGTATAAGCATAAAGCAAACAGCTGATCGCCATGCGTGTGTCGTCCAGTGACGTCATACATTGGCGTCAGAAGGCCGGGAGTCGGGACATCGCAACCTTGATTCTAGACTATTCCGGAGAAAACAGGACAATGAACTCCAACTTTGATCAGGTTCTTATTACAAAGACGTAGGTATCTGGTACATGCAGATAGTCTTGACTTTTCTGGAGGACGAAATAGGGCGTTGAACTTTTGACTTGTATTAGAGCGTAGCTAGTTAATAATGGAAACGTAGAAGCCTTTAATAGATGTAACTAATGCATCGACGAACTTTGAGCGACATTTAGCGCTGACCCAAAAAACCTTTATTAGGGTTTCAGAGAAGACTGCTTAAAGAGTACAGCCAAGAGTGAATGGACGGACACTGGACAGTCCATAATTAAAAGTAGGTAGAAAATAGGTGCAGCCGGCAGCACGTCAGGTTACCCATTTGAACCACGAGAACAGCTTTTATTACGTAGTGAACAGAGGCGGTCTCAAGGAGAAAATGGAGTAGTCTGGTGAGCGGCAATGTGTGCTTATGGGTACTGACTGAGCCTGATTGCCAAATGACGTCCTGAAGCTAATTTTAAGTTCATGCTGTCTCTTTATCTCCGGTAAGGAAACCAAAACAGACTACCTACAATAATTTAGAAACGTCAAACTAAACAGTAACTTGTCAAGAAAATCACAGAATTCATAAGATAATTTAGTAGGGCTTAGGAATATCAATCGATCACGGCTTATGGATAAAAACACGCGAAAACTTCGAATAAAAGACAAAACTTGTGCACTTGCATGCAAGGGCCCGGGGTTCACTATAGACCATGATCCAGGTTATGGCAGATAAGGGAAATTACAGTGGAGCAACTGCTATCTGACCTTCGTGACCTTGTTAACAGACAGGGTACCCTGACCAGATTATCTAAACTAATCAGTTTGGATCATGGTTATACATTCAGTCAGAATGTGCAGGTTTTTTGACAATATTTTCCCTTATGGTAAGAGCATTGGTTAGTTAAATAACTAATGTGACTCAGAAAAAGTCATTATTACATAGGGGCATGTGGGATCAAAGTTTCAGGGCCTTTCTGGGACCTGGCTTAGGCTAAGTGAGGTCCTTTTGATTTGGACGTCACAGACACACCACAGCACACGCAGAATTGTTGGCATAGGCACTTTTTATTTTCTTTGATTTTATTTTTGTTGTTCTGACGCTTGTATTACCAACTGTGTTTTTTTTGTAAGTGTGTTTGTGTCTGTTTGTGATGTCCCAAGGTAATAGAGCATTTTATTTCTTTAATAAAGTTCGAATCCTAACCTCTCACCTGAGAGGCCACCCGCTTGCTACTACGCCACCAACGCTACATGTACATAATTTTCCACATATTTATTATTCCCAAAACACTTTGCTATCAAACAGACAGTGCATATCAACAGATGACACAGGAAACAGCCCACTGTGACACACTATCACAATAATCAAGGGTATAGTGCATCCCAACCAGACTTTGTTGCACTTATCACTACATATTGTAATAATAATATTTCAGCTTCAGTCCATTAAAATAATGTGATTGGAAAATAAGAACAATTTGGTAGGTATTGCAAATTCTAATGATAGCAGGTACCTATATTATTATATTATCATGATGTTAAATTGATTTAATGTTTCTTGAAACATGGTTCATGCCCCACCTTGTAAGAACTGTAAAATAAGGAAAGATCTTCTGGGAAAGTAAGTAGTTATTATTAGTATGATTTAGACTTTTTGAAGGAGATCACAAAATGAGTGGATATACATTTTAAATCATGGACAATTTTGAATGAATTTATATAGGGCAAGTATGGCTCTTCCCTGCCATACATGACACTTTAGTGTAAGAAAGAAATTTCAAAAAAGCAAGGCAGTTTCATAATAATTACCTTGCTTTGTAGCTGATAAGGGCCTATGTTTCTTCTATGCCTTCTATTATAGGGGCCTATATTTAAAAAAATAACTGACCCTAAACATTGATGGAAATAAGCAGTACTAGTTTAACAAATAATTGGTTTAATCAATATAATTTCAAAGTAGGTACCACTTACAAAATATTTATTTTCTTGAGTTTTTTTTTGGCAATATGAGGTAGGTGTAAAAATGACAAGTACCCCACAAGGAATGTAAAAAATATTAGAAAGGATTGAAAACATGTGTACATAGTTGAACAAGTTGTTACACAGTCAATATGATCAAATGTTGTTATTACATAAAACCAATAGCAACAATCAACTTTTTGCATCTACTGGTACGTTACATGCCATCCCCCGGTTCTTTCACATGACATAATAGGTAAACTGTGTCAAGTTGCATTGTGGTACCGTGAGACGCCAATTATGTAAAAAAATATTTCAACATACAAATTAATTGGGCATACAACATGTTTTGATGTGGTAGCCCAACGAAATCTGCGTGACGTCTGCTGGAACTCGCGACCAACGATCGAAACGGATTCAAGATCACTCACTGTTATCGACCATTGCCACTGCTGTGTCACCAACATTTAGCCACTTATATTTCAAATAAAAGAATAGACCAATCTCATCTTTAAAGCTGAATCATAAGAATACTTACAATCTAAATGTTTCTTTTTGGGTGCAATCATTTCTTCGGTGGTAGCTTTGCATACTGATTTTGCCAGTCCCTGGCCGGCGATACTGTGCCGAGCGGCCAAAAACCTGTCGTTTATAGTCTGACCCGCCATCCTCACGTTCAGTCCTGACATAAACTATTTACACCAAAAAACGACACTAATTTTCGCGTTTTTTCGAACAAGTTCACAAAATTATTATGACGATGACGGGTAAAATAATGTCACCGCCCCCCCGACTGGCACTATACTGAATTTCAAGATGGCGGCCATGACGAAGAATAAGTGTTTCTATTGGTAAAAATTAAAAACTACCAAATCTTGTGACTCATCACATCGTCATTATCAATCACCAATGTATTTTACATCGAAGATCATTATCTAAAACAGTGTGAAATAAACATAGATGATGGTTCATTTCACCATATTAAAGTTTCTGTTTAAGGTAAACTCATGGAGAAGTTATATTATTTGTCTATGACTGTAACTTATAAAATAATATATTACAAACAACACTAGTGTTTCCGGTTTTTTGTCTATGTCATTCATATGTTTTTTGTGTGTGTGTGTGTCTGTCAGTTCGGTGTGTGTGTGCATGCATGTTGTGTGGTCAGCCATTGATGGTAGAATATAATTTTACGCAAATTTAGAAGTTATTTTGTTAGGAACATATTTGAAACCCAAGATCAATACCTCGAAGTACGGCAAATACGGTGTATCTAGATATATTTGATATGCACTGTGTAACAATTCTCTCATAACATAACTGTAAATACCTGTCATATATTTTGGTCAGCAATAAGAGCAGACAAACAGAATGGGAAAGAAGAAGCCTAAAGCTAAGCTTTCAAAGTCCGAACAGCAACATGTGCCACAAGAACACATCAAAAACACAACAGAACAGCTGGCTATGGAAACTAAAATGCTCACCAGCAAAACTGATAAAACCTTGGCTTCCAATATGGAAGCTATTGCAGCTGCTATATGTTCAGCAAACCAAGCGGTGTTTATGAAGGTTTGTAGACTGTGCGAAGCTAAAGATGGCCCTTTTCTTAACATATTTGATGCCGACAAGGTCACAGCTAAGAAAATTGATGAGTTGATGCCATTTGGGGTGAGTTATCTGCTTTATATTATCTGTTTGTATTGTAGCGCTGGCACTATTTTCTGTATTATTTCTACCT
Source organism: Pyrausta nigrata (assembly GCA_949316185.1). NCBI lineage: Eukaryota > Metazoa > Arthropoda > Insecta > Lepidoptera > Crambidae > Pyrausta > Pyrausta nigrata. Next base: position 13,316,908 of record OX438957.1, on the reverse strand, counting down.
AAGTATCTATTAACTGGTCATTGTGGAAAACTGTGAGGGAGGCCTATGTTCAGCAGTGAATGTCTTACAGATGATAATAATGAAGATGAAGTATCTATTCCTTATTTTTATAACAGTTACCTACTAATTAAGAACACTACCTTTTGGGTTTATTGGACCACCAACAGTCTCTTAACAATTGATTTTCTATAGTGTCTGGAAACATGATCTCTGAATGGTTAAATTACAATTTCAGATTGCAGAAAATGATGACTTGCCACATAAAATATGTTTTCGCTGCTCAGCAAAAGTGGAAGAGCTGTATGAATTTGTACAGAAATGTGTTAAAACACAACACAGTCTAAATACAACTATGGGTAAAAAAGTGCAAATCCAAACTAAGACTAGAACACAGACTTTATGGGAAGAGAAGTTGAACAAATCAAACATGACTAATGACGAAATCTGTGATGCATTAATCAAAAAAGCTATGGAGGGTATCAAAGACATTCCATTAAATCCATTACCTTTACAAGATGAAAAGTCAGAGCCTTCATTACCTTTAAAAGATGAAAAACCTGTAAATATCAAGAGGAATTCTAAACCTAGAATTGAGTTACCAAAATCACCAGTTGAGGTTGAAATTAAATCAGATGATGATATCAGTAAGTTTGACAAAAAGTTTATTCCTACCAGATCTTCGCGGTCTCAGAAATCTGATGGATTGCTTGATGGCTTACCTGATTATAAGAAAAAGAAGAACAGTAACAAACAAAGCATTGAATCACCTGAAAAACCTAAAGAGCAATCTTCTCCATCGTCAAGGAAAACTGTTCAGATTATCTCCGATTCAGAAAATTCCAGTGAAACGGAGGATAGTAGTATGAAGAATACTTCACCCAGCAAGCTTAATTCAGTGCAAGAAGCACCAAAACCAGTAGAACAACCAAAACCTTTTAATATAATGGACCATATTAGTATGATAAAAGTAAATGGTGTAGGAGTCCTATTCCAATGTAGATTATGCAACAGAAACTTCCTGAAAAAAGATGTTGTTGTCACACATGGATGTGCTAAAACAGGAGTTCCAAAAGTTGATTTAATAAAGCCTGTTGCCCCACCGGAACCACCTAAAATCCCAACAGTTAAGTATATAAACACCAAGATTGATGGAAAGCTGGAGAAGCCTCCGGTTAAATTGACAGAACAGAAAAAACCTGAAACTGAACCTCAAAAGCCTGCAATCCCCGAAAGCAAGCCGAAGCCTCGAATAGGCCCAGCGAGTAAAGTAAAAAAGTTGAACAACCATAATGCTTTAATTGGGATGACTGTTGCTCCAATTGAAGATGAAAAGTCTAATACTGCAGCAAAAGACCCGCCAGCCAAAGAAGCACCACCACCAGCCAAGTCAGTTTCAAAATCACCTCCGGAAACACCTACTGCTATGCCATCTGTTCAATTTCCTGTAGTTCCGAGTTTGAATTCTCGTTACAAATTAGTCCCTGGACCCAATAATACATTTCAATTGGTAGAAGAATCTCCTACCCCTAGCCATAGTACAGAGACTGATATTACTATTAAAAAACGAAAAAGCAATGTAGAACACATTGAACATAGCAGATCTAAGGTAGTGACTGAAAATTCTTACAGATTTAAGCCTAATAATCCTGAAGTGGTGCATGTAAATGATCCACCTCCACCGGTTAATAGAAAAAGTGACGAACAGCCTTATCCGGTAGGGCTTTTCCAAACTTTGCCACATCACTCTGCAGTTTACTCATCGGGTGTGCCTAGTCAGCCTCCAGCATTTACCACCCCAGCAATGAAGAAGCAGTCATATACAATAGTTCAGACTGGCAATCCAAGTAAATTATTAATATCAACGAAACCACAATTTCCAACTGAGGAACCACCCAAGAAGCGGGTGAAGAAAAACAAACATGAAGCACGGACATCAGATCAACAACCATTTAATGTTACTCTAGAAGATGCTGCACATCCGAAAGATCATGGATTTTTTAATTTCATTAATGTTGATCCATTGCTCCAACCATCTTATGTACTACCCACCGATAGCATTATTCAGGAATCCCAAATTTCAACGTCTAGTTCAGTTTTAAAATCGACTATTAATAATAAAGAAAAAGACAAAGAAAAGTATTCATGCAATATGTGCGGAGAAAGTTTCTCTCGTGAAAAGAAATTGCTGGCCCACATCCAGTCACACTACAGTAAAATGGATGAAGAAGATATGCGAAGAGAAAAGAATAGTAGGAAACGTAGTAAACATACTACTTAAAGTATTATTCATTTATTTGAGTTTATTCAGTAAATGTTGGTTTTAATTTCCAGTGACATTTATCAATGACATAAAAATGGTTCTTGGTGTACATGATTGATATTTTGTTTTCAAGATTAAAGATGCAACATAAGTCATAATATGAGTGTAGATAGAAATTTAACACAATATGAATTATGATTTTTAATTTGTATTTTTGCTTAGTTCTTAACAATGTGCATTGAAATAGTGTAGGAATAATTGTTCTGTGTAAGAGTTTTGTTTTTACGAAATATGAGATCCTTAGATATAGAAAAAAAGTGAAACAGCAGTCTTCATAACTTGTATCTTACATGGTTACTTCATACTATGCATGGGCATAAGATACAATACAAAAAATATAGCTCTTCTTTCTATACATTTTGTTCTTTTCATAATTTAGGTGCTGTTCTAAATTATCTTACTTTTTCAATTCCTATTATTATTACACTTATTGTCATGTTATTATAATTGATAATTGTGGTCATTTTTTTGTTTTACAAATTGAGAATTTATTTCTATTATTTTTTAATGTGAATTATTTTTTTTCTCTTTTATAATGCACTGGCGAACAGTCAAATCCGGAACTATTAATGCCTTGACTAGTATTATAAATCAGATCCTTAATTACCTCGACCGCCTCTTACGAATCACCGATCTGGCTTATTCATTATAAATATAAAGTAAAAATATTTATTTCAGGCTCATAGCATAGCCCATAGTATGTTAATAAACAGTGACACCAAAAGCGCGGGAAGTTCTTGACAGTTTTACTATCGCCCAAATGTCAAATCAAGATAGGTAAGTATTACGATTCGATTAGAATTTGCTAGCAGACTTGGGCCCCAGGCCTGGCTCATCACTCCGTAGTACAAAAGCACAAGAACACACATCAACACTGTTTAGGGATATACAAAACACAGTATTATTGTATCCAAAATATCCCTAGACAGTGTTGATTAGTATACATGCGCGCGGATCCGACCGGTCGGTCCGATCTCAATTTTTATTTATTTATTTAAGTACACCAACAGCACAATGTACACAGTTTTTACTTGAAAATAAGATATTGTTTTGTTCTTATACTTGATTTTACCAACAAACCACATTAACAATAAAATTAATATTGTTAATAAAATGATAACATTTTAGGCTTTTTAATGCCGGATTTGATTGTTTGCCAGTTTATGGTATGATCTGATATTTTGACTGGATGCACATAAAATTCACTGATGACAGAATTAGAAATATTGACGTCTGAATGTTGTAAAATACCCCGTTCTGTCCTAAAAGGTTGGTCGGTGCATACTTTTCTTTATTACGCTAGTTTCGTATTAAAGTTTTCGCATTTAAACACCAGGCCGACCACTTTCGGGTCAGACAAGAATTGTGAAAAATATCTATCACTTCCGGTGTTTGCGTTATTGGTAAACCCAAATGGTTAACAGGTGCGGTTATCACTTATTTATTTTTATTGTTATAATATACTAGTGGTTCCCCGCGACTTCGCCCGCAAGAGTTAGACTTTCCATATAAAATTTCATCCCCTATTTCACCTCCTTAATGTTTTTATACCGCGACAAAATGTAGCCTATGTCCTTTCCAGGGTCTCGAACTGTCTCCATACAAAATTTCATCTCAATCGGTTCAGTGGTTTAAGCGTCAAGAGGTAACCGACAGACACACTTTCGCATTTATAATATTATTATAATATATTGACCTATGGTTATAAAATTAGTTAATCCTAAAATTTGATCGTTCCGGTAGTATGTGTTAGTTATTTTTTGTTTATATTGTAAAATCGTTTCCACGAGGTCTAACTGTATTCCCTTATTTAGGGGGTAATTCTGTTGCTCTAATACAACTTTTTCTATGGGACCAACATCGAAATCGAAAAAAAAAAATGATTTACGCATAAAGAATGTAACAACTGCTCAGTGGTCTATAATGAAAAGGTGTATTTTTCGTTGATTTTGTGTTTGGGAGTGCTTGTACTCATCAAAAGAAACGATTTGCATTATGGGTTCATATTCAAAATACTGATTAATTACCTACAAAACCACTGAGAATTGATCAGCTGATATTTTTTTGGAATTTCGATGTTGGTCTCATTGTAAAAGTTGTTGTATTAGAGCAATAGAATCACACCCAAAGGTCCACTTGCGCCAGTCCGGATTAGCTAATCCGGACTAGCGCAAGGCCTATGATCCGATTTGAAAGCCCATTTGCCAAGGCGCAAGTGGGCCTTGAAGGAATACAGCTAGTAAAGTTGGCTCCTGTATAAGTTAAATATTTATGCTAAGTTCCTAATAAGTCGGTTTGCAAAAGAGATTTTATTGAACCATTTCCTTATCTAATAAAACAACTTACTAACCTCAATCAATCGGTTTATAAGTGAACAAGGTGTAATTTCTTATTTCTTTTTGGAATTTTCGTCTTTGCATGTCTAACTCGACGGTCAGTATATTTCATCAGTCAGATATGTGTGAGCTCCCGAATAGTTTTACTTTAGGTATGACATTTTTCGAAAAATTATTATAAGCCTAGACGTTTACAAAAAATAAAGAGCTAAGTATTACTTAAAAAGTATTTTTCTTTGCTGAATATCCTTTTTATTGATATACAGTCGGACAAAGAATAGAACCTTGTGGTACGCCTTAGAATATTTTTAACTTTTCTTAGACTGATAAGAATGCTTTGATTCATTACTATTTCGTAGACAAAAATATGTCTTTCAAGAAATATAGAGATACCTACTCGTAAGTCTTTAAGTTCTTTTGCGTTTTAAAATAAGTTTCCGTTGCAAATGCTTCTTAAAATTCTGTTCTCGGGTACATAATAAAACAAATACTTTTAAATGAAACTCGAATTCGAGATGATTCATTTATTGATTTGTCATTTAAGATAAGCCATATATTTATACTCAAGTAGTTGAAACACATATATCAACTAACAGCTCGAAGATCGCGTTTACAGAAATTGAAGGACTTAGTCTAAATCTGACGCAAGTTACAATTATCATTGAGTTGTATACCAATTCTATTCTTAACTTATCAGCTATCTACATGTAGTTTAAATAGCGAATTTGTTAGCTGCTATTATTATTGTATATCGGAGAATAGAATATTCTACAGGTTGATATTTGGCGATGGAAATTCTAGACCACCTATTTGGGCCATACAACTTCTGGCAAATACAGGCTGAAGGTTTATTTCTTCAGATCTTTAAAGTTTGAGCTTGATATTATCAAGTAGCTTGTTGTTACGCATGCCTGTTCAATGCCGTTATTCTTTTCAATTATGTTCTTACTTGCAATTAGTAATGATGTTTAATTAATTCAACATTTACCACGTGATTTAATGTGTTTAAACACGTTAATAGTAATTCGTTGTCTTCTTAGCCCGCATTTGACAAAAGTTTTATTACAAGACAACATCGATTTAGGATGATTCAAACAATTACTGATGACAAAATTTTTAGGTAATAGACAAAGGGTAGAAATGTAGTAGGGTCTATACAACTACCTACATTGATTACGTTACTTTGCAACTACATTTAAAATCTATTATAGTAAATAACACACATATCTCTATTCTAAAATATTAATCACATATTTTTGATATGTTTGCGGATTCAAGTGCAGCACCGTTTAACATGCTTTAGGTTTCAAATGATGTCAAACCTACGAAACGGTTCTATAAAATGTTCCATAAAACGCTACAATACCGATCATATTAAAATAATTGTATTTATTCACTACAGATTACGAACTATGATATGTATTTTTATCCTACAATCTAAGTTTAAAATGATATGTATCCATGGTCCTATTCTGGATTTTTCCAAAAGCCAGATATAAAGCGCATGCATTCTTTCAACGATTCTTATAATTTTTATAATCTAAGGACATTTTTCAATCGAGTGAAATCAACCGACTTGTAGCTTTATATCTCGCTTAGAATGGACGCAGTTTCAACGGAGTCGCCTCTGACTTCCAGTTTAAAGATTCAAGTAAGCTTGGCGGGGCGACATTCAATGCAATCTCACTCACTCAGGTCGCTCAAGATTATATCAGGGTCACCACTCGAGTGCATACTGCATTTGTTTTACAAAATCCACTCCTATGGAGCCATCACCTAATATACAGTCTTTTTGCTCTGACCACTTCACTCGAATGATGTGACGCGAGCATCCCTGATACATCTTGAGGGTTGAAACATCCAATTGACGATTGGTATTCTAACGAAGCAACAATACAAAAATATACCTATATCCTAGGGTAATAAAATTCGAAATTAATAAACTTCACTATCTAATCGTTTATAGAAATCAGGGTTGTCTGTGAAAATCATCAGTAGAACCAGTCTGAGTCTACGTGGCCGGTTGCAGAAATCCGACTGGTGGCTACCGATACATTCTCACAGAGCCTAGTTGGGGGTCATCAAACATTCAACAATCTCTCAAGGGGTGACGAGTGGAAAGAAAAGTTACTTTCTCCTGTATTTGACGGAGTCGTAAGGGAGATAGCTATAGAAAGAAGAACTGATGGGGCCAAACTGGACGACAGAATAATAATCAGAGGCAGACTCCGGTGCTATTCAATCGAGGAAACCGGTGTTCACCAGTTTCTCAAGAAAGAATTTGACGTCGCCGAGTTCAGAGTCCTTGATGCCGAGTGACTTGAGCATGCCGAGGTCGCCGTTCTCTACTGCCATAAAGACGGAGCGTAGGTGTTCCAGGTCTGACCTCATCAGATGCAAGGCTGCGCCGAAATCTTCGATGGTTTGAGATTCTGAAAAATTTAAAATAATGATTTACTTAGTTGCCATAGTGTGTGAAATGGAAAAGGAAACGGCGAACCACTCCATTAAAACATATTGCCAAGAAAGTCGTTGTGTGTGTTTCATGCCACATAATGATCTCACGACCCTCATCTTTATTTTTAACTTCAGCTTGCACCATAACCGCTTCTCTTATCACTAGTGTTCTCCTTTACCCAAAGGTTGTCTGAAAGAGATCGCTCCCAGCGATAAGACCGCCTTCATTGTACCTACCAACATGGTTTTTCTTTTATTATACGTTTGTAAAGTGTTTTCTGGTTGCAATAAAGAGTACCTATCTAACATTCCATTGTTCGCTTTGAAACGGATAATCTAATCTGTAGTCCAAATACCGCTTTGTATTTTCTTCAGATTTTCCTATCAAAGTGGAAAACGCAAATCCGATTAGGTGTTCAAGCTTATTTGAGCACAATCCGCTAATGGTCGAGATTAGCTTACGGAACGGAAACCTCTGGATTTGTTGACTGAATGAAATCAACAATTAAATCGTAATTTCGGATATCTGCTTACTAGTATTATCTACGTCGTGGATACCTGATAGAGATCGGGACTCTTGCCACCAGGATCTATAGCTTTGCTTCAATGATGACCCCAACCAGTAAAGGTAGGTAATATTGGAGTCAATTGCGTCTTAGAAACTTTGCAGAAAGATTCGCTTGTCAGACCTCAAGACGATTTCAAAATCTACATCACCGGTTAGTATACTTACTTCAAAAAACGTTGTTAGTGTAATTGCAACCTAGTTTGAATTTTATTGTAACGTCTTTAAAAAGCTAGTTTAGTTTTATTTGTCCTTAAAAACTAAGATACAATGTGCAAACGATTTTAGCCCTAAGACTGGTAAGGCGCACTTGTCCTCGATGGAACGTAGACCTCTGGGTCTACTGTTTTTCGCAATGAAATTAAAAACCTGTCACTTTGGACATCAAATTGTAGTGATCCTGCAGCTGCAGCTTATTATTGAATAATTTGCCCCTACCGAATTTTAGACTAACTATAAATCTTCTCCGTACCTATAACTAAGTGCGCAATACACAGGTGCACTCTCTGTTTCTTCTCTCGCATAGTTCGGTAAGACGGCAATCCGACATGAGCATGACCTGATCAATTTGCTGGTTAAGAAATACGAAGATTTGCAAAACTTAGACGTCGACTCAGGCCTGGTTCACTCCGCAATATAGCTTAAAGCTACAAGTACATGCGCGGATCGACCGGTTGCAATTTAGTAGTAATGGATGTCACGAGCCGGCCGTATCGCATGCTAGATCTACGACTCAGGCGCGTGTTTGACGTCGTCGCGTCGTTCGATCCTACGCGAGATAGGTTAGCGGAGAAAAAGAGAGGCAAACATGTAGTTGCTTATAGCGGTAGATTATTGACGTGCCGGAATCTCAATTTGCTTTTTTAAATTAAATTTGACAAAAAGGAGCAAGAGTAGCTATTTGCTTAAATAACTTTGCGGAGTGGTCCTTCTGTACCTACTATTATTTATTCTGGTTCACTTACCTGATAGAGCAATGGCGACCTTCTCAACTCCTCCCAGAGGTTCCAGTGCATCTCTTGCCTTGCTCCCGAACAGCTTCTCCAAGTAGTTGGGCCCGTGCGATGCTAGCAGCGACTGGAGGAATGATGCGGTTTCTTCGACTGGTGGCCTTTTGGCTGGGGAAAGATTTGTCTATTATGAACTCTGACTAAAAGTAACTGTATACCCGTATGCCACAGGCTACGGTCTAACAAACTTGATTAAATAACAATAAATAAATACATAAATATTGGCAATGTATGTGATTACATTGCTCTGATCAAGTTAGTAGCTACTTGTGTTAGGTAAAAACAACGGTGGGATCAACGCTCTGGTTTTGAACAAAGCATTTGTACCTATTTGTATCACCCAGACCCGAGACAAAATAGAAAATATGGATTTCTGTATTGACCTGACCGGGGATCGAACTTGGGATGGCAGAGATGGAGACACCTTGAAAACCGGTACGCAAACTACTCGGCCATAGAGGTCATATAATAAGTCCTAGCTTTGGAATTCTAATCGTTATCGATAATAACTTTTCAGAATTTAGCGGTAAGTCGGTCGGTTTTTAGGGTTCCGTAGTCCGACAAGGAACCCTTATAAGATCGTTTAGTCCGTCCGTCCTAGTCTGTCACAGCAGAATATCTTCTACGTTTATGGACTGATTTGCATGTAACTTGGTTCGAGGATACTTCACATATACGAGTAGATCTCATTTTTTAAAATACAAAAAATTAAAATTACCCTTTTAAGGGTACCTCCCCATACATGTAAAGGGGGGGGGGGGTGAATTATTTTTTTGAGTGCACCCTCTTGTGTGGGGCATCGTTGAAAAGGACTATGAAAATAAGGTAGGGTTTCCATACAACACTTTTTTATCAGCTTTACCATTTGCGAGATATAGCCCGCCATTTACACGGTGTCCCCCCCCTGTAATTTCTAAAGTCTTGGACCTATAAACTTCAAATCACGCACGTAAAGAAACAGGCGTGGAAACTCTTATTTAAAATTGTTTAGGGTATCCTGTGATTAATACTTTTGAAATTATAAATCAAATAAATATATATAGATTTTTCCAAAAGAACAGTATAAACTTAAAAATATTTTTTGCCTATACTGTCTAATGTTGTAAATTAATGGTACGGAACCCTTCGTGCTCGAGTCCGACTCGCACTTGGCCGGTTTATGAGAAACCTATTTTAGTGGTGGTTTCTGGGTCTCGTTATTTCTGCGATTTACGTTAGCCTTTCTGGGTACATAGACTTTTAACGTACAGTGGTCAGTAGGCCCCGCATCAAATTACCCAAATCTGACAAAACATCTTAAATGATATGGATGTTTATGTGCTCAACATAAGGTTGCTTAAAATATGGGTGCCGAAATCTGACAGATCTACCTACCTACCTTAGGTTGATGTGGACATGTGGGGCCGTATGGTACCTACCTATCAGAAACTGTGCATCGCTAAATAATGCCACGAAACTTGACAATAGAAAATATATTGTTAGAGGGTCACCAATGACCACCATGGTGCTCAATGTGAGTTGAAGGAATTTAATGTTAAGTTATTGAATAAGGATATTACTACGAGGAGTATAGTAATGTGGTAATATGGCTTGTATGTAATTTTCGTAGGAGGATCAACAAACACAATAAGGAAGGAACCCAGTTAATATTGGTAAATAAGCTTCGTCATGCGAGTGTGCTATGCACACACCTCGTGGAAAGCAAATATCTACTACCAGGTACTATGTACACGAGAAAGCCAAGAATTGTTTTGTTGTGTATAGCTACAGTTATTCTGCAAAAAAACTTGACTTTCCTAATATAGCTTTAGGCTATTACTCGTAAAATACATTAATGCTGGCTCAATTTTTTAATTAACAAATTCAAAACTGTCAGTGGCGGAGTTCCATGTAAAGATTCTAACCATCATAATCCGTTTAATCTGTTTTTATTACCACAGATTATATAATAGTTACTCTATTACATCCTATCACTCGTTATTGAATCATCCACTCTTTTCACAATCATATAGTGCTAATTAAACTGCCAATCCACCTTTTTCTCCTTCGGCCTCTTCTCTTCCATCCAACTATTCATACCTACTCATCACAATTTTCGTCATTCACTCATCACATGCCCATAAAATACCAAGATATAGGGTTTCCTGTTATCTTTATTGTCGTGGCGCCACTTTAAAAATTCCCCTTACCTATTATATACTTCTTACCATTTCCATTTTTGTCACTACTCAAATACATCTCCATATTCTCATCTCCGCTACATGCAGTGCAGTCGATATATTCATTCATCTTTTTACCAAGTCAAGTAATTATTTTCTAGTATTTTCGTCTAACCCTAAAGCATGTTTTCACTGCGAAATCAGCATTAAATACGTACCTACAAAGTATTAATCTTAGCTTCAAAAATTAACCTAAAACATTCCAAGCCACGTTCAGAATTACTACTTAATACAGTTTAAATGACCGATTCCTTTGCGCCACGGTGTTAAACGAGCCGGAATGGTGCTATAAAAGTAAATACGTGCCAAATAAGTAAGGGAGATATCTTGGAAGTTTGATTTTATAGCGATAATAAAGATTGTGTAAAACTTCTGGGTAATACCGATAGGTAAATCTGAAAACGTTTTTGGGAAATTAAATTTACATAGGTACACCGTTCTTTTTCTGTATTGGTATAAACAGGGAGAGAAAAAAAAAGAGAGAAGAGTATTTTTTTATATTTTGAGTATTAGAGAAGTATCAAGAAAAAAGACTTCTTGACATAGAAATGAAGATTGATTCCGCGGAACCTCCGATTGGAAACTAACATTATTACTTACTATCATTCATAACTCATTAAAAACAATTTTACGGATTACTTCGCGATTTAATTACATTTTATTTAAAACCTGCGACCACGAACGCTGTAAAGTGTTCGAAACGTCCCCATAAGGCCAGTCTCCCTGCGACCACGAACGCTGTAAAGTGTTCGAAACGTCAGGTTTTAAATAAAATGTAAATAAATCGCGAAGTAATCCGTAAAATTGTGTTTTAATGAGTTCAACAATTCGCGTAAACGTAAGAAACAAATTTATCATTCATAACTTAGCGACCCGCCCGCCCGGCTTTATATAAGTTAAAGTAAAAAAAAAAATATAGCCTATGCGCAGAATAAATAATAGTATGTCACGCAGGAATAATAAAACTTGCTACTGATGAAAGTATTTTCGACATCGGTTTAGTAGTTTCCGAGATTACTTTACACAAATAAACTAAGAAATATACAAACTAAACCACGTTATAATATTAATGTAGATGTCGTAGTGTATCGTAGCAAGTTCGTAGACGACTACGAGATTCAAATTATAGATCTGTAGCATACGCTTCACGCTATGGCTTCGTAGCCGCTTCGTAGCAGACTACGAAGACATATCGCTCACTACATACAACGAACTACGAAGCTGATTCTTTATTTATAAAGATTTCGTAGCTTCATCACTATCTTTGCATAGTACCTGTCTCTGTCTTTCCGCTTAGATCTTTTAAACTAAGCACCGGATTTTAATGCAGTTTTCAGTAATAGATAGAGGGATCCAAGAGAAAGATTTTTATGCATTTCCACACGTGCAAAGCCGGAGCGGGTCGCTAGTATATTATAAAACAAAGTACTGTCTGTGCGTCCCCAAAAACTACTAAGCGGATTTGCATGCGGATTGTATCTAATAATCGGGCGATTTATTGGGAAGGTTTTAGCCTTCACCAACACATGATTAATTTTAAATCAGTCTCTGAGTGCGGCAGTTAGTGTATCATTTGTCATGGTTTTGTGCAAATAGGTTGGAAATGTTGGAATACTTATGAGGATGATTGTTGATGAAGTCGGAGTAAGTAAATAAAGCCGGTTTGGAGTTGGAACTTTCATCGAATATATAAACCAAAACAATGTATGGCAGGATTGTTTCTTTGTGATAGGTCTTGTTGAGGAAAATGCTATAACTACACTAATCTATAATATTATTATAAAAAGGAAAGATTTGATTGTATGTTTGTTTGTATTGAATAGGCTCTGAAACTACTGGAATGATTTCAATGAAATTTGGTACAGAGATAGTTTGAGACCCTGGGAAGGACATGCTACTTTTTGTCGCGATACAAAATCATCAGAGGGGTGTAAGGTGGATGAAAGTTTGTATGAGAAATACGACTTTTGGCCGGGGGGAAGTCGCGGGGAACTGCTAGTTGTATAAAGTATTTTATAGGTATACTAATGTTTAACTGACCAGCAGTGCACAGCTTAGAGTCCTCGTCGTATCCATCGATGCAGTCGGGCGCGCCATCGCAGAGGTACTGGATCGAGATGCAGTTGCCGTCCACCGGGCATTTGAACGGCTCGTACGGATGGCAATACTCTGAAATAGATAAAGTTAGATTAGTTTGCTAGTACCAGGGCGACCGAGCTTTGCTTGGTTACTACCATTTAAATTAGTAATAAAAAAGCTTTATATTTCGTAAGTTCGTTTAAAAAAAATCAATAAACTTGTATAAATACACAAAAAAAAAACAAAAGAAAAATGACATTCGAACCCATGTCCTTTATGATTCTTAAGTCCGACATTTTACGCATTACGCCACGACGCCCATGGTCGCTAGGACGAAGTTAGCAATCTAAATCTGCATCTAACAATTACGAAAGAAAAACGCATGAAAACTTGCAAACACGCTTTTTCCCAAACATAAGACAAATCCCTACTAATTCGAGATCTTTAGAGCCGTTTCCAAAATCACAAATATATTATAAAAATAAATAAACAAATATACAAGAACTGCTCGTTGAAAGGTATAAGACATAGTTAGGAAACTGTCCAAAGTTCTCCTGGAGCAGTGGCGGACTTGTCCTTAGACCCAGTAGGCCCTGCAGGCTTGTACCTATCTTCGCGAAAATCGCACAATAATTGCTCCAAAATCGCAATTCGTATTACGCATCAGCTAAAACGAAAACATAGCAAATTAGTGACAGTGCCGCCTCAAACAATCAAAATAATCGATGAATTAAAAGCGCTTTATTGTGTCTTTTTCAAGCGATTTGCTAGCGATAGCGAAACACGTATTACGCATATGCTACGTAATACATACGTAATACGTGTTTTTTTGACGCTAAGCAATCGATCGCGCTGCGCTTTCGACGATTGCTAAATTTTAGGTAATGAGGATCTAGGCCGGCCAGATATTAGGGGCGGCCAAATTCATTATAAAGTCTTTATGCCGGGTGCTGGGTTTCAAGGAAAAGCATCTCCATAGCGGTGAGTCGATCCGCCTTTGTCCTCAGCATGCTATTGTCACTCCATTATTCTTTTCTTATCAGGGAGTTAAATTTTTACGAATGATAGCTTCAAAACCATCAGTTTGATACTCTGCAAAGATCCCGAATACACTGCTAAAACGTGGCAGTCCCAACATCTTAAGTAATCTTAAAGTAAGTAGACAAATGCTGGCTGCTAATTGAGTAAATACAATAACTTAAGAATGTTAACTAAAGAAGGGTTGGCCATTTATCCTGCGTATAAAACGAACGCCCACGGATACTGCTGTTACTGCGTGGGTTAAATGCTGTCATATATCAAATGTAATAATGTCCGTTTCCTGAAAAGCGTGGGAGTTTACCCAGAATGGGGTGATTTTTCAAGGAGATATCACCCTTTGATGGCTATGTTATTTGGAGCGTTATTCTAACATGTTTAATTGTTTGTTGACGTCTTTGTTAATTATAAACGCGTTTCTGTATTATATTATTATCCGTAACTCTTTCACAACTTGTTTAAATAAAGTTAAGTCGTTAAACATAAGAAAGCTTCAAATAATTAAAGTGTTCTTGGATTTGGTTTACGTAAGCGAAACAAGGTGCTTGTGGCGCAGTGGCGGCAGCGCTTTGGTAGTGATACCAAAAGTTAAGCAACCCACGGCGCGGTCGTGATTGGATGGGTGACCATTCTGACCATTTAAGTGACGTCCATGACAAGCATCTCCGTGCTTCGGAAGGCACGTTAAGCAGTTGGTCCCGGCTAATATCTGTGGTATTAGTCGTTAAGCCTAGTCAGAGGCCCTAGGGCGGCTTGATAACTTCTGACAGTAAGGTTTGTCACTTGCCTTACATACACCCCTCCACCAATCCGCACTGAGCCCGCGTGGTGAAGTATGGCTCGTTCCTACTCATAGTTGAGGTGAGGCCTTTTCCCAGCAGTGGGATCTAATAGGCTGACTTATAAGCGAAACAAATGTTTCTATTACTTTTCTTTCAGAATCTTTTAACTGACTTTTAATGTTGGACTATTATATTTACGTCAACAACAAGTCAGCCACAAGTCGATAAAAATATTATATTATATTACAAAGAGATGATTAATATTTTAGTGTGTTTGTAACGAATTAACTCAATAACCAAGGACCGATTTAAAAAAAAAGTTTCACCATTAGAAAGCCAAATAAGTCCTGTGACAAGGGCTATTTTTTAAGACACTTGTGCGATGAAGGGGTCGCTAGTAATTAAGTAAACTGTACATATATAGTGTGCAATTAGTAGCGACTATTGCAATGTATTGTGCGCTCCTGTAGTGCTACAATAAAAAGTCTGTTGTCAAAGAAAAATACAAAATCACACAACACCACAAAAAAGGTGTTTAACCTGTCAAACCCCATAAGAGCTGTGGGCGGGCCGATAACAATAAATTTTCTATTGTGTCTGAAAACATGAAACATGAAGGTCTAAATGTCAGATCAGGGACACGATTCTCATGCAGTAGAAAAACTGCATGCAACTGCAATTTTTTTCACTGCATGAGAATTGTGTCTCAGATTGTATTTAGCCAATCAATAAACACAAGAATAGGTATTTTCTTTGCTACTCCCAAACGAAACAACATAATATCCCGTTCCTTCCAAATATATAGAAACTGGGATTGTATACTACATTCAATAAAGTTAATTCCGAACTTTTCCCAAGTTAATTATCTCTTCGCACGGACGAGCTTAGTTTCAGTTTCAATATAATAATTCTAAAACCTAATTTCTTTGTCACATAATTACGAGAGCTGCTCCACGGGTGGAGTATATTGAGGACTTTAACGTTATTACTTTTGTAGGGTAACTACAAACATTTACTTTTACAGGACACCACGGAAAAAAATAAACTCCAAAATGTGAATTCGTAAAATATTAAACAAGAATTAAGTATGAAAAATAAGTTTTCAGTTTGGTTAAAGCACTAAGAGTCCGAAGCTGAGAATAATCGGGTAATATAAAATAAAAACTTTTAGTGGAGAAATTATGAAAATTACTCGCTTGCTGCCGGATAAGGGTTCAGTCACGAGCAATGAAAATATACAATCGTCGTCTTATGTCATTGTAATAAAGTCTGAAATCGAATGGATCGACCGTATACATATGTATGCTCGTGACTCTACCTCCTGCAAGACTTTACAGTAGGTATTTCAATACGGAATAGCAAATCCCAGTGCAAATACTGACAAATTACCGAAAGTGGGAAATGCAACTGAAACGCGAAAGAGAAAGAGAGTGAGATTAATAGTGAGACTCACGTCACCAAAGGAAAACAGCACAAAAAATACGGGACGTCCCGTAAAATATAAGACGTTTGGCCGCCCTAGCTAGGAGGTCTGCAGTTTGATAAACGAGGCGAGGTATTGGTTTTCTTGATGAAGCAAGTGCAGCTGTTATTAATAAACAAACGCGCTTTGATAATATTTTTAAGTAATTGCTTGGATAACCAGACATTTTAATTATTTTAGTACCTACTTAATTTTTTCCTTTAAAAGATTAACGTTGACAAAACACATACTACAGAAGTGAATGTGTGATTTTTATCATGTTTTACTGTGTAGGGTACATGATATTTAATTTTTTCTAAGAGGAACCAAAAAGGAGGCTATGTTTTGAAGCCGTATACTGTTTTTAATTTTTAAAACCCACACGTCGTGTTTTTTATACCCAAAGCTGAGCATTCATAAAGCCTACGCGTCGTTTTTTTATACTCAAAGCCGAGCGCGTACACATTTTTTGGCAACATGATTTTAAATTCGTGCTCTGATTTATATTATTTCATTTAAGATACTGAGCAGATTTTGTATTATCATGGGTGTACTTCAAAACTGGGCTTCATTTAAGTTATCAAGTTTCTGATCACTAGGGACCGAAAACGAAGAAGCTTCAGAATTTCAAACAGGTTGCATATTGCAGTGGTTTCTAGTTTATGCGCTTATATTATGGCTTGTATTTTCAGTTTCTCTCTTTCTTTACACTAAAAGTTATTGCGACAGAAAATACGTGATGGGACATTTGCAAAGTAAAAACGATTTATAAACCTCGAGACTTGATCTTGCTAATAGCTAAACCTGTGCAAAGTTAAAAAGTGAAAAAAAATACAAGATCCGATCATGCTAATTACCTTCCTTCCTGTGATTAAGTATGTCCTATAAGTTTGTCTGGAAGAGATCGCTCGCTAGCGATAAGACCGCTTAATTTGTACATCTTTCTTTGAAAATTGTATTGTTGTTACTTTTATGGTGTGCAATAAAGAGTTATCTGTATACGATCACTGCAATTAATAGATGAAGAGAAATCCAGCTTTGGGGTCGTATTAAAGTTCAGTTCAGTTCAATTGAATACGGTATTGATAAAATTCAATTGGAAGAACGGAACGCATATAATACGATTTAGCATACAAACCCAAAAATAGAATACATTATTTGCATAATAAATGTAAGGTATTAATATCCCTTAATACCTCGTCAGTATACCATCTAAGTAGTACGGGTCGATCTAATAACATAATCTTCCTAATAAGTCCTCTGTAATAAGAAATACTCCTGAGAGAATATTTCAGGCTTCAAAAGCTCTACTCCTGTTGACGATGTCTACTTTCGAGTCTAGCCATCACGCTCGCTCGCGTTGTCATTCTGTCGTGAGTGAAAGGGACGGCTACATCCGAAAAAAGACATGTCAACCGTAGTAAGGCCTCAGGTAAGGGAAGGACGTTTCTGGCGGGAAATGACCAATCGAGAGGTAATATGGTTGGAAATATAGTAATGGGAGTGATTATAACGTTGCTGGGAGATTAACTCAATTTTTCCAATAAGGAATTGCTACTGGGAATTAAGAAAGTTACGGCCTCGATATAATATTGTTTTTGGATAAAATTATTTCGATAGAAGTTGCTTTCTCTTGTTATCTTTAGTTTTTGTATATTGAAGGATGATGTCAATATTTTTAGCTGCTTTTATTAAAAAACGTAGTAAAACTGTTTTAAAATACCCGTTTCTAAAGATTTAATTCAAGTTTTTTTTACGCCGCCCTATGTTGCTCGTTTTTTGTTCCAATGTTGTTCTTGAGATCTTTGTAATTTTTAGGGTTATGATTTTAGCTATCTTACACTATTATAAAAAACCGGCCAAGTGTGAGTCGGACTCGCGCGCGAAGGGTTCCGTACCATTAACTTAAAACATTAGACAGTATAGGCAAAAAAAGTTTATATTTTTATTTTATTTATAATTTCAAAATTATCCATCACAGGATACCCGAAACAATTTAAAATAAGAGTTTCCGCGCCTGTTTCTTTACGTGAGTGATTTGAAGTTTATAGGTCCAAGACTTTAGAAATTACAGTAAGTAATTTTATTTTTTTGTATTTTTAAAAATGAGTTCTATATGTGAAGTATCCTCGAACCAAGTTACATGCAAATCAGTCCATAAACATAGAAGATATTCTGCTGTGACAGACTAGGATGGACGGGCTGAACGATCTTATAAGGGTTCCTTGTCGGACTACGGAACCCTAAAAATATTAAAACTCTTTTACTACTCGTTTCCAAGGTACCTACTTTATTTAGTTTTAGAATCAGGTTGTACGAAAAGCGTTTGATAAGGAATAATTATTCAAAGGTTGCCTGTTTTTTTTATTTGCGATCTACTTAGTGATAATTGTAGACCATGGAAAATGCTGTACAGATAAAATCAACGTCTAAATTTTTGTAGTTATCGCACCCAGAAATTTTACCAGAAAGGTTCACGGTCGAGGCGCTTAACGGGAAAAGTTGTTTAAAAATTTAAGCAAAGTACACTCGACTTTCGCTATCACAATGACAATGACCGAGTTATATCACCACTGTCACAGTATACTTCGTAATAGATAGCAATGTTTTATGTGAGCATGTGCTATGAAGTATGTTAGTGTCACGTACACGGCGAAGCGATTTTAATTAGATCCATTATCCACAATGCAAGAGCTAAGCTGCGCAGTTTTAATCCTCTCAGATAAGCTAATATTATGATTTTGATCTTTCAAAAATGATTAAAACATTCCTTGCTGATTCGTCCGTCTTGGTAGGAGAACAATCTGATTGTGGCCAATAACGTTTTAGTTTTATAACTGTCATTGGACCCTTAAATACACACAACGTAAGTAAGCAACGCAAATAAGTAAGTAAACCAAAAACAAATCTTAGTAAGTACACAGCTCTCTGCCCAAGCCTGGATTAGACCGTGAATTAAACAATTTCTATCTTATCCCCGTATTTCCGAAATAATTACGAATCCACGACCTATCGCTACCGGGCGGACGCCCTCTCAACTGAGCTACTAGTACGTCAGTCATTCGGAGAATTCTTGCAAGTGCCTGCTACACCGGCAAGCTGACATTTAACGAGTGGAACAAACTTCAAAACTTTAGCTATCTGAAGATAAAGGTGTGATTCCGAACTTAGCGGCAAACCGCAACTGCAAGCGTCACTGTAGCTGTAGTTTGTTACTTGTTACTACAGTCAACTGCATTTTTGTGATCACCTTCATCTAGGTGCAGTGGCATGCCACTGCTGTGACAGCAGTGCTATCAGCTATCAAGGATCTTCAGTGACGTACGCTGCGCATAATATTTGCTGTGCGCATACTTCTGTATGAACTTATGCAGTCCGCAGTAGACCTTCGAAAAATTTTCATGATCCGGGTCGATCGTCGTGGCCCATGTGGTGATCGAGTCATAATGTTTCGATTATTTCGTTCATTTCGGTCTCGAATTTTTTTAGTTAGGGTGCCAAAAAGAGGGTACAGCTCGTTAGCCACATTTTTGAAAGCATTTTGTATCACTTTATAGCAGCATAAAAAAATTGAACAATCTGTTTCTTTCGTTACGTAACACACGAGAAAGAAGTTCGGGTCAGAAATGATTGAATCTTTTATAAATCCATGATTCAAACAGAGAGTGCACCTGTGTATTGCGCACACACTTGTGCACTATAATATCTTCTGCGCAGATGGCTAATCTCTGTTGAGATTGGCTACTGTAGTCGAAACTCGGCTAGGACTACATTATTATTACAGGCGGCGTAAATATTTAGTTGTGTGCAGTTGCAGTTTGTGGTCAGATGCAGACCGTGGAATCGCACCTTGAACCTTTCATCCTAAAGAAACATTTGCTATCCCTACCCTGTGGCAATAAGAAATTGCCGTGGATATTACGCAGTGCGTAAATGGAGTGCCTCCCAGGAGACACCAAGTAATGAGGTAGAGGTGACAGCTTATTAAGATAAACGACACAGCGGCTGTATCAAGAAATGTCGGTGGAACTTGGCATTCAGAGACATATATCGACAGATAAAGTTGTGGGAAATAAATTAACATTTATTTAACGATGTTTCACAACATCTAACGATGTTTCACATACTAGTTGATCTAGAATGATTTTGAACGATAGGCACAACTTTGTAAACTGTCTATACCTACTACGAGTATATTAGGTTAAGCTTTTTGAAAAGGTTGATAGCAAGAAAACTTTATGTAAACTTGTTGAGCTTAAAGGATATGATCTTATAAGTTGCTAAGATATTATTATCCATAGAATAAAAACATTTGTGCACCTGTGTTTTACTTAATTTAAAACCGAAAGTTATTTTACACTGTTTAATTTATTAGTGCCTCGCTCGAGAAGATTTTAGTTTAATTTGACGATAAAATATCGGGAAAATAATGTGAGTATAATCAGACCTCTCCATACCTAGATGTAAACACAGGTGCCCCCCCCCCCCTACCTACCTATTAGTGTAGGTTATTGGGGCCAATATTTATGCTGAAGTGCTTTTAAGCTGCAAATTGTTCCAACAAGATAGCCCCAAATTAAGCGTAAGCTTGTGCTATGGCGGCTGGAATAACGTAATACTCAGCTAAATTCGTTTAAACAGCCACGACTTAGGTGGTTAGGTGGTAAAAAATGTGCTTGCCCATCAAGGCAAGTGTGTGGTTGCGGGAGTCGAACCCACAGTCCAGACCGCGCACCACTAGCACAAAGCCGTCCGAAACGTGAGTAATTCATTTTGTAAACAGGAAAGTACTTTCCTAATTTATTTTATTCAATGCATTCATCAAACGAAAATACTTTTTGGGCCCAAACGTTTGAAGGTTTTACGAGTATTTAAATAATTTTATTCAAAACCATTCTTCCCGAATTTCGTTGAAAATGAGATTTACCTATGAAAAGAGGCATTCATGTGGATCAGGTTGTTTGCACCAATTGGGTTTGCAAAATGAAATTTTAACTACGTATTTGTTTTTTAAACGCTTATAAATTGAATTTTATTATTGTCACTTTCACAAAAATAACGATTTCGAGAAGTTTTTTATTTTAATTTCTTAATGCTGTTTCACAGTAAACAGTTTTATTTACACTGTAATCACACTTAGTAGAAGAGTATGTATGAATATACACCGTGAAAAATGTTATTTCAGAAAGTAATACTAATACCACTTCAGACATTGCACGACATGTCCTTGCCTTGTCAGCTAGGAATACACATGTGTAATTACATTACCTTAGTAGTAAGTGTCTGGCAGTCTTAAGGTAATATTATTACCCTAATTAGTTAAGAGAAATAGTATTTCTAGGTCTTAGTTCAAATAACACCCAATTAGGTATACTCGTAGTATTCAAAATATAAAATTAATTTACTCTGTTTCATCTTTCTTATGTACGAAATACTTTGTAGGCACTTGTTAAGTAAATACAGATTTAACAAAAGCTTGCTCTTTGTTCTTTCTTTTCATCAAGCTTATTCAAAACTAATAAAAAACATTGTTATCCTAAACTGTAAGACGCCTGAAGGTAGAAAGATAGATAGATATTCTTTATTGCAATAAGAAAACACAGTATAAACATACATAACGGATAGACCCGTTATACTAATCGCCCAAGTATAGCACAAGTTCACGCTTAGTCTGGGGCTAAGTAATTAGTGTATGTATGTTTAAAACAATTTTAATTTTTTTATTTATATTAGAAGACTGGCCAGCCCAGACCGGTAACCGCGACCACTGGAGAAGTTTGGGGAAGGCTTTTGCCCAGCACTGGGACAATAACGGCTAAGAAAAAAAAAATGCAAGTAATAATGTAGGCGGTCTAATCACGGGGAGCGACTTCTTCCAGACAATCTTTGGGTAAAGCTTTCTCACTATATCACCTGAGATTTTTAAATACCTAAATTATTGTTTTTAAGTGATAAGCATTCACTATGACATAAAAAATGACCGCCAGAGTCGGGACTCTGGCGGTCATTTTTTCAAGTGCAATAATATATTTTAAATACCTGCTTAATTAAATTCGATAGTAATAACTGAAACCGCATTTAATATTATAAACGTTCGTCAAATTGAATCGTCTTTCGTAAGATTTCCCTAGAGAAGAGATTACTTACTTAAGTAACCCTTAGACTAAATTGCTTAAGACTTGACTTGAGCGACGTAATCCAAGGCAACTTTGATAAAGAGGAAATCTAATTTGTTCTCAGCCTGATACTGAGCTGAGGTAGCTTTAAGAGGTTTAATAGAAAGTGACCATTTATGAAAGATATTGTTTCATTCCCAGCAGATAAATGTCAGAGGTTATTTTCATCACGGATTTTCATTTTTAGGGTGGAAGCACATAGATCCAAACCGAAGCAGACGAATCGGAAGCTACTGATATTTTTGTATAAAAACGTAGGGGCAACGAGTCTACCGTCAAAAGCTCTTTCCTTTTTAAGCTTACAGAATAATCCAAAGTGCTCACATTGCTAATTGCAATTGGTCATTTTGGCATGTACCTCAACTTATTCAAGTTTTTTTTATACAGTCTATACAGTCTTTTATAACATCTGTCAGTAAATTGCCTTACAGACACCCCTTCACCAATCCGCACTGAGCCCACGTGGTATGGCTCGTACCTCCTCATAGTTGAGGTGAGGCCTTTGCCCAGCAGTGGGATCTATATAGGCTAACTTTTCTTATTTATTGCTTGTCTTTCATTTAAGGTCCCAACTCTGCAAGATGAAAATCAATATAAACATTGGGCAACATCACATACATTGTTCTGATCCCAAGGTGAATTGCTAAAACATTTGTATAAGAGAAATGACGGTAGGTACCACAACACACAGAACCGAAACAATTTAGAAAAGGTTTCCCGACCCGAAATTATGGCGATACTGTGAACATGGCATCCGAGCCACTTGAGGTCGTCAAACATGTTGTACCAGGTACATGGTAAAATAAAAAATATTTTGCTTTAAATTTCCGCCAAGACACGCTGGCGCAGGCACCAAACCGCACCAACTGTAACCGCGTTGAGTATTAGTTCAGGCAAATGCAGAATGTGCCGCCAGCCCTCCCTCAACACGCATACACTACAGCTAAATGTAGTTGTTAGTAACCAACACCAACGTGCAAAAAACCTTAAAAGGGTTTGGTGCCTACACCAGCGTGTCTTGGCGGAAATTTAAAGCAAAATAATTTAATTTTCCCATTTAATAATGGATTTCCACAAAGTAACACCAGATTCCATCAATTATACACCAAGTACAGTCGGCAGCATGTCAGGTTACCCATGTGAACTACGAGAACAGTTTTTGTTACGAAGGGAAAAGAGGCGGTCTCAAGGTCAAAGTGGGATAGTCTGACGTGCGGGTGTGTACAGTTGACTCCAGTAGCTCTATTTTTTAATCACTCGTATGACAGTCTACTGATACTTTAATTTTGGCGTTTATTCTATCGCTTGCCTTCTGTGACCAGGGGCTCTATTTTTGAAACACTCGCCTGCAGATTTCTACTGAATATCGTTCGTCATCTAAAAATACGTATTTATGATACGCTCGAACAGTCCTTTTTTATGGCTGTCAGTATAAAATAAGTCATGCGACTTGATAAACGAGTGAAATTGAGTCGCATTAGCCAGCAAAATGTCATACGAGTGATTCAAAAATCGAGCTCCAGTGGGTAGAGGCACTCGTTGCGTTTTCGAGCGATCGACTGTTTTAAAGATGCGGAGTTTTAGATGACGAACGAAAATGAGTAGAAATCTGCACGCGAGTGATTCACAAATAAAGCCCCTGGTAGTGGCAGTGGTGGCTGCAGTCAAAAATATGAACAACTTCTTCTAGAGTTCTCCTCTAACGTAGGTAGGTCAATACTACATAACATATTAATACATCTACAGACATGTTATCCCTATAGAAAAACTCATAAGATATATCTAGATATTTTATGTCTGGAAGAAGAGCTTCGGCTACATATAACCGAGAAATTAATTGACAAGGGAATAGTGAGATAGGACTTTTATCTAACGACACGATTCATATTCTTTCTCAAATCTTTGAGAAGCTTTATGATGAATTGTAAACCTAAAAGTGTGCTAGTGTATCATCTTTTCGATCGAAGTTCTAAAGATGTTAACGAAATTCGATACGTAGATCATTTCGCCTTTAATGCTGAAAGATCTTTGATATTCAAAACGGTATTGGATGATATTGTCACCCGACCTACTACAATATAATAATAGAAATGTAAGCATGCCCTTATTGCACATTGGATTTGGCTCACTATAAAGCTGAAACTCCACTGTTATGTGCAAAACGTGATTGTTTTTTTGTCACTTTTTGGTTGTTTATTTTAGAAATATATCATATGCCCTAAGAGACTATAAAACATATTATCTTCGATATTTTCCCCTCGTTTTCAAGATGATATTCGAAATAAAGTGCTCCTGTTACTTACTTCTATTTTCTGGGCTGGGCAATGCGCAATAGTACCAGCATCCTTCATTGACGACTCCATGGGTAAGTGGCATACACTGCGGTTTTCATGGGATTCAGACCATATTTTTCATATAGTCTCGGGTTTAGTTGTTGAGGTAACTACCACTATTGTTTCTGACTTTATTAATACAGATTCTTTAGCTACTTTGGGATCAGAGCCACAAAATACGGAGAGTACAGAAATCAATCTGCATACTAAGTTTTAGTTATTATTGATTTGTATTTCTATTTTTCGTGTTTGATTCTAAACAATACATCAAACAACGTGTGCCACTAGCCACTACCGACACTACAACACTAGTCGATAGTTTTTTGAGCATAAGCCCAGCCCTAACGCGACCGCCGTATGCGTATGTGTGAGTAAGTACGAAAAGTGAAGTATATACAGGTGTTTGTCTTCTGTACTCTCGGTATTTTGGTGTTCAATATTTCGGTATCAGAGCAATGTATGTCATGTTGTTCAATATTCAATTGATTCCTTTCCTCGGCGGGGCAAACGAGCGAACATACCAACATGTTTGTACCAAGTACTAACTAACTTACCAGATCGCTTCGTGTGGTGTCCATATAGCCGGTTCAGGTCGAGGGTCAGCACGGCGGGGGGGAGGGCGCAGCACACCGCCGCCAGCGCCGCCACGCACGCCACTACTCGGCACGACGACATCTCTAAAACAAGAAGAAAGAATACGTTAGGATGTATGGTGGAAGACTGTAATAAACTCCTTTCAATCGAGGGCAGCCAAGTGCGCAGAAGATAGCATGTTCGCAATACACAGGTGCACTCTCTATTCCTTCACCCAAAACAAGAAAACCCCGACACCTCGTGCCAAAAGCCAGTTTGCTGACCACTAGACTAACTTGGTAAACATGTAGTTATTTCAAGGCTTTTCCGACGATGGTTTTGACTGAGTTCCAAAACAAAATTAAATTCAGGACGAAAATATATATCATTACAATTGTTTATGAGGCATTTTGTGGAGCGTTCGACGAAAAAATACATAATACATTAAAGTGCAATCCTCCTACCACACATTTGTAATTGCAAAGTGACGAATTGTTATTTATTTATTTATTTGAGAGCTATAGTTGCTACATGTACGTTTTAAGACTATAAAGTATTGCTTTCCTGAAAGCTATAACTATTGCGATTTGAAAGCAATCGATATATGTAGGCCTGCCGCTATGCACCAAGGTATGGGTGTAGCAAGACCCATAAACACCGATTTCAATGCCTTTTCAATAACACCACAGATCCTAAACCTCATAACCTTTAGAATGGACATTACATATTCTGCAAATAAAGCTTTATAAAGGTTCTCGGTTTCGCAAAGTGTGCAAAGGCGAACTTTCTTTCATTCATCTCACGTCTTGCCGCATAAAGCGAAGTTCAGAACACTCTAAAGTTTAATGATGTTTGATATTTTGGAAGGAGGGCAGGGCATGACCACGAAAATTCGACAATGCTGTTGGAAATATGAAATACGGTCAGACGGGTGAGATAGGATCAGGGTACCCACTCCCGAGCTCAATCGAATCGAAATCAGAATCGAGTCGAGATCGACCTAAAATTCGATCCGATAAACATCTCCGTGCTTTGGAAGGCACGTTAAGCATTTAGTCCCGTCTAATATCTGTTGGTATTAGCCGTTAAGCCTAGTCAGAGGCTCTAGGGCGGCTTGATAACATCTGACAGTAAGGTTTGTCACTTGCCTTACAGACACCCCTTCACCAATCCGCACTGAGCCCGCGTGGTGGAGTATGGCTCGTACCTCCTCATAGTTGAGGTGAGGCCTTTTCCCAGCAGTGGGATCTATATAGGCTGACTTTCTTAAAAATTAGCTATGACTTTCGATGGCGTGGTAAAGATGTAACGGTGGTTAAGCAGTTCACTATTCGATCATAACTCAATTGGCGCTATAATCGATTTGCAGAGTACCAAATCACTGATTCTCGACGTCGATTCGATTGTAACTCGAACTCGTCAAGGGGGAGCCTGCTGATGGTAGCTAGAGCAATCACTGTCTGACCCTTAAATTGTAGTTGTTTTAGGGTTCTGTACCTCTAAAACAACTATAATTTAAGGTTCCGCGTACTGCTTAAGAAGATAGTGGGAGAGACTTTGCCCCCTGCAACTGGGAGGCGCTCGCGGCATCAGCGAGCCACAGGCAGAGACAGGACCGTGGACGAATGCTCAGGGCATATGCCCGCTGGTTTTTGCCTCACTGGCGACGAACGCCGTCAGGTTTTTAGTGGGTAGGCGGGCTTCAAGACTGGAGTTCCACATAACCCCCGCAGTCGGCGGGTACCGTACCTCAACCTCAATTGCCCGGTTGGTTTTTATTTTCTTATCCTGGTAATTTCTTAAGAGGTCATCACACTACACGGTATTCAGACAGTCTTACTAAGAGAGTCTATCTCCCATCTCGCTCTTTCATAATGTGAAAGAGCGAGATGGGGCAGACAGATTTACAGGCTAACTCTTACGCGTAACACGCGTCATTATTATGCCAATGAGTAGCACAAATTGGCTGCATGCTTGGAAATTGCCTTTTTATGCTACAAAAATCGTTAATGACATTAAATTACCAATACTTGAATTAGATATGTTTGAGTTTGGAAGGGGCATCTTACCTACCTTTGCAAATCACATGGACCCTAATTTGTAAACTAATTACGTAATCGACTGTATCCCTATCAGTTACCCAGTTTACTAACTACAAAATGAACACATGGGTGCTCCACAACTTTGAGGCAACTTACGCCAATTAGAATCAAGGAGATCCGATTACTTAACTGCCGATTAGTTTCGAACTAAGCGGGGTTAGATCTTAATCGATAGATGAGCTAATGGGGTACTTGACACTATCCACAAATAATTCCGTAACTCTATTTCTTGAAAATAACAGCATATTTTAAACACACATTCATTGATATTTGTTGACAGTGCAGTATTTGATTTTTAATTAAATTAAAGTTAAAACTTGATAAAAAGTACGTAAGTTGAGTGTCATGAAATGTGACGTCATAGTTTACTTAGAAGAAGCGCGTTTTGACAGTTTATTAAAAGTACGTCAACGATTGGTGGTGTCAAGTGGCCAATTGATATTGACGACCTTCTCGGTGTATTAGTTTGTGCTCCAGACTATATAACTAGAAGGGGCAATTGCAAATGTTTGTGTGACGAGCACGAGCTTTTGTACCTAAGTCTCTCCAAAAAAAATGGCCTACCATAGATTGACATCGAGGTAGCAGAATTATTTGTATGAAGGATCTGATTTTGTTTTGAGTTTTCGATCATATTAAAAGTTGTAGGTATTGATGGCCATATTCACTTCCTTAAAGGAAGACACTAACATCAGGCTTAATGTTACGGACACCCAATCAGTTACTTTATGTTTATATTTGAATGTTGTAATTTAGTATAAGATATTTGTGGATTCAATAAAGTTTAATTTTCTCATAGGGCTTAGCGTAAGAAATAATGTAAATTAGCTCAGGGCTTGTTTTATTTAATAAAGATAGCACCGGTTATCTATAGGTGATTCCCACTTGCAGTAAGTTAGGCAGGTAGGAACTAATAATAAAATATAAAGTAGGTAGTTTGGTACAGGGGCGAAGGAGACCCTATCTGGTCATCCCACTCAGGCAGTGTGGGACCGGTAAGACCAATAGTCTGTCCCTGTCCCCCATCTCGCACATTCCGAGGGTAGGTAGGAAAACCCGCAGAGGTAGAATGTTGCGAGTGGGAATTGTTAGGCTATCGGTAGGTAGTATGAAATATTGTAGAAAGAGATAGGAGATACGCATCGGTTGCCTCTCTCAGTATTTCGATGTTTTGAGGGTGGCTGTTGAACGCGTTGGAAAGAGTAACGTAGGTGCTATCTTTATCCTTTCGCCAGTAAGCACTAGGGTGCTTTAGTCACTTAGTAAGACCTATGTAATTAGTATAAGTATAGGGCCGGATTTTGTTAGCTGCTCTCACGGTCATCAGTCTCCAATAAAGAAGAAAGAAACAAGAAGCGTTTTATTTGAAGAATACAGTCCATAACATCGGGGGAACGATCGTCTATATATTGGCTCGAGTGCGTAGCTAATATCGTCTGGTCCATTGCTCGCCGGATAAGAAGAAATCAGCATCGTAGCATCGACTTCGTGTGTGAAGAAAGTGTAACCAGCAACGAGGGATCAACGAAGCCGCGATCAAGACTTATTCCTGTGAGAGAGACGATCACATTTACACGGGTGTACCGTGGCTCCGGCATTCACCACCTAACGGTGCCAAACGGTGTCTGTCGCGAGTTAACGCCGTTTCCAGGCGGTGCAATCTTTCGGGCGAGCTGCCACATATCGCGCAAGCGATTGTGAACTAGTCCGACCGCGCCAGTACGGT
Organism: Pyrausta nigrata; assembly: GCA_949316185.1. NCBI lineage: Eukaryota > Metazoa > Arthropoda > Insecta > Lepidoptera > Crambidae > Pyrausta > Pyrausta nigrata. The sequence goes on along the minus strand of OX438957.1, from coordinate 13,287,730 downwards.
GTGCGTAAGCGTGGGGGCCGGACTGTAGGCACTGCTGAGGGTCCTGGACATTCCAGCCAGCGACTGAGCACCCCGCGGATGCGTACATTCTCTGCTGGGCGGTTCCTTCCCTTCCGATCCTGCACGACCATCCATCCTCGAACAGGCTCCCCTCGGTAGCGTACCTGTTTGAGATTGATAGGAGTAGGGGCAGCAAGAAAGAAGATGCCGACGACAAGAAGCCAAGCTGGGAGGAAAGAGACGGAAGACTCAAGACAACGCAACTTTGAAGAGCCACCCGCATCACCGTCAGTGCAAGCCACCGCAAGCATGCCACAAGCCCAAACAAGCGTAGTACCCACAGAAAGCGGACGTATCGAGGCGTCACGACGCCGTCGCCGACGCGCCTAGGACAAGGCCACCGTCGTCGAGAGGTTCAAGCGTCGCCGCTCGTTTGAAACAAGCGGAGTTACTAGCAGCCGAGAAGTTCGCGGAGATACAGCAAAGAGAGATGGCGATAGAAAAGAATTTAATTCAAAAGCTATTGGAATATGAAATAGCTACGATTATGGAGACCGATGAAGAGGATCGTGACCGTGAGAGCCTACCCGCCGGTGAAGTCCAAGCGAGGGTGGATGACTGACTGAACAGAACCCAGTCCCGGCGTCACGACGAAAATGTGCAGATACCCACAACAGAAATGTCTTTCGGCGTTCCTACCCTCCGAGAAGAGAGGAATGAAAGAGACAGACATATGTTTACGCGTCGCAAGGAAAAGGAGGCGCGTAATATGGAAATGGATAGAAATCGACATTTAAACTCGCCAAGCATAGAACCAAATCAAGTTAACAACAATAGTGAACAGCGACTAATCAACGAAAACAATGAATGTAACGCGAGGAATGTATCCCCGAGGTGATATGGACGGGGTTGAACGACTTGCTACTACATTAAAGAGGATTATGTCAAAGCGACCGGCCCCTCGTCAAGCTATTGAGTTGCCGATATTTAATGAAATTCCAAATGAGTGGTTGCCTTTTAAAGCTGCGATGCAAGAGTCAACGAGATCATGTAACTTCAGTAAGGCCGAGATCCTGGCTAGACTACGAAATTGTCTGAAGGGAGAAGCGAAGGAAGCAGTGGCGGCGTTGTTGTACGGTGCTACAGATCCCGATAAAATCATGCGGACGCTAGAACAGTGTTACGGAAGACCGGAAGTGATTATAGATCGAGCACTGAACGACCTGAGGAGCCTGCCGCGAGTAGGTACCACAGCCAGTGAGTTGAACATATTCGCTATAAAGGTACAAAACATCGTGTGTACACTGGACTCTGTAGACAATAGAAGTTACCTAAGGAATCCGATGCTGATACGAGACATAGTCGAGAAGCTTAGCCCACACCTGAAGGCGAGATGGTGCGACTACGCGGTCCAGTATTCAAGCTATTCAGAGCCAGAGATTGTTACATTATCGCACTTTTTAATGGAAGAAGCTAACAAGGCGATTCGTTTCGCATACGTACCGCAACCTAGCAGCTCCGCAGCCAAGAAGGAAGTCGTACAAGGTAAACCGAAGGCGAACACGAAAGGAAGAAACACCGGGGTGTACGCCACAGCCGACGAGAAGGCGATGACGTCACAAGAGAAACCGTGTTGTTTATGTTGCGGCGGGGACCACGAAGTACCGAAATGCAAGAAGTTTACAACCATGACAGTGCGCGAGCGATGGGATTGGTTAAAAGAAGAAAAGATATGCTTTCTATGCTTGAATAGTAAACACAGGCGGTTTTAATGTAAGGCGCAGATGTGTAATGAGAATGACTGTAACCGACGTCATCACAGGCTGTTACACACAGAGAGTAATAACAGCGGAAGTCAACAAAGCCAGGAAGTGGTAGCCTCAGTTAACCACACTGCTGGGGCAGCCACGGTGCTGTTGAAGGTGTGTCCGATCGTCATTGAGGGGCCACGGGGAAGAGTAACTACACACGCTCTACTTCACGAAGGGTCCACATTAACATTGATAGATCAGGACTTAGCAGATTACGTCGGCGCAGAAGGCCCGGTTCGAGACTTACACATATGTAGTGTGAACACGCAGAGCGTACCACACGCAAGCAGAGAAGTAGAGGTACGAATTATCGCTGGTAACAAGGAAGGATATAAGGTGAAAGCGAGAACCATGGAGAACCTCCGCTTGAATAGTCAAACGGTAGATCGAAGCTGTTTGAATTATGGACACATGCGTAACCTGAACGAGAGTAACGTGTGTTATGTAAACGCCAAGCCGCGTGTACTCATAGGCGCGGATAATTGGCATCTTATAGTAAGCAGGAAGCTGTTGACAGGCAAACGCCACGAGCCAGCAGCATCGCTCACCAGACTGGGGTGGGTGATACATGGTCTAGCGCCATCCCGGATCATAAGGGAGAGAGATACGGTGCTATTCGTCGACGGCCATAAGAAGGCTCGGTCTACGCAACCTGACGAAGAGTTACACAATATGGTGAAAGCATACTTTGAGATCGATTCTCTGGGCATAGAGAAGAAGAAACGCGAATACCCTGAAGATGTTCGCGCCTTAGAAGCTTTCGAGTCTACAGTGAGAAGTGTCAGTCAGCGATACGAAGTTGGATTGCCATGGCGCAAGGTTAACACAGTTATGCCGCCGAGCTACGATGCTGCGAAGCGGAGGCTCATGTCAATCGAGAGGAAGATGGACGCATCAGAAGACTTCAAAAGTAAATACACTGCTCAAATCGACGGTATGCTGAAGAAGGGCTACGCAGAAGAGAGCCGAGCGAGCGATACACAGAGCCCACGTCTCTGGTATTTACCGCACTTTGCCGTGGTAAATGTAAACAAGCCACAGAAGATAAGACTACTGTTTGACGCCGCAGCGAAGAGCAACGGGGTGTGCCTGAACGACGCGCTATTAGAAGGCCCCGATTTGCTTAGAGACTTAGCCGGAATTCTATTTCGATTCAGAGAGAAGGCTATCGCAGTAACCGCAGATATCAGAGAGATGTTTCTACAAGTAAAGATAGCACAGGAAGACCAACCGGCTCAGATGTTTTTGTGGAGAGGCGATGACAGAGCAGCACCACCGAATAAATATAAAATGAGATCGATGATATTTGGCGCGAAGAGCTCACCCTTTCTAGCACACAGTGTTAGAAACCACAACGCGAAGAAGCACGCAAGAGAGTTCCCGAGAGCGTACGAAGCCATAACAGAGAACCACTACATGGACGACTGGTGCGGTGGTGGTGGTGGTGGTGGTGGTGAGCGTGATGAGCATTTTATATTAACGTACACAAATTGAAGATCTGGAGCAACTGATATGGAATCCTAACAGTCCAGCTAAACTATAAGAGATATGAATAAAACGCCTTAGGAAACATTGTTCAGCGTGATGTGCGTTTTTTATTGACTTACACAAATTGAAGGTCTGGAGCAACTGATATGAAACCCTAGGAGCTCAGCTCAACTATAAGAGATATGAATAGAGCGCCTTAGAAAACATTGTTCAGCGTAATGAGAATTTTTTACTGACATGCGCAAATTGAAGGTCTGAAGCAACTGATATGGAACAATAGCAGGTCAGCTAAATTACTTTAGACTGATTTTTCATTCCTCTCTTCTCCTTACGACATAATAGACTTAGAAATCATGATAGCTGGATGGCGACGGGAGTATAAAACATTTTGTATCATCAAGTCCACGCGGACGAAGTCGCGGGAAACAACTAGTAGGTAATAAGAAAGGTTTTACTGTTATATTTTACATGTGAAATGTCAAAAATCTATTACCGCCTTTGGTACACACTGTTAACAAGCCATGTTTAAAAGCCACGTGATAAACCCTTTCAAGCTATGTTTCATTAAAACGAATAGCGTTTTTCACTCGGGCCATTCCCCTCTCAGAGTTACACAGTAAAATAATATCAGCCAGGAAATAGAGGGGACGAGAATTTATTTATACAAATGTTAATTTATCTTGATGACTTATTCACGTCATTAGATTAACTAAATAACTACAAAAATACTTCCTCCTTTTTATGGCTTTTCCGTAATGAATTTTCTGGCATGTTCAGCGTTCATATAAAAGGAAAATTATCGACTGCAATTTTGTAAAAATTAACCCCATCTTGAAATTTTAAGTGATCTAAAAATCAAAATACGGTTCTTGAGATAGATCCTTCGAATCATTCTTTCCTTTATATACTCGTATTTATCTATAGGTATAATATACGTCATTTGACGACCGACTTGGTTTACCGAGTGGATCGCGCTCCGGACTAGAAAACCAGGTTGTGAGTTCAAATCCCGCAAGAGGCAAATGTTCGTGTGGTGGCATTTCCTAATTCATATATGTTCATAAAAAGTTATCCTAGTCGCCATAGCACAAGCACTCGCTTAGTTTGGGGTTAGGTAATTGGTGTGTTTGTTGAAACAATTATTATTATTTATTTGGGTATACAGACGAGGCTTTACATCTGAGCTGAGTGGGTCGAGAATTTTAGTTATCTTTTCACACTTCATTATATTTAAAGTGTGGAGGCTGCTTTACCTTGGCTTTTGGTTAAGTTGATAACAAGTTGGAACTAATTAAAAGTTTGTGGTTCCCGCCACTCGCCATTAGCCAACTGTCACTTGTAGCGTGTGCTTCGTGTGTGTTTAATGATGTTGCTATTTTATTTTTAGGGTTCCGTACCCGAGGGGTGACCAACGAGACCCTATTATGAAGTCTCCGATGTCCGTCTGTCAGCGGGCTGTATCTAAAAACCGTAATATTAAAATTAAAATACTGTAAAAATACTAACAGACAATCTATTTTGCGTTCTGCTTTTACTATGATATCGTAAGAACCCTCTATAAGTTCGCCTCGTGTGTTATCGGTTTTTTCTATATATACACATTTTAGTTACATCTGGAGCATACATTCACTACCTTTTGGTTACTTATAATGTTTGAGTTTCCTTTGCATATACTGTTTGGAAAAAGTGGGAACAGTTATAGAAGTTTGGTCGAAATGCAGTTGAATCAACTAGATGACAAGCAAATATTATTTCATTTGATGAGTTCATACATTAAACGTGTGCAATTTCCAAAGCAAACACTACGAAATTGTGCTCATCAAGTTCATCATAGTTTTACCAAATTAATTGGTAAGCACGAATTGTTTGCTATTTATAATAATAATACATATACTTAGTACTGTCGCAAGGACATCAGTGCATCTACACTTTGAATCAAAGACGCAGTCAAATTAATTACTGTAATCAAGAGTCGAAGATGTCAAATTGTATGTACGTGTACCGATGTCCGTAACATCTCTCGCATTAGCAACTTTGGCAGAGAGTATTTACAACGAAATTACAATAAAATTAGAGAATATAACTCAATTAACATTTTTTTTGGGTTCCGTGCCTAAAGGGTAAAAACCGGAACTTATCTAAGACTCCGCTGTCTGTCTGTCTCTTATAAACCGTTGTAGCTAGACAGTTGAAATTTTCACAGATGATTTATTTCAACAGTACAAAATAAATATTTAAATAGGGCATACAACAAACGTGATTTTATGCCGATAAAAAAGGTTGTATAAAATAATAGTGTCTAATGTAATGTTGTATAGATGGATGAAGAATGGTACGGAACCCTTCGTGCGTGAGTCCGACTCGCACTTGGCCGGTTTTTTGCATTTTATATTTATAATTCCGAAGTTGTTTATATATTAGTATGTATCTTATGTATACATAAGTATTTATGTCTATCTGTTGTCATCATATTCGCCATAGCGCAAGCACATCTTAGTTTTGAGGCTAGTTTATTGATACTTTGCAATAAAAACGACCGATTATATCTTGGTTACAAATAAACAACTTGGTTGAGAAACGTTTTGATATTTCATAAACAGATATTTCACTCAGTAAGTACTTACACTTCAATAAACACTCGATATTTTTATATCGATACCCTCTTAAATAAACTGGAAAATGCTTTTCAGGGTAACCTTTTACGTCCCAAAAAGGACTAGGTAAAAACGAAGTTCTTGCTTGTAAGCAATTGACGTCAAAGTTAAAATTAGATGGGTCGATAGAACAAGTCATGCGAGATTTAAAAGCCTAGACCACAAGTGTGTCTTGATAAAGAATATTTGTTAGTGTACAGTTGCCAAACTAGTTTTTAGTACATTGGTACCTGATTATTTCTTGATAAAAAAAAATAAAAAACAAAAATTAACGGTTCTTTCATTCTGTTTAGTTTACGACGTTTTACTAGATAAGGCATTTTTTATTATGCAAATATAAAAAACAGTCCTAAATTGCCGTAGGCTTAATTTGAAGTCATACAGTACATAGATTTTTGTCGGGACTAAACTCCTTTATTTTTATACTACTTCCATAGATTCACGATTTACATGGCCACCCTGTATAAGTAGGTGACGGGTGCACAAAACAGATGAAAAAATAGTACTATGGCACGCAACAGAGGGCCGCTTTTATTATTATTATTATTGAAAATTTGGGCCAAGTGCAAGCCAGCTCGACCAGTGATTGGTCTATTGTGGCAGCCCTTTTGATTATAGCTTACTAGTTATACCCGTTGAATCCATGAAGCGCCAGATTTTTCGGGGAGTGAGTTCTGTTATCTCTTCCGAGTGCATTATATGCTGCCCTAAATGGATACTTCTTTTGCTCATAAGCGATCCGCACGAGCAGCGGCCCCTTCTATTGGAAACAATGCATTTTCTAAATAAGGCAATTAATTGATACTATGAGTTCGAAAATTAGCAGGCCCGCAGCGGGGCATTTTGATAACCTATCCCCTTTCAAACGTCGGGCCACCTAAAGTTGGGCAATTCAAAGGATAGTTTTTTTGCCGATGGTACAGGTATATTTGATTGGCATGTTACATCAACTGTCAACTTTCTGGGCAAACTCGCTCTACCGTAGACATACTTTGCTCTAGGGCTAAGATGAACATCAAGATTTAGCCCATTACTTATAAAAATGATAAAAAAACTACCTACCTACTCTGATCGGTTTGAGCTGCCGTCTAACCAACAGCAGTTATAGTCTGACCATTTAACTGAGACCTCGCCTGCGGGGTACAGGGGTGCGGGTGATTTGAATTTAGAAAAGAATGCGAATTCCAAAATTCAAAAGGACAATGCTAATTTTACTATGGAGATCAAACAAATTCACTCTCAAGAGTCTAGTTTTCATTCAGCTTTTCACTAAAATAAAAAAAATTATCAATGATAAACCACATTTTGGAAATATCACAAAAAAAATAAAAAATACCTGTTCAATTTTACCTACCGTTGTAGGCTGTTGTAACTATCTAGTATACGTCAAAATTAGTTCTCGGATCGCGCCGAGACACTTGCAGATGGCGTTTCAAGCTACAAGCATACAAAATTAGCTGTCATTTGTGTAGGACAGCCAGTCCAGTGGTAATAAACAGGTCAGTGTATACAATGCCATCATAACCAAATTGACATTGACAAGTGACAATTACAATTCAGAGTTCCGAAACTCCTAGACAGTGCTTTGAATTTATTTCATAAAAAGGTAAAAATGAAATAAAATGATTCAGAATTAGTTTTTTTTAAGAATGTTAATTATTTCCTATAATATAATGTTGCTTAGCTAAGAAATTATATTTTTTTAGTAACTTAAGTCTATTTACGTAAATAATTGTCAGCTGTATTCGGAACGATACAGTTTTAGGAAATTTTATGGATATGCCACTTTTTGCGAAAGTAGGTAATTGTTAATCCTTTTTTGATATTTTTATTGTGGTTAAAAATTAGCAAATGATTCACAAAAAACATTATTTTTAGTGTTAACGTTCTAATGACACAATATGGTTCGGGTTTTAATAAGATCCCTAATCAATTAACAAGCGCCTGCCGCCCGCACCGACCCCCGTTTTCGTCTACCCCCGCACCCCCGTGTCCCGCAGGCGACGTCTCAAATAAGCTGTCGGACTATAGGTGCTTTATTTGATTTTTCATCACGTAAGTAATAAAAGATAGAGAATAAATTAAGTTTTATCTGATCAGCTCGTGAAATGCTGATAAAAAAGAACCTTATAAAAACTAGTGCCTAAGATACGGAGGTATAATTTATGTGGCCAGCGTACCTGACCTAAATTACTTCATTTTATCATTCTGGACGACTGTTGTGTTTCCATCACGACTGAATTTATTACAAAAAAATAATTACGGGGTGCCTACTTTTATTAATTTAACGCTAGTCTGATTGCTGACTAAAATGAAAAATGTTCCTGAGAAATAGTAAATGCTAGCTCAGCAATTTTCTAAATTAAACAATACAGAAAACCAAATTTGTTAATGAATTTACCACACGACGGTATCTTGTCTTGATTAAGTACATAATCTCTCGATATTGTTGTAGTGTAATAGTGAAAGTGATGACGTTTTTATATTATTGCATGTCGTTGTCACCTATAATTAAGTTTGCATTTATCATGTAACTGTATTGTTAGTGTTCATTGTTTGTTTTAATGTAACCTTCTTGGTGATCTTAATAAATAAATAAATGATTTTTTATTTTAGAGGTGCTTGTGGCGCAGTGGCGGCAGCGCTTTGTTAGTGATACCAAAAGTTAAGCAACCCACGGCGCGGTCGTGATTGGATGGGTGACCATTCCGACCATTTAAGTGACGTCCATGACAAGCATCTCCGTGCTTCGGAAGGCACGTTAAGCAGTTGGTCCCGGCTAATATCTGTGGTATTAGTCGTTAAGCCTAGTCAGAGGCCCTAGGGCGGCTTCATAACTTCTGACAGTAAGGTTTGTCACTTGCCTTACATACACCCCTCCACCAATCCGCACTGAGCCCGCGTGGTGAAGTATGGCTCGTTCCTCCTCATAGTTGAGGTGAGGCCTTTTCCCAGCAGTGGGATCTAATAGGCTGACTTATAAATAAATGATTTTCAACAAACACACTAATAACCTAGCCCCAAGCTAAGCGTGAGCTTGTGCTATGGTGACTAGGATAACGGATAGACATACTTATATACGTTTATACATCCATGACTTAGGTACAAATGCTCATGCTCATCACACAAACATTTGCCCCTTGCGGGATTCGAACCCGCCTGGTTTAGTAGTCCGGGGTGCAAACCACTACACCAAGACGGTCGTAAATAATAATAATAAATAAATATCAGTTATCCGGTGTTGATATAAACATTCACAAATGTAAATAACATCTACCTGATTTAAGGACTGATTAGTTTTTAAGAATAATAAATATTGTTAAAGCAATATTTATGAATACAAGTATCCACTATTAACTACAAAACGTGAGCCTTTTTCTCGATAGGAGCTCGTTATTGAGTATGATTAATGGATCCGGATATGTAACCCCACAAATTTAGGAAAATAAATTGTGACTTACCCGATTGCTACTTTAGTCAAGATTGGGCAATCAATCATTTATTGATATTAGGGTTACTGTCTGTGCTCCTTTTCTTTTTTCCTGTCGATAGGTAGAGGCGGATTTACTATTTTGTCATCTTTACGCTATTTCATAAACATTATATAACAAAAAAGCTATAAACTTATATAAATACAAAAAAAAACAAAAGGAGAAAAAAAATCGACACCCAGCGAGATTTGAACCCACGCTCTTCGCCAAGACGCTCATGTTTACCGCGACAAAATTAGCGATCTTAATCTACGTCAAACGATTGCGAAAGAGAAACGCATGAAAACTTGAAAACACGCGTTTTCCCAAACAAAAGATTTTTCACCCCCGATAACCCCCACTCGGTATGTGTACTTCAGCGAAATCGTTAGAGCTGTTTCCGAGGTCACAAATATATACATATAAATAAATAAATACACAAGTAGGTTGCTCGTTTAAAGATATAAGATTAAAAGTCTGTTTCTGCGTGACGGGATAATACCACCACGAAAGAGATGTGGCTTAGTCCTGGGTGTCACATTCCAACCAGCATCTGTCCATGCGAGATGTGGGTACGAGTATGCTTTTTTGTACTTTTTCTTTAAAACGTAATTATCCAAAAAGGCCCGCCCTGTTCCGTCCGGGTAAAACGCGTTACATATGAAAATCAGTCAGCTTGAAATAGGAGTAGGATAATATTTAGCAGGTTTGACAACGCAATTTACATGAATAAGTTTAACTTGACCTGAAATTTAGTTGTTAATAGTAGTTTTAGTTTTTTTTACATAATTTACTTATTGTTACTAACAAACTATGGATGAACAGTCCGAAATAAAAGATATTTATTATAATTTTATTTATAATTTTGAAACAAATTTGATTTTTATGTATAGTGTTCCAAATAAAATATTTTTCTTTCTTTCTTTCTATAGAATGTTTCAAATTCAAGAAGCTAAAGGAACTACATTTTCTTCTCGTTTGAACTACATTTTATTCAGTTTCTCCACAACGTTAACTAGAAACGATCTTGTGATGGGACCTCTAAATCTGTGACATCAATTTGTTTTTCTTTGTGTACCTACATATTGTGCAAAAACGTTACTTACCTATCTACCTGTTTCACTAAACCTTAAGTCAAATTCAGTCTTAACACTGTGCAATGAATGACATAACTAAGATACATTTAAAAAGAATATAAAGTACTAAAGTTCTATCTACAATGAGTCAAAAATACTATCACTATAAATAAATAAATTGTTTCAATAAACACACCAATTACCTAGCCCCAAATTAAGCGTGAGCTTGTGCTATGGTGACTAGGATAACGGATAGAAATACTTAAATACATATACAGGGTGTGGCGTAAATAGTGGTCCAAAGCAAAGGTGTGGATACACTGTACACTGAAGCACCACATACCAGTATTTAAAAAAAAATTATGTACAGGGTTTTCAAAAAAAAAATTTTTTTTTAATTTTTTTAGAAATCGTTACCTTGCCTTACAAATTTGGTTATAATTTCCAAAAATGACGGTTTTTTTTTATCCATTTTTTTATTATTATTGCTGATCACTTGTACTTAGTACTCCATTCGTTTTTTTTTTTACAAACTGAATTTAATAAAAAAATTTAAGTTTCTTTCAAAATTCAATACTCACTGCTAGCAAATCGTTTGACTTTCAATGCTTTTGGTGCAAAAAAAATGTACCACACTGTCAGTGCCCATTGTTTAAAAAAAATGCCCATCTTTTGCAGATTCTAAAATGGTGCAACAATAAGTGTTACGACTTACAGGAAAAAAGTTTTTGCTTTTCGAAACAAAAAGGAGCCCAATTCAGAAAAACAATTTATTTGAAGTTCAAGGGTTTACAAGAGTTGTAATTTTTTTCTGTGTGGTCCAAAGCAAAGGTGTGGATACACTGTACACTGAAGCACCACATACCAGTATTAAAAAAAAATATGTACAGGGTTTTCAGGGTTTTCAGGGTTTTTTTATTAAATTCAGTTTGTAAAAAAAAAAAACGAATGGAGTACTAAGTACAAGTGATCAGCAATAATAATAAAAAAAATGGATAAAAAAAAACCGTCATTTTTGGAAATTATAACCAAATTTGTAAGGCAAGGTAACGATTTCTAAAAAAATTAAAAAATTTTTTTTTTTTTGAAAACCCTGTACATAATTTTTTTTTAAATACTGGTATGTGGTGCTTCAGTGTACAGTGTATCCACACCTTTGCTTTGGACCACACAGAAAAAAATTACAACCCTTGTAAACCCTTGAACTTCAAATAAATTGTTTTTCTGAATTGGGCTCCTTTTTGTTTCGAAAAGCAATAACTTTTTTCCTGTAAGTCGTAACACTTATTGTTGCACCATTTTAGAATCTGCAAAAGATGGGCATTTTTTTTAAACAATGGGCACTGACAGTGTGGTACATTTTTTTTGCACCAAAAGCATTGAAAGTCAAACGATTTGCTAGCAGTGAGTATTGAATTTTGAAAGAAACTTAATTTTTTTTATTAAATTCAGTTTGTAAAAAAAAAAACGAATGGAGTACTAAGTACAAGTGATCAGCAATAATAATAAAAAAAATGGATAAAAAAAATCGTCATTTTTGGAAATTATAACCAAATTTGTAAGGCAAGGTAACGATTTCTAAAAAAATTAAAAAAAAATTTTTTTTTTGAAAACCCTGTACATATTTTTTTTTTAAATACTGGTATGTGGTGCTTCAGTGTACAGTGTATCCACACCTTTGCTTTGGACCACTATTTACGCCACACCCTGTATATCACTATCACGATGCATTCCAAGAAAAAGGCTTGAAGACACTCCTTAATGAATGAAAAATACGTTACTGTAAAGGCGGGAGAAATATACGAGTAGACTAGACTGATTTGAAACAAAAGTGGTGTTGGAATCTAAAAATACGAGCTAGTGCCTTACACTTGATTCTTAACGTATTTATTCTTAAAGCATATACCTACTTATTAATGAGGGCATTATAACTTAGATGAATATATCCATGAATCGTCATCATCAGGTCAGAACCACAAAGCTACGGCTCCCAGATGTACGCATGAATACCTAACGATGTTGTAGCAAGATGATGATGAATTCCCAAGATTTCTTCAGGATTCCATGATCAGATCTTGCCTGACTTTGTGACAATGGGACCACTTATGCTTATGCATATTCAATAAAAAAAATGAAAATCAGTTCACAATTAATAGAAAAATCGGTGAACAACATACATAAAAGACATACATACAGTCGGACACAGAACCTCTTCCATCTTTAAGTTCGGTTTTAAAAGTAATATTTCTTGCGTTTATGAAATGTGTTATCCGAAGCCTAAACTGTAACTTTAGACAACAAGGAAAGACGGAAAAATCGTTTTGCCAGGCGCGGCTAACGAGAAGTTGTCACAATGCAAGTATGATACAGTAGGCCTACTAGCCCATTTGCCCTTTGTCGTACAGTGGGCCTCACACCAACCTACCCTGATCTGTCAAGTTTTCGCAACCATATTTCAACCTTATGTTGTTAACATAGTAAAGTCAGCCTATTAGATCCCACTGCTGGGAAAAGGCCTCACCTCAACTATGAGGAGGAACGAGCCATACTCCACCACGCGGGCTCAGTGCGGATTGGTGGAGGGTTGTCTGTAAGGCAAGTGACAAACTTTACTGTCAGATGTTATCAAGCCGCCCTAGGGCCTCTGACTAGGCTTAACGACTAATACCAAGAGATATTAGCCGGGACCAACTGCTTAACGTGCCTTCCGAAGCACAGAGATGCTTGTCATGGTCGTCACTTTAATGGTCGGAATGGTCACCCATCCAATCACGACCGCGCCGTGGGTTGCTTAACTTTTGGTATCACTACCAAAGCGCTGCCGCCACTGCGCCACAAGCACCTCAGCATGATCACATAGAGTTTCATATTACATACAGGGTTCCATTGCAAAGGGGTGCCAAATTATCAGGAGCAACTCAGAATCAGTAACTTTTGATCTATGGAAAGAAAAAGTTTATTTATTTATTTAATCATTCCTATTTACTGTTCAAAATCGTACGCGTGGATAATTTTACTCCTTTGGTAAACGATATTGTAACAATTTACTGACAGTGAAATACATAAGAGTCATTATGGCGCGAGAAAGTTGCGTTGTCTCACTATTTACCTACGGATATTTCAAAGTAGTTATTCGAAAACTACGACGATTAAAAATAAGTGCGATAAAGTCGTTTCTATAATACATTATTCTCTAGATCTAAGTTTCAAAGGCTGAAGACTTGGCTAAAGGTAACCCTGTATTCCCTATGTACGGACGAAAGCATACCATATGGGCGCAATAACTCTGAACAATTTAGGGCATATCCCATAAAATAAGTTTTGAAATCAAAAATAGCACAAAAGCCCACATTTTTCAGCGGTTCTACTGAATACAGCTGCAGTGTGAAACAAACTAGAACTGTAGAGAAAGGCAAGTGGTCGAGATTGTATTACAAAGCCTCAAGTGGTTATAAATTGCTGCTGCTATCTTCCAGCACTGGCAGTGGGAAAATATGGCGTTTTGTAGAGCTATTAAAAATAATGGCAAAGCTGTTGAATTGATGAATAATAATAATTAATACGTTTCATCTGACAACCTCCGTGTAGTGGTTCGCGCGCCGAACTACAAAACAACTCCGAAGGTTGCGGTTGCGGGTTCGAATCCCGCAAGGAGCAAGTTTTGTGTGACGATCATTTCGATGGCTTAGAGCACACATGTTCTAATTACAAAAAGTAAATTTTTCAGTAAAGCATTTTAAAGTTGAAGCATGAATAATACAAAAACTGTCTATGATATGGAATTCAAATTTCGTTTATTTATAAGACTTATTCTTTAGTTCTACGAATAAGTATGTTTTAAAACGAAATTACGTCGAATTGATTACAAAATCAGTTGAATTCCTAGCTAACCCGAGGGGGGTTAGCTAGGAATTCAACTTAGTACATTTGAACCCTTATATTTTGACATTTGAATGCACGTATGTACTAAGTGAGGCGGGGCTAGTATTCTAGTAGAGAAACAGGTACTTATCAAAATAAAAATGTTATACTCGTATAAATTTATACAGCGTGTGGCCTGTAATAGGAGCTGCGTGTGGCCTGGTAGGGTGGGTGTCAGCCCAAGTCACAGTATTGGCACCGAAACCACTTCGGTGTTTCCGCTGCCTTGATGGCGGCTACATAGGAGCGCAGTGCCAGGCTGAAGTGGACTGCAGCGATCTTTGTTACCGCAGCGGTCAGTCTGGCCACACTCGACGCAGCTGCACTGCTGCGCCGCACTGCCCACTGTGCACGGCAACCGGTAAGCAATCAGATCACATGCTGGGTAGCAAGCACTGCTATCAACAGAAGGGGAGCAATCGTGCCGGCATTAGGAGCCCAGCAAGTCAGCCACCAGCCGAGTGAAAACACGGTAGAGAAGGACTCTAGCACCACTGTGGGCTAAGATGGTTCTTCGTGTTATTCAGGCGAATGTGAACCATTGTATAGCTGCTCAGGACATGCTACTACAACACATGACATGCTACTCGTCGTAGCGATTGGGTAACTGACCACAAGGGGCTTGTGGCCATTGTCGTATCTGGCGGGCAACTAGAGCTGAAGGCCAAGGTAGACGGATACGTAGTAGCTCAGTGTGGGGGCTGTTGCTGTTAGGGGTGTACTGCCCTCCCAGGCGAAATGCTGCTACACTCGAAGCCGATCTGGACAGACCAGGTGCCGTTCTGCAGCAGCTCGCTCTTCCTCCTTTAATCTGCGGAGACTTCAACGCGAAGTCGACAGCCTGGAGCTCCCCTGCAATGGATGCAAGAGGCGGAATCGTATTAGAGTGGGCAACAGCACTTCGACATGTGATTCTAAACCGCGGAATAGTAGCTACGTGTGTGCGGCTGCAGGGTGAATCAATTTTGGACCTATCGTTCGCAAGCCCTGCTGTCGCCGCTCGCATTAGTGGCTGGGCGGTACGTGCAGATACAGAATCAATGTCAGACCACCGCTACATAACATTTGATGTTGTAACAACGCATTCCACAGCCACACCGAGAACTCCTAATCCAACTCTTTTTCCACGCTGGAAAATCAAATGCCTGAATAAAGAAATGGTTGAAAAAGCTGCTTTAGTTAAAGTCTGGCTGCCCATACCTGCAGGTTCAGTCAATGTAGACGAAGAGGCTCACTGGTGGAAGGAGGCCATGTCTTACATATGTAACGCGACCATGCCCCGGCCTAAGCTCATGCCACCGAAACGCGCCGTCTACTGGTGGTCAGAGGAGATTGCACGGCTACAGTGAGCATGCATAGCAGCGAATCGTGAAGTTTTACGGCATCGCCGTAGGCAGCAGCGCGATATAGCTCTTGATATCCCACTCTACGAAGCGTACGGACAGGCAAAAAGGATTTGAAAGTAGCCATTGCCCAAGCAAAAAAAAAAGCTAGGCAGGAGCTCCTGGAGACCCTCAACAGGGATCCTTGGGGGCGTCCCTACCGTACAGCAAGGGGAAAATTCCGCTCTTGGGCCCCTCCAGTCGCAGAAAGCCTCGAACCAGCGTTGTTGGCCAGGATTGTGGAAGCCCTATTCCCAGCCAGACCGGAACTTAACCCACCATTGATGGCACCTCACCCCTTACCCTCAACAGAGGCCCCAGAGCCGGTCTCAGTAGGGGAGCTTGGCGTAGCTATGCTTAGACTCAGGGCTAAGAATAAGGCCCCCGAGCCAGATGGAGTGCCGGGAAAGGTGTGGATTCTATCCGAGGAAGCCCTTGGGGAACGCCTGCGGAAACTTTTCAGTGCCTGCTGCGAGCAGGGTCGGTTTCCGAATCTGTGGAAGAGTGAGAGACTTGTCCTCCTTAGGAAAGAAGGGAGGCCACCAGTCTTTCCATCAGGTTACACTTACCGCCCTATAGTGTTACTGGACGAGGCCGGAAAGCTCTTTGAGCGAATTATTTCTGTACGCCTCGTTTGACACCTTATGCAGAATGGGCTGGACCTCTCCGACACCCAGTTTGGGTTTAGACGTGAGCGTGTAGCACAGTAGATGCCATCTTGCGCGTCAAGGAGCTTGCTGGAAAAGCAGTTGAGAGCGGTGGAGTTCTGTTGGCAGTGTCTTTGGATATCGCCAACGCATTCAATACACTACCATGGTCCTGCATCAGGCAAGCCCTTCACTACCACGGTGTTCCATGACTATCTGGCTGAGCGTGAGGTCATGTGCGTTGACCGGGACGGCACACTCTTACGCCAAAGGGACCTGCTTTGTTCCACAGAGGTCTGTCCTAGGACCACTCCTGTGGTACATTGGCTACGATTGGGTCTTCCGCGGGCGGCTGGAAGGTGGCGTCAGCTTGACGTTCTATGCAGATGACACACTAGTAACAGCGCGCGGCGCCAATCTGGTGGAAGCTTCTACGCGTTCAAGTGTGGGCGTCGGAACTGTAGTTCAGCGGGTTCGAGAGCTAGGACTGAAGGTGGCACTCGAAAAATGTGTTTCCACGGGCCTCGACGAGCACCGCTCGCAGGGTCTCACATCACGGTCGGTGGAGTCCAGATAGAAATCGGAAAGACCCTCAAATATGTAGGGCTGGTTCTGGACGCACGGTGGCGCTTTGTGGCACATTTCGAACGCCTAGTGCCTAAACTTTTGGTCACGGCGGGAGCCCTCAGCTCTCTTCTGCCGAATGTAGGAGGGCCCTCCGCGCTGTGTCGGCGACTATACATGGGTGTCATCCGGTCCATGGCTCTGTACGGGGCTCCGGTATGGTTTGATACTATGTCGCCACCCAACACCACACAGCTGCGGAGGGCACAGAGGGTCATGGCGGTGCGAGTGATTCGCGGATATCGCACGATCTCAACCGACGCAGCCATAGCGCTAGCCGGGTGTCTGCCTTGGGACTTCGACGCTGTGGTCGTTTGGCGAGAAAACCAAAGGGCCCAAGAGCAACGACCCGCACCGCGTGAGATTGAGGCGGAGAGGCTTGCCCTTGAGGAGACCGCAATAAGCGCCTGGTCAAGGAGAGTGGCCGGTAACCAAGCTGGGCGCCAGACGCTCGAGGCTACCGGCATGCGGAGCTAGTCCAGTACTGTTAGTGCTGCCAATGGCAAGATACTAAAATACGTACCGTCCCCGCACTTGCCAACGGCCGCGAGAGTCAGAGAACGAACATACATACACACTCGCTAATTGGCTTCCAGAACGGACCCACGTCGTCCGATCACTCCGGCCCGTACAAAAATTACGATTATTAAAAGCACACCTAACTTAACATAACGTTAGTATAATTGAGCATTTCAAGAATCAAAACAAAAATAAATAAATAAATATGTGATTTTCGATAATTTTGTAAACATTTTTTGTATCATAGCGACTTAGCATATTTGTGCACTTAAAAGGGTTGGAATCATTAGATTTGTTTTTGTAATAACTGCACTTACAACATTTGGATTGTCTGTAATATGTAAGATTACATGTCGTAAATGTACTTAATATTCCTGAGCGCTAACATTACCGCGTGAAGGAATGTTTAAATCAGTTTTTTTTACCAGATTAGTAAAAATAAAGGATTTTAATACTTTTGGTCTTATGACCAAAAGTATTAAAATCCTTTATTTTATAACCGAATGTTACTTGATACAACAGTGACACTGGGTTTTTGATAGAAAGAGATGGAATATCGACACGTGGGTAAGTGCAAACAGTAGAGCAAGTCAGTTAATACAGTTGTCAGTAAAAAATAAAAAATTGCACATTTTGTAATTAGTACATGTGTGCTCTAAGCCATCGATTTGTACCTAAGTATATCTATCCGTTATCCTAGTAACCATAGCACAAGCCCACGCTTAGTTTGGGGCTAGGTAATTGGTGTGTTCGTCAAAAAAAAACTATCTTTTCATGAGGCCTGAAAGTAACTAATTCAAACAATAAGAAAATTAGTCCGGTATTTTGTCTAAAGAAGAAAAATTTTCTTTTACTAATTAACAGCACCTCGCCAACGATTTAATTAGTTTTTTTACCAAAATAGTTACAAAGACGAAAAACGCCTAAATTATGTAAATTAAAAAGGATGTTTATCGTCGAATCGTAAAGTTTAGAATTAACCGTAAAATTATTAATTGTTCATGGATTATTTAATGGTTCTTGTTGCCAACGAAAAATTTATAGAAGCATATGTTTTTGTGTACCTAAAGGATTTAAAAGGGGTAAAGGGTTCGTCCCGACGGACGACACGGTTCATTTTTTTTTTGTGCAAAACAAATTTACTTTTATAAAGGGTTTTTGGACTCATTTATTTATTTATAACAAATGAATAAAAACGGGTAGTATTTAAACGTACAAACTTACACTAAGAAATCTGAAATTTCAATCAAAAATACTGATTGCACAGCAAAATAGTTACTTTAAAATATTAATAATTATACAGCAATTTAAGTTCGTGATGCATCGCTATTTATTTAAAAGTAAAACTTTTTAATTATTGCATATCTAATAATGAATGGCGCACATCAAACATAGCATATAATTAAGTACTGCAGTTTAGCTAAGTTCGATTTGCAGTGCAAAAATTTGTTTGATGTAAAAATAGTGTAATTGATGAACATAAATTGATAGGTGATACGTTTTTTGCTGAGCATTTAAATACATACATATCAAAAAAACGTTACGTTCTATACTTTTATCGTTCACTAGCTTCTTCCAGATAAAAAGGCTTTTTACAAAACGCTAAAGTTACAAAGGTCGAGTCATCAGCACACCTCGTGTTTTTTTACTCAGCCGACGGCGTTTTTTTAAGCGTTACAATAAAAATTATTACGAATAAGTCAGGTCGTGTTATTTTTTTACAGAACAAATTATACTTTGGCTTCTGCTGGTGACAACCCCTTTTCCTAACCAAATTCTAGCAATCGTTAAGATCCTCAAAAAATGTTTTGGCTAACAATGGATATCGGTATAACTTTTATTATATAAAATAATATAAGTATATTAAATAGGTATATACGGCCGCATGTCATACTATCCAACATTGACATTGAGAACTCTATTCCCTATGTAACAAAAGCTTTTTACGTAGTTCACCTCGTAACCTGACGTGCTGCCAACTGTACTTATTACAACAATTTATAAAGTAGCAATAAAAGTGTATATTTTACGAACTGAACCTTTTTACGTGTAGTTTTTTCAGGTGGAAGATCAAACTCAGTCTGAGGTAATATTTAAATTCCAAGAAAACGGCGATATCTAAGAGCCAGGATACTTTGTAGATGCTTCCAATCATTGAGCAATTTCGTTACAGATGTTGTTAAAGGAAAAAAAAAAACACTCGGGTCGGTGAAAAATAATCTTCTACCAAACTGAAATTAACGTTAGGTATGCACAAAGTAACTATACTTAAGGGAGTGCAGCGCGAAGCAAGTCGAGTAAGTCTAAACGATGTTCAAACAGATTCGAACTTATTAATATTAGTAATTAGATCTATTTGCTTTAAAGTTTTAGACTTGATGATTTAATTAGAAGAATAGTTTTATTCTGCACAATGCAAAAAACCATCAGACATTTGTGTTAAAAACTGAAAAGTGTTCATATTTACTTATTTATATTTTATTCGTGTATATTAAAAATATGGGGACCTACGGAATATCAATACAATCTATTTCATGTACAAATTATTGTTACATGCGTAAAAATCACCAAGTTTGCGAAAAAAATGCTCTTAGATATTATTAGCTACAAGTCATTTTTATTATATCATAAAGAATTTGTTTAAAATTTCAACAAGACCAGGACCTTGTGCAATGATTAGGCTAACGTAAATAAGTTGTTTTAATGTATTTAACTAATTCAGCTCATCGTACAAATGATTTAGAAATACGTTAATTTCCTCAATTTCGTGCAGGACCGCCTTAATACTTTGCAGACAAGCATAAATCATTATAATGATACATTATGGATAATTTTAATTATTTCTAAAATAAATCCGATTTTTAGGGTTCCGAAGTACACTAACCATCACTTACCTACTGACGACCATCTTGCGAAACCAGCGGTTGCGGGTTCGAATCCCACAAGAGGCAAATTTTTGAGTGATGAGCACGAGCATTTGTACTTAAGTCATGGTTAGGTTATAAACGTATTATAAGTATGTCTATCCGTTATCCTAGTTACCATAGCACAAGCTGAAGCTTAGTTTGAGACTAGTTGGAACAATTTATTATCTTAGGTATCTGTCTGTCTGCAGCCAAGCGCAGTTTTTAAAAAAAATAAGAAAGCTGTAGTTAGATACCTAGAGATGTCAAATGCCTAGTATTTGTACTAATACTAGCGTGCCAAAGAATACAAAAGAATACCCTGGTAAGATAGTTGTTTTTTTAAACTATGTGTTTATTTAGACTATCCGATTGTTTGCGTAAGAGGTTGCTTCGTATAGTCCGTGCCATTTAACGGTGCATAAAAAGTCATTGACCCGTCACCCCTGCAGACCGTCATCCGTGTACTACTGCACGCCAGTATGCGAAGCGCGGCGACCCTAACTATAGACCGTAGCGATACGAATCTGTCTAACAAATGAACCTCGGTACGGGTCAACCTTGAACCCAAAAATCAAAAGTCGTAAAATTCGCTAGTTAAAAGACAAATGATAGGTGTCACAAGGTTTTAGCTGTCAAGGTGAACGACCTTTTATGCACGTTTATCTGGCACGTACTATAGTATAAAGTGAAGTTGAAATGATTTGCCCAACAAATGGGTTTCTTTGAATGCCGCGATTCTTTTTTTGCTCGTTCACAGCGCTTTTTAACTTGAAAAAACATGGCTCTTAGAATTGAAACAAGTCAGTTGCAAAACGTGAAGAAATGGCATGTTTTTTTAATGTTATTTTTAATTGAAATATTGGAATTAAATCGCAATTATCCTCTTGAGTATTGAATGAGTGCGATTTTCTGAACTGTAAGTAAGAGAAATATTCCAAGTTTAGAAGGAAGAACTTAAAGAATTGACTATCACGAACAGTAAACAAAACATCTTAATCATCCACGTAAACCAGCAACATATTTTATCCAATTAGGGCGAATCCCAAAAGGAGGGTTATGTTTTTGCCTGTAAGTATGCTTATTTTATATACAATTGTACAAAGATGAGCAGTTTAAGCATTTTCTAATTTTAATACCAAAGTGAATAGAAAGACTGAAAGTAGATTATGTCTAATCAAATGGATCTTAACGCTTTCAGGAGAAAATTAGCAAATATTCGTAGAAATTTAAAAAGAAAACAAGAAAATTCATTAGTATTTGAAAGTGTTTTTAAAAGGCGTCCTAATTCTCGTTAAGACTTTTGAGTGTAGAGAAGTACAGGCGACACACACCTAAGTAAATATTGCGGCAGTATGCAGTTGCGATAGGGTTGATATTGCCAACGAAAATGTGTAGTACACCGATTTCTCCCACATAGCGAGATGGCACTGGTGGTCGTTTTAGTGGTTAGGCCACTCCCTTCTGGAGAGGAGAGCCCCACATAACCCTCTGCCCGGCCAGCGGGGGGTATGCAATTTAATGCATTTTTTCCACCTAAAAAAAAGGGTAGGATGATCTAGGACCTAGATGCGAAACGTCAATTTCGGTAGACAAGGCCAAAGTCTTTCTACCACTACACCTATAACTCTGATGGGTAGCTCTTTTCTTTTTTGTATACCCTGTAACCGTAGTTATAAAACAAAATTTGGCTTTGCTAGCCAATTTAGCCCACAAAGAAATCAAGCGATAACAGAAGTCGCCATTGCCGGATACGGCATGAAGGACATGATGATGATGATGATTCCGTATTGATAAAGGGTTTTATAATAAGCGAGCGCTCCCATGTAAAGGCCATGTTTTTAAGCAACATTTTTTTCTATAGTTTTAATATTGTTTAAAACTCGCAGTCTTCTTTCTTATTTATATAAGTTTAAATAAGAAACCAAAAATTCGCACACAGGTAGGATTTGAAGCTACGACCTTTGCCTAACCGGGCCAACGCCGGACTGAGCTACTGTGCAGTTCATCCAACCGTGTGAAATCCTTGGTCTCTTTTGTCTTACGTCATTGTTGGTTAAATCCTACCTGTGTGCGAATTTTTGGTTTCTTATTTAAACTTATATATTTTTTATATGTTGCTTGGTGTCAATCTTCTACAAAAAATTCTACAAAAGTGATGATTTTTTGCCTTCAGCAAAGTGCGAAAAAATCACGTCTGCATCTTGTACTTATAAAAAACTTTCAAAAGACCATAACTCGAAAACTACGAAAAATCGTAGAGCATGTTTGGGCTTTAGCTTTACACAATCTTTTCGAACAACCTATATCTATTGTTTACTACAATATTTTGATTTGTTTGTGTACCCTATTGATACTACGTCGCGCACACTCACACGCCTACCTGCCTTATTTTTATTTGTTTAAAACGTACCGTGAGAACCCCGGAGCCCCAGTCGACATTGAGACGTTACCTATGACACATGTACTAGACCGACCAGAGCGCTTTCGCCGCGTGTGTATCCTGTGAAGCTCCTTACAGACATTTCGAGTGATTGTGGCCTGTGAAGTGATACCTGAACCCTGACCGGCAAGTACCTAGCTATAAGCGCTCAGACTTTACTTATTTTCCACCTATCATTGTCGCCCTCCACGTGTAATCCACTGCCTAAACTCTCAAACATTCTGGTAGCAGAGCGTAGTTTTTTATTAGGACCCCTTATTAGTAACATAATTTGTTTAATTGAGAGTTATTTATTTGCTACTTTCCTTTGTAATTTGAAGAAAACGTCTCGTCATGTACCTAACCTATTTACAGTAAATTCCTTAATAACATTCGAGTACAACCCCTTTTACATAAGTGTCGATTAAATCGATTAGCGCGTTAATTACCTACCCTTTGAGTGCAAGTGAGGTGCGCGAGCGCTTTGTTTCCCTATTGATCACGCCATTACCGCGTGACCGCGTGCGAGTTGTTTACGAGTTACGTTTGCCATACCCGGTGCCGTCCCTTACTATTTGTTCCTTTACGCATCGTATTGAAATCTTTTGTGAGTTTAATTTACCTACCTTGTTTCTTGCGATTTAAAGTAAATAAAATGTCGGATACCGAAACCGGCAACGAGACCGTAAGGGCAGTACTTTACACGGATACAGCTGAATACCGTGAAGCTATTGGTGAACTCCGTTATATTAGTGACTGGGTTGATGATTCCCACCGAGTTCTTGAGACCTTTTGCTCCAATCGTATGCGAGCGCGTCTTTCCGACCTGCCGCTAATGTGCGATAAGTTTTCTGCCGCTTGTTCCAAGCTGTTAGGTAATCTCGATCCTGCGATTTATGAACAAGAATATATGCAAGTTAAGAACGAGATGCGCGTAGTAAGGGACAAAGTAGACGACTTAAAAATTAAGTTAGACGAAATACGACCTCACCAATTTGAGACGTCCCGTACTAGCACCCCCTTCAAGGAGAATAAACCTCTGGTTATTGATAACCTGGCTAGTAAATTGCCTGACCTACCTATACCTAAGTTTGATGGTCGTCCCGATAGTTGGATCAGTTTTATAGACCAGTTTGATAGCGTGGTGGACAACCATCCTAGCCTTACCCCGACTTTGAAGCTACACCCCTCCCACTAAATATAGTGGGAGCCTTATCGGATGAACCTCGTCGATTGATACAACACCTCAAGATTGAGGCGGGCAATTACACCGTGGCCCGTGACCTCCTAAAACGTAGGTACCATAACCTTCGTGTTTTAGCGGATACCTACATAGCTCAAATAATGATGCTCCCTATTATAACGCCTAAACTTTCCGGGTTACGTGTGTCGTTCCTGAACCCCCTGCTTTCGACTTATAGATGCTTAGAGAGATTGGAACTTCCTGTTAAACATTGGTCATACCTATTAGTTCACTTATGCCTAGCTAAACTGCCTTCAGAGTTAAAATCGAGATTTGAACGTCGTTATGGCGATAATCCTAATCACCTCCCTACTTTTGATCATCTTATTACCTTTCTTGAGGATGAATGTAGGCACCACGACAATGTAGGTAGTGCTTCTGTCGTTGACACTACTACCCCCCCTACTGTGAGCTCCCCTCGTTTGCCTAAACCTAACGCGCGTTCCCCACCTCCTGCGAGAGCCTTTGTTACCTTTGCGACGACATCTAAATGTCACCTTTGTAATAGTACTTCGCATTACTTACGCGAGTGTCCCGATTTTATTCGCCTTCCTACACGTCAACGTGGTACCTTTGTAAAAGAAGCCCGACTGTGCTATCGATGCCTGGATAGACACTCCATATCCCAATGCACGCGAAATTATCGCTGTCGCACGTGCCGCCGTTCCAGTCATCACACATCACTGTGTTATAATGACTCCTCTCCTGTGAATTACGATCGCGAGCGCTCATATCGAGACGTCCCGGCCTTAGCTTCCAACCAACCGCGGCAATCCCCACAAAGTCACTTAACGGACCGTGGGTCACCCCCACGTACTGAATGGCACCGTGTTCGTACCCCGCTCCCTCGTGATTCCCGTAGAGCATCACCTCCCCGTTCGGGCGGGCGATCCCCACCTGCACCCAGCGGTAACCGTACTTATAATGCCCCTCTAGGTCAAAGAACCAAGGCTGAACGTGCATTTCATCATAAGTACAATGAGGCCCCACAATTCTGACTAGATAGCCCCCCTTCCATACCCGCTTTTACATCTTTACCTCGCAATTCTCTCGTTCTTTTACCCACGGCCTTGATTCATGTTAAAACCTCGTCTGGATATTATGTGGAAGCGCGTGCCTTATGTGACACTGGTGCTCAGGGCTGCCTTCTTACTACTGAGCTTGTTGTTGACCACATGAACTTACCTATCATTCCTTCTCCAGTTCCTGTTCGTGGAATAGGTAATGTTCAAGCAATTAATTCCCCGGGCATTGTATCCTTTTCATTTAAGCCAGTTTATTCTGCCTTTCCAGAAATCTCCACCAGTGCAATAGTTGTTGATGTGATTGCTGGTACCCTCCCAGAGGTAGACTTACCTAAAAGTGTAATTACCTGTACTAAGCACCTCCCTCTTGCTGACCCTTTATTTTACAAACCTGGTACTATAAGTGTACTTCTTGGAGCTAACGTCATTGGTCGCCTTTTAAGATCCGAGTTGTTTGTGTCCCCTGTTGGCCTTACTGCTATCTCGACGATATTTGGTTATGTCCTGTGTGGTCCTGTTTATGGAGGATTTACTGATTTGGAACCCCCCATGACTGGAGTCTCGCTGTCCCAAATAGTTGAAAAATTCTGGAAAATCGAAGAGGCCCCCCAATCTCCAGTTGCGAACCCCTTGGATATAGAGTGTGAAACCTTTTTTAAAGCAACTACCACTCGTGAAAACGATGGTCGATTTATGGTTAGACTCCCTTTTCTTCATGATCGTCCACCTCTTGGTGATTCTAAAACCAATGCCTTACGGCGATTCCACAATCTTGAGAAGCGTTTGCAAGCCAATCCTAATTTTCGAGAGAAATATATTTCCTTTATGCGCGAGTACCTTGACCTAAACCATATGTCGCTTTCTTCATATGACTCGACCCGGGAACATTATTTTATCCCTCATCATGGAATTTTTAAGTCCGTTAGTGACAAAATACGTGTTGTGTTCGATGGTAGTAGTCCTACGTCCTCTAAAGTGTCCCTGAATCAATGTTTACATACAGGCCCTAAGCTTCAGCGAGATATTTCTCACATTTCCGCAGGCACGAGGTAGTGTTTGTAACAGATATTCGTATGATGTTTCGTATGACTTGGGTACATCCTGATGATAGAAGGTACCAACTTGTGCTTTGGCGTGAGGATCCCTCTCAGCCACTTCTTGCCTATGAACTTAATACCAATACCTATGGTCTTCGTTCTAGTCCATTCATTGCAATTCGTGCCCTTCTTGAGCTCGCTGAACAAGAGAGACTTACCTTCCCTCGAGCTGCTGAAGTCCTTGAGAGAGATATTTATGTCGACGATTGTCTTACTGGTGCTGATACTATTGCGTCTGCCCGGGCTTTGAAAACTGAGCTTATAGGAATAATGGCCTCTGGTGGTTATGAACTCCGTAAGTGGATTAGTAACAGGCCCGAGCTCCTGGAGGATATGCCCCCGGATCATTTGCAACTTCCTCATTCATTCTCAGACCCAGATAATCCTCAGACTGTCGCTATTTTAGGTGTGCAGTACAATCCTGTGAGTGACTCATTTACCTACAATTATACCTGTGATACCCGTGATGCAGTTATTACAAAACGCAAAGTTTTATTTTTGATTGCCCGTATGTATGACCCTTGTGGCTGGATATCTCCTGTCGTATTTAAGGCTAAGGAATTTATCTAACGCTTATGGATGTCAGGCTTATCCTGGGATGATCCTTTAAATGAACCCCTGTCTTTAGAGTTGACTGCATTTGTTCAGGACCTAGCGAAGGTTAGTGAAGTGGCCATTCCGCGACATATTCTTCCCAGAGGTTCCTCCTCCTTATCCCTACATGGGTTCTGTGATGCTTCTGAATTGGGATATGCTGCAGCTGTTTATTTACTATCGGAACTTCCGTCTGGTGTTTGCTCCGTCCATCTTGTTATGGCTAAATCTAAAGTTGCCCCTGTTCGGACCCGTTTAACAATTCCCAAGTTGGAATTGTTGGGAGCTACCCTTCTCTCTAAATTACTTTATCACGTCGCTCTTTGTCTGCAAAGGTCGTCTGTGTTAACTTCAATCCATAGTTGGACGGATAGTAAAATCGTGTTGTGTTGGTTAAAAACCACTCCTCACCTCCTTCAGACTTTTGAGGCTAATCGTGTCTCCCAGATTAATAATAGTCCTACATCTAGTGAATGGAGGCACTTCCCGGGCTACATGAACCCTAGTGACTGTGCATTGAGAGGTATGTCAGTCACCCGACTGATCGACCACACCCTTTGGTTTTCACCTTTGTGGTTGACGCAGTCTCCTGACAACTGGCCCGGTATTTCGGAACCTAACCCAAGTAGTGATCTTCCTGGACTACGTTGTTTAGTAGTCTCTGCCGATGTTCCTACCCCGGATCCCTTATTCTTATTAGAGCGGTATAGTTCTTTGAACAAGCTAATAAACGTGACTTGTTACCTAAGGCGGTTTTTATTTCCTAAATCTTACTTGTCCTACCTGAGCCCTGAGGAACGGAGAGATTCCCTTTTGTTTTTAGTGAAAATTGTTCAATTTACCTCCTTTTCTGATGAGCTTGATCGCTTACGGCGTGGCGATCCTATCACTAACTCCCTTAGAAAGTTGAATTTATATAGTGAAAAGTTACCTGTGTCTATTTGTCTGCCTTTCTACTAAAGCCGTTCACCTTGAGGTTGTGTCTGACCTAACTACTGAAGCCTTTATTGCGGCCTTTTCCCGATTCGTGTCGCGTCGTGGTGTACCTCGCCTGTCGAAATTACATCGGTGCCAACAATTACCTTAAAGAGTTAGAGTGTTTCCTGTCTCAAAACCAGGCGGCTATTGGTTCTGAGCTTTCAAAGCGGAACATATCCTGGGTTTTCGATCCTCCTGTTTGCCCTCATTAGGGAGGTCTTTTTGAAGCTGCGGTTAAATCGGCGAAATCGCACCTAAAACGAGTAGTAGGCGATACCCCCCTTACATTTGAAGAGCTGACCACTGTTTTTGCTAAAATTGAAGCAGTTTTAAATTCACGCCCATTGTGCCCACTTTCTCCGGACCCTAATGATGTCGAAGTGTTAACTCCCGGCCATTTCTTAATTGGACAACCCTTAACTGCACTTCCGGAGTACCCTTATAAAGACGTAAAATTGCATCGCCTTACACGGTTTCAGCTAATCCAACAAATTACCCAGCACTTTTGGTCTCGCTGGCATTTAGAATACTTAAATACATTACAAATTAGAAATTAATGGACCTCTCCTTGTGATCCTCCTAAAGTGGGTGAGCTAGTACTCATAAAAGATGACAACCTTTCCCCTTTGCAGTGGCGTCGTGGACGCATTATTAATTTATACCCTGGCCAAGACCAAGTTGTTCGTGTGGTAGATGTTAAAACTCCTACCGGTAGCCTAAAGAGATCTTTGACGAAATTAGTTCGTCTTCTTGTCCAGTGAACTTCTTTCCCTTAGCTTCCTAACCTTCTCGTAAACACTTGACGTGTTTAGGGCGGGCGATATGTTTACTACAATATTTTGATTTGTTTGTGTACCCTATTGATACTACGCCGCGCACACTCACACGCCTACCTGCCTTATTTTTATTTGTTTAAAACGTACCGTGAGAACCCTGGAGCCCCAGTCGACATCGAGACGTTACCTATGACACATGTACTAGACCGACCAGAGCGCTTTCGCCGCGTATGTATCTTGTGAAGCTCCTTACAGACATTTCGAGTGATTGTGGCCTGTGAAGTGATACCTGAACCCTGACCGGCAAGTACCTAGCTATAAGCGCTCAGACTTTACTTATTTTCCACCTATCATTGTCGCCCTCCACGTGTAATCCACTGCCTAAACTCTCAAACATCTAAGGTAATCTATTGGATACCGTTATTAGAAAAACAATTTCCAGGTTGATGTTTCCCAAAGGGTTGCCAGCTAAAAGCAGAAGAGTTGGAAACGAAATTAATGACGTGCGTGAGACGTGCGAAGCAAAAAACTTCGTCATAGGTCACTGCTATCATGTCTCTTGCTTGTTTTCTTTTCCTTTTTTTTGTCTTCTTTATTATTATTGTTTGTAATGTCATAATATGCTTTTTATGTTAATGTACTTAAAAATTTACCCCAGGCATTCGCTGAAAATCAGTGTCGTGGTTTGCCTACGGCTACCACGACTAATGCTTAGCCGGATGCCTTTTCGGCAGATCACATTTTTATGATTTGTAAATTGTTTCTTGATCACCGATCTCCGAATAAATGCTTTTTCTTTCTTTCTTCTTTATTTCTTTCAAAAACATCACTCGTAGGTATACCTAGAAGTTCTGTCGTGGTAGTATTAAACAGAACAGCTATAATAAATAATGAATAAATTGTTTCAACAAACACACCAATTACCTAGCCCCAAACTAATGCTCGTGCTCATCACACAAAAATTTGCCCCGTGCGGGATTCGAACCCGCAATTGCCTGGTTTGGAAGTCCGGGGCGCGAAACACTACACGAAGACGGTCGTCAAACTGAATAGCTATGCTGAATACCATTTTGTAGTGGAGCTAATTACTAAGGGCCAACTTTTAGGGGTCCGTACATCAAAAGGAAAAAAATAACCCTTACAGGATCACTTAATTGTCAGTCGGTCTGCCAAGACCCTTTTTGGTTCCGTAGCCTTTCCACTGGTGGATAAATACTACAAGGTACTACCACAGATTATATAACAGGTACTACTGTCAATGGAATGTCAATTTTGCTGTCAATTTTTTTTCATGCGTTAATTGATATAGGCGAAGGTGCGGTTTCTGTACAGACAAAGAGAAAAATTAATTTCAATTATTCTCTAAATCGGAGGCCTTAAAAAAATATTAATTATGCAGAAAGGCTAGTTTTTGTAAAATCTTTAATATAATATTTAGTTTATTCTGGTTAGAAATATTGACGAATAAAAAACCAGTAATGGACAAGTCCTTTGATATCTAAATTGTCTGGTGTTCCGCCCCCCTCTAAAAGGATAACTGCTGGCCTGATAACTGAAAAATTCATGACGATAGGGCATTTCATAAACTTTCAAGAAAACTATAGCGGTTAAGATAACTTTAGTAAGTTCGGCACTAATATTCGTTTAACGTGTTAGATAATTTTGTACCACATACAAAATACATAGAATAAATTCTCTAAAGTGACCAAGATGATGTAGATAATGGTACGGAACCTTTTGTGCGCGAGTCCGTCTCGCACTTGGCCTGTTTTTTAAATAATAAGCTTATATAGCTAATAACGATCTATAGCTTTAACGATCCATAATGACTAAATAAATTTTGATTTAAAAGTCATGCTGTTTAGGTCCCATAATGAAAATTTAGCTTCAGGCTAGGTAGGCTTGCTGTAACTAACTAAGCCTTTTGCTGTGCGTCTTTCTGTCAGCGGCATGTTAGGTCATCCATCACTTCAAGAGATATGTAGTGTGTTTTGTTTCTACAAAAACTACACAGACAGTGTGTGTTTTTTTATTTACAACAAATAAAAAAATGCAATGGCTTTTACAAAAAAATTGCACAAAAATGTTAGAAATAACTTTTTTGCTGTCAAATGAAAGAAACGTGGAAGAATAATTCATACATGCACAGAATAATTCATCCACACACGTTCATAGTCACAATTATTTAAATGAATACCTTTAATCAGTCATAAAAAAACAAGTTGAATTAGAACCTCTTCCTTTTCGAAGATTTTAGTAAGTAAGCGGAAGGTTCGGCCCTTTGTTAAGAGATAGGTTAATCTAGTTCCTAATTAGTTATTAAATATTAATTTGCGTTTATTAATTAGTACATAAAAAGTAAGTAGGTTATAAATTAGGTTAAAGATTTCTTAACGCCAGAATTCAATCGATACTACAGCATTAAATGGCAAAGCATTGCTGCAGAAGTATCAGAACAGGAAGAATTCACAATAAAAAATAGAAACTATAGGAAATCAAAACGATACGTTACGTTTTTATTGTTTAATTTGGCCCAATAGAACTCTGAACAAACAACCGTATCAGAAAAAATCTATTAGCGAACTAATTTCCTTACTCTATTCGTAAGTACACAGGGCCGCACGTCAGAATACCCTACTTTTATCTTTGGACTAAAAAAAAAGTAAAGTCAGCCTATATAATAAATAAATTGTTTCAACACACACCAATTCCCTAGCCCCAAACTAAGCGTGAGCTTGTGCTATGGCGACTAGGAAACGGATAGACATACTTATATACATTTATAAACATCCATGACTTAGGTACAAATGCTCGTGCTCATCACACAAACATTTGGCCCTTGCGGGATTCGAACCCGCAACCGCCTGGTATAGAAGTCCGGGGCGCGAACCACTACACCAAGACGGTCGTCAAAATAGATCCCACTGCTGGGAAAAGGCCTCTACCTTAACTATGAGGAGGTACGAGCCATGCTCCACCACGCGGGCTCAATGCGGATTGGTGGAGGGGTGTCTGTAAGGCAAGTGACAAACCTTACTGTCAGATGTTATCAAGCCGCCCTAGGGCCTCTGACTAGGCTTAACGACTACTACCAACAGATGTTAGCCTATCTTTGGACTATTCCTTACGTAATAAAAGCTGTTTTCGGAAGTTCAAATGTGTAACCTGACGTGCTGCCAACTGTACCTTTAGAGCTAAGTACAAACTAGAGCACACCAAACTAAACACTGTGGCCTCTTATGCAGTTGTAATAGGACTGGTTTTGCTACGAAAATGATGTGCTGAACATTGTACCTAAATAAAATATAACAGGAGGAAACTTAGTTGCATTGTAGTTGTAAAATGATTACCTCGCCAGCGCAAACTGTTCCTAATTTACTTAGGAAGTTGCACCACTGTGCACGTAGCACACTGGTTAGACCTCAAAGGAGCGTTTGGCCTTGCATATTAGCAGATATTAAATAAGTGACGCGGCTGGTAAAGTTGATTTTATCCTTTTCACATTCTAACGCGTGTAAAGTTATTTTGTCCAGATCTAGATCCAGCGGGCTCCTTTTGATTCGGTTCTTAGGTGTGTGAGACAATATATCAATTAAAGAATAGGTATTTAATGTACCTTTCGATATTAAAGAGTTTTTAAAGGTACGATTTGTATGTTCTCTGTATTTACAGAAAAGCTGCACACTGAATGCCCGGCCGCTTATAAATTGTTTTTTTCTAGTGAGGCAAATATTTTACATCTTACATTGTCATACTTGAAATGCCATAACTCTTTTCTAGAGCAAAAACTTGGTGGCTAATTTAATAAAAACTTCACTTTATACAAGACAATGTACGGAGTTGTTGAAGTTACAAAGCTGCAAAATGGCGGTCTTCTCTACACAGTGTGGTGAGAGAAAAAATAAATATCAAGCGTGTAACCAGATATAAGTTTCGGAGTTGGTCTAAGCGATATGATAGAGCGATATCTGGATACCTGGCTTATTTTATGTGAGCGAGGCAACTGTCAAGTAGTACTCGTTCCTTCCACTTGGAGAAAATTAATGATCGATGAGCGATAGGATAATAAAGATAATAAATACACATACATACACACTTATACGCTTACTAACGCTCACCCACTATCACTATGGAAAAAGATATGTGTAAAACTTAAAGAAAGAAGAAGAAAGAAAAATGCTTTATTAACTTAGGACATCACAAACACACACACACACACACACGCTAACAAAAAAAAACATAATAATTAATACAAACAGCACACAAAAAAATATTAAATGAAACAAAAAATAAAATGAAACAGAGAAAAAAAAAACGTCTATGCCAACTGTGCCGCTGTGTGTCGGTGACGTCCAAATCATAAGGACTTCACTCAGCATAAGCCAGGTCCCCAGGAGGCCCCGGCGCTTGTTTTCAGTGGGCCCCTGCTGAGTAAGGTGCACGGAAAATGGCGCCAGCACGACAAAACAAATTAAAACCAAGATTATATTATTAGAAAGTGTAAAATAAAATTTTAAGTGAACAATAAAAATTACAATGAAAGTATATAATACCTACCTACGTTTATTTAACTAAAGTTATATAATACCACGTTTAGGTAATAAAATTAATTTTGCATTTGAGGTATTAAGGCAACATTCTACCCCCGTTTTGAACGACTCGACGTTTATATTATCATCAACCGTCTTAACGTCATCAGCCGCGTCCAGATGTGCCATTAAGAATGATTGTTCTTAAATTTTGAAAACTCGATCAGCATTGATTCATGAAAATAGTTGATTTGCTGTACCTTTATAAGTTTAAATAAGAAACCACACACAGGTAGGATTTAAACCCACGACATTTGGCTAACCGGTTTTTTGGTGTCCCTTTTTTGGAAGAGCAATAAATATACCTACTGATTTTTATAATAAAAAAGCTCTACAGCCGCTCATACAGCAACTTGTAAATAAAAATTTGTTGGTTAGATAAGGCAAGGGAAGCTCATTCATTTGTAACATAATCAGATATGATTGACATCCGTCTTGGTGTAGTGGTTCGTGCCCCGGACTTCTAAACCAGGCGGTTGCGGGTTCGAATCCCGTAAGGGGCATTGTGTGATGGGGGGATTGTGTGATGAGCACGAGCATTTTCACCTAAGTCATGGATGTTTATAAATGTATATAAGCATGGATATTTCGTCCATGATATAAATATGTC
This sequence comes from Pyrausta nigrata, assembly GCA_949316185.1. Taxonomy (NCBI): domain Eukaryota; kingdom Metazoa; phylum Arthropoda; class Insecta; order Lepidoptera; family Crambidae; genus Pyrausta; species Pyrausta nigrata. The sequence goes on along the minus strand of OX438957.1, from coordinate 13,253,901 downwards.
TATCCGTTATCCTAGTCACCATAGCACAAGCTCACGCTTAGTTTGGGGCTAGGTGATTGGTGTGTTTGTCGAAACATTTTTTTTATTTTTATTTATTTGTTTAAATCGAGAATGAACAAATCGAGACAAGAGGCCCGTAAACCTCTAGCATTTTCTCGTTTGTTTTCTTAACCAATCAAATAAAACTAGGCACAACCTAATCGTATTTTCTTACCACAATATATTCTTTACAACCTTTCAAGTCTGCACACGTGTACTGTACGTGTTTCACTTGGGAAAAGAAATAAAAAATATTTATAATTATTTTTATAACTTAAGCAATTATTTTGCAAGTTTTAAAAATATTTTTTATTTATTTTATGGATTGCTTGAGAGCCTGTGAAAACTAAGCAACAGAGGCAGATGGTAAAATAACTTGCTGAACATTGGTTATTTTATGTTTTACATAAAATATCATTGTGAACAATTTAGGTAGTTTATAAGTAACTAGCAGTTGCTCGCGACTTTGAAAAGTCAGATTTTCTATAGAAATTTTCATTCCCCATTTCAGCCCCCTAATGATTTTATATCGCTACAATATTCTTTATAGAGTCTCAAACTATCTCTGTACCAAATTTCATTTGCATCCAGTAGTTTCGGAGCCTATTCAATACAAACAAACAAACAATAAATCTAATGTAGAAAGTTCTGAAATACGCTATCTACGAGTATGCCAACATATTATTATAAGTTTAAATAAGAAACCAACAATTGTATCAATGAATGAATGAATGCATTTATTTGCTTAAAACACGGTACAGATCGATAAAAACAAATAATATGGGTTTAACGTATTTTACCGATGTATCGGCAGGCAAATATTTGACGTCGTCGTCTAAAATTAACAATTTAATTTTAAATTAAAAAAAATACAATAAATAATAATTTATAATACAAGGTAATAAATATTTACAGGCAACTTACAGATATTATAAAACATAATTATGTACAAAATTAAAATTATAAAAATGGTACTTGTAGTAAGGTTCCCAGGATGCTGGCAGCGTTTAATACAATAATACATGAATAATTGGATGACAGATTACAATTTTAGCGTGCATTATACAAAAACAACTGTCATAGATAATACCTAAATCTAAACAATACATGTTAGTCCATCTAATATGTATATAACAAATAAAAAAAATAAAAACGCAGTGGTCTACCTTGGAATCGGGCGTTTCATGTGTCCATCAGAACAAAATTTTGAAAACTCGTCTATAGTGTCAAAGGAGTTTTTCTAGAATTCGCACACGGGTAGGATTTGAACCTACAATTTGACCTAAGATTTGAGTCCTACCCGTGTGCGAATTGTTGGTATCTTATGTAAACTCATACAAATTAGAAAGAACACTGTAAGTATTCAAAAATATTAAAAACTTTAATTTTGTTACTAAAACAACCTAATTCTTAGGTTTTATCACTTTTCCCTATCTAGGGCTTCAGCTTTATCCCTTGCTAGGGCTAGGGCTAAAGGTTTATTGTAAAAAGGTTTCATGAAATCCGACTGCAATGCTTGCCCATGTCATAATTAGATCATTTAAATGCATACAAGCTCCACATATGTGACCTGGCCTCTAAGTTTAAGAGCCTTCGAATGACCAGGTGAGCTGACACGGCCGCCATTTTAAGTCGTTTACAAAATGGCATTCTGGATCTAGATAGAAACTGTTTGTTCAGCTCCCTGTATTTTAGTTCCGTGGATTGAACATTATTTATTAAATGACAATAACATTGTAAACACAATACAGTTTCAAAAATACCATGAAACCTAATAGGTTTGAACTGATTAAAACACAATTTTACGGATATCTTCGGGAGTCTCCCTGTGACCACGATCGCTGTAAAGTGTTCGAAACGTCAGGTTTAAAATAAAATGTAAATAAATCGCGAAGTAATCAGTAAAATTGTGTTTTAATGAGTTCAACAATTCGCGTAAACGTAAGAAACTAATAGGTTTGAACTGGCATTTACATTCGAAGCTACAATTAGTACAAATTTATATTAATTACATCGTTAACGTACATTTAGTAGTAGGTATTAATTAAGTAAGATAAAGAAAAAGGAATAATTTTTGTTAAATTTATTGATAAACAGACGCCGACAAGTTTTAAGAACATCTCTAGAATGTTATATTCGTCCAATGCTATCGGTTTTTAAATATATTTTTTTAATCTTCTAGATTTTATTTAAAAACCAATAGCATTGGACGAATATAACATTCTAGAGATGTTTTTAAAGGAATAATTTACATCTACACACGAAACCCAAAACCGTTCAACAGATTGTAAAAGCTACAAAATGCAAACAACAGAAGGTACGATCGAATGCGGTGAACATAAATCAGGGAGTAAAAATTAAGGGAGTAAAACATAATGATATGCAGCTTATTTAACATATTAAAATATGAATATATTTAACAAGCCCGAACGATACCAGAATTCTTGCCTTCTTGCATGATTCTAAGAAACTCCGTTAGTTTTGAAGCGAATTCGATAATACTAATCAGTGTTTAGCTGTTTAGTTAGAAATTAAAAATTACATATTTTAGGATTTTTGAAAGGGATTGAAAAGCGGCGGCAAAGTTTGAATGGTAAATTCGACATCTGCACGGACCAAGTCGCGGGAACTTTCTAGTCTAGAATACGAGTAAAATTAGTTAGTTGCTAATTACGCAGTAAGTCATTACTTAATGCCTTAACTCTAAACCTGCCATTCTCAAGTCTCATAAACTTTAGAGCTTGCTAAAGTTTCAACTTTATGACTCTTGGATTCAAAATTAGCCGTTAGCAAATTCCACACGAGCAGTGTTGCCACACAATTAATTCAACTTTGCACAATCCGACTTTAAATTAGTTTTGCACTAAACCGATGTACTTTGACGCATAGCTTAGAAAATAAATTGGAACTAAATTGCTTCATTAACACAAAAGGTGATAAAGTTTCGGTATTGGATTTTAGATCGTAAAATTGTTGTTTTTTTGTCTACTTTTGCAGTAGTTCATTGAACATACTACTACGTATATACTACTACGTATTTTGAGCAAGGATAAAATAAAACGCTTCTAAATTTTCAAATTGTTTCATTATAAGGTTGTTACGATAGCAGATTATTTTTAAAAGAAACTATACTCGGCCCGGCGAACCTTGATCCCTATGACATTGACAGTTATTCCTACGACTAGGGATGTGCCGTTCCCAGTAACATTCCCGAGGCAGGGAATATTCCCAGTAGCGATACCGGTATCATTCCCTTAAATGGGAACTTTGGGGAACGATAAAATTTGTTTTTCTTGTAATCTAAACTTATTAAAACATGGCGTTAAAAGACTTTTTAAGAGCATCTTTGCAAAAAAGACGCTCTTGTGTGTAAATTAAAGTATGTTTTATAATAAATCGCCCGTCTATGAGCTTTTAAACATTTCAATAAACATCAAACTTTTATTTAATGTTATTTGTTTAACACTTGTCTCTTTAATAGTTATTATTTTGTAAAAACAAGGCGATATTATTGACACTTACATTGCGTTTAGCAAGAAAATATAGAATTTAGTTAAAATAAAAACTATGACCGAACTGAAAATAAGGAAAAACATTCCACAGTGGCTGCACGTCCTCCCACTAAAAGTGCACCTCACTAATATAAAAGGTTTGCACTCCGATCTCCTGTCAGTACACCATCGCCTCGAGACTGAAAAACCGCAGCTGCTGTTCTTCACAGAGACGCAAATTCAATGTACAATTGACACAGCGTACCTCAGCTACTCTGGGTACACTCTTGAATACAGGTTCAAACCTCATGCCGGAGTCTGTGTGTACGCCTGTGATGACATCTGTGTAAGACGTCTCAAAAACCTAGAGAAATCCAATCTCTCTGTTCTGTGGCTCCTGGTTGACACGAGTCTTCAACAAATAATATATGCCTAGGTCTACCGTTCGCATAGTGGAGATCAGGAGATAACCTATCTCTTCGAGCATCTCAGCCAAACAGCAGATACAGCGCGGGAGTGTTACCCTTCAGCACAGTTAGTTATCCTGGGGGACTTTAATGCCCACCACCAAGGGTGGCTGTTTCCGTTCCAGAAAACCGACCACGCTGGAAGAGAAGCGCGCAAATTCGCTAAAAGCTTGTTCATGGTTTAACGCCGACTGCTCTCGATCTGAAGCTCTTAAACAGTCTGCTTTCGCTGCCTGGGCTGGAGCTCGAGCTTATAAGTCACCGGAAACTCGAAAACTGAAGAGAGCCTTCAACCTCGCCGCCAAAGAGTGCAAGAAAACTTTACGCAGGGCTAGATTCAACCACATAAGCCGGATTGGATCAAAACTAGCGTCATACCCAGCTGGGAGAAAGGCATTTTGGTCCTTGGCAATAGCGGTTAAATCCAACTTTACACGCCCATCGCTCCCACCTCTGCTGAAACCGGATGGTACACTGGCCCATGCTGCAGAAAAAAAAGCGAACCTTTTCGCTTTTCTGTTCGCAGCTAATTCACGCTTGGACACTGCAGGAAAAGTCCCACCGATCTTATCCCCGCACTCTTACTGTTTGATTTCTGAAGTACGCGTTCATCAGAAGAGAGAAAAGACAGTGGACCAGACGATATCCCAGCATTAGTCTTGCGTAACTGTGCACCTGAGTTGTGTTCTCCTCTAACACGCCTATACAGATTTTCACTTAAGACTGGTGTTGTGCCCAAATTGTAAAAGCTTGCCAAAGTACAACCAATGCCCAAAAAGGGAAGCCGTGCTGACCCACCCTACCAACTATCGTCCCATTTCAAACACCTCCATATTGTGAAAAATTATGAAGCGTGCACTAAACAATAAACTCCTGGCACACCTTGAAGGAAACGATCTCCTCAGTGACCGGCAGTATGGGTTTCGCCGCGGCCGGTCGACTGGGGACCTTCTTGTATATGCCACACACTACTAGAGTGAGGCCATCGAGAGGCATGGCGAAGCTATGGCTGTGTCTCTTGATATCTCCAAGGCCTTTGACAGGTCTTTGGCGCACAAGCCTCGTAAGCAAGCTTCCCTCTTATGGCATTCCTGCTGGCCTCTGCGCATGGATTTTTACCTGAGCGAGCGATTAATAAATAGAAATAGTCCTAGAAGGATACTCGTCGGATATTCATTGATGCCGGGGTTCCTCAGGGGTCAGTGCTATCGGCAACCCTCTTCTTGTTGTATATCAATGATCTGCTTGTGTCTAGTATCGTTGGGTATGCAGATGATAGCACATCATAGTCAAAGTCATGTAGAAAGTCAAATTCGGTACATTGTTACAATCAAAAATACCTCCTAGAGTAGACTAGGGCTATTTTGTCTAGGGTATATACCTTAGTTTACTCAGTAGAGTGCAAAAAAATATTGTTTGAATTTCTGCACCTATGCATTTAAGCTACCTATAGACCCAAAATCTGTTAAATTTGTTTTGATGCTATCTTGTGGACTTGTTTTATCATGTTCAGATTGTAGTATGAGGATAGCACAGCCTAAACTATGTTTTGCCTCGAAAGAATAAGTACCTCATACCGAGAATACGTGTGCCTTACCAGTTTTAGGGCCAACATCGTTTTAACACCACACCGTAGTTTAAACCAAATAGCCATTCTAGCGACAAAAATAACAATTTAATCTCGCTCGAAGCTAATAAAGGTATAGTGCGACCTTTTTAAGTGCATTAATGAAGTGTATTTAATTAAAAAAACTAAGCTACGCAGGACGTTAGTCAGTTAACAAATTTTCGTAAGTGCTTGCTGCGCAAGTGAGTGAAATTATCATCATCCTAGTCCTATCCTGGTTCGTTCGGCGTTATCATTCGCACGCGAGGGGCTAGGATCCGCTTTGGAACGTGATCCAGGATATGGCAGATAACGTAATTATATTGAAGTGACTGCCATCTGACCTCCATGACCCTGTTAACAGGGGAACCAGACCAGCTTGGATCACGCTTACACATTCACTCGCCTAAATGTGCAGGTGTCCTCACGATGTTTTCGCTCACCGTAAAAGCATGGATGGGTGTGTTCAAACAAGTGTTCTATTGTACTGCATCAGGGACAAATATTTTTTTCTTCTGTGCGTTACGACAAAATTTCAAGTATTGTTTCTTTGTAACATCATGTTCTTATGTAAGAATACAGTTATCACTAAATTACTTACATGGAAACACGAATCAAATCACCCCTGCATCAAGCGCAAGACAAACATACTCAACGAACGCAGTTTTGAGTGCGAAATACCGCTAAATACTTCCTAATGCAGTGGATGTTTGAAATAGGCACAAATAATACTCAATTGTATACATAAGAACACGTATATACTTAGTTAGAGTCCGTTTCTACTTGAATACGTTCGCTAGATAAATGTTCCCAGTTTTGGGGAGCGATACCGGGCACATTGGGAACTTACTGGGAAATTCCCAAAAGGGAAACTTACTGGGAGCGGGAAATTCCCTGCGGCACATCTCTACCTACGACACAACATTGTAGTGGCGTCACCGTTACATTAGAATCGAATTGGAGGCTTCTATAAATGCCATTTATTAAATTTCGGTAGATATATGCCATTACAATGACATTCCGTTGGAATTATAACAATTGTTAACATTTACAAGAAATTATCTCAATCAGACTTTACGTTTACGTCCTGCAAAAGTTACTTCGTTCGGAAGATATCGACTAGTGCGGCAACATATCGATAAACAAATGTCGATAATGGAAACGAGTGTACATGATTTATAATCATTTAAGTTATAGGTGCTGAGCTGAATGTTAAAAAGTTGCATGATATTGTTTTTATTTTACTCAAATTTATAAAATATTTCTGGGGTCACCAGGTTTTGTTTTATTTAAGATTATATTTTATTAGTATCAGTTTTTATGTGTGGCATAATTAAGTGATAAATTATGAGTGTCATTACTTTTTCATACTTAAGTATTAGTATATTCTCTATTGAATAGAACGGAGCGCGGCATACATGCACTCACGATTGTATACCCAAGAGAATTAAAAAAATAACTGTAGGACAAAACCATATAAAACAAAAGCTGTTCAGCGATCATTTATTTATATATTTTAATCTGAATCTGATAATGACATTAGGATTTGTGTCACGAACTCGTAATCTGAACTGCAGCTGCTGTCGCCTACGTTTATCAAAAACGGCTCATCTACAATGCTGTCATATCGCACGTCTCGATCCCAATCATCAAAACAAAGTTTTAAAGCATTTTATATTGGCAGTGGTAGGGCGGTAGCCAAAACACATTAAGTTACATCGACACGACCCATCACTAACATGAACTGTCATATCAAGGTTTGCCGGGCCGGGTATAGGGCTTTTGGAGGAAATTCAAATGAATAGGACATTAAATTAGTGTGACAACCATTTATTGACAAACGTCATAAGGACTTAAGTATAAAAAGGTTTTAGATTATGGATTCTGTTTGAGTCTGGAGCCAAAATGTGATCTGTATAAATGAGATTAATCTAAATAAGTACCAACTAAGCCTAAATCCGTCTTACAGACCGATAGCTTTGATAAAACCTCGTCTACATTGGGGTTAAATTGCGATATTTATATAAAAATCGCAAGTTATATACTGCAGCTAAGTACATAATATTTAATAGTTAAGAGAAGAGGCCTTAATGGCAACCCAATGTACTTTACAAGAGAATGTTTTTCTTGAGTAAAAAATGAAATTATAATTTATAAACGCAAGGCAAAAAAACTTTTTTTCCAACATCCCTCAACCATCATGAGGTGTACAAGTGGCACCTAAACCAGGGAGCTAATTACGTAACTCTGTTGCTAACAATTCAGGATTGAAATCGCTTGAAAATGTCAAATTTGACAACTTCAGTTACTCTATTAAGCTGGCCATTCACGGTCAGTTCAAAAAATGACTCCGCTCACTTACATAAAAATAATCTGAAAACTGACTTTCATTCAGTGCTGCTAGAACATGGGCAATTCCCCACGCAAAGGGGACTTTTAGTTTTTTTAATTCAGTGAGTAAAATGGGCGAGAAGGTCTTAGAACCGGTAAAATATGGGCAATTGTGGAAAAAAATAATAACGTTAGGTTTCTTTTTTAGTACTTATGCCTATCTTAGCCTAGATTTTTATTACCGATATTGAAAACGTTAAATTTTGGTCGTAGCTCAGACCGATTAATTAGTGTAACTGGCCGCGAATGGCCAACTTTAGCAACAAAACTTTGATTGAAATAATTTCATTCAAAGTTACATACTCCACTACCAGGCCTGGTTGACTTCGCAATTTAGCTTTAAACCTATAAAAATATGCGCGGATCGATCGATCGGCGTTGGTAATGGATGTCACAAGCCGGCTGCATCACTTGAAAGATCTACGACTCACGCGCACGTGAGATGAGGTTACGCGACAGAAAGAAAGGAAAATATGTAGGTACTCATAGCGGTAGACTACTGGCGTGCTGAGATCTCAATTTGCACTTTGTGTCGTTCAAGAGCAGTGAGAACGCGCCCTAACAAACCCGAAATTTCCAAAGAGAATAACGAATGAACATACTAATGAGTCAATTTCTGCTTAATTAAGAACCCTAATTAAGGAATTAAGGAAAGGTCGTACAAGACAAAATTAGTTGAGCAATGACCCTGTATTCTAAGATACTCGTACTACTAGCGATTTTCCGCGACTTCGTCCGCGCAGGAAAAAATTATCTTTGTATGAGAGATTAACCTCCCCCCACCCTTAAATATTATTTTTATTTTGTTTTTAGTATTTCTTGTTATAGCGGCAGCAGAAATACATCATCTGTAAAAATTTCAACTGCCTGGTGACAGACAGACCGGCAGACAGCGAAGGCTTAGTAATAGGGTCCCGTTTTTACCCTTTGGGTACGGAACCCTAAAAACAGGTCGTGATGTTCAAATTCATCTACCTGTACACGAAAGATACAATCAAGATCTTATGATATATCCTATGTACGTACAGTATCCCATACAAGAAATGTGTTTTTGTGGCGGTTTTTGCTCTACATATAACAACGGCCAGATAGACGCTTGAAATGCTCACAGAACAAACTTCCGCTCTACTTTCTTATGATCAATTTACTCCTTTTATTTTCGGTATCTTTTTATTTTCATTTGCGAATGAAAAGGGTTCCCATTACTTTTTGTTAACATAATGCTGAGGCGTCGAGGGTTCTAACGGAATTACCCTGGGGGTTTGACCTCTGCTTAGAAACAAATAGAAAAAAAACCGGGCAAGTGCGAGTTGGACTCGCGCACTGAAGGTTCCATACGTAGGTTTTTTTCTACAATGTAAAACACAAGTCCGCGGTTTTTTTGGACTTTTTTCCTTTACCTGTACTCTTAGACCTTCCTTCTTGCCAAATTTCATGGTTCTACGTCCATGGGAAGTACCCCATAGGTTTTGATTCCCCTGAAAAATGCTAGAAAATATGGCAAAAGTGGCCGTATCTTTGGATTGCGTTGACTTAAAAGCTTGATTTTTGTACAGCTTCAAGAGATCATAGACATAAGTATTTGATGTTAATTTCAACTTTATACCTCCACGCGTTCCTGAGAAAAAGGTTTTTGACAGACAGACGGACAACAAAGTGATGCTACAAGGGTTCCTTTTTTACTTTTGAGGTACGGAACCCGGAAAATATGCTAACCCGTTCGTACTATGTGAAGCTGCAGGTAGTTTCTTTTCAAAATCAACGATTTAAAATTTTGATTGGCTTAACAGTTTTTAATATTATTTAACACTCACGGTGTTCTTTCTTAATTATATAAGTTTAAATAAGAAACCAAAAATTCGCACACGGGTAAGATTTGAACCCACGACCTTTGGCTGACCTGGCCAACGCTTGTACCAACCGAGCTACCGTGCAGTCCATCTGCCCGTGCGAAATTCTTGGTCTCTTTTGAATACGTCATTGCGTGACTGGTTTCTCATGAAAAATGAATGAGATTAGAAACTAAAGTTAGAAACTTAGTAAATAAGTTAAATCTTGAATTAAATCTCTCACACAAATATTTTTATTGGTAATATAATCCATCTATTTTTGAATAAACTGGATTGTCATTGGCTGTGTGTACCTACCTCAAGATATTGCTGGTGCTAATTTTTTCGGGAAAAACGAAACATTATGGAAATAAGTTGTGAAGTAAAAGCAGGTTAATTAAATAAAATAATTTCTTTTCATTAACTAAATTAGTAAATTACACAGTTAATTGGGGTCTCGATTTAGGCAAACAATGTTTGTGTTTGGAAACCTCGCTCTTTCTTAACAAGACATCCATACTATACTATAATATAATATTATAAATGCGAAAGTGTGTCTGTCTGTCTGTTACCTCTTGATGCTTAAACCACTGAACCGATTGAGATGAAATTTGGTGTGGAGACAGTTCGAGACCCTGGAAAGGATATGTCCTTTTGTGAAATGGAGGATGAAAGTTTATATGGAAAATTCAACTCTTGCGGGCGAAGTCGCGGAGAACCACTAGTAGATACATAAATTTTGAGCCAAATAGACAAAAACAATATAGCGTGTGCGTGTGTGTGTATTTGTGTGCAAAGAAAGAATTATAATTATTTTCTAAGCAGGTATTTAAGACTGTAGTCAATCTATTCCAACGAGCTCTAATCACACCTAATTGATGAAAAGTGTAGTCTCGGTTTAGGGTGCTTCATATCTGCCTAGTAAAAAAACAATTTGCTCTTGATTTTGGAAACCCAACATTATTTGCGAGCTCTTAGCACTAGTATCATTAGGCCCACAAAGCCTGATTAGCTAACCCGGACTTGCGCTTATTAAGGAGAAAGACCAGGCGCCATTTCTCCATACAAACGTAATCCCCTGTTTTCTTTCTGGATAATGGCTAAAGACAAAATATTTTTTTACTATAAAATCAACATTTACCACAGCTATGCTCCTATTTTTCGTTTTTTCTTATATTTGAATTAACAAAGGAAATATGAGCCTCCAAAAACTTAGAAAATTGCCTTATTTCAACCTCAACCTTCAAACGCTCGCCAAAAAAATCTACGCAAATAAACACTAAAACTGAAAACATAGGAGCACAGTCCCACCTTTTAAGAAACTATTTCAGAAGAAAATATTATCATTTGTCTAATTTTGGACGAGGTAATAGGGGACTTCGAAATGCTGTTTAGGAAGGATTTATCGGTCTGAGCTTATTTGTCCCTTTCTTGCTTGGGCGGCTACCAGAGGTCGCATCGAGACAGCAACAATACCTATTCTTCAAATACCACGTGACCGCGTTTCCTTCTAATGGGCTTTGAACTCAGATCATAGGCCTTACGCTAGTCCACATTAAGTTATCCGGACGAGCGAAAGTAGACTTTCCGGATTAGCTAATCCAGACTTGCACATGTTGGCTTAAACTCAGATCAAAGGTCTTGAACAAGACCACATTAGCTAACACGGACTTGCACAAGTCGGTCTTATAGGGCAAAACGGCCATGTATATTTGTACAGCTCAATTATTTTGTTTCCAAATCTGATGAAAGGAGAATCGTACAGAATATATTTGCTTTTTCCATTGCATATGTAACAGTCTGTAAGCCTACGCAGCCGTGAGCCAAATATAGATGGGACGGACATATTCAAACAAATCGTTTCTTGTGTAGAGTGTACAACCCAAATTAAACAGCTGGTACAATTGCTTTAAGCTCAGCGACGGCAAAGTCAATAACAGCCAAGGGTTTATTTTTTTATTTTGTTAAAGGAGATGTCCCAGAAATGTATGGAGCCTCGGCCAGGACCACGAACACTACACCTAATTAAATGCAAACACGTGTAGTACAGTTTTAAACACAGTAATTTCTATAGAAAACCTTTGTTTTTTGGTTAAACTATAATTAACACAACATTATTACAACTCAATACAATATATAGGAGGACGCCATCTTTCTTGAATGACGTTTTCTGACAGTTTTGATAGTAAGCAGTACCTACAGTACCTGACAGCTATTTTTCTTCAGCAATAACATCAACACAGTTCAAATCGCACATGAAATCGACTTTCCACCCGCTAAACTATTTACTAAAATATTTTTTTGTATTTTTACTGGAAACAGTAAAATCACGTACATCTACTAGCCCGGGAACGGACATCTCCTTTGACCGTAATCTCACCTGATGGTAAGCGATGATGCGGCCGAGGATGGATCTGTCTGGCCAGTATTCTCTCTTTTCTTGAAAATATTCATATCATAGTGTTTAGGGTACACTTCAACCGGCAACGAATTCCAATACCAACTCGTACACATAAGAGAAACATAGAAACGTATTGTGCGTATTCGTGGTACTCGTATGTGAACAACATAAGGGTGAAAATCCTGCCTACCTCATGCGCAATTATATCTCCAGCGTAGTTGAATGTCTGTTAATATTGGCCGACTGAGATTATTTAGCATTTAGGTAATATTTTGTGAGAGTTACTTTGCTCTTCTAGTTGAGTCTGACTTAGTCCAGTTATTCCCTTGTTTCCATCGGGCCAAAGGTTTGAAATCTTATTTGCATATTGGATTACACTTGTGGACCTTTGGAAATATTAAATTATTTTTTATGATACAGCTCGAAGACAGAAAATTGTATTTTATTCAATCTAAAGCGGTCTTCAAATTGTAGTACAAACGCACACGTACCTACGCTTTAAGGTTGAGAGGGATTTTGCCCATTTACTATGCTTCAATGACTATTGAATCGATTTTGATACAATTTAGGGTTGGGGCTTGTAATTCATTGGCGTTGGTTCTTAGATAGGTGTTTTTGTTTTATTTCTTCAGGGAAAGGTGTGTGATAATATTTATTTATATTTTTGTGTGGCTTTTTGTAATTGTTTTTTGTAATGAAGATGCTGTTATCATCCAGCTTTGAGTTTGAGTGAGATTTGAGTTGAAGCCCTTATCAAATCAAAAAAGAAAATCTAGCCGAAAAGCAATACATCTGCAGGCTTTCCCCATGTCAGAAAATCATCGATAAAACAAAGTACTAACAGAACAATATATTTTCCAAGTACGTATCCTTATTTGCATTCAGAACGTTTTCAGAATAACTCCGCCCCCGTTTTTTGCGAATCAATCAAATTGTGTTTTTTGTTCGGGTTCCGAGGAAGGCGTTTGCATAATGTTTAAATCATTTTGTAAATAACCTTGTAGGGACAAAAATCCCACCTACACTTTTTTTACGTAGACGTAAATAGGTTCGCGATTTAAAAAAAAAAACAATTTGTATATTGAATATTGATGGTAATTCCATTTATATTGAAAATTGTTAATTTTATGACCGGAATTCGATCGTGTAAGTTTCAAATCCATATTACCAGAAATGTCTGGACATCGTAAAGATAATTTTGGATCTCGAAACACAAGAGGAATTTAGTTCGACAGAAATCCTCCTAAAGTTTGGTCTATCTTTGCTATTTTGCATGTTTAATATGTGCTATGCATGGTTCTATTCAGCCCTTTCTTTTATTATGTTACTTATTTTATTACACTAAGACGAAAACTATGGGAATACCATCACCACCAACATCACCTTAGCTCCACATAATGTTGACTATCAGACATAACAACATGTCAACATTAAGATACTAGAACGAAAACACTATACGTGCCTTTAAAATTTGAGGGTTTCCCTCGATTACACCAAGGTCCCATCATCAGATCTCGACTGGGCCACAATGGGACCAACTAGAAGGTATAACCTCTAGGTAAACAATTTTTTTTTTCAAATCGGTCCACAACTGACTGAGATATGAGGTAATATAGCCACAAAAAAACATACAGTCGAATTGATAACCTCCTCTTTTTTTGAAGTCGGTTAAAAATGTACCTTATTTCGTACGTAGGTAGGTACGTGAATATTATAAAAAGGTTCCCATGAAACTTGGGGTACTAAAAGGGTTTGTTTTTCTTCCTCTACATTTAAATACGTTTGGTATTCCGTTTTCTATAGAACCCGTTTAATGTGATATATTTCTTTGCTCATTTCTGGGAAATTTTCCTTTGTATTTTATAATTGGAAAATTGTTTCTATCCGGACTCCGATTAAATAATGCCTATCTTGGACAAAAGAAACCTTTTCAATTACACTTTGAACAACAAATTGCCCATCATGATATCCGGCTATACAGGGTTATTTGAAAAACATCAACAACCTCTTAAGGGGTGGTTTTAGTGTCCATATACAACCACTTTGTCTATTAGAATTCTTTAAAAATTCAAATCACCTATCAAATCAAACGCCCGCCGCCCTCACCGCTCCCCTGTACTCAGTTAAAAGGTCGGACTATAGTTAGGCCATTACCAAAAATCTTCATTTCAAAAATTCGGCTGCGCGCCATAATGCCACGTAAGTGTGGAGCCGCTATTGCCCAAAGCCTTGAAAACAACACTTCCAAAAAAAAATTATCAGGGTGCGTTGCACTTGCCGTCAGCGACGAACGCACGCCTGCTTTGTTAACAAATAGACAATGCGAATTTTCCAATGATGTTACCAAATTGAATTGAATACATTATAACAAGTACTTGAGTTCACTCATCCAATAATACTCATTTCACTGATTTGATTTATTTCAACTATTATATAATCTGTGGTATCGCTTCGAAATCACAATGAACTGGGCCCGTAGCCAAATGGCAATTTATTCTCAAGCGAAGTTCGTTATCGCTAACAAAATGTATGAAACTGACATAAGCCGTCGAAACATCACGTGACTTTTGCATACATTTTGACATTTCGTTGGCGATAGCGAAGTTCGCTCCAGAAGATTGCCATTTGGCTACGGGCCCTGTTGTTTTCAATACTTTATTATTATTTCAAAGCGAGATGTTCGTTCAAGATAGAGTAGTAGCGTAATTCATTTCTTGTCGTATAAATTAATTAAAAAATAATGCTTTCCTTTTAATAAACATGAATGTCTGCTCGTGAAAAAACTTGACGGAATTGTGTTCATTTATTCAAGTGACATGGAAAATACAAACGACTACTGTATACATTTGTTATGAAATAATGGAAATCGTGTAATGTTATTATGTATGATATAAGTACACATGTTTGCTTGTGCAGTCAATTAAGTAAATTACTTAAAAAATATGTGTGTATAGTCAAAAATATAGATAAAATTAAATTTTCACAGATGAAATATTTCTGTTGCCGCTATAACAAAAAATATAAACAAATAAAAAAATACGAATAAAATATAAATTTAAGTGGGAATCCCATTCAGTTTTTTCTCGATATTAATAACGGCTTCAGAGATAGACACTTGAAATATAGACGACCGTCTTGGTCTAGTCGTTCGCGCACCGGACTTCTAAACCAGGCGGTTGCGGGTTCGAATCCCCCAAGGGGCAAATGTTTCTATGATGAGCACGAGCATTAGTACCTAAGTCATGGATGTTTATATGTATTTAAGTATTTCTATCCGTTATCCTAGTTCACCATAGCACAAGCTCACGCTTAGCTTGGGGCTAGTTAATTGGTGTGTTTGTTGAAACAATTTATTATTATTATATTCACTGTATATTAGGTTGTCATATACCTTAATACCTCAGAGATCATGTTTATGACACACTAGAAAATTTATTGTTTTGACACCGCCGGCGGTCTTCTGATCTGCAAGGGGTTAAACATAAATATATATATTTAAAAAAATACATTAAAAACGATTATTTTCCACGCAATCCTTACTGACTGAGCTTCTCATACATTTGCAAGGCATCAAGAATATTTCGCCTTTAGGCTTTTATAAATTCACAACACCTCTCTTTCTCACCTACGTCCTTCAAATTAGGTTCTAAAATAAGACCTGAAGTATTGTAAAAACTTCTTTCAGCTTATTTTTTCTCAGCTAAATAATTCTATCAATTACCACTGTATTATTTTCAATCCCAGTCTCAGTTTAAGTAAACCCAAGTTTTAATTGAAGTGTCTTCAATTTCACTTCATTCTCTAAGTAAATAATTTTACTCGAGAGCTTATTTTGGGGAAACAAAATAGAGTTTTCAGTGTTAAAAGGTGAACGGCTGAAGCGTAGAAGTTGCTCTTCGAACTCAGCTTATTTTTTGATAACTTGTTTAATGTAACAAGGCAACCCCTGGCTCTTATCGATTATGATATTTTTTCTGCCTGCCTTAATAGGCAAAGATTTGATAATCTTTTCCAATCCGCTTTTTGATTTAGGATTGATAAACCCATTTAAGGTTATTTTTCTGTTTGCCTACCGGACCCCTGAAATATACTTTCTGCTAATTGTAGCCTTCCAAAAATAAACGTATAAAAATCAAATAATGTTTTGGCCAACACTCGTTGTGAATAATGTATTTTTAGAATGAACATGCTGATTTCATTAAACCACTCGTAGATACCTAGATAAATACTATTTATAGGTATTGTACATCAGGCACTGGAGACATTTACAAAGTATTTATAGTCTTACAATTTGCCGGTCTTATTGCTAAAAGCAATTTCTGCCAGACAATCGTCGGTTAAAGGACAGTCTGAAAATTTATATTGGGACGGCGCGGCGAAGAAAAGTATTGTGATGTGGACCAAATAAAATACATTTCAATGATGACAATGACAAATGATTTGTTATAGGTATTTATGCGCAGAAAAAAACCTCTTGATTCAGGTATTTTTTCTTTTAGTACTTTAATTGTTTATACTATAGCTTAGAACCTATAAAATCAAATTTAGAATGTGCGAGCTTTTACACTTTTATCGCTAACGAAGCACGTCTTGTTGCTATACTACGGCGTAGTTTGCTACTACGAGAAGTTGCTACGAAGTCACGCCGTAGCACTTCGTAGCAACCACATTTCGTTAACTCTATAGCGCTCGAAACTTTTATTGGAAGAGTTTATACTGAATGAGAGCTACACACAATATGTTGTTTATAAATGTTTTGAGTATATTATGTAGTTTATTTAAAGCAGCATTCGTCCTTGTCAACTCAAGCCTTATTTTTAAAAATTCAAGAAGGCTTAGGCTTACTTGTACACGTATGGATTAGCTTATATGGCTTTGTCCAAGGCCTATTATCTGAGTTAAAAGCCCACTGGTGCCAGACATGCCATACAAAAATAATTAAACTTATCAATTGTTAAATTTCAACAAACACACCAATTACTTAGCCCGATAATTTAGCTTGGCGATAATTTATTGGCTATTAGATCATAAAATGTTATCGACAAAAAACCCCCATGTTGGGTTCTAACTCCCCCCCTCTTGAAATGGCAGCCCTTTTAAATATTAAAAAAAATACAATTTCTATGGATCGGGAGGTCCTAAAAGTTATGAAAATGATTCATTTGAAAGTTAACGCTTTCGCCTATCAAGTGAAATAAAGATCAATTCAAAATTATTAACCGTCATTAAAGAAAAAAAATTAAGAAATATTGCTCAAAAATTTAAAACAGTTAAATGGTTGTTAAACCTATTACAAAAACAAAAAAGTTTTTTTTCCTAAAAAAAATTTTTTATTGGGATCTTGTTTCTAAAATCTTATAAATAAAATGCCCTTAAATTATCGCTTGTCGAAACCCGGACAGCCTGTATATACAGGGTGTGGCGTAAATAGTGGTCCAAAGCAAAGGTGTGGATACACTGTACACTGAAGCACCACATACCAGTATTTAAAAAAAAAATATGTACAGGGTTTTAAAAAAAAAAAAAAATTTTAATTTTTTTAGAAATCGTTACCTTGCCTTACAAATTTGGTTATAATTTCCAAAAATGACGGTTTTTTTTTATCCATTTTTTTTATTATTATTGCTGATCACTTGTACTTAGTACTCCATTCGTTTTTTTTTTACAAACTGAATTTAATAAAAAAAATTAAGTTTCTTTCAAAATTCAATACTCACTGCTAGCAAATCGTTTGACTTTCAATGCTTTTGGTGCAAAAAAAATGTACCACACTGTCAGTGCCCATTGTTTAAAAAAAATGCCCATGCAAATTTGTAAGGCAAGGTAACGATTTCTAAAAAAATTAAAAAAAATTTTTTTTTTTTGAAAACCCTGTACATAATTTTTTTTTAAATACTGGTATGTGGTGCTTCAGTGTACAGTGTATCCACACCTTTGCTTTGGACCACACAGAAAAAAATTACAACCCTTGTAAACCCTTGAACTTCAAATAAATTGTTTTTCTGAATTGGGCTCCTTTTTGTTTCGAAAAGCAATAACTTTTTTCCTGTAAGTCGTAACACTTATTGTTGCACCATTTTAGAATCTGCAAAAGATGGGCATTTTTTTTAAACAATGGGCACTGACAGTGTGGTACATTTTTTTTGCACCAAAAGCATTGAAAGTCAAACGATTTGCTAGCAGTGAGTATTGAATTTTGAAAGAAACTTTATTTTTTTTATTAAATTCAGTTTGTAAAAAAAAAACGTATGGAGTACTAAGTACAAGTGATCAGCAATAATAATAAAAAAATGGATAAAAAAAACCGTCATTTTTGGAAATTATAACCAAATTTGTAAGGCAAGGTAACGATTTCTAAAAAAATTAAAAAAATTTTTTTTTTTGAAAACCCTGTACATAATTTTTTTTTAAATACTGGTATGTGGTGCTTCAGTGTACAGTGTATCCACACCTTTGCTTTGGACCACTATTTACGCCACACCCTGTATTTATAAATTATAATCGTCATGTACTTTTTTCGCATCGATGTTGAACCACATCGCAATAATTGACTGTCAACTATTTATCGACAGAATACATTGAAATGCTTTCTACGTTTAAAAGCATACCGTGCTACTTTGAATATTATTGGTGTAGGCCAAGAGATTTATATTTGAATTTTAGATTTTTATTTATATTTGAATATTATTGGTTTAGTCAAGCTGGCCCACCGACTGCATGTCGCCCAGCGAGCTATGAAACGGTATATGCTGGGAATCTCGCTAAGGGATAGAATCTGGAACGAGATCATCCGCCAAAAGACGAAAGTCATAGATATCGTTCAGAGGTGCAGTAAGCTGAAGTGGCAGTGGGCTGGTCATGTCTGTCGCAGAACCGACGGGCGTTGGACTAGAAACGTAGTGTTGGACGCCCCCCTGCTAGGTGGACCGACGACCTGAGGAAGGTGGCCGGTGGTGGCTGGATGCGAGAAGCGGAGGGCCGTGAAAGTTGGCGCCGTCTTGGAGAGGCTTATGTCCGGCAGTGGACTGCAATAGGCTGATATGAGGCCAAAAGATAGAGAGCCTATACTTTAAATGTACAGGTAAACGTAAACTTGTACTATTATTTAGTCTGTGGTAAAACTGAAATTTCTAATATGAATAATAACAATCACAATGTCTGCCTCTTTATTCCTTTGACTACATAAGGTGAGGTAACAAGCAAAACAAATGAAGTTGACTGGCTGTCTGATCAATGCCTAGCTCAGACTCTTTGCACCTAGGATGCTGATTTTTTGTACAAATATTTCTCATATCATTTAAGATACACCACTAAAAGAAATTTAGGATGACTTTTCGCAATTCCTTTCTTATTGGTAGGTAATAATGGATATGTTTGTATTAAACGTCGTCAATTTTAAAGCTTCTCGAAAATCCCGAAACACATTATTCTTCATATTTAACCCAATAGCTAAATACCAATTTTCATCAATTTAGCTATTTGGTTAAAAATAATGAATAATAATAATAATTCTGGTTTGAAGAATGATGTGTTTCGAGATTTTCGAAATTTCATCCTCTAAGGGGGTGAAAAGAAGCGTGGAAGTTTGTATTGGAAATTCGACATTTGCGCGGACGAAGTCGCGGATAACTATCTGGTTATTTTTAACAATCCTCCTAATAATTGTTTTAACTGCATATAAGTACGTATTAAGTACCTGCGTACCTGGGTAAAACTTATTAAATATTAATAATATCACTATTTTCTGCAAGATGCTTAGCAATTTTAAATTGAATGCAGGTTATATTAATATATTTTTGATGATGATATTATACATAACAACGGAACGGAAGTCTTTAAGGAACACTGAAGAGTAAAGGTATGGGGAGTCACAAAAGATCCTAGTGGGTCGAGGTGCTCCGCGGGTTAATGCCCATGGCCCCTATAAAGATAAGATAACAAAGTAAAATTGGTATTGGATGCCTAGGTATTATTTAAATTTTCCTATCCCTTGGACTACAGAGTGTTTCAAAAGCATTCCCATCAAGGTTTGTGTGCCATTCCAAATAGAATTGTCAATTTCCATTTATAGCGGCAAGATAGCTGTTGGGAATAGTGCGCTCTAAAAACATTACCCTTTCCTTTGTTGACGGGTAAAAATAAATAGCTTCTGCACAAAGAAATGAGGCTGCCAAAAGTGTTAGAGCTGTCATGTTTAGTATGTTTTCGTTTCTCTGTAGTTCTAAGGCGTATTTGATTTCTTTGTGTAATAGACAGGACGCAACTTAGTTATGGAAGTACGAAAAGCCCTTGTGTAGTATACATATAAGATTTAAATGTCAACAATCAAACATGCTAAGATGAATAACCAATAAATTGTTACGATTTGTTTATGAAGAGTTTTTAAATGTGATACGTAAATACTCGTACTCGTAGGTACTACGAAGTGTAATTAGGTAAGAAGCTGAAGGTTAATTTCGTTTTCTTTAACTGTATATTAAATCTACAAACAAAGCGATATTCTAATATTAAAACAAAACATAATTTTACCCCGTAGTAAAAATGAATTTGTCACTGCTATATAACTTGGATAAATATTTATAGCTAAACGGCTAGTTTGAAATGTGTGTAGCCACTATGTCATGTCACCTATCTTTCATTAATTCCAAACTAGCCGGTTCTTATACACCTACAAATTGTTTAACATAGGCAAATTCATTATTAGTAAGGAAGTTATATTACACCTAAATATTAACAATCAAAGTTAGTGTCTCAGCAGTCGAAGTTAGTAGTCCATATTAATAAAACACAAGATTGTACATAAAACATTTTGTCTTGGTCTCCTAGCAACGATGAATAGACTGAGAATCCCTTTGAACTATCAATTAGTGATACCTAGAGACCGAAGCGACCTTGCGCGCTAAACCTATTAATTGGTGAGTAAATATTTAATGGAGGCTAGCTAGGTCGAATGGTCAATTACTAATGATGCCTTGTTGTTTCAATGCCTATCTAGTTGTGATAGGCAATCTAGATCGTGCGAATTTCAAAACTATTTAGATATTTTTGCACTTGAAAAAAAGACCACCAGAGGAAAAAGACCACCAGAGGCGGAAATCGAACCCGCGTTCCTATTCCGATTGCCTAACCTTTCGGCCACCTTGGCGTTGGCAGAGCCTGTCGAAATTTTCAAGTGCTTGTTAACGCTGTAATGCCGCGTTGCTTTCATCAATGTTATTAGGATTATAAACACTCGAAAGAAATACTTTTGCAAGTATTTAAGAATCGAAAGATGGAGCTTGCAAATACGATACATTATTGTTTTTAAGTGATAAGCATTCACTTTGCAATCTAATTAGATATTTTTGCACTTGAAAAAAAAGACCATTAGAACTATGTTACCAGAAACTACAAGATATCGTTGGGCTAATTATAGATCTGGAAACACGATTTTTAATATCAAGGTAGTCAAAAATGTTCGCAGCCTTTTGAATAAAAACTTATTATTTTTACCACAAAAATGCCGCAATATTATTGGTGCTAAAGTTTTGTAACAGTCTCCTTTATTCAAAAATGCGTTCAGGATGCTGTTGAGACTGCCTCGCTTCTGCAGTGCCTCAGGCATGTTTGCAGAGGCACATGTAAACTGCTTTTTTGCCACAATGCGCAAAAAATGCGCTTCGCTAGTGCACAGAGTCAGGGGCAGTGACCACGGCATCCTGACCATGATTGCAAGCCGACTAGATTGTGTGTACGTGAATCGTTGCTGTGCCACTGCTTATGGAGTAAAGCAGCGATGATTCTCGTATAGTAGCTATCAAGAGTCTTATAATATATTAAAATATCTTACTTACTAACCTTAGTTGTTTAAGTTTAATTATTGTTACTAACAAATTGTGTCTTGGTCACTTGAATAAAGATTTTATTTTTATTATTATTACACTGGATTCTTTGTTTTTCTCTACCTTTTTTTAGGCAGGTATTACATCTGTTATGCGGGCAAAAACCAAGCATAACAGCGTTAAATGCTGATATATCGGATGATAAAAACTTTCGGGTTAAGCGACAGGTATTTAGTAAAACTGCTTTTTGTAGTAAAAAATATTATTATTATTATTTTATTTTGTACCTAAAATAATAAGTCTGTACCTCAGTACACAAAGACGTAAACTATGGGAATACATTTTTGTGTCGTTTGAATTATTCTTGCAATTGCCAAAACACATTTTAATGTGTAAATTTAACGTAGATACCGAGACGACGCAATAAGACAGTTTGGCCTTATTTCAAAACTAGCTGTTTCTGTAAACTACTATTTCTGTATCCTACAGGAACTGTGTTTTTTCCGGGATAAAAAGTAGCCTATATGTTATTCCAGACTATAATCTATCTTTGTGCCAAATTCCATCCATATCCGTTCATTAGTTTTTGCGTGAAGAAGTAACAAACATACACACTCACAAACTTTCGCATTTATAATATTGGTGGGATTAGTGGGATTTCACTGTCAGACGGCTTCGCCACCTAGGTGGGGTACAAAACGACAATAATTAATACGAGCTATCGCCCAATCTTGACCTGACTTGTGACTTGCAATAAATATAAATCCTCTGAGTGGTGGCTTTGCCGATGGTCGGCTAGTCAGACCATTTTCACATGTGAATGCCGTTGCAAAAACATGCATGCATCCATGCAAAAAACAAATTTTTGCCGTTGGCTGGCACATAACCGTTGACGGAAAACGTATGACGCGACATGAAAACGTTAAAAGTGCCGCGTATGCGCATCTCGTCATGCGGCTACAGAAAACTATTTGTTATTGTGGTATTTTGAGGTAGCATTTCCGAAAAGCTGTGACATATGGATTCTAACGATACCCCACCTGCTTAAATTGGTCCAGGCATTCTCAAGCTATGGTGAAATAACCAAATGAAGCAAAAGCGCACTTAAGCACAGAATAAGTACTATTTTAAGCGCTAAATAGACCTTGCTTGTTATTAGCCTAATTAATTACACGATTGTCGACCAGAAATGAGAAATGGGAGCAGGGCCCATAGACAAGATGCAATCTTTCCACAGCGAGCTTCGCTATCGCCAACGTCACGTGATGTTTCGATGTCTTATGTCAGTTTCATACATTTTGTTAGCGATAGCGAACTTCGCTTTAGAGTAGATTGCATCTTGTCTACGGGCTCTGCTCCCTTTTCTGTTTTCGGTCGGCAATCGTGTTATAATGGGCATTAATCAGTTTATTAACAAGCTTTTAGTAGACCTTTAAATTAACTTACCTCCAATTTATTTATGGGAGCTTTATTCGAAACATAAATCCCTGAAATTCATTGCCAATTAAACGCCCGCTGAGGGATTTTGAACTATTTATTATGTTTTATGATTCTCTTCTAAAAACAAGATTAGTTGTTTTGATATAAAAAGCTCATTTAAAAGTCTAATATCAGTCCATCTATTAGTTGTTTCACTAACTGATGCTCTTACCGTATGGGAAAACATCGTGAGGAAACGCACATTCAGGCCACTGAATGTGTGACAAACTGGTCAGGTTCCCCTTAACAGGGTTACGGAGATCAGAAGGCAGTCGCTCTACTGTAATTACCTGATCTGCCACATCCTGGGTCATGGTCAGCGGACCCTGGGACCTCGCGTGCGAGTGCACAACCGGGATAACGCTAGGATGATGGTAATGATAATATCAATCCATTTATATTTAGATACTAGCTAGCTAGCTACCCGGGATCCGATGATACAAAATACATATCTAATCCACCTGGCGCCTTCCAGTAATCATTATCTCTTATTTGTACTGTGTATGGCGAAAAGAAACTAGTGTTGCAAAAAAACCGTTTTTTTTTCTGGTGTGAAAAAAAAACGTTGAAAAAAAACCTGAAAAAAAACTGTTTTTTTTCTGGACCATGTTTTTTCTCAAGAGTACGAAACCAAAACTTTTAAAACAAATACCTAAGAATACATAGGTAATAGAGTTTTCGGTTTATTTATATTTATAACTCTACTATACTTTTCTGGTTGAGTGGTACTAATATTTCATGAATATATTGGCAACATTTTTACATCAACGAAAGGGAAATCCCCAAATCAATTACATTTGCACACGGAGAAATCCCCTTTAGGTTTATGTTTATTTGAACGTAGTTGGCTTAGCGCAGTTGGGGTATGTGACGGACGGAGAAAGTTCAATATCAAATTATTTAGTTATTGTGCTATTCTAGTGTTCTTTTCGAGTATGATTACCAACTAAAATACCTGAGTATGACAAAACGAGTCGATTCAGGCCCTCAAATGTAATGCAGAAAAAAAAACAAATTTAGAAAAAAAACAACGGTGCTAAGTTTTTTTTCATGTTTTTTTTTTCAAAAAACTGAAAAAAAAACAAATTGTATTTTTTTTTCATTTTACATCACTAAGAGAAACCTCTATGTATCTCAAGATGTACTTTTCTGTTATGATGAAACATAGTCTATGTTGGGCACCACTAGCCAGGGAGATAATTAAGGTTTTATAAAAGAATTTTTTCAAGTGCAATAATATATTTATAAAAGAAGTCGAATTCTGTATGTTTATACCTACATACAGAATTAGATTACATAATCTTAAAGTAGCTATACACGGTTACATTGAAAAGAGGTGCCAAAATTAGAAATGAGATCTATAATATACATAAGACTTAATGGCAATTATTTTTAATCGTCGTATTTTTCAAATAACATCCACTTTAAAAATTCTGAAAATAAAGTAGTAAGCAATAATGACTAGGTATTAATGTATTGAACTTTTCAGTCAATCGTTATGCAGATATCGTGCGAGGGGTGTTATAAGTTTAACGGTTCTGTCTGTGTATCGTAGCTCCCAAACGGATGAACCGATTTTCGTTTTGTTTTTTTTGTGTCATAGACAATTTTATTCCGAGTGTTCTTGGCTGTTTTATTTATTTATTTAATCATTTATTTAGGAACAGCAACAGAACACAAATTGAAACTTACATACTAATTACACAATTTAACAAACACTGTGGTAAATTTGCATTGCTTTACAAGATCGTAAACTCTGTGTGGGACGCAGAGGATTTGTTGAGCCATCTTTCATTCAAAACAAGAGCCAGTGGTAGAAGGCAACAGCTGTTTGATCTGCCAGCGTGCAAAAATAATATTACATACAACAACCCCTTGTTCCGTATGTGTCGACTGTATGATAGTATTAGCAGAGAGTTAGACTTGTTTTCTTTGTCTCACTCGTCATACATAAAGTCATGCAAAGACAAATTATAATGAGCCACTGTTTTAATGCTGTATTCTATAATTCTATAAATAATATATATATAATTTCTGCTTAAGTTCTCAAACACGTAACTTATTTTAAGCAAATGTCATGTTCAGCTGTAACCGGAATGCAAATTTACCACAGTGTTTGTTATGAAAACTAACCAAGATGGCCGCCGCCACAAAATGGCGGATTACATTTTTTTTAAAACTCCCTCAATATGGTATCAAATGAAAGGACTTGACTATAAAAATACTACACAATATGGTAAATTTTAAATCCAAGATGACCGCCATCACAAAAAGGCAAATTTGTAAGTTTTAGAGCTAAATTTTTGTGATTGTGTAAGGGGTTTTCAAAATTTTTAATTTTAATTTAATTGTTCTGCAAATTAGTTAAATTATCCACGCGAAATAATATATAATAAAATTTGAACTGCAGAATAATTAAATTTAAAAAAATAGTTTAGTTTCTTTGCATAGTTACTGATTCTGAGTCACTCCCAAAAATTTAGCACTCCTTTGCAACGTAACCCTGTAGATTAGCTACCTATACTTACTTGCATAGGCGCCTAAAAGTTTTACCTAAGTTTCCTCCTGTGCCACCAGATTATCGTTGAGCTGACAGGGATAATGATGCAAACTTGAAGGGAGGGTTCTAGTAGGAAGACTATCTGTTCTATATTTATAAGGACTTTAAAAAAATATAACAGAAAAGATTATGAGTATTTATTTTATAATATAAGTATTTATTATATTTTTTTAATTCTGAGGCCACTATGTCTTTTAACGTAACTCTCTTACTCTAGACTAAATAATATATCATTGCTGCACAAATATGGCCAAAAAAAAGTGTAGGTACGAAACTAGAAAATCATTTTGGTGCATTTTACTAGAAGACGACAATATTTTTCTCATGCCATAATTAAGAATTAATGGTCTTCTACTAACTTAATATTTTTCCGTCATACTTTTGTAATAGCCCCGATTATTAACAATACAACAAAAAAATTTAACAAATAACGCGTTGTCTCGCTTTTCTGAGGGTTCCGTAGTCCACAAGGAATCGCCATGTCAATTTTTTTACTTTTTTCGTCGTTAGATACGAGTAGATTTTCAAATTGTGTTAAACATCATTTTTCGATTTTGCGACAGGGTCGCTTTTCAGTAATACTTACTACTTCTTTTTCTACAGAACCTACTTACCGTTTGTGTGTTTGTTTAGTTTTAAAAGACAAAGTTTTCTTTATTAATTTTAAGTCTTAAAATCAAACAGGGTTGGTCACCCTAGTTCTATTAGACAGCCCTGGGGCGCCGCATAATTTACTCATTAGATGAAAGCTAAATTAACTAGGCGTATTGTTCGTAGTAAGGTGGGTTAAATGCCAAATTAGGCTATACGAACACACAATATAGGTCTAAGTAAGCACAAATATATTTTAGGTATTTATATAATTGTCAATGCCTTGACGTTCAAACTCACTAAGAACACAGGCAATTGGAGCATTTGATCACGCGAAGCTCAGAAAGCTTTACTGCTTTTTACCATTTGTCAATGATTTAAATTTATTTTACTTCATTCTTGTTTTATTTATAAAAATGTATTATACACAAAGATGTATTTGTTGAAAACACTATCAATATCGAATGTCGAAAATAGTCTTACTCTCTCATCCTCTTCCTCTTCTCACGAGAATAAACTAAAATAAAGCAAGGGAATGAGTCCCGTCTGTTTAGTGCCTGTTGTCTATAAGGCTGTCTACTATTTTTTTTTCTTATTACCTGCTGTTTATGCCACTAAATAAATGCCAGCCACGATGTCTATAATCTACAATAATTTTTAAAATAGGGATTGTTTTTACCATAATAACGGCCCTGGCACTGCTCTTAAACTGTGCACACCTTCCCACAAGACCTCTTACGTCTCTATTACGTACGTATTCTTTCACCATTTGTACCTTAAGGCTCTGGAACTCTCTTCCTGATGCGATCAAAACATCTACATCCAAATTCACCTTCAAACGGTCTGTTCGAGAACTTTTCCTGAATGGTTCAATTTTGTGACGCTCATTACTAGTTTGATCAACGAATTGCTATCTACTTATCATTACTTTTTTTTCTCGTCAACGTTAGGTACAGCTACATTTGACTCAAGTTTGTATGTATTTATTACTATTATGTTTATGTAAGTTTATTGTTTAAAATATACATATATATTTTTAAGTTTATTTATCCTTGTTTTGTTCTTTTCACGCCGCCACGACTATTTCTGCCTCGCCCAATGGTTGACTGGTAGAGAATGCCTTAAGGCATTAAGTCCGCCATTTGTACTTCTTTGTTTGTGCAATAAAGAATAAATAAATAAATAAAATAAATAATACGAGTGTAGAGTTATTGCGCAGCAATCTTGACGGATTTGCCTGTTTGCTACAGACCATCGTACTTATTTCCAATTTACGCAAGAAATTCAAGTGACAACTTTCAGTAACCTTGAACCCCAAAGCTTTATCGACCGTTAGCGAATTTGACCCAAATACGACCCATTTAACCCCTCCCTCATAATTGATAGAAAGATGATAAAAACATTGATTGACGGTAAATTTGACAGAATTCTCATAATGCTAAATATACTGATGAAAAATAAAACATGTATTGGTGAACTCTAGGCTAAGTATGAACTGGTTGGTTACAGTATAGTCAGCTTCTAATTATGCTGTACATTATTAATTACTTTTACAGCTATTGCACGCCATTTCGTCTGTAGACTCTATATAACTCATACTCTCAACGCCGTCCGTGTCGTACGGTAAAGGGAGGTTATTCATATTTTAATTATGGATGACTCGAGTTCACCAATTTTTAAACAGCCGGGCAACCTAAATCGACGCTTAATTTTACACATTTCCCATACAACATAGTATGTAAATAATCATTTTAAAGAATGTTTTATCATCATCATCATCATCCTAGCGGTATCCCGGTTGTGCACTCCTACGCGAGGGCCTAGGGTTCGCTGACCATGATCCAGGATTTGGCAGATCAGGTAATTACAGTGACATCTGACCTCCATTGACCTAACATTTTACCGATTGTTTAAAAATTTAAAATATGTTGGTGAACTCGACCCTTATTCTTCTTTTATTCAGATGAAGGCTGTACTTTGGACTACACGTTCAAATTGTGGTATGAGCATTAACAATTAAAAAAAAATGTACATCGTTGTATCTGGATAAAATATAAAAGATCAGTTAATTCGTTAAACTAGATTTAATACTCATATTTATTGTATTAGAATTGTAAAATGTAATACAGTAAATATTTGCATGCTTTTGGTAATGGCTAAATGGGCCGAACGTTGATTTAATTAACTGTAACATCTTCAGTGTACCCTATTTAAAAGCAAATAAATTTATCTTATCTTATCCTTATATCCAGGATTAAATCAGGCTAATTAATTAATCAAGATTTCACAGTGGTATCAGAGGCCAAGATCCACTTTGGATCGCTGAGCCAGCGAAGTTAATAATTAAAGGTATATTAGCTTAAAATAAACAACACGGATTTCTCGTTAAACAAAATAAAACATGAGATCCTCTGAAAACGAGGTACGGGGACATCTAAACTGTTTTAACATTTGCACAAGTGGCGTAGCTCATTGAATCATAATTAAATTAAATGCAAATAACGTGTTAGACGCGTGGGTTGAGCCTCTGAGAGAATTAAATACGTGTTTACACGAAGGTAGCTTGGGAAATGATAAATCACAGCTATAGATGCCGCAAAGCACACACGCTTTTAAGTTGCTATCTTCGTCATTTTATCGTCGTGCATGAGAACATAATCTGTGATGTCAAAGAACATTTGACATGTCACTGCGCTGTCGCGGGTGCTACGAATCACAGAATATATACATATTCTATAAGGGATTGAGATACTCAATCCCGCGTGCGTGCACAAATCCTCTCATAAAAAGGCCCTCAGTTTTCAAGTCACAGATAATATTTTTAATGTTACTTCGCTGTGAACGCCAATAAATAAATATATACAACTTTCTTTACGGCGCGGCAGAGTATGGGCTTCGCCTAAATTGGCGTGTGTGGTATCAAAATATCCATAAAAATTTTCATGCCATAATTATAACGTTAACAAGAAGTTTGTGATTGCGAATTCAGACCCTACTCTTTATCATTTGATGATATAATTAGATGAAAAATAATAAATTTGACGTTGATTCAGCGTATCCAGAGCTCTATTATCATTTTGATAATATAAGGTCGCCTTTTATAAAGTGGTGAAACTTTAACAGAACTTCTTAATATTTTAGATAAACCGGGCCCTATGATTTTCATTTTTAAAAACGTGCTAGTTTTCATTTTTATTTTTCCTAACAAAAAAAAATTATATTTTTAAGAGCATCCTGTCTACTCTGAAACATCCCTACATGTCATCGCCGCTCTCTCTTATTTCAATCGTGCCCGTCTCTTTCCTCATTTCATTCATGTTGCGCGGTGCGCGGTGCGCGGGGGGACCGCGACTGCGCACCACTCACTCACTAGTAGCGCATTAAAACCGAGTCTTATCTACCTACGCTGAACGCTGCGCATGCTACCTGCATAGGTTCCTCCTCTGCTGAGACAGAAAATCTACCTAATGCAGATAAATTAAGCGTATTTAGCTTGTTCAATAGCTAAGATAATATTTCCATAGAATCAAAGCAGATTTGCTCAAATCAAAGTAAACATTTCGAAAATATCAATTTTAATTTCAAAACAACCCGACTGCATTCTAACCCTTACAAACCCTAACGTTATTACATGTATTACCAAATTAACACTGCTTCGCTTCGATTCAATGGATGCTCCCTAATATGGGATTTGTGTTGGTATAATAAAAGGCAGTTTTCGTTAAAGTTCAGTTTATTAGGTACATTTTTTTTTGTTTAAACGTACAATGACGAACCATGACTTTCCATCACACTTTTTCAGGCTTTGGACTGACAAGTTAATACAACAAACCGTTAAAATCATCGTACTACCTTGTATTAAATTTAATTGTATCAAAAATAGGACGCTATTATTTTTGTATTAACTTGGCGTGTTAAAAGGTAGAATTCATTGATATTTACAGTCATATTTACAAGTTCCTGTTTACACAATCAAATCAGAGTTAAATATTAACAATCTACATAATTTACAAGTTCCTATTTACACAATAAAATTTACATTTAATGCTGGATGTGACGCCCTTGTTCTTGTACACACTTCCTAGCCCGATCGAGGCAATGCCGAACTGAAGCGAGCACATCGGGCTCACTGGCCATGACATCAAACGAATTAATTATTCGCGCACGCAATTGTTCCACTGAACGGATGGTATGACCGTCGTTCCCGTAAACCAGGTCCTTGACACGTGGAAATCCATTAGCGTCAGATCAGGTGATCGCGGCGGCCAGGGGATAACGCTGCCGCGCCCGATCCAGCGGCCCTGGAACGCCTCGTCCAGATAGGCGCGTACCCGCAGGCGCGCCGTCGTGCTGGAAGTAGAGGTAGTACCTCCGGCTCCACGCAGGCACATCCAGCAGCAGTTCAGGGAGGTCATTTTGGAGAAACTCTAAAAACGATTCCGTATTGAGTCTCTCCAGAAACACGGGCCCCAGCAACGTTCCGTTTATCACTCCTGCCCACACGTTCACACTGAAGCGATGCTGGAAATGGTCCGGACGAGTCACACGCGGGTTGTACTCGCACCAATAATGCGCATTGTGCCCATTAAAAAGTCCTTGGCGCGTAAATGTGCACTCGTCGGTCCAAAGCACGTTGTAGGTCCGGTTTCGTATAAACCAGCGGCAGAACTCGACCCTCGGCGCGTAGTCCTGCTGCAGCAACTCTTGGACCCGAGTAAAATGATTCGGGTGGAGGCCTTCGTCGCGCAAAAGCCGCCACACGTAGTATCTGCTCACGCCAAACACACGAGCGGCGTCCGTGATGCTCGCCAATGGGTGCCGATAAAAGAAATCAATCACTGCTTCTTCAAGCCGAGCCGGGTGTCGTTGCCGACGCACGAGGTCGAGGCGTGGCTCGAAGCTGCCACTCTCCCGAAAACGCTGCACAGCTCCGAGTATTGTGCGTGTGTGTAACAATGGAGCCGTACCGCTCGGCGTACAGCTGCCGCGCCCGCAACAAAACTTCTCCCGCTTCTTTATAGCACAATGCCATATTTAGGTATTCTTGGGCGTTATACCGATACGCCATGATGAAATGTTCCGCACGTAGCGCGCGCGCACAACCCAGTGAATTGTTTTATGCGGACTGAACTCTCGCGCTGCGTGCGCTCTGCGGCGGGGGTAGCAGTGAGCGGGAGAGGGGTGGGCGCGAGGCTCGGTACGTGTTCGCCGCAGCGCGTGTTTCCGTGTGTCGGCATGGCGGCCACCCTTTGTCGGCGCGTTTGACTACGCCGACAGACCGCGAGTGAGGCGAATTGCCGGCCAGTCGCACGTGTAAGGTGGGAGTGCGACAGAGCATAGTGGCGTCCTTATCGAATTCATTGATACACCGAACGTACTACGCAAGCTGCACGGGGTGTTTTATTTTACGTTTAAATCAAAATAGTTTTTTGCGATTTTCTCGAAAACTAGCGTATAAAGAAATTCGGTTTTTTAACCGAAAATGTTTCATTAATGTTTTTGTAATTGCCCTTTAAATTTCACCACTTTTTAAAAAGCGACCTTATATAATAAATAAATAATAATAAATTTGATGTTGATTCAGCGAATCCAACGCTCACCTATTTTTCCAAGCGTTGTAATTATGTCTATTTAAATGTATAGTGTTCGAAAATGAAGTAGAAACCATCAAAATTATTATTGAAAATATTTTGTGCTATAATAGATTTTATGAGGAGTCTTTCCAACTGAGTTGTCTAACAGAAAGCTTCATAAATGTATTATCCCAAATATGTGATGTGACTTATGCCTCGATTAATAAGGTTCAAATTGTTTACAGTGTTGTAAACGTACGTGGGAATACAATTAAAGTCGTCTTAGTAAACGGAAAGGGTCAGAGGGATGTGTAAGATATTAGAGACCTGTCAGAAGATCTTAGATGGCGCTTCAATAATTCTAAGTTGTTTTGAATGTTATAGGAACTTTTGGTGCCGTTATTCAGGGTCCGTTTTGGACCCCTAGCACAAAATATAACAGCAGGTCGCGCAGGTCTATAAAAAATATCCCCTTCTACTCGTATTTCAAATGTAAGCTCATTCGACGCGTTCAAATTAAAAGTAGCAAATTATGTTATCGAAAACATGTAATGAAATATTAGGTATATTGGGCTACTGTGCTATTGTTATTTGTGTTGATAAAATTTAGAATGTCTGTGAATATGTTATGTATGATTAGTTATTGTTCTCATGTAATTGACTGTTCTTTCTTTTATCAGAATAATATAGCTTTCAACTGAGGATAAATACTAGTATTACGCCCCTAGATGTAGCTGAGGGTTATAATAATGTATGGAATTTTAGTCAAAGGTTTTCATAAAATATTTAACAACGTTATTTGGTTTCTACAAAACAACAAACACAGGCCTCTTAGTAGTGACCTCTACTAAGACCAAACGTAAGTACAAACAAAATGTAGTTTATGAACTACAAACCTGAATTACCTACAGCATTTTCCGACTAAATTTTTACACTCACGCAGTATTGTCACTGTAATTAATTAAGTGATATTTTTGCATTAAAATACCTATTATTTATATTTCTTTTCTGCACAAATAAAAAAAAATGTACACATGGCGGACTTAATGCCAAAAGCATTATCTACCAGTCAACCATAGGTCACACAAAAAAGATACAGATAGATATTATCATACCTAATCACTCTTAAACTTTCGCGTTTCATTATTAGAACACATTAAAACGGGGATTAACGCGACGGATAGTAGGTAAAACATTAATACCTTTAATTTTTGCCTGACGTTTCGACCGGGTTGCACCGATCGTCCGACCACGATCGGCAAAAATTAAAGGTATATAATGTTTTACCTACTATCCATCGCGTTAATCCCCGTTTTAATGTGTTCTAATTATCATACCTATTTCATAATAAGTCCACATTACAATAACATTAATGCATATTCCAACTTGAAGTCGAAAACTAACGAGTTAATTCAATCAGGAATTCCGTACTAACATCTAGAAATTTGGAACAACGTGTTTCCTTAACGAGTAGCGTTGCCGCACTATCGATAGTTTCAATATCGACATGTTGATACCATCGAGATCATCAACAGCTGCATTAGGGTCAATACTAACGACACATCAATTAAATATTATCAAAGATGAATATTGAATCACTATCGATACGATCGATTTTATCGAAAGAAAGAAAAAATATGTTTATTCGGCAATCAAAATAAAACCCTTACATAATAAATGAAAAGAAACAAGATGATCCACCGAAAAGGCATCCGCTGAGCATAAATTAGCATAATTATCGGTTCTGCCTATTGCGACAACTATCGATACTATCAATAGTATCGAAGTTCAATACTAAAATCACTATCGATATTATCGGTTCTGCCTATTGCAACAACTACCGATACTCAATCAATCAATAGTATCGATAGCCTATCGATACTATTCCTTTTGCCTCAACTGTCGATAGTCTATCGAAAAACTGTCGATAGTGGACTATTGAGCGGCAACGCTCACAATGAGCTTTAAGCTCTGGTGAGCTTGGTTTTGAGCGTGGTTATGACAGCTGCGGTTGCCAGCTAATTTCCGAAAACGGGAGTAGTTCCGTGACACGTGGTTAGGCCAGTACGTGCCAACGTGGCCAACGTGTAAATAAAGAATACTGTTACTTATGTCATCGAGCACGTAACCTATAAAGGCGAAGTAAGTGCGTTTTTTCTCCGAAACTCATCAGTGCTTGGTACTGATACGAAAAATATCTCATATTATGAAATATGAGATATTTCGGTTTTGATCGTAAATAACAATCTTTTGAACAACACTTTTATTTTAAAATATGTAAAAAAATAAGTGAATTTGTTTGACAAAATGTGTTGAAGAAAAAACGGAGGCATTAATTGCCAAGGAATTTTGACGGAATTTTTCTGAAACAAAATTAATGTCATTTAATTTTGTATAGGTTATGTGCTCGGTGTAGGGTGTACATAAAGGAAAAAGAAAAGCCTTGCTTTGTCTATTTGTTTAAGTAAAACCGGTCTCACTTCGCAGTTGGTCAGTAGCCAAATCTTTCTGGAGCAAAATATGTATGGACTTTTGCATACGTGATGTTTCCATGGCTTTTGAGAATAAATTGCCACTGGTCCACGGGCCCAGGACTTAGACTAGCGATTTAAGTTTTTGAAGTGACTCATGGTAAATGCAGTAGCATTTGCACTGTTAAGTCAGCCTATTAGATCCCACTGCTGGGAAAAGGCCTCACCTCAACTATGAGGAGGAACGAGCCATACTCCACCACGCGGGCTCAGTGCGGATTGGTGGAGGGGTGTCTGTAAGGCAAGTGACAAACCTTACTGTCAGATGTTATCAAGCCGCCCTAGGGCCTCTGACTAGGCTTAACGACTAATACCAAGAGATATTAGCCGGGACCAACTGCTTAACGTGCCTTCCGAAGCACGGAGATGCTTGTCATGGTCGTCACTTTAATGGTCGGAATGGTCACCCATCCAATCACGACCGCGCCGTGGTTGCTTAACTTTTGGTATCACTACCAAAGCGCTGCCGCCACTGCGCCACAAGCACACTACAATTGACTTTGAGATTCTATTTCCTAGGCAATAAAATCGGTTTTTGTAATTCATCTGTATACCTTGACGTGCTATAGTTAATATTAAACCACAAACAATACCTACGGATCTGCCATCAAATATACCTTGTTGTGGAAAGCGTACGAAAAGGCTTATTAAGCTTTATTTTCTCAACTTCGACCTTATCTGTTCGAGTTTAAGTTGAAAACTGAACGGTGAAAACAGACCAAAGAGGGCATGGAAACAGAGCATATGCTGTTGTAACGTGGCACAGTATAGAAAATATGATACAGTTTTACTTTTTACCAAGAAATAGGTACTATTAAGGAAATTTCAATGTTCAAAGAAAGGTTTTTTATTACTAGGAAAGCTTAAAAGATTTAGGGTTCCGTACCTCAAAAGGAAAAAAGAAACCTCTAATAGGATTACTTTATTTTCTGCCTGTCTATCCGTGTCTCCGTCTGTATGTACATACAGCATGTTTATCTGTTACTATGTTATTGGTGTTAATTTAAGAACAATTAATGAATGTGAAGCTACTGTTTTCTTTTTAACTGTGGCATCATTTTGTCTAAACAGTTTGATGTAATCTGGGGCTATATAAACCTGAATAGAATTACGGTATTCACTTAATTTCTAGAGTTGAGCTTGATATAAGACCTGCTACAGACTTAAGGATTACAAAACGACCTTTTTCAGTGTTATTGTTATCAAAATGAATGTTCAAGTAGGGAATAGGCTGTGTTAGACGTTTTATTTTTAATATATGCGTGTCGGCAAGCTTCGTGTTTGTTTTTCAAAAAAAAGTTCTAGTATTTAATAAAAGCCTTACCTACTAGCTAGCATTTAGCTAGCAGCTACGCATTAATAAATAAGCAGACAAAATTAAAACAAAACCACAATACAGTTTATTCGCCTGCCCGCGAGTCTTATGGGTTTCGATAGGTAAAGGAAGTGGTTTTCAATAGTTTTAATATTTTTGACACCCACAGTGTTTTTCTTATTTATATAAGTTTAAATAAAAAACTAAAAATTCGCACACAGGTAGGATGTGAACCTACGACCTTAAGCTAACCGGGCCAACGCTCTTACCAACTGAGCTACTGTGCAGTTCATCCAACCGTGTGAAATTCTTGGTCTCTTTTGTCTTACGTCATTGTGTCGGCAGCGACATCTACCCGAGCTGCATTGCAACAGCAGCGGGCCAAGTAGTTATTCTTTACAGAATAAATTCTACTTGAATGATGACACTTTCGCTATTCAATGTTTTTTAATACTCACAGTGTTTTTCTTATTTAAATAAGTTTAAACAAGAAACCAGAACCCGGTTAGTAGGTTCAAATCCTACCTGTGTGGGAATTTTTGGTTTCTGATTTAAACTTATATAAGTGTGTTTGAGAGTTTAGGCAGTGGATTACACGTGGAGGGCGACAATGATAGGTGGAAAATCGTCTGTCGTCGCACTTACAGCCAGGCACCTGCTGCATCAGTTCTCCGGGGTTTTTGGGGTAACTTCACACACTTCACAGGCCACAATCACTCGAAATGTCTGTAAGGAGCTTCACAGGATACACACGCGGCGAAAGCGCTCTCGTCGGTCTAGGTGTGTCATAGGTGACGTCTCGGTGACAACTAGGGGCTCCGGGGTTCTCACGGTACGTTTTAAACAAATAAAAACTAGGCAGAGACGCGTGCGAGTGCGCGCGGCGCAGTATCAATAGGGCACACAAACACATCAAAATATTGTAGTAATCAAAGTGGTTTTCAATTCGCCGGAATCTTTTTTGTTCTCTCACCGATTACTCGAAGACGCTTGAACCGCTTTGAAAAAAATATTTTTGTGTTTCAAAGGATATACTTCCCAAGAGGTCACATTAAAATTTTATCGAAATCGGTCAAACATTGTTTGAAAAATAAAAATGGTAAACATCGATGACACATTAGTTTATACCGAAACTTCGCTGACTCTTAAGAGCAGTGCGTTTGAAAAGTCGGGTTTGTTCGAACACTTATAACTCGAGAACGGCTTAATTTTGATGTTTTATAATTCGTTGGATTCGTCTCAAATTTGTCTAAATTAATCCTAGAGGTATACCACATGTATCTTTATGCTTTGGAAGGCACGTAAGAATTGGTCCCATATAATATCTTTTGATATTAGTCGTTAAGCCTAGTCAGAGGCCATAGGGCAGTTTGATAACATTTGACAGTAAGGTTGGTCATTTGCCTTACAGACAGTAGGTATGGCTCATACCTCCTTACAGTTGAGGTGAGGCCTTTGCCCAGCAGTTGGATATAATATGCTAACTTTTATGAAACTCACTGAATCCATTTCTATTGTTGGCCTAAATTTATATAATACAATGACTCTAACAAAATATTTGACGAACACGAAGCACACGCGCTTTTGTCACATTAAATTCATATTTTTGTAAAGATAAAGCCAAAAATAAATGAGTCATTATGATGGACCGTACGTAGGACATTGTGCCTTTTTAAAGGTTAGTTGGTTTCATTTAGATAAAATTGACAAAGTAGGTTTAATTAACGTTGTATGCCAAGTTGCGATACGTTTGTTTAATTAACCACATTGTCCAAATAATAATGGTTGTAATAAAACATGTAAAATACATAGTATAATATCTTCATTGTACCATTTTTTTCTGTTCTATTTATAATTATGATATGGTATATATGATTATAGAGTTAACATTCATTTAGACAATTAATTAAATAGCGGGCTTGCCAAAAGGTTATAACTACCAGTGTTTTTAGTGATTTCAGTAGCCCCTGTGAGGACGTAACGTCATTCGTTCCGAAAGATCGCTGAAGAATCATTAACTTGTCAATTCACGAGACAAAGAAAGAAACGACTAATTATTTATTAACCCTTATATCGTTGATCGTGGTAGGCTCCGTTAGGTGGCGCCTGGCAGCCCCCACCCTCCGAATCGGGCCCTGCGTCAAGCAGCTAGCTGTGTTCCGTCGGTGAGTGGGAGTGCCAGAACCTTCTGGGTGAGCTCGCTCCACCGTTTAATCTGTCTACGGCATTGATATTTGGCTTAGTCTAAAGTCAAATGAAAACCCAGTTTTAAATAAAAAAAAACATATAGAATTTAAAGCAGATTAAAATTAAAACTTAGTGAAAAACAAGTGAAGTAAATGGATGAATTGAAAGTTTTGGTTGCTATGTATTATCTTGGAATATGTAATGGTATTTTGAAATATATGTAGGTAGAGAATCCCTTCAGATAACTATAGCCATCTAATAAATTTCTGAGAGATAATATAATTCAGTATTCATGGCCTCGATAATGAAATTGAGAGCATCTAAACTTTAAATAATTCAATACTGGGAATTCTGATACATTCTCCGTACAGTAAAAATAATTCAAATCAGTAGACTCAATCGGTGTTATTACAATAAAATTAGACCAGGTTTAAAATGGGTCTAAATATTAGACGTCAACAGAGGAATGAATGACGAATTCGTGACATAACTTAATAGAGAAGCGCTTTTCTAATTAGCTAGCTAATAGCTTAGTCCTGTCTTAAACCCGGTATTAAGTTTTTGGGATAACGAGGAATTAGTCTGCAGTTTCACTCAGTACGTTTGTTAGAAGATCAAAAGATCTTGTTACACCAAACGCCTAGACCACGTCATTCTTCGTCGTCGTCTTTATTCAAATAAGTATTCATTTCATATTAAAACGATTTTTGGCTCGCCTTACTCTCAACGTTTATTTAACGATTATAATGTGATATTATATGTTACGAAGTTCTAATATTATAGAAACTTATTTGAAACCGAATTTACAACAACTTTTATAAAGATATAGGTACTTCGAATTCGTGAAATAAAAATGTATTTTCATACTTAAATATTCGGCACCTCTACGACTTTAGTATGAAATTTTATGCGATTTTTTTAGGAGTAGGTCTATTAATATATATTTTTTTGTAAATTAACTTATAAATAAATTTCTAGAATATGAGAACTTCATAACTTAATTATTTAATTGACTTCTTCTTAACTTACTTAATTGTTTAACGCATCCAAAATACCTACGCAAGCAGGAAGGAGTGGGAGGGGAAGTTGGTTAAAAATTTCCCATTAGTATGAAAAGGGAAAATCTCTCTACTATCACTGATTCCAACTGGCGTCAATGCAGGGGGAGTGACAGTGGAAGTTGGTTTAAAATATCTTATTTGTATAAAAAAGAAAAACCTCTTTAGTATCACTGATTCCAATTGACACTACTGTATCTCCATATACTGGGAATACTGGGATCATTCTAAACAATGTATGATAATAAATTTAACCTTTGGCTTTGATACCCAATTCGTATTTGATGGCAACCTCAGTCGAATGGTCTTTATGTTATTCTCATGAAAATAGTTCTTGTTATGTCAGATTTAAAGCCCTTTATGTAAAAATTGGTGAAAATTTTGCTTTAAGCGTACTGTGTAACACATATTGTAATGTGCAAATGTAACAATTTTAATAAATCTAAATTCTATAAAATTCAATTATTTTTAAAATTTACGGGCCTTGTATTTATCAAATTTTACAGATAAAATCCTAATGGAAAAAAACTTTTTTTTTATAAAAAATTGCATTTTTGGGTTTAGTTTTGCAAAAGGTTTATAAAACTGTTTACATTTTTAGAAAGATTTCTTATATTTATTTTTTGCTCTATGATGGTCAATAATTATTATTTTGAATTGATCTTTATTTTACTTGATAGGCGATAGCGTTAACCTTTCAAATGAATCATATTCATAACTTTTAGGAACTCCAGATCCAAAGAAATTATATTTTTAAATGGCTGCCATTTCAAGAAGGGGGGGAGTTAGAACCCAACATGGCGGTTTGGGACCCGGACCCACACTGTATACCAACAAACGGTTTTTATATAAGTATATATACATACCGATATTGACCCTAACACGGCTTCGGCAAAGTACAAAATAGGCGCAATACGGTTTACCTAAATCTTTTTTTTTTAAATTCCCGTCATAGCAATATCTGCACAACAAAGCTCAAATTGACTGTGGTGGACAGCCTGTATTGTATTGATTTGTGTACATCGTGTATGTGGTCGCTGGTCACTGAGTGTCAACTAAATACCAAGAGCAGGGTCAAAGCCTAAATATAACAACAACACCTAACGAATACACTAGTTACAAAACAATTTTACACAGAATCATACATTCTCAAATTGACTCTCCATACTTACTATCACAGTTAAATTTTAATACCCACTATCGTGTTCGTAAGCCTAGATTGTTTACTTTGAATGTGTATGTTAATAGTACCTCTTATTTTAGTCCCATAACACGAATGTGTCGCGAATACAATGAACTGTTTGCTGGTTCACCAAACATAGATATTTTTACTGGTAGTATTTATAAATTCAAAAAGGAAATTGCGAAATTGCTGGAGCAGTAGTGCAAAGTGATAATAAGCATTTGTTATTACTTTGCATTTTATTATGTTTAAGGTTATTATAGTTATACTCTTTTAGTTAAGTTTATTTTTAATATTTTGTAGTGTTTGTCAGAATATTGCATGGTACTTCTGATACTTCTCTACTTGCTAGGCTATTTATAATAGTATGCAAACTAGTCCTTAAGTATGTTTCATAATTAATTTGTAATATTGTTTGTGATCTGTTTTGTACATCTTAAAAAAAAAACAATTTATGTCATGCAAAATGTCTAAAAAGTATTAAACTTTCATTTTCTTTTCTTCTTATATTGTTAGAAATATTTAATTAGTAATTGAAATGTTTGTCTCCATTGTGCCATGTTGC
Organism: Pyrausta nigrata; assembly: GCA_949316185.1. Taxonomy (NCBI): domain Eukaryota; kingdom Metazoa; phylum Arthropoda; class Insecta; order Lepidoptera; family Crambidae; genus Pyrausta; species Pyrausta nigrata. The sequence goes on along the minus strand of OX438957.1, from coordinate 13,212,814 downwards.
CTCTGCTATTATTTCTAAATTAGTCATCTCAAAGTAATTGAAATTGTGTAATGATAATTATTATTAGTGAACTGTCTAGAGCTTGTCTTGTTATACGTTCCAATTACTAAAATTGATTCAGAAACTCGCCCTAGCGCACGCCAAGTTTTATTTAATTCGCAATCAGATGAATGATATTTAAATTTCAGAAACTCGAGTAGCTCACCAAAGTTTCAGCGCAATCACACAAATGGAACCAACAAACACTCGTATACGAATACTTCCATAAGTGTTTTTAAATGTCTTGTCTTCTCATTTTGACTTTAAAATTGTAAGCTTTAGTACGATAGTTTTTAATATTTTTTAACATTCACAATGTTCTTTCTTATTTATATAAGTTCAAATACGAAACCAAAAATTCACACTCGGGCAGGCCTGTGTATCTCCCCGCGGAGGTAGCAAAAACGTACCTACGCGCGGCGCACCTACGTAGGTGCTAAAACAAGGTGCGTGCCGCTACCGGCCAGAACCACGCTCGCGCGTTTTATTCACCGGCGGCCGCGCGGCTACGTTGCTGGCTGGACGAGAATGAATAAAGTACTAGAAACAGGCGCTAGATGGCGTTAGAAGCTTCTCGTAGCAGTCAACCCTATCGCGTCGCGTGATATTACGTCACTGAATAGGTTTAGTGTATTATGAATCATATTCCAGAGCAATAAGTATGAAATTATCTTGCAATGGATTTTTGTAGGTCTACACGAAAATGTGCTTGACTCTGAGGCGAACTAATTTACGCCATATTGTTGACGACATTGAGCAGACATTTCTTTGAATACAATTGCTAAGTCATACTTCTGTACGAAGTACTAGTATTCTGTGACTCGGGTAGGATTTGAACCCACGACCTTTGGCTAACCGGGCCAACGCTATTACCAACTGAGCTACCGTGCAATCCATCCACCCGTGCGAAATTCTTGGTCTCTTTTAAATACGTCATTGCGTGACGTCAGCGACATCTACCCGAGCTGTATTGCAACAGCAGCTTTAGTACCAAAAAAGATGAAAATGGATGATCAAACAAAAATAGCGTATACCAACTTAGTTCTCGCTGGAAAAATCATTGAGAAGTGAAGAGATTTGAAGAAGGCCAAAACTAAACTTACACGAAGAAGAAAGGGGAAAGAAAAACAGAAAGAAGATTTTGATTAGTTTAAATAATAAACCAAAAACTCGCACACGGGCAGGATTTTTGGTTTCTTATTTAAACTTATAAAAATAACATAACCCTGTAAGTAGTAAGAAAACTTCAAGCTAAAGAATATTTGTCACGACAAAACAACATATAAACTTGAACATGTATTTAGCAGACATGAAATGCGAATAAATTGCTATAGCTTGTATTTGCAAGCCGCAAGCCGCATTGCTCCGAAGTCTACTTACTACAGATGTGTATTGGCTGTTCATCTAGTGCTGTGGTCAAGTGTGATTCTGACCGAACTAACGATGATTCTGTATTCAAACCGCAACGGGCAGTCACGCGAATGTGACGTTGTGTGTACACACGGCCGCGTGTTAGACTATCCTACATTGACCTTGAGAGCGCCTCTATTCCCTACAGAATAAAAGCTGTTTTCATAGTTCACATGGGTAATCAGACGTGCTGCCGACTGTACCTACATACACGGTCTGTTTCAACTGAATTGGCAAATTACGTGTGTTTCAGTTAAACAAGGCTCGGAAATTAGGGTTAATGTGGGTGTTAATGAAACGCATTGGATGTTACACCTCGCGGTACGATGAGACGTGTCCAGATTTCAATATGTAATCATAGATTCGGGTTAGAATACGTTTCGGTTTACATTATCGTTTGAAGAAAGACAAAAGTTGTATTTAATTGACCTGCTTTGGCTTGGCACTATTTTGCTATTTGACACTTATTGTGAGAGTTATTTTATTTTATTTATTTAACAATTTTCGGGAATCTTACAGCTGGGAATCGAATATTTTATACAGTAGAAGAGTAAGGGCATTTACAATAATACTCATAACGTAGTACTCAAATCACATCATTTATTTGTGAAACACAGGTTTATATGGTGTTGTTAGAGATAAAGTGAAAAAAATACATACTGTGATCAGCTATATTGGCATACAGCACTGCCTCGTTAGTGTTGTATTTAACACGGCTGGTTTTTATATTTATTTTTTTCTAATTTGATGTTTGAATCCTGGGTCAGGCCGAAATTTTCCCTGCCTCGGAAAGCACGTTAATCAATAAATAAGCAATTAAGTCCTACCGAAAACACGAAGCTTAAGGTATTTTGCTGTGATTGTGACCTCTTTTTGATAGTAAAATGAGGTCATGCGATTCCTCCGTCAGTCTATTTCAAGTTCTATTTTCACAGCTGTGTTATTTACAAGCCGATGTTGTGATAGTAACATTGGTTGGGCTCGGGAGAGGGTTTCTTATTTGAATTGTTCTGGCTGGCTTTGTTTGTGTTAGTTATGTATGCGAGTCAAAGCTCTATCTTACATTTTGTAGTCGGTGCTTGCCGTGGGTATTGGTTAGGGCTAGTAAAGAGTATAAAGAAAACTGGGAGACAAAATGGCAGGTTGATAATCACATTGCTTCATATCATATTGTGATCATTCAATGTTATCCATTCATCAAATTCTAAATCTATTGCTTAGTGTGTATCACATTACAAAGCGTTTGCGGTCGTTTGTAATAAATAGGTATACGAGTATATTAAATATATACTAAATGTTCACGACGACATATGTGTATGATATGTCGTCGTGAACATTTAGTAGCTATTTGCTGTCACTCTCAAAAAAAAACACCGGTCGTTATGAATTTATGTAGGTATTTGAGTTTTTAAGCTGTATGTAATATTCTTTAGTGCTATTCTATGATTTAACCTTTTTCTCAAAATAATTATGGAAATAAAGTTCTGTAGCTTTAATATTTAGTAAAATGTTTAGCAAATATATAAATAAAGGGCGCCCGCAGAGACACCGGTGCTCTTCGTATCTTTTTTCGGTATCTCTTCCGCTTCTAGTCTGTTAAACAAGCCACAGCCGAGCTGGGACTGTGGAGCATGGCTATGGCCAAAAGCCTATGGTCCATTATCCTAATAGCCCCAGAGGGACACCGTCTAATTTTTAGGGTTCCATACCTTAAAAGGAAAAAGGAACCCTTATAGGATCACTTTGTTGTCCGTCTGTCTGTCAACGACCGTTTTCTCAGGAACGCGTGAGGTAGGTATGAAGTTAAAATTAAAATCAAATATTTCTGTATATTATCCCTTGAAGCTGCACAAAAATCAAGCTTTTAAGTCAACGCAATCAAAAGATACGGCAGTTTTGCCCAAATTTCTAACATTTTATAGGGGAATCGAAACCTATGGGATACTTCCTAAGGACCTAGAACCATGAAATTTGGCAAGAAGGAAGGTCTAACAGTACAAGTAAAGGAAAAGTCCGAATACTGCGAAATGTGATTACATCGTAGAAAAAAAACCTTTGTTTGTATGGAACCCTCAGTGCGCGAGTCCGACTCGCACTTGCCTTTTTTTTTGGGTAGGCGGGCGTCCACTTGAATTCCGGGCCCTGTTTCACGAAGGGTTCAGGTCTTGTAATAAAAGTGTGTTACTATAGCAACACCAAGTGTTACTTTGGTTACACATTCGTATTTTTTTATTTTTTTAATTTATTTAATAGGCAGACATTTGGCCGCAATCTCACCTGATGGTAAGCGACAATGCGGCCGATGATGGGACATGTCTGTCTTTTCTTAAAGGAAATCAAATCGTAGTGTTTAGGGAACACTTCAGCTGGCAACGAATTCCACTCTCTAGCCGTACGCAAGAGGATGAAACAGGATCACATAACCCCAAGTCACCACCGCGACTGGTGGGAATACGTAAGGGTATACCTGTCTTAAAAAAAGGTTTGGAAACAAAGGCAAAACTTATCCTCAAGGTAAAAAGTTATCAAAGCCCCACGTGTTTTATGTTCGGCAAATATGCAAATATTCAGTATATACGTAATTTAATTCAGTTATTTATTAGCATCGCGGCTTGTTCAAGAATTTACGATGTGCGACGTATAAAATGTTTATGTGTTTATCATATTTGTTGGTTGTAATAAAACAGGCTTGCGGCTTAAGTAAATTGTGGTTTATGCGAAATGTTTGTTAAGACGTTCTGTAGGGCCTTGAGAGGTAAAAAGTTTTTTATGCTCGCCAACTAAGCAAATAGTCTTGACTGAACATAATAATTTAATATAAGTTTAAATATGGAACCAAAAGCTCGCACACAGATAGGATTTCAACCTACGTCATTTTGGGGTCTTATTTAAACTTATAAAAATAAAATAATACTGTGAGTGTTAAAAATATTAAAACTATGTACATATAATAATTTATTGTTCTAGACGAATTTCGTCTACGAGTCTACGACGGCCAATCTCTAGCCAGCTCAGCCAACTACGCAGGAGATATTAAAGTGCACAAGTAAGTATATGTGCAATACACAAATGCACTCTCTGTTCCCACACTTTCATAGTTCGGTGCGACGGCAGTCTGAAATTACCGGAGAGAGATCAGGCGCAGGGCCATAGAATTGAATATTGAACATAGAGAAAAGATAGAAAAGCGTTCGTTCTTTTGTATCGAGCAAAATTACACTTCAGAGCGAGGAAACATATATTGTATAACTTTAAAAAGACGAGTAATAATCACCACGAGCGTGCAGCAGGCTACCGCCTCACTGACGCCTCACTGACGTCTCATTGCTTGACTGACGTTAGTTTAAAAGCCATTCTTGAAAGCCGAAGAACTAGGAGGCTTACAAGAATGAAGTTTGTTATTGCGCTCAAGCTTTTTCACATCATTCATCATCATTTCCCTGTTACCATTATATTTGGGGTCGGCGCAGTATGTTTTTCTCTCCCATACAATCCTATCCCTCGCCATTGACTTAACCACTTCTTTCATAATCATACCCATATATCATGCACTTTTCCACATGATTATCATCCAATTTATGAGCTTAGTTAGATCTTGTCGGTGGAGTTGTTCCCTCTGCTTTCCGTCCTTCTCTTGAACTCCAGATACGACACGACATCATTTACTGCATGTAGCTTATTCTTGGTCTACCTTGCTTTCATCTTCCTTCTATTACAGTTTTTATAAAATTGTCCTCTCGAAACACTACTTATAGACAAAACTTATATATTTTTTACATCACCTTTAATTTTAGAATTAAATCCAAACCTAAACTTTATACGAATAATAAACATACCTAGAAAAGTTTTGGGGGTTCAATCTAGAACAACTGAGTATTAGGAACTTCTACCCAACTGTAAATTCCGATCCAATAAGTAATAAAAGGAATTTTATAGTTTTCGGATTTTAACTGGACTTGTGGGCTTTATTAACTAAAGTGATAGAAACCAGCCTTTTGCAAAATTCAATAAAGAAGATATCGTTTCATGTGAAATTTCAAGATAAATATTAATGGAAGCTACCTTCAGAAAAGTTCTATCAAAATAGTTTTGTGAATCAGGATCAGAATCAGAATGTTTATTGCAAGTCACCTGAGTAAATGGTGTTACAAATAATGTCAAAGTGCAAGTAATATACATGTTGTCGCAATATGTTGTTGTCTTATAGCTTACAATCTATAAGACCATAGTAACATATATAGCACTAGTAATGTGTTTAAAACCGAAAAAAATGTCTTATTGCTTAGACCACTCGCAGCATCTATAACACTATGTATGGGTTTTTTTTAAATATTGTTTGTGCAAAATTGCAATGTCGTTTGAAAAAAAGGAATATAGGTATTCATGTAGAGTTAGAGTTTATTTCTCATAATAATTTTTGGCAGAGATGTTGCCAATTTTTTTGCCAAATCCTAAATAAAAAAACACCGAAAAATACACATCAAAAGGGTGAAAAGAATATCAGTTTGTATCTTAAGTCTACATGTTAGTAAAAAAAAGCACTTACTTCAAAACCAGTTGCTATTCATATACGTAATATCATCAGACTCTGGAGCCGGGATGTTTCAACCCAGAGGACTTTTACGACTTACCTGTAACATAAAATAAGATAATTAGTGATCGTAACTCATTTTTGGACTGCGGGGGCTTCTGCGAACCCTCATTCGATATTGTTTGGTTTGAAACAAATGTGTTGGGTTTCTTGCAATTTATACTTTATAGCGATCCACCCCGGCTTCACACGGGTGCAACATACATTTTATATATACATATTATAAATCTTTCTATTGAATTACTCTATCTATTGCTGAAAACTGAATTAAATTCCGTTAGGTAGATTTAGAGGTCTAAGCATAGATGCAGACAGCGGGAGCGACTTTGTTTTACTTAATACTAGCTTTGTAAATAAGAAGGTCTGTGCCCATTATATTGTAGAGTTGGCAGCACGTCAGGTTACCCAATTGAACAACGAAAACAGCTTTTATTACGTAGGGAATAGAGGCGGTCTCGAGGTCAAAGTAGGGTAGTCTGACGTGCGACTGTGTGTGCCATGACGAGCTATGAATAAACGGATCAGCAATGGAAACAAAATACACCGTGGTCTTTTTGATATTCTATATTATAAGTCAGCCTATTAGATCCCACTGCTGGGAAAAGGCCTCACCTCAACTATGAGGAGGAACGAGCCATACTTCACCACGCGGGCTCAGTGCGGATTGGTGGAGGGGTGTATGTAAGGCAAGTGACAAACCTTACTGTCAGAAGTTATCAAGCCGCCCTAGGGCCTCTGACTAGGCTTAACGACTAATACCACAGATATTAGCCGGGACCAACTGCTTAACGTGCCTTCCGAAGCACGGAGATGCTTGTCATGGACGTCACTTAAATGGTCGGAATGGTCACCCATCCAATCACGACCGCGCCGTGGGTTGCTTAACTTTTGGTATCACTACCAAAGCGCTGCCGCCACTGCGCCACAAGCACCTCAATATTCTATAATTAAAGGTATTTTTTCTTCTGCTCAAATGTAAGAACATTTTCTATGGAACGAATATATTATGGTGTAGTGGACATAAACCTTTAGTTTGCATTTCCATCTGAAGAGATAGCTGCGTAGCTAGAGATGTGTTTTATGTTCGATAATAGCTTGACTTAATTTTTCAAAAATGTCAAATTCATATTCCTTGCACGCAGCTTCGCAAATCTCTTGAAGAATCTATCCCAAGGATTAGTACACCTATTTACCTAAAGCAAAATAAACGAACGAAAGTGCTATATTTTGTTTGTTTTTGTACACAGCATACAAAAGCATGTTTTAACTGAAATTTCAAGTGACAAAGACCAACAAAACGCGCGTTTGATGGACTCGATGCTCCGTCCGCATTGAATAAGTACCTTATAGCACAAGCTGTCAGTTTCATATAACATTGTTAACATCTACCTCTACAGGTACAGATATACTTAGTTTATCAAAGGTCGGGACACACAGCCATTCATTAACCATTGCAGTTCGAAGTAATTACAGTTTGTACTTGACCGATTTTCAATGTGGCATGTGTTGCAGCAATATACTAAAAGGTCAGTTTTATTGGAAACATCAACATCGGCAAACTAGTCGAGTTGACGTTATTTGATACCAGTTAGCACTGTATGGAGGATGTCGGCATGTATGCAGTTGATATAGGGGCGACTTTGACTAAACTGAAACCTCGTTATTACAAAAACTTAGTACCGGGTTATTCCAGGTCTAAACTATTAGTTAGCTAATTAGAAAAAAGTTTCTCTATTAGGTTATGTCACGAATGTGTCATTAATTCCTTTGTTGTCGGCTTATATTTAGACCTAGTTTAAGCCTGGTCAAATTTTTTTGTAGTAATACCGTTTAGGTGTAATCTGCAATCAAGTATTTTTTGCACACAAAAATTGATCGACTGTGTCGTCTGGTGGGACTTGGACCCACGACCATTCGCTATCCGGGCGAATGCTCTTCCAACTGAGCTACGGAAGACGTTAGTCAGTCGACGAATTTTCGCGGGCGTTCGATTTCATCAAACTTAGGAAAACATTTACTTTAGCAATGGGTACATACCTATTGCTTGATTTTTGCACAGCTCAAAGGGACCGCAGCCATAAGTATTTGTTGTTAATTTCAACTTGATACCTACGCTATCCTGAGAAAAAGGGTCTTAACAGACAGACAGATGGATAGACGAACAACAAAATGATCATCCTTTTTTACTATTGAGGTACGGAACCCTACATACATCTTAAACACAGTCCCAACCCTAACTATGACGTAGGATATCAATATTTGATCGCCACTCGCGACAGACTCTGTTATTATCGATCTCGTTACTAAATAATTGACGAACTACGCGTTGTATCTGTCAAAAGGGTCGGCTGGATAATCCTGTCTATAATAAATGCTACAGCAAGCCCGCAGCCCGGTTTGTTAGTCTGGATAATTCAACAATTGGTTACGTTTAATCGGCTTATTTTCAACAAATAACTGTATAACTGAGGTTTATAGGCAACTAGCGGTTTCCCACGAATTCGCGCGTGCAAATGACGGATTTCCCCTATACCTAATAATGGTGGGGAAAGATCTAGCTTCTAGGCTTCTAATGGTTCACCCCGGGCAACAACGTTTGTGATGGCGGCGGCTGAATAATCCTAACAGCGGTGGTTAGTGTGGCAAGCCTGTACTCTTCGCTCGGCCGCCTCGAGTGTGTTACTTTGCTGGCCGGTTAGAAAAAAGGAAGTTGAACAACTGACATATCGGCAGCTCTCTTGGGTTTTTCTTTGACTCGATAGCTTTTGTCTTTTTCCTGTAAATTGCTTTTATTAATATGTGTTATATTTCTAATCCTCACTACCAACTTATTTCTCTGCTATAGTTAGTTCCTGCCCTTCTGAATTCCTAATTTTTATTATCGTGTGTGGGATTCTGCCTTTCGCAGTAGGCTTCGTTAGGAGACACCTGGCTGCTCCACCGTCCCACTGGAGCCCGGCGCCAAGCAGCTTGCTGTGTTTCGATTGTGAGTGGGAGTGACAGAACCTTTTGGGTGAGCTCGTTCTACCGTCGACTCTGTCTCCGTCTCCGTCACGTCTGGCTTAGTCTAGAGCCCAGAGCAAACCCATAGCAAATAAAATAACGCTAGGAGAATGATAACTCACTAACTAAAAAACAATCTTAAAACTGACTTTCATTCAGTGGCGGGAAGGTTTTGGAACCGGTAAAATATGGGAAATTGTAGAAAAATATTACAAGGTTAAGTTACTTTTTTAGTTCTTATGCCTACGGCCTAGATTTTAATTACCAATATTGAAAAGTTTTGAACGTACCTCAGACCGTCTATAATAAGTTTAAGTGGCCGTGAATGACCAACTTTAGCAACAAAATATTGATTGAAATAATTACATTCAAAGTTACATAATCAGTTAAAAGGTATGACCACTGAGCAGATAATCTCTACGGGAATGACTATGGTTTATCTAACTAAGCTTGACCGGTCACCACGCAGACAGATTCAACCTCAAACCTTTGAACTTCAAATCCATTTACAGGCCACTTACGAATTCTGTTGCCGTATCTACACGAAGAAAATACCATCGTTAGTACTCGTACCCCAGCCACGTGACGTGACACGCGCTATGGATTAAAAAAGTTACTGGCCACGCACGTGACAGATCCACATAGAGAAAAAAAGGCTAAAACTAAAGTCTAGTACTTATTCTTAAAGCTTACGCTGTCGTTGTGTATGCATTCATTAGTTAGCAGTTCATAGCTCTTTTCGTTTAAAAAAAATGTTCGCTATCATTACTGATATTCGGTGTAGCATAAAGTAAGTAGGTACCTTAAACGTTTTTCTTCAGCTACATCTAGTAAAATTATTGATATTATTTGAAATCTGGAACTTTTAATTAATCCATTTCAGAAAAAATACCTTATAATCCCTGTTATATATATCTCGCTAGTATCACTCTAATATTAAAAGACAGATGACTTATCTCATTATTCTGACCGTGTCTCAAGTCCAAGCTAAGAAATAATGAAATTTGTATATTTTAATGAGTTCGTTTATTGGACTCAGACGAAAAACAGGCTAAACTTCTCAGACAGGCTCTCTTATACAAATGTGATTTAAATAAACAATGCTGATTTCCAGGCAATACTTTTTATAAGCAGTGACAGGTATAAAGTCATTTATTTAGGTAATGAATCCTAGACAGAGCTTTGCCGAGGTAAATTAATTATCGATCAAATATTGTGCACACACAATATTTGATTCGTAACGTGTACTATCTGAGTAAAAGCCTACTTGTTTGCGCAAGTCAGGATTAGCTAAAACGGACTTGCGTAACGCGTACTATCTGAGTAAAAGCCTAATTGTTTGCGCAAGTCAGGATTAGCTAATTCGGACTTGCGTAACGCGAACTATCTGAGTAAAAGCCTACTTGTTTTCACAAGTCAGGATTGGCTAATCCGGACTTGTTTTCACAAGTCAGGATTGGCTAATCCGGACTTGTTTAATGCGTACTATCTGAGTAAAAGCCTACTTGTTTGCGTAAGTCAGGATTTATCTAATTCGGACTTGCGTAACGCGAACTATCTGAGTAAAAGCCTACTTGTTTGCACAAGTCAGGATTGGCTAATCCGGACTTGTGTAACGCGTACTATCTTAGTAAAAGCCTACTTGTTTGCGCAAGTCAGGATTAACTTATCCGGTCTTCGGCCTTAGAACATTAAAATATTAGTATTATTTAAACACTTGTGATAATTTGCATCGTATCGAAATGATACTCTGTAAAAACATTTTTTTTTTTCATTTATTATGACACAAACAGTCATTAAAAAAATCAATACTACAAAACAATATTAATTTTAGGTAACATACAAACAGTGCCGAAAAAATACATGAAATTTAACATTTTTGTTGATAAGCTGTTGAATCACAGTTGGTCGATTTAACATGTAATTTATTTAAATTTAATAATTCTATTTTTTTTCTATAGGTAGATTAGGTGTAAACAAAAGGGATAATATTGTTTGTATGAACGTTCACTTTGCCCAATGGAAAAGTTTCTAGGTTAGTCGCGAGCATATATTTATTTTACAAAAATAAAGTTTATTTTTTTACCCTATCAGAAAATTATTTGTTTTCAATCAACGCATCCACGTTTTGACTGGTTATTCTCCGATAGCTCCAATTAAAAACCGTTACGTGGATCACCGGAAACGTGCAGTGTTGATATTACAAACGAGAATAAGTCACCCATGAAATCTGGATCAGGGGTCCTACTAAGCTAACGTCCGTAATTTTCAAGTTCTAGTATAGTCCATTTTTCATTGCGTGTCAAACATTGTAAACAATCTTTTTATGACTTTTAAAACTAAGACTGGTGAAATTTTTTTTACTACTAGCTCTTAAAAAGCTGCATATTATTATATTAAATGATAAACTTATGGTAGTTTATTGTTTAATATATGCATATTAGGATGTCATTTTTGTGTCTATCTTATTTTTAAATGAATAATTTAGTGGAAAAAGAATGTCAAGATTGTTCACAATGTTGAACAAGCAATAAAAACGGACTTTAAAAACTTATTTCATAAAATTTATTTCAAAATTACTGTAATTTAGAAGTTTATGTGGCTAAAATAGTTTAATTTTTTTTTAAATACATACATTATTGATTAGTGATAGATTAAGGGTATGATGTAGTGATGGATATCACTATACAATGAAGGGTTAAATCAGCTGTTAAGGTTTACGTTAAAACAACTGATAGCTGAAATTATCAACACACTTCAACGCAGACACGACCGTCACCAATAAAAGCTATACCAAGTAAAAAAACTAAGTAACTTTTGTTATTAAATTACCATAGCACACGCTCATGCTTAGTTTGAGGCTAATTGGAGTGATTATTGGAACAATTTAATGTTTATTATTTGCGTCGTTCAGAGTAGGACCCCAAAATATCGGATATTCGGCGTACCGGTATAGAAAAATGTATCCGAATGTCGGATTATACGCAGACACGTATTTCATTTCGCTGATTTTAATTGAACACGCGAAAAATACGTCGTTGGGAAATTGCTATTAGCTTTTATGGGCTGCGAGGGAGAGGTTTTTAGTTTTTTCTTGTTTTTGTGCACCATAAACTCTGTCGGAATAACGATAGCTCGGAGAATTGGCGGAGCATCCTATTATTTTTTGTACAAATTGCCTGTTCTGACTCTGTTATTAAAAACTGCGTTGCGTCGAGATTTTCAGATCATTAAGGGCGTATCTACAAGTCGTTACAATTTTTTTTAAACTTTGATGAACAACTTTTAGCATGGTATCAACGTCGAAATCACTGAAATACCATTTCATACATTATAATATCCTACGTCATCCCACCATATTTTAGATTTAAGTTATTAATTTTATAAATGCGAAAGTGTGTATGTCTGTCTGTCTGCTACCTCAAAACGCTTAACCTGTCAAATGCGTTCACTAGTCAAACCCCGCGGGCGAATTGATAACAATTAATTTTCTATTGTGTCTGGAAACCAGATGAAGGAAGATGACATTTGGTATTAGAGGTACTTGAGTCCCGGAAAAGAACAAAGAAAATAATAAATTTTATTCCAGAAATCACACTTTAAGGAGGTGAAAATGTGGGTGTAAGTTTGTGTGGGAAAGACATATGCACGGGCAATTGAAAATTGACACCTAATAAACTTGGCATTAGTTTTTTATTTAGGCGACGGCAAATGATTATGCTTTGGATCGAATAAAAATGGCCAATTACAGTTAAAGTTCTGCTGATCCATTTAATAGCTTGGCTTTAAAATGTAGTGACATCGCTTTTTCCCTACCTAAGCCAGCAATCTGCTATATTAACTCGGAGTAAAAATTTGTTAGCCGCAAAATTATGAGTGGCGTTACAGAACTCGTTACGACATGTCTAGTACATTAATCTTGATTGCAAACGTTAAGCTTTATTACAGGTTACGAGTACAGTCCAGTTAAAAAAACGTGGGATGTTCAACTGCTTAACAGATTCCAAAAAGGTGGTCTCAATTTAGCTGTAGATTGTTTTTTCCGCTGATTATGAAAATTTTAACAAGATTTCTTATTACTTATTTTTTTCTTATTAAGACAGTTAATAATATTGAATTTATCTTTATTTCTTTTTATAGGCGATAGCGTTACCTTCTAAATTAATTATTTTCATAACTTTTTGCACCTCCAGATCCATAGTAACAGTATTTTTAAAAAATAATTAAAATGGCTGCCATTTCAAGAGGGGGGAGTTAGAACCCAAAATGGGGGTAGTCGATAGCATTTAATAAATTTATGGCCCATAAATTATCTTCAGTCAAAACCCTGACACACTGTATATGGAACCCGTCAAGAAGTAGCTAACATTTGGAGTGGCTTACCCAGACTCGGAAGACTATAGGCTCTTCAGACCTAAAGACAGTAAAATCACAAAAGATCCTAGTGGGTCGAGGTGCTCCGTGGGTCCGCCCATGGTCCCTATGAAGATAAGATAAGATAAGCTAACATTTTCCGAGCATGACTGTACATGACGTGACGTAGCAAGAGGGAGTGGAGGGCTCCACTAAACTCAATTACCTCCGATGGGCGGTTTTTTTATTTTTCAATAAACGAAGTGTTCCGTCCATTAAAAGCAGGCTTCCTTTTATATTCCCTTTTAAAAGCTCTTCGCTCTATCATTTTTTTATTCCGGGTTTTACAAGAAATATTTTTATGAAACGGGTAAATACTCGTAGTTACACAATTTCTGTCATTCGATTCGTTGGCTAAAATATTTTTGTATTAGTTACCTCTTTTATCTAGATTTTTGCTCTTAGTTGTTCAATACTTATTTAGTTACCAACCCATGCTCAGTCAACAATATTGGACAACACCACATACTTTGTTCTGATCTCAAAGTAAATAGCTAAAGCATTTGGGTTCTGGAAATCAGAAACCACGGTGCTGCCACCAGACCCAAGCCAATATAGAAAGTATGATTTACTATATTGACCCGACCGGGTATCGAACCCGGACCTCAGGGATGCCGACACCATGAAAACCGAAATGAAAGCCACTCAACCAACGCGAATTTCAATAATCTTGTATGATAGATTGTATAAGGAATACGAGTATAATATAATATAATACAAGATCAGCAATCCCAAACAGTCAATCATGATCACAATTACTTATGCTATTCTAGGGCTTAGTAAAATCCTTACCATTTGAATAATTGTATTTCTTTATTGCCCAAACAAAGAAGTACAAATGGCAGACTTAATGCCCACAGGCATTCTCTAGGAATCAACCATTTAATATCATCTTTACTTTAACATTTCACTCTTTTGAAGTTTATTTTGTGACAAACGATGGATCTCCTAAACCAAAATTTATCGAAATCGGTTTAAAGTTACAAAAAAATGTGTAGAGCTACTTTAGTAGGGAAAATGAGAATTATCTGTTTATCACAGTATCAAATCTCCGAGATTCCCTCAGACCTCTTAGACCTTTGGGACTGAAAAAAATATTAAGTTACAATTCACGAGCGAAACGTATTTTGTCGAGGCTTGAACATAAAGCCGTATAATTCTCTGAAAATTGCCCCTCGATTATAGTATGTCTAGGTTAAAGCTTAAAGTACTCTCCTTACAGAAGTGGGGTAGTTGAGAGGGAGTTAGGTTTCAATTTAATACTTCAAAGAATATTGTCGACCAAAATAAACTTAGGTTTAATTGGAATCAAATGATCAAATGAACTTCAGACCAAACTTGTTGATCCCCAATCGGCCATTGGGGATCAACAAGTTTGGTCTGAAGTTCACAACTAATAGAATTTATGTTTTGGTTCAGAAACTTTATAGGCATATGCTTAGTTTTCTAATTAGCCTACCTATATCTGATGTCCTCCTACCCGAATTTCGACTACGGCGGCCTATCTCAACAGAGATTAGCCAACTGCGCGGGACATATTACAGTGCACAAGTGTGTGCGCAATACACAGGTCCACTCTCTGTTCCTTCACTCTCATAATTTGGTGAGACGGCAGTCCGACATGACCGTAGAGAGATCAGACGCAGGACCAACGGCTTAACGTGCTTTCCGAGGCACGGCGGCTTACACCACCAACTTCCTGGCTCCGGAGCTGTGTCTGAGTAGTTTCAAGACAGAAAAACCCAAACACTCTCGGCCCGATCCGGGATTCGAACCCGGGACCTCGTGGATAGTACCCAGCGTGCTGACCACTAGACCAACGAGGCAGTCATCACCTATATCTACTACAGTTATGTAATAAGGTGTAGGTACTATTATGGATTGAGACGTTAAATCGAATCAAGTTTTTTAAAGACTTTATTGTAAGTCTATTGATGTAACAGAAAATCGAGTTCATTGGATAGGTACATAAAAAATCCAGTCCAGAGGTACGTAAAATAAATAGAATAAGTGAGTGATTCCCCGGAAAGCATTCTCCGCGTCACCTTCGTGGCGGCTTTTAGTTTAAGTTTTTTTGACAAGAAAAAAATACTACACCAAAGAAGGCCTAAAAATATAATTAATTCTTTTAGAATCAAACAAATTGGTTTGTTATTCCCTCCGATATTTAATTTTGAAATTTCGGTACCCACGTAAGTTATTTCTGATTCCACGAAAGTTACGAAACGTATTTTTCAAAGCGAAGTTCTATTTTATTACATAAAAATATTCCAAATAAAACCTAAATAACTAATATTATACCTGCTTTTAATAAAATTAATATTTTTTTTTGTAGTAAAAAGCATGAAAAGCATGAATAAATAAATCTCTTAACCTTTTATAAAGTAAAAGGTTCCGATGGTTCCGAGGTTGACGATGAAGTAGAAATAAATGTTTTGTTTGCAGATAACTATAGCTAAAGTTAATATGAACATAAAACAACTTTAAACATAAGATAAATTTTATGTATCAGCACGCAAATGACTGATCATATAATATCTGCTAGCTGCTATTTCAATGTGGGCCAGATCAGTTTGTCTTTTGTTCATTTGGCCGGCTGTTCCTGTTACATGACTTTGTCAATGATTGTTCACCATGTAGCCAGCAGTCTTCTATATTGTCTAGAAAATTCTTTCTTTTAACGAACGGCGTATTTTTTATTTCTTTGTTACACATGTCCAATCTATCTCAGTTAGCTTTGAACTATCTTTTTCGCAACAGGAGCCACTTTGAAAAAGACTGGTTCACTCGTAACGACACTTAACGAGTCAGATCACTTTTGCTGCTCACTGCAGCATCTCCATCTTTAATATTCTTCTTTTAGCTTATGGGTTATAAAATGGTTCATCTTAATTTAATATAAGATACAAAAAGCCATTGATTTACACTGAGATAGCGATTCTTGTTTCAACTTATGCGCTGACCACTGACTAGTCTTTATGGTATTAAATTAATTCAAAACAATTCATTGTTTAGATATTTAATTTTGCTGCGGATTTTCCTAACAACAACAAAAGAGAGAAATTAAGACACTAAGGGGAGGCCATTGCTATCGGACAATAACGACATAAAATGTATTATATTTTAAAAACAAACTAGTAGATAGAAAGCAAAGTTTCTCTAGTCCACGTCCACTAATAAACATAGGCCTACCCCAAAGACTTCTAACGTGACGGGTTACATGCGGCCTGCATCCAGTGCGATCATGCGACCTTTGCAGGTTCGTCTGTCAATCTTGTTGGTGGATGCCCTACGCTACGCTCTAGACCAAATGGAATCCAATTAAGAACCTTTCTGCACTGCGTCCTGCCCACTACCACTTGAGCTTAATGATCTGCAGGATAGCCCTGTAGATCACTCAGCCATAGGTCTGTTACTTAAGTTCTTCTACGTATCTCTTCAATTCAATCCCGTGGAGAAACACCATACATACGAGGGTCAAACTGAAAGTTCTTAGAAAATCAAAAACTGATTACATTAGCCAGTTATTAGTTTTATTATATCTTTTCAAAATATTGTCCATTGACGTCAATACACCGCTGCATGCGATGGAACCACTGGGACAAGCACTTTGCCCACTCGTCCTTAGGGGTCTCTTCAATGGCATCGCGATACGCAGCCACCGCTTCTTCAGCATTCATAAACCGCTTTCCTTTAAGTTTTTCTTTAATTTTTGGAAATAAATAAAAATCACAAGGCGCGAGGTCGGGGCTATACGGCGGGTGACCCAGTAATTCAACGTTTGATGTCGCCAAATAGTCGATCGTTCGCTTGGCGGTGTGCGACGAGGCGTTGTCGTGGTGAAGGAGGATCCTACTGCGAGGTCGTTTCTCTCGAACTTTTTCCAAGACAAGTGGCAAACAATTGGTAGTGTACTATTCTGCAGAAACTGTTTTTTGATCCTCTAACACAATTGTTGCGAAATGACCTATCCTTCCAAAGAACGAGGCCACCATTTTTTTTCCCGCACTTCGATCTCTCTTCACTTTAGTTGGCAACTCCTCGAAAGGAAACACCCACTGAGCAGATTGTCTTTTGGTTTCAGGATCATAACAGTAAATCCAGCTTTCGTCACCTGTTAGTATGTCGAACACAGCATTTGAGTCACCTCCGTTAAATCTTTCAATCATTTTACGGCACCAATCCACACGATGGAGTTTTTGAGCCTTAGTCAAATTATGAGGTATCCACCGGGCGCAAAGCTTCCTGACCGCTAAATGTTCGTGGAGGATTTTGTGCACTTGACTCATACCGATGCCTAAGCTTGTCCGAATCTGCTGATAGGTCACTCTTTTGTCAGTCTCTATCATACGCCGCACAACACAGATGTTATTTTCAGTCGTCGCCGTAGAAGGCCGTCCCTCACGTACATCATCAGTGAGATTAGTGCGACCACGTTTAAACTCATTAAACCAGTTGTAAACAGTCGCACGAGATGGGGCTTCATCGTGAAAGGCCAATCGTAGTCTATCATAACTTTCTTGTTGACTTAAATGACATCGAAAGTCATAAAAAATCATTGCACGAAAATTTTCTCGTGTTAAATTCATTTTGACGTGACACAGACAATTTTCAATTTGCCGCCAAGTCGTAAAACAAATGACAAATGAATGAAATATATACTCAGTAATATTGGCAAAGAGTTCTATTTTCAAATTTCAGAATATTTTTTTTATTATATTGTTTATAAGTGGCCAGTTCTAAGAACTTTCAGTTTGACCCTCGTAGCTCGTTGTGTATCTTTAAACTTTTGTATTACACCCTTAGAAAGAGACGATGGGATTGTCTGTAGACATTCGTTTTTAAGCACTAAAGTATTTGGGTCAAAATTATGCCCTCGCATAGATTTTCGGACTCTGTCCCAAGGTGAACCTAATTAAATCACTTGTTAAGTCACCAGGTAAACGTACGATTACAGTTTTCGTTTCCAGTTATGACTCATTTCTACTTTTCGAATTAACAATTTTCCACGACACGCAGCGACCTTTACGATACGGCAGGGTACGGTGGTTTACATACGAACATTCTCCTAAATACAGTCGGAACTGTGAATTTCTGGCCACCGAGTGCACTGGGAACTTGGTTCGTTTTAGGTTCAAAACTAACGTTACTAAGTTTCCACTACACTCGATGCCAAAAAACAACTTGGCAACTTACGCCGACAACATTCGCAATCTCGTTCAAGTTACACGTTGCCACTGAGAACATTCTGTGGTGGCTCTAGTGTTGGGTCTTCTATCCAAATAAACATATCGATAACTAGCAGTTCCCCGAGACTTCGCCATCTTCTTCTTCGGGCTTTCATCCCGTATCCCCTCTGATGATTTTATATCGCGACAAAAAGTAGCCTGTCCTTCCCAGGGTCTCAAACTATCTCTGTACAAATTTCAACAAATTTCATTTGAATCTGTGCAGTAGTGTCGGAGCCTCTTCAATACAAAAAAACGAACAATCAAATCTTTCCTCTTTATAATATTAGTATAGATAAACATATCGATAAAGAGCTGCCTTGTTTCTAGCTCAGAGGCTAAGTCTAGGCGCGGGAGCGCAGTCAGCATTCTCGCCTCCTTGCCTCATAGACATAATAGATCTAAAAAAGTAAAATTTTAATTATAGGTGATTGATCATATTTAGGTAATTGTTTGTTTTTATTTGTTTAAATTAAGGTATTAACGATGTTTAAAGTATAATCTTTTCGAATACCAAATTATATTTTTGTTTATATGTTGTGCCTTCCCATGTCTTAATGGCTGCCATTGATGTATGATACCTTAAACAATAAGATAATAAATCCTGAAGGGACTTAACAAACTATGAATGTAAGTTTTACACAGTAAGTCGCGAGAAATTTCTAGTAATGATATGTTTTATTATAACTCTTGTGTAAGTTTGCAAAATATATCCAGGCAAAACTCCTAAGCTTCACTGCAGTAGGTTAAGAGGAACATTATGTTTAAATAAAAGAAACTTGTCATATAAAGGACTTGTCCATTAATGGTTTTTTATTCGTCAGTATTTCTAACCAGAATAAACTTAATATTATATGAAAGAGTTCACAAAACCTAGCCTTTCTACATAATTAATATATTTTTTAAGGCCTCCGATTTAGAGAAAAAATGAAATTATTTTTTCTTTTTGTCTGTACATAAACCGCACATTCGCCATTATTAATTACCGCATGAAAAAAAAATTTACAACAAAATTGTCATTCCATTGACAGTAGTACCTATTATATAATCTGTGGTAGTACCTAGTACTAAGACCAATAGTATTTATCCACCAGTGGAAAGGCAATGGTACATAGCCAAACAGCCAGGAAATACAAGTAATGGATGATGCCTGTTACAAAACATATTTTTTCTCAAAAATGGAGGCGTTTAAAATTCTGATTTCTATGGTTACGTGTTTCATATTTTTGTATTTTATATTGGTTATTGGTGGTTGGTGATATCTTGGAATAAAAAAACAGCCTCCATAGAAAAAGCGGACAAGTCACATGGGTGACATAGGTACTTATTAATTTAATACCAAGTTAAGATGTTAGTGTGTTAAGTATCGGTGTTATTCAAAATCGATTCGCATCACTAAAGTAGAGATCGCTACTCGCAAGCGAGCGCAGAATTCCGAAGTCACTTCGAAAATGACCAAGGACACAAAATATATTATTTCTCTTGCCTTCGGGACACGTCAAAGAAAGTCTTAACAATAAGCTTTTGCTATTATTACTTCTTAATAGAAACACAATAATGAAAATTGGATTATAATATATTGTTATACTTTGCGCCTGTTACAGGTTTTCGCTGGGGCACCTAATTCAATCAATATAGTTATCTATCTTACCAGGCTCTTTACTCAGTTTTATCTTACATCTTCTAATATAAAAATGAAAACTGACTTAATAACTGACTGACATAATAATATCAACGCACAGCTCAAACCGCTGTGTCTAGAGACTCCAAATTTGGCACCACATTTTGAGTAAGCACAAATTTGGTGCACTTAGAAATAATTTTTGGAAATTCATCGCCTAAGGGCGTCAAGAAGGTAAGTTTGTATAAAACTCCGCCAGTATTGGAGCTAAATCGATAATAATTATTGGTATATAGCAAGTTGGTTTGAAATTAAGAATGACGTATTTTTGAAAATTCAACATCTAAAGGGATAAGAAAAGGGATGGACGTTTGTATTGGAAGTCTCGATCATTGGCTAGTTTAATTAAGTTAAATATAAGCTTCATTAACATACCCATTTGCAGAAACAGTATTTTAATTTGGTTGGCTCCTTTAAACTTGTGTACTTATATCATTACCTTGTTGCACAAAACAACATGACGAAATTATTAGATTACCCATTATTATTACTACTACTACTCTCTCGTGCGCAGGGTTCGGGCCAGCTCCAATGCAGTCCTAGCGATGATTGCCAACAGACTTGACTTTGACTGCCCCTACTTGCGGCGTTGCTGTAATAGACATATTCCAGCAGTGCCGTTTGTAAGGTGCTTTTAATATATCTGTGTGTGTATTTTATTTTATTTATTTTATTTTATGGTAATTTATTATTCATTATTAATTTGCCTGAATGTGTTATTATGAGCCCTGTGTAGCTTGAAATAAATAAATTGAATTGAATTGAATTATTTAAAATTGAATGTCAGTATTAAAGCATTTTACGTTGTACACGCTGTGTACATGCGATCAAAGTCAATGCACTGAGCCTGCTGGCCCCAGAAGGAAGATGTAATATGCTTACTTTACTTTGAACTCTTTTCAATCCGAACCCAATCAAGTGCAAATTGGACAGCTATTAAACAACGACTAGAAAATATAAGAGCCCCACAAAAAAGGACAATCTTCTCGTTTTTCAAAGAATATCCTCTAAATGTAAAGGTACAAAAGTCTTGTACGAATTAGTCTTATTAGTCCAAGTTCCTGTAGACGGATCCCTTCCGATACATCCGATTGGCTCATTACATCACAGAGCCTGTGAAGGCTGTGAAGGCAATCGGATGTAAGCTATATAAAGTTGCAACAATGTTTCTTTGAGTGTTTTTGGCGGGTAAGATACATAGTCATAGTCACAAATTTGTTAGGATTTGTAATTATTTACGCGTCTTTTGAGTGCAGTTGCCGGCTCATCAGACTGTAGTTTGGTGATTTTGGTGGCAAAATATCGCCCCTATCACGACTGCTTAAGATCCCGCAGCTCCATTTCCTAGTTTGCTGCCGCCGACTGTAATATCGCACCTCCGTCTATATACTTGTACTTACAACTTGTCCTATTATATTCTTTTTGTAGACGGTGTCGCGGTGAGCTCACGTGCCCTCATTGCAGACGGGAGCTCAACGCCAAGATCGGCCACATAGGCCATCTTCGGGTGTCTCAGCGCCAGAAATTCAACTAGGAGTCGAAGTGCTGGTCGCCATAGCCGTAAGCGGTCGGATAGATCATAATACTCTTTTAGACAGACATTTGTCTGCGATCTCACCTCAAAGTGTAAGGGAACAATTCAGCCGGCAACGAATTTCACTTTCTTACCGTACGCAAAAGGTATATCAATTCGTGCGATTCTGTGCTAATATTAAAGGTGATCATAAACTCAGGGTTCTCAATTTGTATTTAACGACAATGAACTAAGATGCTTATAAGTGCTCTGTCAATTTGTTTTGGTTTTGTAGCCCACGTGAAAAAACAGGTCACTTTAATTATTTTTATTACCTTTCCTTAGAGCACAGAATAAATAATAGTGCAAGTTTAAGGATAAAGGAAAATAGGTAAGGATATTCAAAGCAAAACCCTTGATTATTTTTATGGTGGCATTTGTTTTTCTCTGAAAACTATATTTTTAAACACCAAATTCAGGCCAACTTATAACACCCCATACATGCTTTCGACTACATTAGGCTGTGACCACATTCCATGCCCGACTAGGCCTCTTTATCCCGTTTGATCGGTGACCTCAAGTGATCGAACCGAACCGCGTCTCGGTTTCATCAAAGGAGATTACGTGGTTTGGCGAGTAAATTGTTCGTTGATTTAAGTGAACTAGTTAAGTTAGAGTCTATAAGGAGGCTGATAATAGTATTAATAACGAAAGGTCAAAATTAGACAACATAAAATTTACACTAAGGCGATTGACACACTGTCACGCATCACGCAGCGTAGTGCGTAAATGCGTGTTCTAAAGTTGCGTGTTAGTACCTCAGTTTGTATAGAAAACATGCACAGTCCAACACACTGAAAACGTGTACACGCGCGGGGGAAAATACTAAGAAATTCACGCACCACGCTGCATAGTGCGTGGCCTTCTGTTTTATTAAGCTGAAGAGTTATAATTCGAATTAAAAAATCTTTGTGTTGGATAGTTCTTTTATTGAGGAAGTTATCATCACGCTACATATGACAAAAAGGTGCGCAGCATCAATGAAAAGTGTTGCAAACCAATTCCGTTTTAATAAAATTTTACGTGGGTATGTGCTAAAAGCGAAAAATCCTAATCATTGTTACTGTACAATGCATAGAGGCAATCTCTAGGATTACAGTTTGATAAAAGACAATTTGATACTTTATTTTGTATTATAAACTGTAATAAAATCATGTAACATGTCCCATCGCTTTATCTTTATTTTATCATTGGCCAAACTTTACCCAGCTTAAGAAAGCATTAAGATTATATTGTTATACGAAAACCCACAATGAATGGAACAACCCGACCCTGATAATCAGGAGTCCTACTCTCTTTGACATCCCTATTTTCGAATATTTTAAACCGAAACTCTTTTTATCGTCAAGGAAATAAAGTTACGCGTAGTCATGTGGTAACTAAGAAGCAAAATAGCAACCACTTTCATAATAGGATGAACTTTAAAATCCCAGATTATTTTTTTACTTTCCCATACAAATTAGTAAATCAACTTTGTAGATTTGTATGGAAAAGTGATATTTTTTGGGCTGTTTTCGAGGTTCATGTAATAGAGAAAAATGTTGCAGGTGAACTCATCTATCACCTCTTAAAGACTCCGACATCGGTTACGGGACACACTGTGTATAAAAGAAAGTTGTGTTACTTACAACACTTATAAATAACTCAAGAACCGCTGGACTAATTTTAATGAAATTTGGTAATGAGATAGTTTGAAAGCCTAGGAAGGACATATTATGCTACTTTTTGTCGCGATATAAAATCATCAAGGGCCAAAGTTCACCAACACCAGTTAAAGTTTTAAACAGCCTTTAACATATTGTTTGACATATTTTGTATGACAATTGTGTCAAATAAACCGGCAATCTATGTTTCTCTTCTTCTCTTCATAGTCGTATACCTCATCACTGAGGGTCGTGATTATTATGTGGAATGAAAACACACAACTACTTTCTTGGCAAATTTTAATGGAGTTGTTTGACGTTACCTTCTCCATTTCAGACCGTAGCCCACTAGTGTGCAAGTTTTTATTAAAACTCAGTGGTACAAGCGGGGATTGAACTCAAGACGGATGCGAAGTGAAGTTTTCTCGGCCCGGCTATCGCGCCTTTTTCGGTGTTATTACAAAAAAAATAGACCAGATTTAAAAGTGGTCTAAATATTAGCCAACCACAGAGGAATAAATGTCACATTCCTGACATAACCTAATAGAGAAGCGCTTTTCTAATTGGCTTGCTAATAACTTAGTCCTTTCTTAAACCCGGTACTAAGTTTTTAGAATAACGGGGTTTATGTTTACCGGCTGTTAAAAATTTGGTGAACTCTAGTCATAGTCCGCCAAGCGACCTTTCTGCGGTCGTCTGCCAGTGGTGAGAAGCGAGGCATGCTAGATGTCAGTGGGGACGGGTGATATTGCGGGGAAGGGGATTTCCTATGACGGTCGCATGCGATTGGCTTCCTCGCTCCCCGCACGTCTTGCGCGTAAGCAGGATCCAAGTCCATGTGCCACTCGCATATGGACTTGAGTCATGAAAAAGGGTCTTGACATATATACCCTGGAAGGACCCTGAAGAGTGGCCAGGCTGTCACCCACAGTAATGTCTGACGTTGCTTAACTGCGGTAAACAGAGGAGAACCGGTGCTTCTCAAATGGTCTTTCCACGAAACTAAATGAAATTTCGCTTACAAAAATTTATCGATTGTGTCATCCGGTGGGACTCGAACCCACGTCCCTTCGCCATCCGGGCGAATGCTCTTACCAACTGATGATGGTCTTTCCACATATGATACCCATATTTTTATTCTTACCATGTTTTCCTTACCCTCCCCCCTTATTTTTTATTTGCCGTCGCCATTTTAAAAAAATATCTAGCCTATGTCACTACCACAACTTTGGCAAATTCAACGAAACCTCACATGTCAAGACTGTCCAGCCGTTTGGGCTGTAGAGCGTGCCAAAAATTGGTCACACATACACATACGCTCAAAAAGCATTACCCTCCTTCTGTCGCAGTCGGGTAAAACAAAACGGACGCCATACAGAGTAAGCCCCCAGGATGGCCAACACAAAGAAAATGGTCTGGCAGCTTTACATAAATTGAGTGAAATGTTGAAAGTTTACACAAAGGATTGAGTTCGGGGGTCCGAAGTTAAAGGCCACCTATTACAATAGTGTAGGCGTTAACCCATTATGTAAGGAATAGTTCTAAGTAATTGACTGGCAGACATTGTATATTCGTCTACTAGTTACAAAATAACCAATGAAATGAAGGGATATGTTAAGAACTTAAGTAACTTATAATAAATATTAACCAATCAATATAAGGGAGGGTGAAGAACCTTTGATAGGTTGTTATAAACTCTAGATAAATTTCTATGTTAGTAGCAAAAATGTAATCATTACATCAAAGATGTTTAATTTTTCCTTTTTTTCTCTAGCTTTTTGTGGCGCAGTGGCGGCAGCGCTTTGGTAGTGATACCAAAAGTTAAGCAACCCACGGCGCGGTCGTGATTAGATGGGTGACCATTCCGACCATTTAAGTGACGTCCATGACAAGCATCTCCGTGCTTCGGAAGGCACGTTAAGCAGTTGGTCCCGGCTAATATCTGTGGTATTAGTCGTTAAGCCTAGTCAGAGGCCCTAGGGCGGCTTGATAACTTCTGACAGTAAGGTTTGTCACTTGCCTTACATACACCCCTTCACCAATCCGCACTGAGCCCGCGTGGTGAAGTATGGCTCGTCCCTCCTCATAGTTGAGGTGAGGCCTTTTTCCAGCAGTGGGATCTAATAGGCTGACTTATAACCTGTCTATGCCAAAATAGATGAAATATCTGATTTGATATCAAGTTTCTTTCAAACACAAACGGTGGTATTACAATAAAATTAGACCAGTCTTAAACTAGGTCTAAATATTAGCCGACAACAGAGAAATGATTGACACGTTCATGACATAACCTAATAGAGAAACTCTTTTCTAATTGGCTAGCTAATAAGCTTAGTCCTGGCTTAAACCCGGTACTAAGTTTTTGGAATAACGGGGAAATGGGTTATCAATGGTAGTGAATCGTCAAAAATTTGTCACTTTTATGAAACTGGCCGTCTTATTATAATAATAATAATAAATTTTATTTATTTCAAAAATATACATAACAGTGTTTTGCCGAGTTTTCCCGATAAGTAGTCGAATGACACTTATGTTGGGAATAACTCGCTGCTTCCCGTAATTAGTATCTATTTTGTATATTTAATCACTAAGTTATTAAATTGTAACAAATAGTGAGTACAGACTTGAGGAGTCTGGCACACTATCTAGAAAAATAAACAGCTCAGAAGTAATACGTGTGTGTGTGTGTCTGTGAGTGTGCGTGTGTTTTAAGAGAGAGAGAGTACGTAACAGAATATGTGCATGAATATGTGTCTGTTTTTGTGTACCTGTAAGCCCTACAGATACAAGTCCTTGGGATTGGTATAAGCTCACCCCTCACAGGTACTGATGAATAAACTTACAATACAAGGCAATAGCCTGTTCTTGTGAGTAGGTTCACAACTTCTTCATAATTTAGTGAGCACAGCCAATCAGTTATTGTTCTCTTCCAAGTATGAGGCAACATCGGGTATATTTTATGTTTTTTATTTATAATATTATAGCTATGGGCCGACTGGCTTAAATATTGCCTTCTTTTATTCAGACATACGTTCTGTTTTTTTGTAAATAACACTGATTTCACACTAAAATCTGGCCGGGTTATATTTCACACCCTTTCAGGTTAAAAGGTCCGACCATCTGATTGCCGAATATGATATGTGCTGTAAAAAGCCTAGTGAAATGCCCCTCTCCGATAAAAACGCATGTCGAATATGCCAGGTCCCAAAAATATCATAAATCCGAACCCTAAAAGTGTTTCCGTGGAATTTTGATACGCTAGAAATAAAATTTTCAGACCACGTTCCTACTGACATCGTTTTCTATTTCAGCGAGTCGGCAATTTGCAATAAGGTTAGGCGGTTTTTTTTATATTCAAAGTGAGTAAATTTGATATTGCGTACCTCTTTTGTGACACCTATTTGTAATTTGTGCTTTGGGCCATTGGTCTGTAAATCTGTAAAGTCTAAAGAGGAGACTAGTAGCAAAATGCTATACGATGGCATTAGGCGCCCTCTTGTACCATAAAGGGAAAAGTTAATTTTTACAGCGAATAGCTGAAGTGTTCCCTAAATACAATTACATATTTTTTTAAGTAGGGGAGGGTGGGGTGATTACGGACAGCGGGTAATTGCGGACAGTACCTTATCAGCTGATACAACCCGCCCTGCGCCCCACAACCCGTTTTGTGGGGTTCATTTTGCCATCTTTAGTGCCTGGCAGAACTTCAATACAGGAAGCCGCGCAATCACTTTAAGGTAAGAACGTTCAATCGCTTTTAAGGACTTTCTTATATTTTTTGTAGATTTTTAGTTACGTGCATATGCAAAAGTAATTGTAAAAACTGTGTTTACTACAATATTTTGATTTGTTTGTGTACTCTATTGATACTGCGCCGCGCGCACTCGCACGCGTACCTGCCTTATTTTTATTTGTTTAAAACGTACCGTGAGAACCCCGGAGCCCCCAGTTGCCATCGAGACGTTACCTATGACACATGTACTAGTCTGGCCAGAGCATTTTCGCCGCGTGTGTATCCTGTGAAGCTCCTTACAGACATTTCGAGTGATTGTGGCCTGTGAAGTGACACCAAAAACCCCGGAAAACTGACGTGGCAAGTACCTAGCTATAAGCGCTGACTTTAATTATTTTCCACCTATCATTGTCGCCCTCCACGTGTAGTCCACTGCCTAAACTCTCAAACAAACTGTACTCACCATAAATTAGAAGGCTAGTTAACTCTATTAATGTGATACTGAGATCGTAGAAGTGTGATTATTTATAATATATTTTTTTGCTCTCAAACGTTGCAGTGCTAATCGGGGTGATTGCGGACATTTTTTTGGGTTAAACACGGACGTCCGTATTTACCCAAAAAGGTTGGAGAGAATACGAATACATAAGTTAACAGTTAGTCTGATTCAGATGCCCCGTGTAACTTGTACAAAAAGAAGACGAGAAAATGTACCTACACGCTTAAAACTTCAAAATTAGTAACCATAAAGGAGTCCAAGAGAATAAGCTACGTTTTCTAAAAACCTTAGAAAGGTAGTAAAAAAATCATTTTTATGAAAAAAAGAAGAAATTTAAGAAATATTTGAAAATTTTTGTCTTTAAAAGAACTATAAAATAAATATTTAAGCAAAATTCTGATCCAAAAATGTACTCTTTAAACTTTTTTACTAATACTCCAAAAAATATTGAATAAGAGAAGAAGCAAGTAGAAGTAAATAAAAAATGCAGAAAAAGAATTAAGCAAATAGCGATTAAATCTGTAACTTAAGGTAAAAAACCGTAATCGAAGAAAAATAATTCTCAAAACTCTCAGAAAATTAGATAACAATGAAGATATTTCTGTATATTTTGTTACGAAAAATATTTTGGCACTAAAGACTGGGTAATGTGTTTGGTGTGCCCGAATTAGGCACACGATAATAACAGGTAGGAGCCCAAGCCGTGACTTTATCATACTTTTGTAAGGAGAATAAGACTGGCCGCAATTACCCCACCTGCTGTCCGTATTTACCCGATGCCTTCCGGGTAAATACGGACACTAGGGGTTTTGTTCTTTTGATAAAAAGTATACTTGTTGATTAAATGCTCATAGTTTTATAAGTATGTTGATTTTGTAGAGTAGGAACCAAAGTTTAAAAGATATTAAAGACTAACTGATTATCTTTGGTACTCTATGTATTATCGATATCCCTTAAGTGTCCGCAATATCCCCACTC
The DNA here is from genome assembly GCA_949316185.1 of Pyrausta nigrata. NCBI lineage: Eukaryota > Metazoa > Arthropoda > Insecta > Lepidoptera > Crambidae > Pyrausta > Pyrausta nigrata. The sequence goes on along the minus strand of OX438957.1, from coordinate 13,184,023 downwards.
TCCCCTAAGTAGTGAGTATAGGTTTTTGCTAATCAGACATGAATGATACATCGCAGCGAGCTCAAATGCCAGTTTCTAATCACCTAAACATTGTAACCAATAATTACGTATTGCTTGCCATCAGGTGTGATAGCGGCCAAATATATCTGACTGTAGCGGCATCTACTCGCACAATAAATAAATAAAATAATAGCTGTTTGCTCTGCCTCTGCGAGTAAGACCCAAGACCCCATTACTTAGTTAGCCAGCTAACATGTGATGTCCATGGTTTAAGTGATTGACGAACCAAGAAGTCACCTTTTAACTTTAAAAAAACATATCATTGTTTGTATTTCAATTATAAAAAGTACTCGATCTATATAAAGGTTCTGGCTTTAAGGCTGATAGAAACATCTATATTTTGACCTAAAATCTCACCTAACAACGGGGCCAACTAGGAGCTATACAAACACCAACTATTGTCATTCTAAAAGCACTAGACGTACATTATATTCTCCCAAGTGACATGTTTACCCTTTTCCGAGTTTCCAACAATACGCATACAAATATAATGTACGTACGTAGTGTAAGAAATCCTATTATTTTTGAAGATAAGCGAATTTGAGCTCTCGGTGTATGGAGGTAAGGATAAGAAAATGATTAGGATGAGGTATAAAGAATTAAATGTAGGTTGGAGAGCAACAGGCAAAAGTAATGACTCAACATAAGCGCGGTCTGCTGGTAAAGCTATTTGTTTTAAGTTAGGTTAGGGGCACACTAGAGGGCAGGTTGATGTAACTAAAAACATAGTTCTTCAGCATCAAAAATAAAGGATGTTTTAAATGGCATTCTCGACCTCTTATTATTATCTAATTCTCGTCTTATTTGACGACCTCCGTGGTAGAGTGGTGTACACACCGGTTTTCATGGTGTCGCCAGCTCTGAGGTCCCGGGTTCGATTCCCGGTCAGGTCACTGTTAAAAAATATTTTTTTACATTGTCTTGGGTCTGGGTGTTTGTGGTACCTTCGTTGTGTGGGATTCCCATAGCACAAGTGCTTTAGCTACTTATTTTGGGATCAGAACAATGAATGTGATGTTGTCCACATTTATTATTATTTATTTATTATTGTCTTTGGCTTTGACAGAGATAGAACATAATAACTAGACAGTTGAGTGACGGTTAGAGCCTCCGCGAGGCGAACGCCTAACTCCTGAGTTAGGCGTTCGCCTCGCGGAAGCTACCTGTACCTGATACCTGTATCAAAATAGGAATAGGTATAGGGAAATAGCGAAACCCAGATGCGTTAAGAGGACGACATAAAAAGGACCGCTAGGAAAAAGTGGATTCAGGTTGCACATGACCGCGTCGAATGGCGTAGATTAACCTACACCCGGAGGGTTGAGACAGGCTCAAAACGAAGGCCCCGAGCAACAGACCTGGGGGGGTCTGCGGGGCCTGCAACGGCGCCGCGCATTGTCCCGCGCGCCGTTCGCATGAGGATGGGGGGAGATGTTAGCTCCCCCACGAGACCGGGCGGCTTGCTGTAAAGGCGAGCCGCAGCCGAAGCGGAACCATGCGGAGTAAGTCTGTGGCCAAGGCCTACGACGTGACCCGTAGGTTTCGCTCCACTCAATGGCACCGGAGGGCAATCGTGAGGTTTTAGTGGGTAGTGGGTCCCCTTCAGGGACTCGAGTCCCACATACCCCCTGGCCGCTCCCCTGCGGTCAGGGAAATGCGTAAAAGCATTTCCTCACGTTAAAAAAAAACAAAGACTCAAAACGAAGGAATTTATGTTTTTTTTTTATTTGACTTGTACGAACTTCTTGCATTAAATGAATATAAATCCATATTTTGAAAGTAGTGAAAACACCTACCCAAAAGTCATAAAAAAATACTTAAAATAATGCAGAACTTTGCCGCCAGTGTGTCGCAGGAATTATTTACACAGTGTTGATATAACACATGGACGACTTCGTCTTTGTTACGAGCGTAACACACAGAGCTCCTATAAAACGTATTTTCGCATCTTGCACACACGAAAAACAGGGACACCCTCAATTTTCTTTATTTTATGTGCTAAATCCTCACTTTTGATTGAATAATATAATAAACCAAAAAGGTTTAATACAATTGCATCGAAATCAAAAATACGACAGTTAATGCCGTAGTATATGTGCGACAGATCTTTTCTTCAGTACTAATATTTAATAAAAAAAGCTTTGTACGTAAGTCTTATTTAAGAAACTAAAAAAAGCTATAAACTTGAATAAATACAAATAAACAAAAGTAAAAAAAATTGCGTCATCAAGCGAGAATTAAACCCCAGACACATTGTACTATCAGTCCTAAGTCTTATGTACTTAGCCACGACACTCATGCTTACCGGTGCGAAATTAGCGACCATATTCTGCGTGGAACAATGCGAAAGAAAAGAAAACACGCGTTTTAACAAATATAAGACATACCAAATTTCAGCGAAATTATTAGAGCCTTGTCCAAGATCACAAACATATACAAGAACTTCTCGTAAGGTATAAGATAAAAAAAAAATACATATACACGAATTGCTCGTTTAAAGTACATATCCATACTAATAGTATAAATGCGAAAGTGTGTCTGTCTGTCTCTCTGTCTGTTACCTCTTGACGTTTAAACCACTGAACCGATTTAGAAGTAATTTGGTATGGAGACAGTTTGAGATCCTGGAAAGGACATAGGCTACATTTTATTGCGATATAAAAACATAAAGGGGGTGAAATGGGGAATGAAAGTTTAAATGGAAAATCCGACTCTTGCGGGCGAAGTCGCGGGGAACCACTACACACACACACAGAGATATATTTTTGCAATAACACAAGTTTGTTCGGAACCCTCAGTACGCGAGCCCGACTCGCACTTGCCAGGTTTTCATACAAAACAAAGCTGAAATATTAGAATACCTAGAGGCAACACCCGGGTAAAGTTCTTTGAAATATTGTTATACAAGATTCATAGGCCCGCTCAGCCAAGTTTGTAAGTCAGTGGAAATATCTTCAGCTTTACCGCTAAAGTTTATTTTATTTGTTCCCCGTGGGGCTAGATAAGGTACTAAATTATACACTAAAGATGCCTTGAGAAGGCCACGGTTGGTAGGCGTTCTGTCAGTCAGACTTATTTATATCTTGAAGAAAGGCCACTAGAATTCTCCGTTCTAAAAGTTTTTTTAAATATCTGTAAGTTTCTATTTCTGCATGTCTTAAACAAAGGGTACAAAAATTTTTCCTTCTTGAAATACCCCGTATTTTAATTAAAAGTCAAAGTAAAATGGAACCAACCAATGTAGTTTCTACGTAACTTCAAAAAGAACCAAGGCGGCCGATGGCAGTTGAGTACCTACGAAAGTGTGACACTAGACTCAATTCCAATGCGCCCTGTCTAAGATTAAATTTTGGTTCAGTCTCTCTCTTTCTCTGCCAAACAAACGAAAAGAGACAGACTATATTAATTTAGAAACGTCAGACTAAACAGCTGTCCGTTGCTAAGGAAATTAGAGAACCCATAGACAATTTAGTAGGGATGTCATTCGATGACAACTTAAGTTAGACAAAAACACGCATCACTTAATTTGACGTTTCTAAATTACTGTAGTCTGACTCTTATCGTTTGTTTAATAGAGAAAGAGAGAGACTGAACCTAAATTTAATCTTAGACAGGGCGCATTGGAATTGAGCCCATTATCTGACACTGTAAAGAAAACAATCCTATAATCTAGTAGGTAACCAAAGCGTGAGTGTCTGTCACGGTAAGCAAAAGCTCTAAAAAGTTGCCTCAAAAGAGACCGACTAAGCAATCGTTTATAGGCTTTTTTTTCCATACACAATATGTGCTTACCTACAAAACTTCTAAAATACGTCATCTGGTTCAGACCAAAATCGTCATTACGATTATTATAACCAAGCAGTCACAATTATGCATTTTCTTCCATTTTTGTCCGTCTGTTTTCCTAAGGAGAATAATATTTGGTATACACCACATCATTCAATGTCGCCTCATCCCCACAGCCACATGTGTACAAGTCACACATCTAATATAGTTATTCAATTTGTGTGCCTTCTTTACTATATTTGTCATAGCAATGAAGATGGAATGGCAGACGAAGGTGGACTCGGCAAAATATCTCATTGTTAAGAAAAATGAGCATAAGGCAAACGGTCAACGGAAAAGCATAAAAACTGACTTTGCAGATTTTAGTTGGGTTTGTCTCTTCATAGTCGTATACCTCATGACTGAGGTCGTGATCATTATGTGAAATGAAACACACACAACTAGCTATGGGCGATTGTTCGAAAAAAAAATCGAATGAATCGACAATCGACCATTCGAACAATCGAATGTCGATTTAGTAATTCGGAAAAAGAAATAATCGAATAATAATCGACAATCGAATGATAATCTATAATCGGCCCTTCGATGCATTCGATTGAATAGCCGCGACAGGACAGGCAGCGAACGAATGATTAATCGACGCGACGAATGACGATTCATTCGTTAGTAGTTAGTTTACGGCCTGCCAACAGCACGCTTCGGTATTGCTCGCCGCATAATCGAAGGTTAATTGAATGACTGCGGTTGCTTATTGAATACATTCGATTACAGGGACGATTTAAATAATTCGATTAATTTAGTAATAATCGGCCATCGCTACACACAACGGCTTTCTTGGCAATTTAATGGAGTGGTTTGCCATTGCCTTCTGCATTGCACACACTAGCCAACTGTGTGCATGTTTTCTCACGATGTTTTTCTTCACTTCTAGGCAGCTATATCTTTGAAAAGACTGTACCCACTTAAGTTTTTATACAAACTCAGTGGTACAGGCGGGGATCTAACTCACGAACTCACGGATGAAAAGTGAAGTTTTTTCCGCTCGGCTATCGCGCCTTTTTGGGTTGGGTTTGAGTTGCATCAAATTAAAATATTGAGAATAACCCCGGGTTATGGGTCTCCAGAACAACTGCCAACTGCCTGACCGTATTTCGGCGGGTATCCGTAAGAACATTTTCCCCGGACAAATACAAAGTACGAAACAACATGGAGCTTGTGATTAGAGTTCAAACAGGGTGGTATTATTCCAAGATTGAAGTGTATTACTTTTTTATCGTAGAAAAATTTTGTGATGACCGTACAAGGTGTGAGAAAAAAAGAGAATACCTACACTCAGGCCGACCGGTGGATGAATCATAGCAGAAAACCTTTGAGCGCAGTGACAAATTAATATCTTTCACATTTTCGAATTCCTCTCAGACGAGTGTCAGTTTGTCAGCAATGCCTGCGACATTATGTAGGATGGGCGACGGCCGGCGACAGTCGCCGATAATCGTTGTCGCCTATGTCGTAGTAACTTACGACTAGTAAGCAATCGCCGACATTCTGGCGATCGTCTGTTAGAGCCTGTAATATGAGCATTAATTGTCTAATAAAAGGCATAAGATTCCCATTAGTACTAAATATCTGCCGCTCCTCACTAAGTCATGATTGCAAACTTTTATTATTTGGACAAGTTTAACGTGAACTTTCTAAACTTTTATCGTGGCTAGACATAAATATACTCTCGTCTTCTCTGGGAACAGAGCCGGGGAATCAAATTGGAACAAACATTATCTTACTATATTCCTATTGGATTTTCTTGAAAGACGACATCTGTGGAATATCTTTTAGAATTATCGTGACAGGCTAGCTGGCGGAAATTTCTATAAATGGAGAAACATTTGATAAGTAATTCAATATGTGAATCGCTCTGTTTTTGTCGTTGAAGTGTTTCTCATTCTTGGTCTTGTTGGAATGGAAATATTTTCCATGGAAACAGAAAAACCTGTTGATGTTTTGATTTTTTTACCCCATCGACTGTCGTCTCAAAACGAAGGCATAAGGTTGCATAACCAACATACTAACCCCGAGATTTAAAGTTCTATCGAGAGTAAGAGCATCTACCATATAGTTAGAAAGTATCAATATCACTGTAGCCTTCACAAATTTCACTCTCTAGCCGTCTGCGCAAAAAGGAACGTAAATTCGAAACGTTTGGTGCGTAGTAGTGGTATTTCAACGACACAAGATTGGAGAGTGGAGACCCCGCCTACGTCTAATATTCCGAGGTAAAAAAGGGCCAGTGGAATCAAGCACAAATAACTCTGAAAAACACATCACCTTACGCCTACGTTCAAGGCGTTGCAGCTTAGTAGTGGACAATATGATAATTATTGTTTTTAAGTGATAAGCATTCACTATGCAATCTAAATATATTATTGCACTTGGAAAAAACGACCACCAGAGGCGGGAATCGAACCCGCGTTCCTCGCATACCGGGCGATTGCCTAACCTCTCGGCCACCCTGGCGTTGGCAGAGCCTGTCGAAATTTTCAAGTGCTTCTTAACGCTGTAATGCCGCGTTGCTTTCATCAATGTTATTGGGATTACACCCTCAACACTCGAAAGAAATACTATTGCAAATATTTAACAATCGAAAGATGAAGCTTATTATTGCACTTGAAAAAAAACGACAAGTCAACAACGTCGTTTTTTTCAAGTGCAATAATATATTTAGATTGCATAGTGAATGCTTATCACTTAAAAACAATAATTATCGTATTTGCAAGCTTCATCTTTCGATTGTTAAATACTTGCAATAGTATTTCTTTCGAGTGTTGAGGGTGTAATCCCAATAACATTGATGAAAGCAACGCGGCATTACAGCGTTAAGAAGTACTTGAAAATTTCGACAGGCTCTGCCAACGCCAGGGTGGCCGAGAGGTTAGGCAATCGCCCGGTATGCGAGGAACGCGGGTTCGATTCCTGCCTCTGGTGGTCGTTTTTTTCAAGTGCAATAATATATTTAGATTGCATAGTGAATGCTTATCACTTAAAAACAATAATTATCGTATTTGCAAGCTTCATCTTTCGATTGTTAAATACTTGCAATAGTATTTCTTTCGAGTGTTGAGGGTGTAATCCCAATAACATTGATGAAAGCAACGCGGCATTACAGCGTTAAGAAGCACTTGAAAATTTCGACAGGCTCTGCCAACGCCAGGGTGGCCGAGAGGTTAGGCAATCGCCCGGTATGCGAGGAACGCGGGTTCGATTCCCGCCTCTGGTGGTCGTTTTTTTCAAGTGCAATAATATATTTAGTGGACAATATGACAATTTATCTTTCAAGTAGCTACTAACTCACAGGGCTGAAAGGAATGTATTGAGAATTCATTACCAGGAAGAACTCTGTTCTGTATTAGTGGAAGAAATGTGTTCTGTGTATTACTATTATGTGTATGTTTATGTATCAGTTATGTATATCATCTATTTTATTTATGTATGTAGTGTATTAAGTCTATTGCTATGTTCATTTTTCTTCATTGCTATGCTTCTTTTGCATTGGTTTTCTCGGTATCATCTTTTTCCTAATTTACGATATCATGCACCGCCTGTAATTATCTGTTTGGACCTATGGTTGACTGGTAGAGAATGCTTTTAGCGTTAAGTCCGCCATTTGTACAATAAACTGTGTGCAAAAAGTTTAAATAAATAAATAACTCAGGGGGCTATGAAACAGTCCCTAGGTGTTATTTATTGCTGTTGACTGTATGTACTCGCATGTGAATCGACGCAGGGCTATATCGACCGTTTGTGTCGCCCTTGGCCCGACAGTACACGGCGACTTAGGAATGGACTGCTAAAGTCTTGGTGTAACTTATATTTAAAACAGGAAAAAAAATGTAAATTGGCAACCGTAAGGCCGAGGAGCACCACCTAATTTTAACCATAACCAGAGATTTTCGTAGATATATGGTTTAACAGACTTTTGACGTTTGTTATACTCGTAGTTCAAGTAAGATTGGTGCAACCCAGCCTATAAGTTACAAACAATAATAAAAAAGTTTATTTTTCGCCACAAACAATAGGGTTCTTATAAAAACAGCAGCAAATACAGCAGGATGCGAGAATCAAGTCATTATAATATGTATATTATGCCAATAAATGTATTTTCTTTCTTTATACTTTCTACTATCGAGAAGCTGTAAAATCGCGTCAATAACGTAAAATTTTGACGTTTAGTTAAAAGTTAACGGCCGAATACTGAAACGCTGCTCAAATCCATCACTCACTTGAAGGCCACCTAAAATTGAGAGTCTCTCACATTTAAATGGTATACACAAACGCTACTCAGGCAATTTGAAACCATGATTAGCTATGCGGTCGATAAATGTTTACATCATGGCAACATTCATTTTGAAAAGTATGTTCTCGTTTACAATTTTCATATTTTTAAGGAGCTTATTCGTTTTACGCAGCATTGTTTGTATAGATTCTTTGTTTTTTTCTTTGGGATAGAAACTTTAACGACGCCATTGTTGTGAAATGAAACGTTCGAGTGACAACGAGAAAAAAAAAATTGCCAATCTTTTTGACATTTGTCACAGCGCGGTTCTAATCAAATTAATTTCAATTCACATTATTATAATAAGTTTAAACAAGGTTTAAATGCAGTGCAGTATTTAATAACTATTCAATTAACAAAAATAAAATGAAAATTAACAAGTATAAAATAGTCATATAAATTTTTAAATGAAGACAAAGTAATTTGGTTTGTCTCATGTGTTCTACATTGGTAGATCAAACCCATCAGCCAGATTGTCCGATGACCTACAAGATCCTGCCGGGACAACTTGATCTAGAAGTACTGGCGACAGAGCGTTTGTGGAAAAGTTTGGAGAGGCAGAGTATGGCCTGCAGTGGGCAGATACATTCTGAAGAAGAAGAAGAACACATCGAATACTACTCGCTTATTTCGACTTTCTACTTATTGTTATAATATTTTTTATGATGTAATTGTGATTATATGATGACTACTGAAAAAAATGTGTACATATTTATTAGCATAGTGCTGATGACAAAGTTTTGATAATATCAAGACCGATAGGCTGAACTATTGGCTCTTCCTCAACAATCTCCTCCTCCTCAATAAGGAGTTCTCATCATAATTAGGCTATCTCTTGAGAGGGCAACAATGTGCAAAATACGCATATTACAGTAATTAGAAGGATTTGTAATTTAAATTGTAACTTCCGCTTTGGAGGCAAAGAAAAAACCTTTGTGAGACAACAAAAAGCGTCTCTGTGGGATTTCTAGTGCATAACTGAGCCCTGATTGTGTTCTAGTATTTAAAAGTAGGCTCAAAAAGGGCGACAAGACATTACTTTATACCATTATACTACTATTAACTGATTTGAGAGACCTCAAGACAACTCTCAGATTTAGCGGCTACTTAAATCGATATGACAGTCATTTGACAGCTAAATAGCGTTGAGTTGCGTTTCAGTATCCCATTTTTCATCTGAGTGGCGTTTGAACACGACTTATTTTGACATGGTGTTAAGTTTAACAGATGCTTACATTTTGGCTATGAGTATGCGAATTCTGAGTTTACGAGCTTCTTAATTGTTTGAGAAGCCGTCAAATATTTGAGTAGCGTTTCAGTATTCGGCCGTTAGTCTGCCTATATAGATCCCACTGCTGAGAAAAGGCCTTACCTCAACTCTGAGGAGGTACGAGCCATACTCCGCCACACGGGCTCAGTGCGGATTGGTGGAGGAGTGTCTGTAAGGCAAGTGACAAACCTTACTGTCAGATGTTATCAAACTGCCCTAGGGCCTCTGAATAGGCTTAACGACTAATAATTATATGCCGGGACCAACTGCTTAACGCTTTGGTTAGCTTAATTTTTGACGTTTGATAGGTGTCATTTCACTGTGTTTTTAATTATTTCTGTGTCCGAGGTCCCTGGTACGAATCACAGGTTGGCCCGAAATTGATTTCAGGGTTTTTCTGTCTTGAAATAACCTAGACACAGCTCCGGTATCATAAAGTTGGTGATGTAACACCTCCGTGCCTCAGCGAGCACGTTAAGCAGTTACTCCTTCGCCCGATCTCTCTCTACATGAATAGACTATGTTTTAGATATGAATGTACTTACAGTTACAGTCCCTCAATGTTAAAATTATCAAGAGTATAAGTTGCCAGTCAATTCACGCTTTTTATTATGGTCATAAATGCACACTTAATTTCGTGGGGTTACTGTCAGAAAACTGCCGTTTCCCCGTCAAGGCGTGTATTAAAATGCGTCATACCTACCCCCGTGTCCCCGGGGCTAAAACCGGAACGAAATTACATACAATCCAATTTGCTTTTTGTGTGAATATTTTAAATGTGTTCGTAGAAACGGTGTTTCGGCATTCCTGTAAACGTGACGAGACCGACTTATTATTGAAGTCTATTCACTGACGTGGGTTATTCCGCGAAAGGGCAAACGAATCGAACACTCTGTAAACTTACCTCCCGTTATTACGAAAACTTAGTACCGGGTTTAAGCCAGGACAAAGCTATTAGCTAGCCAATTAGAAAAGCGTTTCTCTATTAGGTTATGTAACGAATGTGTCATTCATTCCTTTATTATTGGCTAATATTTAGACCTAGTTTAAACCTGGTCTATTTTTTTTTGTAATAACATCGAAGTTATATCCAGTTTTCTTTTTCTTCTAAAGAATTAGAAAGAGACGGCCTATGAGAAAAACTTAAACCGTGCCAAATTAAAAACTGATAATCAGTAGGTAAACCAAACAAAATACAAAATTACGTTTTGGTAGATACCACAGAATTGTACATACATATTTTCACTTACCTATTGTTTCCGATTTTATGCATGTCACAAGTTGGGTATGATGTTACTTGGTATAAATGTGTACAAGTGATGCCCTGCAAGGTTATACAAGTTCCACCCTCTAAGTAATCATTTACTTTCCAAACTATAAATAACGCTAAAATTAGAAACGCGAAACAAACATTAATAAATTAAGAAAATACTTAATAAACTCGTTAAAAAAACATTGCTAAACAAGTTTCAAAAACGCGAGGTGTTTTGCTATTACTATCCAATGTTAGTGCATTCAAATAGACGCCGCGCAGTACGAGATGACAGGCCTACCTCTTTTTAAACCAACACACTGTCACTTATTATCGAACATCAGACGTATTTATTCAATAATCAACATTTATGCTTCCTAAAAAATCTATGCACATTCATTTCGACGATAACGTATATTTAAATGTCGAGCACAGTTGAGCCCTTGTTTAAGCTTCCAGACTCTTCTGCGAATATTGCATATGCAAGCAAATGCATTTAACTAGTTCTTCGTGCGAGGCAAGAGTAAACTAACCTTGTAGTTGAACCAGTGCATGGTTCAGAAGATCAGTTCTTCCTAATTCTGATATAATTGAACAACAAGAAAATAAATTTCTATTTCAATCTAGACATCGTGATCCAAATTCATGACTGCTTTCTTCTGTAAGGTACCTATGCGAAGAGATATATAAATATATGACATGCCCATTCAATTTTTTTTTGAAATGACTAAGTGCGAACAAGTTCAGTGTACAGTCGGCAGCACGTCAGGTTACCCATTTGAACTACGAAAACAGCTTTTATTACATAGAGAATAGAGACAGTCTCAAGGTTAAAGTAAGGTAGTCTGACGTGCGGCCGGTGTACATACATACCTATACAAAAAAATACCACTAACACCTGCACATAAATTTTGCTTTGCTTGCTTCAAAATAGTGCCTTAACCCTTCCAGTGTCCTAGGCACACCATGTGTGCGTAACTCAAAATGGCCTCAAGTGTCCTGCGCACACCAAGTGTGCGTAACGCGGATCATCACAATTTTAAAGAAAAACATATATTTCTTATTATAGGAAGCCGAAAAAAAGCTTTGTTGTGTAGCCTGTTAATTCCTCTTTCTAAACATATATCGTACATATGATATGTACCTAGGGAAATATGTTATTTATTGTTTTTATACTCCGTGAACCTCAAAAAACTTTATCTTAGAAACAGCGCGATCGCGCAGCCGCAGTGCTTTTGCATACCGCGAGGCCGATCGCTCCACGGGTTAACTAGTCCATCCATAGCAGTCAAAAATTATAAATCACGGCACTTTCCCTCCAAGAAACGGTAAATTAGATCGATCCTCTGATAGCGATTTATTGCAATCGGTTTAGGATTTATAGGCTATCGAAAAGGTTACGATGTAATGCTCGGGTGAGGTTACCACCTTTAAAAGGTAAAATAAATAACACACCTATTACCTAGCCCCAAACTAGGCGTGAGCTTGTGCTATGGTGACTAGGATAACGGATAGTAATACGTTTATACATCCATAAAAAACACTAGTAACTAAACTATAATAGTAAAATACTTATACAACTTATTACTAAAAATTAAAATAGATTATTTAAAACAACAGAAAAACAAAAATCATAAAAAGGGTCCTTGTGGTAAGGTTCCCAGGCTGCTGGCAGCATTACCCCGCTGCATAGCGATGCTTATACGCTGAGCAAGGTAGCTGCCAGCTCTTGGGTGACCACTGATGTCAACCAGAAGTTTTTGTTGATAAATAAAATTTTACATTTAGTCATCCATGACTTAGGTACAAATGCTCGTGCTGGTAAGCTGATAGATAAGTAACAATTTTACTTTTTCTAATGGAAAGTATTTTGAAAGTGTTGGGTTTTTCTGTCTTGGAATCTCAGACACAACTCCGGAGTCAGGAAGTTGGTTGTGTTAGCACCCCCGTGCCTCGAAAAGCACGTTAAGCCGTTGGTCCAGCGCCTGATCTCTTTCCGGTCATGTCGGACTGCCGTCTTACCGAATTATGAGAGTGAAGGAACAGAAAGTGCACCTGTGTATTGCGCACACACTTATTCACTATAATACCTCTCGCGCTGTCGGATAATCTCTGTTGAGATTGGCCACTGTAGTCGAAATTAGGCTAGGAGGACATTATTATTATATTTGAGCTAACAGTGTATTGAAAACTGGCCATAAGTGACTACTTATTTGTCTGCCTGTTTTTTCTTTCTCCTTCCTAAGCTTTATATATCGCCAGTGAGGCACTGAGATGGTTATGTGAATAGATATTTGTAGCACACGGCTGGGTCTAGACAGAGCTAAAAATTGGAGGTATCGATCCAACGGTGGTGTGCGGTCACCATGACACTTGTGAAACTGCTTGTGATAATTGGGTCCGCCATTCCTAGATTAAGTTCGAAAACCATTTTTACAGTTTTTACTACTTATTGTTAATATCTAACTACTAATTAGTTAGATATTCTTAATGGCAACAAGAACACACATAACAGACATAAGTACAAAGGACTTGTCCTCTTTTTATATGGAGGCTGGTTTTTTATTCTAAGATATCACCAACCACTAATAAACCCATATTTATCTTTAAGCTACAACAATATGAAACACGTAACCATAGAAATAAGAATTTTAAACGCCTCCATTTTTGAGAAAAAATATGTTTTGTAACAGGCATCATCCATTGATCACTTACTTGTATTTCCTGGCTGTATGGCTATGTACCATTGCCTTTTCACTGGTGGATAAATACTACTAGGTACTACCACAGATTATGTAATAGGTACTACTGTCAATGGAATGTCAATTTTGCTGTAATTTTTTTTTATGCGTTAATTGATATAGGCGAAGGTGCGGTTTCTGTACAGACAAAGAGAAAAATTAATTTCAATTTTTCTCTAAATCGGAGGCCTTAAAAAATATATTAATTATGCAGAAAGGCTAGTTTTTGTGAACTCTTTAATATAATATTTAGTTTATTCTGGTTAGAAATATTGACGATTAAAAAACCATTAATGGACAAGTCCTTTAAAACATATAAGAACAACTTCACTTCCAGACAACCTTTGAAACTATGGGTTATAAGAAAATGTTTCTTTTCAGTTTCAACACGAATGTAATCGGTTTTTTTTCAAAACACATTGACGAAGTAACATAATCATTTTTATATATATTTGTTTTTTTATGGAAATGTTAAGTTCTCCGAGGTATATAGTTATAGGAACTTAATCGCGTTGTAACATTTGATGATTACATAATTGAAATCAACCATTAATCAGAGTTGTTATCCAACTGTAACTAGTAAGTTAATAAAATATATTTGTTCTTATTTTCCTGAAATACGAAACTACTAAGTATGTAGGTACCCGTTTAGTACATACTTAGTAGTTTGAAATAACATAATTCTTATAGATAGCAGGAACAAAATAAGAATTTTTCCATGCATTTTCATGACAAATTCAAAACTTTTTTGCATTATAATGTTCTTACCTAATTATAACTAAAGGTGCAAAATTATGGTAATGTATTCAAAACACACAGACAATTTTTACTTTTGCTGTTATAACTTTGCCTTAAGAAAGGTTGAAGCCATTAGAGTCGAGATTTTGGATAAGGAACCATAACCATGGATCTGCCATATCCTTGATTATGGTCAGCGGACCCTGGGCAAGGGCCAAGGGATAACGCTAGGGTAGGATGATGATGGTTAAAATCTTGCAACTTTTGAGCTGAAACATAATCTTCTGTCTTTACAACAGCGACACATAATTTGACATTGTTTTCATTGCGACTTGTCCTTTAATGTTAAGTTTCGCATCGGTAAGTCATCCAAGCGGGTGTTTCTTTAGCAAATTATTATTCCCCTCCCTTTCATTAAAACTAGCACAACAAATACGGATAGATGAAGTATAATGAAACAAAATAGGTAGTTATGCTACAGAATAAATAATAGTACATGCCAATGACCTATGTCATAAATAGTTTAAGTAAAACCAGCAAAGTGCGATACCACTCGCGCACGAAAGGTTTCATAACCATTACCAGGCCTATGTAACTCCCTGCATAGGTAGCAAAAACGTACCTACGCGCGGCGACCCGTTGTCAAGGGCTAAACAAGTTTGGGTGTCGCTAGCCGGCAGCGACACGCTCGCGCGTTTTATTCACTGGCGGTGCGCGGCCTAGGTTGCTAGTTAGACGAGCATGAATAAAGTCCTAGATAGATGCGCTAGATGGCGTAAGTAGCTTCTTGCGGCAGTCAACCATAGTACGTCACTGAATAGGTTTAGTGTACTATGAATCATGTTCCAGAGTTATAAGAATGAAATTATCTTGAAATGTATTTCTGTAGGTGTCTACACGAAAATGTGCTTGAGTCTGAGGCGAACTGAATTACACCATATTGTTGACAACATTTAGTAGATATTTCTTTGAATTTCATTGCAAAGTCATACTTCTGTACGGAGTACTAGTACTTATTCTGTGCCATTACCTACTTACTTATACAAAATTAGGCACTATACTAATTTTAATAACCATTTTTTTAAAACGGTAAACAAATCACGTTTGTTATATGCCCCACTTAAATATTTATTTCATTCTGTTTTTAGTATTTGTTACCGCTATAACGGTAACAGAAATACCTACATGATTTGTAAAAAATTCAACGGTACCTAGCCGTGATGGTTACACACGGCTCATGAGACACAGCCGTGACAGACAGAAAAACAGCGGAGCCTTAGAATAAGGTCCCGCTTTTTAACTTCTGGGTACGGAACCCTAAAAAATAGGCCTACTACCACCACCTTACTTGAAAGCTATCGCGAATACGACTCCAGATCCAAAGATTGACAATAATTGTCATTTTCTGATTAACTTGAAAGTTATAATTGTTTTGAAAGACATTTATGCTTTCATAAAAGCTCAAATATTAGATAGATAGATAGATACTCTTTATTGCACACCACACACTGATAAGTTTTAATTTACATAAATGTTCATAGATAATGGTACAATTTAGGCGGTCTTATTGATCAAATATTGTAATTTGAAATCAATAGGCCTGGAATCTGAACTTTACGCAAAATGATCAAATCGCAGTCATTTGGAAAAGATCAAAATATGAACGCACAAATGGCGCAGAAAACCGGGCTACGGAAACATTCAATTTAGAGGTACAATACATTACGTTTGCACTTGTCAAAATGTTGTACACAATTTCATATTCCCTATGCACATATACGAAATTTCCAACGTTAGAGCCAACATCAAGTTCTAGTACGTTTTGGCACGAATACGTAATCTCCAACGATTGAACGGCCGAATTGCGAGCTGCCTGCGAGTCTGCTGTTTGGCAGTATGTTTACAGTTTGTGCGAAATACGAGTAATGATAAACAAGGGTAAAGGTATAGTTACTTGTTATTCTAAGCTTTTGGCGCAAGTAATGTAACCTACTACCAGTGAAGATACAATATAAATAGATAGCTCTTTTACACAGAAAGTTGAGAGAAATATATGCACACTCTCTGTCATTCTAAGTGCTAACTAAAACTTTATTAAGTTGATTTTCTGAAAAACTTTGTACGTATTGGACACTCAAAGATATCTAAGGATCTGAAAGTGATTTAATCTTTTCGTATAGTGTGTAAGTATTTACCTAGACTGCCTCGTTGGTCTAGTGGTCAGCACGCTGGGTACTATCCACGAGGTCCTGGGTTCGAATCCCACGTCGGGTCGAGAGTGTTTGGGTTTTTCTGTCTTGAAATAACTCAGACACAGCTCCGGAGTCAGGAAGTTGGTAGTGTTGACACCCCCGTGCCTTGAAAAGCACGTTAAGCCGTTGGTCCTGCGCCTGATCTCTCTACGTTCGTGTCGGACTGCCGTCTCACCGAATTAGAAGGAACAGAGAGTGCACCTGTGTATTGCGCACACACTTGTGCACTATAATATCTCCCGCGCAGTTGGCTAATCTCTGTTGAGACAGGCCGCTGTAGCTGAAATTCGGCTAGGAGGATATTATTATTATTATAAGTTTTTACAGAGTGAAAATATTTTTACGATTCCATTAGTGTAATCGCCAGTAAATCAGATTATTAACTTTTATTGCAAAATCACAACTGAATTAAAAATATTATCTAACTCGTTCGTATAAAAGTAACTGATACATTTTGCCTTGCCAAAGATTCCGTGGCACAAAGTATCCAACAAAAAAGAAGACAATTTTTGCTACGCGTCTTTATTTCATATTTCTCTTAAAACAAAACAGGATCAAAAAACTAGGTCCCTTTATTCCCCAATTCAGCCGAGAACGTCCTAGAAAGGGAAAAAACGTGTCCAATTACTTAGCACTTCATGTATTATTTACAGCCTATAAAAAGCTACAAGGACTATAAAAGGGTTTTACGATCGGAACGAAAAGAAAGGATCAAAGTTATTTTTCGCAATCTGCATTGTGAAGTTTATAAGTTTCTTTCAGTTCTTAACTTGACCATCTCATTTATTTATTTATTTTATTATTACAACAAAATCCACAGCCTTTAAAAAATACAGTTTTACATGTTTCTTAAATACTAATCATACAGCCAACATTGGATTTACATTTTATAAAGCTAAACATATTATAAGTGTGAGTGTGACTGATGTCGTCGATTTTCTTTATGCAATTAATTTCAAATTATCATGTGTGTGTGTGTGTGGTGTGTGTGTGTGTGTGTGTGTGTGTGTGTGTGTGTGTGTGTGTTTATTCTAGGAGTTAGAACTCAACACAATTTTAGCCGCTATAGGTTAATAGAACATGATTTTAAGGCCCATTTGCGCACGTCCGGATTAGCTATTCCGGACTTGTTCAAGGCCTATTATCTGAGTTAAAAGCTCACTTGCACCAGGATTAGCTAATTCGTAAGATCCACGTGCGCTAGTCCGCTAATCGTTAGCACACCGGGACGTCCGCCAACAATGAAACGTTTGTACCAAAACTATCCGGAACCAATTTTTCGTCGACTCATATTATCATCCGGCTGACCCTTAAGTGACGACGTAAGACGTGCCACTTTGTTATCTTGAGTGGCGATACCTCATCTGGGTCTATTTTCCCTTCGTTGGTAACACATTGTCGGCCGTAAGTCCTCCTTTGTTGTCACCAAAGTGATACGTTTTTTCTAGTTCATATTTGAGGGTAAAAGGGTGAATATGGTCTTGTTTCGAATTGAAAGAAGATATATTTTGCTTACTTTTGACCTTTTGAATGGTTTGAAATGATAATACCAAACAAAAAGACCAAAGGTTATTGTTTTAATCTAGTTCTTTAGGCAACTTTTTACGTTTGCTTATCACTCACACTGACACAAACAGGATAAAATGCAACAAATACTTTTTTAAAGTAAATAATATTATATTATATTACCCTTCCGACGTTAATTTCAGTTGCACAAATCATGGTCGATGATGCAACAATAAAGTTTAAAATCCTATAATATACCTACCTTTTTACGCTGGTATAGACTGCCTTCATCTAGACGGCTGGTAACCACGAAGTCACGGGTTCGAATCCCGGGTCAAGCCAAAAGTTTCTAGGGTTTTGTATCTTACTTGTAGATAACCGATGTCACTTAGCAATAATGTAGCTTCCTTCTCGTGAAAGATTTTTCAAAATTATTCAGTACTTAGTGTCAGTAATTAGTTTTTACACACTCAAACCTCTTTTAATGCTAGTATAGAAGAACAAATTAAATGGATCTACAATTAATTACTAACTAACCTCATTAAAATGCATCAAATCAATCAACTTCTGAACAATGTTGCACAGTGTAGAGACTAGCTTTTACTAAAGTAATATGCTCTTCCAAGCTCCTTTAAATAAACCCATTATTCTCATATATCTAAAACTTTTATACTTCGACGTTAAAAGGTTATCAACAAGCAACAAACTACACATAACTTAAGATCACTTTAAAATAATACTTTGTGCTCTTCCAAGTTGCAAACTCTTGTTAAATTTAGTAGCCGTCTGACGAAGAGCACGTAAAATATTATAGGGAACGTGTCTTTCAATGTCAGGTATGAATATTTAATATGATTCTAGGAAAAGTATTTCTGTTTTTCTTATCAACTCCGCCTAGTAACGGATGAAAATCATAGGGTCGGGGGCGCTCATTCTTTTCCCCAATCTATCAAATTCTCTTTAAACAAAAAGCGAGCATTCTTTCGTAAATTCTTTAATTTTTTCTTCTGCACTATATCTTAATTGTTTCTTACGTTTAAATTAGAAAAGGGAAAGAAAAATTACGTATTTCTTGCAATCCGCCCACTTGCTCGATGAATTGATGAAAGATTTCAATTATTGCCGTTATACAGGATAAACCTAGTACGGGGGCCATTGCCAATATTTTATAATGGATGCACCAACCCTTTTGGTTAATATATTATTTTTTATTTTCCTCTTTCTACCGTTGTTCGCGAAGATTCTATGAATGTTAGCTTGCTTGGTATAAACTTCCCCTTTCCATCGGTCTGTAGACAGTGTTAAAGGCGCTCGTGCCTTGACGCGAACGTTTCAAAAATATTTGACAAAGAGCAATGAGCATTCGTTCGCCTGCTTAAACCACTCTATTGGCTTGAATCCTTTTTTAAATAGTTTGCTTTTGATTAGACTAAGCCAGACGTGGCGTAGACAAAGTCGACGGTGGAGCGAGCTCGCCCAGAAGGTTGTGGCACTCCCAGTCGCCGGCGGAAAACAGCAAGCTGCTTGGCGCCGGGCTTCGGTGAGCCTAGTTCCATTCTTGTTCGTTGGTCTTTTTTTGTAATAAACGCCAAATTCGGCCAGGAGATACTTAATATTACGAATGAACGGTAAGCAGTTCAAGTGTACGAATAAATTCTAGCACTACACTTTCAAAGGCGCTTAGCTGACATAAGCCGTTTCAGATAGCTGAAAGATAAAATTTGACAGAGTTCTAACCTTGTCAAAATTAAGCTTACAGCAGAATTGTGTAAAATTAAGACTAATCCAAGCCGTGACATGTTGGGACTTGGCAGTATAGCTTTAAGCTAAACATGGCATAACTGATGTTAAATTGTAGTAAAATAGAAATACTGATTAGTGTTACTTAATTGGGTGGCAAGTAAAGCGGATTATTAAATATGAAACAAATCTGAATAACGTCTGTCATCGCATTGTGACTGCTCGAAACTTTAAAATAAACAGCGCCAACCGCCTCATTCTCCGACAAATACATAATTATACTAATAGAAATACATATATATATATATATATATATATATATATCAAAATGAAATATATAACTAATAGCAATAGATTTGATGTAAAACTAAATTGGATGGATTCGGTTCACCTCCTAATGGGCATTGCCCCCTTGCAGGCATATGCTATTTTTTATTTATCATCAAAGTTAAGCAACCCACGTCGCGGTCGTGATTGGATCGGTGAACGTTCCGACCATTTAAGTGACATCCATGACAAGCATCCCCGTGCATCGAAAGGCATGTTAAGCAGTTGGTCCCGGCTAATATCTGCTGATATTAGTCGTTGAGCCTAGAGGTCCTAGGGCGGCTTGATAACATCTGACAGTAAGGTCTCTTGCTTTAAAGACACCCCTACACTAATCCGCACTGAGCTCGCGTGGTGGAGTACGGCTCGTACCTTCTCATAGTTGAGGGTTGCCTCGTTGGTCTAGTGGTCAGCACGCTGGGTACTATCCACGAGGTCCCGGGTTCGAATCCCGGGTCGGGCCGAGAGGGTTTGGGTTTTTCTGTCTTGAAATTACTCAGACACAGCTCCGGAGTCAGGAAGTTGGTGGTGTTAACACCCTCGTGCCTCGGAAAGCACGTTAAGCCGTTGGTCCTGCGCCTGATCTCTCTACGGTCATGTCGGATTGCCGTCTCACCGAATTATGGGAGTGAAGGAACAGAGAGTGCACCTGTTTGTTGCGCACACACTTGTGCACTATAATATGTCCTGCGCAGTTGGTTAATCTCTGTTGAGATAGGCCGCCGTAGTCGAAATCGGCTAGGAGGACATCAGTTGAGGGAAGGCCTTTGCCCAGCAGTGGGATCTTTATAGTCTAACTTTACTTTTTTAACTTTTATCAGCCTAGGGCTAAATGAGATGTAATAAGGATATTGAATTGAATGGCTTAGGCTGCTTACAAACTCTACACCCTATCTATTCATTGTCTGTTATTTTATTTACCCGTTAAATAAATAACTTACTAGGTACTTTACCACTCAACATCATACGACTCGAGCTAGTTTCGAACATGTCTAGAGCATCTAGAATATTTATATAAATATATATCCTAGATGTCGTGTTTATTCACATTAACATAGTTAGGGATTCTGGGTGTGTACACTGAAAAAAATTATCGGTTAACAGTAACCACAATTTGGCTATTAATAGGCTGTAATCTAGTGACTTGCGAACTTCTGGTTATCACTGATGACGGTTGTTACTAATAACCAAAAGATTGTTTATATTTAACAAAAATTTACTTCCCTACAACGAAACTTTCAACTAAGAAAACTAGTTTGGTTGATCCTTTTTTTCAGTGTAATATTTGACGACATTTATTAAATGAGTTTTCTTTTAAAAAACGTTTTCAGCTAGCAGCATTTCACTGAGAACAATTTTATTCAAAAACCCCATTCCAAGCAAAAATTGGTAAAAACAAGTTAATCCAGCTTAAGTAGGCGGATCACGTCTGCCACCCAATGGGCAAAGACTATCCGAGTTTGATCTTTAATTTAATTTGCGAGAAAGGGTCTGATTAGATTTGTTGATATTCCAACAACTTACCAACTGCTTTCAAATCCAATCGATTTTAAGGTTCTATAAGATAGGACCCGAGTTAACATAGGAGTTAGTTACTGCTGATTCAAGGTCATGTTTTCTATGAGTACACTTTATTGCCTTCCAGATTGCTGTAGTTATAAAATAAATGTAGCAAATAGTACCTATTTCACTATAGTTACCATACCGACATCATAAATGTTTATTTAAACTTCTTTTGTCAACTATTTACATGCTCTCTTGGCGGTTCGAAGTGGTACCTGTGACACAGGTACGTTCTTTTCCCTAGCATAGGCATCAATCTCACACAAACATTATAAACTGTCTATGAAAGCTGATCCACAATGTATCATTTCTGTTTGTGTTGAGAAATAAATTATTATTAGTTATAGCTTTTATAAAAGCATTAATAGCTCTGAAGCTAATGCCAGGTAAGCAGTCATAACTATCAAATGAACAATGCCAATTCATATAAGTAGATATTATTGCTTTGGAATTGCAATCGCTTTCAAACTAGGCAGTACGCATGCTGGCCATTTTTATAAAGTAAAAAATTTTCTCTTCATTTCGTAACAAGCCTCCTGCCAACCACTAGTATGCAGATTCTACTGTTAAAACAATATGGTTGGCAATACCGCCTACACCGTTCGTTAAGTGTACTACAACAACATACATTATTGGGGAAAGTACCTCGACAATTCCTGGAAAGTTAACTTCATGACATGCAAGAACGCTTAGGCCCTAAGCTTAGGCTACTAAGGCGAATATAAAGGCGTATTATTATACAGGGGTACAATGCAAAGTGTTGCCAATTTTTCTGGAGTTACTGGTTTTAATCGATCTATGCAAAGGAAAACATATATTTTCACAATTAATTATTCTTATTCGCTGTTAAAACTTGTATTTACACTCATTCGAAAAATACGCACGCACGATGTCTGTGTAACGATCGTATGAAAATGGCAATTCTGTGTAAATCGTTGTTACTGTATTTTTCTTTTATGGTGTGCAATAAATCGTTTTCTGACTATTTACAATTATACTCATTATAGTGCGAAAGTTCCGTTATCTCTCTATTTACTTTTAAAAAAAGGAAAGTCAGCCTATATATCCCACTGCTGGAAAAAGGCCTCACCTCAACTATGCGGAGGTACGAGCCATACTCCACCATGCGGGCTCAGTGCGGATTGGTAGAGGGGTGTCTGTAAGGTAAGTGACAAACCTTACTGTCAGATTTTATCAAGTCGCCCTATTTACTTTATTTTTGGATATTACAAAGTAGATATTATTCGAAAAGTACGATGATTAAAAAAATCAAATTCAAATTCAAATTCAATCATTTATTTGGCACTCAGATAATTTTATAATGATTAAAAATAATGATAAAAAAATAATTGCGTTAAAAATAGTTTCTTTGTATCTTATTTTTAAACCGTCATGTATCATGTTTCCAGACACAATAGAAAATCAATTGTTATTACCCGCCCGCGGGCCTTATATGGGGTTTGACAGGTTAAAATTTGGCTTCTGACTGAAAAGTAGCCCTATAGACGTTTTATGTATTTAGGAGAATCGGTTCACTGGCTCAGAAGTTACAAAGGGAACAAAGAAACGTAACGAATACGTACGGGCTAGAAAAACAAAACATACCCTTCCTTTTGGGTTCATATTTATTCATTCTTTATTGTAAATAAAAAAAAGAAGTACAAATGTCAACCATTGGGCTTTACCGTAGTCGGATAAAAGGATATTTCACAATTGGAAGGACCTCTGAAAAAAAGAAAAAAAACTTATAATATTACCCTAGAGCCGTCTGTGAACTGGTTATTAAATACTAGCAGTTCCCCGCGACTTCGCCCGCGCCAAAAGTCGGATTTTCCTTACAAATTTTCATCCTCCATTTCACCCCCCTGATGATTTTATATCGCGACAAAAAGTAGCTGATAATTCGTCTAATAGTTGATTCGGTCCAGTAGTTTCGGAGCCTATTCGATGCAAATAAACAAACAAACAAACAAATCTTTCCTCTTTATAGTATTAGTATAGAAAAAGAAGACCCAGCATTATTTATTTACCAAAATTTACAGGGTTTTAGTATGAATCGTTATCCTATCCTATCCTATCCTTATCGTTAATATGGCCATCAATACCTATAACTTTTACTATGAAGTCAACAATGAAATCGTGAAAAACAAATAGCTCTCCATACATTATCACCGAGGTAGCAGATTATTTGTATCATCAGGTTTTTTTTAAAGATTTCGACCATGGTCCCATAGTAAAAGTTGGAGGTATTGATGATTATATTCAGCCCCTTAAAGAAAAAGACTGCTTACACTAACACCCTATATAAAATCGTACCTACCGTTCTACAAACCAAGCTTTGCAACAAAATACTGTTAGGGAAATCACTGGATTTCGTAGCAATACCGAAACTCGTAGCACGCGGCGTACTATGTAAATTTTCGTGGACAATAAAAGGCGCCTATGTGCCTACTACAATCTGAATTTATTTATTTTTACCAACATACTTGGATAGGCCAAAAAAAATACTTAAGCAAGTGCGAGTCAGACTTTCGCACGAAGGGTTCCGTATACAAAAGTTTCTTATGCCAAGGTCTTGTCCACTTTTTGTTTGGAGGCTGGTTTTTGATTCCAAGATATCACCAACCACCAATTAACTTTATTTATCTCTATGCTAAAAATATATGAAACACGTAACTATAGAAATAAGAATTTTAAACGCCTGTAATGAAGCATCATCATTGATCACTTACTTGTATTTCCTGGCTGTATGGCTATGTACCATTGCCTTTCCACTGGTTGTACTACCACAGATTATGTAAAAGGTACAACTGTACCTGTATTAATTTCAATTTCTCTCTAAATCGGAGGCCTTAAAAATATATTAATTATGCAGAAAGGCTAGTTTTTGTGAACTCTTTCATATAATATTTAGTTTATTTTGGTTAGAAATATTGACGAATAAAAAACCATTAATGGACAAGTCCTTTTATGATTCTACGTCTGTGAGAACCCTATAGTCCCTTGTTAGAACCTTGATTTTTTACAGCTTCAAAAGACTGCAGCCAAGTATTTGATGGTTATTTCAACTTGATTGGTACCTCAACGCGTTCCTCAGAAAAAGGGTATTGACGTACCAGTTTGTTGCCCGTTCGACAACAAAGTGATCCTGGTTCCTTTTTTCCTTTTGAGGTACGGAACCCTAAAAAGAGTTAACATTAACTACGTTGGTACTGCAAATTGTTCTAAGCAACACACATATGATAGGTCTTTCACTCAAAAATAAAAATAAAAAGGTACATGGTGGCAAACCCGTAAATAATAAAAATATATTGCAACACACATTGTTTTATCAAATCACAGTATGGAGCTATTTTTTCATGGCACCCCAATGGAACATTTCCAGACAAAATCCTGAACAGCAAATCCTCGGAAATAAAAAGAACATTTTTCACATAAAGCTCTGTGAGAGCGTAATTTCGTCGGAAAAAGCTATCAAACGCCTCTACTTGTTGATTACAGAGCGCAACACGTAGAGGATCCTTTGTCGGAGCAAACGCTTTTCGCTTTTAGCACATCGTGCGTCAGTTTTTATCTTGATTCTAGATATTTGAGCGTCATTTACTGCCAAACGCAACAATATACAATTCACGTAGAGTTCCGTCTTTGTCATTTGAAATTGTTTTGTAAATTACAAAGTAATAGCAAGGTGTTGTTTACATAAATTAGTCGCAATACTCCTAATGGACGTAATTTATTCATTGTCACTCCATTACCGACCAACTGACAATTTAAACAAATTAATTGCAAAACTTACCTCTGTGTTCCGCCAAAAAGCTACAGGCGCGGTTCACAATAAAAATAAACTTTACTCAGAAAAATGTTTTCTACTTTTTTGTCCCGGGGACCGCGCGTTTGTCCCACTGGGCTGTTCGAGCCAGACTGCGGGTTGTTCGGGCACACTGTGTCGAATGCCACCTTTACCTGTTACTGTGGGTAAGGCGGGGCGTAGGGATGTTTTGGGGTGGCAAAAATATCGCGTGACGAGTCACTGCTCTTTGAGTATTTTCATGATTTTGGGAAGGTAAAGGATCTACCTCCTAGTGGTTCATCCCGGGCAATGACATCACAAACTCCAGTTTGTGATGGCGATTTAAAGATCCCATCATGGTAGGTTTCGTTAGGTGCCGCCTGGTAGCTACCACCTTAGGCTGGCTCCAAACAGCTTGCTTGCTGTGTTCCGTCGGTGAGTGGGAGTGCCAGAACCTTCTGGGTGAGCTCGCTCCACCGTCGACTCAGTCCACGCCACGACTGGCTTTAGTCTAGTGTAAAGAGCAAACCATTTCAAACAAAAAAAAATGTCTTAGGTGAGGAAATTAGTAAAATAAGAGGCGTTCAGATAAAAATATTTAAAATGGCTTAGAGAAATCAAATAATATTATCGACTTGCAGAGAGAAACCTTATTTTGTGACTAAGATTTCTAAGAAAACTATCAAACCATCATTTTGAGATGATGTTCGTTACAGCTATTGTTATACTAATTGAAGCACAGAAATTCTGGTACAATTATGTAATATTTCCTGAAAAAGCAATTACTTTTTTCCTCAACCAGTATACAGTGGGAAAACATAGACTTTGTCACGATCACTAAATACCAGCGCCAAAATAACAGTTCCAACGATATTAGATATCATTCGCTCCATTATCATGAATTTCCATCATTCTGTTACAACATCTGATATTCTACAGCCATATTTTCATTCTGTCCGCGTCGGGTTTCCCACCCTAATCTATCTGTCTCGTTCACTCGTTCTGGAAAATCGCGAGTTATGAATAAGAGTGAAAGGGACGGGTGTATGTTAATGAAAACGTGACTCAATTCCGGCAATAGGAATGTTACATTCCCGGTTTTTCTTTGTTTCGGGCATTGTTTTTGTGCGTAATGGTGGAAATTAACTAATGGTAGTGTGTTTTTTTCGTAACGTTACGATAATTTGGAGTTACACGCGGATGTAAGTATTTTTATACGTAGAAGGGTTTTTTAAAGGGTGTAAAAACTTACACTTAATCAGTCTTATCTTTTAAGGGACTGAATATAGCAATCAATACCTCCCAGTTTTACTATAATCGTACTACTATGTAAGTACATTGAAAAATATAAATCTGGTTTTTCATACAAAAAATTTCGCTACCTCGATGACAATGTATGGATGAATGCCAAGTTTTACTTTCACAATTTCGGTGATGTCCCGTCCATAGTACAAGTTGTAGGTATTGTTGTATAGCCACATTCAACCCCCTTTAAGGATAAGACTGTTTACACTAATATAATTAAGAAAACTTTATTGGCGTGTAAAGTTTCTGATTCACGAAAGTTGTTGAAAAACTTATTCACGTCATATTCATTTATTTTGATTTACCTGTATAAGAAATATTGTCAAAAATAGTCTACCCTTATATTTCAGTAGGTACCCAATGACCATAAAACATTAATAGACACCCGAAAAAGTGTGTAACAATGTAAGAACTGAAGCATTTGTCAATAACCTAAAACATATTATAATCCGGTCAAACGAAACAGTTTATAAAAAAATGTGTTGTAAGAAGTACGCAAGAGTGGTGCTTTTACTTTTTTTGAACTTTAGCTTTTCGTGTCTTTTAATACTTCTTAATCTGAATTTGAAATATGTTTTCTTTATTATTTGCATCCGCTAGCTTCACGGCCTTTATAATAAATTTTAATTATTGATTATAGGTAGTCGACTATAGTATGATAGTAGGTGTCGACTTTAATTATTAGTTAGGCACCTGAAAGTAATTGAGATAGAACGTGTTATTTATTTTCAAGTCAAACATGAAAATATTAAAACTACAAGGTAAATCGCTTATGTTATGCAAATCGAGGTGCTTGTGGCGCAGTGGCGGCAGCACTTTGGTAGTGATACCAAAAGTTAAGCAACCCACGGCGCGGTCGTGATTGAATGGGTGGCCATTCCGACCATTAAAGTGACGACCATGACAAGCATCTCCGTGATTCGGAAGGTACGTTAAGCAGTTGGTCCCAGCTAATATCTGTTGGTATTAGTCGTTAAGCCTAGTTAGAGGCCCTAGGGCGGCTTGATAACATCTGACAGTAAGGTTTGTCACTTGTCTTACAGGCACCCCACCACCAATTCGCACTGAGCCCGTGTGGTGGGGTCCTCGAAAAAAAAGATGATCAATTGGGATCCCGGGCCCAACAAAAAACGGGTAGCTCTGAGCCAAAGAATTAAAACTATTTTAACAGACTTCAAAAAATTTGGAGGTTCTATGTTCGACTGCATGTTTCTATGTTTTTAGGGTTCCGTAGTCCTGAAATCAATCTTTAGTGTGGAATCGCCTGTTTACCGATTTCCCCATCGATTTTAAATCGATTTTACATATTTAAACATAGTCCTAATATGGTCCCAATTGTTACCAAGTTAGGATCTGATGATGGAATCCTGGAGAAATAAAGGGAACTCTTCAGATGTTATCAGCACGTTTACCGGTTTTCGTAGAGCATCGTCAGGTATTTAAACGTTTACATACAGGAGTCATAGCTTTATGGTGTTGGCCTGATGATGAGGATCCTTAACGCTGAGAAGTTTGTGGATACTTTTACCACAGTTTTTTCTGCATTGTTGTATAATAAAAATATGAGTATATAAAAATACATTCGGCGGCGCGTTGGGTTATGCAATTGGGCTGCAAAAACAGCTTTTATTACGTTGGGAATAGAGGCGTTCACATGTGTGGTTTGGCGTGCGACCGGGTTGTACAATTGCAATATTGCTGTTTTTAGCTACGTAGTTACTTACTAGGTACCAACTATCTTTGTACGTGAGTAATGATGATGATGATTATCATTATGATGAGGTTTCAAGGGTTAGCTGCAATGGGTTGGTTGTTTGTGCTTGTATTTGAATGTCTTATTTAAAAAAAACTTTTTAAATGTCTTATTTTGACTGTAATGATTGCGTTTCAACAACATATCAATGTACTATTGTATAAAGAAAGGGAAACCTGTTACTGGCCATACTACATATTAAGAACTATGTGTTAAAATTATGTATATACGCTGTTGGTTTTCTTAGTAAAATAAATAACTAAAAATAAATAAATAAAGCTAGGGATCTACTCTTTTGTCCCGCTTGCCGAGAATCTCCCTCCTGGACATGATTTACCATGGCCGATCTGGAAGTCTTTAAACAGGCTTCGGACTCAGGTTGGCCGAAGTAAGGAGAACATGGTCAGGTGGGGATTTTGGTGGACTGTGTTTGTGGTGCAGTGCAAACTATGGCACACTTAACATTGTGCCCGGCGTGCCCCAACACCTGCACACCAGCGAATTTAATGGACGGCAGTCGACCCCCGGTCCAAGTGGCTGAATTCTGGGCTGCTACGATGTAATTTTCTCGTGTTCCATCGACTCGCTAAGAAGAATAAATAAAGTTGCGGTATTGTGTTAGGAACGGGTAGTAATACTTCCTTCACCGTTTCTTTACATGGCGATAAAAAGGTTATTACCAACTTCTTAGTGCGTTTTTTAAAGCAGTTGTTTTTTTGTTAAAAATGCATTGACGCTACAACTAGAAACGTAAAATTATTTTTATAACTTAAGGAATTATTTTGCAAGCTTTTACGAAATCAAATTGAATTTCAAAAAATCCTCCGTAGCTCAGTTGGTAGGCCTTCGCGCGGATAGCGAAGGGACGTGGGTTCGAGTCCCACCGAATAACACAGTCGATTAATTTTTATTTGCGAAATTCAATTTAGTTTAGAAATTTGTTTCTTACGTTTAAGCGAATTGTTGAACTCATTAAAACACAATTTTACGGATTACTTCGCGATTTATTTACATTTTATTTTAAACCTGACGTTTCGAACACTTTACAGCGATCGTGGTCACAGGGAGACTAAGGTATTATTTGTCATTACAAAGTTTTGAAAAATTTTAACTACCGTCACTTAATAATATTTATTTACGTTCCTATTTACGCAGAAAGAGCTAACCGTGGCTTGAGATCTTGCAGTGCTAGGTGTTGCTTTGGTTTTTGCTAGAATAGGATCCCATGCCGTTGGAACTTTCCAACTATCTTCTCTATTGAAATTTGGATGTTTTCTAATTTCAATGGCTTCACGTAGCATTCGAGGAATAAAACGCCGTTCTTTTGCAAGTATTTTAGGTTGGTCAAAACGAATGTAGTGGTTGGGTTTGTCTAAGGCATGTTCACACACTGCAGATTTAGACGTACGCACGCACGAGGGCGCGAGTGTCCCAATCCCAATTCAATATACTTTTTTTTAGACATGAGGTTTTACATAAAAAACTTTAATATATTTTGAGGATTTTTTGCACGGAGCGCTGACTAAAATAACTCCCTGTATATTACTCCTGTGATGACGGAAATAAGGAGTTGGTCACAGGGGGGTGATATTCCACGGTGAAGGGGTAGAATTTATGCATATCGTTTTCACATCGTACAACTCTTAAAAGAAATGCCAAAATATGATCTCAATCATATTAAGACCCAAGTTCATCAATTTTTAACAGCCGGTAGGGAAACAGAAAAGGACGACAAATTTGACAGATTTCTCTTACAAAATATGACAAATAATATCATAACGTCTGTTTAAATCTTAAACATGATTTGATGATTGGCCCTAAGTTAAATTTTCCTCAGAAAAATTCCAATGTTTAAGTGCAATAATGCTTAGGAGAGTCTTACTTCAATTCGAAAACTTATCTATGCATCATTGCTTTGAATATAGTGTAAGACTCGTAAAACATAAGTTAACAAGTCGTTATTTTGCTCACTATACGGTCACAAAGCTTGTAGGTATCATCTTTATAAAATATGTTTTTTCTCTCCTCAGCTACACGAGCCAGGAACAATGAGAATAATATCTATACATATAATAAAACAGTAAAACCAATGTGTCTGTACATTGAGTATTTTTACCAAAAACTATTTAAGGGTGATGTTAAAATAGTAACTGAAAAATTACCTATAAAATTCACTAAGAAAGATATAGGGCAAAATTTATTTTTTGAGTCGGTTGCACTGCCTATTACCAGACGAGGTTGGCGAGGTCATATTAGTAACCTATCTAGAAAGAGTGCCTATTGACTTCGATTTTTTATTCCTGTCTTCTCCTTACCACATAATAGACTAAGAGATCATGAAAGCTAGATGGCGAAGTACGTATAAAATATTTTGTATCATCGAGTCCACGCGAACGAAGTCGCGGGCAACAGCTAGTAGAATAATAAATAACTATAATTTGCATGCCGGCCCTATCTCAGTTAACGGCTTTTAACATAATAGGGGCAATGTGTAATGCTAATAGCAGTTGCCAAAACTTTCTCAGTTCAAATAGGTACCTATACAAGGGTTTTGAACTTCAAGTGCTTAAATGACTAACGGTTTTTCTTTTCACAGACTTCGTTTTAGGTGCGCAATTTATTTTGTAAGAAAAAAAAATATTGAACTTAGTTTTTAAATGTTATCAAGCTCTAGTGGGTTTCCTTATCTTTAAGTAGATGATCTATTTATCTATAATTTAAGAGCTACGCTCTTGTCGGTGGAGTCTTCTCCATTCCCCTCTTTTCAGTGCCATTTCCTTGACTTCTTGGTAAGACACGACACGACCCCTAACTTTTCCTTTATTTGGTCCAGCATGTAGGATCTTCTTGACCTTCCCCTTTTCCTAGTAGTAGTAGATGATAACTATTACTATTTTGAAACGTTTGTGGCATGCTATATCCGCACTGTTGCAGCCAACTAGCTTAATTAATTAACCATTCAATCAACAGCCTAGCCTCTTTACTAAACAGCGTTCATCTAGCGGCCTGAATGATATTCAGCATAGCGGTTGGTACAACATTTAATAAACTGGCTGCCACAGACATAAGTAGTTTATCAAAGCATAATGTGTTAATGTTTCGTAATTAGGCAGCAGGTTGGTAGTACAACCTTACATTATCTTCACCCACAAACTGTATGCAAAATACTAGCTCACAGCTTGTACCACCAACAGTAACCTAAGCCACGCCAAAAGCAAATGTATTCGAAGGAAATAAGATCAAGTTTTGGTTGTTGCTGGTGTACCTATATTTGAAGGTTGGCTAGGACACCCAATAAATGCAAGCAGTGCAAATTGCTCTAATACCTACAATTCCGCGTTTTGGCACTGCTGAAAAACAGAGCTTGTAGACTTCGGGTTATTTGTGATCTGTAAATTATGAATAGTAGGTGATGATGATGTCCTCCTAGCCGAATTCGACTACGGCGGCCTATCTCAACAGAGATTAGCCAACTGCGCAGGACATATTATAGTGCACAAGTGTGTGCGCAATACACAGGTGCACTCTCTGTTCCTTCACTCTCATAATTCGGTGAGACGGCAGTCCGACATGACCGTAGAGAGATCAGGCGCAGGACCAACGGCTTAACGTGCTTTTCGAGGCACGGGGGTGTTTTAACACCACCAACTTCCTGACTCCGGAGCTGTGTCTGAGTAATTTCAAGACAGAAAAACCCAAACACTCTCGGCCCGACCCGGGCCCCGGATTCGAATAGTAGGTACTGATGACACAGAGCCTAGGTATGTCAGACTACCGTCAGAGTCACTTATCTACCTACTAATCGTAATCGTCTAGCTAGGTAAACGAACAATATTATGCTTGATGCCTTGTAAGGGGGTTATTAGACGACGCGGTATTCGGAAAGTCTTACTAAGACTCAGCGTAGTGTAATAGGGGTTAGCCTGTAAGTCTGTCTGCCCCATCTCGCTCTTTCACAGGATGAAAG
The DNA here is from genome assembly GCA_949316185.1 of Pyrausta nigrata. Taxonomy (NCBI): domain Eukaryota; kingdom Metazoa; phylum Arthropoda; class Insecta; order Lepidoptera; family Crambidae; genus Pyrausta; species Pyrausta nigrata. Next base: position 13,151,646 of record OX438957.1, on the reverse strand, counting down.
AGCGGGATGGGGATAGACTGTCTAAGTAAGACTGTCTGAATATCGCGTAGTCTAGTAGATAACCCCCTAAATGTATGAGAAGCTCAGTCATTAAGGAGGAAGCACGTTGAAAAAGTTATTTTTATGATAAGAATTATACATAGCTAGAAATTTCAAGAAATCGTTACCTAAGTTAAAAGTTCTCGAAAACACGATAAGAGAAATTGTGTTTGATAGAAAATCTGCCTGAAGTTTGGTTTATCTTTGCATGCTTATTATGTTTGCTGGTGCTAAAATTTCTACTCAAAATACTAATATTATAAATGCGAAAGTGTGTCTGTCTGTCTGTCACCTCTTGACGCATAAACCACTGAACCGATTGAGATGAAATTTGATATGGAGACAGTTCGAGAGCCTGGAAATAACATAGGCTACATTATATCGCGATATAAGAAATAAAAGGGTGAAATGGGGGATGAAAGTTTATATGGAAAATCCAACTCTTGCGGGCGAAGTCGCGGGGAACCACTAGTAGATAATAACCCCCTAAATGTATGAGAAGCTCAGATTAAGGAGGAAGCACGTTGAAAAAGTTATTTTTATGATAAGAGTTCGATCGTGAACGTTTCAAACCTACATACTAGAAATTTCAAGAAATCGTTACCTAAGTTATAGATCTCGAAAACACGATAAGAGAAATTGGACTCAATTCCAATGCGCCCTGTCTAAGAATTAATTTAGGTTCAGTCTCTCTCTTTCTCTGCCAATCAAACGAAAAGAGACAGACTATATTAATTTAGAAACGTCAGACTAAACAGCTGTCCGTTGCTAAGGAAATTAGAGAACCCATAGACAATTTAGTAGGGATGTCATTCGATGACGACTAAAGTTAGACGAAAACACGCAAAAACTTGTATAAATACGTTAGAAATCGCATCACTTAATTTGACGTTTCTAAACTATTGTAGTCTGTCTCTTTTCGTTTGTTTGATAGAGAAAGAGAGAGACTAAACCTAAATTTAATCTTAGACGGGGCGCATTGGAATTAAGCCCAGTGTGTTTGATAAAAAATCTGCCTGAAGTTTGGTTTAAGACTTTGCCATATTTGCATGCTTATTATGTTTGCTGATGCTAAAATTTCTACACATGTATTTCTCTCATTCCTCTAAATGTTATTCAAATTCGTTCACAGTACAATCTGTGCGCTTGTGGAACTCTACCCTTAGCTATCAGACAATCCGAGTCTATTTTTATATTCAAAAATCGACTTAAGGAACATTTTCTTTCACTGTAAATTAATAACACTCCCGTTGGTTGAGTACTTGTCATATTTGTATATATTATGTATATTATGTATGATTAATATTGATATTTTTATGTATATAGTATGTGTAGTATATAATATAGTGATAGTATATAATATGTGTAGGTATGTATTTCTGTTTCGTACCTATTATGTTAAAATATGTCTTTTGCACAATCACCCCGTTCCTGTGATTAAGTATTTCCTATACTCAAAAGTTGTTTGGAAGAGATCACTCTTAGCGATAAGACCGCCTAATTTGTACATCTTTCTTTGTAAATTGTATTGTTGTTACTTTTGTGGTATGCAATAAAGAGTTATCTATCTATCAATATTTCTCTTTACACACACACACATTTAATGTTGCTTTAATACGGGTTTGTTTTTGTTTATTTGGCTTGAAAATTATACTTACCTGTATCTGTGGAAGATCGGTTTGATAACATCGGACAGTAAGGTTGGTCACTTGCCTCACAGACACCTCCACCAATCTACTGAGCCCGCGTGGTGGAGTATGGCTCTTACCTCCTCATAGTTGAGGTAAGGCCTTTGTCCAGTAGTAGGATCCAATAGGCTATAGCCTATTGGATTACTTTACCTAGATGTGTCAGAAAAACCAATTGTTCCAGAACCCAATACAGCGCCAGCACATCAGATTACACATTTTCGTTGCAAAATAGGCCCTATTACAACAGCATAATATGCCACACCGTTAGCTTGGCGTGTTGTCGTCCGTGCTCAACTTCGGTTAACCAATTTAGGCTGTACACGCACATAATATTAAAATAACAAAGTTTCTTTTTGGCCCTATGAAGCAATCCCGCTTGGGTAAAGAAAAATAAGCAAAGAGAACTCCAATTTGGGTTCAGGAGAAAAATAAACGGGAAGTAGGTCAGCAAATGTAACTCCATTTTGGAATGGCTTACACAACAATAAAATATATTTCTGAAACAAGCATATAAATCTATACATTTAGGGTCAAGTTCACCAACACATGTTTAATTTTTAAACAGCTGTAAGACCTTCCTTCTTGCCAAATTTCATGGTTCTAGGTCTATTTAATATTAATTAAATTATTTTGTATGGGAAATGTGTCAACTAACCGCCGATTTAGGTTTTAAAAACTCGGGGAAATCTAATTCTGTCCATTGTTTTTTTAAGAAGAGCTTACCTACGTTTTTATCACATTGTACGTTTTTAAATAAACGCAATTGTGAATTTACTTAAGATTTAGATCATAACGAACCCATATCTAATAATGCATCTTTGCGATAAGAGAAAAAAAGAAAGATAGAGACAAGTTGAAAATTCGAATCAGGCGATGATTCGGATCAACCTGAAATCTTATTCGAATCTAGTTCTGAATGTCATCATGTAGTTTTATTTTTTATTGTGACATCTCTAATTTTCTCAAATTCTAACCTCTAATTTTGTGTTTATTCGAGTAAACTGAAAACAAAATTGGTTTCATACAGAACACAGCTGCAGAGCTGCTCCCTTGGTATAATAAATACGATGACAGGCTTAAAATATTGTTATGGCATGGGAAATTTGACGTGGGTGCTGAAAATCGAGAAAATTTAGGTACTGTGATAAAACCATGGTTTACCATGAGGAAATGGTGAAACGTGCTCAGTTTTGATACTAGTATGAATAAAGTAACGTCCTCCGTAGGTTAGTTGGTAAGAGCCCGGCCCGGATAGCGAACGGACGTGGGTTCGAGTCCCACCGGATGACACAGTCGATTAATTTTTGTGAGCGAAATTAGATTTAATTTCGTAAAAACTTGCAAAATAATTGCTTAAGTTATAAAAATATTATAATATGTATTCCTTACGGAGTTTAATATCGAAATCCCAGTTTATCTATACTTCTATACTAATATTATAAAGAGGAAAGATTTGTTTGTTTGTTTGTTTATTTGCATCGAATAGGCTCCGAAACTACTGGAGCGAATCAAATGAAATTTGGCACAGAGATAGTTTGAGACACTGGGAAGGACATAGGCTACTTTTTGTCGCGATATAAAATCATCAGGGGGGTAAAGTAGAGGATGAAAATTTGTATGGAAAATCCGACTTTTGGCGCGGGCGAAGTCGCGGGGAACTGCTAGTAAAAAATAAATGTCGGAATTAAAATAAATGCGTAAGACAAAAATAGGTAACCTTAGTAATATAAACAACAAAGTCATGTCTTTACTTTGACTCAATACCCCTAAAGTATTAAGTGAACTTTATGGAACTATTGGGTATAATAATAAAGTTAATAAATAAATAAATATTGGACAACACCACATACTCGCTCTAATACCAAAATTATTTGTCAAAGCACTTGAGTTGTATGAAAGTTAGAAACAACGGGTGGTACGACAACACTCTATCCCAAGAAAATATAGAAAACTAGTGGTTCCCCGCGACTTCGCCCGCAAGAGTTGGATTTTCCATATAAACTTTCATCCCCCATTTCACCCCCTTAATGTTTTATATCGCGACAAAATGTAGCCATGTTCTTTCCAGGGTCTCGAACTGTCTCCACATCAAATTTTATCTCAATCGGTTCAGAGGTTTAAGCGTCAAGATCAGACAGACACACTTTCGCATTTATAATATTAGTATGGATATGATTTTCTATAAATTGACCCGACCAGGGATCGAACCTCGTGGGTTCGATCCCTAATCGGGTCAACCCACAACCTCAGAGATGGCGACACAATGAAATCCGGCATGTACTAAGCCACTCGACCACGGATTTCATCGAAGTAAGGGGACGTATTCTCTAAAATTAACCTTACTGTATATGACCTACTCATATCACAATATTGGGAAATAAAACATGTCACTCTTTCTTTGTATAAAAAGTAAGTAAAACTCATAATTTAATAAAAGGCATAACTACATTTTATTATGAAACCGTTTACACTAACGTACCTGCTATAACGCAAGGCAACTAGTTCGGGATATATTAAGTAATTAATTAAAATTTAGAAGAAATATCCACATAATTCTTCCTCAAAATACCTACCTTGGTCAATAAAAAATACCCTTCACAATAGCACATCATCTTTCCATCATCAGCCAGTTAGGGATCACAAACTTTTATTCAAAATCGTTGAAATAAGTAGAGACCAAAGTAAGAGAAAGTATTCACTAATTATTTAATTTAATGCCTAAATAAAGTTTTTTCCCCGCCTCAGATGGTAATTTTGTAATGTGGAAAATCTGATTCTTTATTACATAACTTTAAATTGTTGCATAGATATTAGGTAATGCATAGGTAGGGTAAATAGTACCTTTACCCATAAATTTTCCAACTTGATAAATCATCAATAATTTTTTATACTTAATTTTCAATTTTGATATTGCTTAAGTTACAACACCGTCAACTTTCTATCGTAGATACCTATTATTAATCAGTGCAACTTTGTTTTGGGTATGGTAGATCTCTAACCTATCGTTCCACAGACAAAATTGATAAAACGGCTGCAAAAGATCATTTTTATTAAGAGCTGATGACATCAGTCCTAGAGACCTCACGCAAAACACATTCATTCACAACTCCGTGTGAGTCGACGGGAATTTCTTCAGAACTGCATGATATAAATTATAAAAGGCATATATTGACACACTGAGAATAACCACTAAAGACCCGCCAAAGACAAAACTTAGGAAGTTTCCGTCAATCATGTTAGTTCCGTGCAAGGAGGTGGCGTGACCTTGAAACAGGTCTTTGGTGCCAGCACCAGCTGCTTTCCGTTCCTCCATCATCTTCTTCATCGAGGATAGCCGTTCTTTCAACTCATCTATCGATTCTAGCATGTCTTCGGATGCTGGAAACAAGAAAACATATAGAAAATGTAATGTAAGAAAAGAATTGAAGTATATTAATTGAGAAGGATTGGTTTTATGGTGTATCTTTTATATTGGCATCATAAAAGTATCAAGCGTCCTTTTAAACATTTGGTTCGTTCAATTCTCGGACAAGGCAAGCAATTTTAACTTTGAATGTAGAGTTAAATCAAATAATGTCTCCATTTAGCAAAATATCTTAGTTTTCCTTCGTGCTGGGCCAAAACGCTTGTTGGTAAAACTATGTTTAACTCCCGCAATCGGCGGAAGAAAAACAAATCGGTAAGTACATAAAACATAACCTAAGTTGCCTACAAAACGGTACAATGTTACATACCTTCAGCCTCTCTGTCAGGACTCATTTTGTACGATTTATCAAACAAAACCTCACTGTAACGATTGGCGGCAGTCTTTTGTTTTTTGCAACTTGACGGATTTTGGGAATCTGTGGTTTTTCAAAATGGCGCGCGCATGCGTGGTGGAAAATCGGGATAGGCGGGAGCGTATTGATCGGACACCCGGGAATGTCTAGCTGGATTTTAGCATTCTAGACGAAAGACGGAGTTTCTATATTAACTCACTCGATGTATGTAGGTACTTACCTACACCACCTACCCTTCACAATAATGTAGACATGAGGTTATAAAGAGCTTAAAAGTACCCTCGTGGGCTTTAATGCGTTAAAGACTGAGATTACGTTCCTAATTAGAACTTACTTATGTTGGTACGTCCTTAATTAAAACTTGCTTAGGTAGGTAAGTAAACAAAGAGATATATAAAAGCAAAATAGGTACCTATACACAAAATGCTAGTAGCACTTGTCTAAATCACCTTCTTACATAGGTATAAAACATTATATAAATAAATCGCGCAGTAATTCGTAAATTTGTGTCTTATTTCTTCTTTTTGATTGACGACTGCGCTCCGGACTACAAAAGCATAGGTTGTGGGTTCAATTCCCGCAAATGTTTGTGCGATGAATAATGACGAACATTTCTAGATACTTAAATCGTGGATGGTTAAAACGTATATTAAGTATGGTTATCCGTTATCCTAGTCGCCATAGCACAATCTCACGCTTTGTTTGGGAATAAATAATTGGTGTGTTAGTTTATTTTATTCTAATTTTAAAAATACCTGCAAAAGTATTGGAATATTTAAAAAACAAATTATCGGACTTCTATCTTTCTTTTGTTATCCTTACAAAATCTATCCCTTTGGTACAACTGCCGAAATAGGTAATTTCTAATAAAATCTACATTTACCGGGATTCAAACTCACGATCCTCGTGAATGGGCAAGGCCATAAAATCAATCCAATAATCCACAATAACCACAGAAATATTTCTGTGACAATAACTCAGTTTAACATACAGCTAACGCCATCTATTAGTTAATATGAGAACCATAACCCGTATTTCACCACGAAACATGGCAGCGTATTTTTGTTGAGTTGTGAAAAAGTTATGAGACTTGACAATAGATGTCGACACAAGCGCCGAACAAATTCAGCTAGCTAAAAGTTTTTACGTTTACGGTATACAAACAAATCCAGCTAAGTTTTCAGGATTTGTTCGGCGTTTGTACCTCGGTATCTAACAACCTATTTCGCGAAAAGCGTGCACTCTGGTCTCTAATCAGCATTATCTACACCTACTTATTAGTACACCTATCTTATTAATAACACACAGAATACTTCATATTATAATACCTAATAAATTTATTTAAGATAGGTACCTAGGGAGGTAGGTATGTATGTAGGTACCTACCATTAAAATAAACAATCATTCATTAAATAAAATTGTCAAGAACACATTTTTATTTTACGAACGATTGCGTGTTAATCGCGTTTTTTTTTCATTCCCTCCCATGCTCTTCTAAGTGTGTTCACTCCACCGCGCGCTATGTTGAGTTGCGCGTCAAGGCAAGGTCAATACACGTCACGTGTTGTTTGTTCACTCATGCTGTCCCTTCCGCGCCTGTAGAACAGTATAGCTCTATCCCACTTGCTCGCTCATTTGACGCGCCTCTCGTTACGTCTCATCGTGACTAGTCACGACTTAACTAACTACTCATTCACTTCGTTCACAGTGATGGCGTCGTCTGCTATTTTGTCAGCAAGCAAATAAAAACTCACACTAAGCCCTCTGTTATAATATCTGTGCCTCTGTTTGACATTTCACCTAATACCGTGATTATCTGTCAGTTGTTCAGTGTCAAAAAACCTTGTCAGTGGAATTGTGCCTGTTTAACTACGTTTTCTTAATTAAATAACACCATACCATACGCGTTGGTTTTAGTCAGAAAACTTACCAAGGAATGAATTCACTGCCTAGTTCGTAAATAAATGAATGGTGATTTTTAGTTCCATATAACGCGACGCGTCGAGTGTCGAGTTGTATAACCTAAAATTGCAACGTGTGGCTTCGGTGTTCACCTTCTCACTAATAATATTGTTTTCATTTACTTTAAGTGCCGTGCCGTGGTGACTAATTCATTTTGAAACTTATCTACTGCATATTTGTTAAATATATGCGCTGTATTGGTCATTTTAAATAGCTTATGCCAAAAAAACCAAGCAAAGCTGGTAGGTACTAAAGGTCGTCGAGTGTTATCAGAAATTTGGTTTACGAAATTCTCAACAAAATGAGTGGATTGAGGACCAGCCCTTACCAGTTTGAAGTACTGGTCACATACATGGAGGAGTGAGTATTGAGAATTGATGACATATGCTTACTACTTTTCAAAGTATAGTATTCCTCTATGGGTACTACCCCTCGATACTAGGACCAAGTATCAATGTCATTGTCATGTCATGTCGAGTCCATAGATGCCCTAGCCTCGATAGTATAGTAACATCAGTACAGTAAGGGGGTTATCACACCTCACAAACTAGAAAAACAAAATAAATATTAATAACAAGGTAGAAATTTATAAATTATTCTAAAAAATGTACAAAATATAGGTTACAAAGATTGTGCATTTAAAAAGAAGTAGATGTGTCATTAGCGCGCGGAAATTCCTTCGCTTATATACAGGCCCTTTAATTAATTAATTAAAGGGCCTTTAAGCAGGGTTGATAAAAATCATGATTTTTTTAAAGAAATCAGATTAATTTGATTTAAATCAGATTTTTTTGTACTTTCTTGTCTTTTTTATTAATTTAATAGTCAGTTATTAATTTAAAGAAAACAACGTTTTTGGTTTATATTGTTTAATGAAAAAATAACAAGGGCAGTCTAAACTTAAAAGATAAAAAGGAACCTAATACCATTTTTTACTTAATTACTAGTAAGTATTAATTAACTTAGTTTCTCATAGATAGTTTTTATTTTTTAGAATTTAGTCCCTTCAAAAGGAAGACTAATTTAGCTGCCTTCTCGGTGCCTAATCTATTTCTTATTTTGCTGTGCACTAAATTGAACGACGAAAAAATTCTTTCCACCCCAGCAGAAGAAGCACCTGCACTTAGCAGTTGCTTAATTATTTCTAATTCTTCTTCGGTTATACATTTTTTCATAGTATGTATTGCTACCCACCAATCGGGGAAGTTTTCTGTATCACTTTGTTATCGATTAACACTCCTGTAAAGGGCTCAACTTTGGCATTTAAACGAGTAATGCTACTCATTAAACTACTACCAGTCTCTCCATAATTTTTTTGCAGAAATTTTAATGCTGCATCACTTTCACCGGTCGTCGATTGCGGTCCATTTCTGTCACACATGTTTTCAAATGCTTTTTCATTCTTGCTACTAAGCCCATTAATTCCTTATTACAGCATTTACACACCGCTTTGTTAAACTTTCCGCAAGCGGACTTTTTTTCATTAAAATAAACCCACACAGCATCTTTTTTTCTTCCAGACATTTTTGCCGTATATCCTCTTTCACTAATCAATAACAAATGACAGAGCGTAAAGCAAACCACGTCGCGTGTTTTAGTTTCGGGGAATCCCTGAATTGTATCGCTATGCTCGCACGTATGGCATTGCACGTGTGTGCGTGCCGTAATTTATGTCGGGGAAGTCCCTGGACACTTTATGGCTGATTTGGTTGCAGTAAAAATGTATTGATTTAAATCAATGTTTTTTTTTTAAAAATCACTTGATTAAAATCACGATTAAAATCAGTGATTTAAATCAAGTGATTTAAATCATATCAACCCTGCCTTTAAGCACATGAGTAGGTAATTTATCAAATTTTAGAGATAAAATCCTAATGACAATATTTTTTTTATAAAAAAAATGCATTTTTGGATTTAGTTTTGTAATAGGTTTAAAAAACTGTTTAAAATTTTTAGCAGGTTTTTTTAATATTTTTTTTCCTCTGATGATTAATAATTTTGAAGTGATCTTTATTTCACATGGTAGGCGATAGCGTTACCTTTCAAATAAATAATTTTCATAACTTTTAGGAACTCCAGATCCATAGAAATTGTTTTTTTTTTATAATTAAAACGGCTGCCATTTTAAACGAGGGGGGAGTTAGAACCCAACATGGGGGTTTTTTTTCGATAACATTTGATGATCCCATAAATTATCGCCTTCGACTGGCGATAATTTATGGGCTCCCATACAAACGTGTTTTTTGCCTTTACTGTCTAAAACTGTCTAAAGGTACGGAACCCTTCGTGCGCGAGCCCGACTCGCACTTGGCCGGTTTTTTTTGCTGTGGTCAGATAAATTATCGCCAGTCGAAGGCGATAATTTATGGGCTCCCATACAAACGTGTTTTTTGCCTTTACTGTCTAAAACTGTCTAAAGGTACGGAACCCTTCGTGCGCGAGCCCGACTCGCACTTGGCCGGTTTTTTTTTTACAGTATGGTTTTAAAGTTTTTTTTCCGTGCAACCTTATACATATAAGTACTCAGAAGTTAATGTATTTACTCACAGTTGCAAAACTCCTTATTTTTAGTAAAACATTTATTACCTGAATATTATTAGAACTCCCTGTTTTGTTTGATCCACAATTAACAGGGTCACCCTGTCTGCATAGTTATAGTTCTATGATAGGTTACGATTGGAAAATAGATGGGTAAAGTAAATACTTGACGATCTAGGTGTAGTGGTTCGCGCCCCGGACTAATAAACCAGGCAGTTGTGGGTTCGAATCCCGCAAGGGGCAAATGTTTGTGTCATCAGCACGAGAATTTTTACCTAAGTTATGGATGCTTATTAATTTAGTATGTCTATCCGTTATCCTAGTCACCATAGCACAAGCTCACGCTTAGTTTGGAGCTAGGTAACTGGTGTGTTCTTTCTTTGAAACAATTTATTTATTTATTTTTCTTTTTTTTTCAGACATGGAGACATCAGCAAACCACATGTGAACACAAAGCATAAGATAGAAATTTTACGAAAATGGGAAGAGTTGACGGAGATGCTAAACAGTGACGTTACTAGCTCCGCAAAGACTGAATCTAAATGGAAAAAGGTTTGTCACAATATGACCTAACTTCCAAGCTTAACCACAGATTGTATACTTAACTTAGTATGTTATAAGACTACGCGGTATTCAGACAGTCTTACTAATGGGGTTATTAGACTACACGGTATTCAGATAGTCTTACTTAGACTCAGCGAAGTGTAATAAGAGTTAACCTGTAAGTCTGTCTGCCTCATCTCGCTCTTTCATACTGTGAAAGAGCGATATGGGGGATAGACTGTCTCAGTAAGACTTTCTGAATATCGCGTAGTCTGATAACCCCCTAAGACTCAGCGTAGTGTAATAAGAGTTAGCCTGTAAGTTTGTATGGGACTGTCTCAGTAAATTTTATTAAATTGCTTCACGCAGTCACGATCGACTAAGTAATAGAAAGGGGCTCGAAACTTTTTGTATGGTCGAACTTTTTGTACGAACTTGTCGGACAACACTCTGAGGGATAAGTGCATTTACGCGCACGCTTTCGTCGGTGTCGCGTAAATTTGTATGAAATAAGGACAGCGCCTCTAGCGGCACGTTTGCGAAACCAGTTTTTTTTCTATAGAAATTTCCGACACTGTAGATAAGATGCCTTACCTACACGTTTGCGAAACCAGTTTTTTTTCTATAGAAATTTCCGACACTGTAGATAAGATGCCTTACCTATAGCCCCAAAAAAACAAAACAAACGATTACCTACTAGTGATTATAGGTATATGGCATAGGTATAGGGCTTATTGCGAGATTTCATTTGTCTGTCACATGCGCTCAGGATCGACCGAGTTACGGAAATTTCTATTGAAAAGCACAGGTTTCGCAAACGTGCCGCTAGGGGCGCTGTACAAATTTCCTACAAATTAACGCTCACTAATACCACAGATTATTGTCCGATACAAATATTTCATTTTTGTACGGGTACCTAAGTACTTCTACACATAATAACATTTAAAACAACACGCTTTTATTAAAATACTAGCAGCATACTAATCTCCGCGACTTCGCCTGCGCCAAAGGTCGGATTTTCCATACAAACTTTCATCCCAACAATAACATGTCACCCCTTGATGATTTTATATCGCGACAAAAAGTAACCCATGTCCTTCCAAGGGTTTTAAACTATCTCTGTACCAAATTTCATTTGCCTATTCCATACAAACTAATAAACAATCAAATCCTTCCTATTTCTTTAATATTAGTGTAGATTTTAGACAATAAAATCTCAAAAATGGTAACAACACTTTTACAAAAAAAAAATGACATAAGTAGGGCATGATGTAAATGATAAGAATAATCTTTCAATTACTGGATGGGAAGCAAGAAACCTGAATATTAAAATACCTTTATACATTCTAACTTCTGACAGTTAAAAATGCCTCATTCTTCTATAAAAAAAATTAAGTAAAAAATTTAAATTTGTTTATTCAAGATAACTTAAGCCCACTTGCGCACGTCTGGATTATTCCGAACTTTTTCAAGGCCTATTATCTGATTTGAAAGCCCACTTGCACAAGTCTGGATTAGCTAATCCGGACAGGCGCAAGTAGGCTTTCAAATGAGATTCTTCTTCTTCTTCTCGAGTCAATGGCTATAAAACTTTCTGCGCCCAAAAAGTGGCAACATCAATGGCCTTCTGGTTGGCGTTGTAAAGGTCCTCTTGCGTGCAGGTGGCAGGAGAGGTAGGGCACGACATTAAGTGTGGCATAGATTGTAAGGCGCCACACTCGCACGTGTCGTTCTCAGTGAAGCCCCACCTTTTCCTGAGTTCATTGCACCTGCCTACACCTGAACGAAGTCTGTTTAACGCCTTCCAAATGGGCCAGGGAAGATTGTGACCCGGCGGCAGCTTCTCAGCTATGGGGATGTATGTGTTGTTGCGGGCGAATTTATCTGACCACAGCTGTTCTCTGGCCTTAGGTGGGTCCACGAGATAATAGGCCTCGAACAAATCCAGATTAGCTGATCCGGATGTACACAAGTGGGCCTAGTTAAAGTGTTTTATAAAAAGCCTAACAAAGTCTTTTCACTTCTTCCAGGTCTGGACTGACTTGAAAAACAACACGAAGAAGAAACTCTCCCGTATCGAAAAAGACATAGAGTCTAAAGGTCGTACACACGTCAAATTTTCGGATATAGAGCTACGAGTCCTGGATATATGTGGAATAAAGGTGGAGAGTATCGATACATCGAACATCTCAGAAGACGACGCAGAATTGAATGTAATGATTTTCTTTTGAAGTCACAACACTTTTATAGTCCGACCCAGCGGTCGGACTTCACAGACACAGACAGATTTCATGGTCCCCTCAGGCCAGTTCAGCAACTGGCCTGAGGGGACCATGAAATCTGAAATTCGCATTCTTTTCATTCACCAAGACGACCGTCTTGGTGTAGTGGTTCGCGCCCCGGACTTCTAAAGCAGGCGGTTGGGGGTTCGAATCCCGCAAGGGGCAAATGTTTGTGTGATGAGCACGAGCATTTGTACCTAAGTTATGGATGTTTATAAATGTATATAAGTACTAGTGGTTTCCCGCGACTTCGCCCGCAATAGTTGGATGTTCCATAAAAAACTTCCATCCCCCATTTCACCCCCTTAATGTTTTTATATCGCGACGAAATGTAGCCTATGTCCTTTCTAGGCTCTCGAACTGTCTGCATACCAAATTTCATCTCAATCGGTTCAGTGGTTTACCGATTGGAACGTAATCGCACAAAATATGTTTTGATAATTTGCCGCCAGGTGGCGTTAATGTATCTCTTCAAAAGTTTTTCAAATACGAGCCCAAATAAAAATATGAAATTCTATACTGAATCTATCCGTCAACATCTTTATTATACTCACAGTTGTAATAATTACAAAGCAATTCAGCCATTCCTAACAATGTTTTTACAGGACGACGATTCGATCGTTACGGAGCGCAAGAATCAACGTGACTCAGAAAGGATTGCAATGAAGAGGAAAATGTCCCAACAATCAATGGCAGAGTCCGACAATGACCTCAATGAGACAGCTGACCGCACCGACCACACATACCCTTCGGCGAAGTCCAAACGATTGGATTTGGAATCGATCCCCGATCTCACATGGAGGAGATTCTTAGCGCAAAAGCACATGGATGAATTGGATCTCCAAAGGGAGACGAATAGAATAAAACAGATGGAGATGCAGACACAGAGAGGGTGGCAAGATATCGCGAACAGAGCGCTTAATCTGATAGACAAACTCGTTGATAAGTACTGTGGCGATGAATGAATCTTAGCCCTGTAGTAAGCGTTGTGCGAAGAGCCGAGGACACGAAGTTGCGATCTAGAAGATTCTTCACGTGGTCACCAATTTGGGGATGAGCCCAATTCACTTATAATATGATGAGAGGGTTTCCGGAGCTCGGGTTGGCGTCAATAAGACGGCAACACTGATTTTATTGTTGACTATCACTCCACAACAGCACGCAGTTAGTCAGTGCTGCCAGCACATAAATGAAAATAGGCCGAAACCTTGATTGAAAATGGCCGAATTTTGGCATAAAACGCCGAAATTGAAATAAATAAAACTTTATTTGACAAAAAAATAAGTTTGTAATAGTTTTTTAGGGTTAAAGCGAGGAAAGGCCACAAAAAGGCCGGTGACTGCCAAGGGCCGACATGATTTAAAAAAGGTCCATAATCCGCTCTTTTGGGCCAAACTGGCAACACTGCAGTTAGTATTCGTCGTAATGTCAGTTTTATGGCGCGTAAGTTTGAAATTGAAGGAAGTGATGCGTTCAGAAACGCCACAAATCAAATGGTAATGTTAATTACTCCCTCTCTCTCTGTGAATCGGAAAGCACGAAGTCGTGTTTCTTAGGCGAAATTCCAGGCGTAGGACCAACGACTTAGTCCTAAGTCGTTGGTTCTACGCCTGGAATTTCGGCTAAGAAGACATTTTATTATTATTAATTCTTATAATTATACTTAAGTAAGACTTTATGGTGAATCTTGAAAAAGTTATGTGAATGACATTATTATGTGTCGGCACCAAAGACATTGTACTTACAACTAGACTGTGCACCAAAAAAAATTTGTTTAAGTAAAATGAAATCTATGTCTATACTTCTAGGGTACCTATATCCGGTAGCCAGTCCAAAACGGTCCTGGCTAGATAGCTCCCGCTGGTAGTGTGTCCTTGTCTAACGTCTTGCCAGCTCAATTATAATTGGCTTTGTTAGAAATGGTAGATTCTTTTTGAACTATTTTTTTTAAGATTTACCAAACTCATTCAACTTCGAATTGTATTTATATATTTCTACTGTACGTGTTAATTAATAATCATATCGATTTATTTTAAAAATATTTCATAAATACTAATACGGATACTGATAAAGTAGTTCTTAAATGTTTTGGCCTGGTAATACTAAATGTAAGATGGTGGTTTGCTTGCACTGAGCGTTGTTTTGAAACTCGCGCTTTGATTTGGGACTGCGTAAATTTTCATATTAACTTGTTTGCTTTGCATGTAAAATAGTTAATTTTATACTTTTGTGTGTCAGGAGGGTGCAACAATGAGTCTTCTTAACCTGGTAGCCGCTTTTCTTTCCACGGATAAGTAAAAACAACAATTATGTTCGTTAGGGTAACCATGAATTTTGTTGATCAAAGATTTTTTTTCGTATCTCGTATTAGTTGGAAGGTAGATACGTACGTGAGCATGCATAAAACCTAATAGATAACCTTAGGGATGCAAATCTTGTGACGCTTTATCCACATCATTTTACTGAACTCAGTTCCATAACATTTTACACGTGTGTTAAGACCATGGAGGTAGGACCAGCACCAAAAACAAAAGAACTGGAAGAAAGTGTCACAAAGGAATGATCACTTCGAAAAATGTTTGCACGCAAACCCCAGCTGCACCGACTACTGCCTTACCACGTAAACTTAATTCGCGATGTCAAAATCTTACAACAGTGCCTGAAAAGACGTTATACAACATTTAAGAACCTAAATAAGTTTGAAAATCTGTATTGTTCAGTAATGTATAAACAAAGTTCTCAATAAAACTTTCTTTAAATTTCTTCTTCTTAAATCTTTATTTTCTATTCAGAATATTTTATCGCTCTCATTTGACCTAACACTCAACTTAACAAGCTATAAACTTGAATAAATACAAAAAAGATCATTTTTCGTCACCGAGCGAAATTCGAATCCACGTCTTCTACATTTCTACAGTCCTACTTTTTACTTACTGTGCCACGAAGCTCATGCTTACCGATATGAAGTTAGCAACCTTATTCTACGTCGAATAAATAATGCGAGAGAAAAACGCATGAAAACTTGAAAACACGCGTTTTCTCAAACATAAGAATACTCTAGATCATTTTTTTACCCCCGATAACCCCCACATACTAAATTTCAGCGAAATTGTTAAAGCCTTTTTCGAGATCACAAATTTGTATAAATAAATAAATATATAAGAATTGTACTATATGGACTGAAAGTTTTACTAGGTTGTCGTCAATTTACCGGTAGTTTAGATAATACCTTTTATACTTAACTCGCGTGTACACACTGTACATGTATATTTTAGTTTCTACTTAGATATGCTAGGTGTAGGTAGCGTAGTTAGGTAGCCTCAATATATTAGGATACATACACAATCGTTTTTACAAGCAATTTGTCCCTTGTTTTGTTTGTCACGCATGGTCACCTCATTAGAAAGGGACACACTACCGTTGAGAGCCCTCTTGCTCGGACCGGTTATTGAGTCTCAGTGCACAGTCTAGGTAGTAAGTACAATGTCTTTGGTCGGCACACTGTGCAAAGGCTTGAAATAATGAACAATACACGTAGGAAAGTTCTAAAATTTGTTAACTAGGTACATAAAGACTGATTTAATAAAACAAAGTTACAAACTCAACAGTTTTTATTTCTGTGCAATCTCTGTGTTAAACTTGCAATCTTATAAGTATAGTAAGGTATTTACATTATTAACTTGTGGCATCACTTGATTTGGAATGGCGTGGCTTTTTCTCTGGTGTAGTTTATCGAAGCATTTGAGTTCGATGCACATCAAACGACGACCTATGTTCTCAATTTTTAGCATTTTTTTTTTGCCAACGCAAAAAGTTTGTGATATAAGTTTGTCCGCTATGTGTGTTTCTCTGTTTGTGGTACAGTTCTTGAACGGATGAACCGATTTGGATGCGGTTTTTGTTAAACAGCAGTAGCAGCTATCCAGTTGGTGTACGGGGACACTGCAGTGCTGACTCCAGGGTAGAAGGGGTCGGCGCAGCCTCTGCCCCAAGCCACTACCCCGATGAGGATGCCCTGGTGGTAGGAATGAAAAATTATCATCATCATCCTTATAACGCACTTATTGCACCATCCTATTTGTAGCTTCCTAAATAGGAAGGTACCATCCTAGTTAGGATCCAAACTAGGAAGGTCGCATCCGACTTAGGATCCTAACTACGAAGGTAGGATGGATAGGCAGGTACTCAACTCTGATAACCCATTGTCTGTATTTTCGAGTCGCACTCGCTCGCTTAACATGCTGGCATTAGTGACAGGGACGGCTACAGCCGAAACTACGGATATCTCTTACAGAGTAAGGCCCCAGTCGCCTTCCTAGTTAGGACGCAAGCTTCATAACTAGGAAGGTAGGAACATAAGTAGTAAACTGCGTTTACATCTTCCTATTTTCTAAGTAGGATATTACACAAATAGGATAGTGTAATACACACATCTAAACTGTCTAGGGATATACAAAACATAGTATTATAATATCCAAAATATCCCTAGACAGTGTTGATTAGTACAAGTGCTTAAGCCGTAGGACGTATACTGCTGAACATATGCCTCCCCCACAGTTTTCCTCAACGACTGGTTGCAAGCGGTTTGAATCCGGTGTGATCCTGCGACCTTTACAAGGTTGTCTGCCCAAAAATTATCAAAATTAATCGATACTACGAGACGTAAAAAAATATCGATATTTTTTTTTAAAGATGATTTTTTTTCTTGACAAGGCTATCAATTTTTATTCATGTTAGTACTAAATCAGAACAATTTAAAAAAAATTGGATAACTTAGGGATATACGTGTAATATTAATTAAATCTATAATTTTCTTCCTTTGGTACCTTACAAAACTTGCTGCCGCCATTAGTGGCCAGTCTTTTTCGTTTTGTGAGCTGTCATCAAAATGAAAAGAAGTTTGAAGTGATATAATGAGTATTACGAGAATAGGCAATTTCTTAAGGTCCCCGATTTCCAAGAACCTGACGTGCTGCCTACAGCTGTACATGCATACCTGGTAATACAGAGGGCCGCCTGAGTCCCCTTGGCAGGCGTCTCGGCCTCCGACATCGAGCAATCCCGCGCAGATCATGTTCTCCGTGATACGAGAGTTCGGCCGGGGGGCGTACCGCGAGCGACAGAGCTCACGGTTGATCGTGTAGATTTGGACTCGGCGGAGCAGCGCTGAGGATAGACCTCCTGACTGTTGAGAGATTGGCTGTTAAATGCAGAATGTTATAGGTAGGCGCTACACTACCTTCTCGTAACCGCAACTGTTACCGGCTTTTTCGTGCAGAGTTTGACCGACTTTTGCTCCTTTATTACAAAAAACTTAGTACTAGGTTTATTAGCCGACTAATCAGAAAAGCGTTTATCTATTACCTATGCCAATAATTTCTAAATTGCCTTCTAATATTAGTCCTGTCCTGGTTTAAACCTGTTTCTAAGTTTTTTGTTAGACTGTTGATTGTTGTTATAATCGTTAAAGCAAGATGGTCTCGTATTGTCTGGGTGTAGTGATACCACCGTTGTTTATGATTTCCTTCCATCACAAGAGCTTTTGCGACTCACCTATTTTGGGATCGAAGCAATGTAGGTATGAAATTACATATTTTTTAAAATGACAAGAGATATACAGGTTGTTTGGAGAACGAGTGCAAAGATTAAAAGGAAAGCTACGAGTAGAATAAAGTAATTAGAACTATTTGAGCCATACTTGTCTCCAAAACAAATATCACACAAATTAAGACAAGTTCATGCGCGACCCTCTTTTAGAGCGAGAAACAGGGTTTAATGGCCTCACACGAAAATTGGTTCAGACTTCGACTAAGTAAATAATAGCTCCAATAGTTTTAAATTGTCTATCCTAGCTTTCCTTTAAAGTCTTCCAAACACCTGTATAATAAAACTCATCCTTGGCCGTATCGTCCTTCCATAACATTAGGTGAGAATGCGGTCAAACGTCTGCTTATTATTAAAAAAAACTTACTTGAACGGTACCCCATCCAGCATGCACAACAGGCACATTATCAGGCACCTCCCAGCCCTGACTTACAACAGTCACCGGCTGTATGACATCGCTATACGTGAGAGATGAAGACAGCCTCACTACGGTGATGTCACCGTCATTGTCGAGGTTCCCATACGAGGGGTGGTTGTGAACGCGTTCAACAGTAATGGTGACGCCACCAGTGTTGCGGTTCGAGGAGCCAGCTCGGATACGCCGGTTGCGGGGGGAGAAGAAACTGAAATGGAGAGGTGCTAGTCAGGGCTTGGAGTTTAGAAACCGTAAGTGGTTAAGGAAACCTAAAGTTCCTGAACAGCAGTTGCTACTGCAAATGATGGTAAATTCTGAATAACTGAAGAAATCGTGCTGGATGTCTCTTAGTAAAATAGGTACTAATCTTAAGATCTTTACAAGTCACGTGTTTTTATTGCTGGTTGACGTCCTACGGTGCACTTCTGTCTATCAAAGGCTCTTAAGATTAAGTACTTTCTAAAGGGAGCTTGCTTTGAACTTTTGACTCACTGAGCTACCGTGCAGTCGTTCCACCAGTGTGAAATTCCTGGTTATGGTGGACGCGGTGTTAGACTTACAGGCCTCTGAAGCAATGAGCGGCTGACAGCACGTAGCGTGAGTTAAGGATGTTAGCACCACAGTTCTGGCCCCACATGATGCCGGTTCTGAAGTCCACTTGGACTATGGAGGGGTACTCCGCGACTGTGGTGGTAGTACCGCCAACGATGCGGTCAGGCGCCGCATGGACTGCAGCTGAAAAATAAGGATGATCATTTCACTTCTTCATTTTAGGTGCTTGTGGCGCAGTGGCAGCAGCGCTTTGGTAGTGATACCAAAGTTAAGCAACCCACGGCGCGGTCGTGATTGGATGGGTGCCCATTACGACCATACAAGTGATGTCCAAGACAAGCATATGCGTGCTTCGGAAGTCACGTTAAGCAGTTGGTCCCGAATATCGGTTGATATTAGTCGTTAAGCGTAGAGTCAGAGGAGGCCTTAGGGCGGCTCGATAACATCGGACAGTAAGGTTGGTCACTTGCCTTACAGACAACCCCTCCACCAATCCTCACTGAGCCTACTTGGTGGAGTTTGGCTCGTACCTCCTCATAGTTGGGGTGAGGCCTTTGCCCAACAGTGGGATCTATATAGGCTAACTTTACTTATTTTACGTCCTGCGGTCGAGTGGCTAACCGGTTTTTCCCCCTTTTATTATTTTATTTCTTTCTCTTATATCTTAAATATTGATTTATTTAATCACAATTTTATATATCTTACCTAACGCCAGCACAAAAAATAAAAACAAAGACGTCGCCATCTTGACCCTTGACCACTACCTACTGCTAAACATTGAAAAAGTTGAATTGTTATTTATACGTAGATAGATAATAATTATTATCTTTTAATCTTTAATTTACAATTCATAAGAATTCCAAATTGATAATATAATTATTGTTTGTATTTTTAAGATAAAGATGTCGTGCACCTCAGTATAACATGTAAAATACCTAACCCTTTTATACCAAATCTTCTTTTAATTTTCCAGTTTGGTATTTTTTTTTAAAGGTGCGGTCAGACCAAACGAGAGAATGCTCATTCTATATGCTTCTAGATTTTTTTCACAGCTTCATTTCCAGTGGTTCCTACAGCCATTAATATGTGATGCTAATTCAACTTGATACCTCTACGCGTTCCTGTGAAAATGGGTCTTGTAGACGGACGGACAGACGGGCAACAACTTTGTTTTAAGGGTTCCATTTAAGGGTTCCAGTTATCCTTCTGAGGTACGGAACCCTGATAAAACAATGGAATGTTTCTATGAAGTTAAAAAATGACACACAGTCGTATACCCCAATGACTGAGGGTCGTGATCATTGTGTGAAATGAAACAGATACAACGACATTCTTGGCAATTTTAATCGAGTGGTTTGCCATTGCCTTCTGCATTTCACCCACTAGAAAACTAGTGTGCCAGTTTCCTTACGATGTTTTTCCTTCACCGTTTAGGCAGCGATATCTTTGAACACCATTTTTTAAAGATATCGCTGGACGTATAAATATAATATCATAAAACGAATTAATTAATTGTCCCCTAATTGCATTAGGACGTTTGATGGCCACATGATATAAGAAGGGTTAACTAATTATTTTATTTAATCTTTAAAATGGTATAATCCCATTGTTAATTGGATAATCTTAAGTCAACTACTACACGTGTTTTTGTCACGTGTTATTAGTTGATCAATTGATATTAGAACTTTGTTAGATAAAAACCGGCCAAGTGCGAGTCGGACTCGCACACGAAGGGTTACGTACCATTAACTTACAACATTAGACAGTATAGGGTAAAAAAACACGTTTGTATGCCCCCCCCCCCCCTTAAATATATTTTTAAATATAAAGTTAATTATTTGTTTTTAAAGTAAAATACAACATAATATTCTGTGAATATTTTAAGCGTCTTGTTGCCATTATACATTACGAGCAAAAAATGGCAAAAAAATCACGTTTGTTGTATGGGTGCCCCCCATAAATATTATTATTATTTTGATTTAAGTTCTTATTTTTAAAGTAAATATACAACTTAATATTCTGGGAATGTTTTAAGCATCTACGTTTTGCCGTTATTAATAGCGAGCAAAAAACGCTGAAAAATTCACGTTTTTTGTTTCAGAGCCCCCCTTAGATATTTATGTTATTCTGTTTTTAGTATCTGTTGTTATAGCGGCAACAGAAATACATCTTCTGTGAAAGTTTCAACTGTCTACCAATCACGGTTCATGAGATACAGCTTATTGACAGACAGAACCGACAGCCGGGACCAACTGCATAACGTGCCTTCCGAAGCACGGAGATACTTGTCATGGACGTCATTTAAATGGTCGGAATGGTCACCCATCCAATCACGACCGCGCCGTGTTTTGCTTAACTTTGGCATCACTACCAAAGCGCTGCCGCCACTGCGCCACAAGCACCTCCATTTAATAATAATAATGTTTATTTCAAACCGTGTCCATAAGTATTTGGTTAGTGTACTACAAAAATTCTCAAATCTAGTGTTAGGTAAAATTTTTGAGTTTAAAAGCGGATGTCAAGCTACAGCCAGTAAGTAGAGAACAATAGCTAAAGCCGTAGGTGCCATAAACAGATATGTAATCATTAATTTGGGTATAAAAGTCGATAATAACATTCGGTAGTTTTATATCGATTTATGGTCCTCACTGACAATATGGCGCGATTACTGGTTTTGGCCTTGGCTCTCTTAGCAGGTGAGTTTCATGTATCATTGTCAATAGATATTATAGATATTGCACTTGAAATAGGAAATATAATTTTTAATTTTTCCTTCAAATAAAAACTTAAAGTAAAGTTCGAACGCGACCTTCAGGTGGCTAGAGGTACGGGGGGCGAGACACGCTAGTCTTGACGTCAGCGGTAATGGCGTCACGTGTGATTGGCGCTTCCTCGGCCGCGCACACAGAAATATAATATTATATTTCTGTGCCCCCGCACTTCTTGCGAGGTACCTACCTACAAGGAGGGTCGCGCAAGAACTTGTCGGACTATAACTACCGTAGTTTTTGGGAAATTCCTACTTGCGTTATCAGTCTTTGACGGAGAGTAGGCAATGACCAGTCAGCAGAATATACTATATTTTGCAAGCAGGCAAGAGCTGGAGCAAATACCTTAAACGAGTTTTTAAAGCGATTCTATCTGGACTTTTGCCCTCTGCCATAGAATAAGTATTAGTACTTCGTACATAAGTATGACTTAGCAATTGTATTCAAAGAAATGTCTACTCAATGTCGTCAACAATATGGCGTAATTTAGTTCGCCTCAGAGTCAAGCACATTTTCGTGTAGACACCTACAAAATCCATTGCAAGATAATTTCATACTTATTGCTCTGGAATATGATTCATAATACACTAAACCTATTCAGTGACTTGATATCACGCGAAGCGATAGGGTTGACTGCTACGAGAAGCTTCTAACGCCATCTAGCGCCTCTTTCTAGTACTTTATTCATTATCGTCCAGCCAGCAAGCAACGTAGCCGCGCGGCCGCCGGTGAATAAAACACGCGAGCGTGTCGCTGGCCGGTAGCGACACGCAACTTGTTTTAGCCCCTAAGTAGGTATCGCCGCGCGTAGGTACGTTTTTGCTACCTACGCGGGGAGATACACAGGCCTGCCTCTGCTTAAAGATTTGGCCCTAAGCCTGTTGTTGTTAGAAGCAGTTTCCAACGACGCTGTCCAGCACTCCGAGTAAACATTTGATTCCGTCTCAGAGACACAAATAAGGCATTTTGCCACCAGAGCGGTGACGGGACAAGATGTGTGGTGTTCCAATACATTTGACAACCGAAGAGGCGTCGAGCACGTCTCCTTTTCTCTTCACTTTGGTGGAAATATTTTTTACGTGCAGGTAATGCTTTCTGCTTACACACTGCAGGTGGGGATAGCAGCGGGCTATGCGCCCCCCCCCCACATACACACCAGGTGTGCTCACCAATATCACCCGGGCAGTTGGCTAATCTCTATAGAGATTGCCGCTGTAGTCAAAATTTGGCTGGGATTATACTCACTAAAACCTCTACAAGCGACCTCAGACTGTTATGGCGAGGCGACAAAGTTTCGCTCAATGCCTGCTCTCTGTCACCCCAGTTGTATGAACAAAGACCCAAACTCCTAAGTTAACTAAAACTTACACTTAACTAAACGGGATTTATTGCAACTAAATACTTTTTTAAAGGCAAATTTGTATTTACCTCTCCGACGCGACGTTACGATTCGGTTGCACGAATCATGGTCGCGGGTTGATTCGGGAAAATCTTGTTCTTCGAAATCAAACAGGATTTCGTTGGTTTCGTTTTGTTCGGATTGTCGTTAATTGTATATTTAGAAATGCAACAAAAAAGATTGAAATCTTACTAAACGAAAACTTGTCCTTTCAGTGTCCAGCTGCTCAGCCTTCCACCGTATTGTCGGTGGTCTCCCAGCATACATCGAGCAGTACCCATCCCTGGTGCAAGTGGAGCGAAGTGCTAACGGCGTTTGGTCGCAATCCTGCGCAGCTAACATTCTCAACTCTTTATATGTGCTGTCTGCCGCTCATTGCTTTGAAGGAGCGTAAGTAATTAAGGAGTTTTTTTACACAGTTTTATTATTAGGAATACCAACCACAAATCTGTCGGAAAATATTATACTTATTGCACAAGTGTGTGCGCAATAGGCAGGTGCACTCTTTGTTCCTTTACTCTCATAA
Organism: Pyrausta nigrata; assembly: GCA_949316185.1. Taxonomy (NCBI): domain Eukaryota; kingdom Metazoa; phylum Arthropoda; class Insecta; order Lepidoptera; family Crambidae; genus Pyrausta; species Pyrausta nigrata. Next base: position 13,127,548 of record OX438957.1, on the reverse strand, counting down.
TTCGGTGATACGGCAGTCTAACATAACTGTGTCTGAGTTATTTCACGACAGAAAAACCCAACACTCTCGGCCGATCCGGGATTCGAACCCGGGACCTCGTGGATAGGTGCTGACGACTACACCAACAAGACAGTCAAGAGTTTATGAGTAATTACAAAATTATCCCTGTACCTTTATTTTTCAGACTTAAATCTGCCTATGCTCTCCGATTCCCTAATTAAAATTCTTACATGAAATTTCAGGACCTACGCCCCGTACCTGCGCCGGATCAGATCCGGGTCTACCTGGCGTAACACCGGAGGGTACGTCAACTACGTCCTCAGGGAGTACAACCACCCCTCATACAGGGAGGCTGCCCGCTACGACGGTGACATCAGCGTCATTAAACTGTACACACCTCTCACGTACGGCCCGGCTGTCCAGCAAGGAGTTATCATTTATCAAGATGCTGTCATCTATGACAACATTCCCGTTATCCATGCCGGATGGGGGCACACTATTGTAAGTTAAATATAGCAAGTTATTGTTAATAATTGAGATAAGCCCACTGTTACAGATTACACAAATAACTAGCTGATATGGTGACTATTTTAAAACAACGTTTAAATGAATGTCCAAAAGGGTCTGTAGTTATGAACTTGCCCTGGGCGCCTTACCTTTCTAGCATAAGTCACAGCTATGTCGTATCATGTCCTGATCGTTGCTTAACAATTTAAACAGTTTCTTAAAACATTATGTTTCCCTTACAGCCTGGAGTATCTTCCTCAATATCCGACCGTCTTCTCGACACGGAAATCTACACGATTAACAACGACCTTTGCCGCGAGCGTTACCTCACCCTACCCAACCCCGGTATCGTCACCAAGAACATGATCTGCGCCGGTCTCCTCGACGTCGGAGGCCGCGACGCCTGCCAGGGCGACTCCGGCGGCCCGCTCTACGACGGCAACGTCATCATCGGGGTAGTCTCCTGGGGCCACGGCTGCGCCAACGAGACCTTCCCCGGCGTCAGCACCAGCGTCGCCCCCTACACTAACTGGATCGTTGAGATCGCAGTTTAGTTTATTAATAACCCCATGACAATCATAAGACCACCGGCAGACGGATAATAATTGATTATCTATTGTGTCTGGGAAACACACCTGAGTGATTAAAATCTTTCAAGTAATTTTTGTATTGAGTCATTTATTCAAAATTGCATAGGACTGACAGTTTTAAAGCAAACAATAGGATAGGTCATGCAGTAAGATTAAAGACTTAAGGACACATGAACAAAACACAACAAAACCTAAGTTAAGACCTTACTTATTTACTTCAAAAACTAATACAGGACAAACAGACCGAATCAAGAGTGGAATGTCCTCGTTAGGTTCTTGAGAAGTCAGAGCATTAGGTTAGTATCAACATCAACTACTGCGACAATAAAAAGGTCAGGTTAGTATCAACATCAACTACTGCGACAATAAAAAGGTCCATTACCCGTCGTTCCTACACTCTCGTTCAGTTCACTCAGTTTCGTGAGTCCTGACCTCATCTTCCCTACCCTGGCATCTTTACCTCGATATCAGAGCATTTAGTATTAACAACATCCTGTGCCGCGAGCGTTACCTCACCCTTCCCAACCCCGGTATCGTCACCAAGAACATGATCTGCGCCGGTCTCCTCGACGTCGGAGGCCGCGACGCTTGCCAGGGCGACTCCGGCGGCCCGCTCTACGACGGCAACGTCATCATCGGGGTAGTCTCCTGGGGCCACGGCTGCGCCAATGAGACCTTCCCCGGCGTCAGCACCAGCGTCGCCCCCTACACTAACTGGATTGTTGAAATCGCTGTTTAGTTTATTAATAACTCCTTGATGATCATAAGATCGCTGGCGGTCGGATAACAATTTAATATTTATTGTGTCTGGAACATACCTGAGTGAATAAAATCTTTCAAGTAACTTTAGTATGATATTTATTCAAAATTGCATAGCACTGAAAGTTTTGAACCAAAACATGGAATAGGCCATGCAGTAAGATTTAAGACACAGACAAAACCTAAGCTAAGAACTGGCTTATTTACTTCAAAAATTAATACAGTTAGTTACAAACTGGCCGAATAAAGAGTGAAATGCCCACGTTAGGTTCCTGAGAAATCAGGGCATTTAGTATCAACAACAACCGGAAGGTTTGCTGCGAACAGAAGGTTCCTTCACACCTTGTTCCCTCTCTTATATAGTTCGGTGAGTCCTGACCTCATACTCCCACCTCCTGCATCGTCACCTTAAAGTCGGAGCATTTAGTATCAACAACGACCTCTGCCGCGAGCGTTACCTTACCCTCCCCACCCCCGGCATCGTCACGACCCCCGGTCTTCTCAACGTCGGAGGCCGCGACGCCTGCCAGGGCGACTCCGGCAGCCTGCTCAACGACGGCAACGTCATCATCAGGGTAGTCTTCTGGGGCCACGGCTGCGCCAACGAGACCTTCCCCGGCGTCAGCACCAGCGTCGCCCCCTACACTAACTGGATCGTTGAGATCGCTGTTTAGTTTATTAATAACTCCTTGATGATCATAAGATCGCCGGCGGTCGGATAACAATTTATTATTTATTGTGTCTGGAAACATACCTGAGTGAATAAAATCTTTCAAGTAACTTTAGTTTGAGTCATTTATTCATAATTGCATAGCACTGAAAGTTTTAAACCAAAACATGGGATAGGCTATGCAAAAAGATTTAAGACACACAGGCCAATTATACAACAAAAGCTAAAGACTGGCTTATTTACTTAAAAACGAATACAGTTAGTTACAAACTGGCCGAAGCAAGAGTGAAATCGTCTGGGTTTTTAAGAAATCAGAGCATGCAGTTGGAAGCACGTCATGTTAACCCATGTGAACTACGAAAACAGCTTTTATTACGTAAGGAATAGAGGTGGTCTCAAGGTCAAGGGTAAGGGTAAGGTGGGTAGTCTGACATGCGGCAAGCCGTGTGTACCTTTAGCATGAAAATGGCTAAAGATTTAAAAACTTTGTATAAAAAAGCTCTAGCGTTTCGATATGTAGCCTCAGATAACTCAGATATAATTTGAGTGTTTCAAGGTACTTTACGTTTACCTACTTTTAATGCCTTCTAAATCTTACGTTTCCCGACCCCGGCATCGTGACCTAGATGTCAGACCATTTAGTATCAACCTCTGCCACGAGCGTTACCTCATCCTCCCCAACCCCGGTATCGTCACCTCGAACATGATTTGCGCCGGTCTCCTCGACGTCTCACTCACCGATGGAACAAAGCAAGCTGGACAGTACATCAATCTTATGAAAGTTGTTATAGCGGTGAATTTGCAAAAAAATTTACAGTCCGATGTGCTGGCGAATGCACATATCGAATTCCCTAAGTGCAAAGTTAACAGTTTAGTGCAAAGTCAGACAAAACAAACAACAGTTTGCACAGGGGCACATTCAAAATTTTCAGGAGCGATTTCGAATCAGATGCCCTACACTTCGGTTGACGACGTCCGTATTTTCGACTCCAACTCGCTCATTCGCATTTTCATTCTGGCGTGAGTGACAGGGACGGCTACAGTCGAGCCCGTAGCTTCGACCGGAGTAAGGTCTCAGTATCATTAAACGATCTATGTAAGAAATATATATATATTGCCCATCCAAATTATTATATCTTGACCATTGCATTGATTCTGCCGCCGGCGTTCAGCAAGGCGACCCGTTAGGTCCAGCACTTTTTAGTTTAGGCATTCACCCCGTCATTTCGTCTTTAAATTCAAAATTTAACGTCTGGTATCTTGATGATGGGTCTCTCGGAGGCAAAGCTGATATTGTGTACCAAGACCTCGTTCGGATAATTCAAGAATTTAAAAAAAATAGGTTTGGAGCTCAATCTTTCAAAGTGCGAACTTTATATTAATGACAATGTTTCTGCGGAATCCCGTCAAAATATAATTGAAAGATTTAGCGTCCTCGCTCCTAACATCAAAATTCTAAATTCTGAATCACTTTGCCTTTTAGGAGCTCCTCTTCTAGATGCCAGCATCCAACCTTTTCTCGATAAAAAATTAAATCATTTCACCCTGTTAGCCCCCAGATTGGAACATCTAAACTCTCATATTGCCTACACCATTCTAAAATCCTGCCTTTTCGTTCCATAATTTACATATTACCTTCGCGCAAGTCCAATCTGGAAAAAACTATAACTTGTAGAACTTATCGATACCACTCTTAAAACATATCTTGAAAAAATTCTGAATTTGCAGCTAAAAAACGACTTTTGGTTACAAGCAACGCTTCCTATTCGGTTTGGTGGTATCGGCGTTCGCAAAATTTCTAGTATTGCCCTTCCCGCCTTTCTCTCCTCTCTTCATAGCACTGCTGGTCTTGTAGACAAAATCTTTAAGCACCCTCGCCAGCTAACTGAGTTGAGAGAGGCGGAGGAATGTTGGCAAAGTCTCTGTACTAGTGAAGACATCCCAAAGGAAACACACAACCAAAAACTCTGGGATGTCCCTCTAGCAAGAGAGACTTTCAATACCCTGCTTCAAAATTCAGTCAGTGATTGTCATCGTGCAAGGCTCTTGGCAGTTTCCTGCAAGGAATCAGGTCACTGGCTTCACGCCCTCCCTTCCAAAAATATAGGTACACTTTTTGACAGCGAGACATTCCGGGTGTGTGTGGGTTTGCGAATCGGGGCCCCGGTTTGTGAACCATTTACGTGTCCCTGTGGCAAGGAGGTCGACAAATTAGGTCTTCATAGTCTTTGTTGCCAGCAAAGTGCGGGGCGTCTTGCCCGCCATGCAGCACTTAATGACGCTATCAGAAGAGCTCTTGCCAGCATTAACGTTCCTTCCACATTAGAACCTCGTGGGTTGGTCCGTGATGATGACAAGAGACCTGATGGCCTCACGCTCATTCCCTGGGAGCGGGGACGGGCCTTGGTATGGGACGCAACTTGTGTTGATACTTTGGCCCCTTCTCATCTCAGGGAATCAGCTCTTAAAGCTGGGTCTGCCGCTGAGTCGGCAGAAAACGCCAAGCGGCGCAAATACGGCGCAAACGGCGTTGAAACTTTTGGACCATGGGGACCTTACGCCAAATTACTTTTTAGAAAAATAGCCCCTAAATTAAATACAATTCTGGAAAACAAAAAAGCTGGCTCGTTTCTCGCTCAGAGGCTAAGTTTGGCTATCCAACGCGGAAACGCAGCTAGCATTCTCGCTTCCTTGCCTCATGGACACGGTTACATTTTTGAATAAGTAGATTTTTAAGTTTTGTTAAGTGTACATATTTAATTAATTGATTATTTTTATGTAAATGAGATTTGTGTCCTAAATTGAATAAATATTTTTTTTAAGAAATATATTAATTAATTTAATAATTAAATCGTACACGTGGATAATTTAATACATTTGTGGAAAAATACACACGCACAACGATTATCTGCGTAACGATTTAAATAAAAAGTACAATACATTATCTGTAATTATGGCGGGCAAAAATTGTGTTATCTCTCTATGACTTTGATTTCGGATATTTAAGTACCTAGATGGTATTTGAAAATTCGATGCTTAAAAATAGTTTCTATGAAGTTGTTTCTTCATTGTTATCTAGATCTTATTTTTTTAATTTGGCAACTGACTGAAATCAGAATCTGAAAAAATCTTAATGCGATAGTTTTGTGTTTTCTATTGTTTTCTCTTGGCGCAATTAAGAATCCTAAGAAAAATCTCTTCTATTTTCTTTGTATTTTATAACTTTTTTTTAAACAAAGATAACTTTAGCTGGCCATGAAACACAGTATTATCGCCTCACGAAATAACTAAAAATAGGACTGTGTGAATGACTCACCCCGTTTTAAAATTTAATCATTTTTGTTACATAATATACCTACCTTCTTACCACTACTTACCTACTTAGCATTTCTCGTATCTTTTTATATGCCTAGGAACAATCAATCTACTTACCTTTTATTTTTATATTTGTAATCGAAATCATGCATAGCATTCAACATAGCACAAATTTATTCTTATTGCTTTAAGCTTTTAAGGACTTATGATAGGCAGACTCACGGTATCCCGCGACACTGTCCACCCAAATGTAGGTTTTCTTTTATTTATTTCAAATAGGTTTGTTTGGTCTTGACTCTAGACTAAGCCAGACGTGGCATAGACAGAGTCGATGGTAGAGCGAGTTCACCCAGAAGGCTCTGGCATTCTTACTCACCGACGGAACCCAGCAAGCTGCTTGGCGCCGAGCTCCGGCAGGCCTGTGTATCTCCCCGCGGAGGTAGCAAAAACGTACCTACGCGCGGCGCACCTACGTAGGTGCTAAAACAAGTTGCGTGTCGCTACCGGCCAGAGCCACGCTCGCGCGTTTCATTCACCGGCGGCCGCGCGGCTACGTTGCTAGATGGCGTTAGAAGCTTCTCGTAGCAGTCAACCCTATCGCGTCGCGTGATATTACGTCACTGAATAGGTTTAGTGTATTATGAATCATATTCCAGAGCAATAAGTATGAAATTATCTTGCAATGGATTTTTGCAGGTGTCTACACGAAAATGTGCTTGACTCTGAGGCGAACTAAATTACGCCATATTGTTGACGACATTGAGCAGACATTTCTTTGAATACAATTGCTAAGTCATACTTCTGTACGAAGTACTAGTATTCTGTGGCTCCGGTGTGAGAGGGCAGTAGCTACCAGGCTGCACCTGACGAAGCCTACTGCTGATAGGATCATTCAGCCGCCATTACAAACTTGAGTTTGTGATGTCGTTGCTCGGGTTGGACCACTAGGTGGTAAACCCTTCGCCACCCCTATTATCCTGTTCAGCTCTTCAATATTTATTTTCGTACTGAAAGTAGCCTAGGCATTTCTTTCCTTTGGTCCCATTTATCTGGCACACCTACAGGGTGTGAAAACATAATAAATAATAATAATTTTTTTCAACAAACACACCAATTACCTAGCCCCAAACTAAGCGTGAGCTTGTGCTATGGTGACTAGGATAACAGATAGACATACCTATATATATTTATGAACATCCATGACTTAGGTAAGGTACAAATGCTCGTGCTCATCACACAAACATTCGCCCCTTGCGGGACTCGAACCCGCAACCGCCTGTTTTAGAGTCCGTGGCGCGAACCACTACATCAAGACGGTCGTAAAAATCATAAGTGACAAAGTTCTTTTGGTATAGCATTAGAAGGGATAAGATAAAACTAAGACTTTTTATGACTATCTATCTATCATCGATAGTTGGTGTTTGTTATATTTATTAGTTATTATTTTATAAATCAGCAATGCACGGTAGCTATGAATATCTACTCGTATAGAGTATAGATAAGCCGAAATAAGATTATTGGATGGCATTATAAAAATTGATATAACTGTTGATAAATGAGGAATTATCAAGAAAATAAAGCTGAAGCCAATTAAAGAGTATCTTGGTATCTCCTATATAAACCGTTATATTTTTAAATGTGGAACAAATTGTGATTCTTTTGCTATAAGATGGCGTCGCTCTACTTGGTAGCTCTTGCTCTGTTCGCAGGTGGGTATTATCTTTGATTTGTAACGTTTTAATTAACAGGCCAAAAGGCCTTTCATAATCAACGTCAGGACCTTCATTGCTGATCATATAGGCCTTCTCCTCAGATCATGGAAAGAAAAGATATTATAACTCGAAAATAATTACATCTGCATGTGTCGCCAAAGTATTTACTACCCGACCAAGCCAACAAAACAAAACAAAATCAAAAAGAAATGGTATTAAAATAAACTTAGGCATTTCATCTAAATTGTAACAATATTGCTTTTTACGAAATTAAATTTCGCTCACAAAAAAATATCGACTGTGTCATCCGGTGGTGTTCGTAAAAACTTGCAAACAAATTGCTTAAGTTATAAAAATAATTAAAATAGATATTGCTTTAATATTGCCTTCTTGAGGTGCTTGTGGCGCAGTGGTGGCAGCGCTTTGGGAGTGGTACCAAAAGTTGAGCAACCCGCAGCGCGGTCGTGATTAGATGGGTGACCATTCCGACCATTTTTAAGTGACGTCTATGACACGCTTCTCCGTGCTTCGGAAGACACGTTAAGCAGTTGGTCCCGGCTAATATCTGTTGGTATTAGTCGTTAAGCCTAGTCAGAGGCCCTAGGGCGGCTTAATAACATCTGACAGTAAGGTTTGTCACTTGCCTTACAGACACCCCTCCACCAATCCGCACTGAGCCCGCGTGGTGGAGTGTGGCTCGTACCTCCTCACAGTTGAGGTAGAGGCCCTTTTCCAGCAGTGGGATCTATATAGGCTGACTTTACTATATTGCCTTCAGTAATTTTGTTGTGTAATGTTGCATATTTACCTAATTGGCTTGGTAGAGTAGTATGTGTGCGTTACAACCACTGGATTACTCTGAACACAGTAGATAATTCAATTCAGAATGCTCATGTAACCAATAGTGTCTCGGCGACATGTCGTCTGTTGCCGCATGTGGTCGGCCACGAACTTGTTCTACTCGATCAAGCCAACCAGACAACTGGCAAACAACTAACGACGACGAATACAACAAATTTATCAAAGGTAATTAAAAAGCAATATTGTTACAATTTAAACGAATTGCTTAAGTTTTTTTAAAGTTTATTTTTAGCTTTTTAAATTCCATGAGTGTTTTCATAATATTCGTACACCATTGCTTTTTAATTTCCATCAATGTTTTCGTTGTATTCGTCGTCGAAGGTCGTTTGACAGTTGGCTAGTTGGATTGGTCGAGTAGTACCTTTATCCTCACTGCGAAGGACTCGCTAGGAATTGGAATTGCGTCCTTACTGGTGGCTTAATATTGGCATGGTGACCTAAACAAAGCAATCTTCAAGGAAACACATTTAAGGTATACTGCAAAATTTTCACTTTATTTTCACAGCTGCAGTGGCAGCCAGTCCAAGCCGCATCATCGGTGGTGCCCCTACCACCATTGAGACCTACCCCTCCGTCGTTCAGGTGGAGTCTCTGAACTTCGGCATCTTGTGGTCCCACTCCTGCGCTGGCACCATCTTGAACTCTCTCTACATCCTTTCTGCTGCCCACTGCTTCGCTGGAACGTAAGTCTTGTATTTTCCGTTATTTTGTACCTCAACGGGAATAAACGAACGCTATAGCAACTTGTTGTCAGTCTGTCTTGCAAGACCCTTTTTCTTAGGAACACGAGGTGTCATGTTGAAATCAACATCAAATATTGGCTGCGGTCCCTTGAAGCTGTAAAAACTGAAGCTTCTAAGTTAACGTAATCCAAAGATACATTTTAGCCGTATTTCCGAACTTTTCGCAGGGAAATCAAAACTTTTATGGTACTTCCCATAGACCCAGTATCATGAAATATGGTAAGGAAAAAGGTCTTACGGAACAAGTAAAGGAAAAGGTCCGAAAACCAAGTGGTTACATCTTGATTGTGTTACCTCAGTGCGCAAGTCCGAGTCGCAAATGCCCGGTTTTTTTAATTGAGATGACCTCGTCATTAGATAGATAGATAACTCTGTATTGCACACCATAACAGAAAATACAGTAAGTACAACGATTTACATAGAAAAATGTACAATGTAGGCGGTCTTATCGCTATAAGCGATCTCTTCCAGACAACCTTTAGGTAAAGGAACATACTCATTCACAGGTCATTACTACGATTTCAGCAGGCCTACCGCGTTACTCGACAGCTTTTAAATTGCATTAGTTATGGTTTACAGTTATTCAATCCAATAATAAAGTTCAAGATACTCTACCACCAAATACTGTATTTTCTAGGGACTGACTGAATGACATCAAAATTACTCCGAGGAATAGTCAATTTTTTAGGGACTATGACTATTCCTCGGGGTAATTTTGATATTTTTCATTCAAAAGCTTTTGCCCAATATACTTCAACTCGAACTGTCCTTTCAAGTCTATGTACTCTTTTCTTACAACCAGTGCTACCCAAAGATTGTCAGGAATAGATCGCTCCCAAAGAGAAGACCGCATTAATTATGCTAATACTTGTTGCATTCTGCCTCGTTGGTCTAGTGGTCAGCACGCTGGGTATTATCCACGAGGCCCCGGGTTCGAATCCGGGTCAGGCCGAGAGTGTTGTTGGGTTTTCTGTCTTGAAAAATCTTAGAAACAGTTCCGGAGTGAGGACTGAGGAAGTTGGTGGTGTTAACACCCCCGTGCCTCGGAAAGCACGTTAAGCCGTTGGTCCTGCGCCTGATCTCTCTACGGTCATGTCGGACTCCCGTCTCACCGAATTATGAGAGTGAAGGAACAGAGAGTGCACCTGTGTATTGCGCACACACTTGTTCACTATAATATGTCCTGCGCAGTTGGCTAATCTCTGTTGAAATAGGCCGCCGTAGTCGAAATCGGCTAGGAGGACATTATTATTATTCTCCAAATTGTATGTAAGTATGTACGTGTTTTTTAAAATTTTTTTTAAACACACTGCTGTTTTCAAAGACGTCAATTAAAGTTAATCCTTCATGTCGTCTCATGCCGTACTTTCCATTTCATTGATATAGAAAGTGACAGTATGAGACTTAATTTTGATAAATTCAATTGACGTTTCTGAGTGCGGCAGACAGTGTTCTTGTGTTCAATGACGTATTCGAAAGAGACCAAGAATTTCGCACGGGTGATTGTACTGCATGGTAGCTCAGTTGGTAAGAGCGTTGGCCCGGTTAGCCAAAGGTCGTGGATTCAAATATTTATTTAAGCTTATATATGTCGGTGTAGTTTATATTTCCCAATTTAACATTCCAGTGGTTTCTCCGTTGAAAATCGGCGTATCAGGGCCGGAACTACCAACTTAGAGTTTGGTGGTGTTCTCGCGCATATAGGAAAGGTGTTCAATCACCCCTCCTTTGGTCAGAATGGCAACGACGGTGACATCACTGTCGTCGAGCTATCTACTCTCCTCATCATGAGCAATACTATCGCTGCCAGTTCCATCATAGCTGCCGGCCCTACGCTGCCTGGTGGTATGTTCGTTACCAAAGTTGGATGGGGTGTTACTGCGGTAAGTTTGTCAGATTCAGCTAATTCAGATTTATTTCGTAAACTAAGAAAAATATCATACACATTTTTGCTTTTACAACCACAGTCAAAGACTTTGTCGCAGTTATTAGCACCGACCTCTAGATAATATAAAGACATAGTTTTATAGGTATCATATTTTTTTAGCTCATCAAAAATAGGTTTGTGTGTGCGAGCATGACTGAGTATGGGTGAGTGCGTGTGTGCGTATGGGTGAGTGCGTGTGTGCGTATGTGTAAGATTCAGATTCTTTATACAAGTGGTTCGTACGAGTAAGATAGTACATGTATAATATTAAAATAAAGTACAAGTGACGCCCTGCGAGGGCACAGCAAACATGACTGGCAACTGTTGCCTATTTAATTAAATTGTAGCACGGTATTAATTAATTATTCATAATTTAAAGTTACATTAAATAAATATTATTTTGGTTCATAGGTTCATACATTTCAATAAATTAAGAATAAATACATTACATTAAACAAATTACATTATTGTGTCAAATTTAAATTCCAACAAAAGAAAGAGAAAATACAGTAATAACATGTTCTGTATCAAGTATTCTTTTAAAGCTCTGTAAAATTGGGTATCCTCATCTATGTTTTTAATGTGTGATGGCAATTTATTATATACCTTTACAGTCATATCACTCATTGAATGCAAAACAGCCACATTTCAAAAATAATTCAAAATCCTTTTATTTCGAAATTAGGCTCTAAAACTAATATATTTCACGTTTTGCTGAAGACACCCGTAATAAGTTGTTCATTTTGATGCCAAACTGGTCAACCGCCTTTTTTGTATTGGGCCGACTTTCACGCTCACGTCAGATCAAAACCGCCATTTTGTCAGTTGCGACCCAGAGCTCGGACCGAACGCACGTCAGTTTCGTACAAAACGGCCACAAGTAAAAAAATCACGCCAGATCGACCCTTAGTGTTTTGTGCAAAGGAGCCACATTTTGGAATGCGGCCGTGTTGCTTTCAAAATTTGAATAAGTACACTCGGGATCTATTAATGCAATAGTGCCATATTTTAGGATACGTACGTTTTGCATTCCAATGTGAAACGAAGTAACGCCATATTTACAAATCTGTACATTTTGCTTTCTAATATGAAACAAAGCAATGCCACATTTACAAATCTGGTACATTTTGCATTCCAATATAATTGCAAACAAAGCAATGCAATATTCACAACTGTGTTTTTTTTATAATTAATACAAAGAGGCATGGACAGCTGAACTAAATTAATGTTTATTTTTAACCGACTGCAAAAAGGAGAATGTACACAACAGTTCGGTCGACAGCCAGAGCGAGTGGACTGTATGACGTAATCTTATCCGGGGTCACTGGGCGGCACGGCTAATCACCAGCCTAGCTACTAAGCTGTTTGTTGTTTGCTGTCCTATCTGGAAATTCCAAAATTTGACCAGTAATTAAACATATTTGGAAAAGATTCTGAACATTCGTCTTTCGGACGGTCTTGGGACGGATAGGAAGGGATCCTATCCGTTATGGTGGGATTGGGACGTGCAAAATTTCCAGTGTCGCATTACCTGCCTTTTTATCCTCATCTTACAGCACGTCCGCTCTCGTTGCAAGTATCCTGCAGCCTTCTACTGCAATCTTCGAAGTGGCGCGTTTGGATGAGGCTAGAGATGCTTGGGAAATTGCATATCCAACAAAATACCCTTCAGATCAATTTATTCAAAGGATTTGGGACCAAATTTCTTGTGAGTTTCTTCTGAAAAGTCTGAATGACAGTAGCACCAACAACGCGGACCTTGACAAACTAAAAGCGGTTTCCACCAAGGAGGCAGGATACTGGCTTCATGCCTATCCTTCAGCCAACGTGGGAACCCTCTTGGATTCCGAGACTCTACGAGTCGCGATAGGTCTGCGTGTTGTTCCTGAGGTTTGCCTTCCGCATAGATGTCCTTGTGGTACTGATGTCAACTCGTTGGGACATCACGGACTATCCTGTACTAAAAGTGCAGGCCGTTTTTCGCGACATGCCAGCATCAACGACATCATCCGTCGGTCTCTTGCCTCTATCAACGTGCCGGCTTTACTTAAACCGTACGGTATCGCGCGTGATGATGGCAAGAGACCAGACGGGATATCGCTTGTACCTTGGCGGATGGGTCGGGCTCTTGTGTGGGACGCTACCTGTGTCGACACACTTGCGGCCTCTCATCTGCCCGGTACAAGCCGGGAGGCTGGTTTGGCTGCGGGAAATGCCGAAAACGTAAAAAAAAACAAGTACAGCCAGATCGACTCCCGGTACCACTTTGTACCGTTTGGAGTCGAAAGTTGCCATCTTCTCAGTCGGAATTCTAATCAAAAACGAATTAAAGTTCACGTTGCGACTAGATTCCAACTTGACGACCCGAAGGGTAAGGTTGGTCTTCTTCTGCACGTACTCTATGACCTGCTCCGCCTGTATGGTGTAATGCAGGCGAGAAACATACAGCTGCGTCGTCGGAATAGCAGGACGCAGCAGCATGTTCGGTCCGGAGAGTGCAGTTCCGCATTGATTGCGGCTGGTTAGCTTCTTCTTCTTCTTGCGCTCTACTATGGTGAAGCCATCCGCATCGGGCTCCTCTGTACGAGAAGCTTTCGGCGCAGCACTGCGCTCCTCTGACTTTGGGCGACCCAAAGGTTTCCTTTTTTGCCGCTCATTTTTGATGGGAGGTCGGCTAGCGGCAGCAGACGCATACGCACGAGAAGGTGACGTACGTTCTGCAGGCAACGTCATTCCTATGTTGATGGAATGTGAGACGGGTGACGCATTGCATGCGGCGCTGGCAATGACCGGCGACGAGTCCAGTTTCGCTGACGCGACGCTTGACTGCGATGAGGTGTTTACGCCACGATTTGAATTTAAGTTGGATACTTCATGTGACCTACATACCGATGCAGTCTTACGTAATTCGACTATCTCGATACGCATTTCATTGATGGTATTTTGTGAGGCTTCCAACTTAAACTTTACCTCGGCCAGACTCGCCTTCAGGGTGGTAATATCCTTAAGTAGCCTGGTGACGTCAACGTGGTCGAACGTGACAGGGGGCAGCTTACGCAGCTCCTTTGCCACGAATGTTGGCACGTCGTCCGGGTCAGTTTCCTTCAGCAGCTTGATGATGACTTGAAGGCTTCTCTCTCCCTTATTATCCCTCCTGCGGGACGGCATTCGGTCGGCCATGCCGATGGACTCGTACAAAAGCGCCTTGCCTTTGCGTATCTCGTCTTCGGTGAAGTTAGACGTGCAGATCTGCATGACGCTGATCTCATCCATGACGTCTAGCTGATGCTGCAGGAACGCCAATAGCTCGTTGGCAATAAGTTTTTCAGAACTCATTGTTAAAGTCGACGCAGTGGCGAGTGGCCGCCACGTTTTCGTGAATCACTTAATAAGAATTCGTGCGTACAGTAGGGCACGTCCGTAGTCGAACGCCCATCGCGCTGCACTGATAATGTCTACTTCTGATAATGTCTTCTTCTTTTAAAACAATAAATATAGCATATTTCACTTAAAAATATGTTTCATTTTTTGAAATAATTCTTTTAGCATTTGATCAAATCTTGAATGCAAAAAGGGCTTATGTAGTTTTTTTCAGGTTGTGTTAGAGCTGTAACAGCGGAAATTATTTTAAAAAATAAATCAAAATTTGACGAAAATAATGATATACTAACATCCTACCATTAAATTAAAAAAAACATATTTTTTCCTAAAAAACATGTTTTAAAATTTGTTTTGACTCTCCTATAAAAAGTATAGTTTTTGGTTTGTGGCCGTTTTGAATTCAATGAGCGATATGTGGAGCACCAGAGCTAACTATGTGTAACTTAGTAAATGGCCTAACTAAACGATTTCGTTGTCGGAGGCTGCCAGATTTTGGCAATAAATCGTCTATTTGAGGGTAAAAACTTTTTTTTCGGACAAATTTGCAAAGTTCTAGTATGTACAAAGACGGTAAAGTTAATATTTTCAACATTTTGAAATTTGTCTGAGTGTGTGTATGGGAATATGTGTGTGTGCGTCTGAGTGTGTGTATGGGAATGTGTGTGTGTGATGTAAAATTAGTAAAATTGATGATCGTACACACGAGGGCCTGTACTCTGCCACTCTATTAGTCGCTGAATTGTGGTCCAAAAAATATAATGCTAAGGTCGACCTCGACACTCCAAGCAGATATACTGATTAGAAATTGAGTTGAAATTAAACTGTCACTTGATTATGACCCGCCAAGTAAGACTTGGACTCGTGCATGAATGGTTCCTTAACATAAACCTATACAACATATTACAAATTTATTCTTTGCAAAATACATTAATTCAACTTGAAAATATAAGGCGCTTTCGCTATAGTTTTATTGCCGCTTTTATGATTTTTTATTTAAACTTACAAATATAGGGTCCCGTTTTTACTTAATTTAATTAAATTTTGTAAAAACTTGCAAACAAATTGCTTAGGTTATAGAAATAATATAAGGTCCAGTTGTCACCCTTTGGGCACGGAACCCTACAAACGAAACCTCAAGGTTTGGGGGGCCGCAGAATAAAGAATTTTTGGTGTTGGCGGGTGAGAAATGTCTGAACTGTCTCAAAAAGAGGCTTTGACAATAGTGACTGAGTTCCTTGCTGCTTCTTCTCAACACTAGCTCACAATTGTCCCGGAGCAGTGGTAGGGTTAAGATTGGGACGCGTATAGGTGCCCCTTGTTGGGTCTATATGAACATGAAATTTTAATTTATTGAACCTGGTTTCTTACATTACAGATCGACGGCCAGAAGTCCGAACAGCTGCAAGCAGGAAGCATGCTAACCGTCGACAGCGCGCTCTGTTCATTCAGCTACTCCACCCTGCCAAACTCCCCTGAGGTGACGGAGAACATGTTCTGCGCTGGAACAGCCACAGTTGACGCATGTTACGGCGACGGTGGTGGCCCGGTGTTCTTCGGAAACATCGTTGTCGGCATCATCTCGTGGGGCAATGGCTGCCTGAAGGCCGGCTTCCCCGGTGTCAACACAGCCGTCGCGCCGTACACCAACTGGATTATGCAGACCACCTCCTCTTAGATGCAATTAAGAGAATACATTTTTAATTAAAACTCTCTTGGTGTTTTTCTTAAAAACGTTCTTATTAGATATTATTGCACTTGAAAAAACCAGAGGCGGAAATCGAACCCGAAATCGGTGAAAATTTCAACAGGCTTTGCCAACGCTAGGGTAGCCAAAAGGTCAGGCAATCGCCCGGTTTGCAAGAGACGCAGGATCACGTTCCCGTCTCCGGTGGTCATTTTATCAAGTGCAATAATATTTAATATTTAGATTGCAAAGTGAATGCTTATCACTTAAAACCAATAATTTAACAAAGTCCCACGACTATAGGAAGTCGGGATAGGGATTGCAATGCTTATCTGAAGTTAGTTTGAAAGTCGTTAATGTAGATCCCGCCTTTTGTAATAAATATAAGTTGTGTAATACAGCTCCATATATGTCTTTATCAATCAATCAATTATAATTTAAGCAATGTCTTTGCAAGTTTTTACGAAAGTTTTGTTTTGCACACAAAAATTAATCAACCGTGTCGTCCTGTGAGACGAACCCACGACCCTTCGCTATCCGGGTGAATGCTCTTACAACTGAGCTATGGAGGACGTGAGTCAGTCGACGAATGAGTTTTTGTGAGTGCTAGCTACGCTAGTGAGCTAGCGTTCGATTTTATCAATACTTGGGCAATGTACCCACAAGTCTCCGATAGAAATATTTTTACAAATATTTAACCTTCAGTAAGGATGATTATAGCGAAGGGTCGTGGGTTGAAGTCCCACTGTTGATAAATTTATGTGTGCAAAATATAGTTACTTTTAGTTGATAAGTTAAACAGACTAAGACTCGAGTTCACCAATTTTCGGTGAATGGGATTTGACGGTTTGTTTGACACAATTCCCATACAAAATGCATCAAATAATTTTTAAACAGCACTGTTTAAGAATTAAACATGTATTGGTTAACTCGACACTAACTTGAAAGCTGTCGCTGTTGGAATTGCAATGCTTTTCTGACGTTAGCCTGAACGTCGTTCCGCCTTCTGTACAAAATATAAGTGGTGCAATACAGCTCCAATAAATGCTTTGAAAAAAATGTTTATTGCATTAATCAGGATCAAGTTGATATAGTAGGTAACCTATATTCTTTGATCACGTTACAATAAGATAGTAGCGTTTTTTCGGCCAATTATTGTATTTCACTCCATATATACGTAAAACATAGACGGAACACGAAATCTGCAGTGTGTGAACATGCCTTAGACAAACCCAACCACTTCATTCGATTTGACCAACCTAAAATACTTGCAAAAGAACGGCGTTTTATTCCTCGAATGCTACGTGAAGCCATTGAAATTAGAAAACATCCAAATTTCAATAGAGAAGATGGTTGGAAAGTTCCACCGGCATGGGATCCTATTCTAGCAAAAACCAAAGCAACACCTAGCACTGCAATATCTCAAGACACGGTTGGTTCTTTCTGCGTAAATAGGAACGTAAATTAATATTATTGAGTGACGGTAGTTAAAATTTTTAAAAACTTTGTAATGACAAATAATACCTTAGTCTCCCTGTGACCACGATCGCTGTAAAGTGTTCGAAACGTCAGGTTTTAAATAAAATGTAAATAAATCGCGAAGTAATCCGTAAAATTGTGTTTTAATGACCACTTGGATGATTTAACCAAAATAATCATTTTATCATCAAACGCAAATTCAGTAGGATTAGGATATCACAAAGCAATAAAAAATATGTCCAGTAGCAGCGTACTCATTATGTTTAATTGCGCCTATTTAACAGCATAATTTATAGTTTCCTATACCTATTCGTAGATTAAAACGTAACCGAAAGATACCTAAGTTCTGACAAACAAGGTTGGATTTACGTCATAAGAGTATACTTACATGTTTTTTTTTCGATATCCAAAATACTTACAGATATTTTTATCTAATATCCATAAAAGAAACAACAAAACAAAAAACATCTGACCCGAGTTCACCAACTTATAAACAGCCGAATAGACCTCGATTGCCGGTTAATTAAATTAATTTGACAGAAGTCCCATACAGAATATGTCAAATAGTAATGTCCTCCTAGCCGATTTTGACTACGGCGGCATATCTCAACAGAGATTAGCCAACTGCGCAGGACATATTATAGTGCACAAGTGTGTGTATAATACACAGGTGCACTCTCTGTTCCTTCACTCTCATAATTCGGTGAGACGGCAGTCCGACATGACCGTAGAGAGATCAGGCGCAGGACCAACGGCTTAACATGCTTTCCAAGGCACGGAGGTGTTAACAACACCAACTTCCTGACTCCGGAGCTGTGTCCGAGTAATTTCAAGACAGAAAGTCCCAAACACTCTCGGCCCGACCCGGGATTCGAACCTGGGACCTCGTGGATAGTACCCAGTATGTATATAATATGTCAAATAATGCTAAACCGGCTGATTAAAAATTAAACATGTGTTGGTGAACTCTAGGCTAAGGGTAGAGTTCATTAACGGACGTTTAATTTTTAAACTGCGATCATAATATTATCTGACATATTCTGTATGGGAATTGTGTCTAATAAATCGTCGAACTTTGTTCACGAGCTGTTTAAAATTTGGTAAACTTGCGTCTAAGTGTAAAACTCTAGGATATTAGCCAGGTGTTTGTAACAATTTTCCTTATTAACTTAGTTGGCATCATTATTACATTAAAATTCAATTTTGATCTACCTATTTTAAAACCAGCCAAGTACAAGTCTGACTCGCCCTCAAGAGTTCCGTACCATTAGTCACTTAAAAATTTTTATTGCAATTAATTTGTATTTGGTACAAAATTATCCAACACCCAAGTTAAACGACTGTAACTGCTAAACTAATAAAGTTATCTTAACCGCTATAGTTTCCCTTTAAAGTTTATGAAATGCACTATCATCATGATTTTTTTCAAAGTTTTCAAGCCCGCAGTTAAGCTTTTAGAGGGCGGGGAAGACCTGGACTGGACCAAAAAAATTCAGTTTAAAGTTGAATATTTCGTAAACGGAGCATCAAATCAAAAAATTGTCTTAGAAACCCTTAAATCGTTCTCTACCTACGACCTATACAACAATGTGTTTGGCGACGAAAAAAAAATCATCCCCACTTCATATGTTTTGAAAATGTTTTGTTTCCAAAATTTTATTCTACCATTTTGTCGGCGTAGTTGGAATACATACACCTACAAAATTAAAGCTTTCTAGTAATAACGGAATACCTGTAACCCCTCACGTGATGACGTGTTATACCATTCATACTATAATATTATAAATGCGAAAGTGTGTCTGTCTGTTTGTTACCTCTTGACGCTTAAACCACGAAACCGATTGAGATGAAATTTGGTATGGAGACAGTTCGATACCCTGGAAAGGACATAGGCTACATTTTGTTGCCATATAGAAACACTAGCTGTTGCCCGCGACTTCGCCCGCGTAAACTACTATTTCTGTATCCTACAGGAACTGTGTTTTTTTTCGGGATAAAAAGTAGCCTATATGTTATTCCAGACTATAATCTATCTCTGTGCTAAATTTCATCCATATCCGCTCAGTAGTTTTTGCGTGAAGAAGTAACAAACATACACACTCACACACTCACAAACTTTCGCATTTATAATATTAGTGGGAATAAGGGGGTGAAATGTATTATTTGTGCACGCCTTTTCTAGTTGTGACACTATAGACCGACCAGCTCTTGCGTGACTTTTCTGCAGTAGCCAGTATAAATTTACATTCAGATATACAGGATAACCTATCATCTATACGAAATGATACAACAGGGCTTATATGATTACCAGACGGCGATAGTTACTGGGAGTGCGCGTCATTAAGTAAGTACCATCGAGTCACGTAGAAGTCGCAAGCAACAAAATATCAGTTAATTTTTATCCATTATCTTCGTAGGCAGCGTCAAATTAAACACACGTTGCAGTAGAAAAGTATCAAAAACATTTTATTCGCAAGCAGGATAAATAAAACGTCTTCAACTGTCTGATTGTTTAATAAACGGCCGCAGAGCTGATCCATTGGGTGTACGGAGCAACTGCAGTGCTGACACCAGGGAACGTTGCATTTGCACATTCTCCCCAGGAGACAATTCCGATGAGGGTATATCCAAAATAGAGAGGACCACCTGAGTCCCCCTGACAGGCGTCCCGGCCACCAACGTCGAGGAGACCAGCGCATATCATGTTATCGGTGACTGGGAGGTGGTCTCCGAGGGTGGCGTAGCGTTCACGGCAGAGTTCCCGGTTGATGGTGAAGATAATTACGTCCCGGAGAACATCTGAAGCAGATCCGTGCTGGAAAATAAGAAAACACAGTTGAAAATGTTTAAAAAGTATAACAACTAGGTTATTCATTGATCAATAAACTGACCTAGAGCAAGTCTCAATGCGTGTAAATTGCAGCAAACACTAACCCCCTGCCACTGCTATAACACTTGTTTTAACACTACCTACTCGGAAATATTCAATTACACGTCATGCAAACCTGACTTAAAGTGAGTCATTGCATCCCATGGAACGTAATGTTGTATGAAATTTCATTACGCCCCTAGGGAGGTAAAGTGATTTTAATTTCGAATAAGAGTTCGTAGGTATGATTACACCAGCCCGTGCCGCACCAAAGAGAACATATTTTAAATTTGAACCTGGCAGCTAAGAATTTTAGCACGAATGAAATGGAAAATAAATAACAAAAATAAATAAAACTCGCGACAAGCTTTTATATAATATAAATTGTGTAATGATGTTATTATTTGATCGTAAAAGTTTTAAAGGAAAATTTATTTTATACTTTTTAGCGCATTGATATAAAAGCTTGTTTTTAAAAAGGGGTTTTTTTACTTGTTATTTATTTTGTATTTTTTAGTTATCGCTGGACAGATTTTTTAGTCTGTAGACATATCTCACTGTTTATCTCATTCAACGCATCATTGAGGCAAGGGTGTTTGTCGGTAAAATTTGATGGGCTTATTATTTTTCAATCGACTAAAAACTGAAAGGGTAACTATGTGCAACTAATATCTAACATACCTTGGTATCAGTTTATCAAAATATTATTTCGGTGACAATTAAATTAGGTAAGCCTGAAAAATCAAATAATAATAATAGTAATATTTTAAAATTAAACCACGACAGTGACTTAAAGGTGGCGGAAGTTTTAAGCTCGCTTACTTAAGACATTACGCTTACGCTAACTTAAGACTTAAGACATAGGTAAGTAAGGAACAACAAATAACGGCTTGGCTAATATAATGGCTAGGCGACGAGTAGAATAGCTTGGCTACAAATTTAATGTAAACCAAAGAGTTAAAGAACACTAATTATTACCCTGAAGTATTGAAATCCCTTCAAAAATAGAGCAAATAGGAAAACCAATTATTTCAACTAGTACTAGTCTGTCCAATAAACAGTGCAATTTAAAGGCCGAAGGCGCGAAGGGAGAGCATCCTAATGCTTGCTTTTATGTTGAACTATTTAAGGCTTAATGTTTCTGTGCCACTTGCAAGTTGTAAACTAATGCTGTTGACGCCTTTCGCGAAATTACACAAATCAAAGTTAAACAATCGATGCTACGGACTACAACAATTTGACTTTATTTTTTACTTTTAAGGTCTCCAAAACCTCAGTATAATCAATACACAAAAATCTTAGACGACTTACACAGCTTACCATGCATTGTCATCTAAACTATACAGGTTTGTATACAAAATTTCAGCTCAATCGGTTGAAAATATTTGCTTTAAAATTGGGCTGCAATAAGTATTTGTGACATAACTTATCACCCGACTAGGTACAACACCTTGTCTTGGGTGTTAGTAGAAATGCGCCGCGTAAGGCATAAGTAAGCTTCAAGCTAATTATTGTTACTTCAAGCTAAGCCTTACGCAGCGTAAACACAATTCCAGTTTGATTTGAAGTTATCCTTCTCCTAGACAGGCAAACCAATGCTGTTGACGCATATCTCACCAAAATGAAACTCGTCAAAGTTTACCTACCGATGCTACAGACTCAAAATTTAATTCAACCTCAATAATTATAATCGAGGACTCCAAGAAAACCCCTTTCAACAGAGATATACTCTCATGACTGAGGGTCGTGATCATTATGTGGAATGAAACACACACAACGACTTCTAAGCAATATTTAATGGAATGGTTTGCCATTGCCTTTTCCATCTCACACACTAGCCACTAGTGTGCAGGTTTTTCCTCATGGTGTTTTCCTTCACCGTTAGGCAGCGGTATCTTTGAAAAAGACTGTAGGTACTTAAGTTTTTGTACAAACTTATTGGTACAGGCAGTGATAGAACTCATGATCTCACGGATGAAAAGTGAAGTTTTCTCCGCTCGGCTATCACGCCTTTTCTTCACGCCAAGAAAATCCGATACACCAAATTCCTTAACGGATCGAAGCAACCGAGTTAAACTCGCATGCTTGTTTTCTGCAAGCCCTTTAATTTGGTACCCATATTGTAAGAAAGCATAAAAAAACTTAGTCCACCATCTTAAGAAGTCCGCCTTATATGATTTGGAGTGACGTCACCTTGTTTATTGAGCTATTCTTAGTAAGCCCTCTCATTTGATACCCATATTATAGAAAAGCATCAAAAACTTAGTCCGCCATCTCTAGGAGTCCGCCATATGATTTAAAGTGACGTCACCTTCTGTGTTAAGTAATTCGTAGCAAGCCCTTTCATTTGATACCCATATTGTAAGAAAGTATACAAAACTTAGTCCGCCATCGTTCTAAGCCCGCCATATTGAATTTACAGTGAGGTCACTTTTTTATCCAATTATTCTCAGCAAGCACTTTGATTTGATACCCATATTGTAGGAAAGCACAAAAAACTAAGGCGGCTATGTTTAAAAGTCCGCCATATTGGATTAAGAGTGACGTCACCTTCTATATCGAGTTATTCTTAGCAAGCTCTTTCATTTGATACCCATATTGTAAGAAAGCATAAAATCATAGTCCGCCATATTGGATTTGAAGTGACGTCACCTTATTTATGGATATGTTATCAGCAAGCCTTTTCATTTGATACCCATATTGTAGGAAAGCTTTAAAAACATGACTATGTTTGTCCGTTATCTTTAAAAGTCCGCCATATTAGATTTAGAGTGACGTCACCTTATCTATCGAGTTATTCTCAGCATTCCCGTTCAATTGATACCCACATTGTAAGAAAGCAAAGAAAACTTAGTCTGCCATCTTTAGAAGTCCGCCATATTGGATTTGGAATGACGTCACCTTATTTATCGAGTTAACCTCAGCAAGCCCTTTTATTTGATACCCATATTGGAGGATTGCATTTACAAGTCGGCCATTTTGTTTTTTTTTAGTAACGTCACTTTATTTTTTGAGTTACTCTCAGCAAGCCCTTTCATTTGATACTAATATTGTAGAAGTGCATTGAAAATAACGAGCCCGCCATCTTGGATGGTCCGCCATGTTGAATTTAGAATGACGTCATGCGTCTTACCATGCATTGTCATCCAAACTTAACGTGTATACAAAATTTCAGCTCAATTGGTTGAATATATCTGCTTCAAAATTGAGTTGCAAGATTCCACCCGAACAAACATACATAGTTACATTGCAAGCTAAATAAAAGCTTGTAAAAGCTTGTAAAAAAAGCGTGCGCTTCTAAAAAAAGAAACAAATAAAAAAACCTATGTATTTTATGAAATTACAAACAATGTTTTCGTAAAACTGTCGAGTGACGAAATTTATTTGACACCGGAGTCCATTAGATGTAAAGCCGCTGGTATTGTTATTAATTATAATTTACTGCCAGAAAGTCAAAGGATATATATAGATAAAATAAGTTTTTAGTAGTACATTTTTTTATTGCCTCGTAGGAAGTGTGAAAAGCAGAGTATTCTCCTCGGGGATAAAGATGTCTTCGTCTTGGGCGAGCTTAAATCCCTCGCTATGCTCGGGAGTAATCACTAAACTCCCTCGCTGTGCTCGGGAGTTAACTCTCGAATCCTTCGTTACACGCAAGATTCAAGATGACGCCCGTGACGTAAGACATCACTTTACCCTCTTGGTGAATAATCTACTATTAAATATGACAGACAGCTAGTTTTCAATTAATGACAGATAGGTGACGTGACATAGTGGACACAAATATTTCAAATTAGCCATCAATCATCATATATTATCAAGTGTTATAGCAATGTCAAAATCATTATTAGTAAGGGGTTAAACATTCAGGAATCTACGCGAAGTTTTACTAGTATAGTCTAGTATTTACTAACTGATATTAACTAACTAAACCGTTAGTTTCACGCTGCTAGTATCTTGTATCATCATTAGCTTGGAACATTAAATGAAAATATAACCTGTAGTTCCATCATTATCATTCGCTTGCCCTACTCCCGTAGTATGTTGACGACCGTCTTGGTGTAGTGGTTCGCGCCCCGGACTTCTAAACCAGGCGGTTGCGGGTTCAAATCCCGCAAGGGGCAAATGTTTGTGTGATGAGCACGAGCATGTGTACCTAAGTCATGGATGTTTATATGTATTTAAGTATTTCTATCCGTTATCCTAGTCACCATAGCACAAGCTCACGCTTAGTTCGGAGCTAGGTAATTGGTGTGTTTGTTGAAACAATGTATTATAATTAATCATTATATTTTCCTCTGGCCATACAATACTATCACTCATCATTGAATCATCCACTCCTTTCACAGTCATATCGTGCTTTATTCAGTCCACACATATCTGTCTCGTTCGGTCTTTATCCTTCCATACACTCATACTCATCACTCTTTTTGTCACATGTCATATTCCATTCATACTCATCACTCTTTTTGTCACATGTTGCTCCACTCTACTCGTCAGGATTCCATACCAAGATTATCGGTTTCCCGTCATCTTTTTTGGCACATTTACTGCTTTAAAGTTTCCCCATACCATCAAACACCATAACAGATTTTAAGTATCTTTGCAACATTAATAAAGATAAATATTATTATTATAATATTAAGAAACAGATTCATTCACCTCAGTGCTACCCCACCCAGCATGTATAACGGGCTGGTTATCTGGGATAACCGACTCAGGGTGCACGATGTAACCAGGTTGGACCACTGGGTTGTACTGCAGAGCGGTGCTGAGCAGAACCACGCTGATATCCCCATCAGCACCATTAGCCCCGAAGGTGGGGTGGTTGATCTCTCTTTCCACGTAGATGACACTACCCCCAGTGTTCCGATAGGTAGTTCCAGCTCGGATTCGGCGGTAGGTTGGAGAGTACAATCTGAAATGTAGAAACATTTCCTTATTTGATGCAAGCAATCAATGTACAGTCGGCAGCATGTCAGTTTACCCATTGAAAAGCGCAATTGGATAGCCGTAAAGGTGCTTTTTCTAAGCGGGCTGCAAAACAGCTGTCGAGTAGCACGTTCAGTGGCTGCACCAGTAGTTTATATGTAAATCTTATGGTGGATTCACACAGCCCGGCGGCACTGCCGTCGGCTTAGGTACCACAAGCTAAGCCGCTAAAAAAGCCGCTGGCAAGCGCCGCCGGCAGACGCCGGCAAGCGCGGCTGTGAATAGATATTAACTGTAGACTGTTCCCGAGATGCCGGCGGCCGCGCGCGGCATAATGGCCGCCGGCTTTGTTGCGACTGCCGCGCGGCGCGCACAAACTGTGTGGACAGTGTGGAAACGCTGTGTGGACAGTGTGGATCCACCAATAGAAATACATTACGAACGCTGCTTCAGCACATGCACGTGCTATCAGCAGCTGCTTTCTAAATAGCTCCTTAGAATTCAGAATTTCAAGATAGTATATAAAGTAAGTTCCAGATTCCATCTTAACCACCAACATTTTGACGTACAACAGGGCTCGGCGGTTAACATTGCACATCGACATTTGACTAATTTCGGCTTCGTAGAGCGTTATCGGTGACGCACACGGTTCTGACAAGGATTCTAATAAAATAAAAATTTGCATTCGTTTGAAATGCAATGATTGCCGATGTGCATTGTTTTCCGCCTACAGTAATTTTCCTCATTAAAGATCGTCACATTTTAGTACTCAATGACGATGATGAGGTAGAATAGTCGGACACTTATGCCATAGCCGTATACTTCACAAGCTTCCACAAAATCATAATGGCCATTGGAAGCTATAAATTGTTTCTTGACAAACTATCTAGCTAGCTAGGAGTACATTCCAGTACTTACACCCCAGAAAAGCAGTGAGCGGCGGACAGAACAAATCTGGAGTTGAGGATGTTAGCAGCACACGACTGAGACCAGGCCTGGGAGAAGATACTTTGGAATTCCACTTGGACCAGGGATGGATACTTGTCGATGGTGGTCGGATGACCTCCTATGATCCTTGGCGCAGCATAGCAGCAACCTGAAAATGGTAAAATAAAACCATGAGCCAATGCTGTTAATACGTTTCTGCTGTTAATACGGCTCGCTATTATCAAATGGGACGTGTGTTTGACAATATATTGTGTTTTATCCTCTTATCTCCTACCTCTTAACCTCGCGCAAGAACTATACTTCTTACGACTATTATGAAGTTTTATCCCTGTTTGGAAGAACTACCCCCAGATTAGGGACTAATGGATTAGAGGTTGGTCTTACATTATTACAATCATCCGTTGTAATGTTTCGATCAAACAAAAACATTGTTTTGTTGACCTCCGCAGCCGAGTGGCTCGCTCACCGGTGTTCTAGATGTCACCATCTCTGAGGTCCCAGGGTCGATCACCGGTCGGCTCAATATAGAAATTCACATTTTCTATATTGTCTGTCTCGGGTCTTGGTGGTACCTTCGTTGTTTCAGATTTCGACAACAAGTGCTTTTAAGCTACTTACTAGAGGATCTAAGGAATATATGTGATGTTGTCTAATATTTA
Organism: Pyrausta nigrata; assembly: GCA_949316185.1. Lineage (NCBI taxonomy): Eukaryota > Metazoa > Arthropoda > Insecta > Lepidoptera > Crambidae > Pyrausta > Pyrausta nigrata. Next base: position 13,100,512 of record OX438957.1, on the reverse strand, counting down.
TATATTTAATACACAAAACTATTGTGTACCAAATAAAATTAATAAATAAGTAAATATAGCTAAGTATATAATGTATAATTACCAGCAAATAACGCCAGCGCCAACAGTATCGAACGGTCCATCTTGTCACGTTCCAAATCTTGTACTATCATTTATCATTTGTACTCTTATATACTTCAATAAAACAGGCTTAGGTGTTATCTGTAATTTTTATTTTACCATTTATTGGACTGTTTTATTGAAACGTTTTACGTTTATCATAGATTAGACTTCCGTCAGAACGACTATTTTGGTATATCCCGCAAGGGTGTGCAATGAACACGAGCATTTGTACCTAAGTCATGGATGTTTATAAATGTATTTCTGTATTTCTAACCGTTATTTTAGTTGCCATAGCACAAGCTAAACGCTTAGTTTGTCTAATTGGTGTGATTGTAGAATCAATTTATTATTAATATTAATATTTGTGGTGGAGCGTCGGTGGCGCAGCGGCTAGCGGGTTGCCTCTCATGCGGGAGGTGCCGGTTCGATCCCACGTGCCGCCATGTACCAATGACTTTTTCTGAGTTATGTACATTAGTTGTTTCACTAACCGATCCTCTTACGGTGAGGGAAAACATCGTGAGGAAACCTGCACATTCAGCCGACTGAATGCGTAACCATGATCCATAACTCAAAAAAAAATATATATAAAAAATATTTATTTACCTTTAACAAACGTATTTCTACAGCAAGTGGCCAGAGTCTCCTTTTAAGCATAAAGATACTTGTGCCAGGAGCCTATAAAACTGGTCAGGGGAACCAGGGGAACCTGGTAACAGGGTCACGGAGGTCAGATGGCAGTAGCTCCATTGTAATTACCTGATCTGCCACAACCTGGACCATGGTCAGCGGACCCTGGGCCCTCGCATAAGAGAGCACAACCGGGATAACGCTAGGAGGATGATTTATACTTGTGGTTTATCGAATTCCTAGCTTAACAATAAATGATATTGGGCATCACATTCCATACCAAAGTAAGTGGCCATAGCATTTGTAAATGGAAATCAGAAAAACCAGGCAAGTGCGAGTCGGACGGGCACACTGTACTTCCGTATAAAGGCTTTTTCTACGATGTAACCTCAAATTTTCGGTTTTCGGACTTTTTACCTTTACTCATTAAAACCCACTTTTACAACTTTTACTTTTTTTAAATATAATGTTAATAAATAACGAAGTAATCTACTGCGTGAATTGTTTACATTTTATTTAAAACCTGACGTTTCGAACACTTTACAGCGTTCGTGGCTGTGACCACGAACGCTGTGTAGGAGACTAAGGTATTATTTGTCATTTACAAAGTTTTGAGAAGTTAAACTAACGTCTCTCATTAACATTGATTAACGTATATTCCTATTTACGTAGAAAGAGCTAATCGTGTCTTGAGATCTTGCACTGCGAGGGTGTTGATTGGGTTTTTGCTAGAATAGGATCCCATGCCGGTGGAACTTTCCAACCATCTTCTCTATTTAAATTTGGATGTTTTCTGATTTGGCTTCACTTAGCATTCGCAGAATAAAACGCTGTTCTTTAGCAAGTATTTAAAGTCAGTCGAAATGAATGAAGTGCTTGGGTTTGTCTAAGGCATGTTCACACACTGCAGATTTCGTGTTCCGTCTATGTTTAACGACAGCTATGTGTTCTTTGAACCGCACGTCTATACACGGCTACAGTCACACTCCAGTCTGTTCCCTGCATCTTGAAGAGGTATGTTGCATTGCACTTGACAGGTGGTAGAAATTGGTGAATTTTCTCTTGCGGCTTGAATTAGTTTTGATTGAAGCACGCTTCAAGATATTCCAAACCCTGTCAGTGACTCCCTTCATATTTCGTAGTACTGCAGTTTTTGCACTTGGAATCCAACTAAGACTGTTTGAGAGTTATAAATATGTACTTTTGTACAACAAAAAACAACGCAAAAATGGTAAAAAATTTGAACATTACGATTCATAGCTTTTTTTTATATTGTAAAGAGATGGTCAAAGCTTTATACAAAACTGAAACACCTCCTTTTATGCAACATTTGTAAATGTTAGCCGCTTCCGTAAATATATATTTTTTTAATATAAATTGTTTCAACAAACACACCAATTACCTAGCCCCAAACTAAGCGTGAGCTTGTGCTATGGTGACTAGGATAACGGATAGAAGTACTTAAATACATATAAACATCCATGACTTAGGTACAAATGCTCGTGCTCATAACACAAACATTTGCCCCTTGCGAGATTCGAACCCGCAACCGCCTGGTTTAGTAGTCCGGTGCGCGAACAACTACACCAAGACAGTCGTCAAAATAAAATAAATGTTTTTGAAATTGAGACATGTTGCTCAACCAAGTTTTCTAAAAGAGGTTTACCGTGCTCTTTAAGAAACTTAAATAAATTACTGCATTCCGTGCTGGGGCACTGGAACAGAGAGTGCACCTGTATTGGTTATGTGATTTTGACCCCGTGGTGGAAAGGAGATTGTATAAAATTGGCCTATGGACCGTTGAGAATTTTGATTAGTATTTAATTCTGGTTTCATTTTATTATGCTTGGAACGTACATTAGAATCCATTAGACACCTAAAGTTAACAAATTCAAATAAAAAAAAAAATGTTGAGTGATCGTCACAACTTCCTTAATCATACGGTATAGTTTTATTATTTATCTGTGCTTCCGTTTCATGAAGGCGCGATCAACTCCTTGTGTTGCCAGGGTTCTCAATGAAAAATGTCAGGCTTCGTTTCGATGCCAACAGATGGCGGGTAAACAATATTACCTTACTCTTGAAGTGTAGGTCTGGGAAGGTATTCTTGATTCTTAATTCTACGGAGTTGATTGACATGTCGTACTGCCGCTTGTCTCGCTATCTCTCGTTTCTTTATCTCGAGAGATAGGGAGCAAAGCAACAGTTCGACCTGTCAATCCACTCCGTCGAATTAAGAATCAATGTTTAATGAGAATTAGGATAACCAGGCCCTTACTACAGGGCGATAAACATAACTGTAGAGTGACAAATTGTACCTAGTTTGTGATACCATTTTGTTAAATTACAGATGTGTTTATAGTTTGCATTATCTGTTACTTATTTTACAGTTAAGATAGTCGCACGTCAAGTAACGAGTAGATTTTTTGTTCTTGACAATACGAGTAATATTATGTTATAAAAATACTTTAGGTACTTTTATAACATAATATTACTCGTACTTTTTACTATGGCGCGAGTCCTCTTTTGAAGACATATTTAAAAAAAAACTGCTATGAATATTTTGTCATTGTAAAAGCACGTTCCGTTTTATGAATCTTGTTGAGTGTAATTTTTAATAAACTTTTCACTTTAGTTTGTTGAAGTGGTCATAAGATATGATGTAAAATAAGTTAGAAATATAAGTGTATGTTAGTCATACATATTAACGATTGACTGGTTACGTTTCGTTAGTTCCGTTTTCCGCCACGTCGGTTGTCTTTTCGCACGCTCTACCACTGCACTTAGGAGGTAGGTACTCTGGGTAAGCACGATTACGCTTGCAAAACCACTTACCTGTCAAAAGGTTATTTAAGAAGACTGCACTGACAAGTGACAGTCAACTGACTGACTGACACATGGTTTGGCTGATATGGACAGATCCGAAGCCGTAAAATTAATTCTGAAAAAAAAAACTGACATATACTCGTGACTTGAACTACTTGAACGAAGCTCTCGCGCATTTTGCAACTTGTTTGTTTTTCGCTGCTCAAAAGATTAAATTTGGTTTATTTCAACTTTGGCTTTACTACATACTCTGATTCGATTGCACTTATTTTTGACCTGGCTTTGATTAAAGGACTCTGTGAAACGGAATGGATCTGCAAAATCAGTTTTGTGTGAATTGTGGATCTGCTGGAGGTTCCACGCTATTAAACAACGAAGAAATTCTTCGTTGTATACGCTGCTCCACGAGTGGTAAGTTAATTGCATTTGGAATTGCAATCAATCTTGCATTAGGAATTAATTTAGGCTGCGTCTTTCTATTCCTTTTATAACCTCAAAACACGTTGCATTTTGTGTTATTACTATGTTCCTTCAAGTGTCCGTTGCTAAAAATGAAATGTCTTGAGTTCTTGACTATTTTTATAGTATATCTATCTAGTTTTCATTACCAACGGTTCATAGGCGAACATTGTATGAAGCCAGAACAATTTCCTTTGGCTATGAGCGCATTTTATTATTTTACAGTGACGCGCTGTGATCAGATTTTTCGTTTAATCACCATTTATCATCCTTCAATTGTAATACACAAACACTTAGTTTCTTCTTTGTTCTTATAAGCAAATGTTACCATAGTATGACAAAACAAATTCTGTCATATTCTATCTCATCTAATAAGGTTAATATGACCATAAAACAAATAAAGGAATCAAACATAAATAACTGAGAACTCTTTAATAGCACTTAAGATAAATCAGTCTACAAAACAGCAGTTTCCACGATCCAGTTGGTGTACGAAGCAACCCTAGTGCTGACACCGGGGAAGGTAGGGTGGGCACAACCGAAGCCCCAAGAGACGATGCCCACAAGAACACCGCCGAAGTAGAGAGGACCGCCGGAGTCACCCTGGCAGGCGTCCGCGCCTCCGACATCCAGAAGACCAGCGCAGATCATGTTTTCA